>OX422221.1:237228269-239777019 GCA_949130495.1 Sambucus nigra | reverse complement strand
TTTTGAATGTTTTTTTTGTATACTATATGCAATATGTTTAAGATGTCATAATTTGCAAGTAGAATCTACTTGGAGTAAAGGTATGAAAGACTAGGTAATGGACATCAACTAATTAATTAAATACCTTGCAACCCTCTACTTTTGGATATCACGATGAAATTTCTTAGTTTCTACTACAATGTCTGGATCCATTTTTTCTAAATTTTAGTGTTCATAGTAAAGTAAGTTGTGCTTGGAGATTTAAAACCAACTTTTCCTTCGAATAACAATTGTTTCTTCCATTATTTACTTTTCAGCTACTTACTATACCAGATTTGTTGTCTTGATATTCTGCAATGCTCCATCATGGAAATGATCAATAGGTTTGTGGACACGACACTCAATGGTACTATGTATCAACTAGGGTAAGCCTGCGCCGATGATACGATGATAATTTTCTTAGGTGTTCATGCTTATAATAGGAGATTTCCTAGAACAACCCCAAAACGGTCTTTAATGATGTTAACAGCGAGAATACGCTGAGAATTTACAAATATTTAGACTTAGGCATAAAAACAAGCCAAATAATGGTGAAAATGTAAAATAATCACAAAAAGCTCCCGTAAGAGGCACGAGCACCTCGCACGAGGCCAATGTAACTTGTACAAACTGAACGTGTAGTCATGGAATTTCCGATTTGAGTATACGAGGAGAATTTGTAAACAGTTAGACTTAGGCTTAAAAATATACCGTTAATGGGTGAAAAAGTAAAACAGCAGAAAAATGGTCTCATAAGAGGCACGAGCACCTCGCACGGGACCAATGTAACTCGTACGAACCGACGGCGTAGTCATCGGACTCCCCGTTTGAGTATACGATGAGAATTTGCAATCAGTTAGACTTACGCTTAAAAACATGCCGTCAAAGGGTGAAAACATAAAACATCCACAAAGCGATCCCGTAAGAGGCACGTGCACCTCGCATGGGACCAATATAACTTGTACAAACCGATCGCGTAGTCACCGGCCTCCCGGTTTGAGTATGCGGCGGGAGTTTGAAAATTTAGACTTAGTCCTAAAATATGTCGTCAAGGGGAGAAAATGTAAAACAACCACAAAACGGTCTCGTAACAGGCACGGGCACCTCGCACGAGACCAATGTAACTCGTACGAACCGACCACGTAGTCACCGACGTCCTAGTCTAAGTATACAAAGAGAATTTGCAAAACCTTAAACATGGGCTTAGAACATGACATCAAGGGGTGAAAACGTAAAACAGCCACAAAAAGGTCCCGTAAAAGGCACGGGAACCTAGACACGGGACCAATGTAACTCATATGAACCGACCGCGCAGTCACCGATCTCCTGGTTTGAGTGTACGACGAGAATTTGTAAAAAATTAGACTTAGGCCTAAAATCATGGCGCCAAGGGTGAAAATGTAAAACAGTCACAAAACAGACCCGTAAAAGGTGCGTGCACCTCGCATGGGATCAAAGTAACTCGTACGAACCGACTACGTAGTCATGGGGCTCTCGGTTTGAGTATACTATGAGAATTTGCAAAAATTTAGACTTGGGATTAAAAACATGGTGTCAACGGGTGAAAACGTAAAACAGCCACAAAACGGTCCCGTGAGAGGCAAGAGCACCTCGCACGGGACCAATGTAACTCGTACGAACCTATCGTGTAGTCCCCGGCCTTTCGGTTTGAGTATACGACGAGAATTTTCAAAAATTTAGACTTAGGTTTAAAAACTTGACCTAAAAGTGTAAAAATGTAAAACAGTCACAAAACGGTCCTGTTAGAGGCACGATCACCTCGCACAAGCATTGGTTTGCGACAGGTACATTGTTTATTTATTAATGTTGGTGATATGCGAGATTGTTGTTTTAATTTTTTTTTTCTGGCCGTGTGGGCTTTTGTGTTGATTAAACAAGTTGGTTTTCATGTATAAACAAAGGAGATTCTGTCAAATTTTTTTAAAAATTGTAAAGAATTGTTGATAAGGGAGATTTTTAAAATTTTTTATGGCCGTGCGGACTTTTGTGTTGATTAAACATGTTGGTTTTCCTGTATAAATAAAGGAGACTCTGTCGAATTTTTTTAAAAACTGTAAAGAATTGATGATATGCGAGATTCTTATTTTCAATTTTTTTTATAGCTGTGCGGGCATTTGTATTGATTAAACAGGTTGGTTTTCATGTATAAACAAAAGAGACTGTCAAGTTTTTTTTTAAAATTTTAAAAAGCTGTTGATATGATTAACTAATATATTTGGATATTTTATTTTAGTATAATATTATTTTGATAAAATAATTATTTATTGATTGCAGGTTGTGCACAAGAAGTTGAAGAGACATGTTTTTGAGTGTGTCTACTATATGTGACACTAAGAGAAGTTTTTGAAGCGTGACAACCATATTTATCATCTTAATTTAGGGATGATATTTTTTTTGAAAATTGTATATCTTATTAATTAGTATGATTTTGTACTCATTTAAATATTTCGACTTGAATGTAGTTTAATGGCAGAAATTTTTATTGGATACGTGCTTCAATGAATGTGGTTGATATATTGCGTTTATGATAGGATGATTTGATTTATAATGCAAATTAGACGTCAATTATTATTGTAGCATAAAACATATTATAATATAACTATTTATGATAATTTTTTATTTATCAATTGGGACGGTTATAAACCGTCCCTAATACTTATTTGTATTAATTGAGAATACCTTTTGGGACGGTTTTTACCGTCCCTAATACCCATTTTTGCATCAATTGAAATTCCCTTTTGGGACGGTTTTTACCATTTTAATTGGGTTGCCAGATTCTCAGTAGTATTAGGGACAGTTTATTCCCCCCCTAATACTATTGGCGGGAGCGGGAATTTTTTCGCGGGAACACCATTTAGGACAGAAAAATCCGTCCCTAATGCCAAATGCAGAGCGGCCATGAATTAACATTTAGGACGGTAAAATCCGTCCCTAAAATAATTGCGGCGCCTAGTATAAGGGACGGATTTTTTTCGTTGCAAAAACCATCCCTAATACTCTTTTGGGACGTTTTTTGTACTATTAGGGATGGATTTTTACCGTCCCTAATACTCATTTTTCTTGTAGTAGCATTATCAGTACGGATTCACATGCCTATCCATAACTATAATCCGAGATCAAACTCATCACGGTGTATAACTTAACCTTATTGACCACTCAACTATGACAATTAACTTGTCTCACTACATAGCCATCACACTCATTTGCTAGATCACAAGCTATCACTACTATAAAACTTTTAGTAGGATACGAGTCATCAAGTACTACCTAGAAAACTTTGGGCCAATACTTTTGATGCCACAAGAGACGTTATTTCTCAATGCCACTTCAATTTTCTAAAACCATAATTCAATACCATCATTTTTAACACCAAGTCCCAAGGACTATATAGATTCGTTATTAAATTACTCTGAATCAATATGATTATCTAAACCCAAATCATAACCAAGTCACTTAGGCATTCTAATTTCCATAGAATTATTTATTCTAAATCCACGCTACTTAGTCACCTAATCTCCTAGGTGAAACCACAAGCATACCTGCTAAGATGCAACTGAAATCATTAAGACTTTATAATCATCAAACTTCCACATAATACATATCACATAAGCCTATGGTGCCACCACCTAATGTCCTACACTAAAAGCCAATACTTAATAGCTAACACTACCATAACAAATTCAGTGGAATAAGAATGGATGCTAACTTAGCCAATCACCAACTCAAATAGAAGGGCACAACGTGCTCAAGACCTCGACTTTACCATCAAGGTACAAATTAAAATTGTCACCAGGAAATTGTAACCGTCTCCAACCAATAACAATGCCGACAGATCCACTACTGACCTCACTACGTCACTACCGAAAGGAACATTAAACCTAAAGATCTGCTACAAAGTTATAACGCCCCGATCCGAATTTAAGGGTAATACAGGATCAACCCAATCCGGTTCGTACGTTAATTGTGAAGTGTAGTGAAACAACCTAAATAATATTTATAGTCCAATTTTATTTTTATCTAATATTACTCTTATTATCACGTGATTCCAATTTTCATCAACTAAGTATTAGGACCCAAGGGAAGTGCACCCATGGCCAAGTAAACAGATCCACTAATCGTAAATGTAAATAATTACTTACATATATAACGCTCTCAAAGTACGAAACAACATAAAATCTACCGTAACAGAAGGAGTGATGTGAGTAGAATGCTCAGTGGGAACTATACAAATTCAATATAGAAACGAATGGCAGAAAAGAATACTCGCACGCTATGCTACATGAATGTGAAAGTACGTATCTATCTATATATATACCTTTTTACAAATACGTATCCCAATGTACTAAACCGTTCTATTCCAAATACATCATTTAACCCGTTTATTCTCTTTGTCTTTACAAAGAATCATTTTGTATCCTTATTCTTAAAAACTAGCATTCGTTCCCATTAACACACACGATTACACAATTAGCAATTTATTGGGAAAAATATTTCATTTACTTCCAAACATTTATTTCCCTACATTCATTAACTCAAGCCGAGTTATTAATCATTACTTAAGACTTGCTTTCAACGTACATACACACGTCGTGTTTAGAAAAATACTCAATTTCCTTTGAAAAGTTTACATAACACACGCTTGTGTTCATCGTGGTTCAAACCTCATTAGGTAGTTTAAACATCATTATATCATCTTATTAAACCATTCCATGTTACCACATGAATATTAAACATTTAATGGGTTATTCTTTCATTAGTAAATCAATAAATTAATGCCATTCATTTATGCCTCTTTCATGAATATTCAATTCATTACTTAGCATTTTCTGTAGGGATTCCGCCCCCCCCACACACATGTCACAACACACGCACACCCACAATTTCACAGAATTTCACCGTTCGACACCGAGCGCCAAGTAAACTGCAGTTGATTTGAGGCCTTTCACTACTAGGGATAACATAACCCTCCTTAATTATTTAACCTGACATCATCCAATATCATTATCTTTTCAATGTGCTCAATATTATTCCAATGTTCACACTATTCAATATTTACGGGACGAAGCCAAAAGCCTGGACTTAACAGTCCGTTTTTCCATTAACAGTTGGAAAATTATTACTTTATCCTCTAAGTCCTTTATTCACCCACACGTTGATTTTATACCAAAAATTATTCACGCTTTAGGACTTGATTCGTTTTCACCCACACTAGTATAAAACCACTCATCAACATTTTTAATTCATAAAAATGTTCTACTTCAAGTAAATTTATCAATTTACCATTTTTGTTGTCAAAACTTGCAATTTAATCATTTAACACGTGTTATTTTCCAAAAAAGGTAGTTTAGGAACTTAAACACATTTAATTATTAAAAACATGTTTATTGGCATACTTTACTCAACTTTCACATTTTACATTTCACACACCTTTAATATATAAATTCATACGTTTTTTTATATTAAAACCTCCTTTTCACATATTTGATAAACACACTTTATTTTTTACCTTTTCTTACATCCTACACCCATTTACCAATATTTACACACTCATACTATTTTCTTATTATGAGTTTACACACTTTAAAACACCCATTTAATGTGAAAGATTCCATTTTTACATTTATCTTCACTATTCAAGTAGAAAATCATATTTTTATCTCATAAAATGGTTTAAACAAGCCTAAGGCATTTCTTTGAGCAAAATCACATTATTTATCTTTAAAACATCATTCCAACATATTTTATTTCACAAAATGTCTATGAATAGTGTTTTGAAAATTTTAACACCTCTAAGACCTTCTTTTAAATTCCCTTTTTTATTCAAAACATTAAGACTGTCATTAATAACCCATTAGTGAACCATAATCAATTATCTACACTTTCTATACCCAATATTTGGGAAATAATATTCTAAAATTTACCACTAACTTTAATCTCGTAAAAACTCAACTCTAATCTTGATTTTTTTTTATTAAAACATGGAATAATCATCAACAAGCATGAATGAATATTTCTACATATTTAAGACCTTAAATATGTAATAAACCATGCTAAACACTTTGCAAACGTTAAACTACCTTAAGGTTATGAGTTTCCACCTCAAGGTCTTCAATGGAGTAAAATGGATTTCGTAGAAGATGGCTGACTCCCCCACCTTTAAAAGTGGCTTCAAGGGGAGTCATTTTAGCTTCTCTTCAATGCTCCAAACTTGACTCCATGGATGTCCCAAGTAAGACCCCTTTAGAGCTCACAAAACCCCTTCTCTACCTCCCAAAACTCGATTCAAGAACACCCACTAGCTATCCAAACTTTGGATGGGGCTTTGATGGAGTGTTGATGTCTTTATGATGGTGTTTAGGTGGTGGGAAAAATGAAGGGAAGGAGTTACAATTTTTTTTGATGAAAATGGTTTGCTAGAACACAAGGATGAGGGGAAAATATTATGCAGGAGACCCAATGTTTTTTTTTAACAACAATGACTTCCATTCTCTCTCTCTCTCTCTCTCTCTCTCTCTCTCTCTCTTTCTCTCCCTCTTAAGCTATATGAAGAAGATGTAAGAGAAGACCTAAATGGTCAGAAAAAATGAGTGTCTAAAAACATGAATAACCCTTCCTAAGTTTGAAAATCTGAATTGGACTAAGACTACACCTAACTACCCACTTAATAACCCCCCAAAATGCTGTAATTTTCGTCACTTTCTCTCTCTAAAAATATTTGTTTCTAACTTTTAACTTGAGATTCATACTCCTTGCATTTTTTTGGCTAAAAATCATATTTACACTAGTCGTTTGGCCTCCCGAATTGTCATATACAAGTCGCGCAAGAATCGAGACATCTGCGCAAAACATATTTTTTTCTATTTTTCTTCGCATGTTAATATTCCTTATATTTTTATGAGTCTAAATATATGGTCAAAATGTTATTTTGACTTACTGGTTCTCCTAAACAATTCGCGCAAGTTCGCATCCTACGCGATGCGTGCTGGCGAAAATCCGCCTAAAATGGGTCTAAATAATATTTTCCGAAGACGTCGAAGAAGATAAAGTTTCTCAAAATTAAATTTTAAGTCGATTTGGAGATTTTCATAATATTCTGAACACTTTTACTTTTTTGACGCAAAATAATTTTTATTTATTTTTTGACTTTGGACCCCATGGTATTTTTATATGCATTTTTTTTACCTTATAAAAGTGGTCATTTCGATATTTGGGACCGCGATGCATCATACAAGAATCGCGCAAAGTTTCCTAGCATGCGCATCGCATACTGCCCAAATTACCACATTATTAATAATGACCGTGTCTCAATCATTCCTTGGTATTTTCACGTCAAACTTAACCAACATACTTACTAAGTTTATTAAAACTTAAATACGCATCCAAGCGAACCATGTGACATGGGAATTTTTCTCCTTAATTACTTTTCATAGTGCGTCACTTTTCGTGTCATTTTGCATAATCCCCTTATATATTTTTTCTTTGAATATAATATTTTGATTCTCATTAAATACTTATTTTCTAGGATGGGGTATTTCAGTTGAGATGACCATGATCTTCCTTAGTTGATTGTTTTGTGTGATATGATGACGATAATGATTTTATAAGTGGTTGATTTTAAACTTATCTTGATGTTTGTAAAGTGAACTTTGCTAGGGTTCTATGGATGCTTTGAATCTTCATTGTATTGCTTAGGATCTTCATTGTAACATATCTCGTAATGTATTGAGTGATTATTTTAATATCAAGTACATTAGAGAGAAGATACTGAAGTGTGGTCACATAAATTGTGTTGTCATCATACAAAATCCTTTTGATTAAAATACATTTGGTTTCACATGAGCATATTTGGTTCAATGACTATTTTTTTTTATAGTTATATATTTTAATCAGTTGTTTAGTTCTGCACAATCGACTGACGCACAGTCAAAATATTTATAAAATCCAATCCCAATAATTGTTTTATAAAATTTTCTTTGGCTTTGTCCATGTATTTTTTAATTAAAAATGAATGGAACTCTAAGGCCCTGAACAACTGAAATTCCAGCATGAGGTCAAAAGTTTTTATTTACTGTCTCATGTTTAAATATTATAATTTCAGTAGGTATATATCTTCGCACCTAATATGCCTGTAAAATAGTACGGAGTGGGTTTCAATTTTTACTTGGGAAGTTGAAACGTCTAGGTGTTTTCCTACCATTTTCCAATAAATCCTTCAACTAGTCCACATGTCAATTTTTTTGTAATTTGGTATAAAAAATCCCACTAAAGATGTCCCATTGATAACTCGTATGACCCCTGGACAGTCAGACCAACTCATATAGTATTCAGATGGCAACTTCCTATTTCCATGAAAATGTACCTTACTCTCATGACCAACATCTTCTTCGTTGGTCAACGTATGAATTTCTTCGTTCACCACTCTAGATTATTCTTGAAATACAGTAGGTCGAGGATTGGGGGGGGGGGGACATCCTACTCTTGTCCCTTTACTCACTTCGGGAAAACGTTAATGCGTGTGAATCACTTTCCACAAAATACATCTACACATAATCCACTTATCACCTGTCATACTAACCATATTAGAATTGTCCTTCTCGAACTTTGGTACGCTCAATTCCTGGTGGCTACTCCCGTTGTTCCCTTAGCTTTGTTGGCCCTAAGGAACGTGCTACTGGCTTCAATAACCCTTACTGAATTCACCATCGCTTGGTAAGAATTTAGATATCCGAATCATTTAAATGAGCCCCTCGATGGGTCTCCCCCTTGCGGTGTTTTACTAGATACTTTTCATCTAGACTCACTTTCTAATAAGTCTTCCTATTATGTTAGCTCCCTTCATAATAGCGTGGATATATCTTCGGACGACGTGTGACATTTTCACCGTATGGATCGACTGTCCAACCGAATTCTCTATAAGTGTTATCAATCTTTTCTCACGAGTCGATTTCCCACTTGAAATCTTCTTTACCATGGGTATCCACTCCCGCTGATACAAAATTTGCTAAAAGTCTAAATCCATTTACAAATGGACCCCTGTCCGTCCATTCCGTAATGGGTTCAACACGACGTTCTTATCTTATCCTGAACAACTGATGAAAGAGCGTGCAGTTAAACTGTACCTAAGGTCCTTTCATTGACGCAACATTTTCACTACTAATTCATAATTAATTCAAAAGAATTAGAAAAATACGAGCTCGGTGCCCACGCCATCGTAAAGAAAGGATATTCAATTCCATATTTTAGATAAGCAGGTAAATCAAAACGGTTTAGCCAGGGGCGAACTAGTTCGCTTTGTTAGTCAAAACGACGCAGTTTTGATTTTGGTGAACTTTAACCTATGTTCTTTTCCAATTTCAATCCCAATCACCCTCTAAATCATTCCTCTACACTCCCAAACAATATAAATCATAAAGAAACATATATTACATGATTTTAACACACATCAATCATTTTAATTCAAATGATTTAATCTCCAATCATAAAATTAATCAATACTTATGAGTCTCAATTATAAACACCTCAATTTAACCTAGATTTAATTTACCAACGCAATTACTTATGATCAAACCTATAAATCTCTGTCAAGATCGTATCTTTATGAGATGGGATTCGTTCAATAATATCATACATCAATTTACACTGCTATTTATGGAATTTATTTCACCAAAAACTCTATTAACATGCAAACTCTCACTCCAAAAATGATTTTGTTTTACACCTACCATGATATGGACATGAATCACGTCAATTTAACATAAAGAAAGTTACTTACTTGCCTCTAGATATTAATAAGGTTTGATTCCATTATAGATGACGAATCTATGGTTGAATGCTCAAATCCCCTTTGAATTTTTTTTTATCCAAATGCCCATGCATGCACGTTTTATTACCTTGGAAGTGCAATGCAAGACATATTCAGGAAAAAAAGTTGTCGGAACCGCGAGAGTGCCGACTTCGGATTTCACGGGAGGTTATGTGCCCCAAAATTATCTGCATTTTTTGAGTTATAGATTGAGAGATAAAAAAGGGGAGCGTAATGGGATTATTAATATCTCCGTCAGAGTGAAGGTGGCCCCGGAAAATGAGGATTACTCGAGATTAAGGGTAGCACAGCCAATAGCTGGTTATACCACTAGTTATTTGCGACCTTTGGGGACAAATCTGGTTGCTGGAAAGGTTTCAAGTGGCGCTGTGACCGGGATTCCGGTTTGGCATCCCTACAAGGTGTAAATTTGGCTTTCTTTTATGTTGGGATTACCGGGTCAAGAACATTGAATATGTTGGGACACTTTATATATTGGAATGAAAAAAAAGAGAAATTTAAAAATAAAATCATAAATTAATTTTAAGTTTACTGTTCAAAATTAAATTATTACCTCATATAATTATCGAAAATATGAACCGCATGCGTTGAATCCAAATATTTACTGCACATTAAAAATAAACAATATTACCTCAATTGTTTATAAAATATCTGTCGTAGACGATTCTTGGGTTGAGTCGCGGATTAGGTCGCTCTCAAAACTAAAGCCTTAGTTTTGTAAATATATCCGTTCAACAACAAACAAAGCAAGTAGGAAATCATTGTTTTCATTATAGACAAAGTAGTGGGGATTGTGGGTACACAAGTGGGTATAGTGGGTAAGGAGGAGCCGAAAGTTGTGTACAAGTGGGATTAAAAAAAAAGTTTCCCACACGCGTTGTTTTAAAATACAAACAACCAACAATCCCCCACTTGGATTTTAAAAACACACTCATCGGTAACAATCCTCCGCTAATAAATTTTGAAAATTATTGAGCAATAATTATCTATAGAATTGTGCATAAGTAAAGGTGTCTTTCGACTTGAACATTTATGTAGTAAAGATGATTCATATTTTACTAGAGTAACTCGTAGTTTTGAACTCTATCTATGACAACATCTCACACACAACCCTACTTGGGTGTAGTCCTCAAGCCAGCACGTTACGACCATGTGCTTCTATCCCAATATGTGAGCGCTCTAGGAAAT
Source organism: Sambucus nigra (assembly GCA_949130495.1). Lineage (NCBI taxonomy): Eukaryota > Viridiplantae > Streptophyta > Magnoliopsida > Dipsacales > Adoxaceae > Sambucus > Sambucus nigra. The sequence continues at coordinate 239,765,969 of OX422221.1, read as the reverse complement.
TTGCCCAAAATTACCATATGGGAAGCAACCACACTTCCACATCCACATAGGTGAGTCTATCAAGGATACTCCCGTAGCTAGGTACCCTACTCAAAATAGAGCTATAGATCTTTATTAAGAGTTATAATTAATTCAACCTTCATTCGCTTCACGATATCATGCTCCATAGGGATGGACTTGGAGTAAAACCCCGTGTATAATAATTAGTATGATTCAACCCATATCACTTGTGACTTGTACTAACCCTTTGAACCTATTTCTTGGGATCTCCAGTCTATAGGATTCAATATCAACGGGCCTTAGTCCGATCCCTTTCTAGATGTTGAACATCTTCTCCTACACTAGTCCTTTTGTCAAAGGATAATTCAGGTTCAATGCTCATCTGTCCGAATATAATCCACACACACAACTCATTAGTTTTAAATTCTACAACTATGTAGTCATTACGACATATTTGTCATTATTGCCGTTACGATAACTGACACACCCCAACCCAGTTACTTATAATTAAGTTTGAAAGTCAAAGTGAGTCACACCATGATTAATCCAACCAAACCATAAACACGAGATTTAATTTCAGAATCATCATTGTAAATCCATATAACTGAAAGCCTTTTTACAACATCAGAGTAGTCACATCCATAAAACTTTCTTGAAGGATAAGTTAACTTAATTACATCATTTACATTTACACAAAATCATCGTTTCATCCAATCCTGGCTAACCCAACCCGACCTCCTAGATTTGGCAGTGACATCGCGTTACCTGAAAAAAAATGTGAACATAGGAACCGTGAGCAAAATAGCCCAGTGAATGCATCACTACTATACTACTGCATGAATTTAAATGCAATAAATCATGTCCATATAATTATTTATTAACTTATCCGGCTCATTCATAATTAATGACCAACCTTTTCGAATCATGATTCACATATCCTATCTAAATAGACAATTCTCCCCCATTCCTGGTCGGGGAGTAACCCCTTGTCATTAATAGACAAATCTCCCACCTTCCGGGGCGAGGAGTAACCTCCCATTTCGGTAAACCGAAATGAACAATTTTATATTCATAACATTATGATCATATTCATAACAATATACAAATACATCATTCCAGTGAGTACACTCACCTTGGGTTGTCAACTACGTATTCACGTTTCCTTCGGGAGGAGCTGAACTGGGTTGATTAGACCTTACACCTGTCAATCCAACTAAATCAGTACTGAATCTCAATCATAATTATCATCCTAATATAATTATCTAACTTTCCATAACTATACAACGACCATATAATTCTACTCAAGTCACATTCCACAAAATATGAGTAAGGACAAAACAATGGTGCCCATATTGATAAAGTTATGAACATTCAACCATAGGAAATACCTCATAAGTAATTTAAAACCAAAGTCAAGTAAATATGAAATTATACTTCCCAATGTATATACAAATGAAACATGTACTCAAAGTACCCTTTGTAAGGACGAAATATGAACATTCATTCAAGGGGTATCCATTATGGCCTGGAATTATTGTCCTACATACTTACCCATCCTATATTCCTAAATTGTATAATTACAGGGGTACAACCTTATCAATATTAAAACATATATGAATATAGTTTCCAGTACAAGTGACGGTGTAATTTCTCAAACTTCCTAGAGCAAGTAATGACCATTTCTTTACAACACAAGAAATCTTCCCTACAAGCTCCTCTATTGTTCCTTCAACTTGCAAGAATTTTCATAGTTTTTCTACAGAATAACTTTTGATGATATTCAACCCATTTCCATTACTCGTACTAAATAGTACAGAATTAAAGTTTCATAATTTTTTGACTTCATTTGCTATCTCAAAATCTTGACTAAACGTAGGGCATACCGAAATCAAGTATACAAACAGCAACTATGTACCAACTTGAAATCATCATTACGGCCTAACAACAAGGAGATAAATTCTAATTTTCGGATGTGATATGAATATATGAGTCTAATTTCATATCAAATTGGAATTTCTCAATTCCAGTAAGCACACAAAGAGATATGCAAGTTTGAATACAAGTGGTTTCAATACAAAGCAATTTTAAGGGTTTGTACATTCAACTTAACTTAAACATGCATATAACCATAGATATATATAAAGGACTGAAACTTTCGTAAACCTATGATGATTTATATCATATATTTCAGTAATATAAGATAAATAACAAGAATTTAAATTAGGATTACCTTCAAGGCTTTTACGTAATTTCTACGGATTTTTTTACACTTTTTCTCCTCACTTTTTCTTCCTAAACATCAACTTTCTATTTCCTCAAGCTAACAACACTTGAAACTGAACCTAGGGCTTAATTTGATGAAAAAATATGATAGATGGAGAAGTTTAAGTCGGCCAAGGCATGCCTCCGTTCCATCCAATCAAATTAAGCCATTTAATTTACTAAAAGACAATTTACCACTTAAAGGGAATGGACAGATTTGCCTCTTGTTCGTAAATTCGATATAACTCTTTACTCGGGCATCCGTTTGACGCACCGTTTGTTGTGTTACAACCCTAATTCACATGTCTACAACTATCTGGTTTTTATCCCAAGTCAGTTGTAATGTGATAAGGGTCAAAACTAGTCTCTAACAGGAACATTTCTACCAAAAATAACAAAATTTTGTGTTTGTAAATAATTCGACCTTTCATGATTTATGAAAGTAGGATTATAATAAACATAATCATTTAACATTAGATATACTAATAGCACATTATTCATATCACATAAGATAAGCATGATTTAATTATAATTTGTCATAATTATATTCGGGTTGTCACAATAACGGTACTAAAATTTTACAATAGTCAGGGTTCTATTGTTATGGATAAAATTACTGGTATCAATCTTTACCATAAATGGTATCTTATAATAGGTCTTTCAACCTTTCATTTTTCACTAGCGATAGATAATGGTATCGCCATATACTCCATCATTAATTGTGTCAACAATTAATAATTCTTGGAGTTCCAAACAATTGCATCATAATATGTGTTTGACACATATCCATTATTGATTCAGAATCAATTCTAGGTTTGTGATTTTTATCAAAACACATAACATTACTCAATAGCATAAGAATGAACTTTTTAATTATAAACCTTCATATTACTCCCACAAATAATAATTACAAGTCAACTGTATTTAGTAGCGCAATTAAGACTATTTAAGATGTTAGCATATTCATCTTTCTTAACACTTTATATAGTGCTCTTGTACTTGGATCATGTGGAGTACAAGATGGTTCAAAATTATCATATATTTATTAAATATATATTCTTGTATTTCAAGGTACTCAATCAATTAATGATCCATAGTTGGTCTTGTAATTTTACAAGTAATATTCTTCTTTCATTGAAACTCTTTATGTCAACACTTCGACTTAGCATGAATTTGATTTTCTAGGTAACAAAATAGTATAACCTTTATAATAAATAAGAGTGCATTCATATTTCAACATGCTCAGTGATAAACACAATTCATATTATTCTCAATTCATTCTCATACATGTTCTTTTTATGTTGATATTAAGGCTTACAAAATTTTATAGGCTTTCTTCACATATCCCAAACTTTTTAATCCATATATACTTGAAACTTGAATTTATTTTGACAGTTAAATGTCTTAGCTATCACTTAAACCAATATCTCTCTAGGTTAAAAAAATATTTTAATTCGGATGCCAATACTTTTGGTCTGCAGAGTCAAGTGGGTTCTCTACAGTTGATGCCATCTGCGGGATGGCCTGATCCCACGAAGCTAGCGTGCTACTGCTCATGGATCAACCTCTATCGGGATCCTCCGCCAAGTACGATTTTCATCTTTTAATCGTTGATTTAATTATTTTGCGTTGAAAATGTTTAGCGCTACAGATTTTTCATTTAGAGTTGTTCATTTTTCAAATTTTGTGTTTTGGTTTTGCATGTACTGATTTGGTGATTATATTTTTATTTATATGTTTTAGCAAATAGGGTATACTAATTTGTTTCTTCCCATTTTTTTAACACACGGTGCTCTATAAGGGGTTTTCGGGTTAAAATGAAGTATTGTGATACATAAATTAGTTTAACCTCAAAATTTGTTTGTTTTCTTTGTAGAAGAGAATAGTAATCCCAACCCTGGATTCAGTTCTATAAATGTGGTAGTGGCGTTGAAGGAATTTAATTTATTGGCATCTACTGAATGGTTTAGATGTTTAAGATACTACAATTTTTTAATGTTATTTCAAGTTCACACTTTCTAGTACTATATCAAGAAGTTAGGTGTGTGTGCCCCTTTTGAACAAGCTCTGATTTTCTTCCTTTGGTTTTGAATTTATTTGTTTGGTTATACCATTTTTTTAATTGAACAAAACTATTTGCATAAAATTCATTATTTTTTCACTATCATAGGACACATTGTTGTTATGGGCGAACTACTATCAAACATAATCTGAAATTGCATCGCTGCTGGCATAGGGAAGGTTCTGATTGGCGTTGGGTGTAACAAAATATTCAGGTAATGGACAGACCTATGATGAACTTTATTTTAAGGTTAAATTTGCATTGATTCAATTTTTTTAATTATTTTGGGTTTGGATCCTATTTATTTCTAAACCCCGTAATTTTAATTCTTTTGTGCCCCCCTAATGCGTCAAATATATTTTTTGAATGTTTTTTTTGTATACTATATGCAATATGTTTAAGATGTGATAATTTGCAAGTAGAACCTAATTGGAGTAAAGGTACGAAAGAATAGGTAATGGACATCAACTAATCAATTAAATACCTTGCAACCCTCTACTTTTGGATATCACGATGAAATTTCTTAGTTTCTACTACAATGTCTGGATCCATTTATTCTAAATTTTAGTGTTCATAGTAAAGTAAGTTGTGCTTGGAGATTTAAAACCAACTTTTCCTTCGAATAACAATTGTTTCTTCCATTATTTACTTTTCAGCTACTTACTACACCAAATTTGTTGTCTTGATATTCTGCAATGCTCCATCATGGAAATGATCAATAGGTTTGTGGACACGACACTCAATGGTACTATGTATAGCATGTGTAGCATTTTATTATATCTCCAATCAACTAGGGTAAGCCTGCGCCGATGATACGATGATAATTTTCTTAGGTGTTCATGCTTATAATAGGAGATTTCCTAGAACAACCCCAAAACGGTCTTTAATGATGTTAACAGCGAGAATATGCTGAGAATTTACAAATATTTAGACTTAGGCATAAAAACAAGGCATATAATGGTGAAAATGTAAAATAATCACAAAATGCTCCCGTAAGAGGCACGAGCACCTCGCACGAGGCCAATGTAACTTGTACAAACTGAACGTGTAGTCATGGAATTTTCGATTTGAGTATACGAGGAGAATTTGCAAACAGTTAGACTTAGGCTTAAAAACATACCGTTAATGGGTGAAAAAGTAAAACAGCAGAATAATGGTCTCGTAAGAGGCACGAACACCTCGCACGGGACCAATGTAACTCGTACGAATCGACGGCGTTGTTATCAGACTCCCCGTTTGAGTATACGATGAGAATTTGCAATCAGTTAGACTTACGCTTAAAAACATGCCGTCAAAGGGTGAAAACATAAAACATCCACAAAGCGATCCCGTAAGAGGCACGAGCACCTCGCATGGGACTAATATAACTTGTACAAACCGATCGCGTAGTCACCGGCCTCCCGATTTGAGTATGCGGCGGGAATTTGAAAATTTAGACTTAGGCCTAAAATATGTCGTCAAGGGGTGAAAACGTAAAACAACCACAAAACGGTCTCGTAACAGGCACGGGCACCTCGCACGAGACCAATGTAACTCGTACGAACCGACCACGTAGTCACCGACCTCCTAGTCTAAGTATACAAAGAGAATTTGCAAAACCTTAAACATGGGCTTAAAACATGACATCAAGGGGTGAAAACGTAAAACAACCCCAAAATGGTCCCGTAAAAGGCACGGGAACCTAGACACGGGACCAATGTAACTCATATGAACCGACCGCGCAGTCACCGATCTCCTGGTTTGAGTGTACGACGAGAATTTGTAAAAAATTAGACTTAGGCCAAAATCATGGCGTCAAGGGTGAAAACGTAAAACATTCACAAAACGGACCCGTAAAAGGTGTGGGCACCTCGCATGGGACCAAAGTAACTCGTACGAACCGACTACGTAGTCATGGGGCTCTCGGTTTGAGTATACTATGAGAATTTGCAAAAATTTAGACTTGGGATTAAAAACATGGTGTCAACGGGTGAAAACGTAAAACAACCACAAAACGGTCCCGTGAGAGGCAAGAGCACCTCGCACGGGACCAATGTAACTCGTACGAACCTATCGTGTAGTCCCCGGCCTTCCATTTTGAGTATACGACGAGAATTTTCAAAAATTTAGACTTAGGTTTAAAAACATGACATAAAAATGTAAAAATGTAAAACAGTCACAAAACGGTCCTGTTAGAGGCACGATCACCTCGCACAAGCAATGGTTTGCGACAGGTAGATTGTTTATTTATTAATGTTGGTGATATGCGAGATTGTTGTTTTAATTTTTTTTCTGGCCGTGTGGGCTTTTGTGTTGATTAAACAAGTTGGTTTTCATGTATAAACAAAGGAGCTTCTGTCAAATTTTTTTAAAAATTGTAAAGAATTGTTGATAAGGGAGATTTTTAAAATTTTTTATGGTCGTGCGGACTTTGGTGTTGATTAAACCTGTTGGTTTTCCTGTATAAATAAAGGAGACTATGTCGAATTTTTTTAAAAGCTGTAAAGAATTGTTGATATGAGAGATTCTTATTTTCAATTTTTTTTATAGTTGTGCGGGCTTTTGTATTGATTAAACAGGTTGGTTTTCATGTATAAACAAAAGAGACTGTCAAATTTTTTTAAAAATTTTAAAAAGCTATTGATATGATTAACTAATATATTTGGATATTTTATTTTACTATAATATTATTTTGATAAAATAATTATTTATTGATTGCAGGTTGTGCACAAGAAGTTGAAGAGACATGTTTTTGAGTGTGTCTACTATATGTGACACTAAGAGAAGTTTTTGAAGCGTGACAACCATATTTATCATCTTAATTTAGGGATGATATTTTTTTTGAAAATTGTATATCTTATTAATTAGTATGATTTTGTACTCATTTAAATATTTCGACTTGAATGTAGTTTAATGGAAGAAATTTTTATTGGATACGTGCTTCAATGAATGTGGTTGATATATTGCGTTTATGATCGGATGATTTGATTTATAATGCAAATTAGACGTCAATTATTATTGCAGCATAAAACATATTATAATATAACTATTTATGATAATTTTTTATTTATCAATTGGGACGGTTATAAACCGTCCCTAATACTTATTTGTATTAATTGAGAATACCTTTTGGGACGGTTTTTACCGTCCCTAATACCCATTTTTGCATCAATTGAAATTACCTTTTGGGACGGTTTTTACCGTTTTAATTGGGTTGCCAGATTCTCAGTAGTATTAGGGACGGTTTATCCGCCCCTAATACTATTGGCGGGAGCAGGAATTTTTTCGCGGGAACACCATTTAGGACAGAAAAATCCGTCCCTAATGCCTAATGCAGAGCGTCCATGAATTAACATTTAGGACGGTAAAATCCGTTCCTAAAATATTTGCGACGCCTAGATTAAGGGACGGATTTTTTCCGTTGCAAAAACCATCCCTAATACTCTTTTTGGGACGTTTTTGGTACTATTAGGGATGGATTTTTACCGTCCCTAATACTCATTTTTCTTGAAGTAGCATTATCAGTACGGATTCACATCCCTATCCATAACTATAATCCGAAATCAAACTCATCACGGTGTATAACTTAACCTTATTGAACACTCAACTATGACAATTAACTTGTCTCACTACATACCCATCACACTCATTTGCTAGATCACAAGCTATCACTACTATAAAACTTTTAGTAGGATACGAGTCATCAAGTACTACCTAGAAAACTTTGGGCCAATACTTTTGATGCCACAAGAGATGTTATTTCTCAATGCCACTTCAATTTTCTAAAACCATAATTCAATACCATCATTTTTAACACCAAGTCCCAAGGACTATATAGATTCGTTCTTAGATTACCCTGAATCAATATGATTATCTAAACCCAAACCATAACCAAGTCACTTAAGCATTCTAATTTCCATAGAATTATTTATTCTAAATCCACGCTACTTAGTCACCTAATCTCCTAGGTGAAACCACAAGCATACCTGCTAAGATGCAACTGAAATAATTAAGACTTTATAATCATCAAACTTCCACATAATACATCTCACATATGCCTATGGTGCCACCACCTAATGTCCTACACTAAAAGCCAATACTTAATAGCTAACACTACCATAACAAATTCAGTGGAATAAGAATGGATGCTAACTTAGCCAATCACCAACTCAAATAGAAGGGCACAACGTGCTCAAGACCTCGACTTTACCATCAAGGTACAAATTAAAATTGTCACCAGGAAATTGTAACCGTCTCCAACCAATAACGACGCCGACAGATCCACTACTGACCTCACCACGTCACCACCGAAAGGAACATTAAACCTAAAGATCTGATACAAAGTTGTAACGCCCCGATCCGAATTTAAGGGTAATACAGGATCAACTCAATCCGGTCCGTACGTTAATTGTGAAGTGTAGTGAAACAACCTAAATAATATTTATAGTCCAATTTTATTTTTATCTAATATTACTCTTATTATCACGTGATTCCAAATTTCATCAACTAAGTGTTAGGACCCAAGGGAAGTGCCCCCATGGCCAAGTAAACAGAGCCACTAATCATAAATGTAAATAATTACTTACATATATAACGCTCTCAAAGTACGAAACAACATAAAATCTACCGTAACAGAAGGAGTGATGTGAGTAGAATGCTCAGTGGGAACTATACAAATTCAGTATAGAAACGAACGGCAGAAAAGAATACTCGCACGCTATGCTACATGCATGTGAAAGTACGTATCTATCTAAATATATACCTTTTTACAAATACGTATCCCAATGTATTAAACCGTTTTATTCCAAATACATCATTTAACCCGTTTATTCTCTTTGTCTTTACAAAGAATCATTTTGTATCCTTATTCTTAAAAACTAGCATTCGTTCCCATTAACACACACGATTACACAATTAGCAATTTATTGGGAAAAATATTTCATTAGCTTCCAAACATTTATTACCCTACGTTCATTAACTCACGCCGAGTTATTAATCATTACTTAAGACTTGCTTTCAACGTACATACACACGTCGTGTTTAGAAAAATACTCACTTTCCTTTGCAAACTTTACATAACGCATGCTTGTGTTCATCATGGTTCAAACCTCGTTAGGTAGCTTAAACATCATTATATCATCTTATTAAACCATCCCATGTTACCACATGAATATTAAACATTTAATGCGTTATTCTTTCATTAGTAAATCAATAAATTAATGCCATTCATTTATGCCTCTTTCATGAATATTCAATTCATTACTTAGCATTTTCTTTAGGGATTCCGCCCCCACACACACACGTCACAACACACGCACACCCACAATTTCACAGAATTTCACCGTCCGAGACCGAGCGCCAAGTAAACTGCAGTTGATTTGGGGCCTTTCACTACTAGGGACAACATAACCCTTCTTAATTATTTAACCTGAAATCATCCAATATCATTATCTTTTCAATGTGCTCAATATTATTCCAATGTTCACACTATTCAATATTTACGGGACGAAGCCAAAAGCCTGGACTTAACAGTCCGTTTTTCCATTAACAGTTGGAAAATTATTACTTTATCCTCTAAGTCCTTTATTCACCCACACGTTGATTTTATACCAAAAATTATTCACGCTTTAGGACTTAATTCGTTTTCACCCACACTAGTATAAAACCATTCTTCAACATTTTTAATTCATAAAAGTGTTCTACTTCAAGTAAATTTATCAATTTACCATTTTTACTGTCAAAACTTGCAATTTAATCATTTAACAAGTGTTATTTTCCAAAAAAGGTAGTTTAGGAACTTAAACACATTTAATTATTAAAAACATATTTATTAGCATACTTTACTCAACTTTGACATTTTACATTTCACACACCTTTAATATATAAATTAATACATTTTATATATTAAAACCTCATTTTCACATATTTTCATAAACACACTTTATTTTTTACCTTTTCTTACATCCTACACCCATTTACCAATATTTACACACTCATACTATTTTCTTATTATGAGTTTACACACTTTAAAACACCCATTTAATGTGAAAGATTCCCTTTTTACATTTATCTTCACTATTCAAGTAGAAAATCATATTTTTATCTCATAAAATGGTTTAAACAAGCCTATGGCATTTCTTTGAGCAAAATCACATTATTTATCTTTAAAACATCATTCCAACACATTTTATTTCACAAAATGCCTATGAATAGTGTTTTGAAAATTTTAACACCTCTAAACCTTCTTTTAAATTCCCTTTTTTATTCAAAACATTAAGACTGTCATTAATAACCCATTAGTGAACCATAATCAGTTTTCTACACTTTCTATACCCAATATTTGGGAAATAATATTCTAAAATTTACCACTAACTTTAATCTCGTAAAAACTCAACTCTAAGGGAAGGAGTTATATTCATAAAATTATGATCATATTCATAACAATATACAAATACATCATTCCAGTGAGTACACTCACCTTGGGTTGTCAACTACGTATTCACGTTTCCTTCGGGAGGAGCTGAACTGGGTTGATTAGACCTTACACCTGTCAATCCAACTAAATCAGTACTGAATCTCAATCATAATTATCATACTAATATAATTATCTAACTTTCCATAACTATACAACGACCATATAATTCTACTCAAGTCACATTCCACAAAATATGAGTAAGGACAAAACAATGGTGCCCATATTGATAAAGTTATGAACATTCAACCGTAGGAAATACCTCATAAGTAATTTAAAACCAAAGTCAAGTAAATATGAAATTATACTTCCCAATGTATATACAAATGAAACATGTACTCAAAGTACCCTTTGTAAGGACAAAATATGAACATTCATTCAAGGGGTATCCATTATGGCCTGGAATTATTGTCCTACATACTTACCCATCCTATATTCCTAAATTGTATAATTACAGGGGTACAACCTTATCAATATTAAAACATATATGAATATAGTTTCCAGTACAAGTGACGGTGTAATTTTTCAAACTTCCTAGAGCAAGTTATGACCATTTCTTTACAACACAAGAAATCTTCCCTACAAGCTCCTCTATTGTTCCTTCAACTTGCAAGAATTTTCATAATTTTTCTACAAAATAACTTTTCATTATTTTCAACCCATTTTCATTAAACATACTAAATAGTATAGAATTAAAGTTTCATAATTTTTTGACTTCATTTGCTATCTCAAAATCTTGACTAAACGTAGGGCATACCGAAATCAAGTATACAAACAACAACTATGTACCAACTTGAAATCATCATTACGGCCTAACAACAAGGAGATAAATTCTCATTTTCGGATGTGATATGAATATATGAGCCTACTTTCATATAAAATTGGAATTTCTCAATTCCAGTAAGCACACAAAGAGATATGCAAGTTTGAATACAAGGGGTTTCAATACAAAGCAATTTTAAGGGTTTGTACATTCAACTTAACTTAAACATGCATATAACCATAGATATATATAAAGGACTGAAACTTTCATAAATCTATGATGATATATATCATATATTTCAGTAATATAAGATTAATAACAAGAATTTCAATTAGGATTACCTTCAAGGCTTTTACGTAATTTCTACGGATTTTTCTACACTTTTTCTCCTCACTTTTTCTTCCTAAACATCAACTTTCTATTTCCTCAAGCTAACAACACTTGAAACTGAACCTAGGGCTTAATTTGATGAAAAAATATGATAGATGGAGAGGTTTAAGTCGGCCAAGGCATGCCTCCTTTCCATCCAATCAAATTAAGCCATTTAATTTACTAAAAGACAATTTACCACTTAAAGGGAATGGACAGATTTGCCCCTTGTTCGTAAATTCGATATAACTCTTTACTCGGGCATCCATTTGATGCACCGTTTGCTATGTTACAACCCTAACTCACATGTCTACAACTATCTGGTTTTTATTCCAAGTCAATTGTAATGTGATAAGGGTCAAAACTAGTCTCTAACAGGAACATTTCTACCAAAAATTATAAAATTTTGTGTTTGTAAATAATTCGACCTTTCATGATTTATGAAAGTAGGATTATAATAAACATAATCATTTAACATTAGATATACTAATAGTACATTATTCATATCACATAAGATAAGCATGATTTAATTATAATTTATCATAATTATATTCGGGTTGTCACAATAACGGTTCTAAAATTTTACAATAGTCAGGGTTCTATTGTTATGGATAAAATTACTGGTATCAATCTTTAACATAAATGGTATCTTATAATAGGTCTTTCAACCTTTCATTTTTCACTAGCGATAGCTAATGGTATCACCATATACTCCATCATTAATTGTGTCAACAATTAATAATTCTTGGAGTTCCAAACAATTGCATCATAATATGTGTTTGACACATATCCATTATTAATTCAGAATCAATTCTAGGTTTGTGATTTTTATCAAAACACATAACATTACTCAATAGCATAAGAATGAACTTTTTAATTATAAACCTTCATATTACTCCCACAAATAATAATTACAAGTCAACTGTATTTAGTAGCGCAATTAAGACTATTTAAGATGTTAGCATATTCATCTTTCTTAACACTTTATATAGTGCTCTTGTACTTGGATCATGTGGAGTACAAGATGGTTCAAAATTATCATATATTTATTAAATATATATTCTTGTATTTCAAGGTACTCAATCAATTAATGATCCATAGTTGGTCTTGTAATTTTAACAAGTAATATTCTTCTTTCATTGAAACTCTTTATGCCAACACTTCGACTTAGCATGAATTTGATTTTCTAGGTAACAAAATAGTATAACCTTTATAATAAATAAGAGTGCATTCATATTTCAACATGCTCAGTGATAAACACAATTCATATTATTCTCAATTCATTCTCATATGTTCTTTTTATGTTGATATTAAGGCTTACAAAATTTTATAGGCTTTCTTCACATATCCCAAACTTTTTAATCCATATATACTTGAAACTTGAATTTATTTTGACAGTTAAATGTCTTAGATATCACTTAAACCAATATATCTCTAGGTTAAAAAAATATTTTAATTCGGATGCCAATATTTTTTGGTCTGCAGAGTCAAGTGGGTTCTCTACAGTTGATGCCATCTGCGGGGTGGCCTGATCCCACGAAGCTAGCGTGCTACTGCTCATGGATAAACCTCTATCAGGATCCTCCGCCAAGTACGATTTTCATCTTTTAATCGTTGATTTCTTGATTTAATTATTTTGCGTTGAAAATGTTTAGGGCTACAGATTTTTCATTTAGAGTTGTTCATTTTTCAAATTTTGTGTTTTGGTTTTGCAAGTACTGATTTGGTGATTATATTTTTATTTATATGGTTTAGCAAATAAGGTATACTAATCTTTTTCTTCCCATTTTTTTGAACACACGGTGCTATATAAGGGGTTTTCGGGTTAAAATGAAGTATTGTGATACAAAAATTAGTTTAACCTCATAATTTGTGTGTTTTCTTTGTAGAAGAGAATAGTAATCCCAACCTAGGATTCAGTTCTATAAATGTGGTAGTGGCGTGGAAGGAATTTAATTTATTGGCATCTACTGAATGGTTTAGATGTTTAAGATACTACAATTTTTTAATGTTATTTCAAGTAGGTACATATGGGAATTATGAATCATAGAAATAAATATTAAGGTCTATAGTGTGAATTATGAATTACGAATGTTTTAAAATCGAGCCTCTTCTCATTCACTGATATACTTCAGTTCTATTTGGAAACTAACATCAATTAATACACATGACGATCATAAAATATTTTGAAACCATTCATATTATGCTCTCAAACAAATTTCAAAACCAAACATTAAATTCTTACCTAAGTTTCTAAAGCTTAAACTAGAATTTCAGAAAGTTCAAAATCAAAGTTACATTACAAAAATTCTATAAGTTTAAATTTTGTTTTATGCATTATGTTTTCATAAATTATGTTATGTATATATGTGCGCATATTGTGAATATCTAAAACAACATGGGGGGGGGCGGGGGGGGGGGGGGGGGGGGGGCTATACATAACACTAGACAAAGGACAATATAACTAATTTTTAATCTATCTAAAGCGTATGATGGTCTATATATTATTCAAAATGAAAAATTAAAGTATATACGATCTACACGAGTATAATTGACATTCAAATATGTTTTATAGGGTCTATCATCGTATAGTTCCAACTGCAAAGGTTCAATAGTGAGCAATATCAACCATTAATTATTAAATGTAGCTCCATTTGGGGTAAAATAATGGGAGACAACAATTTTTTCCTTTTTAAATGATGATTGGTGTATACGCTTACACAATAATAACCTCATGTCACCCTCAACTAATAATTCTCAACAATTAAAACTAGAAAATAAATTAAAAATGTTTATTACAAATTTTGAAACATTTATAGAAATTTTTTGGGTGATTTAGAATCATTTACAGAAAATTTAGAATCATTTACAAAAAATGTTTACAAAATGATGATTAACCCCCGGCTTTTAAAAAAAATAGACTTAACCCCCGTCTTTTCAAAAAAATTTAGAATCATTAACCCTCGACTTTTCAAAAACATAGACTTAAACCCATGCATGTGCATCATCCCGCTTGTACCTTATGCATTGACTCACTTGTATTGTACCTTATACATGAGAGGTACATCTAATTATTGAACATCTAAGGGGTATCCTTATATAAAAAATTATCTCAAGGGTAAAAGTAAAAAATTATCAACACTAACAGTCTTGGCATCCCTGTTTAAGTTTCAGTCCAGATGTTTGCCCTCCAATCTCAAACTGGTCTTATTTTTATTCACAAATACCACCAGGTAGCTAATCAACTTAGTTTTAATAAACTTTGGGAATTAGATACATTTGCGATTATATATTAGAACTTTCATCCCAATAAATACAACAGCAATCAGAATCTACAAAGGAACAAAAAACTGTGTCCCACATTAAGATTGAGAGATAACTGATTAAGGGGCTGAAAGGTAGCACGTGTAAAGACGCTAATCGTTGTACTCGTTTCGCCGCCTCAATACAAACAAACCTAAGTTACGACTACACTTGCGATACAAGTATAGCGGTAAGTCGGGTATCGAATCCACAGGGAGTGTTTGACAGATCGTAACTGATTATTAATTCAGGAATAAAAGTGTAAAAGGTGATGGGTAAATGTAAATAAAAGAAAAGAATAAGTTAAGTCTAAATAAAGTAAAAGCGAGGATCGGGATATCATCCAACCACACGGCTCGAAACAACTACTAATCAAGATTCATGCTCGAAAGCTATTTAATCGAGCATTATCAATTAATCATAAACTTCACACAATAAGGAATTCAAGCCAAAGTTGCGAGAATAAACAATTAACCGAAAATTGGTCGCACGCGGATTAAATTCGGATTATCGCTATAAACACTAACGATGCATGACATAGAAAGTTAAATGCATAATAATCCGACTTTAATTCGCGCGGGTTCAATTAAACGCAATTTTGCACAAAACCTCATTTTCGGAGCTCGGGGCCTGAAAATGGTAGAACGAAATCCTGACCCTATTTATCTAGGGGCAATACATGAATTAACTAAATTACAACTAATTAACCTAGGAAAGCAAGAATTTAAGCAAGTAAACTAATTAACAAAGCATGGAAACTAATTTACAAAGCAAGGAAAAATGAAGAATAAAACTATATTAATGGTAAATGAGATGGAAAGTTCAATCTTACAAAACCAATTGGTTGTCACCCCAAGAAGAAAAGAAAGCGAGCTCTCCAAACCAAA
Organism: Sambucus nigra; assembly: GCA_949130495.1. Classification (NCBI taxonomy): domain Eukaryota; kingdom Viridiplantae; phylum Streptophyta; class Magnoliopsida; order Dipsacales; family Adoxaceae; genus Sambucus; species Sambucus nigra. Next base: position 239,749,872 of record OX422221.1, on the reverse strand, counting down.
CCCTAACCTAAAATGTATTCTAAAACTAAGTATATCTGTTATTACAAGAAAATTGGGTTATATAGTAAGTGGGAGAAAAGAAAAGAAGAAAGAAAAGAAAAGGAAAATATTTGCAGAAAACAGGGGATCGATCGATCGACCCCTTTGGTCGATCGATCGATCAAGAAGAAATTTCCCTACGGTCGAGCAGGATCGATCGATCGACCAAAATCGTCAATCGATCGATCAAGCAGGGCAGATTCTAGCAGCCTACTGCATTCTTTTCTTCCTCTCTTCTCCTATTCTTTTGGTTTATTTGCTATTCCTTCCACTAAAAATGCCGTAACTTCTTCGTTAAGGATTCGAATCGCGCATCATTCACGACCACGCGAAGCTTACGAGGAAGGCTACAACTTTCGTGAGATGTCAGGCCAGGTGACCAAACTATGAATTGACCGAATTGCCCTTGAACGTGCGGATGCGTACGGAACTTGAGCGGAATGCGTCTGAACTCCATTATTAGTACCTAAATACCTACAAAAGCCCAATTATACCTCATATAGCATGTTAACAATATAAACCGAGGTTTTCTGGTTAACGGACTTAAATATAGAGATTAAGGCACCCGAGGGGGCTAAAATGCGTAGGTTCGACGGATGAAATACGAAATATTTGCGTATTATCACAACCCCTAACTTACACGTTGCTAGTCCCTAGAAATGAAATAGGATGAAATAAGAAGAGCAAGTAAACCAAAAGCAGGATAAGTACAAAAATATGGTATAAACGCATAAGGCCACTTTCGCGGGTGATTCGATTGCATTTAGCATATGCAATAAGCCGTTAAACCCCTAGGTTACCCTAGTGGACGAGTATCATCTCGTGAAGGTTTTCAGGGTTGGTACCCACAAACATCAAACAGTTTCCTCAAAATATGCCCAATCACATGCGACAAACTCAACAATACGAACAAGATTTTAACATGTTATTAGCATAGCAAATGAATTCACGTGAAAAGTCCGTAGTTATTAACATTATCGAATGCACCTCAATGAATTGAAACTTTAACATGTGAGAGGGGAGTGAGCACACGCAAAATATGATTTGGCAAAAACTTAAATAACTCAGATACTAAATATCAAAGCATTCATAAAAGTAAATCCTCACGGGCATTACGCTCATCAAAGGAATTCACTTTAAATAGGGAGGTAACACACGGGACATGTAGGCATAAGGAGTAAATGTAAAGTTAAACTAGGCCGCGCACATGTCACAATTGAAGAACGCTATATAGAAAATAAAAAATGTAATCTCAGTGAAAGATACCGCACATATAAAAGAGGCGAAATGCATTTTCACAGATTATCAAAACTATTATGACTTTTAAATTACATCTACTTAAGATCACATAGGACTTTAATAGGGTTGTAATGTATGCTAGGCTAGGGAACGAAATGAAGGGGATGTATATACGGATTCAAAATGTTTGGGGATGAAACTCGGGATAATGGAAAAAAGTGGACAATTTCAAAATTGGACAAATGATTTCCAAACGAGCATTAGATATAACAATCGAGAGAGTAACAAGGATTATTGAATCACAATAGACAATATATACAAATTTCTCTTTCTTTTTTTTCTTTTCTTCTTTTTCTCACTTTTTCTTTTGTTTTCAACTTTCTCTTTTTCACTGCACTTTCTTCTCATTTCTCACTCTTTTCATGCTCAAATTGCAACCACAAAACAAAAATATCATTCAATCCCAAATAACAATCCAAACAAGGGTATGTAAGATATATGTATGGTAAATAACTCCAATTTGGAGTTGGTTATGGGATTTTAGGTAATGAAACGAAAGGCTAGTATTTAGGCTCAATTGGGTTGACTAGGGAACATATAAAATGAGGTCAAGGCTAATATGGGTGATATACAAAGATGGCCTATGATCATTTCAAAACGTTTACGCAATTCTCGAGTCAAAACAATATATGAAAATCATGCTCAAGTAATACATTTCATTTATGAACTCAATTAATGAACGGTCAATGAAAGAATTAAGAGATTACCAATGACTGTAATGTTTTCAAAGAGGAAAGAATAGTGTATGCACTCACAAATGAAGATAAGTCTCTAATCTCACTCGGTGTAAGTATATACAATGCAACAAAAGCTTACCGAGTTATAAAAATCTTAAACCAAATCGAGATAACAAGAAAAACGCATGTGCTCATGGGATAAAGTATTAATTCATGAAGTTATTCATAATATCAATGATTTGAGGACTTAATACTAATAACTTCTAAAATCGAGAACATGCATCGTTGAATTGTCTAATGGATCGGGCAATTATTAAAATTTATCATCAGAAACAAAGGCAAAATGCCCAACAAAGGAGAAAAAAGAAAGAAAATCTTTTTGAAATTTTTAATTTTTAATAAAAACATGCTTTGTAACTAAATTGTGGTCAAATTCATGGACTAAACATGAAATGGATAGAATATACACACCCCCTAACTTAAATGTTGCATTGTACTCAGTGCGTCTGTAATACCCCGTATTTTTATGGCTTTTAATTATGAGATATATTAAAATTAATTTGGGATAATTAATTGGAAAATAATTCGGATTTAAATGCTAGCGAGGCAAGAGTTAGTATTTGATTATTATAATGTTGTTGAATATTACAGAGTGATTATGGTAATATGTGATTATTGAATTTATTAAAATTTTCGTGAGTTAAAAATACGGCAGTTTCGGTAATTAAGTTGAAACGCGCGTGTGAGTCGTGTCAGGACCCAATTTAAAGGATTTAAAAGTATTTTATTTTTATATCATCCGTATGAGTATTTTGAGTACACCAACGTGTCCGAAAGGGTCGAGATAGTCAGAAAATACTAGTCGTGTGTTTAGTTTGGGTCCCGGGGCATTTTTAGGCCTAACCGGCAACCCGGGAGGGTATTTTAGTCATTTTTATTTTTGGTGAATAGTGACCCACGAAAATGAGGAGATATTTATCAGTCAACACTTGAGTTCCTTAGGGTTTTCACAACCATAGTTCATAATGGAAATTAGAGAGGAAGAGAGGAGAAGTCCAAGGGCTTCCATGGCCAAAACCACCACACACCACCACCATCACCGGATTTATGACTGGAAAGAGAGGGGGAAACAACCAATAATGTCATCATCGGATCAGAATCTATATTTTTCCAGGCAAGTGATTTAACTTGCAATAATTTAGCGCATATATCATCCATGTTAGGATAGAATTGGAGATTAACCTTGAAAAATGAAAATCGAATGGATTTGAAGAATTTAAATCATAATCTGGGTAGGTCTTGCATGTAGTTTAATGTTGGTGTTAATAGCAGCCACAAAATTATGATTTATGGGTAGAGAATTATGAAATTGCATTGAATTTTAAATTGTTCTTGAAGAAATAGAAGAACTAGGGTTTTTATATGAAAATTGTGTGTTTTAGTCCAAGAAACTCATAACCCTTAAGGGTTTAATGATTCTAATACGTTAGAGATGATGTTGTTATGATGATAGGATGATTAGTGAACTTTCTTGGGAGTTTGGGACGTTTTAAGGAATAATTAGAGGTGTGAAAAGGATGAAACCCGTAACTGTTTAAGAAATCTGGGTTGATACCTGCTTGATCGATCGATCGACTCAAGAATGTCGATCGATCGATCGATCCCTTTTCTTCGATCGATCGCCCCCTTCTGATTTTTGGCAATTATTTTCCTTTGAGGGTAAATGGAAATTACAAGGCCGAGGATAATTCTTAGGGTGATTAATTTGATATTGTGGGACTTAGTTAAGGTCAGTAAGGACTTAGTTATTGCCCAGAGAATGTTATAACTTATGGGATCGAGCGTTATAATTTTGAGCGGTTACCGAGTGAGGATGGTTTGAATCTTTCGATTTGGGACTGAAAGTGGAATGAAAGATAATTTAGGGGTATGAACAGTAGTAGAGTGATTTTATAATTGCTGAGATAACATTAGAAATTAATAGGAGACCTAGTAACCTTTTGGGATAGGTTTAGGTACTCAAATTGATATGACGAGAGAATTATCAAGTTAAATATGTACTTTGTTTGATGTCGGGTTAAACTTATTATGTACGAGACTTACTAGATGGAATGTGTGAATACTCATATTGTAATATGATTACTAAGGTTGTGTGAATGCCTAGTGAATGGATTTCTTATGTGTATGACATACCTACCATACTTGCTATCACGGGAGGTTAGTTTTTTTTTTTTTGTAAAGGACCCTCTTATCCTTGTGTGCCTTCGGGGGGATTTAGACTGGTACCTTAAGGACATAGGACTGTGAATGTCTTATTTGTGAGTTAATAAGTTAGCTGACCATGGGAGCGTAGGTATGTGGATGACCCATGGGTCTGTGAACTATGTTCGCCTCCAATATGTGTGATTTTGCTTATTGAAGCGGTTCTTGAGAGATTCGAAACTCGTAGTCCCTATGTACGTGATGTACCAGGATTCGATCGCTGAGTATGCATGCACCGCAACTTAGCCTAGGGGTGTCATATATGTATTTATGTACTGAGAGTGATATACTTATGTACTTGTGACTGGTTCATTGTTGCGTAGTAGATGTGAATAACTAAGATATCTGAATGGACTAAGAATGAGAATTTAATTAACACTTGTGATATGTAATTTTAATGAATGCGAATATGGGTTATGAATATGACTGTTTTGGGTACTAAGAGTAGACATCCTATGGTAGAATGCGAAAGCGGAAGAGGTACAGACTAGTTAGTTAGTGACATTACTAGGATGGGTTAAGGGCTTACGTTAGGCATGCACATTAGTTAAGAGGTGAGAAACTCATGTGAGAGTACACAACTAGCATGTTTATAATATGTATTGTTTAATTATAATTTAAACACTTGTTAAAGTTTTAAATTGTTTTCACCTCGGGCTCTGACCTGTTTTCTTCCAAATCTATTTTATTTTGTAAAAACATTTTAGGTGCCCAGCCACAGGGACGCCAAGCATAGGAGTTCCATTATGATGATGTGCTGTAACTGTTGTGGAAGATACAGGATCTTGGTATTAGACACCTTCATGTTTATCCTTGGTTCCTTCAGAGACATTTGTATCAGTTAGGGCATGCCGCCCATTCTAATTTAGAGGTCATAGTTGCAGACTTTCATCATTTCGGTTATTAGTTTATTTATTCAGACTCTTGTATTGGGACTTTATATACTCTGGCATTATCATTATTGAAGTGTTACTCCAGATTCAGTTGATTTTATTTCGTTGGTTATTCATATGAGATTGTTTATGCGATTGATGGTTAATGATTAAATTCTTGGTTATTTGTTAACTTAATTAATAAAATTGGGCATATCTCTTTTTAAATATTAGGTGGCTAGAAATTAATTAAATGTTTTCGACAGTGATGATAAGACTGAACCAACTTTATATTCTGTATTAATTTAATAAAGGAGTAGCTACCCGGTATTTAATTAGACGGGATGCCACAGCGTCCATTAAAGAACACAACACAAAGATAGGAAAAGAATGATATTACCCAAATTCGGAGCGATCTCCATAAGAACAAGTCCAAATGAATCTACAAAACAAGTTAGTACAAAGCATACAAAAATAAATAGAAAGAGATTAACTAATTACACTGGACTAAAATAAAAAGAAAAAAAGAATAAAAAGTTAATTATATACAACCTACTATTTAGGCTCCTAACTAACTATACACTAGAAGTCTAAATAGCTGAGGGTTCATCCAAAATACAATTTGACTTTGGAGGATCAACGGTGGACCCTCCCTTTCATGCATGCCTCCCGGAAAATAGGAATTCCGTTCAAACGACGGAAGGCATGCGGGTGGTGGAAAAGGTGAACCATCCCCAATAAAAAATTTGGGAGGGAGGATGGGGGATTTGGATCGAACGAGCGACAAATACACATGGGGACCAAAAAAAATTGAATTTCCTCCTAAAGATTTAGCAAGCGGAATGTGAGGTAGCGCACATGAGGGCAAAGATGCCTTCATGGAAAGCAAATCGAGCAAGTACTCCTCGTCGGTGAAAGGGTTGAACGCTTTAAAGTTCGGTACGGATTCGTCGGGTACTTGTGACGGTGCGACAACGGAGAATGAAAATGGGGAGGAAAGAAATTCAAACTAAAGTGATGAGTTATCATCACTCAAAGTTGGAATTTCAAAGGATATAGGATCATTTTCAATGAAACTTTGTTCTTTGGGATCCAAAGAAGAAATCATCTCATTGCAAATAGATACTACATCCATTTCATCCTCGCTTTCATTCTCAATTACAAGATGGGCCAATTCAAGAATGGTTTGTTCCAAAGTAGACACATAGTCCCCATTTGGTTCAAAACATTCCTCGACTTCAAAAGTCTCGAAAGAGAAATCGTCGTCGGATTCGAATAATAAATCCAAGTCTTGCTCCCAACAATGATGTTCTTCCCGATAACTTTCTTCATACCTATCGTTCTCAAGCATAATCAAACCCTCTCCGAAAGTCATAGGCGGAGGTGCGGATGCTTGAAAATGAGGAGTTTGAAAATCATTATCGGCACAAAAGTTAAACTCATTATTGTAGGAGTTTTGAAAACTATTGCAATTCGTTTCAACATTCCTATTATAATGAGGTAGAGGCCCAAAATCATTATCATCATCATCAAAATACACGCACTCCAAAGCTTGACTTTTGTAATACTCGCCCAAAGTCATTTTTGATTTTGCAATTTTTTGGGATTCTAAGTATTGACCAAAAGTCAAAGGAGTACGAGGATTTTGAGAATTATCATAGTGATTACCGAAATGATTGGAATAAGACATGCTTACCCCAAATAAAGGCTCGAGACAGCAAATTCCACAAAGTAATGTGCGCACGACAAAATTCAAGCATTTCTAGGCGCTCACGTGTAGAAGTCCGGCAAAAAAGGTTGAAAGAAATAATACAAATACAAAAGAAGAATACTACAAACTAATAAGACAATTACAATCTATAACAAAAAACTCCCCGGCAACAACTCTATTTTGATTAAGGGGCCCAAAGGTAGCGCGTGTAAAGACGCTAATCGTTGTACTCATTTCGCGGCCTCAATACAAACAAACCTAAGTTACGACTACACTTGCGATACAAGTATAGCGGTAAGTCGGGTATCGAATCCACAGGGAGTGTTTGACAGATCGTAACTGATTATTATTCTAGAATAAAAGTGTAAAAGGTGATGGGTAAATGTAAATAAAAGAAAAGAATAAGTTAAGTCTAAATAAAGTAAAAGAGAGGATCGGGATATCATCCAACCATGCGGCTCGAAACAACTACTAATCAAGATTCCGGCTCGAAAGCTATTTAATCGAGCATTATCAATTAATCATAAACTTCACAGAATAAGGAATTCAAGCCAAAGTTGCAAGAATAAACAATTAACCGAAAATTGGTCGCACGCGAATTAAATTCGAATTGTCGCTATAAACACTAACGATGTATGACATAGAAAGTTAAATGCATAATAATGCGACTTTAATTCGCGCGGGTTCAATTAAACGCAATTTTGCACAAAACCTCATTTTCGGAGCTCGGGGCCCGAAAATGGCGGAACGAAATCCCGACCCTATTTATCTAGGGAAAATACATGAATTAACTAAATTACAACTAATTAAACTAGAAAAGCAAGAATTAAAGCAAGTAAACTAATTAACAAAGAATGGAAACTAATTTACAAAGCAAGGAAAAATGAAGAACAAAACTATATTAATGGTAAATGAGATGGAAAGTTCAATCTTACAAAACCAATTGGTTGTCACCCCAAGAAGAAAAGAAAATGAGCTCTCCAAACCAAACCCTAACCTAAAATGTATTCTAAAACTAATTATATCTGTTATTACAAGAAAATTGGGTTATATAGTAAGTTGGGAGAAAAGAAAAGAAGAAAAAAAAAAAAGGAAAATATCTGCAGAAAACAGGGGATCGATCGACCCCTTTGGTCGATCAATCAATGAATAAGAAATTTCCCTACTGTCGAGCAGGATCGATCGATCGACCAAAATCATCGATCGATCGATCAGGCAGGGAAGATTCTAGCAGCCTACTGCATTCTTTTCTTCCTCTCTTTTCCTCTTCTTTTGGTTTCTTTATTATTCCTTCCGCTAAAAATGCCGTAACTTCTTCGTTAAGGATCCGAATCGTGCACTGTTTGCGGCCACGCGAAACTTACGAATAGGGATACAACTTCTGTGAGATGTCAGGCCAGGTGACCAAACTGTGAATTGACCGAATTACCCTTGAACGTGCGGATGCGTACGGAACTTGAGCAGAATGCGTCTGAACTCCATTCTTAGTACCTAAATACCTACAAAAGCCCAATTATACCTCATATAGCATGTTATCAATATAAACCGAGGTTGTCTGGTTAACGGGCTTAAATATAGTGATTAAGGCACCCGGGGGGAATAAAATGCTTAGGTTCGACGGATGAAATACGCAATATTTGCGTATTATCACAACCCCTAACTTACACGTTGCTAGTCCCTAGAAATAAAATAGGATGCAACAAGAAGAACAAGTAAACCAAAAGCGGGATAAGTACAAAAATATGGTATAAACGCATAAGGCCACTTTCGCGGGCGATTCGATTGCATTTAGCATATGCAATAAGCCGTTAAACCCCTAGGTTACCCTAGTGGACGAGTATCGTCTTGTGAGGGTTTTCAGGGTTGGTACCCACAAACATCAAACAGTTTCCTCAAAATATGCCCAATCACATGCGACAAACTCAACAATACGAACAAGATTTTAACATGTTATTAGCATAGCAAACGAATTCACGTGAAAAGTTCGTAGTTATTAACATTATCGAATGCACCTCAATGAATTGAAACTTTAACATGTGAGAGGGGAGTGAGCACACGCAAAATATGATTTGGCAAAAACTTAAATAACTCGGATACTACATATCAAAGCATGCAAAAAGTCAATCCTCACGGGCATTACGCTCATCAAATGAATTCACTTGAAACAGGGAGGTAACACACGGGACATGCGGGCATAAGGATTAAATGTAAAGGGAAACTAGGCCGCGCACATGTCACAATTGAAGAACGCTATATAGAAAATAAAAACTGTAATCTCAGTAAAAGATACCGCACATATAAAAGAGGCGAAATGCATTTTCACAGATTATCAAAACTATTATGACTTTTAAATTACATCTACTTAAGATCACATAGGACTTTAATAGGGTTGTAATGTAGGCTTGGCTAGGGAACGAAATGAATGGGATGTATATATGGATTCAAAGTGTTTGGGGATGAAACTCAGGATAATGGGAAAAAGTGGGCAATTTCAAAATTGGACAAATGATTTCCAAACGAGCATTAGATATAACAATCGAGAGAGTAACAAGGATTATTGAATGACAATAGACAATATATAGAAATTTCTCTTTCTTTTTTTTCTTTTTTTCTTTTCTTCTTTTTCTCACTTTTTTTTTTGTTTTTCTTTTGTTTTCAACTTTCTCTTTTTCTTCTCTTTTTCACTACACTTTCTTCTCATTTCTCACTCTTTTCATGCTCAAATTGCAACCACAAAATAACAATATCATTCAATCCCATATAAGAATCCAAACAAGGGTATGGAAGGTATATGTATGGTAAATAACTCCAATTTGGAGTTGGTTATGGGATTTTGGGTAATGAAACGAAAGGCTAGTATTTACGCTCAAGTGGGTTGACTAGGGAACATATAAAATGTGGTCGAGGCTAATATGGGTGATATACAAAGATGGCCTATAATCATTTCAAAAATTTTATGCAATTCTCGAGTCAAAACAATATATGAAAATCATGCTCAAGTAATACATTTCATTTATGAACTCAATTAATGAACGGTCAATGAAAGAATAAAGAGATTACCAACGACTGTAACGTTTTCAAAGAGGAAAGAATAGTGTATACACTCACAAATGAAGATAAGTCTCTAATCTCACTCAGTGTAAGTATATACAATGCAAGAAAAGCTTATCGAGTTATAAAAATCTTAAACCAAATCAATATAACAAGAAAAACGAATGTGCTCACGGGATAAAGTTTAATTTATGAAGTTATTCATAATATCAATGATTTGAGGACTAAAGACTAATAACTTCTGAAATTGAGAACATGCATCGTTGAATTGTCTAATGGATCGGGCAATTATTAAAATTTATCATCGAAAACAAAGGCAAAATGCCCAACAAAAAAGAAAAAAGAAAGAAAATCTTTTTGAAATTTTTGATTTTTAACAAAAACAAGTTTTGTAACTAAATTGTAGTCAAATTCAAGGACTAAACATGAAATGGATAGAATATCACACACCCCCTAACTTAAATGTTGCATTGTCCTCAATGCGTCCATTAAAGAACACAACACAAAGATAGAAAAATAATGATATTACCCAAATTTTGAGCGATCTCTATAAGAACAAGTTGAAATGAATCTACAAAACAAGTTAGTACAGAGCATACAAAAAGAACTAGAAAGAGATTAACTAATTACACTAGACTAAAATAAAAAGAAAAAAAGAATAAAAAGCTAATTATATACAACCTACTATTTAGGATCCTAACTAACTATACAATAGAAGTCTAAATAGCTGAGGGTCAATCGAAAATACAATTTCACTTTGGAGGATCAACGGTGGACCCTCCCGTTCATGCATGCCTCCCGGAAAATAGGAGTTCCATTCAAACGACGAAAGGCATGTGGGTGGTGGAAAAGGTGAACCATCCCCAATTAAAAATTTGGGAGGGAGGATGGGGGATTTGGATCGTACGGGCGACAAATACACATGGGGACAAAAAAAAACTGCATTTCCTCCCAAAGATTTAGCAAGAGGAATGGGAGGTGGCACACATGAGGGCAAAGATGCCTTCATGGAAAACAAATCGAGCAAGTACTCTCGTCGGTGAAAGGGTTGAACTTTTTAAAGTTCGGTACCGATTCATCGAGTACTTGTGACGGTGCGATAATGGAGAATGAAAATGGGGAGGAAAGAAATTCAAACTCAAGAGATGAGTTATCACCGCTCAAAGTTGGAATTTCAAAGGAGATAGGATCATTTTCAATGAAACTTTCTTCTTTGGGATCCAAAGAAGAAATCATCTCATTGCAAATAGATACTACATCCATTTCATCCTCGCTTTCATTCTCAATTACAAGATGGGCCAAGTCAAGAATGATTTGTTCCAAAGTAGGCACAGAGTCCTCATTTGGTTCAAAACATTCCTCGACTTCAAAAGTCTCGAAAGAGAAATCGTCGTCGGATTTGAATAATAAATCCAAATCTTTCTCCCAACAATGATGTTCTTCCCGATAACGTTCTTCATACCTCTCGTTCTCAAGCATAATCAAACCCTCGCCGAAAGTCATAGGCGGAGGTGCGGATGCTTGAAAATGAGGAGTTTGAAAATCATTATCGGCACAAAAGTTAAACTCATTATTGTAGGAGTTTTGAAAACTATTGCAATTCGTTTCAACATTCCTATTATAATGAGGTAGAGGCCCAAAATCATTATCATCATCATCAAAATACACGCACTCCCAAGCTTGACTTTTGTAATACTCGCCCAAAGTCATTTTTGATTTTGCAATTTTTTGGGATTCTAAGTGTTGACCAAAAGTCAAAGGAGTACGAGGATTTTGAGAATTATCATAATGATTACCGAAATGATTGGAATAAGTCATGCTTACCCCAAAGAAAGGCTCGAGACAACAAATTCCACAAAGCAATGTGCGCATGGCAAAATTCAAGCGTTTCTAGGCGCTCACGTGTAGAAGTCCTGCAAAAAAGGTTAAAAGAAAGAATACAAATAAAAAAGAAATAATACTACAAACTAATAAGACAATTACAATCTATAACAAAACACTCCCCGACAACGGAGCCATTTTGATTAAGGCGCCGAAAGGTAGTGCGTGTAAAGGCGCTAATCGTTGTACTCGTTTCGCCGCCTCAATACAAACAAACCTAAGTTACGATTACACTTGCGATACAAGTATAGCGGTAATTCGGGTATCGAATCCACAGGGAGTGTTTGACAAATCGTAACTGATTATTAATTCAGGAATAAAAGTATAAAAGGTGATGGGTAAATGTAAATAAAAGAAAAAAATAAGTTAAGTCTAAATAAAGTAAAAGCGAGGATCGGGATATCATCCAACCATACGACTCGAAACAACTACTAATCAAGATTCTGGCTTGAAAGATATTTAATCGAGCATTATCAATTAATTATAAACTTCACACAATAAGGAATTCAAGCCAAAGTTGCGAGAATAAACAATTAACCAAAAATTGATCGCACGCGGATTAAATTCGGATTATCGCTATAAACACTAACGATGCATGACATAGAAAGTTAAACGCATAATAATCCGACTTTAATTCACGCGGGTTCAATTAAACGCAATTTTGCACAAAAACTCATTTTCGGAGCTCGGGGCCCGAAAATGGTTGAACGAAATCCCGACCCTATTTATCTAGGGGAAATACATGAATTAACTAAATTACAACTAATTAAACTAGGAAAGCAATAATTTAAGCAAGTAAACTAATTAACAAAGCATGGAAACTAATTTGCAAAGCAAGGAAAAATGAAGAACAAAACTATATTAATGGTAAATGAGATGGAAAGTTCAATCTTACAAAGCCAACTGGTTGTCACCCCAAGAAGAAAAGAAAATGAGCTCTCCAAACCAAACCCTAACCTAAAATGTATTCTAAAACTAAGTATATCTGTCATTACAAGAAAATTGGGTTATATAGTAAGTTGGGAGAAAAGAAAAGAAGAAAGAAAAGAAAAGGAAAATATCTGCAGAAAACAGGGGGTCGATCGATCGATCAAGAAGAAATTTCCCTACTGTCGAGGAGGATCGATCGATTGACCAAAATCGTCGATCGATCGATCAAGCAGGGAAGATTCTAGCAGCTTACTGCATTCTTTTCTTCCTCTCTTATCCTCTTCTTTTGGTTTCTTTGTTATTCCTTCGGCTAAAAATGCCGTAACTTTTTCGTTAAGGATCCGAATCGCGCACCGTTCACGACGACGCGAAGCTTGCGAGGAGGGCTACAACTTCCGTGAGATGTCAGGCCAGGTGCCCAAACTGTGAATTGACCGAATTTCCCTTGAACGTGCGGATGCGTATGGAACTTGAGCGGAATGCGTCCGAACTCCATTCTTAGTACCTAAATACTTACAAAAGCCCAATTATACCTCATATAGATTGTTAACAATATAAACCGAGGTTGTCTGGTTAACGGGCTTAAATATAGAGATTAAGGAACCCGAGGAGGCTAAAATGCATAGGTTCGACGGATGAAATACGCAATATTTGCGTATTATCAATAACTATATATATATATATATATACGCTGATCACCGGCACTTGCAATTTTTAAAATCAAACTATATATATAACGATATATATATATATACATACATATATATACATATATATATATATATACATACTATATGTTTTGGTGTGCGTCTGTGTGCGTGAGATAGAGAGAGTGAGAATTATCAGAGGAGAGGAGCAGCGCAGAGGAGCGGTGCGGAGCAGAGGAGAAAAGCGGAAGGGAATAGGAGGGAAGGGAACCGAAAGTGGGAAACGAGGGTTGAGGAATGGGAACGTGGTGTTTTTTAGGTTTAGGAATTTTTTTCTTTTATGTTTTGCCTCCAAAATTTTACTTTTGGCTACAAAAATATTTTGTAACAAAATAGCAAATCAGTTACCAACGAAAAATTTCGTGGTTGACGTTAATTATTTCGTTGGTAAAACATTTGTATTTTATATCTTTTGCGGGAAAAAATGGCGCCAAATTTTTATTGACAATTTGACAACGAAATTTGCTATTTCGTGGCCAATGTTTAATTAATGACCACAATTTAAATTTCGTTGCTAAAAGTGACCATTTAGCCACGAAATCATCTTTGTAGCAAAATAAATCGTTGTTAAATGTAATATTTGTTGTAGTGTTTGTTCATGAGACCGTAACTAGAACGGAAACGTTCAAGTGTGGTGTTTGACAAGCTGACACGAAAATCCAAAAAATAAAGATACGACACGATGGGGGCATGTTTATATATATATAATACTGCTCTTGTGCATACCGCTCCGCATTTTAAGAGTGCGGACCGGATATGTGTCCCCTGACGGTGAACTAGAAAAGAGAGAGAGTGCCCCAATAATTTAGCCTATAATTTTTAGGCTCACCGCCAGGTGACACATGTCTGGTCCGCACTTTTAAAATGCAGACTGATATGCACAAGAGCAGTATTGTATATATATATATATATATATATAAAGAGAGAGAGAGAGAGAGAGAGATAGTGAGGTTCATGTGCACACTAAGTTTGCACATCAATTTTTTAAAATAGTAAAAAAAATATTTTTGAGTTGATTTTTTTTGTGTGATATTTAAACATTTCAACGGACCCATATAAAAAAAATTGACAAAAAAAACTTTTTTTGCTATTTTTAAAAAATCGGTCAAACTTTCGCTGCTTTTAAGCACTTTAAATGCTACAAAAGTTTGACGGATTTTTTAAAAATAGCAAAAAAAAAAAATTTTGAGTTGAATTTTTTTACATGGGTCCGTTGAAATGTTTAAATATCATATAAAAAAAATCAACTCAATTTTTTTTTAATGCTTTAAAAAATTGATGTGCGCCATCACTGTACAAATTTAATGTGCACAACAACCTCTCTCTCTCTCTCTATATATTTATCTATCTATCTATCTATCGATCTATCTAAATAAATATACAGACAAACAAACACGCGCGTGCACTGTACTAACTTAAAAAGTCTCTTAACAACAAGTTACAGCTCGATAGATAAAAAGTCTCTTAACAACAAGTTAGCTCGATAGACGTTTATACCCTCTATCAATAAAAGAATCACCATCCACCCTTGTTTTCTGTCTGTACGGAAGAGAATCCATTGTTCTCTCCCTCTCTCTTCATCTTACACATTGGATTCAGGTAATTAGTTTGTTTTATACAAAATATCTTGAATCAACTTTACCATGTCCCCATTGATGCTTAAATGATAACCTCAATTCTATAATTTGTTATTATTTATTCTTTGGTGTTTCAAAACCCACATCTTGGACAAAATCCAAAACCTTTGTTAGCGCCACAAGCAGGAAAAGACCCCCACACCGTTCACTTCTTTAGTTGAAAAACCACGTTTAACTCATGATGTTTTTTTTCGTCAGAATTTTGGCTGATTCATATGAAATAGTTGTGTTGATGTGGAGGTGCTATTGTGAGGGGTGAGAAGCAGATAGATGGTTGGGGTACGTGTACGGTTGATATACCACTAGAGAGAGGGGTGGATGATTTGTGTCACAATTAATATGGAGGGACAATTGCAGTTAATGTTAGCTACAAGAGGGAGGGAGATGGAGGGATGGTGTCATTCTGCTGGAAGTTTTTGCTTTTGGTTCTTTTTCTTTTTGGGGTAGTATATAATGGAGTTGGGAAATAAATTTTATTTTGTTGAAGTGATTATAAACTAAAGATTCTTTGTGTTATTAGCCAAAAAAAAAAGATTTAGTCTTTTGCACATTTTTATATAGAAAGTAAAAACTACCTTAAACAATGGCAAATGATAAATATGATTACTAACATTAAAACTACATAATGTGTCCCAAAAGTCATAAAAATAAAGGTAATTTTTTCATTCAGTAGTGACTTAAATATAAAAACTAGAGAGGGATAGGGAGACTAATGTAATGAGAAGCCATTATGATGCATCTCTTGGCTAAAAGTGAAAGGTTGCTCTATTTCCGTTAACTGTGATCAGTATATTATATGAATTCAAGTGACATGGAGATGACTTCAAGTGCCATGGATATCTCATATATATTGCAAAGTGAGTTGAAACTGTGATCATTATATTATATGAGTGCAAGTGTCATGGATATCTCACATATGTTTCAAAGTGAGTTGATTCATGAAGTTGGTTGTTTCATGTGTAACATTCTTTTGCCAAAATGTTAGTTCAAAGTGAGTTGAAACGGTGAACGCATATAAAATTGTGATGGTTTTATTTAAGAGCTTTTATTTTGGAATCGAAATTTCAACTGAAATTTTGATTAAAATCACACGTGACGGCGTGTTATTGGTAGATTCTTTGGTCCAACTGATGTGAACCCTACAAACCAACTAATAAAAACCCTCCACCTAATTCGGTCCCTCCATTTCCGGTAAATATTTCGGTTCCAATAGCATTTTTGTTTATTTAAACGGTTTATTTCCGGTGTAAATATATATAGACATAATATCTTTTGTGTTATTAGCCAAAAAAGTATATTTGTTCCATTTCTCTTAATATTCGAATCTTTTGTCCCCAATTTGATGAACACAAATTATAATATGATTTGAGAACATATAAATTTATTGTATGATACAAGCATTTTTTGAAAGATAGAATCCATGTTCATTTATAACAAATTGGATCAAGTAGTCATTCACTTCTACATATTTTAATCAGCTACACGTATTGCTCACATGTGCTTGATTCCAAACATGAATATAATTTTATTCATAATTTGATGGAGTATGACAAATATGCTTATTTTTAACATTGAGATAATTAGGATAAAGATAAATGTAGTTCAATCACAACCACAAAATACCAAAATAAATCAAACTGGAAAATATAACAATTTGTTAACATCAAATGTGCTCATTATTACCTCTCGACTAAATAAAGGTACATAAGGGAGATTATATAATAAGTTCTCAAAATTATGCATGTGCAATGTTATTTTTTGTATACCCCATTTTATATAGTTGATTTCGCGTTACTCACATTTGTGTAAAAAAAATTATGTTGCACCACCCACCATTAAACTTATGTCAACCTCACCTTTATAGAATAAAGTCCCAAGACTGATGTAAAGATATGTCTTACAATATAAATCAAACTCTAATGAATCCTCACACATCGTTGTAATGTAAAATAAAACAAAAAAAAAATGATCGATCTCAACCTACTAATCTTAATCATTTATTGTCTCAAACAATTTTGAGTAGTATAATATATAAGTTAGATTTACTGTTAGTTTATAGAAAACAATCCTTTTTTTTTTTATCTCTTAGAATCTTCATTAAAAGTATTTGATTTGAACAAAATTATAAATTCTTTCACATTATTAATATTACTTTTCAAAATTCTTTTGTTAGAACCCCAATTTTTTTAAAACCATCGAAGCCATCCATTAGAATTTGTTAGAAACCTAGTAGCGATCATGTAATTTTTTTTCTTTTGCGATGTTGTATGTTTCTTCGTTGAATAAACTTTTAACATTATTGGTTTAATTTATGAAATAAGCCTATATTTAATTTGAACATTTTGATCAATATAACTCGTTGATATTTTTGATATTATGATTTAAAAAAAAATTCTCAACATTATAGTGGGTATATTATAATATAACAAATTATTTTAACTATTTGCTATTTTTATTAATGCAATAAGCAAATATTGAATTTGAAAATTTGAATAATTAAATTCCTTTATATTAATAGAATTGTTAGGTTAAAAATTTCACAGCATTACAATATACCTAAATGCTCTAATTGTTTGCTACTACAATTTAATGCAATTAATATTCATATAGGATCATAATACCACGTAATGAACGAGTAGTCTTACTCGGTAGCAAGCAACTCATTGTTTTGCAAAACTGGATGTGATTGTCACAAAGGGATCAAAGACTTGATACATAAGTCACTTAATGTAAAATGGATATAAATATCTTCCATATCTTTATCCTCGCTACCAATAGCAAAATGTTTTAACACATTTATTAAATATGTAAATAAACTATTATAAAAAAAAATCTAATAATACATATAAAAGGATAAATTTTCTACCAAAATTCAGATTGCCATAGGTTTTTGGTATTGTTAATTAGATCATACATCACAATATTCCTAATATACGTGAATATAGTTCAAATGTGAATCGCATGTGCAATGCACGTGTGGATTTACTAGTATATAGAAATCTATAAGAACATGATAAACATGTTTACTTGTTAACAATGGATTAGTTTATTAAAATCAAACATAAAAATGAAGATTTTTTTAGATAAGAACTTCGACAGTCTAATAAAGTGAAAAGAGCCTTTCTACTAGGGTGTTTATAAGGGCATCGCATTTTTTGCTTCAAAATACCACTAACATTGTTTTTACTTAAAAATACCACTTAATTTTAATAGTTACTTTCAAATACCACATTAGGGCCACTACACATTCAAAGTTATAAAAATCATTTACTCCCTTCCCCTCCATTTCTCTACACATTCAAACCTCTAAACCTTTCATCTTCAACTTCTAAACTTTTCATATTCAAATCCATTCTCTTTCAACTAAAGATTAAACATCAGGTTGGTACATTGAATACACTACCCATTTGAATACCAAAAACTTTAAACTACCCCCTATATATATATATATATATATATATATATATATATATATATATATATATATCAATTACAGGAAGCTCGAAGCTGTTCAAAGTAATGATCGAACCATTTGAATATCCTTTTGAATTACCCATTCTCCTTCAACAAAAATGATCGAACCATCCTGCTGCTCTAAGGATTTGAACTACCGATTGAAGCATTTGTTGTTCCAAGGTTAATATGACTACAATGATAATATTTAATGTTACCCGCTGAACCAACAAACTTGAAATCCATATTTTTTTTTATTTTTTGAACTATCATGCTTATTTGATTATAACCTCGCGTGGACTATTGAAAAAATTGAAGGCAGTCAATTAGGGTTTCATTCGTTATGAACATACCGAATGAACTCTATTTATTCGATATGTTCATGACGAATAATTTTTTTTATTACCTAGGGTTTCATTCGTTATATTTATGTCGAATGAACTATAATTTTTTAGGATATTTATGTCGAATGAATGTAGGTTTTACCTAGTTTTCATTCGCTACATTCACCCTGACATCATACATTTCTCTCGGTGTATTCATGCCGAATTAACTAACACATTTCGGCATATTTATGCCGAATGACTTTGTTCATGACTTATGTTGACGACTTCATTGGAATACATGACTTATTTTTAGCCTTCATTGGAATATTATATTAAAAAATAATTGTTTATATCTTTCTAAATATCCCAAAAAATGAATTAAGTGAGGTTGATATACATAAACTTTTGGTGATCTCTATTAGGCATCCTCGACCACCAACACATGAGAATATTTTTTACAAGATTAGAGGTTCATGTTTACCCCTAATTTGTTTCCAAAGATAGACCAAACCTATATAAGTGTATTATTCATAATAAAAGTACTATCTATATACATGACTTATGTATTTACCCCTAATTTAATAATGTTCATAAATACATGACTTATGTTTAGAACAGTAAATGACTTATCCTTAAGGAATTAGGTTTACTACAATATGTTAGTTATGTTTATGACTTAAGTTTTAAACAATATATGACTTGTGTTTATAAATTCTATGTGAAATGCTACATTTTGTTGTACTCATTAGTGTGTTAATTGTTTTAATGCAGGTCTACCATGGATAACCTACTACCTTACTCTAGTAAGAACGGAAAGCCTTTGACTGTCTCAGAGAGGAAGCGTGGAGAAGAGATCCGTGCTCTGTCTATTGTGACTGCTACTCCCTTAGAGGGCGTTGTCCCAGATGTGATGGAGATGGATGCCCCAGTGGTGGAGATGCCTGGGGAGGTTGCGGTGAATGATGATGAGGGGGATGAGATTGATGATGACATTGAGGTTGAGGAGGAGGACGACGTTAAGGGTGAGGAGGAGGCTGAGATTGAGGAGGAGGTACATGATGTGGCGGGGGGTGATGTTGTGCAGGAGGATGAGATTGAAGGGGGTGTATTACCCGAACGACCTGAAAGATTTTTTTACCCTTTTACACAAATCGTGACAGCGTATATCAAGAAGAAAAAGGTATTTGAAGAAGGCACATATACCACGGCTTATGGGGGCCCTGATGATCTCATCTTATTAAAATATTTCAAGCATCATGTGGCCTACGATATTTGGATCGGTTCAGTGGTAATTACATTTCCCTACAACGTTAAATCATTAATGTTTTATATAATTCATTACTTTGATAAATCTTGATAAATATTTTGCTTATATTGTAGGAGGAATGGGTCACTTTATTGTGCATTAATCACTGGATGAAGATCAGGGAGTTGAAATTCGGTGATCTTTCCCAAGTGTACAAAGGAGGGCTAAGCTGGGATGGTTTATAGCATTTAGCCACTGTTATATAGACTATGCCCTTATATCTACATTTTTTGAGAGGTGTCATACGAAGACTAACACATTCCATATGCTATTTGGGGACATGACAATCAACTTCGATGACATATCAACGATCTTGGGCATTTCTCTCATCGGATTACCTTTAACCCGCTACCCGTAGTTGAAGAGGAGGAGGAGGAGGAGGATTTAGTGGTCCCGTCGATTATGGACTTTGTGGTGGAGATGTTGGTAGTGAGCAATGACGTTGCCCTGTAATAATGTGGCAAGTAAGCTGCCCTCCGATTGAACTGGCTCACTGCGAATATTAAGGAACGATCTCAGGATGCTAATGCCTCGAGTGCAGACAAAGACTATTGTGCCAGGGCCTATTTGCTCTACATTATTGGGTGCGTAATTTTTCTTGACAAGTCGAAGAATATGATTTTTGTGCTCTACCTTCATGTTCTTAGAGACGTGAAGAAGGTTGGAAAACTAGCACGGGGGATGGGTATCTTGGCGCATGTGTATCGGCAACTGGGCTATACCTCTCACTTATGTTTGAGACAAATGAGTGGTTGCCTCTCTCTTATACAAATAACTAATAATCTAAATTCATATTTCAGTTATGTATGTTTATCAATTTCCCCCTATTTTTTAATAAATTCGTAATATGTGTGTTTTGCAGTCATGGATATACGATAACTTTCCAGGGGTTGGCGGATGCGTCGACATGGAGTTCAATGAAACCATGCCAAGGATTGCACGCTGGTCATTGCAATCCGCCTCTCAGAAAAATGTATTTCAAAACCTAATAAATTGTCTCGAGTAGTTGGATGATATGAATGGTGTTGATATGAGTAAAGTCTTTGAATTGTTTATAATATTTTCTTTTGACTTTGATATGTTCTGATATTCAATTATGTATTCTTTCTGTATAGGTCATTTGGGAACCCTACTGAGATACTCGGGCTGGTTATCCCTTTCATGAAGCATCATAGTATAGTGGGATTATGGTTTGTTTTGAGGTGGGAGAGCCCTATTACCCAGAAAGAATCCTTAGATAATTCGTTTGGTTGTAAATCATACCTTGTGAACCCATGACACCCTTGAAGGACGATAGGGGAGAAAAGGTGGCTTGATACAAGGTAAAATTCGATATACAAAAATGGTACCAAGAAAATTGGCAAGACCACCTTGTATCCGATAAGTCTCAATCGTTGCCCGTATCGAGCCCGTGGGACTATAACAGTGATTATATGGCTTGGCTCTTGTCCAAATCCCATACTAAAGTCCAAACTCCCAAGTTCTGCACGGTCAAACAACAATAAATATCGTTTGTAAGTTTTATGTGTAAATTACTTTCGGGTGTTCTACTTTCGTTACTAATTTCATGTTATTATCTTATCGATAGGCGGACGAGGTGTGAAAGGCTATGGATTTATTGAAGAACGTGATGATGAAATTACTACAGACCTGGGTGCATTAATTACACGTAGTGTCCAAGCCTACTATATCCTACCAGCGACCATTAGGGTAGGCAGGATGATTGTCATTGAGGAGCGAGTAGGAAAGAAAATCAAGTCCAAAGGCAAAGGAAAAGATAAAGTAGTTGAGGGGTCCCATAGAAGTAAAAGAAAAAAAATAGGAGTTTGATTAAATATTTTGAAGTTATAGCTAAGGGGTACCAAAGAAGTAAAAGAAATATGTTTTGAAGTTTTGATAAAATGTTTGAAGTTGTAGTTGAGGGGTCCCAAATGTTTTGAACTTAATTTGAATTTTAATGTTGATTTAAGTTTGAAATTATATGAATATGATTATAACTTTGAAATGTTGGTATATAAATGTTTGTATAACTATTGGTATATATTGTGTTATAAATGTTTGTATAACTGTTGGTATACATATTAGTATATATAACTTTGAAATATTTGAAATGTTGGTATAAATGTTGCCTTCATTCGCTATAAACATAGAAATTTAAATTGGTTCATTATAAACATAACCAACAGTGCATTTAAAAACAAAAAAGGCTTGGCTTCATTCGCCATGTTCATAGAGAATACGATCACTTTATTCATTGTAAACATAGCGATTTAAGTTGGTTCATTATAAACAGCTCATACAGTGCACTTCAAAATAAAAAAAGCTTGGCTTCATTTGCTACGTTCATAGTGAATTAGGTGATTTCATTCACTATAAACATAATGATTTATGTTGGTTCGTTATAAACAAAGAGAACCGTGGACTTCTAAACAAAAAAGCTTGGCTTCATTCGCTATATTCGCAGTGAATCAGGTCACTTCATTCATTGTAAACCTAGCGAACAGTGGACTTTTAAATTGGTTCGTTATAAACATTCCATACAGTGCACTTTAAAACAAAATAGGCTTGGCTTCATTTGGGCTAAACATATCGAACATTGGACTTTTATTACAACATTTTAATTTGATTTCATACGACTTCAATTTAATAATACCCATTTTAATTTGATTTCATACAACTTTATTTCAATATCAACCAACTGCATCATTTGAATTTCATATCATACAAGTTCGTTTCAAATCATACAAATTGAATCCATTTTATACTACTATACATGATTTTGTACCTCATCTTCAGATAAAACACCAAACTTTACGTAGATAAAACACCAAACTTTACATGATTTCGTAAAACAAGAGACATCCCAAACTAGTTGATCTTGATAGGTTGATCGTTGGTTGCTACATCCTTTGGATAGATTTTTCGAAACCCCGCTACATATTGCACGTATTTATCAATCCAAGGTTTTTGCTTCAGGCAATGAATAACTATACTAATGACTTGCTACCGAGGGAATTGGACAGTCGTGCTTCAACTTTAAAGCTACAAAGTGATTCCCGCAAATATGAGCAATCTCTATGAACATTGGATGCACGGTTCATTCATGTCTCATCGATAGAAATATGAGACATTATCTCTTCGAGAAGAGGACGCACACGAACATGTAAGTTTCTGCCAAAAGCTAGCCACACTCGGGCATGATCATTCAAAACTTCGGCATACATGGGCTTGAATAATCGTCTATTATATGTAGAATAGTGTTCAGAAACCAATCACAAAAATAGTGTGCGTTGAAGTCATTATTTGACGTAACTTCGTTAATCAAGTCTGATCTCACCTGTCTCCATTCATCGAGTCCAAATATGAGGCATTATCAATGTATCTAAACCCATAATTTTCGTCAGCATCAACCTCATTGATATATTTTACCAAATCTTTAATAAAGACTGGTATCTCATTGATATACTGTTTTACGTGGGGGAGTACACTACACCAAAATGCTCTATTAGTAACAGACCAATTTTTTGATTAGTAACAGTATTAAACCATTACTATTTCTTACAGTAAATTACCATTACTAATATCATATAAGTGTTACTAATTTTAATTTACAATTAAAATATAGACTATATAATTTATTTTAACATTCGTGTTTTCCTTCCCACTCAAAAAGTCCCAATTTTACTCCCCGTCATTCTTCCCTCCCAAACGAAAGGCCCCGATTTAGGTTCCTCTCTCTCTCTCTCTCAATTTTCACCAACCGCAAGGTTCAATCATATGCATATACGGGATTTATGTATATACATATATGCAAAGCAGTTGATGAAACTATCTATCCCTCTTGATTTCAGCAACACAAATACACCCATAAACCCTCGATTCATCAAATATGACATCAGGTATAAGTCGATTCACTAATTTTTATAATTTTTGTTTACTTTGCAACAAATATCACAGTTATTGACGCATCTTTTGTTTCTTTGTAACAAATATCAATCGGATTAGAGTCGAATCAAGTTGTAACAAAGCCCTAGGCTCGTGGGTGTTTTGAGTTTATTTATTTTTGAAAATGTATAATATTTCTTTGTTAATCTTATGTTCATTGTTAGTTGCCTCCTTTTTAACAGTATTTTTAATTGTAAAAATGTGAGAGGTTAATCAATTCCAGTTGTTTAATTCAAATAAAATAAAGTTGCTCTAGATGTAGGGGTTTTGGTGCTTACTTGTAGAAATCAGAAAAATGAAGTTCTTTTTTTCTAGAATAATAAGTGGGTTAGGGTCTTTAGTGTCAGCTATATGGCATAAAGGAACTTTGATTGTGTTATGTCGTGCTTTAGAAGGGGAGATTCCATATGGGTCATATAATGTGGTATATAGTTTAATTTATCCGTGCTTAATATGTTGATATATTTATGCGAAATATTGATTTGAAACCGGAGAGCTATGAGATTTTTACAATTATCATTACTCTTACATATGTAGTGAGGATACATATATCATAATTCTTACAATTATCACAACTTCAAATTCGGTGACATATTTAATAGATGTATTGAAGATGAGCAACTCAACGGTGGCCAAGGTGGGGAATAGTTGGTGCAGGTTTATGTCTAGGTTGCCATTATTAGTGACGTCGCTTATTGACTCGTACTCGGATCGATATTCCACCATTTTAGTTTCTTAAATCCTCTATGCTGGTGTAAGTTGCACTTATTATTTGGCCAAATTTGATTTTCTTGAGCTATATGACCCATTGCAAATAATCCATTCAACTATGAACTTCATGACATTTTTTTCATGTGCTTTTATGTTATTTTATCACAATAAAAATGTTTTTAGCATAATGAGTTGTAAGCAAGTACTTAGCATCAATATGGGCAAAACTATAATCATCAATCATTTGTTGAAACAATAAGCAGGCTCTGTGATAAGGAATGTTCCCCCCTCTGCATTCGTGAGCACTTAAAACACTGTTAAAGTCTCCAATAACCATCCAAGGAACAAGGATTAAAGAATTAAGCTGAGCAAATTCATTCGAAAGCTCTCTTCAAAAAGTATAATTCTTAATCTTTTTCTTTCTTTTTGTAATTTACTATATTCTATTATAAAAAATTAGATTATCATTGATAGGTACAACCTTTTATTTTATAATTTAGCTATTATTTTGATCTCTGATGCTACTGCAAGATCAAACTCTTTTGATGCTAGAAGTACAACAGTGAAAAGTTTATTTTTTTTTTCTCTATAATTGAGAAAATGTATTGATTCTTTCGACTTTTTTTTAGAACTTTATATAATCCAAAGACTTGTGAATGTATCTTCTGAATTGAAGATGCGAATGTTTTTTCAATCCATAAGATAAATTTGATGAACGTTTTGGCATAGATGAGATTATATCTATATCGAGAAAGGGAAAGCCTAAATATTTTGGTGGAATCAAATATTGGGTCTTTGTATAAATTGGCATACAATGTAGACATGCTTAGATGTGGACACCCTTAAAATATGATGTCAATAACTTTGTCTTCTGATGCTACTAAAAGTTACTAATTGAGGTTAAATTGTTTGGATTTTCCATTACTTTTGAAAATCTTGATGAAATAGCTAATCTGACATTCATTCATATGTTTGGAGACCACTATAAAGTTCTTATTGAAATTAACAGTCTGTCCTAAAGATCTCTCATAAGATGTTATGGTATGAATAACCTTTTTAATTGAAACTTTTTCGAGAGTGTCCTAAGCCTATGAGGAATATGACAAAGCTTCTTGGTAGGAACTTGTTGACCGAGTCGAGTAAACTGGGATTGTAAGCCATCAGCTTTCTCATTGCTCAAGTTTCTATTAAACTTGAAATATCCAAGTTCCTACTCTACTTGATATATCTTCTTTAGGCCTTTTCCCCATCTAATCGTTCAATAAACAAACTGGTCATTAAAAAATAATGTTAAAATTGATCAGTTGAGTATCATATAAAAGTTGTATAGAAGGGAAGCTTGGATTAGTTTTCAGTTGTTTAAAACCACTTCCCTTCTTTACCAAACCCCCTATTTATGTAAGAAAATAAAGTAAGTAAACATTGAGCAGATTAGTTAAGTACTCGAATTCAGGAGGGGTAAGTACATTCAGACCAGTCCTGATATGAATGTTACAAGTGGTGCAACATATGTGTATAGTGATCTCTCTTATCGTTGTGGGGAACCCAAGTTGGAAAAGCTATATTTTTAATCATGACTTATAATCATTTTATTTTATTGGCAGAAGTTATATTTACCTCTCAAATTTGTGTTATCCCATGCCATACAAAATATTGGACTCCCTCTAACAATTCATCTAAATTTATTTGCAGAAATTGGATAGGAAATAAAGATAATTTTAGGCCTTGTTGTGTGCTTGTTAAGTTCAAGAAATGTTAGTGGCCGAAAAGCTCGTGTTTATGAGGAGTTTGAGTACTCAACAGTGTGTTGTAGATCCCACAGTGCTTCTATAGTGAATTTTGGAGGGGTTGGAGATGGAACTACATCTAACACTAAGGCGTTTCAGACATCCATTGATCATTTGAGTTAATTTGAATTGGATGGTGGGTCACAGCTACGTGCCTGCAGGAAAATGTTTAACGGGGAGCTTTAATCTCACTAGTAATTTTAGTCTTTTTCTTCACAAAGATGTTCTTCTTCTTGCTGCTCAGGTTTGTTTAAGTTCAAAGCTGTTAAGTTGTTAGTGTCCCATATTGTTCTTAAACTCAATTAACCATTTGTCCAAATTAGAGACACTTTGGATTATTATTTTAGACTGAAAATTTCTTCTACTTCAAATAAGAAAATTAAAAAAAGATAATTCAGATTATAATTTTTTCGGTATTAATCTTACTATATTGCGTTAGACTTCTGATTTTCAAAGGAATTTTGTTATTATGTTTGTTTTTCCAGTTTTATTGATAAATTTGGCACTCATATAATTGTTGGTGTAAAGTTAGGAGGGAAGGATGTAATATATGTGAAGCGACAACATTCATCATCACTTCAACCTGTTGATGTGAAGAAAAGGTTAAAGACTATTGCAGATAAGAGACTTTTGGATACAAATGAACAATATGGAATGGATACAAATGAACAATTGGCTTTAACATTTTGTTTATCTACTATCTATCGATTGTTGAACCTACTAATATGGATGGCGTTTGATCTGCAATAGACCAGCAAATTATGGTCTCTTCTTTTCTCGAGATCGTTGTGGGACAGACCCCCGATATTTCCACACAATTCTTACAGGTCTTTTTTCATCTCTGTGTGTTTATGTATGTGATATATTTTGTGGGGATTTTGGTGATAGACATATCTTTGCGCATCAATTTGATTGTCGGGAAGATAATACATTTGTGAAGTATGAATTGCGTGGTTTTGTTATAGACTTTTAACTGAAAATTTCCCGTGATAACATTTTAAATTCATCCCTATATGTACATGTTCTTCATAAAGTTCGACTACATTTGTGCTTTCAGATTATGATTTTTTATGTTGGTTTGACAACATGGCCCTAGCACTTCAGTTTACTTCATGCGGGCAGTTGGTACCGCATGGCCTCAAGGCAGTCCAGCATTATGGGCTCCACTGCTCGTATCATCCGCGATTCAGTTTCCATTTTTCTATGTGTAGCCATTGTCGCTTTGCGCCCCATTCAGTTTGGCTTCACCATAAAACCATTTTTCTCTCTTTCTATACGTATTTGCATGCATATGCATGTCAAAATATGTGCTCTTCATACGTATCTTTCTTGCAGCGTGGCTTCTCTAATCCTTCTAAAGCCTACATTATCGCTGATCTTGGACTTTCCTTATCAAAGGTCCCATTTTCATCTTTAAAATTTGGGCATCAGTGTTGTTCTTATTATTATTGTCGTGATAAATTGAAGGTGATCATAACTCCGGAAGTGGCATCAAGGAGTGTGAATAGAGGCATAATGGCAGAGCTGGTGAAAGTGTACAAAGAAACTGAGTTGGGGATGAGGTTTCCTACTTACGATGGCAGAAAAAGTCTATACACAGCCGGGGAGCTTCCTTTTGCTTGGAAGGAGTTCAATATTGAACTTGTGGATCAAGAGGATGGTATCAATGGTCCCAAGTAAGTAGCATTCATTGCATCTGTTTTGACTCTGTTAATTATTATGGTATATGTGCCAGCTCTGTTTTGTCTCTCTCAGTTCTGAAATTCTTAATTATAGCAAATTATGTAAACAAATACTGACCCCTCTCCCCGACCAATAAAATAAAAGGAAGATGTAAAAAAGGAAACCGAGTGTCTCAATGTATTTTTAATTTTCTTAAATTTGTTTATTTTTTTAAATTATTATGGAAACCAACCGTTGGTTTCCATTATTAAAGGAAACCGACTATCTTTTGGTGGTTTGATAGGATAAATATTCTAGTTATTTTAATTGAAACTAAAATTGCAACTTTAAAATGTCTTCTAGATAAAAAAGGCTCTAAGAGGAGTAAAAGTTGAAGTAACACAAAGGGGCAATGTACGAAGAAAGTATCGAGTTTCAGGATTAACATCTCAACCCTCAAGAGAACTAGTGTAATAATTATATCTGGTCTAACTTCCTTGAATTTTTATTTTTTCATTAGATTGGACTCAGTTACATTTTGTTTATCTTTATATATTTTTTAATGTGTACTTAATGCTAGTGGTTTTCTAGGCTTGCAAGATTGTTAAGGGACATCGATATACAAAACGATTGAATGAGAAGCAAATTACCAATCTCCTAAAAGTTACATGTCAAAGACCTAGGGATCGAGAAGTTGATATTTTGCAGGTATATTTTGATAGTAAAGTCTTGCTATCTTGCATTTTTAGTCATTTTGCAGGTATATTTTGATATTTTGCAGGTATACTAGACATATTGTTCTTACATTAATCTGCTGCTATTTATAGGAATTTAATCCAGATCCTGTGATACCAATATGTACAGCAAGGCCTGAGCATGTAGAGAAAGCTTTAAAGCACGTTTATCATGCATCTATGAACAAACTAAAAGGAAAATAACTAGAGCTTCTACTAGTTATTCTGCCGGACAATAATGGGTCCTTGTATGGTACGTTATCGAAGAACTTGAGTTGCTCGAACTGTTATGAAATTGAAGGTTTATTTTGAATTTGATCTGATTCATTGGTTTTAGGGGATCTAAAGCGAATATGCGAAACTGATTCATTGGTTTTCATTATTCTAAGCTGCACATAATTGTAATTTGAAATATTTTATTTTTACTTTACCCCAAATGGTATTTGCATTTAGAGATACCCCCAAATAATTTAAAATATTCTATTCCCAATATAATTGGATGGCTCGTCATTTCATTTGCCAAAATGAGTGATCATTGTTAATTTCATTGGATGGGTTCATAATGTTTTGTTTGCATTACCGGAGGAGTTTTTTGAGTGGCTGAATTTAGCGCCTATCCCGTCCTCTGGGGCAGATGGGTTGAGGTGGTCGAGGTCTCACGATGGCCTCTTTTCTGTTAAAAGTTATTATCTTGGACTGAGGGGTGATGGGGGTGCCTCTTTCCCCTGGAAGGCCATTTGGAAGAGTTTTGTGCCTTCGAAGGTTTGCTTCTTTGTGTGGACCGCTGCCAGACAGGCTATCTTGACTATTGAGGGGCTTCAGAAGAGAGGGAGGAGGTTGGCCAACAGGTGCTGGTTGTGTAAGAAGGAGGAGGAGACGTCCAATCACCTCCTTCTCCACTGTCAGGTGACTAGGGGCCTTTGGGACTTGTTCTTCACGCTTTGTCAGATTCATTGGGTTATGCCTCATTCGGTTATTGAGATGATGGCGGCTTGGAGGAGCCCTAGAGGTTGGACTGGACCGAGGGTTCTGTATAGGATGGTCCCTCATTGTATTCTTTGGACTGTCTGGCAGGAGAGGAACAGGAGATGCTTCGAGGGGATCGAAATTGATCCCTCTCGAGTTCGGTACAACTTTTTGAGCCTTCTTCTTACCTGATTCAGGAAAAGGCATGACTCATCGCTAGATCATTTTCTTGACTTTTTGGAGGAATTTTAGGTGGTAGACTTGGCTGTTCCGGGCTTCGGCCCTTTGTTTTTGTGCTTGGTATATTTCCTGTATACGGGATTCCGCCCCCTTAGGCGAGTTGTTTTTATGATATCATTTGCTTATCAAAAAAAAAAAAAAAATGAACGTCAACACAACAAAGTTATCTATGATTTAACTGTTTTTATTATTAAAAATTGTACATTATTTATTAGAAAAACAGAAATACTATTATGTCCGAATTTTTGACAGAATTTTGGGTGACAAACTGACTTATCGGCTTGTTATTAGTTGGTTTATGGGATGCGCGCAAGCGGAACCTCAAAACCAACCAATAACAAGCCGACATGTCAGTTTGTCACCCAAAATTCTGTCAAAAATTCGGGCGCCCTATAAGTGCTCTTAGAAAAAACACTTTCTTAACTGTATAAATAAAAATAGTTTTTCAACGATTAAAATATTTTTTTGGTTAAAAAAACTATTTCATTTTTTGTAAAACAGTTTTATATATAATTTTTATAAAAGAGTTAATTATAATTTTTTTTGGTAAAAGGGTTCATCTTATTCCTAAAACAGAGAACATCATAACCGTTGTATTTTTCTTTTATAAAGATTTGGCTTATAGAGATTTGGCTTTTTCAAGGAACTTTGTAAATTTAAGATCTATTGTAATATTTATTTTGAAAATAGGACAATAAATATTTTTTTTATAGTTTTAATCCATATTTTTGAATAAAACGTCAACCAATCACATCATGCCACGTGTTCCTTTAATTTAAAAATAGAGACTAAAAACAAAAACAAGATATTTATTATCCTATTTCTATAAACAATATTATTTTAAATTCCAAAATTACATAATCTACTTTTTCAATGACCATGTGCCGTTGTACTCACAGTTTAGGTTTTGAAGACTTCCACCTTGCCAACTAAGCAACACTGCTTTTGTTTGGCCACCAAACGCGGGCATAGAAAAATGAATAATGATTCAAGTCTAAATTTTTTTTTTAAATATTTCATATTTCGTATTATATTTTGTGATATTAGAACCTTCAAGACACGCCACTTTACTATTTTGAGAATATTTTTTGGGAAGGATAGCATCACTCGGTAGAAATTCTCTAACAGGTATATGTTCTATGTCGTAGCGACCACATTCAACAGAAACATCATATCTCTGTTTCTCTCTCATTTCTATCCGGTTAATGCAAAGAAACATCATATCTGTTTCTCTCTCATTTCTATCCATACCAGATACGTTCAAAACTCGTATATAAATTCCTCCCATAAACAACTAATCTCCATCCATCCAAATTCCAATCTTGTGATAATTAAAAGAAGTAGCACACAAGACAACTCCCCCACATGGAGACATCCTCCCGCACTTTGGAAATCAATGTGATCTCTGGCGAAGGCCTAAAATTCAACAGGAGACAGCCAGTTAAGAGCAATGCTTTCGTTACCATCTCAGTCGACTCTTTTAACACTCAAACCACGAGGGTAGATAAGGAAGGTGGCAGCTACCCTGCTTGGAACGAAAATTTTGTTGTCCAAATGCCCATGCATGCACGTTTTATTACCTTGGAAGTGCAATGCAAGACATATTCAGGAAAAAAAGTTGTCGGAACCGCGAGAGTGCCGACTTCGGATTTCACGGGAGGTTATGTGCCCCAAAATTATCTGCATTTTTTGAGTTATAGATTGAGAGATAAAAAAGGGGAGCGTAATGGGATTATTAATATCTCCGTCAGAGTGAAGGTTGCCCCGGAAAATGAGGATTACTCGAGACTAAGGGTAGCACAGCCAATAGCTGGTTATACCACTAGTTATTTGCGACCTTTGGGGACAACTCTGGTTGCTGGAAAGGTTTCAAGTGGCGCTGTGACCGGGATTCCGGTTTGGCATCCCTACAAGGTGTAAATTTGGCTTTCTTTTATGTTTGGATTACCGGGTCAAGAACATTGAATATGTTGGGACACTTTATATATTGGAATGAAAAAAAAGAGAAATTTAAAAATAAAATCAGAAAATTAATTTTAAGTTTACTGTTCAAAATTAAATTATTTCCTCATATAATTATCGGAAATATGAACCGCATGCGTTGAATCCAAATATTTACTGCACATTAAAAATAAACAATATTACCTCAATTGTTTATAAAATATCTGTCGTAGACGATTCTTGGGTTGAGTCGCGGAGTAGGTCGCTCTCAAAACTAAAGTCTTAGTTTTGTAAATATATCCGTTCAACAACAAACAAAGCAAGTAGGAAATCATTGTTTTCATTATAGACAAAGTAGTGGGGATTGTGGGTACACAAGTGGGTATAGTGGGTAAGGAGGAGCCGAAAGTTGTGTACAAGTGGGATTAAAAAAAAAGTTTCCCACACGCGTTGTTTTAAAATACAAACAACCAACAATCCCCCACTTGGATTTTAAAAAAACACTCATTTGTTACAATCCTCCGCTAATAAATTTTGGAAATTATTGAGCAATAATTATCTATAGAATTGTGTATAAGTAAAGGTGTCTTTCGACTTGAACATTTACATTAGGCGATTAATCAGTGCCGCTGGCGCGGACCCACATTTCCGGACCCAAATCATTTGTTGAATGTGGCTCCGCGCCAGCGGCACTAATTAATCGCGATATTTTTTATTGAAAAAAAATGTTTTTTATATTAATTGAAAAAACAGTTTTTTTTTAGTATAAAAAAACTATTTTTTTTAATATAAAAACCGTTTTTTTTTTAATATAAAAAACTGTTTTTATATTAAAAGTTATAAACAAAACAGTAAGAAACTTAAAAAAAAAATGAAAAAAAAGAAGGAAGAATGCGGTTTGTAGGCGGTCCCCAGGCGGGACGTTTAGAATTTCTCTATAATATAAGAGGTAAGTAAAGTAAAAAATAGCCCTATTTTTCTCATGTCACGGGGAAAAGATATTTGATTGAGACAAAAGTTATTCTTATTCGGACAATCTCAAAAAACGCACTGAATAGTGAACAATCATTTCGCTCTTTTCCAAGCAACCGTCCAAATCTATCATTAAACAATTTCACTACGCGTAATATTTGGCAAACATCACCACATATCAATAATTCATAATTTACTCGTCTAAAATCCTACACCAGATCCCTTCATTCCCGTCCTACGAGCATTGGAAAAGCTCACAGATTCGCCATTTTCTTTAAAAAATCACTTAAATTAACTTTAAACATAAAACTGTCGGTTCTTCTCATCCACATATTCGGACAAATCACATAACCCAAATTTATCCCCAAAATATTTTACAAGTGCGGACAATAAACACACATCCGGTTAAAAATTGTAAATAAAGGATTTCCCATATATATGAGAATATTACACACAATTCAAGAACATAAGCAGATAGGAATATGATAGATGAATAAATAACAAGAATTTCAATTAGGATTACCTTCAAGGCTTTTACGTAATTTCTACGGATTTTTCTACACTTTTTCTCCTCACTTTTTCTTCCTAAACATCAACTTTCTATTTCCTCAAGCTAACAACACTTGAAACTGAACCTAGGGATTAATTTGATGAAAAAATATGATAGATGGAGAAGTTTAAGTCGGCCAAGGCATGCCTCCTTTCCATCCAATCAAATTAAGCCATTTAATTTACTAAAAGACAATTTACCACTTAAAGGGAATGGACAGATTTGCCCCTTGTTCGTAAATTCGATATAACTCTTTACTCGGGCATCCGTTTGATGCACCGTTTGTTGTGTTACAACCCTAATTCACATGTCTACAACTATCTGGTTTTTATCCCAAGTCAATTGTAATGTGATAAGGGTCAAAACTAGTCTCTAACAGGAACATTTCTACCAAAAATAACAAAATTTTGTGTTTGTAAATAATTCGACCTTTCATGATTTATGAAAGTATGATTATAATAAACATAATCATTTAACATTAGATATACTAATAGCACATTATTCATATCATGTAAGATAAGCATGATTTACTTATAATTTATCATAATTATATTCGGGTTGTCACAATAACGGTTCTAAAATTTTGCAATAGTCAGGGTTCTATTGTTATGGATAAAATTACTGGTATCAATCTTTACCATAAATGGTATCTTATAATAGGTCTTTCAACCTTTCATTTTTCACTAGCGATAGCTAATGGTATCACCATATACTCCATCATTAATTGTGTCAACAATTAATAATTCTTGGAGTTCCAAACAATTGCATCTTAATATGTGTTTGACACATATCCATTATTGATTCAGAATCAATTCTACGTTTGTGATTTTTATCAAAACACATAACATTACTCAATAGCATAAGAATGAACTTTTTAATTATAAACCTTCATATTACTCCCACAAATAATAATTACAAGTCAACTGTATTTAGTAGCGCAATTAAGACTATATAAGATGTTAGCATATTCATCTTTCTTAACACTTTATATAGTGCTCTTGTACTTGGATCATGTGGAGTACAAGATGGTTCAAAATTATCATATATTTATTAAATATATATTCTTGTATTTCAAGGTACTCAATCAATTAATGATCCATAGTTGGTCTTGTAATTTTAACAAGTAATATTCTTCTTTCATTGAAACTGTTTATGCTAACACTTTGACTTAGCATGAATTTGATTTTCTAGGTAACAAAATAGTATAACCTTTATAATAAATAAGAGTGCATTCATATTTCAACATGCTCAGTGATAAACACAATTCATATTATTCTCAATTCATTCTCATACATGTTCTTTTTATGTTGATATTAAGGCTTACAAAATTTTATAGGCTTTCTTCACATATCCCAAACTTTTTAATCCATATATACTTGAAACTTGAATTTATTTCACTACAAGAATTTGCACCATTAGCAACATACAAATTATGTTGCTAAAATTAGAATTTTGTTGCTAAAAGGTATCGGCAACAGATTTCACTCTGTTGCCAGCTTGTTGCCCATTGCCTGTCTAGGAAACCATTTGGCAGCACAACAGGCTTGTGTTGCTGAAAGTATAATTTTGGCAACACGCAATTGTGTTGCCAAAAGTATTTTTTAATTTGTCAAATTTATAATAAAAAATATTATTTGTGTTGCCAAAAGTCACTCAACAGCAACAAAAAAAGTTGTGTTGCCAAAACGCTATACATTTGGCAACACAGGTCCTGTGTTGTCAAAAGCAATATCTTTGGCAACACAAGAGCTGTGTTGCCAAAGGTATATCCTTTTGGCAACACAGCTCTTGTGTTGCCAAAAGTCGTACCTTTGGCAACACATCTCTTGTGTTGCCAAAAGCCATACCTTTGGCAACCAAACATGTGTTGCCATATCCAAAGTGATAGATGTAGATGATAACTTTTAGAGACAAAAAATTATGTTGCCAAAAGTACAATATTTTATTTATTACAATTGTAAGCACTTTTAAACCTGCAGTTTTTCATCAAACGTGCAACCTTCTAATCCAAAATAACATTACGCATTTTTCATACAATCATAAGTAATACAAAATTCCGCAATTTTCAACCAAATCTGATAAATATGAATTACAAAATAATATTTCATCACAATCCAAGTATAAAGGTACAAAATAAATGTCTCCCAAATAAGAACGTAACAAAAGATGTAAACATGATCTAACCTAATACATTAACACATTAAAATATGTTAAAAAAATCCACGTAAACTAAAACGATGACAATATCGCTCCCCTATACTATAAGAAACCACAGCTCCAAGCCACCACGAACATAATAACTCCAAGCAAAATCCATCATAACCTGCACAAGATACAAAAATAAATTACTACATGGGTTTGTATAACTTCAAATGCATGTATGTTTGACTTGATCAATTTAAAACACTATTTAATTTCAGAAATTTTGGGCAGAGTTTCCTTTGTTTATTCATGAAATCCAACATGTTTTTAACATTAAAATAAACCCAACAGCAAAAAACGCACCTAAACCGCCATTAAATCCGTTTCGCCAATTTAATATCTAAAAATAGTATCCGAGTAGCTACATAAACTTAAATAAGTATCCGAGTAGCTACGTACCTCGATCCTCCGTATCCATTGACGTTTCCATGTGTCGCAAATCCATTTTCATTCTACACAAAATACAAAATAAATTATAATATATCCGACTTCAAAAGATAATAATAATTTATAACTATTATAGTTATATATATATAAACATTTATATATAACTATAAAAACAAAGTGTCTAAAAAAACATTAATATATATGTCTAAAAAAACAAAGTGTCAATTTTTAAAATAAATTGGACATAGACTCCTTTGTTTATTGGACTATCCACCCTTTTTAAAGGGTAACGACAAATCCAACAATATAAAAAAAAATCCCAAATTCGTCTAACAAAAGGTTCAATGAAACAAAATTCTTATTGCCCGTGTTCGATGTGAACTAACCAACTGTCACGTGTTCACTTCCATGGGGACATCACCATGGTACATCAAATAGCACTCCATATACTTCCCTTGACGGGGGTTCCATATTGCCATATTGCCAAATTTCATCATTCATATTGTGTTCACTAACGACACAAAACTAAAGTGCCATAGCTTCATTTTTTTCCACGTGGAATGGGACTAGAGAGAATCATTTGAAAAACCATAATGTATATATATACTGGGCAAAAAAGCTACAAAACCATTGAAATTCCAAGACACATGTTGACATTACATACTGGACTGCAATGGAGAAACAAAAATAACAAGCATTCTAGTCAACGAGAGGGTCCCGACTTGCTTATGTGTCGACAAAACTACAAGTACCGTACATGTCGTATTCATAATCCTCGTTATATATAACTAAGTTGGTTATGTCGTATTCATAATCCTCGTTATATATAACAGTGTATATAACTATTTTATGTATATATATACACATATATAAAACAGTTATATACACTGTTTTATGTATACATATAAAAAAACAGTATATATATATATATATATATATATATATATATATATATATATATATATATATATATATATATATATATATATATATATATATATATATATATAACTGTATATATACATATATATATATATATATACATATATATATATATATGTATATATATCTATATATATATATATATATATATATATATATATATATATATATATATATAGATATATATACATATATATATATATATATATATACATATATATATATATATATACATATACATATATATGTATATATATAGTTATATATATATGTATATATATACATATATATGTATATATATATATATACATAAAACAATATATATATATAAGTATATACAGAACTGTTATGTATATATATATACATAAAACAGTTATGTATATATATACATAACAGTTATGTATATATGTATATATGTATATACAGTTATATATATATATATATAACTGTATATATATATATATACACATGTTATATATATATAGATGTATATACACATATATATGTATATACACATAACTGTGTATATATATATATACACAGTTATGTATAGACAGTTATACATATGTATATGTGTATATACATATATATGTGTATATACATCTATATATATATAACATGTGTATATATATATATATATATATATATATATATATATATATATATATATATATATATATATATATATATATATATATATATATATATATATATATATATCATGTGTATATATATAACTGTGTATATATATATATATATGTATATACACATATACATACAGTTATGTATATATATATATATATATACACAGTTATATATATGTACTGTATATACTATTCCTAGTCAGTACTTCATCTTTTTCATCATGTGTGTAACGTTGTAGAACTCGTACATGGATTAGAGCAATGGAATATGTTCCTTGGTGCCATTAGAGATGACTTGTACATGCGGTTCTAACAGGAAACCACTAATGTAAATGTCCTTACCTTTGCGTTGAATTTACAGGACTAAAGTATTGGTTCCTTCTCCTTAGAGTAAGTATTGGTACCGTTTTGTTGTTGTTTTACGTTTTCACCATTCGATGGCATGTTTTTATGCATAGGTCAAACTTTTTACAAATTCACGTCGTACACTCAAACCGGGAGCCCCGTGACTACGCGGTCGGTTCCTACGAGTCGCATTAGTCCCGTGCGAGGTGTTCGTGACTCTTACGGGACGGTTTTGTGGCTGTTTTACGTTTACACCTTTCGATGACATGTTTTTATGCTTAAGTCAAATTTTTTGCAAATTCACGCCGTACACTCAAGCCGGGAGCCCCGTGACAACGCGGTCGGTTCCTACGAGTCGCATTGGTCCCGTGCGAGGTGTTCGTTTCTCTTACGGGACCGTTTTGTGGAAAATTTACGTTTTCACCCTTCGATGGCATGTTTTTATGCATAAGTCTAATTTTTTGCACATTCACGTCGTACACTTAAACCGGGAGCCCTGTGACTACGTGGTCATTTCCTACGAGTCGCATTGGTCCCGTGCGAGGTGTTCGTGACTCTAACGGTACCGTTTTGTGGCTGTTTAACGTTTTCACCCTTCGATGACATGTTTTTATGCATAAGTCTATTTTTTTGTAAATTCACGTCGTACACTCAAACCGGGAGCCCCGTGACTACGCGATCGGTTCCTACGAGTCACATTGGTCCCGTACGAGGTGTTCGTGACTCTTACGGTACTGTTTTGTGGCTCTTTTACGTTTTCACCGTTCGATGGCATCTTTTTATGCTTAAGTCTAATTTTTTGCAAATTCACGTCCTACACTCAAACCGGGAACCCTGTGACTATGCGGTCGGTTCCTACGAGTTGCATTGGTCCCGTGCGAGGTGTTTGTGACTCTTACGGGACGATTTTGTGGTTGTTTTATATTTTCACCCTTCGATGGCATGTTTTTATGCATAAGTCTAATTTTTTGCAAATTCACGTCGTACACTCAAACCGGGAGCCCGTGACTACGCGGTCCAGTTCCTACGAGTCGCATTTGTCCCGTGCGAGGTGTTCGTGACTCTTACGGGACCATTTTGTGGATGTTTAGCATTTTCACCATTCGATGGAATGTTTTTATGCTCAAGTCTAATTTTTTGCAAATTCACGTCGTACACTCAAACCGGGAGCCCCGTGACTACGCGGTCGGTTCCTACGAGTCGCATTGGTCCCGTGCGAGGTGTTCGTGACTCTTACGGGACCGTTTTGTGGATGTTTATCGTTTTCACCATTCGATGGAATGTTTTTATGCTCAAGTCTAATTTTTTGTAAATTCACGTCGTACACTCAAACCGGGAGCCCCGTGACCACGCGGTCGGTTCCTACGAGTCGCATTGGTCCCGTGCGAGGTGTTCGTGACTCTTACAGGACCTTTTTGTGGTTGTTTTATGTTTTCACCCTTTGATTGCATGTTTTTATGCTTAAGTCTATTTTTTAAAAATTTAAGTCCTACACTCAAATCGGGAGCCCCGCGACTACGCGATCGGTTCCTACGAGTCACATTGGTCCCGTGCGAGGTGTTCGTGACTCTTACGGGACCGTTTTGTGGATGTTTTACGTTTTCACCATTCGATGGAATGTTTTTATGCTTAAGTCTAATTTTTTGCAAATTTACGTCGTACACTCAAACCGGGAGTCCCGTGACTACGCGGTCCAGTTCCTACGAGTCGCATTTGTCCCGTGCGAGGTGTTCGTGACTCTTAAGGGACCGTTTTGTGGATGTTTAGCATTTTCACCATTCGATGGAATGTTTTTATGCTCAAGTCTAATTTTTTGCAAAATCACGTCGTACACTCAAACCGGGAGCCCCGTGACTACGCGGTCGGTTCCTACGAGTCGCATTGGTCCCGTGCGAGGTGTTCGTGACTCTTACGGGACCGTTTTGTGGATGTTTAGCGTTTTCACCATTCGATGGAATGTTTTTATGCTCAAGTCTAATTTTTTGCAAATTCACGTCGTACACTCAAACCGGGAGCCCCGTGACTACACGGTCGGTTCCTACGAGTCGCATTGGTCGCGTGCAAGGTTTCGTGACTCTTACAAGACCGTTTTGTGGATGTTTTGCATTTTCACCATTCGATGGAATGTTTTTATGCTTAAGTCTAATTTTTTGCAAATTTACGTCGTACACTCAAACCGGGAGTCCCGTGACTACGCGGTCCAGTTCCTACGAGTCGCATTTGTCCCGTGCGAGGTGTTCGTGACTCTTACGGGACCGTTTTGTGGATGTTTTGCTTTTTCACCATTCGATGGAATGTTTTTATGCTTAAGTCTAATTTTTTACAAATTTACGTCGTACACTCAAACCGGGAGTCCCGTGACTACGCGGTCCAGTTCCTACGAGTCGTATTTGTCCCGTGCGAGGTGTTCGTGACTCTTACGGGACCGTTTTGTGGATGTTTAGCGTTTTCACCATTCGATGGAATGTTTTTATGCTCAAGTCTATTTTTTTGCAAATTCACGTCGTACACTCAAACCGGGAGCCCCGTGACTACGCGGTCGGTTCCTACGAGTCGCATTGGTCCCGTGCGAGGTGTTCGTGACTCTTACAGGACCGTTTTGTGGATGTTTAGCATTTTCACCCTTCGATGACATGTTTTTATGCATAAGTCTATTTTTTGCAAA
The DNA here is from genome assembly GCA_949130495.1 of Sambucus nigra. Lineage (NCBI taxonomy): Eukaryota > Viridiplantae > Streptophyta > Magnoliopsida > Dipsacales > Adoxaceae > Sambucus > Sambucus nigra. Next base: position 239,709,028 of record OX422221.1, on the reverse strand, counting down.
TTCAGGCAGTACACTCAAACCGGGAGACCCGTAAATACGCGGTCGATTCCTACGAGTCGCATTGGTCACGTACGAGGTGTTCGTGACTCTTACAGGACCATTTTGTGGTTATTTTATGTTTTCACCCTTCGATTGCATGTTTTTATGCTTAAGTCTATTTTTTGAAAATATACGTCGTACACTCAAATCGGGAGCCCCGCGACTACGCGATCAGTTCCTACGAGTCACATTGGTCCCGTGCGAGGTGTTCGTGACTCTTACGGGACCGTTTTGTGGATGTTTTACGTTTTCACTATTCGATGGAATGTTTTTATGCTTAAGTCTAATTTTTTGCAAATTTACGTCATACACTCAAACCGGGAGCCCCGTGACTATGCGGTCGGTTCCTACGAGTCGCATTTGTCCCGTGCAAGGTGTTCATGGCTCTTACAGTACCGTTTTGTGTCTATTTTATGTTTTCACCGTTCGATGGCATGTTTTTAGACATCAGTCTAATTTTAGGCAAATTCACGTCGTACACTCAAACCGGGAGCCCCGTGACTACGCGGTCGGTTCCTACTAGTCGCATTAGTCCCGTGCGAGGTGTTCGTGACTCATACGGGACGATTTTGTGGTTGTTTTATATTTTCACCATTCGATGACATGTTTTAATGCATAAGTCTAATTTTTTGAAAATTCACGTCGTACACTCAAACCGGGATCCCCGTGACTACGCGGTCAGTTCCTACGAGTCGCATTGGTCCCGTGCGAGGTGTTCGTGACTCTTACGGGACCGTTTTGTGGCAGTTTTACGTTTTCACCCTTCGATGGCATGTTTTTATGCATAAGTCTAATTTTTTGAAAATTCACGTCGTACACTCAAACCAGGAGCCCCGTGACTACGCGGTCGGTTCCTACGAGTCACATTGGTCCCGTGCGAGGTGTTCGTGACTCTAACGGTACCGTTTTGTGGATGTTTAACGTTTTCACCCTTCGATGGCATGTTTTTTGACATAAGTCTAATTTTAGGCAAATTCACGTCGTACACTCAAACCGGGAGCCCCGAGACTACATGGTCGGTTCCTACGAGTCGCATTAGTCCCGTGCGAGGTGTTCGTGACTCTTACGGGACGATTTTGTGGTTGTTTTACATTTTCACCCTTCGATGGCATGTTTTTTATGCATAAGTCTAATTTTTTGAAAATTCACGTCGTACACTCAAACGGGAAGCCCTGTGACTACGCGGTCGGTTCCCACGAGTCGCATTGGTCCCGTGCGAGGTGTTCGTGACTCTTACGGGACCGTTTTGGGGTTGTTTTACGTTTTCACCCTTCGATTGCATGTTTTTATGCATAAGTCTATTTTTTAAAAATATACGTCGTACACTCAAATCGGGAGCCCCGCGACTACGCGGTCAGTTCCTACGAGTCACATTGGTCCCGTGCAAGGTGTTCGTGACTCTTACGGTACCGTTTACGGGCTGTTTTACGTTTTCACCGTTCGATGGCATGTTTTTAGACATAAGTCTAATTTTAGGCAAATTCACATCGTACACTCAAACCGGGAGCCCCGTGACTACGCGGTCGGTTCCTACGAGTCGCATTAGTCCCGTGCGAGGTGTTCGTGACTCTTACGGGACGGTTTTGTGGTTGTTTTACATTTTCACCCTTCGATGACATGTTTTTATACTTAAGTCTAATTTTTTGCAAATTCACGCCGTACACTCAAGCCGGGAGCCCCGTGACTACGCGGTCGGTTCCTACGAGTCGCATTGGTCCTGTGCGAGGTGTTCGTGACTCTTACGGGACCGTTTTGTTCCAGTTTTACGATTTCGCCCTTCGATGGCATGTTTGTATGCATATGTCTAATTTTTTGCAAATTCACGTCGTACACTCAAACCAGGAGCCCCGTGACTACGCGATCGGTTCCTACGAGTCGCATTGGTCCCGTGCGACGTGTTCATGACTCTTACGGTAACGTTTTGTGGCTGTTTTACGTTTTCACCCTTCGATTCCATGTTTTTATGCTTAAGTCTAATTTTTTGAAAATTCACGTCGTACACTCAAACCGGGATCCCCGTGACTACGCGGTCGGTTCCTACGAGTCGCATTGGTCCCGTGCGAGGTGTTCGTGACTCTTACGGTACCGTTTTGTGGCTGTTTTACGTATTCACCCTTCGATGGCATGTTTTTATGCATAAGACTAATTTTTTGCAAATTCACGTCGTACACTCAAACCGGGAGCCCCGTGACTACGCGGTCCGATTCCTACGAGACGCATTGGTCCCGTGCGAGGTGTTCGTAACTCTTACGGTACCGTTTTGTGGCTGTTTAACATTTTCACCATTAGATGGAATGTTTTTATGCTCAAGTCTATTCTTTTGCAAATTCACGTCGTACACTCAAACCGAGAGCCCCGTGACTACGCGGTCGGTTCCTACGAGTCACATTGGTCCCGTGCGAGGTGTCAGTAACTCTTACGGGATCGTTTTGTGGTTGTTTTATGTTTTCACCCTTCGATGGCATGTTTTTATCATAAGTCTAATTTTTTGCAAATTTACGTCGTACACTCAAACCGGGAGCCCCGTGACTACGCGGTCGGTTCCTACGAGTCGCATTGGTCCCGTGCGAGGTGTTCGTGACTCTTGCGGGACCGTTTTGTGGATGTTTTACGTTTTCACCATTCGATGGAATGTTTTTATGCTTAAGTCTAATTTTTTTCAAATTTACGTCGTACACTCAAACCGGGAGTCCCGTGACTACGCAGTCGGTTCCTACAAGTCACATTGGTCCCGTGCGAGGTGTTCGTGACTCTTACGGCACCGTTTTGTGGCTGTTTTACGTTTTCACCCTTCGATGGCATGTTTTTAGACATCAGCCTAATTTTTGGCAAAATTCACGTCGTACACTCAAACCGGGAGCCCCGTGACTACGCAGTCGGTTCCTACGAGTCGCATTAGTCTCGTGCGAGGTGTTCGTGACTCTTACCGGACGATTTTGTGGTTGTTTTACGTTTACACCCTTCAATGACATATTTTTATGCTTAAGTCAAATTTTTTGCAAATTCACGCCGTACACTCAAGCCGGGGGCCCCGTGACTACGCGGTCGGTTCCTACGAGTCGCATTGGTCCCGTGCGAGGTGTTCGTTTCTCTTACGGTACCGTTTTGTGACAGTTTTATGTTTTCACCCTTCGATGGCATGTTTTTATGCATAAGTCTAATTTTTTGCAAATTCACGTCGTACACTCAAACCGGGAGCCCCGTGACTACGCGGTCGATTCCTACGAGTCACATTGGTCCCGTGCGAGGTATTCTTGACTCTTACGGTACCGTTTTGTGGTTGTTTTATGTTTTCACCTTTCGATGGCATGTGTTTAGACATAAGTCTAATTTTTTTCAAATTCACGTTGTACACTCAAACCGGGAGCCCCGTGACTAAGCGGTCGGTTCCTATGAGTCGCATTAGTCCCGTGCGAGGTGTTCGTGACTCTTACGGTACCGTTTTGTGGCTGTTTTACATTTTCAGCCTTCGATTCCTTATTTTTATGTATAAGTCTAATTTTTTGCAAATTCACGTCGTACACTCAAACCGGGAGCCCCGTGACTACGCGATCGATTCCTACGAGTCGCATTGGTCCCGTGCGAGGTGTTCGTGACTCTTACGGGACCGTTTTGTGGCTGTTTTACATTTTCACCCTACGATGGAATGTTTTTATGCTTAAGTCTAATTTTTTGCAAATTCACGTCGTACACTCAAACCGGGAACCCTGTGACTATGCGGTCGGTTCCTACGAGTCGCATTGGTTCCGTGCGAGGTGTTCGTGACTCTTACGGGACCGTTTTGCGGTTGTTTTACGTTTTCACCCTTTGATGGCATGTTTTCGTGCATAAGTTTAATTTTTTGCAAATTCACGTCGTACACTCAAATCGGGAGCCGCGTGACTACGCGGGCGGTTCCTACGAGTCGCATTGGTCCCGTGCAAGTTGTTCGTGACTCTTACGGGACCGTTTTGTGGCTGTTTATCGTTTTCACCCTTCGATGGCATGTTTTTATGCATAAGTCTAATCTTTTGCAAATTCACGCTGTACACTCAAACCAGGAGCCCTGTGACTACGCGGTCGGTTCCTACGTGTCGCATTGGTCCCGTGCGAGGTGTTCGTGACTCTTACATGACCGTTTTGTGGTTGTTTTACGTTTTCACCCTACGTTGGCATGTTTTTAGACTTAAGTCTAATTTTTTGCAAATTCACGACGTACACTCAAACCGGGAGCCCCGTGACTACGCGGTCGGTTTCTACGAGTCACATTGGTCTCGTGAGAGGTGTTCGTGACTCTTACGGGACCATTTTGTGGTTGTTTTATGTTTTCACCCTTCGATGGCATGTTTTTATGCTTAAGTCTATTTTTTGCAAATTTACGTCGTACACTCAAACCGGGAGCCCCGTGACTACGCGGTCGGTTCCTACGAGTCACATTGGTCCCGTACGAGGTGTTTGTGACTCTTACGGGACCGTTTTGTGGCTGTTTTATGGTTTCATCCTTCGATTGCATGTTTTTATGCTTAAGTCTATTTTTTGCAAATTTACATCGTACACTCAAATTGGGAGTCACACACAACATTATAATTGTTAAACAAAAAATGATCTAAAGCTTGCATGCTATGAAATTATAACTATTAACAAAAAATGACTCATTACAAACAATACAACGAACAATATAACAATACATACAACGAACAATATAGCAATACGTGATATATATATATATATATATATATATATATATATATATATATATATGATCAGATATAACAATATATATATATTACAATATATATAATCAGATATATATATGATTAGTATATATATGATTAGATATATATACGAGAGCATTTGACTTCAGAATACTTGTTTTTTTTCTATTGACTGCATAAATTTGATCTTCCAACCCAAAGGAGGATAATCTCTTTTGGCAGCTCAATCCTCACGGTAATAATTATGCCAATTCTGCCTGAAAATCCTTTAGTTATAGTTCAAGATGCCCCATTAAACTGAACTGATGTAAATATATATATATATATATATATATATATATATATATGTGTGTGTGTGTGTGTGTGTGTGTGTGTGTGTGTATGTATACCAGATATTTATATATGATTATCATATATAAATATCAGTATATAATCAGACATATGATATATCAGATATATGATAATCAGGTATATTTATATGATTATATATATATCAGTATATATTATATAAATATATCAGTATATATTATATAAATATATCAGTATATATTATATCAGTATATATTATATAAATATAACAGTATATATATATGATGTATATATTATATCAGTATTATATATTATATCAATATATATTATATCAGTATTATATATTATATCAGTATTATATATTATATCAGTGTATATGATATATATATATATATATATATATATATATATATATATATAGAGAGAGAGAGAGAGGGATACCCGGTAAAAGATGGAGCGGTGGTGACTAGTGGGGCGGAGCGACGATGACGGTGGTGGCCGGCGGGGCGCCAGACTTTGATCGCGATGGAGAGGTTTCAGAAAGGAGGGTTCGTGTGTTTGTTTTTGACGGAAAGTGTTTCGGAAATAAGGGTTTGGAACTTAATTCTTATTTGACAAAAAGATAAAATACATTTGGCATCACAATTTTTGTTGTTGCCAAAAGTCTTCTATTTTCTCAACACACTTTTGTGTTGCCAAAAGTCACCATATATTTGGCAACAAACAATTATGATGCTAAAAGCTAATATTCTCCCCCCTTTTATTTTGGTACCTTCCCGCTTAAAATTTTAACCTTTGGCAACAAAATTTATTTTATGCTGCCAAAAGTACCCTCTAAAATAGTCTTTTGGCAACATAAATAAGATTTTGTTGCCAAAAGGTATCTTTGGAAACAAAAATAGCTTGTGTTGTTAAATATTGTTGCTAATGGTGTAAATTCTTGTAGTGTTTTCACAGTTAAATGTCTTAGCTATCACTTAAACCAATATCTCTCTAGGTTAAAAAAATATTTTAATTCGGATGCCAATATTTTTTGGTCTGCAGAGTCAAGTGGGTTATCTACAGTTGATGCCATCTGCGGGGTGGCCTGATCCCACGAAGCTAGCGTGCTACTGCTCATGGATCAACCTCTATCGGGATCCTCCGCCAAGTACGATTTTCATCTTTTAATCGTTGATTTCTTGATTTAATTATTTTGTGTTGAAAATGTTTAGGGCTACAGATTTTTCATTTAGAGTTGTTCATTTTTCAAATTTTGTGTTTTGGTTTTGCAAGTACTGATTTGGTGATTATATTTTTATTTATATGGTTTAGCAAATAAGGTATACTAATCTTTTTCTTCCCATTTTTTTGAACACACGGTGCTATATAAGGGGTTTTCGGGTTAAAATGAAGTATTGTGATACAAAAATTAGTTTAACCTCAAAATTTGTGTGTTTTCTTTGTAGAAGAGAATAGTAATCCCAACCCTGGATTCAGTTCTATAAATGTGGTAGTGGCGTGGAAGGAATTTAATTTATTGGCATCTACTGAATGGTTTAGATGTTTAAGATACTACAATTTTTTAATGTTATTTCAACACTTTCTAGTGCTATATCAAGAAGTTAGGTGTGTGTGCCCCTTTTGAACAAGCTCTGATTTTCTTCCTTTGGTTTTGAATTTATTTTTTTGGTTATACCATTTTTTTAATTGAACAAAACTATTTGCATAAAATTCATTATTTTTTCACTATCATAGGATACATTGATGTTGTGGGCGAACTACTATCAAACATAATCTGAAATTGCATCGCTGCTGGCATAGGGAAGGTTCTGATTGGCGTTGGGTGTAACAAAATATTCAGGTAATGGACAGACCTATGATGAACTTTATTTTAAGGTTAAATTTGCATTGATTCAATTTTTTTAATTATTTTGGGTTTGGATCCTATTTATTTCTAAACCCCGTAATTTTAATTCTTTTGTGCCCCCCTAATGCCTCAAATATATTTTTTGAATGTTTTTTTTGTATACTATATGCAATATGTTTAAGATGTCATAATTTGCAAGTAGAATCTACTTGGAGTAAAGGTACGAAAGAATAGGTAATGGACATCAACTAATTAATTAAATACCTTGCAACCCTCTACTTTTGGATATCACGATGAAATTTCTTAGTTTCTACTACAATGTCTGGATCCATTTATTCTAAATTTTAGTGTTCATAGTAAAGTAAGTTGTGCTTGGAGATTTAAAACCAACTTTTCCTTCGAATAACAATTGTTTCTTCCATTATTTACTTTTCAGTTACTTACTATACCAGATTTGTTGTCTTGATATTCTGCAATGCTCCATCATGGAAATGATCAATAGGTTTGTGGACACGACACTCAATGGTACTATGTATCAACTAGGGTAAGCCTGCGCCGATGATACGATGATAATTTTCTTAGGTGTTCATGCTTATAATAGGAGATTTCCTAGAACAACCCCAAAACGGTCTTTAATGATGTTAACAGCGAGAATACGCTGAGAATTTACAAATATTTAGACTTAGGCATAAAAACAAGCCAAATAATGGTGAAAATGTAAAATAATCACAAAAAGCTCCCGTAAGAGGCACGAGCACCTCGCACGAGGCCAATGTAACTTGTACAAACTGAACGTGTAGTCATGGAATTTCCGATTTGAGTATACGAGGAGAATTTGTAAACAGTTAGACTTAGGCTTAAAAACATACCGTTAATGGGTGAAAAAGTAAAACAGCAGAAAAATGGTCTCATAAGAGGCACGAGCACCTCGCACGGGACCAATGTAACTCGTACGAACCGACGGCGTAGTCATCGGACTCCCCGTTTGAGTATACGATGAGAATTTGCAATCAGTTAGACTTACGCTTAAAAACATGCCGTCAAAGGGTGAAAACATAAAACATCCACAAAGCGATCCCGTAAGAGGCACGTGCACCTCGCATGGGACCAATATAACTTGTACAAACCGATCGCGTAGTCACCGGCCTCCCGGTTTGAGTATGCGGCGGGAATTTGAAAATTTAGACTTAGTCCTAAAATATGTCGTCAAGGGGAGAAAATGTAAAACAACCACAAAACGGTCTCGTAACAGGCACGGGCACCTCGTACGAGACCAATGTAACTCGTACGAACCGACCACATAGTCACCGACCTCCTAGTCTAAGTATACAAAGAGAATTTGCAAAACCTTAAACATGGGCTTAGAACATGACATCAAGGGGTGAAAACGTAAAACAGCCACAAAAAGGTCCCGTAAAAGGCACGGGAACCTAGACACGGGACCAATGTAACTCATATGAACCGACCGCGCAGTCACCGATCTCCTGGTTTGAGTGTACGACGAGAATTTGTAAAAAATTAGACTTAGGCCTAAAATCATGGCGTCAAGGGTGAAAATGTAAAACAGTCACAAAACAGACCCGTAAAAGGTGCGGGCACCTCGCATGGGATCAAAGTAACTCGTACGAACCGACTACGTAGTCATGGGGCTCTCGGTTTGAGTATACTATGAGAATTTGCAAAAATTTAGACTTGGGATTAAAAACATGGTGTCAACGGGTGAAAACGTAAAACAGCCACAAAACGGTCCCGTGAGAGGCAAGAGCACCTCGCACGGGACCAATGTAACTCGTACGAACCTATCGTGTAGTCCCCGGCCTTCCGGTTTGAGTATACGACGAGAATTTTCAAAAATTTAGACTTAGGTTTAAAAACTTGACCTAAAAGTGTAAAAATGTAAAACAGTCACAAAACGGTCCTGTTAGAGGCACGATCACCTCGCACAAGCATTGGTTTGCGACAGGTACATTGTTTATTTATTAATGTTGGTGATATGCGAGATTGTTGTTTTAATTTTTTTTTTCTGGCCGTGTGGGCTTTTGTGTTGATTAAACAAGTTGGTTTTCATGTATAAACAAAGGAGATTCTGTCAAATTTTTTTAAAAATTGTAAAGAATTGTTGATAAGGGAGATTTTTAAAATTTTTTATGGCCGTGCGGACTTTTGTGTTGATTAAACATGTTGGTTTTCCTGTATAAATAAAGGAGACTCTGTCGAATTTTTTTAAAAACTTTAAAGAATTGATGATATGCGAGATTCTTATTTTCAATTTTTTTTATAGCTGTGCGGGCATTTGTATTGATTAAACAGGTTGGTTTTCATGTATAAACAAAAGAGACTGTCAATTTTTTTTTTTAAATTTTAAAAAGCTGTTGATATGATTAACTAATATATTTGGATATTTTATTTTAGTATAATATTATTTTGATAAAATAATTATTTATTGATTGCAGGTTGTGCACAAGAAGTTGAAGAGACATGTTTTTGAGTGTGTCTACTATATGTGACACTAAGAGAAGTTTTTGAAGCGTGACAACCATATTTATCATCTTAATTTAGGGTTGATATTTTTTTTGAAAATTGTATATCTTATTAATTAGTATGATTTTGTACTCATTTAAATATTTCGACTTGAATGTAGTTTAATGGCAGAAATTTTTATTGGATACGTGCTTCAATGAATGTGGTTGATATATTGCGTTTATGATCGGATGATTTGATTTATAATGCAAATTAGACGTCAATTATTATTGTAGCATAAAACATATTATAATATAACTATTTATGATAATTTTTTATTTATCAATTGGGACGGTTATAAACCGTCCCTAATACTTATTTGTATTAATTGAGAATACCTTTTGGGACGGTTTTTACCGTCCCTAATACCCATTTTTGCATCAATTGAAATTCCCTTTTGGGACGGTTTTTACCATTTTAATTGGGTTGCCAGATTCTCAGTAGTATTAGGGACAGTTTATTCCCCCCCTAATACTATTGGTGGGAGCGGGAATTTTTTCGCGGGAACACCATTTAGGACAGAAAAATCCGTCCCTAATGCCAAATGCAGAGCGGCCATGAATTAACATTTAGGACGGTAAAATCCGTCCCTAAAATAATTGCGGCGCCTAGTATAAGGGACGGATTTTTTTCGTTGCAAAAACCATCCCTAATACTCTTTTGGGACGTTTTTTGTACTATTAGGGATGGATTTTTACCGTCCCTAATACTCATTTTTCTTGTAGTAGCATTATCAGTACGGATTCACATGCCTATCCATAACTATAATCCGAGATCAAACTCATCACGGTGTATAACTTAACCTTATTGACCACTCAACTATGACAGTTAACTTGTTTCACTACATAGCCATCACACTCATTTGCTAGATCACAAGCTATCACTACTATAAAACTTTTAGTAGGATACGAGTCATCAAGTACTACCTAGAAAACTTTGGGCCAATACTTTTGATGCCACAAGAGATGTTATTTCTCAATGCCACTTCAATTTTCTAAAACCATAATTCAATACCATCATTTTTAACACCAAGTCCCAAGGACTATATAGATTCATTATTAAATTACTCTGAATCAATATGATTATTTAAACCCAAATCATAACCAAGTCACTTAGGCATTCTAATTTCCATAGAATTATTTATTCTAAATCCACGCTACTTAGTCACCTAATCTCCTAGGTGAAACCACAAGCATACCTGCTAAGATGCAACTGAAATCATTAAGACTTTATAATCATCAAACTTCCACATAATACATATCACATAAGCCTATGGTGCCACCACCTAATGTCCTACACTAAAAGCCAATACTTAATAGCTAACACTACCATAACAAATTCAGTGGAATAAGAATGGATGCTAACTTAGCCAATCACCAACTCAAATAGAAGGGCACAACGTGCTCAAGACCTCGACTTTACCATCAAGGTACAAATTAAAATTGTCACCAGGAAATTGTAACCGTCTCCAACCAATAACGATGCCGACAGATCCACTACTGACCTCACTACGTCACTACCGAAAGGAACATTAAACCTAAAGATCTGCTACAAAGTTATAACGCCCCGATCCGAATTTAAGGGTAATACAGGATCAACCCAATCCGGTTCGTACGTTAATTGTGAAGTGTAGTGAAACAACCTAAATAATATTTATAGTCCAATTTTATTTTTATCTAATATTACTCTTATTATCACGTGATTCCAATTTTCATCAACTAAGTGTTAGGACCCAAGGGAAGTGCACCCATGGCCAAGTAAACAGAGCCACTAATCGTAAATGTAAATAATTACTTACATATATAACGCTCTCAAAGTACGAAACAACATAAAATCTACCGTAACAGAAGGAGTGATGTGAGTAGAATGCTCAGTGGGAACTATACAAATTCAATATAGAAACGAATGGCAGAAAAGAATACTCGCACGCTATGCTACATGAATGTGAAAGTACGTATCTATCTACATATATACCTTTTTACAAATACGTATCCCAATGTACTAAACCGTTTTATTCCAAATACATCATTTAACCCGTTTATTCTCTTTGTCTTTACAAAGAATCATTTTGTATCCTTATTCTTAAAAACTAGCATTCGTTCCCATTAACACACACGATTACACAATTAGCAATTTATTGGGAAAAATATTTCATTTACTTCCAAACATTTATTACCCTACATTCATTAACTCATGCCGAGTTATTAATCATTACTTAAGACTTGCTTTCAACGTACATACACACGTCGTGTTTAGAAAAATACTCAATTTCCTTTGAAAAGTTTACATAACACACGCTTGTGTTCATCGTGGTTCAAACCTCATTAGGTAGTTTAAACATCATTATATCATCTTATTAAACCATTCCATGTTACCACATGAATATTAAACATTTAATGGGTTATTCTTTCATTAGTAAATCAATAAATTAATGCCATTCATTTATGCCTCTTTCATGAATATTCAATTCATTACTTAGCATTTTCTTTAGGGATTCCGCCCCCCCACACACATGTCACAACACACGCACACCCACAATTTCACAGAATTTCACCGTCCGACACCGAGCGCCAAGTAAACTGCAGTTGATTTGAGGCCTTTCACTACTAGGGATAACATAACCCTCCTTAATTATTTAACCTGACATCATCCAATATCATTATCTTTTCAATGTGCTCAATATTATTCCAATGTTCACACTATTCAATATTTACGGGACGAAGCCAAAAGCCTGGACTTAACAGTCCGTTTTTCCATTAACAGTTGGAAAATTATTACTTTATCCTCTAAGTCCTTTATTCACCCACACGTTGATTTTATACCAAAAATTATTCACGCTTTAGGACTTGATTCGTTTTCACCCACACTAGTATAAAACCACTCATCAACATTTTTAATTCATAAAAATGTTCTACTTCAACTAAATTTATCAATTTACCATTTTTGTTGTCAAAACTTGCAATTTAATCATTTAACAAGTGTTATTTTCCAAAAAAGGTAGTTTAGGAACTTAAACACATTTAATTATTAAAAACATGTTTATTGGCATACTTTACTCAACTTTCACATTTTACATTTCACACACCTTTAATATATAAATTCATACGTTTTTTTATATTAAAACCTCCTTTTCACATATTTGATAAACACACTTTATTTTTTACCTTTTCTTACATCCTACACCCATTTACCAATATTTACACACTCATACTATTTTCTTATTATGAGTTTACACACTTTAAAACACCCATTTAATGTGAAAGATTCCCTTTTTACATTTATCTTCACTATTCAAGTAGAAAATCATATTTTTATCTCATAAAATGGTTTAAACAAGCCTAAGGCATTTCTTTGAGCAAAATCACATTATTTATCTTTAAAACATCATTCCAACATATTTTATTTCACAAAATGTCTATGAATAGTGTTATGAAAATTTTAACACCTCTAAGACCTTCTTTTAAATTCCCTTTTTTATTCAAAACATTAAGACTGTCATTAATAACCCATTAGTGAACCATAATCAATTATCTACACTTTCTATACCCAATATTTGGGAAATAATATTCTAAAATTTACCACTAACTTTAATCTCGTAAAAACTCAACTCTAATCTTGATTTTTTTTATTAAAACATGGAATAATCATTAACAAGCATGAATGAATATTTCTACATATTTAAGACCTTAAATATGTAATAAACCATGCTAAACACTTTGCAAACGTTAAACTACCTTAAGGTTATGAGTTTCCACCTCAAGGTCTTCAATGGAGTAAAATGGATTTCGTAGAAGATGGCTGACTCCCCCACCTTTAAAAGTGGCTTCAAGGGGAGTCATTTTAGCTTCTCTTCAATGCTCCAAACTTGACTCCATGGATGTCCCAAGTAAGACCCCTTTAGAGCTCACAAAACCCCTTCTCTACCTCCCAAAACTCGCTTCAAGAACACCCACTAGCTATCCAAACTTTGGATGGGGCTTTGATGGAGTGTTGATGTCTTTGTGATGGTGTTTAGGTGGTGGGAAAAATGAAGGGAAGGAGTTACAATTTTTTTTGATGAAAATGGTTTGCTAGAACACAAGGATGAGGGGAAAATATTATGCAGGAGACCCAATGTTTTTTTTTTAACAACAATGACTTCCATTCTCTCTCTCTCTCTCTCTCTCTCTCTCTCTCTTTCTCTCCCTCTTAAGCTATATGAAGAAGATGTAAGAGAAGACCTAAATGGTCAGAAAAAATGAGTGTCTAAAAACATAAATAACCCTTCCTAAGTTTGAAAATCTGAATTGGACTAAGACTACACCTAACTACCCACTTAATAACCCCCCAAAATGCTGTAATTTTCGTCACTTTCTCTCTCTAAAAATATTTGTTTCTAACTTTTAACTTGAGATTCATACTCCTTGCATTTTTTTGGCTAAAAATCATATTTACACTAGTCGTTTGGCCTCCCGAATTGTCATATACAAGTCGCGCAAGAATCGAGACATCTGCGCAAAACATATTTTTTTCTATTTTTCTTCGCATGTTAATATTCCTTATATTTTTATGAGTCTAAATATATGGTCAAAATGTTATTTTGACTTACTGGTTCTCCTAAACAATTCGCGCAAGTTCGCATCCTACGCGATGCGTGCTGGCGAAAATCCGCCTAAAATGGGTCTAAATAATATTTTCCGAAGACGTCGAAGAAGATAAAGTTTCTCAAAATTAAATTTTAAGTCGATTTGGAGATTTTCATAATATTCTGAACACTTTTACTTTTTTGACGCAAAATAATTTTTATTTATTTTTTGACTTTGGACCCCATGGTATTTTTATATGCATTTTTTTTACCTTATAAAAGTTGTCATTTCGATATTTGGGACCGCGATGCATCATACAAGAATCGCGCAAAGTTTCCTAGCATGCGCATCGCATACTGCCCAAATTACCACATTATTAATAATGACCGTGTCTCAATCATTCCTTGGTATTTTCACGTCAAACTTAACCAACATACTTACTAAGTTTATTAAAACTTAAATACGCATCCAAGCGAACCATGTGACATGGGAATTTTTCTCCTTAATTACTTTTCATAGTGCGTCACTTTTCGTGTCATTTTGCATAATCCCCTTATATATTTTTTCTTTGAATATAATATTTTGATTCTCATTAAATACTTATTTTCTAGGATGGGGTATTTCAGTTGAGATGACCATGATCTTCCTTAGTTGATTTTTTTGTGTGATATGATGACGATAATGATTTTATAAGTGGTTGATTTTAAACTTATCTTGATGTTTGTAAAGTGAACTTTGCTAGGGTTCTATGGATGCTTTGAATCTTCATTGTATTGCTTAGGATCTTCATTGTAACATATCTCGTAATGTATTGAGTGATTATTTTAATATCAAGTACATTAGAGAGAAGATACTGAAGTGTGGTCACATAAATTGTGTTGTCATCATACAAAATCCTTTTGATTAAAATACATTTGGTTTCACATGAGCATATTTGGTTCAATGACTATTTTTTTTTATAGTTATATATTTTAATCAGTTGTTTAGTTCTGCACAATCGACTGACGCACAGTCAAAATATTTATAAAATCCAATCCCAATAATTGTTTTATAAAATTTTCTTTGGCTTTGTCCATGTATTTTTTAATTAAAAATGAATGGAACTCTAAGGCCCTGAACAACTGAAATTCCAGCATGAGGTCAAAAGTTTTTATTTACTGTCTCATGTTTAAATATTATAATTTCAGTAGGTATATATCTTCGCACCTAATATGCCTGTAAAATAGTACGGAGTGGGTTTCAATTTTTACTTGGGAAGTTGAAACGTCTAGGTGTTTTCCTACCATTTTCCAATAAATCCTTCAACTAGTCCACATGTCAATTTTTTTGTAATTTGGTATAAAAAATCCCACTAAAGATGTCCCATTGATAACTCGTATGACCCCTGGACAGTCAGACCAACTCATATAGTATTCAGATGGCAACTTCCTATTTCCATGAAAATGTACCTTACTCTCATGACCAACATCTTCTTCGTTGGTCAACGTATGAATTTCTTCGTTCACCACTCTAGATTATTCTTGAAATACAGTAGGTCGAGGATTGGGGGGGGGGGGACATCCTACTCTTGTCCCTTTACTCACTTCGGGAAAACGTTAATGCGTGTGAATCACTTTCCACAAAATACATCTACACATAATCCACTTATCACCTGTCATACTAACCATATTAGAATTGTCCTTCTCGAACTTTGGTACGCTCAATTCCTGGTGGCTACTCCCGTTGTTCCCTTAGCTTTGTTGGCCCTAAGGAACGTGCTACTGGCTTCAATAACCCTTACTGAATTCACCATCGCTTGGTAAGAATTTAGATATCCGAATCATTTAAATGAGCCCCCCGATGGGTCTCCCCCTTGCGGTGTTTTACTAGATACTTTTCATCTAGACTCACTTTCTAATAAGTCTTCCTATTATGTTAGCTCCCTTCATAATAGCGTGGAGATATCTTCGGACGACGTGTGACATTTTCACCGTATGGATCGACTGTCCAACCGAATTCTCTATAAGTGTTATCAATCTTTTCTCACGAGTCGATTTCCCACTTGAAATCTTCTTTACCATGGGTATCCACTCCCGCTGATACAAAATTTGCTAAAAGTCTAAATCCATTTACAAATGGACCCCTGTCCGTCCATTCCGTAATGGGTTCAACACGACGTTCTTATCTTATCCTGAACAACTGATGAAAGAGCGTGCAGTTAAACTGTACCTAAGGTCCTTTCATTGACGCAACATTTTCACTACTAATTCATAATTAATTCAAAAGAATTAGAAAAATACGAGCTCGGTGCCCACGCCATCGTAAAGAAAGGATATTCAATTCCATATTTTAGATAAGCAGGTAAATCAAAACGGTTTAGCCAGGGGCGAACTAGTTCGCTTTGTTAGTCAAAACGACGCAGTTTTGATTTTGGTGAACTTTAACCTATGTTCTTTTCCAATTTCAATCCCAATCACCCTCTAAATCATTCCTCTACACTCCCAAACAATATAAATCATAAAGAAACATATATTACATGATTTTAACACACATCAATCATTTTAATTCAAATGATTTAATCTCCAATCATAAAATTAATCAATACTTATGAGTCTCAATTATAAACACCTCAATTTAACCTAGATTTAATTTACCAACGCAATTACTTATGATCAAACCTATAAATCTCTGTCAAGATCGTATCTTTATGAGATGGGATTCGTTCAATAATATCATACATCAATTTACACTGCTATTTATGGAATTTATTTCACCAAAAACTCTATTAACATGCAAACTCTCACTCCAAAAATGATTTTGTTTTACACCTACCATGATATGGACATGAATCACGTCAATTTAACATAAAGAAAGTTACTTACTTGCCTCTAGATATTAATAAGGTTTGATTCCATTATAGATGACGAATCTATGGTTGAATGCTCAAATCCCCTTTGAATTTTCTCCCAATTTGGCATTTCTAGCTTTCTCCCTGCCTTTGTCTATTTTCCTTTCTCTCTTAGGATTTGCCTCTAATGATAATGGTTGTCAATACCTCTAATCTTAGGTTATAAACTCTCTAATTTCGAAATTTGTCTAATGGGGCAAGCCCCCTTGACCCATATACCCCAGTTAGAGCCGAGTATATTCTAAAACTCAAAGGGGACCTTAACACAGCCTACACAAGACCTCCGTTTGAGATACGACATAGTCCCATCGTTATTACTCACTACGACATATAATAATTTATCACATTTTATTTACTGCACACTTAGTAAATTTATTTCATAAATATTAATCATAATCTCTCCCGATTAGTATTAAATAATCACACAATATTTTATTTTAATTATGTGTGATTTAAAAAATACCAAAATTAAATCAATTCTAAATTATTCAAAAATACGGGATGTTACAGAATTATTATTTTTTTCGTATTTTATATAATAATTTTAGTCTATATAATGACATTTAAAAGTACATATATGATAGATGATAAGGCATCACCATGTCAGTGCAAACAATATCATAGTTGTGACCCAACAAGAAAAGTCACGTGATAATGATGGATGTGGCAATGTCATGTCATCATAAGTGCTAGCACAATGACAATCGATGTTAACATGACATTCACATTCAACAAGTACATATGTGCAACAAATTACATTATTTTTGTGATAATATTTATTTAGAGATTAAAAAAATCGAAAAAATACTAAATATAAAATAATAATTCACAAATTTTTTTGTTAAATGTCCTTATTTCTTATTTACTATAACAGTTCTTCATCGGTGACTTGGTTTAACACTAAATTTATTTGTTTTAGATAATTATTTTACAATTATTAATTTAATATTTAAAGGTGTTGATAGTTTTTTATTTTTTTTCTCATACAACCTCGTGTTATAATTTTTAAGTAAACACTGTTTTTATATTAAAAGATGTACATTATCGAACTGTTTTTTATATTAACAAGTTGCATGTTTTTCGTTAAAAATTGTATGTTTTTAACTGTATGCTATTTAAACACTATTTCAAACTATTTTTATATAGAAAAAAGTATACGTTATTTACAAAATGCACGTCAACACAAATGCCTTGCCAACTAGGGAATGCGATTTCTATTTGGTTACCAAATGCCGGCCAAATAGAAAGTTTCTAACAAATGAGAATTACTATGCGTCTCAATTGTTTCTCATTAATATATGTATTTTAAATATGCATCGAATTAATTACATGTTTCGAGCGGTTCTCTATTTATATTTCTCCTAACAACTAAATTGACCACAGTCAAGCGGTACCTCTTGCTTTTCCAGCCTCGCAGTCCCAGTCTGGAAACATTCACATTCAACAAGCACATATGTGCCACAAATTACATTATTTTTGTGATAATATTGATATAGAGATTAAAATTATTTTCGAAAAAAAACTAAAAAAATAATAATTCACAACTTTTTTTGTTAAATGTCCTTGTTTCTTATTTACTATTAACAGTTCTTCATCGGCGAATATGTTTAACACAAAATTTATTTGTTATAGATAGTTATTTTACAATTATTAATCTAGTATTTTAAAGGTGTTGATAGTTTTTTATTTTTATTTTCTCGTACAACCTCGTGTTATAACTTTTTAAGTGAACATTTTTTTATATTAAAAGATGTACATTATTGAACTGTTTTTTATTTCTTTAAAAATTGTATGTTTTTAATTGTATGCTATTTAAACACTGCTTCAACTATTTTTATATAGAAAAAAGTATACGTTATTTACAAAATGAACGTCAACACAACAAAGTTATCTATGATTTAACTGTTTTTATTTTTAAAAATTGTACGTTATTTATTAGAAAAACAGAAATACTATTCTGTCCGAATTTTTGACAGAATTTTGGGTGACAAACTGACTTATCGGCTTGTTATTAGTTGGTTTATGGTGTCCGCGCAAGCGGGACCTCAAAACCAACTAATAACAAGCCGACATGTCAGTTTGTCACCCAAAATTCTGTCAAAAATCCGGGCTCCCTATAAGTGCTCTTAGAAAAAACACTTTCTTAACTGTATAAATAAAAATAGTTTTTCAACGATTAAAATATTTTTTTGGTTAAAAAACACTATTTCAGTTTTTGTAAAACAGTTTTATATATAATTTTTATAAAAGAGTTAATTATAATTTTTTTTGGTAAAAGGGTTCAACTTATTCCTAAAACAGAGAACATCATAACCGTTGTATTTTTCTTTTATAAAGATTTGGCTTATAGAGATTTTGCTTTTTCAAGGAACTTTGTAAATTTAAGATCTATTGTAATATTTATTTTGGAAATAGGACAATAAATATTTTTTTTATAGTTTTAATCCATATTTTTGAATAAAACGTCAACCAATCACATCATGCCACGTGTTCCTTTAATTTAAAAATAGAGACTAAAAACAGAAACAAGATATTTATTATCCTATTTCTATAAACAATATTATTTTAAATTCCAAAATTACATCATCTACTTTTTCAATGACCATGTGCCGTTGTACTCACAGTTTAGGTTTTGAAGACTTCCACCTTGCCAACTAAACAACACTGCTTTTGTTTGGCCACCAAACGCGGGCATAGAGAAATGAATAATGATTCAAGTCTAAATTTTTTTTTTTAAATATTTCGTATTTCGTATTATATTTTGTGATATTAGAACCTTCAAGACACGCCACTTTACTATTTTGAGAATTTTTTTTGGGAAGGATAGCATCACTCGGTAGAAATTCTGTAACAAGTATATGTTCTATGTCATGGCGACCACATTCAACAGAAACATCATATCTCTGTTTCTCTCTCATTTCTATCCGGTTAATGCAAAGAAACATCATATCTGTTTCTCTCTCATTTCTATCCAGACCAGATACGTTCAAAACTCGTATATAAATTCCTCCCATAAACAACTAATCTCCATCCATCCAAATTCCAATCTTGTGATAATTAAAAGAAGTAGCACACAAGACAACTCCCCCACATGGAGACATCCTCCCGTACTTTGGAAATCAATGTGATCTCTGGCGAAGGCCTAAAATTCAACAGGAGACAGCCAGTTAAGAGCAATGCTTTCGTTACCATCTCAGTCGACTCTTTTAACACTCAAACCACGAGGGTAGATAAGGAAGGTGGCAGCTACCCTGCTTGGAACGAAAATTTTGTTGTCCAAATGCCCATGCATGCACGTTTTATTACCTTGGAAGTGCAATGCAAGACATATTCAGGAAAAAAAGTTGTCGGAACCGCGAGAGTGCCGACTTCGGATTTCACGGGAGGTTATGTGCCCCAAAATTATCTGCATTTTTTGAGTTATAGGTTGAGAGATAAAAAAGGGGAGCGTAATGGGATTATTAATATCTCCGTCAGAGTGAAGGTGGCCCTGGAAAATGAGGATTACTCGAGATTAAGGGTAGCACAGCCAATAGCTGGTTATACCACTAGTTATTTGCGACCTTTGGGGACAACTCTGGTTGCTGGAAAGGTTTCAAGTGGCGCTGTGACCGGGATTCCGGTTTGGCATCCCTACAAGGTGTAAATTTGGCTTTCTTTTATGTTGGGATTACCGGGTCAAGAACATTGAATATGTTGGGACACTTTATATATTGGAATGAAAAAAAAGAGAAATTTAAAAATAAAATCATAAATTAATTTTAAGTTTACTATTCAAAATTAAATTATTACCTCATATAATTATCGAAAATATGAACCGCATGCGTTGAATCCAAATATTTACTGCACATTAAAAATAAACAATATTACCTCAATTGTTTATAAAATATCTGTCGTAGACGATTCTTGGGTTGAGTCGCGGATTAGGTCGCTCTCAAAACTAAAGCCTTAGTTTTGTAAATATATCCGTTCAACAACAAACAAAGCAAGTAGGAAATCATTGTTTTCATTATAGACAAAGTAGTGGGGATTGTGGGTACACAAGTGGGTATAGTGGGTAAGGAGGAGCCGAAAGTTGTGTACAAGTGGGATTAAAAAAAAAGTTTCCCACACGCGTTGTTTTAAAATACAAACAACCAACAATCCCCCACTTGGATTTTAAAAACACACTCATCGGTAACAATCCTCCGCTAATAAATTTTG
Source organism: Sambucus nigra (assembly GCA_949130495.1). Taxonomy (NCBI): domain Eukaryota; kingdom Viridiplantae; phylum Streptophyta; class Magnoliopsida; order Dipsacales; family Adoxaceae; genus Sambucus; species Sambucus nigra. The sequence goes on along the minus strand of OX422221.1, from coordinate 239,687,962 downwards.
AAAATTATTGAGCAATAATTATCTATAGAATTGTGCATAAGTAAAGGTGTCTTTCGACTTGAACATTTATGTAGTAAAGATGATTCATATTTTACTAGAGTAACTCGTAGTTTTGAACTCTATCTATGACAACATCTCACACACAACCCTACTTGGGTGTAGTCCTCAAGCCAGCACGTTATGACCATGTGCTTCTATCCCAATATGTGAGCGCTCTAGGAAATTTGCCCAAAATTACCATATGGGAAGCAACCACACTTCCACATCCACATAGGTGAGTCTATCAAGGATACTCCCGTAGCTAGGTACCCCACTCAAAATAGAGCTATAGATCTTTATTAAGAGTTATAATTAATTCAACCTTCATTCGCTTCACGATATCATGCTCCATAGGGATGGACTTGGAGTAAAACCCCGTGTATAATAATTAGTATGATTCAACCCATATCACTTGTGACTTGTACTAACCCTTTGAACCTATTTCTTGGGATCTCCAGTCTATAGGATTCAATATCAACGGGCCTTAGTCTGATCCCTTTCTAGATGTTGAACATCTTCTCCTACACTAGTCCTTTTGTCAAAGGATAATTCAGGTTCAATGCTCATCTGTCCGAATATAATCCACACACACAACTCATTAGTTTTAAATTCTACAACTATGTAGTCATTACGACATATTTGTCATTCTTGCCGTTACGATAACTGACACACCCCAACCCAGTTACTTATAATTAAGTTTGAAAGTCAAAGTGAGTCACACCATGATTAATCCAACCAAACCATAAACACGAGATTTAATTTCAGAATCATCATTGTAAATCCATATAACTGAAAACCTTTTTACAACATCAGAGTAGTCACATCCATAAAACTTTCTTGAAGGATAAGTTAACTTAATTACATCATTTACATTTACACAAAATCATCGTTTCACCCATTCCTGGCTAACCCAACCCGACCTCCTAGATTTGGCAGTGACATCGCGTTACCTGAAAAAAAATGTGAACATAGGAACCGTGAGCAAAATAGCCCAGTGAATGCATCACTACTATACTACTGCATGAATTTAAATGCAATAAATCATGTCCATATAATTATTTATTAACTTATCCGGCTCATTCATAATTAATGACCAACTTTTTCGAATCATGATTCACATATCCTATCTAAATAGACAATTCTCCCCCATTCCTGGTCGGGGAGTAACCCCTTGTCATTAATAGACAAATCTCCCACCTTCCGGGGCGAGGAGTAACCTCCCATTTCGGTAAACCGAAATGAACAATTTTATATTCATAACATTATGATCATATTCGTAACAATATACAAATACATCATTCCAGTGAGTACACTCACCTTGGGTTGTCAACTACGTATTCACGTTTCCTTCGGGAGGAGCTGAACTGGGTTGATTAGACCTTACACCTGTCAATCCAACTAAATCAGTACTGAATCTCAATCATAAGTATCATCCTAATATAATTATGTAACTTTCCATAACTATACAACGACCATATAATTCTACTCAAGTCACATTCCACGAAACATGAGTAAGGACAAAACAATGGTGCACATATTGATAAAGTTATGAACATTCAACCATAGGAAATACCTCATAAGTAATTTATAACCAAAGTCAAGTAAATATGAAATTATACTTCTCAATGTAAATACAAATGAAACATGTACTCAAAGTACCATTTGTAAGGACGAAATACGAACATTCACTTAAGGAGTATCCAGTATGGCCTGAAATTATTGTCCTACATACTTACCCATCCTATATTCCTAAATTGTATAATTACAGGGGTCCAACCTTATCAATATGAAAACATATATGAATATACTTTCCAGTACAAGTGACGGTGTAATTTCTCAAACTTCCTAGAGCAAGTAATGACCATTTCTTTACAACACAAGAAATCTTCCCTATAAGCTCCTCTATTGTTCCTTCAACTTGCAAGAATTTTCATAATTTTTCTACAGAATAACTTTTGATGATATTCAACCCATTTCCATTACTCATACTAAATAGTATAGAATTAAAGTTTCATAATTTTTTGACTTCATTTGCTATCTCAAAATCTTGACTAAACGTAGGGCATACCGAAATCAAGTATACAAACAGCAACTATGTACCAACTTGAAATCATCATTACGGCCTAACAACAAGGAGATAAATTCTAATTTTCGGATGTGATATGAATATATGAGTCTAATTTCATATCAAATTGGAATTTCTCAATTCCAGTAAGCACACAAAGAGATATGCAAGTTTGAATACAAGTGGTTTCAATACAAAGCAATTTTAAGGGTTTGTACATTCAACTTAACTTAAACATGCATATAACCATAGATATATATAAAGGACTGAAACTTTCGTAAACCTATGATGATTTATATCATATATTTCAGTAATATAAGATAAATAACAAGAATTTAAATTAGGATTACCTTCAAGGCTTTTACGTAATTTCTACGGATTTTTTTACACTTTTTCTCCTCACTTTTTCTTCCTAAACATCAACTTTCTATTTCCTCAAGCTAACAACACTTGAAACTGAACCTAGGGCTTAATTTGATGAAAAAATATGATAGATGGAGAAGTTTAAGTCGGCCAAGGCATGCCTCCGTTCCATCCAATCAAATTAAGCCATTTAATTTACTAAAAGACAATTTACCACTTAAAGGGAATGGACAGATTTGCCTCTTGTTCGTAAATTCGATATAACTCTTTACTCGGGCATCCGTTTGACGCACCGTTTGTTGTGTTACAACCCTAATTCACATGTCTACAACTATCTGGTTTTTATCCCAAGTCAGTTGTAATGTGATAAGGGTCAAAACTAGTCTCTAACAGGAACATTTCTACCAAAAATAACAAAATTTTGTGTTTGTAAATAATTCGACCTTTCATGATTTATGAAAGTAGGATTATAATAAACATAATCATTTAACATTAGATATACTAATAGCACATTATTCATATCACATAAGATAAGCATGATTTAATTATAATTTGTCATAATTATATTCGGGTTGTCACAATAACGGTTCTAAAATTTTACAATAGTCAGGGTTCTATTGTTATGGATAAAATTACTGGTATCAATCTTTACCATAAATGGTATCTTATAATAGGTCTTTCAACCTTTCATTTTTCACTAGCGATAGATAATGGTATCACCATATACTCCATCATTAATTGTGTCAACAATTAATAATTCTTGGAGTTCCAAACAATTGCATCATAATATGTGTTTGACACATATCCATTATTGATTCAGAATCAATTCTAGGTTTGTGATTTTTATCAAAACACATAACATTACTCAATAGCATAAGAATGAACTTTTTAATTATAAACCTTCATATTACTCCCACAAATAATAATTACAAGTCAACTGTATTTAGTAGCGCAATTAAGACTATTTAAGATGTTAGCATATTCATCTTTCTTAACACTTTATATAGTGATCTTGTACTTGGATCATGTGGAGTACAAGATGGTTCAAAATTATCATATATTTATTAAATATATATTCTTGTATTTCAAGGTACTCAATCAATTAATGATCCATAGTTGGTCTTGTAATTTTACAAGTAATATTCTTCTTTCATTGAAACTCTTTATGTCAACACTTCGACTTAGCATGAATTTGATTTTCTAGGTAACAAAATAGTATAACCTTTATAATAAATAAGAGTGCATTCATATTTCAACATGCTCAGTGATAAACACAATTCATATTATTCTCAATTCATTCTCATACATGTTCTTTTTATGTTGATATTAAGGCTTACAAAATTTTATAGGCTTTCTTCACATATCCCAAACTTTTTAATCCATATATACTTGAAACTTGAATTTATTTTGACAGTTAAATGTCTTAGCTATCACTTAAACCAATATCTCTCTAGGTTAAAAAAATATTTTAATTCGGATGCCAATACTTTTTGGTCTGCAGAGTCAAGTGGGTTCTCTACAGTTGATGCCATCTGCGGGGTGGCCTGATCCCACGAAGCTAGCGTGCTACTGCTCATGGATCAACCTCTATCGGGATCCTCCGCCAAGTACGATTTTCATCTTTTAATCGTTGATTTAATTATTTTGCGTTGAAAATGTTTAGCGCTACAGATTTTTCATTTAGAGTTGTTCATTTTTCAAATTTTGTGTTTTGGTTTTGCAAGTACTGATTTGGTGATTATATTTTTATTTATATGTTTTAGCAAATAAGGTATACTAATTTGTTTCTTCCCATTTTTATAACACACGGTGCTCTATAAGGGGTTTTCGGGTTAAAATGAAGTATTGTGATACAGATATTAGTTTAACCTCAAAATTTGTTTGTTTTCTTTGTAGAAGAGAATAGTAATCCCAACCCTGGATTCAGTTCTATAAATGTGGTAGTGGCGTTGAAGGAATTTAATTTATTGGCATCTACTGAATGGTTTAGATGTTTAAGATACTACAATTTTTTAATGTTATTTCAAGTTCACACTTTCTAGTACTATATCAAGAAGTTAGGTGTGTGTGCCCCTTTTGAACAAGCTCTGATTTTCTTCCTTTGGTTTTGAATTTATTTTTTTGGTTATACCATTTTTTTAATTGAACAAAACTATTTGCATAAAATTCATTATTTTTTCACTATCATAGGATACATTGATGTTATGGGCGAACTACTATCAAACATAATCTGAAATTGCATCGCTGCTGGCATAAGGAAGGTTCTGATTGGCGTTGGGTGTAAAAAAATATTCAGGTAATGGACAGACCTATGATGAACTTTATTTTAAGGTTAAATTTGCATTGATTCAATTTTTTTAATTATTTTGGGTTTGGATCCTATTTATTTCTAAACCCCGTAATTTTAATTCTTTTGTGCCCCCCTAATGCGTCAAATATATTTTTTGAATGTTTTTTTTGTATACTATATGCAATATGTTTAAGATGTGATAATTTGCAAGTAGAACCTAATTGGAGTAAAGGTACGAAAGAATAGGTAATGGACATCAACTAATCAATTAAATACCTTGCAACCCTCTACTTTTGGATATCATGATGAAATTTCTTAGTTTCTACTACAATGTCTAGATCCATTTATTCTAAATTTTAGTGTTCATAGTAAAGTAAGTTGTGCTTGGAGATTTAAAACCAACTTTTCCTTCGAATAACAATTGTTTCTTCCATTATTTACTTTTCAGCTACTTACTACACCAAATTTGTTGTCTTGATATTCTGCAATGCTCCATCATGGAAATGATCAATAGGTTTGTGGACACGACACTCAATGGTACTATGTATAGCATGTGTAGCATTTTATTATATCTCCAATCAACTAGGGTAAGCCTGCGCCGATGATACGATGATAATTTTCTTAGGTGTTCATGCTTATAATAGGAGATTTCCTAGAACAACCCCAAAACGGTCTTTAATGATGTTAACAGCGAGAATATGCTGAGAATTTACAAATATTTAGACTTAGGCATAAAAACAAGCCATATAATGGTGAAAATGTAAAATAATCACAAAATGCTCCCGTAAGAGGCACGAGCACCTCGCACGAGGCCAATGTAACTTGTACAAACTGAACGTGTAGTCATGGAATTTCCGATTTGAGTATACGAGGAGAATTTGTAAACAGTTAGACTTAGGCTTAAAAACATACCGTTAATGGGTGAAAAAGTAAAACAGCAGAATAATGGTCTCGTAAGAGGCACGAACACCTCGCACGGGACCAATGTAACTCGTACGAATCGACGGCGTTGTTATCAGACTCCCCGTTTGAGTATACGATGAGAATTTGCAATCAGTTAGACTTACGCTTAAAAACATGCCGTCAAAGGGTGAAAACATAAAACATCAACAAAGCGATCCCGTAAGAGGCACGAGCACCTCGCATGGGACTAATATAACTTGTACAAACCGATCGCGTAGTCACCGGCCTCCCGATTTGAGTATGCGGCGGGAATTTGAAAATTTAGACTTAGGCCTAAAATATGTCGTCAAGGGGTGAAAACGTAAAACAACCACAAAACGGTCTCGTAACAGGCACGGGCACCTCGCACGAGACCAATGTAACTCGTACGAACCGACCACGTAGTCACCGACCTCCTAGTCTAAGTATACAAAGAGAATTTGCAAAACCTTAAACATGGGCTTAAAACATGACATCAAGGGGTGAAAACGTAAAACAGCCACAAAATGGTCCCGTAAAAGGCACGGGAACCTAGACACGGGACCAATGTAACTCATATGAACCGACCGCGCAGTCACCGATCTCCTGGTTTGAGTGTACGACGAGAATTTGTAAAAAATTAGACTTAGGCCAAAATCATGGCGTCAAGGGTGAAAACCTAAAACATTCACAAAACGGACCCGTAAAAGGTGTGGGCACCTCGCATGGGACCAAAGTAACTCGTACGAACCGACTACGTAGTCATGGGGCTCTCGGTTTGAGTATACTATGAGAATTTGCAAAAATTTAGACTTGGGATTAAAAACATGGTGTCAACGGGTGAAAACGTAAAACAACCACAAAACGGTCCCGTGAGAGGCAAGAGCACCTCGCACGGGACCAATGTAACTCGTAAGAACCTATCGTGTAGTCCCCGGCCTTCCATTTTGAGTATACGACGAGAATTTTCAAAAATTTAGACTTAGGTTTAAAAACATGACATAAAAGTGTAAAAATGTAAAACAGTCACAAAACGGTCCTGTTAGAGGCACGATCACCTCGCACAAGCAATGGTTTGCGACAGGTAGATTGTTTATTTATTAATGTTGGTGATATGCGAGATTGTTGTTTTAATTTTTTTTCTGGCCGTGTGGGCTTTTGTGTTGATTAAACAAGTTGGTTTTCATGTATAAACAAAGGAGATTCTGTCAATTTTTTTTAAAAATTGTAAAGAATTGTTGATAAGGGAGATTTTTAAAAAAATTTATGGTCGTGCGGACTTTGGTGTTGATTAAACCTGTTGGTTTTCCTGTATAAATAAAGGAGACTATGTCGAATTTTTTTAAAAGCTGTAAAGAATTGTTGATATGAGAGATTCTTATTTTCAATTTTTTTTTATAGTTGTGCGGGCTTTTGTATTGATTAAACAGGTTGGTTTTCATGTATAAACAAAAGAGACTGTCAAATTTTTTTAAAAATTTTAAAAAGCTATTGATATGATTAACTAATATATTTGGATATTTTATTTTACTATAATATTATTTTGATAAAATAATTATTTATTGATTGCAGGTTGTGCACAAGAAGTTGAAGAGACATGTTTTTGAGTGTGTCTACTATATGTGACACTAAGAGAAGTTTTTGAAGCGTGACAACCATATTTATCATCTTAATTTAGGGATGATATTTTTTTTGAAAATTGTATATCTTATTAATTAGTATGATTTTGTACTCATTTAAATATTTCGACTTGAATGTAGTTTAATGGAAGAAATTTTTATTGGATACGTGCTTCAATGAATGTGGTTGATATATTGCGTTTATGATCGGATGATTTGATTTATAATGCAAATTAGACGTCAATTATTATTGCAGCATAAAACATATTATAATATAACTATTTATGATAAGTTTTTATTTATCAATTGGGACGGTTATAAACCGTCCCTAATACTTATTTGTATTAATTGAGAATACCTTTTGGGACGGTTTTTACCGTCCCTAATACCCATTTTTGCATCAATTGAAATTACCTTTTGGGACGGTTTTTACCGTTTTAATTGGGTTGCCAGATTCTCAGTAGTATTAGGGACGGTTTATCCGCCCCTAATACTATTGGCGGGAGCAGGAATTTTTTCGCGGGAACACCATTTAGGACAGAAAAATCCGTCCCTAATGCCTAATGCAGAGCGTCCATGAATTAACATTTAGGACGGTAAAATCCGTTCCTAAAATATTTGCGACGCCTAGATTAAGGGACGGATTTTTTCCGTTGCAAAAACCATCCCTAATACTCTTTTTGGGACGTTTTTGGTACTATTAGGGATGGATTTTTACCGTCCCTAATACTCATTTTTCTTGAAGTAGCATTATCAGTACGGATTCACATCCCTATCCATAACTATAATCCGAAATCAAACTCATCACGGTGTATAACTTAACCTTATTGAACACTCAACTATGACAATTAACTTGTCTCACTACATACCCATCACACTCATTTGCTAGATCACAAGCTATCACTACTATAAAACTTTTAGTAGGATACGAGTCATCAAGTACTACCTAGAAAACTTTGGGCCAATACTTTTGATGCCACAAGAGATGTTATTTCTCAATGCCACTTCAATTTTCTAAAACCATAATTCAATACCATCATTTTTAACACAAGGTCCCAAGGACTATATAGATTCGTTCTTAGATTACCCTGAATCAATATGATTATCTAAACCCAAACCATAACCAAGTCACTTAAGCATTCTAATTTCCATAGAATTATTTATTCTAAATCCACGCTACTTAGTCACCTAATCTCCTAGGTGAAACCACAAGCATACCTGCTAAGATGCAACTGAAATAATTAAGACTTTATAATCATCAAACTTCCACATAATACATCTCACATATGCCTATGGTGCCACCACCTAATGTCCTACACTAAAAGCCAATACTTAATAGCTAACACTACCATAACAAATTCAGTGGAATAAGAATGGATGCTAACTTAGCCAATCACCAACTCAAATAGAAGGGCACAACGTGCTCAAGACCTTGACTTTACCATCAAGGTACAAATTAAAATTGTCACCAGGAAATTGTAACCGTCTCCAACCAATAACGACGCCGACAGATCCACTACTGACCTCACCACGTCACCACCGAAAGGAACATTAAACCTAAAGATCTGATACAAAGTTGTAACGCCCCGATCCGAATTTAAGGGTAATACAGGATCAACTCAATCCGGTCCGTACGTTAATTGTGAAGTGTAGTGAAACAACCTAAATAATATTTATAGTCCAATTTTATTTTTATCTAATATTACTCTTATTATCACGTGATTCCAAATTTCATCAACTAAGTGTTAGGACCCAAGGGAAGTGCCCCCATGGCCAAGTAAACAGAGCCACTAATCATAAATGTAAATAATTACTTACATATATAACGCTCTCAAAGTACGAAACAACATAAAATCTACCGTAACAGAAGGAGTGATGTGAGTAGAATGCTCAGTGGGAACTATACAAATTCAGTATAGAAACGAACGGCAGAAAAGAATACTCGCACGCTATGCTACATGCATGTGAAAGTACGTATCTATCTAAATATATACCTTTTTACAAATACGTATCCCAATGTATTAAACCGTTTTATTCCAAATACATCATTTAACCCGTTTATTCTCTTTGTCTTTACAAAGAATCATTTTGTATCCTTATTCTTAAAAACTAGCATTCGTTCCCATTAACACACACGATTACACAATTAGCAATTTATTGGGAAAAATATTTCATTAGCTTCCAAACATTTATTACCCTACGTTCATTAACTCACGCCGAGTTATTAATCATTACTTAAGACTTGCTTTCAACGTACATACACACGTCGTGTTTAGAAAAATACTCACTTTCCTTTGCAAACTTTACATAACACATGCTTGTGTTCATCATGGTTCAAACCTCGTTATATAGCTTAAACATCATTATATCATCTTATTAAACCATCCCATGTTACCACATGAATATTAAACATTTAATGCGTTATTCTTTCATTAGTAAATCAATAAATTAATGCCATTCATTTATGCCTCTTTCATGAATATTCAATTCATTACTTAGCATTTTCTTTAGGGATTCTGCCCCCACACACACACGTCACAACACACGCACACCCACAATTTCACAGAATTTCACCGTCCGAGACCGAGCGCCAAGTAAACTGCAGTTGATTTGGGGCCTTTCACTACTAGGGACAACATAACCCTTCTTAATTATTTAACCTGAAATCATCCAATATCATTATCTTTTCAATGTGCTCAATATTATTCCAATGTTCACACTATTCAATATTTACGGGACGAAGCCAAAAGCCTGGACTTAACAGTCCGTTTTTCCATTAACAGTTGGAAAATTATTACTTTATCCTCTAAGTCCTTTATTCACCCACACGTTGATTTTATACCAAAAATTATTCACGCTTTAGGACTTAATTCGTTTTCACCCACACTAGTATAAAACCATTCTTCAACATTTTTAATTCATAAAAGTGTTCTACTTCAAGTAAATTTATCAATTTACCATTTTTACTGTCAAAACTTGCAATTTAATCATTTAACAAGTGTTATTTTCCAAAAAAGGTAGTTTAGGAACTTAAACACATTTAATTATTAAAAACATATTTATTAGCATACTTTACTCAACTTTCACATTTTACATTTCACACACCTTTAATATATAAATTAATACATTTTATATATTAAAACCTCATTTTCACATATTTTCATAAACACACTTTATTTTTTACCTTTTCTTACATCCTACACCCATTTACCAATATTTACACACTCATACTATTTTCTTATTATGAGTTTACACACTTTAAAACACCCATTTAATGTTAAAGATTCCCTTTTTACATTTATCTTCACTATTCAAGTAGAAAATCATATTTTTATCTCATAAAATGGTTTAAACAAGCCTATGGCATTTCTTTGAGCAAAATCACATTATTTATCTTTAAAACATCATTCCAACACATTTTATTTCACAAAATGCCTATGAATAGTGTTTTGAAAATTTTAACACCTCTAAACCTTCTTTTAAATTCCCTTTTTTATTCAAAACATTAAGACTGTCATTAATAACCCATTAGTGAACCATAATCAGTTTTCTACACTTTCTATACCCAATATTTGGGAAATAATATTCTAAAATTTACCACTAACTTTAATCTTGTAAAAACTCAACTCTAAGGGAAGGAGTTATATTCATAAAATTATGATCATATTCATAACAATATACAAATACATCATTCCAGTGAGTACACTCACCTTGGGTTGTCAACTACGTATTCACGTTTCCTTCGGGAGGAGCTGAACTGGGTTGATTAGACCTTACACCTGTCAATCCAACTAAATCAGTACTGAATCTCAATCATAAGTATTATACTAATATAATTATCTAACTTTCCATAACTATACAACGACCATATAATTCTACTCAAGTCACATTCCACAAAATATGAGTAAGGACAAAACAATGGTGCCCATATTGATAAAGTTATGAACATTCAACCGTAGGAAATACCTCATAAGTAATTTAAAACCAAAGTCAAGTAAATATGAAATTATACTTCCCAATGTATATACAAATGAAACATGTACTCAAAGTACCCTTTGTAAGGACGAAATATGAACATTCATTCAAGGGGTATCCAGTATGGCCTGAAATTATTGTCCTACATACTTACCCATCCTATATTCCTAAATTGTATAATTACAGGGGTACAACCTTATCAATATTAAAACATATATGAATATAGTTTCCAGTACAAGTGACGGTGTAATTTTTCAAACTTCCTAGAGCAAGTTATGACCATTTCTTTACAACACAAGAAATCTTCCCTACAAGCTCCTCTATTGTTCCTTCAACTTGCAAGAATTTTCATAATTTTTCTACAAAATAACTTTTCATTATTTTCAACCCATTTTCATTAAACATACTAAATAGTATAGAATTAAAGTTTCATAATTTTTTGACTTCATTTGCTATCTCAAAATCTTGACTAAACGTAGGGCATACCGAAATCAAGTATACAAACAACAACTATGTACCAACTTGAAATCATCATTACGGCCTAACAACAAGGAGATAAATTCTCATTTTCGGATGTGATATGAATATATGAGCCTACTTTCATATAAAATTGGAATTTCTCAATTCCAGTAAGCACACAAAGAGATATGCAAGTTTGAATACAAGGGGTTTCAATACAAAGCAATTTTAAGGGTTTGTACATTCAACTTAACTTAAACATGCATATAACCATAGATATATATAAAGGACTGAAACTTTCATAAATCTATGATGATATATATCATATATTTCAGTAATATAAGATTAATAACAAGAATTTCAATTAGGATTACCTTCAAGGCTTTTACGTAATTTCTACGGATTTTTCTACACTTTTTCTCCTCACTTTTTCTTCCTAAACATCAACTTTCTATTTCCTCAAGCTAACAACACTTGAAACTGAACCTAGGGCTTAATTTGATGAAAAAATATGATAGATGGAGAGTTTTAAGTCGGCCAAGGCATGCCTCCTTTCCATCCAATCAAATTAAGCCATTTAATTTACTAAAAGACAATTTACCACTTAAAGGGAATGGACAGATTTGCCCCTTGTTCGTAAATTCGATATAACTCTTTACTCGGGCATCCATTTGATGCACCGTTTGCTATGTTACAACCCTAATTCACATGTCTACAACTATCTGGTTTTTATTCCAAGTCAATTGTAATGTGATAAGGGTCAAAACTAGTCTCTAACAGGAACATTTCTACCAAAAATTATAAAATTTTGTGTTTGTAAATAATTCGACCTTTCATGATTTATGAAAGTAGGATTATAATAAACATAATCATTTAACATTAGATATACTAATAGTACATTATTCATATCACATAAGATAAGCATGATTTAATTATAATTTATCATAATTATATTCGGGTTGTCACAATAACGGTTCTAAAATTTTACAATAGTCAGGGTTCTATTGTTATGGATAAAATTACTGGTATCAATCTTTAACATAAATGGTATCTTATAATAGGTCTTTAAACCTTTCATTTTTCACTAGCGATAGCTAATGGTATCACCATATACTCCATCATTAATTGTGTCAACAATTAATAATTCTTGGAGTTCCAAACAATTGCATCATAATATGTGTTTGACACATATCCATTATTAATTCAGAATCAATTCTAGGTTTGTGATTTTTATCAAAACACATAACATTACTCAATAGCATAAGAATGAACTTTTTAATTATAAACCTTCATATTACTCCCACAAATAATAATTACAAGTCAACTGTATTTAGTAGCGCAATTAAGACTATTTAAGATGTTAGCATATTCATCTTTCTTAACACTTTATATAGTGCTCTTGTACTTGGATCATGTGGAGTACAAGATGGTTCAAAATTATCATATATTTATTAAATATATATTCTTGTATTTCAAGGTACTCAATCAATTAATGATCCATAGTTGGTCTTGTAATTTTAACAAGTAATATTCTTCTTTCATTGAAACTCTTTATGCCAACACTTCGACTTAGCATGAATTTGATTTTCTAGGTAACAAAATAGTATAACCTTTATAATAAATAAGAGTGCATTCATATTTCAACATGCTCAGTGATAAACACAATTCATATTATTCTCAATTCATTCTCATATGTTCTTTTTATGTTGATATTAAGGCTTACAAAATTTTATAGGCTTTCTTCACATATCCCAAACTTTTTAATCCATATATACTTGAAACTTGAATTTATTTTGACAGTTAAATGTCTTAGATATCACTTAAACCAATATCTCTCTAGGTTAAAAAAATATTTTAATTCGGATGCCAATATTTTTTGGTCTGCAGAGTCAAGTGGGTTCTCTACAGTTGATGCCATCTGCGGGGTGGCCTGATCCCACGAAGCTAGCGTGCTACTGCTCATGGATAAACCTCTATCAGGATCCTCCGCCCAGTACGATTTTCATCCTTTAATCGTTGATTTCTTGACTTAATTATTTTGCGTTGAAAATGTTTAGGGCTACAGATTTTTCATTTAGAGTTGTTCATTTTTCAAATTTTGTGTTTTGGTTTTGCAAGTACTGATTTGGTGATTATATTTTTATTTATATGGTTTAGCAAATAAGGTATACTAATCTTTTTCTTCCCATTTTTTTGAACACACGGTGCTATATAAGGGGTTTTCGGGTTAAAATGAAGTATTGTGATACAAAAATTAGTTTAACCTCATAATTTGTGTGTTTTCTTTGTAGAAGAGAATAGTAATCCCAACCCTGGATTCAGTTCTATAAATGTGGTAGTGGCGTGGAAGGAATTTAATTTATTGGCATCTACTGAATGGTTTAGATGTTTAAGATACTACAATTTTTTAATGTTATTTCAAGTTCACACTTTCTAGTGCTATATCAAGAAGTTAGGTGTGTGTGCCCCTTTTGAACAAGCTCTGATTTTCTTCTTTGGTTTTGAATTTATTTTTTTTGTTATACCATTTTTTTAATTGAACAAAACTATTTGCATAAAATTCATTATTTTTTCACTATCATAGCATACATTGATGTTGTGGGCGAACTACTATCAAACATAATCTGAAATTGCATCGCTGCTGGCATAGGGAAGGTTCTGATTGGCGTTGGGTGTAACAAAATATTCAGGTAATGGACAGACCTATGATGAACTTTATTTTAAGGTTAAATTTGCATTGATTCAATTTTTTTTAATTATTTTGGGTTTGGATCCTATTTATTTCTAAACCCCGTAATTTTAATTCTTTTGTGCCCCCCTAATGCCTCAAATATATTTTTTGAATGTTTTTTTTGTATACTATATGCAATATGTTTAAGATGTCATAATTTGCAAGTAGAATCTAATTGGAGTAAAGGTACAAAAGAATAGGTAATGGACATCAACTAATTAATTAAATACCTTGCAACCCTCTACTTTTGGATATCACGATGAAATTTCTTAGTTTCTACTATAATGTCTGGATCCATTTATTCTAAATTTTAGTGTTCATAGTAAAGTAAGTTGTGCTTGGAGATTTAAAACCAACTTTTCCTTCGAATAACAATTGTTTCTTCCATTATTTACTTTTCAGCTACTTACTACACCAGATTTGGTGTCTTGACATTCTGCAATGCTCCATCATGGAAATGATCAATAGGTTTGTGGACACGACACTCAATGGTACTATGTATCAACTAGGGTAAGCCTGCGTCGATGATACGATGATAATTTTCTTAGGTGTTCATGCTTATAATAGGAGATTTCCTAGAACAACCCCAAAACGGTCTTTAACGATGTTAACAGCGAGAATACGCTGAGAATTTACAAATATTTAGACTTAGGCATAAAAACAAGCCAAATAATGGTGAAAATGTAAAATAATCACAAAATGCTCCCGTAAGAGGCACGAGCACCTCGCACGAGGCCAATGTAACTTGTACAAACTGAACGTGTAGTCATGGAATTTCCGATTTGAGTATACGAGGATAATTTGTAAACAGTTAGACTTAGGCTTAAAAACATATCGTTAATGGGTGAAAAAGTAAAACAGCAGATAAATGGTCTCGTAAGAGGCACGAGCACCTCGCACGGGACCAATGTAACTCGTACGAACCGACGGCGTAGTCATCGGACTCCCCGTTTGAGTATACGATGAGAATTTGCAATCAGTTAGACTTACGCTTAAAAACATGCTGTTAAAGGGTGAAAACATAAAACATCCACAAAGCGATCCCGTAAGAGGCACGTGCACCTCGCATGGGACCAATATAACTTGTACAAACCGATCGCATAGTCACCGGCCTCCCGGTTTGAGTATGCGGCGGGAATTTGAAAATTTAGACTTAGGCCTAAAATATGTCGTCAAGGGGTGAAAATGTAAAACAACCACAAAACGGTCTCGTAACAGGCACGGGAACCTCGCACGAGACCAATGTAACTCGTACGAACCGACCACGTAGTCACTGACCTCCTAGTCTAAGTATACAAAGAGAATTTGCAAAACCTTAAACATGGGCTTAAAACATGACATCAAGGGGTGAAAATGTAAAACATCCACAAAAAGGTCCCCTAAAAGGCACGGGAACCTAGAAACGGGACCAATGTAACTCATATGAACCGACCGCACAGTCACCGATCTCCTGGTTTGAGTGTACGACGAGAATTTGTAAAAAATTAGACTTAGGCCTAAAATCATGGCGTCAAGGGTGAAAATGTAAAACAGTCACAAAACAGACCCGTAAAAGGTGCGGGCACCTCGCATGGGATCAAAGTAACTCGTACAAACCGACTACGTAGTCATGGGGCTCTCGGTTTGAGTATACTATGAGAATTTGCAAAAATTTAGACTTGGGATTAAAAACATGGTGTCAACGGGTGAAAACGTAAAACAGCCACAAAACGGTCCCGTGAGAGGCAAGAGCACCTCGCACGGGACCAATGTAACTCGTACGAACCTATCGTGTAGTCCCCGGCCTTCCGGTTTGAGTATACGATGAGAATTTTCAAAAAATTAGACTTAGGTTTAAAAACTTGACCTAAAAGTGTAAAAATGTAAAACAGTCACAAAACGGTCCTGTTAGAGGCACGATCACCTCGCACAAGCATTGGTTTGCGACAGGTACATTGTTTATTTATTAATGTTGGTGATATGCGAGATTGTTGTTTTAAATTTTTTTTTTCTGGCCGTGTGGGCTTTTGTGTTGATTAAACAAGTTGGTTTTCATGTATAAACAAAGGAGATTCTGTCAAATTTTTTTAAAAATTGTAAAGAATTGTTGATAAGGGAGATTTTAAAAAAAAATTATGGTCGTGCGGACTTTTGTGTTGATTAAACATGTTGGTTTTCCTGTATAAATAAAGGAGACTCTGTCGAATTTTTTTAAAAACTGTAAAGAATTGATGATATGCGAGATTCTTATTTTCAATTTTTTTTATAGCTGTGCAGGCATTTGTATTGATTAAACAGGTTGGTTTTCATGTATAAACAAAAGAGACTGTCAAATTTTTTTAAAAATTTTAAAAAGCTGTTGATATGATTAACTAATATATTTGTATATTTTATTTTACTATAATAATATTTTGATAAAATAATTATTTATTGATTGCAGGTTGTGCACAAGAAGTTGAAGAGACATGTTTTTGAGTGTCTACTATATGTGACACTAAGAGAAGTTTTTGAAGCGTGACAACCATATTTATCATCTTAATTTAGGGATGATATTTTTTTTGAAAATTGTATATCTAATTAATTAGTGTGATTTTGTACTCATTTAAATATTTCGACTTGAATGTAGTTTAATGGAAGAAATTTTTATTGGATACGTGCTTCAATGAATGTGGTTGATATATTGCGTTTATGATCGGATGATTTGATTTATAATGCAAATTAGACGTCAATTATTATTGCAGCATAAAACATATTATAATATAACTATTTATGATAATTTTTTATTTATCAATTGGGAAGGTTATAGACCGTCCCTAATACTTATTTGTATTAATTGAGAATACCTTTTGGGATGGTTTTTACCGTCCCTAATACCCATTTTTGCATCAATTGAAATTCCCTTTTGGGACGGTTTTTACCGTTTTAATTGGGTTGCCAGATTCTCAGTAGTATTAGGGACGGTTTATCCGCCCCTAATACTATTGGCGGGAGCAGGAATTTTTTCGCGGGAACACCATTTAGGACAGAAAAATCCGTCCCTAATGCTAAATGCAGAGCGTCCATGAATTAACATTTAGGACGGTAAAATCCGTCCCTAAAATATTTGCGACGCCTAGTATAAGGGACGAATTTTTTCCGTTGCAAAAAGCATCCCTAATACTCTGTTGGGACGTTTTTTGTACTACTAGGGATGGATTTTTACCGTCCCTAATACTCATTTTTCTTGCAGTAGCATTATCAGTACGGATTCACATGCCTATGCATAACTTTAATCCACGATCAAACTCATCACGGTGTATAACTTAACCTTATTGAACACTCAACTATGACAATTAACTTGTCTCACTACATAGCCATCACACTCATTTGCTAGATCACAAGCTATCACTACTATAAAACTTTTAGTAGGATACGAGTCATCAAGTACTACCTAGAAAACTTTGGGCCAATACTTTTGATGCCACAAGAGATGTTATTTCTCAATGCCACTTCAATTTTCTAAAACCATAATTCAATACCATCATTTTTAACACCAAGTCCCAAGGACTATATAGATTCGTTCTTAAATTACCCTGAATCAATATGATTATCTAAACCCAAATCATAACCAAGTCACTTAGGCATTCTAATTTCCATAGAATTATTTATTCTAAAGCCACGCTACTTAGTCACCTAATCTCCTAGGTGAAACCACAAGCATACCTGCTAAGATGCAACTGAAATCATTAAGACTTTATAATCATCAAACTTCCACATAATACATCTCACATAAGCCTATGGTGCCACCACCTAATGTCCTACGCTAAAAGCCAATACTTAATAGCTAACACTACCATAACAAATTCAGTGGAATAAGAATGGATGCTAACTTAGCCAATAACCAACTCAAATAGAAGGGCACAACGTGCTCAAGACCTCGACTTTACCATCAAGGTACAAATTAAAATTGTCACCAGGAAATTGTAACCGTCTCCAACCAATAACGACGCCGACAGATCCACTACTGACCTCACCACGTCACCACCGAAAGGAACATTAAACCTAAAGATCTGATACAAAGTTGTAACGCCCCGATCCGAATTTAAGGGTAATACAGGATCAACCCAATCCGGTTCGTACGTTAATTGTGAAGTGGAGTGAAACAACTTAAATAATATTTATAGTCCAATTTTATTTTTATCTAATATTACTCTTATTATCACGTGATTCCAATTTTCATCAACTAAGTGTTAGGACCCAAGGGAAGTGCCCCCATGGCCAAGTAAACAGAGCCACTAATCATAAATGTAAATAATTACTTACATATATAACGCTCTCAAAGTACGAAACAACATAAAATCTACCGTAACAGAAGGAGTGATGTGAGTAGAATGCTCAGTGGGAACTATACAAATTCAGTATAGAAACGAACGGCAGAAAAGAATACTCGCACGCTATGCTACATGCATGTGAAAGTACGTATCTATCTACATATATACCTTTTTACAAATACGTATCCCAATGTATTAAACCGTTTTATTCCAAATACATCATTTAACCCGTTTATTCTCTTGGTCTTTACAAAGAATCATTTTGTATCCTTATTCTAAAAAACTAGCATTCGTTCCCATTAACACACACGATTACACAATTAGCAATTTATTAGGAAAAATATTTCATTTACTTCCAAACATTTATTACCCTACGTTCATTAACTCACGCCGAGTTATTAATCATTACTTAAGACTTGCTTTCAACGTACATACACACGTCGTGTTTAGAAAAATACTCACTTTCCTTTGAAAACTTTACATAACACACGCTTGTGTTCATCATGGTTCAAACCTCATTAGGTAGCTTAAACATCATTATATCATCTTATTAAACCATCCCATGTTACCACATGAATATTAAACATTTAATGCGTTATTCTTTCATTAGTAAATCAATAAATTAATGCCATTCATTTATGCCTCTTTCATGAATATTCAATTCATTACTTAGCATTTTCTTTAGGGATTCCGCCCCCACACACACACGCCACAACACACGCACACCCACAATTTCACAGAATTTCACCGTCCGAGACCGAGCGCCAAGTAAACTGCAGTTGATTTGGGGCCTTTCACTACTAGGGACAACATAACCCTTCTTAATTATTTAACCTGAAATCATCCAATATCATTATCTTTTCAATGTGCTCAATATTATTCCAATGTTCACACTATTCAATATTTACGGGACGAAGCCAAAAGCCTGGACTTAACAGTCCGTTTTTCCATTAACAGTTGGAAAATTATTACTTTATCCTCTAAGTCCTTTATTCACCCACACATTGATTTTATACCAAAAATTATTCACGCTTTAGGACTTAATTCATTTTCACCCACACTAGTATAAAACCATTCATCAACATTTTTAATTCATAAAAGTGTTCTACTTCAAGTAAATTTATCAATTTACCATTTTTACTGTCAAAACTTGCAATTTAATCATTTAACAAGTGTTATTTTCCAAAAAAGGTAGTTTAGGAACTTGAACACATTTAATTATTAAAATCATGTTTATTAGCATACTTTACCCAACTTTCACATTTTACATTTCACACACCTTTAATATATAAATTCATACGTTTTATATATTAAAACCTCATTTTCACATATTTTGATAAACACACTTTATTTTTTACCTTTTCTTACATCCTACACCCATTTACCAATATTTACACACTCATACTATTTTCTTATTATGAGTTTACACACTTTAAAACACCCATTTAATGTGAAAGATTCCCTTTTTACATTTATCTTCACTATTCAAGTAGAAAATCATATTTTTATCTCATAAAATGGTTTAAACAAGCCTAAGGCATTTCTTTGAGCAAAATCACATTATTTATCTTTAAAACATCATTCCAACACATTTTATTTCACAAAATGCCTATGAATAGTATTTTCAAAATTTTAACACCTCTAAAACCCTCTTTTAAATTCCCTTTTTTATTCAAAACATTAAGACTGTCATTAATAACCCATTAGTGAACCATAATCAGTTTTCTACACTTTATATACCCAATATTTGGGAAATAATATTCTAAAATTTACCACTAACTTTTATCTCGTAAAAACTCAACTCTAAGGGAAGGAGTTATATTCATAAAATTATGATCATATTCATAACAATATACAAATACATCATTCCAGTGAGTACACTCACCTTGGGTTGTCAACTACGTATTCACGTTTCCTTCGGGAGGAGCTGAACTGGGTTGATTAGACCTTACACCTGTCAATCCAACTAAATCAGTACTGAATCTCAATCATAAGTATCATACTAATATAATTATCTAACTTTCCATAACTATACAACGACCATATAATTCTACTCAAGTCACATTCCACAAAATATGAGTAAGGACAAAACAATGGTGCCCATATTGATAAAGTTATGAACATTCAACCGTAGGAAATACCTCATAAGTAATTTAAAACCAAAGTCAAGTAAATATGAAATTATACTTCCCAATGTATATACAAATGAAACATGTACTCAAAGTACCCTTTGTAAGGACGAAATATGAACATTCATTCAAGGGGTATCCAGTATGGCCTGAAATTATTGTCCTACATACTTACCCATACTATATTCCTAAATTGTATAATTACAGGGGTACAACCTTATCAATATTAAAACATATATGAATATAGTTTCCAGTACAAGTGACGGTGTAATTTTTCAAACTTCCTAGAGCAAGTTATGATCATTTCTTTACAACACAAGAAATCTTCCCTACAAGCTCCTCTATTGTTCCTTCAACTTGCAAGAATTTTCATAATTTTTCTACAAAATAACTTTTCATTATTTTCAACCCATTTTCATTAAACATACTAAATAGTATAGAATTAAAGTTTCATAATTTTTTGACTTCATTTGCTATCTCAAAATCTTGACTAAACGTAGGGCATACCGAAATCAAGTATACAAACAACAACTATGTACCAACTTGAAATCATCATTACGGCCTAACAACAAGGAGATAAATTCTCATTTTCGGATGTGATATGAATATATGAGCCTACTTTCATATAAAATTTGAATTTCTCAATTCCAGTAAGCACACAAAGAGATATGCAAGTTTGAATACAAGGGGTTTCAATACAAAGCAATTTTAAGGGTTTGTACATTCAACTTAACTTAAACATGCATATAACCATAGATATATATAAAGGACTGAAACTTTCATAAATCTATGATGATATATATCATATATTTCAGTAATATAAGATTAATAACAAGAATTTCAATTAGGATTACCTTCAAGGCTTTTACGTAATTTCTACGGATTTTTCTACACTTTTTCTCCTCACTTTTTCTTCCTAAACATCAACTTTCTATTTCCTCAAGCTAACAACACTTGAAACTGAACCTAGGGCTTAATTTGATGAAAAAATATGATAGATGGAGAGGTTTAAGTCGGCCAAGGCATGCCTCCTTTCCATCCAATCAAATTAAGCCATTTAATTTACTAAAAGACAATTTACCACTTAAAGGGAATGGACAGATTTGCCCCTTGTTCATAAATTCGATATAACTCTTTACTCGGGCATCCATTTGATGCACCGTTTGCTATGTTACAACCCTAATTCACATGTCTACAACTATCTGGTTTTTATTCCAAGTCAATTGTAATGTGATAAGGGTCAAAACTAGTCTCTAACAGGAACATTTCTACCAAAAATTATAAAATTTTGTGTTTGTAAATAATTCGACCTTTCATGATTTATGAAAGTAGGATTATAATAAACATAATCATTTAACATTAGATATACTAATAGTACATTATTCATATCACATAAGATAAGCATGATTTAATTATAATTTATCATAATTATATTCGGGTTGTCACAATAACGGTTCTAAAATTTTACAATAGTCAGGGTTCTATTGTTATGGATAAAATTACTGGTATCAATCTTTAACATAAATGGTATCTTATAATAGGTCTTTCAACCTTTCATTTTTCACTAGCGATATCTAATGGTATCACCATATACTCCATCATTAATTGTGTCAACAATTAATAATTCTTGGAGTTCCAAACAATTGCATCATAATATGTGTTTGACACATATCCATTATTAATTCAGAATCAATTCTAGGTTTGTGATTTTTATCAAAACACATAACATTACTCAATAGCATAAGAATGAACTTTTTAATTATAAACCTTCATATTACTCCCACAAATAATAATTACAAGTCAACTGTATTTAGTAGCGCAATTAAGACTATTTAAGATGTTAGCATATTCATCTTTCTTAACACTTTATATAGTGCTCTTGTACTTGGATCATGTGGAGTACAAGATGGTTCAAAATTATCATATATTTATTAAATATATATTCTTGTATTTCAAGGTACTCAATCAATTAATGATCCATAGTTGGTCTTGTAATTTTAACAAGTAATATTCTTCTTTCATTGAAACTCTTTATGCCAACACTTCGACTTAGCATGAATTTGATTTTCTAGGTAACAAAATAGTATAACCTTTATAATAAATAAGAGTGCATTCATATTTCAACATGCTCAGTGATAAACACAATTCATATTATTCTCAATTCATTCTCATATGTTCTTTTTATGTTGATATTAAGGCTTACAAAATTTTATAGGCTTTCTTCACATATCCCAAACTTTTTAATCCATATATACTTGAAACTTGAATTTATTTTGACAGTTAAATGTCTTAGATATCACTTAAACCAATATCTCTCTAGGTTAAAAAAATATTTTAATTCGGATGCCAATATTTTTTGGTCTGCAGAGTCAAGTGGGTTCTCTACAGTTGATGCCATCTGCGGGGTGGCCTGATCCCACGAAGCTAGCGTGCTACTGCTCATGGATAAACCTCTATCAGGATCCTCCGCCAAGTACGATTTTCATCTTTTAATCGTTGATTTCTTGATTTAATTATTTTGCGTTGAAAATGTTTAGGGCTACAGATTTTTCATTTAGAGTTGTTCATTTTTCAAATTTTGTGTTTTGGTTTTGCAAGTACTGATTTGGTGATTATATTTTTATTTATATGGTTTAGCAAATAAGGTATACTAATCTTTTTCTTCCCATTTTTTTGAACACACGGTGCTATTTAAGGGGTTTTCGGGTTAAAATGAAGTATTGTGATACAAAAATTAGTTTAACCTCATAATTTGTGTGTTTTCTTTGTAGAAGAGAATAGTAATCCCAACCCTGGATTCAGTTCTATAAATGTGGTAGTGGCGTGGAAGGAATTTAATTTATTGGCATCTACTGAATGGTTTAGATGTTTAAGATACTACAATTTTTTAATGTTATTTCAAGTAGGTACATATGGGAATTATGAATCATAGAAATAAATATTAAGGTCTATAGTGTGAATTATGAATTACGAATGTTTTAAAATCGAGCCTCTTCTCATTCACTGATATACTTCAGTTCTATTTGGAAACTAACATCAATTAATACACATGACGATCATAAAATATTTTGAAACCATTCATATTATGCTCTCAAACAAATTTCAAAACCAAACATTAAATTCTTACCTAAGTTTCTAAAGCTTAAACTAGAATTTCAGAAAGTTCAAAATCAAAGTTACATTACAAAAATTCTATAAGTTTAAATTTTGTTTTATGCATTATGTTTTCATAAATTATGTTATGTATATATGTGCGCATATTGTGAATATCTAAAACAACATGGGGGGGGCGGGGGGGGGGGGGGGGGAGGGGGGGGCTATACATAACACTAGACAAAGGACAATATAACTAATTTTTAATCTATCTAAAGCGTATGATGGTCTATATATTATTCAAAATGAAAAATTAAAGTATATACGATCTACACGAGTATAATTGACATTCAAATATGTTTTATAGGGTCTATCATCGTATAGTTCCAACTGCAAAGGTTCAATAGTGAGCAATATCAACCATTAATTATTAAATGTAGCTCCATTTGGGGTAAAATAATGGGAGACAACAATTTTTTCCTTTTTAAATGATGATTGGTGTATACGCTTACACAATAATAACCTCATGTCACCCTCAACTAATAATTCTCAACAATTAAAACTAGAAAATAAATTAAAAATGTTTATTACAAATTTTGAAACATTTATAGAAATTTTTTGGGTGATTTAGAATCATTTACAGAAAATTTAGAATCATTTACAAAAAATGTTTACAAAATGATGATTAACCCCCGGCTTTTCAAAAAAACAGACTTAACCCCCGTCTTTTCAAAAAAATTTAGAATCATTAACCCTCGACTTTTCAAAAACATAGACTTAAACCCATGCATGTGCATCATCCCGCTTGTACCTTATGCATTGACTCACTTGTATTGTACCTTATACATGAGAGGTACATCTAATTATTGAACATCTAAGGGGTATCCTTATATAAAAAATTATCTCAAGGGTAAAAGTAAAAAATTATCAACACTAACAGTCTTGGCATCCCTGTTTAAGTTTCAGTCCAGATGTTTGCCCTCCAATCTCAAACTGGTCTTATTTTCATTCACAAATACCACCAGGTAGCTAATCAACTTAGTTTTAATAAACTTTGGGAATTAGATACATTTGCGATTATATATTAGAACTTTCATCCCAATAAATACAACAGCAATCAGAATCTACAAAGGAACAAAAAACTGTGTCCCACATTAAGATTGAGAGATAACTGATTAAGGGGCTGAAAGGTAGCACGTGTAAAGACGCTAATCGTTGTACTCGTTTCGCCGCCTCAATACAAACAAACCTAAGTTACGACTACACTTGCGATACAAGTATAGCGGTAAGTCGGGTATCGAATCCACAGGGAGTGTTTGACAGATCGTAACTGATTATTAATTCAGGAATAAAAGTGTAAAAGGTGATGGGTAAATGTAAATAAAAGAAAAGAATAAGTTAAGTCTAAATAAA
The DNA here is from genome assembly GCA_949130495.1 of Sambucus nigra. Classification (NCBI taxonomy): domain Eukaryota; kingdom Viridiplantae; phylum Streptophyta; class Magnoliopsida; order Dipsacales; family Adoxaceae; genus Sambucus; species Sambucus nigra. The sequence goes on along the minus strand of OX422221.1, from coordinate 239,662,576 downwards.
GTAAAAGCGAGGATCGGGATATCATCCAACCACACGGCTCGAAACAACTACTAATCAAGATTCTTGCTCGAAAGCTATTTAATCGAGCATTATCAATTAATCATAAACTTCACACAATAAGGAATTCAAGCCAAAGTTGCGAGAATAAACAATTAACCGAAAATTGGTCGCACGCGGATTAAATTCGGATTATAGCTATAAACACTAACGATGCATGACATAGAAAGTTAAATGCATAATAATCCGACTTTAATTCGCGCGGGTTCAATTAAACGCAATTTTGCACAAAACCTCATTTTCGGAGCTCGGGGCCTGAAAATGGTAGAACGAAATCCTGACCCTATTTATCTAGGGGCAATACATGAATTAACTAAATTACAACTAATTAACCTAGGAAAGCAAGAATTTAAGCAAGTAAACTAATTAACAAAGCATGGAAACTAATTTACAAAGCAAGGAAAAATGAAGAATAAAACTATATTAATGGTAAATGAGATGGAAAGTTCAATCTTACAAAACCAATTTGTTGTCACCCCAAGAAGAAAAGAAAGTGAGCTCTCCAAACCAAACCCTAACCTAAAATGTATTCTAAAACTAAGTATATCTGTTATTACAAGAAAATTGGGTTATATAGTAAGTGGGAGAAAAGAAAAGAAGAAAGAAAAGAAAAGGAAAATATTTGCAGAAAACAGGGGATCGATCGATCGACCCCTTTGGTCGATCGATCGATCAAGAAGAAATTTCCCTACGGTCGAGCAGGATCGATCGATCGACCAAAATCGTCAATCGATCGATCAAGCAGGGCAGATTCTAGCAGCCTACTGCATTCTTTTCTTCCTCTCTTCTCCTATTCTTTTGGTTTATTTGCTATTCCTTCCACTAAAAATGCCGTAACTTCTTCGTTAAGGATTCGAATCGCGCATCATTCACGACCACGCGAAGCTTACGAGGAAGGCTACAACTTTCGTGAGATGTCAGGCCAGGTGACCAAACTATGAATTGACCGAATTGCCCTTGAACGTGCGGATGCGTACGGAACTTGAGCGGAATGCGTCTGAACTCCATTATTAGTACCTAAATACCTACAAAAGCCCAATTATACCTCATATAGCATGTTAACAATATAAACCGAGGTTGTCTGGTTAACGGACTTAAATATAGAGATTAAGGCACCCGAGGGGGCTAAAATGCGTAGGTTCGACGGATGAAATACGAAATATTTGCGTATTATCACAACCCCTAACTTACACGTTGCTAGTCCCTAGAAATGAAATAGGATGAAATAAGAAGAGCAAGTAAACCAAAAGCAGGATAAGTACAAAAATATGGTATAAACGCATAAGGCCACTTTCGCGGGTGATTCGATTGCATTTAGCATATGCAATAAGCCATTAAACCCCTAGGTTACCCTAGTGGACGAGTATCATCTCGTGAGGGTTTTCAGGGTTGGTACCCACAAACATCAAACAGTTTCCTCAAAATATGCCCAATCACATGCGACAAACTCAACAATACGAACAAGATTTTAACATGTTATTAGCATAGCAAATGAATTCACGTGAAAAGTCCGTAGTTATTAACATTATCGAATGCACCTCAATGAATTGAAACTTTAACATGTGAGAGGGGAGTGAGCACACGCAAAATATGATTTGGCAAAAACTTAAATAACTCAGATACTAAATATCAAAGCATTCATAAAAGTAAATCCTCACGGGCATTACGCTCATCAAAGGAATTCACTTTAAATAGGGAGGTAACACACGGGACATGTAGGCATAAGGAGTAAATGTAAAGTTAAACTAGGCCGCGCACATGTCACAATTGAAGAACGCTATATAGAAAATAAAAAATGTAATCTCAGTGAAAGATACCGCACATATAAAAGAGGCGAAATGCATTTTCACAGATTATCAAAACTATTATGACTTTTAAATTACATCTACTTAAGATCACATAGGACTTTAATAGGGTTGTAATGTATGCTAGGCTAGGGAACGAAATGAAAGGGATGTATATACGGATTCAAAATGTTTGGGGATGAAACTCGGGATAATGGAAAAAAGTGGACAATTTCAAAATTGGACAAATGATTTCCAAACGAGCATTAGATATAACAATCGAGAGAGTAACAAGGATTATTGAATCACAATAGACAATATATACAAATTTCTCTTTCTTTTTTTTCTTTTCTTCTTTTTCTCACTTTTTCTTTTGTTTTCAACTTTCTCTTTTTCACTGCACTTTCTTCTCATTTCTCACTCTTTTCATGCTCAAATTGCAACCACAAAACAAAAATATCATTCAATCCCAAATAACAATCCAAACAAGGGTATGTAAGATATATGTATGGTAAATAACTCCAATTTGGAGTTGGTTATGGGATTTTAGGTAATGAAACGAAAGGCTAGTATTTAGGCTCAATTGGGTTGACTAGGGAACATATAAAATGAGGTCAAGGCTAATATGGGTGATATACAAAGATGGCCTATGATCATTTCAAAACGTTTACGCAATTCTCGAGTCAAAACAATATATGAAAATCATGCTCAAGTAATACATTTCATTTATGAACTCAATTAATGAACGGTCAATGAAAGAATTAAGAGATTACCAATGACTGTAATGTTTTCAAAGAGGAAAGAATAGTGTATGCACTCACAAATGAAGATAAGTCTCTAATCTCACTCGGTGTAAGTATATACAATGCAACAAAAGCTTACCGAGTTATAAAAATCTTAAACCAAATCGAGATAACAAGAAAAACGCATGTGCTCATGGGATAAAGTATTAATTCATGAAGTTATTCATAATATCAATGATTTGAGGACTTAATACTAATAACTTCTAAAATCGAGAACATGCATCGTTGAATTGTCTAATGGATCGGGCAATTATTAAAATTTATCATCAGAAACAAAGGCAAAATGCCCAACAAAGGAGAAAAAAGAAAGAAAATCTTTTTGAAATTTTTAATTTTTAACAAAAACATGCTTTGTAACTAAATTGTGGTCAAATTCATGGACTAAACATGAAATGGATAGAATATACACACCCCCTAACTTAAATGTTGCATTGTACTCAGTGCGTCTGTAATACCCCGTATTTTTATGGCTTTTAATTATGAGATATATTAAAATTAATTTGGGATAATTAATTGGAAAATAATTCGGATTTAAATGCTAGCGAGGCAAGAGTTAGTATTTGATTATTATAATGTTGTTGAATATTACAGAGTGATTATGGTAATATGTGATTATTGAATTTATTAAAATTTTCGTGAGTTAAAAATACGGCAGTTTCGGTAATTAAGTTGAAACGCGCGTGTGAGTCGTGTCAGGACCCAATTTAAAGGATTTAAAAGTATTTTATTTTTATATCATCCGTATGAGTATTTTGAGTACACCAACGTGTCCGAAAGGGTCGAGATAGTCAGAAAATACTAGTCGTGTGTTTAGTTTGGGTCCCGGGGCATTTTTAGGCCTAACCGGCAACCCGGGAGGGTATTTTAGTCATTTTTATTTTTGGTGAATAGTGACCCACGAAAATGAGGAGATATTTATCAGTCAACACTTGAGTTCCTTAGGGTTTTCACAACCATAGTTCATAATGGAAATTAGAGAGGAAGAGAGGAGAAGTCCAAGGGCTTCCATGGCCAAAACCACCACACACCACCACCATCACCGGATTTATGACTGGAAAGAGAGGGGGAAACAACCAATAATGTCATCATCGGATCAGAATCTATATTTTTCCAGGCAAGTGATTTAACTTGCAATAATTTAGCGCATATATCATCCATGTTAGGATAGAATTGGAGATTAACCTTGAAAAATGAAAATCGAATGGATTTGAAGAATTTAAATCATAATCTGGGTAGGTCTTGCATGTAGTTTAATGTTGGTGTTAATAGCAGCCACAAAATTATGATTTATGGGTAGAGAATTATGAAATTGCATTGAATTTTAAATTGTTCTTGAAGAAATAGAAGAACTAGGGTTTTTATATGAAAATTGTGTGTTTTAGTCCAAGAAACTCATAACCCTTAAGGGTTTAATGATTCTAATACGTTAGAGATGATGTTGTTATGATGATAGGATGATTAGTGAACTTTCTTGGGAGTTTGGGACGTTTTAAGGAATAATTAGAGGTGTGAAAAGGATGAAACCCGTAACTGTTTAAGAAATCTGGGTTGATACCTGCTTGATCGATCGATCGACTCAAGAATGTCGATCGATCGATCGATCCCTTTTCTTCGATCGATCGCCCCCTTCTGATTTTTGGCAATTATTTTCCTTTGAGGGTAAATGGAAATTACAAGGCCGAGGATAATTCTTAGGGTGATTAATTTGATATTGTGGGACTTAGTTAAGGTCAGTAAGGACTTAGTTATTGCCCAGAGAATGTTATAACTTATGGGATCGAGCGTTATAATTTTGAGCGGTTACCGAGTGAGGATGGTTTGAATCTTTCGATTTGGGACTGAAAGTGGAATGAAAGATAATTTAGGGGTATGAACAGTAGTAGAGTGATTTTATAATTGCTGAGATAACATTAGAAATTAATAGGAGACCTAGTAACCTTTTGAGATAGGTTTAGGTACTCAAATTGATATGACGAGAGAATTATCAAGTTAAATATGTACTTTGTTTGATGTCGGGTTAAACTTATTATGTACGAGACTTACTAGATGGAATGTGTGAATACTCATATTGTAATATGATTACTAAGGTTGTGTGAATGCCTAGTGAATGGATTTCTTATGTGTATGACATACCTACCATACTTGCTATCACGGGAGGTTAGTTTTTTTTTTTTTGTAAAGGACCCTCTTATCCTTGTGTGCCTTCGGGGGGATTTAGACTGGTACCTTAAGGACATAGGACTGTGAATGTCTTATTTGTGAGTTAATAAGTTAGCTGACCATGGGAGCGTAGGTATGTGGATGACCCATGGGTCTGTGAACTATGTTCGCCTCCAATATGTGTGATTTTGCTTATTGAAGCGGTTCTTGAGAGATTCGAAACTCGTAGTCCCTATGTACGTGATGTACCAGGATTCGATCGCTGAGTATGCATGCACCGCAACTTAGCCTAGGGGTGTCATATATGTATTTATGTACTGAGAGTGATATACTTATGTACTTGTGACTGGTTCATTGTTGCGTAGTAGATGTGAATAACTAAGATATCTGAATGGACTAAGAATGGGAATTTAATTAACACTTGTGATATGTAATTTTAATGAATGCGAATATGGGTTATGAATATGACTGTTTTGGGTACTAAGAGTAGACATCCTATGGTAGAATGCGAAAGCGGAAGAGGTACAGACTAGTTAGTTAGTGACATTACTAGGATGGGTTAAGGGCTTACGTTAGGCATGCACATTAGTTAAGAGGTGAGAAACTCATGTGAGAGTACACAACTAGCATGTTTATAATATGTATTGTTTAATTATAATTTAAACACTTGTTAAAGTTTTAAATTGTTTTCACCTCGGGCTCTGACCTGTTTTCTTCCAAATCTATTTTATTTTGTAAAAACATTTTAGGTGCCCAGCCACAGGGACTCCAAGCATAGGAGTTCCATTATGATGATGTGCTGTAACTGTTGTGGAAGATACAGGATCTTGGTATTAGACGCCTTCATGTTTATCCTTGGTTCCTTCAGAGACATTTGTATCAGTTAGGGCATGCCGCCCATTCTAATTTAGAGGTCATAGTTGCAGACTTTCATCATTTCGGTTATTAGTTTATTTATTCAGACTCTTGTATTGGGACTTTATATACTCTGGCATTATCATTATTGAAGTGTTACTCCAGATTCAGTTGATTTCATTTCGTTGGTTATTCATATGAGATTGTTTATGCGATTGATGGTTAATGATTAAATTCTTGGTTATTTGTTAACTTAATTAATAAAATTGGGCATATCTCTTTTTAAATATTAGGTGGCTAGAAATTAATTAAATGTTTTCGACAGTGATGATAAGACTGAACCAACTTTATATTCTGTATTAATTTAATAAAGGAGTAGCTACCCGGTATTTAATTAGACGGGATGCCACAGCGTCCATTAAAGAACACAACACAAAGATAGGAAAAGAATGATATTACCCAAATTCGGAGCGATCTCCATAAGAACAAGTCCAAATGAATCTACAAAACAAGTTAGTACAAAGCATACAAAAATAAATAGAAAGAGATTAACTAATTACACTGGACTAAAATAAAAAGAAAAAAAGAATAAAAAGTTAATTATATACAACCTACTTTTTAGGCTCCTAACTAACTATACACTAGAAGTCTAAATAGCTGAGGGTTCATCCAAAATACAATTTGACTTTGGAGGATCAACGGTGGACCCTCCCTTTCATGCATGCCTCCCGGAAAATAGGAATTCCGTTCAAACGACGGAAGGCATGCGGGTGGTGGAAAAGGTGAACCATCCCCAATAAAAAATTTGGGAGGGAGGATGGGGGATTTGGATCGAACGAGCGACAAATACACATGGGGACCAAAAAAAATTGAATTTCCTCCTAAAGATTTAGCAAGCGGAATGTGAGGTAGCGCACATGAGGGCAAAGATGTCTTCATGGAAAGCAAATCGAGCAAGTACTCCTCGTCGGTGAAAGGGTTGAACGCTTTAAAGTTCGGTACGGATTCGTCGGGTACTTGTGACGGTGCGACAACGGAGAATGAAAATGGGGAGGAAAGAAATTCAAACTAAAGTGATGAGCTATCATCACTCAAAGTTGGAATTTCAAAGGATATAGGATCATTTTCAATGAAACTTTGTTCTTTGGGATCCAAAGAAGAAATCATCTCATTGCAAATAGATACTACATCCATTTAATCCTCGCTTTCATTCTCAATTACAAGGTGGGCCAATTCAAGAATGGTTTGTTCCAAAGTAGACACATAGTCCCTATTTGGTTCAAAACATTCCTCGACTTCAAAAGTCTCGAAAGAGAAATCGTCGTCGGATTCGAATAATAAATCCAAGTCTTGCTCCCAACAATGATGTTCTTCCCGATAACTTTCTTCATACCTATCGTTCTCAGGCATAATCAAACCCTCTCCGAAAGTCATAGGCCGAGGTGCGGATGCTTGAAAATGAGGAGTTTGAAAATCATTATCGGCACAAAAGTTAAACTCATTATTGTAGGAGTTTTGAAAACTATTGCAATTCGTTTCAACATTCCTATTATAATGAGGTAGAGGCCCAAAATCATTATCATCATCATCAAAATACACGCACTCCAAAGCTTGACTTTTGTAATACTCGCCCAAAGTCATTTTTGATTTTGCAATTTTTTGGGATTCTAAGTATTGACCAAAAGTCAAAGGAGTACGAGGATTTTGAGAATTATCATAGTGATTACCGAAATGATTGGAATAAGACATGCTTACCCCAAATAAAGGCTCGAGACAGCAAATTCCACAAAGTAATGTGCGCACGACAAAATTCAAGCATTTCTAGGGGCTCACGTGTAGAAGTCCGGCAAAAAAGGTTGAAAGAAATAATACAAATACAAAAGAAGAATACTACAAACTAATAAGACAATTACAATCTATAACAAAAAACTCCCCGGCAACAACTCTATTTTGATTAAGGGGCCCAAAGGTAGCGCGTGTAAAGACGCTAATCGTTGTACTCATTTCGCGGCCTCAATACAAACAAACCTAAGTTACGACTACACTTGCGATACAAGTATAGCGGTAAGTCGGGTATCGAATCCACAGGGAGTGTTTGACAGATCGTAACTGATTATTATTCTAGAATAAAAGTGTAAAAGGTGATGGGTAAATGTAAATAAAAGAAAAGAATAAGTTAAGTCTAAATAAAGTAAAAGAGAGGATCGGGATATCATCCAACCATGCGGCTCGAAACAACTACTAATCAAGATTCCGGCTCGAAAGCTATTTAATCGAGCATTATCAATTAATCATAAACTTCACAGAATAAGGAATTCAAGCCAAAGTTGCAAGAATAAACAATTAACCGAAAATTGGTCGCACGCGAATTAAATTCGAATTGTCGCTATAAACACTAACGATGTATGACATAGAAAGTTAAATGCATAATAATGCGACTTTAATTCGCGCGGGTTCAATTAAACGCAATTTTGCACAAAACCTCATTTTCGGAGCTCGGGGCCCGAAAATGGCGGAACGAAATCCCGACCCTATTTATCTAGGGAAAATACATGAATTAACTAAATTACAACTAATTAAACTAGAAAAGCAAGAATTAAAGCAAGTAAACTAATTAACAAAGAATGGAAACTAATTTACAAAGCAAGGAAAAATGAAGAACAAAACTATATTAATGGTAAATGAGATGGAAAGTTCAATCTTACAAAACCAATTGGTTGTCACCCCAAGAAGAAAAGAAAATGAGCTCTCCAAACCAAACCCTAACCTAAAATGTATTCTAAAACTAATTATATCTGTTATTACAAGAAAATTGGGTTATATAGTAAGTTGGGAGAAAAGAAAAGAAGAAAAAAAAAAAAAAGGAAAATATCTGCAGAAAACAGGGGATCGATCGACCCCTTTGGTCGATCAATCAATGAATAAGAAATTTCCCTACTGTCGAGCAGGATCGATCGATCGACCAAAATCATCGATCGATCGATCAGGCAGGGAAGATTCTAGCAGCCTACTGCATTCTTTTCTTCCTCTCTTTTCCTCTTCTTTTGGTTTCTTTATTATTCCTTCCGCTAAAAATGCCGTAACTTCTTCGTTAAGGATCCGAATCGTGCACTGTTTGCGGCCACGCGAAGCTTACGAATAGGGATACAACTTCTGTGAGATGTCAGGCCAGGTGACCAAACTGTGAATTGACCGAATTACCCTTGAACGTGCGGATGCGTACGGAACTTGAGCAGAATGCGTCTGAACTCCATTCTTAGTACCTAAATACCTACAAAAGCCCAATTATACCTCATATAGCATGTTATCAATATAAACCGAGGTTGTCTGGTTAACGGGCTTAAATATAGTGATTAAGGCACCCGGGGGGAATAAAATGCTTAGGTTCGACGGATGAAATACGCAATATTTGCGTATTATCACAACCCCTAACTTACACGTTGCTAGTCCCTAGAAATGAAATAGGATGCAACAAGAAGAACAAGTAAACCAAAAGCAGGATAAGTACAAAAATATGGTATAAACGCATAAGGCCACTTTCGCGGGCGATTCGATTGCATTTAGCATATGCAATAAGCCGTTAAACCCCTAGGTTACCCTAGTGGACGAGTATCGTCTCGTGAGGGTTTTCAGGGTTGGTACCCACAAACATCAAACAGTTTCCTCAAAATATGCCCAATCACATGCGACAAACTCAACAATACGAACAAGATTTTAACATGTTATTAGCATAGCAAACGAATTCACGTGAAAAGTTCGTAGTTATTAACATTATCGAATGCACCTCAATGAATTGAAACTTTAACATGTGAGAGGGGAGTGAGCACACGCAAAATATGATTTGGCAAAAACTTAAATAACTCGGATACTACATATCAAAGCATGCAAAAAAGTCAATCCTCACGGGCATTACGCTCATCAAATGAATTCACTTGAAACAGGGAGGTAACACACGGGACATGCGGGCATAAGGATTAAATGTAAAGGGAAACTAGGCCGTGCACATGTCACAATTGAAGAACGCTATATAGAAAATAAAAACTGTAATCTCAGTGAAAGATACCGCACATATAAAAGAGGCGAAATGCATTTTCACAGATTATCAAAACTATTATGACTTTTAAATTACATCTACTTAAGATCACATAGGACTTTAATAGGGTTGTAATGTAGGCTTGGCTAGGGAACGAAATGAATGGGATGTATATATGGATTCAAAGTGTTTGGGGATGAAACTCAGGATAATGGGAAAAAGTGGGCAATTTCAAAATTGGACAAATGATTTCCAAACGAGTATTAGATATAACAATCGAGAGAGTAACAAGGATTATTGAATGACAATAGACAATATATAGAAATTTCTCTTTCTTTTTTTTCTTTTTTTCTTTTCTTCTTTTTCTCACTTTTTTTTTTTGTTTTTCTTTTGTTTTCAACTTTCTCTTTTTCTTCTCTTTTTCACTACACTTTCTTCTCATTTCTCACTCTTTTCATGCTCAAATTGCAACCACAAAATAACAATATCATTCAATCCCATATAAGAATCCAAACAAGGGTATGGAAGGTATATGTATGGTAAATAACTCCAATTTGGAGTTGGTTATGGGATTTTGGGTAATGAAACGAAAGGCTAGTATTTACGCTCAAGTGGGTTGACTAGGGAACATATAAAATGTGGTCGAGGCTAATATGGGTGATATACAAAGATGGCCTATAATCATTTCAAAAATTTTATGCAATTCTCGAGTCAAAACAATATATGAAAATCATGCTCAAGTAATACATTTCATTTATGAACTCAATTAATGAACGGTCAATGAAAGAATAAAGAGATTACCAACCACTGTAACGTTTTCAAAGAGGAAAGAATAGTGTATACACTCACAAATGAAGATATGTCTCTAATCTCACTCAGTGTAAGTATATACAATGCAAGAAAAGCTTATCGAGTTATAAAAATCTTAAACCAAATCAATATAACAAGAAAAACGAATGTGCTCACGGGATAAAGTTTAATTTATGAAGTTATTCATAATATCAATGATTTGAGGACTAAAGACTAATAACTTCTGAAATTGAGAACATGCATCGTTGAATTGTCTAATGGATCGGGCAATTATTAAAATTTATCATCGAAAACAAAGGCAAAATGCCCAACAAAAAAGAAAAAAGAAAGAAAATCTTTTTGAAATTTTTGATTTTTAACAAAAACAAGTTTTGTAACTAAATTGTAGTCAAATTCAAGGACTAAACATGAAATGGATAGAATATCACACACCCCCTAACTTAAATGTTGCATTGTCCTCAATGCGTCCATTAAAGAACACAACACAAAGATAGAAAAATAATGATATTACCCAAATTTTGAGCGATCTCCATAAGAACAAGTTGAAATGAATCTACAAAACAAGTTAGTACAGAGCATACAAAAAGAACTAGAAAGAGATTAACTAATTACACTAGACTAAAATAAAAAGAAAAAAAGAATAAAAAGCTAATTATATACAACCTACTATTTAGGATCCTAACTAACTATACAATAGAAGTCTAAATAGCTGAGGGTCAATCGAAAATACAATTTCACTTTGGAGGATCAACGGTGGACCCTCCCGTTCATGCATGCCTCCCGGAAAATAGGAGTTCCGTTCAAACGACGAAAGGCATGTGGGTGGTGGAAAAGGTGAACCATCCCCAATTAAAAATTTGGGAGGGAGGATGGGGGATTTGGATCGGACGGGCGACAAATACACATGGGGAAAAAAAAAACTGCATTTCCTCCCAAAGATTTAGCAAGAGGAATGGGAGGTGGCACACATGAGGGCAAAGATGCCTTCATGGAAAACAAATCGAGCAAGTACTCTCGTCGGTGAAAGGGTTGAACTTTTTAAAGTTCGGTACCGATTCATCGAGTACTTGTGACGGTGCGATAATGGAGAATGAAAATGGGGAGGAAAGAAATTCAAACTCAAGAGATGAGTTATCACCGCTCAAAGTTGGAATTTCAAAGGAGATAGGATCATTTTCAATGAAACTTTCTTCTTTGGGATCCAAAGAAGAAATCATCTCATTGCAAATAGATACTACATCCATTTCATCCTCGCTTTCATTCTCAATTACAAGATGGGCCAAGTCAAGAATGATTTGTTCCAAAGTAGGCACAGAGTCCTCATTTGGTTCAAAACATTCCTCGACTTCAAAAGTCTCGAAAGAGAAATCGTCGTCGGATTTGAATAATAAATCCAAATCTTTCTCCCAACAATGATGTTCTTCCCGATAACGTTCTTCATACCTCTCGTTCTCAAGCATAATCAAACCCTCGCCGAAAGTCATAGGCGGAGGTGCGGATGCTTGAAAATGAGGAGTTTGAAAATCATTATCGGCACAAAAGTTAAACTCATTATTGTAGGAGTTTTGAAAACTATTGCAATTCGTTTCAACATTCCTATTATAATGAGGTAGAGGCCCAAAATCATTATCATCATCATCAAAATACACGCACTCCCAAGCTTGACTTTTGTAATACTCGCCCAAAGTCATTTTTGATTTTGCAATTTTTTGGGATTCTAAGTGTTGACCAAAAGTCAAAGGAGTACGAGGATTTTGAGAATTATCATAATGATTACCGAAATGATTGGAATAAGTCATGCTTACCCCAAAGAAAGGCTCGAGACAGCAAATTCCACAAAGCAATGTGCGCATGGCAAAATTCAAGCGTTTCTAGGCGCTCACGTGTAGAAGTCCTGCAAAAAAGGTTAAAAGAAAGAATACAAATACAAAAGAAATAATACTACAAACTAATAAGACAATTACAATCTATAACAAAACACTCCCCGACAACGGCGCCATTTTGATTAAGGCGCCGAAAGGTAGTGCGTGTAAAGGCGCTAATCGTTGTACTCGTTTCGCCGCCTCAATACAAACAAACCTAAGTTACGATTACACTTGCGATACAAGTATAGCGGTAATTCGGGTATCGAATCCACAGGGAGTGTTTGACAAATCGTAACTGATTATTAATTCAGGAATAAAAGTATAAAAGGTGATGGGTAAATGTAAATAAAAGAAAAAAATAAGTTAAGTCTAAATAAAGTAAAAGCGAGGATCGGGATATCATCCAACCATACGACTCGAAACAACTACTAATCAAGATTCTGGCTTGAAAGCTATTTAATCGAGCATTATCAATTAATTATAAACTTCACACAATAAGGAATTCAAGCCAAAGTTGCGAGAATAAACAATTAACCAAAAATTGATCGCACGCGGATTATCGCTATAAACACTAACGATGCATGACATAGAAAGTTAAACGCATAATAATCCGACTTTAATTCACGCGGGTTCAATTAAACGCAATTTTGCACAAAAACTCATTTTCGGAGCTCGGGGCCCGAAAATGGTTGAACGAAATCCCGACCCTATTTATCTAGGGGAAATACATGAATTAACTAAATTACAACTAATTAAACTAGGAAAGCAAGAATTTAAGCAAGTAAACTAATTAACAAAGCATGGAAACTAATTTGCAAAGCAAGGAAAAATGAAGAACAAAACTATATTAATGGTAAATGAGATGGAAAGTTCAATCTTACAAAGCCAACTGGTTGTCACCCCAAGAAGAAAAGAAAATGAGCTCTCCAAACCAAACCCTAACCTAAAATGTATTCTAAAACTAAGTATATCTGTCATTACAAGAAAATTGGGTTATATAGTAAGTTGGGAGAAAAGAAAAGAAGAAAGAAAAGAAAAGAAAAATATCTGCAGAAAACAGGGGGTCGATCGATCGATCAAGAAGAAATTTCCCTACTGTCGAGGAGGATCGATCGATTGACCAAAATCGTCGATCGATCGATCAAGCAGGGAAGATTCTAGCAGCTTACTGCATTCTTTTCTTCCTCTCTTATCCTCTTCTTTTGGTTTCTTTGTTATTCCTTCGGCTAAAAATGCCGTAACTTTTTCGTTAAGGATCCGAATCGCGCACCGTTCACGACGACGCGAAGCTTGCGAGGAGGGCTACAACTTCCGTGAGATGTCAGGCCAGGTGCCCAAACTGTGAATTGACCGAATTTCCCTTGAACGTGCGGATGCGTATGGAACTTGAGCGGAATGCGTCCGAACTCCATTCTTAGTACCTAAATACTTACAAAAGCCCAATTATACCTCATATAGATTGTTAACAATATAAACCGAGGTTGTCTGGTTAACGGGCTTAAATATAGAGATTAAGGAACCCGAGGAGGCTAAAATGCATAGGTTCGACGGATGAAATACGCAATATTTGCGTATTATCAATAACTATATATATATATATATATATATATATATATATACGCTGATCACCGGAACTTGCAATTTTTAAAATCAAACTATATATATAAGGATATATATATATATACATACATATATATACATATATATATATATATATATACATAGTATATGTTTTGGTGTGCGTCTGTGTGCGTGAGATAGAGAGAGTGAGAATTATCAGAGGAGAGGAGCAGCGCAGAGGAGCGGTGCGGAGCAGAGGAGAAAAGCGGAAGGGAATAGGAGGGAAAGGAACCGAAAGTGGGAAACGAGGGTTGAGGAATGGGAACGTGGTGTTTTTTAGGTTTAGGAATTTTTTTCTTTTATGTTTTGCCTCCAAAATTTTACTTTTGGCTACAAAAATATTTTGTAACAAAATAGCAAATCAGTTACCAACGAAAAATTTCGTGGGTGACGTTAATTATTTCGTTGGTAAAACATTTGTATTTTATATCTTTTGCGGGAAAAAATGGCGCCAAATTTTTATTGACAATTTGACAACGAAATTTGCTATTTCGTGGCCAATGTTTAATTAATGACCACAATTTAAATTTCGTTGCTAAAAGTGACCATTTAGCCACGAAATCATCTTTGTAGCAAAATAAATCGTTGTTAAATGTAATATTTGTTGTAGTGTTTGTTCATGAGACCGTAACAAGAACGGATACGTTCAAGTGTGGTGTTTGACAAGCTGACACGAAAATCCAAAAAATAAAGATACGACACGATGGGGGCATGTTTATATATATATAATACTGCTCTTGTGCATACCGCTCCGCATTTTAAGAGTGCGGACCGGATATGTGTCCCCTGACGGTGAACTAGAAAAGAGAGAGAGTGCCCCTATAATTTAGCCTATAATTTTTAGGCTCACCGCCAGGTGACACATGTCTGGTCCGCACTTTTAAAATGCAGACTGATATGCACAAGAGCAGTATTGTATATATATATATATATATATATATATATATATATATATATATATATATATATATATATATATATATAAAGAGAGAGAGAGAGAGAGAGAGTGAGGTTCATGTGCACACTAAGTTTGCACATCAATTTTTTAAAATAGTAAAAAAAATATTTTTGAGTTGATTTTTTTTTGTGTGATATTTAAACATTTCAACGGACCCATATAAAAAAAATTGACAAAAAAAACTTTTTTTGCTATTTTTAAAAAATCGGTCAAACTTTCGCTGCTTTTAAGCACTTTAAAAGCTACAAAAGTTTGACGGATTTTTTAAAAATAGCAAAAAAAAAAATTTTGAGTTGAATTTTTTTACATGGATCCGTTGAAATGTTTAAATATCATATAAAAAAAATCAACTCAATTTTTTTTTAATGCTTTAAAAAATTGATGTGCGCCATCACTGTACAAATTTAATGTGCACAACAACCTCTCTCTCTCTCTATATTTATCTATCTATCTATCTATCGATCTATCTAAATAAATATACAGACAAACAAACACGCGCGTGCACTGTACTAACTTAAAAAGTCTCTTAACAACAAGTTACAGCTCGATAGATAAAAAGTCTCTTAACAACAAGTTAGCTCGATAGACGTTTATACCCTCTATCAATAAAAGAATCACCATCCACCCTTGTTTTCTGTCTGTACGGAAGAGAATCCATTGTTCTCTCCCTCTCTCTTCATCTTACACATTGGATTCAGGTAATTAGTTTGTTTTATACAAAATATCTTGAATCAACTTTACCATGTCCCCATTGATGCTTAAATGATAACCTCAATTCTATAATTTGTTATTATTTATTCTTTGGTGTTTCAAAACCCACATCTTGGACAAAATCCAAAACCTTTGTTAGCGCCACAAGCAGGAAAAGACCCCCACACCGTTCACTTCTTTAGTTGAAAAACCACGTTTAACTCATGATGTTTTTTTTCGTCAGAATTTTGGCTGATTCATATGAAATAGTGGTGTTGATGTGGAGGTGCTATTGTGAGGGGTGAGAAGCAGATAGATGGTTGGGGTACGTGTACGGTTGATATACCACTAGAGAGAGGGGTGGATGATTTGTGTCACAATTAATATGGAGGGACAATTGCAGTTAATGTTAGCTACAAGAGGGAGGGAGATGGAGGGATGGTGTCATTCTGCTGTAAGTTTTTGCTTTTGGTTCTTTTTCTTTTTGGGGTAGTATATAATGGAGTTGGGAAATAAATTTTATTTTGTTGAAGTGATTATAAACTAAAGATTCTTTGTGTTATTAGCCAAAAAAAAAAGATTTAGTCTTTTGCACATTTTTATATAGAAAGTAAAAACTACCTTAAACAATGGCAAATGATAAATATGATTACTAACATTAAAACTACATAATGTGTCCCAAAAGTCATAAAAATAAAGGTAATTTTTTCATTCAGTAGTGACTTAAATATAAAAACTAGAGAGGGATAGGGAGACTAATGTAATGAGAAGCCATGGTGATGCATCTCTTGGCTAAAAGTGAAAGGTTGCTCTATTTCCGTTAACTGTGATCAGTATATTATATGAATTCAAGTGACATGGAGATGACTTCAAGTGCCATGGATATCTCATATATATTGCAAAGTGAGTTGAAACTGTGATCATTATATTATATGAGTGCAAGTGTCATGGATATCTCACATATGTTTCAAAGTGAGTTGATTCATGAAGTTGGTTGTTTCATGTGTAACATTCTTTTGCCAAAATGTTAGTTCAAAGTGAGTTGAAACGGTGAACGCATATAAAATTGTGATGGTTTTATTTAAGAGCTCTTATTTTGGAATCGAAATTTCAACTGAAATTTTGATTAAAATCACACGTGACGGCGTGTTATTGGTAGATTCTTTGGTCCAACTGATGTGAACCCTACAAACCAACTAATAAAAACCCTCCACCTAATTCGGTCCCTCCATTTCCGGTAAATATTTCGGTTCCAATAGCATTTTTGTTTATTTAAACGGTTTATTTCCGGTGTAAATATATATAGACATAATATCTTTTGTGTTATTAGCCAAAAAGTATATTTGTTCCATTTCTCTTAATATTCGAATCTTTTGTCCCCAATTTGATGAACACAAATTATAATATGATTTGAGAACATATAAATTTATTGTATGATACAAGCATTTTTTGAAAGATAGAATCCATGTTCATTTATAACAAATTGGATCAAGTAGTCATTCACTTCTACATATTTTAATCAGCTACACGTATTGCTCACATGTGCTTGATTCCAAACATGAATATAATTTTATTCATAATTTGATGGAGTATGACAAATATGCTTATTTTTAACATTGAGATAATTAGGATAAAGATAAATGTAGTTCAATCACAACCACAAAATACCAAAATAAATCAAACTGGAAAATATAACAATTTGTTAACATCAAATGTGCTCATTATTATCTCTCGACTAAATAAAGGTACATAAGGGAGATTATATAATAAGTTCTCAAAATTATGCATGTGCAATGTTATTTTTTGTATACCCCATTTTATATAGTTGATTTCGCGTTACTCACATTTGTGTAAAAAAAATTATGTTGCACCACCCACCATTAAACTTATGTCAACCTCACCTTTATAGAATAAAGTCCCAAGACTGATGTAAAGATATGTCTTACAATATAAATCAAACTCTAATGAATCCTCACACATCGTTGTAATGTAAAATAAAACAAAAAAAAATGATCGATCTCAACCTACTAATCTTAATCATTTATTGTCTCAAACAATTTTGAGTAGTATAATATATAAGTTAGATTTACTGTTAGTTTATAGAAAACAATCCTTTTTTTTTTATCTCTTAGAATCTTCATTAAAAGTATTTGATTTGAACAAAATTATAAATTCTTTCACATTATTAATATTACTTTTCAAAATTCTTTTGTTAGAACCCCAATTTTTTTAAAACCATCGAAGCCATCCATTAGAATTTGTTAGAAACCTAGTAGCGATCATGTAATTTTTTTTCTTTTGCGATGTTGTATGTTTCTTCGTTGAATAAACTTTTAACATTATTGGTTTAATTTATGAAATAAGCCTATATTTAATTTGAACATTTTGATCAATATAACTCGTTGATATTTTTGATATTATGATTTAAAAAAAAATTCTCAACATTATAGTGGGTATATTATAATATAACAAATTATTTTAACTATTTGCTATTTTTATTAATGCAATAAGCAAATATTGAATTTGAAAATTTGAATAATTAAATTCCTTTATATTAATAGAATTGTTAGGTTAAAAATTTCACAGCATTACAATATACCTAAATGCTCTAATTGTTTGCTACTACAATTTAATGCAATTAATATTCATATAGGATCATAATACCACGTAATGAACGAGTAGTCTTACTCGGTAGCAAGCAACTCATTGTTTTGCAAAACTGGATGTGATTGTCACAAAGGGATCAAAGACTTGATACATAAGTCACTTAATGTAAAATGGATATAAATATCTTCCATATCTTTATCCTCGCTACCAATAGCAAAATGTTTTAACACATTTATTAAATATGTAAATAAACTATTATAAAAAAAAAAATCTAATAATACATATAAAAGGATAAATTTTCTACCAAAATTCAGATTGCCATAGGTTTTTGGTATTGTTAATTAGATCATACATCACAATATTCCTAATATACGTGAATATAGTTCAAATGTGAATCGCATGTGCAATGCACATGTGGATTTACTAGTATATAGAAATCTATAAGAACATGATAAACATGTTTACTTGTTAACAATGGATTAGTTTATTAAAATCAAACATAAAAATGAAGATTTTTTTAGATAAGAACTTCGACAGTCTAATAAAGTGAAAAGAGCCTTTCTACTAGGGTGTTTATAAGGGCATCACATTTTTTGCTTCAAAATACCACTAACATTGTTTTTACTTAAAAATACCACTTAATTTTAATAGTTACTTTCAAATACCACATTAGGGCCACTACACATTCAAAGTTATAAAAATCATTTACTCCCTTCCCCTCCATTTCTCTACACATTCAAACCTCTAAACCTTTCATCTTCAACTTCTAAACTTTTCATATTCAAATCCATTCTCTTTCAACTAAAGATTAAACATCAGGTTGGTACATTGAATACACTACCCATTTGAATACCAAAAACTTTAAACTACCCCCTATATATATATATATATATATATATATATATATATATATATATATATATATATATATATATACATCAATTACAGGAAGCTCGAAGCTGTTCAAAGTAATGATCGAACCATTTGAATATCCTTTTGAATTACCCATTCTCCTTCAACAAAAATGATCGAACCATCCTGCTGCTCTAAGGATTTGAACTACCGATTGAAGCATTTGTTGTTCCAAGGTTAATATGACTACAATGATAATATTTAATGTTACCCGCTGAACCAACAAACTTGAAATCCATATTTTTTTTTATTTTTTGAACTATCATGCTTATTTGATTATAACCTCGCGTGGACTATTGAAAAAATTGAAGGCAGTCAATTAGGGTTTCATTCGTTATGAACATACCGAATGAACTCTATTTATTCGATATGTTCATGACGAATAATTTTTTTTATTACCTAGGGTTTCATTCGTTATATTTATGTCGAATGAACTATAATTTTTTAGGATATTTATGTCGAATGAATGTAGGTTTTACCTAGTTTTCATTCGCTACATTCACCCTGACATCATACATTTCTCTCGGTGTATTCATGCCGAATTAACTAACACATTTCGGCATATTTATGCCGAATGACTTTGTTCATGACTTATGTTGACGACTTCATTGGAATACATGACTTATTTTTAGCCTTCATTGGAATATTATATTAAAAAATAATTGTTTATATCTTTCTAAATATCCCAAAAAATGAATTAAGTGAGGTTGATATACATAAACTTTTGGTGATCTCTATTAGGCATCCTCGACCACCAACACATGAGAATATTTTTTACAAGATTAGAGGTTCATGTTTACCCCTAATTTGTTTCCAAAGAGAGACCAAACCTATATAAGTGTATTATTCATAATAAAAGTACTATCTATATACATGACTTATGTATTTACCCCTAATTTAATAATGTTCATAAATACATGACTTATGTTTAGAACAGTAAATGACTTATCCTTAAGGAATTAGGTTTACTACAATATGTTAGTTATGTTTATGACTTAAGTTTTAAACAATATATGACTTGTGTTTATAAATTCTATGTGAAATGCTACATTTTGTTGTACTCATTAGTGTGTTAATTGTTTTAATGCAGGTCTACCATGGATAACCTACTACCTTACTCTAGTAAGAACGGAAAGCCTTTGACTGTCTCAGAGAGGAAGCGTGGAGAAGAGATCCGTGCTCTGTCTATTGTGACTGCTACTCCCTCAGAGGGCGTTGTCCCGGATGTGATGGAGATGGATGCCCCAGTGGTGGAGATGCCTGGGGAGGTTGCGGTGAATGATGATGAGGGGGATGAGATTGATGATGACATTGAGGTTGAGGAGGAGGACGACGTTAAGGGTGAGGAGGAGGCTGAGATTGAGGAGGAGGTACATGATGTGGCGGGGGGTGATGTTGTGCAGGAGGATGAGATTGAAGGGGGTGTATTACCCGAACGACCTGAAAGATTTTTTTACCCTTTTACACAAATCGTGACAGCGTATATCAAGAAGAAAAAGGTATTTGAAGAAGGCACATATACCACGGCTTATGGGGGCCCTGATGATCTCATCTTATTAAAATATTACAAGCATCATGTGGCCTACGATATTTGGATCGGTTCAGTGGTAATTACATTTCCCTACAACGTTAAATCATTAATGTTTTATATAATTCATTACTTTGATAAATCTTGATAAATATTTTGCTTATATTGTAGGAGGAATGGGTCACTTTATTGTGCATTAATCACTGGATGAAGATCAGGGAGTTGAAATTCGGTGATCTTTCCCAAGTGTACAAAGGAGGGCTAAGCTGGGATGGTTTATAGCATTTAGCCACTGTTATATAGACTACGCCCTTATATCTACATTTTTTGAGAGGTGTCATACGAAGACTAACACATTCCATATGCTATTTGGGGACATGACAATCAACTTCGATGACATATCAACGATCTTGGGCGTTTCTCTCATCGGATTACCTTTAACCCGCTACCCGTAGTTGAAGAGGAGGAGGAGGAGGAGGATTTAGTGGTCCCGTCGATTATGGACTTTGTGGTGGAGATGTTGGTAGTGAGCAATGACGTTGCCCTGTAATAATGTGGCAAGTAAGCTGCCCTCCGATTGAACTGGCTCACTGCGAATATTAAGGAACGATCTCAGGATGCTAATGCCTCGAGTGCAGACAAAGACTATTGTGCCAGGGCCTATTTGCTCTACATTATTGGGTGCGTAATTTTTCTTGACAAGTCGAAGAATATGATTTTTGTGCTCTACCTTCATGTTCTTAGAGACGTGAAGAAGGTTGGAAAACTAGCACGGGGGATGGGTATCTTGGCGCATGTGTATCGGCAACTGGGCTATACCTCTCACTTATGTTTGAGACAAATGAGTGGTTGCCTCTCTCTTATACAAATAACTAATAATCTAAATTCATATTTCAGTTATGTATGTTTATCAATTTCCCCCTATTTTTTAATAAATTCGTAATATGTGTGTTTTGCAGTCATGGATATACGATAACTTTCCAGGGGTTGGCGGATGCGTCGACATGGAGTTCAATGAAACCATGCCAAGGATTGCACGCTGGTCATTGCAATCCGCCTCTCAGAAAAATGTATTTCAAAACCTAATAAATTGTCTCGAGTAGTTGGATGATATGAATGGTGTTGATATGAGTAAAGTCTTTGAATTGTTTATAATATTTTCTTTTGACTTTGATATGTTCTGATATTCAATTATGTATTCTTTCTGTATAGGTCATTTGGGAACCCTACCGAGATACTCGGGCTGGTTATCCCTTTCATGAAGCATCATAGTATAGTGGGATTATGGTTTGTTTTGAGGTGGGAGAGCCCTATTACCCAGAAAGAATCCTTAGATAATTCGTTTGGTTGTAAATCATACCTTGTGAACCCATGACACCCTTGAAGGACGATAGGGGAGAAAAGGTGGCTTGATACAAGGTAAAATTCGATATACAAAAATGGTACCAAGAAAATTGGCAAGACCACCTTGTATCCGATAAGTCTCAATCGTTGCCCGTATCGAGCCCGTGGGACTATAACAGTGATTATATGGCTTGGCTCTTGTCCAAATCCCATACTAAAGTCCAAACTCCCAAGTTCTGCACAGTCAAACAACAATAAATATCGTTTGTAAGTTTTATGTGTAAATTACTTTCGGGTGTTCTACTTTCGTTACTAATTTCATGTTATTATCTTATCGATAGGCGGACGAGGTGTGAAAGGCTATGGATTTATTGAAGAACGTGATGATGAAATTACTACAGACCTGGGTGCATTAATTACACGTAGTGTCCAAGCCTACTATATCCTACCTGCGACCATTAGGGTAGGCAGGATGATTGTCATTGAGGAGCGAGTAGGAAAGAAAATCAAGTCCAAAGGC
The DNA here is from genome assembly GCA_949130495.1 of Sambucus nigra. Classification (NCBI taxonomy): domain Eukaryota; kingdom Viridiplantae; phylum Streptophyta; class Magnoliopsida; order Dipsacales; family Adoxaceae; genus Sambucus; species Sambucus nigra. Next base: position 239,640,030 of record OX422221.1, on the reverse strand, counting down.
AAAGGAAAAGATAAAGTAGTTGAGGGGTCCCATAGAAGTAAAAGAAAAAAAATAGGAGTTTGATTAAATATTTTGAAGTTATAGCTAAGGGGTACCAAAGAAGTAAAAGAAATATGTTTTGAAGTTTTGATAAAATGTTTGAAGTTGTAGTTGAGGGGTCCCAAATGTTTTGAACTTAATTTGAATTTTAATGTTGATTTAAGTTTGAAATTATATGAATATGATTATAACTTTGAAATGTTGGTATATAAATGTTTGTATAACTATTGGTATATATTGTGTTATAAATGTTTGTATAACTGTTGGTATAAATATTAGTATATATAACTTTGAAATATTTGAAATGTTGGTATAAATGTTGCCTTCATTCGCTATAAACATAGCAATTTAAATTGGTTCATTATAAACATAACCAACAGTGCATTTAAAAACAAAAAAGGCTTGGCTTCATTCGCCATGTTCATAGAGAATACGATCACTTTATTCATTGTAAACATAGCGATTTAAGTTGGTTCATTATAAACAGCTCATACAGTGCACTTCAAAACAAAAAAAGCTTGGCTTCATTTGCTACGTTCATAGTGAATTAGGTGATTTCATTCACTATAAACATAATGATTTATGTTGGTTCGTTATAAACAAAGAGAACCGTGGACTTCTAAACAAAAAAGCTTGGCTTCATTCGCTATATTCGCAGTGAATCAGGTCACTTCATTCATTGTAAACCTAGCGAACAGTGGACTTTTAAATTGGTTCGTTATAAACATTCCATACAGTGCACTTTAAAACAAAATAGGCTTGGCTTCATTTGGGCTAAACATATCGAACATTGGACTTTTATTACAACATTTTAATTTGATTTCATACGACTTCAATTTAATAATACCCATTTTAATTTGATTTCATACAACTTTATTTCAATATCAACCAACTGCATCGTTTGAATTTCATATCATACAAGTTCGTTTCGAATCATACAAATTGAATCCATTTTATACTACTATACATGATTTTGTACCTCATCTTCAGATAAAACACCAAACTTTACGTAGATAAAACACCAAACTTTACATGATTTCGTAAAACAAGAGACATCCCAAACTAGTTGATCTTGATAGGTTGATCGTTGGTTGCTACATCCTTTGGATAGATTTTTCGAAACCCCGCTACATATTGCACGTATTTATCAATCCAAGGTTTTTGCTTCAGGCAATGAATAACTATACTAATGACTTGCTACCGAGGGAATTGGACAGTCGTGCTTCAACTTTAAAGCTACAAAGTGATTCCCGCAAATATGAGCAATCTCTATGAACATTGGATGCACGGTTCATTCATGTCTCATCGATAGAAATATGAGACATTATCTCTTCGAGAAGAGGACGCACACTAACATGTAAGTTTCTGCCAAAAGCTAGCCACACTCGGGCATGATCATTCAAAACTTCGGCATACATGGTCTTGAATAATCGTCTATTATATGTAGAATAGTGTTCAGAAACCAATCACAAAAATAGTGTGCGTTGAAGTCATTATTTGACGTAACTTCGTTAATCAAGTCTGATCTCACCTGTCTCCATTCATCGAGTCCAAATATGAGGCATTATCAATGTATCTAAACCCATAATTTTCGTCAGCATCAACCTCATTGATATATTTTACCAAATCTTTAATAAAGACTGGTATCTCATTGATATACTGTTTTACGTGGGGGAGTACACTACACCAAAATGCTCTATTAGTAACAGACCAATTTTTTGATTAGTAACAGTATTAAACCATTACTATTTCTTACAGTAAATTACCGTTACTAATATCATATAAGTGTTACTAATTTTAATTTACAATTAAAATATAGACTACATAATTTATTTTAACATTCGTGTTTTCCTTCCCACTCAAAAAGTCCCAATTTTACTCCCCGTCATTCTTCCCTCCCAAACGAAAGGCCCCGATTTAGGTTCCTCTCTCTCTCTCTCTCTCTCTCTCTCTCAATTTTCACCAACCGCAAGGTTCAATCATATGCATATACGGGATTTATGTATATACATATATGCAAAGCAGTTGATGAAACTATCTATCCCTCTTGATTTCAGCAACACAAATACACCCATAAACCCTCGATTCATCAAATATGACATCAGGTATAAGTCGATTCACTAATTTTTATAATTTTTGTTTACTTTGCAACAAATATCACAGTTATTGATGCATCTTTTGTTTCTTTGTAACAAATATCAATCGGATTAGAGTCGAATCAAGTTGTAACAAAGCCCTAGGCTCGTGGGTGTTTTGAGTTTATTTATTTTTGAAAATGTATAATATTTCTTTGTTAATCTTATGTTCATTGTTAGTTGCCTCCTTTTTAACAGTATTTTTAATTGTAAAAATGTGAGAGGTTAATCAATTCCAGTTGTTTAATTCAAATAAAATAAAGTTGCTCTAGATGTAGGGGTTTTGGTGCTTACTTGTAGAAATCAGAAAAATGAAGTTCTTTTTTTCTAGAATAATAAGTGGGTTAGGGTCTTTAGTGTCAGCTATATGGCATAAAGGAACTTTGATTGTGCTATGTCGTGCTTTAGAAGGGGAGATTCCATATGGGTCATATAATGTGGTATATAGTTTAATTTATCCGTGCTTAATATGTTGATATATTTATGCGAAATATTGATTTGAAACCGGAGAGCTATGAGATTTTTACAATTATCATTACTCTTACATATGTAGTGAGGATACATATATCATAATTCTTACAATTATCACAACTTCAAATTCGGTGACATATTTAATAGATGTATTGAAGATGAGCAACTCAACGGTGGCCAAGGCGGGGAATAGTTGGTGCAGGTTTATGTCTAGGTTGCCATTATTAGTGACGTCGCTTATTGACTCGTACTCGGATCGATATTCCACCATTTTAGTTTCTTAAATCCTCTATGCTGGTGTAAGTTGCACTTATTATTTGGCCAAATTTGATTTTCTTGAGCTATATGACCCATTGCAAATAATCCATTCAACTATGAACTTCATGACATTTTTTTCATGTGCTTTTATGTTATTTTATCACAATAAAAATGTTTTTAGCATAATGAGTTGTAAGCAAGTACTTAGCATCAATATGGGCAAAACTATAATCATCAATCATTTGTTGAAACAATAAGCAGGCTCTGTGATAAGGAATGTTCCCCCCTCTGCATTCGTGAGCACTTAAAACACTGTTAAAGTCTCCAATAACCATCCAAGGAACAAGGATTAAAGAATTAAGCTGAGCAAATTCATTCGAAAGCTCTCTTCAAAAAGTATAATTCTTAATCTTTTTCTTTCTTTTTGTAATTTACTATATTCTATTATAAAAAATTAGATTATCATTGATAGGTCCAACCTTTTATTTTATAATTTAGCTATTATTTTGATCTCTGATGCTACTGCAAGATCAAACTCTTTTGATGCTAGAAGTACAACAGTGAAAAGTTTATTTTTTTTTTCTCTATAATTGAGAAAATGTATTGATTCTTTCGACTTTTTTTTAGAACTTTATATAATCCAAAGACTTGTGAATGTATCTTCTGAATTGAAGATGCGAATGTTTTTTCAATCCATAAGATAAATTTGATGAACGTTTTGGCATAGATGAGATTATATCTATATCGAGAAAGGGAAAGCCTAAATATTTTGGTGGAATCAAATATTGGGTCTTTGTATAAATTGGCATACAATGTAGACATGCTTAGATGTGGACACCCTTAAAATATGATGTCAATAACTTTGTCTTCTGATGCTACTAAAAGTTACTAATTGAGGTTAAATTGTTTGGATTTTCCATTACTTTTGAAAATCTTGATGAAATAGCTAATCTGACATTCATTCATATGTTTGGAGACCACTATAAAGTTCTTATTGAAATTAACAGTCTGTCCTAAAGATCTCTCATAAGATGTTATGGTATGAATAACCTTTTTAATTGAAACTTTTTCGAGAGTGTCCTAAGCCTATGAGGAATATGACAAAGCTTCTTGGTAGGAACTTGTTGACCGAGTCGAGTAAACTGGGATTGTAAGCCATCAGCCTTCTCATTGCTCAAGTTTCTATTAAACTTGAAATATCCAAGTTCCTACTCTACTTGATATATCTTCTTTAGGCCTTTTCCCCATCTAATCGTTCAATAAACAAACTGGTCATTAAAAAATAATGTTAAAATTGATCAGTTGAGTATCATATAGAAGTTGTATAGAAGGGAAGCTTGGATTAGTTTTCAGTTGTTTAAAACCACTTCCCTTCTTTACCAAACCCCCTATTTATGTAAGAAAATAAAGTAAGTAAACATTGAGCAGATTAGTTAAGTACTCGAATTCAGGAGGGGTAAGTACATTCAGACCAGTCCTGATATGAATGTTACAAGTGGTGCAACATATGTGTATAGTGATCTCTCTTATCGTTGTGGGGAACCCAAGTTGGAAAAGCTATATTTTTAATCATGACTTATAATCATTTTATTTTATTGGCAGAAGTTATATTTACCTCTCAAATTTATGTTATCCCATGCCATACAAAATATTGGACTCCCTCTAACAATTCATCTAAATTTATTTGCAGAAATTGGATAGGAAATAAAGATAATTTTAGGCCTTGTTGTGTGCTTGTTAAGTTCAAGAAATGTTAGTGGCCGAAAAGCTCGTGTTTATGAGGAGTTTGAGTACTCAACAGTGTGTTGTAGATCCCACAGTGCTTCTATAGTGAATTTTGGAGGGGTTGGAGATGGAACTACATCTAACACTAAGGCGTTTCAGACATCCATTGATCATTTGAGTTAATTTGAATTGGATGGTGGGTCACAGCTACGTGCCTGCAGGAAAATGTTTAACGGGGAGCTTTAATCTCACTAGTAATTTTAGTCTTTTTCTTCACAAAGATGTTCTTCTTCTTGCAGCTCAGGTTTGTTTAAGTTCAAAGCTGTTAAGTTGTTAGTGTCCCATATTGTTCTTAAACTCAATTAACCATTTGTCCAAATTAGAGACACTTTGGATTATTATTTTAGACTGAAAATTTCTTCTACTTCAAATAAGAAAATTAAAAAAAGATAATTCAGATTATAATTTTTTCGGTATTAATCTTACTATATTGCGTTAGACTTCTGATTTTCAAAGGAATTTTGTTATTATGTTTGTTTTTCCAGTTTTATTGATAAATTTGGCACTCATATAATTGTTGGTGTAAAGTTAGGAGGGAAGGATGTAATATATGTGAAGCGACAACATTCATCATCACTTCAACCTGTTGATGTGAAGAAAAGGTTAAAGACTATTGCAGATAAGAGACTTTTGGATATAAATGAACAATATGGAATGGATACAAATGAACAATTGGCTTTAACATTTTGTTTATCTACTATCTATCGATTGTTGAACCTACTAATATGGATGGCGTTTGATCTGCAATAGACCAGCAAATTATGGTCTCTTCTTTTCTCGAGATCGTTGTGGGACAGACCCCCGATATTTCCACACAATTCTTACAGGTCTTTTTTCATCTCTGTGTGTTTATGTATGTGATATATTTTGTGGGGATTTTGGTGATAGACATATCTTTGCGCATCAATTTGATTGTCGGGAAGATAATACATTTGTGAAGTATGAATTGCGTGGTTTTGTTATAGACTTTTAACTGAAAATTTCCCGTGATAACATTTTAAATTCATCCCTATATGTACATGTTCTTCATAAAGTTCGACTACATTTGTGCTTTCAGATTATGATTTTTTATGTTGGTTTGACAACATTGCCCTAGCACTTCAGTTTACTTCATGCGGGCAGTTGGTACCGCATGGCCTCAAGGCAGTCCAACATTATGGGCTCCACTGCTCGTATCATCCGCGATTCAGTTTCCATTTTTCTATGTGTAGCCATTGTCGCTTTGCGCCCCATTCAGTTTGGCTTCACCATAAAACCATTTTTCTCTCTTTCTATACGTATTTGCATGCATATGCATGTCAAAATATGTGCTCTTCATACGTATCTTTCTTGCAGCGTGGCTTCTCTAATCCTTCTAAAGCCTACATTATCGCTGATCTTGGACTTTCCTTATCAAAGGTCCCATTTTCATCTTTAAAATTTGGGCATCAGTGTTGTTCTTATTATTATTTTCATGATAAATTGAAGGTGATCATAACTCCGGAAGTGGCATCAAGGAGTGTGAATAGAGGCATAATGGCAGAGCTGGTGAAAGTGTACAAAGAAACTGAGTTGGGGATGAGGTTTCCTACTTACGATGGCAGAAAAAGTCTATACACAGCCGGGGAGCTTCCTTTTGCTTGGAAGGAGTTCAATATTGAACTTGTGGATCAAGAGGATGGTATCAATGGTCCCAAGTAAGTAGCATTCATTGCATCTGTTTTGACTCTGTTAATTATTATGGTATATGTGCCAGCTCTGTTTTGTCTCTCTCAGTTCTGAAATTCTTAATTATAGCAAATTATGTAAACAAATACTGACCCCTCTCCCCGACCAATAAAATAAAAGGAAGATGTAAAAAAGGAAACCGAGTGTCTCAATGTATTTTTAATTTTCTTAAATTTGTTTATTTTTTTAAATTATTATGGAAACCAACCGTTGGTTTCCATTTTTAAAGGAAACCGACTATCTTTTGGTGGTTTGATAGGATAAATATTCTAGTTATTTTAATTGAAACTAAAATTGCAACTTTAAAATGTCTTCTAGATAAAAAAGGCTCTAAGAGGAGTAAAAGTTGAAGTAACACAAAGGGGCAATGTACGAAGAAAGTATCGAGTTTCAGGATTAACATCTCAACCCTCAAGAGAACTAGTGTAATAATTATATCTGGTCTAACTTCCTTGAATTTTTATTTTTTCATTAGATTGGACTCAGTTACATTTTGTTTATCTTTATATATTTTTTAATGTGTACTTAATGCTAGTGGTTTTCTAGGCTTGCAAGATTGTTAAGGGACATCGATATACAAAACGATTGAATGAGAAGCAAATTACCAATCTCCTAAAAGTTACATGTCAAAGACCTAGGGATCGAGAAGTTGATATTTTGCAGGTATATTTTGATAGTAAAGTCTTACTATCTTGCATTTTTAGTCATTTTGCAGGTATATTTTGATATTTTGCAGGTATACTAGACATATTGTTCTTACATTAATCTGCTGCTATTTATAGGAATTTAATCCAGATCCTGTGATACCAATATGTACAGCAAGGCCTGAGCATGTAGAGAAAGCTTTAAAGCACGTTTATCATGCATCTATGAACAAACTAAAAGGAAAAGAACTAGAGCTTCTACTAGTTATTCTGCCGGACAATAATGGGTCCTTGTATGGTACGTTATCGAAGAACTTGAGTTGCTCGAACTGTTATGAAATTGAAGGTTTATTTTGAATTTGATCTGATTCATTGGTTTTAGGGGATCTAAAGCGAATATGCGAAACTGATTCATTGGTTTTCATTATTCTAAGCTGCACATAATTGTAATTTGAAATATTTTATTTTTACTTTACCCCAAATGGTATTTGCATTTAGAGATACCCCCAAATAATTTAAAATATTCTATTCCCAATATAATTGGATGGCTCGTCATTTCATTTGCCAAAATGAGTGATCATTGTTAATTTCATTGGATGGGTTCATAATGTTTTGTTTGCATTACCGGAGGAGTTTTTTGAGTGGCTGAATTTGGCGCCTATCCCGTCCTCTGGGGCAGATGGGTTGAGGTGGTCGAGGTCTCACGATGGCCTCTTTTCTGTTAAAAGTTATTATCTTGGACTGAGGGGTGATGGGGGTGCCTCTTTCCCCTGGAAGGCCATTTGGAAGAGTTTTGCGCCTTCGAAGGTTTGCTTCTTTGTGTGGACCGCTGCCAGACAGGCTATCTTGACTATTGAGGGGCTTCAGAAGAGAGGGAGGAGGTTGGCCAACAGGTGCTGGTTGTGTAAGAAGGAGGAGGAGACGTCCAATCACCTCCTTCTCCACTGTCAGGTGACTAGGGGCCTTTGGGACTTGTTCTTCACGCTTTGTCAGATTCATTGGGTTATGCCTCATTCGGTTATTGAGATGATGGCGGCTTGGAGGAGCCCTAGAGGTTGGACTGGACCGAGGGTTCTGTATAGGATGGTCCCTCATTGTATTCTTTGGACTGTCTGGCAGGAGAGGAACAGGAGATGCTTCGAGGGGATCGAAATTGATCCCTCTCGAGTTCGGTACAACTTTTTGAGCCTTCTTCTTACCTGATTCAGGAAAAGGCATGACTCATCGCTAGATCATTTTCTTGACTTTTTGGAGGAATTTTAGGTGGTAGACTTGGTTGTTCCGGGCTTCGGCCCTTTGTTTTTGTGCTTGGTATATTTCCTGTATACGGGATTCCGCCCCCTTAGGCGAGTTGTTTTTATGATATCATTTGCTTATAAAAAAAAAAAAAAAATGAACGTCAACACAACAAAGTTATCTATGATTTAACTGTTTTTATTATTAAAAATTGTACATTATTTATTAGAAAAACAGAAATACTATTATGTCCGAATTTTTGACAGAATTTTGGGTGACAAACTGACTTATCGGCTTGTTATTAGTTGGTTTATGGGATCCGCGCAAGCGGAACCTCAAAACCAACCAATAACAAGCCGACATGTCAGTTTGTCACCCAAAATTCTGTCAAAAATTCGGGCGCCCTATAAGTGCTCTTAGAAAAAACACTTTCTTAACTGTATAAATAAAAATAGTTTTTCAACGATTAAAATATTTTTTTGGTTAAAAAAACTATTTCATTTTTTGTAAAACAGTTTTATATATAATTTTTATAAAAGAGTTAATTATAATTTTTTTTGGTAAAAGGGTTCATCTTATTCCTAAAACAGAGAACATCATAACCGTTGTATTTTTCTTTTATAAAGATTTGGCTTATAGAGATTTGGCTTTTTCAAGGAACTTTGTAAATTTAAGATCTATTGTAATATTTATTTTGAAAATAGGACAATAAATATTTTTTTTATAGTTTTAATCCATATTTTTGAATAAAACGTCAACCAATCACATCATGCCACGTGTTCCTTTAATTTAAAAATAGAGACTAAAAACAAAAACAAGATATTTATTATCCTATTTCTATAAACAATATTATTTTAAATTCCAAAATTACATAATCTACTTTTTCAATGACCATGTGCCGTTGTACTCACAGTTTAGGTTTTGAAGACTTCCACCTTGACAACTAAGCAACACTGCTTTTGTTTGGCCACCAAACGCGGGCATAGAAAAATGAATAATGATTCAAGTCTAAATTTTTTTTTTAAATATTTCATATTTCGTATTATATTTTGTGATATTAGAACCTTCAAGACACGCCACTTTACTATTTTGAGAATATTTTTTGGGAAGGATAGCATCACTCGGTAGAAATTCTCTAACAGGTATATGTTCTATGTCGTAGCGACCACATTCAACAGAAACATCATATCTCTGTTTCTCTCTCATTTCTATCCGGTTAATGCAAAGAAACATCATATCTGTTTCTCTCTCATTTCTATCCATACCAGATACGTTCAAAACTCGTATATAAATTCCTCCCATAAACAACTAATCTCCATCCATCCAAATTCCAATCTTGTGATAATTAAAAGAAGTAGCACACAAGACAACTCCCCCACATGGAGACATCCTCCCGCACTTTGGAAATCAATGTGATCTCTGGCGAAGGCCTAAAATTCAACAGGAGACAGCCAGTTAAGAGCAATGCTTTCGTTACCATCTCAGTCGACTCTTTTAACACTCAAACCACGAGGGTAGATAAGGAAGGTGGCAGCTACCCTGCTTGGAACGAAAATTTTGTTGTCCAAATGCCCATGCATGCACGTTTTATTACCTTGGAAGTGCAATGCAAGACATATTCAGGAAAAAAAGTTGTCGGAACCGCGAGAGTGCCGACTTCGGATTTCACGGGAGGTTATGTGCCCCAAAATTATCTGCATTTTTTGAGTTATAGATTGAGAGATAAAAAAGGGGAGCGTAATGGGATTATTAATATCTCCGTCAGAGTGAAGGTGGCCCCGGAAAATGAGGATTACTCGAGACTAAGGGTAGCACAGCCAATAGCTGGTTATACCACTAGTTATTTGCGACCTTTGGGGACAACTCTGGTTGCTGGAAAGGTTTCAAGTGGCGCTGTGACCGGGATTCCGGTTTGGCATCCCTACAAGGTGTAAATTTGGCTTTCTTTTATGTTTGGATTACCGGGTCAAGAACATTGAATATGTTGGGACACTTTATATATTGGAATGAAAAAAAAGAGAAATTTAAAAATAAAATCAGAAAATTAATTTTAAGTTTACTGTTCAAAATTAAATTATTTCCTCATATAATTATCGGAAATATGAACCGCATGCGTTGAATCCAAATATTTACTGCACATTAAAAATAAACAATATTACCTCAATTGTTTATAAAATATCTGTCGTAGACGATTCTTGGGTTGAGTCGCGGAGTAGGTCGCTCTCAAAACTAAAGTCTTAGTTTTGTAAATATATCCGTTCAACAACAAACAAAGCAAGTAGGAAATCATTGTTTTCATTATAGACAAAGTAGTGGGGATTGTGGGTACACAAGTGGGTATAGTGGGTAAGGAGGAGCCGAAAGTTGTGTACAAGTGGGATTAAAAAAAAAGTTTCCCACACGCGTTGTTTTAAAATACAAACAACCAACAATCCCCCACTTGGATTTTAAAAACACACTCATTTGTTACAATCCTCCGCTAATAAATTTTGGAAATTATTGAGCAATAATTATCTATAGAATTGTGCATAAGTAAAGGTGTCTTTCGACTTGAACATTTACATTAGGCGATTAATCAGTGCCGCTGGCGCGGACCCACATTTCCGGACCCAAATCATTTGTTGAATGTGGCTCCGCGCCAGCGGCACTAATTAATCGCGATATTTTTTATTGAAAAAAAATGTTTTTTATATTAATTGAAAAAGACTGTTTTTTTTTAGTATAAAAAAACTATTTTTTTTAATATAAAAACCGTTTTTTTTTAATATAAAAAACTGTTTTTATATTAAAAGTTATAAACAAAACAGTAAGAAACTTAAAAAAAAAATGAAAAAAAAGAAGGAAGAATGCGGTTTGTAGGCGGTCCCCAGGCGGGACGTTTAGAATTTCTCTATAATATAAGAGGTAAGTAAAGTAAAAAATAGCCCTATTTTTCTCATGTCACGGGGAAAAGATATTTGATTGAGACAAAAGTTATTCTTATTCGGACAATCTCAAAAAACGCACTGAACAGTGAACAATCATTTCGCTCTTTTCCAAGCAACCGTCCAAATCTATCATTAAACAATTTCACTACGCGTAATATTTGGCAAACATCACCACATATCAATAATTCATAATTTACTCGTCTAAAATCCTACACCAGATCCCTTCATTCCCGTCCTACGAGCATTGGAAAAGCTCACAGATTCGCCATTTTCTTTAAAAAATCACTTAAATTAACTTTAAACATAAAACTGTCGGTTCTTCTCATCCACATATTCGGACAAATCACATAACCCAAATTTATCCCCAAAATATTTTACAAGTGCGGACAATAAACACACATCCGGTTAAAAATTATAAATAAAGGATTTCCCATATATATGAGAATATTACACACAATTCAAGAACATAAGCAGATAGGAATATGATAGATGAATAAATAACAAGAATTTCAATTAGGATTACCTTCAAGGCTTTTACGTAATTTCTACGGATTTTTCTACACTTTTTCTCCTCACTTTTTCTTCCTAAACATCAACTTTCTATTTCCTCAAGCTAACAACACTTGAAACTGAACCTAGGGATTAATTTGATGAAAAAATATGATAGATGGAGAAGTTTAAGTCGGCCAAGGCATGCCTCCTTTCCATCCAATCAAATTAAGCCATTTAATTTACTAAAAGACAATTTACCACTTAAAGGGAATGGACAGATTTGCCCCTTGTTCGTAAATTCGATATAACTCTTTACTCGGGCATCCGTTTGATGCACCGTTTGTTGTGTTACAACCCTAATTCACATGTCTACAACTATCTGGTTTTTATCCCAAGTCAATTGTAATGTGATAAGGGTCAAAACTAGTCTCTAACAGGAACAATTCTACCAAAAATAACAAAATTTTGTGTTTGTAAATAATTCGACCTTTCATGATTTATGAAAGTATGATTATAATAAACATAATCATTTAACATTAGATATACTAATAGCACATTATTCATATCACATAAGATAAGCATGATTTAATTATAATTTGTCATAATTATATTCGGGTTGTCACAATAACGGTTCTAAAATTTTGCAATAGTCAGGGTTCTATTGTTATGGATAAAATTACTGGTATCAATCTTTACCATAAATGGTATCTTATAATAGGTCTTTCAACCTTTCATTTTTCACTAGCGATAGCTAATGGTATCACCATATACTCCATCATTAATTGTGTCAACAATTAATAATTCTTGGAGTTCCAAACAATTGCATCTTAATATGTGTTTGACACATATCCATTATTGATTCAGAATCAATTCTACGTTTGTGATTTTTATCAAAACACATAACATTACTCAATAGCATAAGAATGAACTTTTTAATTATAAACCTTCATATTACTCCCACAAATAATAATTACAAGTCAACTGTATTTAGTAGCGCAATTAAGACTATATAAGATGTTAGCATATTCATCTTTCTTAACACTTTATATAGTGCTCTTGTACTTGGATCATGTGGAGTACAAGATGGTTCAAAATTATCATATATTTATTAAATATATATTCTTGTATTTCAAGGTACTCAATCAATTAATGATCCATAGTTGGTCTTGTAATTTTAACAAGTAATATTCTTCTTTCATTGAAACTGTTTATGCTAACACTTTGACTTAGCATGAATTTGATTTTCTAGGTAACAAAATAGTATAACCTTTATAATAAATAAGAGTGCATTCATATTTCAACATGCTCAGTGATAAACACGATTCATATTATTCTCAATTCATTCTCATACATGTTCTTTTTATGTTGATATTAAGGCTTACAAAATTTTATAGGCTTTCTTCACATATCCCAAACTTTTTAATCCATATATACTTGAAACTTGAATTTATTTCACTACAAGAATTTGCACCATTAGCAACATACAAATTATGTTGCTAAAATTAGAATTTTGTTGCTAAAAGGTATCGGCAACAGATTTCACTCTGTTGCCAGCTTGTTGCCCATTGCCTGTCTAGGAAACCATTTGGCAGCACAACAGGCTTGTGTTGCTGAAAGTATAATTTTGGCAACACGCAATTGTGTTGCCAAAAGTATTTTTTAATTTGTCAAATTTATAATAAAAAATATTATTTGTGTTGCCAAAAGTCACTCAACAGCAACAAAAAAAGTTGTGTTGCCAAAACGCTATACATTTGGCAACACAGGTCCTGTGTTGTCAAAAGCAATATCTTTGGCAACACAAGAGCTGTGTTGCCAAAGGTATATCCTTTTGGCAACACAACTCTTGTGTTGCCAAAAGTCGTACCTTTGGCAACACATCTCTTGTGTTGCCAAAAGCCATACCTTTGGCAACCAAACATGTGTTGCCATATCCAAAGTGATAGATGTAGATGATAACTTTTAGAGACAAAAAATTATGTTGCCAAAAGTACAATATTTTATTTATTACAATTGTAAGCACTTTTAAACCTGCAGTTTTTCATCAAACGTGCAACCTTCTAATCCAAAATAACATTACGCATTTTTCATACAATCATAAGTAATACAAAATTTCGCAATTTTCAACCAAATCTGATAAATATGAATTACAAAATAATATTTCATCACAATCCAAGTATAAAGGTACAAAATAAATGTCTCCCAAATAAGAACGTAACAAAAGATGTAAACATGATCTAACCTAATACATTAACACATTAAAATATGTTAAAAAAATCCACGTAAACTAAAACGATGACAATATCGCTCCCCTATACTATAAGAAACCACAGCTCCAAGCCACCACGAACATAATAACTCCAAGCAAAATCCATCATAACCTGCACAAGATACAAAAATAAATTACTACATGGGTTTGTATAACTTCAAATGCATGTATGTTTGACTTGATCAATTTAAAACACTATTTAATTTCAGAAATTTTGGGCAGAGTTTCCTTTGTTTATTCATGAAATCCAACATGTTTTTAACATTAAAATAAACCCAACAGCAAAAAACGCAGCTAAACCGCCATTAAATCCGTTTCGCCAATTTAATATCTAAAAATAGTATCCGAGTAGCTACATAAACTTAAATAAGTATCCGAGTAGCTACGTACCTCGATCCTCCGTATCCATTGACGTTTCCATGTGTCGCAAATCCATTTTCATTCTACACAAAATACAAAATAAATTATAATATATCCGACTTCAAAAGATAATAATAATTTATAACTATTATAGTTATATATATATAAACATTTATATATAACTATAAAAAAAAAGTGTTTAAAAAAAACATTAATATATATGTCTAAAAAAACAAAGTGTCAATTTTTAAAATAAATTGGACATAGACTCCTTTGTTTATTGGACTATCCACCCTTTTTAAAGGGTAACGACAAATCCAACAATATAAAAAAAAATCCCAAATTCGTCTAACAAAAGGTTCAATGAAACAAAATTCTTATTGCCCGTGTTCGATGTGAACTAACCAACTGTCACGTGTTCACTTCCATGGGGACATCACCATGGTACATCAAATAGCACTCCATATACTTCCCTTGACGGGGGTTCCATATTGCCAAATTTCATCATTCATATTGTGTTCACTAACGACACAAAACTAAAGTGCCATAGCTTCATTTTTTTCCACGTGGAATGGGACTAGAGAGAATCATTTGAAAAACCATAATGTATATATATACTGGGCAAAAAAGCTACAAAACCATTGAAATTCCAAGACACATGTTGACATTACATACTGGACTGCAATGGAGAAACAAAAATAACAAGCATTCTAGTCAACGAGAGGGTCCCGACTTGCTTATGTGTCGACAAAACTACAAGTACCGTACATGTCGTATTCATAATCCTCGTTATATATAACTAAGTTGGTTATGTCGTATTCATAATCCTCGTTATATATAACAGTGTATATAACTATTTTATGTATATATATACACATATATAAAACAGTTATATACACTGTTTTATGTATACATATAAAAAAACAGTATATATATATATATATATATATAACTGTTTATGTATATATATATAGTATATATAACTGTTTATATATAGTATATATATATATATATATATATATATATATATATATATATATATATATATATATATATATATATATATATATACGCATATATATATACGCATATATATATACATAAAACAGAAACAGTTATATATACATACATAAAACAAAAACAGTTATATATACTATATATATAAACATATATATACATAAAACAATTATGTATATATATACATAACAGTTATATATACTAAAAAAGTTATATACAAAAAACAGTTATATACATAAAACAGTTATGTATATATATACATAACAGTTATATATACTAAAACAGTTATGTATATATATACATAACAGTTCTTATGTATATATATACATAATTGTTTTATGTATATATAACAGTTATGTATATATATATACATAACAGTTCTGTATATATATATATTGTTTTATGTATATATATATATATACATATATACATATATATGTATATATATATATATACACACAGTTATGTATATATATATATATATATATATATATATATACATAACTGTGTGTATATATATATATATACATATATATGTATATATGTATATATATATATATATATATACATAAAACAATATAAGTATATACAGAACTGTTATGTATATATATATACATAAAACAGTTATGTATATATATACATAACAGTTATGTATATATGTATATATGTATATACAGTTATATATATATATATATAACTGTATATATATATATATACACATAACTGTGTATATATATATATACACAGTTATGTATAGACAGTTATACATATGTATATGTGTATATACATATATATGTGTATATACATCTATATATATATAACATGTGTATATATATATATATATATATATATATCATGTGTATATATATAACTGTGTATATATATATATATGTATATACACATATACATACAGTTATGTATATATATATATATATATATATATATATATACACAGTTATATATATGTACTGTATATACTATTCCTAGTCAGTACTTCATCTTTTTCATCATGTGTGTAACGTTGTAGAACTCGTACATGGATTAGAGCAATGGAATATGTTCCTTGGTGCCATTAGAGATGACTTGTACATGCGGTTCTAACAGGAAACCACTAATGTAAATGTCCTTACCTTTGCGTTGAATTTACAGGACTAAAGTATTGGTTCCTTCTCCTTAGAGTAAGTATTGGTACCGTTTTGTTGTTGTTTTACGTTTTCACCATTCGATGGCATGTTTTTATGCATAAGTCAAACTTTTTACAAATTCACGTCGTACACTCAAACCGGGAGCCCCGTGACTACGCGGTCGGTTCCTACGAGTCGCATTAGTCCCGTGCGAGGTGTTCGTGACTCTTACGGGACGGTTTTGTGGCTGTTTTACGTTTACACCTTTCGATGACATGTTTTTATGCTTAAGTCAAATTTTTTGCAAATTCACGCCGTACACTCAAGCCGGGAGCCCCGTGACTACGCGGTCGGTTCCTACGAGTCGCATTGGTCCCGTGCGAGGTGTTCGTTTCTCTTACGGGACCGTTTTGTGGAAAATTTACGTTTTCACCCTTCGATGGCATGTTTTTATGCATAAGTCTAATTTTTTGCACATTCACGTCGTACACTTAAACCGGGAGCCCTGTGACTACGTGGTAATTTCCTACGAGTCGCATTGGTCCCGTGCGAGGTGTTCGTGACTCTAACGGTACCGTTTTGTGGCTGTTTAACGTTTTCACCCTTCGATGGCATGTTTTTATGCATAAGTCTATTTTTTTGTAAATTCACGTCGTACACTCAAACCGGGAGCCCCGTGACTACGCGATCGGTTCCTACGAGTCACATTGGTCCCGTACGAGGTGTTCGTGACTCTTACGGTACTGTTTTGTGGCTCTTTTACGTTTTCACCGTTCGATGGCATGTTTTTATGCTTAAGTCTAATTTTTTGCAAATTCACGTCGTACACTCAAACCGGGAACCCTGTGACTATGCGGTCGGTTCCTACGAGTCGCATTGGTCCCGTGCGAGGTGTTCGTGACTCTTACGGGACGATTTTGTGGTTGTTTTATATTTTCACCCTTCGATGGCATGTTTTTATGCATAAGTCTAATTTTTTGCAAATTCACGTCGTACACTCAAACCGGGAGACCCGTGACTACGCGGTCCAGTTCCTACGAGTCGCATTTGTCCCGTGCGAGGTGTTCGTGACTCTTACGGGACCGTTTTGTGGATGTTTAGCGTTTTCACCATTCGATGGAATGTTTTTATGCTCAAGTCTAATTTTTTGCAAATTCACGTCGTACACTCAAACCGGGAGCCCCGTGACTACGCGGTCGGTTCCTACGAGTCGCATTGGTCCCGTGCGAGGTGTTCGTGACTCTTACGGGACCGTTTTGTGGATGTTAATCGTTTTCACCATTCGATGGAATGTTTTTATGCTCAAGTCTAATTTTTTGTAAATTCACGTCGTACACTCAAACCAGGAGCCCCGTGACCACGCGGTCGGTTCCTACGAGTCGCATTGGTCCCGTGCGAGGTGTTCGTGACTCTTACAGGACCTTTTTGTGGTTGTTTTATGTTTTCACCCTTTGATTGCATGTTTTTATGCTTAAGTCTATTTTTTAAAAATTTAAGTCGTACACTCAAATCGGGAGCCCCGCGACTACGCGATCGGTTCCTACGAGTCACATTGGTCCCGTGCGAGGTGTTCGTGACTCTTACGGGACCGTTTTGTGGATGTTTTATGTTTTCACCATTCGATGGAATGTTTTTATGCTTAAGTCTAATTTTTTGCAAATTTACGTCGTACACTCAAACCGGGAGTCCCGTGACTACGCGGTCCAGTTCCTACGAGTCGCATTTGTCCCGTGCGAGGTGTTCGTGACTCTTAAGGGACCGTTTTGTGGATGTTTAGCGTTTTCACCATTCGATGGAATGTTTTTATGCTCAAGTCTAATTTTTTGCAAAATCACGTCGTACACTCAAACCGGGAGCCCCGTGACTACGCGGTCGGTTCCTACGAGTCGCATTGGTCCCGTGCGAAGTGTTCGTGACTCTTACGGGACCGTTTTGTGGATGTTTAGCGTTTTCACCATTCGATGGAATGTTTTTATGCTCAAGTCTAATTTTTTGCAAATTCACGTCGTACACTCAAACCGGGAGCCCCGTGACTACACGGTCGGTTCCTACGAGTCGCATTGGTCGCGTGCAAGGTTTCGTGACTCTTACAAGACCGTTTTCTGGATGTTTTACATTTTCACCATTCGATGGAATGTTTTTATGCTTAAGTCTAATTTTTTGCAAATTTACGTCGTACACTCAAACCGGGAGTCCCGTGACTACGCGGTCCAGTTCCTACGAGTCGCATTTGTCCCGTGCGAGGTGTTCGTGACTCTTACGGGACCGTTTTGTGGATGTTTTGCTTTTTCACCATTCGATGGAATGTTTTTATGCTTAAGTCTAATTTTTTACAAATTTACGTCGTACACTCAAACCGGGAGTCCCGTGACTACGCGGTCCAGTTCCTACGAGTCGTATTTGTCCCGTGCGAGGTGTTCGTGACTCTTACGGGACCGTTTTGTGGATGTTTAGCGTTTTCACCATTCGATTGAATGTTTTTATGCTCAAGTCTAATTTTTTGCAAATTCACGTCGTACACTCAAACCGGGAGCCCCGTGACTACGCGGTCGGTTCCTACGAGTCGCATTGGTCCCGTGCGAGGTGTTCGTGACTCTTACAGGACCGTTTTGTGGATGTTTAGCATTTTCACCCTTCGATGACATGTTTTTATGCATAAGTCTATTTTTTGCAAATTCAGGCAGTACACTCAAACCGGGAGACCCGTAAATACGCGGTCGATTCCTACGAGTCGCATTGGTCACGTACGAGGTGTTCGTGACTCTTACAGGACCATTTTGTGGTTATTTTACGTTTTCACCCTTCGATTGCATGTTTTTATGCTTAAGTCTATTTTTTGAAAATATACGTCGTACACTCAAATCGGGAGCCCCGCGACTACGCGATCAGTTCCTACGAGTCACATTGGTCCCGTGCGAGGTGTTCGTGACTCTTACGGGACCGTTTTGTGGATGTTTTACGTTTTCACTATTCGATGGAATGTTTTTATGCTTAAGTCTAATTTTTTGCAAATTTACGTCATACACTCAAACCGGGAGCCCCGTGACTATGCGGTCGGTTCCTACGAGTCGCATTTGTCCCGTGCAAGGTGTTCATGGCTCTTACAATACCGTTTTGTGTCTATTTTATGTTTTCACCGTTCGATGGCATGTTTTTAGACATCAGTCTAATTTTAGGCAAATTCACGTCGTACACTCAAACCGGGAGCCCCGTGACTACGCGGTCGGTTCCTACTAGTCGCATTAGTCCCGTGCGAGGTGTTCGTGACTCATACGGGACGATTTTGTGGTTGTTTTATATTTTCACCATTCGATGACATGTTTTAATGCATAAGTCTAATTTTTTGAAAATTCACGGCGTACACTCAAACCGGGATCCCCGTGACTACGCGGTCGGTTCCTACGAGTCGCATTGGTCCCGTGCGAGGTGTTCGTGACTCTTACGGGACCGTTTTGTGGCAGTTTTACGTTTTCACCCTTCGATGGCATGTTTTTATGCATAAGTCTAATTTTTTGAAAATTCACGTCGTACACTCAAACCAGGAGCCCCGTGACTACGCGGTCGGTTCCTACGAGTCACATTGGTCCCGTGCGAGGTGTTCGTGACTCTAACGGTACCGTTTTGTGGATGTTTAACGTTTTCACCCTTCGATGGCATGTTTTTTGACATAAGTCTAATTTTAGGCAAATTCACGTCGTACACTCAAACCGGGAGCCCCGAGACTACATGGTCGGTTCCTACGAGTCGCATTAGTCCCGTGCGAGGTGTTCGTGACTCTTACGGGACGATTTTGTGGTTGTTTTACATTTTCACCCTTCGATGGCATGTTTTTTATGCATAAGTCTAATCTTTTGAAAATTCACGTCGTACACTCAAACCGGAAGCCCTGTGACTACGCGGTCGGTTCCCACGAGTCGCATTGGTCCCGTGCGAGGTGTTCGTGACTCTTACGGGACCGTTTTGGGGTTGTTTTACGTTTTCACCCTTCGATTGCATGTTTTTATGCATAAGTCTATTTTTTAAAAATATACGTCGTACACTCAAATCGGGAGCCCCGCGACTACGCGGTCAGTTCCTACGAGTCACATTGGTCCCGTGCAAGGTGTTCGTGACTCTTACGGTACCGTTTACTGGCTGTTTTACGTTTTCACCGTTCGATGGCATGTTTTTAGACATAAGTCTAATTTTAGGCAAATTCACATCGTACACTCAAACCGGGGGCCCCGTGACTACGCGGTCGGTTCCTACGAGTCGCATTGGTCCCGTGCGAGGTGTTCGTTTCTCTTACGGTACCGTTTTGTGACAGTTTTATGTTTTCACCCTTCGATGGCATGTTTTTATGCATAAGTCTAATTTTTTGCAAATTCACGTCGTACACTCAAACCGGGAGCCCCGTGACTACGCGGTCGATTCCTACGAGTCACATTGGTCCCGTGCGAGGTATTCTTGACTCTTACGGTACCGTTTTGTGGTTGTTTTATGTTTTCACCTTTCGATGGCATGTGTTTAGACATAAGTCTAATTTTTTTCAAATTCACGTTGTACACTCAAACCGGGAGCCCCGTGACTAAGCGGTCGGTTCCTATGAGTCGCATTAGTCCCGTGCGAGTTGTTCGTGACTCTTACGGTACCGTTTTGTGGCTGTTTTACATTTTCAGCCTTCGATTCCTTATTTTTATGTATAAGTCTAATTTTTTGCAAATTCACGTCGTACACTCAAACCGGGAGCCCCGTGACTACGCGATCGATTCCTATGAGTCGCATTGGTCCCGTGCGAGGTGTTCGTGACTCTTACGGGACCGTTTTGTGGCTGTTTTACGTTTTCACCCTACGATGGAATGTTTTTATGCTTAAGTCTAATTTTTTGCAAATTCACGTCGTACACTCAAACCGGGAACCCTGTGACTATGCGGTCGGTTCCTACGAGTCGCATTGGTTCCGTGCGAGGTGTTCGTGACTCTTACGGGACCGTTTTGCGGTTGTTTTACGTTTTCACCCTTTGATGGCATGTTTTCGTGCATAAGTTTAATTTTTTGCAAATTCACGTCGTACACTCAAATCGGGAGCCGCGTGACTACGCGGGCGGTTCCTACGAGTCGCATTGGTCCCGTGCAAGTTGTTCGTGACTCTTACGGGACCGTTTTGTGGCTGTTTATCGTTTTCACCCTTCGATGGCATGTTTTTATGCATAAGTCTAATTTTTTGCAAATTCACGCTGTACACTCAAACCAGGAGCCCTGTGACTACGCGGTCGGTTCCTACGTGTCGCATTGGTCCCGTGCGAGGTGTTCGTGACTCTTACATGACCGTTTTGTGGTTGTTTTACGTTTTCACCCTACGTTGGCATGTTTTTAGACTTAAGTCTAATTTTTTGCAAATTCACGACGTACACTCAAACCGGGAGCCCCGTGACTACGCGGTCGGTTTCTACGAGTCACATTGGTCTCGTGCGAGGTGTTCGTGACTCTTACGGGACCATTTTGTGGTTGTTTTATGTTTTCACCCTTCGATGGCATGTTTTTATGCTTAAGTCTATTTTTTGCAAATTTACGTCGTACACTCAAACCGGGAGCCCCGTGACTACGCGGTCGGTTCCTACGAGTCACATTGGTCCCGTACGAGGTGTTTGTGACTCTTACGGGACCGTTTTGTGGCTGTTTTATGTTTTCATCCTTCGATTGCATGTTTTTATGCTTAAGTCTATTTTTTGCAAATTTACATCGTACACTCAAATTGGGAGTCACACACAACATTA
This sequence comes from Sambucus nigra, assembly GCA_949130495.1. Taxonomy (NCBI): domain Eukaryota; kingdom Viridiplantae; phylum Streptophyta; class Magnoliopsida; order Dipsacales; family Adoxaceae; genus Sambucus; species Sambucus nigra. The sequence goes on along the minus strand of OX422221.1, from coordinate 239,617,811 downwards.
TAATTGTTAAACAAAAAATGATCTAAAGCTTGCATGCTATGAAATTATAACTATTAACAAAAAATGACTCATTACAAACAATACAACGAACAATATAACAATACATACAACGAACAATATAGCAATACGTGATATATATATATATATATATATATGATCAAATATAACAATATATATATATTACAATATATATAATCAGATATATATATGATTAGTATATATATGATTAGATATATATACGAGAGCATTTGACTTCAGAATACTTGTTTTTTTTCTATTGACTGCATAAATTTGATCTTCCAACCCAAAGGAGGATAATCTCTTTTGGCAGCTCAATCCTCACGGTAATAATTATGCCAATTCTGCCTGAAAATCCTTTAGTTATAGTTCAAGATGCCCCATTAAACTGAACTGATGTAAATATATATATATATATATATATATATATATATATATATATATATATATATGTGTGTGTGTGTGTGTGTGTGTGTGTGTGTGTATGTATACCAGATATTTATATATGATTATCATATATAAATATCAGTATATAATCAGACATATGATATATCAGATATATGATAATCAGGTATATTTATATGATTATATATATATCAGTATATATTATTTAAATATATCAGTATATATTATATAAATATATCAGTATATATTATATAAATATAACAGTATATATATATGATGTATATATTATATCAGTATTATATATTATATCAATATATATTATATCAGTATTATATATTATATCAGTATTATATATTATATCAGTGTATATGATATATATATATATATATATATATATATATATATATATATATATATATATATATATATATATATATATATATATATATATATATATATAGAGAGAGAGAGAGAGAGAGAGAGAGAGAGGGATACCCGGTAAAAGATGGAGCGGTGGTGACTAGTGGGGCGGAGCGACGATGACGGTGGTGGCCGGCGGGGCGCCAGACTTTGATCGCGATGGAGAGGTTTCAGAAAGGAGGGTTCGTGTGTTTGTTTTTGACGTAAAGTGTTTCGGAAATAAGGGTTTGGAACTTAATTCTTATTTGACAAAAAGATAAAATACATTTGGCATCACAATTTTTGTTGTTGCCAAAAGTCTTCTATTTTCTCAACACACTCTTGTGTTGCCAAAAGTCACCATATATTTGGCAACAAACAATTATGATGCTAAAAGCTAATATTCTCCCCCCTTTTATTTTGGTACCTTCCCGCTTAAAATTTTAACCTTTGGCAACAAAATTTATTTTATGCTGCCAAAAGTACCCTCTAAAATAGTCTTTTGGCAACATAAATAAGATTTTGTTGCCAAAAGGTATCTTTGGAAACAAAAATAGCTTGTGTTGTTAAATATTGTTGCTAATGGTGTAAATTCTTGTAGTGTTTTCACAGTTAAATGTCTTAGCTATCACTTAAACCAATATCTCTCTAGGTTAAAAAAATATTTTAATTCGGATGCCAATATTTTTTGGTCTGCAGAGTCAAGTGGGTTATCTACAGTTGATGCCATCTGCGGGGTGGCCTGATCCCACGAAGCTAGCGTGCTACTGCTCATGGATCAACCTCTATCGGGATCCTCCGCCAAGTACGATTTTCATCTTTTAATCGTTGATTTCTTGATTTAATTATTTTGTGTTGAAAATGTTTAGGGCTACAGATTTTTCATTTAGAGTTGTTCATTTTTCAAATTTTGTGTTTTGGTTTTGCAAGTACTGATTTGGTGATTATATTTTTATTTATATGGTTTAGCAAATAAGGTATACTAATCTTTTTCTTCCCATTTTTTTGAACACACGGTGCTATATAAGGGGTTTTCGGGTTAAAATGAAGTATTGTGATACAAAAATTAGTTTAACCTCAAAATTTGTGTGTTTTCTTTGTAGAAGAGAATAGTAATCCCAACCCTGGATTCAGTTCTATAAATGTGGTAGTGGCGTGGAAGGAATTTAATTTATTGGCATCTACTGAATGGTTTAGATGTTTAAGATACTACAATTTTTTAATGTTATTTCAAGTTCACACTTTCTAGTGCTATATCAAGAAGTTAGGTGTGTGTGCCCCTTTTGAACAAGCTCTGATTTTCTTCCTTTGGTTTTGAATTTATTTTTTTGGTTATACCATTTTTTTAATTGAACAAAACTATTTGCATAAAATTCATTATTTTTTCACTATCATAGGATACATTGATGTTGTGGGCGAACTACTATCAAACATAATCTGAAATTGCATCGCTGCTGGCATAGGGAAGGTTCTGATTGGCGTTGGGTGTAACAAAATATTCAGGTAATGGACAGACCTATGATGAACTTTATTTTAAGGTTAAATTTGCATTGATTCAATTTTTTTAATTATTTTGGGTTTGGATCCTATTTATTTCTAAACCCCGTAATTTTAATTCTTTTGTGCCCCCCTAATGCCTCAAATATATTTTTTGAATGTTTTTTTTTTATACTATATGCAATATGTTTAAGATGTCATAATTTGCAAGTAGAATCTACTTGGAGTAAAGGTACGAAAGAATAGGTAATGAACATCAACTAATTAATTAAATACCTTGCAACCCTCTACTTTTGGATATCACGATGAAATTTCTTAGTTTCTACTACAATGTCTGGATCCATTTATTCTAAATTTTAGTGTTCATAGTAAAGTAAGTTGTGCTTGGAGATTTAAAACCAACTTTTCCTTCGAATAACAATTGTTTCTTCCATTATTTACTTTTCAGCTACTTACTATACCAGATTTGTTGTCTTGATATTCTGCAATGCTCCATCATGGAAATGATCAATAGGTTTGTGGACACGACACTCAATGGTACTATATATCAACTAGGGTAAGCCTGCGCCGATGATACGATGATAATTTTCTTAGGTGTTCATGCTTATAATAGGAGATTTCCTAGAACAACCCCAAAACGGTCTTTAATGATGTTAACAGCGAGAATACGCTGAGAATTTACAAATATTTAGACTTAGGCATAAAAACAAGCCAAATAATGGTGAAAATGTAAAATAATTACAAAAAGCTCCCGTAAGAGGCACGAGCACCTCGCACGAGGCCAATGTAACTTGTACAAACTGAACGTGTAGTCATGGAATTTCCGATTTGAGTATACGAGGAGAATTTGTAAACAGTTAGACTTAGGCTTAAAAACATACCGTTAATGGGTGAAAAAGTAAAACAGCAGAAAAATGGTCTCATAAGAGGCACGAGCACCTCGCACGGGACCAATGTAACTCGTACGAACCGACGGCGTAGTCATCGGACTCCCCGTTTGAGTATACGATGAGAATTTGCAATCAGTTAGACTTACGCTTAAAAACATGCCGTCAAAGGGTGAAAACATAAAACATCCACAAAGCGATCCCGTAAGAGGCACGTGCACCTCGCATGGGACCAATATAACTTGTACAAACCGATCGCGTAGTCACCGGCCTCCCGGTTTGAGTATGCAGCGGGAATTTGAAAATTTAGACTTAGTCTTAAAATATGTCGTCAAGGGGAGAAAATGTAAAACAACCACAAAACGGTCTCGTAACAGGCACGGGCACCTCGTACGAGACCAATGTAACTCGTACGAACCGACCACGTAGTCACCGACCTCCTAGTCTAAGTATACAAAGAGAATTTGCAAAACCTTAAACATGGGCTTAGAACATGACATCAAGGGGTGAAAACGTAAAACAGCCACAAAAAGGTCCCGTAAAAGGCACGGGAACCTAGACACGGGACCAATGTAACTCATATGAACCGACCGCGCAGTCACCGATCTCCTGGTTTGAGTGTACGACGAGAATTTGTAAAAAATTAGACTTAGGCCTAAAATCATGGCGTCAAGGGTGAAAATGTAAAACAGTCACAAAACAGACCCGTAAAAGGTGCGGGCACCTCGCATGGGATCAAAGTAACTCGTACGAACCGACTACGTAGTCATGGGGCTCTCGGTTTGAGTATACTATGAGAATTTGCAAAAATTTAGACTTGGGATTAAAAACATGGTGTCAACGGGTGAAAACGTAAAACAGCCACAAAACGGTCCCGTGAGAGGCAAGAGCACCTCGCACGGGACCAATGTAACTCGTACGAACCTATCGTGTAGTCCCCGGCCTTCCGGTTTGAGTATACGACGAGAATTTTCAAAAATTTAGACTTAGGTTTAAAAACTTGACCTAAAAGTGTAAAAATGTAAAACAGTCACGAAACGGTCCTGTTAGAGGCACGATCACCTCGCACAAGCATTGGTTTGCGACAGGTACATTGTTTATTTATTAATGTTGGTGATATGCGAGATTGTTGTTTTAATTTTTTTTTTCTGGCCGTGTGGGCTTTTGTGTTGATTAAACAAGTTGGTTTTCATGTATAAACAAAGGAGATTCTGTCAAATTTTTTTAAAAATTGTAAAGAATTGTTGATAAGGGAGATTTTTAAAATTTTTTATGGCCGTGCGGACTTTTGTGTTGATTAAACATGTTGGTTTTCCTGTATAAATAAAGGAGACTCTGTCGAATTTTTTTAAAAACTGTAAAGAATTGATGATATGCGAGATTCTTATTTTCAATTTTTTTTATAGCTGTGCGGGCATTTGTATTGATTAAACAGGTTGGTTTTCATGTATAAACAAAAGAGACTGTCAATTTTTTTTTTTAAATTTTAAAAAGCTGTTGATATGATTAACTAATATATTTGGATATTTTATTTTAGTATAATATTATTTTGATAAAATAATTATTTATTTATTGCAGGTTGTGCACAAGAAGTTGAAGAGACATGTTTTTGAGTGTGTTTACTATATGTGACACTAAGAGAAGTTTTTGAAGCGTGACAACCATATTTATCATCTTAATTTAGGGATGATATTTTTTTTGAAAATTGTATATCTTATTAATTAGTATGATTTTGTACTCATTTAAATATTTCGACTTGAATGTAGTTTAATGGCAGAAATTTTTATTGGATACGTGCTTCAATGAATGTGGTTGATATATTGCGTTTATGATCGGATGATTTGATTTATAATGCAAATTAGACGTCAATTATTATTGTAGCATAAAACATATTATAATATAACTATTTATGATAATTTTTTATTTATCAATTGGGACGGTTATAAACCGTTCCTAATACTTATTTGTATTAATTGAGAATACCTTTTGGGACGGTTTTTACCGTCCCTAATACCCATTTTTGCATCAATTGAAATTCCCTTTTGGGACGGTTTTTACCATTTTAATTGGGTTGCCAGATTCTCAGTAGTATTAGGGACAGTTTATTCCCCCCCTAATACTATTGGCGGGAGCGGGAATTTTTTCGCGGGAACACCATTTAGGACAGAAAAATCCGTCCCTAATGCCAAATGCAGAGCGGCCATGAATTAACATTTAGGACGGTAAAATCCGTCCCTAAAATAATTGCGGCGCCTAGTATAAGGGACGGATTTTTTTCGTTGCAAAAACCATCCCTAATACTCTTTTGGGACGTTTTTTGTACTATTAGGGATGGATTTTTACCGTCCCTAATACTCATTTTTCTTGTAGTAGCATTATCAGTACGGATTCACATGCCTATCCATAACTATAATCCGAGATCAAACTCATCACGGTGTATAACTTAACCTTATTGACCACTCAACTATGACAGTTAACTTGTCTCACTACATAGCCATCACACTCATTTTCTAGATCACAAGCTATCACTACTATAAAACTTTTAGTAGGATACGAGTCATCAAGTACTACCTAGAAAACTTTGGGCCAATACTTTTGATGCCACAAGAGATGTTATTTCTCAATGCCACTTCAATTTTCTAAAACCATAATTCAATACCATCATTTTTAACACCAAGTCCCAAGGACTATATAGATTCGTTATTAAATTACTCTGAATCAATATGATTATCTAAACCCAAATCATAACCAAGTCACTTAGGCATTCTAATTTCCATAGAATTATTTATTCTAAATCCACGCTACTTAGTCACCTAATCTCCTAGGTGAAACCACAAGCATACCTGCTAAGATGCAACTGAAATCATTAAGACTTTATAATCATCAAACTTCCACATAATACATATCACATAAGCCTATGGTGCCACCACCTAATGTCCTACACTAAAATCCAATACTTAATAGCTAACACTACCATAACAAATTCAGTGGAATAAGAATGGATGCTAACTTAGCCAATCACCAACTCAAATAGAAGGGCACAACGTGCTCAAGACCTCGACTTTACCATCAAGGTAAAAATTAAAATTGTCACTAGGAAATTGTAACCGTCTCCAACCAATAACGATGCCGACAGATCCACTACTGACCTCACTACGTCACTACCGAAAGGAACATTAAACCTAAAGATCTGCTACAAAGTTATAACGCCCCGATCCGAATTTAAGGGTAATACAGGATCAACCCAATCCGGTTCGTACGTTAATTGTGAAGTGTAGTGAAACAACCTAAATAATATTTATAGTCCAATTTTATTTTTATCTAATATTACTCTTATTATCACGTGATTCCAATTTTCATCAACTAAGTGTTAGGACCCAAGGGAAGTGCACCCATGGCCAAGTAAACAGAGCCACTAATCGTAAATGTAAATAATTACTTACATATATAACGCTCTCAAAGTACGAAACAACATAAAATCTACCGTAACAGAAGGAGTGATGTGAGTAGAATGCTCAGTGGGAACTATACAAATTCAATATAGAAACGAATGGCAGAAAAGAATACTCGCACGCTATGCTACATGAATGTGAAAGTACGTATCTATCTACATATATACCTTTTTACAAATACGTATCCCAATGTACTAAACCGTTTTATTCCAAATACATCATTTAACCCGTTTATTCTCTTTGTCTTTACAAAGAATCATTTTGTATCCTTATTCTTAAAAACTAGCATTCGTTCCCATTAACACACACGATTACACAATTAGCAATTTATTGGGAAAAATATTTCATTTACTTCCAAACATTTATTACCCTACATTCATTAACTCATGCCGAGTTATTAATCATTACTTAAGACTTGCTTTCAACGTACATACACACGTCGTGTTTAGAAAAATACTCAATTTCCTTTGAAAAGTTTACATAACACACGCTTGTGTTCATCGTGGTTCAAACCTCATTAGGTAGTTTAAACATCATTATATCATCTTATTAAACCATTCCATGTTACCACATGAATATTAAACATTTAATGGGTTATTCTTTCATTAGTAAATCAATAAATTAATGCCATTCATTTATGCCTCTTTCATGAATATTCAATTCATTACTTAGCATTTTCTTTAGGGATTCCGCCCCCCCCACACACAAGTCACAACACACGCACACCCACAATTTCACAGAATTTCACCGTCCGACACCGAGCGCCAAGTAAACTGCAGTTGATTTGAGGCCTTTCACTACTAGGGATAACATAACCCTCCTTAATTATTTAACCTGACATCATCCAATATCATTATCTTTTCAATGTGCTCAATATTATTCCAATGTTCACACTATTCAATATTTACGGGTCGAAGCCAAAAGCCTGGACTTAACAGTCCGTTTTTCCATTAACAGTTGGAAAATTATTACTTTATCCTCTAAGTCCTTTATTCACCCACACGTTGATTTTATACCAAAAATTATTCACGCTTTAGGACTTGATTCGTTTTCACCCACACTAGTATAAAACCACTCATCAACATTTTTAATTCATAAAAATGTTCTACTTCAACTAAATTTATCAATTTACCATTTTTGTTGTCAAAACTTGCAATTTAATCATTTAACAAGTGTTATTTTCCAAAAAAGGTAGTTTAGGAACTTAAACACATTTAATTATTAAAAACATGTTTATTGGCATACTTTACTCAACTTTCACATTTTACATTTCACACACCTTTAATATATAAATTCATACGTTTTTTTATATTAAAACCTCCTTTTCACATATTTGATAAACACACTTTATTTTTTACCTTTTCTTACATCCTACACCCATTTACCAATATTTACACACTCATACTATTTTCTTATTATGAGTTTACACACTTTAAAACACCCATTTAATGTGAAAGATTCCCTTTTTACATTTATCTTCACTATTCAAGTAGAAAATCATATTTTTATCTCATAAAATGGTTTAAACAAGCCTAAGGCATTTCTTTGAGCAAAATCACATTATTTATCTTTAAAACATCATTCCAACATATTTTATTTCACAAAATGTCTATGAATAGTGTTTTGAAAATTTTAACACCTCTAAGACCTTCTTTTAAATTCCCTTTTTTATTCAAAACATTAAGACTGTCATTAATAACCCATTAGTGAACCATAATCAATTATCTACACTTTCTATACCCAATATTTGGGAAATAATATTCTAAAATTTACCACTAACTTTAATCTCGTAAAAACTCAACTCTAATCTTGATTTTTTTTATTAAAACATGGAATAATCATTAACAAGCATGAATGAATATTTCTACATATTTAAGACCTTAAATATGTAATAAACCATGCTAAACACTTTGCAAACGTTAAACTACCTTAAGGTTATGAGTTTCCACCTCAAGGTCTTCAATGGAGTAAAATGGATTTCGTAGAAGATGGCTGACTCCCCCACCTTTAAAAGTGGCTTCAAGGGGAGTCATTTTAGCTTCTCTTCAATGCTCCAAACTTGACTCCATGGATGTCCCAAGTAAGACCCCTTTAGAGCTCACAAAACCCCTTCTCTACCTCCCAAAACTCGCTTCAAGAACACCCACTAGCTATCCAAACTTTGGATGGGGCTTTGATGGAGTGTTGATGTCTTTGTGATGGTGTTTAGGTGGTGGGAAAAATGAAGGGAAGGAGTTACAATTTTTTTTGATGAAAATGGTTTGCTAGAACACAAGGATGAGGGGAAAATATTATGCAGGAGACCCAATGTTTTTTTTTTAACAACAATGACTTCCATTCTCTCTCTCTCTCTCTCTCTCTCTCTCTTTCTCTCCCTCTTAAGCTATATGAAGAAGATGTAAGAGAAGACCTAAATGGTCAGAAAAAATGAGTGTCTAAAAACATAAATAACCCTTCCTAAGTTTGAAAATCTGAATTGGACTAAGACTACACCTAACTACCCACTTAATAACCCCCCAAAATGCTGTAATTTTCGTCACTTTCTCTCTCTAAAAATATTTGTTTCTAACTTTTAACTTGAGATTCATACTCCTTGCATTTTTTTGGCTAAAAATCATATTTACACTAGTCGTTTGGCCTCCCGAATTGTCATATACAAGTCGCGCAAGAATCGAGACATCTGCGCAAAACATATTTTTTTCTATTTTTCTTCGCATGTTAATATTCCTTATATTTTTATGAGTCTAAATATATGGTCAAAATGTTATTTTGACTTACTGGTTCTCCTAAACAATTCGCGCAAGTTCGCATCCTACGCGATGCGTGCTGGCGAAAATCCGCCTAAAATGGGTCTAAATAATATTTTCCGAAGACGTCGAAGAAGATAAAGTTTCTCAAAATTAAATTTTAAGTCGATTTGGAGATTTTCATAATATTCTGAACACTTTTACTTTTTTGACGCAAAATAATTTTTATTTATTTTTTGACTTTGGACCCCATGGTATTTTTATATGCATTTTTTTTACCTTATAAAAGTGGTCATTTCGATATTTGGGACCGCGATGCATCATACAAGAATCGCGCAAAGTTTCCTAGCATGCGCATCGCATACTGCCCAAATTACCACATTATTAATAATGACCGTGTCTCAATCATTCCTTGGTATTTTCACGTCAAACTTAACCAACATACTTACTAAGTTTATTAAAACTTAAATACGCATCCAAGCGAACCATGTGACATGGGAATTTTTCTCCTTAATTACTTTTCATAGTGCGTCACTTTTCGTGTCATTTTGCATAATCCCCTTATATATTTTTTCTTTGAATATAATATTTTGATTCTCATTAAATACTTATTTTCTAGGATGGGGTATTTCAGTTGAGATGACCATGATCTTCCTTAGTTGATTGTTTTGTGTGATATGATGACGATAATGATTTTATAAGTGGTTGATTTTAAACTTATCTTGATGTTTGTAAAGTGAACTTTGCTAGGGTTCTATGGATGCTTTGAATCTTCATTGTATTGCTTAGGATCTTCATTGTAACATATCTCGTAATGTATTGAGTGATTATTTTAATATCAAGTACATTAGAGAGAAGATACTGAAGTGTGGTCACATAAATTGTGTTGTCATCATACAAAATCCTTTTGATTAAAATACATTTGGTTTCACATGAGCATATTTGGTTCAATGACTATTTTTTTTTATAGTTATATATTTTAATCAGTTGTTTAGTTCTGCACAATCGACTGACGCACAGTCAAAATATTTATAAAATCCAATCCCAATAATTGTTTTATAAAATTTTCTTTGGCTTTGTCCATGTATTTTTTAATTAAAAATGAATGGAACTCTAAGGCCCTGAACAACTGAAATTCCAGCATGAGGTCAAAAGTTTTTATTTACTGTCTCATGTTTAAATATTATAATTTCAGTAGGTATATATCTTCGCACCTAATATGCCTGTAAAATAGTACGGAGTGGGTTTCAATTTTTACTTGGGAAGTTGAAACGTCTAGGTGTTTTCCTACCATTTTCCAATAAATCCTTCAACTAGTCCACATGTCAATTTTTTTGTAATTTGGTATAAAAAATCCCACTAAAGATGTCCCATTGATAACTCGTATGACCCCTGGACAGTCAGACCAACTCATATAGTATTCAGATGGCAACTTCCTATTTCCATGAAAATGTACCTTACTCTCATGACCAACATCTTCTTCGTTGGTCAACGTATGAATTTCTTCGTTCACCACTCTAGATTATTCTTGAAATACAGTAGGTCGAGGATTGGGGGGGGGGGGGACATCCTACTCTTGTCCCTTTACTCACTTCGGGAAAACGTTAATGCGTGTGAATCACTTTCCACAAAATACATCTACACATAATCCACTTATCACCTGTCATACTAACCATATTAGAATTGTCCTTCTCGAACTTTGGTACGCTCAATTCCTGGTGGCTACTCCCGTTGTTCCCTTAGCTTTGTTGGCCCTAAGGAACGTGCTACTGGCTTCAATAACCCTGACTGAATTCACCATCGCTTGGTAAGAATTTAGATATCCGAATCATTTAAATGAGCCCCCCGATGGGTCTCCCCCTTGCGGTGTTTTACTAGATACTTTTCATCTAGACTCACTTTCTAATAAGTCTTCCTATTATGTTAGCTCCCTTCATAATAGCGTGGAGATATCTTCGGACGACGTGTGACATTTTCACCGTATGGATCGACTGTCCAACCGAATTCTCTATAAGTGTTATCAATCTTTTCTCACGAGTCGATTTCCCACTTGAAATCTTCTTTACCATGGGTATCCACTCCCGCTGATACAAAATTTGCTAAAAGTCTAAATCCATTTACAAATGGACCCCTGTCCGTCCATTCCGTAATGGGTTCAACACGACGTTCTTATCTTATCCTGAACAACTGATGAAAGAGCGTGCAGTTAAACTGTACCTAAGGTCCTTTCATTGACGCAACATTTTCACTACTAATTCATAATTAATTCAAAAGAATTAGAAAAATACGAGCTCGGTGCCCACGCCATCGTAAAGAAAGGATATTCAATTCCATATTTTAGATAAGCAGGTAAATCAAAACGGTTTAGCCAGGGGCGAACTAGTTCGCTTTGTTAGTCAAAACGACGCAGTTTTGATTTTGGTGAACTTTAACCTATGTTCTTTTCCAATTTCAATCCCAATCACCCTCTAAATCATTCCTCTACACTCCCAAACAATATAAATCATAAAGAAACATATATTACATGATTTTAACACACATCAATCATTTTAATTCAAATGATTTAATCTCCAATCATAAAATTAATCAATACTTATGAGTCTCAATTATAAACACCTCAATTTAACCTAGATTTAATTTACCAACGCAATTACTTATGATCAAACCTATAAATCTCTGTCAAGATCGTATCTTTATGAGATGGGATTCGTTCAATAATATCATACATCAATTTACACTGCTATTTATGGAATTTATTTCACCAAAAACTCTATTAACATGCAAACTCTCACTCCAAAAATGATTTTGTTTTACACCTACCATGATATGGACATGAATCACGTCAATTTAACATAAAGAAAGTTACTTACTTGCCTCTAGATATTAATAAGGTTTGATTCCATTATAGATGACGAATCTATGGTTGAATGCTCAAATCCCCTTTGAATTTTCTCCCAATTTGGCATTTCTAGCTTTCTCCCCGCCTTTGTCTATTTTCCTTTCTCTCTTAGGATTTGCCTCTAATGATAATGGTTGTCAACACCTCTAATCTTAGGTTATAAACTCTCTAATTTCGAAATTTGTCTAATGGGGCAAGCCCCCTTGACCCATATACCCCAGTTAGAGCCGAGTATATTCTAAAACTCAAAGGGGACCTTAACACAGCCTACACAAGACCTCCGTTTGAGATACGACATAGTCCCATCGTTATTACTCACTACGACATATAATAATTTATCACATTTTATTTACTGCACACTTAGTAAATTTATTTCATAAATATTAATCATAATCTCTCCCGATTAGTATTAAATAATCACACAATATTTTATTTTAATTATATGTGATTTAAAAAATACCAAAATTAAATAAATTCTAAATTATTCAAAAATACGGGATGTTACAGAATTATTATTTTTTTCATATTTTATATAATAATTTTAGTCTATATAATGACATTTAAAAGTACATATATGATAGATGATAAGGCATCACCATGTCAGTGCAAACAATATCATAGTTGTGACCCAACAAGAAAAGTCACGTGATAATGATGGATGTGGCAATGTCATGTCATCATAAGTGCTAGCACAATGACAATCGATGTTAACATGACATTCACATTCAACAAGTACATATGTGCAACAAATTACATTATTTTTGTGATAATATTTATTTAGAGATTAAAAAAATCGAAAAAATACTAAATATAAAATAATAATTCACAAATTTTTTTGTTAAATGTCCTTATTTCTTATTTACTATAACAGTTCTTCATCGGTGACTTGGTTTAACACTAAATTTATTTGTTTTAGATAATTATTTTACAATTATTAATTTAATATTTAAAGGTGTTGATAGTTTTTTTTTTTTTTTTCTCATACAACCTCGTGTTATAATTTTTAAGTAAACACTGTTTTTATATTAAAAGATGTACATTATCGAACTGTTTTTTATATTAACAAGTTGCATGTTTTTCGTTAAAAATTGTATGTTTTTAACTGTATGCTATTTAAACACTATTTCAAACTATTTTTATATAGAAAAAAGTATACGTTATTTACAAAATGCACGTCAACACAAATGCCTTGCCAACTAGGGAATGCGATTTCTATTTGGTTACCAAATGCCAGCCAAATAGAAAGTTTCTAACAAATGAGAATTACTATGCGTCTCAATTGTTTCTCATTAATATATGTATTTTAAATATGCATCGAATTAATTACATGTTTCGAGCGGTTCTCTATTTATATTTCTCCTAACAACTAAATTGACCACAGTCAAGCGGTACCTCTTGCTTTTCCAGCCTCGCAGTCCCAGTCTGGAAACATTCACATTCAACAAGCACATATGTGCCACAAATTACATTATTTTTGTGATAATATTGATATAGAGATTAAAATTATTTTCGAAAAAAAACTAAAAAAATAATAATTCACAACTTTTTTTGTTAAATGTCCTTGTTTCTTATTTACTATTAACAGTTCTTCATCGGCGAATATGTTTAACACTAAATTTATTTGTTATAGATAATTATTTTACAATTATTAATCTAGTATTTTAAAGGTGTTGATAGTTTTTTATTTTTATTTTCTCGTACAACCTCGTGTTATAACTTTTTAAGTGAACATTTTTTTTATATTAAAAGATGTACATTATTGAACTGTTTTTTATTTCTTTAAAAATTGTATGTTTTTAATTGTATGCTATTTAAACACTGCTTCAACTATTTTTATATAGAAAAAAGTATACGTTATTTACAAAATGAACGTCAACACAACAAAGTTATCTATGATTTAACTGTTTTTATTTTTAAAAAATGTACGTTATTTATTAGAAAAACATAAATACTATTCTGTCCGAATTTTTGACAGAATTTTGGGTGACAAACTAACTTATCGGCTTGTTATTAGTTGGTTTATGGGGTCCGCGCAAGCGGGACCTCAAAACCAACTAATAACAAGCCGACATGTCAGTTTGTCACCCAAAATTCTGTCAAAAATCCGGGCTCCCTATAAGTGCTCTTAGAAAAAACACTTTCTTAACTGTATAAATAAAAATAGTTTTTCAACGATTAAAATATTTTTTTGGTTAAAAAACACTATTTCAGTTTTTGTAAAACAGTTTTATATATAATTTTTATAAAAGAGTTAATTATAATTTTTTTTGGTAAAAGGGTTCAACTTATTCCTAAAACAGAGAACATCATAACCGTTGTATTTTTCTTTTATAAAGATTTGGCTTATAGAGATTTGGCTTTTTCAAGGAACTTTGTAAATTTAAGATCTATTGTAATATTTATTTTGGAAATAGGACAATAAATATTTTTTTTATAGTTTTAATCCATATTTTTGAATAAAACGTCAACCAATCACATCATGCCACGTGTTCCTTTAATTTAAAAATAGAGACTAAAAACAGAAACAAGATATTTATTATCCTATTTCTATAAACAATATTATTTTAAATTCCAAAATTACATCATCTACTTTTTCAATGACCATGTGCCGTTGTACTCACAGTTTAGGTTTTGAAGACTTCCACCTTGCCAACTAAACAACACTGCTTTTGTTTGGCCACCAAACGCGGGCATAGAGAAATGAATAATGATTCAAGTCTAAATTTTTTTTTTAAATATTTCGTATTTCGTATTATATTTTGTGATATTAGAACCTTCAAGACACGCCACTTTACTATTTTGAGAATTTTTTTTGGGAAGGATAGCATCACTCGGTAGAAATTCTGTAACAAGTATATGTTCTATGTCATGGCGACCACATTCAACAGAAACATCATATCTCTGTTTCTCTCTCATTTCTATCCGGTTAATGCAAAGAAACATCATATCTGTTTCTCTCTCATTTCTATCCAGACCAGATACGTTCAAAACTCGTATATAAATTCCTCCCATAAACAACTAATCTCCATCCATCCAAATTCCAATCTTGTGATAATTAAAAGAAGTAGCACACAAGACAACTCCCCCACATGGAGACATCCTCCCGTACTTTGGAAATCAATGTGATCTCTGGCGAAGGCCTAAAATTCAACAGGAGACAGCCAGTTAAGAGCAATGCTTTCGTTACCATCTCAGTCGACTCTTTTAACACTCAAACCACGAGGGTAGATAAGGAAGGTGGCAGCTACCCTGCTTGGAACGAAAATTTTGTTGTCCAAATGCCCATGCATGCACGTTTTATTACCTTGGAAGTGCAATGCAAGACATATTCAGGAAAAAAAGTTGTCGGAACCGCGAGAGTGCCGGCTTCGGATTTCACGGGAGGTTATGTGCCCCAAAATTATCTGCATTTTTTGAGTTATAGATTGAGAGATAAAAAAGGGGAGCGTAATGGGATTATTAATATCTCCGTCAGAGTGAAGGTGGCCCCGGAAAATGAGGATTACTCGAGATTAAGGGTAGCACAGCCAATAGCTGGTTATACCACTAGTTATTTGCGACCTTTGGGGACAACTCTGGTTGCTGGAAAGGTTTCAAGTGGCGCTGTGACCGGGATTCCGGTTTGGCATCCCTACAAGGTGTAAATTTGGCTTTCTTTTATGTTGGGATTACCGGGTCAAGAACATTGAATATGTTGGGACACTTTATATATTGGAATGAAAAAAAAGAGAAATTTAAAAATAAAATCATAAATTAATTTTAAGTTTACTGTTCAAAATTAAATTATTACCTCATATAATTATCGAAAATATGAACCGCATGCGTTGAATCCAAATATTTACTGCACATTAAAAATAAACAATATTACCTCAATTGTTTATAAAATATCTGTCGTACACGATTCTTGGGTTGAGTCGCGGAGTAGGTCGCTCTCAAAACTAAAGCCTTAGTTTTGTAAATATATCCGTTCAACAACAAACAAAGCAAGTAGGAAATCATTGTTTTCATTATAGACAAAGTAGTGGGGATTGTGGGTACACAAGTGGGTATAGTGGGTAAGGAGGAGCCGAAAGTTGTGTACAAGTGGGATTAAAAAAAAAGTTTCCCACACGCGTTGTTTTAAAATACAAACAACCAACAATCCCCCACTTGGATTTTAAAAACACACTCATCGGTAACAATCCTCCGCTAATAAATTTTGAAAATTATTGAGCAATAATTATCTATAGAATTGTGCATAAGTAAAGGTGTCTTTCGACTTGAACATTTACGTAGTAAAGATGATTCATATTTTACTAGAGTAACTCGTAGTTTTGAACTCTATCTATGACAACATCTCACACACAACCCTACTTGGGTGTAGTCCTCAAGCCAGCACGTTACGACCATGTGCTTCTATCCCAATATGTGAGCGCTCTAGGAAATTTGCCCAAAATTACCATATGGGAAGCAACCACACTTCCACATCCACATAGGTGAGTCTATCAAGGATACTCCCGTAGCTAGGTACCCCACTCAAAATAGAGCTATAGATCTTTATTAAGAGTTATAATTAATTCAACCTTCATTCGCTTCACGATATCATGCTCCATAGGGATGGACTTGGAGTAAAACCCCGTGTATAATAATTAGTATGATTCAACCCATATCACTTGTGACTTGTACTAACCCTTTGAACCTATTTCTTGGGATCTCCAGTCTATAGGATTCAATATCAACGGGCCTTAGTCCGATCCCTTTCTAGATGTTGAACATCTTCTCCTACACTAGTCCTTTTGTCAAAGGATAATTCAGGTTCAATGCTCATCTGTCCGAATATAATCCACACACACAACTCATTAGTTTTAAATTCTACAACTATGTAGTCATTACGACATATTTGTCATTCTTGCCGTTACGATAACTGACACACCCCAACCCAGTTACTTATAATTAAGTTTGAAAGTCAAAGTGAGTCACACCATGATTAATCCAACCAAACCATAAACACGAGATTTAATTTCAGAATCATCATTGTAAATCCATATAACTGAAAGCCTTTTTACAACATCAGAGTAGTCACATCCATAAAACTTTCTTGAAGGATAAGTTAACTTAATTACATCATTTACATTTACACAAAATCATCGTTTCACCCATTCCTGGCTAACCCAACCCGACCTCCTAGATTTGGCAGTGACATCGCGTTACCTGAAAAAAAATGTGAACATAGGAACCGTGAGCAAAATAGCCCAGTGAATGCATCACTACTATACTACTGCATGAATTTAAATGCAATAAATCATGTCCATATAATTATTTATTAACTTATCCGGCTCATTCATAATTAATGACCAACCTTTTCGAATCATGATTCACATATCCTATCTAAATAGACAATTCTCCCCCATTCCTGGTCGGGGAGTAACCCCTTGTCATTAATAGACAAATCTCCCACCTTCCGGGGCGAGGAGTAACCTCCCATTTCGGTAAACCGAAATGAACAATTTTATATTCATAACATTATGATCATATTCGTAACAATATACAAATACATCATTCCAGTGAGTACACTCACCTTGGGTTGTCAACTACGTATTCACGTTTCCTTCGGGAGGAGCTGAACTGGGTTGATTAGACCTTACACCTGTCAATCCAACTAAATCAGTACTGAATCTCAATCATAAGTATCATCCTAATATAATTATGTAACTTTCCATAACTATACAACGACCATATAATTCTACTCAAGTCACATTCCACGAAACATGAGTAAGGACAAAACAATGGTGCACATATTGATAAAGTTATGAACATTCAACCATAGGAAATACCTCATAAGTAATTTATAACCAAAGTCAAGTAAATATGAAATTATACTTCTCAATGTATATACAAATGAAACATGTACTCAAAGTACCATTTGTAAGGACGAAATACGAACATTCATTTAAGGAGTATCCAGTATGGCCTGAAATTATTGTCCTACATACTTACCCATCCTATATTCCTAAATTGTATAATTACAGGGGTCCAACCTTATCAATATGAAAACATATATGAATATACTTTCCAGTACAAGTGACGGTGTAATTTCTCAAACTTCCTAGAGCAAGTAATGACCATTTCTTTACAACACAAGAAATCTTCCCTACAAGCTCCTCTATTGTTCCTTCAACTTGCAAGAATTTTCATAATTTTTCTACAGAATAACTTTTGATGATATTCAACCCATTTCCATTACTCATACTAAATAGTACAGAATTAAAGTTTCATAATTTTTTGACTTCATTTGCTATCTCAAAATCTTGACTAAACGTAGGGCATACCGAAATCAAGTATACAAACAACAACTATGTACCAACTTGAAATCATCATTACGGCCTAACAACAAGGAGATAAATTCTAATTTTCGGATGTGATATGAATATATGAGTCTAATTTCATATCAAATTGGAATTTCTCAATTCCAGTAAGCACACAAAGAGATATGCAAGTTTGAATACAAGTGGTTTCAATACAAAGCAATTTTAAGGGTTTGTACATTCAACTTAACTTAAACATGCATATAACCATAGATATATATAAAGGACTGAAACTTTCGTAAACCTATGATGATTTATATCATATATTTCAGTAATATAAGATAAATAACAAGAATTTAAATTAGGATTACCTTCAAGGCTTTTACGTAATTTCTACGGATTTTTTTACACTTTTTCTCCTCACTTTTTCTTCCAAAACATCAACTTTCTATTTCCTCAAGCTAACAACACTTGAAACTGAACCTAGGGCTTAATTTGATGAAAAAATATGATAGATGGAGAATTTTAAGTCGGCCAAGGCATGCCTCCGTTCCATCCAATCAAATTAAGCCATTTAATTTACTAAAAGACAATTTACCACTTAAAGGGAATGGACAGATTTGCCTCTTGTTCGTAAATTCGATATAACTCTTTACTCGGGCATCCGTTTGACGCACCGTTTGTTGTGTTACAACCCTAATTCACATGTCTACAACTATCTGGTTTTTATCCCAAGTCAGTTGTAATGTGATAAGGGTCAAAACTAGTCTCTAACAGGAACATTTCTACCAAAAATAACAAAATTTTGTGTTTGTAAATAATTCGACCTTTCATGATTTATGAAAGTAGGATTATAATAAACATAATCATTTAACATTAGATATACTAATAGCACATTATTCATATCACATAAGATAAGCATGATTTAATTATAATTTGTCATAATTATATTCGGGTTGTCACAATAACGGTTCTAAAATTTTACAATAGTCAGGGTTCTATTGTTATGGATAAAATTACTGGTATCAATCTTTACCATAAATGGTATCTTATAATAGGTCTTTCAACCTTTCATTTTTCACTAGTGATAGATAATGGTATCACCATATACTCCATCATTAATTGTGTCAACAATTAATAATTCTTGGAGTTCCAAACAATTGCATCATAATATGTGTTTGACACATATCCATTATTGATTCAGAATCAATTCTAGGTTTGTGATTTTTATCAAAACACATAACATTACTCAATAGCATAAGAATGAACTTTTTAATTATAAACCTTCATATTACTCCCACAAATAATAATTACAAGTCAACTGTATTTAGTAGCGCAATTAAGACTATTTAAGATGTTAGCATATTCATCTTTCTTAACACTTTATATAGTGCTCTTGTACTTGGATCATGTGGAGTACAAGATGGTTCAAAATTATCATATATTTATTAAATATATATTCTTGTATTTCAAGGTACTCAATCAATTAATGATCCATAGTTGGTCTTGTAATTTTACAAGTAATATTCTTCTTTCATTGAAACTCTTTATGTCAACACTTCGACTTAGCATGAATTTGATTTTCTAGGTAACAAAATAGTATAACCTTTATAATAAATAAGAGTGCATTCATATTTCAACATGCTCAGTGATAAACACAATTCATATTATTCTCAATTCATTCTCATACATGTTCTTTTTATGTTGATATTAAGGCTTACAAAATTTTATAGGCTTTCTTCACATATCCCGAACTTTTTAATCCATATATACTTGAAACTTGAATTTATTTTGACAGTTAAATGTCTTAGCTATCACTTAAACCAATATCTCTCTAGGTTAAAAAAATATTTTAATTCGGATGCCAATACTTTTTGGTCTGCAGAGTCAAGTGGGTTCTCTACAGTTGATGCCATCTGCGGGGTGGCCTGATCCCACGAAGCTAGCGTGCTACTGCTCATGGATCAACCTCTATCGGGATCCTCCGCCAAGTACGATTTTCATCTTTTAATCGTTGATTTAATTATTTTGCGTTGAAAATGTTTAGCGCTACAGATTTTTCATTTAGAGTTGTTCATTTTTCAAATTTTGTGTTTTGGTTTTGCAAGTACTGATTTGCTGATTATATTTTTATTTATATGTTTTAGCAAATAAGGTATACTAATTTGTTTCTTCCCATTTTTTTAACACACGGTGCTCTATAAGGGTTTTTCGGGTTAAAATGAAGTATTGTGATACAGAAATTAGTTTAACCTCAAAATTTGTTTGTTTTCTTTGTAGAAGAGAATAGTAATCCCAACCCTGGATTCAGTTCTATAAATGTGGTAGTGGCGTTGAAGGAATTTAATTTATTGGCTTCTACTGAATGGTTTAGATGTTTAAGATACTACAATTTTTTAATGTTATTTCAAGTTCACACTTTCTAGTACTATATCAAGAAGTTAGGTGTGTGTGCCCCTTTTGAACAAGCTCTGATTTTCTTCCTTTGGTTTTGAATTTATTTTTTTGGTTATACCATTTTTTTAATTGAACAAAACTATTTGCATAAAATTCATTATTTTTTCACTATCATAGGATACATTGATGTTATGGGCGAACTACTATCAAACATAATCTGAAATTGCATCGCTGCTGGCATAGGGAAGGTTCTGATTGGCGTTGGGTGTAAAAAAATATTCAGGTAATGGACAGACCTATGATGAACTTTATTTTAAGGTTAAATTTGCATTGATTCAATTTTTTTAATTATTTTGGGTTTGGATCCTATTTATTTCTAAACCCCGTAATTTTAATTCTTTTGTGCCCCCCTAATGCGTCAAATATATTTTTTGAATGTTTTTTTTGTGTACTATATGCAATATGTTTAAGATGTGATAATTTGCAAGTAGAACCTAATTGGAGTAAAGGTACGAAAGAATAGGTAATGGACATCAACTAATCAATTAAATACCTTGCAACCCTCTACTTTTGGATATCACGATGAAATTTCTTAGTTTCTACTACAATGTCTGGATCCATTTATTCTAAATTTTAGTGTTCATAGTAAAGTAAGTTGTGCTTGGAGATTTAAAACAAACTTTTCCTTCGAATAACAATTGTTTCTTCCATTATTTACTTTTCAGCTACTTACTACACCAAATTTGTTGTCTTGATATTCTGCAATGCTCCATCATGGAAATGATCAATAGGTTTGTGGACACGACACTCGATGGTACTATGTATAGCATGTGTAGCATTTTATTATATCTCCAATCAACTAGGGTAAGCCTGCGCCGATGATACGATGATAATTTTCTTAGGTGTTCATGCTTATAATAGGAGATTTCCTAGAACAACCCCAAAACGGTCTTTAATGATGTTAACAGCGAGAATATGCTGAGAATTTACAAATATTTAGACTTAGGCATAAAAACAAGCCATATAATGGTGAAAATGTAAAATAATCACAAAATGCTCCCGTAAGAGGCACGAGCACCTCGCACGAGGCCAATGTAACTTGTACAAACTGAACGTGTAGTCATGGAATTTCCGATTTGAGTATACGAGGAGAATTTGTAAACAGTTAGACTTAGGCTTAAAAACATACCGTTAATGGGTGAAAAAGTAAAACAGCAGAAAAATGGTCTCATAAGAGGCACGAGCACTTCGCACGGGACCAATGTAACTCGTACGAACCGACGGCGTAGTCATTGGACTCCCCGTTTGAGTATACGATGAGAATTTGCAATCAGTTAGACTTACGCTTAAAAACATGCCGTCAAAGGGTGAAAACATAAAACATCCACAAAGCGATCCCGTAAGAGGCACGTGCACCTCGCATGGGACCAATATAACTTGTACAAACCGATCGCGTAGTCACCGGCCTCCCGGTTTGAGTATGCGGCGGGAATTTGAAAATTTAGACTTAGTCCTAAAATATGTCGTCAAGGGGAGAAAATGTAAAACAACCACAAAACGGTCTCGTAACAGACACGGGCACCTCGCACGAGACCAATGTAGCTCGTACGAACCGACCACGTAGTCACCGACCTCCTAGTCTAAGTATACAAAGAGAATTTGCAAAACCTTAAACATGGGCTTAGAACATGACATCAAGGGGTGAAAACGTAAAACAGCCACAAAAAGGTCCCGTAAAAGGCACGGGAACCTAGACACGGGACCAATGTAACTCATATGAACCGACCGCGCAGTCACCGATCTCCTGGTTTGAGTGTACGACGAGAATTTGTAAAAAATTAGACTTAGGCCTAAAATCATGGCGTCAAGGGTGAAAATGTAAAACAGTCACAAAACAGACCCGTAAAAGGTGCGGGCACCTCTCATCGGATCAAAGTAACTCGTACGAACCGACTACGTAGTCATGGGGCTCTCGGTTTGAGTATACTATGAGAATTTGCAAAAATTTAGACTTGGGATTAAAAACATGGTGTCAACGGGTGAAAACGTAAAACAGCCACAAAACGGTCCCGTGAGAGGCAAGAGCACCTCGCACGGGACCAATGTAACTCGTACGAACCTATCGTGTAGTCCCCGGCCTTCCGGTTTGAGTATACGACGAGAATTTTCAAAAATTTAGACTTAGGTTTAAAAACTTGACCTAAAAGTGTAAAAATGTAAAACAGTCACAAAACGGTCCTGTTAGAGGCACGATCACCTCGCACAAGCATTGGTTTGCGACAGGTACATTGTTGATTTATTAATGTTGGTGATATGCGAGATTGTTGTTTTAATTTTTTTTTTCTGGCCGTGTGGGCTTTTGTGTTGATTAAACAAGTTGGTTTTCATGTATAAACAAAGGAGATTCTGTCAAATTTTTTTAAAAATTGTAAAGAATTGTTGATAAGGGAGATTTTTAAAATTTTTTATGGTCGTGCGGACTTTTGTGTTGATTAAACATGTTGGTTTTCCTGTATAAATAAAGGAGACTCTGTCGAATTTTTTTAAAAACTGTAAAGAATTGATGATATGCGAGATTCTTATTTTCAATTTTTTTTATAGCTGTGCGGGCATTTGTATTGATTAAACAGGTTGGTTTTCATGTATAAACAAAAGAGACTGTCAATTTTTTTTTTTAAATTTTAAAAAGCTGTTGATATGATTAACTAATATATTTGGATATTTTATTTTAGTATAATATTATTTTGATAAAATAATTATTTATTGATTGCAGGTTGTGCACAAGAAGTTGAAGAGACATGTTTTTGAGTGTGTCTACTATATGTGACACTAAGAGAAGTTTTTGAAGTGTGACAACCATATTTATCATCTTAATTTAGGGATGATATTTTTTTTGAAAATTGTATATCTTATTAATTAGTATGATTTTGTACTCATTTAAATATTTCGACTTGAATGTAGTTTAATGGCAGAAATTTTTATTGGATACGTGCTTCAATGAATGTGGTTGATATATTGCGTTTATGATCGGATGATTTGATTTATAATGCAAATTAGACGTCAATTATTATTGTAGCATAAAACATATTATAATATAACTATTTATGATAATTTTTTATTTATCAATTCCCTAATACTTATTTGTATTAATTGAGAATACCTTTTGGGACGGTTTTTACCGTCCCTAATACCCATTTTTGCATCAATTGAAATTCCCTTTTGGGATGGTTTTTACCATTTTAATTGGGTTGCCAGATTCTCAGTAGTATTAGGGACAGTTTATTCCCCCCTAATACTATTGGCGGGAGCGGGAATTTTTTCGCGGGAACACCATTTAGGACAGAAAAATCCGTCCCTAATGCCAAATGCAGAGCGGCCATGAATTAACATTTAGGACGGTAAAATCCGTCCCTAAAATAATTGCGGCGCCTAGTATAAGGGACGGATTTTTTTCGTTGCAAAAACCATCCCTAATACTCTTTTGGGACGTTTTTTGTACTATTAGGGATGGATTTTTACCGTCCCTAATACTCATTTTTCTTGTAGTAGCATTATCAGTACGGATTCACATGCCTATCCATAACTATAATCCGAGATCAAACTCATCACGGTGTATAACTTAACCTTATTGACCACTCAACTATGACAATTAACTTGTCTCACTACATAGCCATCACACTCATTTGCTAGATCACAAGCTATCACTACTATAAAACTTTTAGTACGATACGAGTCATCAAGTACTACCAAGAAAACTTTGGGCCAATACTTTTGATGCCACAAGAGATGTTATTTCTCAATGCCACTTCAATTTTCTAAAACCATAATTCAATACCATCATTTTTAACACCAAGTCCCAAGGACTATATAGATTCGTTATTAAATTACTCTGAATCAATATGATTATCTAAACCCAAATCATAACCAAGTCACTTAGGCATTCTAATTTCCATAGAATTATTTATTCTAAATCCACGCTACTTAGTCACCTAATCTCCTAGGTGAAACCACAAGCATACCTGCTAAGATGCAACTGAAATCATTAAGACTTTATAATCATCAAACTTCCACATAATACATATCACATAAGCCTATGGTGCCACCACCTAATGTCCTACACTAAAAGCCAATACTTAATAGCTAACACTACCATAACAAATTCAGTGGAATAAGAATGGATGCTAACTTAGCCAATCACCAACTCAAATAGAAGGGCACAACGTGCTCAAGACCTCGACTTTACCATCAAGGTACAAATTAAAATTGTCACCAGGAAATTGTAACCGTCTCCAACCAATAACGATGCCGACAGATCCACTACTGACCTCACTACGTCACTACCGAAAGGAACATTAAACCTAAAGATCTGCTACAAAGTTATAACGCCCCGATCCGAATTTAAGGGTAATACATGATCAACCCAATCCGGTTCGTACGTTAATTGTGAAGTGTAGTGAAACAACCTAAATAATATTTATAGTCCAATTTTATTTTTATCTAATATTACTCTTATTATCACGTGATTCCAATTTTCATCAACTAAGTGTTAGGACCCAAGGGAAGTGCACCCATGGCCAAGTAAACAGAGCCACTAATCGTAAATGTAAATAATTACTTACATATATAACGCTCTCAAAGTACGAAACAACATAAAATCTACCGTAACAGAAGGAGTGATGTGAGTAGAATGCTCAGTGGGAACTATACAAATTCAATATAGAAACGAATGGCAGAAAAGAATACTCGCACGCTATGCTACATGAATGTGAAAGTACGTATCTATCTACATATATACCTTTTTACAAATACGTATCCCAATGTACTAAACCGTTTTATTCCAAATACATCATTTAACCCGTTTATTCTCTTTGTCTTTACAAAGAATCATTTTGTATCCTTATTCTTAAAAACTAGCATTCGTTCCCATTAACACACACGATTACACAATTAGCAATTTATTGGGAAAAATATTTCATTTACTTCCAAACATTTATTACCCTACATTCATTAACTCATGCCGAGTTATTAATCATTACTTAAGACTTGCTTTCAACGTACATACACACGTCGTGTTTAGAAAAATACTCAATTTCCTTTGAAAAGTTTACATAACACACGCTTGTGTTCATCGTGGTTCAAACCTCATTAGGTAGTTTAAACATCATTATATCATCTTATTAAACCATCCCATGTTACCACATGAATATTAAACATTTAATGGGTTATTCTTTCATTAGTAAATCAATAAATTAATGCCATTCATTTATGCCTCTTTCATGAATATTCAATTCATTACTTAGCATTTTCTTTAGGGATTCCGCCCCCACACACATGTCACAACACACGCACACCCACAATTTCACAGAATTTCACCGTCCGACACCGAGCGCCAAGTAAACTGCAGTTGATTTGAGGCCTTTCACTACTAGGGATAACATAACCCTCCTTAATTATTTAACCTGACATCATCCAATATCATTATCTTTTCAATGTGCTCAATATTATTCCAATGTTCACACTATTCAATATTTACGGGACGAAGCCAAAAGCCTGGACTTAACAGTCCATTTTTCCATTAACAGTTGGAAAATTATTACTTTATCCTCTAAGTCCTTTATTCACCCACACGTTGATTTTATACCAAAAATTATTCACGCTTTAGGACTTGATTCGTTTTCACCCACACTAGTATAAAACCACTCATCAACATTTTTAATTCATAAAAATGTTCTACTTCAAGTAAATTTATCAATTTACCATTTTTGTTGTCAAAACTTGCAATTTAATCATTTAACAAGTGTTATTTTCCAAAAAAGGTAGTTTAGGAACTTAAACACATTTAATTATTAAAAACATGTTTATTGGCATACTTTACTCAACTTTCACATTTTACATTTCACACACCTTTAATATATAAATTCATACGTTTTTTTATATTAAAACCTCCTTTTCACATATTTGATAAACACACTTTATTTTTTACCTTTTCTTACATCCTACACCCATTTACCAATATTTACACACTCATACTATTTTCTTATTATGAGTTTACACACTTTAAAACACCCATTTAATGTGAAAGATTCCCTTTTTACATTTATCTTCACTATTCAAGTAGAAAATCATATTTTTATCTCATAAAATGGTTTAAACAAGCCTAAGGCATTTCTTTGAGCAAAATCACATTATTTATCTTTAAAACATCATTCCAACATATTTTATTTCACAAAATGTCTATGAATAGTGTTTTGAAAATTTTAACACCTCTAAGACCTTCTTTTAAATTCCCTTTTTTATTCAAAACATTAAGACTGTCATTAATAACCCATTAGTGAACCATAATCAATTATCTACACTTTCTATACCCAATATTTGGGAAATAATATTCTAAAATTTACCACTAACTTTAATCTCGTAAAAACTCAACTCTAATCTTGATTTTTTTTTTTTATTAAAACATGGAATAATCATCAACAAGCATGAATGAATATTTCTACATATTTAAGACCTTAAATATGTAATAAACCATGCTAAACACTTTGCAAACGTTAAACTACCTTAAGGTTATGAGTTTCCACCTCAAGGTCTTCAATGGAGTAAAATGGATTTCGTAGAAGATGGCTGACTCCCCCACCTTTAAAAGTGGCTTCAAGGGGAGTCATTTTAGCTTCTCTTCAATGCTCCAAACTTGACTCCATGGATGTCCCAAGTAAGACCCCTTTAGAGCTCACAAAACCCCTTCTCTACCTCCCAAAACTCGCTTCAAGAACACCCACTAGCTATCCAAACTTTGGATGGGGCTTTGATGGAGTGTTGATGTCTTTGTGATGGTGTTTAGGTGGTGGGAAAAATGAAGGGAAGGAGTTACAATTTTTTTTGATGAAAATGGTTTGCTAGAACACAAGGATGAGGGGAAAATATTATGCAGGAGACCCAATGTTTTTTTTTTAACAACAATGACTTCCATTCTCTCTCTCTCTCTCTCTCTCTCTCTCTTTCTCTCCCTCTTAAGCTATATGAAGAAGATGTAAGAGAAGACCTAAATGGTCAGAAAAAATGAGTGTCTAAAAACATAAATAACCCTTCCTAAGTTTGAAAATCTGAATTGGACTAAGACTACGCCTAACTACCCACTTAATAACCCCCCAAAATGCTGTAATTTTCGTCACTTTCTCTCTCTAAAAATATTTGTTTCTAACTTTTAACTTGAGATTCATACTCCTTGCATTTTTTTGGCTAAAAATCATATTTACACTAGTCGTTTGGCCTCCCGAATTGTCATATACAAGTCGCGCAAGAATCGAGACATCTGCGCAAAACATATTTTTTTCTATTTTTCTTCGCATGTTAATATTCCTTATATTTTTATGAGTCTAAATATATGGTCAAAATGTTATTTTGACTTACTGGTTCTCCTAAACAATTCGCGCAAGTTCGCATCCTACGCGATGCGTGCTGGCGAAAATCCGCCTAAAATGGGTCTAAATAATATTTTCCGAAGACGTCGAAGAAGATAAAGTTTCTCAAAATTAAATTTTAAGTCGATTTGGAGATTTTCATAATATTCTGAACACTTTTACTTTTTTGACGCAAAATAATTTTTATTTATTTTTTGACTTTGGACCCCATGGTATTTTTATATGCATTTTTTTTACCTTATAAAAGTGGTCATTTCGATATTTGGGACCGCGATGCATCATACAAGAATCGCGCAAAGTTTCCTAGCATGCGCATCGCATACTGCCCAAATTACCACATTATTAATAATGACCGTGTCTCAATCGTTCCTTGGTATTTTCACGTCAAACTTAACCAACATACTTACTAAGTTTATTAAAACTTAAATACGCATCCAAGCGAACCATGTGACATGGGAATTTTTCTCCTTAATTACTTTTCATAGTGCGTCACTTTTCGTGTCATTTTGCATAATCCCCTTATATATTTTTTCTTTGAATATAATATTTTGATTCTCATTAAATACTTATTTTCTAGGATGGGGTATTTCAGTTGAGATGACCATGATCTTCCTTAGTTGATTGTTTTGTGTGATATGATGACGATAATGATTTTATAAGTGGTTGATTTTAAACTTATCTTGATGTTTGTAAAGTGAACTTTGCTAGGGTTCTATGGATGCTTTGAATCTTCATTGTATTGCTTAGGATCTTCATTGTAACATATCTCGTAATGTATTGAGTGATTATTTTAATATCAAGTACATTAGAGAGAAGATACTGAAGTGTGGTCACATAAATTGTGTTGTCATCATACAAAATCCTTTTGATTAAAATACATTTGGTTTCACATGAGCATATTTGGTTCAATGACTATTTTTTTTTATAGTTATATATTTTAATCAGTTGTTTAGTTCTGCACAATCGACTGACGCACAGTCAAAATATTTATAAAATCCAATCCCAATAATTGTTTTATAAAATTTTCTTTGGCTTTGTCCATGTATTTTTTAATTAAAAATGAATGGAACTCTAAGGCCCTGAACAACTGAAATTCCAGCATGAGGTCAAAAGTTTTTATTTACTGTCTCATGTTTAAATATTATAATTTCAGTAGGTATATATCTTCGCACCTAATATGCCTGTAAAATAGTACGGAGTGGGTTTCAATTTTTACTTGGGAAGTTGAAACGTCTAGGTGTTTTCCTACCATTTTCCAATAAATCCTTCAACTAGTCCACATGTCAATTTTTTTGTAATTTGGTATAAAAAATCCCACTAAAGATGTCCCATTGATAACTCGTATGACCCCTGGACAGTCAGACCAACTCATATAGTATTCAGATGGCAACTTCCTATTTCCATGAAAATGTACCTTACTCTCATGACCAACATCTTCTTCGTTGGTCAACGTATGAATTTCTTCGTTCACCACTCTAGATTATTCTTGAAATACAGTAGGTCGAGGATTGGGGGGGGGGGGGGGGGACATCCTACTCTTGTCCCTTTACTCACTTCGGGAAAACGTTAATGCGTGTGAATCACTTTCCACAAAATACATCTACACATAATCCACTTATCACCTGTCATACTAACCATATTAGAATTGTCCTTCTCGAACTTTGGTACGCTCAATTCCTGGTGGCTACTCCCGTTGTTCCCTTAGCTTTGTTGGCCCTAAGGAACGTGCTACTGGCTTCAATAACCCTGACTGAATTCACCATCGCTTGGTAAGAATTTAGATATCCGAATCATTTAAATGAGCCCCCCGATGGGTCTCCCCCTTGCGGTGTTTTACTAGATACTTTTCATCTAGACTCACTTTCTAATAAGTCTTCCTATTATGTTAGCTCCCTTCATAATAGCGTGGAGATATCTTCGGACGACGTGTGACATTTTCACCGTATGGATCGACTGTCCAACCGAATTCTCTATAAGTGTTATCAATCTTTTCTCACGAGTCGATTTCCCACTTGAAATCTTCTTTACCATGGGTATCCACTCCCGCTGATACAAAATTTGCTAAAAGTCTAAATCCATTTACAAATGGACCCCTGTCCGTCCATTCCGTAATGGGTTCAACACGACGTTCTTATCTTATCCTGAACAACTGATGAAAGAGCGTGCAGTTAAACTGTACCTAAGGTCCTTTCATTGACGCAACATTTTCACTACTAATTCATAATTAATTCAAAAGAATTAGAAAAATACGAGCTCGGTGCCCACGCCATCGTAAAGAAAGGATATTCAATTCCATATTTTAGATAAGCAGGTAAATCAAAACGGTTTAGCCAGGGGCGAACTAGTTCGCTTTGTTAGTCAAAACGACGCAGTTTTGATTTTGGTGAACTTTAACCTATGTTCTTTTCCAATTTCAATCCCAATCACCCTCTAAATCATTCCTCTACACTCCCAAACAATATAAATCATAAAGAAACATATATTACATGATTTTAACACACATCAATCATTTTAATTCAAATGATTTAATCTCCAATCATAAAATTAATCAATACTTATGAGTCTCAATTATAAACACCTCAATTTAACCTAGATTTAATTTACCAACGCAATTACTTATGATCAAACCTATAAATCTCTGTCAAGATCGTATCTTTATGAGATGGGATTCGTTCAATAATATCATACATCAATTTACACTGCTATTTATGGAATTTATTTCACCAAAAACTCTATTAACATGCAAACTCTCACTCCAAAAATGATTTTGTTTTACACCTACCATGATATGGACATGAATCACGTCAATTTAACATAAAGAAAGTTACTTACTTGCCTCTAGATATTAATAAGGTTTGATTCCATTATAGATGACGAATCTATGGTTGAATGCTCAAATCCCCTTTGAATTTTCTCCCAATTTGGCATTTCTAGCTTTCTCCTTGCCTTTGTCTATTTTCCTTTCTCTCTTAGGATTTGCCTCTAATGATAATGGTTGTCAACACCTCTAATCTTAGGTTATAAACTCTCTAATTTCGAAATTTGTCTAATGGGGCAAGCCCCCTTGACCCATATACCCCAGTTAGAGCCGAGTATATTCTAAAACTCAAAGGGGACCTTAACACAGCCTACACAAGACCTCCGTTTGAGATACGACATAGTCCCATCGTTATTACTCACTACGACATATAATAATTTATCACATTTTATTTACTGCACACTTAGTAAATTTATTTCATAAATATTAATCATAATCTCTCCCGATTAGTATTAAATAATCACACAATATTTTATTTTAATTATGTGTGATTTAAAAAATACCAAAATTAAATCAATTCTAAATTATTCAAAAATACGGGATGTTACAGAATTATTATTTTTTTCGTATTTTATATAATAATTTTAGTCTATATAATGACATTTAAAAGTACATATATGATAGATGATAAGGCATCACCATGTCAGTGCAAACAATATCATAGTTGTGACCCAACAAGAAAAGTCACGTGATAATGATGGATGTGGCAATGTCATGTCATCATAAGTGCTAGCACAATGACAATCGATGTTAACATGACATTCACATTCAACAAGTACATATGTGCAACAAATTACATTATTTTTGTGATAATATTTATTTAGAGATTAAAAAAATCGAAAAAATACTAAATATAAAATAATAATTCACAAATTTTTTTGTTAAATGTCCTTATTTCTTATTTACTATAACAGTTCTTCATCGGTGACTTGGTTTAACACTAAATTTATTTGTTTTAGATAATTATTTTACAATTATTAATTTAATATTTAAAGGTGTTGATAGTTTTTTATTTTTTTTCTCATACAACCTCGTGTTATAATTTTTAAGTAAACACTGTTTTTATATTAAAAGATGTACATTATCGAACTGTTTTTTATATTAACAAGTTGCATGTTTTTCGTTAAAAATTGTATGTTTTTAACTGTATGCTATTTAAACACTATTTCAAACTATTTTTATATAGAAAAAAGTATACGTTATTTACAAAATGCACGTCAACACAAATGCCTTGCCAACTAGGGAATGCGATTTCTATTTGGTTACCAAATGCCGGCCAAATAGAAAGTTTCTAACAAATGAGAATTACTATGCGTCTCAATTGTTTCTCATTAATATATGTATTTTAAATATGCATCGAATTAATTACATGTTTCGAGCGGTTCTCTATTTATATTTCTCCTAACAACTAAATTGACCACAGTCAAGCGGTACCTCTTGCTTTTCCAGCCTCGCAGTCCCAGTCTGGAAACATTCACATTCAACAAGCACATATGTGCCACAAATTACATTATTTTTGTGATAATATTGATATAGAGATTAAAATTATTTTCGAAAAAAAACTAAAAAAATAATAATTCACAACTTTTTTTGTTAAATGTCCTTGTTTCTTATTTACTATTAACAGTTCTTCATCGGCGAATATGTTTAACACTAAATTTATTTGTTATAGATAGTTATTTTACAATTATTAATCTAGTATTTTAAAGGTGTTGATAGTTTTTTATTTTTATTTTCTCGTACAACCTCGTGTTATAACTTTTTAAGTGAACATTTTTTTATATTAAAAGATGTACATTATTGAACTGTTTTTTATTTCTTTAAAAATTGTATGTTTTTAATTGTATGCTATTTAAACACTGCTTCAACTATTTTTATATAGAAAAAAGTATACGTTATTTACAAAATGAACGTCAACACAACAAAGTTATCTATGATTTAACTGTTTTTATTTTTAAAAATTGTACGTTATTTATTAGAAAAACAGAAATACTATTCTGTCCGAATTTTTGACAGAATTTTGGGTGACAAACTGACTTATCGGCTTGTTATTAGTTGGTTTATGGTGTCCGCGCAAGCGGGACCTCAAAACCAACTAATAACAAGCCGACATGTCAGTTTGTCACCCAAAATTCTGTCAAAAATCCGGGCTCCCTATAAGTGCTCTTAGAAAAAACACTTTCTTAACTGTATAAATAAAAATAGTTTTTCAACGATTAAAATATTTTTTTGGTTAAAAAACACTATTTCAGTTTTTGTAAAACAGTTTTATATATAATTTTTATAAAAGAGTTAATTATAATTTTTTTTGGTAAAAGGGTTCAACTTATTCCTAAAACAGAGAACATCATAACCGTTGTATTTTTCTTTTATAAAGATTTGGCTTATAGAGATTTTGCTTTTTCAAGGAACTTTGTAAATTTAAGATCTATTGTAATATTTATTTTGGAAATAGGACAATAAATATTTTTTTTATAGTTTTAATCCATATTTTCGAATAAAACGTCAACCAATCACATCATGCCACGTGTTCCTTTAATTTAAAAATAGAGACTAAAAACAGAAACAAGATATTTATTATCCTATTTCTATAAACAATATTATTTTAAATTCCAAAATTACATCATCTACTTTTTCAATGACCATGTGCCGTTGTACTCACAGTTTAGGTTTTGAAGACTTCCACCTTGCCAACTAAACAACACTGCTTTTGTTTGGCCACCAAACGCGGGCATAGAGAAATGAATAATGATTCAAGTCTAAATTTTTTTTTTTAAATATTTCGTATTTCGTATTATATTTTGTGATATTAGAACCTTCAAGACACGCCACTTTACTATTTTGAGAATTTTTTTTGGGAAGGATAGCATCACTCGGTAGAAATTCTGTAACAAGTATATGTTCTATGTCATGGCGACCACATTCAACAGAAACATCATATCTCTGTTTCTCTCTCATTTCTATCCGGTTAATGCAAAGAAACATCATATCTGTTTCTCTCTCATTTCTATCCAGACCAGATACGTTCAAAACTCGTATATAAATTCCTCCCATAAACAACTAATCTCCATCCATCCAAATTCCAATCTTGTGATAATTAAAAGAAGTAGCACACAAGACAACTCCCCCACATGGAGACATCCTCCCGTACTTTGGAAATCAATGTGATCTCTGGCGAAGGCCTAAAATTCAACAGGAGACAGCCAGTTAAGAGCAATGCTTTCGTTACCATCTCAGTCGACTCTTTTAACACTCAAACCACGAGGGTAGATAAGGAAGGTGGCAGCTACCCTGCTTGGAACGAAAATTTTGTTGTCCAAATGCCCATGCATGCACGTTTTATTACCTTGGAAGTGCAATGCAAGACATATTCAGGAAAAAAAGTTGTCGGAACCGCGAGAGTGCCGACTTCGGATTTCACGGGAGGTTATGTGCCCCAAAATTATCTGCATTTTTTGAGTTATAGATTGAGAGATAAAAAAGGGGAGCGTAATGGGATTATTAATATCTCCGTCAGAGTGAAGGTGGCCCCGGAAAATGAGGATTACTCGAGATTAAGGGTAGCACAGCCAATAGCTGGTTATACCACTAGTTATTTGCGACCTTTGGGGACAACTCTGGTTGCTGGAAAGGTTTCAAGTGGCGCTGTGACCGGGATTCCGGTTTGGCATCCCTACAAGGTGTAAATTTGGCTTTCTTTTATGTTGGGATTACCGGGTCAAGAACATTGAATATGTTGGGACACTTTATATATTGGAATGAAAAAAAAGAGAAATTTAAAAATAAAATCATAAATTAATTTTTAGTTTACTGTTCAAAATTAAATTATTACCTCATATAATTATCGAAAATATGAACCGCATGCGTTGAATCCAAATATTTACTGCACATTAAAAATAAACAATATTACCTCAATTGTTTATAAAATATCTGTCGTAGACGATTCTTGGGTTGAGTCGCGGATTAGGTCGCTCTCAAAACTAAAGCCTTAGTTTTGTAAATATATCCGTTCAACAACAAACAAAGCAAGTAGGAAATCATTGTTTTCATTATAGACAAAGTAGTGGGGATTGTGGGTACACAAGTGGGTATAGTGGGTAAGGAGGAGCCGAAAGTTGTGTACAAGTGGGATTAAAAAAAAAGTTTCCCACACGCGTTGTTTTAAAATACAAACAACCAACAATCCCCCACTTGGATTTTAAAAACACACTCATCGGTAACAATCCTCCGCTAATAAATTTTGAAAATTATTGAGCAATAATTATCTATAGAATTGTGCATAAGTAAAGGTGTCTTTCGACTTGAACATTTATGTAGTAAAGATGATTCATATTTTACTAGAGTAACTCGTAGTTTTGAACTCTATCTATGACAACATCTCACACACAACCCTACTTGGGTGTAGTCCTCAAGCCAGCACGTTATGACCATGTGCTTCTATCCCAATATGTGAGCGCTCTAGGAAATTTGCCCAAAATTACCATATGGGAAGCAACCACACTTCCACATCCACATAGGTGAGTCTATCAAGGATACTCCCGTAGCTAGGTACCCCACTCAAAATAGAGCTATAGATCTTTATTAAGAGTTATAATTAATTCAACCTTCATTCGCTTCACGATATCATGCTCCATAGGGATGGACTTGGAGTAAAACCCCGTGTATAATAATTAGTATGATTCAACCCATATCACTTGTGACTTGTACTAACCCTTTGAACCTATTTCTTGGGATCTCCAGTCTATAGGATTCAATATCAACGGGCCTTAGTCCAATCCCTTTCTAGATGTTGAACATCTTCTCCTACACTAGTCCTTTTGTCAAAGGATAATTCAGGTTCAATGCTCATCTGTCCGAATATAATCCACACACACAACTCATTAGTTTTAAATTCTACAACTATGTAGTCATTACGACATATTTGTCATTCTTGCCGTTACGATAACTGACACACCCCAACCCAGTTACTTATAATTAAGTTTGAAAGTCAAAGTGAGTCACACCATGATTAATCCAACCAAACCATAAACACGAGATTTAATTTCAGAATCATCATTGTAAATCCATATAACTGAAAGCCTTTTTACAACATCAGAGTAGTCACATCCATAAAACTTTCTTGAAGGATAAGTTAACTTAATTACATCATTTACATTTACACAAAATCATCGTTTCACCCATTCCTGGCTAACCCAACCCGACCTCCTAGATTTGGCAGTGACATCGCGTTACCTGAAAAAAAATGTGAACATAGGAACCGTGAGCAAAATAGCCCAGTGAATGCATCACTACTATACTACTGCATGAATTTAAATGCAATAAATCATGTCCATATAATTATTTATTAACTTATCCGGCTCATTCATAATTAATGACCAACCTTTTCGAATCATGATTCACATATCCTATCTAAATAGACAATTCTCCCCCATTCCTGGTCGGGGAGTAACCCCTTGTCATTAATAGACAAATCTCCCACCTTCCGGGGCGAGGAGTAACCTCCCATTTCGGTAAACCGAAATGAACAATTTTATATTCATAACATTATGATCATATTCGTAACAATATACAAATACATCATTCCAGTGAGTACACTCACCTTGGGTTGTCAACTACGTATTCACGTTTCCTTCGGGAGGAGCTGAACTGGGTTGATTAGACCTTACACCTGTCAATCCAACTAAATCAGTACTGAATCTCAATCATAAGTATCATCCTAATATAATTATGTAACTTTCCATAACTATACAACGACCATATAATTCTACTCAAGTCACATTCCACGAAACATGAGTAAGGACAAAACAATGGTGCACATATTGATAAAGTTATGAACATTCAACCATAGGAAATACCTCATAAGTAATTTATAACCAAAGTCAAGTAAATATGAAATTATACTTCTCAATGTATATACAAATGAAACATGTACTCAAAGTACCATTTGTAAGGACGAAATACGAACATTCATTTAAGGAGTATCCAGTATGGCCTGAAATTATTGTCCTACATACTTACCCATCCTATATTCCTAAATTGTATAATTACAGGGGTCCAACCTTATCAATATGAAAACATATATGAATATACTTTCCAGTACAAGTGACGGTGTAATTTCTCAAACTTCCTAGAGCAAGTAATGACCATTTCTTTACAACACAAGAAATCTTCCCTACAAGCTCCTCTATTGTTCCTTCAACTTGCAAGAATTTTCATAATTTTTCTACAGAATAACTTTTGATGATATTCAACCCATTTCCATTACTCATACTAAATAGTACAGAATTAAAGTTTCATAATTTTTTGACTTCATTTGCTATCTCAAAATCTTGACTAAACGTAGGGCATACCGAAATCAAGTATACAAACAGCAACTATGTACCAACTTGAAATCATCATTACGGCCTAACAACAAGGAAATAAATTCTAATTTTCGGATGTGATATGAATATATGAGTCTAATTTCATATCAAATTGGAATTTCTCAATTCCAGTAAGCACACAAAGAGATATGCAAGTTTGAATACAAGTGGTTTCAATACAAAGCAATTTTAAGGGTTTGTACATTCAACTTAACTTAAACATGCATATAACCATAGATATATATAAAGGACTGAAACTTTCGTAAACCTATGATGATTTATATCATATATTTCAGTAATATAAGATAAATAACAAGAATTTAAATTAGGATTACCTTCAAGGCTTTTACGTAATTTCTACGGATTTTTTTACACTTTTTCTCCTCACTTTTTCTTCCTAAACATCAACTTTCTATTTCCTCAAGCTAACAACACTTGAAACTGAACCTAGGGATTAATTTGATGAAAAAATATGATAGATGGAGAAGTTTAAGTCGGCCAAGGCATGCCTCTGTTCCATCCAATCAAATTAAGCCATTTAATTTACTAAAAGACAATTTACCACTTAAAGGGAATGGACAGATTTGCCTCTTGTTCGTAAATTCGATATAACTCTTTACTCGGGCATCCGTTTGACTCACCGTTTGTTGTGTTACAACCCTAATTCACATGTCTACAACTATCTGGTTTTTATCCCAAGTCAGTTGTAATGTGATAAGGGTCAAAACTAGTCTCTAACAGGAACATTTCTACCAAAAATAACAAAATTTTGTGTTTGTAAATAATTCGACCTTTCATGATTTATGAAAGTAGGATTATAATAAACATAATCATTTAACATTAGATATACTAATAGCACATTATTCATATCACATAAGATAAGCATGATTTAATTATAATTTGTCATAATTATATTCGGGTTGTCACAATAATGGTTCTAAAATTTTACAATAGTCAGGGTTCTATTGTTATGGATAAAATTACTGGTATCAATCTTTACCATAAATGGTATCTTATAATAGGTCTTTCAACCTTTCATTTTTCACTAGCGATAGATAATGGTATCACCATATACTCCATCATTAATTGTGTCAACAATTAATAATTCTTGGAGTTCCAAACAATTGCATCATAATATGTGTTTGACACATATCCATTATTGATTCAGAATCAATTCTAGGTTTGTGATTTTTATCAAAACACATAACATTACTCAATAGCATAAGAATGAACTTTTTAATTATAAACCTTCATATTACTCCCACAAATAATAATTACAAGTCAACTGTATTTAGTAGCGCAATTAAGACTATTTAAGATGTTAGCATATTCATCTTTCTTAACACTTTATATAGTGCTCTTGTACTTGGATCATGTGGAGTACAAGATGGTTCAAAATTATCATATATTTATTAAATATATATTCTTGTATTTCAAGGTACTCAATCAATTAATGATCCATAGTTGGTCTTGTAATTTTACAAGTAATATTCTTCTTTCATTGAAACTCTTTATGTCAACACTTCGACTTAGCATGAATTTGATTTTCTAGGTAACAAAATAGTATAACCTTTATAATAAATAAGAGTGCATTCATATTTCAACATGCTCAGTGATAAACACAATTCATATTATTCTCAATTCATTCTCATACATGTTCTTTTTATGTTGATATTAAGGCTTACAAAATTTTATAGGCTTTCTTCACATATCCCAAACTTTTTAATCCATATATACTTGAAACTTGAATTTATTTTGACAGTTAAATGTCTTAGCTATCACTTAAACCAATATCTCTCTAGGTTAAAAAAATATTTTAATTCGGATGCCAATACTTTTTGGTCTGCAGAGTCAAGTGGGTTCTCTACAGTTGATGCCATCTGCGG
The DNA here is from genome assembly GCA_949130495.1 of Sambucus nigra. Lineage (NCBI taxonomy): Eukaryota > Viridiplantae > Streptophyta > Magnoliopsida > Dipsacales > Adoxaceae > Sambucus > Sambucus nigra. Next base: position 239,578,342 of record OX422221.1, on the reverse strand, counting down.
GGTGGCCTGATCCCACGTAGCTAGCGTGCTACTGCTCATGGATCAACCTCTATCGGGATCCTCCGCCAAGTTCGATTTTCATCTTTTAATCGTTGATTTAATTATTTTGCGTTGAAAATGTTTAGCGCTACAGATTTTTCATTTAGAGTTGTTCATTTTTCAAATTTTGTGTTTTGGTTTTGCAAGTACTGATTTGCTGATTATATTTTTATTTATATGTTTTAGCAAATAAGGTATACTAATTTGTTTCTTCCCATTTTTATAACACACGGTGCTCTATAAGGGGTTTTCGGGTTAAAATGAAGTATTGTGATACAGATATTAGTTTAACCTCAAAATTTGTTTGTTTTCTTTGTAGAAGAGAATAGTAATCCCAACCCTGGATTCAGTTCTATAAATGTGGTAGTGGCGTTGAAGGAATTTAATTTATTGGCATCTACTGAATGGTTTAGATGTTTAAGATACTACAATTTTTTAATGTTATTTCAAGTTCACACTTTCTAGTACTATATCAAGAAGTTAGGTGTGTGTGCCCCTTTTGAACAAGCTCTGATTTTCTTCCTTTGGTTTTGAATTTATTTTTTTGGTTATACCATTTTTTTAATTGAACAAAACTATTTGCATAAAATTCATTATTTTTTCACTATCATAGGATACATTGATGTTATGGGCGAACTACTATCAAACATAATCTGAAATTGCATCGCTGCTGGCATAGGGAAGGTTCTGATTGGCGTTGGGTGTAAAAAAATATTCAGGTAATGGACAGACCTATGATGAACTTTATTTTAAGGTTAAATTTGCATTGATTCAATTTTTTTTAATTATTTTGGGTTTGGATCCTATTTATTTCTAAACCCCGTAATTTTAATTCTTTTGTGCCCCCCTAATGCGTCAAATATATTTTTTGAATGTTTTTTTTGTATACTATATGCAATATGTTTAAGATGTGATAATTTGCAAGTAGAACCTAATTGGAGTAAAGGTACGAAAGAATAGGTAATGGACATCAACTAATCAATTAAATACCTTGCAACCCTCTACTTTTGGATATCACGATGAAATTTCTTAGTTTCTACTACAATGTCTGGATCCATTTATTCTAAATTTTAGTGTTCATAGTAAAGTAAGTTGTGCTTGGAGATTTAAAACCAACTTTTCCTTCGAATAACAATTGTTTCTTCCATTATTTACTTTTCAGCTACTTACTACACCAAATTTGTTGTCTTGATATTCTGCAATGCTCCATCATGGAAATGATCAATAGGTTTGTGGACACGACACTCAATGGTACTATGTATAGCATGTGTAGCATTTTATTATATCTCCAATCAACTAGGGTAAGCCTGCGCCGATGATACGATGATAATTTTCTTAGGTGTTCATGCTTATAATAGGAGATTTCCTAGAACAACCCCAAAACGGTCTTTAATGATGTTAACAGCGAGAATATGCTGAGAATTTACAAATATTTAGACTTAGGCATAAAAACAAGCCATATAATGGTGAAATTGTAAAATAATCACAAAATGCTCCCGTAAGAGGCACGAGCACCTCGCACGAGGCCAATGTAACTTGTACAAACTGAACGTGTAGTCATGGAATTTCCGATTTGAGTATACGAGGAGAATTTGTAAACAGTTAGACTTAGGCTTAAAAACATACCGTTAATGGGTGAAAAAGTAAAACAGCAGAATAATGGTCTCGTAAGAGGCACGAACACCTCGCACGGGACCAATGTAACTCGTACGAATCGACGGCGTTGTTATCAGACTCCCCGTTTGAGTATACGATGAGAATTTGCAATCAGTTAGACTTACGCTTAAAAACATGCCGTCAAAGGGTGAAAACATAAAACATCCACAAAGCGATCCTGTAAGAGGCACGAGCACCTCGCATGGGACTAATATAACTTGTACAAACCGATCGCGTAGTCACCGGCCTCCCGATTTGAGTATGCGGCGGGAATTTGAAAATTTAGACTTAGGCCTAAAATATGTCATCAAGGGGTGAAAACGTAAAACAACCACAAAACGGTCTCGTAACAGGCACGGGCACCTCGCACGAGACCAATGTAACTCGTACGAACCGACCACGTAGTCACCGACCTCCTAGTCTAAGTATACAAAGAGAATTTACAAAACCTTAAACATGGGCTTAAAACATGACATCAAGGGGTGAAAACGTAAAACAGCCACAAAATGGTCCCGTAAAAGGCACAGGAACCTAGACACGGGACCAATGTAACTCATATGAACCGACCGCGCAGTCACCGATCTCCTGGTTTGAGTGTACGACGAGAATTTGTAAAAAATTAGACTTAGGCCAAAATCATGGCGTCAAGGGTGAAAACGTAAAACATTCACAAAACGGACCCGTAAAAGGTGTGGGCACCTCGCATGGGACCAAAGTAACTCGTACGAACCGACTACGTAGTCATGGGGCTCTCGGTTTGAGTATACTATGAGAATTTGCAAAAATTTAGACTTGGGATTAAAAACATGGTGTCAACGGGTGAAAACGTAAAACAACCACAAAACGGTCCCGTGAGAGGCAAGAGCACCTCGCACGGGACCAATGTAACTCGTACGAACCTATCGTGTAGTCCCCGGCCTTCCATTTTGAGTATACGACGAGAATTTTCAAAAATTTAGACTTAGGTTTAAAAACATGACATAAAAGTGTAAAAATGTAAAACAGTCACAAAACGGTCCTGTTAGAGGCACGATCACCTCGCACAAGAAATGGTTTGCGACAGGTAGATTGTTTATTTATTAATGTTGGTGATATGCGAGATTGTTGTTTTAATTTTTTTCTGGCCGTGTGGGCTTTTGTGTTGATTAAACAAGTTGGTTTTCATGTATAAACAAAGGAGATTCTGTCAATTTTTTTTAAAAATTGTAAAGAATTGTTGATAAGGGAGATTTTTAAAAAATTTTATGGTCGTGCGGACTTTGGTGTTGATTAAACTTGTTGGTTTTCCTGTATAAATAAAGGAGACTATGTCGAATTTTTTTAAAAGCTGTAAAGAATTGTTGATATGAGAGATTCTTATTTTCAATTTTTTTTATAGTTGTGCGGGCTTTTGTATTGATTAAACAGGTTGGTTTTCATGTATAAACAAAAGAGACTGTCAAATTTTTTTAAAAATTTTAAAAAGCTATTGATATGATTAACTAATATATTTGGATATTTTATTTTACTATAATATTATTTTGATAAAATAATTATTTATTGATTGCAGGTTGTGCACAAGAAGTTGAAGAGACATGTTTTTGAGTGTGTCTACTATATGTGACACTAAGAGAAGTTTTTGAAGCGTGACAACCATATTTATCATCTTAATTTAGGGATGATATTTTTTTTGAAAATTGTATATCTTATTAATTAGTATGATTTTGTACTCATTTAAATATTTCGACTTGAATGTAGTTTAATGGAAGAAATTTTTATTGGATACGTGCTTCAATGAATGTGGTTGATATATTGCGTTTATGATCGAATGATTTGATTTATAATGCAAATTAGACGTCAATTATTATTGCAGCATAAAACATATTATAATATAACTATTTATGATAATTTTTTATTTATCAATTGGGACGGTTATAAACCGTCCCTAATACTTATTTGTATTAATTGAGAATACCTTTTGGGACGGTTTTTACCGTCCCTAATACCCATTTTTGCATCAATTGAAATTACCTTTTGGGACGGTTTTTACCGTTTTAATTGGGTTGCCAGATTCTCAGTAGTATTAGGGACGGTTTATCCGCCCCTAATACTATTGGCGGGAGCAGGAATTTTTTCGCGGGAACACCATTTAGGACAGAAAAATCCGTCCCTAATGCCTAATGCAGAGCGTCCATGAATTAACATTTAGGACGGTAAAATCCGTTCCTAAAATATTTGCGACGCCTAGATTAAGGGACGGATTTTTTCCGTTGCAAAAACCATCCCTAATACTCTTTTTGGGACGTTTTTGGTACTATTAGGGATGGATTTTTACCGTCCCTAATACTCATTTTTCTTGAAGTAGCATTATCAGTACGGATTCACATCCCTATCCATAACTATAATCCGAAATCAAACTCATCACGGTGTATAACTTAACCTTATTGAACACTCAACTATGACAATTAACTTGTCTCACTACATACCCATCACACTCATTTGCTAGATCACAAGCTATCACTACTATAAAACTTTTAGTAGGATACGAGTCATCAAGTACTACCTAGAAAACTTTGGGCCAATACTTTTGATGCCACGAGAGATGTTATTTCTCAATGCCACTTCAATTTTCTAAAACCATAATTCAATACCATCATTTTTAACACCAAGTCCCAAGGACTATATAGATTCGTTCTTAGATTACCCTGAATCAATATGATTATCTAAACCCAAACCATAACCAAGTCACTTAAGCATTCTAATTTCCATAGAATTATTTATTCTAAATCCACGCTACTTAGTCACCTAATCTCATAGGTGAAACCACAAGCATACCTGCTAAGATGCAACTGAAATAATTAAGACGTTATAATCATCAAACTTCCACATAATACATCTCACATATGCCTATGGTGCCACCACCTAATGTCCTACACTAAAAGCCAATACTTAATAGCTAACACTACCATAACAAATTCAGTGGAATAAGAATGGATGCTAACTTAGCCAATCACCAACTCAAATAGAAGGGCACAACGTGCTCAAGACCTCGACTTTACCATCAAGGTACAAATTAAAATTGTCACCAGGAAATTGTAACCGTCTCCAACCAATAACGACGCCGACAGATCCACTACTGACCTCACCACGTCACCACCGAAAGGAACATTAAACCTAAAGATCTGATACAAAGTTGTAACGCCCCGATCCGAATTTAAGGGTAATACAGGATCAACTCAATCCGGTTCGTACGTTAATTGTGAAGTGTAGTGAAACAACCTAAATAATATTTATAGTCCAATTTTATTTTTATCTAATATTACTCTTATTATCACGTGATTCCAAATTTCATCAACTAAGTGTTAGGACCCAAGGGAAGTGCCCCCATGGCCAAGTAAACAGAGCCACTAATCATAAATGTAAATAATTACTTACATATATAACGCTCTCAAAGTACGAAACAACATAAAATCTACCGTAACAGAAGGAGTGATGTGAGTAGAATGCTCAGTGGGAACTATACAAATTCAGTATAGAAACGAACGGCAGAAAAGAATACTCGCACGCTATGCTACATGCATGTGAAAGTACGTATCTATCTAAATATATACCTTTTTACAAATACGTATCCCAATGTATTAAACCGTTTTATTCCAAATACATCATTTAACCCGTTTATTCTCTTTGTCTTTACAAAGAATCATTTTGTATCCTTATTCTTAAAAACTAGCATTCGTTCCCATTAACACACACGATTACACAATTAGCAATTTATTGGGAAAAATATTTCATTAGCTTCCAAACATTTATTACCCTACGTTCATTAACTCACGCCGAGTTATTAATCATTACTTAAGACTTGCTTTCAACGTACATACACACGTCGTGTTTAGAAAAATACTCACTTTCCTTTGCAAACTTTACATAACACATGCTTGTGTTCATCATGGTTCAAACCTCGTTAGATAGCTTAAACATCATTATATCATCTTATTAAACCATCCCATGCTACCACATGAATATTAAACATTTAATGCGTTATTCTTTCATTAGTAAATCAATAAATTAATGCCATTCATTTATGCCTCTTTCATGAATATTCAATTCATTACTTAGCATTTTCTTTAGGGATTCTGCCCCCACACACACACGTCACAACACACGCACACCCACAATTTCACAGAATTTCACCGTCCGAGACCGAGCGCCAAGTAAACTGCAGTTGATTTGGGGCCTTTCACTACTAGGGACAACATAACCCTTCTTAATTATTTAACCTGAAATCATCCAATATCATTATCTTTTCAATGTGCTCAATATTATTCCAATGTTAACACTATTCAATATTTACGGGACGAAGCCAAAAGCCTGGACTTAACAGTCCGTTTTTCAATTAACAGTTGGAAAATTATTACTTTATCCTCTAAGTCCTTTATTCACCCACACGTTGATTTTATACCAAAAATTATTCAGGCTTTAGGACTTAATTCGTTTTCACCCACACTAGTATAAAACCATTCTTGAACATTTTTAATTCATAAAAGTGTTCTACTTCAAGTAAATTTATCAATTTACCATTTTTACTGTCAAAACTTGCAATTTAATCATTTAACAAGTGTTATTTTCCAAAAAAGGTAGTTTAGGAACTTAAACACATTTAATTATTAAAAACATATTTATTAGCATACTTTACTCAACTTTCACATTTTACATTTCACACACCTTTAATATATAAATTAATACATTTTATATATTAAAACCTCATTTTCACATATTTTCATAAACACACTTTATTTTTTACCTTTTCTTACATCCTACACCCATTTACCAATATTTACACACTCATACTATTTTCTTATTATGAGTTTACACACTTTAAAACATCCATTTAATGTGAAAGATTCCCTTTTTACATTTATCTTCACTATTCAAGTAGAAAATCATATTTTTATCTCATAAAATGGTTTAAACAAGCCTATGGCATTTCTTTGAGCAAAATCACATTATTTATCTTTAAAACATCATTCCAACACATTTTATTTCACAAAATGCCTATGAACAGTGTTTTGAAAATTTTAACACCTCTAAACCTTCTTTTAAATTCCCTTTTTTATTCAAAACATTAAGACTGTCATTAATAACCCATTAGTGAACCATAATCAGTTTTCTACACTTTCTATACCCAATATTTGGGAAATAATATTCTAAAATTTACCACTAACTTTAATCTCGTAAAAACTCAACTCTAAGGGAAGGAGTTATATTCATAAAATTATGATCATATTCATAACAATATACAAATACATCATTCCAGTGAGTACACTCACCTTGGGTTGTCAACTACGTATTCACGTTTCCTTCGGGAGGAGCTGAACTGGGTTGATTAGACCTTACACCTGTCAATCCAACTAAATCAGTACTGAATCTCAATCATAAGTATCATACTAATATAATTATCTAACTTTCCATAACTATACAACGACCATATAATTCTACTCAAGTCACATTCCACAAAATATGAGTAAGGACAAAACAATGGTGCCCATATTGATAAAGTTATGAACATTCAACCGTAGGAAATACCTCATAAGTAATTTAAAACCAAAGTCAAGTAAATATGAAATTATACTTCCCAATGTATATACAAATGAAACATGTACTCAAAGTACCCTTTGTAAGGACGAAATATGAACATTCATTCAAGGGGTATCCAGTATGGCCTGAAATTATTGTCCTACATACTTACCCATCCTATATTCCTAAATTGTATAATTACAGGGGTACAACCTTATCAATATTAAAACATATATGAATATAGTTTCCAGTACAAGTGACGGTGTAATTTTTCAAACTTCCTAGAGCAAGTTATGACCATTTCTTTACAACACAAGAAATCTTCCCTACAAGCTCCTCTATTGTTCCTTCAACTTGCAAGAATTTTCATAATTTTTCTACAAAATAACTTTTCATTCTTTTCAACCCATTTTCATTAAACATAATAAATAGTATAGAATTAAAGTTTCATAATTTTTTGACTTCATTTGCTATCTCAAAATCTTGACTAAACGTAGGGCATACCGAAATCAAGTATACAAACAACAACTATGTACCAACTTGAAATCATCATTACGGCCTAACAACAAGGAGATAAATTCTCATTTTCGGATGTGATATGAATATATGAGCCTACTTTCATATAAAATTGGAATTTCTCAATTCCAGTAAGCACACAAAGAGATATGCAAGTTTGAATACAAGGGGTTTCAATACAAAGCAATTTTAAGGGTTTGTACATTCAACTTAACTTAAACATGCATATAACCATAGATATATATAAAGGACTGAAACTTTCATAAATCTATGATGATATATATCATATATTTCAGTAACATAAGATTAATAACAAGAATTTCAATTAGGATTACCTTCAAGGCTTTTACGTAATTTCTACGGATTTTTCTACACTTTTTCTCCTCACTTTTTCTTCCTAAACATCAACTTTCTATTTCCTCAAGCTAACAACACTTGAAACTGAACCTAGGGCTTAATTTGATGAAAAAATATGATAGATGGAGAGGTTTAAGTCGGCCAAGGCATGCCTCCTTTCCATCCAATCAAATTAAGCCATTTAATTTACTAAAAGACAATTTACCACTTAAAGGGAATGGACAGATTTGCCCCTTGTTCGTAAATTCGATATAACTCTTTACTCGGGCATCCATTTGATGCACCGTTTGCTATGTTACAACCCTAATTCACATGTCTACAACTATCTGGTTTTTATTCCAAGTCAATTGTAATGTGATAAGGGTCAAAACTAGTCTCTAACAGGAACATTTCTACCAAAAATTATAAAATTTTGTGTTTGTAAATAATTCGACCTTTCATGATTTATGAAAGTAGGATTATAATAAACATAATCATTTAACATTAGATATACTAATAGTACATTATTCATATCACATAAGATAAGCATGATTTAATTATAATTTATCATAATTATATTCGGGTTGTCACAATAACGGTTCTAAAATTTTACAATAGTCAGGGTTCTATTGTTATGGATAAAATTACTGGTATCAATCTTTAACATAAATGGTATCTTATAATAGGTCTTTCAACCTTTCATTTTTCACTAGCGATAGCTAATGGTATCACCATATACTCCATCATTAATTGTGTCAACAATTAATAATTCTTGGAGTTCCAAACAATTGCATCATAATATGTGTTTGACACATATCCATTATTAATTCAGAATCAATTCTAGGTTTGTGATTTTTATCAAAACACATAACATTACTCAATAGCATAAGAATGAACTTTTTAATTATAAACCTTCATATTACTCCCACAAATAATAATTACAAGTCAACTGTATTTAGTAGCGCAATTAAGACTATTTAAGATGTTAGCATATTCATCTTTCTTAACACTTTATATAGTGCTCTTGTACTTGGATCATGTGGAGTACAAGATGGTTCAAAATTATCATATATTTATTAAATATATATTCTTGTATTTCAAGGTACTCAATCAATTAATGATCCATAGTTGGTCTTGTAATTTTAACAAGTAATATTCTTCTTTCATTGAAACTCTTTATGCCAACACTTCGACTTAGCATGAATTTGATTTTCTAGGTAACAAAATAGTATAACCTTTATAATAAGTAAGAGTGCATTCATATTTCAACATGCTCAGTGATAAACACAATTCATATTATTCTCAATTCATTCTCATATGTTCTTTTTATGTTGATATTAAGGCTTACAAAATTTTATAGGCTTTCTTCACATATCCCAAACTTTTTAATCCATATATACTTGAAACTTGAATTTATTTTGACAGTTAAATGTCTTAGATATCACTTAAACCAATATCTCTCTAGGTTAAAAAAATATTTTAATTCGGATGCCAATATTTTTTGGTCTGCAGAGTCAAGTGGGTTCTCTACAGTTGATGCCATCTGCGGGGTGGCCTGATCCCACGAAGCTAGCGTGCTACTGCTCATGGATAAACCTCTATCAGGATCCTCCGCCAAGTACGATTTTCATCTTTTAATCGTTGATTTCTTGATTTAATTATTTTGCGTTGAAAATGTTTAGGGCTACAGATTTTTCATTTAGAGTTGTTCATTTTTCAAATTTTGTGTTTTGGTTTTGCAAGTACTGATTTGGTGATTATATTTTTATTTATATGGTTTAGCAAATAAGGTATACTAATCTTTTTCTTCCCATTTTTTTGAACACACGGTGCTATATAAGGGGTTTTCGGGTTAAAATGAAGTATTGTGATACAAAAATTAGTTTAACCTCATAATTTGTGTGTTTTCTTTGTAGAAGAGAATAGTAATCCCAACCCTGGATTCAGTTCTATAAATGTGGTAGTGGCGTGGAAGGAATTTAATTTATTGGCATCTACTGAATGGTTTAGATGTTTAAGATACTACAATTTTTTAATGTTATTTCATGTTCACACTTTCTAGTGCTATATCAAGAAGTTAGGTGTGTGTGCCCCTTTTGAACAAGCTCTGATTTTCTTCTTTGGTTTTGAATTTATTTTTTTTGTTATACCATTTTTTTAATTGAACAAAACTATTTGCATAAAATTCATTATTTTTTCACTATCATAGCATACATTGATGTTGTGGGCGAACTACTATCAAACATAATCTGAAATTGCATCGCTGCTGGCATAGGGAAGGTTCTGATTGGCGTTGGGTGTAACAAAATATTCAGGTAATGGACAGACCTATGATGAACTTTATTTTAAGGTTAAATTTGCATTGATTCAATTTTTTTTAATTATTTTGGGTTTGGATCCTATTTATTTCTAAACCCCGTAATTTTAATTCTTTTGTGCCCCCCTAATGCCTCAAATATATTTTTTGAATGTTTTTTTTGTATACTATATGCAATATGTTTAAGATGTCATAATTTGCAAGTAGAATCTAATTGGAGTAAAGGTACAAAAGAATAGGTAATGGACATCAACTAATTAATTAAATACCTTGCAACCCTCTACTTTTGGATATCACGATGAAATTTCTTAGTTTCTACTACAATGTCTGGATCCATTTATTCTAAATTTTAGTGTTCATAGTAAAGTAAGTTGTGCTTGGAGATTTAAAACCAACTTTTCCTTCGAATAACAATTGTTTCTTCCATTATTTACTTTTCAGCTACTTACTACACCAGATTTGTTGTCTTGACATTCTGCAATGCTCCATCATGGAAATGATCAATAGGTTTGTGGACACGACACTCAATGGTACTATGTATCAACTAGGGTAAGCCTGCGTCGATGATACGATGATAATTTTCTTAGGTGTTCATGCTTATAATAGGAGATTTCCTAGAACAACCCCAAAACGGTCTTTAACGATGTTAACAGCGAGAATACGCTGAGAATTTACAAATATTTAGACTTAGGCATAAAAACAAGCCAAATAATGGTGAAAATGTAAAATAATCACAAAATGCTCCCGTAAGAGGCACGAGCACCTCGCACGAGGCCAATGTAACTTGTACAAACTGAACGTGTAGTCATGGAATTTCCGATTTGAGTATACGAGGATAATTTGTAAACAGTTAGACTTAGGCTTAAAAACATATCGTTAATGGGTGAAAAAGTAAAACAGCAGAAAAATGGTCTCGTAAGAGGCACGAGCACCTCGCACGGGACCAATGTAACTCGTACGAACCGACGGCGTAGTCATCGGACTCCCCGTTTGAGTATACGATGAGAATTTGCAATCAGTTAGACTTACGCTTAAAAACATGCCGTTAAAGGGTGAAAACATAAAACATCCACAAAGCGATCCCGTAAGAGGCACGTGCACCTCGCATGGGACCAATATAACTTGTACAAACCGATCGCATAGTCACCGGCCTCCCGGTTTGAGTATGCGGCGGGAATTTGAAAATTTAGACTTAGGCCTAAAATATGTCGTCAAGGGGTGAAAACGTAAAACAACCACAAAACGGTCTCGTAACAGGCACGGGAACCTCGCACGAGACCAATGTAACTCGTACGAACCGACCACGTAGTCACCGACCTCCTAGTCTAAGTATACAAAGAGAATTTGCAAAACCTTAAACATGGGCTTAAAACATGACATCAAGGGGTGAAAATGTAAAACAGCCACAAAAAGGTCCCCTAAAAGGCACGGGAACCTAGAAACGGGACCAATGTAACTCATATGAACCGACCGCGCAGTCACCGATCTCCTGGTTTGAGTGTACGACGAGAATTTGTAAAAAATTAGACTTAGGCCTAAAATCATGGCGTCAAGGGTGAAAATGTAAAACAGTCACAAAACAGACCCGTAAAAGGTGCGGGCACCTCGCATGGGATCAAAGTAACTCGTACAAACCGACTACGTAGTCATGGGGCTCTCGGTTTGAGTATACTATGAGAATTTGCAAAAATTTAGACTTGGGATTAAAAACATGGTGTCAACGGGTGAAAACGTAAAACAGCCACAAAACGGTCCCGTGAGAGGCAAGAGCACCTCGCACGGGACCAATGTAACTCGTACGAACCTATCGTGTAGTCCCCGGCCTTCCGGTTTGAGTATACGATGAGAATTTTCAAAAAATTAGACTTAGGTTTAAAAACTTGACCTAAAAGTGTAAAAATGTAAAACAGTCACAAAACGGTCCTGTTAGAGGCACGATCACCTCGCACAAGCATTGGTTTGCGACAGGTACATTGTTTATTTATTAATGTTGGTGATATGCGAGATTGTTGTTTTAAATTTTTTTTTTCTGGCCGTGTGGGCTTTTGTGTTGATTAAACAAGTTGGTTTTCATGTATAAACAAAGGAGATTCTGTCAAATTTTTTTAAAAATTGTAAAGAATTGTTGATAAGGGAGATTTTAAAAAAAAATTATGGTCGTGCGGACTTTTGTGTTGATTAAACATGTTGGTTTTCCTGTATAAATAAAGGAGACTCTGTCAAATTTTTTTAAAAACTGTAAAGAATTGATGATATGCGAGATTCTTATTTTCAATTTTTTTTATAGCTGTGCAGGCATTTGTATTGATTAAACAGGTTGGTTTTCATGTATAAACAAAAGAGACTGTCAAATTTTTTTAAAAATTTTAAAAAGCTGTTGATATGATTAACTAATATATTTGGATATTTTATTTTACTATAATAATATTTTGATAAAATAATTATTTATTGATTGCAGGTTGTGCACAAGAAGTTGAAGAGACATGTTTTTGAGTGTCTACTATATGTGACACTAAGAGAAGTTTTTGAAGCGTGACAACCATATTTATCATCTTAATTTAGGGATGATATTTTTTTTGAAAATTGTATATCTAATTAATTAGTGTGATTTTGTACTCATTTAAATATTTCGACTTGAATGTAGTTTAATGGAAGAAATTTTTATTGGATACGTGCTTCAATGAATGTGGTTGATATATTGCGTTTATGATCGGATGATTTGATTTATAATGCAAATTAGACGTCAATTATTATTGCAGCATAAAACATATTATAATATAACTATTTATGATAATTTTTTATTTATCAATTGGGAAGGTTATAGACCGTCCCTAATACTTATTTGTATTAATTGAGAATACCTTTTGGGATGGTTTTTACCGTCCCTAATACCCATTTTTGCATCAATTGAAATTCCCTTTTGGGACGGTTTTTACCGTTTTAATTGGGTTGCTAGATTCTCAGTAGTATTAGGGACGGTTTATCCGCCCCTAATACTATTGGCGGGAGCAGGAATTTTTTCGCGGGAACACCATTTAGGACAGAAAAATCCGTCCCTAATGCTAAATGCAGAGCGTCCATGAATTAACATTTAGGACGGTAAAATCCGTCCCTAAAATATTTGCGACGCCTAGTATAAGGGACGAATTTTTTCCGTTGCAAAAAGCATCCCTAATACTCTGTTGGGACGTTTTTTGTACTATTAGGGATGGATTTTTACCGTCCCTAATACTCATTTTTCTTGCAGTAGCATTATCAGTACGGATTCACATGCCTATGCATAACTTTAATCCACGATCAAACTCATCACGGTGTATAACTTAACCTTATTGAACACTCAACTATGACAATTAACTTGTCTCACTACATAGCCATCACACTCATTTGCTAGATCACAAGCTATCACTACTATAAAACTTTTAGTAGGATACGAGTCATCAAGTACTACCTAGAAAACTTTGGGCCAATACTTTTGATGCCACAAGAGATGTTATTTCTCAATGCCACTTCAATTTTCTAAAACCATAATTCAATACCATCATTTTTAACACCAAGTCCCAAGGACTATATAGATTCGTTCTTAAATTACCCTGAATCAATATGATTATCTAAACCCAAATCATAACCAAGTCACTTAGGCATTCTAATTTCCATAGAATTATTTATTCTAAAGCCACGCTACTTAGTCACCTAATCTCCTAGGTGAAACCACAAGCATACCTGCTAAGATGCAACTGAAATCATTAAGACTTTATAATCATCAAACTTCCACATAATACATCTCACATAAGCCTATGGTGCCACCACCTAATGTCCTACGCTAAAAGCCAATACTTAATAGCTAACACTACCATAACAAATTCAGTGGAATAAGAATGGATGCTAACTTAGCCAATAACCAACTCAAATAGAAGGGCACAACGTGCTCAAGACCTCGACTTTACCATCAAGGTACAAATTAAAATTGTCACCAGGAAATTGTAACCGTCTCCAACCAATAACGACGCCGACAGATCCACTACTGACCTCACCACGTCACCACCGAAAGGAACATTAAACCTAAAGATCTGATACAAAGTTGTAACGCCCCGATCCGAATTTAAGGGTAATACAGGATCAACCCAATCCGGTTCGTACGTTAATTGTGAAGTGGAGTGAAACAACTTAAATAATATTTATAGTCCAATTTTATTTTTATCTAATATTACTCTTATTATCACGTGATTCCAATTTTCATCAACTAAGTGTTAGGACCCAAGGGAAGTGCCCCGATGGCCAAGTAAACAGAGCCACTAATCATAAATGTAAATAATTACTTACATATATAACGCTCTCAAAGTACGAAACAACATAAAATCTATCGTAACAGAAGGAGTGATGTGAGTAGAATGCTCAGTGGGAACTATACAAATTCAGTATAGAAACGAACGGCAGAAAAGAATACTCGCACGCTATGCTACATGCATGTGAAAGTACGTATCTATCTACATATATACCTTTTTACAAATACGTATCCCAATGTATTAAACCGTTTTATTCCAAATACATCATTTAACCCGTTTATTCTCTTGGTCTTTACAAAGAATCATTTTGTATCCTTATTCTAAAAAACTAGCATTCGTTCCCATTAACACACACGATTACACAATTAGCAATTTATTGGGAAAAATATTTCATTTACTTCCAAACATTTATTACCCTACGTTCATTAACTCACGCCTAGTTATTAATCATTACTTAAGACTTGCTTTCAACGTACATACACACGTCGTGTTTAGAAAAATACTCACTTTCCTTTGAAAACTTTACATAACACACGCTTGTGTTCATCATGGTTCAAACCTCATTAGGTAGCTTAAACATCATTATATCATCTTATTAAACCATCCCATGTTACCACATGAATATTAAACATTTAATGCGTTATTCTTTCATTAGTAAATCAATAAATTAATGCCATTCATTTATGCCTCTTTCATGAATATTCAATTCATTACTTAGCATTTTCTTTAGGGATTCCGCCCCCACACACACACGCCACAACACACGCACACCCACAATTTCACAGAATTTCACCGTCCGAGACCGAGCGCCAAGTAAACTGCAGTTGATTTGGGGCCTTTCACTACTAGGGACAACATAACCCTTCTTAATTATTTAACCTGAAATCATCCAATATCACTATCTTTTCAATGTGCTCAATATTATTCCAATGTTCACACTATTCAATATTTACGGGACGAAGCCAAAAGCCTGGACTTAACAGTCCGTTTTTCCATTAACAGTTGGAAAATTATTACTTTATCCTCTAAGTCCTTTATTCACCCACACATTGATTTTATACCAAAAATTATTCACGCTTTAGGACTTAATTCATTTTCACCCACACTAGTATAAAACCATTCATCAACATTTTTAATTCATAAAAGTGTTCTACTTCAAGTAAATTTATCAATTTACCATTTTTATTGTCAAAACTTGCAATTTAATCATTTAACAAGTGTTATTTTCCAAAAAAGGTAGTTTAGGAACTTGAACACATTTAATTATTAAAAACATGTTTATTAGCATACTTTACCCAACTTTCACATTTTACATTTCACACACCTTTAATATATAAATTCATACGTTTTATATATTAAAACCTCATTTTCACATATTTTGATAAACACACTTTATTTTTTACCTTTTCTTACATCCTACACCCATTTACCAATATTTACACACTCATACTATTTTCTTATTATGAGTTTACACACTTTAAAACACCCATTTAATGTGAAAGATTCCATTTTTACATTTATCTTCACTATTCAAGTAGAAAATCATATTTTTATCTCATAAAATGGTTTAAACAAGCCTAAGGCATTTCTTTGAGCAAAATCACATTATTTATCTTTAAAACATCATTCCAACACATTTTATTTCACAAAATGCCTATGAATAGTATTTTCAAAATTTTAA
The DNA here is from genome assembly GCA_949130495.1 of Sambucus nigra. NCBI lineage: Eukaryota > Viridiplantae > Streptophyta > Magnoliopsida > Dipsacales > Adoxaceae > Sambucus > Sambucus nigra. The sequence continues at coordinate 239,561,961 of OX422221.1, read as the reverse complement.
CACCTCTAAAACCCTCTTTTAAATTCCCTTTTTTATTCAAAACATTAAGACTGTCATTAATAACCCATTAGTGAACCATAATCAGTTTTCTACACTTTATATACCCAATATTTGGGAAATAATATTCTAAAATTTACCACTAACTTTAATCTCGTAAAAACTCAACTCTAATCTTGATTTTTTTTTTATTAAAACATGGAATAATCATCAACAAGCATGAATGAATATTTCTACATATTTAAGACCTTAAATATGTAATAAACCATGCTAAACACTTTGCAAACGTTAAACTACTTTAAGGTTATGAGTTTCCACCTCAAGGTCTTCAATGAAGTAAAAGGGATTTCGTAGAAGATGGCTGACTCCCCCACCTTTAAAAGTGGCTTCAAGGGGAGTGATTTTAGCTTCTCTTCAATGCTCCAAACTTGACTCCATGGATGTCCCAAGTAAGACCCCTTTAGAGCTCACAAAACCCCTTCTCTACCTCCCAAAACTCGCTTCAAGAACACCCACTAGCTATCCAAACTTTGGATGGGGCTTGATGGAGTTTTGATGTCTTTGTGATGGTGTTTAGGTGGTGGGAAAAATGAAGGGAAGGAGTTACAAATTTTTTTGATGAAAATGGTTTGCTAGAACACAAGGATGAGGGGAAAATATTATGCAGAAGACCCAATGTTTTTTTTTTAACAACAATGACTTCCATTCTCTTTATCTCTCTCTCTCTCTTAAGCTATATAAAGAATATGTAAGAGAAGACCTAAATGGTCAGAAAAAATGAGTGTCTAAAAACATATATAACCCTTCCTAAGTTTGAAAATCTGAATTTGACTAAGACTACACCTAACTACCCACTTAATAACCCCCCCAATATGCTGTAATTTTCGTCACTTTCTCCCTCTAAAAATATTTGTTTCTAACTTTTAACTTGAGATTCATACTCCTTGCATTTTTTTGGCTAAAAATAATATTTACACTAGTCGTTTGGCCTCCCGAATTGTCCTATACAAGACGCGCAAGAATCGGGACATCCGCGCAAAACATATTTTTTTCTATTCTTCTTCGCATGGTAATATTCCTTATATTTTTATGAGTCTAAATATATGGTCAAAATGTTATTTTGACTTACTGGTTCTCCTAAACAATTCGCGCAAGTTCGCATCCTGCGCGATGCGTCCTGGCGAAAATCCGCCTAAAATGGGTCTAAATAATATTTTCCGAAGACGTCGAAGAAGATAAAGTTTCTCAAAATTAAATTTTAAGTCGATTTGGAGATTTTCATAATTTTCTGAACACTTTTACTTTTTTGACGAAAAATAATTTTTATTTATTTTTTGACTTTGGACCCCATGGTATTTTTATATGTATTTTTTTTACCTTATAAAAGTGGTCATTTCGATATTTGGGACCGCGATGCATCATACAAGAATCGCGCAAAGTTTCCTAGCATGCGCATCGCGTACTGCCCAAATTACCACATTATTAATAATGACCGTGTCTCAATCATTCCTTGATATTTTCACGTAAAACTTAACCAACATACTTACTAAGTTTATTAAAACTTAAATACGCATCCAAGCGAACCATGCGACATGGAAATTTTTCTCCTTAATTACTTTTCATAGTGCGTCACTTTTCGTGTCATTTTGCATAATCCCCTTATATATTTTTTCTTTGAATATAATATTTTGATTATCATTAAATACTTATTTTCTAGGATGGGGTATTTCAGTTGAGATGACCATGATCTTCCTTAGTTGATTGTTTTGTGTGATATGATGACGATAATGATTTTATAAGTGGTTGATTTTAAACTTATCTTGATATTTGTAAATTGAACTTTGCTAGGGTTCTATGGATGCTTTGAATGTTCATTGTATTGCTTAGGATCTTCATTGTAACATATCTCGTAATGTATTGAGTGATTATTTTAATATCAAGTACATTAGAGAGAAGATACTGAAGTGTGGTCACATAAATTGTGTTGTCATCATACAAAATCCTTTTGATTAAAATACAGTTGGTTTCACACGAGCATATTTTGTTCAATGACTATTTTTTTTTATAGTTATATATTTTAATCAGTTGTTTAGTTCTGCACAATCGACTGACGCACAGTCAAAATATTTATAAAATCCAATCCCAATAATTATTTTATAAAATTTTCTTTGGCTTTGTCCATGTATTTTTTAATTAAAAATGAATGGAACTCTAAGGCCCTGAACAACTGAAATTCCAGCATGAGGTCAAAAGTTTTTATTTACTGTCTCATGTTTAAATATTATAATTTCAGTAGGTATATATCTTCGCACCTAATATGCCTGTAAAATAGTACGGAGTGGGTTTCAATTTTTACTTGGGAAGTTGAAACGTCTAGGTGTTTTCCTACCATTTTTCAATAAATCCTTCAACTAGTCCACATGTCAATTTTTTTGTAACTTGGTATAAAAAATCCCACTAAAGATGTCCCATTGATAACTCGTATGACCCCTGGACAGTCAGACCAACTCATATAGTATTCGGATGGCAACTTCCTATTTCCATGAAAATGTAGCTTACTCTCATGAGCAACATCTTCTTCGTTGGTCAACGTATGAATTTCTTCGTTCACCACTCTATATTATTCTTGAAATACAGTAGGTCGAGGTTTGGGGGGGGGGGAGGGCATCCTACTCTTGTCCCTTTACTCACTTCGGGAAAACGTTAACGCGTGTGAATCACTTTCCACAGAATACATCTACACATGATCCACTTATCACCTGTCATACTAACCATATTAGGATTGTCCTTCTCGAACTTTGGTACGCTCAATTCCTGGTGGCTACCCCCGTTGTTCCCTTAGCTTTGTTGGCCCTACGGAACGTGCTACTGGCTTCAATAACCCTTACTGAATTCACCATTGCTTGGTAAGAATTTAGATATCCGAATCATTTAAATGAGCCCCCCGATGGGTCTCCCCCTTGCGTTCTGTTACTAGCTACTTTTCATCCAGACTCACTTTCTAATAAGTCTTCCTATTATGTTTGCTCCCTTCATAATAGCGTAAAGATATCTTCGGACTACGTGTGACATTTTCACCATATGGATCGACTGTCCAACCGAATTCTCTATAAGTGTTATCAATCTTTTCTCACGAGTCGATTTCCCACTTGAAATCTTCTTTACCATGGGTATCCACTCCCGCTGATACATAATTTGCTAAAAGTCTAAATCCATTTACAAATGGACCCCTGTCCGGCCCTTCCGTAATGGGTTCAGCACGACGTTCTTATCTTATCCTGAACAACTGATGAAAGAACGTGCAGTTAAACTGTGCCTAAGGTCCTTTCATTGACGCAACATTTTCACTACTAATTCATAATTAATTCAAAAAAATTAGAAAAATACGAGCTCGGTGCTCACGCCATCGTAAAGAAAGGATATTCAATTCCATATTTTAGATAAGCAGGTAAATCAAAACGGTTTAGCCAGGGGCGAACTAGTTCGCTTTGTTAGTCAAAACGACGCAGTTTTGATTTTTGTGAACTCTAACCTATGTTCTTTTCCAATTTCAATCCCAATCACCCTCTAAATCATTCCGCTACACTCCCAAACAATATAAATCATAAAGAAACATATTTTACATGATTTTAACACCCATCAATCATTTTAATTCAAATGATTTAATCTTCAATCATAAAATTAATCAATACTTATGAGTCTCAATTATAAACACCTCAATTTAAACTAGATTTAATTTACCAACGCAATTACCTATGATCAAACCTATAAATCTCTGTCAAGATCGTATCTTTATGAAATGGGATTCATTCAATAATATCATACATCAATTTACACTGCTATTTATGGAATTTATTTCACCAAAAACTCTATTAACATGCAAACCCTCACCCCAAAAATGATTTTGTTTTACACCTACCATGATATGGACATGAATCACGTCAATTTAACATAAAGAAAGTTGCTTACTTGCCTCTAGATATTAATAATGTTTGATTCCAATATAGATGACGAATCTACGGTTGAATGCTCAAATCCCTTTTGAATTTTCTCCCAATTTGGCATTTCTAGCTTTCTCCTTGCCTTTGTTTATTTTTCTTTCTCTCTTAGGATTTGCCTCTAATGATAATGGTTGTCAACACCTCTAATCTTAGGTTATAAACTCTCTAATTTCAAAATTTATCTAATGGGGCAAGCCCCCTTGACCCATATACTCCAGTTAGAGCCGAGTATATTCTAAAACTCAAAGGGGACCTTAACACAGCCTACACAAGACCTCCGTTTGAGATACGACATAGTCCCATCGTTATTACTCACTACGACATATAATAATTTATCACATTTTATTTACTGCACACTTAGTAAATTTATTTCATAAATATTAATCATAATCTCTCCCGATTAGTATTAAATAATCACACAATATTTTATTTTAATTATGTGTGATTTAAAAAATACCAAAATTAAATAAATTCTAAATTATTCAAAAATATGGGATGTTACAGAATTATTATTTTTTTCATATTTTATATAATAATTTTAGTCTATATAATGACATTTAAAAGTACATATATGATAGATGATAAGGCATCACCAAGTCAGCGCAAACAATATCATAGTTGTGACCCAACAAGAAAAGTCACGTGATAATGATGGATGTGGCAATGTCATGTCATCATAAGTGCTAGCACAATGACAATCGATGTTAACATGACATTCACATTCAACAAGCACATATGTGCAACAAATTACATTATTTTTGTGATAATATTTATTTAGAGATTAAAAAAAATCGAAAAAATACTAAATAAAAAATAATAATTCACAATTTTTTTTGTTAAATGTCCTTATTTCTTATTTACTATAACAGTTCTTCATCGGTGACTTGGTTTAACACTAAATTTATTTGTTTTAGATAATTATTTTACAATTATTAATTTAATATTTAAAGGTGTTGATAGTTTTTTTTTTCTCATACAACCTTGTGTTATAATTTTTAAGTAAACACTGTTTTTATATTAAAAGATGTAAATTATCGAACTGTTTTTTATATTAACAAGTTGCATGTTTTTCGTTAAAAATTGTATGTTTTTAACTGTATGCTATTTAAACACTATTTCAAACAATTTTTATATAGAAAAAAGTATACGTTATTTACAAAATGCACGTCGACACAAATGCCTTGCCAACTAGGGAATGCGATTTCTATTTGGTTACCAAATGCCGGCCAAATAGAAAGTTTCTAACAAATGAGAATTACTATGCATCTCAATTGTTTCTCATTAATATATGTATTTTAAATATGCATCGAATTAATTACATGTTTCGAGCGGTTCTCTTTTTATATTTCTCCTAACAACTAAATTGACCACAGTCAAGCGGTACCTCTAGCTTTTCCAGCCTCGCAGTCCCAGTCTGGAAACATAATGCAAAGAAACATCATATCTGGAAACATTCACATTCAACAAGCACACATGTACAACAAATTACATTGTTTTTGTGATAATATTGATATAGAGATTAAAATTATTTTCGAAAAAATACTAAAAAAAATAATAATTCACAACTTTTTTTGTTAAATGTCCTTGTTTCTTATTTACTATTAACAGTTCTTCATCGGCGAATATGTTTAACACTAAATTTATTTGTTATAGATAATTATTTTACAATTATTAATCTAATATTTTAAAGGTGTTGATAGTTTTTTATTTTTATTTTCTCATACAGCCTCGTGTTATAACTTTTTAAGTGAACATTATTTTTATATTAAAAGATGTACATTATTGAACTGTTTTTTATTTCTTTAAAAATTGTATGTTTTAAATTGTATGCTATTTAAACACTGTTTCAACTATTTTTATATTGAAAAAAGTATACGTTATTTACAAAATGAACGTCAACACAACAAAGTTATCTATCATTTAACTGTTTTTATTTTTAAAAATTGTACGTTATTTATTAGAAAGACAGAAATACTATTCTGTCCGAATTTTTGACAGAATTTTGGGTGACAAACTGACTTATCGGCTTGTTATTAGTTGGTTTATGGGGTCCGCGCAAGCGGGACCTCAAAACCAACTAATAACAAGCCGACATGTCAGTTTGTCACCCAAAATTCTGTCAAAAATCCGGGCTCCCTATAAGTGCTCTTAGAAAAAACACTTTCTTAACTGTATAAATAAAAATAGTTTTTCAACGATTAAAATATTTTTTTGGTTAAAAAACACTATTTCAGTTTTTGTAAAACAGTTTTATATATAATTTTTATAAAAGAGTTAATTATAATTTTTTTTTGGTAAAAGGGTTCAACTTATTCCTAAAACAGAGAACATCATAACCGTTGTATTTTTCTTTTATAAAGATTTGGCTTTTTCAAGGAACTTTGTAAATTTAAGATCTATTGTAATATTTATTTTGGAAATAGGACAATAAATATTTTTTTTATAGTTTTAATCCATATTTTTGAATAAAACGTCAACCAATCACATCATGCCACGTGTTCCTTTAATTTAAAAATAGAGACTAAAAAGAGAAACAAGATATTTATTATCCTATTTCTATAAACAATATTATTTTAAATTCCAAAATTACATAATCTACTTTTTCAATGACCATGTGCCGTTGTACTCACAGTTTAGGTTTTGAAGACTTCCACCTTGCCAACTAAACAACACTGCTTTTGTTTGGCCACCAAACGCGGGCATAGAGAAATGAATAATGATTCAAGTCTAAATTTTTTTAAAAAATATTTCGTATTTCGTATTATATTTTGTGATATTAGAACCTTCAAGACACGCCACTTTACTATTTTGAGAATTTTTTTTGGGAAGGATAGCATCACTCGGTAAAAATTCTGTAACAAGTATATGTTCTATGTCATGGCGACCACATTCAACAGAAACATCATATCTCTGTTTCTCTCTCATTTCTATCCGGTTAATGCAAAGAAACATCATATCTGTTTCTCTCTCATTTCTATCCAGACCAGATACGTTCAAAACTCGTATATAAATTCCTCCCATAAACAACTAATCTCCATCCATCCAAATTCCAATCTTGTGATAATTAAAAGAAGTAGCACACAAGACAACTCCCCCACATGGAGACATCCTCCCGTACTTTGGAAATCAATGTGATCTCTGGCGAAGGCCTAAAATTCAACAGGAGACAGCCAGTTAAGAGCAATGCTTTCGTTACCATCTCAGTCGACTCTTTTAACACTCAAACCACGAGGGTAGATAAGGAAGGTGGCAGCTACCCTGCTTGGAACAAAAATTTTGTTGTCCAAATGCCCATGCATGCACGTTTTATTACCTTGGAAGTGCAATGCAAGACATATTCAGGAAAAAAAGTTGTCGGAACCGCGAGAGTGCCGGCTTCGGATTTCACGAGAGGTTATGTGCCCCAAAATTATCTGCATTTTTTGAGTTATAGATTGAGAGATAAAAAAGGGGAGCGTAATGGGATTATTAATATCTCCGTCAGAGTGAAGGTGGCCCCGAAAAATGAGGATTACTCGAGTCTAAGGGTAGCACAGCCAATAGCTGGTTATACCACTAGTTATTTGCGACCTTTGGGGACAACTCTGGTTGCTGGAAAGGTTTCAAGTGGCGCTGTGACCGGGATTCCGGTTTGGCATCCCTACAAGGTGTAAATTTGGCTTTCTTTTATGTTTGGATTACCGGGTCAAGAACATTGAATATGTTGGGACACTTTATATATTGGAATGAAAAAAAGAGAAATTAAAAAATAAAATCATAAATTAATTTTAAGTTTACTGTTCAAAATTAAATTATTAACTCATATAATTATCGAAAATATGAACCGCATGCGTTGAATCCAAATATTTACTGCACATTAAAAATAAACAATATTACCTCAATTGTTTATAAAATATCTGTCGTAGACGATTCTTGGGTTGAGTCGCTGTAACAACCCTCGATTCTGGGAGGCTCATTTTATACTGATTTTACCGCATAAGGTAATTATATAAAATGTGGGGACTGGAGTAAATATTAATTTAATGAATTGAAAGTTAATATTTACTAGATTGACGCATATTTACTGCATGTGAAAGTAAATAACATCATGTTGCATGTCTGTAGTGTCATGTATTTTATATGGCCTTTTAGTTTAAATGATTTTGGAACTCGAAATAATTTATAAAATTTCCGGATGCCAGTTTAGAGGGTGTAGTTAGTCTCGGAAGGTGCGAGACAGTCAAAATAAGTGCCATATTGTATTTTTGTGTTTCGGTCACTTTTACCTGGTTTTAGCTTATACGCGTATTTGGGAGTCATTTTGATGTGGTATTAACCATTTGAGTTGGGAGTTTTAACTTAAGCCACGATTTTAGTATCCAAAATCCCTTATTTTTCCCCATTTTTATGTCTTGAACATAGAGAGAAAGGAGAGAAAGAAAGAGGAAGAGAAAGAATGGAGAAAGAAGAGAAAATGAAGATTGAAGATGGATTGATGCTCCTACTCAAAGAAATCTGATATTCCCTACATCAAGGCAAGTTTTCTACTTGCTAATATGTGATTTAAGATGCATAAATTGTATGATAATTGTGTATTTATATTTATGGTTTGAAAGTGGAAATCATGGGAATTAAGCCCTAATCTTAGTTTTGATGATGAAATTGTGGACTAAAATGGTTTTAAATCGTGTAGGATACACTTTGGGTAGATAAATATTGTTGGTTGTGTGTAAGATGGAAGAGATTTGGGGTTTGGATAAATTAGGGTTCATAACCCTTCGTAGCCATTTTTGGCAAATTTGCAGGTCCGAATCGATTCGGCCCTTAGGGCGAATCGATTCGCTAAAGGAAATTTGCAGGTCTGCATAACCCGAATCGATTCGGGTTAAGGCCGAATCGATTCGGTCAATTGCAGAAGGTTGGTCTAGTTATCCGAACCGATTCGCTTGTTGGGCGAATCGATTCGTTTTCCTGCTGTTTTTGAGTTAATTTTATAACTCAATTTCAATCCTTATCTTTAAATATAGGGACTAGGAACCTTCTTGAATGAAGTAAACTTAGAGTTCTAGAGTGTGAGATGAGTTAGATGTCTACCCTACATTAGGAATGGGTTATGTGGGGATTTTTCCGGGGTTAGGCCTATTAATGATAAGGCATTCTTTTCTTCTAGTTAATTATTATAAAACTAGGAGATGTAGTGTTATGTTCGGGAGACCTTAGGAGCTTAATTAAGCTATACTAGTTTTGATGGTTTACATTACCACCCCAAAAGAATGTTGGGAGATTTTAAAAGTTCGATTGAACTATGTTAACCTTGGTGGTTCATAATAACGCCATAAAGGTGAGTTTGGAGAATAAATTGAAAGTCATTTCATTCCTTCGAAAGATGATAACCTTGGGGTTCTACAATAACCCCCTAGAATGCTTGGAGATAATGAAGAGTTTATTTACTCCTTTGAGGTTGTAGTATTGATATAAGCTATTGTATGGCTCCGGATAATAAGTTATATCTATTACTAGAAGTAAACAGTAATGGTTTCGAATAAAATGAAACATATACGTGGGATGGAAATGAAATGGAAATGGTATTGATATTTGTAAATGATAATTTACTTAATCATGAAACCGGTAAATAATGATTTACTTGATTTTGAAATGATAAATAAATGGCTTAAACACACCTCTCTAAATGACATCATAAGGGAAGTCCGCGCGTGAGGTGAAGCCCCCTGGCTAATGAATGCAGGGTGGATATAGTCCTAGGCCATGGGAGAGCTTATTGTTGTATATTTTTCTGCGATGGGTAGGAGATTCTGGGTGTGGTCTTGACTACCCCGCAGGCTCATGGCCGCTTCCCGACGTCTTGCGATATAGGTGCCCAGGTTGTCTAATGATAGTCCCTGGAAGATGATGGTCATTTAGGGGCGCGCACAGTGGGGAAACCCGGACGGGCGGTCTTAGAATTCGTTATATGTATATAATTATAACAGTTCATAATCAAGTGGGACTTGATGTATTTGATATGCCATAAGAGCATGATGGAGTGCCACAAAGAGCACATGTAAATGCCACAAAGAGCATTTGAAAATGATTATTTTCCTGATAAGGAAAGGATTTTTACAAAAGGTAAAATTGAGATAAAATCTCCTTAAAGAGTAAAAGATTTTGATTATATATATATACTTCCTGCTAAGGAAAAGATATATGAAATAATTGGCACCTTTGGTGAAGTTTTTAGTTTAATGCTTCTTATTTTTATTCCTGCTTAGCTTATGTTTTAAATAGTATAGGTTGCTTCTTATTTCTCTTTCTTCACGATTTATTATACATAACTGTCGTACTCTTTGTTCATCTGGTAATAATATAGAACCGGGCCCTGACCTGGTTACCTTTCTTATTGCATATTCATCTTGTCTCTGCTCAGGTACTCCGCCGCAAAGATGCCTGATTTGAATTCCTATTTCGATGTTATCGACGAGCCGTGATGCATTGCGGGTATTACGGGATACATTTGGTATAGACGTTTTCTTTTTATTCTAGTTAAGATCAAGTCTTTTATTCGGGCAAGAGGCCCAAGCTTTTGTAAATGTCTAATGAAATGTAATAAGTAACTTATTGTACTTGTGTATATTTGGTGTATCAGTTAGTGACCGGTTACCTATTCGGTCTTTTTATCGTATTCTTGTTGTATTATTTATATATGTCTTGGGGTTTCCCTTATCTTTCAGGAATTGGGTTGTTTGTTTTCATTTATTTACTTTCAAATCAAAATTTTTGGCAACCCGTTTTCTGAAATATTGGGTGGTTATCCTAGATACTCTATATTTTTGTTATGATGCTGAGAATGATTCCATCCATGATTCCGTTATATTGGAGTATTGGGCTGGCCACCCCTTATTTTAGTGAGCGGGTTGTCACAGTCGCGGAGTAGGTCGCTCTCAAAACTAAAGCTTTAGTTTTGTAAATATATCCGTTCAACAACAAACAAAGCAAGTAGGAAATCATTGTTTTCATTATAGTCAAAGTAGTGGGGATTGTGGGTACACAAGTGGGTATAGTGGGTAAGGAGGAGCCGAAAGTTGTGTACAAGTGGGATTAAAAAAAAAGTTTCCCACACGTGTTGTTTTAAAATACAAACAACCAACAATCCCCCACTTGAATTTTAAAAACACACTCATCGGTAACAATCCTCCGCTAATAAATTTTGAAAATTATTGAGCAATAATTATCTGTAGAATTGTGCATAAGTAAAGGTGTCTTTCGACTTAAACATTTACGTAGTAAAGATGATTCATATTTTACTAGACTAACTCGTAGTTTTGAACTCTATCTATGACAACATCTCACACACAACCCTACTTGGGTGTAGTCCTCAAGCCAGCACGTTACGACCATGTGCTCCTATCCCAATATGTGAGCGCTTTAGGGAATTTGCACAAAATTACCTTATAGGAAGCAACCACACTTCCACATCCACATAGGCGAGTCTATCAAGGATACTCCCATAGCTAGGTACCCCACTCAAAATAGAGCTATAGATCTTCATTAAGAGTTATAATTAATTCAACCTTCATTCGCTTCACGATATCATGCTCCATAGGGATGGACTTGGAGTAAAACCCCGTGTATAATAATTAGTATGATTCAAACCATATCACTTGTGACTTGTACTTACCCTTTCAACCTATTTCTTGGGATCTCCAGTCTATAGGATTCAATATCAACGGGCCTTAGTCCGATCCCTTTCTAGATGTTGAACATCTTCTCCTACACTAGTCCTTTCGTCAAAGGATAATTCAGGTTCAATGCTCATCTGTCCGAATATAATCCACACACACAACTCATTAGTTTTAAATTCTACAACTATGTAGTCATTACGACATATTTGTCATTCTTGCCATTACGATAACTGACACACCCCAACCCAATTACTTATAATTAAGTTTGAAAGTCAAAGTGAGTCACACCATGATTAATCCAACGAAACCATAAACACGAGATTTAATTTCTGAATCATCATTGTAAATCCATATAACTGAAAACCATTTTACAACATCAGAGTAGTCACATCCATAAAACTTTCTTGAAGGATAAGTTAACTTAATTAGATCATTTACATTTACACAAAATCATCGTTTCACCCATTCCTGGCTAACCCGACCTCCTAGATTTGGCAGTGACATCGCGTTACCTGAAAAAAAATGTGAACATAGGAACCGTGAGAAAAATAGCCCAGTAAATGCATCACTACCATACTACTGCATGAATTTAAATGCAATAAATCATGTCCATATAATTATTTATTAACTTATCCGGCTCATTCATAATTAATGACCAACTTTTTCGAATCATGATTCACATATCCTGTCTAAATAGACAATTCTCCCCCATTCCTGGTCGAGGAGTAACCCATTGTCATTAATAGACAAATCTCCCACATTCCGGGTAGAGGAGTAACCTCCCATTTCGGTAAACCGAAATGAACAATTTTATATTCATAACATTATGATCATATTCATAACAATATACAAATACATCATTCCAGTGAGTACACTCACCTTGGGTTGTCAACTACGTATTCACGTTTCCTTCGGGAGGAGCTGAACTGGGTTGATTAGACCTTACACCTGTCAATCCAACTAAATCAGTACTGAATCTCAATCATAAGTATCATACTAATATAATTATCTAACTTTCCATAACTATACAACGACCATATAATTCTACTCAAGTCACATTCCACAAAATATGAGTAAGGACAAAACAATGGTACCCATATTGATAAAGTTATCAACATTCAACCGTAGGAAATACCTCATAAGTAATTTAAAACCAAAGTCAAGTAAATATGAAATTATACTTCCCAATGTATATACAAATGAAACATGTACTCAAAGTACCCTTTGTAAGGACAAAATATGAACATTCATTCAAGGGGTATCCAGTATGGCCTGAAATTATTGTCCTACATACTTACCCATCCTATATTCCTAAATTGTATAATTACAGGGGTCCAACCTTATCAATATGAAAACATATATGAATATACTTTCCAGTACAAGTGACGGTGTAATTTCTCAAACTTCCTAGAGCAAGTTATGACCATTTCTTTACAACACAAGAAATCTTCCCTACAAGCTCCTCTATTGTTCCTTCAACTTGCAAGAATTTTCATAATTTTTCTACAAAATAACTTTTGATGATATTCAACCCATTTCCATTACTCATACTAAATAGTACAGAATTAAAGTTTCATAATTTTTTGACTTCATTTGCTAGCTCAAAATCTTGACTAAACGTAGGGCATACCGAAATCAAGTATACAAATAGCAACTATGTACCAACTTGAAATCATCATTACGGCCTAACAACAAGGAGATAAATTCTAATTTTAGGATATGATATAAATATATGAGTCTACGTTCATATCAAATTGGAATTTCTCAATTCCAGTAAGTACACAAAGACATATGCAAGTTTGAATACAAGGGGTTTCAATACAAAGCAATTTTAAGGGTATGTACATTCAACTTAACTTAAGCATGCATATAACCATAGATATATATAAAGGACTGAAACTTTCATAAACCTATGATTATTTATATCATATATTTTAGTAATATAAGATAAATAACAAGAATTTCAATTAGGATTACCTTCAAGGCTTTTACGTAATTTCTACGATTTTTTCTACACTTTTTCTCCTCACTTTTTCTTCCTAAACATCAACTTTCTATATCCTGAAGCTAACAACACTTGAAACTGAACCTTGGGCTTAATTTGATGAAAAAAGATGATAGATGGAGAAGTTTAAGTCGGCCAAGGCATGCCTCCTTTCCATCCAATCTAATTAAGCCATTTAATTTACTAAAAGACAATTTACAACTTAAAGGGAATGGACAGATTTGCCTCTTGTTCGTAAATTCGATATAACTCTTTACTCGGGCATCCGTTTGATGCACCGTTTGATGCACCGTTTGTTGTGTTACAACCCTAATTCACATGTATACAACTATCTGGTTTTTATCCCAAGTCAATTGTAATGTGATAAGGGTCAAAACTAGTCTCTAACAGGAACATTTCTACCAAAAATAACAAAATTTTATGTTTGTAAATAATTCGACCTTTCATGATTTATGAAAGTAGGATTATAATAAACATAATCATTTAACATTAGATATACTAAAAGCAAATTATTCATATCATATAAGATAAGCATGATTTAATTATAATTTATCATAATTATATTCGGGTTGTCACAATAACGGTTCTAAAATTTTACAATAGTGAGGGTTCTATTGTTATGGATAAAATTACTGGTATCAATCTTTACCATAAATGGTATCTTATAATAGGTCTTTCAACCTTTCATTTTTCACTAGCGACAGCTAATGGTATCACCATATACTCAATCATTAATTGTGTCAACAATTAATAATTCTTGGAGTTCCAAACAATTGCATCATAATATGTGTTTGACACATATCCATTATTGATTCAGAATCAATTCTAGGTTTGTGATTTTTATCAAAACACATAACATTACTCAATAGCATAAGAATGAACTTTTTAATTATAAACCTTCATATTACTCCCACCAATAATAATTACAAGTCAACTGTATTTAGTAGAGCAATTAAGACTATTTAAGATGTTTGCATATTCACCTTTCTTAACACTTTATATAGTGATCTTGTACTTGGATCATGTGGAGTACAAGATGGTTCAAAATTATCATATATTTATTAAATATATATTCTTGTATTTCAAGGTACTCAATCAATTAATGATCCATAGTTGGTCTTGTAATTTTAACAAGTAATATTCTTCTTTCATTGAAACTCTTTATGCCAACACTTTGACTTAGCATGAATTTGATTTTCTAGGTAACAAAATAGTATAACCTTTATAATAAATAAGAGTGCATTCATATTTCAACATGCTCAGTGATAAACACAATTCATATTATTCTCAATTCATTCTCATACATGTTCTTTTTATGTTGATATTAAGGCTTACAAAATTTTATAGGCTTTCTTCACATATCCCACACTTTTTAATCCATATATACTTGAAACTTGAATTTATTTTGACAGTTAAATGTCTTAGCTATCACTTAAACCAATATCTCTCTAGGTTAAAAAAATATTTTAATTCGGATGCCAATATTTTTTGGTCTGCAGAGTCAAGTAGGTTCTCTACAGTTGATGCCATCTGCGGGGTGTCCTGATCCCACGAAGCTAGCGTGCTACTGCTCATGGATCAACCTCTATCGGGATCCTCTGCCAAGTACGATTTTCATCTTTTAATCGTTGATTTCTTGATTTAATTATTTTGCGTTGAAAATATTTAGGGCTACAGATTTTTCATTTAGAGTTGTTTATTTTTCAAATTTTGTGTTTTGGTTTTGCAAGTACTGATTTGGTGATTATATTTTTATTTATATAGTTTAGCAAATGAGGTATACTAATCTGTTTCTTCCCATTTTTTTGAACACACGGTGCTATATAAGGGGTTTTCGGGTTAAAATGAAGTATTGTGATACAAAAATTAGTTTAACCTCAAAATTTGTGTGTTTTCTTTGTAGAAGAGAATAGTAATCCCAACCCTGGATTCAGTTCTATAAATGTGGTAGTGGCGTGGAAGGAATTTAATTTATTGGCATCTACTGAATGGTTTAGATGTTTAAGATACTACAATTTTTTAATGTTATTTCAAGTTCACACTTTCTAGTGCTATATCAAGAAGTTAGGTGTGTGTGCCCCTTTTGAACAAGCTCTGATTTTCTTCCTTTGGTTTTGAATTTATTTTTTTGGTAATACCATTTTTTTAATTGAACAAAACTATTTGCATAAAATTCATTATTTTTTCACTATCATAAGATACATTGATGTTGTGGGCGAACTACTATCAAACATAATCTGAAATTGCATCGCTGCTGGCATAGGGAAGGTTTTGATTGGCGTTGGGTGTAACAAAATATTCAGGTAATGGACAGACCTATGATGAACTTTATTTTAAGGTTAAATTTGCATTGATTCAATTTTTTTAATTATTTTGGGTTTGGATCCTATTTATTTCTAAACCCCATAATTTTAATTCTTCTGGGCCCCCCTAATGCCTCAAATATATTTTTTAAATGTTTCTTTTGTATACTATATGCAATATGTTTAAGATGTGATAATTTGCAAGTAGAACGTAATTGGAGTAAAGGTACGAAAGAATAGGTAATGGACATCAACTAATCAATTAAATACCTTGCAACCCTCTACTTTTGGATATCACGATGAAATTTCTTAGTTTCTACTACAATGTCTGGATCCATTTATTCTAAATGTTAGTGTTCATAGTAAAGTAAGTTGTGCTTGGAGATTTAAAACCAACTTTTCCATCGAATAACAATTGTTTCTTCCATTATTTACTTTTCAGCTACTTACTACACCATATTTGTTGTCTTGATATTCTGCAATGCTCCATCATGGAAATGATCAATAGGTTTGTGGACACGACACTCAATGGTACTATGTATAGCATGTGTAGCATTTTATTATATCTCCAATCAACTAGGGTAAGCCTGTGCCGATGATACGATGATAATTTTCTTAGGTGTTCATGCTTATAATAGGAGATTTCCTAGAATAACCCCAAAACAGTCTTTAATGATGTTAACAGCAAGAATACACTGAGAATTTACAAATATTTAGACTTAGGCATGAAAACAAGCCATATAATGGTGAAAATGTAAAATAATCACAAAATGCTCCCGTAAGAGGCACGAGCACCTCGCACGAGGCCAATGTAACTTGTACAAACTGAACGTGTAGTCATGGAATTTCTGATTTGAGTATACGAGGAGAATTTGTAAACAATTAGACTTAGGCTTAAAAACATACCGTTAATGGGTGAAAAAGTAAAACAGAAGAAAAATGGTCTCGTAAGAGGCACGAGCACCTCGCACGGGACCAATGTAACTCGTACGAACCGACGGCGTAGTCATCGGACTCCCCATTTGAGTATACGATGAGAATTTGCAATCAGTTAGACTTACGCTTAAAAACATGCCATCAAAGGGTGAAAACATAAAACATCCACAAAGCGATCCCGTAAGAGGCACGATCACCTAGCACGGGACCAATATAACTTGTACAAACCGATCGCGTAGTCACCGGCCTCCCAGTTTGAGTATGCGGCGGGAATTTGAAAATTTAGACTTAGGCCTAAAATATGTCATCAAGGGGTGAAAACGTAAAATAACCACAAAACGGTCTCGTAACAGGCACGGGCACCTCGCACGAGACCAATGTAACTCGTACGAACCGACCACGTAGTCACCGACCTCCTT
This sequence comes from Sambucus nigra, assembly GCA_949130495.1. Lineage (NCBI taxonomy): Eukaryota > Viridiplantae > Streptophyta > Magnoliopsida > Dipsacales > Adoxaceae > Sambucus > Sambucus nigra. Next base: position 239,544,642 of record OX422221.1, on the reverse strand, counting down.
GTCTAAGTATACGAAGAGAATTTGCAAAACCTTAAACATGGGCTTAAAACATGACATCAAGGGGTGAAAACGTAAAACAGCCACAAAATGGTCCCGTAAAAGGCACGGGAACCTAAACACGGGAAAAATGTAATTCATATGAATCGACCGCGCAGTCACCGATCTCCTGGTTTGAGTGTACGACGAGAATTTGTAAAAAATTAGACTTAGGCCTAAAATCATGGCGTCAAGGGTGAAAACGTAAAACAGTCACAAAACAGACCCGTAAAAGGTGCGGGCACCTCGCATGGGACCAAAGTAACTCGTACGAACCGACTACGTAGTCATGGGGCTCTCGGTTTGAGTATACTATGAGAATTTGCAAAAATTTAGACTTGGGATTAAAAACATGGTGTCAATGGGTGAAAACGTAAAACAGCCACAAAACGATCCCGTGAGAGGCAAGAGCACCTCGCACGGGACCAATGTAACTCGTATGAACCTATAGCGTAGTCCCCGGTCTTCCGGTTTGAGTATACGACGAGAATTTTCAAAAATTTAGACTTAGGTTTAAAAACATGACATAAAAGTGTAAAAATGTAAAACAGTCACAAAACGGTCCTGTTAGAGGCACGATCACCTCGCACAAGCAATGGTTTGCGACAGGTAGATTGTTTATTTATTAATGTTGGTGATATGCGAGATTGTTGTTTTAATTTTTTTTCTGGCCATGTGGGCTTTTGTGTTGATTAAACAAGTTGGTTTTCATGTATAAACAAAGGAGATTCTGTCAAATTTTTTAAAAAATTGTAAAGAATTGTTGATAAGGGAGATTTTAAAAAAAATTTATGGTCGTGCGGACTTTTGTGTTGATTAAACATATTGGTTTTCCTGTATAAATAAAGGAGACTCTGTCGAATTTTTTTAAAAACTGTAAAGAATTGTTGATATGCGAGATTCTTATTTTTTTTTTATAGCTGTGCGGGCTTTTGTATTGATTAAACAGGTTGGTTTTCATGTATAAACAAAAGAGACTGTCAAATTTTTTTAAAAATTTTAAAAAGCTGTTGATATGATTAACTAATATATTTGGATATTTTATTTTACTATAATATTATTTTGATAAAGTAATTATTTATTGATTGCAGGTTGTGCACAAGAAGTTGTAGAGACATGTTTTTTAGTGTGTCTACTATATGTGACAATAAGAGAAGTTTTTGAAGCGTGACAACCATATTTATCATCTTAATTTAGGGATGATATTTTTTTCGAAAATTGTATATCTTATTAATTAGTATGATTTTGTACTCATTTAAATATTTCGACTTGAATGTAGTTTAATGGAAGAAATTTTTATTGGATACGTGCTTCAATGAATGTGGTTGATATATTGGGTTTATGATCGGATGATTTGATTTATAATGCAAATTAGACGTCAATTATTATTGCAGCATAAAACATATTATAATATAACTATTTATGATAATTTTTTATTTATCAATTGGGACGGTTATAAACTGTCCCCAATACTTATTTGTATTAATTGAGAATACCTTTTGGGACGATTTTTACCATCCCTAATACCCATTTTTGCATCAATTGAAATTACCTTTTGGGACGGTTTTTACCGTTTTAATTGGGTTGCCAGATTCTCAGTAGTATTAGGGACGGTTTATCCGCCCCTAATACTATTGGCGGGAGCGGGAATTTTTTCGCGGGAACACCATTTAGGACAGAAAAATCCGTCCCTAATGCCAAATGCAGAGCGTCCATGAATTAACATTTAGGACGGTAAAATCCGTCCCTAAAATATTTACGACGCCTAGTATAAGGGACGAATTTTTTCCGTTGCAAAAACCATCCCTAATACTCTGTTGGGACGTTTTTTGTACTATTAGGGATGGATTTTTACCGTCCCTAATACTCATTTTTCTTGTAGTAGCATTATCAGTACGGATTCACATGCCTATCCATAACTATAATCCGAGATCAAACTCATCACGTTGTATGACTTAACCTTATTGAACACTCAACTATGACAATTAACTTGTCTCACTACATAGCCATCGCACTCATTTGCTAGATCACAAGCTATCACTACTATAAAACTTTTAGTAGGATACGAGTCATCAAGTACTACCAAGAAAACTTTGGGCCAATACTTTTGACGCCACAAGAGATGTTATTTCTCAATGACACTTCAATTTTCTAAAACCATAATTCAATACCATCATTTTTAACACCAAGTCCCAAGGACTATATAGATTCGTTCTTAAATTACCCCGAATCAATATGATTATCTAAACCCAAATCATAACCAAGTCACTTAGGCATTCTAATTTCCATAGAATTATTTATTCTAAAGCCATGCTACTTAGTCACCTAATCTCCTAGGTGAAACCACAAGCATACCTGCTAAGATGCAACTGAAATCATTAAGACTTTATAATCATCAAACTTCCACATAATACATCTCACATAAGCCTATGGTGCCACCACCTAATGTCCTACACTAAAAGCCAATACTTAATAGCTAACACTACCATAACAAATTCAGTCGAATAAGAATGGATGCTAACTTAGCCAATAACCAACTCAAATAGAAGGGCACAACGTGCTCAAGACCTCGACTTTACCATCAAGGTACAAATTAAAATTGTCACCAGGAAATTGTAACCGTCTCCAACCAATAACGACGCCGACAGATCCACTACTGACCTCACCACATCACCACCGAAAGGAACATTAAACCTAAAGATCTGATACAAAGTTGTAACGCCCCGATCCGAATTTAAGGTTAATGCAGAATCAACCCAATCCGGTTCGTACGTTAATTGTGAAGTGTAGTGAAACAACCTAAATAATATTTATAGTCCAATTTTATTTTTATCTAATATTACTCTTATTATCACGTGATTCCAATTTTCATCAACTAAGTGTTAGGACCCAAGGGAAGTGCCCCCATGGCCAAGTAAACAGAGCCACTAATCGTAAATGTAAATAATTACTTACATATATAACGCTCTCAAAGTACGAAACAACATAAAATCTACCGTAACAGAAGGAGTGATGTGAGTAGAATGCTCAGTGGGAACTATACAAATTCAGTATAGAAACGAACGGTAGTAAAGAATACTCGCACGCTATGCTACATGCATGTGAAAGTACGTATCTATCTACATATATACCTTTTTACAAATACGTATCCCAATGTATTAAACCGTTTTATTCCAAATACATCATTTAACCCGTTTATTCTCTTTGTCTTTACAAAGAATCATTTTGTATCCTTATTCTTAAAAACTAGCATTCGTTCCCATTAACACCCACGATTACACAATTAGCTATTTATTGGGAAAAATATTTCATTTACTTCCAAACATTTATTACCCTACGTTCATTAACTCACGCCGAGTTATTAATCATTACTTAAGACTTGCGTTTAACGTACATACACACGTCGTGTTTAGAAAAATACTCACTTTCCTTTGAAAACTTTACATAACACACGCTTGTGTTCATCATGGTTCAAACCTCATTAGGTAGCTTAAACATCTTTATATCATCTTATTAAATCATCCCATGTTACCACATGAATAATAAACATTTAATGCGTTATTCTTTCATTAGTAAATCAATAAATTAATGCCATTCATTTATGCCTCTTTCATGAATATTCAATTCATTACTTAGCATTTTCTTTAGGGATTCCGCCCCCACACACACACGTCACAACACACGCACACCCACAATTTCACAAAATTTCACCGTCCGACACCGAGCGCCAAGTAAACTGCAGTTGATTTGGGGCCTTTCACTACTAGGGACAACATAACCCTCCTTAATTATTTAACCTGACATCATCCAATATCATTATCTTTTCAATGTGCTCAATATTATTCCAATGTTCACACTATTCAATATTTACGGGACAAAGCCAAAAGCCTGGACTTAACAGTCCATTTTTCCATTAACAGTTGGAAAATTATTACTTTATCCTTTAAGTCCTTTATTCACCCACACGTTGATTTTATACCAAAAATTATTCACGCTTTAGGACTTAATTCGTTTTCACCCACACTAGTATAAAACCATTCATCAACATTTTTAATTCATAAAAATGTTCTACTTCAAGTAAATTTATCAATTTACCATTTTTATTGTCAAAACTTGCAATTTAATCATTTAACAAGTGTTATTTTCCAAAAAAGGTAGTTTAGGAACTTAAACACATTTAATTATTAAAAACACATGTTTATTAGCATACTTTACTCAACTTTCACATTTTACATTTCACACACCTTTAATATATAAATTCATACATTTTATATATTAAAACCTCATTTTCACATATTTGATAAACACACTTTATTTTTTACCTTTTCTTACATCCTACACCCATTTACCAATATTTACACACTCATACTATTTTCTTATTACGAGTTTACACACTTTAAAACACCCATTTAATGTGAAAGATTCCCTTTTTACATTTATCTTCACTATTCAAGTAGAAAATCATATTTTTATCTCATAAAATGGTTTAAACAAGCCTAAGGCATTTCTTTGAGCAAAATCACATTATTTATCTTTAAAACATCATTCCAACACATTTTATTTCACAAAATGCCTATGAATAGTGTTTTGAAAATTTAAACACCTCTAAAACCTTCTTTTAAATTCCCTTTTTTATTCAAAACATTAAGACTGTCATTAATAACCCATTAGTGAAACATAATCAGTTTTCTACACTTTCTATACCCAATATTTGGGAAATAATATTCTAAAATTTACCACTAACTTTAATCTCGTAAAAACTCAACTCTAATCTTGATTTTTTTTTATTAAAAAATGGAATAATCATCAACAAGCATGAATGAATATTTCTACATATTTAAGACCTTAAATATGTAATAAACCATGCTAAACACTTTGCAAACGTTAAACTACTTTAAGGTTATGAGTTTCCACCTCAAGGTCTTCAATGAAGTAAAATGGATTTCGTAGAAGATGGCTGACTCCCCCACCTTTAAAAGTGGCTTCAAGGGGAGTCATTTTAGCTTCTCTTCAATGCTCCAAACTTGACTCCATGGATGTCCCAAGTAAGACCCCTTTCGAGCTCACAAAACCCCTTCTCTACCTCCCAAAACTCGCTTCAAGAACACCCACTAGCTATCCAAACTTTGGATGGGGCTTTGATGGAGTTTTTATGTCTTTGTGATGGTGTTTAGGTGGTGGGAAAAATGAAGGGAAGGAGTTACAAATTTTTTTGATGAAAATGGTTTGCTAGAACACAAGGATGAGGGGAAAATATTATGCAGGAGACCCAATGTTTTTTTTTAACAACAATGACTTCCATTCTCTTTATCTCTCTCTCTCTCTTAAGATATATGAAGAAGATTTAAGAGAAGACCTAAATGGTCAGAAAAAATGAGTGTCTAAAAACATATATAACCCTTCCTAAGTTTGAAAATCTGAATTTGACTAAGACTACACCTAACTACCCACTTAATAACCCCCCCCAATATGCTGTAATTTTCGTCACTTTCTCCCTCTAAAAATATTTGTTTCTAACTTTTAACTTGAGATTCATACTCCTTGCATTTTTTTGGCTAAAAATAATATTTACACTAGTCGTTTGGCCTCCCGAATTGTCCTATACAAGTCGCGCAAGAATCGGGACATCCGCGCAAAACATATTTTTTTCTATTCTTCTTCGCATGGTAATATTCCTTATATTTTTATGAGTCTAAATATATGGTCAAAATGTTATTTTGACTTACTGGTTCTCCTAAACAATTCGCGCAAGTTCGCATCCTGCGCGATGCGTCCTGGCGAAAATCCGCCTAAAATGGGTCTAAATAATATTTTCCGAAGACGTAGAAGAAGATAAAGTTTCTCAAAATTAAATTTTAAGTCGATTTGGAGATTTTCCTAATTTTCTGAACACTTTTACTTTTTTGACGAAAAATAATTTTTATTTATTTTTTGACTTTGGACCCCATGGTATTTTTATATGTATTTTTTTTACCTTATAAAAGTGGTCATTTCGATATTTGGGACCGCGATGCATCATACAAGAATCGCGCAAAGTTTTCTAGCATGTGCATCGCGTACTGCCCAAATTACCACATTATTAATAATAACCGTGTCTCAATCATTCCTTGGTATTTTTACGTCAAACTTAACCAACATACTTACTAAGTTTATTAAAACTTAAATACGCATCCAAGCGAACCATGCGACATGAGAATTTTCCTCCTTAATTACTTTTCATAGTGCGTCACTTTTCGTGTCATTTTGCATAATCCCCTTATATATTTTTTTTTGAATATAATATTTTGATTATCATTAAATACTTATTTTCTAGGATGGGGTATTTCAGTCGAGATGACCATGATCTTCCTTAGTTGATTGTTTTGTGTGATATGATGACGATAATGATTTTATAAGTGGTTGATTTTAAACTTATCTTGATGTTTGTAAAGTGAACTTTGCTAGGGTTCTATGGATGCTTTGAATGTTCATTGTATTGCTTAGGATCTTCATTGTAACATATCCCGAAATGTATTCAGTGATTACTTTAATATCAAGTACATTAGAGAGAAGATATTGAAGTGTGGTCACATAAATTGTGTTGTCATCATACAAAATCCTTTTGATTAAAATACATTTGGTTTCACACGAGTATATTTGGTTCAATGACTATTTTTTTTTATAGTTATATATTTTAATCAGTTGCTTAGTTCAGCACAATCGACTGACGCACAGTCAAAATATTTATAAAATCCAATCCCAATAATTTTTTTTTTAAATTTTCTTTGGCTTTGTCCATGTATTTTTTAATTAAAAATGAATGGAACTCTAAGGCCCTTAACAACTGAAATTCCAGCATGAGGTCAAAAGTTTTTATGTACTGTCTCATGTTTAAATATTATAATTTCAGTAGGTATATATCTTCGCACCTAATATGCCTGTAAAATAGTACGGAGTGGGTTTCAATTTTTACTTGGGAAGTTGAAACGTCTAGGTGTTTTCCTACCATTTTTCAATAAATCCTTCAACTAGTCCACATGTCAATTGTTTTGTAACTTGGTATAAAAAATCCCACTAAAGATGTCCCATTGATAACTCGTATGACCCTTGGATAGTCAGACCAACTCATATAGTATTCGGATGGAAACTTCCTATTTCCATGAAAATGTACCTTACTCTCATGAGCAACATCTTCTTCGTTGGTCAACGTATGAATTTCTTCGTTCACCACTCTAGATTATTCTTGAAATACAGTAGGTCGAGGTTTGGGGGGGGGGGGGGGGGGCATCCTACTCTTGTCCCTTTACTCACTTCGGGAAAACGTTAACGCGTGTGAATCACTTTCCACAAAATACATCTACACATGATCCACTTATCACTTGTCATACTAACCATATTAGGATTGTCCTTCTCGAACTTTGGTACGCTCAATTCCTGGTGGCTACCCCCGTTGTTCCCTTAGCTTTGTTGGCCCTAAGGAACGTGCTACTGGCTTCAATAACCCTTGCTGAATTCACCATCGCTTGGTAAGAATTTAGATATCCGAATCATTTAAATGAGCCCCCCGATGGGTCTCCCCCTTGCGGTGTTTGACTAGATACTTTTCATCTAAACTCACTTTCTAATAAGTCTTCCTATTATGTTAGCTCCCTTCATAATAGCATTAAGATATCTTCGGACGACGTGTGACATTTTCACCGTATGGATCGACTGTCCAACCGAATTCTCTATAAGTGTTATCAATCGTTTCTCATGAGTCGATTTCCCACTTGAAATCTTCTTTACCATGGGTATCCACTCCCGCTGATACAAAATTTGCTAAAAGTGTAAATCCATTTACAAATGGACCCCTATCCGGCCCTTCCATAATGGGTTCAACCCGACGTTCTTATCTTATCCTGAACAACTGATGAAAGAACGTGCAGTTAAACTGTACCTAAGGTCCTTTCATTGACGCAACATTTTCACTACTAATTCATAATTAATTCAAAAAAATTAGAAAAATACGAGCTTGGTGCCCACGCCATCGTAAAGAAAGGATATTCAATTCCATATTTTAGATAAGCAGGTAAATCAAAACGGTTTAGCCAGGGGCGAACTAGTTCGCTTTGTTAGTCAAAACGACGCAGTTTTGATTTTGGTGAACTCTAACCTATGTACTTTTCCAATTTCAATCCCAATCACCCTCTAAATCATTCCTCTACACTCCCAAACAATATAAATCATAAAGAAACATATATTACATGATTTTAACACACATCAATCATTTTAATTCAAATGATTTAATCTCCAATCATAAAATTAATCAATACTTATGAGTCTCAATTATAAACACCTCAATTTAACCTGGATTTAATTTACCAACGCAATTACTTATGATCAAACCTATAAATCTCTGTCAAGATCGTATCTTTATGAGATGGGATTCGTTCAATAATATCATACATCAATTTACACTGCTATTTATGGAATTTATTTCACCAAAAACTCTATTAACATGCAAACTCTCACTCCAAAAATGATTTTGTTTTACACCTACCATGATATGGACATGAATCACGTCAATTTAACATAAATAAAGTTACTTACTTGCCTCTAGATATTAATAAGGTTTGATTCCATTATAGATGACGAATCTATGGTTGAATGCTCAAATCCCCTTTGAATTTTCTCCCAATTTGGCATTTCTAGCTTTCTCCTTGCCTTTGTCTATTTTCCTTTCTCTCTTAGGATTTGCCTCTAATGATAATGGTTGTCAACACCTCTAATCTTAGGTTATAAACTCTCTAATTTCGAAATTTGTCTAATGGGGCAAGCCCCCTTGACCCATATACCCCAGTTAGAGCCGAGTATATTCTAAAACTCAAAGGGGACCTTAACACAGCCTACACAAGACCTCCGTTTGAGATACGACATAGTCCCATCGTTATTACTCACTACGACATATAATAATTTATCACATTTTATTTACTGCACACTTAGTAAATTTATTTCATAAATATTAATCATAATCTCTCCCGATTAGTATTAAATAATCACACAATATTTTATTTTAATTATGTGTGATTTAAAAAATACCAAAATTAAATAAATTCTAAATTATTCAAAAATACGGGATGTTACATAATTATTATTTTTTTCATATTTTATATAATAATTTTAGTCTATATAATGACATTTAAAAGTACATATATGATAGATGATAAGGCATCACCAAGTCAGCGCAAACAATATCATAGTTGTGACCCAACAAGAAAAGTCACGTGATAATTATGGATGTGGCAATGTCATGTCATCATAAGTGCTAGCACAATGACAATCGATGTTAACATGACATTCACATTCAACAAGCACATATGTGCAACAAATTACATTATTTTTGTGATAATATTTGTTTAGAGATTAAAAAAAATCGAAAAAATACTAAATAAAAAATAATAATTCACAATTTTTTTATTAAATGTCCTTATTTCTTATTTACTATAACAGTTCTTCATCGGTGACTTGGTTTAACACTAAATTTATTTGTTTTAGATAATTATTTTACAATTATTAATTTAATATTTAAAGGTGTTGATAGTTTTTTATTTTTTTTCTCATACAACCTCGTGTTATAATTTTTAAGTAAACACTATTTTTATATTAAAAGATGTACATTATCGAACTGTTTTTTATATTAACAAGTTGCATGTTTTTCATTAAAAATTGTATGTTTTTAACTGTATGCTATTTAAACACTATTTCTAACTATTTTTATATAGAAAAAAGTATACGTTATTTACAAAATGCACGTCAACACAAATGCCTTGCCAACAAGGGAATGCGATTTCTATTTGGTTACCAAATACCGACCAAATAGAAAGTTTCTAACAAATGAGAATTACTATGCGTCTCAATTGTTTCTCATTAATATATGTATTTTAAATATGCATCGAATTAATTACATGTTTCGAGCGGTTCTCTTTTTATATTTCTCCTAACAACTAAATTGACGACAGTCAAGCGGTACCCCTTGCTTTTCCAGCCTCGTAGTCCCAGTCTGGAAACATAATGCAAAGAAACATCATATCTGGAAACATTCACATTCAACAAGCACATATGTGCAACAAATTACATTGTTTTTGTGATAATATTGATATAGAGATTAAAATTATTTTCGAAAAAATACTAAAAAAAATAATAATTCACAACTTTTTTTGTTAAATGTCCTTGTTTCTTATTTACTATTAACAGTTCTTCATCGGCAAATATGTTTAACACTAAATTTATTTGTTATAGATAATTATTTTACAATTATTAATCTAATATTTTAATGGCGTTGATAGTTTTTTATTTTTATTTTCTCATACAGCCTCGTGTTATAACTTTTTAAGTGAACATTTTTTTTAAATTAAAAGATGTACATTATTGAACTGTTTTTTATTTCTTTAAAAATTGTATGTTTTAAATTGTTTGCTATTTAAACACTGTTTCAACTATTTTTATATAGAAAAAAGTATACGTTATTTACAAAATGAACATCAACACAACAAAGTTATCTATGATTTAACTGTTTTTATTTTTAAAAATTGTACGTTATTTATTAGAAAAACAGAAATACTATTCTGTCCGAATTTTTGACAGAATTTTGGGTGACAAACTGACTTATCGGCTTGTTATTAGTTGGTTTATGGGGTCCGCGCAAGCGGGACCTCAAAACCAAATAATAACAAGCCGACATGTCAGTTTGTCACCCAAAATTCTGTCAAAAATCCGGGCTCCCTATAAGTGCTCTTAGAAAAAACACTTTCTTAACTGTATAAATAAAAATAGTTTTTCAACGATTAAAATATTTTTTTGGTTAAAAAACACTATTTCAATTTTTGTAAAACAGTTTTATATATAATTTTTATAAAAGAGTTAATTATAATTTTTTTTGGTAAAAGGGTTCATCTTATTCCTAAAACAAAGAACATCATAACCGTTGTATTTTTCTTTTATAAAGATTTGGCTTATAGAGATTTGGCTTTTTCAAGGAACTTTGTAAATTTAAGATCTATTGTAATATTTATTTTGGAAATAGGACAATAAATATTTTTTTTATAGTTTTAATCCATATTTTTGAATAAAACGTCAACCAATCACATCATGCGACGTGTTCCTTTAATTTAAAAATAGAGACTAAAAACATAAACAAGATATTTATTATCCTATTTCTATAAACAATATTATTTTAAATTCCAAAATTACACAATCTACTTTTTCAATGACCACGTGCCGTTGTACTCACAGTTTAGGTTTTGAAGACTTCCACCTTGCCAACTAAGCAACACTGCTTTTGTTTGGCCACCAAACGCGGGCATAGAGAAATGAATAAATTTTGTGATATTAGAACCTTCAAGACACGCCACTTTACTATTTTGAGAATTTTTTTTGGGAAGGATAGCATCACTCGGTAGAAATTCTGTAACAAGTATATGTTCTATGTCGTGGCGACCACATTCAACAGAAACATCATATCTCTGTTTCTCTCTCATTTCTATCCGGTTAATGCAAAGAAACATCATATATGTTTCTCTCTCATTTCTATCCATACCAGATACGTTCAAAACTCGTATACAAATTCCTCCCATAAACAACTAATCTCCATCCATCCAAATTCCAATCTTGTGATAATTAAAAGAAGTAGCACACAAGACAACTCCCCCACATGGAGACATCCTCCCGCACTTTGGAAATCAATGTGATCTCTGGCGAAGGCCTAAAATTCAACAGGAGACAGCCAGTTAAGAGCAATGCTTTCGTTAGCATCTCAGTCAGGGCCGGTCCTGAGATTTGTAGTACCCTGTGCGATAATCAATTTAGGGCCCTTTCAAAAAAATATTGTACAAAAGTATTAAATACCTAAAAACTCATTGAAAAATTATTCTTCTAGCATTTCGACTTGCAAAATCACTAATTAAAGTTTTACAATCAAGTTTATCTACCAATTCATGTTCAATAGATAACAAAGCTAAGCCGTTTAATCTTTCTTGTGACATAGTTGATCGTAAGTAATTTTTTAATAATTTTAATTTTGAAAAACTTCTTTCCGCAGATGCGATTGTAACAGGTATGGTCAATAGAATTTTATAAGCAATAAATGAATTTGGAAAACAATTAAGTTTTTTTAAGAAATTTAGTATCTCAATTGCCGTTTTTGTTTCTTTTGGTAATATATCTCGCAAAACTTTAAGTTCTTCAAATAAATCTTTTCCATCAAGATCAGAATAAGTTTCATGTTTTAAAATTGTTTCGAGATTATCACAATATTTTTTCAATTTGGTATCATCTATGGAATTTAACTTCTCATAACAAAATAAAAATCCAAATTTTTTTTCATATTCTTTGAATTGATCAAACCTCTTTTCTAATGACCCAATAGCTTCATCTACTATACGTAGAAAATAATTAATTCTAAAAGAGTCTTTGGGTGATTGTGTACTCTCCTCATTTGCAGTCTCATCAAAATGTCTCTTCCTACGAATTTGACGCGTTACACTAAAAATAGGATCAATTTCCATTTCAATACAATTTTTTTTAGCGGTATTTATCGCATCTATGAACCTAGTTTCTCTATATTTTTTAAAAAAAGTAATCAACCCTCCTACTTGTTCAATTGCAATATCAATAAGCATGTCTTTAGATTGTAAGTTTTTGCTAACCAAATTAACGGCATGCAATATTTCATACCAAATAATCATGGATAATAAAAATTCAAATTTTCCAAGATAATTTTCTGCTAATGATTTGGCTTGAATTCGTACGTCTAATTCGTTATCAGTATCTCCAACTTGTAGTAAAGCTTCTCTTAAATCCAGAGCTTGAAATCTAATAGCTTTAATAGCTTCAATGTGACTTTCCCAACGTGTAGCTGATAATGACTTTACACTAATTTTAACATTATCTTTTAAAATCTTCCAATGTTTTGTAGAATTAGCAAATAGTTTATAAATGGATTGTACAATCCCAAAGAAATCCTTTGCTTTGCCACAAGAATTTGCCATATCACAAATTGTTAAATTAAGACTGTGACAACCACATGGAGTGTAAAATGCTCTAGGATTTTTATCTAATATTTTTTTTTGGACACCTTGATTCTTACCTTTCATGTTTGACCCATTATCATATCCTTGTCCTCTAACATCATTAATATCTAATTTATTCATTTCTATTGCTTTTTCTAATTCATTAAAAAGACCTTGTCCCGTTGTTTCATCCACTTTTAAAAATTCTATAAAGTATTCTTCTATTGTTATTGGACTATTCGAAACATCTACACATCGTAATATCAAAGACATTTGTTCATCGTGACTTGAATCGGGAGTACAATCAAGTATTACAGAAAAATATTTTGCTTGTTTAATTTTCTTAATGATTGTGTCTTTTACTTCGGATGCTAACATAAGTATCAACTCATTTTGAATTTTATGACCAAGATAATGATGATGAATTTCCCCGTTTTCAATACGTTTAACATGTTCTTTCATTGATGGATCCCACTTTGCAATTGTTTCGATTAGGCCTAAAAAGTTTCCATTACTATTTTCATAAAGCCTCTCATTTGTTCCACGAAATGCCAAATTATTTTTAGCTAAATATTGCACAAGAGATATTATTCTTTCTAAGATTCCTTTTCAATGTTCTCTTTCTTTGCTAATACGGTCTTGTATATGTTTATCAATTGTTTCATTTTTCTCCAATCTAGTACGCAAATCAAACCAAGCAATCATGTTACTGAGATGTTCATTACTTGTTTCATGTTCTTTAAGTCTAAAACTGAGATGCCCCCAATCATTATATCCCTCATTCACTAATTGACCACCTCTTTTGTGGCCTTTTTTAAACAATTTACAACAAAAGCAAAAAACTCTATCCGCATCCTTTGAATACACGACCCATGTTCTATCCTCCTTATCCCCATTTGGTAAAAAACGGGTGTAACGTAGTGAAGAAAAATGTCTAGATAATTTATCTTTAGGGCCTTTTTCCAAAGAGAGATCTCTTATTGGACCCTTTTCTACCAATATGTCTCTAGATTTTATATCAAGATTATCCCAATTTCTTGGATCAAAATTATCAATCGTGTTACTAGGTTGTTCATCCTCCAATAATTCATTTTCATCATTATTCGTAGGACTTACATTATTCACTGTTTCATTGTTGTTTTTTGCATTATTTTCTATTTCTTCTGATTGACTTGTATTTTCATTAACAGAATTTATATTTTGTTGCTCTTTAATAATAAATTTATCAAGCCCTCCCTTAAAAGATTGTGTCACCTCTTCTATTCTTTTTTGTTTTTTTCGTTTTTGATATCCGGATGCTTGTTTTTTTGGTAACATTTCTAAAAATTATAAATTTATAAATAAAAATAAAACACGCAATTAACAACGAATCTAATATATAATTTTAGTTTAGAAATATCTCAATTGATTGAATATAGTAAAATGGAAAAATGTCACCTGGTTTGAGCCTTTTATTCCCTCTCCAATTTCATCGACTTGATTAATGTAGAAAGAAATAACCTAATAAAAAAAATTAATTGTATAAAAAACAGATTAGTAAAATATTGATGAATTTAGAAAAAACAGATTATTAAAAAAAATAGTAATAAAAAAGATTAACATGTACATAAAAAAAATAATAATAAAAAAAATAACTTGTAAGACAAACAACTTACCTTTTCCAAATGAAGACAACACCCAAATGAAGACAAGACAGCTTCTTATCTCTTCTCTATGCCCCACTGCCACTAGATACAAAATGAACTGCTGCTCCAATCCAACTTCGTCAAAAATGGAAAAAAAAAACTTGCACAGAGAGATAGGAAGGTAAGGAGAGAGGAGAGAGGAGAGAAAAAGAGAGTAGGCGTGCTAGTAAAAGAAAGAGAGAGAGAGGGAACCAAAAAGATTTTATGGGTAGATGAAAAAATGGCTCCTAAAAAAATGATAGTCTTAAATGAGTTAGGTGAGATTTTTTTGGGAAGTTGTATTATTCTTTTTTTTTGAATAGTTGAAAAAATGGGCCCCTAAATAACTAAACTCATTTAAAAAAATATATTTTTTAATATATATAAAATATTTTTGGACCCCTAAAATACACATATATTAGTGCTTATTGTAAAATGGGCCCTGTGCCACTGCCCACCTGGCACATGGCCAGGGCCGGACCTGTGTGTATATTTGAATTAACCCATGAATTTGTATTTTTGTATTTGAATTAACCCATGAATTTATTTTTGTATTTGAATTAACCCATTATATGAAACATACTTGAAATTAAATATAGTGCGCATAGATACTAGCCTTCTAGTTCTTATGCGTACGCATTCAATAGCCATTAGACCCGTTCGAGAGTCATTACCCCTGTAATGAGATCTCTCGAATTGTCCCGTTTGGACAGTTTGAGACTGTATAATTTATGTATAATATTCTTATTGGCTTAAAGTTGTTACTTTTGGAGGAAGTTCTGCAGTCGTATCTTAATGTTCTCTGGGTACATACTAGATTGACAAGTGTGACTGTTATTTCAATTGACCAATTGAAATAACACTCACACCTGCCAATCTACGTCGTGTACTTGGAGAACTAAGGGGATATGTTGTCGACTTTTTTTCAAATCGTAACAATGTGCATGAGCTGTTAAGTATATTACAGAAAAATGCAGTCTTGAATGGGATAGGACCACTTACCCTTTAATAGGATAATTAAATGATGGGATAATTAAATAAAACATACTATAAATCTAAGTTTTGTTTACCTTTAATAGGTGTTTAGTTGTGGTAGCTGTGATGGGATATCCGAAATACAAAGAGCGGATGGGTGAGACTAATAGAATGGGGGATGTGTTTTGCAGAGGTGATAACGAAATTGTGAAATATGCAAAGAGATGTCGTAATGATAAAGAGTTTCCGTATCCGTGTGCTAGGTGTAAGAATGGTAAGGTGTTTGAGTGGAAAACAGTTGAACTACATTTGTTAAGATCGGGTATGCAAGATAGTTATCGATTTTGGAGTTTTCACGGTGAATTGAAAGTTCCTTTTGTCCCCGACCAACCTTCACAACAACCTTCAACAAGTAGAATAGATGTAGAAGGGGACGACGTATATCATAATATGTTAGAGGATTTAGTTGATGATGCGTACGGAGTTTATGAAGCTGAGGAGAATGAGGTTACCGATGATGTAGAAGATTCAAGTGCTCGTGATGATAACACGATAAAACTTGACGATGACTACCAAAGTTTAAAATTTAAGGCGACCCAACCGTTATACTCTGGCTGTGAGAAAGATCAAACAACTTTACATGCCATGGTTGGTTTGCACAGTTTGAAGACGTAGTACGACTTGTCTGACAATAGCGTGACAAAAATTCTAAAATGGGTGAAGGGCTTATTACCCAAGGTGAATACACTTCCAAATAGCTATCCTGTTATGAAGAACAGTTTTAAAGGTTTGGGAATGAAGTATAAATCGATTCATGCTTGTGTGTATGACTGCATACTATACCGAAAGGAGTATGAAAATCTCGATCGTTGTCCGGTATGCGATGAACCTAGATATGTCCAATCTACTAGTAAGGAAGGCACAAGCTCAAAAGTGCCTCAAAAAGTATTGAAATATTTTCCCGTTGGGCCTAGATTAAAGCGATTTTTCACAGTACCATGGATTGCAGAGGCAATGACTTGGCATGCTAGGGCAGAAGTAGGGGGTAATATCATTCGTCATCCTATTGATTCTACTGCCTGGCGGAGGATGAATTTTGAGTATCCCGATTTTGATCGAGAACAACGCAACATTCGTTTGGCTATATCAACAGATGGTTTCAATCCATTTGGAAATATAAGCACCAATCAGAGTGTATGGCCAGTGATCTTATCCCCACTCAACCTCCCTCCTTCACAGTGTATGAGACCTGAATTTTCGATGATGGCTTTATTGATACTTGGGCCAAAGGCACCAAGTGATGACATTGATATCTACCTGGCTCCTTTGGTAGAAGAATTAAATGAGTTGTGGGAAGAGGGTGTGCAATCATTTGACTCTTTTAAAAAAGATGAGTTTACCCTGAAAGCTATGTTGATGTGGGCAATTCATGATTTTCCAGCTTATGGGACATTATCCGGATGTGTAGTACATGGTTATTTGGGGTGTCCTATTTGTGGAGAGGAGACTGAATCTCTTCGTCTATCCTCTAGCTTAAAAAATGTATACCATTGCCACATGAGGTTTTTACCCCCAGCTCATAGTTTCATATTTGAGAAAGGTTCTAATTTTTTATTGGGCGGAGTTGAACATAGGCTACCGCCGAGACAACTTTCGGGTTCAGAAATTGAAAGTAAATCATTTGAATGTGGCCCAAATATGCCAGGTAAGAATCCCAAATTTAAGAATGTCAAGCATAAGAATACCCCAACTGGGAATGAAACTGAGATAAGAAAGGCATGGTCTCGGAGGTCAATTTATTTGACTTGCCTTATTGGAAGAAAAACCCGGTGCGCCATGTATTGGATGTGATGCATGCAGAAAAGAACTTCGTTGAACATATTGTGGGTACTTGCCTTGGGGGGAGTCATTCGAGGGATGGAGAAAATGCACGAAAAGACCTTAAAACGTTAAAACTTAAGCCACAACTATGGTTGAAAGAAGATAGTAGGGGAAGGACAATAATTCCCCCTGGTGCGTTTACTTTGACGAGTGGGGAAAGGAAGGTGCTTCTAGACACACTATATAATTTGAAGGGCCCATCTACTTTTTCGTCCAACTTGCAAAGGATTGTGAATTATGCTACTCATGATTTATATAAGTGTAAGTCCCACGATTGGCATGTGATCATGCAATTGGTTCCTCTATTGTTTAAGCACTGTTTCTCCAAGCACAAGGATTTTCGTAGGGCTATTATGCAAATTAGTATTACCTTCTCCCTCTTGTGTGAGAAGGTAGTGAATCGAGAACACATAGTGGCCGCAAAATTGCCTGTGAACGAAGCGATTTGTGTATTGGAGAAGTACTTTCTCCCACCATTCTTTGACATAAGTGTTCACTTGTTGCTACACCTATGGGACGAGGCACTTCTTTGTGGTCCAGTTAGATATCGGTGGATGTATCCGTTTGAAAGATTGATGAAAGTTTTTAAAGATTACGTCAAGAATACGAGATATATTGCAGGATCAATTGCAGAGGAATACATCACCGTGGAGTCATCAATATATACTCGGGAATATATGCCTGACTCGACCAGCGTTGATGACACTGATGAATTCCTCGATGATGGTGGTAATGTGATGGGAAAATGAGTGAAATTAACGAGTTTGCAACATGAACAAGTAGCTCGTTATCTATTTGACACACATGAAGATGTCGAAGAATGGAAAAAGTAAGTTTCGAATATTATAATGTTTAACATTATTTTAGATTATTTTATACATTATTAATTTTGTAATATGCAGTAAATATGAAGCCTGTGAGAACAATAAAAGACGAAAAACAATGATACAATCAGACAACGAATTTAGGCTATGGTTGACACAAGAGGTAATTATAATGAAAACAGTCGTTATATAACGTAACATTACACTCAAATTTTACCACTAATATAATTAATTTATCTATATTCTCAGCTCCTAAAGATGGGTGATGCGACATCAAGGCTTACTCGTCTAGCCACTGGACACTTGTTCGTGGCACAAGAGTAGCAAAAGTATCGATTGAACGGTTACATTTTCGGCGCTAAAGTGTACGAGGAAAGTACAAATGTACAGAACTCGGGAATTTCATACAAGGCTCTTACTTTCTTTCGAGCGAGCGCAAAAGATAAAAACCTTGTTGAAGCTGAAATGACTTACTATGGTGTAATCCAAAATATATTTGAATTGGATTATATAAGCTTCAAAGAGGTTGTATTTTACTGTGAATGGGTAAGAGTTGAGGATAAAAATGCTTGTAAAGTTGATCCTGTCACCAATTTGATCATGGTTGACTTGTCCAAGTTGAAGAGCAACGACCACGTGAGCGATGAGCCGTTTGTTTGTGCATTTCAAAAGGTTAAGCAAGTGTTTTACTCGGAGTATATCAACAACGAGCCGTGGTCAATTGTCCAACACGCGCCAAGGCGTCTAAATAGTAGTGTGGATGACTTGACTGCTCTTACCGAATATCAATCCATTTTTTATGATAACCCGAATTTGAAACAATTTTTCAATTTATAATAAACATTTCAATTTGTACCGAAACATCAATTTTTAATGCTTTTAATTGATCTGCACTTTATCATTTCCACTCTTGTGTAGTGTGCGTGTGTGGAGAGGAGATTAATACATAAATATTCCAACTACATCTAAGTTTTGTTTATACTAATCCATGAATATACGCTTCTTACCTTTAATAGGTGATTAGTACATAGTTATTTGGGGTGTCCTATTTGTGGAGAGGAGACTAAATCTCTTCGTCTATCCGAACACTAAGAAATGCCATAATCCTATGGAACGATGCTCTGCAAATTCCTCCCAACCGTTATGTAGCCAAACATCACCAGTTGAAGTTGTCAATTCCACTTTCCATACCCCACCACTTGGAACTTCAAGCAAAACATGGGAGACTATTGAAAGGTGGAATTGACAACTTCAACTACTGATTTTTGGCTACACAACGGTTGGAGGGAATTTGCAACGCATAACTCCATCGGATTATGGTATTTCTTAGTGTTTAGATATGAAGAGAATTATATTTGACACGATTGCCCGAGGTACATTAGTTGGAAGGAGGTGCCATATGAGCTCAAGTTAGATGTTTGAGTGACACTACAGGTAATGTATTTATATTTATATGTCAATTTCGATTTCGATTTCAATTACGATTTATATTTATCTATATTTGAGGGGCGGATACTAATTTTACTTTATTTCAATTCAGGGGACAGGGAGTGGCCCTAAGGGTAGGCCACATATGCTCTATACTTATGTGGCTATTCGGACGAGAAGGGAAGGATAAGGAGGTGTCCTCGAGCGTCGCGGTACAAAATCTCTTTTACATGCAAATAGTTTGTATATTTGAGATAATTGATGGTGATGTTGTTTCTTCTTAAATAGTTTCTATTTTGAACATATATATTTGCATTATCTTTAGTTTGTTTGGATATATGATGTTTGGAACAGGTACAACGTTGCTATAACAGGTACAAATATACTGCTGGGCAGTGGCAGTGGCCATACTGCCCAGCAGATTTTTTTTTAAATTCTGCCCAGAATTGTCACGGTCATTGACCGTGACACGTCCGTGACAACTTTTTGTCACGGACGTGTCGCGGTCAATGGCCGTGAATTTTTTTTAAAAAAGGGTCACGGCTTTGTCACGGTTATAAACCGTGACAAACGTGTCACAGTCATTGACCGCGACATGACCGTGACACAAAACGCGAGTTTTGTGTCAAGGTCAATGACCGTGACACGACCGTGACAAAAAAGGTTGTCTCGCCTCGAAATGTCATGGTAATTGACCTTGACAAGTTGGATTTATCAAGGTCAATGACCTTGACAATTCGGCAGATTTGGTGTAGTGATAGGAAGCAACCACACTTCCACATCCACATAGGTGAGTCTATCAAGGATAGTCCCGTAGCTAGGTACCCCACTCAAAATAGAGCTATAGATCTTCATTAAGAGTTATAATTAATTCAACCTTAATTCGCTTCACGATATCATGCTCCATAGGGATGGACTTGGAGTAAAACCCCGTGTATAATAATTAGTATGATTCAAACCATATCACTTGTGACTTGTACTTACCCTTTGAACCTATTTCTTGGGATCTCCAGTCTATAGGATTCAATATCAACGGGCCTTAGTCCGATCCCTTTCTAGATGTTGAACATCTTCTCCTACACTAGTCCTTTCGTCAAAGGATAATTCAGGTTTATTGCTCATCTGTCCGAATATAATCCACACACACAACTCATTAGTTTTAAATTCTACAACTATGTAGTCATTACAACATATTTGTCATTCTTGCCGTTACGATAACTGACACACCCCAACCCAGTTACTTATAATTAAGTTTGAAAGTCAAAGTGAGTCAAACCATGATTAATTCAACCAAACCATAAACACGAGATTTAATTTCAGAATCATCATTGTAAATCCATATAACTGAAAACCTTTTTACAACATCAGAGTAGTCACATCCATAAAACTTTCTTGAAGGATAAGTTAACTTAATTACATCATTTACATTTACACAAAATCATCGTTTCACCCATTCCTAGCTAACCCCACCCGACCTCCTAGATTTGGCAATGACATCGCGTTACCTGAAAAAAAATGTGAACATAGGAACCGTGAGCAAAATAGCCCAGTGAATGCATCACTACTATACTACTGCATGAATTTAAATGCATTAAATCATGTCCATATAATTATTTATTAACTTATCCGGCTCATTCATAATTAATGACCAACTTTTTCAAATTATGATTCACAAATCTTGTCTAAATAGACAATTCTCCCCCATTCCTGGTCGAGGAGTAACCCCTTGTCATTAATAGACAAATCTCCCCCATTTCGGGTCGAGGAGTAACCTCCCATTTTGGTAAACCAAAATGAACAATTTTATATTCATAACATTATGATCATATTCGTAACAATACACAAATACATCATTCCAGTGAGTACACTCACCTTAGGTTGTCAACTACGTATTCACGTTTCCTTCGGGAGGAGCTGAACTGGGTTGATTAGACCTTACACATGTCAATCCAACTAAATCAGTACTGAATCTCAATCATAAGTATCATCCTAATATAATTATGTAACTTTCCATAACTATACAACGACCATATAATTCTACTCAAGTCACATTCCACGAAATATGAGTAAGGACAAAACAATTGTGCCCATATTGATAAAGTTATGAACATTCAACCGTAGGAAATACCTCATAAGTAATTTACAACCAAAGTCAAGTAAATATGAAATTATACTTCTCAATGTATATACAAATGAAACATGTACTCAAAGTACCCTTTGTAAGGACGAAATACGAACATTCATTCAAGGGGTATCCAGTATGGCCTGAAATTATTGTCCTACATACTTACCCATCCTATATTCCTAAATTATATAATTACAGGGGTCCGACCTTATCAATATGAAAACATATATGAATATACTTTCCAGTACAAGTGACGGTGTAATTTTTCAAATTTCCTAGAGCAAGTTATGACCATTTCTTTACAACACAAGAAATCTTTCCTACATTCTCCTCTATTGTTCCTTCAACTTGCAAGAATTTTCATAATTTTTCTACAAAATAACTTTTCATAATATTTCACTCATTTCCATTACACATACTAAATAGTACAGAATTAAAGTTTCATAATTTTTTGACTTCATTTGCTATCTCAAAATCTTGACTAAACGTAGGGCATACCGAAATCAAGTATACAAACAACAACTATGTACCAACTTGAAATCATCATTACGGACTAACAACAAGTAGATAAATTCTAATTTTCGGATATGATATGAATATATGAGTCTACTTTCATATCAAATTGGAATTTCTCAGTTCCAGTAAGCACACAAAGAGATATGCAAGTTTGAATACAAAGGGGTTTCAATACAAAGCAATTTTAAGGGTTTGTACATTCAACTTAACTTAAACATGCATATAACCATAGATATATATAAAGGAATGAAACTTTCGTAAAACTATGATGATTTATATCATATATTTCAGTAATATAAGATAAATAACAAGAATTTCAATTAGGATTACCTTCAGGGCTTTTACGTAATTTCTACGGATTTTTCTACACTTTTTCTCCTCACTTTTTCTTCCTAAACATCAACTTTCTATTTCCTCAAGCTAACAACACTCGAAACTGAACCTAGGGCTTAATTTGATGAAAAAATATGATAGATGGAGAAGTTTAAGTCGGCCAAGGCATGCCTCCTTTCCATCCAATCAAATTAAGCCATTTGGTTTACTAAAAGACAATTTACCACTTAAAGGGAATGGACAGATTTGCCCCTTGCTCGTAAATTCGATATAACTCTTTACTCGGGCATCCGTTTGATGCACCGTTTGTTGTGTTACAACCCTAATTCACATGTCTACAACTATCTAGTTTTTATCCCAAGTCAATTGTAATGTGATAAGGGTCAAAACTAGTCTCTAACAGGAACATTTCTACCAAAAATAACAAAATTTTGTGTTTGTAAATAATTTGACCTTTCATGATTTACGAAAGTAGGATTATAATAAACATAATCATTTAACATTAGATATACTAATAGCATATTATTCATATCACATAATATAAGCATGATTTAATTATAATTTATCATAATTATATTCGGGTTGTCACAATAACGGTTCTAAAATTTTACAATAGTCAGGGTTTTATTGTTATGGATAAAATTACTGGTATCAATCTTTACCATAAATGGTATCTTATAATAGGTCTTTCAACCTTTCATTTTTCACTAGAGATAGGTAATGGTATCACCATATACTCCATTATTAATTGTGTCAACAATTAATAATTCTTGGAGTTCCAAACAATTGCATCATAATATGTGTTTGACACATATCCATTATTGATTCAGAATCAATTCTAGGTTTGTGATTTTTATCAAAACACATAACATTTCTCAATAGCATAAGAATGAACTTTTTAATTATAAACCTTCATATTACTCCCACAAATAATAATTACAAGTCAACTGTATTTAGTAGCGCAATTAAGACTATTTAAGATGTTAGCATATTCATCTTTCTTAACACTTTATAGAGTGCTCTTGTACTTGGATCATGTGGAGTACAAGATGGTTCACAATTATCATATATTTATTAAATATATATTCTTGTATTTCAAGGTACTCAATCAATTAATGATCCATAGTTGGTCTTGTAATTTTAACAAGTAATATTCTTCTTTCATTGAAACTCTTTATGCCAACACTTTGACTTAGCATGAATTTGATTTTCTTGGTAACAAAATAGTATAACCTTTATAATAAATAAGAGTGCATTCATATTTCAACATGCTCAGTGATAAACACAATTCATATTATTCTCAATTCATTCTCATTTAATGATTTATCAAAATATCATGCCATTTATTGGTGCATTCCATATTAATTTTCCAACTTCAAGTTGGTCCATTTAAGTTGCGTTAAATAGGTCACCATTCAAAAAACAACATTATATATATATTTAATTTTTAACTCAACATCATATATAATATCAATGGCATTCAAATTAAATGAAGCTTTTTCATTTTCATGAGAATAATTTAACTCACAACATGTATAACTAAGTTATATCGATGAATTAAAGATTATATTCATAATGATAATGGTCTCAATATTCCTTCAAATGGTGTGTATACACCTCATTATCTTAAAGTTATAAGATAAGTCAATTATAAACTAATTTCTAGTTTATTCAACCAATCATCTATGACATGATTTCTCTAAGGATTTTTCGAATCCTTTTCAATAACATAAGCAAGCTTTTATTTTTAACACACAACTCAAAAAATAAGAGTTCTCTTGAACACCAAAATTTCAGATTCTATTAAATGTTCTTTAATTATAGTTGAGAGGTACTCGATTGAGTGCCACCACTATTCTCTAGGTATATCATTGAGAAACAACATGTAATGTGCCTCCACTATATCTTCAATTCATAAAATAAGTCTAAACTTATAGAGTTTCAACATTAATTAAGAATTAATCTTATTTCTTAAATAAATACATACTTAATGCTTTGAGGTATAGCGGAATCAAAAAATACAAGTTCATTCGTTCTAGTCATAATTTCAGATTTTCAAAGGTCTGAAAGTCACATAACGATTATACAATCTATTTTTAAAAAAAATTATAATATATAATTTTTCACAATGTATACAATAATACTTCGTATTAGAGTTTAAACCTCTATTCCAAATCAAAGCATACGATCAAAATAATTTTACCCAACTAAATTATTTCTACACGCGTATGAAGCACACCAAATTGATTCCAACATAGCAGAATACAATTTTATTATATACCTTTTCCAACTCATATAAATGAATAATACAAAGAATTATTCATATAAAATTTTAGCGGTTGCACTCAAAACTCAAATATTGTATAAGTCATTATATAATTTCTATGAAATTCATCTTCCATAAATTTGGGTCCAAATTTTTCTAAGTACTTCATAAATCCTTGAATAAGAAATTTATAAAGGCTTTAAAATATTTTGAATCCGTTGGGAACACGATATGATACATTTTTTTAGGAAAACGTTGTCCAAAATATTTGTTCAAACGGAAAAACTTCAAGTTTTAAATTTCACCACGACCAAACCGCTTATTGAAAATTTATGAAATTTTTCATAATTCATCATTTATGAGTATAGTCTTATCCAAAATTGGAATCACTCAAAAATATTAAGTACAAGTGAAGATAAACTTGTTTTACTACAAGTTGTCCAAAAAATTCAGCATTGCGCATCCCATTTGTAAAAATCATAATAAAAGATATACAACTCTTTTTTCAGAAATTCCGAAACCCAAAATTTATAATCTCAACATACTATATGCATGCCAAAATTCACGAAATTTCAGTCCATATATCATCAAAAAACTGAGATGATATTCCAATAAAATTCATAACAAAAATTTCAGTTTTTTCATCGCCGATCACTTTAGTAAGGGTAAAAAATGTCAACTACACTTTGACATAAACACTTCAAAAAATATTTGAACAATTTTTTTTTGTAGTAAACATATCGTAAGGTGCAAATGTTTATAACTTACCCTTCGAATCCATATAACAAATGTTCATTTTTTTTCATATAACAAATTTTCATTTGTTTCTAAATATCAAATTTTTAATTTTATTCCATATAACAACTTTTAATTTGTTTTCTTAACCACAAGTGGCTCAAAATGAATTGTCCAAAAACAGTATACAATTCCATTTCCAACAATAACATCTTATTTGAAATAATATTTCACATTCATAACTAAAAAGTAGGATTGACCAATTTAAAAGTTTTCCATGAAGGGGTTCATTTTTGTTCAAATTCTAATTTCTCACAAAATTATTGATCGATTCCGAATTGACCAAAAATACTGAAATTTATATATCTACTTCACAAAATATAATATTTAGGAAGTTCGGGGACTAAATGGTAATTTCTAGAGGTAAAAGGTCAAAATTATAATTTCTAGACATAGAAACTTAGTTGGCATTTTTTCATTTCGACATCATAAAAATAATCATATATGTCCATAAGATTTATTTTTCGGTCTCCATGGTAGACATGATACATCTTCAAATTGTTGGGACACTTTATATATTGAATTAAAAAAAAATCACATCAAAGAATTTTATGGAGAAATCAAAAAATAAAATCATAAATTAATTTTAAGTCTACTACTTAAAATTAAATTATTACCTCATATAATTATCGCAAATATGAACCGCATGCGTTGAATCCAAATATTTACTGTACATTAAAAATAAACAATATTACCTCAATTGTTTATAAAATATCTGTCGTAGACGATTATTGAGTTGAGTCGCGAACTAGGTAGTTTTTTTTTTTTTTTGATAAGTAAATGAATCAATTAACCAAACCCGCCTAAGGGGGCGGAAACCCGTATACAAGGAGTATACAAACAAAAAGGCGCACGGCCGAGCCCCAGAACAGACAACATAGACCCCTAAAACTCCTCCAAAAACTCGAGGAAGAGAGATAATGAGGAATCATATCGTCCCTTCAACCAAGTAAGAAGAAGGCTCAGAAAATAGAACCGAATACGGGAAGGGCTAAGATGAACTCCCTCAAAGCATCTTCTGTTCCTCTCCTGCCAGATGGTCCAAAAAATACAATGAGGAACCATCCTCCAGAGCAAACGCGAACCAATCCAACCCCTAGGCCTTCTCCAAGCCGCCATCATCTCGCACACCGTACGAGGCATAACCCAGACAATCTGGCTTAAAGAGAAAAATAAGTCCCAGAGACCCATAGTGCTCTGACAATGAAGAAGAAGATGATTGGATGTCTCCTCCTCCTTCCTACATAACCAACATCTACTGGCCATCCTCCTTCCTCGATGCTGAAGCCCCTCAATAGTCAAAATGGCCTGCCTGGCAGCGGTCCACACAAAGAAGCAAACTTTGGGAGGCGCACGACTCTTCCAAATAACCTTCCACGGAAAAGAAGCACCCCCACGACCCCTCAGCACATGATAATAACTCTTAACTGAAAATAGGCCATCCCGAGAGCACGACCACCTCAACCCATCTGCCCCTAAAGACGGAATCGGGGCCAATCTAAGCCAGGAAAAGAACTCCGCCGCCTCCTCCAGCTCCCAATCCCTGAGGTCCCTCCTAAACTTCGGATCCCACTCCCCCCGAGCCCCATCCCCCCGCCTATGATGCACAACTAACCCCTCTTTGTCTTCCCCAAGACGATACATCCCCGGAAAAAGATCCTCCAGAGAGCCCCGCGCGCCCCATTTATCCTTCCAGAATCTAATACGGTTCCCGTTCCCGAGCTGAAGGGAGGTGAGCAAAGAAAACCTCCCCCACCCAAGAGCAATAAACCTCCACCATCCCACCCCATGAGCCGCACGTCCAATAATAGGTCCCCACTCAAGAGGATGCACCCCGTGCCTTGCGACCACCACTTTCCTCCATAATCTGCCTCCTTCCTGATTAAAACGCCACAGCCACTTCCCCAGTAAAGCCATGTTGAATTGGGCTAAGCTCCTCACCCCAACCCCACCCTCATTCAGAGGCCTGCACACCTCATCCCAACTCACCAAGCAATAGTGAAAGTGATCATCATTCCCTCTCCACAGAAAATCTCTCATCAGCTTATCTAGCCTAACGCCCACGCTCCTAGGTAACGGAAGAACAGACATGAAGTACGTCGGCAGGCTAGATAAAACGCTTTTGATCAACGTCAACCGACCCCCTTTGGACAGGTAACTGTGCTTCCACCCAGCCAACCTCCGTTGCACCCTCTCGAGAACCGGATCCCAAATCGAAGAAGACTTAAACTTAGCCCCTAAGGGGAGTCCCAGATAAGTAGATGGGAGAGAGCCGACACAACAACCAAGCACACCTGCAAGAAGCCCGAGAACCCCAACCTCACCCACAGCAATCAGCTCACTCATCCTGACGTTGATACGTAACCCCGATACAGCCTCAAAGCACACCAAAAGTAACCTCAAAGACCTCACCTCCCCCACCGACGCCCCACAAAATATAATAGTATCATCCGCAAAAAGAAGGTGAGACACCTCAACTGAATGGGTAACAGATCTCCCGATCGAAAAACCCGATATTAGGCCGCCCTCCATCGTCCGACTCATCATCCTAGAAAATGCCTCCATAACCAGGATAAAGAGAAAAGGGGATAAAGAATCACCCTGCCTAAGACCACGCGAGCTCGAAAAGAACCCTTCCGGCACCCCATTAACTAGAACAGAGAAGTTGACAGTAGAAATGCACCTCTTCATCCACCTGCACCACCGTTCCCCAAACCCCATCCTCCTAAGCAAATAGATGAGAAACTCCCAACTCACATGATCATACGCCTTCTCAATGTCAAGTTTGCATAGAATACCCGGAACCCCACCTCTAAGTCTAGATTCGATGCACTCATTCGCTATCAGAGCGGCATCCAAAATCTGACGACCCCCCACAAACGCACTCTGAGCCTCCGATATGAGAGGATCAATCACATGTCTAAGTCTGACCGACAAGACCTTAGAAATGAGCTTATACACGCTGCTGACCAGACTAATAGGCCTGAAATCTCTCACATCCGTAGCCCCCCCTTCTTCGGAACCAATGAAATGAACGTGGCGTTAAGACTCCTCAGAAAATAACCCCTATCATAAAACTCGGTGAAAACCGCCATCACATCCATCCTAACCACCTCCCAACAATGCTGGTAAAAAGCCATGGTGAATCCGTCCGGACCAGGCGCCTTATCACCGCACAACGACCTCAAAACCTGGACAACCTCCTCCTCTGTGAACATCCTCTCTAGCCAAGTCACCTCATCCCCAGCGAGACTTGCCACTGGGAGCCCATTCATCGTCGGACGCCAAGACTCCTCCTCGGTATACAGCCTCTCGTAGAACTGACTGATCTCCCTACGAACCTCACTCTCCTCGGTGAACTCCACTCCCCCTACTACCACCTTCTCGATATGGTTAAAGCGGCGATGGGAATTAGCCGTTTTATGAAAAAACTTAGTGTTGTAGTCGCCTTCCCTAAGCCAGAGAACTCTAGACTTTTGCCTCCAACTCATCTCCTCCTGAACCAGACGCTTCCCCACCTCCCTTTTCTTCTCGACCCTCGCCACCCTCTCTTCCCCCGAAAGACCATCTACCCCTTCTTTTTCGTCAAAGAAACGGATGTCCTCTAAAAGCTGCTCAATCACACCCCGCACATTACAAAACACGTCTCGGTTCCACCGAATGATATCCCCCTTGAGAAGAAACAACTTAGTCGCAAGTCTGAAGCTCGCATTCCCCTCCACCTCGTACCCCTGCCACCACTCCCGAACCCTCCCCACAAAATCCTCCTCTTTTAGCCACATATTTTCAAACCTAAACGGGGTCCTCCCCCCAATCCTCCCTCCACACTCCAGTAGGATAGGAGAGTGATCCGACGTCACTCGAGACAAGCAAGACTGAGTTGCCTCCGAAAAATGATCATCCCAGTCATTAGAAAGTAAAAATCGATCCAGCCGAGAAAGAGAAGGCTCGTCCCTATGACTGGACCAAGTGAACACCCCTCCCACCAAAGGGAGGTCAATCAGCTCCAACTCATCAATGAAGTCCGAGAAATCCCGCATAAACGAGTTCGACCTCCCCCCACCACTTCTCTCAGAGGGGAAACGAACGATATTGAAATCCCCCCCTGAGCACCACGGAACACCCCACATACTCCTTACCCCTGCCAATTCCTCCCACAACTCCCAACGAAGCGAGTCTACCACAGGCCCATATACCCCCGAGAAGCTCCAAGAGAACTGATCCTCCACAGACCTGAATAAGCACGAAAGCGACCACCGACCTACTAAAACATCAATTTTTTCCACCACTCTACTATCCCACATAATAATAATCCCTCCTGAAGCCCCATCGGAATCCAGGCAACACCACTCAACCCTTCGACCTCCCCAAATCGAACGAGCCACCTCCCAATCCACAGACCCCAACTTCGTCTCTTGAAGGCATAAAATGTCCGGCCTCCACTGCGAAATCGCTCCACTAACCACCCTACGTTTTGCGAGGTCATTCAACCCCCGCACATTCCAAGAAATAAGACGTAGCTTCATTAAAAACCATTGGTTCCCCCACTCACCCCCCCCCCCTCTCCACCCTGGACTCTTACCCTCCGCCTCTCCTCTATACGTTGGAACACCCTGAGTGCCTCCTCCTCATTCCCTACAAAGTCAATCCCAAGAAATCTACTAAACCCTCCTATAACACTGGATACCCACTCCTCCGCATCTGGATCCGGAATTTTCTCACCAATCCTAATCCCGGACGCCTCCCCTGCCCGCTCCACAGCCCCTAGCTCCACCCACAGTCTAGGGGACAAATTCCCCAAGTTACTAACAAAACCTTGCCCACTCGACGGATCCCCAGAAACGTCACAAGACAAATTCCCCAAGTTACTCACAAAACCCTCTACGTCACCCACACCCTCCTCGGCAATAGTGCAAAGGGTATCACCCCTCACAAGCAACGAATCCGGTGACAAAGTGGGACTGAGCCCCTCGGATGAGCAAAGACTCGTGGCCGCCCCCTTACACCCAAAGCCCCCTCTGGGTATGTCCAACGAATCCTTGACAACCGCAGTTTTACCCTTAAAGTCCCCTCTATTCTTGCCTCTAATTTTGAGGGCATCGGTTTTAACTTTTCCTTTATTTCTTCCAAGAACCCCATTTTTCAACACTTTACCGGAATTAAGACAAGGCCCGATTATACTAAAATGAGCGCCTTGTTTACTATACTTAGCAGGCAGGGGCTCCTTGCTATTAGGAACACGCGTGTTAACTTCATTTGACAAATTAATCCCCAAGCCATTATCCGCCAAC
This sequence comes from Sambucus nigra, assembly GCA_949130495.1. Lineage (NCBI taxonomy): Eukaryota > Viridiplantae > Streptophyta > Magnoliopsida > Dipsacales > Adoxaceae > Sambucus > Sambucus nigra. The sequence goes on along the minus strand of OX422221.1, from coordinate 239,513,483 downwards.
ACTCCCTTTTCCCCATCCTTAAAATTACAAAAGTTGTTTAGTAACGTCCTATCACCCTTCTTGTCAGCCCCTGTACCAGCTATAAGCCCAAGAGGCTGTTCAACAAACCCCACTGACTTGCCAGGCCTAACACCCCCAGCATGACACGCCAACATAACACTATCATCCACTTGAGCACTCAAACCACTAAAACCAACCAGCTGGGTCTTGTCCGCCACCCTACTATTAACCAACCCCAACCCTCGAAAGCTATGCTGCTCACTCCCCAAAGCATCAATAACCTGCACACCTAAGCTGGAAACCAGCTGATCGGAGCTTCCCACCCCGTCACCGGAACACTCAAAGCTGGAAACCTGCCGACCGGAGGAAGCGACATTAACGTCGGAACCAGCAGCGCTGCTCACATCACAGCCACTGCGAACTAGGTAGTTTTCAAAATCAAAGCCTTAGCTTTGTAAATATATCCGTTCAACAACAAACAAAGCAAGTAGGAAATCATTGTTTTCATTATTATAGACAAAGTAGTGGAGATTGTGTGCAGGGCCGGCCCTGGGCATGTGCCAGGTGGGCAGTGGCACAGGGCCCATTTTACAATAAGCACTAATATATGTGTATTTTAGGGGTCCAAAAATATTTTATATATATTAAAAAATATATTTTTTTAAATGAGTTTAGTTATTTAGGGGCCCATTTTTTCAACTATTCAAAAAAAAAAGAATAATACAACTTCCCAAAAAAATCTCACCTAACTCATTTAAGACTATCATTTTTTTAGGAGGCATTTTTTCAACTACCCATAAAATCTTTTTGGTTCCCTCTCTCTCTCTTTCTTTTACTAGCACGCCTACTCTCTTTTTCTCTCCTCTCTCCTCTCTCCTTACCTTCCTATCTCTCTGTGCAAGTTTTTTTTTTTTTTTTTTTTTTCCAGTTTTGACGAAGTTGGATTGGAGCAGCAGTTCATTTTGTATCTAGTGGCAGTGGGGCATAGAGAAGAGATAAGAAGCTGTCTTGTCTTCATTTGGGTGTTGTCTTCATTTGGAAAAGGTAAGTTGTTTGTCTTACAAGTTATTTTTTTATTATTATTATTTTTATGTACATGTTAATCTTTTTTATTACTATTTTTTTTAATAATTTGTTTTTTCTAAATTCATCAATATTTTACTAATCTGTTTTTTATGCAATTAATTTTTTTTATTAGGTTATTTCTTTATACATTAATCAAGTCGATGAAATTGGAGAGGGAATAAAAGGCTCAAACCAGGTGACACAATCTTTTAAGGGAGGGCTTGATAAATTTATTATTAAAGAGCAACAAAATATAAATTCTGTTAATGAAAATACAAGTCAATCAGAAGAAATAGAAAATAATGCAAAAAACAACAATGAAACAGTGAATAATGTAAGTCCTACGAAAAATGATGAAAATGAATTATTGGAGGATGAACAGCCTAGTAACACGATTGATAATTTTGATCCAAGAAATTGGGATAATCTTGATATAAAATCTAGAGACATATTGGTAGAAAAGGGTCCAATAAGAGATCTCTCTTTGGAAAAAGGCCCTAAAGATAAATTATCTAGACATTTTTCTTCACTACATTACACCCATTTTTTACCAAATGGGGATAAGGAGGATAGAACATGGCTCGTGTATTCAAAGGATGCGGATAGAGTTTTTTGCTTTTGTTGTAAATTGTTTAAAAAAGGCCACAAAAGAGGTGGTCAATTAGTGAATGAATGATATAATGATTGGGGGAATCTCAGTTTTAGACTTAAAGAACATGAAACAAGTAATGAATATCTCAGTAACATGATTGCTTGGTTTGATTTGCGTACTAGATTGGAGAAAAATGAAACAATTGATAAACATATACAAGACCGTATTAACAAAGAAAGAGAACATTGGAAAGGAATCTTAGAAAGAATAATATCTCTTGTGCAATATTTAGCTAAAAATAATTTGGCATTTCGTGGAACAAATGAGAGGCTTTATGAAAATAGTAATGGAAACTTTTTAGGCCTAATCGAAACAATTTGCAAAGTGGGATCCATCAATGAAAGAACATGTTAAACGTATTGAAAACGGGGAAATTCATCATCATTATCTTGGTCATAAAATTCAAAATGAGTTGATACTTATGTTAGCATCCGAAGTAAAAGACACAATCATTAAGAAAATTAAACAAGCAAAATATTTTTCTGTAATACTTGATTGTACTCCCGATTCAAGTCACGATGAACAAATGTCTTTGATATTACGATGTGTAGATGTTTCGAATAGTCCAATAACAATAGAAGAATACTTTATAGAATTTTTAAAAGTGGATGAAACAACGGGACAAGGTCTTTTTAATGAATTAGAAAAAGCAATAGAAATGAATAAATTAGATATTAATGATGTTAGAGGACAAGGATATGATAACGGGTCAAACATGAAAGGTAAGAATCAAGGTGTCCAAAAAAAATTATTAGATAAAAATCCTAGAGCATTTTACACTCCATGTGGTTGTCACAGTCTTAATTTAACAATTTGTGATATGGCAAATTCTTGTGGCAAAGCAAAGGATTTCTTTGGGGTTGTACAATCCATTTATAAACTATTTGCTAATTCTACAAAACGTTGGAAGATTTTAAAAGATAATGTTAAAATTAGTGTAAAGTCATTATCAGCTACACGTTGGGAAAGTCGCATTGAAGCTATTAAAGCTATTAGATTTCAAGCTCTGGATTTAAGAGAAGCTTTACTACAAGTTGGAGATACTGATAACGAATTAGACGTACGAATTCAAGCCAAATCATTAGCAGAAAATTATCTTGGAAAATATGAATTTTTATTATCCATGATTATTTGGTATGAAATATTGCATGCCGTTAATTTGGTTAGCAAAAACTTACAATCTAAAGACATGCTTATTGATATTGCAATTGAACACGTAGGAGGGTTGATTACTTTTTTAAAAAAATATAGAGAAACTGGGTTCATAGATGCGATAAATACCGCTAAAAAAATTTGTATTGAAATGGAAATTGATCCTATTTTTAGTGTAACGCGTCAAATTCGTAGGAAGAGACATTTTGATGAGACTGCAAATGAGGAGAGTACACAATCACCCGAAGACTCTTTTAGAATTAATTATTTTCTACGTATAGTAGATGAAGCTATTGGGTCATTAGAAAGGAGGTTTGATCAATTCAAAGAATATGAAAAAAAATTTGGATTTTTATTTTGTTCTGAGAAGTTAAATTCCATAGATGATACCAAATTGAAAAAATATTGTGATAATCTCGAAACAATTTTAAAACATGAAACTTATTCTAATCTTGATGGAAAAGATTTATTTGAAGAACTTAAAGTTTTGCGAGATATATTACCAAAAGAAACAAAAACGGCAATTGAGATACTAAATTTCTTAAAAAAACTTAATTGTTTTCCAAATTCATTTATTGCTTATAAAATTCTATTGACCATACCTGTTACAGTCGCATCTGCGGAAAGAAGTTTTTCAAAATTAAAATTATTAAAAAATTACTTACGATCAACTATGTCACAAGAAAGATTAAACGGCTTAGCTTTGTTATCTATTGAACATGAATTGGCAGATAAACTTGATTGTAAAACTTTAATTAGTGATTTTGCAAGTCGAAATGCTAGAAGAATAATTTTTCAATGAGTTTTTAGGTATTTAATACTTTTGTACAATATTTTTTTGAAAGGGCCCTAAATTGATTGTCGCACAGGGTACTACAAATCTCAGGACCGGCCCTGATTGTGTGTACACAAGTGGGTATAGTGGATAAGGAGGAGCCGAAAGTTGTGTATACGTGGGATTAAAAAAAATGTTTCCCACACGTGTTGTTTTAAAATACAAACAACAAACAAGATATATATTATGATTCAAAAATGAATTCGAAGTTGTGAATGATGTTTATATAATTTTTAATCCCTTCTTAAACTAGACATCTAAGGTTGAAATGGCCGAGTCCCGGGGATGGAGGGAGGGGATTTTTTTTTTACGTGTTTGTTAATAATTGAATATATATAATTTTCAAAGCTAAGCACCAAATATAGTGTCGCTCGGCGCCTGTTCTCTCCTTCTAGTTTAGAACTCTTTTAACATCAAGATTAGTTATGGATATCTTGCTTTTGTAACGTAGGCTCTATTCCTCAAAATATTCCTGTTAAGTTTTATAAGATTATATGTTTTTTCAATTAATACTCTGATTATTTTGAGCATTCCTAAGAATGAACGATCTCTATAGGGGAGATAATCTACAAGTAATTTTAAAAAATTAATTGCAACTCGAAAGCAATTGAAATGTAAATTTAATAAAAATGTGCATTTTTATTCAATAATTTTTTTGATAATCATTTCATTCATTATTTTTTTTTAATAATTTTTTTATAAATGTTCTGTTTTTTAAAATATCATTCTCATTAAATTTGATTGAATAATAATTTTTCATAATTTTTAAAATTGATCATTTTTTGGAATATGTTAATTTAGATCGGCTTAAAAAATGTCATGTTGGGAAAAGTCCACGAATAAATGACGACTTCACCAAATCCTAAAATAAGAATATGTATAATGAACCATCAATAGCAAAGAAAAAGGTAATATTATATGTATCAAATTTTTTTCCATCTATTACGGTTTAGTTTCAAATATAAATGCACATTGTATAAAAGAAAATATTTATTTTTCGTTTAATTTATTGTGTTTCCTAAATACTCATTTACTCAATATTCTCTTATTTTTAAAGGTCCACACAAGTAGTACTCCATCCCCACCTCCCCACTCAATTGTCTGAGCTCCGACAGCAGTGCGGCGACCCCACCGAAACTCTGAAAAGTACTAAATATTATTTTATTTTTAAAAGTTCGCACTAGTGGCATCTCTTCCCCACTTCCTCCCCATCCCACCTCTCCACTATCGGAGCGTCGGTAGTAGGGTGGCGGGAGGGGGTGGAGAGGCGAATAAATGTGTTTGTTTTTGTATCCTTGGTTTGAGTGATTTTATGTTATAAGAAACTTTTCGAAATAAAATTAAAGATCTAGACTAATCATGTATTAATATTTATATAAGGGTCTAAATAAATTAAATTTTTTTTATCACATTTCTATTTTAAATACATTAAATAATTATACATATATTTAAAATATATCATTTAAATATAATCAAAATGCATATTTGTTAAATAATCTATCATCTATCATTTTCCAAAACAAAGTTTTATCTAGTTGAACAACTTTCCTACGTTGCCTTTTTTTTTTTATATAAATGATATCTACCTGCATGATTGCACGTGTTTTTCTATCAAATTGTTTGCATGTGACTCATCTACCTGCATGATTACACGTGCTTCTCTATCAAAATGTTTGCATGTTACTCATCTACCCGGTTATCCATGATATGAATGATGAGTCTCTGAATGAGCTCATTTGTCCAAGGGTGAAAACCACTTCCGAGCCTGCTCAGTCCTTTTTCTAAATGGTGAACACAACTATGTTTATCGACAGTGAGGATACTTTGTGTATTTCATCTATTTTTTGTTATTATTATATATTTGTTTTATCTAATTTTTTAAGAGTGTCGCTAATGACACTCCTTAAATTCTTAAAACACTCCAAAAACTTTTTAAAAGACAAACTTACTCTTTGCTCCAAAGATCAAATAAATAATTTTTTATTTGTTAATTTTTTTTCAATAAAGAACAGTATTTTAAACTATTTTTTAAAACATTTTTTTTTAATTTTTAAAATTAAAAAATAACTGTTTTTTATAAAAACTCTTAAAAAATGTTTTGATAGTTTTAAAAACCTTTTTTATTTAAAAAACTGCTATGATAGTTTTAATTTTTTTTTTAAAGGTAGATTTAAAAATTGTTTATTTTTTCAAAAAAAATGTTTTTTACATAAAATTGGGAAAAAAATTAACAAATAAAAAAACTGTTTTTTTATAATGAAAGTGTTTTTTTATATTTTTAAGTAACACGATCATGACCCAAATAAAACGCGACGTGACATGGAGTCGTATTTTTTTCATACCACTGGCGATGACCATTATTTATTATTTCAAAAATAATTTTTTCATTATTTAAACAAATGGTCCGCGCCAGCGGTATGCATAGACGATCCAACCACCTATACATACAGCTGACGCGGACCATTTTTTCTAATATGTTGGTACGCGTCAGCGGTATGTATAGGCGGTATTATAAAACATTTTAAATAAAATGTACAAAAAAATAATATTGGTTGGGTTCATGTCGAATCATTTTTATTTTGGTTGGGTTCGTGTTTGGTTAAAAAAATAACATATATTGTGGCGTCACTTTTACTTGGATCGTGTTCGTGGTTTGTAAAAAAAATAATATTTCATGTTATGTCGTGTCACTTTTATTAGGATCGTGTTCATGTTTGGTTAAAAAAAATTGCCATGTCGTGTCGAGTTGTTTTTATTTGAGTCGTGTTCGGTTATAAAAGATTTTATGTCGTGTCATGTTGTCTTTTTTTTATTTTGATTGTTTTCGTATTTGGTAAAAAAGTAAGATTTGGCAGTTATATATTTTAGGATCAAATACCAAAAAGTCCTTCAAACATTTTTTAATACACATTTAGTCCAAGCCTTTTATTTTGTACCAAAAAGTCCATTATTCCCTTATCTTTAAAGGTCCGCGCCAACGGCATGGTAAAGAGGACTTTTTGGTGCAAAATAAAAAGGGTTTGACTAAATGTGTATTAAAAAAAAATCGATGGACTATTTGGTATATGCCCCTATATTTTATATGGATACAATTATATATTTTCATATTTTCGACATTCATAATTATTTTCATATGTTTTTTTTTTTTGATAAGTAAATGATATTATAAATCCATCGCTAAGGGAGCGAAACCGTATACAGGAAGTATACAAAGACAGAAATACAGAAACAAGAGAACAAAACAAATCACCCGGACAACAATAAGCCCATACTACAAAATCGGGTGAAGCTCCTCAACGAACTCAAGAAACGCCTGAGTCGTGACAGTGAGACTCTCCTTGAACCAACAAAGCAGGGTGCTAAAAAACAGATACCGTAGCCTCGATGGCGCCGTCTCGATGTCCTGAAAATATCTCGCATTCCTCTCCTTCCACACAGTCCAAAAAATACAATGAGGCACTAAACGCCACACCCTCCTGTTGCCCATCCACCCCCACGGGGGTCTCCACCCCTCTAAGAGAACCCTCACCGAGGCGGGCATCACCCAAGCGGTCCTAGTGAGAGCAAAGAAAATATCCCACAGGCCTCTTGTCACCTTGCAATGAAGAAGAAGGTGATTAGTCTGCTCCTCCTTCTCCTTACATAACCAACATCGACTCGCTAGACGAATACCTCTCTTCTGAAGCCCCTCAAGAGTCAGAATAGCCTGTCTAGCCGCAGTCCACACAAAGAATCTGACTTTTGGCGGTGCTTTAACCTTCCAAATATTCTTCCAAGGGAAGCAAGAACTGGTCAACCCACTCCCACTCAATATCGAATAGTAGCTCCTAACCGAGAAACCCCCAGTCCCCTCCCCCGTCCAGCACAAGGAATCCTCACTAGCCGTAGGTCGGGGGGCCACATCCAACCACTCATAAAGCATATCTGCCTCCTCCCGCTCCCAATCCCATAGTCTCCTTCTGAACTGAGGGCTCCAAACCACCCCCTTCTCGCTAATAGTCACATGCCTAGCCACCAACCCATCCTGGTCCCTTCCAAGGTTATACATTCCTGGGAAAAGCTCCTGCAAGGTCCCTTGGGCTCCCCACTTATCCTTCCAAAACTTGATCCTGTCACCCTTCCCCAACTTTAAATCCATGTGCCTGGAGAAATCCCCCAACCCTCTCGCAATATGCTTCCACAAACCCCTTCCATGTGCTAAATTACCTTCCATCGGTCCCCACCCCTGCTAAGAGATTCCCCCCCTTGCCCCTACAACTCTCCTCCATAGCCTCAACTCCTCCCGAGAGAACCTCCACAACCACTTCCCTAATAATGCTTTATTAAAGAGTGCCAGATTTCTCACTCCTTGGATTATTTTCATATGTTGTAAGGAAGTAATATACATTTAGTTATTTGTTTAATAATATATCCAGAATTTGAGTAGATATATATATATATATATATAAAGATTAAATTGTAGGGAGTACAAAATATTTTAATTATAGTTGAAAGAGAGAATTAAAGTTTTGTAATATCTTTCTTGCTTTTAGATAATGAATTGTTTAAAAAACTAAGGTAAAAATCATATGGAAGAAGTTTTGTTTTATAGGAAGGATAGTTTTGTCATTGTAATTTATAGCTTGGAGTGCGTTAAGATTCTAAGGAGTGCCAATAGCTGCACCATTTTTTAATTGAGATATTTGTTTTATTTAGTTAACTTTTTATATATTGAGCAAATATTTGATAAAAATGCAAATCGAAGTGATAGGTCTGAACTTTGTTTTTTCGAAAAATTAGATTCAACTTTAATAGATATTTTATAAATGAGAGATGATTTTATAAAGATGAACATTGAAAAATACAATTGCAATAATATTAGCCATGTAGATATCAATTCACTTATTTTAATTATTTTATGTAAAATAATTTATGTCAAGATATTGTCATTTTAATATTATAATATAATACGTATTTGTGCACTATTGATTAAGAAATCATCTACTACAATTTCATAGATTTAGAATAAAATTTTGGATCCGTCACTAATTCCACAACAAATTTGGTAAAATGATGGAATTTTATATTACAGTAATGGGGAAAAATGTATTAGAAAATTTTACAAGAAACTCCTTAAACTTTGTTTAAAATATAAAAAAATTATCAAAATACATTTATAAGTTAAGAGTATTACATGTTTTATTTATTTTTTTAATATTCAGAGTAACAATCATATTACCTTTGAATATACGTTAATATTTCCTATATATCACATTAAGAGGAAACATTAACTCTTCAATTATTCATGAATTTTATTTTTAAAGAAATAAATTTAGATTTCAAACGTGATGTATACAAATAAAAAACCAATCATGGCGTATAATGTTGTATGAACTTTGTTGCTTTGAAGGTACAAATATCTATTTGTTATGTCTCTCAATCGTATATAATATGTATCTTGGTTTCACCCATCATCAACATGAGCTAGGGGTAGGGCTGGCCTCGGGCGTAGGCGACCCATGCATAGCATAGGGCCCCAGTTTTTCTAGGCCTCGTATACACTAATATTAGTCCAATGCTTTTTTTCTTCAAAGGTCCAAAGTTTTAATTAATTGAAAAGAGAAGGTTCAAACTCGAATACACTGTGTATGATTGCCTAACAAAAACGAGAGGCCTACTAGGATTTATTTTTGCCTATCTTAAGATGTATTTGATTGGAGAATCAAACGACCGTATTAAGAGTCGCTCCTCAAAGAGACAATCTATTCTAGACACTTTAGAGTCCAACAAGTATAATTGTCGTTCAAATCATCTATGGTGAGTGATGATCGTGAGTCTCTCTTTTAATATTTACATTGGATAATATTTAAAAAATGTATTTCTTATACTTGATTTTCTATTTATTAGTTTTAAGATCTATAGATGCATATGTATTTCAAAAAATAAGATCTCAATAAAATAATTTACATTTGTTTCTTTAAAGACACAAACTTGAAATTTGTTGAAGACTTCATATTAGCCCATTATAATTTAAATTTCTAACTTAATAGTTAATAAAGTGTAAATCCTTATGAAATATATATAAAAAAATTCCTGTACACATTTTTTAAATTAAAAAAAGTGAGTGAAATGTGTAGTTTTTCAAAGTGAAAGTAATAATTTAATTTTGAGATTTCAATTTTATCTCATATGTGTATCCAAGCCTCAAAACAATGGTCACATAGGGGCACCTAAATAATTAGACGTCTCAGGGTCGTCCCTGGCTAGGGAACCTTCTTTGTTACTTTGTTCATCTTCTTCAAAATGAACATTTGAACCTCTAGACAAGTCATCCATACGTAAACTCTGTAAGAGTTGTTAATGAGATTTTTCAACCTACCTTAGACAACAGATGGTCCCCTACTTCGATTGTTTCCATGACCATAAGTTGTTACAAAATAAATTCAAATTCTTTATCCCCATGGAATACCAAAAACTTATATGGTATGTTTGGCAACCCAATTCCAAGCCATGAATTGGAATTCGAAGGCCAATTTCAATTCCACGGAATTGAAATTGATCTTTCAATTCCAATTCCAAGCCTTGGAATTGGAATGCCAAACGGGCCCATAATATTTTTCATATCCCAGTTAAGTACATGTAGCTCAACATGAATCCATTATAACTTGTAAAAGTTCTACATTGTGTGTAGGAACATGATATATATTCAAATTTCTCATCGCATATTTTACAAAATCTTTAACCCCTTTAATGTACACACTTGAAACCTATTAACTTCACCCATCGACTCCTTGTGAAGTTGGAACCCTGTTGCTTCTTCTACAGATAAAATTATGCTTGTCAAATAAAGAATAATATGCACAATGTCAATATTGTCCAAAAGATGTCTAAAATAATAATAATATGCACCAGAGTTACTTGGTTACCAATTTTGAGTGATCTCCTTTACATTTTATTCAGATAACAAATTATTATTAAAACACCAATTACGCTCTCTCTTTACGAATGCATGTGCAGTTTTGTTAGAAAATAAAAGATTTAGAAATAAAAAATAGTAAGTACGGAATTATAAAAGGACACGACATGATACTTACACAACGAATAGACGCCCTCGCAAGCCTTGATGCTCTTCGTTCCTTAACCCTCTGCCTAATGACAATGTAGTAGTCCACCTACATCTCAGAGTTTACTGATGGGGTACTGCTACCGTCAAACACACGGAGTCCACCGTATGTACACCACGAACATGGAATCCACTGCAAGAAACAATCTCTATGATGTAGATGATAAAACCCGGTGCTAAAAATGATCTCAAATATATATCATGCTAAAACATGGATCATACAAACGAATTGGGTGTAAACTTGGTTTTTGTTTTGAAGATTAAACCATTAAATCTTAACAGAAACTCAAAGGACTTTTCTTAAAGGTTTTTCCCTTTACAAGTTGGAAAAAGTTTGTGGAAAAAACCAACTCCTGCACTAAATAAAGGATGGGAAAAAGTAGTGGGAGTAATGGGGAAAACTGTCAAAAAACTGCCCATTTTTGTAGAAAACTGCCAGGTCATTCGAACGAGAAAATAGAGGCGTTCGAATGACATATCGAACGAGAATTCAGCGCGCCAAAAAGCATCTAGTTTGAAGGGTCGTTTGTACGACATTTGATTCTTATTCGAACGAGAAGACAAAGTCGTTCTAACGACCCTTATAAAGGAAGATATTGTTTATACGAACGCGTTCCCGTCAGTTTCGCATTTTTCTAATTTTTTGGATTAGTTATGATTTTTCTACGGAAAGGTGTCCGAGAAAAAAATCTTTAGATAATATGAATTCAAAAAAAAAATTGAAAAAAAAATCTAATTCCCAATAAATATATCCCATGCTCAATGTAACATATGCATTCATACCTGAGAGATCATTGGAAACTCGATGACGAGACAAGGCACGAAACGTGGCATAAAATGTGATCTTCTTTGACTTGGCTTTACGCCTTCAACTAAAATCTCATAGGTTTGAAAGGTCACAAACGTCTATCTTATGACTCAAATAGTTTTGTCCAGAATTAAGCCGACACTTAGAAATTGACTTAATTGGAAATATTTCCTTACAAATGTCCCCTTTTAGCTATTTGGGGACAAAACCAAAATAAAACACTATGGGCCATCAAGTTCAACTAAAAGACATAATTCCAACCCAAAATAAAAAATACAGACGCTTGACCGACATATATGTTGAGTAGCTTTGCTTGCTTTAAAACTTTGTTGCATGGATGAAAACCTGCACACTTAAACACAACATTAAACGCATAGGGAATATAGCAAAATATAAATATTACATAATTAAATTCTTCCCATTTGTCTAACATTATCTACTAAAGAAAGATATCTCCCCCCTAAGTTAGATCTCCCTAAATTAAAAGAGTTAGATATCATTTCTTCCCCTTTTTGTTCAGGAATAGACAAAGATTGAGATGCATAAAATAATTTATTTCTCTCCGATTGATTCAATTCTCCCCTAAATGAAATAAGGGATAAGCATAATGGAATAACAAGTATATCATGCAATGATGTATAGTGAGACAAAGGACAACAAAGAAGCAACTAATCCACACAAAGAGTAATAAATACCTTCTAAGATGCGATAGCAAAATGATACCAACTAGAATTTACTAATATAAGCATGGAATATCAATGAAAAGTCGCAACAAGATATATACCTATATCAACAAAAAGCATACAAGGACTAGATGACAAAGCAAAGACTAAAAAAAAGGATACCATATATATATATATATATATCTGTCTGCGTGTGTGTGTGTGTATGTGTGTGTGAAATTGATATCAATGAATCACAAGCACATTTCTATAGGTATAAACACCACACAAGACAACAACATGATAAGCTTTCCACAATCATATGACATAAATGTATCTCAATAAACATGTGGTAAACGAAGTGAAGGATGTGAATAGAGACAAAAGAATTATGATCCAATCACTTAAACATGTTAAAGGAGTTCTATTTGATTGTAAAACTTTATCAACTTAGTTGTAGCCACATGTGACAAGATAAAGTGAACTCAAAGAACAAACAAACACAATGCACACAAGCCTAAAATTTTGATGATTCTACAAATCAATAGCGTCATGAAAAAATAGTGTAACTAGGATTCATTGTCATTGTGTAAATATATTGATCTTCAACTAAACACCCTCAAAAGATAAATATATTACACATTTTTTTTCTATTATCAATTCTTTTGAAGTTCTTTCTTTTGAAAGATCAAACAAACTAAACTATTTTCACCTTGGTTACTTTTTTCAATACCACACCTTTTTAGGCTCTTTTTTAATGGTGGCTTTTCACGTAAAGTCAATTTGCATTCGAAGCCCGATTCCATTGCTAAAAATATAAGAAAAACCCAAAACGGGAATAACTACAAAATTACAAAAGGACACGACAGAATACTTACACAACAACTCGACGTCCTTGCAAGCCTTGACGCTCTTCGTTTCTTCAACTTTTGCCAAGTGACAACGTAGGAGTGCACCTACATCTCAGAGTCCATCGATGGTGCACTGCTACCGTCAAACACATGGAGTCCACCACGTGTACACCCCGAACACGGAATCCACCGCAAGAAATAATGTCTATGATGTAGATAATAAAACCCGATGCCAAAAATGATATCAAATAAATATCATGTTGAAACTTGGATCATACAAATGAATTGGGGGTAAACTTAGTTTTTGCTTTGAGGATTAGACCATTAAAGCGTAACAAAAACTTAAGGGACTTTTGTTAAAGGTTTCTCTTTTAGAAGTTGGAAAAAGTCTATGAAAAAAATTAACTCCTGTAGTACATAGAAGTTGGGAAAAAGTAGTGGGAGTAATGGGGAAAAACTATTAAAAAACTGCCCATTTTCGCAGAAAACTGTCATGTCGTTCGAATGAGAAAACAGAAGCGTTTGAACGAGAATTGAGCGAGCCAAAAAGCATCTCATTTGAAGGGTCGTTCGGACGACATTTGAATATTGTTCAAACGAGAATCCAAAGTCGTTCTGACAACCGTTGCAAAGCTAGATATTTTTTATACGAACGTGTGGTCGCCAGTTTCGTATTTTTATAATTTTTTTAATTAGTTATGATTTTTCTACTAAAAGGTTTCCGAGAACAAAATCTTTAGATGATAGGAATTAAAAAAAAATGACAAAAATTCTAACGCCCAATAAATATATCAAAGGCACAATATAATAGTACCGATCTAGAGGCAGTCGAGCGCTCTCAGACCCCGTTGGACGCCGATCAACTCTATCGTCAGAGTGAAATATCTTTAAATACTCAAAGGAATCTGAATCCCCTTTCCAACAGTTCGACCCATGTGTGAATCCGCATAACGGTTCGGACGAACGAACTATTTTACCACCAAAAATGGATTCAGAGGCCACAGGGTACTCTCAGGCTCCGTTTGACCAAAGTAAACTCCTCAACTAGGACGAGACGGAATGTATCTCTTAAGGTCACTGAATACCCTTTTCAACAGTCTGCCCCATGTGAGATTCTGACCTACGGTGCGAACAAACGATCCGTTTTACTCCGAGAGATTACTGGATGCTTTCAAACTTCGGTTGACCGAGGTCAACTTTCTGAACCGAGGAAAACTCTTTGGAATGTCGAAATACATCTCCTAACATTTCCAACGGTCCACCTCGTGCGTGATTTTGACGTGCGCTTCTAATTATCCGACGTGCGCTTCCGAGACACATTTGACCCAAAGTCAACTCTCAGACCCGAGAGCGGTCCAAAGGACTCTTGAAGGTCTTTGAAGTACCTTTCTAACGGTATTCCCCCTGCATGATTCAAATCAACAGATTATGTCCTATGATCGTTTTTCCAAAAAAATCTATATAATACTGCCAATTGGCAAGTCCAGTTCCCTGTCTATCGAAAGTGTCTAGGGTCACCTATCGATGGAAAAGATTAGGAAGTTCCGAATGACACCCCACTGACCCTCTAAAAGGCGGTCATGACCACACTACCAAGAAAATAAACACCAGGGATCCACCAGCATCAGTGATCTCAACAACACTCTCTTAAAATCAGTGAGATTCCTTCGAGTGAAGTTCCATTCAAGATTCCATTCCCATCCTTTTCTTACCCAATTTGGCAAATCATACTCTCTCTCATCCCACATTCATCTCACATTCAAGGGAGTTCATTAAAGATCAAAGATAAAGTTCAAAGAGTGTCTAATTCCTTCCCTTTCTCTTTAAATACTTTGTTTTGCATAAATTTCATTAGATCCGTAATTTAGTTCATACACACTAATATCTACATTTTTATTAGTATATTGCAGATTAAAACCCCACCCCCATGACGCATTCAAACTACGTGGAATTTGATGCCTTTATGAGCTACGTAGGCGTTTCAGATTAAAACCCGAGACTCGAGTTCAATTTTCCACTTTTCCTAAATTCGTCATTTTCATCATATTCTTGCATTAATATACATATTATCGTTTCATATTAACGATCAATATCGCGATAAATGCATAAATCATATTTTCTATATATATTATTTTGCGAACATTCCTATGCATGATTTCACTCTATCTTACCCATGGTATGAGTTGAACGATTCCGATATCCATTATATATATATGCACACACACTTCACGGATAAATAAAGGAAAACAATAAAACAAGCCATGAGAGACCGAAAGGGAGGGATGGGTGCCTACCACCTTTCCATTCCGTAACTTAGCCCCCAACCTACCAACTATTGGTCTTGTATGCATCAGTTTGTCTTCGATGCGGCTCTCTCAAAGTGACAACATTTTTTTTGCCTATTTGGTGCAAAATAGGCTGGCGACTCCATCTCTTTACATTAACCCCAGTAAAAGGGGTGCGAGACCCTTTCGATCCCCGCTCGGTGCGCGATCTTGATTGGGATGGCCACAGTGGAGACTCTACTAGGGAAACCTTTGATATGCCAAGTGTGACCCCGCCTATCATATTGTCTCGTCCGTAGCCGACCTTAATCAACTGCCCAAAAGTGGGGCGTTGTAACTCGGCAGCTCAAACTCGACTAGACTAACTCAGCCGATGGACAAGTTCAGGCTGCCTCCGCCTCAGCCTTCGATAACCAGCCAACACGAGTAACATTTATTATTTCCAAGGATTGGGTATCCTCATCCTCGGACACCTTTAGGCCGACGAAGATAGGCCGATGTCAATAAGAACAATAGATGTCAACTCCTCAGTGGTTCACAGATTTACAAATGTAGCCTCAGCCAGTGTGGTCGGCCGAGGTCATGTAGCTGACAGGGCGGGTGCATTAGGAGACGCGTGAGGATGCGCGCGTGGGCACATATCACCCGTGGTATTTAAATATTTCATGGGACCCATGTAAAAAAATCAACTCAAAATGAATTGTTTTACTATTTTTAAAAAATCAGTCAAACATATGCAGTTTGTAAGAGCTTTAAAAAGTGACATATGTTTGATCGATTTTTTAAAAATAACAAAACAATTCATTTTGAGCTGATTTGTTTTATAGTGCCACTGAAATGTTTAAATACCACAAAAAAATGAAGTCTATTTTTTTTTTTTTTGCTATTTCAAAAAAATTCTAAATTTCCCTCTGCAAGTTGTGTCCGCATTATTGCCCGCCCTTTATATCTCTACTACTTAAAAAGAGGGAAGTTCCTCTTCAAATCTTAAAGTACTAAATTACCGTCATTAAATTAGCATTTCCTATCATACCCTTAATATTAGTCTCACACATTCATTAAATTAAAATCATTCCATGAATCTTAACTTGATACGTTCTCTCTCTTAATACATTCATCTAACAAAACTTCCAAATACATTCATCTTGAAACTGTGAAAATCAAAAGTCAGCTGCCCAAGTTCCTTCATCTTCCTATCAGATTCATGGAATGTCCAAAAAATTATAGAGGAAATTAGGAGTATTGACCTTGTCCAAAAAACAAGGTCAATACTCTTAATTTCCTCTCCAATTTTTTGCTCTTTTTTCATTTGCCATAAAAAAATATGCATTTGTTAATTTAAAAGCAAATGCATAATTTTTATAATTATATTTATCTCATTCATGAATGTTGTCTCTTTTTTGTGCTCAGATTTTGTATTTTCAATTTTATTGTTGTTCTATTCATATTTTATAATAATTCTAAATTCAAAAATAATTTCAGAAAAATTATATATATTTTTTAAGTTAAGGAATTACCAAGTTCATACCTTATTAGATTATTGTTTTTTATGCATTCATATGTATTTTTCAGTTGGACATATTTGTATTCATGTTTATTTCTTAAAGATTCTAAAAATTCTTAAAACATTCCAATTACTTTTTAAAAGACAAACTTGCCTTTTGCTCTAAAGATCAAACAAATATTTTTTATTTGTTAATTTTTTATTTATAAAAAACAGTATTTTAAACAATTTTTTAAAATATTTTTTTATTTTTTAAAATTAAAAAATAACTAATTTTTTTATAAAAACTATTAAAAAAACTGTTATGATAGTTTTAAAAACCCTTTTTATTTGAAAAAAAAACTGTTATGATACTTTTATAGAAGTTTTTTTTAAGATATATTTAAAAACTATTTTTTTTCAAAAAAAATGTTTTTACATAAAATTGAGAAAAAAATTAACAAATAAAAAACTGTTTTTTAAATTGAAAATTGTTTTTATAGCGGAACATGACTCAAATAAAAGCAACTCCACCCAACATGACACGAGAATTTGTTTTTAACCAAACATGAACACGATCCTAATAAAAGTGACACGACACAACATGCAATATTATTTTTTTACAAAACATGAACACGACCCAAGTAAAAGTGTCACGTCATAATATATGTTATTTTTTTAACCAAACACGAACCAAATCAAAATAAAAATGACACGACACACCTCAAAATCTTATTTTCACCTATAAAAGTAATATGACACAACACGAAATCTCATTTTTTACCAAATAGTAACACAACCCACTTAAAATACAACACGACAAGTTGGCTGTGTTCGCATTTTGTAAAAAATGGATTTTGTGTCGTGCCATGTCACTTTCATATGTATCATATTCATTTTACGTAAAATTAAGATTTTGAGATGTGTCGAGCCATATTGTGTTAATTTTATTTTGGTCGCGTATTATAAAACATTTTAAATAAAATGTACAAAAAAAACAATTTTAAACAATTTTTTAGGTGCCTAAAGATTTTATTTTAAAAAATTAAGATTCTAATAGTTACTGTTTTGGAACTGCTGACTTTTTATTTTTATAAAATAATTTTTGTAACTATTAGAATTTTTGTAACAATTTTCTTAAAACACTCCCATGCTTGGATTTTACTTAAAACAATTTTTTTGAAATAAAATCTTTAGGCACTTAAAAAATTGTTTAAAATTATTTTTTTATACATTTTATTTTAAATGTTTTATAATACCGCCTATACATACCACTGACGCATACCATGATAGTAAAAAAATGGTCCTCGCCTATGCGTACCGCTGATGCGGACCATTTTTTTAAAGAGTAAAAAGATTATTTTTAAAATTCCTCTGTGTTGGAATTTTTTCACACGGTATGGTTCAATGTATTCATTTTGTCTCTCTACATACATATATTCTTCTTATTAAGTCTTACGTCGGTTGAGATTGTAACTCCCCAACTAAGAAAAATATAACCTCCAAGAACAACATAATAAGTGAGCAAAATTAGTCCAAATTACCTTACTGAAGCTACAATTACATGCCTTGGTTGAATTATCTTTGTCAACTCAAATACACACTATAAACTGTATCTTTAGCATCTTTATATGCATAGTGTTAAAAGAATTTCAGTTTGTTCTTTCGTGCTCTTAGTCTCACTTATTTAGTTCATGGTTTATGGATACTTATGGAATACATTGCACTTATTCAAGTACCATAATTTTTTTTAATTTTTTAAAATTAATTTACAATTCATCTTATTGTTGAGTAAATTGTTTTAATCTCTTAGAAACTAAGGTTTGGCCATACTTATTAACCGGATGGTTTCTCTTTGTTATTTTGTAATTTCTTTTCAATAAACATGAATGCAGTTTCTCTGTCTCACGTAATTTATCTTTGAAAGTTGTTGTATTGATATGTTAATATTGATAATCCATCCATCATATTGTGTAAATGTAATGACTAAAAAGAACTAATGCCCTGTTTAACTTCATAGTGATGATTAAGTAATTAAACATTTGGGTATCAATTCCTCACTTAGTGATTTCCTTCTAAGGATTGGCAATGGGACGGAAGCATCAACACATGATGAGGGACCCGAATAGTTTTTCGTTGATGTTATCTTCCCATCATTAAATACAAATGCCAACTTGCCAAACTTCTTGACAGATCGAGCAATTCTTACAACAACAAATGAGCACGTAGACTCACTCAATGATATGATGATTGATATGTTCCCCGGAGAATTGAAGACATTAAATAGCTTTGATGAAGCTGTGGATGACACGCACAACTATTACCAAGAAGAATTTTTAAATTCTTTGAGGCCGAATGGATTGCCACCACACGCATTGAAACTTAAACATTAATTGTCCAACCATTCTTCTACGCAATATAAATCCATCAATTAGATCATGTAACGGAACAAAAATTATGTACAAAGGTTCTTCGAATAATGTCATCCATGTTCGTCGCTCATAAAGTTGAAGAGGAAGAAGAACCTTTGAATCCTAATAAACGTCAAAAGCAACATATTTAAGCATTAAAATTTTCAATTTTTAGGATTACACGCGTTTTTTTTATCAAATGTCATCTTTCAATAACTGAGATTTGGAATTTGCTTGCTGAAACTTTTTTTAACTTCTTTTTTTTAATGATATTTCCCTATAAATCATTTCAAGCTAATTTCATTGTGATATATTTATTCGGATTATATATACATACGTGTTTGTGTGTATTTCTTCCTGCTTTTGAGTAGGGAGTTTTGATTTCGTTTGTGATAGATTTAGAGTATTCACAGGAATATCTTGTATAGTTTACAGTTGAATGGAGGTTTGGTTTTTGGGGTAATGATTGATTTTATATTCTAACAAAACATATTCTACATAATATTTTGCAAGTATTTTTATTACTTTGTCATTCACAGATTTGCAGTGGAAGATTAATATCTGGAAATGGCCACACGTGCAACGCATGTGGGCATAACTATTATATATATGTGTGTGTGTGTGTGTGTAAACGTATATTGTACAAATATTATAATGTATATATTAATGTATTTAGAGATAAAATGGTCTTTTATTTAAAAAAGTGAGTCAATTAACGGTCAAATTGGTCAACAAACGATTTCTTCTAATTTTGAGCCCCAAGCAACGAATATGAAAATTAATGGATCCAAAATCAAAATAATGAGAATAATTGGACCCTAAATAGTAAATGACTCGATGATTTTATTACTTATCATTGAATCCTCATTAAAAAGAAAAGGTATTTTTCATTCCCCTTACATCCTCTACAATGGAACATAAATATTTTTTTAATTATATTGTTATAAGTTTTATTAATGGAAATATAAATTGTGGCATTTAATGTTGCATACTACAAGTTTGTTTTTTTTAACTCTTTGATTTTTAGCTAGAAACTATTTGTTGTGAATATATTACAACGTCCTTTTCAATATTAAACTTCAAATCGTATGCTTCCAAAAGAGTGTCAAATCTTTTGACACAATTTCTACTTAAGAATGAGTTCCTATTAAAATGTGATAAAAGTTATGAAATTGAATATATTTTTAAGCATTTCTAATAGTCAACTATTGCATTCCATACTCCAAATTGATGATGTAATGTTTTGGCAATAAGTGATGTTACTCTACTTTGATTCGATTCTTAAGCATTGTGTTTTTTGAAATCAAAAAATAAATAAATGAAAAATCTCTTTGAAAAAAAAATGATTAAATCAAAAGTTTATTGAAAATTAAAAAAATGATTCATTCTAGACTCCATTAATTAATCTCTATACAATCTTTATTCAATTAATTTTTTTTTATCATTCTTCACTCAAATCACATTACATAATGCTACTAATACGAATATATTTATTTAATGTAATGTCGGACATTACCATTTCACCTAATGAAAAAGAGGACGCTCCAAACACATTTGCAGAGGATTCGACACATGCATGTCACACAATTCTTGAATTATCAAACTTCAAATTGAAAATTCCATAAGAAGGAAAAAACGCAAGGACATGAAAGAGATTTAAAGCAAAAAGGTAAACCCAATAATGAATGCTAGATGCACATATAGGCTTTATGAAAGAAACTTACTTTCTAAAACATCGGAATATTTTATAACTAAATGTCATTAATTTGCAGAAAATGAATAGATATCAAGGATTGAGGGATCACAGAGTTGTTTGGAAAGTTGAAGACATTTGATCATTTGAATATTCATTATATTTTTTATTCTTTTCAGTACAACTCAATGACTATGATAAACTTTGGCAACTTTTTCTTAGACATATGCTAAGTGACTACGTAGCTCATTTCTATATAATTAAATAATTTTTTATGCGAGTGTAAGAAAATTAATTATTTAATTTAAATAGATGTCGTACTACACATTGTCATCCGCGCATCGCACGAGGTACATGCTAGTTACTAATAATGGTTATGGTGCTACACAGCATAACTGCAATGCTAAACAAATGTAATTATCTTATTGAAAAATCAAAGTGAAGAATATGTATTACTATTAAGTTAGATCAGATTGAATAAAAACATGGGGATTTGGGGGAAAGGTCCTCATAATTCTCAAAGTGTATAAAAATAGGACACTTTACATAATTTTATAAATTTAGTCCCTATACTAAAAAGCACCATGAAAATGGTGAAAAAAGGTGCCGTTGGCATGGACAAAAAAAAAGAACTCCTAACTCTAAAGGGGCCACACAAATAAATGTTATTGTACCACAGAAACTAGATTTATAAACTTGAAAAACATTGTCCTAAAAATCCAAATATAGAAAGGAATATGCCATTTACCTTAATTCTCTATACAAACATTATAAGCAATAAACATCAATTGCTTAAATATATAAAAATCCGTAAACTTTCATTATTAGAATCTCTTCAATATTTAATAAAATGCCTACTCAGTTTTAACTAAGAAACACACTTAACTAAATAAACAATAGGTAAATACCAATGTTAAACAAAAGTGTCCAAATTGTTTGTACTAAGAATTTTTGTAGTGAAAAATCGTGCAGTTTTGAAAAGCCTCTTGTAACTATATAAAATTGTCTTTAATATATTTTTTTGCGAATAACTACGCTGAAAACAATAACTATGTTGTTAAGACCTTTAAAAAACCTATGTTCTAGTATCAATTTCTTTATTAAAAAAAGGCAACATTTTTTTGTGTGGGGAGAACTGTAGGAGTTTATTTTTCTTGTTTTTCTCCCTATTTTTTAATACCAAAAAAAATGTTTTGAAGTTGTTCGTATTCTTTTATTTTTATTTTCATTTAATTATGTTATTTAAAACTATTGTTTAGATAAAAAATTATTTTATGCCAAAAAGTATTTGAAATTGTTCCTGGACTTTTTTTTCCGTAACGAATATTTAGATAGAAAAGTGTCTTGATAACAAAAATAAAACATTATAAAATTGTTCTTTTTCTTTTGTTTTTATTTTCTAAACTGTTGCTTAGATAAAAAAATTAAAAATTATTTTTATATAGAAAACTATTTGGAAATTTTTATTTATTTATTGCTTTTATTTTAATTTTTTAAATAATTTTTTGATTTTGAATTCAGCCTATATGTATTTATATAAAAAAAATAGAAAGTTATTGTAGTATATTAAAAGCTAATGCGTTCAATAGTCCACACAATAAGCTAGACATAGAGAGAGTTGAAAAAAAACTTAAGAAATTCATCTCTTTCATTTAAAATCAGAAAAATATCATTGGATTTGTGGAGACGAATATATCATTTTGTTATATAAAACATTTACATTTGCCATCCCCAATAATCTTTTTTTTTTAATCGTCCCAAATGGAATTTCATTAATGTAACGTAGGGTAATAAACAAGAAGAACAACATAACTCAAACAGACTCGAGTTAAGTAGAAAGGAGAGAAGAGAAAATAACGTAGAACAAATAGGAAAATTAGGACAAAGCCTAAAAAAAGACTTATACTACAATCGACAAGTTTTGGGATTTGCACACGACATATCCCAACAACAAATTCAAGAAACTGTACCGAAGGCACTAGCGGGCGAGCCGCTTCGAACAAAGTCTGTGCACAAGGCAAACAGACGGTGAAATAATGTCAGACAAACACGTCAAAAATACCAGCGCCAAGGAGGGATGCTCAAACTCTAAGGGACCTAAAAATAGACGAACCTTAGTTAAGGTGGGAGAAATCCAAAAAGCCACAGAGACCTTCTGAGTCTCAACCCGAGAGGAACAACCGCTGAGACAGTTGAACCAAAACCCCTAAAACCTGACAGCTATACCAAAAGTAGATAAAATGCTCACAAAGGAGACGAAAGAAGAAGCTCCAAACAGAGCCTGTAAATACAACAATAAACAACAAAAACCAAACAACATAACCAAACAACATATCTTCAAAATCACAAGTCCGAGATACCACCAAAAGGGGAGTTCTTGTCGCAACCAATCTGATATGTTCTTTGAGTGGATATTTCATAGCTGATGACATCTCGACGACTGACCAAACCGGGGGAGACCCACGAGGGTTTGAATTTTTTGGAATGTCCTCCTTTTGGATTTGAGGGACTCTTGCGGGCCTCCCCCACTCTCGCCGAAAGTGAGAGGGGG
The DNA here is from genome assembly GCA_949130495.1 of Sambucus nigra. Lineage (NCBI taxonomy): Eukaryota > Viridiplantae > Streptophyta > Magnoliopsida > Dipsacales > Adoxaceae > Sambucus > Sambucus nigra. Next base: position 239,489,933 of record OX422221.1, on the reverse strand, counting down.
GAGGGGTGGCCGGATCAAGAGGGGGGGGGGTAGGGTCGGCTGTTATGGCTTTTTTTCTAGAGAGAGGTGAGAGGTGGTTGTTTTGAAATATCATCTTGGAGACGGAATATTTCTAGACACGACATTACCTATTGGAGTGTTAGACCATATTTTTAAGTTTGGATTTGAATAGACATGATACACATATCGGGGGAACCTGAATGGTTCAAAAAAAATTATCTAACATGACTATTAATCATTCTGGTAGAGGTATTGTTAACGCAAAAATTCTCCATCTACGAAGACCAATCAGAAAAGGACACATGTCATCCTATGTGGCAATATTCGACACCCGAGGAGAGTTGTTCGGCACCCGAGGAGTGTTAGTCGGCACCCGAGGAGAGTTGGTCAGTACCCGGGGAGAATTAGTCGGCACCCGAGGAGATTTGGTCGGCACCTTAGGAGTGTTAGTCGGCACCCGAGGAGAGTTGGTCGGCATACCAACCAGGAAGATCAAAGGATAACTATGCATTTAATGTACATTAATGAAGATGACATCGCATTTAATGAGCCTTAATGTACATTTATACTGTATTAATAGATGACAACACATAGCATACCAAGCAATTCAACAATTAGATTCGTTGAATGTAGACATAAATGTCTACATACAATGAATCTCTTTATCTCCCATCACTATAAATACATGTATCCCCTTAGCCAAAAGGGGGGAGATCCAGGAGAACCTAGAAACCCCATACACAAGATACACATCCTTTCTCTCTCTACACCCTATGGTGCTATTGTAAACCCCTGGGAATAAAATAACAGTGGACGTAGGCTTTATTCATAGCCGAACCACTTTAAAAATCTTTGTCTCTCATGTGCTTGATTGGATTGCTTTTATCTATTTATCTGTGATCATAAAAATGGGATTCGGTCCAGTTTTTTGCATCAACAGATTGGCGCCGTCTATGGGAATCGTGTTACAAGCGTTGTTCTCCATCAAAAGATAAGTTTTTATTTTCTCTACGTATAATCAATTATACATACATCTTTTGATTCAATCATGATTTTTATGTTTATATACATAAATTAATTGTCCAATTTTTATCTGGAAAATATTGCATATCATGATTTTAAAATCATAACTGATAGATTAATTCTTATTTAGAAATCTGAAAAATAGTGGATTTCATAAATCATAACTTTTTGCTTGATTCTCAAGTTTCAATTTTATATCATGGAATAAATATTTTAAATGATTACATATACCAATATATATAACGGTGGTAAGATTTGATAATTTTCATTATAAATTTTGTAAGATCTTTGATGTCTGTTCAAATTCCCATCATATTTTTAATCAGAGAATGTGAAAAGGTCAAAGACAATAAAAAGTTTTCTCATGGAAATCATAACCCAGATCTATTTTCTCTCTTCAAGTTTGAGTCTCTTTGCATTGATTTTTATGAACTATATACTTAATTTGGTTCATCTTCCATCTATGTCAATAAAGTCTCATTGACTGATTGTTGATATAAATTTGGTAATAACTTCGATCATTCAACATATTTTTATCTCTCCAAATAGGGAATAGGAAAGGATCAATATAAAAAATAATTTTCTCTCACCTGAAAAATCATTACCCACCTCTTGTAAAAGAGGATCAGTAAAACAAATCATGACCATATCAAGACTCTTTGGCACAAATTTGATATGTTGGCCCCTCGTTCATCACATCACATGGTTTCTTTATCGGAATCACATGATATAGTGGATTAGATAATTATTCATTTAATTAACATTCTTAATGCTTAAATTTTACATCGAATGTTATTTTTCTGATCTAAGGATTCGAGATATTCTGGTCAGTCATACATATTGTTGGTCGACATCATCTTGGGCCAACTTTTATTAAAGGGAAGCTTAACCAAACAATTTTTGTTTGTCGGAGATAAGATGTGAAGATATATCACCAACGTTGAAATAATTTTATCCAACTACGAGGTATCTTATTATTGGTCGGAGCCCCATATTGTAGCTCGGTGGAACCAATTGCAGGTCAACGATCATGTACTTCTTGATCGGCGACATCTCAGTCTTGTTCGGAGGGTTCAATTTACTGGTCGACAACTATCCAACCATCCACTTTTTGGTCGGTGGCATCTAATGTTGTTCGGTGCTGTCAATGCACCATTTTTGTTGATCAACGAAATTACTCAGCTGGTCGGGGACCATTTGCTTCTTGGTCGGCACTATATATTCTACAACCTGAGACACCCCCAAATGTTGGTCGGCAGCAGTAGAATCTTGGGGTATTAAAAAATGCGAAGCACCCCAGATATTTCTTTAAACACGAGTTCAGCTTGGGGACAAACAGGGGGCTTGAGTCCTTTTTAACTTGTGATCACCCCAAAAATATTTTTAAAACCAAGTGATAAATAATTTTCAAACATCAACTTATACCTGATTAGTTGTTGGAGATTAAATAACTTTACAAAAAACTCTACGTCTTATTTATGGCGCATATCTAATAATAATTTGTCCATCTCACACACATTTGGCATAAAACATATTATTTCATATTTTGAAATTTGTATTGCCTTATGCTGATACACATCACATATTGTTTGGCTGAATAATTATTCTCATGACAATAATTATTAGATCTAGTCTCGACAGGTGCTCGAGCAGCTTATTAAGATTTCATAGGGACGATATTAAATCCCGACGAAAGCTCAGCCACAATCTTAAACCTCTAGAAACTATTATTGCTCGACATCAGGCAGTTTTATCTCGACATATCAGCTTGAAATTAATATTTTTATTTCTCAAGCATATACATATCATATATTGATTGGATGAGTAAATTGTTCTCATGACTAATCAATTCAGCCTACACATATGGTAGAGCAAATTATTAATTTTTACAGGTACAATATTCAACGCCGATGAATGCTCGGAAACAATCTGGAAACTATTATCATTTCACTTGGAGATATCGGCTCAAGCACAAATTATTCTATATCCGTTCGGATTCATATTTTATATTTATCTCAGCATGGAGCTCGAAAAATTTCTTCTCTCTATATATATTAAGCTCCAAGGAAAAGCTACAACAGTTATTATATTTCATCCCCAACGGATAATTGGTCGGGGCAATTCTTATTTATATTCAGGCCCAGATATCGGCTCAAGCACAAATTATTCTATATATCCCTTGGGATTCATATTCTATATTCATCTCAACATGGAACTCGGCGAGATACTTATTATCATATTCAGCTCCGAGGAGAACTATAACATTTATTATATGTCACCCCCAACGGATAATTGGTCGGGGTAATTCTTATTTATATGCAGGCCCAGCAAAGTTCTCGGCCATATTCTTATGTTCTGGAAAATATTATTCTTATTCGGCATTATGCAATTGTTCCTCGACAATATACTTATTCAGCTTTGAGGAGAATTACAACATTCGTTGTATTTCACCCCCAATGGATAGTTGGTCGGATAATTCTTATTTATATTCAGGCCTGACAACGTTCTCGGCCATATTCTTATGTTCTGGAAGATCTTATTCTTGTTCGGCATTATATAATTCTACCTCGACAGATCAACGAGTCACTTTATTATTTTTAATTATTCTTTATATCTATTTGGATGCATATTATATTCTTATTTCAGCAAGGAGGTCTCCAACATATATATTATCTTATTCCCAACAATCTGTTGGTCAGCTCTAAGGATGTCTCCAGCATTTATTATATCTTATTCCCAACAATCTGTTGGTCAGCTCCAAGGATGTCTCCAGCATATATTATCTTATTCCCAACAATATGTTGGTCAGCTCCGAGGAGGTCTCCAACATTTATTATATCTTATTCCCAACAATCTGTTGGTCAGCTCCGAGGAAGTCTCTATCATTTATTATCAAAAATGTATTCCTAAAAATGCCAACTTATGTTGGTTAGGAAGTAAATGTATTCCTCCGGGAAGTAAAGCTACTTGTATTCCTCCGGGAAGTAAAGCTACTTGTATTCCTCCGTGAAGTAAAACTTGTATTCCTACGGGAAGTAAAACTATGTATTCCTACAGGAAGTAAAACTATGTATTCCTACGGGAAGTAAAATTATGTATTCCTCGGGAGGTAAAATTATTCCAGAAAGTGTCAAAGTTGCTCGTTAAGAAAAAATTCACCAACTCAGGTTGGTCGGAAATAAGAAGCTGTCAACTATAGTTGGTCGGAAACAAAGTATGAGTATGTGAAAGTGATCAAGCAAAAACATTCAAAGTTCACATTCCACACTTAGGGGCTTCTATTACAGATATATTTGTTCATTTGGTGGCACATTCTTATAACATCATGAAGTCGAGCATCAAATTCAACTCCACAAACTCACACGGTCGGGGCCCCGACCAATCATCATTTAGGAGTTGTTTTTCTTGCTCAGGAATTACTTTTGATATTGAAGTTCAAGAGAATATTGAAGTTCAGGAGGTTATTGAAGTTCAGGAGGTATTTAGAAGTTCAGGAGGTGCATTCAGAAGTTTAGGAGGCATATTCAGGAGTTATTATGCACATACTATTGAAGTTCAGAAGTCAAATTTAGCATCTACAGCACTGAGATCTTTACTACTACTATCCTAACCAACATTGAAGAAGAAGTTGTATGAAAATGTTTCGAAGTTCACCACTAGCTTGGTACTAATCAGATTGAAGAGTTGGGTTCAAAAGCTAGTATGTTACTCGACAAAGTATTCAGAGGATCATAAATCAGAAGAATCAAGCACGTGAAGTTAGCACTCAGTTGCTCGGCACAGGAGGCAGTTGGTCGACTAGCAAACCAATCAACATACTTGAAGATTATGACAAGCTACAAGCTGCATACTATGGCATCGCTGCATCCAAATTCCCAGGGGTGATACATAGCACACAGAGTTCCTCAAAAGAAAGATTAGAAACCATCGATCAGCCTGCATCATATGTCATCCAGGAGATAATGCACTTTATGTTGAACAAATCAAGAAGGTAGAACAAGAATTTCACGAGCACCGAGCAACACTGCAGAATAAATACTCCATCCTTTCAAGTAAACCATCAAGCATGGAGCATTGGGGGCTTCTGTTAACGCAAAAATTCTCCATCTACGAGGACCAATCAGAAAAGGACACATGTCATCCTACGTGGCAATATTCGACACCCGAGGAGAGTTGGTCGGCACCCGAGGAGTGTTAGTCGGCACCCGAGGAGAGTTGGTCAGTACCCGAGGAGAATTAGTCGGAACCCGAGGAGTGTTAGTCGGCACCCGAGGAGAGTTGGTCGGCATACCAACCAGGAAGATCAAAGGATAACTATGCATTTAATGTGCATTAATGAAGATGACAGCGCATTTAATGAGCCTTAATGTACATTTATACTGTATTAATAGATGACAACACATAGCATACCAAGCAATTCAACAATTAGATTCATTGAATGTAGACATAAATGTCTACATACAATGAATCTCTTTATCTCCCATCACTATAAATACATGTATCCCCTTAGCCAAAAGGGGGGAGATCCGAGGAGATCCAGGAGAACCTAGAAACCCCATACACAAGATACACATCCTTTCTCTCTCTACACCCTATGGTGCTATTGTAAACCCCTGGGAATAAAATAACAGTGGACGTAGGCTTTATTCATAGCCGAACCACTTTAAAAATCTTTGTCTCTCATGTGCTTGATTGGATTGCTTTTATCTATTTATCTGTGATCATAAAAATGGGATTCGGTCCAGTTTTTTGCATCAACAGGTATAATATTTTTTTTAAAACGCGTTGTTTTATTGACGTAATAGTTAACGTGTTGTTTTATATTTAACGTGCTGTTCTTAATAGTTAATGTGTTGTTTTATTGAATAAATTCATTATTTTTTTGAAAATTAAAAAATGCGTTAATTTTTTTTTAATTAAAAAATGCATTTTTTTAAATAAAAAAATGCGCTACTTTTTATATTAGTTGTTTATGGACCGAATTGGACCGAAATCGAACCCAAACTGTCTGAAAATTGAATAGGACCGAGACCGATTATTTCGGTCCGGTCTCGATCCATAATTTTCTAGAATCGATTAATACATTTCAGTCCCAAAAATACCTCAAAATCGGATCGAACCAGACTGTGAACACCCCTACACATCTCAACAATTCAAGTACGTAATTATAATCAATAAACTTGTTATTATCCTATTATATTTAAACATATTTCATTAGGATTGTTTAAGTCTAAGAGAGGTAGTGACATCCATCTCGAATATATAAATGTGTCGTCAAAATATTAACTATCGATTATTAAATTATTAATTGCCTCATCCTAAATGTATTAATTTATTGAGCTTTGGCCTATCCTATAAATTGAGTCGGGCAAGCTCGAAGCCCGCTCGTTCAGCACGCTATTTTCGCTAGAGCTTTATTTAAGTTTGAGTTAGTCGAGCCGAGTCTGAGCCAAACTTTCCCAAGACTGAATTGGGCCCGAAGTTCAAACTTTAAATATATAAATATATAAATAAATAAATAAATAAATAATTTCATATAATATAACATATTCATTTTAACTAATTCTATATATATGAAATTAAATTTCCCTTTGTAGGTTTTCAATCTTACTTTCCTTATTTTAATATAATATATTTCATAATTAGATATTTTATTTTATGAAATATCAATTACATTTTAGTGTATACATTTTTTCATGATGAAAATACAAGAAAAAAATTACTAATTCAAGCCTTGTTAACAAAAAATTGAAATCGGACCCAAAGTTCATAATATTTATGAGCCGAATTCGGATTTGACAAAAAAATTAGTTCGTCCTGAACTCGGACTTGATCATAAATAAGATAGTTCAAAACGAGTCTGAGCAGCTCCACTCCTGGCTCACCCAACCAGTTTTACGGCCCTAGGCCTATGTATGGTTCTTGTACAACCTGGGTTGCGTTCTGACTAAGTCGAGCATAACCAATGCAATTGGGTTGGTACTGTGTAAATATTAGGTCTATGTCAACTCATTTTATAACTTCAAGATTACTTTTGGGTCATATTTAACGAATTTGTGTTAATTTCTCCAATAGTTTCCAAGCAAATTTCTTGGTGTTTTTCCTATCAAAATAGGCTGGCTTGACGTTTCCAACTCATCCTGCCTGGAGACAATTCATCCATAACAACTTGGACAAAACACGACATTGACATTTGACTAAATTTGGTATTTATAGGTGTGCTGTTCACCTAATTTTGTGACAAAACTTGATACGGGTGCATGCTTACGCACAATATGTGATGTAAGCTGGATGGAATTGTAAAACTATTAAATAAAAAGAACATACAGGATGTATATTTATGGACTTTTAGTTGACATAGTTCGATTTTAAATTCGCAAAAGACTCCTTCGTATTGGTTTAAACAACGAGGGAATTGCATAAAACTTTAACATAATGTGTATTATGCTAAGCGCCCGTTTGGCAATCCAATTCCGACGCTTGGAATTAGAATTGGAAGGCCAATTTGAATTTTACGGAATTGAAATTGGTCTTTCAATTCCAATTCCAAGCATTGAAATTGGATTATCAAACGGCGCAAAGTGTAATTCTATTCATACCGCATTTCCAAACCTCATAAGAATTGCATTGACCATGTGGTGTTTGAACTCAAGACTCAACACCATAAAGGAAAAAAAATGCAAAGATGATTGTACATGTAGCAAACATAAAAAAACTAACAATAAAATTTAACTTTTTTTTTTCTAAAACACCACTAATAAAATTATGGATCAATTATAAAAACAAATCCTCAAATATTTTTAATACACATTTAGTCCAAATATTTTTATTTTGTTCCAAAAATTCCATCAAATGCCCATTTAATCAATATTCTCTTATTTTTAAAGGCCTGAGCCTCATTTTTTTGAGTATTCTCTTTTTTTTAAAGGTTTGCGCTTCCTTTTTTTTAGGGTTTAAGGACTTTTTGGAACAAAATAAAAAAGCTTGGACTAAATATGTATTAAAAAAATGTTCGAGTGACTATTGGGTATACCCCCTTAAAAATAATCACCACATAAAATAATAATAATAATAATAATAATAATAATAATATTAATAATAATAATAATAATAATAATAATAATAATAATAATAATAATAATAACAATAAAATAGCACTTATTATTAAGGTTTCATGACGTATATCAAAATCTATATTTTCATACCATGTCATGTTCTGTCGCATTTTATTTGAGTTAAGTTCATATTAGGTAAAAAAAGGATATTTTGTTGCGTCGTGTATCGTATTAATTATGTCATGTTCGTATTAGGTAAACAAAATATGAGTCAATGTCACATTTTAATTAGGCGGTGTTTGTGTTTAGTAAAATATAATATTTTGTGTCGTGTCACGGCATGTCATGTTTAGTAATTGGGTCGTGTTGTGTTAGGTCTAGTAAAATATAATGTTTAGTAAAATATAATATTTTAATTATGTCATGTTTCGTGCCATGATTCATTTGAGAACGTATACGTATTAGTTCTCAAATAAATCATGGCACAAAACATGATATAATTAAAATATTATATTTTACTAAACATTATATTTTACTAGACCTAACATAAGACGACCCGATTACTAAACATGACATGACACAAAATATTATATTTTACTAAACACGAACACTGCCCAATTAAAATGCGATATTCACTCATATTTTGTGTACCTAATACGAACATGACATAATTAAGACGATACACGACGCAACAAAATATCATTTTTTACCTAGTACGAACTTAACTCAAATAAAATGTGACAGAACATGGCATGGTATGACAATGTATATTTTGATATATGTCGTGAAACCTTAATATTAGTGCTATTTTTTTTTATTATTATTATTACTATTATTATTATTTTATCTGGTGATTATTTTAAAGGGCACATACCAAATAGTCACTCGAATATTTTTTAATACACGTTTAGTCCAACCTTTTTATTTGTTCCAACAAGTCCCTCATCACATAAAAACACTAAAAAAAGGAGCTCCAACAGTGGGGGTGGGGGGTGGGGAGGTGGGCGGGAATATTGCCGGCGCGAACCTTTAAAAATAAGAGAATATTGGTTAAATGATTGTTTGAGGGACTTTTTGGAACAAAATAAAAATATTTGGACTAAATGTGTATTAAAAATATTTGAGGATTTTTTTTTTATAATTGATCCATATTTTTATTAGTGGTGTTTTAGCAAAAAAAAAAGTTACTTTTTATTGTTAGTTTTTTTTATGTTTGCCACATGTACAATCATCTTTTCATTTTTTCTCCTTTATGGTTTTGAGTCTTGAGTTCAAACCCGGGCAATGTGGTTCCTATACGGTTTGGTTACTCTAATGCTAATAAGACTTTATATATATATATATATATATATATATATATATATATATATATATATATATATATACAGTATTGCTCTTGTGCAGACTAGTTCGCATTTTAAGAATGCGGACCGGACATGTGTCACCTGGCTGTGACAACCCGCCTGTTAAAATAAGAGGTGACCAACCCGATACTCCAATAATCACATGAATCATAGATGGTCCATTCTTAGCATCACTGTCGTAAAATAATAATACGAGATAACCATCAATTATTTTAGAAAACGGACTGTCAAATTTAATTTTGTAAGTTAAAAGAAAAGCATTTAGACAATCCAATTTGCAAAGAAGGTGAATACCAAAAATCAACGGGTAATACTATAAAAAAAAATGCATAAAGTAATAACCGAATAAGCTGTCGATTAACAGACCAATACAAGCAGGTTACACCGAGTATTATAATTAAATATCACATTATAATAATGAGTACAAAGCATGGGCAACACGCCCGAATAAGTAAACTAAACATAGCTAGAGTACAAAAGATAGAAGCGTCTATAATGAATATCCTACAACATCCGCAAAATGATATAGCTCCAGGACAATTGGAATGGAGAATTCAATACGGACGTCCTTGCGGAGGAGCACCTGGACGAACAAAGAATACTTGCAAACCAAAGAGATATAGACGGGTCAGGGCCCGGTTTGATATGATCACCATGTGAATAAAATGCATGACAATTATGAATATCTAATCATCATCATGAACTTAACTTTTTCTCGCAATTAATCATAAAATTTCTCACCTCTCCTTCTACAAGCACAACCTACGCAATATCAAAGCAATGCCCAATGTTCATATCAGCATGGGAGAAATCATCTACTTTCACTCAATGAGATTTCATTTCAGTTTTACACAACTTAAATGCACAGTTCCTTTTTCTTTAGGAAACATATATATTTATTTCACAAAATATTTTACCAATCCAGTTTTTACTCAACATAACTTCCCATTTCACTTTTTTATCTCCAGGAAACGTACTTAAAACAATTTATTTCATAAAGTGCTTTACCATCAATAATGTCCCACATTATTATGAATAGTTATATTTCATATCATATAACGATTCTAAGACCGTCCTTCCGAGTTTCCCCACTGGACGCGCTCTTAAATGGCTATCATCTTCCAGGGCCTATCAAATAAGGCAACCTGGGCATCCTACAACGCGAGATGTCGGGAAGAGGCCATATACCTCCGACAGTGAGTCATAACCACACCCGAAATTACCTCACTTTGCAAAATAATCACATAATATATAATAACCGCTCCTATGGCCGAGGACTATATTCACCCTGCATTCACTAGCCACGGGACTTCACCTCATGCGCGTAACTTCCCTTATGATAGCGATTTAGAGAGGTGTGTTTATCAAAATTATCATTTACAAATTATTCTCATTGGAAAATATTCACTTTTTACATTCTCAAAACCATTTATACTTAATAATTAAATACAAATTTTAAAATATGCATTTCTTATTCTCGAAGTCATATTTTATTAATGACATAGGACCCAAAGTGTAATTATCCTCACACTAGCCTCCAAGAGTTCAAATTAATACCATAATTCATCAAAAGTAATTTCCCTCAATACTCGTCTCCCAAAAGTCCCAAACATGATCACTCTACTTTTCGTTAGTTCTAGGTTAACTTCCTTTATCAAACGAAACATTTACCCCTATGAACTAACCCTTGGGATAAGCCCAAATAACCCCATTCTAGCCTAGGATATTTGTCTCCTTAATACAAACATCTAAGACTCTTTATTAATTCCCAAGAGAAGGTTCCTAAATCTTGAACCTAAAAGAAAAGGACTAAAAAAAATCTAGAAAAATCCCACAAAACAGGGTTTCCGAATCGATTCGCCTAGGGCCGAATCGATTCGCCCTTGACTGCGAATCGATTCGCCCAAAAACGAATCGATTCGACTAAGAAAACAGACCTACTGTCTCAGCCCGAATCGATTCGTCCCTAACCCGAATCGATTCGGTTTCCCAGACCTGTAGCCTCCCTTATAGGTGAATCGATTCGCTTGGGAGGCGAATCGATTCGGCCTGGCAGAAAATGCCCAATTTGGGCTACGGGTTATATGAACCCAAAAATCTCCAAAACCCCCAAATCTTTAATTTCTCCAACATCAACAACAAATAATTCTACCAAATCATTTCTACACAACTAATTTCTCTCTCTTTTCTCCATTTCTTCCAAGTTCTCTCTTCTTCTCTCTCTTTAAGTGTAAAACATGAGAATGGGAAAAATAAAAAGGGGTTGGAAGACTTAAACGGGCAATTAACATTTGTTCCCATCTTTAATTGTTGAAACACCATTAAAATGACTCGTAACTACATAATTGAGTCATAACCTGCCAAAAGTGGCCGAAACTCAAAAATACAACTTGGCACTTATTTTGACTATCTCGACTATTTCAAAACTAACCGCACCCTCTAAATTGGCATCCGGAGTAACGTATAATATTTTATGTTCCAACCTCCTTTTAATTTATTAATAATACTCAAATTTGAATATAAGTCGTAATCGTCGCTTAAAGCACAACGACGCAATAAAGAACAACATAATGCTATTTACATCTATATAACAGTAAATAGGCGAAACTTGGTAAATATTATCTCTTAACTCACTTAAAATAATGTTTACTCTAACTTTCTCCATTTTATCTATTTAACCCATCGGGTAAATTTAATATAAAATAATCACTCAAAAGTCTGGGTGGTTACATACTCCCCCCCTTATAAGGGAATTTTGCCCTCAAAATTCAGGTGTACCATATAACAAGATTCAGGTGTACTTCTCTAAAATATCGCTTTTTCCTGTTTAAAACTTTCTAGGCATTGTGGTGTCCCTTACAGGACTCGGTCTAAAGATACCACTTTCAATATTAGTTTACACTCTTCGTGATCTAAAATAGCGTCCGGTTGTTCCTCATATGAACTATCGAGCCTACCTTTACAACAACGGAAGGAAATGCCTACATAACACGTCATAAGTTGCCTTCCCTCCTAAATCACGTTAGATCCTTCCACAGGAATACCTGCACCAAAACTTGATCCCCTTCCTCCAATACAACATGACCTCTATTCGCGTCGATGTAGTCCTTCAAAGTATGCCGCTCAATGAGCTCAAGTATTCCTAGACTCTTCCAAGTCCAAAGAGTTTGTTGTGTGTCATTTCTACCCAAGGCCACATATGTGCCATACTTATAGAGAAACGACCCAAATTATTGTATGAAAATTCGACCCATAAAAGTTACTTCCCCCATCCTTCCTTTAAGCCAAACACACCCATTCGATGTATGCCTTCCGAAATTTGGTTAAATTTCTCCATTCATTCATCCACTTACAGGTGGTAGGTTGTACCCAACTTCAATTCGATTCCCATTACTTCCTGGAAACTTTACTAAAAGTTTGACACGAAAATCTAGTCTCGGTCCAACACTATTCTATAGGCACCTTATATAGCTACATAACTCCACCATAAAGAGCTAGGCGTACTCCTCTGTAACTAGTCTTCCCATATTGGTTAGAAAAGCAATAATTTGGTCAAATGATCAACAATTACTCAAATAGGGTCATTACCGTTGCGATGCTGGTAATTCAATGAGAATATCCATGGATATACCCTTCCATATCTACACCGGTACTATAATGCTTACAATGATCCCGTTGATTTTTCGTGATCTACCTTCACCAATTGACAAGTGGCGGATTGGGGAGAAAACTCAGAAATGTCCCTTTCCTCGCTCTACTACTACTCTCTTCACACTATTAGGTGAAATGGTCAATCACGGACATGAATGCTTTTGCTATAGCGTCCTCTTAGTTAAGCTTGCTCTACTTGGCTTTCCATGCCTTTGCTAGTATTCTCCACGGGGTTTCTTCTCAGGGCATCCGCTACCCCATTTGCTTTCTATTGGTGATAATGAATATCTAATTGATAGTCGTTTACGAACTCCAAACACCAACTCTATCGCCCCAACAACATATTGCAACAACTCGTGGTTCGTGAAAAGACTAAATCTCCTGCCCAGGAGGTAGTGCCTCTATTTCTTTAAGGCTAATACTACCGTTACGAACTTTAAATCAAGCGTGGGATAATACTTCTCATGGGATTTAAGTTTGTGAGACGCATAAATAATGGTTCCATGCTCCAGTATTAATATTTCCCATTCCTGGTAGAGGCTCGTTCGTTAATACCAAGAAATCCACTCTCGATCTTGACAACTCGAGTGCAGGAGTAAAAGTCAACTCATCCTTTAATTCCCTGAAAGCGAGGTTACCGACGTAACGCTCTTTCTAAAAGGGGCCTCATATTCTTTGGCCTAGTATCCCGAATTACTCGAGATCCCATACTTCTTATTTATGGGGACCTAATCCTTCTTAGAGTTAACCCACAAACCTACTCGTGGTCAACTCCCTACAGCCTTCCTAAAATAGCGTCACATGCCCGAAGGGCCTTACGTCCTAATAATCCTAAGGTCGATATATTTCCTATTCAAGTCGTATAAGTATTATACTAATTATATCCCTAGTGCCTAAGACCCTTCTCAATCTTCGACATTCGCTCGATTTCATGCGTGGAAGGTCTCACAAAGCGAAATCCAAACAAGAAACCCTCTCGTTACACTACTACCTCGCATCGTCGGTCATCAAGATATAATTTCCTAAGGCACATGATCGGGACCACTAAAATTATATATCGTAACCATACTTATACGTTTCTACTTCTATGTCCTACCATTTCGACGAAATGAAAATTTGACTAATAGGGCGCTTACTTTTTGTAAGGTGTTACTAATGCTTTATCCTAATATATATATATATATATATATATATATATACACCCTCTTAAATGGCCTTCTCATCAAGGCATAACTATAAGTCTCGATCCGACTTTCTTATCTTTGTCTCACTCACATCTATCAGAGAAGAGAACTATTTATAGTGCTTCCGCACCACACATTAACTTTTTATTATCCCTTAACCAGTCACGTGATTCTCGACTAAAACCCTCAAAACCAACGTCTTAACATAAAGTAGCATCTCTCCACTTCCAACGTCGTTAAGGTTCATGTGTGGAGCGTCTCGCAAGAGAAATCCAAACAAGAAACCACTCTGATACACTACTACTTAACTTTGTTGGTCGTGGAGATAAGGTAACAACAAACACAAAAAAAACAAGCAAAACAACAAACAAAAAGTTATAAAATAACTAGTTCCACTCTGGAGCTACAAATACGATAGCCTCGCAATCATTTGCTTGCTATCGCTCCGACCAAACAAGAATATTTCCACTACTACAACACATATAATACGAGTAACACAAACCACATATACTTTTAAAATATCATCACTCTCTTTAGCGAATGAAGGAAAATAAAACCTCCCTACCGCGAAAATTATATAAATACACTCTCTATTTTAGCATCGACACTACCACAAGCTCAAATTACACACCCGAATCTAGGATTAATAAAATACTACTCCATCTTATCATATAGAATTCACCACCCTCAGCCATAGTGGAATTCCCGCCAACATTCTTGCCAATTACCTTGGCCACTACCAATGGTTCCCACATACCATACTTTAGTCTTATCTGAACCAAACTACTTCCATTAATGCCCCGACTAGGCATCCTATTCTTGCCATTTTTCTCCAATCGACAAGATCAAAATGCGTGGTTCTACATTCCACGTCATAACCATTTCTCTATCTCTAGCCACCTTGACGATTACCCGCATAGTTCCCTTAACTTCCTCAACAAAAGAGAACATGTCACCAGCCTCCCCTGCCTTATTTCAATGAGTCTTCCCCATATGGATGTCCACTAATGGGGTTTTATGAACACTACTTCTCCATAAGTGTGGGCAATGCTTACTCGTGAGCCTATCATTCCACTGAAGGGCTCTTTCTTCCTTGTACCTACCTTATCTCGATGTATGGTTTCTTTAACCCTATAACTCATTATCCACGGTCGGCCTCGAACCGATCCTTATGTGAATACTTGAGAATCTACCTTCTCATCATTTCTGATATCCCAGAGAAACTCGTTGTTAAAAACATCTACCAGGTTTCTCTACGAGCAAAACTTCATGCTCCACCAAATATGGCGACTACGTTCCTACCATTTCGACATTACTCCAATGGGTGAAAAAATTTCCTCAATTTTTCACATCTGGGCATTTCTATAGCCCTCTCTAGACCAAAGCTCCTGGGCCTTATGCTTCTATCGAATGAAGTTACACTTCCTCCAACTTACTTAATTTCAACGTGTGGCCCTTATCAAGGACTTTTCAACTTCAAATTAACGTCGCTTAAAATCCCAAGTTTAGTACCACTCTCTACTTGTAGTAGTACTTAGAAAACTATATCTACTGTATTTAGTAGTCGCGGTAGCAATATAAGAGAATGCTATGAGGGAGCGACCTCCAAAGAGGCCCCCATCCCCGACTACAACTTACTGTTCTTAGTAATCCCATCTCATGACGCCTTCATAACGGCCTTCTCTGATGCCCTTCAATATTCAACCTACGAATCTTAAACGAACACACAAAAGATTTTCTGAATTCTTACATGACAGCAGGAGAACGAAACCGCACAAGAGGAATCAGCAATCCTAATCCTAATGCTCTATATCAAATCAAGAGTAATGCTAAAAGTGTAGTACGTCCGCGCAGATTCCTAAGGACACTAGAACCTAATGCTCTGATACCATCTATGATAACCCGCCTATTAAAATAAGAGGTGGCCATCCCAATACTCCAATAATCACAGGAATCATAGATGGTCCATTCTTAGCATCACTGTCGTAAAATAATAATACAAGATAACCACCAATTATTTTAGAAAACGAACTGTCAAATTTAATTTTGTAAGTTAAAAGAAAAGCATTTAGACAATCCAATTTGCAAAGAAGGTGAATACCAAAAATCAATAGGTCTTATTCGGTTAACAAACCAATACAAACAGGTTACACCGAGTATTACAATTAAATATCACATTATAATAATGAGTTCAAAGCATGGGCAACACGCCCGAATAAGTAAACTAAACATAGCTAGAGTACAAAAGATAGAAGCATCTATAACGAATATCCTATAACATCCGCAAAATGCTATAGCTCGAGGACAACTGGAATGGAGAAGTAAATACGGGCGTCCTTGTGGAGGAGCACCTGGACGAACAAAGAATTCATGCAAAACAAAGAGATATATACGGGTCAGGGCCCGGTTTGATATGATCACCATCTGAATAAAATGCATGACAATTATGAATATCTAATCATCATCATGAACTTAACCGTCTCTCGCAATTAATCATAAAATTTCTCACCTCTCCTTCTACAAGCATAACCTAGCGCAATATCAAAGCAATGCCCAATGTTCATATCAGCATGGGAGAAATCATCTACTTTCACTCAATGAGATTTCATTTCAGTTTTACACAACTTAAATGCACAGTTCCTTTTTCTTTAGGAAACATATATATTTATTTCACAAAATATTTTACCAATCCAGTTTTTACTCAACATAAATTCCCATTTCCCTTTTTATCTCCAGGAAACGTACTTAAAGCAATTTATTTCATAAAGTGCTTTACCATCAATAATGTCCCACATTATTATGAATAGTTATATTTTATATCATATAACGATTCTAAAACCGTCCTTCCGAGTTTCCCCACTGGACGCGCTCTTAAATGGCTATCATCTTCCAGGGCCTATCAAATAAGGAAACCTGGGAATCCTACAACGCGAGACGTCGGGAAGCGGCCATATACCTGGGACAGTGAGTCATAACCACACCCGGATTTACCTCACTTCACAAAATAATCACATAATATATAATAACTGGTCCTATGGCCGAGGACTATATTCACCCGGCATTCACTAGCCAGGGGACTTCACCTCATACACGTAACTTCCCTTATGATAGCGATTTAGAGAGGTGTGTATATGCAAATTATCATTTACAAATTATTCTCATTGGAAAATATTCACTTTTTACATTCTCAAAACCATTTATACCTAACAATTAAATACCAATTTTAAAATATGCATTTTTTATTCTCGAAGTCATATTTTATTAATGACAGAGGACCCGAAGTGTAATTATCCTCACACTAGCCTCCAAGAGTCCAAAGTAATACCATAATTCATCAAAAGTAATTTCCCTCAATACTCGTCTCCCAAAAGTCCCAAGCATGACCACTCTACTTTCCGTTAGTTCTAGGTTAACTTCCTATATCAAACGAAACATTTACCTCTATGAACTAACCCTTGGGATAAGCCCAAATAACCCCATGATAGCCTAGGATATTTGTCTCCTTAATACAAACCTCTAAGACTCTTTATTACTTCCCAAGAGAAGGTTCCTAAGTCTTGAACATAAAAGAAAAGGACTAAAAATAAAGCTAGAAAAATCCCACAAAATAGGGTTTCCGAATCGATTCGCCTAGGGCCAAATCGATTCACCCTTGACTGCGAATCGATTCGCCCAAAAATGAATCGATTCAACTAAGAAAACAGACCTACTATCTCATCCCGAATCGATTCGGCCCTAACCCGAATCGATTCGGTTTATCAGACATGTAGCCTCCCTTATAGGCGAATCGATTCGCTTGGGAGGCGAATCGATTCGGCCTGGAAGAAATGCCTAATTTGGGCTATGGGTTATATGAACCCTAAAATCTCCAAAACCCCCAAATCTTTAATTTCTCCAATATCAACAACAAATAATTCTACCAAATCATTTCTACACAACTACTAACTAATATATTCTCCTCAAACAAACTTTAAATCAAAGATTAAAGAATTAAACACCAAAAATTCCCAAAACCCATAAATGGTTTAAATCTCAAAAACCTAACTATACATGCAATTTATCACATTAAATCATACACTAGCAAGTTAGAAACTTGCCTCAAGTTTTTAGGCTCGAATTCTCTTCCCGTAGCAACGATGTTCGGCGCCAATCTTCAATTTCTCTCTCTTTTCTCCATTTCTTCCAAGTTCTCTCTTCTTCTCTCTCTCTAAGTGTAAAACATAAGAATGGGAAAAATAAAAAGGTTTGGAAGACTTAAACGGGCAATTAACATTTGTTCCCATCTTTAATTATTGATACACCATTAAAATTACTAGTAACTACATAATTGAGTCATAACCTTCCAAAAGTGATCGAAACTCAAAAATATAACTTGACACTTATTTTGACTATCTCGACTATTTCAAAACTAACTGCACCCTCTAAATTGGCATCTAGAGTAACGTATAATATTTTATGTTCCAATGTCCTTTTAATTTATTAATAATACTCAAATTTGAATATAAGTCATAACCGTCGCTTAAAGCACAACGACGCAATAAAGAACAACATAATGCTATTCACATCCACATAACAGTAAATAGGTAAAACTTGTTAAATATTATCTCTTAACACACTTAAAATAATGTTTACTCTAACTTTCTCCATTTTATCTATTTAACCCACCGGGTAAATTTAATATAAAATAATCACTCAAAAGTCTAAGTTGTTACACTGGCGGTGAGCCAGGAAAGCGAGAGAGTGTGCCTATAATTTAGGCGATAATTTCTAAGTGCGCTGTTAGGTGACACATGTTCGGTCCGCACTCTTAAAATGCGGAATTGTCCGCACAAGAGCATTATATATATATATATATATAAGTTTAGTCCTTATTTTTTCAAATACTATATTTATTCTATATATTTCTTATAAATATAGACGTTATATTTTGTGTTTTGAAATGAGCTATTTGGTCATTTTTGAAATACAAATGCTATTGTTTTATAACATTTTAAATGATGACTTCTGTCATGATCTCTCGTGACAAAAGTTTGTCCTCTAGAGTTCTTGTGATTGGAATGCAAATTAAAATTTGCATTGTGATTTTTGTTAAGTAAATTTTGGTAACATACAGAGGTGATGTTGCCACGTAAATATTTTTCGGCAACCTCGCAAGAAAATTCGTTGAAATATATTTATGTGACATCGCCACATTATTATTGACAATGACATAACACTCCCACACCAGTTACCTTTAAGTTTCTTGCTAATCTCCCTATTTTTTTTATTACATGGATAACAATTAGTTTTGATAAAAATGTGGACAGACAAATATTTGTAATAATTTTCTTGGGATTTTGATAAAAGGGATTACAAGTTCAGTACTACTTTTTTGAATATATGTGTTTTTAATCCCATGTCACTATTTTTCTGTTATTGGTCTTATATTTTTACACTTGTCATTCTCTAAAAAAAGACATGAGCGGTTGTGAGAGATTATATGGAAGTTAAAGGAAGTTTTAGACGGTTGTGGGACTTAAAACAATTTAAAAAAACACATGAAATGGGAAACTAACAAAACTTTATAAATGGGACTAAGACCAGAAAAACTATAGGTCAGGATGATTTGTGTGTTTGTGTGATAAGCATGGATATCTTTATGATGATGATGAAGGTGTAGGAGTGGAAGACAAAAAGTCGGGCTCATGACTTAATAATTGAATTGGGATTCTTTCAGTCCTAATAATAATCCAAGTACCGATAAGAACCCCAAATTTGACAGCTCTTAAAGTATATACATATTCTCTTGAGAAGCCTATTAGGGGTTTGTGGTAACGTTCTAACTTGTTGTCACGTAATCCCAAACAGTGGAACACAATTATAGAATATAACATCAGTCGAACTACCACTGGCTACTAGGATTC
This sequence comes from Sambucus nigra, assembly GCA_949130495.1. Classification (NCBI taxonomy): domain Eukaryota; kingdom Viridiplantae; phylum Streptophyta; class Magnoliopsida; order Dipsacales; family Adoxaceae; genus Sambucus; species Sambucus nigra. The sequence continues at coordinate 239,469,753 of OX422221.1, read as the reverse complement.
TGGCCATCCTTGCTTTGTGTGGTTTCATAGTGACAACCAAAAGATCATCGTGAGGGTATAGCACTCCAGACAAGTAATTCTTAGAGAAAACAATTACCAGTTTGTCTTTGTTCACTTTTCTTAGGCAACCACCTACTTCATTAGATAAGTTGATTTTTCGAATATATGAACAGGACTTGCCTCATTCAAATACATTTTTCGCTCATTGCCACCACCAGCATCTCCTCCTGCAATGAAATGGCAACCAAAAGATATCAATTTAATATCACGTTCGAGTTCTTAGGGGTTATTCGACATATTTAGACCATTTTATGAATAATTATCCCGACCTCTCTTCTTAACATCTCTACTTTTGCTGAGAGATTCTAACCATCTTTTGGAATCTAGACCCTCAATTTGGTCAATGAACTTAAATAACTACGATATATGAGATTTTTTAATTTATTTTTTATTGTAATACAATTATTTGTGGTATGCCCGTGATATTTATGGAACTCGCAATACTTGGACATGTCCCTCCTATTAGGAGGGGACTTAAATTTCTCTATCCATTTGAGATCCCTATTTCCTCTGATATCTTCCAAAATGTGACACACATTAACAGTGAGAGGAGTGTATTACTCGTACTTCTTTAGGTTTCTTGATCTTTTTATCTTTAGAATTTTTTTTATTAGAACTCTTATCATTATCGACTTTAGTACCTGGGCCTTGCTTGGTAGCCATAGCCTCCTCGGTACTATTATTTCCCCATCTTTATCGATCAATTCATTCATGGTTGTAATGGGGTATTTGTCCAGTGCGAAATACAACTTTTCGGGGAGCAGTCCACTCATTAAAGCAGTGATAACAGTCTTCTCATTGTCATCCACCAATTTAACTTTTCACTATTACAATAAGTTATATACTCGCAACTGATTTCCCCTAGTCACTGACGGACGCTCAGTATATGGGATACTCTTTTAATGGGTTTGACCCCAAAGAAAAAGTTTATGATAAATGGCTCACTGAGCTGTTGAAAAATAGAGATTTATCCTCAGGGTAAGTTATTATACCAGTTCTGTGCAGATCCAGTAATGGTACTTGAGAATTATCGGTAACGCATCTCATCTAAGATGGAATAAATATCAACTTCTACTTGGTGATATTCGACATGAATGATGGGATAAGTCATACTGTCATACTTGAGACTGATAATAAGCGATTTGAACTTAAACGGCGAGGGAAAATCCATTATAGGTTGAATAAAGAGATATCTTTTCACAAAACTCCTTTTGAATGTATTTTTAGGCTTAGCTATTTCTCCTAGACGATCTTCCAATCGATGGATTTATCTCTTCCAAGGATTGTCTACTTTATTTGTCTTAACTAAAATATCTCTAATAGGTCTATCGTGAAATCATGCTAAGCTCTCGTCATTAGAAGTCTGCATGGCTCGTGAGGAACCTCGTACACACACTCGGTCAAAAGCATAAGTTTTATTCAATCTTTCCAGGGCGGTTAGTTGTTCTTGAGCGAAAGATCGACCATCATAGTAATTAATAGACTTGACAAAATAGGTTACTTCATAGCAATAAGTTCGATTTAGTGAAGATCAAGAATATATGGAATGGATTCTACCAATTCTAGTAGGTGGAGGAGGCATTTCCCTCCTAGAAGATGGGGCGTCAGTAGGTATAGCTTGGAGCATCTGAGAAAGTTGCATTATTGTTTCCTGTAATATTGCTTCCTTCCCCCTGGAAATGTCGAGTAAAATTCCTTGCAAGTCTCCTATGCTAGGAGGAATGGGAGGAGTGAAAGCATTGCCTTTAGCCAGCGTTTTGGGACGTTTGTCATCCTTCAAAGGTATAAAGAGTGGATTATTAAAAGAGCTTGGTAGGAAATAACAATGACATGTCATGTTTTCCACAGATGGTGCCAATCTATTGATGTGTAAATTTGAATATTGATCTTACCCATAGTTACCAAATTTATAATCACAGATATGAAAAATCAAGAAAATAGAAAGAGACACCAAAAGTTTTTACGTGGTTCAGCTTAAGAATGGAGCCTACATCTATGCGGTGTTGCTATTAAGTGCTTAGGATTTTTTTTCTAATCTCTTAGTTACAATTCTAGGTGTAGCAAAGAATGCATCAGTTTTTGCATATGATCCTCCCCTCAGCTGGGGGGTGATAGAAGTTCAAGAGATGGAATATCTTTATAACTTCAAGCATTTACACCTTTTCAAGATAATATGTACCTGGACATTATTCATGTGCATGTGCATGGTAACTGTTGATTACCCCATGTGTTTCTTTTCATCTAATAGATTTGTAATGAATATTTTAATTTGAGCTAAAGTGAAATTTACATTGTTAATTTTACTTAAGGGGTTCCTATTTATTTGTCTTTCTATTTAAAGTTTAGTTCTCTTACGATTATATGATTGTTTGTTATGTACTTATTACTCATACTAAAAAAATCTAACCGCGTTGATGGTATGGGCTCGGACAATTAAATTTGTTTTACATCATGTACTAGATTGTAACATATCATTAACATCATGTACAAGATTGTACTACATCATTTACATCAGGTATGAGGTAATTAATTATTTTGTTACTCATTATTTTTCTTCCATTAAATTTGGATGGACGTCCCCTTTCATTAAATTATGGAGTTCATTTAAACTAAGGAACAATGATATATTTTTAGAAAATGAATGGATGAAAAAACGATTGGCATCAAATCCTATCTACTATTTGATGTTTTTCCTTAATGGAACTTTATAAATTTGTATTACAACCTTTTTACTTTCTTTTTCTTTATCAGTAACATTGGTAGCTTAAAGTACATTGTTGTAGTTGTGGTAATGTAATTAGTTGGAACTAAAATTACCAAACAACTGCATGCGCATCAAACGGGTTGCATGCTAGTAAAGAAACATATCTATAGGAATGTATAATGGGAACCCAACATAGCACATTAACTATCCTTAAGTATATGTATATACTTTTCATGCAAATATGTGCTAAACACAAAACTATTGGCTTTGCATACAAAAAATCAAGAAGGCATGTATCTATATCAATAATTAGGGTATAGTTTATCATGAACATATATACTCTATCAATATCTGGATGTATATGTAAAAGTAATTATGTGCGGGATATTAAAATCAGCACATTAAAGATCAAATCCTAGAAAGTCCATAAACAAAATATTGACATCTTTAACACCTAATAGAATAGGGAGAATATAGAAATGGGATTTATGACACTTAACAATAACAAAATTTAAATCCCAGTATCAATATCACGCCATATGTGGCCAGCGTGAAAGGTAAAAATCTCAAAGAGATATGAAAAATTAATGGCCAATAATGTAACTAGTCCCCTAATGATTCCATTGTACAAGGTGACACCTAAATCAACACCATTAGTAATTAACTAATATATAGCTCGGATTTTATCAACAAAGATTAGAAATTTAAATATGTACTTTTACAATAGCAATCAACAGTTCACACCTAACATATATTTTAAACTGATATAAAATGTTCTTATGCATCTTGTGGCACAATACTATTGAATAAATAATTAAATAATTTTTGTTAATATATTGAGGGATGTTAAAAGGAAATACGCACAAATTCTTTTAAATTTGAATATATAAAAAATGATTATATATCAAAATAGCATAACATATGTAACCACATTTTAGCTTACAATATTAAAGCATAGCTATGACAAATGATCAGGTTACTTAAGAAGATTTCACAAAACATCTATAACATGTAAGGTTTTTTAAAGTGCAACAAGGAAAAAAATGATAGAATAATTTCCATATAGTGGTAATTTTGTAGGGAAAAATGGCATATATTTTCTCACACAATTCGATTATCTTTATTGAAGTACGAAATAACAAAATTTAACTAGCATACATGATATTCCATTCATAAAAAAATAATAAAAACACTCAAAATACACAAAGACTTCAATTCTATATTACTTAGACATATGGAAATAATAATATGTATTTGGAGATAGCCTTGATTGTGTAAGGATAGATTTTCAATTAAGTCAATTTGTGTGTATTGGCTTAATTACAGACAAAGAATTTTTTTGTCATAGGTTAGGGTTGGTGTTTTCCTTTCAAGACTTTTACGTGTTTGGATGAAGACGTAGCGAAAAAGCTTCAGAGATTATATCGGCGTCCTCGTTTTCGTTTTCACATTTTGAGGATCTCTTAGGTATGATTGTGTATATGCCTTATGGATTTTATTACTGGGTGTTAGGATTTTATAGAATTATATTAAAGTGTTTTAAAAGTAATTTTATAGCACCTCGTTAGAACTAGGATCGAACAAAACTTTAAACGAGTCAAAATTAGCCTTTGACGTTTTCTCGTTATATATCTCATTACATGTTGTTCTAACGAGAACAAGTACCTCGTTAGAGTGAGTTCAACAAGATATCTAATGGACTACTTTTTACATTTGCTATTTTCTCATTAGATATCTCGTTAAATGATGTTCTAACAAGAATAGGTACCTCTTTAGAACAAGATCCAATGAGATGCCTAATAAGACAACGTACTTTTTATGAAAATCTATTTTTTGCACAACTCTTTGATTCTTATCCTTCTAAACTGACTTCTATTATAAAAAGGACTTCGGGGAAAATGTTATTAAGAGATAAATTCTTATATTTTGAGTTCCCAAACTCATTCAAAAAACTTTCCAAAATTCTAGTTTAAACCTAAGTAGTTTAGGATCCAAGATTCATCTTATATATTTTTTGAAGTTCATGTTTTGGGCACCAATTTTATTCAGCACATCGTTATGATAATTATTTTACTGCGGTGGACTTCGTATTTACCATATACACACGGTGAACTCCATGTTTGTGGTATTATGGTGAAGAAGTGGTGGATCTTGCCTTCCAATCTATAGACGGTTGCTGAGCTTGGATCAATGGATACCGAGGTGTGTGCGGTGTGGATTCAAACATTGTGGCACTTGCGTAGGTGGATTCATGTGTTATTTCTGTGGAGGAGAGATTTAAGATTGAAGACGTGTCAAGGCTTGTGGAGGTTAAATCGTCGAGTAAGTCATTTATTAACTTGTGTAATTTCGTATCATAGTGAATTGCGTGGCTATGCCATCAGAGATATTTCCCGTTATGGGTTTTTCTCGAACATCATCGTGTTATGCGGCTGTTTTACTTATTTTATCTGGTTATCACCTAGATACATATTTTAGGTTAAAAATATAAAATTTGGTAAATAGATTTTTCACAACAAACACGTTAATTTAGTGAACAAGTTTTATTAATCTATTTAAAGTTTTATATTTTATTTGAAAACAATTAAAAAAAAATTATTGCTCAGACCGTCTTCCCTATTAGCACACACTTTTTCAAATTAATATCAGAGCTAGTTGCACTAAATTATTGTGCGATCCTTTTCACGACATATTTTTTTGGATACCAATTTTTCAAATTGGTATTAAAGTTGGTTGTAGTAAATTATTATGTGATCCTTTTTATGTCATATTGTTTTTAGATACCAATTTTTAAAATTGGTATCAGAGCACTATATTATTGTGTGATCTTTAAATTTTAGAAATATATGGATAATTTTTATAATAGGCTACCTTTTTTATGGGTCAAATTATGCATATTGGAAAGCTTGAATGAGGACAACACTGAAGTTGATTAACGAGAGAGCCTGGCTTATTTGTGAAAGAGGATGGACACTACCCACTGTGACTAACGACAATTTTGAAAGTCTTAAACCCGTAACTACCTGGACAACTAATGATTTTAAATGGAGTAATTTTAACTCCTGCGACTTAAGTGTAATTTCTAGAGCCTTCACTCCTGACGAGTTACACCACATCATGATGTTGTGACACCCTGCTTATTAAAATAAGAGGTGGCCAGCCCGCTATTCCAATAAAACAAGAATCTTAAATGGTCCATTCTTAGGATCACTGTCGCATAAAAGATAATACGATATGACCACCCATCATTTTAAAAACGGATGTCAAAATATTTCCCAATTTAAAATGAAACTATTTTAGTCATCTACTTCCGTAACAAAAGGGTTAATATACAACTAACATTTTGATAGCATTTACAAAACATAACCGAATAAGCTGTCGATTAATCGACTGAAACAAAAAGGTCACACTAAATATAACAGTGGCTATGAGATATAAACTTGGGCAACATGCCCGAATACCACTGACGAATCATAACTAGAATACCCAAAAAGAGTTTCATGCGTCAAATACAAAAATCCTACAACATCTGCAATGTGCCGTAGCTCCTTAACACTAGAAAGGAAGGTAAAAACGGGCGCCCTTGCGGCGGGACACCTGAACATAAACAATAACCACATCAAGAGACAAAAATATAAACGGGTTAGGGCCTGGTTTGATATGATTTAGAAGTGAATTTATGAATGCCAGATTTCATAAACATGTTGAATTCGCTCTTCACTTGAAGAATCATACTCACTTTAGAAACAGGTTGAATTCGCTCTTCACTTGAAGAATCATACTCACCTCTCTTCTAAAGTGCACATCCTAACGCGTACAATTCATTTTTAAGTTAAGCTACCTGACTACTTAATGGGAATAACCTAACTCTATCCAATATGTCTGGTTTACCAATTTATCATTTATCCTCACAAGTCAATTAATCAATAATGATCACATATAATCAGAGTTGATTCATAATTCCATTTAATCATTTGCGTTAAAACACAATTTGAATGAGAACTGTTATATTCATACAATAACATTTCTAAGACCATCCTTATAGGAATTACCCCAGTGGATGCGTTCCCCAATTGCTATCATCTTTCACGGCCTAGTTTCATGACCACCTGGGTACCCTAAATCACAATGCATGGGAAGCGGCCATATACCTTTGACAGTGAGGCGTAACCATACCCGAAATTACTTCACTTAGAATAAACAATCACACAATGTAACAGTTGGTGCTATGGCCTGATCATTATACTCTCTTTGCATTCATTAGCCACGAGGATTCGCCTCTTTCACGTAACTTCCCTTATGATAACATTTAGAGAGGTTTGTGGATATATACGAAAATCACAAAATGTCTGTATAATGAATTAAAACGACAATTATTATACCTGAAAGCATAGATTTATAATAAATTAAGGATACAATGTATAAACACTTCCATACTAGTCCTCCAAAGACAAAATAACAATGTCCTACCGTACACTAGTCCTACTATCATTTTCTTAACCAATTGAGGTATTATACCATCGTCTCCAATCCCCAAAATAGGCCCGAATGCCCCCTTATCATACTAGGGTATTAATATCCTCATATAAGGTCACATTTATCTATAATACATCCTATAATAAGGTTCTAAATCTTTAGACCCAAAAGAAAAGGAGTTAAACAAAGTTAGAAAAACTTTGTAAAACAGCACTATTTCTGAATTGATTCGCCCCTAGAAGCGAATCGATTCGCTCCAACCGAATCGATTTGTTCGAGAGAACCAAACTTTATACTAACTTGACGGATTGATTCGGCCTACCCGAATCAATTCGCTAACTCAGACCTGTAGCCTATCATTTTACCGAATCGGTTCGCCTGGGTTGGACAACCCAGTTTTGGCTACGGGTTTATATGAACCCTAAATCCTAAAACCATTTATCTTCCATCTAAACCCAACATAATCAACCAACATCATCTATAAATCATTCCTACATAATAACCCACCATTATGAACCCCTCAAATCATGTTTATATCATATACATAAGGGTTTAAACATCAAAATCACCAAAATCACCAAATGGTTTAAACTCACGAACACTAATAATATATATAGTTTATTCACACACCATCATACATTTATGCAAGTTAGAAAACTTTCCTCAAGATTGAAGTCTCGGATTTCTCGTCGTTGAAATGATTCCAAGCTCAAATCACAAATTCCTCTATTTTTCTCTTCTTTCTCTCAAGCTCTTCTCCTTTCTCTTTCTTTCTAGGTTCTAAACGCAAATGGGTTCTAATTGATCTTGCAAGACCAAATACCCAAAATATCTCAAATACATTTAAGTCTAACATTAAATGCTACTACATACTTAAAATGACTCGTAACTAGCCAAAAGTTCCCTAGAACGCAAAAATACACCCGACACTTATTTTGACTATCTCAATCGTTCCCGGACTAACCGTGCCCTCTAAACTAACATCCGAGATATCATTTTTAATTTCATATCCCAATGTCATATTACCTTTCTTAAATAGTTCGATTGGGATATAAGCCATAACCGTCGCTTTAAAGCATAACGACGCACCATAACATAGTATTACACCATTTACATTCATATAACAGTAAATATGCAATACTCGTAAATATTAACTCTTAAATCATACAAATTAATATTTAATTCGATTTTCATTTATTTTAAATGACTAACCCACATGGCAACTTATCTAAAAATAATTACTCAAAAGTAAGGGGTATTACATACTCCCCCCCCCCCCCCCCCCCCCCTACAAGGAAATTTTATCCTTAAAATTTATATGTACATGGTAAAAAGAGGTGTGGGTACTTTTCTCGAATATCATCCTCTCATTCCCAAGTTGATTCCTCTGCATTATGGTGGCCCCATTGGACTCGAACCAAGGTAACCACTTTCGAACTTAGTCTACGCTCACCGTGGTCTAAGATGGCAATCAGATGTTCCTTATACGAAATGTCGGCCTGCAACTCAATATTGTCCAATGGAACATGCCAATGATCTCCCTCGGATCTTTTATACTTATTTAAAGATGAAAGATGGAATACATCATGAATTCGTTGTAGGTGTTCCGACAAAGCAAGTCGATATGCCATGAGGCCTATCCTTTCAATAATGGGAAAAAGGGTCTACATATCTTGGCGCAAGTTTGACTTTCTTCCCGAATCGCATAACACCTTTCATCGGAGATACCCTCAATAAAACTTGATCCCCCACTTCCAGATCCATATGCCTTCGATTTGCATCAGCATAGTTTTTTTGGCGATCCTGTGCAATCCGTATGCGATTTCGAATAAGCTCAATATTTGAAGATGTATCTTGGATCATTTCAGGTCCAAGGATCTTATTGTCTCCTACTTCCAACCAACAAGCAGGAGATCGAAATGGTTGACCATACAATGCCTCATACGATGCCATACCTATCATGAATTGGTTGTATGCAAATTCGACCAATGGAAGGTATTGCTACCATCCTCCTTTAAAATCGAGTATGCACATTCGAAGCATATCCTCCAAAATTTGGTTGACTCTCTCCGTTTTCCCGTCGATTTAAGGATGGTATGATGTACTCAACCGTAATTAGATTCCCATCGCCTCTTGGAAGCTTCGATAAAAATGGGATACAAAAATTTTACCTCGGTCGGATACTATATTGATCGGCACCTCGTGAAGTCTCACAATATGTGCTATGAAAAGATGAGCATAACGTGGCGTATTTTAATTTGTCCGCACAGGTAGGAAGTGTGCCGATTTGGTCAAGCAATCGACAATGACCCAAATAAAATCATGCCCACTTTGCATCGTTGGCAATCCTATAATAAAATCCATTAAGATAATCTCCCATTTCCACACCAGTATTTCCAACGGTTGTAACATTCCAGTCGATCGCTGGTGGTCCACCTTCACTAATTGGCAAGTCGTGCATTGGGAGACAAACTCAGGAATGTCCCTTTTCATTCCTTCGCACCAATATTGATGGCGCATATCTTAGTACATTTTTTCCCAGTCGGGATCTGCTGCAAATCTCAAACCATGGGATTCTATCATGACAGCACGTCTTAAGTCTCCATCGTCTGGGACTATAAGTCTTCCATGGAAACGTAACCCACCCTCAGAACTAATAGAGTAGGACTCCGCTCCCTCAGTCAATAGCTGTCGTACCTGGTCTTGACGGTCTTTATCCCATGCTTGTTCTTTTACTACTCGCATAATTATATCGGGCGTAATAGTTAACACCGACATGCACGCTCTAGCTACATCATCATCCTGGCCAAGTTCTTTCCACTTAGCTTTCCCAACTTTCGCTAATTTCTCCAATGGTCTTCGACTCAGCGTGTCAGCTACCACATTTGCATTACTTGGGTGATAGTGAATATCAAATTGGTAGTCCTTCACAAACTCTAACCATCGACGTTTTCATATATTTAGGTCTTTTTGTGTGAACAAATATTGCAATGACTTGTGGTCCATAAAGAGGCTCAATTTCTCACCCACAAGGTAATGCCTCCACATCTTTAAGGCAAACACCACTGTGGCAAGCTCTAAATTATGTACGGGATAATTCTTCTCATGGGGCTTAAGCTTGCGAGACGCGTATTCAATGTCCCTATGCTCCTGTTGTATCACACCCCCTAATCCCTGTAGAGACGCGTCAGTAAAGACTAAATAATTTATTCCTGATCTTGGCAACGCGAGTACAGGGGCAGAAGTCAATTTGTCTTTTCACTCCTCAAAAGCTAGTTGACAGAAGGGTTCCTAAGCAAATGTCACTCCTTTCAGGGTCAAGTTCGTTAAAGGGCCAGCAATCTTCGAAAAACCCTTAATGAAACGGTGATAATATCCCACAAAACCCAGAAAGTTTTGAATCTCAGTCGTCATCTTGGGCTGACCCCATTCCCTCACCACTGCATTATTTGGGTCTACGGAAATACCCTCAGTCGTCACGATATGCCCCAAAAATTGCATTTCTTATAACCAGAAATCAAAATTCTCAAATTTTGCATATAGCTGATGATCCTGTAGTGTCTGCAGGGTCAATCTCAAGTGCTCAACATGATCAACTTCAGTTCGAGAATAGACTAGAATGTCATCGATGAACACTACCACAAACTGGTCTAAAAAGTCTCGAAATAATCGATTCAGTAGGTCCATAAATATTGCGGGAGCATCGGTTAGCCCAAAGGGCCTAACCAGAAACTCATAGAACCCATACCTGGTCAAGAACGCGATTTTGGACACGTCCTTCTCCCGAATTCGCAGCTGATGATACCCGCTCCTCAAATCTATTTTAGAGAAGTACAACGCTTCTCTCAATTGATTAAACAAATCATCGATTTGAGGTAACATGTATTTATTTCGGATGGTTACCTTATTCAATTCGCGATAGTTAATACATAATCGTAGGGAACCATCTCTTTTCCTCATGAATAATACAGGGGAACCCCATGGCGATATACTATGCTGAATGAACCCTTGCCCCAACAGCTGATGAATTTGATCTCATAATTCTCGTATTTCTAAAGGAGCCATGCGGTATGGAGTTCGTGCAATTGGCCTAGTCCCCAGCGCTAAGTTAATTACGAACTCAATCTCATGATTTGGAGGTAAGCCAGGGATTTCCTGAAAGACATCCTTAAATTCTCTAAGGAAAGGAATCAAGTCTAAGGAAATAACTATACCATACGAAGTCTCCTTCTCAATACAGTATAAGTGAGTTCTCGAACCTCCTTCCGAAAGAGGCATGGCTACTAAAAACATTTCCTGTCCAGAGTGGCAAAGACTATACTCCTCCCATAACAATTCACCATGGCCCAGTGCTTCACTAACAAATCCATGTCCAAAAATGACATCATAATCAACCATATCCAAGACAAACCAGTCGGCTTCAAAGCACAATCTACCAAGATATATTCCCACCCTTTTACAAATAAAGAATATAAGTGAGCCATCGCCCATAGGAGAATATACAATCACAAGAGTACTATCGGCAGACTCTAACAATCCCACCAAATGAGAAAATTATGTAGCTATAAATGGGTGTGTTGCACCCGTGTCAAATAACACTCGACCCATAACCCTATGGATGGGAAACTTACCCTCGATAGTTGGCAGTGCTGGAGGCAATAAATTTTTTTAGACATTATACATACGCCCAAACTGAAGTTGTCCCTGTTGTAGTGGGACTGCTGGAATAGGTGTTGGAGGTTGTAAAGATGCCTGCTGATTCTGAGGGCCTCCAGGAAATTACCCCATATTCAACTGTGGACAGACTCTCTTCATGTGACCCGTGTCACTGCACTGAAAACAATGGCCCGCAAAATTATCCAGATATCAGCCCCAATTGTTATTTCGAAACTACCCCACACCTTGGCCCTGCTGGCCTCGACCTCCATTATTCCCTTGTCTGACTTGGCCTTGTGGGACTATTTACTGCTGATGTTGAGCTCCGTGATTTTGCCTAAAACCACCCCCGCCAAAACTGAAACCCCCAAAGCGTTGTTTCTTAGCCAGATCCCCATGATGAAGGTCCCTCTCTTTTTATTTACTCTTCGACTATTATGGTGGTAATAGTGCTCCACCAGCACCATTTCCTCCCGGTTTACTAAATTGTCCAGAATCCCCTATTTTTTTACTCCCCTTCAAATGAAGGCGGTGATCCTGGCAATGAAGTAAAGCTATATTCATCACGTCGCCAAAATTTTGTAGGGAAGGGTTCCCCAACAGGTGCTCCCTTAGCCTTCAATTCAAACCCCCGACAAATTTAGAGATCCTCTTCTCTTTCGTACTTACCTCGTCCGACACAAAATTTACTAAATGGGTAAATTCCTCTTCAAACTCTGCCACTGTTCGCTCCCCTTGAGTAACATCCTGAAGCTTCCTGCTCATCCCCTTCTGGACTACTAAAAGAAAATACTTTCTTTCAAACAGAATCCAGAACTCCGAGATAGTCATAGTATCCCTTTATTCCATAATTATCACCGACTCCCACTATTGGAGAGCAGCTCCTACTAAATTAAAAGTGGTTAGAATTTGTTTCCTCTCCTCACTACAATCCACCATTCTAAGATGGCATTGAATACCCTTCCTCCATTGATTTGCCAAGATCATGTCAGCGTCACCCTGAAATTCTGGAGGGTGACCTTTCTGGAAGGATTCTCTAACTCTTTCCCACGTGGAGGGTCCCATATGGGCTTGAGCCACCTATGCTGCTGGTTGTTGAGCCTCTGGAAGCTGTTGTGCCATAGCGGTCACTGCAGCATTGATCGCCTGGGCAACAATATTAGCCACCTCCGATGCATTCATAGTTCCCTGCGGTGATGGGGGCTCTACGTCATCTGCAACTCGATTTACCCTTGTCGGGCGACCTCATCTCGGCAGAATCTGAGATAAAAAGCGACTGAGTCAATATAAAGTTAAAACAATTTATCGTTGTGGAAAATCGCAAATACCTATAAGCAAAACAATCGTAATAATAGGGCTCTATATCAAATAATGCTATGGTAGAACGTGATAAGTCCGTACAGATCCTAAAGACTCTAGAACCTGATGCTCTAATATAATCTGTGACACCCCGCTTATTAAAATAAGAGGTGGCTAGCCTGCTATTCTAATAAAACAGGAATCTTAAATGATCCATTCTTAGCATCACTGTCACATAGAAGATAATATGAAATGACCACCCAACATTTTAAAAACAAATGTCAAAATATTCTCCAATTTAAAATGAAACTATTTCAGTCATCAACATCCGTAACAAAAGGGTTAATATATAACTAACAGTTTGATAGCATTTATAAAACATAACCGAGTAAGTTGTCGGTTAACAGACTGATGCAAAAATGTCACACCAAATATAACAGTATCTATGAGATATAAATTTGGGCAACATGCCCAAATACCACTGACGAATCATAACTAGAATATCCAAAAAGAGTTTGATGCGTCTAATATAAAAATCCTACAACATCCACAATGTGTCGTAGCTCCTTAACACTAGAAAAGAAGGTCAGAACGTGCGCCCTTGCATTGGGATAGCTGAACATAAATAATATACACACTAAGAGACAAAATATAAACGGGTCAGGGCCCGGTTTGATATGATTTAGAAGTGAATAAAATGCATAACAGTTATGAATGCCATATTTCATAAGCAGGTTGGATTCGCTCTTCACTTGAAGAATTATACTCACCTCTCTTATAAAGTGCACATCCTAACACGTACAATTCATTTTTAAGTTAAGTTACCCGACTACTTAATGGGAATAACCTAACTCTATCCAATATGCCTGGTTTACCAATTTATCATTTATCCTCACAAGTCAATTAATCAATAATGATCACATATAATCAGGGTTGATTCATAATTCCATTTAATCATTTTCGTTAAAACACAATTTGAATGAGAACAGTTATATTCATAAAATAACATTTCTAAGACCATCCTTCTGGGAATTACCCCACTGGATGCCTTCCCTGATTGTTATCATCTTCCATGGCCTAGTTCCATGACCACCTGGGTACCCTAAATCACAATGCATGGGAAGCGACCATATACCTTCGATAGTGAGACATAACCATACCCGGAATTACTTCACTTCGAATAAAGAATCACACAATGTAACAACTGGTGCTATGGCCCGGGACTATACTCTCCCTGCATTCATTAGCCAGGGGAATTCACCTCTTTCGCGTAACTTACCTTATGATAGCATCTAGAGAGGTATGTGTATATATGCCAAAATCACAAAATGTATGTATAATGAATTAAAAAGACAATTCTTATACCCGAAAGCATAGATGTATAATAAATTAAGCCTATAATGTATAAACACTTCCATACTAGCCCTCGAACGACAAAAAAACAAAGTCCTACTATACACTAGTCCTACTATCATTTTCTTAACCAATTGAGGTATTATACCATCGTTTCTAATCCCCAAAATAGGCCCGAATGACCCCTTATAATCCTAGGGTTTTAATATCCTCATATAAGGTCATATTTATCTATAATACACCCTATAATAAGGTTCCAAATCTTTATACCCAAAAGAAAAGGAGTTAAAACAAAGTTAGAAATTTTTTGTAAAATAACACTATTTTCGAATCGATTTGCCCTTAGAAGCGAATCAATTCGCTCCAGCCGAATCGATTCAGTTGAGAGAACCAAACTTTATGCTAACTTGATGAATCAATTTGGCCTACCCAAATCGATTCGCTAACTTAGACTTGTAGCCTATTATTTTACCAAATCGATTCGCCTGGGTCAGACAACCTAGTTTTGGCTATGGATTTATATGAACCCTAAATCCCAAAACCCTTTTTCTTTCATCTAAACCCAACATCATCAACCAACATCATCTAAAAATCACTCCTACATAATAACCTAACATTATGAACCCCTCAAATCATGTTCAAATGACTCGTAACATTTAAGTCATAACTAGCCAAAAGTGCCCCGGAACCCAAAAACACACCCGACACTTATTTTGGCTATCTCAACCGTTATCGAACTAACGGTGCCATCTAAACTAACATCCGAGATATCATTTATAATTTCCTATCCCAATGTCATATTACCTTTCTTAAATAGTCCGATTGGGATATAATCCATAACCGTCACTTTAAAGCGCAACGATGCAACATAACATATTATAACACTATTTACATTCATATAATAGTAAATATACAATACTCGTAAATATTAACTCTTAAATCATACAAATTAAAATTTAATTCAATTTTCATTTATTTTAAATGACTAACCCACATGGAAACTTATCTAAAAATAATTACTCAAAAGTAAGGGGTATTAAACTCACAAGGGGACCAACACTATGAAGCCTTCGAAGATACAAAATTGGATAACATAGTTTAAAACAATCACTATGCTAGAATCTAAGACTTTTGATGAGTTTTATGGTAGATTATCTGATATAGTCAATTCTATTTTAAATTTGGGTGATAAAATTCCTGAGACAAGAGTCGTGAAAAATATTTTGAGATCCTTGTCATCTTGTTTTACCCCTAAAGTTACGATGCTTAATTCTTGGGAATTTTATATTCTCTTAGGTTAGAAGAACTCGTAGGATACCTTCAAACTTATGAAATCGATATGGTCCCCAAAACTAAAAAGAAAAAGGAAATCGAGATTTCTTTGAAAGCCTAGTCCAAAAAGATAAAGGAAAAGATTTTTGACTCTAAGTTTCAATTTTATTTTGAAGTTGATGATCTTGCCTTGCTTTCAAACAAATTCAAACATTTCTCAAATTTAATAAAGAAAATTCTCCCAAAAAAAGCAAAAATTTTGAGAAAAATAAAAATTTTAATGAGGGCAAGAATGTTTTTAAGGATGAGGTGAGATATTTTGAATGTGAGGGTAAAGTACACAACGCCTATGAATGTCCCACTACACTTAAAAGATAGGGCAAAGACAAAGATGCGTACAAAGCCACTCTTAGCGATAGTGATGTTAAGTTGGTGGATTCCGGGGTTGAATCACCACACGAACCTTATGTTGCATTCATGGCTAGTCACATTAGTACTTTGAGTTCGTGCCATGCCAATGAAAGCATTTCTAAATGTGATAGCCTCAATAATTTATCGAATCATTTTGGTGAGAGTGAGAGTGATGAGGAGAATTTGATTGAGGGGGAAGGTGGACTTCAACGCTCCTATGCCAAACTTTACAAAGAGTATTTGTGAACCAAAAATCAAAATAGAAGTTTAAATCTTAGGGCTTTTAATTTAGAGAAGGATGGGAAAGTCTTAAGAGAGAGTGACGCATCGGTGAGTCAACTCGAGAATTTGAAAGTTTCACTATGTGAGAAATTGATTGTGGTTGGGAAAGAGAATATCGATTTGACCAACATTATGGCTAGTCTTACAAGAGATCTTCAAGATTAATCGAAGACTCGTAACAAACTTGAATCTCATGTTTCCTAACTCGAGAAAGATCTCAAACATTCCCGAGAGGTCAAGGTCACTTTATAGGACATGTCTAATAAGGTTGGAAAGATGTTCCATGGTCCCGATTTGGGGTTTAATGAGAGGCAAGGTATATGTTACGACGGTGCATCCACTTCAATTATCGCACTCGAACTGATTCTCGAGTTTGTAATGGATCCTTACGGACCTCAACCTAACCCATTAAGGAAACCAAACCCACTAAAGAGTGCGCATCATAGATGTTTTTATCATGGTAGACCTAAGCCTTTTTATGTTTGTTCCCATTACAAACAAAGAGTTTACCTTTGAGAATTTTATTTTAAGCTAGGGAGAGTTTGTGACATACATGTTCTACGATATGCTCTCACACGAGTTCACACACACGTTCATGCACGTACTCCCACATGTGGTCCTGCTCATGCTCCCACACACGATGAGATTTTGAGATTTTTCGAAAGCAAGATAGTTTTTGGTCAAAACTTTGTAAAGTTTGATTGAGAAATTTCAAAGGATGCCTATTCTTGTTGAAAACACCTCCCGGACCAATGATTGAGTTCAGGTACTTAATCTAGTATGAGGTGATTATCATGTTCATATATTTTTTCCATATTTCTAGATTGTATGTAGATTGTATTTCAATGATTTGATATGATTTATTTTTGAAGAATCTTGAAAAGTGCAAAAAGATTTTCGATATTTAAGAAAAAGTTTGAAAAACTTCCAAAAATATTTTATTTTTGATAAAAATTTTGAAAAAGACAAAAAGATTTTCGTATTTTGTTTTTCACGATATATAGATGTACGTTTAAGATGTTCGAATTACGCCTACATTCTATCCATTCAGGTGACTTTTTTATGGTGTTTTGAGACGTAGTTTCGTTTCTTTAGTGTGCTTAATAATGTGCGGTTAGCATTTCGTCATTCATTGATGATTACTTTCTTCATGCTAGACTCTTTATCATCTTTATTTCTCACGTGCATAAACTTTTGTAACATTGTACTTGCTTATCATGAGTCGAATATGGTGTTCTCATCCCAATAGTTTTTATAACGAACAAAATATACAAGAGATGAGTTGTGCTTGTAAAAACCACGACCCAAATTTCGTTTTTCAGAAAAATTGTTATATGATAAGAAATGGAAAGGGGTTGTGAAAGGGAAAAATTATTTTCGTGTTAAAAGTCGCCATTTGCCAAAAAGAGTCTGAAAGATTAACAACACACAAAAACATAAGTGTCAAGGACATTTTTTCATCAATGCTTCACTACTTGTGAACATTATGATGTCTTTAAAATTTTGAGAGTGAATTATAAAATATGTGAGATTTTGAGGGTGTTATAAAGTAGAATGCGTTTGCACAATAGACTCTCTTGAAAAGCATCAAATATTTTATCGTTATTGTGTTGAGAAACATTTAAATTCACGGCTTGTTTCATAAGTCGAGTCAATTTTATCTTGTTCAACACTCTTACACCTAAGGTTGAAATTGACTTCGTTCTTTATAAGGATCTCATTGACTTCGTGACCTATGTTGATTTGCCCGTGGAGAATGTTCACACAATTACATTTCGCTTTCTTGACTCGAATATTTTAGTGTTATTTCATAGTGTGATGTATTTGTAACTATATGTACTTTTTAGTACCTATACTTTTTATTCTTAAAAATTTTGAAAATTTTGGAAAATATCCAAGAGGCATCCAACTTTGGGTTCTTAATTTCTGCTTTCTGCTCTTTGAAATTCATCGCTTGTGTTTAATTGATTATCTTTGTCATGTTATTTCATTTGGATTCATGTGATGTTGATATTTCATGATTAGTTTCTTTCTCTTTGTCTATTACGAACAAAAAAGGGAGAGAATAAATTGAGGGGGAGTTTATTTATTTATTTAAACTCGTAGCGTCATGATATTTTTTTTACCTCATGCGTAGGTAATTTCACCTTGATAATGATTTCATGGACCAGACAAGATGAAGAATTTTCAGTTAAAGACTTATACGTTTTTGTGTTTCCATTTCTTGGTTTGGGAGGGCATTAACTGTATTTGTCTTTGGGGTCAATTAAGCTTTCACTATAAGAAAAAGTCATTTTCACGACATGATTTCTACGATATTTAACATATATGTGTCGTGAAAGGCATATTAAGACGACACATCTGCATTAGCTGTCATGAATAAAACATTAAAATTAACAACCACGACACCTCAAATAGAAGTGTCGTGGAAAATAACTAACACGACATAGTGTAGGTGTTAAAAACCTTAACATGACATTTGACAGGTGTCGTGAAAATGTGGTGGACTTTCTGTGACCCCCTTTCAATGACACCAAATTTGTGTCGTAAAACTCCTTTCATGACACCTATAAGTATGTCGTAGAATGTATTTACAACGACACCTAAAAGGTTTCGTGAAAAGGTTTCGACGACACCTTCCAGGTGTCGTGAAAAGAGATGGACTTTCCATGACTCCCCCTCACAACGACACTAGAAATGTGTCGTGAAAAACCTTTCACGACTCATTTGAGGTGTCGTGGAAGTGAATTTTTATTGTAGTGTTTGGTTTTTGTTTCATACCAGAATAGCCAAAGGGGAGATTTGTAAGAGCAAAATTTATAATTACTCAATTTATTTTTATTTGGATTATACCATTACACCTCATTGCACCTTCATGATTGTTCTCAAGTCTTCTAAGTGAATAAACATTAGTGACATTTGCAAGATTAAAAATCATTTGTCACAACTTTACCCAAGAAGAGTTATGACGTGGTTTGGTAAAGTTTTAAATTTCCAGCGGTTATTTTTAATAGTTTTTTGTCTTTCGTCCCATCTCTTAATATTTTTTTAGGCTCCTATCCCATGTGTTTCTAAAATTGTTTTAAGTCCCATAACCACCCAAAACTGTCCACAACTACTTTATAATCGCCCATCTTCCATTTTGCAGATAATGACACTTGTCCTATAATGGTTACAATAGGACCAACAACTAAGAAAATAAATACATGGAAGTGGATACAAATAAATCTTAAAAATTAGAAGTAAACACTTAAAATCCCTATTTTTAAAAAAGTTTTCATTTAAATTTTTCAAAATATTTTTAAAATGATTTTTTAAAAACTCGCTAACTCATTGGAACAAGATTGATATATAGTTTGAACGAGTTGCTCAGGTCATTAGAAGGAGGTTGAACGAGTTTCTTAGGTAATTAGAACAAGGTCCCTTCATTCAAATGAGATATGGAATGTCACCTTTTGGGTACGCTCTAGAATGTCATTCGAAATTTTATTGAAAACCATCCAAACGAGATAGGGTACATCATTCGAATGAGGTGGCAGTTCGTTCGGATGAGTACGCATGTTTTTGTTTTTCAATACAATTCTTTTCTAATTTTTAATCCTTTTCTCTTTGCAAAAACTTTTCCTATAAATAGAGATGTGGGATTAGACTTTTTAAGAAGCCATTTTAGAGTTCTTTTCTGATAAAACTCTATTCTTTTTTATCCAAACCCCTTGAATTTTTTAGGATCACTTTTCCAAATAAAAAAAGAACACAATCAGAATTCTAAAATGCTTATAGAGAATTTCTCAACCACTCATTTCTGGAATCGAAGCCCTACTATTAAAGAAGAAAGGAATTAAGATTTTTGAGGCTGATCGGTGGATACCAAGGCAAGAGCTACTTGTTGTGGGCGGTTCTGGACTGTACCTTTTTTTGTTGAAGATTTTAATATTTCTCCGTGTTATACTTAGTGGATCTCTGAGTAGTCTACAAGTCGACCTATGTCTATCAATTTTGATATAGTGCTAAATTAAAGTTTTGTCCCAAAAGGTATTTTTCCTCAGATTCTTCTTCTTACTGTTTGGTTTGGAATTTGTGTTCAATTAATATTGTACGTTCACTTTAAATTAAATCAAGATAAAATTTGGTAAAACGTGAATTTGTGTGTTTGACCTAAGATACAATTACTTCCGTATATCCCTTGCCTTCTCATATTGAAAAATTATATATATATATATATATATATATATATTAATAATAATAATAATGCTCTTGTGAGGACTAGTTCGCATTTTAAGAATGCGGACCAGACATGTGTCATCTAACGGTGCGCCTAGAAATTATCATCTAAATTATAGGCACACTCTCTATCTTTTCTGGGCTCACCGCCAAGTGACACATGTCCGGTCCGCATTTTTAAAATGCGGACTAGTTCGCACAAGAGCAGGACTGTATATATATATACATAATGTATCCTATTAAGACTCCTTATTGTGCAGAACCCGGTACATACCATTTTTTAAAAATAGTAAAAAAATAATTTTTTTTTATGAAACTTCATGAATATGATCTCCATGGTGAGAAGATCATCTTCAATTTTTTTTTTGTCAAAAAATTCAATAAAAAAATCGTTAAGATGAGGTGATATGTAAAAAAATGGTATAAATTTGCATTTTCAACCGTTAAAATGTTGGGTCAGCGCCAACCGCTTTATTGATTGATTTTTTTGATAAAACTTCATGGATATGATCTTCTTACTATCGAGACCATATCCATGAAGTTTCATCAAAAAATTCAATCAAATAGTGGGTGAGATTATCGCCAACATTTCAACGGTCGAAAATGCATATTTATACCATTTTCTTACGTATCACATCATCTTAACGGTTTTTTTATTGAATTTTTTGATAAAAAAATTGGAGATGATCTTCCTGCCATGGAGATCATATCCATGAAGTTTCACCAAAAAATTCAATTTTTTATTTTTTTTTAAAAATTATATGTACCGGAGTCTGCACCATAAGGAGTCCTTACATGAGGGGGCCTCTCTCAGAGAGAGAGAGAGAGGCCCCCTCCTGTAAGGACTCCTTATGGTGCAGACCCCGGTACATACCATTTTTTTAAAATAGTGAATAAATGAATTTTTTTATGAAACTTCCTGGATATGATCTTCATGGTGAAAAGATCATCTCCAAATTTTTCATCACAAAATTCAATAAAAAAACCGTTGAGATGAGGTGATGTGTAAAAAATTGTATAAATATGCATTTTCGACCGTTGAAATGTTGACGATCATCTCACCACTTTTTGATTGAATTTTTTGATGAAAACTTCATGGATATGATCTCGATAGTGAGAAGATCATATCCATGAATTTCATATAAAAATTCAATCAATAAAGTAGCTGGTGCCGACCCAACATTTCAACGGTTGAAAATGAATATTTATACCATTTTTTTACATATCACCTCATCTCAACGGTTTTTTTATTGAATTTTTTGATGAAAAAAATTTGGAGATGAGCTTCTAACCGTGGACATCATATCCATGAAGTTTCATCAAAAAATTCATTTTTTCACTATTTAAAAAAATGCTATGTACCGGGGTCTGCACCATAAGGAGTCATTACATGAGACTTTCTGCATATATATATATATATATATATATATATGATATGATATAAGGTACTAATGCCACCTCATTTTTATAAGTTGGTTTAGCATGTAATGTCATAATATTTTGTTACACCATTTCTTGAATATATATTGAACTTATGTGGCTACTATATAAGCAAAAGTCACTGGGTAACAACAAACACATTTATTTGGAATTAAACCACTATTTGTGGTGATAATTAATCTCAGCACAAATTATAAGTAAATGCAATCACCAGAAAAAATAAAGAACAATAATGAGAATGGTCAAAATCACACACGACACAAGATATACGTGGTTCGGCAAATTGCCTACGTCTGGTGCTCTTTGTTTGAATTTTTTTTCTCCAGGGGAGTGTTTCTAATTACATACCCTTTGTCCCGGGTCAGGGATGTCATATATACAGTTAAACTTCGGAGAGTGGGAGTACTGGGCACTCCCACGCTATCTCACTATCCCTAGAATATCTCGTGAGAGATTTTTGGAACAGGATGGGTTGTTACTAACTAATGGCTTATAAGGCTTTAGAGTTTGGACCAGGTTCTCCCTATTTTCAATAGGGCTTAGTCTGACTACTTCTTTGGACCTATGAAGACTAACGAGATACCCACAATTGCCCCAAAATATTTTAGGCCACAATTTGGGCTCAATAATTTTAAATACTAAATCTGATGTCTTTTTTGTGAATTGAGCAATGCTCTGGGGATCGAAATGTCTCTTCCTCATAGATTTAGGCGGCAGATCAACTTCGTTCTTCGTGCGTAATCATTGAGAGGGTTTAAAACTGTTTGAAGAAGCTATTGGACATCGCTTCACAAGTTTTTGCACTCTCGAGATATTTTCTGCTTCTTACTTCGTCTTTGCACTTCCGGGTTTCATCCTTCGTCTCTGAGCTTTTCCTTGTCTTTCCATCTTCCTTGCTTGTGTCTTTGCGTCATCTTAAGCTGATTTTTACTTAATAAGTTTTCCAAACTTCTTCTCCTTTCTATTCTATCGAAATTTCTTCTCTATCACTGCTAGGGTTTTTTCTTCTTATGGTAATAATAGGTAATAGGCCAATAGCTGAGTTTATGGAGTTTTACAACATCCCTAACTGGGTGGACATTTAATGTTCCCCTGTTCCTCGCAATGTTCGAGACAATGAGGATGGGCATTGGATTCATGTTCTTCTGTTATCTCAAGGGGGTCTGACCTTTCTCCCAAATCGCTTGTTTTTTCATTTCTTTAGTTATTTCTATATTGTTATTGCCCAATGTTCTACGAACGTTTGGAAAATTGTTAATGGTGTACATAGAATCAATCATCTATATGGCACCAACTTAGGTCTTGCTGAAATTTGTTACTGCTATAGTTTTTCTTGAACGAGTTCTAGTCTCCTATATCTGAAATCTAGGAGTCCTGATAGGGTATTGGTAGTCAATCTACCTGATCCCCATAAGGATTATTGGCACGAGGGCTTTATTTTTAGGAACTGGAAGTTCCATCCCCAAACTGGGGGGACTAGGTACAGGGGACCTACGATTCCCTTCTATGGGGAGGAGTATATAGGTAGATATTTTTCTTGCTCTGCTTGTTGATATCTTGTTTGTGTATTACTTCTCTTATATCCTCTTTATTTCTTTCTCAGCGAAGATGAAGAACTCGGAACCTGCTCTCCGTGAAATTCGAGCTGCTGAGATGATAAAAGCTTGTAAGATAAGGGAATCTTTAGCTAAGGGTGAATATCCACAATCAGCTGCGTTCCTTTTAGAGTACAAGAACATCGGGACCATTTTCATCGCCCGACCTACTAATAGCATTCCTCACCTCGATATCATAGAGGAGGTCGCTGTTGAGCCAATTCAACTAGACGAGGTTGGAAAGTAGCTCTGGTAGAGACAGTGCGGGGGCTGACAGAGGTGGAGTTGAGGGTGACTCTAGTGAAGAGAGTTTGATCCGAGAGGGATCTTTCGGTTCGGAGGAGGACTCAGAGAATTCATAGAGTTAGAAGGGTTCAGATAGATCCAGCGAAGAGACTATGGCTCCTTATAGAAAGAATTTAATCCAGGATAATGTGTCTCTTGCTCGTAGGCTTAAGAAGAAAAAGTCTGGGAGTGGGGATACTGCCACTAGCTCCCAAACTATGGCTCGTGAAGGGAAAGGGATAAGAATGAGTAGGCATTGGTGTGAGAGAGAGAGGAAGAAGGAAGAAGAGAGGAAGAGGGTCGAGAGGTAGAAGAAGGAGAGAGAAGAAGAAATGAGGAGATAATAAGTGAGGACAAAGATGGGACAGTCTTTGGTGCCCGTGTCTGCCTAGCTAAGGCAGCTTCTGTTGCTCTTGCCCCTCACGTAGCTCCGGTGTTGCTCAAGAGAGAATTTTTTCCAGTTGATCGCCAGAGGTCGTCAAGTATAGGGACCGACCAGTTAGCCCTAAAGGCGAGTTAGGGGATAGCCTTGGTAAGTCTATTCTTACTTCTCTACTCTTGCAGTCTTCTTTTCAATACCTTCTTTGCTAATGTTTTCTTTCTCTCTACAGTTTGTGTCTGATTTCACTGTCCTCTATCGCAGCCGCGACGAGCTGGCGAGGAAAAATATTGAGTTAGAGGCGAGCCTAAAGGCTGCTAGTGCTGCTCAGAAGTCTTCCGACCTTGCCTTGGCAGAAGCTAATAAAGAAAAAGAGGCAACGTCTAAGGAGCTGGAGGAGCTGAGGCAGTCTTATGACTCAGTCTGTACGAGCAAGCTGGCGATGGTTGAGGAGAATAAAAATCTTGCCAAGAAGACGAAGAAGCTGGAATTTAAGGCTGCCACCCTTAAGGAGAGCTCTTACAATGCTGGGTGGCTTGTAGTATATGAGTATGTTGAGGCTCAGATCGGCTACATTATCCGTTTCAACTTCAAGAAGGGTTGGGACAGGGCTTTGCTTACTGCTGAGGTGGATATTGATTCCCCCCTCTTTGACGAGAATGACCCTGGCCCCAATCCCATTGTGGATGGCATGCCTCCTCCTGTTGCCAATGAAGGTGTCCCAGTTGTTCCATCTACTACTGTTGATGCTCCCCTTAACTAAGGAATGGTGGTTGTTCCATCTGAGGGAGATGCATGTGAGGCTGCTGCGGATAAGGGGAAGCAACCAGCATCCTCGGAGTAGACTGAGGTCGCCAGCTAGTCTTCTTAGGGGGCCTTTTCATTTCTTATATCTTTGTTGTTCTCTTTTTCTTGCGTTGATGTACTTTAACTATTTTTTATTTAATGAAATGAAGTTTTATTCCCTTTCGTGTACTGATTTATTTATTCTCGGCGCTTGTATGGTTTGTAGCTTATCGATATTGAGGAATATATTCTTACTTCCTCTTGCCTAGGAAAATTCTTAGTGCTGACGTGAGCGACCGAGTTCGCCGTGCCTTTGTAAGAATCTATAAGTCTCTTAGATCGACGAATCAAGATTATAAAGACCAGTTAGAGCTTGTTGCCAAGCTAAAAGATATGCTTGAGGAGATGGAAGAGGTCGATGCTTTCATTCACGAAGAAATGGATGCTCTGAAGGCTAAGCTTCTGGATGCTTCTGAGATCAATCATGTTAGAGAGTGTAATACCCCGTATTCTTACGCATATTTATTTTTATGAAAATGGGGATTAATTAAATTAAAGGGAATTTTTTTAATTATAATTAATTCGATTTTATGATAATAATTACTAGTGTGATGAGAGTTAGTAGTTATTGAAATAATATTATAGCCGGGAATGAGATACACGGCAGTTATGTTATAAATATTTGGGACGCATATGAGTCGCGTCACTAGTATGTATTTGAGGGTTTAAAAGGTGAAATATTTTTTTATAACTCGGATGACTATTTTGAGTGCGTCAGAGTGTCTGGAAGTCGAAATAGTCAGAAAACACTACTCGGGTATTTAAATTGGAGTCCGAGATATTTTAGCCCAAAACGACACCCCGGAGGGGTATTTTGGAATTTTTGGGTAATTAAATGGACGAAAATTGGGTTTAATTAAAAGCATTTAGGGTTAGTGGCCTGTTAGTTTCAACCTACGTGAGAAAGAGAGGAAAAGAGAGAGAGAACCAAGGAAGAAGAAGAAGACTCCATTAGAGCCCTAGGCCAAGAACTCAAGTTTTCACACCAAAAAGTACACCGGTACGTAGATCGTGTCAAGAGGATAGTTCACATACCAATTTCAACCCACGAATTAGAAGTTCATTTTAAGGTAAATGATTATCTTGATCTTCCTATTAGCATTTATTATTCTTGTTAACATAGGTTGAGGTTTAGAACTATTAATACCAAAATTGGTTTACCTATGATGAGATTGTGTAGGAATCTTAGAAATCTGATGGGGGTTTGCATGTAGAGGATTTTTTCCTTAATAGGAATGTGAAATTTGGTGAATTAGATGTTAATCACGAAATGAAAAGGGGGGTTTTATATATTAATAATTCTGGGTTTATGCTAATATGACTCATAGGAAAAATTTAGGAATTTGTTGAATTTACTTGATGATTAGAAGGATTTAACCCCTAAACTATGCTAAGAAGTGTTCTAGGGTGACTTAGAGTAGTTTGGAAACCTTTTACTTGGGTTAGAATGTGTTTAGGTTGAGATTGTAGAGGAGAAAATCTGGAAAAATGAACTTTGAAGATTAACTGGGCAACTGTGGTAATTTCATTAGAAGTCCAGCCCAGGTCGTTCGAACGACCTCATTCGAATGAGACTTCTAACGAGATTACAGTGGCCCTTCTAACGAGTTTGGTAGTTTGTTTGAAGTGGGGGGGGGGACTTTGTTCGAACGAGATTTCCTGGGTCTTCTAACGAGATTCCAGAATGACTCTTAAGGCTCGATTTTTATTTTAAACTTCCCGTATGCTTATTTAAATTAGTGTTAGACCTGTATGAATGTCGAGTGACTTAAAATTTATAATTATTAGTGAGCGGAGAACATGTCGACCCTCAGAAGGTATGAAAATTCATAGAATTAGAGAGATGAGAAAATATAAGGGAGATTTTATACGAAAAAGGTACGGGGTATAATAGGGGATATATTATACGTACTGCGAATACTAGGCTACAGGAAAGCCAATGAATTTATATAAGTTGTGTGTATGATTATTGCTCAAAATATTATTTGTATGACATACCTAGTTACTAGATATCGAACGAAGGTTAACGCGTTGTGGACGACTGGATCTTGTGTGCCTTCGGGGGATTTAGAGTCGAACCACTAGAGCATGGAACCTAGGTACGGGCTATCCGTGAGAATGATAGTGATGACGGTCGTATGGGACTATGTTCACCTCGAATATGTGTTTGTGTTTTTATTGGTTCTCGAGAGATTGAACCTGTTGTCCTCTATGCGTGAGCGTTGCAATGGGACTAGATAGCCGAGTATGCGTAGCACTAAGGGTTTCTCAACCAGGGGTGCAATATTTCTATATTTATCTATAAATTATTATGTATACATAAAGAGAATAACGTATGTATACCAAAATCTTGTTTGGTGTCTTATATTGATAACTCTATTTTTAAATGTGTACTTATTGTATCATCGGCTGGGCATTTAGAAGAAAATGAGAACAAACTAAAGTAATTCTAAACATATATCGAAACCTTATTTACGCCGGCTTTGAGTTATTTAGAGAGTCTTTCCAGCATATTAGTATGTACTTAGTAGCCAGTCAGGGTATCATGACTATTATGGGTAGTTAGGCTCGTTAGGCGTGCACACTAGATCGAGACGCTAAGTTAACTTGTATAATAATTGTGCTAATTGAAAACTTGGGCTCTGACCCGCTTTTTTGTATATCTTTCTATTGTTCCATTATTTTTAGGTGCCCAGCCACAGGGACACCAGCCTTAAGAGACTCTATTCAGTTGCCGTGATGTAGCTGCTATGGAAGCTGCAAGATAATTGCTAGTAGATGACTCAGCCTATTCTTCCTTTTTCAGTTATCTATTTTGTTGGATATGTCGTCCTTTCCTCTGTTTACATTCATAGATTTAGTTGTTTTAAATTCTCTCTTAGATTTTATTTCCTTTTATTGGATTTATTGAATGGGATTGTATCTGTATGTGTTTTACTCCAGTCATTTATTTTACTTCAGTTAGACTTTATTCATATTACTGTAGTGCATGGAATTTCTTGATATTCTTTTTGATATTGGTTAAAAACAAGATAAAATTTTGACACCAACCTTTTTAAATATTAGGTGGTTAGTTTTATTAAATTCAAATTTGAGTTTTCGACAGTGATGCATTATCTGGACCAACTTGATGTTCTAAAATTAATTAATTAAGGACTGATCACCCGATAATTAATTAGGCAGGGTGTTACAGAAAGATTCTCCAACAAGAGAATGATGCTTTAAGGAAGGAAGTATCGCGTCTTAGAGAGAATGCGTTGAGCAATGACCCTCAAGTTTTACGTGGTTCCTCTTCATCGACTGGGCGGCGAGCTGGGACTGGTGATAGTGGTTCAGCCAAGGAGATTGTCGAGCTGCGGGGGGATGTTCGTAGGGCATATGTGATAGCTGCTGGTCTTCAAAGAGATGTCACCCTACTGAGGCACTTGTTCAAAAAAGGTCCTCGGCATGCGTGGGATGATGTCTATGACCAGGGTTGAACTGATGCTCCCATAAACTTGAAGGAGGTTGAGGAGTTAGCCTTCATAAGAGGGTAGTTGAGTGCCCTCACGGAGTTGTAAGTTCCTCGTAACTCTGTTATCTGGTATAGGCATGAGATCTCTCCCTCAACTTTGATGCCGAACCCATTAAGAAGGGATGATCGATGGGTTCCTATAGGTGCGATCCCAAGATAACTCCTGGAACTGAGATCAAATGAAGTTGAGGAGGAATTCACTCCTCATCCAGATGATGGCCGAAGAGTGCGAGTAGCTGACTACCTCGCTCAAAGACCTGGTCCTCATTAGTGATTGAATTACTTAGCCTATGTAACTCTTTGTACATGCAGTGATGTAATAAAATATTTATGTTTCGGGCGATTTGCCACCTAAACATGTGTTGTGTTATTTCTTACCCTGTTAGTCTTTCGTTCAGTTATCTTGGGCTCTTCCAGCCGACTAGATATGACTTAGGTAGAGTTAGTTGTTGAGTGAGTACCCCCCCCCCCCAGTCCAGAATGATTTTAGTGTACCATTCTTCCTTACTTTACCTTTTAGGTTGTGTCGTCACACTTTCTGAGGCCTAAGTGAGGCAATGGCGAGGATACACCTGGTGTCGAATATTCTACCAGAGTAGGATTTTTAAGCCAGACAATGTTGGCGACCAACCTGGGTTGGCCGTGTTGCCTAAGGGTCCCCTGTAGGGCTTCATATATTTCCAGGGGCAAGCTGGAGGTCATTCGTGTTAATTGTCGAATGCCTGAGGAGGGTCATTACACACCGACCTTACTTTAATAAGTTTCTCGTGATCTTAGTTTTTCATGTTAGGAGGGGAGCCTGTAACTTGGAAAGGGTGCATGTATTATAATATAGTTGAGCAAACACCAACACTTTATAAAATGACATTACCAAACAAATCTTATTAATCAGAGATGAATTGAAAATTCAACATTGAGTTCAAAAAAATAAAACTAGAAGTAGAATTTCTACAAATTGGTTGTGTTCCAAGCTCTAGGTATCTCCCTGTCCTCCAGCATTTCTAAGTGATAGGCTCCTTGTAGGTCATCTTTTATCACCTTGAATGGCCCCTCCCAGTTTGGTCCTAGCTTGCCATCTGATGGTTTTATAGCGCTGCCAAGAACTTTCCTCAGGAGGTAGTCCCCAACCTGGAATGCTCTTGAATTGACCTTTTTGTTATAGTGCTTTTCTAGATGTTGTTGGTAGGTTGCTAGTTTTACTAGAGCCAATTCCCTTCGTTCCTCAATTAGGTCAAGTTCAGCGAGCAATGCTTCATCGTTCTGACCTTGGTCGATTAGAGTGGACCTCATGGTAGGGAGGCCAACTTCCAAGGGGATAATTGCCTTCATCCCATACGTAAGTGAGAATGATGTATCTCCAGTTGCTCGCCTTGGGGTGGTGCGATAATCCCACAGGATGTGGTTTAGTTCGTTTACCCATGTTCCCTTAGCTCGCTCCAAACGCTTTTTTAATCCATCAATCTCTATTTTGTTGAAAACTTCAGCCTGTCTGGTGCTCTGAGGGTATGCCACAGAGCTGAATTAGTGTCTGATCCCTTAATCGCTGCAGAAGCCCTGAAAGAGGCCACTCTCGAACTGAGTTCCATCGTCAGTGATGATAGTCCTGGGGATCCCAAAGCGAGTGATGATGTTCCTCCATATGAATCTTATCATGTTCGTATCTCTAATGTTATCTAGTGGCTCTGCTTCTATCCATTTGGTGAAGTAGTCTATTGCGACCAACAGATATTTGCAATTACCGATTGCGGTAGGTAGAGGGCCCACGATGTCCATACCCCATTGGGCGAAAGGCCATGGGACAGTAAGTGACTTCAGGCCGCTGGTCGGCTGGTGAACCATAGGTGCGTGAAGTTGTCACTTTTTGCATTTTCGAGCATAGATTCCAGCGTCTTTCTTTATATACATCCACCAGTACCATTTTTTCATTACTCAGAAAGCTAGCGACCTGCCCCGAATATTACTCCCATAGATTCCTTTATGGAGTTCATCCAGGACTTGCTCAACGTCCTTTGGATGAACGCACTGGAGGTAAGGGTCAGTGAAAGAGCTCCTGTACAGCTTTCCCTCAGGAGATAAGTGAAAGCGTGCAACTTTGACTCTTATCTGATGAGCGATCTTCTTATTTATTGGTAGTGCATCATTCTTCAAATAATCCCTTATAGGGTCCATCCAAATGGAGGCGGCCTCAATCTGGAGAACATGCCCTACACTTGGCAGCTCATTGATCTGGTTGATACTTGGCTAGGCAAAGAAATCAATATGAATTGTCCTCTTCAAGTCGGAGTTGATCGTTTAGCTTAAGGCTGCTACGGCATTAGTATGGCTATTCTTTCCTCTGGGAAACTGTTGGACACTAATGTGTTCAAAGTCGGCCATCAATTCTTTCACAGTGGTGAGATAGGTTGCCATCCTCTCATCTCTTGCGTTGAAATTGCCACTTATCTAGTTGGAGACCAACTGTGAGTCGCCGAACACTTGGAGTCTCTTTGCTCCGAGCGTTCGTACCTTTTATAGGCCCTCGATCACTACCTCATACTCTGTTTTATTTTTGGAGGCTTCAAATCTAAGCCTGATTCCTTGCTCGAGTATTGGATCTTCAGGGGTAATCAGCACGATGCTTACTCCTACCCCTTTGGAATTGGAGGCTCTATCAACGAATAGTCTCCAGATGCCTGACGTTGGGGGAACTTCACTCTGTTAAATAGTCTAGGGCTGGTTGCAAGGCTGTTCTCCTATAAATTCGGCGATGAAATCAGCGAGGACCTGCCCTTTGATGGCATTCCTCGGCTAGAACTGAATGTCAAATCGCCGAAGCTCGATCGACCACTTTGATAGTCTACCTGAAAGGTATGATTTTCTCAGGACTGCTTTAAGAGGGTGGGATGTAAGTACGATGATGGAGTGGAATTCTAAGTAGTGTTTTAATTTCTTTGAGGCTACCACTAGCGCAAAGGCAAGTTTCTCTAATGGTAGGTATCGTTGTTCGGCATCCTAAAGAGTCTTACTCGCGTAATAGACTAGGTACTAAATCCCCATTTTTTCGCATACCAGTGCAGAGCTTACATCATGATTGGATACTGTAAGGTAAATGTATAGAGAATCATTCTCTTGAGGGATTAAGAGCAAGGGTAGATTGCTGAGGTATGCTTTGATCCCATCTAGTGCCCTCGAGCAATCCTCGTTCCACTCCACATCCTTATTTTTCTTCAATGGTGGTCACCTTTCGAAAGACTTTGAGATGAAACGATTTTGGGAGGCAAGCATTACCATGAGTTTCTGCACATCTCTCATGGTTCAGGGGGGCTGGACCCTACTGATATCATCGATTTAGTCTGGGTTGGCTTCAATACCTCTCTTGCTGACCAAGTACCCAAGGAATTTTCCTGACTCGACACCGAATTGGTCGCATTGAGCTTCATTCGGTACTTCCTGAAGATTTCAAAGGTCCTTGATAAGTCAGAAAGGTGGTCATATTTGAGTTTTCTCTTAACGAGCATGTCATCGATGTAGACCTCCATAGTGCTTCCCATTTGGTCTTTGAACATCTTGGTGACCAATCACTGGTAAGTTGCCCATGCATTTTTTAGCCCAAAGGGCATAACCTTGTAGCAATATAACATAATTGTGGTTATAAATGTTGTTTTATTTTGATTCGGCTCATGCAGAGGGATCTGGTGATACCTAGAGTATGCGTCCAGGAAGCTCATCCTTTCATTTTCTGTCGAGGCATCCACCAGCTGATCAATCTTTAGTAGGGGGAAGTTGTCTTTAGGGCATGCCTTATTGAGATCGGTGAAATTAATGCAGACTCTCCACTTTCCGTTGCTCTTAGGGATAACCACTGGGTTGGACATCCATTTGGGAAACTGGACTTCCCGTATGGATCCTACGTCCAACAGTTTTTCAACCTCCTTTTCCACTGCCTTGGCTTTTTCTGGAGCGGTTCAGTGAGCTTTTTGTGCTACTGGTTTAAAAGCTGGGTCAACGTGTATTCGATGACAAGTGATGTTATGATCAACCCCAGGCAGCTCGTAATGCACCCATGTAAAGACATCTACGTTACTTCAAAGTAGGGTGACCAACTTCCCCTTTTCGCGGTCGGTAAGTGAGGTTCCAATCAAGAACTTTCTTTCATCCGAATTGTTACTGGCTGTGACTTCTTTCAGGTCCTCGACGACTCTTTCATAGGGGAGGAGCCTGGTCTCCTCCACTCCTGGTCTTCCACACTTTAGTTACTATTTGGAGGGCATTAGCCTCTCCTGCTCTTCGTTCTTGCTTCTAACTTCTTCAACCTTCTCCTCTGGTTTGGTACGGATGGCTGCTATAAAGCACTTTCTCGCCATCACCTGATGTCTGTGGATCTCCACCACTCCTCGTCGAGTCACACATTTGAGCTTCTGATGGTAGGTAGATGGAACGACCTTCATCGTGTGCTGCCATACTCTGTCGAGGATCGCTTGGTAGGGCGAATGTATATCGACTACGAGAAATTAGATCATTTTTATGATGTTTCCTACCCTTACTGACAGGATAATCTTTCCCAAGGGGATGGTTAATTTTTCAGCGAAGCCAACTAGAGGAACGCTGCCTTTCTGTAGGTCGACGACACTTAGTTTCAACTTTCTAACTAGGTTGAGATACATTACTTCTAATGAGATACCCTGGTCGATGAGCAACCTGTCGACGTTGTAGTTAGCTATCCTGAGTGTAATGATCATCGCATCATGATGTGGGGTTCTTACTCCCACTAGTTCCTCATCTGTGAACACAATATGCTTGCTGTAGTCGACATCTTCTGCTCGCCGATGCTTCCCAGCTTACGTTTTAGCTGGATCGATCTGGAAAGATTGCATTACTGCCGTAAGCTTTTTCACATCTATCCTAGTTATATTTCCTTGAATCTGTTTGAGGTTGGACACCCCATGAATTACATCGAACTCATGGTTGATATCTTCCTCGAGCACGTTATCGGGCCTCTAACCTCCATTGGCAGCTACCTTCTTTGCCTTTTTCTCCATAAATTATCTCAAGTGCCTAGCTTGAGCTAGCTCTTTAAGGTGAGACTTGAGGGCCTTGCAGTGCTCGATTTTGTGCCCGCCCTCCTTGTGGAAAGCACATCTCAGTGCGTTATTCCCCTTGGAAGGGTCTCCACCCATTTTCTTGGGCCACTTAATGAACGATTCGTCCTTGATCTTTGCCAGAATCTTGTAGATCAGTTATCTAAAAATTGTATTTACTGTTTAAAATGCTTTCAAGGCATCACTCTTGTTCCCATTATTATTTCCATTCTTGCCCCCATTCTTAATTACTTTCTTCTGACCCTCGTTCTTGTCACTCCCCTTGCCGGCGACCTTGGAACGACCATTTTCTCCTGCACTGAGATAAGTCACATCTTCGACTTTGACATATTTTTCAATACGATCCATCAAGTCATTAATGGTTGTGGCCTCCTTATTAGTGAGGGACTAGTGCAAGAGGTGGTATCTGGGTAAGATAATCTTAAAGGATGTAATAGTGACCTGCTTCGAGCAGTCCTCGACATCGTTAAACAAATCCTAGTACCTCTTCGCGTAATCTCTAAGGTTCCCCTGGGGCTTTTTCTTCATTATCAACAAAGCATCCATCCTCTTCGAATGGGAACTGCTGGTAATGAAGAAAGCTATGAAGAGCTCTGCCAGGGACTCAAAGTTCCTAATGGATATATGGGGGAGTTTCTCAAACCACTTTTGGGCCATGTCATGTAAGTTCGACGGGAAAATTCAGCACATCAGTGCGTCCTTGTGGCTCCAAAGGGTCATGGCCTGCCTGTATTGTCTGACATGGTCGATGGGATCAGTTTTCCCATCATAAATCTTGAACCTGGGCATGGCGAACTTCTTGGGGGCTTCCTCTTCGTCTGTTTCCCTTGACAAAGAGGACTTCATCTGGGTCCTGAGAGCTTGCCTAGCTAGCTCTCTTATTGATCTGGCACCCCGATGTGTTGGGTGTTGGTCCATCTCTCTCCGAATGAAATTTCATATATCGCCATTCCTTTGGCATGGGATCCTGTAATGGTGAGTTGATTGTTGTTGCTAGTACCAATCATTATCTGACCTGTGTCCCTCAATTCTTTGAGATTCACGTCTTGGGCTCCTTCCACGGCTGCAAGATTTGTTCGCCTGAGGGCTAGGAGTCCGATAGTGACGTTTCCTTGTATTGCGGTGGAGTTATCTCTCCATCTTTTCTAGTATCGTTTTGAGGTGAGCATTCTCAGGTTCCTGCTTATGAGTGGCTTCCTCCTACCCTTGGATCCTGGCCTCATAGGCGTTTATTAACCTGGAGACTTGGGTGGACCTAGCTGGTCCGTGGCTTCTTTTTTAGGCCTACCATTCTGGGCGAGGCCTTGGTTTTGAGCGTCAAACTTCAGATCTAACCCTAGGAGGTATAGGTTGATCTTGAATATCCCCTGCTTGAGAGGCATTGATGCCATGATAAGACATTCTGGGTTCTTGCTTGTAAAGGCTTTCTTAAATGAAGAACAATCGCTTCCCATAGAAGGCGCCAATTGTGGTGACAATTAATCTCAGCACAAATTATAAGTAAATACAATCACCAGAAAAAATAAAGAACAAGAATGAGAATGGTCATAATCACACACGACACAAGATATACGTGGTTAGGCAAATTGCCTAAGTCCACGGTGGTGCTCTTTGTTTGTATTTCTTTGTTCTCCAGAGGAGTATTTCTGATTACATACCCTTTGCCCTGGGCCAGGGATGTCATATATACAGTTAAACTTCGGAGAGTGGGAGTACTGTCAACTCCCACACTAGCCCACTATCCCTAGAATATCTGGTGAGAGATTTTAGGAATAGGATGGGTTGTTACTAACTAATTGCTTGTGAGGCTTTGGAGTTTGAGTCGGGTTCTCCCTATTTTCAATAGGGCTTAGTCCGACTACTTCTTTGGGCCTATGAAAACTGACGAGGTACCCACACTAATAACCATGTTTTTCCTCTTTTCTTTCAGAAACTCTAGGAAGAAAATAGAAACGTATATGGAGTAAGCATGCAAAAAGATCACCAACTCTAAACACATTAATTAATGTTGAAAGGAGCATTAATGTCACAAAATGGGTTCTGAATTTTTGTAATAGGAGATGAAATATGGGAAGGACATACATAGAAACTTAAAAACCAATATAGTGTTGAAAGGATGGTCACCTTATGTTGAGTATAATTAAATGCATTATATTGTCTTCATCAGGTTGCAACAATGATCAATAGCTTGAAGCTCTGAATTATGACACGAATACCGTGAATAAATAGAGTATCAACAATCAACAAAGCCTGAAAGTGTAATTACAAGAGAGAAAAGCCTATCAATGCGTCAAAATTCCTTCAAAAAAAGAGAGAAAAATATCAACAAACACAATTACAAATTACCCATGTCTTGTATGATCATGCCTGCATACAAAGAGAGGAAAAATAGAAACAAGCTTCCCTAATAACTCCAAAGATTATGATAATAGAAGTTGAACCAAATGAATTAGTCATCAATACTTTATCACTCTTTTTTATCACATAATCAACCCCGATTTCATCAAAACTGAAGTGGAAATTCAGTTTGAAAATGAAAGACCTATTTTCTAATGAAGAATCGAATAGATTAATACAACAATTAATGTGATAACAAATTATACTAAATTCAATCTAAGCCTTGTAAGCATGCAGATGAGATTATTACCAATTTTAATCTTGTATATCTTAATTTCTAAGTGTGAATGCAAGATTAATTGAGTAATTAAACATCAAGTACAATCATACGGGATAGGGTAATGTACGAGGAAAACACAAGTGGAGAAAACCTTAAACAGCTAAGCCTAGACAAATTCCACTATAAACACGATTTTATAAGAAGACTCAAATGACAACCAACTCGTAAATCCTTAGGCATATGCCGATGAAATCTTCCAACCTCCGTTTATAGCCACTGCGCAGTTCAGCGTTGGCCTCACAGCAAATCCATGCCTCAGACTCCTTCGATAACCTCCACCGTCACCCAAACGTGTGAAATCCACCACACCAAAAATATGAAGAATTATATGTGTGGATTTGATCTTGGTACTATGATAAAGATAATCAATAATATATTTGGATTTAGGTCAAATAGAGATTTTACTCTCTAGAGGCTTAAAAACGTTTTTGTTCAAAAGAGGCTCCATGAAAAAAAAACTTATTATGAAGATTTTGCAATGGGAAGAAAAATCAGAAATGATTTTCTTGAATTTTGTGAAGTTCGTTCGAACGAGATCATAAGGTCATTCGAATGACTTTATGCATCTCGTTGGAATAAGATTAGACTTCGTTCGAACAACATGATTAGATTTCGTTCGAACGATCTTCCAATGGATTTCAAACGATAAAATATATGAAACAAAACACAAGTCATTTGAATATCGTTAGAATCTCGTTTGAACGAGAATGCAATCTCGTTTGAACTCTCATGCAAAGGGCATTGCCTTATCATTTGAACAACATTATCAATGTCATTTGAATGACTTATCAAACATAAATTTTTAAAGAAAACATTTTAAAATAAAAAAACATCCTCGGAATAGAAGATATCCAAATATATAATGAATATTTTGAGACATAAAATCATATCCCTTTATTTTTGAGATTATGTAGCTCATCCAATGCTATAGAAGAAAATGTAGCCGCTTGCGTGTTTCGAATCACAGACTTGAGTAACATATATATAACACAAACTAAACCTACGTGTTTTGACCAATGAAATAAGTTAATACATACATATGACTCGATTGGAAATTTTTCCTTACAGAAACAAATAAAGGAATTTATGACTGTTAAAACCTTTATATAAAAGATATCACTTTATTTAAGATTGGTGATATCATGGTTTATCTCACAAGGATACAATGGCTGAGAGGTACATTTTGAGTTGTGTTATTGATGCTCTTTGATACTGTGTGCCTCTTTCTTGCCACCAAAGATTGAAGCCAATAGACGTATGAAGCTTGATTCGGTCATGCCTAAAACATGTCAAAATGCAATGGAAATCCCTAAGAGATTTTTTTAACATGTTATTTCCTTTCAATCTCACTTTACCACACTATTTAGCTAAGACAATGAGGTTGGTCCATATACCATTATAATTATAGTTTTTTTTGTGATAAGTCTTCTATATTTTCGTTGTCACCGATCTCATCTTTTTCTTTTTCTGTTAACAGTCCCACATTTTATGGACAGCTGTATATACTCATTGTTATCAGAACCCTTTTATATTCTGACTAATACATTGGACTTGTTCTATATACTCAACGTTATTTACAACTAGCAAACCGTGCACATAAAATGTAAGCGCAACCCAGTTTGAGATAATTTTCTTTAATAACAAATTATAATTCTATATAAAAGATATCCATATACTACTATAAAATGCTATATAAGTATTTAAGAATCCTCAACAAAGAGGTTGTCCATGTAAGTCTATCATTGATTTGTCCATTTCTTATATACGAAGGAAAGGGAGCACCATTGATGATTCTCAAAATGCACATTCCGAAAATGGCCATCAGTTCATTGGGAGAATGTATGAGTATGAAAGTGATAAGGGACCATTCATCTCCACCACAACCCATGTAGGGCTTCAGAATGTATATTTTATTTTTTCACCTCCCTATATCTCTTCATTTTACCCATAAATTAATCTTCTCTCTCTCTCTCTCTGAATATGAGCAGACGGGCTATGCCAATAAAGTTATGCTCTTTGTATTATACAACCATCTTGAAAGTTAGATCAAAGTCTTTCTCTCCATGAATGTTCTGCATTTTTATGGTACTCATGGTGTTTTTTTGCGTAGGCTTTTATTTATTGTAATTTTCCATATTGTTGATTTTGGGTCAAGTGTTCATTTAGGACCTGGATGCATGCGGAGATTTGAGGTGGAGAAGTTTGGGTACGCGGCTGTTAATTGATGATTTTTCAGGTGGATCTCTCCTCTTTCTATGCATATTTATATATTTCTTTGTTGCTTCATTTTGTTTCTATCAATTAGGGTTCTAAATTCAATGTGATTTTTCAAAATTAGGAGGTTTCTTACAATTTTAAATATTCAATTCATACATGAAAACCCATTTACTTATCTTTGTAGTTTCATCCAATGTATATTTTATTTCCATTATCATGATTTGGATTAGTTTTCAACTTTAATTAATCGATTAAAATAAAATTTGAAGTTATTGATGGCTATATATAACATATGGCTTCAATTAGTTAATTGTTTCTATTGCAATATCACATATTATCTGTGATCATTTTATTTCTTGATTTTTCATTATCTCATATTATTACTGCAATATTTTCCCACTATATTATTTATTTGTTTTCCTTGTCTACAAGGTTTCTACTAAATTTACTTACATTTCCTTTGTAATCGATTTCATACATGTCATTTTGTGATTGTTTTATTCTAATACATACTTTTTCCCCATCGATTACTGAATGTATGTCCTTGAGTAATAAATGGGTTAACTTTTTACGTTTTTTGTCTTTGAATAATAAATCTGTTAGTTTTTGGTGTTTTGTTTGTCTCCAATTATAAAGGCACTCTTTTTAGAATGAATGAAACTTGTTTGTTGGTGTATTAAGGTTGGTTAATGGTATCAAAATGTTGGATTTCTAAACTATTGTGTGCACTGTTCGTACGGGGGAGAATTATCTCTAGCCAAACTCTTGAGCCATATCTTGCTCATAGGTCGACACTTGATGAGCTTGAACCTGTGGTTACTATTGTTAAGCTTATACACACTGATGTTGCTGAGGAGGACAGGTTCGTAACTGTTATTTGTTTGATTTGTTGGTTTGATTTTTAATTTCCGATTTCACGTTTCTTACATCTATAATTGTTTGATGCATGTATGGGAATTCAACCGTATTGGAGAATACTTAGAGGGGATGCCGGGTTCTAATCTTCAATAGGATAAGATAAGGGCAGTTTTTGGTTTGGGAATATATAATTTTCCTTTGAAGAGTCTTGAGTAAGTGTAGAATTATCATATATTTATGTTTCACCCACTGAGTCATGAATTGAATGAGATGATTATTTGGAAAAAATTAAATTCGTTCATATCTATAGCTTACTCATTAGCCAAGGTTTCTCCCTATATTTCAGTATGAGATCAACCTATCGCCCAAAATGTTATGGCACAAGACGTTCAGGATAAACTGGTGAAGAAGATGAGGCAAAACAGGCCTATGCTCATTGAATTCACATGAGGATTGAGAACATTATCATGTGACCCTATTATTTTCAACCCATTTCTTTTCTACATAAAAATTAATTTAAGGCTCAATATACAAGTTTTTAGAGTAATTTCATCACCCCCATAGCTAAATCCCATGGACAAAATATCTCAAAACCATACCTATTAACACAAACTTGATTTATCCAATTTTTTTACTCAATATTAGGTTTGGGTACCGTCTGGAGTTATTATAGTTATTGGGTTCGATGGGAGAGGATAAATGGATTTTCTTCATGGTGACACAAACACGATTTATCCAAAAAAATTTACTCAATAATAGGTTTGGGTACCATCTGGAGTTATTTTAGTTATTAGGTTTGATGGGGGAATTGATAAATGGATTTTCTTCATGGTTTACGAGTCACCAAAAATTCAATTAGATTCATGTTTGTTAAATATATATCCATATATACCTGTTCATTTCTTTTAACAGTTGTGATGCATGTTCTATGTTACTGCTTCATGTATCAAGCAAGCTGCAACATTTACGCAGTGCATCTAATGTCGTCTTTACACTATTACACAAGTCGTTCATTTAATTCCCTTTAGTGGTATGTGTCCCTTTGAGTTTACCCTACTCAAGTGAGTTGACATGACTTTTATTTGAGTTCAAGAGAAGCTATATTAGGCCGGTCCCTCATCTTCTCTTCAGGGTCTTCTCTGAGTTTTCATTAAGGTATGTTTGTGTCTCAAAAGAAAAAACTAAGTTAATAAAATATGTGTAGCAATTTTTAGTAAATATTGTGTACCTTCTTATCTTTAACCAATCACCAATGTTTATACTTTTTTTGCCATATATTTTTGAACAAGTTAATGTAGTGCTAGAATAAGAATCAAAAGTCACTTGATTCTAAAATACCCTTTTCTAATCGAATCACGTGTTGTAATTTCTTAATATGAAGATATACCCTTTCTTAAAGACGCTTAATTTTATTTTGAAATTGGGCAACAATAAGTATTTGTTCTTTTAAAAATAACCTTTTCAATAGATAGTTTGGATTTTAATTATGATATTGCAATGCATATTTTGCAAAAAGCCTTAGTTAATTATCCCATCTATGTGTGTCATATAGTTTTTATTTGGATTCGTTTTTATTTTTATTCTTTATTCTTGATTCATCGTTTAATTTGTATTCGTCTCCCGAATCTTTATCATATGAATTAACCGTTAAAAAACTTTTACTATGATGCAGGCCACTGTCGATGTATGACGATGGGCTAATAGATCAATGGATCAATGGGATTTGAGGTCTAAAAGTTTATAAAATATATATTTGATAAGATACTTATGCACTTATTTTGCTCACACTCTTATTTGTAGTGTGGATGTGGGTTATGTTATGATAATTTTTAAACAATGTTGAGGTCTATCAATTGGTTTAGTGAGCCTTCGATTTGAACAACTGCATTTTAAATTTAATTAGCAATTGGTAATTGGTAATTGTTAAAGTTAGATTATTAAAATCTCCTGGATGTTTCTTTTAGTGCACAGTTACTATTTGAGAAAATGTCAAAGGGTAGTTGGCTTCTGTTACATTTGACAATCTAGGATTTGTCTTTGTTTGGTCAGATGGAAGGAAACAAATGTTATA
The DNA here is from genome assembly GCA_949130495.1 of Sambucus nigra. Lineage (NCBI taxonomy): Eukaryota > Viridiplantae > Streptophyta > Magnoliopsida > Dipsacales > Adoxaceae > Sambucus > Sambucus nigra. Next base: position 239,428,059 of record OX422221.1, on the reverse strand, counting down.
ACGCATTTTTGTGAAAGCTGTAATATTATATAACACTAGAAGTTGTTATTTTTTTTATTATTTATTATTACAAAGCAAAAATATAGATAATAAAAAGTAAACACTATGTGCGTAATGACTGTCTGAATCGTCTCACCCGTGCATCGCGCGAGTTTACACCTAGTAACCAAATAAAATGATAAATAATATTTCACAAAATTACAAATGAAATTTATAACAATAACAAAAGAAAATAAGAAGAAGAAAAGGAATAAAACAAAACACGGTTTTACTAAATCCAATGGTGAGAATTAACACACGCGCTTCAAAACTAGTTGATTTATCTCTTGGTCGCCAAATATCACATCATGCAACTTTCATTATTTGGCTTCAGAGTGAAGATTCTTTATGAGAGGGGGGGGGGGGGTTAAAGATGAAATTGATTGCAACGATGATGAGCGTGGGGATGAAATGAAATATTAATGAGGTGATTTTCTTTCGCTTTACAATTTCCTCCCGCATTCAAAAAAGTTGGAAAGGCATTTTAAGGGGCTAAATTGGAAATATAAAGTATGACACACCTACATCATATGTAAAATTAAGGGTTATTTATATACAGATTCCATAAAAAAAAATCAACTCAAAATAATTTTTTTTGATATTTTTAAAAAATTGGTCAGACTTTCATAGCTTTTAAAGTGCTTTAAAAGTGTGAAAGTTTGACTACTTTTTTTTAAATAGCAAAAAAAATTATTTTGAGTTGATTTTTTTTGTAAATACCACACAAAAAAACTCAACTAAAAAATAATTTGTTTACAATGTTAAAAAACTGATATGTGAAATCGGTATGTACAGGAGCGTGTCTCTCCCTCTCTGAGAGAGAGAGATAATGCTCTTGTGCGGACCGTCCGACATTTTAACAATGCGGACCGAATATGTATCGCCTCGCGACAAGCCAAGAAATTATTGACTAAATTAGGAGCTCTCTCTCTCTTTTCTAGGCTCACCGCCAGGTTACATATGTCTGGTCCGCACCGTTAAAATACGGGTCCTTTAAGAACTCTTTATGGTGCAGACTCCGGTACATACTCTTTTTTTAAAATAGTAAAAAAATAAATTTTTTGATGAAACTTCATGAATATGATCTCTACGGTGGGAAGATCATCTCCAATTTTTTTCATCAAAAAATTCAATAAAAAACCATTGAGATGAGGTGATACGTAAATAAATGATATAAATATGTATTTTCGACCGTTGAAATATTGAGGATCATCTCGTCCACTTTTTGATTGAATTTTTTTATGAAACTTCATGGATATGATATGGTCACTATCGAGATCATATGCATAAAGTTTCATCAAAATATTGAATCAATAAAGCGCCTGGCGTCGACCTAACATTTCAACGGTTGAAAATGCATACTTATACCATTTTGTTTACATATCACCTCATCTCAACAATTTTTTTATTGAATTTTTTGACGAAAACAATTGGAGATGATCTTCTCACCATGGAGATCATATCCATAAAGTTTCATAAATTTTTTTATTTTTTTACTATTTTAAAAAAATTGTATGTACCGGGATCTGTACCATAATGAGTCTTTACACCAGACTTTCTGTATATATATATATATACACACACACACATTAATTGATCTATTTATTTCACCAATTTGTTTGTATTGTTATTTATTCCTAACAACTAATGTGATAACTCAGTTAATATGTATTATTATATGCAATTACTATTTTGAGATTTCTTTTTTAATTAAGTCCTACTGACTATTCATCCATTAATTAAGTTCTATTTTTAAAGGCGTATACAGTAAATCTTATTGTCTGTGTAATTTTTTTCATTGAAATATTATAGACTCCATGGATCTTGTTTGATAAATATAAAAAATTTAATTTTTTTTGGGTATATAGTAATTTTTACTGTCTGTGTAATATTAATACAGTAAATGTTATTATTTGTGAATATGTCACATATATAAAACTATTTTATTTTATGGTGCATACATTAAATTTATTGTCTGTATAATTTTTTTTTTCTTTCAAATTTAATAGGCTTCATAGATCTTGTTTGTCAGATCTCGGCGAGAAGATTTTAAAAATAGTAATTTTGCGAAAAATGAATTTGTCAATCTAAAGTTACGATCAGTTGAAGATTTAAAATATCATGGAAAAAAAGTTGAGACTACTTATGTAACTTCCCTCAAGAAGTTACGTATGGTTGGTTTTAAAATGATAAAGTTGTGAAAAAAAGTTTCCACAACTTAGGAATAAGACCTATTTAATTGTTGAAAAGTCAATATGACTTAATTAGGGAAGCTTTATTCTTATGGGACCTATATACAAATAACCCTTAAATAAATGGATCAATTAATATATAAACACATAAATATATATGTATACTAGGTCTTAGCCCCGCGAGATGCGCATGCGATATATAGATCTTATTATATAATATAGCATAGAAAACTTGCAAATATGTAGGGAACATGTGTATTACATTAAAAATGTGTGTTTTAAAAGAGCAGGAGGAACCCACCAATGAGCTACTTTTTTATTTAGATAAATAAAAGGAGAAATCTCGTCTGCTATAAAATTTACAAACTATTAAGTAACAAATTATTTTCAAGAGTCGAATCATATATAAATATGGGTAAAATTAAAAAAAAAACATTGTTGCTACTTTTATTTCAGTTAGCATAAAAAGATATTTCTTAAAATTTCCCCTTCAAAATTTAATTACATACGTTTACATAAATATCATACTTCCTCTGTAACTCAAGTCATGAATTCATGTAAGAACATAATTCTTAGTATATTCATTTGGTTTAATTGGCTTAATTACGGACAAAATAAATTAAGTCTAGGCTAGTTTTCTATGAAGATTATTTAAAGCCTACGACAAAGTTCAAGTCCAAGAATGTGCAATCAAAGCTTTTCAAGAAGATCACAAGTCAAGACATGTTGCATGTGTTTAAGATCACTCAGGTATGAATACTTGTGAGTAGTTGGGTAATTTGTATATTGATTAAATGCTGGGTGATTTAATTGTTTGGGAATTAAAATCATTTTATTGTTTTAAAAATTATTTTCGAGTTGCAAACAAGTCTAAGAAAATTCGAGGATCAAATTAAAAAGAAAAATAATATTTTTTACTGTGTCTCGCTCGAACGAGATTGAGTATCGTTCAGACGACATTGAATGTCGCGCGAACGAGATCTCATCTCGCTCGAACGACCTGCCATCTCGCTTGAACTACCTGCCGCCTCGATTTTCGTGTTTTCGTTTTCTTGGACTCTTTGCAGCTCAGTTATAAATAAAATATATCTGCTAACGTTTCAAAAGGCAGAACACTTTAGAAAAACTTATTCCCATACAAGTTTTTCATCTTTCGGTGTTTATTCAAGATCATATTACTCGATTCCAAAGTTCGGTGATCTTGAACGTGTTTACCGGAAGATAATCCTTTCACTACATCATGTTACGCTTTGTGAGGAGAACTCTACAACCAAAGAGCTGCGTGCGATTGTAGAAGGAGACCTTACGGAGTATCTTGTGGAGGAGCCGTCGTCTTCTTCACTGCTGCCCTCCTGGAAAGGGAAAGTTCCAGCCGAGACATCGAAACCGACACTTGCGGGTATTTCGTATGTTGTACTTATTTCATTGTAATCCGTGTAAGCCGTTTTCTTACAAATTATAGTGAAATAAAAAGGTTTTGCCCTTCGGGGATTTTTTCATGAAATTGTTTCTTTTACCGCATGTTTTATTCATCGAATGGATTTAATCATTTAAATGCATGTTATGGTTTAAGAAGTTAAAATTGGTTTTAACAAAAAATTGGATCAAAGTTGTTTTTACCTAAAGTACACTAAAGGGTTGTTTCAATTCCTCTATAACCTTTAAGTGGAAAAGGATTGTAAAAAGAATTAGCCAAAAATAGAAAATAAGAGGCATAAGGGAACCCATCTGCCCAAAAATATGCTCCATGCTTGAAATTAAGTAAACCCGCTAACAAAAAAAAAGATAAAAAAAAGGAACGCACAAAACCTAGTAACTAAGACGAACCCAAATGTTACCTTTTACGGTGAATATATTGACCAAAAAAATATCAAACTTTTAATTTATAATTTAAGTATTTAAAAAAAATATGAAATTATAGTAGGTATCCATTTTGCAGAAAATATGACCAAGCATCAAAACAAAATGAATAATGTTAGACAACCCGGGTCTTAACCCCGGGTTAGTACAAATATCCGTTTTTTTTCATTGATTTCTCATGTGAAATGAGTTAAAAATAATTAAAAAAACTATTCTATTTTTTTTAAAAATTATTTTTAACTCGTTTAGTCCCTGAAACACTCATTTATCCAATATTCTCTTATTTTTAAAGGTCCGCGCTACCCGTTTACCCAATATTCTCTTAATTTTAAAGGTCGCGCCAGCAGCACCCTTATTTTTAAACTTATTTAGTCCCTCAAACACCCATTGACTCAATATTCTCTTATTTTTAAAGGTCCGCGCCAGCGGTACCCTGTATTTTTAAACTTAATTTTTTAACTCATTTATTCCCGTAAACACCCATTTACTCAATATTCTCTTATTTTTAAAGGTCCGCGCCAATGACACCCTATATTTTTAAACATAATTTGTTTTTAATTTTACAACATTGAAAACAATTTTTTTTATCTCTTAAAGCTGTTTAAAAATGTTAAAAAAAAAAGTTGTTTTTATTTATATTAAACTAACTTTTATTTTTTAAAACATTTTTTTTCAAAAAAAAAATATTTTTTTATATTAAAATAGTGTTTTTAACAATAATTTTTTTAATATAAAAAAAATATTCTTTTCTAATAAAACATTTTTTTTAAAATAAAACTGTTTTTTTTATTTTTTATTTTCACATGAGAAACCAATAAAAAAAAAGGTCTTTGGTACCGACCCGGGATTAAGACCCGATAAGAGTATCACTACTCAAACCAGGGACAGAGCTAGGTGTAGCCGAGAGGGGGCTCGAGCCCCCACGGAATTTAAAAGAAAAATTAGAAAAGTAGGTATATACAAATATTTGGGGTAAAAATTAAAATAGTAAAGTTTTGGGGTTATTTTTACAAATAAACAGAGTGTCAACCAATTGTTAAAGACCTAAAAAACTCTCTCAATTTTCAAAGTTTGAAACAGAGTAGCGGCATCACAGCAAGCAAACCTGTTTTCCTCTCGTCTCATTTTCGAACCGGCGCCATTTCCAATTCCATCCGAAATCGGCGGCGACAAGGCAGCACATGAGCCATTTTCATTTCCCTTCTCTTCTCCCATCCCACCTGTTTTGCCAATTGAACCGCAACAACAATTGACATTAGGTAATTCTCTCCCATCCCACCCATCTGTTAAGTTGGCATTGTTTTGTTTATTTAGTATATATGCTAAATTTATTTGATTGGTGATTGTGTTCATATTAATTTTATGCCATCAATGAACCTAATTATATATTTATGTTGGGTTTTTAAATCTGTATTTAGTTTGGGATTTTAATTTTAGGGGTATTAGAGTTAATATTGGGGTTAATATAATTTCATCATGTTATTATGCTATCAATTTTAGAGGATATTGTATTGATGTTAGGTAATGCTATTAGTTTTTTTTAGGGGATATTAATGACCCTAATTTTTTTTTTGTCAAATCAGTCCTTATGGAGATGTTTTTTTCAAAGAAAATTGTAATCGACACCCACACCCACACCCACCCACGATTCAAGTCACCCCACTGCTCTCCAATGCAATTTTTATTTGCGCTTCTATTTTTAGGGTTTAAATTTTTTAATCAATTAATTTTTTTCTCTTTTCATTAGATTAAATAAATATTTTAATAATTATTTGCTAAATACTTAAAAATAACTTCAAAAAAATTATGTTCCTGCCCCCGAACCCCCGAATGTTGCCATTTAATTTGCTATCACTCTCGACAAATCCTGACTAGGTCCTAGACTCCACCAAAATACGGGCATCATCATATTTGGAGCACAAAATGTGAGCACACCTTATCTGGCTTCCTGAAAAAAGCGGGCTCTTCAATATATACACCTTTATAAATCTGGGTATGCATTGCAATTATATTTTGATCATGGAAAGGCATATAACCAGCCATCAAAACAAACAAAATAACCCCAAGACCAAATATTAATCTTAACCCCATCATACCCTTTTCTCCCCCAAACCTCAAGGGTAACATAAGCAGATGTACTCTCAATTGTGTTCTTGCAAAACACAGTTAGCATGACGTTCAGACAGAGTCGGCCAAGTCCATGATTATCGACCATCAATTAGGCTCTGTTTGATTGTCAGGAAAGTTAAGCGGGAAAATGATTCCCGGGAAAAGTGAAGTGAAGTGAAGTAAAGGAAAAGGAAAACTATTTTCTTGTGTGTGTTTGGTTAATAGGAGGAAAATTGCAAGAAAATTATAAATAAATAAAAAGTTATATACATATACACATATATAATTATAATTTTATAATCAATATAAGTATTATATATTTCTTATTTCAATCACTAGAAAATACGATTTAAATTAATAAACATCCTTTAACACAAATATTAGTAATTATAAATAAAATATTATGAACATTTAATTAGTAAAAATATCAATATATAGCCTATTATTATGAATATTTACTGGTACATATTTTAGTACTACTTGTAACAACAACAACAACAACAATAATAATAATAAAAAAAATATGAAGCACGAACACTTCTTCGGAGGTGACGTACCCATGTCGGACACGCGTACGACACTTCTCTCTCTCTCTCTCTCTCTCTCTCTCTCTCTCTCTCTCTATATATATATATATATATATATATATATATATATATATATATATATTATATAATAATAATAATAATAATATGTATGTATGTATGTATAATTTTTAATATATTTATTTTTCGTCGTGTCTCTGCCGTGTTGTATCCTAATTTGTTTAGATTTATCGTGTCAGCGTGTCCGTGTCATGTCGGACATGACACCCATATTCGTGTCCGTGCTATATATATATATATATATATATATATATATATATATATATATATAATTTTCAATATATTTATTTTTCGCCGTGTTGTATCCTAATTTTTTTAGATTTGTCATGTCAGCGTGTCCGTGTCGTGTCGGACACGACGCCCATATTCGTGTCCGTGCTAATAATAATAATATTAATAATAATAATAATAACAATAATAATAATAATAATAATAATAATAAAGTAAAAATAAAAAGAATAGTAATAATAATTTATATGATAATATAACAAGTTTCCTTGAACTTTCCTGCAAAATCCTAGGTCTTTGGTAGGATGTATTTTGTGGGAAAGTGTTTCCTGCAGGAAAGTTTTAGGATCACTTTCCCACAACTTTCCTGCTAACCAAATGCAACAAAAAGTGCAGGAAAGTTATTTTCCTTCACTTTTCCTTTCCTTTCCTGACAAACAAATGCAGCCTTAAGGAAAACTTGAATTTTCGTCCAATTTTGACTTACCCTCAAAGTCGGGAGTTCCTAGCGAGTCGAACGTTGGGAAATTGATGGTCTGCATTATAAAAATCCAGCGAGATTCCAGGGTATAATGTGTAGAAAATATATCTTTAAATGAGCATAAAAAAAGTTTTACGCATTCTATAAAAAATCCGTCAATAGGATATTTTTCTCTTTGGCCCAATAATGGGTTTTCAGAAAATTTCGCAACTGTCCAGTCAAAAGAACTGGACTGTATTCAACCTCCATTTGAGCATTCATGGAGAATCTAAAAACTGAGAGTCTGTTTGACAATCCAATTCCAAAGCTTGGAATTGGAATTGGAAGGCCAATTTTAATTCCGTGGAATTCAAATTGGCCTTTCAATTCTAATTCCAAGCCTTGGAATTGGATTGGCAAACATACCCTTAATTGTACCAACATTTTTGCGATTATAAAAATATGAGATGGAAGAAAGCAACTTAGATAACTTATCGCATGATCTCACCCGTCATAATCATTGTCTCTATTGTATGACGAAGATCTCGGCCTCGGGGGGATAGAGAGCAATATGGCAGGTGATCTGAATAGTCTCTGTTAAAAATAATGTTTGTAGATGGAAGAAATAGAGAGAAGTTAGTGAAGGAGTTAAAGAGACCCAGGGAGAATGAAGAGGTGCCTTTAGAGTTGGAAATATTAATTCGAAGCAATTCATAAAATCAAAGCTTCCTTTTTTATTAGATAATAGATTTACGAGGTAATACGTGGCAATATTACAATCAGAGACACTATTTTATCTATTAGTTATCAGACTATATATATACTAGTTGTAAATTTGCGCGATGCGCGGACGAGACGCAATGTGCAAAACATAAGTAATAAAAAAACACGGATCGAAAATTTAGATCAATCAGATATTTTTCCCCACCATCTTTGAGACATTATTCAAACAATGCATGGATAATATGAAGTTAGAAAGGGGACATGATTTATAACTCGCGCTAGCAAAATACTTTACCAAACACCACGGATAACTATTGAAAAAAAATTGACAAAAAAGTACAATATATGAATAAATACTATCACTAAATATTTATAATATCACGCAAACATAAAATAAATATATTGCAACAAATAAATGTTCATAATAAAAAGAATAAAAGAAAAAAAATTGAGCCAATTGATAGTGTTTTTATAACACAAACATATACCTATTTTCCCCTCGTTATATTTTTTAGTATCCAACAGGGGACATTCAAAATTAAAACGAAAGGAGTAAACTCACTTTAATGCTTGTCCTCCATTTGCGAAATTCACTAACATCAGTTTGCTGAAGCTCAAAATGGAGACTCAATAAAAGTTATCCATTCTAAACAAAATGATTATTGGGCATTTAAAAAAAATAAAAATAAATGACAAAAGAAACCGAAGAAGCTAGTATGAATCAACAAAGCATCATATTCTCAACAACTAACCCGAATTTTATTAATACTCTAACACCAATTTCAGCAGCCCTGCGAGGCTTATTTTTTGCCTACTCCCATTTTGCCTAAAACCAACAAACTTAACAGAGTCTCTATCATTAGCTTTAGGTCCCATGCCATTCTCCTTCTTGACCGAATCTAAAGAAGGTTTCATTATCTTTTATTCATTCTCCATAAAAAATTGATTTCCCATATCTTCATTATAGTGAAAGTTTTTGTGTTCTCGACATCTTGTTCTACTATCTTCTCGATTTCTTCCCTCTTCATTTGCCTCTACCCATTATCCAAGCACCTCCCTCAGCTAAGATCACAGCTATCTAATAAAGAAATCAAACAAATTAGTTCTCATAAGAAACAACTCCCATTTTCATCTTTGAGTAAAACTCATTTCTCAGATTATACCAATCAAACAAATCTGTTCTCATAAAAAATTAGCCTTCATTTTCATCTTTAAGCAAAACCCATTGGTCAAATTCTTGTAATAATAATAGAAAACCATAAAAAAATGATATTGCAAACGGTATTCTTTGTAGAAAAATAAAGAAGAATAAATGGGTATGAGTTTAATCTGAAAAAAGAATAGATTAACAGAAAATAGGACAAATATAGTGGGATTTGAATATATTAATCTTTGTCATCTTAGAGGTGGAAGAGTCAGTATAGGGTAAGGGGAAGCGGCGAAGGGAACTTGAATAATAAGAAAGAAATAAGATTAGGGTATGAAGGAGGGGACAGAATGAACGGTTAAAAGAAACAAAGGCTAAGTAGATTGAGGGGCTGGGAAAATATACATGAAAGAGAGTAATAAATGAGAGATAAGAAAGATGAAAGAGAAAGATAAAAGGGCTCGTTCCTTTTTTCGAGAAGCTGAAATGGAATAAAGAATTTGAAGAGATAATTGGCAGGTTTGAAGAGGTAGTGTACTCTTCCGGTTTATAAGGAGATTGAAGTTCACGAATGAAAGAGAGAAGAAATAACTCCACGTGGACATCCTAATCAAAGAGTAGCCTTTAACTCTTATATAGCATTTTAGGGTATATAATAGATAATAGATGGGTCCTCATAATATGTGCCTTAAAGGCACACATTAAGAACCCCAAAATAGTAGGGACCGAGTTCCGACATACATTTAATAGGGTGCAAATACTCATGTGGAGCTCTAATACTTACTATTTTGAGGCACATAACTTGTGCCTTAAGGGAACAAGTTATTATTTTCCTATATATATATATACACACACACACACACACACACACACACTTATTTTTAGTTTAACTTATTTAGTCGCTCAAACACCCATTTATCCAATATTTTCTTCTTTTTAAAGGATCGGGCCAACGGCACCCCATGCCATCCCTACTCATCCCATATCGGAACTCCGGTGGATCAAAATTCCATTTATACAATATTCTCCTATTTTTAAAGGTTCGCACCAATTGCATCCCATGCCACCCCTACCCACCACAAACTGGAGCTCTGATGAAGGTCGTTAGAGCTCTGACAATGAGGGTTAGTGGGGAAGGAGATTGGGTGACGCTAACGCGGACCTTTAAAAATATGAGAATATTGAGTAAAAGGGTGTTTGATCTCCGGATCCACTAATGCTCCGGTTTGGGGTGGGTAGGGGTGGCATGGAGTGTCGCTGGTGCGGACCTTTAAAAATAAAAGAATATTTGATAAGTGGGTGTGTTGAGCGACTAAATGGGTTAAACTAAAAATATGTGTCTTTTCTACAATATATACATATATGGGTTTATACATTAATTATCCATTTATTTAACCAATTTTTTTTTAATTATTTAATCCTAACAACTAATGTGACAACCCAATTAATATGAATTATTATTATATATAATTCCTATTTTGATTTTTTTAATTAAGTATTGACGATTCAACCATTAATTAAGTTCTATTTTTAATGGTGCACACAGTAAATCTTAATGTATGTGTAATTTTTTCCATTGAAATATTATGGACTCCACGGATCTTGTTTGATAAATATATGAATTTTATTTTACAGTGAACACGGTAATTTTACTATTAGTGTAATATTAATACAGTAAAAGTTATTGTATGTGAAAATGGGTCAACTAATATATATATATATATATATATATATATATATATATATATATCATCTTTGCCCTAATGTCATCATATGACGTCAGCAACATGGATTCTCCTTTTTCATAAGGTAACTCTCAATAATTTCCTCCCATTATAGCTTAGGGCGACCTCTTTATCTTTTACCCACTATTTTCAACAATCTTCCTCTTGTTATAGGGGTATCCACTGGTTTATGCAACGCGTATCCGTACCACCTAAGTCTACTTTCTCCTAATTTATTGCTAATGTGGGCGACTCCTAACTTTATACATATGTGTGCGCATGTGTGTGTGTGTGTGTGTGTAGATTGTAAAAAGAACACCTATTTTGAGATCTTATTTTTAAAGCACCGCGCCAGTGGCACCCCATGCCACCCCTACTCACCCGAAATCGGCGTTTAGGTGGATCCAAACCTCATTTATGCAATATTCTTTTGTTTTTAATGGTCCGCGCCAGCATCACCCCATGCCACCCCTACCCATCCCAAACCGGAGCTCTGATGAAGGTCGTTGGAGCTCCGATAATGGGGGTTGGTGGGGTGGGGATTGGGTGCCGCTAGCGCAGACGTTTAAAAATATGAGAATATTCAGTAAATGAGTGTTTGAGACCCGAATTAGCTCCAGTTTGGGTGGCATGGGGTGACGTTGGCGCGGACTTTTAAACATAAAACAATATATATATATATATATATATATATATATATATATATATATATATATATATATATATATATATATATATATATATTAATTCCTATTTTGAGATTTCATTCTTAATTAAGTCCTATTGACTATTCAGTCATTAATTAACTTCAGTTTTTAAAGGTGTACACTGTAAATCTTACAGTCTGTGCAATTTTTTTCATTGAAACATTATGGACTCCATGGATCTTGTTTAATAAATATAAGGTTTTCATTTTCATGTGAATACCGTAATTTTTACTGTCTGTGTAATATTAATACAGTAAATGTTACTATTTGTGAAAATATCACAGATATAAAACTATTTCATTTTCTAGTGCATACAGTAAAGTTTACTGTTTGTGAAATTCTTTTCTTTGAAATTTTATAGGTTTCATAGATCTTGTTTGATAGATCTCGGCGAGCAGATATTAAAAACAGTAATTTTGCGAAAAACTTATTGGTCAATCAAAACTTAATATCATTTTAAGATTAAAAATAGGATGAAAAAAAAGAAGTTCAAACCACTTATGTAACTTTCCTCTAAAAGTTATGTATGATTGGTTTTTAAAAGGGTAAACTTGTGAAAAAGTTCCCAAAAATTAGGAATATGACATATTTAATGGTTGAAAAGTCAATAAGAGTTAATTAGGGAAACTCTATTCTTATGGGACCTATATATGAATAACCCTAAAATTGAAATTATGTAATTTGAAAAATGAAGGCATAAATATGTAAAATAATAATTTTGCATTATTAGAGCATGTTAAATTTCATGTTTAATAGAAAAATAATTTGAAAAGAGAAATTCTATGTGTCCTACCTGTTGTACCGCCTTGCGACCGCATTTCATTTCTTTCTTTTTTTCTTTTTTTTTAAAAGTTTTTTACTGTTTTGTTTTTAACTTTTAATATAAAAATAATTTTTTATATTAAAAAAAATTGTTTTTATATTTTAAAAAAATGTTTTCTATATTAAAAAAAACAATTTTTCAATTAATATAATATTTTTTAATTAAAATCAAACAGTTTTTAAAATTAAAATTAAAAAAAAATCGTAATATCGTGATTAATTAGTGCCGTGGGTAAAAATATCGAGATTGATTAGTGCCGCTAACACGGATCCACATTCCCGGACCACATCATGTATTGAATGTGGATCCTCGCTAGCGGCACTAATTAATCGCGATATTTTATTTAAATAATATTGCGATTATTAAGTGCCGCTGGCGCGGACCCACATTCAACAAATGATGTGGGTCCGGAAATATGGGTCCGCGCCAGCGACACTAATAAATCGCGAAATTTTATTTAAAAAATATCGCGATTAATTCGTGCTGCTGGCGCGGACCCACATTCTCGGACCCATATCATTTGTTGAATTTGGGTCCGCGCCAGCGGCACTAATTAATCGCGAGAATGTGAGTCCGCGCCAGCGACACTAATTAATCGCAATATTTTATTTAAAAAATATCGCTATAAATTAGTGTCGCTGACGCGAACACACATTCCCGGCCCACACCATTTGCTGAATGTGGGTCCGTGCCAGTTACACTAATCAATCGCGAATCTAAGACATCAAATTAATCAGTTTTTTTAATTAAAATTAAAAATATAATTTTTTAAATGTTATTTTTAATTAAAAAAATATTTTATAGATTTTTTTATTTATGAAAAATATATATTTTTACAATTTTAATTAAAAGATGTTTAATTTTAATAATTTTTTTTTCTTCATATTAATAGGAAAACTGTTTTTTTTATATAAAAAACTATTTTTATATCAACAAAAGAATAAGGAAAAAAAAAGGCAAAATAAAAAATGCTGTCCCAAGACGGTTCGTGGGCGGTACGCCTAGAATTGCTCATTTGAAAAACATAAATGAAATTGGCGGAAAAGCATTTCATACTTGTTAGAAATGCAACAAACACAATTAATGCCCATTACAAAACAATGATAATGGGAAGACTGGTTTTAAGTCGTATTGTGCAGATCTTCTATGTCAGAATGTGTCTTTTTCCCCCATACTATGGAAGTTCGATTATAGATGGATCAGAGTTCAAGGTGAGAAAAGTGAGAAGGTGTGCCTAACTGAGAAAGAAGTTATGATTTGGGGCGTAAGAGATACACAGAGTGGTTTCTTTGAAGCTATAACTGTAAATTGCAGTTATGAATTTCTGATGAGAGTTATTAAATTAGACTAGGTGTAAGCCCGCGCGATGCGCGGGTGAAATGCAATGTGCAATAATTTTTCAATTTTAATTTTTTTTTTCGTTTGTGAGGGGTAGGAGGGAGAAGGGAAAGGGTATATGAGAGAAATATCTATTCAACATGAGCATCAATCAATACGAATGGTAATAAAATGAGAAGACTGTCAAGATACATAAGTTTGAGTCACAACACCTAAGAATTGTGTTTATTGTGAAATATGCAACACCACCTTGAAAGTCCAACTCACCATTTACATATCCTTTAGAATAATATTTGGAAGCCAAATTCATGAACAATATTTAGAAATAAGCCAGGGGTATAATGGAAAAGTTAACCGCCATTAAGGGGTCCCTAAAAAAAATGGCAAAGTCAAAAGAGAAATAAAATGGTGGGAAAAAGACTAAAAGACAAAAATAAACAATTTGTAAAATCAAAATACCCCTAGAATAAATTATAGTCAAAAGGGGTTACAAATATCATTATTACTATCTTTGATATCAGAATTGAAGTATATACATTCCTGATTGATTCCTTGATTTAAAGTCAATTCCTGAACTGAACCCTTCCCGCGTATTATCTACAACCCGGTTTAGGCTATGAATGATTGCAAAGGAGCATCATCTAAAAATTTCATAATCCCATAGGTTTTCAGCTTAGTAAAAAAGGCTGACTTCATCTCATGTCTCCAGTTATGAAGATAACATTTTGGTCAGGGCAATGACAAAAAAAATATATTGTCTAGCTATTGCTAACCTTGACTCTCTAGAGCCTTCTGTCAACATAACTCTCTTTAAGGTCCTGTAATGCTTGATGAATTGAATCTTCATCTTGGCTGGAGTACTTCAAGCATATCAATCGTTGGGCAAAATGGTTAGCCATCGGGACTGAATGATACTGTTGGGAATTTGCTTCCATTCTCTTCACTTCCTACACAGGGAAAATACCCACCACAATAAAATAAAATAAAAAGATATCAATTAAAACATAATCTAAGAAAAAACCTAATAATTCCTACCAGAAGAAGAGAGTGGATAAGTTGAACATAATTTGTTCCTTTAAATAGAAGCAACCCCCATTTAAAATTGTACTGCTGGGAATCTTCTCTACAATATGAATTAAAAAATATCAAAACTCAAACCAATTTGAATAACGGATGGAAACCTGAAAATCTCACTTATCGACATCTCGGGTTCGAAAAGTCTCTAAAAATAATTTTACTACTTAACTGAATCGTTGCGAGAAACTTAAACCCAAATAAAATAACCTCTCTATATCTAAAAAAAGTGCATCAAAATGGTTGGTAATCTCTCAAAGAAAAACAAAATGATTAGTAAAGTCACTCAAATTGACCCTAGACATTAATTTACCTCTGCATCTTTTGCCTTCCAACAAAGAAATTATTCAACGCTAATCCCCCAAGCATTATGAAACACACATAAATGTGTTTTGGATATTATGATTTTGTACTGCAACTGCTCCATTGGAGGTGTGATGCTAAGATCTGCTGGTTCCTCTAGCTTCGGAAGCTACAAATGAGGACCAATTATCACCTGTAAATCGCTTGCCGATTCCACTTCTTTCCCAAGACCTATATCCAATTTCTTTTCTGATTCTTTGTACCTAAGTTTCCTTCTGTTTTCTTCATAACATATTAATTCTTCTTCATCGGGGCTTGCTTTTCCATTTTTAATCAAAACACCATTTGAGAAAATTAAGAAATAAACTGTATAGCATTATCTCTCTCATTAACGTTTGAACCCATTTTCTAACTTAAACCCACTTATCTTAATCTCAATCATGTATTTCATTATATTTATATATTTCTGTAAGAGTCCAACAAATTAATAAACCCATGTCAAACAGGAAAACATCTAACTCACCCTAACGTTGGATCTATTCCTCTTTCATTTATTTTACAATTTATCTCAAGTTCTGTCCCAAGATTTGAAATAAATACAACAATGATACCCAACAAAAAAATGGGGTATATATGAAGATAGAGGGAATGTAAAAATGGATGAAAAATAATTTAACTTGAGCAGGAGATGACTATACCAGAGCTGAAGTCGTAGGTGGATTTTGCCGCTGTAGATGCACATGAATTTGACTTTGAAGTTTGAAGAGCTTTAGTCTTCTCATGTGGTTAGGATTTCGAATTCTATTCCGCGTGAACGTGGGGATTACCCTCGTGAATATGGATAGGAATTGTAATAGTTCTCCATTTCCAATGGTTCAATGCCATTAAATTGCGAGGAAAGAGGACCGTTGGAAATAGTAAGCACCGTTGGAAATAGTAAAGACAAAAAAATGAAAGGTTTTATGTGTAGATAATAGATAATAGATAGTGAAGTGATGTGCCACGTGGATAGGCTAATTGCAAAGCATAATAAATGCCTTGTTTTGCATTTTATAGTATTAAGAGATTACACATGTACCCCTGTGATTTTTATAGTAATAATCAATCCCATTTAACCCTTATAATTGGTTTCAAGTCGGAAGATATTCGTGTGTTACTTTATATCTGTTAAGAGTTTGAACAAGACTTGTTGTTCAAGCCTAATCCCGCTTTAAGAAACTGTGGCAAAAAGTCTTAGAAAATTTATGAAGGAATAATAATGATAAATGAATTATCAATTACTAAAATGTTCCTTAAATATTTTTTTAATACACATTTAATCTAAATCTTTTTATTTTATTCTAAAAAGTTCTCAAACACCCATTTAACCAATATTCTCTAATTTTTAAATGTCCTCGCTAGCGACATCCCCGACCCACCTGACCCCCCTCCACCTTGTCGGCGCTCCAAAAACCTTCACCGGAGCAATTGTTTTGAGTGTTTTTATGTGGTGGGGAGGCTTTTTGGAATAAAATAAAAATCTTGGACTATACGTGTATTAAAAAATATTCGAGAGACTATTTGGTACTTGCCCAAAATAAATTATAAATTCAAGTTACTGCAAGGCACGTTCTAAGAACACTATTTTTTAGGCAATATTTCTCCCTTCCGGATGAAAGCTGTGAGTACACAATGGAGTTTGTAGTAGAAATTCACCTTCAGGATACAATGTAGTGATGTTATTTGTTTGATGCAAACTATGTACGGTTCGATCAAACGAAGAACACTCTGAAATGCTAACCTGATAATGTCAGAAGGTAGAGGACGGAGAGAGGAGAATAAAACAATTTTCAGTGTCCAAAACAGAGGTCTGGACTCTTTTTATAACTATTTTAGTGGTTGTTCATGAATAGTCACCTCCTTTCAGGTGCGCAACTCAATAGACTCGCTTAACATCCTTTGATCAGATCGATTAATAGCAATCATCGATCTGGTTGACTTTGAAAAAACTTTAGGATCCCACGCTCCGAGTGACGACGCAACTTTAGGCTCCAACGCTTTGAGTGACGATGTGCACTTACGAAGTGCCAAGCGTGCCATCAAAGCGACCAATCACACATCGCACGAATGCGCGCTGCGTGTCACGATTGGAAGCACCATATCCAAGATACTTTGACTATAAGACTAATAGTCATCTTTTGTCTTTTTGTTGTATATCATTTCACTTTCTTGTAAAGTTTCTATATGGGACTTTGAAATCACATTCACCTCATTTACACTCATTTTCTTTAACTCTCTCTCTACAAGAAGACCCAATATAAATCCCAATAATATAAACTCACTTAACAATATTAATTCCCAATTTTATTCTCAAAATAAAAACTCACTTACACAATATTAATATTAATAATATATTTTGAAAATTCCAACAATCCCCCTCCATTTCAAAATACACATAAATAAGGAAGAATACTTTTATTATAAGGAATCAAAGATACAAGAGTATAAGGATAATAACAATCATTTTGGAACTATCGTTGAAATCTAGTACATAAATAAGAGTTGTCTTTCGGACTTGAACTTCCACTTAGTGAAAATAATTCAAAGCTTCATCAAGGTATTGTAGTGAACGTATCTTGAACTAAGGACCATCTGAGACGAGTCGGAACCATTACACATACTGATTTATGTGTTGAGGATTATTATGTTAGCACGCACATTAATGGCCTTGTGCTTTTCCTAATTTCATGAGTAGTTTAGGACCGGTCTTAGTTCCATAGAAAGTGGTCACACTTTCATTACTCATATAGGTAAATCAACTTTAGTGATTCTTCGATCCACATTTATATGATTTAGTAAGAATTAACCTTCATCTGCTATCATGTAGAATACCAACACTAGGAACATAGGAACGGACATTTACATATAAGTTCCTAGTGTTCCATAACTATCATTTAACTTATTAGTACACATTGAACTTTGTCTATATTTTCAAGACATAATTTGGGTTCCCACTAAATATAGTTAGTTTATTTTATAGAACTTAGTCGCCATTCATTTTTAGGTGATATATATCGTCTCTCTAATAAGATCTTTAGTCAGGGGATCTGCTAAATTCTTGTTCGTTTTAATATAGTCAACTGTAATTACTCCTTCTTTAAGTAATTGCCTCAAAATTTGATGTCTTAGACTATTGTGTCTAGATTTATCATTATAGGGTTTTCTTGAAACCTTATATATTGTATCCTAGTTATTAAAATCAATCATAATATAAGTACATGGTTTTTCCATAAAGAAATATCAAATAATAAGTTTTTAAGCCATTCCGCTTTTTTACTTGCATATGCTAGGGCTATGAATTTGGATTGAATTGTTGAATTAGACACACATGTTTGTATCATGGATCCCAAGAAATTTTCTCTCCTCTTAGCGTAAATATCCAACTAATCATGGAGTTTGATTTTGTTTCGAGGTTATTCCAACTAGAATCCCTATATCCTTCTAATCAAGATGGATACCCTACACAATTCAAGTCATAATCCATAGTCCTCTTCAGTTATCTAAGTAATCTAGAAACTTCATTCCAATGTTCTAGTTCTAAATTACTTGTAAATCTACATAGTATGCGTACTGCGTAGGCAATGTCTGGTTTGGTGTAATGCATTACGTACATAAGACTTCCAATGACACTCGAATATTTAGGTTAATCCATAGTATGTCCAATATTTTTAATTAATTTGATACCAGGATCAACTGGTGTAGTTGTTGGCTTAAGTTTAAAATGATTATATTTCTTAAGAAACTTTTCAATATAGTGAGATTGAGATAATGCTAATGTATTATCTCTTCTTACTATTTTTATTTAAAGAATTACATCAGCTTCCCCAAGATCCTTGATATCAAAGTTTGATGATAGAAACCTCTTAGTTTCTTTCACATATTTGAGACTTAACCCAAATATATGCATGTTATCCACATAGAAGCAAATGATGACACCAACACTATTGTCAAAGTTACTATAGATAAATTTTTCGGCATCATTTACTTTAAAAACATGGGATATTATTATATCATATTATCAAATTTTTATTCCATTGAATAAGAGCTTGTTTAAGGCCATAAAGAGATTTAGCTAGTTTACACACTTTCTTTTCTTGGCCAGGCAAAGCAAACCTTTGAGGTTGTTCCATGTAAATTCTTCTTCTAAATCACCACTTAGAAAATCCATTTTACATGCATTTAATGAATCGCTAAATTATGAATGGAAGCAAGAGATATTAAAATCCTAATGGAAGTTATACGTGCAATGGGTGCATATGCGTCAAAATAATCAATTCCATGTTTCTGTTTATAACCTTTAGCAACTAATCTTTCTTTAAATTTATAAATTAAACCATTCGGATTTAATTTCCTATTAAATATTTATTTTCATCGAATTGGTTTTGTTCCTGGGGGAGATCTGTAATAATCTAAGTTTAATTTGACAAAATTGAGCCATTTCATCATTGATTGCTTCTTTTAGGAAGATAGCATCCATAGATGTTACCACTTCATGAAATGAAGTCGATTCATCTTCCCCATTAAGAACAGATTTGGTTTTATTCTTAGTTTCAGTTACATCTCCCTCGATAAGATAAATTAAAAAGGCAAGTCCAAATGTCTTCTCAGTTCTTTGTCTCTTACTTCTCCTTGGTTCAATGTCATTCCTTGATTCCAAAGGTGATATAGATTGTGATGAAACATTAGAAGGTGAGGCATCAATAATCGAATTATTGTTTTTCAATTCTTGATTCAGATTACTTGAGTTTTCTAGATGTTCAAAAAATTGTACATCCACCGACTCAATAATTTCTTGAGTTTTCCGTTAAAAAATATACAAGTGGTACTATTGTTTGAGTATCTGATAAAAACACATTTGTAAATCCTATTTTCTAAATTGGGTCTCTTAGGTTTGGATTTTCTTATATAATTAAGACATCCTCAAACTTTGAGACTTTTAAGATTAGGTTTATGATGAAACCATAATTCATATGGTGTAAAATCCTTGTTTTTCAAAGAAACTCTAACTAGAATATAATATGTAGATAAAACTGTTTCACCTCACATAGACAAAGGCAGCCCAGAACTGATTAACATTGCATTTATCATTTCAACCAAAGTCCTACTTTTTCTTTCCACCATTCCATTTTATTGCGGTGTGTATGGTGTCGTAACTTGAATGGATTATTCCATGAGTATTACAAAATTGAATAAACTCATTTTGGTAGTATTAACCACCTCTATCAGATTGTAGGATTTTGATTTTCCAATTTTGTTGAGTTTCAACTTCTTCTTTAAAAACAAGAAATTTCTCAAACACTTCATCTTTACTTATGGGTGGGTGGGGTGGGTGGGTGGGTCTCTCTCTCTCTCTCTCTCTCTCTCTAGAGAGAGAGAGAGAGAGAGAGAGAGAGAGAGAGAGTAATAATCGATAAAAGTTAAAAAAACATTTATTTTCTCCACGAGTGACATTACTCTTCATATCACATTCATCACTATGTATAAAATCAAGCATCTTGGATGCCCTCTCAACAAATTTAAGTTACTTTCCAGTTATCTTAAATCTGCACAAATTTCACATTTATTGTAATGGTCAATTTCCCAATTAGAAATTAATCCTATATTAGTCATATTTTTAATACTTCTATAATAAACATATGTATTATGCCATAAATAAACGGAATCAACCATATAAACAAAACTAATATCATTTATTATATTAAATTTGATCATGCCATTACAAGAGTATCATTTGCCAATAAACTCATACACAAGTTTGAAACCTCTGTTATTGAGATGGTACATTAATCAAAGTAAGAACCTTCCCAAACGTTAATTTCAATTCCACTGTGCCATTTCCAATTAATTTGGTGTGGATGCTATTTGTCATTTTTACTTCCTTTCCATCGATCTATTGATATGCTTTGAAAAGAGAACGATATTTGCATATATGAATGGTTGCGCCGGTATCTAACAATTATCCACTTTCATTATCCATAGAATTTTCTTCTCATACCATCATAATAAGATCTTCAACATTGTTGGTTTCCTTTATCACTTGTTCTTACTTAAATGTCTTCTTTTAAGGTCGAATTTCTCGAGAAAAATGACTCGATTTGTCACAGAAGTATCCTTTTACTTTTTTCTTTTTATTTTCACCCTCGTTCTTGAAATTTGAATCCTTCATTGCTTTAAGTTTGAAATATTTGGTATTTTGGATGTTTGATCTTCAACCATATTTGCCTTGGAATGGTTATCACTTTGATATTCCTTCTACTCCTGAATACTAGAATTTTCTACAATATGAAGATGGCGAAGAAGGGATTCAACCGTGTATGACTTTTCGTCATGATTAATTTTCTTCTTAAATCCATTCCAAGTGGAATGAATTTTAGAAACAACCACGCCCACTTGAAATTAATCTTAAAGATTTATTCTAGTGGCTTTTAGATCATCGACCATTTGTTTGAGTTCATGGGCTTGTGCAATGATAGATTTATCATTAGTCATTTTATAACTCATATAGTTATAAATGAGATACTTACGGTTACTCGCTTCCTCATTTTGATTCTTTTCTCTAATGCCTTCTGTAATTCCTTTGCCATTGGAATCATCTAATGTGTACTTAATAGTTTGAGATAACGCATTAAGAATGTCTCCTCGACACATAAATCCATCTTCTTTCCTCTTCACATGATTTTTCTTGATATCTTCAGTATCTTCAGGTGTGGTCTTGGAATAGGTTCAAGTCCATCATCAAGAATATACGCAAGTTTACGAGATCTATGAAAAAAATGATTTTCTCTTACCAACGGGTGAAATTTTTTCCATCAAAATGATCCAGTCAAACAAATCTTTTGTTGGAAAGCAACAAATGGTTTGTCGATTTTTCATAGATGGCTCCAATCTATTAATGTCTAAAAATGATATATAAATTTGGGCATTATAAAATATAAACCAACTATAAACAATAACAAATAAAAAGATACAATCATAAAAATACTAATCTATAACAAATAGTATAGAGAGATAAGAGAAATAGAATAAATCCAGGTGTTGATGTAAAAAATTAGATCACTCTAATAATTTAATCACAGATAAATAAATGAGACAGAGAATTTTAAAGTGGTTCAGCCTTATAAGAATGGCCTACGTCCACTGTTGCTTTATTGCTGAGTGTTTTGGAATTCTCGATTACAAGTCATCTCAAGAAATTCCGGTCTGGGACCCTCTCTACAATGAGGATTGTACAACGTATTTATAGCCCTGAGGCTGTAATGTGAAAGAGTAATACATTAAATGATATACATATGAAAGGGTAATACATTTAATGCCCTCTTTGCGTGCGCGTCCAAATGATAAGCATTTAATGAGCAGTTAAACTGTTGGTATCTTGCTTCGAGGTGCAGCTCGAACCGCCATGAGTTGCTCGGACCGCCTAAGCTTCTCGGTATTTAAGAGTTCCTCGGAGAGGCATTGTTCCTCGGAGCTTGTGAGTTCCTCGGGGAACTAGTCTTCCTCGGTGTAGTCTTGTTCCTCGGAGCGAGTGGGTTCCTCGAAAGTGTTTGTTGTTGCCATGTAGATAGCCACGTGTCTTCATATGATTGGTCCATGTCAGCAAAATAATTTTGGTATCAACACCAGGTTTACGTGGTTCATCCGAAAGAGGTTCCTACGTCCACAAGTGCAAGTGTTGATTGTATAATTTAAATGGGTAAAAGTCATCGATGAAGACTGAAATACAATCTCTCAAGTTCACTCGAGAGTTAGACAACATAAAGGTCTGGAAAAAATATCTCGATTGTAACACCCCATACTTTTATGGGTATTTAAATTACATGTGTGACGGTAATTTAATAATTTGAGAAATAACCTGATTGGATTAAATATTAATTGACAAGTATTTGATTAATATTTATGTATACTATATTTACTCAAAAGATAAGTAAATGAAATAGTATAATTTTATATCATGTCGTAAGTGAGTAAAAGCGACGCGTCGATAGTATTTTATTCGGGACATGCATATGGAGTAGTGTTGGGAATAAAATAATGATTTTTGTTAAGTGACTCGAATGGTGATTTTGAGTGCATGATTGATCCGGAATGGGTCAAAATAGTCAAAATTAAGTACCCAGAGGTAGTGATTAGGTTCCGGGGACTTTTTAGACTAGTTGGGGCATGCATTCGGGTACACAAGTCATTTTACAATTGGGTCTACACCCAATTTTGGGATTTTGGGTAGTCAATGAAAGAGGGGGCAACCAAACCCCCATTTATCTAACCTAAAAGCGAGAAAGAAGAAGAGGAAAAAGAGAAGGAAATATATGGAAGTTATCTTTCTAATGAGCTTTGAATGAGGTCAATTGGACTTCTGTAGAGTGACTTATAGTTGTTTTAGTGCAAGGTGTTTAATCTTCCAGAATAGCTGAGTTACACAAATTTTTGAGTCAATTCAAATGCATACCATTTTCAGTGTGCTTTGAATTAGATGATGGGATATAGATTAAAATAAAGGTATGGATCTTAACTTTGTACTGAGCTTTAATTGAAGTCAATTGGACTTCTGTAGAGTGAGTTATAACTGTTTTAGTACAAGGAGTTTAATCTATTAGAAATTAAAGTTGTGAGAATTTGTGATTTTTAAGAGTCTAATGGGATAAAGACCCTTAGGATTCGAATGGGAATTTTGGATGGAATTGGGATACAATCTAGTGGTGATAAGCTTAATATTTTGAATGTAAAAGAAATGTTATATTTATATTATAAGTAAGTGAATACTCATGGAATTGGAATAAGTAAGTGAATACTTATGAAATTAAATTGAATGTTTATATTCGGGAAGTATAGGCTAGTGTTACGAGAGATATGCACGATTAGCCGGATTGTATTGTATATATATACGGGTATATAGAGACAATATATAAATGATATGTTTATAAATATATCTGTGTGTGATTAAAATATTTATGTGAAGCATACCCCTCTAGTGCTGTCATGAAAAGTTGCACGATGTCGGTGAGGCCCCTGGCTTGAGGATCAGGGAGCGTATAGTCCCCAGGTCATAGAGTCCATTTTATATTGTGTGATTTTTATCAGGGGTGAGACATGGTGGGTATGTGTCGTTCTCATTTCCAGTGAGGAACTATAACCGCTTCCCATATGTTGTGATTTCATTTTTTACCAAGTCGATGTGAGAGTCTGACCGCTGGTACTCGAGATGGTATGTGAGTAATTCTCTGACTGCATCCATTGAGTTATAGCTCTGAGGGATGGTTATTATACTTATATACTATGTGATATATAAGTATGGATATACTTTATGGGTATATATATATATATATATATGTGTGTGTGTGTGTGTGTGTGAGATGTGAAACATATATATACGGACATAATAAAGAATGGAATCTGAGATATATTCTGGATCTTCCGGGGGTATAAAATCCGGAATAAAATAGGTGATATACTTATATAAAGATGAGAATATTATATACGAGGTTAATAACACTAAAACATGAATATTGTAAATAACTAGTGAACGTTATTCATAATGTAAGGATGAATCATAAGTGAGAGATTATAATGTATAAGCTCAGGCGATAGCTTAGAATATTTTATATTACGCAGCGTACGTGTTAGCGTATGGTGACTTGGGAGTTATGCGAGGTGCTAGTTAGGCTGGGTAGCTAATTATGGTGTTTTAAAATACATGCGTTAGGTGTTCACTATTAGATGAGAGGTGAGAGGTATCTCATGTGAGTGTGACACCAATTTCAATATGGAGAGTATCATATTTTAAATATTAAATTATGTTAAGCACTTGCTAAAATGTTTTTCAAAATCCGGGATCTGACGCGTATTTATTTTTCTTTTTCTTCTCCTTTGTATACTTTTTAGGTATCCAGACACAGGGATGCCTGGATGATTATTCTTTCGAGTCGGACGTTGATGCCGCAACGGTGGATGTTGGTAGGAAATTATTTAGATGCTTATATCCTTGTGATCTAGATACGAGGTACTGTTGTAATATTCGGGCATATTGCCCAATTATTATCTTTTTATTTCATTTGCGGCATTTTTCTTTTACGCTTATTCAATATGGTTGTATATATGTTTTATCGAGAGTTATTGGTTATTATTTATTTATTCACTTCAGTTGTTTATATCTTTATATGTTGGTTTTACTTGTGTGTTTTAGTTAAAAATATTAGAAAGTTTAAAATTTGGAGGCAAGGCTAATAAGTTATTAGTAATTAAATGGTTTTCGATAGTGATGCTAAGAATGAAACCATTTGAGATTCATGTTTAATTTGATATATGACTGATCACCCGGTATTTTATTAGGAGGGGTGTCACATCGATCCCCACCCCAAAAATGGTATAGTGGGTTATTTATAGGTTGCTAGAATGGAGAGAATAGAGAGGGGCATGTGTCATGAGTTTATAGGTTAAGCAGGTACACTGTTATATGCAAGTGGGAGAATAATCATGAAGTTAGTTATAAATCACATGGGGGAATATTTGCATATCTCCCTTCGATAGGGTGTGCTGCTGACGCCATCCACTCATAAAATACGTGTGTGCCTTCACGGTGTTACATGATAGTGTTAACTGTTGTGAGTTAGCTGGGTTAAATTTACTGTATGTGGTGCTGGGATCGACCAGAATTGCACTGGATGACAAGATGGATAATCGATCCAACCTCTTTCAGGAAATAAATGAGGTCATTTATCATCTTCTAATTGGTTCATGGGCCCTACCATATTCATGGTACATTAATGATAAAGATATATAATTGGTATATATTTTACATGCTTATTAACATCCAATTATTATTATCTCCATAGTATTCATTAAGATCTATTAGAAAAATATGTACGAATGTTTACAAAAACTATTACACTTTACGTTGCAGTTCAACAAGTAGCATCGCCTAAATGGAAAAAGGTTTTAACAAAAAACTTGCATAAGTGTCACAAGGTAGTACTATATATATATATATATATATATATATATATATATATATATATATATTTAAATAAACCTTTTAGACTCTAAGTTGTAATGTCGAGTTTAATTTTCTTTTCATAGATATATATCAAATGTCGTTAACCAAATTTTAAAGGGAACTTCTCATTGGATTTAAAAAATAATAATTTAAAGATCTTTTGAATCAATAGAACAAAACTTGTACTTAAATTAACATTTCACATCAATATATGAATTGCAGTTTATTTTAATGAAACAAATATTTAGGTTAAATATTAATACATTTGAGATAGTATTATTTGGGACGATCGAGTCAATTTCTCCCTTAAAAGGACCATTTGAGATGGATTTTAATTACCGACCCTCAAAGTAGATATATTATATTTTTAATCGGGACGATTTTTATTTACCGTCCTTTACGTGAGTGAAATTTTTAGTGCCATTTTTTGCGAACAAATATAAACCACGGATTTTGATAACCATTCAATTTGAGTCACATTATATCTTGGATTTATAAAATCGTCTCATTTGATTAATTATAAAAGGGATAGACTTTAAGAATTGGACCATTTAGATTATTTTACACCACGAAAAATTGTCCCATTTCATAAATTGTAAAAGGGGCGGAAGAAAACCGTCTCGTTTGATTAACTAGGTTCTTTTTTTGCTTTTACTTTTCCCCCTCTTTTAATTTTCCCTCTTCGTGAAGAAACGATATGGCCTGATCTAAAAAATCCCATTTCCTCTTACTTCCCCATTTCCATCTCTCTCTTTCTTCTCCGTCTTTCTCCTCGATCTCCCTCCCCCAACAGTGCCTCCGCCCCTACCCCTGCCCTGTCTACTTTGCCCCTACCCTTGTCCTTGTCCCCGTCGACGCTGTCATCTCCTCCGCTCTGCCCCACCATTAATAACACTTATCCATCTTCTCCATTAGTTTACAGATTAATTTGATGTTAGTTTGTGTAGATTTGTTAGTTTACAGATTAGTTTTTCTATATACAGATTATTTTATTTTAGAGATTATGAATTATTTTTTTAATTAATGTTAATTTAATATATTAGTTTGTTTATTTTTTGCGTAGATTATTTAATGTAGATTAGTGTGTTTCGTTTTTTATTTTGTTGTGTAGATTAGTTTAAATCTATGAGCATACATAACTCTTAATATGGTTTAAATATTTTTTATGAGATATTTGACCGTGTCAGTTTAGATAATTAATTTGACTACTAATCTTTTTACTGTAAAAAGATTGAACTATATTTGGAGTTTTATAAAAGATAATTATTTGTTTCCGTGTCCCCAACATGTTGTGTCCTATTTTTTTTAAATCTATCTTGTCGATGTGTCGATATTGTGTTAGACACAACACCCATGTCCGTGCTTCATATGTTTAAAATAATACGATATTTAAGTGTATTTGAGTCATTCATGTAAAAAAAATGGAAGCTCGACTTTTAGAATTAGTTGTAATGGGTTAAAAAATTTATGGTGAACGTTTTTGGGTTTTCTAAATGAGGAGTGACCTTTAATCTTGAAATCAAATAGGATGTTTAGTGGAATTGCCCTTAAGTTAATTACTCAATCAATCTCATTGCAAAATCGAATTTAATTGAGCCGAATGTATATAAAACCTCATTTAGTATGGGTTTGAATTATTTTTGGGTTTGAATTAATCCTCATTCAGTATCTATTGTTAATATATGCGATTGATAGTGTATGGACAAACTTAACTCATGGTTTAAATTCATCCTTTTAGTATCTATTGTTAATATTTTTTTCGAAATATTGTACCTGTTATATTAGATAATTAGTTTGACTAATAATGTTTTTAGTCTAAATAGATTGAACTATATATGAAATTTTACCAAAACAAATATTTATTTGTATTTGTGTCCTCGATATGGCGTGTCCTATTTTTTTAGATTTGGCGCGTCGACGTGTCTGTGTCGTGTCAAGCACGACACCCATGTTTATGCTTTATAAGTTTAAATTAATGTGTTTTTCAAGTGTATTTGAGTCGTTCATGTAGAAAACAATGAAAACTCGACTTTTAGTGTTAGTTGTAATGGGTTCAAAAAATTAAAGTGTAGCTTATTGTGTTTCTTAAATGAGAGGGTGGCCATTAAACTTGAAATAAAATATGCGGTTTAGTGGAATTATCCTTAAATTAGTTAATCAATCTCATTGAAGAACTTAATGTAATTGAGCAGGATTTATATAAAATCTCGTTTAGTATGGGTTTGAATTATTTTTGGGTTTGACGGGATGATTGTTAAAATGGTTTAACTTTTTTACCTTTGTATTATGTTAGTGAGAACTTATTGAGAGTACAAAAATTGATGATTGAAAGGGATATTTTTATTAAATATTTTTTTCTGTATTCATGTTTTTCCCGTTTTTTAATATTAGTAGTTGTCTTATAAATGTTGCGTTTAAATGGTTTTTGATATTATGACAGGAAACAAAGTGGCCTTCTGTAAATTTTAATCATATCCATGTATGGATTCTGAAAAATTGAGTTGTATCATTACTTGCAAAAATATGAGAAACAAATACCATAACAATATTTGTTTGAAAAAATATTCTAGGCACTACCATCGTATTGGGATAAAGCAAAAGAATTTAAAAAAAACATAATCTAACATGTGGAGAAAAATTAGTAGAGCAATTAGAGGAGGAAGATCGAGAGTTTGCATCATTTATGGATACAACATGAGCAACATAAAATGAGCCCAAATTTAAATATGCGAGATCGTATGCATAAGAAAGAACGAGTATACAACACTCTATAGAGGAGAGTTTTTTTTCCTAATATAATTGTTCTCGTGCATACGATTTTGAGTTCGATTCCACCCGTGTCGACAATTTCATCCATTCACAAAAGGATAAAATGCGGTTAGCTCAATATGATGAATTTAGAAGATATTCTAGAAGAAATAAGCAGGTATTAAAAATGCATAAAATCAAAAGAAATACGATGTAATGTAACTTTTCATTTTGCGTTTTATGTATAGTGTTTATTCAAATTTATTTTAGCATATATGTTTTCTATACAAATCTATCATGTCAACTAAATACCCTTATCATCACGTAGGAGTAAGTGGGTCACATGATTCTCAAGCATAAACGATCCTCCCTTATGCTCGGACATCAGTAGGATCACATCAGTCCCAACAACAGTTATCTCAGTCAATGACATCCCAGCCCTCAAAAAATGTGATTGTGCATGCATGTACATGTCTACCTATCTATATTGTTTATTTCTTAAGAACACAATAATCCAACTTCAATATCTATTAAATAAGCCATTGCCCCTTACTTGTTCTCCTTTTCATTTCTCCATATATGATTATCCTATTAGTTGGTAAAAATTTCTTCCAAAAATCTACCATAAAAAATTGTTACAAATAAATTATGCTACAATAAAATTATGCAAAAAATGTGAAAATATACAAAAAAAAAATTGTCAGAATTGTGAAAATCTACCAAAAATATTTTACTTTCAATAGTGTCGGATCTCTATCATGTTTTATTTTGGTAATTATTCATGTCATCTTTTCTTATAGCTTTCGATCAGGTAGTATGGAGGCTAACCCATCATCAATTCAAAGTGGTCCCGCTTCTAGTAAGAAATGTAAAGGGTTTTCCATACCATGAAAGAATGGGACAATTTTCAAAAATTGATAATTGGGTGGAACCATGACTATAAACAAATTCAACCCAATGGAAGAATCTTACGAATTAGTTGGGATACTTCGCTCGCCAAGCATCATTATTTCCTTTAGAATTGGAAGACTGGAGAAAAGTGTCGGAGGAAAATGTCGATGTAGTTTGGAAGAATGTGAAGGTAATTGTCTATTGTCATTAAGTTATACATCATTCAAATGATTTATTTATATTATTTTATTCTTTGGGCAATACAAATGACCCGGAAGGATTTAAGACGATTTATTTCAAATGGTGGACAATACTTGGAGGAACTTTAAGTATCATATGAAAAGGATAATTATGAGGCATATGACAATGATAATGGGCGACTTACGTATGCACCTCTCCAAGTTAATCTCGATATATAGCCTAATTTAGTGACTCGTTGGGGTAAAGAAGATACGATGGTATGACATATATAGAAATACTTTCTAGTTATTTATGTTGGATGTTTATATGTATCAAAATTGTAACATGGTTTAACTTATTATATAGCGAGTGGCGGGCCAAAACACTAAAAATAGGGCCAACATTTGTTCCCACCCTAGTATTGGGAGAACGCCAATTCCTCAAGTTGTAGAAAAGGTTAACATCATATTTTATATTCGTTACACATTATTTT
Organism: Sambucus nigra; assembly: GCA_949130495.1. Taxonomy (NCBI): domain Eukaryota; kingdom Viridiplantae; phylum Streptophyta; class Magnoliopsida; order Dipsacales; family Adoxaceae; genus Sambucus; species Sambucus nigra. The sequence continues at coordinate 239,397,386 of OX422221.1, read as the reverse complement.
ATCATTATTACTATTATTAATGCAATATGTTTTTATCCTTATCTTACATCAAAAATAATAAATGAAAAAAAGCCAGCTTACCAAACAATAAGCATAGTTTGTTTAGAGAGACTCGAAATTTAACGGATCAGACATAAAGTATGTAGGATGGAGAGGTTGGTATAGAGGTATTATATCTTAGTGCCCATTCTTATTGTCTATTAATAAAAAATATTGCAATAAGCGTTTTATGTTATATCACGTTAATTTAAAGATCTTTTCTTAATTTGTAGGAAGATATACCAAGGCAGTTCGATGCGATACCAGAAGAACAACAGAATGACCCTGAAGTGAGATATCAAATCTTTGAGGATATCATTGGTCATGATGGACATGTACGATAATTATATAGGGGAGTTGGTATTCGACCGACATCTATAAGTTCCAGGGCTTCTCACTGTTATGAGAGTGAGATCGAATAGTTTCAACAGAGGATTGAGGAGGGAGATAATCATCATCGTCAAGAGATGGATAAGAGGATTGAGGAAGGAGAGAATATTCATCATCAAGAAATTGATGAGATAAAAGAACCAATGTCCTAGAGCACCAATAAATTGTTTCGTAAGATGCAAAATGAAGGATTCTCACTATCATCAGATGACTCATCGAGTACTTCTAAAACACAATTGTAGGGAACTAGTATTCTCATTTCTCATCACTATCCAATTATCTTGCGTAGTATTGAAATTTGGACATGAGTTTGGTGGAACTACTTTAATGTTGAAACTTACATTTAAAGATAATATTGTATTGAATTGGTGGAAGGGATGAGAATTAATTGATTATTATTGCGTTATTGAATGTAAATATGATGATTAAATAAGTTGGTTTTCATGTATAAATAAAGGAGATGATGCCCATATTTTTAAAATTTGTAAAGAGTTTTCAAAATGATTAACTAATATAATAGCGCTATTTTATTTTACTATAAAAAAATAATTTTACTATAATGTTATTTTGATAAATGATTTTTTATTAATTGCAGGTTATGTAGAAGCATATGATTCCCCGAATACTTTCAATGCACGGTTCTAGGGAACTTGATTATGATTCTCATTTCCCATCATTAACTAATTATCATGCATAGTGTTAAAACTTAGACATGAGTCTTATGGAACTACTTTAATATTGAAACTTACTTTTGAAAATACTATTGTTTTTAATTGGTGGAAGGGATTGAAATTGATGTATTATTTTTTGCAGTTAAATGTGATTATGATTATTAAACATGTTATTTTTCATGTATAAATAAAAGAGATTCTACCAAAATTTTTTAAAAACTATATAGAGTTGTCAATATGATTGACTAATATATTTAGAGTTGTTTTATTTTATGATAATATTATTTTACCATACAACTTTTATTTTACTATAATTGTATTTTGATAAATGATTATTTATTGATTGATGGTTATGTACAAGCAATTAAATAGACAAGATTTTTAGCATGGCTATTATATTTATGACATTAAGAGAAGTTTTCTAGCACGGCTACTAAATCTATAATCTTAATTTAGGGATGACTTTTATTTTGACAATTTGATTTCTTATTGATTAGTATGATTTTGTAATCATTTAAATATTTCGAATTGAATGCGATAATTGTATGTACTTGTTGATTTAAAGATTTATTTTGGGTTATTGCATGTACTTTAATGGAAGAATTTATTATTGGATACGTGTTTCAATGAATAAAGTTGATATATTAGGTTTATGGTTAGATGACTTAACTTGTAATACAAATTACATGTAATTTATCATTAGAGCATGCAACATCCAGTAATATAATTTTTTATTCCAATGTTTTTATCAGTTGGGACGGTATAAACCGATTTAATTTTTTTACAGATTCTAGGGACTACTTGAGATGGATAAACCAACCTTATTCTTTGCACGGGAGCGGAAAGTTTTTCGCAGGAGTTCCTTTTGGGACTTTTTTTCATTCTTATTACCATATGTAAAATGTCCATTAATTAGAATTTAGTACGCCAAAGTCCTCCCTAAATAAATTTACGACGTCGATTATAAAGGACGATTTTTAGTCATTGCAAAATTGGTCCTAAATACTCTTTTGGGATGGTGAAAATGCTTTTAAGAACGATTTTTTGCCATCCCTAATAACCAATTTTCTTGTGGTGCATGTCACACACGCATCAAATATGAACCGTTAGCAAGTATATAAAATGTCTATGCTGGTTTAGTACTCTTTTCGAGAAAGACGTTAAAATGATGCTTTATGAAAACTATAATAATAAGGCATTCACACATGCTTGAGCTGTTATTAAATGAAAATATATTTTGTTGGCAAATCGTGGTTTACCTTAAACAATTTCCAAGATGGGTATTTCGAACTTTATGAAGTGCCAAATCATGTCAAGTTTTGAATGGCGTTTCTACTTAGGATCGATAAAAAAAAGTGTAAACTTGGGACTGGGTATTAAGTAATCACAATTTCGAGGACTGAATGCCAAAGCGCCCTTTAAATAATATTTATAATTAAACTTTGTATGAACCACATTCTCCAGCTTCTTATTCTATTGCCTTAGTCTTCTCCAAGCTTTTGTGCACTATATTCAGTTAATGGTTGTCAACATCGACTCCCGAAAAGAATTTTTATTACTTATAAATAAATAATGTAAGCGACATAGAATTTCAGATTTTATGAAAACTTATAATGTATTTGACCCACCATCTTTGTCTTCTTACTCAAATCTTTTTAAGATCTATACAATAGAATGGTTGTAAATGAAAAATGCGTTACTAAAGTCACTTATTGAAAATAAACTATTTAAGTAACTCCGAGTTGTTTTTTGAAGAAACTCTTTTCTTAAATCAAAAAGCATTAATCACAAGAAGTATTTAATAAAACAGTATGTACGAGATCTTATTCAAGATTTAGGCAACAAGTTTAAAAGATAGTTTAAACAAGTTTTAAACACAGCACAACCAAGACTGAGATGAGAAAATGTAGAAAGATTCTATTCACAATTTTTTACGTGGTAAAACGTCACCAATTGAGGAAACATCCACGACTCCCTCTACGGAGTAAAATGAAAAATCCACTAAAACAAATTTATGAGTTACAAACTATATAACTAACATGCAAACAACTCAGACCTATATAAGTTTAGGAATGTACCCTCTGGTGTCCTTATAACTTCTCTGCAGTTCTGATTGTAGATGTAGTTCTCTCAGTTTGTCAACTTCTGATTTGTTCCAGCACTTTACGTCGACTTATGATCACAAGATCTTATTACCAACACTTTTCGTGTTGTAGGGTGTAAGTGTTTGTGGAGGTGCTTTCTAACACATGCATGCACACACACTTATTAAGTACAAACAGTCCTAACAAATTACAGTTACACTATATGCTGTGATCTTTTCTTTTCTTTCTTCTTACAAAACTTTAAACCTTATTTGACCTCTCAATTAATCCCAGAATCCACGGATATCTTTCTTAGAAATTAGCCAAGATCTTAATCAATCTCAGTTTTGAAAAGATTTTCGAGATTGAAAACCTCCAAGTGAGATTCCAAACAAGGTCAAAGGTTTAGTTTTACAAGAACAAGAAACAGAAAGCATTTATTATCGATTTCAAAGTAAGAAAACGTTTTAGAGAAAATAATCAACAATATATTTCTCAAGATGAGAAATAAAAAATGAAACTAAGTGTAATGTAACATGAATAACTCAGATCTGAGATTTCTATGAAATCAAAAACTAGATCTAAGTAAAAGTCTAAGTTAGAAACATGATCTCACGAACACAAGGTTACAGCAACAAAAATAACTCAACTCAAACTCTCAAACACTCAAGAACACTCAGGGTAGTGTTTATGGATATGGTGTTTGGGTTAGGTTTGAAGAGAATTTAGACGAATGAAGTTAGAGTTTCTAACGTTCTTTCTCTCTCGGGTTTCTCTCTTCTCTCTTCTCTCAGAAACAATGAAATGGAAAAAGTCTTCGAAGTCTGAGGTAAGGGTCTTTTTTATAGTGGGAGGAGAAGGTTCGAGATATCTGATCAAAACCAAGGGCTGGGATCGAGTCAATATAAATTGACTTGAATCTAAGGGCTCACACAAGGCAGTGCTTAAACGAACGCTGATTGGCTTAAAAAGTTACACGGGGATTCATCAAGGCAACATGCAGACCATTGATAAAATATGATCCAAGGGATGATAACACACGCGTCTATTGTCTTAGTAAAGAAACACACTTCTAACCAATCAGAGGGCAACAGGTGTTGGCCAGTTAAGGGATATAAAATGCGCATCCAAACTAATTACAAAGTATACCCTGAAGTCTCTGCCGCTTTTGGATTCTACCCAAGGTAACATTAGGCCATAATATACAACAAATAATATTAAGAGATTGACCCCAAAACTTTTAAATCAAGTTTTAATTATTAAAACATGGTTTAAAAATTGTTTAAAAAATCCCAAAAAATTATTGAAAATCAAATTGAGGGATTTAAACACACTCAACACATGTACACACATTATAATGCAATATAACATGCATGAATTGAATTCTAAGTGTGTGAGTGTTGGCAATAGTCTCTTGATCACTACAAGAAAGAGAGATGAATAGGCATATCAATTTATGAGGTTCTTTGGTTTCTAGGATGGACACAATTTTGTCACAATTTCCAAACTAGATGAGCACTTATACAATATAGACTCAAGTAAGTCAAAGGTATAAGGGCTTCAGTAAATTCACTCCTTATACAAAATTAATTATTGTTAATTACAATTGTTCTAGAAGATAAATGAATCTCATGTTTATAACATTTTTCTTTACCGCGATAGAGGAATGCAACTAATCAAGCATTCTTTGTATTCTTAGTGTCATATCAACAAACAATAATATGAAATGTCCCAGAGTTGACCCACAGTTGAGAGATGAAATAACTCTTTACACAACAAAAATACCCAAAAGGAAATACTTAAGAACCCTACCCAAAATCAAACATTTAAAAATTTTAACGAACCATACGAAAATAGTGGAACCAAGAATTTTGGTGTTTCTTTATTTATTTCCCTAAGTTATTGCAAGTTTTCTTAACATATCAATTTCCCACATTTTCATTTAAATGATTATGGCATTAATAAAATTATAAAGCCTAATATATATATATATATATATATATATATATATGTGTGTGTGTGTGTGTGTGTGTGTGTGTGTGTGTGTGTAAGGATATATATGTATGCCTTATTTATAAGTACTCCAACATATTAACATGTACCGTAAATGAAAGAAAAATTTAAACATCGAATCATCAAGTAAAAAAGAAAAACACGAAATCAAATAATAAAGCAACCAAAAATATGAGAATTTCAAACTATTTTGAAGTTTTCTCGGAAATACCTTGTTTAATAAAAAGGTGGGCGGTCAATGGTTTATATATGATCTGCAATGGATGTAAAAAAATTGTTTCTTATAATTAATGGAGAGAGAGAGACCTGATGGCAAGGGTTTCACAATAAGAATTCTTGAAGAAACCTGGTGGATATATGTTGTGCAGACTGTAAGGACAAATTTTTAATTGAGTTAATTTGTAGTGTTGGCTTAATTTCGAAAAAAATAATTTGAGTCATAGGTTAGACGTTCATGTTATATTTCAAGCCTATGACATTTGAAGAAGTTGAAGACATAGCAACCTAGCCTAAAGTGAAGGTATCACTAGTGTTGATTTTCGTGCCAAGTTTAATGTCATCAACTTTGTGACATTTTTCAAGGCCTCCAAAGGTATGAATGCACTATATATATATATATATATATATATATATATATATATATATATATATATATATATATATATATATATATAAGATCTTGGAAAATTATTTTAGGTGTTAATATTTTTGTTAAATTCTTTTTGAATTCATACTATCTAAATATTTTGTTCTCGGACACCTTTTCGTAGAAAAATCATAACTAATTCAAAAAAAAATCAAAAAAATACGACACTGATGGTCTTGCATTCGTATCGAAATTATCTAGAATCATGGCATGAAATATATTTAGAAAGGTTTTCGGATATCCTCGTTCGAACGAACATCAAACATGATTTCAGACATCTTTGGATTGTGGGCATAGTGGAACCCTCAGCAACAAAAATTGCATTAACAATTTTGAGTGACTGGAAGGAAGTCTCAATAGCTTCTTCAGCGGCTTCAATATACGAGAATGCAGCAGGTTTAGTGACAATATATAGAAAACTTCGATGTTTTCTCGTTAGAAGTTTCGTTCGAACGAACTTCGAACGAAATGACGCAGTTTTTGACATTTTTTTTGAAAAATTTCCATTTCCCCACTACTTTTTCCTAATAAAATTAGTGCGGGAACAACTTTTTCATCACAACTTTTTCATTACTTTAAAGAGGGTTGAGAGCTAAATTCTTCCAAGAAAAAGTCTCCTTAGTTTTTGTTAAATATATTTAACCTTTAGAACAAAACGAAGTGTTTTACACCCAAAATGTTAGTTTAGTTTAAATCTAAGTTCCTATAGATATATATCTTTGCTTGGAGATAGTTCGGCACCGGGTTCTTCTCTACTCTACAAGGAGATAGTTTGGGCTCCTTCTCTACCCAAAAAGGATATAGTTTTCGTTATAGTGTGCTCATACGGTGAAAGGCACCGTATGTGGATTGATGGTAACAGGCCCTATTGGTGGATTCTAAGATTCTGGTGGACTCTGAAGTTGTCGACTAGGTAGAGGTTAAAGAAAAAAGGACCGTCGAGGACTTGTAAGCAGGGTCGTCCGAGGTTTTTTTCTTTGTGGGTTTTCCTCGTGCATCACGGTGTAGTGTGTTTGTGATTTATCTTATCTTGAAAAAAAAATCACGTTGATGCATACTAGGTTTATCAAGATAAAATTGGTTTAAATTACAATCATAGTTTAATTTGGTGCTAATTTAGTTTGGGTTAAGTTTAAATTTAATTTAATTCAAGTCGACATTAATTTAATTTGATAATATTCATACTTATTTTGTTTAACTTGAATTGGATTGAATTTTGTTTAAGTGAACTTAAAATGTTTGTGTAGTTTAATTTCACTTTAAGTTTAATTTAATTTTTCTTGTGTTTGATTGTGCTTTTAAAGTTAAGAAAATTAAATAATTTTTTGAAAAATTAAAATTTGGTATATCATTGAACCATCTCATATTTTTTAGTTTAAAATTTGGGCGCATCCGCCTCCCATCAAGTGGTATCAAAGTTAGGAACGCTAAGTTGTTGCGTTTAAGTTCCTTTTGGGCATTTTGTTTTAAAATAGAAAAGATGCCTTATACTAAATTTCCTGTTTTTTATAGTTACCACATGCTAGCACATGAATCCTCACTTACTATATCTTATGAGTAATTGCTAGCATAGCTTTTGAGCTATATGTCATATATTATTGCTAGTTGTATGCTTGTTTGTCATTTTCTAGTCCATGCTTCATTAAATATGCTTTGCTAGAATTATGACCTCTTTATCTTTTGTATTTTACCTTCTACATTTTTGGGTACCGAATGAAAAATACAAAAAGATTTTTATTTATCTTTTGAGTTAATTTTTGTGTTTGATTAAAATTTTTGAAAAAGTCAAAAAGTTTTTTTTGTGTGTGTATGTTAGTTTGACACACTTTTTGTGGCATATACTTGTGTTGAATCCTCATTTTTCGCTTCCATGTGGCTATAACTTTTGGTTGGGTATTTCAACTCTTAAATTGTTCTTTATAACGATTAAATGAAGTCGTTTGAATTTGAATTGCTAAAAGGATTCTTGTTTTTATGCCTCTTTTGCACACATGCACGAGCTCCTTGAATTTTAACTTCACATGAATATTTGAGCTAAGTGAGATGTTCTCCTACCAATTTAGTCATCCATGTATTTTGTGACTATAGAGGATTTGTGCATGTTATTTCGCTGCACATGAGTTTTATGTGTGCAAAGAAATATTTTATATATGATAGTGCACGGTGAAGGGCTACGAAAGGAAAAATCATCCTTTGCGATTAAGCCACCGTTTGTAATGGACCTAAAAGAAATATGTGGTCCAAAGGCCTAAAAGAATAATATGGCATTAAAAGAAAAATATAGCCAAGGTCTAGTTGGTTTATATTGATATTCCCATTCAAAAGAAAAGAAAGAATAATATTATATTTGAGGGAGTTTGGATGGGATATCAACGGTTTTGCACAACGGTTTTGTCACGACTCTATTGGTTTGTAGAATCTTCAATATGCTCGGCTTGTATGCATTGTGCTTGTTTTGTTCTTTGAGTTCAATCCTTTTTTCACATAAGGATTTATATATATTTGATAAAGTTTGCAATCAAATGGAACCCCTTGAACATGTTTAAGTGATTGGGTCATAATTTAATTGTTGCAAGCTCACACCCCTTTACTTCCGATTCCATATGAGACAATTATGCCGTAAGAGTGTGGAAAGCTCATTTTATTTTGTGTTATGTCATTTGTGTTGTTTATATCTACATATATGTGTGTTTTTGCTTCCTCAATATCTTTTATGTGTGTGTGTGTGTGTGTGTGTGTGTATATATATATATATATATACCATATTTTATTTGTTTTGAGTATTTGTCTTGCTATCTAGTCCATGTATGCTTTAAATTCAAAATTGGTATCTATCTTGTTGCGAAATTTTGGTTTGATATCCCATGCTTAGCGCAATACATTTTAAGTGGTATCTTTTTGTTATCGCATCATAGTTGGTATCCATTAATATTTGTTGGGATTAGTTGTACTTTATTGTTTCCCATATGCTTTAACATCCTTCTCTCATTATACATCATTGCATGTTTAACTTGTTTTCCCTTGGTTCATAACCCCTGTGTAGTCTTAAGGGGGAGAAATGGTATTTTCCTTAATTAGGGGAGAAATAAGTGATTTTATAATTCTTTAGCCTTTGTCTATTCCTGAACAAAAAGGGGGAGAAATGGTATCTAATTTTTTGAACTTGGGGAGATCTAACTTGGGGGAGACGTCTTTCTTAGGTAGATCGTTGTTAGATAAAGGGGGGAATTAATTAAAGGAGAGTATTATTATTTTATGCCCTTTAATTCGCTATATTCCTTATGCGTTTAATGGTGTGCTTAAGTGTGCAGGAATTCAACTTTAGTGGCATTACTTAAAGCGGCAAAGGATTTCCTATGAGTCGAGTCAAGCGTCTGTATTTTTTGAGGGTGGGATTGAGTCTAGATGTGCTTGACGGCCCTTACAATTTTTATGTTTGGTTTTTACCCGGAATAGACAAAGTGGGAGATTTGTAAGGACACATTTTCAATTGAGTCAATTTATAGTGTTAGCCTAATTCCGAACAAAACAATTTGAGTTATAGGTTAGACATTCATGTTAAATTTCAAGCCTATGACATTTGAAGAAGTTGAAGACGTAGCGGCCTAGCCTAAAGTGAAGATATCATTAGTGCCGATTTTTATGCCAAGTTTCACGTGATCAACTTTGTGACATTTTCCAAGGTCTCCAAAGGTATGAATATATATATATATATATATGATCTTCGAAAATTATTTTGGGTGGGTATTTTTGTTATTTTTTTTTTGAATTCATACTATCTAAATATTTTGTTATCGGACACCTTTTCGTAGAAAAATCATAACTAATTAAAAAAATCAGAAAAATATGAAACTGGCGGCCACGCGTTCGCATCGAAATTATCTAGAATTATAGCTTGAAATATCGTTAGAAAGGTCGTTCGAACGAACTTCAAACGAGATTTTAGAAAACTTTGCTATTTTCTCGTTAGAAGATTCGTTCGAACGAACTCATTACAATGAACTCGTTCGAACGAACTTCGAATGAAATGACGCAGTTTTTGACATTTTTTTTGAAAAACTTCCCATTTTCCCACTACTTTTTCTTGATAAAATAAGTGTGCATCAGAATTTTTTCATCATTTCTAAGAGGGTTGAGAGGTAAATTCTTCCAAGGAAAGGTCTCCTTGGTTTTTGTTAAAAATGTTTAACCTTAAGAACAAAACCAAGTGTTTTACACCAAAAATGTTTGTTTAGTTTAAATCAAGTTACTATACATATATATCTCTGCTTGGAGATAGTTTGGCACCGGGTTCTTCTCTACCCTACAAGGAGATAGTTTGGCACCGGGTTCTTCTCTACCCTACAAGGAGATAGTTTGGGTTCCTTCTTTACCCAAAAAGGAGATAGTTTTCGTTGCAGCGTGCTCATACGGTGAAAGGCATCGTGCGTGGATTGACGGTAACCAAGCCCCATTGGTGGATTCTAAGACTTCGGTGAACTCCGGACTTGTCGACTAGATGGAAGTTGAAGAACGAAGGAGCACTGAGGCTTGGACGGAGTTAAGTCGATTATTGTAAGTCTCTTGTCATGTCTTTTATAAAAATACCATACTTAGTGGAGTTCTAAGCAGGATCATCCGATGTTTTTCCCGTTACGGGTTTTTGTTATACATCACGGCGTAGTGTGTTTGTGATTTATCTTATCTTGAAAAAATATCAAGTAGATGCATGCTAGGTTAATCAAGATAAATGTTGTTTAAATCACAATCATAGTTTAATTTGGTGCTAATTTAGTTTGGGTTAAGTTTAAATTTAATTTAATTATAGTCGGCATTAATTTAATTTGATAATATTCATGCTTATTTTGTTTAATTTGAATTGGATTGAATTTTGTTTAAGTGAACTTAAAATGTTTGTGTATTTTAATTTCACTTTAAGTTTAATTTTATATTTCGTGTGTTTGATTGTGCTTTTAAAGTTAAGAAAATTAAATAATTTTTTGAAAAATTAAAATTTGGTATATCATTAAACCATCTCATATTTTTTAGTTTAAAATTTGGGGGCATCCACCTCCCATCACAGGTCATGTTAAAAAGAATTCTTGAAGAGTCGTGGTTAGTGGGAGAAATGGCGAGCCGCAACAAGAGTTTGAGTCCAATATTACTTTTGTCCCACTAATTTTCAAAAGAAAGATCATTTGTCCGGTGTTATTTAGCATGATCGTGAAAGAGTGGTAAGATGCCATAAGATAAGCCATTTAATAAACCACTCCCCTAAAAATTTAGGTACGTGATGACTGTTTTAATTTAAATTGTCTTAAAAATAATAATTATATACAACAAATATTTTTAAAAAGATCATATGAGTTACTTTATTATATTACATCGTCTATAAAAATGTCATAGCAATTCAATTTCTTTCTTAATACTTGACATTTTCTCAAAACATTGTCATAAAATTAGAAATATTATAATTTTCATGACATTTTTTTAAACTATCATACTACCAATTTTCAAAAACGTCACAAAAATGGTATTTTCTTGTATTGAGAGAAGATGAGAAACTTTTTCTAGATCCTCATAGTTGTATATGAGGATGCGTGTTTAATCAACAATACTTCTCTCTAAACAAACCTAGAAGGGGGGGGGGGGGGGTGAATAGGTTTAATTGCAAGACATAGCCAATTTTCATAAAATTCAAATTTGCAACCAATTTTAATTGTCTTAGCACATTGAATTACTAGGTGATGTGATCAGAACTTTGGATTAACAATTAAATGAGCCCAATTAGGAAAATCTAGTACAAATTACTAGAATAAAAAACCTGAAGTCAATTTTGATATATTACAATAGATTTATGTGAGATCTATGTGTAGTGTGTGATAAAAGTGTTCAAGTTAACAATCAACACATCAAAGCAATTCATAAGATAAATTTACGCAAAAAAATCCCCACCTAGGTGTAAAAAAACCTCGACGCACTCAAATTTATATTTCAACTTGAAAAGAACTTGTATATAAAGCCATAAGGTACCTCCGACTCTTACCCTCATGAGTAGATACCTATGAACTTTGTACTCCCCCCATTATAAGTAGAAATACACTTTGAGCTCCACAAAGTGTATAAGAATACCCATTCTTCCCTTAGAGTCACCCCATGCTCTAATTTCTCCAATAAATTGAAGAACCTCTAATTTTAGATTTAGGAGTGGTATATCTCCAATTCAAGTGATGAAGAAGTTTGAATTGAAAAAGGCTATTATGAATGCTAACCAAGACACTCTCAATTCTCTCTTCAAATCATAGATCAAGTAAACATCAAAGTTTATAATTTTGGAGGGAACAAGTTATAACACCCCCACTCTTCTACCACCAATATTGTCCCCACTTTAACCATCGCAAACAGCGGTATGGGGTTTTATTAGCTTTAAATCCACAAAATGGTGCCAGTGGAGTTTGAACCCCTGACATGTGCATCACCAATCATATGCCTTCACAGCGGAGCTAAAATGCCTAGGTTTTTTAAGAGTGCAAATCTACATATATGAACTACTACTCCCCCCACCCAGGAGAGGTGGGATGTAACTCTCGACTACCAATTCAACCATTACACCGGTCTATTATAATCCATCTCGTTAAGGATCCTAGCATCCTAGTTGGGATGAAATCAACCATGACCATCATGTTGGCACACTTATTCCACCCGGGTATTGGCTCCGATACCATTATGCAACACCCCACTCTTCCACCACCAATATTATCCCAACTTCAACCACCAAACACTGTGATATGAGTTATTAGCTTTAAATCCACAAGTTGGTGTCAGTGGGGTTTGAACCCCTGACATGTGCATCATCAATCACATGCCTTACCAGTGGAGCTAAAAGGCCTCAGTTTTAGAAGAATGAGAATATACATATATGAACCATTACTTCCCCCCACCCAGGAAATGTGGGATGTAACTCTCTAACTACCAATTCAACCACGATACCAATTTGTTACACAAGTGAAAATGGAATTAGAGAGGTAGTTTGAAATATCTCAATTTTTAAAATAATCTCAGAAGTGTGTTTAATTTATGAGGTATTAAGATATTTTAAAATGGGAGGGAAATGGACTTATTTATAGATTTTTTTAAAATAGCTCCGATGTGTGTACGATTGACTTTTGTTGTGCATACGATTTTGGATTGTGTTAAAATGTAGCGCAACCGTGAATACGAGTCAAAAGTTGGTCGTGCGAACGGTGTCATGAGCACGTACAAAAAAATCAAATGTGAGAATTATTTGAAGCTAAAATGAAGATAATTTTAGTTCATTTACAACTTGGACAACACAACACATTTTAGAGATATTTCTTTTCTTCACTCATTTCAAAAACAATGTGCAAGTATGTGTAGCAAAATTCTTAATCACAAAAATATCAAAGGATACGTCTTCAAAGTATATGGAAACTGAAATATTGTGTTATCGAGTGACGTGTATGATCTTCAATGTCCAAAATTTCATTTAATCTAAATGAACACACCTCACTATATGATTTAAGCCTGCGTAGCTCGAATGACTCAACGACTCAATGTTTTATCACCTAATTTTCCCAACTTTCATATATAAGAAATACAATACAAATTTTTTACATTTTCAATCTTTTTCTTTGGCTATTTTATGGTAAAATCCAACAAAAAAACTTTTGATTACTCCTACCAAACCCACGCCACATTAGCCATATAATGAGATTAGTGGAAACTAATGCACATATGAGGCCAAAAGACAAATGACGCATTAAAGTCAAGTCTGAATCATGGGCAAGAGCCGGATCAATATGTCTATACTTGAAATCACATGAAAGAAGAAAGAGCATCACATAGGTGATAACATCCACAAAGAGTACCTCCTTTTGCTTTGAGAATCCCCCCAAAAATCAATGTAATATAGATGATGTAAATCATGTAAGAATGTGAAATATAATAAGAATAATCTAGTATCAATGAAAATAACAAGTGTATGCCCCTACATAAAATATCACAACAAAAGTGTATATCCCCTAAAGTACCATAAAAGAAAATTTATCCCCCTAAAGCAAGAAACATGAGAACATGTAATCAACAATTTGAATATCCCCTATCATGTTGATGAAAAATTCAAAGAGAACTAGAAAGACAAAAATAATGGGTATAGTATGGTAATAAAGCAATAATCACAATGAATAGACTAAACTAGCGATGGAAAGTTAGGAAAATATGTGAAAAACAAAAGTTATAAAGGGAATACTTAAGAAACAAATATGTGTATGAACAACATACAAGTGTGTCACAATATAAATCTAAAAAATAGGAACAAGTAGATTAAAACATATCAATCAATAAAGATGTGAAGCATGATATGTGATATAAACCATTCTAACTATAATGATATCATCTAAAGCATGGATATAGCAATGGAAGCATTAACATATGGATAAAACATAAATAATCCATCAATCCATTCAAAGTGTACCATAAAAAGCCAAAATCACTCCATGATAGACATATGAGTAAACATACAACCAAAATCGATACAACGAAATACTAAAGCACCAAAAAAAAGGGTAAAATATTCAAGTACATACAATAATATCTAAGAACTACAAGCAGTATATCAAAATCTCAAAAAAAAGATAAAATAAAGATAAGAAAAAAATCTCTAATCATCGTCGATAATATCATCATCGTCATCCTCATCATTGTACTCCTCATGACCATCATCATCAATAGGAGTAACATACGAAGGAGGAGTAGCAACAAGCAGTGGTGTAGATGTCGGTATATTGGGGACAAGTCTGGTCCTTCTCAAGTAATCCACAATTAAAGCAATGTTGGTACGAAAAGCAATATATTTGTCCATCACATCTAAATGATGTCCAAAAGTTCATAATATGGGTCATCTCAATTTTCATGTCTCTAAACTAACCATGCATGTCGGAAAATTGTGCCTCTATGAACTATCTTTTACCCTGATGAGAACGTGGATCTGGTGTTGATGTTGACTGAGGTTATAGGGAAAGTGTTGATAGTGGTCCATTAGGATTAATGGTCTAATGATGCGCTCTACAAGAAATATGGCTTGACGAGCAAGATGAGCTCATTCTAGAAATGGAGATAAGAAAGGAAGCGAACTCATTCAAAAGAAGTCTAGGTACACCTAACTGATATGGGTAACTAGTAATCAATCGACCATAGGGTAAAGAATCCTGAGCCGTATTTATGCAAGCCCTCATCATAACCACTAGCACAAGATTAGGATAATCAATGGTCCATCCATGAGAAAGAGTATGCATCAATATAACTATCGCGTATGGGAAGTCCTGAGAGTAATGATGTGTTATGAGGTTATAGATAACCAAGAAATGAAGAATATAATATCGCCTCAACATAGACTGCTAGGGAATAACATTTTTCACCTAGTGCGTAGGTTAAACATTAAGAAAAGATGCAAAATAATCATGAGTAATCTCATCCACCATAAATGCGATAAAATTAGGATCTTCAATATGAGCCTTAACACCTAAATATGTATCAAGACGCTCTGAGGTAACCTCAATATCAATCCCATGAATAAATATAAATAATATAAGTAGGGATGAAGAAGTCACAAGCATATTTGTATAGAGCTTGTGAATAAGATATGCATTGATTGGAGAGTGTGGCCATAGCAAACGTGAATCACAAATCGTCACTATTAAGGGTAAAATAAACTAACCTTGCTCACGTCGATTTAGATTGGCTAAATTTACATTCCTCTCGATACCACAGAAAAAGATGAAAAACGTGGTGGTGATTAAAAGTAGGATATGGAATATGAATAGAGGCTCTCGGGGCCTGCTTAAATGAGGTATATAAAAAAAGTGGTGGTGATTAAAAAGACTCTCTCACATAGGAACTCTTATCGGGACCACTCAGGGAATGAACTCTCTTCCTTGTATGCGTATTTTCTCTCATCATTATAAAAAAATTTAACTACACAAACGATGCAAAATAGAATAGGAACCAAATCCTAAGAGAGTATGAGGGTATAATGAGACATAAACCTAAAATCCTCAAAAATCAACGTCAAAGATAAAATCAAACACCTAGAAGTATAAATCCAGTCTTGATAAGCTCTAAGAAACGTAAATCAATAAAAAAGAACAAATATTGAAGACTTAACATGGAGAATTCAGAGGAAACATGCGAATTTGAACAATATGGCTTAAAGGTACACAACCAAGAAATCTCACTTAATATGCTAAGGAACATATAAAATCCAAACTTTAGCTAAAACCTCCTAGTGTTTGTTCTCTAGGGGGTGAATAAAATTAAATGAGCAACCAAAATTCAAAAAAACTTATATCTAAAACTGATAGCCATGTGCATGGAGGCTTTGAGCCATGCGTATGGTGGTGTTTTTGTCGTGCTCAAGGTTTCACCCAGAATGCTTAGTTAGGGACAAACGGTCCAGAAAAGACTAAGTGTGAAATCAAAAACCCAAACTTTAAAAAATAATAATGATATGAATGAATGCAAATCATATTAAATCACTCATTTTTCACTTTCAAAACATGTTTTAAGAGAAAGGAACAAAATTCAATAACTCACACATATATTTACACGTGGAAACTCTAAAATGAAAATGTGTGATAGTGATTAGGCAACTCATGATAAATTTTATTTGACAAATAATTTTCCTTTGCAACTTGATTAAAATATAAATTAGGAATGTAACAACCCGACCCGGATTTATGGGCTACCCGTGAGTCAACCCAGTTCGACCAAGCATTAGGCGTGAACTGCAATGAAATAACCTAAATAATGTTGCTAGTCCAGTTTTATTTTAATTAACATTTCACTTGTTAGGATGCGATTCTAATTTCAAGATAGCCTACGTGTCGGACCTATGGGGAGCACCTCGAGTTCGCATAAATAGATCTATTAACGTAAAACATAAATAAGATAGACTTACCTGTAAAACGCCCTAAAAATACAAACCCGCACCTAACCTACTGTAACAAAGTGGGGATGTGAGCCTATGCCTAGTGGGAATATACAAGCAGTATAGAAGCGAACGGCAAAAAGGAATACTCATACGCTTCTGTCACATGCATGCAAAAATATATGTGTCTACATACATATAGATATACCTTTGAAAATAAATATTCAAATGCATTAATCATTTTACTTCCAAAACTTTAAACATTTAGATTAATTTACCTTAATCTTGAAAGACTTCCTTTATTCATACTCAGCATTTCTCACTTTGTTTAACACACCTGGTTCCACACTTAAACACCCGTTTGCCCACTTTACGTTAGCCTTTTTGCCTTGACATGGACATTTATAGATTTACGCATTCACTTGTCCATTTAACCTTTACCGGAACATTTATTTCATTCATTTAAGTTAGGTTGTATTAACACGTTTCACCACACAGCCCATTTCTTACATGTGTTCCTTCTTCCTTTTTACGTTTTCTCAAAATTTTACCATTTACCACATACTTACACGGGCTCCACACCGACAACTATACTCACCATATGCTTTAGCCAATGGCTTAGGGCTTTTCACCCAGGGGCTCCGGGCCCTTATTGCTTATTACCAGTTACATCCGAGTCCTTTTTAATATGTTTAACATTTTACACATGTCCAATATTATTTCGTGTCGAACCTCAAACCCCGACTTAACCGTTCGTTTTTCCATTAACACTTGACAAACTATTTCTTTTGTTATTTAAGTCCCTTACCCACACACACGTGATTTATACTAAATTCATTCATGCTTTAGGATTTAACTTATTTTCACGCACGTTAGCGTGACACATTCTTTAACATTTTCATTCCATAAAAATGTTCCACTTTAAGTAAATTACCAATTCACCACTTGTTTACTAAACTTGCAGTTTAGTTCCTTAACAAGTGTTATTCCTCAAAATGGTTATTAAGCTTCTAACTTAATATTTAAAACACTTAGCCATTTTAACACTTGTTTAATACCACACTTTTACCAACTCTCACATTCATTACTTTAACATCCTTAATACATAAAATTTCACGCTTAACACGTGATTACTTTTTATTTCTTAGAAATTAACATTCCTTCCATTTAGCATTATTAGTATCATACTATACCTTATTCAATATTTTGTTCCACAAAATGTCCATTTTTATTCCAAAGGTGTTCATTGTTAGTCTTACTAGAAACACACTAAAAAATATTATCAACATTTTTGTTCCATAACATGCTTATTATTCCACATTCACCAGAAATATGCTAGAATAATATGTCTCACATTTTTACTCTATAAAATGTTTATTATTCCTTTCTACTAAGAATACATAAAAATGTTGTTTTTAATCCATAAGGATGCCCATTATTTCTTTTTACTAGAAATACACACAAATGTTATTTTCTTACATTTTTAATTCATAAAAATGTCCATCATTTCTTTTCACTAGAAATACACCAAATGACACTTTCTTACATTTTTATTTCATAAAAATGTCCATGAATAATATTCTGAATTTTATAACACTTCTAAAACTCATTCAAACCTTCTTTAAATGCCAATTTTTTCTTTAAAACATCAAGTGTGTACTTAATAAACCCAATAATACATTATAGTAATTTTGTTACACACTTTTATACTCAAATGGTGGAAATTAGTAATCTAAATGTTTGTCTAATTCAAAACCCACTTTAAAACCTTTATTTGAGACCCATTTGTTCATGAGATCATAGAAATCTACTAATAAACTCCATGGATGAAAACTATCACAAATCCTATATATTTTAAGCCTAAAATATGTAAATAATAAATCTAAAATTCATACATAACATAAACCTTAAACTAAGGTTAGCAAACTCAACTTAAATAAGCTCTAACAATGGTGGAAATGGTGTAGAATATGGAGGAATCCCAACCGCCAAAGGTGGCCTCAAGGAGGTCTATAAAAACCCACCAAAGCTTGACTCCTTTGTTGCTCCAAGAGAGCTCAAGATGACTATTCCACGAGTTTGATTCTTACTTATCAAGAAACCCCTCTTTAATACCCATCAAACACACCAAGAACTTCATATTCTTTCTCTAGCAAGTTATCCTAGAGTTTCTATAAGGGTTTGGGAGCTTGAGTGCGGTCTCTAATAGAGGTAAATTGGCATCGGAGTGGTAGGGAAAGGTGAGAATAATTATGGGTAGAAGAGTATTTCTCCCACTAAACCACACGATTCTACCTTCTTATAACTCAAACTAAAAAGTCGCCACCTTAAAAGGAAAACCACTCAACACTAGAAGCTTTCAATATTAGGCCTTAGGTAACTATATTGTCGATAGCTCATAAATCCAAGGGAGATAACAATGACAATGCATAAAAAAGGGATAACCTGCTGATACCTTCTTGGACCGATCGACAACGGCTAGGGGGTCGGTTGATTGGGCCCGGTGTAATAAACCTTATTTTTTTGCAATTTTTCCCCCAAGGTATCTTTATATGTATTTTTAAGGCTCTAAATGCTTAGTGAAATAATTTTTATCGCCAACGAGGAACTCTAGAAAAATCGCGTAAAGTTCTATTTTGTTATGTTGCGTACCAGCACTATTATTATATAATACTAACCATGCCTCGGGTCACATCCGATCCTCGACTAATTTCTGTCATACATCACCAATGTATCTGTACTAACTAATTTAACACGGATATTCATCCATGCGGGCCATGAAAAGTAAAATCTTTCATTTTAATCCGTACGTGCGACGTGTCACCTTTTGTACAATCTGGTTTATTTCCTTATGAATTCGTTTCTTCAATAATTTTTCAGTGAATAACTATTTAAATTATTATAAAATTATTTATTTTTAGGGCAGGGTATTACTAGGAACACATTCAATTTAAATTTCAATCAATTCTACATAAAATGATCAAATCTCATTAATCATACAAGTTAATCACAAAATCACAAAAAGAAACAAAGTGAAACATATTTTTGGATTTCTGATTAAAAAAAAATAATGCATGTATTTACAAACATCTTAAGTAAGGGATAAAGTATATAAGAAATGCATGGAAATGCACAAATGCATGAGATCCTTATAAAAAACATGAAGAATGAAAGAAGTGAAAACTTTAAAGCTGAAACCCACATGATTTGATCCTAAAAAAATCAAGAATACCTAGGAAGGGACCTACATACTAACAAAATCCTAACCACCCAAGCAAACTATCCTAAAGAGCAATGGATTTTCGTCTCCTGGATCAATGACAGGAACACAAGTAACCTCTTTCATTACAAACTTTTTTTATGGTACAACAAGATCAATCCTCTTCCTCGTTGCATTTCTAAGAAATCCATTACCAAATCTTGGTATCCACATCACATCCCTCGTATGCTTAGAATTTGAGTATGTACTTTAGGCTCATATCCCTCGTAGGCTTAGAATTTGAGTATGTGGTTTAGGTCTAGGTATCTCTCTTCTAGCCTCACCTCTACCTTAAAATAGGAAAACCATTCTCCTCATCAACACACCAATTTGACACCTAAGTTCACTAATAGGATACATATGGAAAACTTGCTCCCTACTATTTATGTATCTATGGTTTCTCTCTTTTAAGCACTTACAAGCTAAGTTAGTGTGACCTTGTACCTTGAAAAGGTATAAAATGCAACATGTCTTCTCAAATTCATTCTCATCTCTTGATCTCTCAAATCTACTCTTCCAAATTTCATTATCTTGTGTCAAAAATGGAAATTATGAGTCAATTTTCCACAAAATGAGCATCCATTACCATTTTTTCAAATTTGGATTTAGGCATAATTTCCTCCTCTTTCTTCAAAGTAATTTTTCATTTTAGTTATTTTTAATATTATAAACTTAAACTTTTAATTTTGAATTTGCAAATTTTTCAAGTGTTGGTTGCTCCTAACCAATTCCACGTTTGTCATGTTTTTAATTGAGCATGATTCAAAAAAATCTTGTCAAGAACACGAGTTCTATCAAATATCTCAAGTTTAAAATCTTTGGCATGTTGTAATTCATGTTTTAATTCTTGAAAATCTCATTTTGAAGTTTTATTTCTTCCTTTTCTTTTAAAATGGCCTTATTTTGGAGTTTCAAAGAATAACATTCATTTTTCAAAACATCAACTCCTTTTTGAGTTTCAAACATTCCAATTGAACACATTCAATCTTTTCATTTTTGTCATCATATTCACACTGAAAATGTTTCATTTTTTTTAAAGTTTGATTTTTGATTTTTTTTTGGTTCAAAGACTCTTAATAGAGTTCATAAAATGCTTATTGAATGCCATCCACTTCATAATCACTATCATCTTTTGATCTAAGGACATAGATGTGTGGTCCTTTTCTACCACATGAGGTAAAGTAACTAAGTGACCTATTAGTAGAATATTTTACTCGATTCTTTCTCACAGCACTCTCTAAAGACATTTTATCTCCATTCACTTTCTGACTCTCATTTAGTCTAAAAACGAAAGATATCTAACTCCTTCTTTACTCACGAGCAGTGCTCTCCTCACTCTCATTATCGAGGTCACTCAAACTAGCTTTGTAGACTTTCTTCTTGTTGTCTTATTCTTTACTTTTCTCCAACTTCCACAAATGTGTTGGACATACATTGATGTGGTGTCCCACACCTCTATATTTATAACATTGATCTTATCCTTCACCTTATGCTTCATGTTATCACTATTCTCTCCATAATAAACATGTCTGGTGGACTTTAATCGCTTTGACTCAAATTTCCTACCACTTTTGAAAATTTTCTTATTATTCTTGTAAAATTTTCTTAATTTTTTCACAAGCAGGGTGATGTCTACTGATGATACCTGATATAGTACTAAGAAGTAAAATAGTACGAGCTCAATCAAGAACAACTTTGCAAGTGCAACAATGGTGTTTAAACAGGTGTATAAGTGAAGAAAGAGATGAGACAAAGAGGAACAAGGCTAGAATATAAGTTATTTAGCCATTGGCCTAATCCACTGTGCAGGTGAGTATGCATTTCACAATAAAAATTGGATCTAATGACCTTAGTGATATAATTATCACTACTTTATCTCTCTACTGAAAGAGGAGCAAAGCTTAGGCTAGGGTTTTAATATTTGATCCTTTCTTCTGGGGAAGAAGAAGGGTTTAAAGCATGCAAAATACACGTCCTTAGTGGAGTCACAAATAAGATCTTGACACTTGCCCTTTAGAATGTATAAGTAATGATGATGCAAATATTTCCCCCCATGTGCACATGTGATTTGGTTATAATTGTCTGTCCACATGGACTTAACATACTTAATTCTTTCATGACATGTGGGGGAAATACTGTCTAAAATGTTCTCAACCTGATCGAGTATGAGGCCATGGAGTTCTATTTGATCATATATTGGAGAACGCTGAAGTGTGATCTTGGATGGGCAGGCATCTGGATGATACGTGCTTGTAAAGGGACTGATGAAATCTCGATTAGTTGGGATGGAAAATGTGATAATACCTAAAGGTGGTCAGGTCTGTTGGAGGGTCTTAGCCTTAGAGGATGGATGAGACCGAGAATATTGATGTTGCGTTCCTTATAAAAAGTGTTTTTTGTGAGGTCGTCCTGGGACGAGTAAGTCCCAGGCTGAGACGTGGTTACCCTAGTGTATATTAATCACCCCATAGCTCTTAGCCTTCAATATTAGTAGGAGCTTGAGGGTTAAAAGTTTCTGAGGACAGAGAGTTGATAAGTCATTTCTAACTGACGATTGAGTTTCCCTTCCAATGTTAAATCTAAGTTGATGATGGTCTTTGAAGTGACACTTAGCGATTAGTTTATGGATCTCTAGGTTTGAGATGACACATGTCCTTATTTTCATGGGTTAGCCTATTTACCAAGGTATAAGTGATGGCTGAGTCGCTTAGGGTTTCATACCCTAATGATTCTTTTTTTGGGGATTTGTGCCCAATGATTTATAGGTTTAAAAACCACATTTGATATTTTTCTCTCTTTTCTTTGCAAATGTATTCTCGCTTAGAGCTCTTACCAGTCTCCATTAACGTCCCTCCATTTTCCTTTGATTCTCACTATCCAAAACATTTTCTAATCTAATCATTCTTCTTGAGAGCTTGTCCTCATCCAGGTAAATCATTTCCATAAATTTTTCTTCGATCTCAGTTTGTATTTGCTTAGTTTTTGGGTTTTTCCATTTTTCGATGAGCTTAATCATTTTCCAGCGGAGAGTTTAGTGGTTTTAGGGTTGTGCCTTTAGTTTTTTTGGACTTTATTGGCAGTAGGAGGTACCACAAGGTTAACGTTTTGAGTTTTCCTTCTATTTTCATCATGGTTTAGATATTCTGATGTCTCACTGGTAATCTTCTACGGTTAAATCCCTAACTAATGTTCTTGCTTCTTTTTCCCTTGAAAATAATTACGATACCCCTCATTGTTGTTGTAGTAAACTTTAGTCAACCCTTAACTTGTTTTAATGGTAAAAACTTTATACAAACTAGCCAAGCAATATTTAACCGTTCGAGAGAGGTTTTTTACGGAGATACGAAGGGTAGAGGTCGAGGTTGTAATAAAATGCAAGGTTGAGGCTAATCATACACTTCCTATCCATCTTGCCCCACTAGCTATCATATGTCCTCCAATTACTCAGATAAGTGATTCCATGTCTGAGTCGTCTACCTCTACGGATGACAATCCTTTCGTCTCCCACACGACTGAGAGTGTGGATTCCTATGAGTAGGCCATGAGACTTTGAACATCCTTTTCTAATGAGTCTGAGGAGGTCGAGACCTCTTTTTGATCTTCGTGCTCTCAGCATGTTGAGTCTTTGAACCAATAAGACTCTTTTCTTCGAACTATCTCGAACTCAGACGAGTCGATAGTGGATGTTTCAATTCCACCTCCTCCAATAGAATATGTTCTGGGTGATGAATTCGCGCATTGTTATTCAAGTGATGTCACGACTGATAACCCTAATGATGAATCTTATTGGGTCAAAGATACACATGACATATCCTACGTAAAATACTTTCCCAATACAGTTACAGAGGTTGATCTCCTAACATGGGGTCATCTTTATGGGATAGGTCCCTTCATCAACATGAGGGTGCCTTCTAAAGATGAGAGAGCATATGATGGTCGAGACAGTGAGATCTTGATTTATGAGCAGATGTTTAGGGTCAATTTCAGGCTGCCTATCCACCCAACTCTACAAGTTATTCTAGCAAGTTTAGGTATTGGTCCCTCTAAGATTTCACCCAACCCCTGGAGGATAATCCTCAGCTTTGTGTCTCTCTGAAAGTTAGTTCATCACACTGACCTTCCAATTAGCATCTTTAGGGGGTGTTATACCGTGTCTTCTTCGAAAACTCATCCTAGATACTATCATCTCGTATCCAAAAAACCTACAAAGAATGTTTTGTTTGTGAACCAAACTTCTACTCACAATTGGAAGGCTCATTATTTCTTTATATGTTGAGCTTGGGAATTTGGCTCAAATGCTTCCTACAGTGACTGAGAGCCCAAGGTTCCTCATAAATGGGACAAATCATATATGTCGGCCAGATTAGACCCGATTCTGAATGTTGATGCTAGTGAGAAGGTGGCCAAAATTAGAAGACATGGTAAGGAGGGTGGTCTCATAGAGTTTGAGTAATTAATGACTCCCTACGTTTTGGAATAGATAGGTTTCAGAGTAGACTCCCTCACTGAGTTATGTAAGTATTTTTCTTACAACTGTTGTATCGTCATTATTCTTCCTTTGTGACTAACCTCCTCTTAACTTTGTAGATCATCCCCTGAGTACACCAGAGGCTGTGTAGAAGATAGCTGAACCAAGTTTAGCCGATTTGATGAAACTTGTGGGGAAGAAGTCTTCACCCCAACCTCAGACAAACAAGTCCATTATTGTCAACCCCAGTCAGGCCAAGGGGTCGAGGACGAGGACGAGGAAAGAGGTTTTTAGGGATCTCCCACTACACCATATTAGGCGAATGGTCATGGCCAAAGTTCCTGATCAGTACTGTGGGTCCTAGCCAAGGGCCGTGACCATTTCAGGCGTGACCATTTTCAGGGGTCACGACCCAAGTCTCTGACCAAACGAAGGGTCACGGACCTTGGGGATCATGGAAGATGGTCGCGGACCATAGACGTTACTCACACACACACATGGTCACGACCGTTAGCCGTGACCCATCCTTTAATATATGAGACTAGTCACGGCTCTTGTCCATGACCCGTCCTTTGGTATATGAAAATGAATATGGCTATGGTCATGGCTTAAGGCCGTGACCCACACTTTGACCTTTCCAAAATAGTCACGTCCCTAAGCCGTGACCTGTTTATACGTGATAACAAATAGAGCTATTCACAACTTATATCCGTGACCATTTTTAACTATATAAAAAAATTGGTAGAAATTCCTTTGTTTTTTGGACATTCTAAAATCTGCCTAATGTAAACCCCGCACGACCATAATGCTATGCAATAAATTATAAAAAAACTCGCATGATCACGGGACCCCCGATTTGAGATCATGATGATATTATCAAATTATTACCGTGCTCTCAAATCGAGAGTCCCATGACCACGTGGTCGGTCCTTATGAGTTACATGGGTCTCGTGTAAGGTATTGGCATCGCTCACGGGACCGCTTAGGGGGTGTTTCGGGGTTTCTCCCTCTAAAGGTATATTTTCAAGCCGAAGTGTAGATATTCTTAAGATTGGTTCATGACCTTAAATTGGGGGTCCCGTGACCACGCAATCAGTTACTAGAAGTTACATTGGTCTCTTACGAGGTGTTGGTGCAGCTCACGGGGCCATTTGGTGGGGTGTTTTGGGGTTTCACCCTCTAACGGCATGTTTTCAAGCCGAAGTGTAGATATTTTTTAATATTGGTTTGTGCTCTCAAACCGGGTGTCCCGTGACCACACTATCAGTTCCTATGAGTAACATTGATCCCGTGCGAGGTGTTAGCACCGCTCACGGGGACGTTTGAGAGACGTTTTAAGTTTTCACTCTCTAACGAAAGGTTTTCAAGCCGAAGTGTAGATATTTTGAAGATTGGTCGGTGATCTCGAATAGGAGGTCCAATGACCATACTATCGATTCCTATGAGTTTCATTGGTCTCGTGCAAGGTGTTGGCACTGCTCAAGGGACCGTTTGGGGGATGTTTCAGGGTTTTTCTTGCTAACGACATGCTTTCAAGCCTTAATGAAGATATTATAAATAGTGGGTCATTATCTCCCATGACCACGCAATCGGTTCCTATGAGTTACATTGGTCCCATGCGAGGTGTTGGCGCTGCTCACGAGGTCGTTTGGGGGGTGTTTCACAATTTTTCCTTCTAACAACATGTTTTCAAGCCTAAGTGTAAATATTTTGAAGATTGGTTCGTGCTCTTGAATCGGGGCTCCCGTGACCACAAGGTCAGTTCCTACAAGTTATATTGATCTCGTGCAAGGTGTTGGAACCGCTCGCAGGGACCTTTAGGGGTGTTTCAGGGTCTCACCCTCTAACAACATATTTTCAAGCCTAAGTGTAGATATTCTAAAGATTGGTATGTGCTTTCGAACCGAGGGTCCTGTGACCACGCAGTCAGTTCTTATGAGTTATATTGATCCCTTACGAGGTGTTGACACCTCTCACAGGGCCGTTTGGGGAGTGTTTTTGGGTTTCGCCCTCTAACGACTTATTTTCAAGCCTAAGTGTAGATATTCTGAAGATTAGGTTTTGTTCTCAAATTTGGGTTCTCGTGACCAAGCAGTTGATTCTTATGAGTTACATTGGTCCCATGCGAGGTGTTGGCACTGCTCACGGGGCCATTTGGGGGTGTTTCAGGATTTTTCCCCTAACGGCATATTTATAAGCCTAAGTGTAGATATTCTGAAGATTAGTCCCTGCTCTCGAACTGGGGGTATCGTGACTACACGATCGATTCCTATGAGTTACATTAGTCTCGTAAGAGGTGTTGTAACTGCTCACGGGGCCTTTTAGGGGGTGTTTCGGGGTTCTTCCTCTGACGATATATTTTTAAGCCTAAGTATAGATATTATGAAGATTGGTCTATGATCTCAAACTGAGGGTCTTGTGACCACGTGGTTGGTTCTTACGAGCTACATTAGTCTCGTGCGAAGTGTTGGCACCGCTCTCGAGGCCGTTTGGGGATTGTTTTGGGGTTTTGGCCTCTAACGGCCTATTTTCAACCCTAAGGGTAGATATTATGAAGGTTGGGTTGTGCTCTCAAATCTGGGGTCCCGTGACCATGTGGTTGGTTCCTACGAGTTACATTGGTTTGGTGCGAGGTGTTGGCACTGCTCACGAGGCCATTTGGGGATGTTTGAGGATTTTTCCCTCTTAGGCATGTTTTCAAGCCTAAGTGTAGATATTATGAATATTGGTTTGTGCTCTTGAATCGGGGGTCCCGTGACCATGTTATCGGCTACTACGAGTTACATTTGTCTCGCATGAGGTGTTAGTACAGCTTATGGGGCCATTTTCCGGGGGGGGGGGGTATTTTCATCCTCTAACGGTGTGTTTTTAAGCCTAAGTGTAGATATTTTTTAATATTGGTCCGTGCTCTTGAAGCGGGTGTCCCATGACCATACAAAAGGTTCCTATGAGTTACATTGATCCCATACGAGGCATTGGCACCGATATGGGGCCGTTTAGGGGATGTTACGGGGTTTCACCCTCTACCGAAATGTTTTCAAGCCTAAGTATAGATATTCAGAAGATTAGTTCGTGATCTCGAATCAGAGGTCTAGTGACCACGCGGTCGGTTACTATAAGTTACATTGGTCTCGTGCGAGGTGTTGACACTGCTTACGGGACCATTTGGGGGATGTTTCAGGATTTCGCCCGCTGACGGCATATTTTTAAGACTTAGTGAAATATTCTATATATTGGGTCGAGCTCTTAAATTAGGGGTCTCGTGACCACGCAGTCGGTTCCTACGAGTTACATTGGTCCCATGCGAGGTGTTGGCACTATTCACGGGGCCGTTTGGGGGGTGTTTAAGGATTTTGTCCTCTAACTCCATGTTTTCAAACCTAACTGTAAATATTTTGAAGATTGGTCCATGTTCTTGAACCGAGGGTCCCGTGACCACGAGGTCGGTTCCTACGAGTTACATTGGTCACGTACAAGGTGTTGGAACCGCTCACGGGGCCCTTTAGGGGGTGTTTCAGGGTTTCACCCTCTAACAACATGTTTTCAATCTTATGTGTAGATATTCTGATGATTGGTTTGTGCTTTCGACCCGAGGGTCCTGTGACCATGCGGTCAGTTCTTATGAGTTATATTGATCCCTTACGAGGTTTTGACACCTCTCACATGGCCGTTTGGGGAGTGTTTTGGGGTTTCGCCCTCTAACGATCTGTTTTCAAGCCTAAGTATTGATATTATGAAGATTGGGTTGTGCTCTCAAATTTGGGGTCTCGTGACCACGCGGTTGGTTCCAACGAGTTACATTAGTCCCGTGGGAGGTGTTGGCACTGCTTACGGGACCGTTTGGGGGTGTTTTGGGATTTCACCCTCTAACGGCATGTTTTAAAGCCTAAGTGTAAATATTCTGAATATTGGTCCATGCTCTCGAACTGGGGGTGTTGTGACCACACAATCAATTCCTAAGAGTTACACTGGTCCCGTGCGAGGTGTTGGGACTGCTTATGGGGCCTTTTAGGGGATGTTTTGGGGTTTCTCCCTCTAACGAAATGTCTTTAAGCCTAAGTGTGGATATTATGAAAATTGGTTTGTGCTCTCGAATTGGGGTTCCTGGGATCATGTGGTCGATTCTTACGAGTTACATTGGCGTCGTGCGAGGTGTTAGCACCACTCACGGGGCCATTTCGGGATTATTTTTGGGTTTCGCCCTCAAACGGCATGTTTTCAAGCCTAAACGTAGATATTCTAAAGATTAGGCCGTGCTCTCAAATTTGGGGTCCCATGACATGCGATCGATTCCTACGAGTTACATTGATCCCATGCGAGGTGTTGGCACTACTCACAGTGTCGTTTGGGGGGTATTTCGGGGTTTCGCCCTCTAAAGACATGTTTTCAAGACTAAGTGTAGATATTATAAAAACTCGTATGTGCTCTCAAATCGGGGGTCCCGTGACCACATGGTTGGTTCTTACGGGTAACATTAGTCCCGTCCGAAGTGTTGGCATTGCTCACAGGGCCGTTTGGAGGGTTTTTGGGGTTTCGCCCTCTAATAGGATGTTTTCAAACTACGGTGTAGATATTCTAAAGATTGATCCGTGCTCTCAAACCGAGGGTCCTATGACCATGCAGTCAATTCTTACGTGTTACATTGGTCCCATGCGAGGTGTTGGGACCGATCATAGGCTATTTGTGGGTTGTTTCGAGGTTTGGCCCTCTAATGGCGTGTTTTCAAGTCTGAGTGTAGATATTCTAAAGATTGGGTCGTGCTATCGAACTATGAGTCCCGTGACCACACGATCGGTTCCTACGAGTTACATCGGTCACGTACGTGCGAGGTGTTGGCACTTCTCACAGGGTCATTGGAGGGGGGGGGGTCGGGGTTTTTCCCTGTAATTGCATGTTTATAAGCCTAAGTGTAGATATTATGTAGATTGGTCCATTCTATGCTTTCAAACTAAGGGTCCCATGACTACACGGTTGATTCTTATGAATTACATTGGTCCCATACGAGGTGTTGGTGCCACTCATGGGGCCGTTTGTTGGATGTTTCGGGATTTCTCCCTCTAACAGCATGTTTTCAAGCCTAAGTGTAGATATTCAAAATATTCATCCGTTCTCTCGAACCGGGGGTCATGTGACCACTCCGTCGATATTTATGAGTTACATTAGTCCCGTGCGAGGTGTTGGCTCCACTCACGGGTCCATTTGGAGGGTGTTTCGGGGTTTCTCCCTCTAACGGCATGTTTTCGAGCCTAAGTGTAAATATTTTGAAGATTTGGTTATGCTCTCGAACTGGGGGTCCTGTAACCACGCGATCGGTTCCTATGAGTTACATTGGTCCTGTACAAGAGGTTGACATCGCTCATGGGGCCATTTGGGGGGTGTTTTGGGAGTTCGCCCTCTAACGACATGTTTTCAAGCCTAATTGTAGATATTATGAAGATTAGTTTGTGCTATCAAACTTGGGGTCTCGTGACCACGCAATCGGTTCCTATGAGTTATTTTGGTCTCGTGCGACGTGTTAGCTCTGATCATGAGGCCGTTTGGGGGGTGTTTTAAGGTTTCTCCCTATATGGAATGCTTTCAAGCCTAAGTGTAGATATTCTAAAAATTGGTCTGGGCTCTCGATCCGGGGGTCCCATGACCATGAAATCGGTTCCTACGAGTTACATTGGTCCCATGCGTTGTGTTGGCAGAACTCATAGGGCCGTTTGGGGGGTGTTTCGAGGTTTCTCCCTCTAATGGCATGTTTTTAACTCTAAGTGTAGATATTCTAAAAATTGGGATATGGTCTCGATCTGGGGGTACCATGGCCACGCAATCGGTTCTTACGAGTTATATTCATCTTGTGCGAGGTGTTAGTGCCACTCATAGAGCCGCTTAGGGGGTGTTTCGGGATTTTTCCCTTTAACTCCATGCTTTCGAATTGAGGGTCCCTTGAACACGCGGTCGGTTCCTATGAGTTACATTGGTCCTGTGCGAGGTGTTGGCACTGTTCACAAGGCTGTCTCGGTGTGTTTCGGGGTTTCATCCTCTAACTATATGTTTTGAAGCCTAAGTGTATATATTCTGAAGATTGGGTCGTCCAATCAAACCGGTGGTCCTGTGACCACACGATTGGTTCCTAAGAGTAACATTGGTCCTGTGCGAGCTATTGGCGCTGCTAATGGGGCCGTTTGGGTGGTGTTTCGTGGTTTCATCCTCTAACGACATGTTTTAAAGCCTAAGTGTAGATATTATGAGGATTTTTTTGTGCTCTCGAATCGAGGGTCCCGTGACCACGCGATCGGTTCCTACATGTTACATTGGTACCGTGCAAGGTGTTGGTACTTCTCACACCTAAATCGAGAGGTGTGCCAAGCATTGTCGATGGTGGGTTTGTACTCTACCTCATATATTCGGGATTCTCCATAATAGGTATGGTGTTGGAAACTTGGGAAAATGTCAAAGCAACTATTGAGTTTGTCTAGAGTGGCATGGTGTGTGTGTGAAATTCAACGAAATTAAAAATTAATCACACTTAGTCTTGAAACATACCACGGAGGTGTGGACACCCCCATCAACACACAATGGCACCGCGAGTGGCACGAACACCTCATGCACAACTATTTTGAGCTCAAGAGTTTTGCAAAGAGGACATTTGGAGAGATATGGTTAGATCCCTTGGGAATCCTGCTTGCTACAACAACCAATAAATATCCAACATATTATCCAAATATCGAACATTGGTCCCGTGTGAGGTGTTGGGGCCTCTCACGAGGCCGTTTGGGGGGTGTTTTGGTTTTTCGCCTTCTAACGACATGTTTTTAAGCTTAAGTCTAGATATTTTCAAATTATTGTCATATTCTCAAATCGGGGTCCCGTGACCACGCTGTTAGTTCTTGAAAATTACATTGGTCCCGTGCGAGGTGTTTACGCCTCTCACGGGGCCGTTTGGAGGGTGTTTTTTCTTTTCATCCTCTAACGGCATGTTTTTAAGCTTAAGCCTAGATATTTTCAAATTATCATCATATCCACAAATCGGTGATCCCTTGGTCACATAGGCAATTCCTGGGAGTTACTTTGGTCCCATACGAGGTGTTCGCGCCTCTCATGGGGCCGTTTGGGGGTGTTTTAGTTTTTCCCCCTCTAGCGGCATGTTTTTAAGCCTAAGTCTATATATTTTCAAATCATTGTCATATTTTCAAATCGGGGTTCCCGTGACCATGCGGTTAGTTCCTGTGAGTTACATTGATTCTGTTCGAGGTGTTTGTGCCTTTCACTGGACCGTTTTGGGGGTGCTTTGGATTTTCGCACTCTAAATGAAGATTTGGTAAGAAAATCTGCCTTTTCTGTCCTTACTAAATTCAGTGTGTTGTAGATCACATTGAAATTTTTTGGAAAGGTGTCTCGGATAATATGATGCTTTTTCCCATTTGGAGTTTGATAGAGTATTCCAAATGCTACTCCTCTCATTACGGGAAGTGTGGCCTTCATCAATATCCACCAATCAAGGACACTTTAATAGCATTTTCCCCATTCTTGATGTTTCTCATTTACAACACTGGTTTTCCCTTTCTTTGTGTGTTCCTTCACCGTGATTTTCTCATCGATAAGCTTCTCATACAAATTATATCTTACTCCCAATATGCTTTGGTCTTTTTGCCACGAATACACCTTCGTCTTGCGTACAACTTATTTACTCGCACTCCTTTTCTCTTCAAGAAACTTAAGATCCATATTTTCATTTCCAGATTTCTCCGAATTGTTGGGGTTATGAATCGGGTATTTCCAGATTTCCATTTTTTGATAAAAAAATGGAAAGTTAAATTCCCATTTCATAACCTCAACAATCCTGACAAATCTAGAAATAAAAATATAGATCTTAAACTTATCCAAGCGAAAAGGTGTGCAAGTAAATAAATTGTACGCATGATGAAGGTGTATTTGTGGAAGAAAGACCAAAGCATACTCGGAGTAAGCTATAATTTGTATGAGAATCTTTCCGGTGATAAAATCACGACGAAGGAACACATAAAGAAAGGTAAAAGGAGTGTTGTAAATGAGAAACATCAAGAATAGGGGGAAATACTATTGGAGTGTCCTAGATTGGTGGATATTGATGAAGGACAAAATCCCCATAATGGGAGGAGTTGTATTTGAAATTCTCTATCAAACTCCAAACGGGAAAATGCATCATATTATCTAGGACTCCTTTCCAGAACAATTTCAATGAGATGTACAACACACTGCATTTGGTAACGCCAGAAAAGGCAGATTCCCTTGCTAAACCTGCCTTTAGAGGGAAAAGACCTAAAGCACCCTCCAAATGTCCTGGTGAGAGGGGAAAACACCTCGCACGGGGCCAATGAAACTCGCAGGAATTGACCGCGTCATCACGGGACCCCCGATTTGAGAATATGATGATAATTTGAAAATATATAAACTTAGGCTTAAAAATGTGCCGTTAGGGGGCGAAAAATAAAAACACCCCAAAATGACCCTGTGAGAGGCGCGAACACCTTGCACAGGACCGAAGTAACTCACTGGAGCTGATCGCGCGGTCATGGGACCCCCAATTTGAGAATATGACGATAATTTGAAAATATCTAGACTTAAGCTTAAAAACATTTCGTTGGAGGGAGAAAAATCAAAACACCCCCCAAACGGCCCCGTGAGAGGCACTAACACCTCACACGAGACCAATGACTGATCATTGGATAATATGTTGGATAGTTATTGTATTGGTAGAACATAGAATCCCCAAGGTCTGTGGCCATCTCTCTCAAATTAATGTCATGTTCGCAAAACTCTTGAGCTCTAAAAAATTGCAAAACTCTTGAGCTCGAAAGAGTTGTGCGAGAGGTATTCATCCCACTCCCGGTGCCGTTTAGGTGACGTTGGGGGTTCCCACACCCCCGTGGTACATTTTTTATCCTGAGTGTGCCTATTTTTGAATTTTGTTGTATTTCACACACACACACCATGCTACTCTAAAAAAACATCACACTAGCTTTGACACATTCCCAAGTTTCAATGCAATACCTATGATGGCGAATCCGAACTATGAGGTGGAGTACAAATCTACCACCGACGATGCTTGGCACACCTCCCGACTTCATGATCAATATCTCATAATGAAGCTCTTAAACTTCCCCGACTCTTGCGACTAATTGTCCACGTTTGGGGGGTGTTTCGGGGTTTCACCCCCTAACGGCATGTTTTTAAGCCTAAGTGTAGATATTTTGAAACTAATGATGTGTTCTCAAACCGGGGGTCCCGTGATTATCCAACAGCTAACAACCAATAATTATCCCGTACTCCTTCCAACATACTATCCAACAACAAGCCAACAATAATTAATTATCCAACAGCCAAACCAAACAAAACCAATAATTATCTCGTACTCCCTTCAACATACCATCCAACAACAGGCCAACAACCAATAATTATCCAACAGCCAAACCAAACAAAACCAATAATTATCCTGTACCCCTTCTATCATCTAACATATTTAAAATATAATACGTATCAATTATATAACTACTTCAGTTAAAGTAAAGAGTAACTGATTCTTGCGATCCAAGAAGGCCATTAAATAGAGTCTTATAAATGTGTGATTAGACCAAATTGATCTTGTATCCCCTAACATATTATTTTACATATACATTTGTGATTAGTTTCTTTAATACAATCTTCGTAAAATCAAGCTAATTTAAGTCCATTTTATGAACACTGCATCAATGAAAGTAATCACCAAATGTAAATTGACAGGAACATGTGGAAATTGAGATGGGTCAATTTGATCCAATCACAAACTCAAATGACTATATTCTCAAACCCAACGTCTTATGAAAGTAACTAAACATTCGATGAATTTACATTAGAAGTTTCAATTATGAATGAATTTTTATTAGGGCATGTTTTTATCATACACGAATAAATAACCGCACACATAAGATGTGAAATTTACCTCTTGTGATACACATGACCTAAAATCAGTTGTCTTGGTAGGTGACTTGATTTTCTAGGTGTACTCGCTCATATATATAGTTACATCTATGACCCCATTTCTTTAAATTTATTTTTTCTTACCCTATCGTGTCAATTATTAGCAATCTAGAATTCCCATTTACAATACTATCATGTCATATATTAATAAATTTATTTATTAATTTTGCTTGTCCTAAGGATGATCTTGCTCACTTAGCTGCATTTAGGACCTAATACTATGTTGAGTGAGATTCTTCTGAAAATGAATCTAGCAGTGGGGTTAAGGCCACAACATAGAGGAATGGAGTTGTGCAAAAGAACATTCGTCTCTATTTCACAATAGAGATGAATGTTTTATTGCTCTGTTTTGTGCAGTTTCATTGCGCTCTATATTGTGACCCTACCTCCATTGCTAGATTCATTTTCCGAAGCATCTCACTCAAAATAATATCAGACCCGAAATGCAACTAAGTGAACAAGATCAACTAGAGGACAAGCAAAAATAATAAATAAAATTTATTAATACTTGACATATTAGTATTATAAAGGGAATTTTAGATAACTAATAATTGGCAGGCTAGTGTAAAATAAATAAATTTAAATAAATGGGATTACAGATGAATGTTTAGATATTGAGCGCGTATACCTAGCAAACCACATTACCTAGCACCTAATCACCAATGTAGTCACAGATGCAGTCACATGTGGTCTACCATCCTTCCCTATTTAATGGATTTGCAATAAAATTTGGGAAGAAGAATTTAAAATGAGAATAATCATCTGAACTTAACAAATTAAACGGGGATGGAAAATACGACCATCCTAACCCGTGAGTTATTGCAATCAATGACCTAATTGGGTAGTGAGTTATTGAAATTTACGGCCAATCCAAGCCATGACTTGTTGAATTATCACAGATAACTTAGGTCGTTATTATCTGAACCTGGCCGTGGAAACCCATCAGCTACAATTACGGGAGACCGTGAGGAATCTAGTTTCAACAGACATGTATATAATGGTAAAGGTGTGAGGGTATATTAAGGTATATTCGCTTATATAATGGAGTTTGAAATTGTGGTCCTGAGAAAAATATACGAGGGCATGAATATGAGTTCTACGGTTAAGGTATAAGTGTGTATTAAGGTATATTAGTTTGATTAAGGTTTTTAGGATGGAAAGGATTTTCAGTCAGTGGGTGTGGAACCTAAAATACTCAATTAATTTCAAACTCTAAATAAATACCAAGCCCTAAATGACAATACCCTCAAATAATGCAATTTATTTTAATCCCTAAGTAACCACATTCAGTTAATACTAATAATACTCAATTAATTTCAAGCTCTAAATAAATTTCAAGCCCTAAATGACAATACCCTTAAATAATGCAATTTATGTTAATCCCTAAGTAACCACATTTAGTCAATACCAATAATGACAATACCCTTAAATAATGCAATTAATTTCAAACTCTAAATAACAACTCCCAATCAATGTTAACAATACCCAATAAATTTCAATCCCTAAATATAATATACCCATTCAAAATATGA
This sequence comes from Sambucus nigra, assembly GCA_949130495.1. Classification (NCBI taxonomy): domain Eukaryota; kingdom Viridiplantae; phylum Streptophyta; class Magnoliopsida; order Dipsacales; family Adoxaceae; genus Sambucus; species Sambucus nigra. The sequence goes on along the minus strand of OX422221.1, from coordinate 239,361,376 downwards.
AATTATAAAACATTCCCTTTTCTTGAAAACAAAATACACACACACACATACACACATACACACACATATATACACACGTACACACACATATATAAAAATGCAGACACACTCACACACATATATTCATACACACGTACATAAAAATACATACACATTCCGACACACATACACATATACACACGTACATATATATACATAGAAATACACACATATATACACACACATATATACGCACACATATACATCAGGGTTTAAATCATAAATACAAAAATAGGGTTTACCTTTGAGATTGAGAGAGAAGTTAGAATTTGAGAGAGAGAGAGAATGAAAATCATCGGTAGCGCACATAGAAAGAGAGAGAGGGATATTGACACAGGAATAAATGAAATGGAGGCAGAATATATTTAGTACAAGGACACTGGTCACGGCTTAAAGCCATGACCCACTACCATGACACTTAAATTTTTTCCAAATTAGCGTGTAGCAACCATGCGGTCATGGCCCTAAGCCGTGACCCACACAAGAGAACAAATTGAGATGGTCACGGCCCATAGCCGTGAATCAATGGGTATGCATTATGGACTTGGTCACGGCCCTTGTTTGTGACCCTTCCGTGATCAAACTTGGTGGGAACTTTGGTGTAAATTTAGCACCCTGATGGTCACGACCTGGTCACGGCCTAAATCCGTGACCCACATTGGTTAGGGATTTGGTCCATGACCATAGTGGGTCATAGATATGATCATGCCAAAGTTGATGTGGTCATGACTTTGGGCTGTGACCATCTGGTCAGGGATTTGGGTCGTGACCCCTTGGGGTGATTATTCGTAGGATTTGGTGTAGTGTCCCGGCCTCTTATCAACAAAATAGGCACAAGGACAGCTCGTCCAAAATAGTGCCAACAGAAGCTATTCCTATTTCCTATGAAGATGCATTATTGGGAACAAACAAACAAAATCCTTTGAGGTAGTGGCTTTTATAATACCGGAGACTGACGACCGCTTATTGGAATCTATGGATGTCTCTCTCTTAAATGACTCATGTCTGCATAGGGCTATTCAAGTAAACTCTTATACCTTTATTTGATTTATGTTAACATGTGTCGTGTCATCTCGCAATGATGTTTCGTACCTTCTGTAGTCTATTTTATCCCTGAAGAAGGTCTACCAATGGGTCCAAGAAAGACTCCATGAGATTAGACTAGCCCGAGAGACTATCAAGTCTGAAAAGAAACTGAAGAGGCAGATCCTGACCCAGGAGAGTGACCATAAGAAGGAAGTGGAGACTATAAAGACCTAACACGATGAGGTTATCGATAAGTTGAATATCAACCATAATACTTACATTAAGGCCTAGGTCGACAAGCAAGAAATCGAAGAGAACGAGAGAGTGAAAGTTGTTATTTCTCAGGAACTTGATGAGGCCAAGAAAAAGGTTGTGGAGGAGTTTAAGTCATCGGAAGATTTAATGGTGTTTAACTGCAAGTCCCCTCTCATAGTTTTGAGAGTGTATGGTTGAGTGTTGTCTCGTCCTACACTGTCGTCTTGCCAAGAGAGTTTGAGTCTCATACCACCCAATTAATGATGTTTAAGGAAACATTAATCAAATGATTTTGAAGGTTACTTTATGTTTTTTACCACCTTAGTGATGATATCACCATGTTCTCCCCTCTCGGTGTTATTGAGAATCTATGGACTAGGTTAGCCTTGTCCAGATTGTCGTGTCACCGAGAGTGGGTTAACGTTAATTCACCACATGAATGGTGTTATTAGCTCAAGATAACTTAAAAGATATAATTTGAATAATTCATAGAACAAAGATATGAGGGAACATTTCTCTTACAATGGTAAAGTAAAACATTTACAAAATGCTATTAATAATATTTCCTCAAATGATCAACATTCCAGGGATTTGAGAAGGGCTATCCCTCTAAATTCTCAAGTCTATAGGTTCCAGGAATAACTTCTTCTGTAACTCTGTGTGGGACATTCCAATTTATATGAATCTTATTCATCGTCTGTCAAGTTTTCTTCAGGACTAGATCCCTAATGGCTATCGTTTTAGCCTTAACCCTCTTATTGTAAAATTTTGTAGCTCTATGCTGATAAGCCGTCTACCTGACCTCTACATCTTCTTGTCTCTCTTCGATGAGGTCTAGGTCTAATATTCTCTCCTCTTTGTTTGCTTTAGAGCTATATGTTTGGACCCTATAACTTGTAGGCCGATCTCAGTGGGTATCATAGACTCTGAGCTGTAGGCAAGAATGAAAGGGGCTACCCTGTTGGTGTTCTCTCTATCGTCTTGTATACCCATAGGACATCATGTACTTCTTCTATACACAGAGCCTTGGCATCTTCCAATTTCTTTTTATCCCATCTAAGATAGTTCTATTTGTCACCTCAGTCTGCCCATTTGCTTGAGGTCGGCTTTGTGATGAATAAAACTCTTTAATGTCGACCCTCTTACAGTAGTCCTCCATGGATTAGTTCTTAAATTGTTTATTATTATTAGAGATCAAAGTGTTGGGAAGACCATACATGTAGATGATATTCCTCCAAATAAACTTGAAGGTCTTCATCTCGATTATATTGATCATGGCCTCAACCTCAACCCACTTAGAGAAATCGTTAATCGCCATAATAAGATATCTGTAATTACCTATTGCCTTAGGCATGGGTCCTACCAAGTCAATCCCCCAAACTACAAATGGACAAGGGGAAGTGATAGATGATAGGGTTTTATGAGGTTGATGAGGAATGTAGGCATATCTTTGACATTTATCGCACCTCTTCACATAGTTGGTTGCATCTTTAGCTAAGGTCGGCCACCAGTACCCTTTAGTAACTATTCTCTTTCATAAAGACATGCCTCCTATGTGGCTCAAAAAAGAATTCTCATGCACACCTTTCATTATATACTCCACCTATATTGGATGAACACATCTTAGTAAAGGGAGAAGGAAACATTTCTTATATAAAATATCTCCTATGATCGAGAACTTTGTTGCCTTGTATCTTAACTTCTTTCTCTCCACTTTTGGCTCTGTCAATTCACCATCTCTGATGTATTAGATGAGAGGATCCATCCATGATGCCCCTAAGTTTAGGTTTTATCATAACTCCACTATATTATCATCTTCTCCAATGATAGGACAATATAGGATCTCTACGAGCATTTATCATCTGATCTCAGTTCTTGTTACAGATGCTAACCTTGCCAGGGCATCAACTCTACTATTGTCTAATCGATGGATAATTTTGAGCTTTACCTCTATGAAATTATTAAATATTACCTTCAATCTTGCTAGGTATCTGTCCATCCTTTCATCTTTAGCCTCATATACCCCAAATATTTAATTTACGATAAATTGAAAATTACTGTGAACTATCATCTGTCTAACATTTAATGCTTTAATAAGGGAGAGTCCTGCGAAAAGAACTTTATATTTTGACTCATTATTAGATGCCTTGAAGTTAAATCTCAGAGCGTATTTGGTGTTAGTTCCATATGTGGCTGATACTATCAACCCGACTCCACTCCCTATCTCACATGAAGAGCCATCTACAAATAGGATCCAAACGGTGCCTTCTCTTGAGAAGGAGCCTTCATCTAGAACTTCACTTTTGAATAAATATTTTTTCTTCATTATCAGTAATAACTGGCATTGGTTTACTAGTATCAGCCTCTGCCTGACTTTATATGCCTTTCTGGTTCATTTGTTGGTACTTCACACTCTTCACTATGGGCCTCGTCCCAAGTAAACTCGACTACAAAGTCGACTAAAGATTGACCTTTGATTACTATTCTCGACTGATAAAAAATATCAAATTCTCCCAACTCTACCGACCTGGCCATCAACTTACTCGATTTCTTAGGTTTATGGATGACCTGTCTCAGAGGTGAGTTAGTGAAGACGAAAATTGTGTGAGCCTAAAAATAAGGCTTCATCTTTCTTGAGGCATGTATCAAGGCATATGCTAACTTCTCCTTTTTAGTATACCTTTGTTCGTCCACTTGAAGATCCTTACTATTAAAGTAGACTGGCTTCTACACCCATCATCGTGTACTATTATTGCACTAATGGTTGACTTAGATGATATACCCGTTTATATCCTCGGCTTGACTGATGACAACCTCCAAACGGACGACCTTACGAGGGGCCGACCCCTCATACAGGCTCCATACAACCCCTCAGAGGGCGGACCCTCCACCTGGCTTCAGACGACAGTACGAGGGACCGACCCTCCACCAGGCTTCAGACGACAGTACAGGGGGCCGACCCTCCACCAGGCTTCAGACGACAGTACGAGGGGCCGACCCTTCGCCAGGCTCCAGACGACCCTACGAAGGGTTGACCCTTCACCAGGCTTTAGCCGACCCTACGAGGGTACGACAGTACGAGGGAAGAATTGGGTCAGGCTCACTACTGGAAGAAACTTTGCCCTCGTCCTCGGCTAATAGGCCGAGGGTGACATCATGACAGCGCGTGGTTTGGGAGATGCGTGGAACAGTGCGCGTGAGGCTCATATGGCACGTGGCAGACCGTTATAACAAAATCACACCCTCACGTGAGGGAATATTATGTCATCATTTGGCATCTACAGGTGTCAACAGGGGATTGGCTAGATCATTATTCACATGAACCATGCTTACTTGGGGGGTACACTACACCCCCAAGACCTATATATACTTGTCATCTACAACCCTACAGGGGATCGATCCATGAACAGTAGCCCTAGATAAAACTCTGCTTGTACACACACAGTAGAGAGAGAAAGAGGGTTATGTGCATTGTATCCAAGGCCATTAGTGCCCATACTTAGTGGATCACACACTCACAGTGGATGTAGGCCAAATTGGCTGAACCACTATACATCATTGTCTTATTTCCTCTTATACTCATCCCCTTCTATATACTTATACATCTCCATGGCTGCCATGGCTGCTACTGCTTGAGCTCACTATCACTTATCTGGTGGTGCTAAATCTTAGCATCATCAGTTTGGCGACGTCTGTGGGAACGAGAAGACATCTCCTCCTTTGTATAGCTTGACCTCACTGGGCACTCTGGTGGTTAACCAACGCTCCCCCCTGAGAGGAGGTGTTTCACCATTGAAAGAGACCCACCAAGGTTCCCAAGCTTACTAGTATTTTCCTCAGTTCAACTTTTCATAGCTTAAGCACATGGCACCTGAGATGCCACCACCACCACTTCCCCCCGCGGATGAGGGGGGAAGACCCAGTTCCAGTCAGCCGCCGCCTCAGTCTGAGATGGCTGATGTGGCGGCAGCCCTAAAGTCTCTGGCAGCAAGCCAGCGGATGATGCAGGAGCAGTTCACAGCTCTAAGCCAGAACATACTAAGAGTACCAGGGGTTTCGCCTGAGATGATTACTCCAGCAGCAGTTCCAGGGCAGCATGAGGCCAGGGGACCACCCCAGGCACAACGCAAAGACCTACCACCCCCTCAGCGGCGAAGGGATGTTGCTGAACCTCGGCGTTTACGCCTGGGGAGGCAAGGAAACCCTTGCCCTGAGGACAGGTATGACGATCTGGAGGGAGAGGAGGCCCCTATAGAGTGCTGGGAACCTTAAGAGGTCTCCAACAACACTGTCCGACCCCTCCAGGACAGTAGGGAAAAGTGCGGGAGACCAAACCCTGATGATCGCCCAAGAGGCTCTGCTTTTGATCGCTTGAGCAGGGGGTCGGCCTTTGAGAGGCTAGGCCCAGTAAATGACCTGCGAGAACAGTTGTCCAGGCCAAGGAGTGCTGTAAGATCCAGGAGGGAGGCGGCAGATGGCCGACCCCGAGGACGAGATGACGGCCAAAGGGAAGTGAACAGTCGACACAGGCCTGCTGCAGTAGAACCCTCCGTCCACCTCGGAGAGGCAGCAGGGGATAACATCGGCCAGGTCGACCCTGTGAGGCCCTAGAATGACTCAATCCAGCGGTTGGAGGATAAGATTGGTGATATATTGAAGAGCCGAGACCCTCTTCAGAGGGGATACACCATAGGCTCACCCTTTGTGGAAAAGATAGTCAACTTCCCCACGCCGTCAAAGTTCAAGCCACCTATGGTCACCCCGAGGTATGACGGGAGCACCAACCCCGTCCACCACGTGGAGATGTATCAGTCGGCGGCAGACATATACTCTATCTCAGATGAGATGAGGTGTCGTGCCTTCTCTGGTACCCTGACAGGGGCTGCGCATGTCTGGTACACGTCTCTTCCAAAAAATTCCATTGGAAACTTTAAGCAGTTGGCAGACCTGTTCATCCATAATTTATGCTTCGGGGTGAGGCCACAGAAGAAGACCACCCACCTGCTCTATGTTAAGCAGGGGAAGAGTGAGAGTCTGAGGGACTATATAGCCAGATTCAATAAGGAGAAGATGGAGGTGGAAGACTATGAGGAGAGCATAGCTATGACAACCCTGATTAGAGGACTCCAAAAGGGGAAGCTATTATGGAAGCTTGCTGAAGACCCTCCGAGGATGATGGCCGAGCTGTTGTCGACAGCAGGAAAGGTGATGAATGCCGAAGAGGCGATGGCTATAAAATATGAGGACGAAAGAGGAGGTGCAAGTGGGAGTAAATACCCCAAGAAGAACAAAGAGGGTAAGAAGAGATCCGCGGATGAAAAGTTCGCCGGGTACACTCCTCTGAAGGTCAGCTGTGAACAGATTCTCAATGAGATAAAGAGTGATCGGACGCTGAAGTGGCCTGAGAAGCTGAGGGCAGCCCCCGGCAAGAGGAATAAGAACTTGTGGTGTGAATTTCACCAAGACCACGGCCACGTGACGGATTAATGCTTTGCTCTAAAAGACGAGATTGAGAAGATGCTGAAGTAAGGGAAGCTCAGAAAGTACGTCGACAAAGGCGACTTCAAGAGGGGCCGAGGGGACGACCCCAGAAAGAAGCGAGTTGATACCTGCAGAGAAGGTCTTCAAAAAAGAGGGGACGGCCCCTCTGATGATAAGGACGACCCTGACCTCCCGCCGAGAGACGACCATGGCCCTGTCAAGAGGCTTAATATGATCTCGCTCGGAGTGGGAATGATTTCTGAGGGACTTGCAGGAGGAGGGTCTGAGGTCGCCGACAGGAAGGCCCATGTGGCTGAGGCAAGGGCAGTGACGAAGACGGTACACGCAACCTCCCTGGAGGTCCAGTCAGAGAAGAGGAAGAAGGTTGATATGGACACACTGATAGTAGGGTTTTCAAGGATGGACTTCAAAGGCCTCTTAGCCCCGCATGATGACCCTCTCGTCATCACTACCAGGGTGCACGGATGCGAGGTGCCGAGGATCTTGGTAGATGGGGGTAGCTCTGCAGATGTTATGTTTTGGCCATGCTTAAAAACCTTGGGTCTCAGCCGTGCTAGACTTGTCCCCTACCATCATCCGTTGATTGGGTTCAGTGGGGAAAAGGTTCATCCCCTTGGGGTATATGAGGCTGATGTGAGGATGGGGGACGAGTGGCCGAGATGGCTCACTAAGAAGGTCAGTTTCTTTGTGATGGATGAGCAGGTGTTTTCGGCCTACAACATCATACTGGGGCGTGTGGTCCTCAAGGGGTTTGAAGCCGTGCCGTCTACGGTCCACCAGATGATCAAATTTCCTACCCCTTACGGGGTGGGGGAAGTTAAAGGAGACCAGACGACGGCGAGAGAATGTTACTACAACTCCGCTGAAGAGAGGGAGGCACACAAGAGGGTTACTACCACTTATAATATTGATACCCTAGACCCCAGGGATGAAATGAAGCTGAAGAAAGGAGAGGCTGCGGAAGAGGTAGAATCCATCATCCTCGATGAGGATGACACGGAAAAAACCGTCCAAGTTGGCAAGTCTCTGAATCCCAACATCAAGGAAGACCTCATTAAACTATTGAGGAGAAGGCGAAGCATCTTCGCCTGGAGTCATGTAGATATGCCAGGGATTGACCCTGAAGTCATGTGCCACAAGCTCAATGTGGTAGAGGGAGTGAAGCCGGTGAAACAGAAGAGGAGAATTTACTCCAGAGAAAAGTATGAGGTCATCAGGGACGAGGTCAAAAAATTAGAAGACGCTGAATTTATTAGAGAGGTCATCTACCCTGAATGGCTGTCCAATGCAGTCATTGTCCCAAAGGCCAATGGCAAGTGGAGAATGTGCGTGGACTTCACAGACCTCAATAAGCATTGTCCCAAAGACATCTTCCCTCTCCCCCGCATCGACCAGATGGTAGACGCTACCGCGGGCCATGAGCTCATGAGTTTCATGGATGCCTACTCAGGGTATAACCAGATTTTCATGACCCCTGAAGACTCGGAGAGGACCGCCTTCATCACTGACAAGGGGACATACTGCTACAGGGTCATGCCCTTTGGCCTAAAGAATGCAGGGGCAACGTGCCAGCGCCTCGTAAACAAAATGTTTGAAGATCAAATTAGGAAGTCTATGGAGGTCTACGTAGACGACATGCTGACTAAGAGTCTGAAGGCAGAGGATCATGTGGAAGACCTGGAGAGGACCTTTAATACGATGGAAAAATACAAGATTAAGCTTAATCCGGCCAAGTGTGTCTTCGGGGTCGGAGCATGGAAGTTCTTGGGGTTCATTGTCAATCAAAGAGGCATCGAGGCCAATCCTGAAAAGATAAAGGCCCTTGTTGAAATGAAGACCCCCAAGTCCATTAAAGACGTTCAGAGGCTCACAGGGAGAGTTGCTGCCTTGAACAGGTTCGTGTCTAGGGCCACAGACAAGTGCTTGCCATTCTTCAAGATCCTTAGGAAGGCCTTCGAATGGATTGAAGAGTGTGATGAGGCTTTCAGGGACCTAAAGTCATACTTAGGGTCTCCTTTGCCGTTATCACGACCCGTGCAGGGTGAACGACTTTATGTGTACCTCGCCGTCTCAGAGTCGGCTATCAGTGCAGCCATTGTGAGAGACAAAGACGGGATACAGAAGCCTGTGTATTTTAACAGCAAAGCACTCCAGGGGGCAGAGCAAAGATACCCGAGGATGGAGAAGTTGGCCTACGCCTTGACCCATGCCTCGAGGAAGATGAAGCCGTACTTCCCGTCCCATACAATGGTCATCCTCACCGACTCTCCTTTTAGGCAGGTCCTACACAAGCCAGAAAAATCAGGTAGGTTGATGGCCTGGGCTATAGAGCTGGGGGAGTTTGATATTGTGTATCAGCCTAGGACGGCCATTAAGGGACAGGCATTGGCAGACTTCGTGGCTGAGTTCACTTGGGAAGATGATGAGGCCGAGGGTGAGACCCTCGAGAAGATGGATACAGAAGACAGACCCGCATACACACCCGCAGATAGGGCTAAGACGAGCACCGCTAGAAGGAAAGCGACTGAAAACGAAAAGGGAAGGTACATCTTTAGACAGGGGTCCCTCTTTGAGGGAAATTTTTCAGAGGGAAAGACTATGTGGAGCCTCTTCGTTGATGGGTCCTCCTATGACAGCGGAAGTGGGGCTGGACTGATACTATCAGCACTCGATGGCACAGACGTTGAATACGCCCTGAGGTTCAACTTCAAAGCCTCCAACAACGAGGCTGAATATGAGGCCTTGGTAACAGACCTCTCCTTGGCCAAGTCTCTTAGTGTCGGCCAGATTTTGGTCCATAGTGATTCAAGGCTAGTAGTGAATCAGATACTAGGAGCCTACGAGGCTAAGGACGAGAGGATGGCTAGGTACCTTGAGAAGGTGAGGTCATTACTGAAGGGCTTCAGAGAAGTGAAATTAAGGAGGGTACCTAGGCTCGACAATGGCCGTGCTGATGCCCTTGCTAGGTTGGCTTCGGCAACAAGAACAGACATCAGGAGGATGGTCCCAGTAGAAATTTTGCTTCGGCCAACTATTGAGGATGCTGAGGGAACACTCGGCAATTGCCTAAATGTTTCACAAGAAGCTTCGTGGATGGACCCCCTGATCAGATACATTAAAGAGGGTGAGATGCCAGAAGCAAGGCAAGAAAGGAAGAAGCTGAGGTACAGGGCGGCAAAATTCACTGTCATCGGAGACATCTTATACAAAAAGGGGTTTCTGCTCCCCTTACTTAGGTGTGTGCATCCCTCAGAAGTCCCTTCCATTTTGCAAGATGTGCATGAAGGGTCGTGCTCAAGCCACATTGGGGGTAGATCCCTAGCAAAGAGGGTAATAACCCAGGGGTACTGGTGGCCGACCTTGGGGAAAGACGCAGCGACATACGTAAAAAAGTGCGACAAATGTCAAAGATTTGCCACCATCCCTCACCAGCCCCATCAGCCTCTTACTTCCATTACATCCCCATGGCCATTTGCAGTGTGGGGGATCGACCTAGTAGGACCCTTGCCTAGGGCCATCAATAACTATCGATTTCTCATCGTAGCCATTGATTATTTTTCAAAATGGGTGGAGGCGGAGCCAATGGTGACAATCACAGAGCAGAAGACCTTCCAGTTCATCTGGAAAAACATCATATGCAGATATGGTCTCCCCAACACCCTTATCTCGGATAACGGGACTCAGTTCAAGAATGCCTCTCTACAGAAATACTGTGAGAGGGTAAGTATCAAACAATTTTTCTCCACCCCAGGCCGACCTCAGGCCAATGGGCAAACCGAAGTAACGAACAGGACAATCCTAGACGGAATTAAGAAGAGGCTTGAGGAGGCAAAAGGAAGATGGGTCGAGGAGTTATATGCCGTGCTATGGGCATACAGGACGACAGTGAGGACCTCTACCGGAGAGACCCCATTCATGCTAGCATATGGATCAGAAGCCGTCATCCCCACCGAAGTCGAGTTTCCTACTCATAGGGTCCAAATGTACGACCCCCAGGGAAACGCGGAAGAAAGGAGACTTGACTTGGACCTGATTGAGGAAAGGAGGGAGGACGCTGAGATAAGGCAGGCTTCCTACCAGTAGAGGACCGCAAGGTTTTATAATCAGAGGGTGAAACAGAGACCTATAGCAGTAGGAGACATAGTTCTCAAGAAGTCTTGGCAAAAGCCCAACAAGCTTCACCCTAATTGGCATGGCCCATATAGGGTCATCGATGAAGTCATCCCTGGGACCTACAGGCTAGAAAACCTAGAGGGGGAACCTTTTTCAAACCCTTGGAATGAAGATCATTTGAAGAAATACTATCAGTAGTGTTGTAAGGTCTTGAAAGGCCATAATTGTAATGAGAGTTGCTCCAACGGAACACTCCGAAAATTAATGAGAAATATCAGTGTTTCCCTGGCTGTCAGTCCTAGCACGCATGGAAACATCTACAGAAATCCATTAATTTGGAAAGTTGATCCCTCGGCTATAATGGGGACCAGTGGAGGGGACGACCCCACCACTGTCCTCAAGAAAGACGAGGGAAGACTTTAAAATCCATTAATTTGGAAAGTTGATCCCTCGGCTATAATGGGGACCAGTGGAGGGGACGACCCCACCACTGTCCTCAAAAAAGACGAGGGAAGACTTTAAAATCCATTAAATTGGAAAGTTGATCCCTCGGCTATAATGGGGACCAGTGGAGGGGACGACCCCACCACTGTCCTAAAAAAAGACGAGGGAAGACTTTAAAATCCATTAAATTGGAAAGTTGATCCCTCGGCTATAATGGGGACCAGTGGAGGGGACGGCCCCACCACTATTCTCAAAAAAGACGAGGGAAGACTTTAAAATCCATTAAATTGGAAAGTTGATCCCTCGGCTATAATGGGGACCAGTGGAGGGGACGACCCCACCACTGTCCTCAAAAAAGACGAGGGAAGACTTTAAAATCCATTAAATTGGAAAGTTGATCCCTCGGCTATAATGGGGACCAGTGGAGGGGACGACCCCACCACTGTCCTAAAAAAAGACGAGGGAAGACTTCAAAATCCATTAAATTGGTAAGTGAATCCCTCGGCTATAATGGGGACCAGTGGAGGGGACGACCCCACCACTGTCCTCAAAAAGACGAGGGTAGACTTTATTTAAAAATCATTAATTTGGTTACTTGAACCCTCGGCTATAATGAGGCCACATGAGGGGATGACCCCACATTGGTCCTCAAAAAACACGAGGGAGGGGTTAGTAGCATCAACAATGAGCAAACCATAATAGAATTAAATATGGAAGACAACAATTATGGAAGACAGTAGAAGTAGAGACGATGGTATTGGCAAAACATAAAATATTAAGTGTTTTACAATATAAAGCACAAAAATACACTAGAAAGGTATGGGCTACAGGCATCCACCCTATGGGATGACATCAGAGGGCAAGGCCTCTAAATCTATAGGAACGGTCTCCTCAATAACCAGAACAGGGTGATCTTCAGAAGTGTCGACCCCCTCGACCTGAACTTGGGATTCCACTTGGTTGAGGGCCTCGGCAATTAGGGGGTCGTCCAGTTGAACACCCTCCAGTGAAGGACGAACCAACGAGACGACATCACCGAATTTGAGGACGACCCATCGGCAGGCCGTCCTGATCCCCCTTTCCAGATACTCAAGGCTGAAGCCCTGAAATTCATCTGAAGTCTTATAAGCCTCAACAGCACCGGCCTCAGCTTTCTTGATGGCTGCTTCCAGATCAGTCTTATGCTTGACTTCCATGTTCAGTAAAGCCTCATCCCTATCCTTGATGATCAAGTCCTTGGATTGCAGGTCAGCATCGTGCTGCCTCATCAGCTCATCTAGGACCCTAGCATGCTCGGTCCTAGCACTCTCAAGCTCAGCCCTCGTAGTATCAAGCTCAGTCTTCGCAGTATCAAGCTCTGTCTGCAAGATAGCCTCATGCTGAATAGCCCTTTCGGCCTCATGGAACTTCATCTGATTCTCGGCCATCCATTTGGTGGCTGAGGTAAGGGCACAAACAGACTGCACGAAAAATGAACAGATATCAAGAGGGGCCGAGGGAACAGTTAGCGAAAGAATGAAATTAAGAAGGTGGGTCAAGACCAATACCTGAGAAAGGGAGTGCAGACCATAGTCGTACACTTTAGCAGGAGGCATCTTTGCTAAGAACTCGAAGTCAGAGGCCGACGGTGCAGAGAACATCGAGGCCTTGGCAGCCCTTAAGTTCGTGATCAGTGACGAGGGGTCGGCCCTCAGATGGGCCAGATTTTGAGACCAGAAGGCCCCCATGCTGGGCGAAGAGGTCGTCCCCTCAGAGGCGTCGACTCTAGCCCTCGTCCGAGAATCAGGCTGAGGCTCAACTGGGCCCTCAGGCTCCTTCCTTTTGTTACTGTCAGTGGTCGGCTCCCCCACTGTCGACCCAACGGCATTTGTCTTCCTCGGAGCCTGCTGAGGCTCCTTGCCCTTCTTCTTGGCCAATCCAGACAGTAAGCTGGGAGCTGTCATTTCCCAAAGATAGTCTGGTGTACCTGCAGGACGATCTGATAAGAGGACGATATGTTAGAAAAGTGCAGATCTAAAGAGGAAACACTTTGGAAAAAGAAAATAATAGGAAATGTTCAGTATAACTCACGTAGTTCAGATAGGGGGCCGACCCTCAGACCAGCTTCTTTAAGGAACCGAGGGCTCGTCGGTGAAGGCATTCTTCTACAGGGAAATATAGCCAAGGATCGTCCTCCAAGAATTGGGGGGAAGTTGAGAGGGGGCAACGCCGAGGGCAAACAGAATATCTGCAATGGCAGGGTGCAGAGGGAGCCTGACTCCAACCTTGAACATTTGTTCGTAGACTGCAACCTCTCCCTCTTGACAATCAAAAACCCTCTCAGTCTCAGAGGGAACCCTCATAGTTACCCTGGAGGGCACTCCATAAATATGCCTCCATATCAGGAGGTCTCGATCCCTAACAGAGGAGATAAAGGATGAGGCGTGGGAGGTATCAACCTCATCATCTGTATCATCATCCTCGTCCTCAGATATCTCTCCCTCATCACCTGCAGGAGGACCCTGAGGAAAAACCACTTGGAAGGCATTGGGGGACAGGGTTGTCACAGGGACAGCCTCAGAAGGGGCCGTACCCTCGGCCTCTCGGCCTGGACTAAGGTCAGATGTGTCCCTTCTACCAGAAGTTACAGCACCAGTTGGCGAGGAGGCTCTCTCGTCCATTTCACTTGGGTTGGGAGTCTCGGCCGAACGAGGAGACGACCCACAAGACTCAGAAGGTTCAGATGGTCTTATGGTGGCAAGAGGAATGGGAAAGATGGGTCGTACCCAATTAGGGTCGGCCCCTCGTCTCCTCTCTTCCTCTTCCTCTATTCGTCTGATTTTGGTAACGAGTTTCTCTCTCGAAGATGGGAACTCAGACACTAAGTTGTAAAGCCTCCTAAGCATTAAAGGGAAGACTCTACACTTGGAGAAATTACACTAGACTTGAATAATTTAGCTACAAACAAGTGGGGAGTTGACCAGGTTTGACTTTTGGATTAAACGAAGAACTAAGGTTTTCGTCAAGAACGATTCAAGAACCAGTGACCGGAGAGGACGCCGAAAAAAGCTATGGGGCAACTCAAGGAAAGTGCAGCCCTACGACCCTAAAAAACAAACAGAAATGAAGACAAAAGAAAGCGCTGAATGAAAGAGGTTACCTGATGAGGAGAGAACAAGAACACTGCTAGGCCTGAAGGTTTGAAGGCTGTAAATGGCGATGGAAACTGGTTCTAGAGAGAGAATTCTTAGGCGCGAAGAAGAAGAAGAAGGAGAGAGAATTTGAAAATATCTTAAATATCTTAGTAATGAGTGGGCCCATTGACCAAGGCAGGACACAACCCACGAGGAAGGCATCATTAGGGCACAAAGCCCCAAGTGTGCAGCCGCCATGCCTTGGAAACTTGAACAGCAATGAGTACCTGCCTAGGTGTCACTCACCTAACTGATCATACATGCATCTCATTTAAAACACTATCCCTCAGCCATCTCAACAGCACCTATGGCTAAGGGCTGGGGGGTGATTGATATACCCGTTTATATCCTCGGCTTGGCTGATGACAACCTCCAAACGGACGACCTTACGAGGGGCCGACCCCTCATACAGGCTCCATACAACCCCTCAGAGGGCGTACCCTCCACCTGGCTTCAGACGACAGTACGAGGGGCCGACCCTCCACCAGGCTTCAGACGACAGTACGGGGGGCCGACCCTCCACCAGGCTTCAGACGACAGTACGAGGGGCCGACCCTTCGCCAGGCTCCAGACGACCCTACGAAGGGTTGACCCTTCACCAGGATTTAGCCGACCCTACGAGGGTACGACAGTACGAGGGCAGAATTGGGTCAGGCTCACTACTGGAAGAAACTTTGCCCTCGGCCTCAGCTGATAGGCCGAGGGTGACATCATGACAGCGCGTGGTTTGGGAGACGGGTGGAACAGTGCGCGTGAGGCTCATATGGCACGTGGCAGACCGTTATAACAAAATCACACCCTCACGTGAGGGAATATTATGTCATCATTTGGCTTCTACAGGTGTCAACAGGGGATTGGCTAGATCATTATTCACATGCACCATGATTACTTGGGGGGTACACTACACCCCCAAGACCTATATATACTTGTCATCTACAACCCTACAGGGGATCGATCCATGAACAGTAGCCCTAGATAAAAATCTGCTTGTACACACACCGTAGAGAGAGAAAGAGGGTTATGTGCATTGTATCCAAGGCCATTAGTGCCCATACTTAGTGGATCACACACTCACAGTGGATGTAGGCCAAATTGGCTGAACCACTATACATCATTGTCTTATTTCCTCTTATACTCATCCCCTTCTATATACTTATACATCTCCATGGCTGCCATGGCTGCTACTGCTTGAGCTCACTATCACTTATCTGGTGGTGCTAAATCTTAGCATCATCATTAGATACAACAAAAAATAGATACATCTTCTCTCCCTGAATTGGCCAAGATAATAACATTGGGGAGCCTAAGTACACTTTGAGCTCCTGGAAGGTTTTTTCACATTTTTCATCCCATTCAAAGGATTTCTTCAAAATTTTAAAGAGGGGCAGACATTTGTCTATGGCCCTTGATACAAACCTATTCAGTGAAGAAAATTGTCCAATCATCCTCTGAACATCCTTAGTGGTCTTTGGAGTCTCAATCAAGGCTCTGATCTTTTCAGGATATGCCTCTATCCCTCGTTGTTTGATAATAAATCCGAAGAATTTACCTGCTCCTACCCCAAACACACACTTAGCGGGGTTGAGCTTCATCGGTTACTCATCTATGGTGTTAAAAGTGCGCTCAAGGTCAGTGACATACATCGTAACCCTTAGGATTTTACATGTCATCCACATATACTTCCATGGTTTTTCCAATATGATCCTCAAATATCTTAATCACTAGTCTCTTATATGTTGCCTTGATATTTTTTAGGTCGAAGAGCATGGCTTTGTAGCAATGCCTGCCTATGATGAATGAGGTCTTCTCAGTGTCTACTGGGTCTATAAATATTTGATCATAGCCCTAATAGGCATCCATGAAACTCATCAATTCATTCCCAGTCATGGCATCTACCATCTGATTCATCCTTGGGAGGGGAAACTTATCTTTCGGACAAGCTGTATTAAAATTAGTGAAGTATACAGACATCTTCCATTTACCATTAAGCTTTGGTATGATCATCATCTAGCCACTCTGGGTAGACCACATCCCTAATGAACTCAACCTTCTCCAATTTTTTAAATTCATCTCTTATTACCTCATACTTTTTTCTGGAGTAGATTTATCGCCTCTGTCTAATCGATTTTACTCCTTTATCCACATTTATCTTGTGGCAGAGAATATTTAGATCAATACCTGGCATGTCCTCATGACTTTAGGTGAAAATACTTTATCTTTCCCTTAACATGTTAATCAACTCATCCTTTATTTCTTTTTTCAAGGCTTTGATAATTTGGACGATTTTTTTTTGGCTAGCCCTCGTAGAGGACGACGGATTCTACCTCCTCAGCAGCTTCATATTTCTTTAATTTTTTCTCATCGCTTGGATCAAGAGTATCAATGTTGTAAGTGGTGGTGGCTTTTTATAAGCTTCTCACTCTTTAGTCGAGTTAAAGTAGCATTCTCGTGCCTTTACTTGATCACCCTAAACTTCCCCTACTCCATAGGAAGTCGAGAATTTTATTATTTGCTTCACAATAGAGGGAACTGCCTCAAATTCCTTGAGGGCTACTGTTAGCATGATAATATTATAAGATGAGTAAACATTTTGGTCCATACAAAGAAATTTATCTTTTCTGTGAGCCACCTCGGCCAGGTTCCCATACACACGTCCATCCCATATACCCCCAAAGGATGGAATTTTTCACCACTGAAGCCAATCAGAGGTTAGTGGCATGGGACGAGTCTCTTCATGCTAAGCCCCATCCCTTTGAAACTTTCCTAAAACATCACGTTGACTGAACTACTTCTGTCAATGAGTATTCTTAAAATGTCGTATCCATGCACTCTCGTAGCTATCACTAGAGGGTCATCATAAGGGGCCAGGATCCCCTTAAAGTCCAACCTTAAGAAGCCTATTACCAAGGTTTTAATATCCACATTCTTCCTCTTACTCGGCTTGGATTCAACTACAATCAAGTTTACCTCTTCACTTTTCGAGACTGTCGTAGCCTCTACTACATTCCATTTTCAGTTGGCCACATCCTTCCCACCACCTACTAAACCACCGCATATCATTTTTACCCCAATGAGATCATATGCTGCTGACCTTTGGGTGCAAGTAATTTTGGTGGGAGATCAGGGTTGGCTTCATCATCATCATCTGAGACATCATCATTTTTGTTATCCTAGATATACCGTCTAGGCTTATCATCACGTCTCTTCCTGTTGTCATCCCTATTACCTATGACATTGCTCTTAATATATATTTCCTCAACTTTCCTTACTTCAACATTTTTTCAATCTCATCTTTAAGTGTAAAGTACTTATCATTCGTTTGGTCTTGATCCTGGTGGAAATCGCACCACTTTCTCTTATCCCTCTTGTGAGGAGGATCTCTCAGATTTTTTGGCCATCTCAGATATTGGTCATCCTTGATCTCATTCAGTGTCATATCTGGGTTCACCGTCTATGGTGTGTATTCAGAGAACTTATCGTTTGTTGATCTCTTTTTACCTTCCATTGGATTTATGGGGATTAGTCCCACTATCTCTTTTAGCATCCTCTCCCCTTGTAGCCATGGCCTCATACGAATTCATGACTCTCCTCGCTGTGGCCACAAGACCTGCCATTCTTTTTAGAGGATCTTTATCCAGCTTCCATAGGTTCTTTCCCTTTTATAGTCCACTTATGAGGGAAGTCATAACAATGCATTCCTCGTAGTCTTATACTTACAATTTTTCTTTGTTAAGTCAGTTTATATAGTCTCTAAGAGACTCATTTTTTCCCTACTTGACATACAATAGATATGTGGTATTCTTCTGAGGTTTTACATCGAAATAGAAATTATGAATGAACCTTTTGACCAACTATTTAAAATTCTCAATAGAGCTCTTGGTTAGAGAGGTGTAACATATATGTACAACAACATTAAGGGTGATTAATAAAGATCAGCATCTCATCTCATCGAAAATCAAATAGATGTCGGTTACTGACTGGTACATTTCCACATGATGAACATGATTAGTGATCCCATCTTATTTTGGCATGACAACTGGCGGCTTGAACTTAGTCGGGGTTGGGTAGCTTACTATTCTGGCAATAGATGGTGACCCTTCCATATAACCTATCTTCATGGGTTATTCTCTTTGAGATAGCACCAATTTTATATTTAACCCTATGTATAGAGTTGTTCCATGTCTTGTTGGTCGTTGAGGCATTGTCTCCCTCGGCCACAACAACATTGTCACCAACCCCTTTTTTATTGGTCGAGCGCTGCATAAGTTCTCTACCAGCCATCCTTTGATGACTATTTACTTCTTTTTATTCCTCATCTCGACCACATAGAGGCCGATAGTTAGCAGATCCGCCATTTCCCCTAGAACCGACAATACTACATGCCTAAAAAGTCAGTCTCATAGATCACAAATTGGGTCGAGTCTATCAAAGGTCATCCCTCTACTCAATCTATCACGTGCTGAAGCACGTGGTTGTCCATCTCGGTTCACCTTGCCACTATTTCCTTTGCTAACTTGGACTGGACGCAAAGTATCTCTAAAGATCTAGTCTAGCTTCCAATAATCATCCTTATCATCACACTGATCATCATAGACTTCCTAGCCTTATTTTCCCAGATGTAAATGCCTTAGGTTTTCCACATCTCTGCGTCTCTACTATTATGGCACTTCTTTGTGCGGGACCGAGGGTGGTTCCCCCATCGCCTGATTCACATCCTCCTTAGCTGTAGGAGTTATCATCTCCGCTACAACGCCAATGGGCCTAGTCATTATATTTTGGCTAAAAGTAGCAAGTTGCTCCTATATTTTCTGCTAGTTGTCCGTCAGTAAGCGCAGCGCGGTTGCAACCTTAGCCATTTCTGACTGAGGAGGTTCCTGGATGGAGCTGGGGCCAGGGCCTTGAGGCAAATCAGAGGTCATTAACTTTGATGAAAGAATAAATAAGGAGTGTACTAAAAGAGCTGAATAAGTTGAAGAAAAGCTTGTATAACTCAACCAATGCTCTTTTAATGGTAATACAGATCTAACTAAGTGTGGAACTGGATCATCACCAGAGAATTCAGTGAGGAACAAGCTATAAATGAGAGGAAGAAGATAAAGAATCTACCTTCCCACAGACGGATCCAACTGATGATACCTGATATAGTAAAAATAAGTAAAATAGTATGAGCTCAATCCAGAACAACTTTACAAGTGGAACAATGGTGTTTAAATAGGTGTATAAGTGAAAAAATATATGAGGCAAAAAGGAACAAGGCTAGAATATAAGTGGTTCATCTATTGGCCTACTCCACTATGCAGGTGAGCATGAATTTCATTATAAAAATAGGCTCTAATGGCCATAATGATACAATTATTACTACTTTCTCTCTCTAATGTTACAAGAGCAAAACTTAGGCAAGAGTTTTAATATTTTGATCCTTTCCTGTGGGGAAGAGTAAGGGTTTAAATTATGCGTGGGGTGTAAAATCCACCCCCAATCATGCAAAATACACGTCCTAAGTGGAGTCACAAATAGGATCTTAACACCTGTCCTTTGGAATGTATAAGGAATGATGATGCAAATATCCCCCCCCCCCCCCCACGTGCACATGTGATTCGATTATTATTTATCCACGTGGACTAGCAATACTGAAGTCTTACATCACACGTGAAGAAAATGTCATCTAGAGCGGTCTCGACTAGACCGAGTATGAGACCCCCGAAGTTTTGTAAGGTCATACGCTGGAGAATACCGGAGTGTGGTCTCGACTCGGTAGGCATCTGGCCGATACAATCTTGTAGAGGGATCAATGAAGTCTCCTCAATCTATAATGAAGGATGAGATGAGACCTGAAGGTGGTCAGGGCTGTTGAAGGGTCTCGACCTGAGAGGACGGACGAGACCGTATTGCGTTCCTTGTAGAAAGTTCGCTTTATGAGGTTAGCCTGGGTTGAGCAAGTCCCAGGTCGAGACGTGGTTACACTAGGATATATCATCTACCTCAACATTTCTTTTAGACTTTTACTCACTCTTCAATAACACATTGTCCTTTAACTCAACCATAAAAGTTAAGTCCTTATTAGGTTTAGACATAACAACACTCTCCCCTTGGTTATATATTTGAAGTGATCTAACTAACTCCTCTAAGCTATAAGTCTTTCACCTCATTTAGAATGGCAATCTTAGCATTAAACCTCGAAGCTAGAGTCTTAAATAACTTTTTCACAATTTTTTTCTCAATTATGTTCTCACGAAGATTAAAATAAGCATTGATAATTTGCGTTAATCTCATGTAATAAGCGTTATATCTCTAATATTCATTCATTCTCATGGTTTTGAACTTTTCGCAATGTGTTGAAACTTAGCTCTCTTAACACTTGACGTTCCCTCCTGTGTCACCTTAATAATATCCCAAGCTTCTTTTGCCAATTCATAATTTATAATAAAACTTTATTCTTGAGTGATAATGAATGAAAAGAAAGTATTCAAAGCAATATAATAGTAGTTACAATCTACAAACTCCGAATTGGTCCTCAAAACCCTCAGTATCTTCACTTTTAGTCCATCCTCTTTAATTGTAGTATATATCCAACCTTGTTTTACGCTCATCCACGCTCTATCACGTTTCGATCTCAAGTGTATGGTCATTTTAAATTTCCAATGGCCATAGTTTAAACTATAAAAATAAGGTGGTCTATTTGTTGAACTACTATCACAATAATGATATACTAATCCCAAAAAAAAACTATTCCCATCCAACAACGTTTGTGAGCAATAAACACAAAAACAATATAAATTCAACTCTTAAAACATGAATGCAAAACAAGATAAACTTATTTTATACCAATTGAGGATGTGTTTTTAATCAACATGAGTTCTATCTAAACAAACTCGAGGGGTGTAAATACGTTTCATTGCTAAAGATGGCCAATTTTCATGAAATTCAAATTTACAACTAATTTTAATTGTCCTAGCTCATGGAATTACTTGGGGATGTGATGATAACTTTAGATTAACAATTCAATGAGATCAATTAGGAAAATCTAGCATAAATAACTAAAATGAAAAATCAAAAGCCAATTTTGATTAATTACCTTAGATCTAGGTGAGATCTATGTGTAGTGTGAGATTAAAGTGTGCACGTTAACAATCAAAGCATCAAAGAAATTCATAAGACGGATTTATGAGGAAAAAACCCACCTAGGTGTAAAAACATCGACGCACTCCAATTTATATTTTGACTTGAAAAGAAATTTGATATAAAATAAGAAGGTACCTCCCACGCATGCCCTCAGGAGTAGTTACCTTCAAACTTTGGACTTTCCCCCATTGAAAGACAAATCCACATTTAGATCCACAAAGTGATGAGAATGTCCAGTCTTCTCCTTAGAATCACATCATGCTCTAATTTTTCCAATAAACTAAACCACCTCTAATTTTAGATTTATGAGTGATAGATCTTCGATTCAAGTGATGAAGTTTGAATCAAACACGGTTATTATGGGTATTAACCAAAACAATCACAATTATCTCTTAAAAGAATATATATGAGTTTTATTAATTTTGGAGGAAATAAGTTAAATGGGAATTAGAGAGGTGATGTAAAATCTCTCAACCTTGAAAATACTCTCAGCAGTGTGTTTGAGTTATGAGGTATTTTAATATTTTAAAAAGGGAGTTAATTGGACCTTTTTATAAATGTTTTTAAAAAACAACTATGTCGTGTGCTCGGTTGACTTTTACCGTGCACACAACTTCAGCTAGTGCTAAATGTAGTGCAACCATGCGTAATTGTCAAAAGTTTACTGCGCCACATGTCAAAAGATGGACCATGCGAATGATCTGAGGCCAAAATAAAGATAAATATCAAACTTAATCATAATAAAGTCCATGTCACTATTCACTTTAACAACACATTTCACTTGTTCAATCATTTTAAAAACACATTTTCGAAAAATGTGCAAATGAGTGTAACCAAATGTTCAATTGTAAATTTATCAAAGGATACGAAGAAAACAATGTAAAAACACATTGTTACCTATTCCACAAGCCTTATTATTGTAAAAACACATTGTTACTCTAACAAAATACTCTCTAGTGAGAGAAAGTACTTCCTTCTAACCTAGAAAACAATGTTCATATAGTAAGAAACAATTTACTTCTACAGTGGACGTAGGCAAATTGGTCAAATCACTTATATATGTATGTTGATCTCGGTTTTACTTCATTTATTGCATTCATTATTTTTCATTATCATACCCATGTCATGGTTATCATCATTACCCACTGAGTTCCTTCTTATTATCTCGATGTTACATTTTAGTGCAACGTCAGTGATTTTTGGTGAATTAAATAATTTTTCGTTCATTTATTTAATAATTTTTGTAATTTGGTAAATTGATTTAAACCTAAAAGTTAAATTAGTTATTTTACATTTTTCTGCAAAACAAGTTTTTGTTTAAAAAATAACTGTGGAGCATGATTGTTGGGTGCTATAGAATTGGTGGCAGTTTAGACCTTATTTATTATCCTATTTGAGTTTGGACTCTTTTGGCTTGACTTTTATAAACGTCTTGGCATTTGGACACTTTTAAAACACACAGATCTTTTTTATTTTTCAAACCTCCTTTTCTCAAAAGAAACGTAGAAAGTTACAACACTCATATTTTAACCCTAAACTTCCATTAAAGTAAAATGTCGACCTAATTTTGAGAGGCTTTAAACATATATTTGAAGAAGGCTACAAAATTAAATTTTCTTATTTTCGCGAGACGAATACAGTGGTGCACTATGATTGTTTTCTTCAGAATACATCTTTTTAGGCAAGAATATTACTATTGTTCTCCTTAAGTATTATTCGATTTAAATGTCGCCTAAACATTAAGTGTGCATAACTTGTTAGTATAATTAGAACATAATCAAGGAAAATGATAACATAATTATAAATTTATTTTTATAAACTTCTGAGATTGGTTTCAATACTTGAAATACAACATGCTTAGATTATTGGACTTTATTATTTTGGGTTATTGAGACAAATCACATGTTTATTAAAATATGTAATTCAATATTATGTGTTGATTTATTGAATCATATAGACGATTAATATGATATAGAATACATTAAATTATCGTCGAAAATTGTTAGTACGTGTGTTTGAGCCGGTTTATGATATAATTTGTTTAATTATCACTTGTAATGAAATATTAAATTTGGACAACTTGTTGGAATATTTCGTGGAAGTCATTTATCACATGATAAAAGTGGATTATCGTGCATAAAAGCGGATTTACATAGTTGTAAATTAAAAAATTTGGATTAAGAATTTATAAGGATAAATTTTCATTATGTCAAGTTTGTAATGTTTATTGTAAAATTTTTAATATTAGTTTTATTCCATTTGGACAAAACCATTTGAGACATTAGTTAGTTTGGTCATTTTGTACCTTCAAGCCTATATACTTCAAGACGCAAAGCGACCTGAGTAAAGTGACATCAACTTCATGTCGAGTTTCGTCTTTAACCTTGGGATCTCAAGAAAGGTATATTTGGTGTATTATGTTGATCCATGGGTTTCTTTGTTTAGGTGTTTAAATTGTTAATGAGGAATTTTCAAAAAGGGGTTTTTAGAAAAATATTTTTTGGTCTTAATGTCATTCAAATAAGACTAGATTTCATTCAAACGTTATTATCAACATCATTCGAACGAGTTTAGTTCCTCATTCAAACGAGTTTCATTTGAACAAGCTTCAAACTAGCATCGAAATTCTCATTTAAACTTCACATGATCCTCATTCTAATGAGTTTTGGTGTCTGGTTCGAAGGACTTATATTCTTTTAAACGAGATGGCGTAATGATTTTAAACGATATGTGTTTTTCGTTTTAATAAGTTGCCTCATTTTTTATACCGCCACCGTTTACAATTCTCTATATATTCTTAGCCTGGTATAGTTATTTTAATGTTGAGGGTTTCAAAAGTAGTTTTTCAATGCGAAATTATCAAGCCACTTTAACCTCGTTTACACCCTAATTTTGAGATCCAAGAATCTATATAATATGCAAATTTGAGATCTCATGTTTTGAGCACCAAGTTTGTTTATGCTATATCGTTCGAGTAATGTTTGCCCCTGATATACCAAGTATAGCCTCATCCTTACTTTAATACCCCGCCACGTTGTATTCATGGAATTTGGTGATTTAGTATGACTAGACCTGTTTATACGGATCTCGGGTCAAATATGGCTAACTTCGCAGCCTTCGTACTTGTCAAATTGAAGTTTTCACAACTCGAAATTTTATTTCAAAAAAATTGGATGTCATCTGAATGAAGGGTAATCTTATTCGAATGATGTCGTTCGAATGAGGCATCTAATGACCTGGGGTATGTATTACACTGAAATATTATTATAATGCATTCGAACGAGGGTCATCCAAACGAGATATCTGATGACGTGGGTGATTCAATCTCGTTAGTAGCATCATTCGAACGAGGTCGTTCGAACGAGATCCACGGGTCGTTCGAACGGGTAGTGTCAGATTTGAAAATCTTATCCTTTTAATGTGTTGTCAAGGCATGGTTCATCGGATTTGAAGACGTGCCAACTTCTCAATGGCCCGGATCAGGTGTGGGGTTAATGACAAGATTATCCTTAGCTTATTGAGTGGGATGTGGGGGTATTTGACCCTTAAGGGTTTTGGGATTATTTAAGTATGATATTTCCCATTCTAGGGAATTTTCCAATCAGATTTCTTCACCCTCTCTCTCTAGCTCTAGAGCTTTCCCCACCCCAACCACCATACACCACCCTACACCACCACCTCCCCACCCTATGCCACCACATTCTAGATGTGTCCACAATATTTAAGCCTTGTATACCCATCTCCACCCTTGATAATAGAGAGATACGAATTTTTGAGAAGTATTTGTGGGATTCATTGGAGAATATTAAGTGGGTTTAATGGACTAGGAGTGGATCTTGCTAGAGTGCATGGAAGAAGAGCATTTTGGAGCATTTTGGAGAATGATTATGGTAACCCTTGAGGCCACCTTTGGAGGTGGGGTTTGCTCCTCCTACACCAACACCACCATTAGAGGCGGGTAACCCTACTCTTAGTGTAAAAATATTATTTTTACATTACAGTATTGTATTTAGGGTATTTGAGTAGGGTGTAATTAGTTAAATTGTATATTTATTATGTAGAAGACAATAAATATTTTAATGGAATAAAAATGTTGAAAAAATGATATTTTGTAAAACAGTAACAATGGATAATTATTTTAAGGTTTTGAAATAATGAGAGTTGATGTTTTATCAAAATGGTGTATTTTTTGGTAATTTTTATGAAAAATATTTTATGAAGTAAAATGTTTGCAAATTAGGTGATTTTGTGAAAAAAATAATGTTTTATTGAAATTAACAAATAGGTCAATATTTCAAGGTTTTTGGAATGTTGAAGGATGGTATTTTTATGAAATGGGCATTTCTAAAAATATTGGTGTTAAATATTTTGTGAAATAAAATGATTGAAAATGAAGACTTACTTGGTAAATATTTGGTGACAAATATGTTTAAACTATATAGTAGGATTTTTGGGTTTAAAATCCATCTTCTCATACATATAAACTTGTAGTATTTTGATAGTAATTGTATAAACAAGTTTAGAGAAAGTTTTGTTGAGTTGAAATATATAGTGAGAATAATTGGAAATTTAGTCTTCATGGTGTGTCAAATTGAGACTAAAGGGTGTAAAGAACTTGAAATTAAAAGACTAAATGTTAAATAGAAGAAAGAAAATTTTTCTTATAAAAGTAGTCTTAAGTGTTAATGTATTTCTTGAATGAAGAAGTAAATGTGATACCCCGATTAAAATAATAATGGGTGGCCAGCCCTATACTACATTAAATCAAGAATTTCAGATGGCTCCGTCTCAACATCAACAGACTATAATATAAATAGATAAGGCTAACTACCCGAAATCATATAAGCGAGTGCCAAAATAATTAAAACATGCAACGAAAACAAGAACAACGATGTAACACCACTAGCAAAGGTAACATGAACACAAGTACCATGATAAAAGTAATGCTAAAAAAAATTGAAATGAGTACATACAAGGAAAAAATACCCGAATAAGCTGTCAGGTCACAGACAGTACAATAATCATAAAGAAGAAATATCAATAGCTACAAATAACTCTCGGGTGTAGACCCGATGTACAACATGAACCCTGTCTAGATTTATGCAGGAATATGAAGTGACTACAAACTAAAACCCGCAACAGCCCCCAACTGCTACGACTCCCAAGACTCTGGAAAGAAGAGCATCTGGTATCCATGCGGTAGGAGACCTGTAGTACAATATATATATATATATATATATATATATATATATATATATATATATATATATATATATATATATATATATAGCAAAAGAGAAATATAAACGGGTCAGAGCCCGAGGTGTAAAAATGTTTAGCAAGTGTGTTAACCGTGCATAATAAATATCAATGCATTATTTCATAATTAAAGTGGAGTCGCACTCTCGTGAAACCCCAACTCACCTCTCATCTAACTACGCGCACCTATTCGTGTCCTGGAATCTTAAGTAAGCTACCCGACCCAATTAAGGATAACCTACCTCACCATACGCACGGTCAATACCCACATGACACGCCATCCTAATATAACCCACGAATTCTTTCCATTCTAATCACACTTAAATATATTTACACATATATGCCTTACTAGGCATATTGATTTCAATTATTAGCTTATACCAGTTATAAGTCTTATTACTTCACACATAACATTAAGCTTCAATTTAAGATTTTATTCTATAAATAACATGCATACAATTTAATAAGGATGAAACTTCTCTCTACTCTCAACATTTCACTGCGTTTCGAGCGTGGGGCGTCTCGCAAAGCGAAATCCAAATAAGGAACCCCCCCGATACACTACTTCTTGACAATGTCGATCGTAGGGATCCATTATGTCCACACAAATCCTACTAATACAACTATATAATTATAGAATACCATCTCTAAATACTCAATTTAATCTCTATTGAAATCCTTGGGTCGATATAACCGCAATTGTCTCTAAATACGATCTTTTGACCCCAATGAAAATAGTACACCAAAATCACCTAAGATGTACATCATCGAAACTCCATATCTGTTTCACCTATAGGATATACAACTATATATATATTTAGTCTCTCTCTCTCTCTCTCTCTCTATATATATATATATATATATATATATATATATATATATATATATATATATATATATATATTCAATCATTCATTCCTTTAGCAAGGCATACATAACACACATAATGTACACTATGCAATTCATATAACATAGCCGGCTATAGAATGCCAAAATACTGCACCATGTTATCATCTTCCAGGAATTACTCACTTTCTCCCGGGGTCACCATCTATCGGACTATTTTCTCACTGCTATGGCGACAAAATCAATCATAACGTATGGGAAGCGCTCATAGTTCCTAACCGGCAAGTGATAACGACCCATAACCAAGACTTCTCACCCCCCAAATATAAAATCATACAAACAAATAAAATGGACGACTATGACCTGGGGAATATCCACACCCTGCTCCTCGAGCCAGGAT
Source organism: Sambucus nigra (assembly GCA_949130495.1). Classification (NCBI taxonomy): domain Eukaryota; kingdom Viridiplantae; phylum Streptophyta; class Magnoliopsida; order Dipsacales; family Adoxaceae; genus Sambucus; species Sambucus nigra. Next base: position 239,333,197 of record OX422221.1, on the reverse strand, counting down.
GCTCACCCTCATCGCGCAACTTCCCATGATAGCATGTGCCTGGTATGCTTCACACCATTAGTATATATATCATTCACATACACAATATATATACATCCATATGATCACATCATATAATTTAACCATCACATACGGTTTAGATATTCACGACATGAATATACACATATCTGTCTATCTACATAGATACATATACATACATATATACATACCATCTCTCGTTTGTATGTATGAAACTTATAAACTCGACTATTAGCATACATAATCCTTAACATACTAGCCGTCGCTCCAATCATATTAATTTAATTCCTTATATAAATACGACCCCTCACTTGAAGCATATTCATCCATTACCCCTATGATATGAATAGTCTTCCCATATATATTTAACATTAAGGTTATCACCCCAAGTTTAATGTATATAACAATCACTAAACATCCCATCAATATCCAAATGCACATAGATAAATCAAATAATAATCCCGACTATCGGTACACACATGACTAATAGTCTACAAGCCTCAAGCTTAAACTTAAATTCATTTTATGATCCCATTTTCTTTTGGGATGCCCAACGTTGATCACGCATAGATATTTAGTAACTACCCCGACTACCATTTGACCCAATCTTGTCCTAGTCATTAGAATATTCCAATCATTAACAAATTAGCATGTTATTCAATTTCTCCTATGAACCCTTAATATTATTGCGTTTACAATCTATTCCTTAAGTTAAACCTTACTAAGGATACCCAACCACTCGCTCTCGTCGGTCGCCAATCATATCTTAAGTAGAATCCTATCACTATAAGGATTAGACACCAAAGTCGGCTTACAATTTCCACACCATCCCCTCACGACTCTCTCAGAAGGCCCTTCCCTACATCCTAGGTTAACTCACTTTTTAAACTCCAAATGGGACTCCCATCCTTAATGAAACTTCCCTATGATATCAATACTACAAACTCCAATACACATATATGTTCCCCAACTAATTCGATACATCCCCACGATCATAACATGTGACAAACGAATCACAAATACCCATAACACAACTCTCGCTTCATATATAAAAGTTCCAAATCGAGAAACCCAACCGAAATGGAAAGAAACTCACTCTAGGAAAATTCCTCAAAACTGCCCTGTTTTCGAATCGATTCGGCCTCTCCGAATGGATTCGGTCGCAACAGCGAATCGATTCGGCCCCAGCGAATTAATTCGGCCCTAAAGACCTTATGATTTTGCAACATAGCGAATCGATTCTCTAGGGGCGAATCGATTCGGCTTGTGTAGCAAGCCACGAAATGGGGAAAATTCTCCAAAACCCAAAATTTCCAAAACCCAAATTATACAACTTCCATCCAATTATCCTCAACCCAAATATGTTCACAACATAAAATCTCATCCTATATCTAGTTTCATCAAGTTATACTCCTTAAACCTATTTGTAAACATCAATTTCAAGATTTAAACTACAAAATCTAGGTTTTGATAAATATACACAAAATCCAATTCTTTTGCCCACAAGTTATGAAATAAACTACACAAATGAATTATTTAGCCGGATTAAACACTTGCCTCAAAATTGTAGGGGTTGAATCGTCCTCGAGATTGCGTACTGGCCGAAATCTCCAAGCTTTCCTCCTCTCTATCTTCCTTTCTTCTTCTTTCCCTCTTTCTTTCTCTCTTTCTCACAATTGAGAATGGCTTGATCCGTAAGCCTCTTAAACCTTTAAAACATAAGTCCCAGTTTTAAATGGTAATACACACTTTAAATGACTTGTTTACTCTAATTCGAGTCAAACTAACTTAAAAATATTCCAGAGCCGAAATAAAACTCAATGACAGTCATTTTGACTACCTTGACCCATCCGGGATCAATAGCGCACACCAGAATTGTCATCCGGAATACTTTATAATGTCTTCAATTTTTTGTCCTCTATTGCCAAATTTTAAAATTCTCCATTTTAAAGAAATTTTATTTCTCCCAAAAATTTAATTTCTCAGTCCCAAAGTCACGGGGTATTACATACTTCCCCCCTTATAAGAATTTCGTTCGCGAAATTTAATTTATGCTAGGACTTCAAATCTCAACTAGGCCTTACATCTACCCTCAAAATCACTATACATATCTCTCCCACTTCTCACAACGAACCATATAAACTTTAAAAATCAAACTAGCTACCCAGGGTGCCCATACACCCCGTACCCGAGCTCCACTCGCAAAAACATAATCCGGCTCCACAAGCCTCAAATCGTAATATAACTCTCAACAAATTAATCTATAATAGCGTACTTAGTATATAAGAAGTTTAAAATTTCCAATGGTTGAACTCTTCTCAATTCCTGACGTTCGCTACATTCATGCGGGGGAGGTCTTGCAAGCGAAATCCAAACAAGGAACCCTCCCAATACACTACTGTGTAGCTATGTCGGGGATTGACATTAGTTGAACCAGTATTAAGGTTATAAAAGATTTTCAAATCATAGATATTTCCTGAAGGCCTAAAAAACAACATAATATAAAATAATTTCATGCATTTAAACACAACAATCAAACACCTTATATACAAGACATAAGGCCCCAACAAATACAATATTCTAACCAATACCTAGTTCTCAAAACTAGCACCGCCATGAGCTAAATTCTCAGCTTAACAATAAATATTCTAAACTCTGAACTTCCTGAGTGATACAAATCCCTTATATCACATCAAAAAATTCTCACAAGAGAAATATTTTCCCAAAAATCCTCTATAACCATCCTGAAAGACAAGGCGCTATTGCGACCCCTGACAACTCCATCAGTCCTACTCAATGGAACCAAATCTCCACACTTCTCGCTCCCTCTTCCAGAAGGCGATATTCTAGATAATGGGACAACGCCACACCTCACATCGGTAAAATTCACCAACACCAGGTTTCCTAACAATTGCTTGACGAATTTCAAAATCTAAACCTCCCAATGGCCTCATTATTCGCTTATCCTCAACACTTACCTTATCAATCACAAAATTCACCATTCAATTCAAATCTCCTCCTTATCTCCACCTGAATCATGAAAAGAAAATACCTCCAGTCAAAGCGTACCCAAAATCTATTTTGGGTATTGAATCTCTCATCTTACCCCTTCCTGGACGACTTATTCTTGGCGACGTCTGAGACGAAAACAACTGTGTCAGAACGTCATTCAAATGAATACACCTCGCAGAAGAAGATAAACGTAGTGAAAACAACAATCCTACTAGTAGGGCTCTACATCAAGAACTCTTATGGAAGAACGCAGAAAACCCACGCATATCCTAAAGACAGTAGAACCTGATGCTCTGCTACCATTGTGACACCCCGCTTAAAATAATAACGGGTGGCCAGCCCTATACTACATTAAATCAGGAATCTCAGATGGCTCCGTCTCAACATCAACAGACAATAATATAAATAGATAAGGATAACTACCCGAAATCATATAAGCGAGTGCCAAAATAATTAAAACATACAATGAAAACAACAACAACGATGTATCACTACTAGCAAAGGTAACATGAACAAAAGTACCATGATAAAAGAAATGCTAAAATAAAATGAAATGAGTACATATAAGGAAAATATACCCGAATAAGCTGTTGGGTCACAGACAGTACAATAATCGCAAATAAGAAATATCAATAGCTACAAATAACTCTCTGGTGTAGACCCGATGCACAACATGAACCCTATCTAGATTTATGCAGGAATAGGAAGAGACTACAAACTAAATCCCGCAACAGTCCGTAACTGCTACGGCTCCCAAGACTATGGAAATAAGAGCATCCGGTATCCATACGGTAGGACACCTGTAGTACAATATATATATATAGCAAAAGAGAAATATAAACGGGTCAGAGCCCGAGGTGTAAAAATGTTTAGAAAGTGTGTTAACCATGCATAATAAATATCAATGCATTATTTCATAATTAAAGTGGAGTCGCACTCTCGTGAAACCCAACTCACCTCTCATCTAACAACGCACACCTATTTGTGTCCTGGAATCTTAAGTAAGCTACCCGATCAAATTAAGGATAATCTACCTCATTATATGCACGGCCAATACCCACATGACCTGCTATCCTAATATAACCCACGAATTCTTTCCATTATAATGACACTTAAATATATTTACATGTATATGCCTTACTAGGCATATTGATTTCAATTATTAGCTTATACCAGTTATAAGTCTTATTACTTCACACATAACATTAAGCTTCAATTTAAGAGTTTACTCTATAAATAACATGCATACAATTTATTAAGGACCAAACTTCTCTCTACTCTCATCATTGCACTGCGTTTCGTGCGTGGGGCGTCTCGCAAAGCGAAATCCAAACAAGGAACCCCCCCGATACACTACTCCTTGACAATGTCGATCGTAGGGATCCATTATGTCCACACAAATACTATTAATACAACTATCTAATTATAGAATACCATCTCTAAATACTCAATTTAATTTCTATTGAAATCCTTGGGTCGACATAACCGCAATTGTCTCTAAATATGATCTTTTGACCCCAATGAAAATAGTACACCAAAATCACCCAAGATGTACATCATCGAAACTCCATATCCTTTTCACCTATAGGATATACAACTATATATATATTTAGTCTCTCTCTCTCTCTCTCTCTCTCTATATATATATATATATATATATACAATCATTCATTTCTTTAGCAAGGCATACATAACACACATAATGTACACTATGCAATTCATATAACACAACCGGCTATAGAAGGCCAAAATACTGCACCATGCTATCATCTTCCCGGAATTACTCACTTTCTCCCGAGGTCACCATCTATCGGACTATTTTCTCACCGCCATGGTGACAAAATCAATCATAACCTATGGAAAGCGGTCATAGTTCCTAACCGGCAGGAAAGAACGACCCATACCCAACACTTCTCACCCCCAAAATATAAAATCATACAAATAAATAAAATGGATGACTATGACCTGGGGAATATCCACACTCTGCTCCTCGAGCCCGGACTCTCACCCTCATCGCGCAACTTCCTATGATAGCATGTGTCTGGTATGCTTCACAGCATAAGTATATATATCATTCACATACACAATATATATACATCCGTATGATCACATCATATAATTCAACCATCACATACGGTTTAGATATTCACGCCATAAGTATACACATATATAGATACATATATACATACCATCTCTCATTCGTATGTATGAAACTTATAAACTCGACTATTAGCATACATAATCCTTAACATACTAGCCGTAGCTTCAATCATATTAATTTAATTTGTTATATAAATACGACCCCTCACTTGAAGCATATTCATCCATTACCCCTATGATATGAATAGTCTTCCCATATATATTTAACATTAAGGTTATCACCCCAAGTTTAATGTATATAACAATCACTAAACATCACATCAATATCCAAATGCACATCGATAAATCCAATAATAATCCCAGCTATCGGTACACACAGGACTAATAGTCTACAAGCCTCAAGCTTAAAATCAAATTCATTTTATGATCCCATTATGTTTTGGGATGCCCAACGTTAATCACGCATAGATATGTAGTAACTACCCCGACTACCATTTGACCCAATCTTGTCCTAGTCATTAGAATATTCCAATCATTCACAAATTAGCCTACTATTCAATTTCTTCTATGAACCCTTAATATTATTGCGTTTACAATCTATTCCTTAACTTAAACCTTACTAAGGATACCCAACCACTCTCTCTCATCGGTCCCCAATCATATCTTAAGTAGAATCCTATCACTATAAGGATTCGACACCAAAGTCGGCTTACAATTTCCACACCATACCCTCACGACTCTCTCAGAAGGACCTTCCCTACATCCTAGGTTAACCCACTTTTTAAACTCCGAATGGGACTCCCATCCTTAATGAAACTTCCCCACGATATCAATACTACAAACTCCAATACACATATATGTTCCCCCACTAATTTGATGCGTCCCCACGATCATAACATGTGAGAAACGATCCATAAATTCCCATAACACAACTCTCGCATCCTATATAAAAGTTCCAAATCGAGAAACCCAACCGAAATGGAAAGAAAGTTACTCTAGGAAAATTCCTCAAAACTGCCCTGTTTCCGAATCGATTTTGCCCCTCCGAATCGATTCGATCCCAACAGCGAATCGATTCGGCCCCAGCAAATCGATTCGGCCCAACTAGACCTATAAGTCTTCTACATACCAAATCCATTCGCAAGGGGCGAATCGATTCGGCCCTAAAGACCTGATTCTTCTGCAACATAGCGAATCGATTCGCTAGGGGCGAATCGATTCGGCTTGTGCAGCAAGCCACGAAATGGGGAAAATTCTCCAAAACCCAAAATTTCCAAAACCAAAATTATACAACTTCCATCCAATTATCCTCAACCCAAATATGTTCCCGACATCAAATCTCATCCTATATCTAGTTTCATCAAGTTATAATCCTTAAACCTATTTGTAAACATCAATTTCAAGATTTAAACTACAAAATCTAGGTTTTGATAAATATACCCAAAATCCAATTCTTTTGCCCCCAAGTTATGAAATACACTACACAAATGAATTATTTAGCAAGATTAAACACTTGCCTCAAAATTATAGGGGTTGAATCGTCCCCAAGATCGCGTACGGGCCGAAATCTCCAAGCTTTCCTCCTCTCTCTCTTCCTTTATTCTTCTTTCCCTCTTTCTTTCTCTCTTTCCCACAATTGAGAATGGCTTGATTCGTAAGCCTCTTAAACCTTTAAAACATAAGTTCCAGTTTTAAATGGTAACACACACTTTAAATGACACGTTTACTCCAATTCCAGTCAAACTAACTTAAAAATATTCCGGAGCCGAAATAAAAATCAATGAAAGTCATTTTGACTATCTCGACCCATCCGGGATCAATAGCGCACTCAGAATCGTCATTCGAAATACTTTTTAACGTCTTCAATTTTTGGACCTCAATTGCTAAATTTTAAAATTCTCCATTTTAAAGAAATTTAATTTCTCCCAAAAATTTAATTTCTCAGTCCCAAAGTCATGGGGTATTACATTTTAAAGAAATTTTATTTCTTCCAAAAATTTAATTTCTCAGTCCCAAAGTCAAGGGGTATTATAGTAAAGAAATGTGTACTTGGGAAATGCTGATAAAAAAATTTAATTTAGTGTTAATGGGTAAACATGAAATGGTTAGTGAGTGTAATTTACTAAGGTTATGAAAGATTAACACTTATGGGATTAAAGGTGTAAAAGTGTTTCCAATCAAGTTAAGGATTACTCCAAGGGTAAAAAGGTGTTAAATGGTTAAAAACACTTAAGAAGTTGGTATGAATAACTTAATAGTATATTTGGTGATATTAACACTAGTGAAAGGGAGTAAAAGATGATTTTGGAAACAAACGGGTAAAATGATAATTTTACCTTAAATGGAACGTTTTTATGAAACAAAAATGTTGAAAAGCGTGTTACACAAAGTGGTCCTAAACGAAATTATTTTTGGAATAAAACTCAAGGTTAAAGTGTAAACGATATGAAATGGAAAATTTTTGAAGTGCAATACAGATGGGGTGGTAAAGTCTCTAATTTTGGCTTCGGTCGGGTAAAAAGGATAAGTGTAATAATGTGGAAATTTGTAAAATGTTTAAACATATTAAAAAAGGAACTCGGATGACACCAGGATAAAGCAAGAAGGGCCCATAGCCCTTGGGTGAAAAGCCCTAAATCATTGGCCAAAGAATATGGTGCGCATAGATGGTGGTGTGGAGCCCGTGGAAGTATGTGGTATAGGAAGATTCCGAGAAAACATATAGAAAATATGGAACATATAAAGAAATGAGTTGTATGGAAAAATGTGTTAATACAACCCAACTTGAATGAATGTAATAAATGTTCTGGTAAGGGTGAAGTGGACAAGTAAATGTATAAATCTGTTAATGTCCATAAAGGAATGAAAAGGCTTAAAAAAGTAAGTAAATGGGTGGTTAAGCAACCTAAATGGTTAAACCCATACTTAACACAAGAATGCGTTGTAAAAGGCGTTGTAAAAGGGATTTTCAAAGACTAAGTGAGTATTTTCTAACACGATGAATGTGTGTGTTGAAATGGTGATTTTCAATCAAAATACTAAAGTATAATGAAATGAATGGAAGGGATTAAATTCAGGTAAATGAATGGGTTCGAATAAATCAAGCGTAATGGTTACAAGTGTTGAATGGGTGTGTTAAATAAAGAAAAAATACTAAGTATTGATAAAGGAAGTCTTTACTAGATTAAGGTAAATTAATCAGGATATGTAAGATTTTATGAAGTAAGACTATTAATGCATTAGAATATGTATTTTTTAAAGGTATGCGTATGTAGACATATACATATTTTTGCATGCATGTGCTTATAGTGTGTGAGAATTCCTTTCTGATATTCGTTTCTATACTTCTTGTATATATCCCACTGGGCTCAAAACTCACACCCTCGCTTTGTTATGACAGGGTGGGAGCGGTCTCCTATATTGAGGGCATTATACAGGTAAGTATATTTTATTTAAGTTTACATTAGTATCTCTTTTTACTTGGACTTTGGGGTGATCCCCATGGGTCCCTAACTTAGTTTATCTTGAAACTGAATCGCATGCTAAACAACTGAAATATTAACCAAATTAAAAATAGACTAGCAACATTATGCAGGTTATTTCATTGCACTTTACACCTAACGTTCGGCCCGAACTGGGTTTACTCACGGGTAACCCATAAATCCGGGTCGAGGCATTACAAATGATATTAGAGCTCTAGGTTCAAGGTTCCTTTCGGGTGTGACATGGTGAGATCGGTATTGGATCTTTTAACGTCGTTGTGGTTGTGCCAGTTATGCTAGTTTGATGATGATTTAGTTTGTTTCCTCGACGGTAAAGTATAAGAGGTTAGCACGACAAGTTAGACCATTGCCAAGTGGCACACGATTAGATTAATGGTTATTAATCGCCTTTTGCATTTCTGATTAGAATTGTAATAATTCACGGGTGTCCATACAAGCCTATAGTGGTGACACCATAGTTGTTAGTGTGAGGTTCTTACATTGAAATTTGGTGACATAGAATCAATTGGAATGTCGATAGAATGATATGACACCCAATGGGTTGGTGGCACGAGTTGCATATAATCACGATAAAGGCTAATGGTTAGGGTGTCTCAACTAGACACTAATGAGTTATGATTAAATGGCATACATCTCCCTTAGGTACGACACTTACAGGTAGTTAACGCCAATGATGTAATTAAAAAAATTCGACCCTTGGTGTGATATCACAATTGACAGAACTTCGGTGAACACTTGGAGTTGTGTCGGCTAATAGTGGCAACGCCTTAATATTTTGCGTAAGAGGTGCCGTGGGATGACTTTGGTGATAAGAGTAGCCTCGTAATGGCAGTAATGAGTAGTCTTTGATATGACCTAGTGGTAAAGTCTATGCATCTCACGTGACGAGAGTATATGATTGAACAGAACCCGTATTACCCCTTAGATTGAGGAGTAGGATCTTATGCGGCGTCTGTGGTAAAGGCCTTGGTGTTTATAGGCAATACCCGACTTACTCATCCTACCAAGATCAACATAGTTGTGTTAACTCATGGATTGGCACATGGTGTGATATTCACATAGCAAGGCAATTTAGTTACTGTAATAAAACATTCACTTGAGGACTACGTCAGCCAGATCTTGAGGTTTACAAACTACAGGCGATGTACTGCATCCTGTCTGACTCGTAGTATCACTAATTATAGTTTGAACATGACTTATAGTCACAATCAATTGGACAAAAGATGATATTAGTATTTAAGTGGAAACTCACTTTAACCGCTGAGGTAATGGCTACGTGCGAGGAAATTCTAGTGTGTGAATAGTTCATAAGCACGTTGAGGTGCCCATAGGAAATATTTGTGTGTGGAATCATTGAGGATGAATATAAAATGTTGTGATGTCTTGAGGTGTTTGAGGATTAAGGTGTACGATAATATAGAAGCTCGTAGACTTAGGCCTTCGCGAGCACCAAGTGATATTGAGGTGGTTATCAAAAAGTTTATAGAGTGTACATATGATGATAAAAGTATAAACGATGAAACTTGGCTAGTTTGGAGTTTACATGAAGAATGTTTAGTGTTCTTAGGAAAACAATTAAGTCTTGTAAAAGAGGCAATAACATTCTAGAAATAATCGAGTTGAGAGTCAGGTGATGACCTAGATGAACATTCGTTTCGGGTACGTGACGGGTATGGTTTTCCAATTGGGAGAGAAGTTTGTTGTGACCCCTAAGGTGGAGTGATAGTTGTTTCCTTTATGAGTGATACTCGAATGTCATGGAATGACTAGTATGGGTGTGGTAACACTTAGTTTTGGGATGTACTAAGAAATGTAGTCGAGACTTAGAGCGATGATGCCATGTGGAGACTTGAAAATGGCAACTAAGGTAGGTAGCATCGAACATGGTTGTTATGTCGAGGTGTCTAGAGTATATGCTAGAGTCTCCTTAGCAATGCAAGGATTAATTATTGGCGCATCTTGCCAAGCTGACATGACCTAGAATATGTGGCCTAATGTGATATTAATTACCCTTAGGGTGCCAATGACGGCGGGTGTGGTCATCATGTAAATATTGTATGGGTAAAAATCGAAGGTGAATCGGTGATAATCTCTTATGGTCAGAAGGACACGATTAGGTGAGTGTTTCGCTTGAGACAACTAATATCTGTGGGATGTGGGATTCGATTATGATATGTTAAAGAAGACAATGACCTAGGTGTAATAGGTTGGTGATGTTGTCACTAGTTTTTGGATAAGGTCGATGTAGACAAGGCGTGAGATATTCGACAAATATAATGATTCATTTACACCAAGGGTGATAAAGGTAGGGCCTTTCTCCTAAGGCGCGAAGTCTGACATTGATTTCCTCAACTAATACTTATTCAAAAATTATGATCGCATTCATATTACGAGAGTGAATGAATGAGATTCGATTTGTCATGGCTAGTTACCCAGGCCAGGTTATATGGCCAGAAGTAATGCTCGATGAGAGCTTTGACAATGAGTGAAAGGACTATAGGGATACGGGCTAGGTTTTCTTTCATAAGTCAGGATTAGTTTCCTACAAGATAAATTCCTTGGGATGATTGCTTGTCCCTCTGACTCAAGTATGTTCCTTTCGGTTTCGGTAATCGAGAATCAGTATTCTCACCTATGTGGTGACTCAGATTGATGTCATGTCATGGCATAGCGCGGTTGAGGGTGGTAGATCGAGTTTGGTCAATGTAGCTCGAAAACTGGGTTTGTTCATTTGAGGTATTCTTTCTATTGCACAAAGTTTTGCGTACGGGTGGCTATGCTTTCAGTCACTCGATTTATTCGTAGTATCAATCTCCCTTAGACTGGTAGATTCTTGATAGGTCGGCTCAACAGTCGGTGGCTCGGGTTGTGATGAGCCGGACAATGGATTGAGGATAGAGTACAGTGTTGGAAAATGAGGAAAGTTGAGCACATGATGTTGCTTTGCCACGGTGAGTAAATTAGAATGACAATTTAGTGATTACTCAAGGATGAGATACCTAAGTTAATGTTGGGTTCATCAGAGTGACACAACTAAAGGTGTAATCTGGGAGTACAATATTGATTTAATGAGATTATTCCTCATTGGAGTGAGAGAATGACATGGTATGGTTATCAATAAATTGATACGAGCTATATGGTTAGGATAACCTCAAATTTGTGGGGCACATGATGTGCGTTCCTAAGCTAGAAATTGATTTTGGTGATATGTACAACAGATGTTCATATCATGATGTGCTTTAGGAGAACGTTGATCACTACAAATGGTTTTCCCATAATGATACTGGTATACTGCAGCTACTAGCATAGGTAGTGCTAGGAATAATTTGGAACTTTATCATAAGGCGAGTGGAGACTCGGAGTAAATTATATAGTGACATAGTTGACGAAATGATGAGCATTAAAGAATATTGCATGTTAAACATTTGGAAAATTTAGTACTAATGAACTCGATGAATTGTCTTGGAGGATTCCTAGACTTAGGATGGAAGTTGATGGACCCCATGAGTTTGAGGAATAATAGAACGAGAATTTCGAGGACCTAATTCCCCAAGGAGGGAAGTTTGTAATACCCTGCCCCGTAATTTTAATTGTATTTAAAGAATTTGGTGATTTAGTACGACTAGACCTATTTAGACGGATCTCGGGTCAAATAACGATAACTTCATAGCCTTCGTACTTGTCTAATTGAAGTTTTCACAACTCGAAATTTTATTTCAAAAAAATTGTATGTCGTTCGAATGAAGGGCATTCTCGTAGGCATTTAGCGACCTGGGTTTTGTATTATGTTGAAATATCGTTGGAATGGCCATTAGAACGAGATATCTGACGACGTGGGTGATGTAATCTCGTTAGTAGAGTCGTTAAAACGAGGTTGTTCAAATGTCCGACGTCATATTTGAAAATCTTATCCTTTTAATGTGATGTCAAGGCATGGTTCGTTGGATTTAATGACGTGTCGACTTCTCAACAGCCCAGATTAGGTGTGGGGTTAATGACAATATTACCTAAGCTTATAGAGTGGGGTGTGGGGGTATTTGGGGTATTTTACCCTTAAGGGTTTTGGGAGTATTTAAGTGTGAGATTGCCTATTCTAGTGCATTTTTCAATCAAATTTCTTCTCCTTCTCTCTCTAGCTTGAGAGCTTTCCCCACCCCTACCACCATACACCACCCTACGCCACTACCTCCCCACATTATGCCACCACATTCTAGATGTGTCCCACCATATTTAAGCCATGTATACCCATCTCCCCCCTTGATAATGGAGATCTACGAATTATGGAGAAGTATTTGGGGGATTTATTAGAGAAGATGAAGTGGGCTTAATGAAGTAAGAGTGGGTCTTGTGAGAGAGCATGGAAGAAGATCATTTTGGAGAATTCTTATGGTACCCCTTGAGGCCACCTTTGGAGGTGGGGTTTCTCCTCCTACACTAACACAACCATTAGAACCACTAGAGGTGGGTAACCTTACTCTTAGTGTAAGAATATTATTTTTGCATTATAGTCTTGTATTTTGGCTATTTGAGTAGGGTGTAATTAGTTACGTAGAATATTTGTTGGGTAGAAGACAATAAATATTTTTATGAAATAAAAATGTTGGAAAAATGATATTTAAAAAAAATAAAGAATGGATAATTATTTCAAGATTTTGAAATAATGAGAGTTGATGTTTTATGACAATGGTGTATTTTCTAGTAATTTTTATGAAAAACATTTTATGAAGTAAAATGTTTGCAAATAATGTGATTTTGTGAAAAAAATAATGTTTTACTGAAATTAAATAATAAGTAAATATTTCAAGGTTTTGGAATATTGAAGGATGGTATTTTCATGAAATGGGCATTTATAGAAAGATTGGTGTTAAACATTTAATGAAATAAAATGTTTGGAAATGATGATTTGGTGAAAAAGATGTTTAAACTATATAAAAGAATTTTGGGTTTAAAATCCATCTTCTCATGCATATAAACTTTTAGTATTTTGATATTACATGCATAAACAAGTTTAGAGAAGGTTTAGTTGATTTTAAACATAAAATAAGAATAGTTGGAAATTTAGTCTTCATGGTGTGTGAAATTGATTGTTTAGGGTATAAGGAATTTGAAATTAAAAGACTACTTGTTAAATAGAAGAAAGAGAATTTTTTTTTATAAAATTAGTCTTAAGTGTGAATGTATTTCTTGAATGAAAAAGTAAAGAAATGTGTACTTGGGAAATGTTGATAAAAAGTATTAATTAAGTGTTAATCGGTAAAAATAAAATGGTTAGTGAGTGTAACTTACCAAGGTTATGAAATATTGACACTTATGAGATTAAAGGTGTAAAATTGTTTCCAATCAAGTAAAAGATTTCTCCAAGGGTAAAAAGGTATCGAAGGGTTAAAAACACTTAAGAAGTTGGTATGAATAACTTAATAGTATTTTTTGTGAAATGAACACTAATGAAAGGGAATAAAAGTTATTTTGGAAACAAATGGGTAAAATTTTAATTTTACCTAAAGTGGAATATTTTTATAAAATGAAAATATTGAAAAGGGTGTTACACAAATTGGTCCTAAACAAAAATGATTTTTGGAATAAAAATCAAGGTTAAAGTGTAAAGGACATGTAATGGCAAATTTTCAAAGTGTAACACAAATGGGGCATTAAAGTGTCGGATTTTGGCTTCGGCTGGGTAAAAAGGATAAGTGTAATGATGTGGCCATTTGTAAAATGTTTAAACACATTAAAAAATGAACTCGGATGACATCGAGATAAAGAAAGAATGCCTCATACCCTTGGGTGAAAAGCCCTAAATCATTGGCCAGAACATATGGTGAGCATAACATGAGGTGTGGAACCCGTGGAAGTATGCGGTATAGGAAGATTCCAAGATATGGAACATATCAAGAAATGAGTTGTGTGGTAAAATGTGTTTATACAACCTAACTTGAATGAATGTAATAAATGTTCCGGTAAGGACGAAATTGGCAACTAAATGCGTAAATCTGTTAATGTCCATAAAGGAACAAAAATAGTTAAATAAAGTAAATAAATGGGTGGTTAATAAACCTAAATGGTTAAACCCATATTCAACGCAAGAATGTGTTGTAAAAGGTATTTTCAAAGCCTAAATGAGTATTTTCTAACATGATGAATGCGTGTGTTGAAATGGCAATTTTCAATCAAAATACTAAACTATAATGAAATGAATGAAAGGGTTTAAATTCTGGTAAACGAATGGATTCGAATAAATTAATTGTAATGGTTTCAAGTATTGAACTGGGCATGTTAAATAAAGTGAAAATGCTAAGTATGAATAAAGGAAGTCTTTACTAAATTAAAGTAAATTAATCAGGATATGTAAGATTTTATGAAGTAAAACTGTTAATACATTGGAATATGTATTTTTCAAAGGTATACGCATGTAGACACATACATATTTTTGCATGTATGTGGTTATAGAGTATGAGTATTCCTTTATACCATTCTTTTTCATACTGCTTGTATAAATCCCACTGGGTATAAGCACACACCCTTGCTTTTATTATGATAGGATGGGAGTGGTTTCATATTTTGAGGGAGTTATATAGGTAAGTATATTTTATTTATGTTAGTAGCTATGTTTACTTGGACTTTTGAGTGCTCCCCATGGGTCCCTCACGTAGTTTAACTTCAAATTGGAATCGCATGCTAAACAAGTGAAATATTAACCAAATTAAAAATGGACTAGCAACATTATGTAGGTTGTTCCATTTTACATCATACCTAATACTCGGGACAAATCGGGTTGACTCGGAGGTAACCCATAAATCTGGGTCGGGCCGTTACACTTACACTGAACCCCCTTGGCCAAGGCTGACCAATGTCGAACAGTTAATTTTGGAAAGTTATGGCTCATCTATGGGCCCCGCATGTGGTTCCTCATCCTCAGCCACAAACTCATCACAAGAGGCCCCATCCTCATCTCGGAATAAGATCAATTATATAAGTATCAGTAGTCTTATGACTTAAGTATCCTCGGCCTCGTCCTTCACCCGAAAGACGGGGGCCGATTGAAGACTTAGCTTAGCATGTCGATTACCATACCATTAGATGTTCCAACTTGCCAACTCAACCTTGGCCTTGTCAAGACGGTCGATAGTGGACAGATGGCAAAGCACATGGATATGGAAATGCGTGAATGGATGGGCGTGGGTTGTGAGTCCCACATGCATAAAATCGTTATATTAAGATATCCCACCATATTATGGAATATTTCATCATCATGATCTACTTGTGAGAGTGACAGGTGGCCTAACCTTATTGGTAGGAACATTTTACACATACTTAATACATGATTGGGGGGTACAGTACATCCCCCAGGCACTATATATACTTGTCTTCTCCAATAATGCAAAGGATCGATAATTAAAACCCCAACTAAAACTCTTTTGCTATCACAGTAGAGAGAGAAAGTTGAGTGAATTGTATCACTAATGCCATTAGAGCATATTTTCATAGTGAAGGTCACACACCCATGCATATTAGAGTAGTCCAGGTGGCTGAACCACTTAGTTTATAGTCTCTCTCTCCATGGCCTCATCTCCATCTCTACTTATTCTGATGTTTATACACCATTGTTATACTTATAAAGCTATTATGGATTAAGCTTGAGCTATCTTACCAGGTGGTGCCATATCTGGTACCATCAGTTTGGCGTCGTTTGTGCGAAGCGATATTCTTCATTTTTTCTTCTTGTCCCTCACCGGATTCTCTGGCGATGATCTAACTCCATGCTTGGCTAGACTTTAATCACCATTGAAAGAGCTCTGGTTGAGTTATCCAAGATTTTCTTCAGCTTACAAATCTCTTCCAATTTATCTCTTCATTCTGTCCATTTGCCAAAATAGGTGGCTTCTGATTTGCCTCAGGGAGTTGTCCCTAACTCCAGTCAAGCGCCGCCTTAGTCATAAATGGATGAGGTTATGGTGGTGCTATGCTCACTGGAAGCCAGCCATCAAATAATATAGAAGCAACTGGGTGCTTTTAGCCAAAAGGTATTGACTAGACCTACTGGCGCTATATCGAAGATGATAACTCTGGCCGCCAGGGAGAATGGTAATCAGGTGATAGGGGACCACTCCTAACCCCACACAAGGAAGTTCTACAGCCGCAGAGACATTGGGATGTGGCTGACCCTAGGCGATTGCGCCTAGGGAGATAAGGTCAAGACTTTGAAGACGACCCATGTGATTACGATGTGGAATATTGAGAACCCAATGAGATTTCTAGGGATACTATGAGTCCAATTCAAGTGAGTAAGGGAAGCAGCAGCAGGCCGAGCCAAGAAGGCAAACCTTGTGCATCAGTGCTTAACAAACTTAACAAAGGGTCTGCCTTTAATAGACTCGGCCTGATGGTTGATTTGAGAGACCGATCCTCCAGGTCCTAAAATATTACAAATTCTAGAAAAAAATGGCGAGTGTGCTGGCCATCAGCCTCCATGTGGCCGAACGAGGAGTAAAGGGAAGTAAATAGTCATTTAATAATGTCTGGCAGAAAGCCAATGCAATGATCGTCCAACAGAGAAGGGAATGGTGACAATGTTATTATGGTCGAGGGTAATACAATAATATCTATAGCCAACAAGTCGGGGGACAACTCTATTCAGAGGCTTGGAGACGAAATCGGTGACATTTTGAAGAGCCTAGACATCATGCAGAGGGGTTATATGGAAGGGTCACCGTTAGTCACAAGAATAGTAAGTTACCCATCCCTAACTAAGTTCAATATGGCTATTATCACCCCAAAATATTATGGAAGCATCTATCCAGTCCACCATGTGGAAGTGTACCAATCGGCTGCAGACATCTATTAAGTCTCTGATGAGATAAGATGTCGGGCTTTCTTTATCACCCTTATGGTTCTACGTATGTATAGTACAACTCTCTTCCAAAGAACTCAATTGATAGTTTCAAGAAACTAGCCAAGAGGTTCATTCATAACTTTTGTTTTTGAGTAAAGCTCCCGAAGAATACCACCCACTTGTTCTATGTCAAATAAGGAAAAAATGAGTCTCTAAAAGACTACATAGACCGCTTCAACAAAAAAAAATTGGAAGTAAAATATTATGATGAAAGAATTTCCACAACCTCCCTTATGGGAGGATTGTAGAAGGTCAAGCTCCAATGGAAGTTAGCCGAAGATCCTCCAAAAACCATAGTTGAATTTCTAACTACGGTCGGAAGAGTCGTGAACACAAAGGACGCCATGGGCCAAAGGAGAGGATGAAAAAGGAGAAAGTGGGAGTAAGTCCTAAAAGTTCAAGGAAAAGGGTGGAAATAAGAGGTCGATGGATGACAAGTTTGTTGACTATACTCCATTGACAACCACTCCGGAGATGATCCTGAATAAAATAAAAAATTATCGATCCTTGAGATGGTCGAAAAGGCATCCTCACTAGAGGGATAAAAGCAAGTGATGCAAGTTCCACCAGGATCACGGCCTCACGATCGATAGGAGCTTTGCACTTCAAGATGAGGTAGAAAAAATGCTAAAGCAAGGGAAACTCGGGAAATATGTGGATAGGAGTGGTGCAAGAGATGACCGAGATGACACCCAAAAGAGACGAGATGACAAGTGTAAACGAGATGTCTCAGTAAACAAGGATGAGGGAAACTCAAGAAATATATAGATAGGAGTGGTGCAAAAGCTGATCGAGATGACATCTTAAATAGACGAGATGACAAATGTAAATGGGATGTCCTAGTAAACAAGGATTATGATGCCTCAAATGATGATGATGATGCTGAACCCGATCTCCCACCGAAGGATGCTGCCCCCCAAGGTTGGCTGTATAGGATATCGTTGGCGGTTATGATGATATATGGAGATTTACCAGGCGGTGGTAAAGACATAGTCGATCGGAAGGCCAATGTTGCTGAGGCCAAAGCACTCCTAAAAAATGAGGTGGTAAACTCGACTTACGTTGATTCAAAGCTGAGTAAAAGGAAAAAATTTGAACAAAAAAACTTGGTAATAGGCTTTTCAAGGTTTGACTTCAAAGGGATCCTAGCCCCTCACGAGGACCCTCTGGTGATCACTACGAGAGTGCATGGGTACAAGGTTCCTAGAATATTAGTCGATGGTTGGATCTCGGCCGATGTGATGTTCTGGGAGTGATTTAAAGGGTTAGGACTAAGAAAGATGAGACTCATCCCATATCATTAGACTTTAATTATCTTTAGCAGAGAAAAATTCCATCCTCTTGGGATTTTTTAGATGGATGTTTGTATGGGGGAGACCTGGCCGAGGTCTCTCACAAAGAAAATAAATTTCTTTGTAATGGATGAGAATATTTATTCATCCTACAACATCATAATGGGATGGGTAGCCCTTAAAGAATTTGAGGCAGTGCTCTCTACCTTTCACCAAATGATTAAATTCTCGACTCCCAATAGATTAGGGGAAGTTCAAGGCAATCATGTAGAGGCGTGAGAATGCTACATCAACTCTTTTGAGGAAATAGAAGCTTATAAAAGAGTCGCCTCCACTTACAACATTCAAACTCTCGATCCAAGGGACGAGATGAAAGTAATGAAGGGTGAGACTGTTGAGAAGGTAAAATACATCGTTCTCAATAAGGATGCGCCGAAAAAACCTATACAAATTGGCAAAGTCCTGAAGAGAGAAATCAAAGAAGAGTTGATCAAAATGCTAAGGGGGAGACAAAGTATTTTTACACAGAGTTATAAAAATATGTTGGGGATTGATTCAAAGATCCTCCACCATAAATTGAATGTAGACAAAGGAGTCAAACTGGTCAGATAGAGGCAGAGGATCTACTCTAGGTAGAAATATAAAGTCATAAGAGATGAAGTGAAGAAACTAGAGAAGACAGAGTTCATCAGGGAGGTTGTTTACTCGAAATGGTTGGCTAATGTAGTCATTATGCCTAAGCCCAATGAAAAGTGGAGAATGTGTGTAGACTTCATCGATTTGAACAAAGCTTGTCTAAAAAATAGCTTTCCCTTCTCGAGAATTGGTCAAATGGTTGATGCCATGGTTGGGCATGGATTGATGAGTTTTATGGATGCCTACTTAGGATATACCAGATCTTTATGGACCCAATCGATGCCTAGAAGACCACATTCATCACTGACAAGGGAACGTATTGCTATAAGGTCATGCCCTTTGGCCTAAAAAATGTCGGGGCAACATATCAGCGACTAGTGAATAAGATGTTTAAGGATAAAATAGGCAAGACCATGGAAGTATATATTAATGACATGTTAACTAAGAGTATCAAGGCCAATACGCATGTGGCCGACCTCGAGCGCACTTTGAACACAATGGACGAGCATCGAATAAAGCTTAATCCTACCAAGTGTGTGTTCATGGTTAGAGGAGGGAAACTACTAGGGTTCATTATTAGTCAATGAGGGATAGAGGCTAACCTGTAAAAAACTACAACATTGGTGGAGATCAAGACTCTAAAAACCATCAAATACATTCAGAGGCTAATTGGATGAGTTGTTACGTTGAATAGGTTTGTGTCAATGGGCCACAGATAAATGTTTACCTTTCTTCAGAGTGTTACGAAAAGGCTTCGAATGGAATGAGGAATGTGGGAGATCCTTCTAGGAGTTGAAGGCTTACCTCGACTCCCCACTTATATTATCCCGACATGTTCAGGGAGAGAAGCTATATTTATACTTGACCATATTTGAGTCAGCCATCAGCACAACAATTATATGAGATGATAATGGGGTGCAGAATCCGATCTACTTAAAAAAAGGCCCTTCAATGGGACGAGTAGAGGTACCTAAAGATGGAAAAGATGGCTTACGCTTTAACATATGCATCTAGGAAAATGAAGCCCTATTTTTAGGCTCACATGTTGGTCATCCTTATTGACTCTCCTCTTAGACAGGTCATTTATAAACCCAAAAAATTGGGTAGGTTGATGACCTAGTCGATAGAGTTGGGGAAATTTGATGTTGTTTATCAGTTGAGATAAGCCATTAGAGTGCAAGCTTTGGTCGATTTTATAGCCGAGTAAACATGGGATGAGGCCAATAGCAAAGAGTTTGTAGATCGAGCAAATGAGCTAAAAAAAGTAAGTGTAAGCTCGGCTGAGGATGAGACGAGTGTTGAAAGAGCGGTGATGGCTGAGAATGAAGAAGAGAGATTTTATTCAAGAATGGAGTGCTAAATAAGGGCACTCTACTAAAATAAGGCAGTGTTTGGATCATATTTGGAGCATGTTTCCAGATAGCTCTTCATGCGAGATGGGGAGCGAAGCCAGCATGATAATGTCAACCCCAGACGGGACTGACATCGAATATGCTCTCAGATTCAGCTTCAAGGCATCCAATAATGAGTCAGAATAAGAGGTTATTTTGGTGGGACTTTCCCTTGACAAAGCATTAAATTTTGGATAAATGACAGTTTATAGTGATTCCCAATTCGTGGTGAGCCATATCCTAGGTGTGTACGAGTCAAAGATGAGAGGATGGCCAAGTATTAGCAAGGGTAAAATCAATGTTGAAGAACTTCAGATAGGTGAAGCTAAAAAGGATCCCTTGGATAGACAACAGCCGAGCCAACACCCTGGCAAGATTAGCGTCTGTGACCAGAACAGAGATCAGAAGGTCAGTGCTAATGGAGATCCTAAATCGGTCGACAAGTGAAGAAGAGAACAATACAGTGGAGTTCTTCTTAAACTGAAACCTAGGTGCATTGTGGATGGATCCTCTCATTTGATGCATCGGAGATGGAAATTTTCCAGAGTTAAAAGTCGAGAGAAAGAAGTTAAGGTACAAGGTGGCCAAGTTCTCGACCATAGGAGACATCTTATACAAGAAAGGGTTCCTCATCCCTTTACTCCAATGTGTTTATCTAACAGAGGTGGAATATTTACTAAAAGATGTGCATGAGGGCTCTTATTCCAGTCACATAGGAGGGAGGTCTTTGGCAAAAAGACTAGCCATTCAAGGGTATTGGTGGTCAAACTTGTCTAAGGATGCAGCCAGCTATGTGAAGAGATGCGATAAATGCCAAAGATATGTCAGCATACCTCATCAACCTCATTAACTCTTAACATTTATTAATTCCCCCTATTCATTTATAGTTTAGGGGATTGACTTGGTAAGACCCTTGTCCACAACAATAGGCAATTACATATATCTTATTGTGGTGATCGACTATTTCTCAAAATGGGTTGAGGCAGAGGCCATGATAACTATCACCGAGACGAAGACCTTCAAATTCATTTGGAGGAATATCATTTATAGGTATGGTATTCCCCAAACCTTGGTCTCAGATAATGGCAAACAATTTTAAAACTCGTCCCTGGAGGCCTATTACAAAAGGGTTGGTATTAAAAAGTTTTTCTCAACTCCAGGATGACCTCAGGAAAATGGCTAGACAGAGGTGACAAATAGAACTATCCAAGATGGTATCAAGAAGAAATTAGAAGATGATAAAGGTCTTTGGATGGAAGAGGTACACGCTATGATGTGGGCATACGGGACGAAGGGAGGGATGCCAACGAAGGGGGACCCCTTTCATATTTGCCTACCGCTCAAAGGTAGTGATACCCTTTAAGATCAGCCTACAAAATCAAAAAGTTCAAACATGGAGCTCATAAATAAACGTTAAGGAGAAAAGGTTAGATCTGAAACTCATCAAAGAAATACGAGAGGATATAGAGGTTGGGAAGGCTGCTTATTAGTAGAGGACTGTAAAATTCTACAATAAGAGAGTTAAGTCTAGGACAATAGCCGTTGGAGATATAGTTTTGAATAAAGCCTAGTAGAAGTCAAATAAGATCCATGAAAACTAGCACAACCTCTATAGAGTTACTGAAAAAATTATTACTAGTACACTACAGAATATCCTCTAAATGGTCACCCCAAGGAGGTCACGACCCAAAATTGTGAGCACATCAACTTTGAGGAAACTATATCCATGACCTATTATGGTCATGGATGCTTTAAGAAGTTGTCACGACCCAAATCCCTAACCAGTGTGGGTCATGGCCTAAGGCCGTGACCAGGTCGTGACCATCATGGCTCCAATTTTGCACCAAAGTTCCCTCTAAGTTTTGTCATGGATAGGTCACAGCCTATGTCCGAGACCAATACGACAATACACACCATACGGGTCAAGGCTTTGGGTCGTGACCATCTCAATCTGCTCACGGGCGTGGGTCACAGCTTATGTCCGTGACCACATGGTTGACTACGCGCTGATGTGGAAAAAATTTAAGGGTCATGGAATTAGGTCACAGCTCTAGGCCGTTACTAGTGTACTTATACTAAAACCATTCTGCCTTATTTTCATTTCTTCCCGCGTCAATCTCTCTCTCTTTCTCCGTGAGATTTTGGCAGTTTGCATTCTTTCTCTCTCAAACCCTAATTTCGGCCCTTATCTATCTCATTCTCAAAAGTAACTAGTTTTTGTGTTTCTAATTTAAGCCCTAGGGTGTATATGTGTGTGAATAAGTGTGTATTTCTATGTATATATGTATTTGTGTGTGTATGTGTGTGTACGTGTGTGTATATACATGTGTATATATGTGTATATTTATGTGAATTCGTATGTACATGTGCATACATTTGTATATGTGTGTGTATATATATATATGTGTGTGTATCCCTGATTTATGTGTGTATACATCTGTATATGTGTGTGTATATTTGTGTATGTGTGTGTATCCCCGATTTATGTGTGTGTGTATCTATCTCTGTATGTGTGTGTATATTTTTTTTCAATAAAAATGATGTTAAATTTAGGAGATGAAATTTATTGCATTAGTTATTGGGTATTGTTAACATTTATTGGAAATTGTTATTTAGAGGTTGAAATTAACTGCATTATTTAAGGGTATTTATTGTGTATTATTAGTATTGACTGAATGTGGTTACTTAGAGATTAAAGTAACCATTTAGGACTTAAAATTTATTTTGAGTTTGAAATTAATTGAGTTCTATTGGTATTGACTGAATGTGGATACTTAGGGATTAAGATAAATTACATTATTTTGAGTTTGAATCAATGGAGTATTTTAGGTTTCGCCCCCTAATCAAACTAATATACTCAAAATCTTTTCTTTATAATCAAAACCTTAATCAAACTAATATACCCTAATATACACTCCCTCGTATATTTTTCTCAAGAAAAATGAGCCACGATGATAATCACTGGCAAGAAGAGTTGGAGAGGTTGCAATTGGACTGCACACGTAACTCTTTTATTACTAAGCGTCATATAGACGGTACTCCTATTTATTGGTATGGAAATAAAAAGATTGAACAATTTAACTACCTTCAAAACTTTGGAGTTAATTTCTGACAAGATTACATGTTCAATCGTATTCTATTCTCCCTATCAGAAAACTGGGATGAAGTTATACAAAATATATTTCACACGCATAATCCTGATGTAGCCCAAACCTTGGTTACGTTGTTGGAGAAGGCGGAAAAAAAATCCACCCGTTATGGATACAACTACATACAGAGAGCATTGACATGGACTATGATGTATCACGTCATATGCACGCTAAATTGAATCTTGCTAACAAGTTTAAAATGATTGGATTCCGAGTTCATGTCACGGATATCTACACATCAATCATAGATACCCTTCCTCCTAGTTGGCTAGGTGAAAAACTTCATAGGTTCTTAAAAACTAATACCAAATGGATGGAGAGGCACATTGAACTTATTTTAAAGTCTTACTTTGAAATGGTATATATATATATAGTCATAAGCTTGATTAATTAATTATAATTTTTTATAATAATTTTTAGTCACTTATGGTTTTTCATTTTTGTAGATAATTTCGGGAGGAAACAACCCAAGGGAACAAAGTGCCGAGGGAACACCACAACGAGGTTCACCATTTCGTGCACAACCCCAATTCTCAACACTAATTGGTGAGAAATACACAACTCCACCAATGGTTGCCTTCTCATAAAGTCCAACTACTTCAACACCCTCATCCAGCACTCCCATTGCTCCACCGCCTCCATCCAACGCTGTCGACACCTCCTACTCAACCCAAAAGAATCCCATTGGGTTCTCCCATATTAGGAATAACCTGACGGGTGATAGGAATGATGTGTTGATCCTTAAATCCTGGTGTTTGGATTTGGGAAAAATGAACGTGGGGGTTGGTGGACTAGACAACTGGAACCAGGTTCATCAAGCCATCAAGGATGATATATACAATCAACTCTCCAAGTATTTCTCATTTCCCAATCATTCGAAGAATAAGGTTCTATCTCGAGTTACTGAATAATTGAGGATACATAAGAGAAACCTTCAGAAGAAACATTTCTCGAAGGAGGCAGCGAGCTTCGATATTTTACCTTTAAAAGAGAGAGTGCCTCCAAATCTTGAAATTTCGATGGAGCAGTGGAATAAGTTTTTGGAGAATGAGGCGACGAAAAAAAAGTTAGTCCAAAGGGAGAAAAATGAAAAAATAGGGCACAAAAAATTGATATCCATAGGTTAGGATCCAAATCCTATGGGGATGTGAAGAATGAATGGGAGATTAGTACAAAGGATGGTCTAGATGCGGGTAAAACATCAAATCGGTCCAACATTTTTGTTCATGCTCGACTTTGTAATGATAATACATTCACGTCGCACTTGGCTGAGATGATAAAATCAATAGAGGCCATCAGCATTCAGTCAAATTAGAGCCCTACTAATGACTTTTACCTTGATAATGATGCCCTGACCCAGACCTTTGGAAAAGACAAAAGGGGGAGGACGAGAGGTGTTGGCCCACACATGCCAAAAACAAAATTTCAACAGACCGCACCTCTCTTGGACGAGTTCTCTTCGATGAATAATCGTTTCTCATCCAATGACAAACAGCATGCCAATACCGATGGGGATGTCCAGGATATCAAAAATAACATGGGAATATTTATGAATCAAATTGGGAAACTTGTGTCCTTTTTCTAAAATTATGGGTTCCTAATGTGGCCTCTTCCTCCTCGAGTTTGCCCTTACCCTCACCCTCCTCCTCAAGGTTTTACCTATCCTCTCCCCTTTAAGTTTCTCTTCCCAAATGACGCCTAATCCACCATTCTCCTCCCAAATGCTGCCTTATCCAACATTTCCGTCCCAAATGTCACCTATCATGGGACTTGGATCATCATCAACAACTCATGGTGACTATGGAGAAAAGTAATATTTCAAAGACCTGAGCAATAAGGGGTTTGATGTGATATGCACACTCATCTCCAAGGTTGTTGGAACTAAAGTACACAACCAACCATTGGAAACGGGTGAGGCTCAAATACTGGTCGATGAAATATACTACGGCTACGGAGATGTACATGTGTTCCTTACAGGTGGGGATGGGCTGGAATTGAGGAATTATAAAAACTCTTTTCTTGCTTATCCAATTTATCTGTTGGAAAATATCGACTAATATTTTGTTTTGTTTCAATTGTAATAATTTTTTTTGATTCGATTGTAAGAATTTTGTTTTTGTTTCAGTTTAATAATATTTGTTTTGCTTTAATTTCAATATTGGTTTTGTTTTAGTTTTAAGAATATTTTTTTATTTCTTCAGTTATAGATTATTACATTGATTATTACATGGATTTCTATTTTAACCTATATCCACATGACTGGAATTTGCAGATTATTACATGGATTTCACACTATACAAAGAGTGGATGGGAGAGATTGACTGAATTTCAAATAATTATGTAAATGGCGTACAAGAATTTGTTAAATACGCTTTCAAAAGCCTTAAAAATGACAAGATTCAGTGTGCGTGCACCCGTTGTGAGAACAAAAAATATAAGTCATTGGAATATTTTGAGTTGTATTTAATACAGTGGGGAATCTTTCAAGACTATAAAATATGGACATATCATGGTGAAAAAAATATACCTTATGTTCCGGAAGAATTGTCGGTGCCCTTCCTCATAACGGAACCCCAACGAGTGAAAGTGGTACATGATTCACCAACACATCGTCCATTTACTGACTTAATTTATGATGCTTATGGACTCCACAACCATCAAAACCACCAACCTATGGATAAGGATAATGCGCATTGTTGCCAACTAAATGAAAATTTTGATGTTGAACTTCCAGGAGATCGGAAATACATGTGGTTGAAAGCCGATGGAGCTAGACCGTTGTATAAATATTGCAATGAAGATCACTCGGTATTATATGCAATGATTGGTTTGCATAATTTGAAGAGTTAATTTAGTTTGTCAGGGAACAGCGTAACCGGAATTCTTAAGTGGGTTAAAGATATTCGCCCAAAAGAGAACACATTATCGGACAATTATCCTACCATGAAGAAGATCTTGAAGGGTTTGGGTTTGAAATAAAAATCTATTCATTCATGCAAGTATGATTGCATATTGTACTGCAATGAGCACGAAGAGAAGGATGAATGCCATGTATGCAGTGAGTCTAGATATTAGAATGGAAAGGATAAATTTGGAAAAAATTGCAAGTGCTCGCAAGTCCCACAAAAGGTTTTGAAGTATTTTACACTTGGGCCATGGTTAAAATAGTTATTTACTATACCATGGATAGAGGAGGCAATGACATAGCACGCTCGATGAGAGGTAGGTGGGAATCTGATGCGTCATCCAGTTAATTCACCCATTTGGAAAATTTCAAACGCATAACACCATGAATTTGCAAATTAATCGCGCAACGTTCGTCTTGCAATCTCAACTGATGGGTTTAACCCTTTCGATAATTTAAGTACTAGTCAGAGTTATTGACTAGTTCTCATGGCGCCTTTAACTCTCCCTCCGACACTATGCATGAAAAAGGAGTTCATATTGTTGTCTTTGTTGATACCCGGGTCGAAGGCTCCCAGTGATGGTATTGATATATTCTTATTACCATTAATCGGAGAACTTAAAGAATTGTGAGATAAAGGCGTGACAGCGTTCGACTCTCATAAGTGTGAAGAGTATACACTTAAAGCAATGGTGATGTGGGCGATCTTTGACCTTCCAGCTTATGGAACCTTATTCGGTTGTAATGTTCATGGTTATTGTGGATGTCCAATATGTGGGGTGAAAACTGAAGCCTATTGGCTAAAACATAGTGGTAAGATGTGTTACACGGGTCATCATAGATTTCTGTCGACCAGTCACCCTTTTAAGAATGACAAGTCTAACTTTTGCCTATCGGTCATGAGCGCAAAATGCCACCTGCTCGGCGTTTTGGTCAACAGATCGAGGAGAAGGTGACAACTGCGACTGCGGGGAATAGGTACGTAAATAAACACCCCGAGTTTATAAACCTAAAGCATAAAGCTAGGGGGGATCCGAACGACCCTTGTAAAGCGAAGTCGTGGTCCAGGAAATCAATATTTTTTTATTTGTCGTATTGTAAAGATCATCGTGTAAGGCATGTAGTTGATGTGATGTATACAAAAAAATGTTACAGAACATCTAATAGGAACATATTTGGGTGGATCTCATTCGAAAGAAGGAGATCGGCCCCACCAAGATCTATAGGATATGAAAATAAAGAAGAAAGTGTGGTTAAAAATGATCCTACAACAGGAAGAATTTCTACCCTCGGGGCTACTTTCACTTTGACTACTAGTGAGAAAAAGATATTCTTAGACACATTGTTTAACTTGAAGACTCCAATTGGTTATTCTGGTAATTTACATAGGGTAGTAAGCTACCAAGAAAATGACTTGAAACAGTGCAAGTCTCACGACTGGCACGTAATCATCCAATTAATCCCTCCGTTATTTTGGTATTACTTTTTTGAACATAAAGATCTCTGTCGGGAAATTATGCAAATCATTTTGTGTTTTACCCTACTTTGTGCCAAAGTGGTAAACAGAACGCACATTAAAGCTACAAAATCAACTTTAGCCGACGCAGTTTATGTATTTGAGAAATATTTTCCTTCATCATTCTTCGATATCAACATCCACCTACTTTTGCATTTATGCGATGAAGCTTTATTATAGGTATCATTGGATGTATTCTTCTGAGCGCTTGATGAAAACCTTCAAAGATTATGTAAAGAATACAGGGTATATTAGAGGGTCAATTGTTGAAGAATATGTAATGGTGGAATCACCGCTATACACTAGGGAACATATGCCAGAACAAGATGTGAGGAGGTTTAATGCTCATGGAGAATGAGTGATCGAGGAACCTGATCAGTTTGAGGAAGAATTTCCATTTGGGAAACCTAAAGAGGTGAAACTCACAAATTTACAAAACGAGCAAGCAACTCATTATGTCTTCGAATTACAAGATGAAGTCGAAGACTAGAGAGAGTGAGTATCTACTGAATTCTTCTTCTTTGATTATATGTTTTTTATATTTTATGATCTAAACTCTACAATTTACCGGTAGGAAGTACGAGAACGATATTGCCCAAGAACAAAGGAAAAATTGCACGACAACTGATTTTAGGGCATGGGTATCAAATGAGGTAAATTTCACATCTTATGTGTGCAGTTATTTATTCGTGTGTGATAAAAACATGCCTTGATACAAATTCATTAATAAATGAAGCTTATAAAAATAGGTGATGTCTCTTCTCGGCTTACACACCTAGTAAAGGGCCCTACTTTTCGTGCAAAAGAGTTTAAGAAATTTTGCACCAATGCCTTTGATTTCATTTCATATCCATATGAGGAAAATATTTTTACACAAAATAGTGGAATATCAATTTCCGCCTTGACCACTTGTATTGCTAGCAAAAGCGATAAAAATCCAAAGAATACAATGCTATCCTAATATGGGATAATCCAATAAATAATAGAACTTGATTACTTCGATTTCATAGATATCGTATTCAATTGAGATTGGGTAAAGTTGAAGGATACAACGAATGCTTAAAAAGTTGGTACTGAAACCAAACTTATTATAGTAGATGTATCAAAGCTTAAGAGTAAAGATTGCATAGTCGACGAGCCTTTTATTTATGCCTTTCAGAATGTAAATAAGGTATTCTACTCAAAGTTCATAAATGATGATAATTGGACTATTGTTGTGAATGCACCAAAGGGTATGACTACTAAAGTGGATGCATTAAAGGCTCCAAAAGAATTCTAGTCAGCTCTTGATGACAACCCTAATTTTAAGGATCTTTTAGTTTATTTAGAAAAAGATTGAGTATCAAAATATTATGTTAACCTTGTCAATCTTATCTGTATCCTATTTTGATATTGACATTATATTAGCGCTTTACTTTGATGTATGAATGTTTGGTTACTTTTACGAATGTTTAATATGATTTATGTAACTTAACTTTAGATAATATGTTATGCACAGTCGAATATTTAGTTACTTTCACTAGACGATCGATTTAAGAATAGAGTTATTTGAGTTTGTGAGTGGATCAAATTGACCCAGCTCAATTTCCACGTGTTCCTATACATATAAATTTTGGTGATCAATTTCATTGATGCAGTGTTCATAAAATGAAGTTAAATTATCTTGATTTTATTAAGATTGTATTAAAGAAACTAGTCAACAAATGTACATGTAAAACAATACGTTGGGCCCTCCAGGATCAATTTTGTCCAATCACACATTAAGAAGACTTAATTTAATAGCCTTCTTGGATCGCAGGAATCAGGTACTCTTTACTTTAACTGAAGTCGTTATATAATTAATATGCATTATCTTTAAAAAAAATAGATGATAGAAGGAGTACGAGATAATTATTGGTTTTGTTTGGTTTGGCTGTTGGATAATTATTGGTTGTTGGCTTGTTGTTGGATAATATGTTAGAAGGAGTACGGGATCATTATTGGTTTTTGTTTAATTTGGTTGTTGGATAATTATTAGTTGTTTGCGTGTTGTTGGATAATATGTTAGTAGGGGTATAAGATAATTATTGGTTGTTGGCTTCTTGTTGGTTTTTGGTTGTTGGATAATCATGGGACCCCCGATTTTAGAACATGACATTAATTTTAAAATATATATGTACTTAGGCTTACAAACATGCCGTTAGGGGGATAAACCTCAAAACACCCCACAAACGGCCCCTTAAGAGGCACCAACACTCCACACTAACACCTCTTGTGGGGCCGTTTGGGGGGGTGCTTGGGTTTTCACCCTCTAATGGTATGTTTTTAAACCTAATTTTGGATATTTTCAAATTATCGTCATATTCTCAAATCGGGGTTCCCGTGATCACACGGTCAGTTCGTGCGAGTTACGTTGGTCCCATGCGAGGTGTTTAAACTTTTTTAGGGGTTGTAGGGTGCGTGTTTTGTGTTTTCTCTCTCTAACGGCACGATTGCAAGCCTAAGTGGGGATTTTCTCAAATTATCAGCATATTATCAAATCGGGGATCCCGTGACCAAGCGATCGGTTCTTGCGAGTTATATTGGTCCCGTGCACGGTGATCTCTCCCCTAAAGGGGTTGCTTGGGGGGAGCTAAGGGGTTTCGCCCTCTAACGTCAAGTTTTCAAGCCTAAGTGTGGATTTTCTCAAATTATCGTCATATTTTCAAACCGGGGGTCCCGTGACCACGCGATCGATTCCTGAAAGTTACATTAGTCCCATGCGATGTGTTTGCGCTTCTCAAGGGGCCATTTGGTAGGTGATTTGTCTTTTCGCCCTCAAAAGGCGTGTTTGGCAAGAAAACCTGCCTTTTTTGGACCTGCCAAATTCAGTGTGTTGTAGATCTCATTAATTTTTTGGGGGAAAGGAGTCCTAGATAATATGACGCATTTTCCCATTTGGAGTTTGATAGAGTATTCCAAATACGACTCCTCTCACTACGGGGAGTGTGGCCTTCATCAAGAACCACCAATATAGGAAACTCCAGGGAACTTAAGGTGGCCTCACAAGGAATTCATTGTAACTCGCACGGGTCTAATGTAACTCGTAAGAATCGACCAAGAGGTCACGGGAACTCGGTTTGAGAGAAAGGCCCAAAATAGAGAAAATGCACACTTAGATTGAAAACATGCCACTGGGGGTGAAGCCCCTCCATGCCCCCCCCCCCCCCCCAACGGCCCTGTGAGCTATGCCAACACCTCGCAGGGATCCAATGTAACTTGTAGGAACCAACCGTGTGGTCACATAACCCTCGGTTTGAGGGCACAACCCAATATAGAGAAAATCCACACTTATGCTTGAAAACGTGCCGTTGGGGGGAGAACCTACTTAGTGCCCCCCACACAGCCCTGTGAGCGGTGCCAACCCCTTGTAAGGGTCCAATGTAACTCGTAGGAACCGACTGCGTGATCACGGGACCCTCGGTTTAAGAGCATGGTCCAAAACAGAGAAAATCGACACTTAGGCTTATAAACGTACCGTTGGAGGGCGAAACCCCTTACCGCCTCCCAAACGGCCCCGTGAGTGGCGCACACACCTCGTACAGGACCAATGTAACTCGTAGGAACCGACCACATGGTCAGGGGACCCTCGATTTGAGAGCATGGCTCAAAACAAAGAAAATCCACACTTAGGCTTGAAAACATGTCGTTGTGAGGAAAACCCCTTACTGGCCACAAAATGGCCCCATGAGTATCACCAACACATTGCACGGGTCCAATGTAACTCGCAGGAACCGACTATGTGGTCACGGGACCATAGGTTTGAGAGCATGACCCAAAACAGAGAAAATCTACACTTAGACTTTAAAAACTGTCGTTGGGGGGCAAAATCACTTAGCGCCCCCAAATGGCCCCGTGAACAGTGACAACACCTCGCACGGGACCAACATAACTCGTAGGAACCGACCACGTGGTCACGGGACCCTTGGTTTGAGAGCACAACGCAAAATAGAGAAAATATGTACTTAGAGTTGAAAATGTATCATTGGAGGATGAAACCCCTTAGCGCCAACCAAACGGCACCGTGAGTGGCGCCAACACCTCACACAGGATCAATGTAACTCATAGGAATCGACCGCGCGGTCACGGGAGCCTCGGTTTGAGAGCACGCCCCAAAATAAAGAAAATAAACATGTAGGCTTAAAAATGTGTTGTTGGGTGAGAAACCCCTTAGCACCCCCTCCCCCACCCCCCCGACCCTGTGAATAATGCCAATACCTCGCAGGGGACCAATGTAACTCGTAGGAACTGACAGCGTGGCCACGGGACCCTCAGTTTGAGGACACGTACCAAAACAAAGAAAATCCACACTTAGGTTTAGAAACATGTTGTTGGGGAGCGAAACCCCCTAGCGCCCCCCACACAGCCCCGTGAATAGCGCCAACATCTTGTACGGGTCCAATGTAACTCGTATGAACCGATCGCGTGGTCACAGAACCCTCGGTTTGAAAGTACGACCCAAAACAGAGAAAATCCACACTTTTTCTTGCAAATGTGCCGTTGGGGGGTGAAACGGTATAGCGCCCCCCAAATGGCCCCGTGACGGTACCAGCACCTCGTACAAGACCAATGTAATTCATAGGAACCGATCGCATGGTCTCGGGACCCTCGGTTTCAGAGCACGACCCAAAATAGAGAAAATACACACTTAGGCTTGAAAACATGTCGTTGGGGGGCAAAACCGCTTAGCACCCCCCCCCCCCCAAATAGCCCCGTGAATGGCTCCAACACCTCGCACGGGACCAATGTAACTCGTAAGAACCGACTAAGTGGTCATGGAACCCTTGGTTTTTTAGCACAACCCAAAATAGAGAAAATTCGTACTTAGGAATGAAAATGTGTCATTGGAGGATGAAACCCCTTAGCTCCCACCACACGGCCCCATGAGCGTCGCCAACACCTCGCACGGGTCCAATGTTACTCGTAAGAACTAACCGCGTGGTCGCGGGATCCTCGATTTGAGAGCATGACCCAAAATAGATAAAATCCACACTTAGGCTTGAAAACGTTCCGTTGCGGGGAAAAACCCCTTAGCGCCCACGAAACGGCCCCGTGAGCATCAACACCTCGCATGGGACCAATTTAACTTCTGGGAACCGACCGCGTGTTCATAGGATCTTCGGTTTGAGAGCATGGCCCAAAATAGAGAAAATGCACACTTAGGCTTGAAAATGTTTCGTCGGGGGGAGAAACCCCTTAGAACCCCCCACACATTCCCGGAAGCGGCGGCAACACCTCCCACAGGTCCAATTTAACTCGTAGTAACCGACCACGTGGCCACAGGACCCTCAGTTTGAGAGCACAACCCAAAATAGAGAAAATTCAAACTTAGGCTTTAAAACATGCCGTTAGGAGGGGGAAATCCTTTAGTTCCCCCCCCCCCCCCCCAAATGACCCCGTGAGCGGTGCTAACACCTCGCACGGGTCCAATGTAACTTATAGGAACCAACTACATGGTCACAGGACCCTCGGTTTGAGATCACAACCCAAAATATAGAAAATCCACACTTAGGCCTAAAAACGAGCGATTGGGGGGAAAACCCCTTATTACCCCATGAGAGGCACAAAAAGCTCAGACAGGTCCAATGTAACTCGTAGGAACCGAACGCGTGGTCACGAGACCCTCAGTTTGAGAGCACATCCCAAAACAGAGAAAACCACACTTAGGCTTGAAAATGTGCCATTAGGGGGGCAAAATCCCTTACCCCCCCCTATGGCCCCCATGAGCGGCTCCAACACCTCGCACGGGACCAATGTAACTCGTAGGAACTGACTGGGTGGTCATGGGACCTTCGATTTGAGAGCATGGCCCAAAACAGAGAAAATTCACACTTAGTGTTGAAAACATGCCGTTGGGGGGCAAAACCCCTTAGCACCCACAAAATGGCCCCGTGAGCGACAACACCTCACACAATACCAATGTAACTCGTAGGAACCGACCGCGTGTTCATGGGATCCTCGGTTTGAGAGCATGGCCCAAAACAGAGAAAATCCACACTTAGGCTTGAAAACGTGTCATTGGGGGGAAACCCCTTAGCACCCCCCCACCACCCCACGAGCCCGAAAGCGGCGGCAACACCTCGCACGAGTCCAATGTAACTCGTAGGAACTAACCACGTGGCCACGGGACCCTCGGCTTGAGATCACGACCCAAAATAGATAAAATCTAAACTTAGGATTTAAAATGTGTCGAGGTGCCCCCTTAGCGCCACCCAAACGGCCCCATGAACAGTCCCAACACCTCGTACGGGTCCAATTTAACTCGTAGGAACTGACTACTTACTCACAGGACCCTCGGTTTGAGCGCACGACCCAAAACAGAGAAAAGTCACACTTAGGCTTGAAAACGAGAGGTTGGGAGGCAAAACCCCTTAGCTCCCCCCCCCCCCCCGACCCCGTGTGAGGCACAAACACCTCGAACTGGTCTAATATAACTCGTAAGAACCGATCGTGTGGTCACGAGACCCTCAATTTGAGAGCACGACCCAAAATAGAGAAAAATCACACTGAGGCTTGAAACCGTGCAGTTAGGGGGCAAAACCCCTTAGCGCCCCCATGTCCTCGTGAGTGATGCCAACACCTCGCGCGGGTCCAAAGTAACTCGTAGGAACCAACCGCGTGGTCACCGGACCCTCGATTTGAGAGCATGTCCCGAAACAGAGAAAATTCACACGTAGGCTTGAAAACGTGCCGTTGGGGATGAAATCCCTTAGCGCTTCCCAAACGAGCATGAGACCAATGTAACTCGTAGGAAGCGACTGCATGGTCACGGGACCCTCGATTTGAGAGCACGGCCCAAAGCTGAGAAAATCCACACTTGGGCTTGAAATGTGCCGCTAGCGGGCAAACCCCCTTATCACCCACTAAACAGCCCCGTGAGTGCCAACACCTCACACGAGACTAATGTAACTTGTAGGAACCGATTGCATGTTCACGGGACCCTCGGTATGAGAGCACAACCCAAAACAGATAAAATCCACACTTAGGCTTGAAAACGTGCCGTTGGGGGGCGAAACCCCTTAGAACCCCCAACACTACACCGTGAGAGGCACCAAAACCTCACACGGATCCAATGTAACTCGTAGGAACCGACCGCGTGGTCATGGGAACCTCAATTTAAGAGCACGGCCCAAAATAAAGAAAATCCACACTTATGCTTCAAAATGTGCCGTTGGGAGGCAAAACCCCTTAGTGACCCCACACGGCCCCACGAGCGATGCCAACACCTCGCAAGGGTCCAATGTAACTCGTAGGAACTGGTTTCATGATCACGGGACCCTCGATTTCAGAGCACAACCCAAAATAGAAAAAATCCACACATAGGCTTGAAAACGTGTCGTTGGGGCGTAAAATCCCTTAGCGTCCCTCAAACGGCCCCGTGAGGATCCCTAACACCTCACACGGGATCAATGTAACTCATAGGAATTGACCATGTCGTCACAGGATGCTCGATTTGAGAGCACGACCCAAAATAGAGAAAATTCACACTTAGGCTTGAAAACGTGCCATTCGGGGGCAAAACTCCTTAGTGCCCCCCAAACTCCCTCTTGAACGGTGCCATCACCTCGCACAGGACCAATGTAACTTATAGGAACCGACTGCATGGTCACAGGACCCTCGATTTGAGAGCGTGGCCCAAAATAGAGAAAATCCAAACTTAGGCTTGAAAATGTGTTGTTGGGGGAGAAACCCCTTAGCGCCCCCCAAACGGCCTCATGAGCGATGCAAACATCTTGCACGGGACCAATGTAACTCATAAGAATCGACCACGTTGTCATGGACCCTCGGTTTGAGATCACGGCCCAAAATAGAGAAAATCCATACTTAGGCTTAGAAATGTTCAATTGGGGGGAGAAACCTCTTAGCACCCCCCGCCCCCACCAAATGGCCCCGTGAGAGGCACCAACACCTCGCATGGGACCAATGTATTTGTAGCAACTGACTGTGTGGTCACGGGATGCTTGGTTTGAGAGCGTGGCCCAAAGTAGAGAAATTCCACACTTAGGCATGAAAACGTGCCCTTGGGGGCCGAAACCCCTTTGTATCCCCCACATGGCCCCGTGAGCGGAGCTTACACCTCGTACGGGACCAATGTAACTCGTAGGAACCGATCGTATGGTCACAGTACCCCAGATTTAATAGCACGACCCAAAATTGAGAAAATCCGCACTTAGGCTTGAAAATGTACCGTTGGGGGTAAAACCCCTTAGCTCCCCCCACACGGCCCCGTGAGTGGCGCCAAAACCTCACACGGGTCTAATGTTACTTGTAAGAACCGACCATGTGGTCACGAGACCCTCAGTTTGAGAGCATGGCCCAAAACAAAAAGAATCCACACTTAGGCTTAAAAATGTGTCGTTGGGTGTCGAAACCCCTTAGCGCCCCCCACATGACCCCGTGGGCGGTGCCAACACCTCGCACGGGTCCAATGTAACTCGAAAGAACTGACCGCGTAGTCACAGGACGCTCGATTTTTGGGCATGACCCAAAATAGAGAAACACAACACTTAGGCTTGAAAATGTGCTGTTATGGGGCGAAACCCCTTAGCACCCCCAACCGGCCACGTGACCGGTGCCATCACCTTGTATAGGTCCAATGTAACTCGTAGGAACCGATCGCGTGGTCACGGGACCCTCGGTTCAAGAGCACGGCCCAAAAAAGAGAATATCCACAATTAGGCGTGAAAAAGTGCCAATGGGGGGCGAAACCCCTTATCACCCCCCCCCCCCCACACACACACGGCCTCGTGAGCGACGCCAACACCTCACACGGGTCCAATATAACTCGCAACAACCGACTGTGTGGTCACGGGACCCTAGGTTTGAGACCACGTCCCCCAAAGCAGGAAATTGAGAAAATTCTGCCAATTTTTTTTAATATTGCTAAAACTGGTCACGACCTTTAGTCGTGACCATATTTATTTGTATTCACGCATAATTAGGGTTACGAACTCTAGCCCTGACCAGTGGTGTGTTTGTCCAACAAAATTTACGTTGGGGTCACGGTCTAGTATCGTGACTAGTGATTTGACCATCCAGCTATATTTAATGTTGGGTCATGGCCTGGGCCATAACCAGTGATGTGACCATCCAACTATCTTAAAGGGTTGTTCACGGCCTAGGGCCCTGACCAGTGATGTGACCATCCAACAAAATTTAAGGTTGGGTCACGGTTTAAGGCCGTGACCAGCATGATAGATGGGTCATGGTCTTCATTCGCGACAAAGTTCCATGACCCACTAAGATCTATGACCATCATATGATCAGGGACATGGGTCGTGACCACGGGAAATTGTCACGATCGATTTGGTCACAGACCCAATCTGTGATCCACAGTTTTGGTCAGGAACAAAATATGTGACCAATCGCCCAGCTTGGTATAGTTGTACTTATCGGTTTGAGAATTTGGAGGTAGAGACATTCTTAAACCCTTGGAATGCTGATCACTTGAAGAGATATTATCAGTTGAATTTTGTAAAAAGTTTTTAACCATTGTATGAAAGATGTACTCAAAAAGTGATGAATGGAAAATTATGAAGTTTTCCCTCATATCTTTGTTCTATGAATTGATCAAATTGAATGTTTTAAGTCGTCCTAGGCTACAAAATACTCGGTGACACGAGAATCCAGACGGGGCTTACCACATCCATGGATTCTCAATGACCTCAAGAGGGGGGAACAATGTGATAACATAACCTTTGGTGGTGAAAAACACAAAGAAAATTTGAAAATCATTTAATTATGGTTCATTTAAAACAATATTCATTTGGTGGAATTATAATTAAAGTCTCTCGGTCGACGAGACGCTCCTTATCCATACACTCTCAAAACAATGAGAGGGGACTTGCAGTTAAACACCATTAATTTGATAGTTCAAATTTAAAAAATAGTTAATTATAGTTAATTAAGCTCTTAGCTAAGGACGAAAATAAACTTGAGATAACATCACTAAATTGGTGACCTCTTGTTTAAAAATTTAATGATTTGGTTATTATCTCTGACACCCCGCCTACTAAAATACCGGGTGGCCAGCCCGTGATCAAAATAAAACGTTGGTATCATATGGTCATTCTTAGCATCACTGCCAAAACCTTTTTGAAGTTACTAACCACCTAGTAATTTAATTAGACCGGTGCCAAATTTTATCTTTCATTAATTAACAACATGAGGAAATAAATAATAATAATAATAATAATAAATAAATAATTAAAAGCCATCCACACAACCTGGCAGATGAATAATATAAATAAAGAAGATCGAATCAACTATCGGTTCAACAATAAAATATAACAGTAAACTAAAATAATAACCTGGATACATAAGGTCATATAAATATCTGAATAATAAACCTGAGGGAGACATGCCCAAATGAGTACTGAAATAAAGTCCTTACACTAGGAATAAATGAATGAAGTGTCTATAGCAAAGTCCTGCAACTTCTACTGGAGCTGCAGCTACGCATCCCTGGATAAAATCCTCAAACTGGGCGTCCTAGTGGCTAGAAACCTAAAAGGTTTTGAAAAATATTTTGGCACGAGTAAGATCCCAAGTAAAACATTTTAAAAATATTTAATAAGCAGTTAAATTGCAATAATTAAATATGCATGCACGCGTTTCATATTTAAGCTAGTGTCGCACTCTCTTGAGGTATAGCTCACCGCTCATCTAATGTGCACACCTAGTGCTTGCCTGCTAACCTTACTAGTTAATCTACCCCACCTAACGAGTCGTATCACACCTCTTTATACCACACTACTCTATCCCGATTACTCTTACTTTGATTATTAAGTTATCTAATAATTAACTTATTAATCCTTTCAACTATTCTAAATCATATAACGTTCACACTTGTTATATAAGAAATCCCCTTTTTTATCATATAACTTTCACACTAGTTGTATAATAAATCGCATGTTTAAATCATACAACTTTGATAGTGGCTATATAAGAAATACATTTACACTTATGTATTAATCTCGTATATAATTATCTACTCATCTTATATATGTACTAGTATACTACAGTATTCACAAATATGTTAAGTATAATATCCATCCTCCCGAGTAAGGACTCACCAGATGTTTCTCTAAAATGTTATCACTCCAAGTATACTCATCCACCTGGTTACCTTGAGATGATTAACTACAACCAAAGAAAGTAAAAATAAGTAAGCGTAATGGAGGCAGTCATAGTTCCCACCGAGAGTGAGGACAAATTATACCCAAAGCGCATCACCTCTGAAAATAAAATCATAACATATAAATATTGGACGCCTATGACCTGGGGATTATACTTACCCTGTATTCACTAGCAGGGGGTTCACCCACATCGCGTAACCTCTTGTGATAGCACTGGAGGAGTATGTATTCCTATAAATATCATTCACATTGATATCTGTAAAGAACACAAATATATGTGTGTGTGTATATATATATATATATATATATATATATATATATATATATACTATCACACAAAACTGTATACATATATTTAATAAAGTTTCGGCTAACTCGTGCCTAACACCCATAGCACTAGCCCAAGAATACCCAAGTCTATATCTCGACTTGTAACCTAATTAATCACACATTGATTATTTTGTCTTTCAAGTTGTGTCACCTAACTACAATACCCCGACTCACTCATTCGGTCCATATCTTTTACTCTTAGAATATCCCTAAAAAATCCACTATTTATGTGAACACCTCTTGTCTAATTTAATATTTGATAATTAATTAAGTGTCTCTATAATAAATTAAACCTGCTATCCCATGCGTAATCCCCAGTATCACTCGGCCTAAAAATAATATCCGAGTCACAATCCCGACTTTTAATTAAATTAATTTCACCTCCATTAATTTTATCACGTAGTGTCACCCAATAAAAATGTCCCAACTCCCTCATTTGATCCTTTTTTTCACCGTTGAATTTATGTCCCCAAATCTTAATTATTTAGACTCGCCCTCTATCTAAATAAAAATATATTTTAAAACCCCATATTTGAGATTCTAAACATTATCACTAAATCAAGGCTTTTTCATGTACATCTTTCCTTAATATGCTTCTGGATACTAACTGAATAAAATTATCCCAGCAAAGTTTAAAGCTGAGGACGAGTGGATCAAAATATCCAACACATAAAACCAAAAAAAAAGACTGGGTTGATGCAAG
Organism: Sambucus nigra; assembly: GCA_949130495.1. Lineage (NCBI taxonomy): Eukaryota > Viridiplantae > Streptophyta > Magnoliopsida > Dipsacales > Adoxaceae > Sambucus > Sambucus nigra. The sequence goes on along the minus strand of OX422221.1, from coordinate 239,292,596 downwards.
CAACGCTGCTCGAATAAGGCTTCTAGTTGCTCGAACGACTTCCAGCGTCACTCGAACGACGTCTGTGGTCGTTTGAGCGACCCCGTGATCTGTCCCCTCTTTCATCTTCCTTGAGACCTGTCGCCAATAATACCCTACCAATCTCTTCTTTTTTTCCAGAATTAAACTCAAGAAGTTTCAATTGCTTCTTACCCATATACAAATTTTAACACATGGACTTAATCTATAACCCTTAATGATTTTCCATTCCGATCCAAAATTTCTAGATTCGGTTTCTACGGTTTCTCCTACCAAAATACAACACAATAAATCAACCAATTCAAATCTTGAGACTGGGTTTTTACACAATTTTATCTCAAACGATTTGGCATATTTTATATTAGTAATTTAACCTTTTAACCCACATCACGTGTAAAGATTTCTCAAAACCCATTTTGATGTAATATCCAACCTAAAAATGGATTTATAAACACACCCACCATGATATGAATCATAATACCTCAATTTAGATGAAATAAAATTTAACCACTTGTCTGGTATGGTTCGTAGGGTCTAATTTTCATTGATGTAGACGAAGAACGTAAAATTCTTCTTAGTTTGGCTCCCCAAAGCTCTCTCAATTGATCCCTCTTTTATCCTCTGCAAAACTATGGTTTTCTTAATGAGTTGTGTGTGCCACAAACTCACTAATCTATGTTTTAAATCAAAAATCTCAAAATTAACTGATGGGCCAAGCTGAAATGACCCGAACACCCCATGTGAGCTCGGTTATGCCTAAAAGTTCCTCGAGAACCAATTACTACCTCGGGTACTCTTTTCTAACTATCTCAACCTATCCAAAATCAACTGTGCACTCAGAATCGTCATCCGATTTACTTTATAAAATTTCCAACCTCGACCTCAAATTACGACACATGTAATTTTTAAAAATACACCCGAATTAATTAAATCTTAATTCACCAAGTTAAATAAATCCTCTAACTTAAATAAATTATCCAAATCATAAATTTAAATTTCTTTAAATTAAATAAGTTCTATTTCACCAAAAAAATTTATTTCCATGTCCTCAAAATTACGGGGTGTTACATACTCCCCCTTTACAAAGGAATTTCGTCCTTGAAATTCAGATAAGTCTAATACTCCAAGACTCGAATACTTACCTACTCATAAGCCCATAATATTTATAAACATATCTCTACCCCTTCTAATCATGAATTATATTAAAATTAAATTGATTACCCAGGGCGCCATACACCCTGTATCCATGCTCAACCGCATAGATGCTATACAGCTCTACTAGCCTTAAACCGAAATATAACTTTTAACTCACAATTATAATTACATATATGTATAATAATCGAGGTACAAAACCCATGTCCTAATGACCACACATCTCCCCACTTCCAACGTTGCGCTAAGTTTCATGCGTAAGACGTCTCGTAAAGAGAAATCCAAATAAGGTACCCCGAATACACTACTACATAACATTGTCAGTTGTTAAGAACCGTTAGGCCATCAGTTCATCACACGTACTCCTAAATTCCCGTCCCTAACATAAAAGTACACTTGTCCACTCTCATGTTATAAAAGACATCATACAATACGGTGCCCCTTACTATCACTAGTTTCTTTGCATGAATCAATCACGAGCTATATCTCCCGCTTGATAATAAACCTATCTACCTTGATTACCATTAGTAACTGTCCCTACTCCCTGTGAGTAAATGTAATAATACAAGCACTTTCTTATAAGTCCATCATGCAACACACTATAACACATACACACATATGTAGGTTAGACCCTCTCTTAGGTAATAACTACCACAAGTAAATCATACCTTCGAACAACGAATGCAAAATTTTACTATATTTCCTACGATAGCCCATGCATCCTTACATAATTATCACTAACGTCTTGTACATAACATACTTATCTTAAGATCAGTCCCTCACTCTCGGTGTAGCTATATCATACAGGTATCCTCGATTACCCCATAATTTGCAATTTGATTCTTCTCGATAATGCCCCCACGCATTAACTTGTGGTACATAATTTTCCTCGGTGCTTCCTTCACAGCACTCCCTGGCTCCCCTGGCCATATATCGTAATAAATCTCATCACTCCCTTAGCTCCCAACACATAAATCAAATCGTATATTCCCATGTCTCTCAAGGCATCACACAACACTATGTTCTCACTATCACTAAGTTCATAACACGTAAACAATAATGAGATAAAACTATCCACTCAATAGTGAACCCGATATACCCTGAATCAGATCAGTAAAATTCCTATGCATCGAGATCCAATATAACTAAACAATTGTACTCTCTGAAGTCTACTTCATAAACATCTCATCGTGAGGTCGACCCTCTTTCAAGTGAAACATCTTAAAAATATGCCGCATCCCCGGAACAACGAACACGATAGTCTTACTGTAACCGCCCACCATCGTTCAACCGTCATACCCATGATAAAACCAAATCTCGAATATCACCTCTTAAAATGAGCTATCCTCATAAATATATCATCTCAATGTCCACACCTTCTCCCCTGCAGATGGAACTAAAGAGAGCCCTGCCACTCCATGGTAAAGATACACACACTATAATGATATTAACGATACATCTACTAAAGTCATTTACATGTGAATCCAGTACTAATGAACTACTGAGACTTGTTCGTGTCACAAAAAATAGACCCCAATCAATTCGGGATAAAGATCATACTTTCAATTACCAATAGCACTTGCGGCTCAAATGGTTCCCGGACATAACACCCTCATTCCATCCAAATTAAAAACGTCTTATAACTATTTCCCCTACTGGGCATCCTATTCCTGTCCCCTAATTCACAATGGACAATATCCACACATGTGTCCTACTTTTTACACATAAGACACTTCTCCATGTCATTCCCCATTTTATGGACCCACTAGACAGGTCGGGGTTGTCCTTCTCGCAAAACTGGTAGTCTTTACCCTAATTGCTACCCCTATTGTCCCTTTGGCTCTAATGCCCCTATGGGACTCGTTACCGGCCTTAACGGCCCTAACTGAATCCATCGTCACCTGGTAGGAATTTTATTAATCTCAATTATTATAATGAATTCTCTACTAGGTATCCCCTCCTGTAAATCCTCACTAGCACCGTTAAATCCAATCTTTCCCTTCGGTTAGGTTCTCCAACTTTCTTGGCTTCTCATGACATTGACGATAACGGTACCAGTTGTTCTATACGAATTTCCCCATATTCTACCCATGAATCCATTACTAACTTACGGACCTCTTTCATTCTCCTTATCCGCCTCGTTGGGTACGATGTTTACTAAACACATCAACTTTCCTTCTTGGTCGACCGTCGTACGACCCTTTTGAAACAAGTCTTGAATCTCCTTTGCCTCTCTATTTAATTAGTTGATGAGAGGATTTGAGATTAAACGGCACCCCAACTTCTTCGTTATTCCTAGTATCGCCTAAAGGTTATGGGTACTGACTCCTACCACTATAACGCCACTCCTATGAGCCAAAATTTCACCCGAAACTAAATCCTAGGTGCCACTGCACTCCACCTTACACAATTAGCTTTGGATTTTCTCAATCCATTCCAAGAATATTCCATGGCTTCTACTAAGCCTCTCTCCTTGTAGTCCTTCTAACGGCCCTTGTTAGTTGTCCAAAATTGTTCAGTGTACGAAGCCCAACCAAACTCGTATATGAATCGCATCATCTATACATAATAGTATGAGAACATAAGTTGAATACCTAAAGAATACAAAAAACATATAGTAAGGCTCTATATCAAAGAACGATGCGCTAAAACGTAATAAGCCGCATAGATCCTAAGGACTCTAGAACCTGATGCTTTGATACCATTTGTGATACCCCGCCTACTAAAATACCGGTTGGCCAACCCGTGATCAAAATAAAATGTTGGTCTCATATGGCTCATTATTAGCATCACTGCCGAAAACTTTTTAAAGTTACCAACCACATAGTAATTTAATTAGACCGGTGCCAAATTTTATATTTCATTAATTAACAGCATGCGAAAATAAACAATAATAAAACCATCCACACAACTCAGTAACTGAATCCAATGCAGATGAATTATATAAATAAAGAGGATCAAATCAACTATTGGTTAATCAATAAAATACAAAAGTAAACTGAAACAATAACATGGATACACAAGGTTAAATAAATATTTGAATACTAAACCTGAGGGCGACACACACAAATGAATACTGAAATAAGGTCCCTACACTAGGAATAAATGAACGAAGCGTTTATAGCAAATTCCTACAACTTCCACACGATCTGCAACTACGCACCCTTGGATAGAATCCTCAAATTGGGTGTCCCTGTGGCTAGACACCTAAAAGGTTTTGGAAAAGATTTTGACACGGTTCAGATCCCAAGTAAAATATTTTTAAAAATTTAGCAAGCAGTTAAATTGCAATAATTAAATATGTATGCACACGTTTCATATTTAAGTTAGTGTTGCACTCTCTTAAGGTATAGCTCACCACTCATCTAATGTACACACCTAACGCTTGCCTGCTAACCTTCGTAGCTAAGCTACCCCACCTAACTAGTCGTATCACACCTCTTTATACCACACTACTCTATCTCGAGTACTCTTACTTTGATTATTAAGTTATCTACTCATTAACTTATTAATCGTTTCAACTATTTTAAATCATATGACATTCATACTAGTTCTATAAGAAATTCCCTTTTTAAATCATATAACTTTCACACTAGTCATATAAGAAATCACATTTTTAAATCATATAACTTTAACACTAATTATATAAGAAATACATTTACACTTATGTATTAATCCCGTATATAATTATCTACTCATATTGTATACGTACTAGTATACTACAACGTTCACACATGTGTTAAGTATAATATCCATCCTCACTAGTAAAGACTCACCAGATGTTTCTCCAAAATTCTATCACTCCAGGAATACTCATCCACCTTGTTACCGTGAGACGATTAACTACCATCAAATCAGGTAAAAATAAATAAGCGCAACGGAGGCGGTCATAGTTCCCACTGAGAGTGAGGACAAATCATACCCATAGTGCCTCACCTCTGAAAAGAAAATCAGAACATATAAATACTGGAAGCCTATGACCTGGGGATTATACTCACCCTGCATTCACTAGCCAGGGGATTCACCCACATCGTACAACCTCATGTGGTAGCACTAAAGGGGTATGTATTCCTATAAATATAATTCACATCGATATCTATAAAGCACACAAATATATATATATATATATATATATATATATATATATATATATATATATATATATATATACTATCACACAAAATCGTATACATATATTTAATAAAGTTTTGGTTAACTCGTGCCTAACAATCGTAGCACAAGCCCAAGAATACCAAAGTCTATATCCCGACTTATAACTTAATTAATCCCACATTTATTATTTTGCCATTCAAGTTGTGTCACCCATCTGTAATACACCGACACACTCATTCCGTTTGTATCTTCATATCTTGGAATATCCCTCAAAAATCCACTATTTAGTTTAACACCTCTCATCTAATTTAATATTCGATAATTTATTAAGTGTCTCTATAATAACTTAAACCGATTATCCCATGCCTAATCCCTAGTAGCAGTCAGCCTAAAAATAATATCAGATTCACAATCCTGACTCTTAATTAAATTAATTTAACCTCCATTAATTTTGTCACGTAGTGTCACCCAACAAAAATGTTAGGACTCCTTCACTTGATCAGTATTTTCACCTTTGAATTTATGTTCCTACATCTTAATTGTTTAGAATGGCCCTCTATTTAAATAAAAATATATTTTAAAACCCCATATTTAAGGTTCTTAATAATATCAGTAAATCCAGGATTTTCCATATACATCTTTCCTTAATATGCTCCTTGATATTAACTAAATAAAATTATCCCATAAAGGTTTAAAGTTAAGGATGAGTGGATCAAAATATCCAACACATTAAACAAAAAAAATGACCTGGGTTGATGCAAGTAGTGTTGCTCGAACGAGGCTTCCAGTTGCTCAAACGACTTCCACATCGTTCGTTTGAGCGACCCCCTGATCCATCCCCTCCTTAGTCTTCCTTGAGACATACCGCCATTAATACCCCGACCAAGATCTTCTTTTTTTCCAAAATTAAACTCAAGCAGTGTCAAATGCTAACTTCTTACCCATATACGCATTTTAACCCATGGACTTAATCTGTAACCCTTAATGATTTTCCATTTTGATTAAAAAATTCTAGATTCGATTTCTACGGGTTTTGTTATTTTCTTCTCCCAAAATACAACACAATCAATCGACCAATTCAATTCTTGCGACTGGTTTTTACACATTTTATTTCGAACGCTTTTGCATATTTCATATCAATAATTTAACCATTTAACCCTCATCATGTGTAAAGATTTATCAAAACCCATTTTGATGCAATAGTACACCCAAAAATGAATTTACAAACACACCCACCATGATATGAATCACAATACTGCAATTTAGATGAAAGTAAGTTTAACCGCTTGCCTAGTAAGGTTCGTAAGGTCTGATTTCCTTTGATGTAGACAAAGATTTGATGAATAACATACAATTCTTCTTGGTTTGGACCCCTAAACCTCTCTCAATTGATCCATTTTTTCTTCTATGAAAAACTAGAGTTTTCTTAATGAGTTGTGTGTGCCACAAACTCGCTAATATAGGTTTTATATCATAAATCCTGAAATTAAGCCAATGGGCCAAGCCCAAATGGCCCTAGTTTTGCAGGGATGATAGGCAAAGGTTTTCAAGGGGTGTATCTTCCCCATGAACTCTAAGTCTCACTTTGAAGGGATGGTAAACATAGTAGCCCTCGACCTCGGCATTGAAGGAATGATAGAGTCAGGGCATGCCTTAAGATGGGCTATATCAGCTGCCCAAAAGGTCTTGAAAGAATCCTACGAAGAGGAGCTCGGACTAGGAGGGCATGAAAAAAACTTTGTCTGAGTTATAGTTACTCTTGACCTCGTCTGACGATCCTAACGAGTGTGCGAAGGAGCAGTTGAATCCTTTCTTTTTCGACAAACCTCCGGTTGGGTCGGCCCATTGTCTGTCGTCTTCTTTATGGGTTGTTTTCCACCCTTCTTGACAAAAGAATTATTTAGGCTAGGAGATGTCATATTCCAAAGCTCATTTCAAATATGGGGAGGATGGTTTGCAAAGGAGAAACAAAAATGATCAGTAATAAAGATAAATTATGAGAATAGACTTATGATCAGAAAAGTTACTGACTCACACTGTGAGGACAAAATTTCTAATTGAGTCCATTGAATTATTTGACTTATTCTCAAAATAAAACATTGTCTTTAAATCATAGATAGATTTTTTATTGTCAAGATCCCACGCAGTCTATGACACAAAGATTATTGAAGACGTTGCTAATAAGCTTCAAAGATTTATCATGCTAAAATTAATTTGGTGCACGTTTCACATCTTCATTGAATTTTAATCTCTCAGGTATGAATGAGTATTTATGGGACTCAAAAAATGTTTTTAGGATGCTATTTTTATAAAAAAATGTTTCTAAAATGTTAAACTTCGTTTATTCTGAGATAAGGATCTTTAGAGTTGTGTATATAACAAACTCTTGAGTTTTGTGGTACAAACGACGTTGCAGGTCGTTCGAGCGAGATGAACATGTCGTTCGAATGAGATGGCCATTTTGTTCGATCGATATGAACGTTTCGTTCGAACGACGTGCCGACTTAAGTTTTCTTTTCAAGGTGTGTTTCTCTTCGAATTTCGTAAGTTGCGGAACTAGAAAAACAGTTTCCATATAGTAAATTTTTTGCAAAAATTTTCAAAGGTTTTCAAAGTCTAAAAACATCCTTAGAGTTTCAAGATCCATACTCTTATGCTATACAGATCTTGGTTTTTACCATCGGAGTTTGTTCATCTCTTTGAACGTTGGGTTTTGTGGTGAAGAAGCAAAGGAGTTCGTGTTCAACATCGTAAACGTTAACAAGCTGCATCGGGGGACACTGACACATACGTGGACGCATAAGTTATGGAACAAGATCGTAAAAGGATTTCTATATGGGCACAGTGGAGGAGTGGTTGGAGTATCAGAGGAGCATCAAGACTTGTGGGGGATCGATTCGTTGAGTAAGTCTATCATCTGTACTTTGTAATACCATATTATAGTGATTGTCTGGCTTGGGCATCCGAGGTTTTTTCCTTTAGTGGTTTCCTTGTACATCCGACGTCGTTTTTGTGAACTTATTTATTTTACTCGCTTTAATCACCTAGATGAATGTTTAGTATTAAACAAGAAAAAATTGGGGTTAACTAAAATCCGTTCACACACTTGGTGCAATTTAAAATTTGAAAAAAGGTTTTTAAAAAGAAACTTGGTTTTGACATTTTTTAAAACACATTCGAAAGAAAAAGGGGCCTGCAAATTGGTTTCAGAGCTAGAAACATGGTTTTTTGTTATGTTGATCCCTTGTGTTTTTACGAATGAATTTCAGAAATTATGAAAGTTTTAGAGCTCCTATTTTTATGAAAAAAACTTTGGTTATTGGAAAATGAGAATGAGAAGTGCTTTGACATAAACTGATGAGCGTGTATGGTTAGCGGCAAAAAAGGGTTGGACTCCACCGGTTGCACGAGAGGCTGAGGATACTACTTTAAAACCCATTGAGTCATGTACTGAAACCTAACATAGACTTGCACTTTACGACTCTAAAGGTCTTCATGTTATTTCCTCACATGTCACACTGGAAGAGTATAATAGAATAATGACTTGTGAAACTTTGAAAGAAGCTAGTGATATACTTGCACTTACTCAGGAGGGCACTAGCACGGTACTACACAATTTGAGACGATTAAGATGCTAGATAGTGAGTCATTTGATGAGTTTTATGCTAGATTATTAAATATCTTCGACTTGTCGTTTAACTTAGGAGAGAAAATACCCGACAATCGAGTCATAAAGAAAATTCTAAGATGATTGCTAAGTAGGCTTGATGCAAAAGTGACTGTTTTGAACTCCTTGGGTATGCTTGATTCGAAGAAACTTGAAGAGATTGTATGTGACTTAGAAACCTATGAACTCGATATATTGCCTCCAAGCAAGTTCCAAAGAAGGAAAAGGGCATTACTTTGAAATCCCTAAAGGTGGAAACTAAAGTTTCAAATGATGATTCTAATTCTTATTTTGAGGATGTATCCTTCTTGGCAAGTTGAAAAAATTTCTTAAGTTCCAAAAGCAATCTAAAGATGCCAAAAGATTTGAAAAAGTTAAGAACACCAAGGTAGATCCCGTCCCTAAGGATAAGAGTAAGAATATCAAGAGGGTTAAGTCGGATAGGTGTTTTGGGTGTGAAGGTTACGGTCACAAGGTCACCGAGTGTCCCACTAGACCTAAGAAGGAGGGAAAGAAACTGATTGCATATAATGCCACCTTAAGTCATATTGAACGAAAGAGGGGGATATTTTCCCATTAAGTGTAACTTTGTAGCGTTCATATCATGTCATGTGAACGACGAATAAATATTCCCATGTATATTCTTATGTGCGTGACACTTCCGAGGACATTGAGTGTGAATCCCAAGTGTGTGAGGGTGAAGATGAGGAGATTGATGTAGGAGAGTTGCAAGTTGCCTTTAGTGAGTTTTATGCGAAAGAGATAAAGGTGAAAAAGGCCAACTTAAAACTGCAAGCTAAGTTGAATGAGCATACTATAGAGAATATTGATGCTTTGGTTAAGGATCTTAGGGCACGGGAGAAGACTCTTAGAGAGAAGCTAGAATATGTTGAGAAAGAGAGAGATACTCTTCATGGTTTGATGTAGGCTTTGAAGAAGGAAATTATAGAGTTTAAGGAGTCTACGCATTTTCTTGATTCTAGAATTATGAGTTAGAGGAGAGATTGAAAGACTCAAGTAAGTTGAATTTTGATTTGGAGGCTAGATCAAAGAAGTTAGAAAGGATGTTAAGCGCCTTCCAAATCAAGGGAGATAGGTTTAGTATAGGCTACGATGATAGAGTTGTTCCCATACCAATGCTAATATCAATCATGTAAGAGATCCCACTAGGAATATGAGGAGAGGTAGACATTTTGGTAATCATTCCCTCCGTGTTTACACTTGCACTAATTGTGGTAGGAAATGTCACCTTAGATGCTTTTGTTATGACCTTAGGAATGCTCCTAGGAAGTTTAGGAATAAAGTCATTTCGGTTCTCAAAACCCCCATGTAAAATTTCACACTGGCTTGGGTAAGGAAATCGGACTTAGAGGCTTTAGGAATTAAACTTCATGGTTCTTATTTGGTTGCACTTGATTCTTCCCATGCTAAATCTAAAGGATGATTGTGTTTCCATGCTTGTCATACGCTAGTCTTTGGATCACGATTTATATCTTGCTAATGTTTATGACATGTTTATCTTTTGTATTATATTTTTCATTTATTTGAGTCTCATTTGAAAAATACAAAAAGATTTTTTATTTTAAATATTTTTTTAGAAAAATACAAAAAGGTTTTATTTTGGGTCAAAAATATTTATATAAAAACACAAAATATTTTTTGTTTTTTTTTATCGTGGGTGTTTCATGTTTGATGTGGCATATTGGTGTTCTTGGACCCCGTCATTTCATTATCCATGTGGCTAGGACATTTGGTCATAATTATTGATGCATTGAATAATCTTAACCATTATCTTAATGGCGTTGTTTCGAAGTTGATATGCATGTGAATTCGTTTTTGTGTATATTTTATCTTTGCACACATGCACGAGTTTTTATAAATGTTTGATATTTCATGCATATTTGAGTTTGGTAAGACGTTGTTATCTCAATTTTGTCATCTGTGTAAGTAGACTTAGGAGGAGGTGTGCATGTAAGAACTGTTTATCGTGAGGATTAATAATGCTTAAATTGAAAAAATAATGAGTGTTCACGGGAAAGGGCTGCGAGTGAATAATAATCACGTCATGAAAGCCACCGTTTAAAAGAGCCCAAGATAAAATTAAGGCAATAAAAATAATCATATGCCAAAATAGGGCTAATAGGATTTCTCTAAGTTGAGAAATATAGAAACCTCAAAAGATATTGGAAAAATAATAGAATGTATATATATATATATATATATATATATATATATATATATATATATATATATATAAGAGAGTTTGGATGGAAAAATTTAAACGGGTTTGCACCACGAATCCTTATATTGAAAAATCGTATCATGACACTATTGTCTGTAGAATCATCAGTATTTCGGATTTGTGTGTATGCAGATTGTTTAGTTCATTTATCTATCAATTAGAGCTTCTCGACCATTTCACTGTGTTGGAGTTGTGATTCATTTGTTGTAGTTCATGCCCATCCACTCCATATCCATTTTTTAGCACATTGATTCTATGTTGCCATGAAGCACACATTATTTTATTTTTTCTATTTTGAGTCTATTTTGATGTTGCGTACTCTTTCCAGTTAACTTTTTTAGGATATTTCATCCCTGGGCAAGACTTCATCATTTATAGAACAGGAATTGAGAAAATTTATTGTCATTCAAATGACAAATGGGTTTCGTTCAAGTGACAAGTTGATGTCATGTGAAGTTTTGTTCATGCAAGGTTCGAGCAACAAGAATAAAAGTGTCAGGTATTGGTAGCTTGAAGGGTCGTGAGAAGGTCGCTTGATGATTTGCTTCGAGCGAGAGGCTACTATTTTTGTATTTTTAAGGTTCCTTGATGACCTGGTTCGAGTGAGATGCAAAGTCGTTCAAACGACAGTGCGTTGTCGTTCGAGCACCTAGAAGAGTTTTTGACTTATTTCATACTATAATACCCTATATTTTTACGCATATTTATTTTATTATGAAATTATGGAAATATTGATTAATTAATTTAAAGGGAGAAAATTTAAATTATAATTAATCCGATTCTAAGGGTAATAATTACTAGCATGACGAGAGTTGATAGTTATCGAAAATAATTATGTAAAATTATAATTATGTTGAACATTATGTAGTGAGTAATGTAATATTTTTTCGAAAATAAGAATATGGCTGGGAACGAGATACACGATAGTTAAAATATAGTTATTTGGAACGTGCATATGAGTCGCGTCACTATTATATATAGGGGGTTAAAAAGGTAAATTATTTTTATATAACTCGAATGACTATTTTGAGTGTTCCAACGTGTCTGGAAGGGTCGAAATAGTCAAAAAACACTACTCGAGTGTTATATTTAGAGTCCGGGGCATTTTAGCCCAAAATGGCACCTCAGAGGGGTATTTTAGTCTTTTGGGATTTTTGAGTAATTAAATGGACAAAAATAGGATTAAAATAGGAACATAGAGGGTTAGTGGTCTGTCAGTTGCACCCTACATGAGAAAGAGAGAGAAATAGAGGGAGAACCAAGGAGGAAGGAGACCCATTGGAGAACAAAGCCAAAAGTTGGAGATTTCTCACAAATAGTTACACAAAGTGTAGATTACGACGAGAGGATCAACCACATACCAAATTCGATCAGAGAATCAAAAATCCATCCCAAGGCAAGTTTTTATCTTTCAACCTATTTAGCATATATTGTTCCTGTTAATCTCTAATTAATGAAATAGTCATATTACAATGGAAACTTGGGTTTAATTAGGTTTAATTGTAAAGAAAATTTAGAATTTGGAGATGGGTATGCATGTAGAGGACTTACCCATTTGTAAACTGTTAAATCTGAAGATTTTATGCTTTAGTCACGAATTAAATTGAGGGTTTTGATTGATTAAAAAAATGTTGGGTTCATTATAAAGAGGATTTTTAGAAATTGAGGAAACTGTTTAGATTCCCATTGACCTTTAAGTTATATAATTAATTTAAAGGGAGGAAACTTATGTGAGGATTTGACCTTTAGATTGTATTAGAAAGTTCTCAATTGTGAGTATGAATAATTTAGAAACCTTAAATTCGAAGTTGGTTGAGTTTTGAGTTGAAATTTAAAGTTGGAAAGTTGGGAAAAATGATTTTGGGGAAGAACGGGGTCAGTTCGGAATTCTCGTTCGAAGACCTGCCCAAGTCATTCGAACGACTTCGTTCCAACGAGTCATCTAACGAGATTTGGAGTTCATTTAAAGTGAGGACTTCATTTGAACGGTCTCGTCCAAACGAGAATCCCTGGACTTCTAACAAAATTCCAGAATGTAGTTTTAAGGTCCGATCAAGTTAAAAATCATCCTAGGTTTATCCAAGTGAGAGAAATAACCCACGTGAGTAGCCGGTAACGTAAATTCCAAATTATTAATGAGTTGAGAGTGTGATTATTCTTGGGATATAGAGAGTTTATAGAACCTGGGAGAGTATGTATGTTCGAGAGAGGAATTATATGACTGAATCGTAGTGAGTGATACAAATAATAATAATACTTGCGTACTATGGAAATCAGGTTGCTTGAACGCCTATTAAGTTGTATAAGTTGTGTGCATGCTTATTATTTGTAATATTATGTGTATGACGTACCTATATATTGGCTATCGAATGGAGGTTAGCGCGTTATGGACGGCTATATCTTGTGTGCCTTCGGGGGATTTTGAGTCGTACCACTAGAGCATGGAACCTAGGTATGAGCTATGTGTGAGAATGATAGTGTTGAGGGTCGTATAGGTGCGTAGGTATGTGTGTAGCCCATCGGCTTGGGACTATGTTCGCCTCCAATATGTGTATATATTTTATTGGTTCCTGAGAGATTGAACCTGCTGTCCTTCATGCGCGAGCGTTGTGGGACTAGATAGCCGAGTATGCCTAGCACCAGGGGTTTCTTAACCATGGGTGCAGTATTGATATATATTTGTATGTATACATAGTGAGATTTTATATATATGTATACTGAGTTCCTATTCTGTGTTTCATGTTGGCCACTTTATCAAAGTATATACTTATTGGGGCACCAGTTGAGAATTAAGAATGTGATGAGAATGAGTTAAAGTATATATAAATCTATTCCTAAATAATAGAAATATATTGTCTTCAGGTTATTTAGATATTTGATCCGGCATAGTAGTTATACTATGTTTAGTCAGGCAGGATATCATAACTAGCATGGGTAGTTAGGCTCGTTAGGCGTCACATTAGATGAGAGGTGAGCATCTCAATTGAGTACGCTAAGTGAACATGAATAATATTTGTGCAAATTAAAAAATTTAATCACTTGCTATATTTAAACTGTTTTCTATTCGGGCTCTGACCCATTTTTCTACAAATCTCTTTTCTTGTTCCTTTGTTTTAGGTGCTCAGCCACAGGGACACCAGGCTTAGGAGATCCTACTCATTTGATGAGATGTAGCTGCTGTGGAAGCTACAGGACGTTGCTAGTAGACGCTTCATAGTCTATTCTTCTTTATCTATCAGTTATTTACTTCAGTTGGACATGTCGTCCCTTCCTATTTTACATTCAGAGATTTAGATATTTTATTATGTTACTAGACTTTTATTTCATGGCTTTGGATTATTATATGGGATTTTGACTGGAAGTGTTTACTCCAGTTCTTTATTTTAATTCAGCTAGCTCTTTCCTTATGTTTTTGGGATGAATAGTATTAGTTAATTATTTCCTTACTTGATGATGGTTAATAACAAGATAAAATTTCGACATCAACCTTTTTAAATATTAGGTGGTTAGTTTTAATTAAATAAAATTGATGATTTTCAACAGTGATGCACTATCTGAACAACTGGATATTTTGGATTTAATTAATAAAGGACTGATCACCCGGTATTTAATTAGGCGGGGTGTCACACTGCTGCATTTATATGTTAATACTCTTCTGTTTGAGTACTTCTGGGCAGCTTTTATGCAGTATAGGATGCTTTTTAATGAAGGTTTTTTCTACACTATTTTTTTAGTCACATCAATACTGCTTTTAATGATTCATATTTTGTGACTTCAGTTTGGTAGCTATGACTTGGTACATCGTGAGTATATTTAGCTGGAGGTTTATATTTATCTAGATATGCATCATTGATTATCCATGCTAGATATTTGATATTTTTTTTATCTTTTTCACTAAGTGTCTATTTGGAGAAAAATAAGGATAGATGTATATGATATAGGGGGAGAGTTTGTTTGATGAGCACATTGTTTTGTTGCACGAATTGATATCCTGATTTTTAATGTTTTTTTTCACAATTGGTATCACTATATTTTTCTCACATGTTCAACAAATGATTTGATTTTAATTTTACAAATTGGTATTGATATTTCATATTAGTATCATAATGGTTATATCATTTGTTACTCCATACTTCACTAGGTATCTATCTGTTTCATGTGTGTAGGTATGCTTAAGAGATTCGAGATTTCAAGTCTTCATCACATTCAGATTGCTCATGCTTACTGAACCATCATTTACTAGTCCTGTCCTGTAACGTTTTGATTTTGGGTTTTGTGGGATGGGATTTAGGCGTCATAACACTTAACGGCCCAGCTTAGGCATTTCACTGTTTGGGTTTTGTCCAAGAATAGTCAAAGGGGTAGATTTGTAAGGATAAAATTTCCAAATTGAATCCATTGTATAGTATTTGACTTATTCTCGGAACAAAACATTATCTTCGAGTCATAGATATATTTTTTATTGTCATTGTTGATGTAAAAAATTAGATCACTCTAATAATTCAATCACAGATAAATAAATGAGACCAAGAATTTTAAAGTGGTTCAGCCTTATAAGAATGGCCTACGTCCACTGTTGCTTTATTGCTGAGTGTTTGGGAATTCTCGATTACAAGTTATCTCAAGAAATTCCGGTCTCGAGTCCCTTTACAATGAGGATTGTACAATGTATTTATAGCCCTAAGGCTGTAATGTGAAAGGGTAATACATTAAATGATGTACATATGAAAGGGTAATACATTTAATGCCCTCTTTGCGTGCGCGTCCAAATGATAAGCATTTAATGAGCAGTTAAATTGTTGGTATCCTTCTTCGAGGTGCAACTCGGACCGCCATGAGTAGCTCGAACCGCCTAAGCTTCTCGGTATTTAAGAGTTCCTCGGAGAGACATTGTTCCTCGGAGCTTGACTAGTTCCTCGGGGAACTAGTCTTCCTCGTTGTAGTCTTGTTCCTCAGAGCGAGTGGGTTCCTCGGAAGTGTTTGTTATTGCCATGTAGATAGTCATGTGTCTTCATATGATTGGTCCATGTCAGCAGATTAATTTTGGTATCAACAGAAGCCCCCAATGTTTCATAGTTCGAAATTTGAGGAGTATGGAACATTCTTTCTCGGAATATGGTAGCTTTAAATAGTCTTCCTGATTTTTAGGAGCTTTTCCATTGTATTTATTTCTCCTTCCCAATTCGTAGAATCATGCTTTTTTGGACTTTTTGCGTGCTTTGATTCCCGCGTCACTTTTCGCCTTTTCAACCGCTATTGTCCGCTTTAATTCCCGCGCCACTTTTCCTCTTTTTAGCCGCTATTGTCCGCTTTGATTCCCGCGCCACTTTTCATCTTTTTAGCCGCCGGTAACGTAATCATCCTTTTTGTAATCATTACTTCACCATTTCCCAAGGAAAGTTATTTAAACTTCACAGACGTTCCCATCGTCTTCTACTTTTTAAATTTTTATCTTCGAGTTTTGCGTCATCTCTTCCTACTCTCTTGTGCGTTCATCTTTTCCATCGTTCGTTGTCAGCGGATCCATTCTTTTCCTGTAAGATCTTCTTCCTTATTCTTCATTTCTTTATTCACCATGGTTTACCCTGTTGAGTCTCTTGAGAAGATTCGTTCTGATTTCTCCATTCCCTCATGGGTTGTTTTGGAAGAGCTTTCTGAGCCTTCTGATTATTTCAATTTGGCTGAGGGACATTGGTTCCCCAGCCTTTTTATTGCTGAGTGTGGATTTTCTTTTCCATCAAATCCCTTGTGTCTGGAATTCTGTCAGTACTTTGACGTCGTTCCTGCGAGAATATCCCCCAACACATGGAGAATAGTTAATGGGGTGCATAAATTAAATCAAGTACATGGAACTCGCATAGGAATTCCAGAAATCATGTACTGCTATAGATGGGCAGTTAATGATAATATTTTTTATTTAAAAACTAGATTTTTAAATAGAGCCTTAGTAGTCAATCTCCCTGATGCCAATAGGGATTATTTTGAACATGGGGTTGTCATAAAAAATCGGCAACACCCTCCACTAGCTGGAGATAAGGTTTACCAGGGTCGTAGATGCCCTCCTTATGGCAATGGGATAGGTTATTTTTATTTTATTTTATTTATTTTGAAATCATGTTTCTTTTGTGTTTGATAAAATGTGCTACTGATAGCAATGTTTATTTATTTGCAGTTGATAACAAAAGAAAGTGCCCAAAAGATGCAGATGTCAATATAAGGCATTTGAAACATATCTGGAGTCTGCATCAAAGTGTTGCCGACGAGCACATTAGGTCAGCCTCGTATCTGCTCCAGTATAAGAGCTACACCACTTCTTTCACTGCTCGTCCAGTGATAAGTGAATCAGAACCAGTACCAGCTTCCACAAGCTCATCGCCTGAATCCCATATTCCTTTAAGTGAAATGATGAAGAAGACAAGATCTCATGCCCTATTTGAGAAAGCTGCCTCCGTTTCTGGGGAGGTAAAGAGGATTAGGATTGATGTCCCAAGCGAGGGGATGAAGAAAAATGATGCAGCTCCTCCAGCTGCTTCTGTTAAAGTTGTCGAGAAGTCTGCAGTGACTCCGAGCAGGTCTGATGCTTCTGGAGAGGTGATTGTGATATCACCGACCAAGGATTCTTCCTTGGTTGAATCTGTACCTGTTCCCTCGAGGAGGCTGAAGAAGAGCTCCTTGGTCAATTTGGCTGATACCATTAATCAGCCCCCAGTTGCTGGAATTGGGGTTCCAACTTTTGTTCCCCTGAGCTCTGTCATGAGCTCGGTGAAGTCCTCGATCATTCTCGAGGTGCAAGGTACTGAAGAGAACCTTACTCGGGATATGGTCACCTCACTAGCTGCTCGTCACCTTGCTTCTGTAAGTCTCTTTACTTTGAATTTTGCATATTTCCTTTGTCATTTCTGTTTCTAACTTGTTTTCTTTTCCTGTTCACAGTTGACGAGCTGCTTCAATATAATCCTAAAGAAGGATGAAGCGATTAAGGCTTCTTGCTCCTCGTCCAGTGTGGAGGGAGCTCTGGAAGAAGCTACCAAGTCTCTGGAAGATTCTCATCAGAAATATGCTAATGACGAAGCTGTCTGGGAGAAAAAGCTTGCCTCCACCGAGCAGGATAAAGCTCGAGCTGTTGAAGCCTCCAAAGAGTTGGAGAAGAAAAAGAATGCCTTGGAGAAGGAAAATAAAGAGCTTGCAGAAAAGCTCAAAACTGCTGGAGAGCTTGAAGATAAGCTCAGGGTTGCCGAGGAAAGGTTGGGCCAGCTTCAAGAAGTAGGTCGGCAAAAAGGAAGAAGCAGAAAATAAATTGAAGGTTGCTGAGAATCTGTTGTCTGAGAAACTTTCCTCGGAGAAGCTGAAGAGGAAAGCTGCTGTGAAGAAGTCCTTCAGCTCTGGCTGGGACAAGGGGTGGAACAAGGGGTTGGCTGCCATGGTGTCGCAAGTGGACTATGGCGGTATCAAATATTTTAGGGATGGATGGGTTGCTTCCCTTTAGGAGATGAAGGTCGACGAGTCTTCTGAGCTCTTCTAGAGACATATCCCTGGTCCCCCTCCAACTCCAGAAGAGTTAGAAGAGGACGAAGCTACCTCTGAAGAGTCTTCAATGGTGATGGGAGATAATGCCCTAACCATCCAGCCTGCTGCCGAGGAAAGTCATCACATTGTTTCTTCCTCCGAGCAACTGCCTACTCTACCCGAGCAACTATCTCTTCCCTCCGAGAAACCTACCTATTCATCCCAGCCTCCCGAGAAGGTTTTGGGAGATAAGGAAAAGGTTTAGTGTTGTTTGGATTTCTCTTTATTTTGTTTCTCTTTATCAAATGTATCTCAGAAGATGTAACTCTGAATTATGATCTAATAAAACTTAGACTTTTTGCATACTGTTGTCTATCTTTCATTCATACTCTGCTTGTTCTTCTTATTGATGATTGCTCTTCTTTCTCTTCTAGTTTCTGGCCAGGATGGAACAGCTATCTGCTCATGATACAAAGTTTCTGCAACAATGTAATGAATACTTCAAAGCTGGTCACAAAGACCTGAGTGCTGCACAAGTTGCCGACATCCTCGGTCATGATGCTTCTGAACAAGCAGTTGAAGCATATCAGTACCTGAAGTGTCTACTTGACCGAGCAGTGGACAATAATGTGGCTTACTATGAAATGATCAAGGATCTCCAGTGTACCCTCGAAGACCTTCAGAATCAATACAAGGAATCAACTGACCTGTTGCATGAGGGGTACGAAAAGAAGTACAAGCTGATCATGGACGAAAGGGCTACGATAAGCTTTTTCCTGGGTACGATGTAAGGGAGAGAGCCTTGAGAGGTGAAGTCGAAGAATGCAGACAGATTGCTGAGTTGCTGGAAAAGGAAAATAACAACCTGCAGAAGGAGCTATCACAATTGAAGTCTGCAGCTTCCACTTCTAGTGCCTTGATCCCAGTGACCGATGAGGGATTTTCATTCTTAGAGGTTGAGAACGCCAAGTTGAGGGAAGAGTTGGAGACTTTGAGGAGTTCAGGCACCTCTACATCTTCTCGTGGTCGAGCAAGAGCAGATCGGGTTCTTATCGAGGAACGGAGAACTCAATCTGCGTTAGAGAACCAGGCTTTCCAAATAATGGCGAAGAACCAGGCTTTGTCTGATATGTCAAAGAAGGTTAGGGACCTGGAAAAATAGCTCTCTGCGCAGAATTCAGTCTTGAAGAGTAAGGAGCTTTTTATCAAGAATCTCCATGAGCAGCTAGAAAGGCTAACATATCAATTCCACAAATAGCCCAGGGAGTTCTGGATGGCTGGATACAATGAAGCGCTATACCACTTGGACGATCGTATCCATAATGCCAACAATGAGGGCTATAAGCAAGGCTGGTTGAATGCCTTAGGTGTGTTGAAGCTCGAACAAGGTCATTATCTGTGGGACTATCATGATCCCGGGTTGCTCGACTTGCCTGTACCACCATACAATTTGGACATGGATTGGATCCCTGCTCGGGCCATTCCTCGGAGCTTGATTTTAAAGTATCTCGGTGACTACAATTTACATTCTCAAATCGAAGTATCTAGTCCCGAGCATCTTTTAGATCGACCATCCGTGATGAATACAAGGATGTTGAAAGATCTTAATTTCATCAATTCTCCTCTGTCTTTAAATGATCCGCCTGCTGGCGAGGAACCTGTGTCAAAAGCAGAGGGGAAGAGACCAGTGGAATAGGAATTTTTGATGTAATAGTTAGTATACATGTTAATGCAACTGTAATTTCATTATCAATGTAATTTATTTTGAATTCAATGAAATACTTTCATTTTTGTTTGCAAATCTTGATTGCTACTGTCTTGTAATTATCAAACACTTTATATTTATGAATCTCCGTTAAAAAGATAACAATATTGTGTTGTTCATCGACCAACTCAGTAACAATTAAAAAGTTATAAGTATCAATACTGTTGCTCGATCACTTAATAAAGTAATGAGTATAAAAATGTTGTTTAAAATATTTCCAACCAACCAAGGTTGTTAGACTCTCCATGTCGACCAACTACAGTTAGTGGGTTTTTATCCCCGACCAGCTATAGTTAGTCTTTTTGAAATAATTTTACCCATAAAATGTTTCCGACCAACCAAGATCGGTAAATTTTTCTTGTCGATTAACTACAGATGGTGGGTTTTTATCTCCGACCAGCCATAGTAGACTTTTCTCTTAAATGTTTCCGACCAACCAAGGTCGGTAAATTTTCTTTGTCGACTAACTACAGTTGGTGGGTTTTTATCCCCGACCAGCCATAGTTAGCAACTTTTGCACCTTCTGGAATAATCTTACCTCCCGACCAACATAAGTTGGCATTTGCGAGAATATTTTGTTTCCTAGCCAAATAGGTTGGCATTTTTAGGAATATTTCGTTTCCTAGCCAAACAGGTTGGCATTTTTAGGAATATTTTGTTTCCTAACCAACCGAAGTTGGCATTTTTAGGAATATTTGGTTTCCTAAACAACCGAAGTTGGCATTTTTAGGAATATTTGGTTTCCTAACCAACCGAGGTTGGCATTTTTAGGAATATTTCGTTTCCTAGCCAAACAGGTTGGCATTTTTAGGAATATTTCATTTCCTAGCCAAACAGGTTGGCATTTTTAGGAATATTTGGTTTCCTAACCAATCGAGGTTGGCATCTTTAGGAATATTTTGCTGAGCAGTCTGGAGCTTTACCGAGTAGTGTGTAACACTAGTATTCCCCGAAAAATTCTCAATAAAAAGGGAGAGACTTTGGCAAAATATCTTCATTTTATTCATACTGATGGAACTGTATTACATATACATCACTGATAATACTTGCATAGGTGCTCTGCGTTCCATGCGTTCTTGAACTCTTCCCCCTCTAGAGTTGCTATTCGATAAGTTCCTGGTCAAACAACTTCTGTAACTTGGTATGGTCCATGCCAGTTTGCCTCCAGTTTGTTTTGCTTTTGGATTACTTTCTTCAGCACATAGTCTCCTTCTTTCAGGTCGCACTTCTTCACCCTCTTATTGTAGAATAGAGTTGTCGTTGTTGGTATGCAGCATTTCTGATGGTTGCATCTTCTCTGACTTCCTCGAGCATGTTTAAATCCAGCCTTCTCATTAAATCACTGACAGGGGAATCGAAATTCAGTACCCAGTGTGTTGGGAGGCCCAACTCGGCAGGTATAACAGCTTCACTTCCAAATGCCAGCATATATGGTGATTCTCATGTTGCTACTCGGGGAGTAGTTCGGTAAGCCCAAAGTACTGATTGTAGCTCGTTGATCCAATTTGCTTTCGCATCATCCAGTCTTTTCTTCAATCCATTCAGCAGCGTTCTATTTGTTACTTCAGTTTGTGCATTGCTTTGAGGATGACCTGGTGCTGAGTGGACCTTCAAAATATTTGATTGATGACAATAGGCAACGAACTCCTAGTTATCAAATTGTGTTCCATGATCTGTGATGAAAGCATGAGGTAGACCATATCGACAAATTATGTTCTTCCAATCAAATTGATACACCTTCTCGTACGTCATGTCAATGAGTGGCTCAGCTTCTACCCATTTAGTAAAATAATCAACTGCGACGACGAGGTACTTGAACCTTCCTCGGGTCGTTGGCAGTGGCCCAACCAAGTCAATTCCCCACATGGAAAATGGACAAGGGGAAGTTATGGGTGTCAAAAATGCTTGTGGAGTTCTTCGGATGGAGGAAAAGCACTGGCACTTGTCACATTTCTTGGCATAGGCTATACAATCAGCCCTCATCGTCGGCCAGTAGTATCCCTGTGTTATCACCCTTTGTAAAAGCGTCCGACCTGCTACATGTGCTCCACAGGACCCTTCATGGATCTCTTCAATTAATTCTTTCACCTCGGAGTGGTGTACACATCTCTGCAAACCTGCCATAATTCCTCGTCTATATAAAACACCATTAGTTAATACATACCGAGCAGCTTTAAACTTCAATTATTTGGCAGCGAGATTGTCAATTGGCAATTCTCCCTCCTCGATATACGCCCTGATGGAATCCATCCCAGATGGTCCTAAATCAAGGATGATAAAGTTCATCATCAGATCTTCATCTATGCTCCGGCCAGCTAACACTTCAATTGGGATTGTTCGTCGTAGCTCGGTGCAAGTAGCTGATGCTAGTCGAGCTAGGGCGTCTGCTCTCGCATTTTGCATTCTTGGTATTCTGACCAGCTGAATAGTGGCAAATTCTAACACCAGTTCCTTTGCCTTTGCATGATATCTGATCATTAATTATCCTCTAACTGCATATACTCCCATCATTTGGTTTATGATCAATTGAGAATCACTGAAAACAATGACATGTTGCGCCTCCATAATTTTTGCTAAACCAAGTCCTGCAATCATGGCCTCATACTCAGCCTCATTGTTGGAAGCTTTGAATTGGAAACGCAAGGCGTATTCCATATCGACCTCATCCGGAGTGCTCAAAACTATCCCCGCGTCGCATCCTGCAGTGCAGGATGAGCCATCTACATATAGCCTCCATATAGGTAACTCGTCTTCGAATTTATGATCAGTTAGAGTTCCTCGGTGAAATATTTGTTGCTTCCTTTCCTCCTCGGATTTTTCTTGCTCTTCGTCGATCATTTCTTCTTGCCCTTTTACCAACCGGAGTTGGTCTGAGCCCGAAGTCAATGATCTTGTAACATCCACTTGCCCTTTTACCAACCGGAGTTGGTCTGAGATAGTGTTTGTTGATCCTGTAACATCCACAGGTTGATCAATGAGCAACTCTTGTTCCTCGTCCGGAGTCCTCACAACTATCCCTGCACCACATCCTGTAACATCCACACGCTCTTTTACCAATCGTAATTGGTCTGAGCTTGTGTTTGTTGATCCTGTAACATCCACAGGTTGATCAGCGAACAACTTTTGCTCCTCGGGGATATCAGGATAGGTGAACTGCGCTATAAAATCTGCTACAGCCTGCCCTTTTAATGATGATTTGGGTTCATAAACTATATCGTATTCACCGAGTTCTATTGCCCAGTACATCAATCTCCCTGATTTTTCTGGCTTATGAAGGGCTTGTCTCAATGGCATATCAGTATATACTACTATGGTATGAGCCTAGAAATATGGCCTCATTCTCCTACTCGCCTCAATCAGCGCCAGTGCCAATTTCTCCAGCCTTGGATATCTGATCTCTGCTCCTCGGAAGGCCTTACTTGTGTAGTAAATTGGCTTTTGTACTCCATTCTCCACTCTGATCAACGCCGAGCTGACTGCATTCTCAGACACTGTAAGATATAAGTACAATTTTTCTCCCATCGCTGTCCTAGACAACAGTGGAGGTGCTCCCAAGTATCTCTTCAAGTCTTGAAAAGCCTTCTCGTATTCATCATTCCACTCAAAAGTCTTTCTGAGTGTCTTAAAGAATGGTAGACATCTATCAGTTGCTCGTGACACAAATCTGTTGAGTGCCGCTACTCGTCCTGTGAGACTCTGTACTTCCTTCTTCGCCAGAATAAGCATCCATGAAGCTCAGCAACTCATGTCCCGAGGTAGCATCCACCAGTTGATCAATTCGGGGCAATGGAAAATGATCCTTTGGGCATGCTTTGTTGAGGTCGGTGAAGTCTACACACATCCTCCACTTGTTGTTTTTCTTCTTTACCATTACCACATTAGCTAACCAATCTGGATATTTAACATCTTCAATGAGACAAGCTTTCTGGAGCTTCTCGACTTCCTCCTGTATAGCTTGATTCTTCTCGGGACTGAATACTCTTCTTCTCTGCTTCACAGGCTTGATCTCCTTATTCACATTGAGCTCGTGACATAAGAAGTTTGGGTCTATCCTAGGCATATCTTCATGACTCCACGCAAAAGTTTGTCTTCTGCTTCTAAGGAAAATTATCAATTCCTATTTTAATGGGTCTTCCAACGATGAACCTATTTGAGTAGTTCGCTCAGGGTGCTCGTCGTCCAGAATGATGTTTTCAGTAGTTTCCACCACTTGACCCTTCACTAGTTGCGACTCATCTCGAGGATCCAATGTTTCAATTTCTGCACCTTCATCCACTTGATAGGTAGTAGTCTTTTTCTTTGATTCTTCCAGGTATTCTTGCTCGGCGGATGAATAATAGCATTCCTGAGCTACTTTCTGATCACCTTTCACAACTCCTACTCCAAAGTTTATTGGAAACTTTAGGCACTGATGCACTGTAGATGGTACAACCTCGAACTTCTTCAATGCTACTCTTCCCATGATGATATTGTACGATGATTAGACATTCTTATCCATCATGAAGAAACGTATTCTTTCTGTCCGATAAGCAGGCCACGTACCAATGAATATATCCAACTTGATCGTTCCATGTGGAAATACTTTCTCACCAGCAAAACCAATGAGGGGTCTGTGGTAAGGCTCTAGTTGAGATAGCTTTAGATTTAAACTATCGAAGCACGAGTAGAACATGATGTCTGCCGAGCTACCATTGTCGACCAGTACTCTTAAAATCATGACCTCTTTCATTCTCATTTTGATCACCAGTGGGTCATCATGAGGATATAAAACACCTGCAAGGTCATTTTTTGAAAAATCGATGACCAATTTCTCCTTGTTCACCTTTCTTGGGCGATCTTCCTCAGCTAGATTTATTCGCTGAATGTACGAGCAAGCTTGAGCCTCACCGAGGTAAGCTTTTCTTTCTGCAGTAAGGTCTCCTCCTCCTGCATCTCCACCTGTTATAACATTACAGTCAAATGACCCAAAGCGTATTGAAAATACCTCTCGTTCTGGCTGCCTTGGTTTCTTGGGAAGATCGGGGTCATCCTCTGGATTAACTTCATAGTTTCTCTTCTTGTTCTCCTCTACTCGACGAGGAGATCTAGACCTCTCTCTAGTTCGGTCGTTGTTTCTTCTTTCGCCTCCTCGATCAACATACTTTGCTAGTTTTCCTCGTCGGATGAGTGTTTCAATCTCATTCTGAAGAGCTATGCAATTTTTGGTCATATGGCCATGATCCTTGTGGAACTCGTAATATTTTTCCCCATTCCTCGTGTCAGGGTCTGCCTTCATTTTCTTTGGCCAGTTTAACTCCTCGCTGTTCTTAATTTCTTCCAGGACATGGTTGATACTTGCCTTCAAAGGTGTGTAATTATCAAATTTCCTCAAGACCTCCCATGACGACCTATTTTTGGATTATTTGTCACCACCATTGTTCTTATGTTCTTTCTTCTTAGCTTTATCGCCTTCCACCTTGGTTTCTTTGGCGTCCATATTCTTCTTTGCAGACATAGCCTCCTCGACATTTATAATCTTGGACGCTTTTCCCATCAGGTCCGACATGGTTCGAGGTGGATCTTTGGCCAAGGTGTAGTACAACTTGTTTGACAATAATCCACTCATCAAAGCGGTAATCGTTATCTTCTCCTCATAATCAATGACTTCGAGTTTCTCGTTATTAAAACGAGTTATATAATCTCTGGTACTCTCACCAGCTTTTTGCCTAACACTTAACAAATGAGCTACTCGTTTCACTGGCTTTGCTCCAAAGCAGAAATTCCCAATGAATAGCTCAGCCAGTTGAAGAAAAGTTGAAATCTTACCCCGAGGAAGACTATTATACCATATTTGAGCAGATCCGATAAGTGTTCCCGAGAATGCTCTGCATCTCATCTCATCTGGGACATCATAGATGTCGGCTGCAGCTTGGTATTGTTCTATATGAAGGATAGGGTCAGTCTTTCCATCGTACTTGGGAGTCACAACAGGTGCTTCGAACTTTGATGGTGTTGGAAAATCAACAATATCCTGGACAAAAGGTGTTCCTCGAACAAAGGTACGTTGTAGAGGGTTCTTGGCCTTAGACATTTCCCCTAATCTATCCTCCAGCCTCTGAATAGATCCTTTCCATGCATCATTCCCTTCCTCGGGCCTATTGGTTCGAGCAACTGATCGCGTTGAAGTGGCTTCCTGGGATTTATCTTGACGAGCAGCTGGTCGGTCATTGGATCTATCTTGACGAGCAGCTAGTCGCGACTGGGCAGATCCTTCCCTTAAGTCTGATGGTCGTTGAAAGTTCCTTGACGCTGCATTAAGAGGACTTTTGTTCCTCCTAGGACCTAATCGGTTGAAATGATAAGACCTACTTAATCTTTCCAATGCGCTGGTCCTTTCTAGGGAGAGGGTGACACGTTGTTCAGTATCTGTGGCTCGCACTGACGAAGTTCGCCCAGGTTGATAAGAAAAATCTTCAGATTCCTCATTGCGATATGAATTAGCACGCCTAGTATGCGAAGAAGGCATACGGGTATTTCTTTGAATGCTTCGTGGTCCGGAATGGGCTGATGCATCGCCATGGAGGGTTTGGATGAGTTGTCGCATTGTTTCTTGCATGACGGTCTGGCCCTGAGCCAGATTTGCCATTATTCCAGTCAGATCTGGAATAATTGGTGGAGCAGATGGATTTGGAGGGTTCCAACATTTCGATTGCTGGATTCAGGAATATCAGCCATTGGTAATGGATTGTTTTTTATAAAAAATGATATTATCAGTCGTTTCCCATAGACGGCGCCAATCTGTTGATGTAAAAAATTAGATCACTCTAATAATTCAATCACAGATAAATAAATGAGACCAGGAATTTTAAAGTGGTTCAGCCTTATAAGAATGGCCTACGTCCACTGTTGCTTTATTGCTGAGTGTTTGGGAATTCTCGATTACAAGTTATCTCAAGAAATTCCGGTCTCGAGTCCCTTTACAATGAGGATTGTACAATGTATTTATAACCCTGAGGCTGTAATGTGAAAGGTTAATACATTAAATGATGTACATATGAAAGGGTAATACATTTAATGCCCTCTTTGCGTGCGCGTCCAAATGATAAGCATTTAATGGGCAGTTAAACTGTTGGTATCCTGCTTCGAGGTGCAGCTCGGACCACCATGAGTAGCTCGGACCGCCTAAGCTTCTCGGTATTTAAAAGTTCCTCGGATAGGCATTGTTCCTCGGAGCTTGACTAGTTCCTCGGGGAACTAGTCTTTCTCCTTGTAGTCTTGTTCCTCGGAGGGAGTGGGTTCCTCGGAAGTGTTTGTTGTTGCCATGTAGATAGCCATGTGTCTTCATATGATTGGTCCATGTCAGCAGATTAATTTTGGTATCAACAGTCATAATCCTACATGGTCTATGACACAAAGATAATTGAAAACATTGCGGACAAGCTTTAAAGATTTATCATGCCAAAATTAATTTGATGCGCGTTTCATGTCTTCATTGAATTCCGATATTTCAGGTATGAATGCGTAATGTTTACGGGACTCGGAAAATGTTTTTAGGATGTTATTTTTATTTAAAATGTTTTTAAAATGTTAAACTTCATTTATTCTGAGATAAGGATCATTTTAAGTTATGTATATAACAAACTCTTGAGTTTTGTAGTTCAAACGACATTGCAGGTCATTCAAGCGAGATGAACATGTCGTTCGAATGACAGGTCCATTTCGTTTGAGTGACATGCACATTTCGTTCGAACAATGCGCCGACTTAAGTTTTATATTTAAGGCGTGTTTCTCTCAGAATTTCGTAAGTTTTAGAAGCTTCTGCACATGTTTTTTAAGGTTTTAAAAATCTAAAAACATCCTTAGAGTTTCAAGATCCGAGATTTCATACTCTTATGCTATAAAGGTCTTGGTTTGCACCATTGGAGTTTGTTCATCTCTTTGAATGCTAGGTTTTGCAGTGAAGGAGTATGTGTTCAATATCGTTGATGTTACCAAGTTGCATCATAAAGGATCGTAGAAGGACTTCTGTGTGGGAAATATGGAGGAGTGGTTGAAGGATCAAAGGAGCATCAAGTCTTGTGGGGGGATCGAGTCATTGAGTAAGTCTATCGTCTATACTTTGTAATACCATATCATAGTGATTGTATGGCTTGGGCATTCGAGTTTTTTCTCCTTAGTGGTTTCCTCGTACATCCGACGTTGCCTTTGTTAACTTATTTATTTTACTTGCTTTAATCACCTAGATGCATGTTTAGGATTAAATAAGAAAAAAATGGCCTTAATTTAAATT
Source organism: Sambucus nigra (assembly GCA_949130495.1). Taxonomy (NCBI): domain Eukaryota; kingdom Viridiplantae; phylum Streptophyta; class Magnoliopsida; order Dipsacales; family Adoxaceae; genus Sambucus; species Sambucus nigra. Next base: position 239,263,864 of record OX422221.1, on the reverse strand, counting down.
GGTTCACACAGTTGGTGCGGTTTAAAATTTTAAAAATCTTTTTTCAAAAAGAAGGTTTGTATTGATATTCTTAAAACACATTCAAAAGAAAAAGGGGCCTACACACACAGCTCGTCTAGGGGGTCAACCCCCAGACTAGACTTCTCCAAAAAGCCAGGAGACATCAGATCCTCAAACTCAGGAAGGTCTTTTTCCTTCCCTTGCCTTTTTAAAAGGGTCGTCCTCAGATTGATCGGCATCAGCCAAAAATTCCCAGGCTCTAGAGATAACAAAGAACCACGACTTCCAGTGGTGATTTGATGTTTGATTGGCATGAATGATTTTCTTATTAGGCTTTCTAGCCCCTAAATGGAAATAGTTGGGCTAAGCCCGAAAAGACGAGATGTTGTAACATGCCTTGAATATTTCATCTGATAGATGGTCCTCACATTTTTTCATCCAACGTGAGATAACACCGAGTAAGATCTTCCATGAATTGGGCGCCAGTTGGGAAGGGGTAATCCCTAGACTAGACAGAATAGCTCATACGTACGGGTGAACGGGGAGTCAAAAGCCGACCTTAAACATATGATCATATACGACAACTCCGTCCTCTCGCTCGTCGAATACTCTCTCATCCTCGTTGGGGTTCCTCATAGAGATGTCAGACTTAATGTCGTATAATTATCTCTGAAAGAGAAGGTCGGAATCACTGGCGGTGGATTAAAAGGTCTCAGCCTACGAATAATTAACTTGTTCCCCATCCTCAGAGTCGTCGTTATCGAAAGGAGCCTAAGTGGCTGAAGCCCCATTAGGGAATCTCTCTTGGAATTCTCTATAGTCATAGTCGAGAGAGGAATGGAAGTTAGAGGAATGGAAAAATTAACCCTTGGCTCATCGGTGCCAAACACAATTTGAACCGAAGAGTCGTCTTGACTGGATAACTCGGCTTACTGGGAAGATGAAGATCGATGAACTCTGGACCGAATCAGACCCCTCAATATTTGAGGGTGAAAGTCCCGTGGCTTCTTCAAAAAAATCTCAACTGTCGTCTTGAGAAGAGGATGAGTCAGGCTTCTCATCCTCACCAACCTCAACAGGAGGAGGTCGGATGGTTTTTAGGGGAATGGGGAAGATCGGACAAGTGAGGTCGGCCCTGGCTTTATGCTGCCTCTCGGCCTCAGTCTCTATCTTACTAACTCTTGAAAATACCTTTCCCTAAGGGTGGGATATTGTTCTGCTATCTCATAAAGGGTTTTTAACATTCAAGTGGCAGAGGTTCAATTGGCTAGAATAAAGGGTAAAAAGGCACAAACACTTTGAAGACTTAAAGATCTAAATGGGATACTTAATCATTTTTCCCAAGAACACTGGTTTAAGTACCACCGAAGATGGTGACTGGAGACTCACCAGAATGTTCAAACTCAAATGAAAGTGGATAAAAATCTCAAAAGAGTACCCTATGACACCACCTACTTCCTAAAACGTCCAAGAAGACCAAAGTCACAACCCCTAAAATCACCAAACCCACCATTGGAAAATACAAAAACTCATCGAAATTTGAAATATACAACAAATCCAGCAAATATAAACGTGAAACACAAAAAGATTGATGGAAATGGTTTACCTGGTTGAGAAAGAGTTCTTGAAAGAAGAAAAATAGCATTGAGAACGTCACAAACGATGAGAATCAAAGCTCAAAATAAGAATGTTAATGGCGCTTTACACTCAAGGTTACAGGCGGGAGAAAAGATGTTTGCAAAGGAGAGGTAAGAAAGGGAAATAGATAGTATCAATACAAAAAAAAAAAAGTTTTTAAGACGGAGGCTTAAGAGACGGCTTAAATTTTAGTCCTTAAAGTATATATTTTGAGATGGATAAAAACAACCATCTCAAAAACTAATATTATTTAAGACCTAATTTATTACCCGTCATATAAAGTGAGGCTAATAAGATAGCATATTAAGAGTTATCTCAAATAGTCTACCTTGTGAGACGGCTCAAATAATTTTATTTCTCACCTTCACGAATTTAACTCCCCATTTTGCATAGAAGTGAAACCTTCTTTATAGAAAACAAAAGAGAAAAAGAAAACTAAAACAAAACCTAAGCATCTCGTTTCTCGAACCGGACAAAAAGTCACCCACCCCGCTCTCCCTTACCACCATCACTTGCCTTAGATCTCTCCCCTGCCACCATTGCTCACCCTAGATCTCTCCTCTTCCCTTACGGATGGTAAGTAATGTTCCCTTTTCTCTTGGTTATGGTGAGATTATAGTGGTGAAGGCTGCTAGCTAGTTAGGGAATCGAAAATTGGGGTTAAGTGTAATTAAAAATTATCAAAGTCAGATTTTATGGTTGAAGACATCAAATTAGTTTTGTTATATATCGATTGTCAATTTTCTTGTTTGGTTGCTATTAAAATGAAAGTAAAAGTTATTGGGAAAGTAATTTGATGTCTTGTTGATGTAATTGGTTGGTTATTGGGATAATTGAAAGTTTTTTTTATTATTTTATAATAGAAATCACTTATAATAATAGAATAGTAATTTGTTTTGCACTATATCATAATTATTACCTTTCAATATCATTCATATATTTTTCATTGAGGGGTATTTAACAGGGGGATTACTGATTGCGTTGCATATTTTCATTGACGTTTAAATATTTGATCTAATCAAGGGAATTCAAATCATAGTATTATCAAATTGATGTGGATAAAAGGTAATTTTAATTATTGGTTATTGCTTAATACCATTAGTTTTTTTTATTGAATTGATTTGTAGTGGTGATAGGAGGTTGAGGGTGAGTCAATTGAAAATTCGAATTGACTTGTAATATAGTTTTAAGATTAATATATGATAATATTTGTATACTTGTTTGTGTGAATTTTAGTTAGAATTATTGATATGTTTATGTTAATTAATTCATGTCATTTGCAAGTAATTTATGCCATTAATTTGATTTACTATTCGATTATGATTTTATTTTGTGATATATGTGATGGATCCAATTATTTAAAATATGCATCACCATTGAAAAAATCGTCAATGTTATCCAACACCATAACAAATGCTAAATCTTAACATTCACAAACTCCAACATATGAAGTGGTACTCGGAAGTAATAAATAAACGATAGGCATTAGTTAAAATTCTAGTTTAAATAAAAAAATAGTCAACACAAAAAGTTATGTCACGAATTTGTTTCTAATGTTTTTTGATTAACTTTTAATGGTGAATCCTAGACCAATCAGAAAGTCAAACATGCATAAATGTTATTTTTCATGACCAAGAAGCATAAGCATTCACAATTGAGAGGAAAATAAACAAATAAGTATGTTTAATGAATTTTTTATTTTGTGAATGAAGTCAAATGTTTGTAATTAACATTTTCTTGGGAGATTAAATCATATTAGAATTTCTAAAGGTGAAGTTATTACTGATAATTATGTGGCGGCTCATGTCATGTTTTTAATTCAAGATAAATAGTGAATATTGATTATCAATCTGAACAAATATTATTCACCGTATATGAAACTTTAATATTTTTGTGGTCTACTTCCACATGGTATTTAACTTAACTAACTTAGTTTTTTTCTAGTTTTACACTTTACAAGACGTGCTTTTTGAATGACCATATTCGATTAAGATAATAGTTACATTTTTTAATCACACTTTCCCGCGCATTGCATGGGTTACCACTAGTCTCTAATGTAATTTCGTATTCAATGTTCTTTAGTGTGAGTGGGAAAATTTGATTTACTGACAATTGGTTAACTAACCAAAATTGCAAGTTTGTTGTCCTTCTATGGTGCATTCGCGGGAAAAACGTGTTGATACTCTAAAAAATAATATATATATATATATATATATATATATATATATATATATATATATATATATATATATATATATATATGGGTAATGTAGAAAAGAGTGTCCCACACTTCTCCTTTACAAACAATTCAACACCCTCCTTAGAATCAATGAGTGTGTCCCTGAGCATACATAAAATGTGATAAAATGCGATACATTAGGATTACATTGCTTGTAAGCAATCAGATTACCCAAGAATATTTTTTTTGAAGTCATCAACACATAATAGAGGTAATTCTAAATAATGTGTACCACATATCTGACATAACCAGCTAGACAAATAATAAATAAACTTTGATATATGGCGTTGAATATTCAATAACCTTGACAACAAACAATGACCATATGATATTAGATTTGTCTCCTCTTTCATAGGTAATGTTGGAGTCGCCTCCTCTGCCATGGCCATAGGTAATGTTCGAGTTATCTCCTCTCTCACAATCACATGAAATGTATTATTAGGGTCTCACAACCTTGAAGATATAATTTGGTAAGGATATACCATAAAATAAGTTATGGTTTGATGAGATTCATCAAACAAGAAGGTAATAAACAAGAAGTTCAAAATTTCACAAGTAGAAAGTGCAGGCCCTCGCTCCCTTCGAATTTGATGCCCGCCCTATAAAGATCAATTATAAAGTAATACATGTCGAGATAATTCCCAGGACAAACATTATATGTTGGTCGACTACACTTGTTTAAAAAATTCTGCATATGATAACATTTTGTCTCATCGTCCTCTCTCATTTTGAATTCTTTGTCCAGCATATTGTCAAAAAATAAAAGCGTATGTTTCTTAAGTGATAACGTTGTACCCATTAGCAGAATATGAAGATTATCAGTGTCATCCTTTACTGCTATTTTTAAGAATCTTAAACTTGCATTGGCCAAGAAGAAATCAAACATGTTTCGTAAGTGACCAATTTGTACCATTTATGATAATTTTTCGGAGAGTGAGTTGGAAGAATTATTCAAAAACACAAAAGGAACCTGGTTCTCTAGTAGTAGTAAGTCATGTTTCATTATAAGGTGATCTAAATCCTTAATGAATATTGGGTGCATAAAAATATTCTCACGCGTCACTGAAGTCGAGTATGAAACAACTATGAACCAACATAAAATCAGTTCTGGTAGAGGAATTTACATGAATTCCACTTCACAACGTGATGCTCTTTTAGGTCCAACCTCTGAGGACACTAAAACTGATGCACTTGTTAATAATGGTAAACATTCATAAAATTTGTGATCTATATCTCATTTGTAACTCTATATTTTAATTTCATTGTGTCCATAAGATTAAATCCAATCCCTATATGTTGTTGTGTAGGTTGAAATGTAAATGTTTATACATACTGATGGCATATTGGAATGTTATTTACTTTGAGGAATACCTATATGGGTCCTTAATTTCTTTTGAAAATGTAAAATTCCCCTTATTTATTTATAGTATATTCTAACAAATTTTGGGATTTGTTGGGGGGGTCATATTGTCCAGCGAGTTTATCATATATTGTATGCATGGGGTGATTGTGGAATAGACTTAAAAGGACTAGTAACATTAATATAGGGTGAGTGGTTGTACATCTAGCCTACTTAGAGTACACGGTGGTGACAAATTAAATTTGAATACTTTCCAAGTGAATGACAAAAGTTAAAAAGCTTAAGATAACTATGCCATTTGCTAGATGAAACATATTGTCAAAGGCATAGTTGATCCCCAATTGCAAGTAATGTAACATTAGTTAATATAAATGATAACAAAGCAGCATTTACACATGGTTAAATACAACAGCACAGTCATACTTAACACTGTGTGGTAGCCATACTCCCCTACAAATATATTGACGCATTATATTTTCTCATTGTGACATCCAAAGCTATTGATGTGAGTTGAACAAATCTTAAGTATCTTACCTACGTGGGCTTTAGACCTCAGAAACATGTTTGTTAAGGATTAAAGCACTTTGTTCCATGAAATTTGTTACATGAAACATATATTAAGGTCTTTGTACATGCTGAGGAAATGTTTAAAAAGATAAACCAGAGAAATCATCAATGAGAAAGCCATCTAGATAAATATATCGAGAGTCCAGATGTATAATATACCAAGGTACACCTCAATATATAGAATCTTTTCCGCATTTAATGAAAGGGATGGAATAAGGATCTATAGGGAGAGTGAATTTAGTTTAAAAAAAATAACACCTACACCATAAACTTCTTTTAATTTCAACTCTTCAATAGTTGAGTATATTAACTGTTAACACTTTTATCTACTGAAACTCAATTGTCGTGTAAAATTATTATTCCAACTTCATTATTCTTGATTTATGGATACCATATTCTTCTAAAACAAAAAATTGACTGTGTTTATTAGAATCTCAACTACCTCTACTAATATTAGTTTGTCTATCTAATTTGTTCTTCTAAAAGTCACTTCATAAGAAACTTAAAGGTCAAAATATAGAACAACGCTCATTTAGACAAAGTAAGTTCTTAACAAACCTTGATTCCTCATCGGTGAAACAAATCACGTAATTACCATTTTAGATGACCATTGAAGTGGGGTCCCTGCAGGGGGGTTCACGGGGCATGGTTGGGGTGGGGAATATAGAACCGGGTTTGCAGCAGGGTCGGGGTCGGGACAGGGAAGTGCACTCCTATCCCAAACCTGTCGTGTGGCCATTTTAAGGCCTATTGGCCTGTTTCTTTTAAGGACATTATGTGCTCTTTGTTTTTCCATTTATGTTATATGAAATTGAACCTAATCATCTCAATTTGACATAAGGTTACTCATCTTAATTATCTCATTTTTGTTTTCTTTGTGTGTCACAATAGTATTCTCTAATGCCTTCCTCATATAGTTTTTGTAATCGTTGTTTGGATGGGTTTTTTATATATAATAAGGTTTCAAATCAAGAACTGTGTAGTTGAACTGTTTATATTGCACTTCTTCCTATTAATGGATATTTTAGTCAAACACATACTCTTTAATTTGGGACAATGTGGGACATGGAACCAGAATAAACCCATACAAACTCGTGAAGTTATTATATACTAAGAAAAAATGATTTGCTATAACTACTAACTAGTGAGAATAGTATGGTGGAAGAGCATGGGGAAAGTAATGAAAAGAGGAGAGCCAAGATTACATTAACACTCGCTCTCGCATGATTAAAGTATTACACATCATTATATATAAGTTAATGCCTAGTAGATATATACTAATAGGATAAATACTAGCCAATCAACAACCATAGGTAGGTCGCTCTCCGTGGGTTGCTATTTTCCGTGTTCTATACAATAATTCTTTCACTTAACAAAATTTGCAACTCCTTATGGAAGAATACACTCCTAAACACAGGTACTTCCCACTTGCGTAGAACATGTTCTGACCACTGTCCTATTTTGGTATCCCTCAAGATTGTTTTGGATAATAAGCCTAATGTGACACCCCGCCCAATTAAATACCGGATGATGAGTCCTTTATTAAATTTAAAACATAATGTTTGGTTGGTTAATTCTTAGCATCACTGCCGAAAACATTTAACCTTATTAATCACATAATAAATAATTAAGCTAGTGTCAAAACATTTTCCATTATAAGTTATACCCAAATAATCCATTAATAAATTTCAATTATTAAGACACAAACCATTTACTATACACATGAATAAAATAAATACTGGATATGAATCAACGGCTGAAATACAAAGACCGAATAAAAACATTCCAGTTCAAAGTCTCAAACCATAAACTAATATATTGAATCCAACTAAATAATATATACGAAAATGAAGGAAGTACAATCTCTCCAATAAAATAACTGAGGATGGGAAACACATGCCCTAAATAAAATGTCTAAAGCGAACAAAATGAAATGACAGTGGAGGCATCTAAGTGCGAGGACCTGCAGCTACCACAACTGCTACAGCACGTCAAATGGTTTGAATGTCTTTGCTTGGTATCCCTGTGGCTGGACACCTGATATAAATAGTACAAGAGAAAAAAATATCCAAGAGACGGGTCAAGGCCCGAGTTGTAGAAATATTTTAGCAAGTATTTAAAAATTGCATTAAGGCAAGTATTATGTGCATGTTAGCTTTTCGTAATCTCACATGAGATTCTCACCTCTCAACTATTATGCACGTCTAACGTACATCTAGTCCAATCTAGCTATCCTGATCTCATTTAACTAGATTCTATACTTACACTACTAACTATATCTCGAAGTAGTATCCCGCATTTCCAAATACTTGTATTAACTGTTTCAACATTTATTATTTCGATTAAGGGTTATCACCCTAAAGTTAAGTATTCACAACTTAAGGTACTTAGGATTTCATTATCTTAATCATCTAAAAATATCACACGGTAGATAATATCACTATTATATATATATATATATATATATATATATATATATATATATACTAATACGGAACCCCTAGACTCAGCTGCAGTGCATGCATACTCTGCTGTCATTCTCAAAAATGGCAATCCAACCGCATACTATGTTCTAAGCTGCCAAATCTAAAATCCCCTTGAAGACTCATCAGGATAACAATGTCCTCTATCATTTTCAAAACCTCCCGTGATAGCAATTAGATATGTATGTCATACACATAATCAAACATACTATAGGTATTCACACCACCCATTAATATAATTAGGTATACACAAAACCTAAGCGTAGGTTCATATATAATATTCGTTTCTCAAAAACGTTTGGTATACTATAGCTTATAATTTATTCTCTCTATCGCACCTTACGCAACATGATTCAACCATGTGAGTCTTTCTTAGTAGTGTACCCAAGTCCCTCATTACTAATCTATGGAAATAATTATCGTAGGTAACCCCTATCCCTTGAATTAGCTAAGAGGCATCTTTTGAAGCCAAGTCGGGCAAAATTCCCATTTTTCTGAAATCCCCTTAGAAGTGCCCAAATTGTCGTTCGAACAAGGCGTTTGAACGGCGTTATTCGAATGACCTTTGAACGGAATAGACTCTGAATTATTGTTGGCAATGTCGTTCGAACGAACTTAACTCTGAATTTTCATTCTTAATCTCGTTCGAAAGACTTCCCCAGGTCGTTCGAACGAGTTCTACCAGTTTCGTCCCTAACCTCCAAAAATTCCATTTTCCACCATTTTTAAGACTCCAACCCTCTACAGAGTTTACCCAAACACCAATATAACTATACTAATTGATAACCCATCATGTATACTCAATTTATAACATCCTAATATCCTCAAATCATCATCAATCAGTAATAAATTTCAAAATGCCCAATTAAAGCTATAAGAAACCCTAGTTCATTAATTTTATGTACAATATTCAAATCAAACTCAGTTCCGTTCATCATATTACATCAAAAATTTGGGATTCCTATTCTACATGCATAGAGATTCGATCTTTGATCAAAATTAGTCCTAACATATGATTTAAATTTTCTAAATCCTTATTCTAACATGAACAGAATTATTGTTAAAAGTAAGAAAGTATTAAACACTTGCCTTGATTATGATTGTCTAATCCGCTGATGTAGGTGGTATGGGTGTGTTTCTCGTTCGTCGATCTACACGGTGGTGGTCCTGGTGTTGCAAGGTGGTGGTTCTAAGCCTTAGCTCCTTGGGTTTGTTTCTCCCTCACCCTCTGTGGCTCTCCTTTGAAACTTGTGAATGAAAACCCTAACTGGAGTCACGTAGGAGATATATTCGATCTCTAATTTTCGTGAATATTAATTGCCCAAAAATGGAAATTACCAAAATGCCCTCTCGGGATGCCGGTTTGGCCTAAAACTATCCCGAGACCCAAACTAAACCCCCGGGTAGACTTTTCTGACTATCTCAACCCTTTTGAACACGTTGGCGCACTTGAAATGACTATCTTGAATACTTGTAATTAATTTACTTCCTAATTCCCTTAAATTAGTCCTAATACGACTTACACGAGCGTCCCGACTTAATTTTCGTAACTGTCGAATTTTTCACTCGGGATAATTATACTAATTTCATAATCATATATTACTTTATTTGTTCAGTAATATTCAACATAATACACATCAATAAATACCAACCCTTAACTCGCTACTTAATATTTATTTTAATCCGGATTAATTTTTAATTAATTCTCATATTAAATTCAATTGATCTTATGTTTATAAATCATAAAAATATGGGGAGTTACATATTTCCCCCCTTTCAACGGAATTTCGTCCCCAAATTCAGAAAGTAAAAGTATACGTGGTAAGAAGAGATCTGGATACTTCTCACGCATCTCATCCTCGCGCTCCCCTATAGACTCCTAGATATTATGGTTCTCCCACTGAGCACGAACATGTGGCACTACCTTCGACCTCAGTCTCCTACCGGTCTCTACCCATATGAACTATCTGGATGTAAGTCCACCTCATCTAACGCAATGTGAGTGTGATCTAACTCATCCCGAAGATATCGTTGAAGCAAAGAAATATGGAACACGTTATGTATTCGATGCAAGTGCTTTGGTAATCCCAATCTATATGCCACTGGCCCAATCCTCTCGATGATAGAAAATGGCCCTACATACCCGCTAATTTTCCTTTCCTTCCAAATAGAATTATCCCCTTCATAGGCGATACTCGTAACAACACCTGGTCCCCCACAGCAAACTCTCTAAAGAACCACTTGTCATCGGCGTAGCTTTTTTGCCTGTCCTGAGCTACTCGTATACGACTCTGAATCATCTCTATTCTGGTCGTAGTCTCCGGAATCACCTCTGGACCTAGTAGTTTATTGTCCCCCACCTCTAGCCAACAAGCAGGCGAACGATAAGGTCTACTCTAAAATGCCTCAAATGGGGCCATGCCAATCGTAAACTGGTAGGAGTTATTTTACGCGAACTCCACCAATGGAAGATACTGCTCCCAACCTCCCTTAAAGTCAAGGAAACACATGTGAAACATATCCTCTAACATCTGATTAGTCCTCTCTGTCTGCCCATCAGTCTGCGGGTGATAAGCCATAATCATCCGCAACTCTGTGCCTATAGACTCCTGAAAGATCTCCCAAAAGCGAGACATAAAAACCTTATCCCGATCGGACACAATATCAAGAGGTACTCCGTGTAGCCTCACTGCCTCGGCAATGAATAGCTGGGCATACTGTCCTGCTGAATAATTTGTCCGAACTGGAAGTAAGTGGGGTACCTTGGTCAACCGATCTATAATCATCCAAATAGAATTGTGACCCCTCTGAGAAGTAGGCAACCCTGTGGTGAAATCCATGGAAATACTCTCCCATTTCCCCATAGTAACCTCAAGTGGCTACAGGTACCCTGACGGTTTCCTATGGTCCACCATTACCAGCTGACAAGTGGTACACTTTGAGACAAACTCGACAATGTCTCTCTTCATTCCACTCCACCAATACTTCAGCCTCATATCCTGGTACATCTTATCCCCGACAGGATGTATCGTAAATCAGGATCCATGCGACTCTAACATCACCATGTGTCGTAGGTCCTCCCCGTCTGGAACAACTAGCCATCCATAAAGCGTAAACCTTAGAACTCACTGAATAAGACTCTAATCCCTCTGGTAGAAGGTATCAAATCTTGTTCTGAAAAATGAATCCATAGCCTGGGCATGTACTATCCTCATCACAATCTGAGGGTAACTGACATAACCGACATGAAAGACCTGGCAACTGCATCCTGATGTCCTAACTCCTTCCATTTTGCCTTCCACACCTAGGCCACCTCATCTACTGGCCTACGGCTCAATGCATCAACAACTATATTAGCCCTCCCCGAGTGTTACTGGATCTCAAACTGATAGTGCTTCACAAATTCAAGCCACCTGCGCTGACGCATATTCAACTCTCTCTAAGTGAACAAGTATTGTAGTGACTTATGATCTATGAATAGGTGAATTTGGAGTTTTCAAACACGACTGCTACTAAATCCAATTCATGGGTGGGGTCATTCTTCTCATGAGGCTTAAGCTTATGGGAAGCATATTCCATAGTCTGATCCTCCTGCTGTTATACTCCACCAAGCCCCTGCAACGATGCATCCGTATAAACCAGGTACTCCACTTCTGCTCTAGGGAGTGCTAATATGGGTGTTAAAGTCAACTTGTCCTTCATCTCATCAAACACCAACTGACATGCATCATTCGAACTAAATGGTACTCCCTTACGAGTCAGATTAGTCATCGGACCTGCAATCTTTGAGAATCCTCGAATGAACCATCTGTAGTACCCAGCTAACCCAAAGAAACTCCGCACCTCCATCGGTGTCGTGGGCTATCCCCACTCCCTCATCGCTGACACCTTACTAGGGTCCACCGATATCCCCTATCTGAAATGATATGCCCCAAAAATTGTACCTTGCGTAACCAAAATCCGCATTTCTCAAATTTTGCATATAGCTCATTCTCCCGTAAATCCTGCAGAACTTTACGTAGGTGCTCGGCATGCTCCTCCTCTATCCGTGAATAAATCAGGATGTCATCTATGAAGACAATGCCAAACTGATCTAAAAACTCTCTGAACACCCTGTTCATCAAGTCCATGAATACCGTCGGTGCATTGGTTAGCCCAAATGGCATAACCCAAAACTCGTAGGACCCATATCTCGTCAGAAAGGTAGTTTTAGACACATCTTTCTCCCTGATGTGTAACTGATGGTATCCCGACCTCAAGTCTATCTTCGAGAAGTAGGTTGATCCTCTCAATTGGTCGAACAAGTCATCGATTCTGGGCAACAGATACTTATTATGTATCTTGACTTTATTCAACTCTTGGTAATCTAAACATAACTGTAAAGATCCATCTCTATACGTCACGAATAGGACTGGGGCACCCCAAGGTGAGGTAATCTTTCGAATAAAACCCTGTCCCAAAAGATGATTGATCAAATCCCGTAACTCCCTCATTTCCATAGGAGCCATCTGATAAGGCGTACGAGCTATAGGTCGAGTATCAGGTGCTAAATCTATCATAAACTCTATCTCCCTGCTAGGTGGTAATCTCGGTATCTCCAAAAATACGTCAGCAAACTCGCGAACTACCGAAATCGAATCCAGGGAAATAATAACTCTCGTAGAGGTCTCCTCCTCTATATTAAATAGGTGAGTCAATAATCCTCCCTCTGGGCGAGGCATCGTCACTATAAACATCTCCTAACCAGGGATAGTAAAAAAAATGCTCCTACTAAAGCAGTCAATCATGGTCCTATACGCGACTAGACAATCCAAGCCAATAATGGTGTCGTACTCGGACATATCTAAAATAAGCATATTGACAAGAAAAATAATACTCCCAATCTCTATACCTAAACCCCAACATATAAAGAAAATCACCGATCCACTACCCAATGACGAGTCTACATAAGTCACAGTATTGTCAGCCATGTCTAATAACCCTATGACCCATGAGAATCTAATGGCTATGAAGGAGTGTGAGTCCCCCGTGTCAAGTAAAATACGCCCCAAGACCCATGGATAGAAAATATTCCCTCAACTACGGGTGGAGCTTGTGGAGCTGCTTCTTGGTGGACGTTGTATACACATCCATACTGAAGTTATCCCTGCTGAATCGGGGCTACTGGAATGGTAAGCAAAGTTAGGACTGGTGCTGGCACTGGAAGAGCGGCTGGGAAGATTGGCCTCTGGGGATCTTGTTGAGCAACCTGTTACTGAGGATACTTCCCCATGTCAGGGCACTCAAATCATTTTTGTCCAGTCTTGCCACAAGTGAAAACATCTACATGCGTAGTTACCCCCTCTCTGCCCCTGCTGGCCATAGCCACCTCTCCCTTGGCCCTAATGGCCCTGATGGAACTGTTGTTGGCCCTAGTGGCTTTGTTATCCCTGCGGGCTATGCCTGAAACCTCCTGATCTGAATCTCTTAGTAGAATCCCCCTGCCCTGCCTCTGCTGACTCTGACCTGCTTGTACCCCATTGGCACTACCTCCACCTGTCCTTCCCTAGTGGTTGGACTCACCTACCTGTTTGCCCCCTTGAACATGGAAGCGGTAATCCTGGCAGTGTAGTAGCGCAGCATTGAGTACATTTGTATAAGACTGTAATAAAAGATTACCTAGAAGATTCTTTTGAATCCTCCAGGTCAATCCATCCAAGAACATCTGAATATTTTTCTCCTCAGTAGGCACCTCAGTTGGTACTAAGTTTACTAGTCTAGTAAACTCCTCTTCATACTCGACTACAGTTTTCCCCTCCTAGGTGAGGTCTAGTAGTTTTCTCCTAATCTCGGTCTGAATGGCGGAGGGGAATATTTACGATCAAATCGCACCCAGAAGTCTTGTATAGACATCACATAGCTCTCCTCTACAGTAGTAGTGGACTCCCACCACTAAAGTGCCGCCCCAACTAGCTTGAAGGCAGCTAGTATCTGCCTCTGCACCTCTGTGCACTTTTACATCCTCAAGTGCTATTGGATGTCTTTCTTCTGCTGGCTCGCTATAACCCCATCTGAACTCCCCTAGAACTTTGGGGGGTGCCTTCTAGAAGGCATCTCTTACTCTCTCCCAAGAAGATGGGAATGAATGTACTAGAGCTAGCGCCACTGCCTGTACTTGTGGTGGAGCCTTCTGTATGACTGCTAGTGCTACATTGACTACTTGAGCAACTATGACAACTACCTCTACATCATTCATAGTACCCTGAGCATGGGCTGGCTGGAGCTCGGGTTGGGAATTTCTGGTCCTTGGTGCATGTATGGGAGGCATCTGAAATGAGAAAGAATTTATAAGTCTACGTATATTAAATCTCAAATCGCTGAAGATGAAAGCATAAAATCATAGATGCAACAATCCTAATAATAGGGCTCTATATCAAATAACGCTAACCTGAAAGCATAATATGCCGTACAGATCCTAAAAGACTCTAGAACCTGATGATTTGATACCACATGTGATACCCCGCCCAATTAAATACCGGGTGATTAGTCATTTATTAAAATTAAAACCGAATGTTCGGTTGGTTCATTATTAGCATCACTGTCGAAAATATTTAACCTTATTAATCACCTAATAAATAATTAAGCTAGTGTCAAAAAAATTTCCATTTTAAGTTACACCCAAATAATCCATTAATAAATTCCAATTATTAAGACGTAAACCATTTACCATACACATGAATAAAATAAATACGGGAAATGAATCAACGGCTGAAATACAAAGACTGGATAAAAACATTCCAGTTCAAAAGCTTAAACCATAAACTAATATACTGAATCCAACTAAATACTAAATATGTATATGAAGGAATTACAATCTCTCCAATAACATAACGGAGGATGGTAGACACATGCCCTAAATAAAATCTCTAAAGATAACTGAATGAATTGAGAGTGGAGGCATCTAAGCGTGAGGACCTACAACTACCACAACTCCTATAGTATGTCAAACGGTTTAAACGTCTATGCCTGGCATTCTCGTGGCTGGACACCTAATATAAATAATATAAGAGAAGAAAATATGCAGAAGACGTGTCAAGTCCCGAGTTGTAGAAATATTTTAGCAAGTATTTAAAATTTACATTAAAGCAAGTATTATGTGCATCTTATCTTTTCGTACTCTCACATGAGATTTCCACCTCTCAACTATTGTGCACTCCTAACGTACATCTAGTCCAATCTAGCTATCCCAATCTCATTTAACTAAATTTTATAATTACATCACTAACTATATCTCGAAGTAGTATCCCGCATTCCCAAATACATGTATTAACTGTATCAACATTTATTATTCCGATTAAGTATTATCACCCTAAACTTAAGTATTTACAACTTAAGGTACTTAGGATTTCATTATCTTAATCATCTGCAAATATCACATGGTAGGTAATATCACTAGTGTGTGTGTGTGTGTGTGTGTGTGTGTGTGTCTATATATATATATATATATATATATATATATATATATATATATATATAATCATTATATAATATATATATAATGCGGCACCCCTAGACTCAGCTGCGGTGCATGCATACTCTGCTATCGAGTCCTGGTACATCTCGTACTCAAACAAGCACAATCGGTTCAGAAATATCCCACGAACCATAAAATCAAACACACATATTGGAGGCGAACATAGTCCTAGGACTTTTGGCTACACACATACCTACACACCCAAATAACCGTTCAGTACCATTGTTCTCACGAATGGCAATCCAACTGATATACTATGTTTTGAGGTACCAAATCTAAAATCCCCCCGAAGGCTGATCAGGATAAGACTATCCTCTATCATTTCCATAACCTCCTGTGATAGCAAGTAGCTAGGTATGTCGTACACATAATCAAACATACTATAGGTATTCACGCCACCCATTAATATAATTAGGTATACAGACAACCCAAACGTAGGTTCATATATAATATTCATTTCTCTAAAACTTTCGGTATACTATATCTTACGATTTATTCTCTCTATCGCACCTTACGCAACATGATTCAACCATGTGAGTCTTTCCTAGTAGTGTACCCAAGTCCCTCGCTACTAATATATGGCAGTAATTATCTTAGGCAATCCCTCTCTCTTGAATTATCTAAGATGCATCATTTGAAGCCAAGTCGGGCAAAATTCCCATTTTTTGGAAATTTTGTTACAAGCACCTAGATTATCATTCGAACGTGGTCGTTCAAATGAAATTCGAATGGAATAGACTTTGAATTATCGTTGGTAATGTCGTTCGAACGAACTTTGAATGAACCTAACTATAAATTTCCGTTCTTAATCTCTTTCTTATTATTGTTCGAACGACGTCGTTCGAAAGACTTACCCAGGTCGTTCGAACGAGTTCTACCAGTTTCATCCCTAACCTCCAAAAAGTCCGTTTTCCACCATTTTTAAGACTCCAATCCTCTACAAAGTTTAAACAAACACCAATATAACTATACTAATTGATAACCCAACATGTATACTCAATTTCTAACATCCTAATATCCTCAAATCATCATCAATCAGTAATAAATTTCGAAATCCCTAATTAAATCTATAAGAATCCCTAGTTCTTTAATTTTATGCACAATCTTCAAATCAAGCTTCGATTCATTGAACATATTACATCAAAAAATCGGGATTCCCATTCTACATGCATAGGATTCAATCTTTGATCAAAATTAGTCCTAACATATGATTTAAATTTTCTAAATCTACCCAATTCAATTCTAAATCATGAGTTTAATCCCTATTCTAACATGAACACAATTATTGCTAAAATCAAGCAAGTATTAAACACTTGCCTTGATTATGATAGTGTGATCCCCTGATGTAGGTGGTATGGGTGTGTTCCTCATTCTCTGATTTACATGGTGGTGGTCCTGGTGTTGCAAGGTGGTGGTCCCAGGCCTTAACTCCTTGGGTTTGTTTCACCCTCGCCCGATGTGGCTCTCCCTTGAAACTTGTGAATGAAAACCCTAATTGTAGTCACATAGAAGATAGATTCTACCTCTAATTTTCGTAAATATTAATTACCCAAAAATGAAGATTACCAAAACGCTCTCTCGGGGTGTCGGTTTGGCTTAAAATTGTCCCGGGACCCAAATTAAACCCCGGGATAGTCTTTTCTGACTATCTCGACCCTTCCGGATACATTGGCGCACTCAAAATGACTATCTAGAATACTTATAATTAATTTACTTCCTAATTCCTTTAAATTAGTTCTGAAAGGACTCACACGCGCGTCCCGACTTAATTTTCTTAACTGTCGTATTTTTCACTCGCGACAATTATACTAATTTCATAATCATATATTAATTTATTCGCTCAGTAATATTCAACATAATACACATCAATAAATACTAACCCTTAACTCGCTAGTTAATATTTATTTTAATCCGGATTAATTCTTAATTAATTCTAAAATAAAATTCAATTAATCCTATATTTAAAAATCATAAAAATACGGGGTGTTACACCTAAGATGCTAAATTTTCAAAAGATGTGGTGATATCATAAGGATATTAGAGATGTTATTAATTCTTCCTAGAATAGGTCTATTGAAGGGAAAACTCTTAGAGATTTCTCTTCCAAGTTACAAAGGCTGAAAATTGATTTAAAGCAGTGGAATAATAAATGACCAATGTACTCTATTAAATGATTGTTTTACTCTATTTCGGGTAATAATTTTGGCTATGTGCACATAAAATTTTCACATTTAATAAGTTAATGAATAGATTAATTAGATTATATCCATTTTTTCCTTACCAGATATTGCAGAGTTGCAGCGATTGGCATTCATGTCAGTTGCAAATGGTATACGCTTGGTGAAATCAAGCTCTATTTTTTCATGTCTGCAAATGATAAATGCTCAGAGTCTCTCTCTATTCTTTTGATCAGATATTACATCTAAGGTTTATCATTACAATCAAAACATGACGGTTATTACTTAGTTGGTTTATTTTATCACTGTGTTCATCTTTTGAATTGGTTTACTTATTATGAATCTTTAATTCATAATAAGTTGAATTATGAATTCAATTATCTTTTAAATATATTATCCCTATTTCTATACTCTTTTAAGTTTATCATCCTCAGTCTATGTAATTGGTCCTTAGGCTTATTTTGCATTCATATTCGTTTGTATATGTAAGCAAATAAAAACAATAAGAACATAAATTATCCCTGGACACTTTTTGCAAAAACTAAATAACTTCAGTATGGTTTCTTAAATTATTGCAGCTCAATATAAATTATTTGAAAGTTAAGTTGGAGTGTTTATGTAACATCATCTTCTGACCAGCATGTGTTGTTAACAATGTCTCATGATAAGCTGCCTTTTGCTATTCGTTTACTGGCCACTTATGTTAAGTGTGATAGGTCTGCTAGATAGGATTTGTGGACTGGTGTGATTAATGTCGCTCTATCAATGTGTGTTTTGTAGTTTGCACAAAAATTAAAGCAGGTGAAAATGGTTCTAAGGGTCCAAAACAAGGATGTACTACAAGTCCAAGAAAGGGAGGAAGTCCGAGAAGGAGGTCCAGGAGGTCGAGCAGGTCAGACTAGCAGGCCTTCTACTTTTATTCATTATCAATGTTAGATCGAGATTGTACTTACATTCCTTCTTTAATTATATGAACTTTTTCATTAAACCATATTTTTCAATATACAATATCGATTCACTAATACATAGTGATAAAACCAGTGAATTTTTCAATATGTAAAAGATGAAATTTTCTAGGGTGATTCTTCATGAACAAAACCAATGATTTTTTTGTTCATTTAGAGTTTTATCAACATTTCTAGGATTCATGTAATTACTATTTATGAAGACGAAATTTCATTTTTCTCATGTAAGTTGCAATTGTATGAAAGTAACATGCATTTATAATTAAAACAAACAATTTTTAACTATATATGCAACCTTTTTTTGATATATCATTGCTTATAACTTACCATATGAAATAAATACACCTGGAGAAACATGTTGCTCTTTATTGGTAAGAATTGTCATCTATTGTCATTATCTTATACGAAAGACTTGGTGTGTTTAAACTTTCGTATAATATCCATGTTCACCTCTCTCTTTCTCTCTCTCTCTCTCTCTCTCTGCCTGTGAAATCTGATTTGAGTTTTCATCATGCACTAGCCTTTCTTAAATCTATTTTGTGATACTTCATTGCATATTAACTTCCCAACTGTTAGTGTGATTTGCATTAATTTCTTTTGACATTTTGTTCTTGCTCTATGTTTTCATTTTCATTGATGGAAGATACTAAATTATGCATAAGGCTTGGTTGAGTGCAAATTTCCAATTTTATCACTATTATCCTGTACTTCATTAAATACATCTAGCAGTTTGATAATTGAATAGCTTGGGACTCTTCAATGCATATGAAAATACCTACAACCATAAAATATCAGGGACTTTATAAAATGAACTAAATATTCGGCTGGAGGTCATTTGAAGCATATGCCTTTGAAGATCTTCAATACATATATTTTCCATAAACTTCCCCTTGACCTTAAGATTAGACTTGCAATAATAAAATGTCAAGGATTTCATATATTGTATGCACTGATTAAATTATATGATGTATGCATGATAAAATAAAGAAAAATAGAATATGGTTTAGTGTGTTAACAATTATACTAGTGCAAGAAGTTAAAAGAACAAGGATACTTTCTTTAACTATCTTGATAAAATAAACTCCTATTTTCTTCTTATCCCAGTTTAGTTAATATGCTTAGAGAAGATGTTTCGAGCAATCCTCATTTGCCGAAAAATTATGTAGATAGTTTATGATCAAAAAATGATTTTATGTGAAAAAGAATAAATAATCCAAATAAGAACAATTATAGATATCTATAATCAAACAATCTAATTTTTGGAGCTATTTAAAATAAAAAATTATAATACAACTATAGTTTATATATATAAGATAGAAAGGGGAGGAGATTTTAATACCCCGTATTTTTATGCTTTCTTAATTTGGGGATTTATTAAATTTAATGTGAATTAATCATTTAATATAAATCTGGAAATTAATTATTTTATAATTATTAACGTGATGTGAGTTAGAAATTATGGAAAACTTGTTGAATATTACTAATGAGCGAAGTAATATATAATATTGGTTCTATTAAATGTCACGATTGAATAGAATGACAATTTTGGAAATTTAAGTCGGGACGCGCCTGTGTCGCGTTGGGAATAAATGTTGATTTATAAAAGTGAAATATTTTTAAGTTATCTGTATGGTCATTTTGAGTGCGCCAACGCATCCGGAAGGGTTGAGATAGTCAGAAAAGTGTACCCGGGGGGTTTAGTTTGGGTCTCGGGGCGTTTTTAGGCCTAATTAGTACCCCGGGAGGGCATTTTGGACATTTCACATTTTTGGGTAATTAAACCCACGAAAATTAAAGGGGTTATATCAGATGTCTAGGTTATCATCTAGGGTTAGAAAACTAAAAACTCTAGAATGGACATTGGAAAAGAGAGGAGAGATCTCTCAAGGCAATCCAACGCTCAAAACCCATCCGTTTGCACCACCGCCACCGCCAACGTGTAGATCGCGAGATGGAGAACGTAACCACACCAAATTCGATACCAAACCAGAACGTCAAAAATCCCAGGCAAGTGTTTATCTTTCTTATTTTCGTTGATGCATCACTCATGTTAGTCTAGGGATGATTAGGGTGAGTTTTACGGAAGAAAACCTAAAATTTGAGATAGGAAATCACATGTAGTGATGAATTAATTGTTATTCTGGAAACCCCTTAACATGTAGAGGATTAAACCACGAAATTTTGATGTTTTAGGAGAAGAAAATTCTGGAAAAGATTTGTTAGAACCATGTTTAAGAGATTTCTAGGGTTCTTGATATTTACATGAATTTTGGGCTTTTAATCCATGTTTAGTGACGAAAATTTACATGTTTTACGTAGGAAAGACATAATATGATGATATAATGTTAGTAGTACAAATTCTGGGACGATTGGGAATGAAAAATATGGAATTGGTTGAGATTAGAGGATGAAACTCGTAACTGCAAAACTGCAGAAATCGCATACCTGCTTGATCGATCGATCGAGCCAAGAGCTTCGATCAATCGAAGGTTCGATCGATCGAGCCCCAGACCTCGATCGATCGACCCCTCCTGGCAGACTCCTAATTCCCTTTTTAAATTAGTTAAATTCAAGTTGATGTGAAATAATTCTTGGACATCCTTAATAAAATGTTTTGGGAGATATGGAAGACCAGTAGGACATATGAATAATGTAGGGGCCTTTAATGTGAGACGAGAATTGTATTTTTGGGATAATCACATAAGGAACGATGAAATCTTGTATTAACGGGAGAGATTACATAAAAATGATTACGACGGAAAATAGATGAATTCCTACTGAATTTATACTTGGGAGAATAGATTCCATGAGTGTTACATAGTAAGTTGGGATAATACCTCGAATTAAAGTTAAAGACGAATAGTTAAACGTGATAACTAATAATGAGATATGAGGATAAATGTCGTAACTATGGGATTTGAGATATACCTAATATGGATATGGTAATATTAGTATAGTTATATGATTGTGTATACATATGCTATCGATGTGTGAAAAACGTACCCACGCTACTTGCTATCCCTGAGGTTACCGAGCTGGGACGATCTTATCTCGTGTGCCTTATGGGGGATATTGACTCGTACCCTAGGAGATAGATATCCTTGGTACAGGCTATCGGAATGATAGTTTAGACGGTCCTAAGATACGCGGGTATGTGCTTTCCTCTTAGAGACTTGGAATCTATGCTTCACCTCAATATTGTTTGTGTATGTGTTAATACAATTCCAGAGTGATTCCGAATTTGTATTCCCCTTAGTACGAGTGATACGGGGATTGGATAGTAGAGTATGCCCGCACCATAGTTTTTATGTAGGGTGCTATTATAATATATATATTATACGAGTAGATAATATATATATATGAAATTCTGGAAATTTGGAATTGCCTACTGTGATATGGTAAGTAGGGCATGGTTGATGACTCAAATTGTAAATACTTGTGTTGAGAAAGTATAATATGACACTGGAAAACTTTATTAATTAATAAAGTTAAAATGAGAACTTTGGATACTAACTGAAGTCTTATTTTTTTTACAATGGTATTGTTCAGTCTTAAATCTTGCGAGTAAACTAAGTTAAGTGAAATCATTGGGGAAGATTAGTGAGATATATGATAAGATAAACCGTTGGGAAGGTTAGTGCGATAGGTGTGCACACTAGAAGAGAGGTGAGAATTTCTCAAGAGAGTGTCGCACTAATATGTTGTTGCATTGGTCTATAATCAATTTAAATACTTGCTAAACGAATTTTTAAATCATATACACTATCGGGCTCTGACCCGTTTCTTTTTTCTTTCTCTCTTGTATATATATGTACGTATTACAAGTGCCCAGACACAGGGGCGTCTTGCATAGGATCCTTTGGATGGAATGCGCTGTAGCTTTCGTGGGAGTTGCAAGCCATTGGTTAGACGACCTCATTGTTGACTCTACTTCTAGTTCAGCTTTATCCAGTGGGGGCATGTGTCGCCCTTTTTCCATTATTTAGTTGATATTGTCAGAAATTGTAATTCTTTTAATTTCAGTATCTTTATTTCGAGATTGTTACTGTCAGGATGTTTTCCTTAGTATTTTAATGTTGGGATTTATTATTGTTGGGTAAACTCTTGAATGTTCATTTTATTCTTCTACTTATTGTGTGACTCTTTAGATGTTAATGGTTTAAGGTTTTATAACCGGATTTAATAAAATGAGAATAAAGGTTTAAATGGTTTTGACACTTAGCTTAATTAATTAGGGTGTTTAAATTGGAAAAAATTTTCATTTGCGACAGTGATGCTAAGAATGAACCAACTGTTCACCTTGATTTTAATTTAATAAAGGAGTGATCACCCGGTATTTAATTAGGCGGGGTGTCATAGGTGGTATCAGAGCATCAGGTTCTAGTGTCCTTTAGGATCTGTACGGCTTATTTCGTTTCCAGCTTAGCATCTTTGATATAGAGCCCTAATACTAGGAATGTTGTGTTCATCTCTATACATTGGGAACTTGTGCTTTTGCGATTTGTTTATGTGAATGATGAACTCATCCAAATTTATTTAAATTTTCAGATGGATCGTCAAGAAGAACTAGCTAAAACGGTTAGGGGAGTCAACGGGCAAGATCGACTCACACCTCAGGTATCTCCAGAGAGAATATCAACCGCCGAGTTAGCAGGTATTGTGGCATAGGCAGTTACCACTGCGGTCTTACAGTATCAAGAACGCATCACACACCTCATGGGGGGCAAAAGATCTAGAGAGTACAGTCAGTCTGTCATGACTGGAAATAACAAGTGTGTGAAGACACAAAAATCGCAACAACAAGCTCCTCAGACCCGTAAAAGCCACGAAGGTAACGAATTGTGCGGGGAAGCCCAAAAGCATTTGGGTCAACAAAGCCAGGGTCCGAGTGAAGTCACAAAGGAGTGTTTCAGATGTGGAATGGACGGTCATGAACGTAAAACTTGTCCGGATCAGTCTAAAAAGGAACTTCAAATCAACCAGCGAGAACTTTCGGGACTCTGCTATATATGTGTAAAGCCGGGTCACAAGTGGAGGGATTATCCTCACCCTGACATAGTTTTCTCGCAAATTTCCCACCAAGGCCAACAAGACCAGGGAAAAAGCGAGACTAGTCAAAAACGTAGTGAAGTGAAGCAGTTTCGAGGAAGGTGCTTCCAATGTGGCAGAAATGGCCATAAGCGTCAGGATTACCCAGAGAAGAATAGGGCCCCACGGCAGGAAGGTGATAGTAATAAAACACAGAAGCCAGCTCCACCACCCTTTCCAACAGCCTCACTTCAGCAGAGGCAGTTATAGTATGGGTGTGTCTGTAACGTCCACCAGATAGCAGCAACTCAGGCCCCAACCGAGAAAAGAGGTATGTTTCCTATCCATGGTACTATGGGTCGAGTTTTATTTGATAACTAGGGTGACGCACTATTTTATAGCTACTCATTTTCCGAAGGCCTTAGGGCTATTAGTCATAGCAGAGAGCACTGTGACGTGTGAAGACTTACCACTGGGAAATGGTTCACTTGTTTTTCTTTATATGCCGGGGTGTGGGAGTAGAGATTGGTATCTTAGTATTACCAGCAGACATGTTAGTATTAGATATGCATGAGCACGACGTTATTATCAGTATGAATTGGCTCGCAGCTTATAGAGCCATGATAGATTGCTTTGGTGAGAGTAATGTCTTTGCCCTTCCTGGGCAAGAAAGGTTTGAGTGGCGATACCTCGCCTAGAAGGGGGATCTTACACCAATTTTTATTATATAAAGGAGGATACCTCTAAGGAAATTGTAATTCTCCTGGATTCGATTCCAGTAGTTCGTGAGCTTTTGAATGTATTTCAAATGATAAGTGGATTAAATATCGAAATATCTTGCGGATAGTGAAATCACACGTGCTAAAATATTTTTTCGAAGAAAGTATGTAGACAGAGTGTGCTGTCTAGTAAGGGCCAATGGTTATAGTAGTTTTGTTTTGGTTTGGATAGACATGTTATATTCGGAGTCAATTTGTACGGTCAAGACGATTGGCAAGGCAGAATTATAGGTTTTATCCTCAGGGGGTGAAGCATATTTTCTGTGACACGAGCGAGTCATTGTATTATGTTCATTACTAAATTGGCATATGAGGCGGGTTTAATGTGTATAACTACAAGCGGTATTATCATGTGAATATTTTTCCTAGTGTAGTGGGATTTTCCTTAGTGCTATCCACAGAGGATGCATTAGTATATTAATAGTGTTATATGCTTTATTGAGGTTACTCGTTTTAGTGAGGTGATATACGAGTATAGTATGGTATTGATTACAACTTTATAGAAATGGTCAGTACAATAGTAGATAGTTATTGCAAGGCTATTGGAGTGGTTGCTTTAGTACAACGTATTCTGTTTTGGCGAGGCCTCACCTGCAAGAGGGTTGAACCCGCACTTATATATTATCTATCCTAGAGACTTCAGAGGGGATATTGAGTTCGAGATGTTCGATACCGGCGCGAGGGGACTTGGTTGTTATGATTCAGTATGTATTGGGTTTAGGGTTGAGCAAAAAGTTTTAACTCAGTATTATAGGTAGCGCTCAGGACTTGGTGATAGAAGGGGTACATTATTATATATATCCTTTATATAGGAGGGCATTAAGAGTGATACCTCTATTATTAGGGGAAGGAGTCTCAAAAATTTCGATTGTATGTATTCGAGATTCATTTAACGCAAATTCCAACACCCAATTCTGAAAGATAGTATAATTTGTGAGATGTTCTTTGTTAAGTGTAATTACGGGAGGAAATGTAACAT
Organism: Sambucus nigra; assembly: GCA_949130495.1. Lineage (NCBI taxonomy): Eukaryota > Viridiplantae > Streptophyta > Magnoliopsida > Dipsacales > Adoxaceae > Sambucus > Sambucus nigra. Next base: position 239,238,136 of record OX422221.1, on the reverse strand, counting down.
TTCTGTCAAAAGACGGAGCAAAGGGGTAAATACTATGGACGGAGGACCTAACGGATCTCGATAACCGACAATACTAGGCAGTAGTGTATCCGGAGGGTTCCTTGTTTGGATTTCTCTTTGCGAGACATCCCACGCATGAAACTTAGTGTAAGGTTGGAAATAGGGAGACGTTTGGTCACTATTCCATGAGTTCGGAACCCCAATCGAAAGGGGATCAAGTAATTATACCTTTAAGTGGGAAGTTAAATTTTGATTTAAAGCCAGTGGAGCCGATTGTGTGGTAAGAAAGCATTGAAAGTTTTACTTTTTCACCACGAGTTAAGGGGGCGGAATGATAATAAGGAAGATTTAAAATTTTGATTTTTTTTAAGGTGATTAAAGTGTTGTAATCACGCTGCAAGCACCAGGGAAAACAAAGAATTTGTTTATTAGTATGGAGCGTATGTGATGCTTACGCTAGTATGCACGATTTATAGGGTGTGTCGACATCTTGGTTAACTGATGTTAAAACTCGTCCGAGATGAAGGGGCGTGGCAAGGGACGTGTGGAAAATGTGTTTGTGGGGCTAACAGAACGAAGTGGAAGTGATAGAGTGGATTAAACTTCACATGAGGGGCGATAATCCATACGTAAGTGTGCAATTAAAATAACACAACCTAATTTGATGGGAAGGCTGTGGGAGGCCATTTAAGATAGGGTATCCCTTGAATAGAGTAGAAATTTAATTATTATGAAGAACCCTCGGAGCGGAATAGTTATTAGTCAAGTGTGAGAGCGAACTGGCGCATGCAAAGAGTGATGATGTTAGTATGGTATAAAGGATTCAGAAGTGCGCTTCGTGGAGGAAAATGTAATACCCCGTATTTTCAGTGATATTTATTTTTGGGGATTAATTGAATTAAATGTTTATTAATTGGAAATTAATCCGGATAAAAATATTAACGAGATGTGAGTTAGTATTTAATTATAATGTGTATATTTGGCATTATATGAATATTGGTAATATTGAAATTGTCGTGAGATTTAAATACGGCAATTTGGGAAATTTTGTTGAGACGCGTGTGACCGTCGCGTCATGGTATTTTATTATTTTATTAAAAAGTGAATTTTAGTTCCATTAACTGTATGGTCGTTTTGAGTGCGCCAACGCGTCCGAAAGGGTCGAGATAGTCAGAAAACACTAGCCAGGGGATAAGTTTGGGTCCCGGGGCATTTTTGGGCCATACCGGTAACTTATAGAGGTATTTTGGTAATTTCAGAAATTTGGGAATTAAAAGTGACGAAAATTGGAAATAGAAATCTGACTTCTTCTTTAACCCACTAAACCCACTAACTACACTAAGAGACTTAATGGGCTACGGGAGAAGTTGTAATATAATTCCAACTTACCAAAAACCAAACACATCTCCATCACCTCCATTGTCTTCAACCTTGGGAAGAACTTGTAGAGAGAGAGAGAGAGAGAGAGAAGGAAGAAAATTCTACAGAACGAGAAAGGGAGAACATCTTAGCTTTCAAGATTCAACACCAAATTCAGAGAAAGATTAAGGCAAGTGGTTTAAACTCATTTGATTCAAGCTATGCTTTTCCATGTTTAGGAAATTTTCGAAATTGATTTTGGAAGATAATTTAGACCCATAAATTGGAAGTTAAAAGCCATGATTTATGTAGGAATTGCATGTAGTGATATTCTGAACGAATTATATGTTCTAAACAGAACCTTTGATGATTTAAAAATGGAGTTAGAAGAAGTTTATTGATGTTCTTGAATGAAGAAGAATTCTGGAAATTTTTGATATAGTTTTGATCTAAACTAAGCCTTGGAATGATGAATTATGGAATTTGGAATGTTAATACTGTTGTAGGATGTTAGTATGATGATATTGTAACCTTGTCTTAGAGTTCCATCCTTAAAAATGGTGTTTTGGGACGAATTGGTAACTGCAAAATGAAGCAGTCCGTAACCAGACCTGGTGCGTTCGATCGATCGATGTTCTTTAGTCGATCGATCGACCACCATCGATCGATCGGAGGTAAAGGTCGATCGATAAACCTTCCCAGAATGAGTAAAGTTTTCCCTATTTTAAATTTTAATGGTGGTAACCCTTGGATAATATTATTGGTGACCTTACGATACCCTTAAACTTAAGGAAGACCAGTAGGCATGATTATGAAACTTGGACCTTAATTAGAATCCAATTTGAGAAGTTATTCTAATTTAATGAAATTCGACAAGTGAGATAATATTTGGGTTAATAGTGCAAATTTGAATAATTTGATGAAATGAGGCTTGTGGCAAAAGTAAGGACCTTAGGAATAAGGATGTTATACGTGGGAATAATAGGAACTTTATAGTCTAATTGAGATAGGGTTTCAGTATAAGAGACTACGACGTGAGACGTGTCGACGGTTCAACCTTTATATTATCGAGAGACTTAAACTATATAAAATTGGAATAATGGCATAAGGATGTAGAGTATACCTTTATTAATGTTGAGATATATAAGATGTGTGAATGCTTAGTATATGATTTTTATGTGTATGACATACCTACCATACTTGCTATCACGGGAGGTTTACGTTCGCTTAGGGACTTGTAATCCTTGTGTGCCCGGATTTAGTTTGGTACCTAGAGGACATTGTTCAAGGAGAACGACTTATTTGTGAGTTAATAAGCCCGCTGACTATGGAGCCTAGGTATGTACGTGACCATGGATATGTTGAATTATGTTCGCCTCCATTTATGTGTGTGGTGTTTATTCCAACAATTCCTGAGAGATTCGGAATTTGTAATCCTTATGTACGTGATGTACCGGAATGGATAGTAGAGTATGTGTGCATCATAGCTTAGCCTCGGGGTGCTTGTATTGTATATATATGTTGTGAATAATATACGGTTAAAGGAAAAAGGAAATTGTTATGTTTAATTGTGGGTATGGTTATTGTAACATTATGAAAAGATAAAAGGGGACAGATATCAATAAATGGCTTTGTTAATAATTGGGAATCTGAGAATTAAAGTAGAACTCTCTATTTAATTGTTATGGTTGGAAAATTAAACGTGAACCGAGTAGTAGTGTTAGAAACTCTTCAGAATTAGATAACACATGAATGGGTACAGGAACGTTAGGAGTGCACAGTTAGACGAGAGGTGAGTATCTCATGTGAGAGCACGTCCTAACATGTATTTTGCATATACTCTTTTAAATGTTTTTAAAGAACTTGCAGGTTTTTAAAATATCTCCACATTCGGGCTCTGACCCGTTTGCTTTCAAATCTATCTTTTTGTAAAACCATTTTAGGTGCCCAGCCACAAGGTCACCATGCATAGGATTCTCACTCAGATGACGAGTTGTAGCTGCTTGTGGAAGCTACAGGGATTTTCTTTTAGACGCTTATATCATTTGGATTCCATACTCAGTATTCCTCAGTTGTAGGGCATGTTGCCCAAATTCTATTAGATACATTTCCATTTCAGTTTTTCATACTTTGGCATGTATTAATTCAGTATTTTTAGTTCTCGTTACTTAGTTCAGTCGTGGAATTTGTAGTGAGGAGTTTTCCTCCAGATTTATTTATATCATGTGTTGGTTATTCTATTATTTCGTTATGGTGAATGGTGTTATTATTCTTCATTACACTTGTTGCATGTTAATCAGGCTTTAATTAAAATTTGACAACTTACTTTTTAAATACTAGGTGGTTAGTAATAATAAAAATGTTTTCGACAGTGATGCTATTAACTGAGCCAACTTGGCATTTTGAATTAATTTAATAAAGGAGTAGCTACTCGGTATTTAATTAGTCGGGGTGTCACAGGTGGTATCAGAGCATCAGGTTCTAGTGTCCTTTAGGATCTGTACGGCTTATTATGTTTCCGCTGAGCTTTCTTTGATATAGAGCCCTAATACTAGGAATGTTGTATTAATCTCTATACTTTGGGAATTCGTACTTCCGCGATTTGTTTATTTGAATGATGAACTCATCCAAATTTACTTAAATTTTCAGATGGACCGTCTAGAAGAACTAGCTAAAACGGTTAAGGGAGTCAACGGAAAAGATCGACTCACACCTCAGGTATCTCCAGAGAGAATATCAACCGCTGAGTTAGCAGGTATCGTGGCACAAGCAGTTACCACTGCAGTTCTACAATACCAAGAACGTATCATACAACTTAAAAGAGGCAAAAGACCTAGAGAGGTTAGCCAGATGCATGTGAATAAAGCTGAAAAATGTGTGAAGACCCTGAAATTGCGACAACAAACTACCCAAGACCGAGTCAGTTCTAATCAACAATGTGGTAAGATGAAACAATTTCGAAAGGGGAATAAGGTCCCAAGTCAGCAAGGCCGACACCATCAACAGCAGGGTCAGAAGGGGAGTAACTTCAAAGGCCGATGTTTCATATGTGGCAAACATGGCCATGAACGCCAGGATTGTCCAGATAGGGGCAGAACCCCACAGCAACAGGGTGTCCGACAGGAGTTGCAGAGGCCTATGTTTCCCGCCGCCCTCCCAGCACCAGCTCAAGTACTAGCCCTAACAACTTTTCCAGTAGCTCCAGTGCAGCAGGGGCAGTTACAGTACAGACATATCTATAATATCAACCAGGCAGCCGCCCCACAGGCACCACCCGCGATTTGGGGTACGTTTTCTATCCATGAGACTTTTGGGTTGAACTTTGTTTGTTGCTGGGATAACTCAATTGTTTTATAACTACATATTATGCAAAGACCTTAGGGTTATTAACCACAGTATTGAGCACTGTAACGTAGGTAACCACTGGGGAAATGGTTCATTTTTATATGTCGGGGAGTGGGAGTAGAAATTGGTAGATTGTTATTACCTGCAGATATGTTAGTATTAGAGATGACCGAGTATGATGCCATTATTGGTATGGATTGGCTTGTCGCGTACCGAGCCATGATTGGCTATTTCAATAGGAGTATTATCTTTGCCATTCCCGGGCAGGAGATGTTTTTGGTGGCGATGCCTCGTTTCTAGGGAGGATCGTCCACTCATTTGTACTGTATAGAGGAGAAGACCTCTAAGGAGGTGGTGATACCACTTGATTCGATTCCGGTTGTTAGAGAGTTTGCCGATGTATTTTAGGATATACCTGGATTACCCCAGTCGAGAGAAAGACTTTGTCATAGACTTACTACCAGATACGAGACCAATAACACGCGCACCGTACCGTATAGCTCCGACAAAGATGTGAGAGCTACGTGATCAGATTGAGCAGTTGCTAGGTCGGGGGTTTATTCGGAGGAGTACTTCACCGTGGGGTGCCCCTGTATTGTTCGTGAAAAAGAGAGATGGTTCACTGAGATTGTGTGTGGACTACCGAGAGTTGAACAAGATCACGATACGGAATATATCCGTTGCCTCGAATCAATGAACTATTCGACCAGTTGAGAGGAGCTTCCTTCTTCTCGAAGATTGATTTGCACTCGGGATACCATCAGTTGCGTATTCGGGAAGAGGACGTCTCGAAGACTGCGTTCTTAACGAGATATGATTCCTACGAGTTTCGGGTTATGCCTTTTTGGTTTTACCAATCCTCCAGTCGTGTTTATGGACTTGATGAATAGGGTGTTCAGGGGTTTCTTGGATCAGTTTGTCATTGTCTTCATTGATGATATTCTGGTTTACTCCCAGACAGAAGAGGAGCACGTCGAGCACTTGAGGCAAGTTTTGCAGACACTGCGCCAGAATGAGTTGTATGCAAAATATGAGAAGTGCTGGTATTGGCTGAAGGAGGTTCAGTTTTTGGGGCATATTATTTCCGACCGGGGAATATCGGTTGATCCGGGGAAGGTATCCGCGGTGAGGGAGTGGGGACAGCCCACGACACCGACGGAGATCCGTAGTTTCTTGGGTCTAGCAGGATACTACAGGAGGTTTATTCGGGGGCTTTCGAAGATAGCGCGTCCTTTGACACATCTTACTCGTAAGGGTGTGCCATTCATCTGGAGTGATGCCTGTCAGTTGGCATTCGATGAGTTGAGGGATAAGTTGACCTTAGCACCTGTGTTAGCATTGCCGATACCAGGAGTTGAGTATCTAGTTTACACCGATGCGTCCTTGCAAGGACTTGGAGGTGTATTGCAGCAGGAGAGTCAGGCCATAGCTTATGCTTCCCGTAAGCTAAAGCCTCACGAGAAGAATTACTCCACCCATGACTTGGAGTTGGCAGCAGTGGTATTTGCCCTTCGAATTTGGAGACATTATCTTTTGGGGGAAAAGTTTCGATTATTCACAGACCACAAGTCCCTACAGTACCTATTCACGCATAAGGAGTTGAATATGCGGCAACGAAGGTGGCTTGAGTTTGTGAAGGATTATCAGTTTGATATCCATTATCACCCGGGGAAGGCTAACGTGGTAGCAGACGCGTTGAGCCGTAGGCCAGCAGATGAAGTGATAGGGGTGTGGAAGGCCAAGTGGAAGGAATTGGGACACCAGGATGCAGTGGCCCGATCATTCATGTCTGTGATGACTGTTAGACCGCAGATTGTCACGAAGGTGGTAAGGGCATAGGCAAATGACTCGTTCTGTCAGGAGCAAATAGTTCGATTATTGGCAGAGGGAGCCGAATCCTATACCGTTATCTCAAACGGGGGATTACGCTTCAATGGGAGATTGGTAGTTCCGGAAGGGGAGGAATTACGACACGATGTGATGGCAGAGTCACACGGCTCACGATTCGCGGTACATCCCAGTGGGGACAAAATGTACCAAGACATGAGACGTCAGTATTGGTGGAGTGGGATGAAGAGGGATATTGCCGAGTTTGTTTCTAAATGCACCACTTGTCAGCTAGTAAAAGTGGATCATCAGAGACCGGCAGGACTGCTACAGCCGTTAGAGGTCCCGATGTGGATGTGGGAGAGCATCTCTATGGACTTTATCACGGGATTGCCTACGTCACAGAGAGGTCACGACTCCATTTGGGTAATAGTGGATAGGTTGACCAAAGTCGCTCATTTTCTATCCGTGAGAACAGACTACACTGCAGGACAGTATGCCCAGCTATTTATTTCTGAGATAGTAAGACTTCATGGTGTGCCCCTAAATATCGTGTCTGACCGAGACAAGATATTTGTTTCACGGTTTTGGGAGAGTTTTCAGCAGGCCATGGGCATGGAATTGCGATTGAGTACGGCGTACCACCCGCAGACCGATGGGCAGACCGAATGCATAAATCAGATGTTGGAGGACATGCTACGTATGTGCACCATTGATTTTGAGGGTGGATGGGAGCAATATCTTCCACTGGTGGAGTTTGCTTACAATAACTCCTACCAGTTCACCATTGGCATGGCTCCATTTGAGGCATTGTACGGTAGACCTTGTTGTTCCCCAGCATGTTGGTTGGAGGTGGGGGACAACAAACTACTTGGGCCGGAAGTGATTCAGGATACTTCGGCAAGAATAGAATTGATTCGGAGTCGCATTCGGGTAGCTCAGGACAGGCAGAAGAGCTATGCTGATGCGAAAAAAATTTCAGAGAGTTCCAAGTGGGGGACCAGGTTTTGCTCAGAGTATCTCCTATGAAGGGGATTATGCGTTTCGGGAAGAAAGGGAAGTTGGCACCGATATATGTGGGACCATTCCCTATTATTGAGCGGATTGGACCGGTTGCGTATAGGCTTGGATTACCGGAGCATTTACATCGGATTCACGATGTATTTCATATTTCCTCGTTTAGGAAATACCTTAGAGATAATTTGGCTCATTCTCTCATTGCTCTGGAGGACATTGATCTCTAGCCAGATAGCTCCTACGAGGAGGGGCCGATTGCTATTCTGAACCGAAGTGAGCGAAAACTGCGGTCAAAGATAGTTCCGTTAGTGCGTGTTCAGTGGCGACATCATAATGTCGAGGAGTCCACATGGGAGCGCGAGGATGAGATGCGCGAACGTTATCCAGAGTTATTCTTACCAGGTACTTTCTAGTTCCGAATTTCGGGATGAAATTCAGTTATTAGGGGGGAAGTATGTAATACCCCGTATTTTCTGTGATATTTATTTTTGGGGATTAATTGAATTAAATGTTTATTAATTGGAATTAATCCGGATAAAAATATTAACGAGATGTGAGTTAGTATTTAATTATAATGTGTATATTTGGCATTATATGAATATTGGTAATATTGAAATTGTCGTGAGATTTAAATACGGCAATTTGGGAAATTTTGTTGAGACGCGTGTGACCGCCGCGTCATGGTATTTTATTATTTTATTAAAAAGTGAATTTTAGTTCCATTAACCGTATGGTCGTTTTGAGTGCGCCAACGCGTCCGGAAGGGTCGAGATAGTCAGAAAACACTAGCCGGGGGTTAAGTTTGGGTCCCGGGGTATTTTTGGGCCATACCGGTAACTTATAGGGGTATTTTGGTAATTTCAGAAATTTGGGAATTAAAAGTGACGAAAATTGGAAATAGAAATCTGACTTCTTCTTTAACCCACTAAACCCACTAACTACACTAAGAGACTTAATGGGCTACGGGAGAAGTTGTAATATAATTCCAACTTACCAAAAACCAAACACATCTCCATCACCTCCATTGTCTTCAACCTTGGGAAGAACTTGTAGAGAGAGAGAGAGAGAGAGAAGGAAGAAAATTCTGCAGAAAGAGAGAGGGAGAACAACTTAGCTTTCAATATTCAACACCAAATTCAGAGAAAGATTAAGGCAAGTGGTTTAAACTCATTTGATTCAAGCTATGCTTTTCCATGTTTAGGAAATTTTCGAAATTGATTTTGGAAGATAATTTAGACCCATAAATTGGAAGTTAAAAGCCATGATTTATGTAGGAATTGCATGTAGTGATATTCTGAACGAATTATATGTTCTAAACAGAACCTTTGATGATTTAAAAATGGAGTTAGAAGAAGTTTATTGATGTCCTTGAATGAAGAAGAATTTTGGAAATTTTTTATATAGTTTTGATCTAAACTAAGCCTTGGAATGATGAATTATGGAATTTGGAATGTTAATACTGTTGTAGGATGTTAGTATGATGATATTGTAACCTTGTCTTAGAGTTCCATGCTTAAAAATGGTGTTTTGGGACGAATTGGTAACTGCAAAACGAAGCAGTCCGTAACCAGACCTGGTGCGTTCGATCGATCGATGTTCTTTAGTCGATCGATCGACCACCATCGATCGATCGAAGGTAAAGGTCGATCGATCGACCTTCCCAGAATGAGTAAAGTTTTCCCTATTTTAAATTTTAATGGTGGTAACCATTGGATAATATTATTGGTGACCTTACGAATACCCTTAAACTTAAGGAAGACCAGTAGGCATGATTATGAAACTTGGACCTTAATTAGAATCCAATTTGAGAAGTTATTCTAATTTAATGAAATTCGACAAGTGAGATAATATTTGGGTTAATAGTGCAAATTTGAATAATTTGATGAAATGAGGCTTGTGGCAGAAGTAAGGACCTTAGGAATAAGGATGTTATACGTGGGAATAATAGGAACTTTATAGTCTAATTGAGATAGGGTTTCAGTATAAGAGACTACGACGTGAGACGTGTCGAAGGTTCAACCTTTATATTATCGAGAGACTTAAACTATATAAAATTGGAATAATGGCATAAGGATGTAGAGTATACCTTTATTAATGTTGAGATATCTAAGATGTGTGAATGCTTAGTATATGATTTTTATGTGTATGACATACCTACCATACTTGCTATCACGGGAGGTTTACGTTCGCTTAGGGCCTTCTAATCCTTGTGTGCCCGGATTTAGTTTGGTACCTAGAGGACATAGTTCAAGGAGAACGACTTATTTGTGAGTTAATAAGCCCGCTGACTATGGGGCCTAGGTATGTACGTGACCATGGATATGTTGAATTATGTTCGCCTCCATTTATGTGTGTGGTGTTTATTCCAACAATTCCTGAGAGATTCGGAATTTGTAATCCTTATGTACGTGATGTACCGGGATGGATAGCAGAGTATGTGTGCATCGTAGCTTAGCCTCGGGGTGCTTGTATTGTATATATATGATGTGAATAATATACGGTTAAAGGAAAAAAAATTGTTATGTTTAATTGTGGGTATGGTTATTGTAACATTATGAAAAGATAAAAGGGGACAGATGTCAATAAATGGCTTTGTTAATAATTGGGAATCCGAGAATTAAAGTAGAACTCTCTATTTAATTGTTAAGGTTGGAAAATTAAACGTGAACCGAGTAGTAGTGTTAGAAACTCTTCAGAATTAGATAACACATGAATGGGTACAGGAACGTTAGGAGTGCACAGTTAGACGAGAGGTGAGTATCTCATGTGAGAGCACGTCCTAACATGTATTTTGCATATACTGTTTTAAATGTTTTTAAAGCACTTGCAGGTTTTTAAAATATCTCCACATTCGGGCTCTGACCCGTTTGCTTTCAAATCTATCTTTTTGTAAAACCATTTTAGGTGCCCAGCCACAAGGTCACCATGCATAGGATTCTCACTCAGATGACGAGCTGTAGCTGCTTGTGGAAGCTACAGGGATTTTCTTTTAGACGCTTATAACATTTGGATTCCATACTCAGTATTCCTCAGTTGTAGGGCATGTTGCCCAAATTCTATTAGATACATTTCCATTTCAGTTTTTCAGACTTTGGCATGTATTAATTCAGTATTTTTAGTTCTCGTTACTTAGTTCAGTCGTGGAATTTGTAGTGAGGAGTTTTCCTCCAGATTTATTTATATCATGTGTTGGTTATTCTATTATTTCGTTATGGTGAATGGTGTTATTATTCTTCATTACACTTGTTGCATGTTAATCAGGCTTTAATTAAAATTTGACAACTTACTTTTTAAATACTAGGTGGTTAGTAATAATAAAAATATTTTCGACAGTGATGCTATTAACTGAGCCAACTTGGCATTTTGAATTAATTTAATAAAGGAGTAGCTACCCGGTATTTAATTAGTCGGGGTGTCACAGAAAAGAGCACGGGTCGGAACTTTCGGTATACACCAAGGAAGGAAAGGGAATGTTACGTGTCACATAACATGAGACGATCCAAGGAAAGATCGATGTTTAGCAGGACATAGTAAGTAGTCCCAACATGCACCGCCCATGGGTAGGGTTCGATTGGAAGAGGAAAAGCGACCAGAGAATTTTGTGTTTATCGACAATTCCTGAAATGGGAAGATGTCGATAAAGCCGATAAAGTTCTTGGATGGGTTACCACCCTCAAAACAAGATCAAGGCAATGTTAACTAGTGCTCCCCAGACTTCCTTTGAAAGGAAGGATCCTGCCAATGCATGGTCTGGCACAGTATTAATTCCTGAATCTAGATGAGATTTGTAAATCCCACCTTTAATATGGGATTTCAGGGACCGGCGGAGATAAGGTTTCGTTTTGAGAAGGATGTATCACCCCTAGCCAGGAAATAGGCGCACGGTGATTAGAAATAGGTGGAACCACGTGAAAGAAATTTTAGAATCTTAGTACGGTGTTTTCAGGAGTGCTCTGAAAAGGCACTCGTACCTGTTAATCGCGTATGAGATGCTTATTAAGGTTTTGGTATGGAAGAACCTCGAATATTCTCCTTTCGTATATTTAGAGGTGAGTGGATACTCAGAATTTTGGATCGGTTGGGAATACTCCGATGACTATGGTGAAATTCCACGACTGTTTTAGGCGAACAAGAGTGGTCAGAGGTTTGTATGGTTTTCTCAGAATGGGAGTTTTGTATATAGATAAATCCGAGTAGCTGCCATGTAATGAGGCGCAACCTATGCAAATGTTTTCGGTTAGGAGCACCATGTAAAGTGTCTCCAATAAGAATGTTAATCAAGCTTGTTGTGAGGGGGGGACTATAGTGATTAAACGCCTTACTATGTAGATAGTCTGCATACAAAGAGAAATCCAGAATTGTTCTACCAGTTAGGCCTTATTTTCCGAATTTCGGGACGAAATTCCGTTATTAGGGGGGAAGTATGTAATACCCCGTATTTTTATGCTTTCTTAATTTGGGGATTTATTAAATTTAATGTGAATTAATTATTTAATATAAATCTGGAAATTAATTATTTTATAATTATTAACGTGATGTGAGTCAGTAATTATGGAAAACTTGTTGAATATTACTAATGAGCAAAGTAATATATAATATTGGTTCTATTAAATGTCACGAGTGAATAGAATGACAATTTTGGAAATTTAAGTCGGGACGCGCCTGTATCGTGTTGGGAATAAATGTTGATTCATAGAAGTGAAATATTTTTAAGTTATTTGTATGGTCATTTTGAGTGCGCCAACGCGTCCAGAAGGGTCGAGATAGTCAGAAAAGTGTACCCGGGGGATTTAGTTTGGGTATCGGGGCGTTTTTAGGCCTAATTAGTACCCCGGGAGGGCATTTTGGACATTTCATATTTTTGGGTAATTAAACCCACGAAAATTAAAGGGGTTTTCAGATGTCTAGGTTATCGTCTAGGGTTAGAAAATTCAAAACTCTATAACGGCCATTGGAAAAGAGAGGAGAGAGCTCTCAAGGCAATCCAAGGCTCAAAACCCATCCGTTTGCACCACCGCCACCGCCACCGCCAACGTGTAGATTGCGAGACGGGGAACGAAACCACACCAAATTCGGCACCAAACCAGAACGTCGAAAATCCCATGCAAGTGTTTATCTTGCTTATTTTCGTTGATGCATCACTCATGTTAGTCTAGGGATGATTAGGGTGAGTTTTACGGAAGAAAACCTAAAATTTGAGATAGGAAATCGCATGTAGTGATGAATTAATTGTTATTCTGGAAACCCCTTAACATGTAGAGGATTAGACCACAAAATTTTGATGTTTTAGGAGAAGAAAATTCTGGAAAAGATTTGTTAGAACCATGTTTAAGAGATTTCTAGGGTTCTTGATATTTACATGAATTTTGGGTTGTTAATCCATGTTTAGTGACGAAAATTTACATGTTTTACGTAGGAAAGACATAATATGATGATATAATGTTAGTAGTACAAATTATGGGACGATTGGGAATGAAAAATATGGAATTGGTTGAGATTAGAGGATGAAACCCGTAACTGAAAAAACTGCAGAAATCGCATACCTGCTTGATCGATCGATCGAGCCAAGAGCTTCGATCAATCGAAGGTTCGATCGATCGAGCCCCAGACCTCGATCGATCGAACCCTCCTGGCAGACTCCTATTTCCCTTTTTAAATTAGTTAAATTCAAGTTGATGTAAAATAATTCTTGGACATCCTTAATAAAATGTTTTGGGAGATATGGAAGACCAGTAGGACATATGAATAATGTAGGGGCCTTTAATGTGAGACGAGAATTGTATTTTTGGGATAATCACATAAGGAATGATGAAATCTTGTATTAACGGGAGAGATTACGTAAAAATGATTACGACGGAAAATAGATGAATTCCTACTGAATTTATACTTGGGAGAATAGATTCCATGAGTGTTACATAGTAAGTTGGGATAATACCTCGAATTAAAGTTAAAGACGAATAGTTAAACGTGATAACTAATAATGAGATATGAGGATAAATGTCGTAACTATGGGATTTGAGATATACCTAATATGGATATGGTAATATTAGTATAGTTATATGATTGTGTATACATATGCTATCGATGTGTGAAAAACGTACCCACGCTACTTGCTATCCCTGAGGTTACCGCGCTGGGACGATCTTATCTCATGTGCCTTATGGGGAATATTGACTCGTACCCTAGGAGATAGATATCCTTGGTACAGGCTATAGGAATGATAGTTTAGATGGTCCTAAGATACGCGGGTATGTGCTTTCCTCTTAGAGACTTGGAATCTATGCTTCGCCTCAATATTGTTTGTGTATGTGTTAATACAATTCGAGAGTGATTCCTAATTTGTATTCCCCTTAGTACAAGTGATACGGGGATTGGATAGTAGAGTATGCCCGCACCATAGTTTTTATGTAGGGTGCTGTTATAATATATATATTATACGAGTAGATAATATATATATATATGAAATTCTGGAAATTTGGAATTGCCTACTGTGATATGGTAAGTAGGGCATGGTTGATGACTCAAATTGTAAATACTTGTGTTGAGAAAGTATAATATGACACTGGAAAACTTTATTAATCAATAAAGTTAAAATGAGAACTTTGGATACTAACTGAAGTCTTATTTTTTTTACAATGGTATTTTCGGTCTTAAATCTTACGAGTAACCTAAGTTAAGTGAAATCATTGGGGAAGATTAGTGAGATATATGATAAGATAAACCGTTGGGAAGGTTAGTGCGATAGGTGTGCACACTAGAAGAGAGGTGAGAATTTCTCAAGAGAGTGTCACACTAATATGTTGTTGCATTGGCCTGTAATCAATTTAAATACTTGCTAAACGAATTTTTAAATCATATACACTATCGGGCTCTGACCCGTTTCTTTTTCTTTCTCTCTTGTATATATATGTATGTATTATAGGTGCCCAGCCACAGGGGCGTCTTGCATAGGATTCTTTGGATGGAACGCGCTGTAGCTTTCGTGGGAGTTGCAGGCCATTGTTTAGACGACCTCATTATTGACTCTACTTCTAGTTCAGCTTTATCCAGTGGGGGCATGTGTCACCCTTTTTCCATTATTTAGTTGATATTGTCAGAAATTGTAATTCTTTTAATTTCAGTTTCTTTATTTCGGGACTGTTACTGTCAGGATGTTTTCCTTAGTATTTTAATGTTGGGATTTATTATTGTTGGGTAAACTCTTGAATGTTCATTTTATTCTTCTACTTATTGTGTGACTCTTTAGATGTTAATGGTTTAAGGTTTTATAACCGGATTTAATAAAATGAGAATAAAGGTTTAAATGGTTTTGACACTTAGCTTAATTAATTAGGGTGTTTAAATTGGAAAAGTTTTTCATTTGCGACAGTGATGCTAAGAATGAACCAACTGTTCACCTTGATTTTAATTTAATAAAGGAGTGATCACCCGGTATTTAATTAGGCGAGGTGTCACAGAGATGTTCGGAAGTATAAGTATGTTATGAAAAAAATCAGAGCAGTAGAAGAAAAGTCAGTAAGATGTCTAGAGTCTGCACCCCCAAGATTTTTTATCAATGTATAATAAAGCTTATTTGTTTGGATAAACTCCATCAACTTTTGGTTCTTGTTAAGTTACCATAACTTGATGATTGCCCTCTACATTCGAGAGATAAGCACCATAACATATCCGGATCCTTGAAAATAATGCACGGTAGTTGTTGATTCTCTAAGCCTTTCGGCCATTGTTCTGTAACAAACATAACATATTTGGGATTACTCATACGCCAAATAAGATAGTCTAGTTGAGATTCTTCCTCAAGGTATTGTCATCATTAGGCTCAAAGTTAATCCCGGTGTACATCAAACCCACTATTCATCATCAGGTCTTAGTTTTCTCACCCACTAAGGCATAAGAAAAGAATTTAGGGATGAGAAGTTCAGTTTAAGACCAAATAGGTATGCTCTGTATCTGAAGTAGAGCAGTCCTCATAATGAATTTCAACTAGGCTTGTGAAATTGGCCATAGGTAGGAGTTGTCTATTCTTTGAAGTAAGGCGATCCTCATAATGAATTTCAGCAGTTAACACTTGTGGAATTGGAACATTAAGTTTGTTTCAAATTTTATATTTTATGATATACATATATTTGAAACCAAGCTATTCATATGGTATGGAATCATTCGAATACCATGCATCAACCAACCTTGAGAACATGTTAAAATGTGATGCTCAGAAGGAACAGACCCATGAAAATAGCTTGTTCCTTCATTTCTAAAACTGAATTTTGAATCAGATTGGCCTGAAAATGGGATGAAGACCCCTGCGAATATCTCGAGAATATGGACATTTTGAATATAGAGTGAACTATGTACAACTGGTTATTATACTTGCAATGGCTATTTTATAAAATTATAATTACCGTTATAGTTGAATGAAATGTATTCAAATTTAATGTTGCCTTTACAAATCGCAACCCTTAATATCACCAATGTCATTTATAATTACATGTTGTATTACTATATGTGAATTAGTTTATGTTTCTTAGACCTATGTATGTCGCACTACATATACAAATATCTTTCTCTATGCATATATATACCAGTACCAAAAAACAAGTATCAAGAATCTTTCATAGAGTTGCAATAATTCACACTAAAAAATGGTCATCGTTTAAATAACATTTATTCATATTTTATTAAATTCTTACTCTTATCATCACAAAACCATAACTTCTTCCACAGGATATTATGCATTTGCATTATATTCGAGGGCTCTATACTTGCATAGAAAATTTGTTCAAGTTCTACATCAAATGCAATGCATGAAAGGATTTCGATCACAAGATAAAAGTATTGAGCTACTTCTAACTAATTGGTTAGTATTTCAAATACAATTGAACTCTCTCCCCCAATGCCTGAACACATCACTACATATGTTCTAGTTCTTCACATGATTTGTATTGTAATATACTTTCTATATATGTAGGAGCAATAGGACCCATAGGACCCACAATCTCATTACCGAGGAATTCATCGATGTCGTTATAAACACTTCTAATTGGCATATTATTATGCTTAATCATGCTACCATTACCTCAACGGACCATGCCGACTAGGTAATAACACATCTTTATTTTATTTATATATATATATATATATATATATGTGATGAAGTGTTAGGTAGGATATATGTTGTGGCTATTCCGCTCTTAGTTGTTTACAATGTGTGGCTATTTATATCATTGTTTTTTAGTTAATTTTTATGTTTAAACAGGTTGGTTTTCATGAATAAACAAAGGAGACTCTGGCGATTTTTTAAAAAAATATTAAGTGTTTAAAAATAAATAATACTAAGATATACAAATTTGAGAAGGCTTTTAAATATTTTCATACAGAGGAACTATTAAAAAAGATTACTTCTTTATTTACGGTAACTAACACTAATTAAATTTTATTGCAGGTCAGAATCTTTTGTTGATAAGGCAAGACACATTTTGATGGAGGTCGTATGCTTCATGATTGCGAGTTTACTGTGCTTACATTATTTTATGTTAGGAATATATGAGTTTTTATGTATTTATTCTAATAAGACAAGTGAAATTTTATAGAGGTATTTAGTTTGGTGGGCACAATGTTGAAATTGTCTATTTTATCTTTGTATGAACTCTAATTTTAGTTGAATGGAAAATTTTTCTTTATATTTGTTAAAATGGGATGCCAAATATGCCATATATTATTTTTAAGAGTTCATGTTTAAAAGTATATTGAGAATATTATGTAATGGGTGAAATTTTAATTTTGGAGCAAAACTTATTAAAGACGACTTATTTATTGTCTCAAAAGGATTCCATAAATGAGGATCTTTTGAGACGGTTAAGTTACCATCTAAAAAAACTATTTTGAGACGGCATATATTGTCTTTAAAAATAACTTTAAAAGACGGCTTTTTCGCCGTCTAAAAAGGGTCCTATAAGCAATGACCTTTTGAGACGGCGTATTTCCCGTCTTAAAAAAACTTTTTGAGACGGCTGTCGCCATCTTAAAAAGGTTTTAAAACGGGAGTCTAATATGACGCCGCTTTGTCATCTCAAATGGCGTCACAAAAGGCTTTTGAGACAGCCAAGGGACTTTTTGAGTCGGCTGGAGCACCGTCTCAAAAAGCAGTTTTTTTATAGTGAAAAATATTTGAACACCCGTAATCATTATGCACGACTTCCAAGGCGGTCATCATTAGGGCACAATACCCTATGGCACACTCACAGTCGTCATTCTTGAGCCACGCGCTGACCCACGGGATGGCTGCCAAGTGTCAACCTAGGGATCACATTCATGAACACCAACCTGACATATGGAGAGACATATCAGACGTCAATCAAGGATATCTCACAAACATTTTCATGCTTTATCTCTCAGCCTTCCATTCACATTGAAAACTAAGGGATGAGGGTAATTGATATACTAAGTATAGACTCGTCCTTACACTGGACCCCCTCAACTAAGACCGACCAGTGACAAATAGTTAATTTAGGAAAGTTATGGATCATCTGTGGGCCCAGTATGAGGTTCCTCATCCTAGGCCATAAACTCATCACAAGAGGCCTCGTTCTCGTCTCGAAATAGAATCAACAATATCAATATTCGTAGTCTTATGACTCAAGTATTCTCAAACTTGTCCTTCACCCGAAAGACAGGGGCCGGCTGAAGATTCAGCTCAGCATGGCGAATACTATACCATCAGAGGATCCAACTTACCAAATCAGCCTCGTCCTGGTCCAGATGGTCGACAGTGGACAGCAGAGCGCGTGGATTGGGAAATACATGGAAGGGTGCGAGTGGGTTGCAAGTTCCACGTGTACAAAACCGTTATAAGAAGATCTTCCACATGCGTGAGGGAATATTTCATCATCGTGATCTACATGTGACAGTCAAAGGTGGCCTAACCTTATTGGTAAGAATATTTGACACGTGCTTAGTACATGCTTGGGAGTACAGTACACCCCCTAGGCAATATATACACTTGTCTTCTCCAATAATATAAAGGATCGATAATTAAAACCTTAGCCAAAACTTTATTTCTATCACAATAGAGATAGAAAGTTGAGTCAACTGTATCACTAAGGCCATTAGAGCCTATTTTTATAGTGAAGTTCACACACCCATGCACAGTGGAGTAGGCCAGATGACTGAACCACTTATTTATAGTCTCTCTCTCCATTTCCTCATCTCCATCTCTACTTATTCTTCTATCTATTATAAATCTATTTTGGCTTGAGCTTGAGCTATCTTACCTGGCGGTTCTATATCTGGTACCATCAGCCCCAATGGATTCCATGTGACTGTGTGATGGATTCTGGTTAGATATTAGTGGAAACTAAGACACATGAGGACTGCCACTACACCAAAAAGGTAATTTGCAAGTGTTTTAAACACTTGCATATGGAATTTGCAACTATTCAAAACTGTTGCAAATGACTACATTACAAAATTTTTACAATGCTTCAAAACCATTACAAAATAGTATTTACAATGATATTTATTACACATATATGAGTGGTGGATAATTGTTGTTATCGATTTATAACCATTGTAATTTTCTTCTTTGCAAGTGTTATAAACCGCTGCAATATATAAAATTCGCAACGGTTTCAATTTACAGTACATATAAATATTTGTAACGGTTTAAAACACTTGCAAAATATAGTACATATAAAAGTTTTGCAACGGTTTAAAACACTTGCAATATATAATACATATAAAATTTTGATATCATTGAAATCCATTCCCATCCATATTCAGCAGGGATAGAAGTAAATTCTTGGCAAGAATCAAAACTTTGCATTTCTACTAAAAACCACACATTAATGAAATATTAATCATTACTACTAAATCAATACAAAATACACTAACTAAAACAAACCCAAACTTACTAATGTTACATTAAATAAAAACACAAAACAAAACAAAAATCCTCCATCTCGATAACATCACCATTGTCCAATGCCACCTTCTCCAACATCGTCTCTATTAACACTACCATCTATCTATCTATCTATCTATCTATCTATCTATCTATCTATCTATCTATCTATCTATCTATCTACTTCATTCCTTTTCCCGCAATATTTGTGAAACTTCAACTAATAAATAATATTAATGAGTAATTTAATAATCTGAAAGTTTTATTTATTTACTTGTGCAGTGGCATAACATGCAAAGCTATTCGTAGCATCTTATTTTCCACAGATGAATCGTTAATTTAGGTGGAAAGATGTTCAAATGTGTGTTGATTATGCATTTGGAGGGAGAACTTAGCCTAGGTAGTTACTATAGTAGCTTCTTTGTTTACATACTCTACACAACATCAACTAGATCACACTTGGGCTTAAATGTACTGTTGGAAGTGGCATTATTTTTATAACAACAAAAGTGGTCTCCACATGTAACTTCTCCACCTTATCTCCCCTACACTAATCATGGAAGTTGCAACTGCCATTTCAAAAATATGAATACAAAAATATGGGGAGTATTAGGAATTTGAAATAGTATAATAAAGAAAATATCATATATTAAATAAAGAAAATAGACCAACAAAATGAATATCATATCATATAACTGAATAGAAAATTGAACCATTTATTTTAATAATTACTATCTCTTAATTTGATCCTTCATAATCCCCTACTTGATATCTCACAATCTCATTATAATGTTACACTCAAAGACTCAATGAGCTGAAAGTGCAAGAAATTGAGTTTTAACCATCAATTATTATATATAGAAATACTATCATAATAGTCAATAGAAGTGGAAATAAATCATCTTGGACTAATTCAAACTAATGTAAGAAATAAAAATAAATAAATAAAAAGCCAAAACCCTAAGTATCCAAGTAATGATTAAGTGCAAGCAGTCAAATTGCACCAAGAAAAATAGATTACCTTTGAATGATTCACTTTGTTACTTTCCTCATGTTTATTAGGTGAGTGGAGGAAGTTTTATCTATTTCCAAAGAATGTTAAACCTCGAGTGAGGAAGGTTGGATGTTGTAGATGTAAGTTCGACCTCGATTGAGGTTTAGGTATCTTGCTAAGGATAAACCGGGAGTTTAAACTCGAGGGGAGAGGCCGGCCTTTAATATTCAAATTATGGACACACGAAAATGTATCATTAACTACAATAATGCGTCCTAAATACAATTTAATATTCAAATTATGGACACATGAAAATGTATCAACCATGTGTGTAAGTGTCCTTTAAAGTATTTCTAAGTGTTTGTACCTCTTAACTTGGGGTGTCCACATAGTGGTGAATAGCATAATAATATCAAAATGATAAAATAAAAAAATTAATACTAACAGTGTAATTTTGATGGCAGAACCTCGCAAGGATTAACATCTAATATCACGTTACCAGCAACAAGGGACTCAAGTATGATTTTCTTTAAAGAGATAAAGATCTCCCCATCTGGACAATATAAACTAATATAAACTGGAGAGAACAGGTGCTAGAGGACATATGGAAAACCAATGCAGTTGACGGAACAAAATTTTGGCCCAACACATGCCTCAAGATATATTAAAAGTACTGGTGTGTAAATTGGGCAGTAAAAACCAAGTTTAGATCGTCAAAAAAATCAATGATTACTGAAAATACAGAAAGAGGACAAGGAGATATGGTATGAGAGTTTATACCATGCATCAAAGTTTTTATTACTGCATCCTATCACATTATAGAAAATATCATTTTCATTTTCTTTTTTTAAAGTACGTAGCTAATGCAATTTTACCATATTGCAAAGTGAAAGAAAATCTCATAACACATACCTATTGCCCAAGCTCAAATTTAATTTGGGAGGAACTTATGTTGCACAACATGAAACTTATGAAATAAATAAATATCAGATAAATGAATCAATCAATCATCATGGTGATATTAAAAAATAGGTAAAAGAAGATGTCAATCAAAGTGATTTCATAACGCATACTTTCCAACAAAGCTCTGATCCAATTTTTCTTTCACTTATAAGCATTGCTCCCACACTCAATATAAAAAATAATAGTGAGAGTGTTTTAGAGCATGTAAGGATCTATTGTTACTTGTTGATAAAAAATTGGACATTCAAAAATGTTACAGTATCTTGCAGATAGATCGGATCATTATATAGGACAAAAAACAAAAAGAAAAGGCATTCCAAGATATTGTTATTCATCACATCTTCAATAAACAAAATAAAAAAGCTATAAGAAACAACTTAGGAAAATTTTTAATGTGAAACCTTCTAGCTTCACAAATTTTACAAATAAAATAAAATAAATATGCCATTCTTTATCTTCATTATTTCCATTATATTCTATTTGGGCAAAAATAATTATCATAAAGAACAATGTAATGAATAAAATAGTCATGTTCTCAATGCCTTCAAGGATGGTGTCTATTTTATTATTACTTCACAAATAAAAACAATGAATGGTGTAATGAATGGCATATGCACAAGAGACTTCAAAATAATAGGTATTTGTGTATTTATATCCTAAAAACAACGACAAAAGTCATCAAGATAATGAAAATGTTTCTTAGAAATTTTGTCAACCACATAGAATACAAACTTAAACACTGAATAGAATTTCATTCATATAGAAATATAACTAAATCAAAGAAGCACCATAGGAGTAATTCTGATTATAAAAGATACCTTAAAAGGTTACCAAATAAATTTCTTTACATCAGTGGTATTTATAAATCTAATATTTTTTAAACAATTTTGAATGTAATGAAGTTCATTACATGTAAACAATAAAGTGGGTTCAAATATAACAAGTTAGATCCAATTTTAAAGAGAAATAACTTGTAAGTGGTTAGTGAACAAAACCATAGACTACCCCAATCTAATTCTCAATGTTAAAGTGATTTACAAAGAATAACGATAAAATACTTACCTAGAACAAATTTGTTAGCTAAACATAATCTCTAATTGAAGACTCGACGAACTAAAGATCCAATCTTATGCAACGACAAACACATGCATAACATTTGTCAAAAAATCATCAAAACAACCTTCAAAATTGAGATGAAAAATTCAAATTAGGGTTCAAACAGGTTAAAAGAAAAAAGGGGTTGATATTTAAAGGTGAAGATAAAACATAGATAACCTCCGATGGCGATGATGGTGATGAGCAGTGACGAGCGGAGAGGTTTGCGATTCAAGGTGTGATTGCCTTTGAGTTTGAGATATGCGTCTTTGAGGAGCGCAAAAGATGAAAATGACGAGGAGTGCTAAATGATATTTTTTTAAAATTTGGGGGATGGGAAGTGGAATACATGGGAAAGTAACATTGTGTATAGTCTTTATTATGTGTTAATTTTTTTATTTTACGATGATTTTTAACACTTATAAACTTTGCAAATGCTTATAACCGCTACAATGTTTGTAGGTTTTTAAATAATTACAATTCATTTTTATTATTTCCAATAAAGTAAATTTGTTGTACTGTGCGTTGTGAAGCCGTTGATAGATTCTCGCATTTTTGTTGTGAATAAGTTTCAAGGGTGACATGGTTTTTGCTTTTGCCAAAGAAGAAGAGTATGCTACTAACTCTTCTATGGAACTTACAAGTTTAAGCATTGCTATTAATTTATGTCAGCAAAGGAATATTACGGAGATTGATATTGAATCTGATTCTTTATTTGTGGTGAAGTTGTTTACCAGGGAATGGAGACCTCCTTGGCATCTTAAATCTTTCACCGATAAAATTATTTCGGATTTGTCTGAATTTAATTATTCAATAGGCCATTGTTATAGGGTATCAAACATGGTTGTTGATGGCCTTGCCAATGTTGGAATTAACTTGAAAGGGATTCAAATCAATGAAGAGGTGCGGGATCTTCTAAATATGGTCAGAGGTGCTTTCAAGTTAGATAAAATCAGTTGCTTTTATATTAGATCTGTTAATATTTTATTTCTGTTGTAATGGGGTTATTATAAAACCCCAAATTTAACTTTCATCATCTTTTGGTTATTGGCTCCCCCAAAGTTTTCTTGAGCTTGTTATGCCACTTGGAGAGACTTTTTATCCTATAATTAATAATATGCGTGGGGGTTCTGTCCCTCTTCTATAGAAATAAATGACTAAATAAATACATAAAAGTTTCAAGTAGTGAAGACTGTATCAGGCTTGAAGTCGTCGAGTCAGTGAAGTAAGTATGTCTTTCACTAATTTATAAAACATATATCATAGTAAATTAGCATAGGTTAAGTCGTCCCAGGTTTTTCCCTCGTACATAGCGCGGTGTTGTGTTATTATTTATTTTATTCTTGCCATTCACATAGATGAATACTTAGGCAAGATTAAATCATATTAGTGTTTAACACAACGTATTTTTAATAGGTGCTTGATTTTAAACTTCATTAATTTCTTACTCGGTTAGTTTAATTGGAATTAAAATTTGGTAATCGGTGTAACCTTAATCGCATTCGCAGTAGTTACACTTTCAAATTGGTATCAGAGCGGGTGCTCTAAGTTATTGTGTTGATCCATAGGTTTGTGTTTTAGGGTTGTAAAGGATTTTAATCGCAAGGGTAGAATTTGAAATTTTGACAACTCCTTCAAATTCACAAAAGTTATCTTTCCCCCCTCAACATATTTGAGCTTTTCCCTAAGAGTCTTCTCACGTGTCCTTAAACCCTCAATCAATTTATCATCATTTCCTATGGAACATTCTTTTAACTTAGCCTCTAATTTCAAGTTAGCTGTTTTCAATTTTAATGACTCTGCATACAACTCACAAAAGGCAACTTCAAATTTTAGGGACTCTAAGGGTTGTCAAATTTTGAAAATTTGAAGGAGTCCCTAAAATTTGACAAGTTAAACTTTTGATTGAGTCTAGAATTTGAAAGTTAAAAGATTAAGACAGTCAAGTCGCGTCAAATTTAATTTGAAATCTAGGTCTAGAAAGTTAGATAAAGTATTGGCAACCATCCAAATAAAAAATTACAAGATAGGTTTGGGATGCGGTAATCCCAATGCTTTTGCTCCTAAAGCCAAAACGAAAATTTTGAGAGAGTCAACCATTGCCAAGGACATTCCCAAAGGTAGTCTTCCTCGTATTTACGCATGCACACATTGTGGTAGGAAATGTCATCTTGGGAAGTTTTGTTTTAATTGAATAAAAGATCCTAGGAATTCTATATCCCGTGTCACTATAATTCCCAAAACTCGAGGTATTAAATCATCATCTATTTGGGTTAGGAAATTAGATTTAGAGGCACTTAATGTTAGACTTGTTAATTCTCGTATTCTTTTACATGATTCGTCACAAGTTATATCTGATGAGTAATTGTGTTCGCATATTTTCATACACTAGCTTTGTGCTTCATGGTATATTTTATGACTAGTGTTATGATGTGTGTGTATTTTGTAATTTGATTATTCATTTTTTTAGTCTATGTAAAATATACAAAAATATTTTGTTTTATTTTGAGTCATTTGTTTTCCTTTGAAAAATTTATAAAAACTCATAAAGATTTTTGTTTCTTTTATGTAGTTAGTTTTACACATTTTGTGTGGCATATTGGTGTGTTTGAATCCTATTCGATGTTTTTCATGTGGCTAGAACATTTGAGTATGGTTTATAATGATTTAGATTTTTCTTAATCATGCTTCATCATGGAGTTGTTCTTATTTGATTTTGCTTACCGGTTCATCTTTGTATATGCTTGTGCACATACTTTCACAAGATCTTTTGTAATTTAACTTCTTATGTTGCATGAGCTAAGTGGGGTGTTTTTCTATCAATAATTTCATATACATATCTATATATTTGGGTAATTTGTGCATGTAAGAACCATTGCAATGAGGATTCCCTTAGGTTTAAAAATTAAGAAAGTGCAATAGAAATATCTACGAAGGGAGTAAACTCTCCTTTGCGTGAAAGGCACCAATGGTAAGAGCTTATGAACAAGAAAAGGAAAAGAAAAATTAAAGGAAATATTTGCCAAGACGAAAATTTACTTTGTGGTTATAAAAAGTGATACCGTCAAAAAGATAAAAAAAAATTGAATATCTATATTTTTAAGGTGTTATAAGTTGAAGATCAATGGGTTTGCATAAGTTTGTCATTATTCATTCTTAATGTTTGATGATATTGATTTGATAATCATTAATACTTTTCAAGGCTTATGTGCATTTAGTCTGTTTGTCCATTTTGAGTTCACTTTATTTGTCATATGAGGCTAAATATAAGTTTGACAATTTAAGATGAAATTCGAGCTCCTTGAACTATCTTGAGTGTTTGGGACATATTTCTTTTGTTTCTAGTTCATCCCCCTTCACTCCATAGCTCTTGTAGTTCAGACACATTTATGAAATACAAGTGTGGAAAACCTATTTTTGTGTGTCTTTTGTGGTGTTATAATTATATATTCATGTGCATTATTTATATATGTTGGTTTATATATATATGGGGGGGTAGCGTGTTATGAGTCTTTGCTACCATTTAATCCATGTTCATCATTGTATCATTCTTTTGGATTATGTGTTATTATATTGTCGTATGTTTATCGTTGCCGTTTCACTTCACAACACATGATATGACTGTTTTCATACGATCGTTTGTTCCATATTATACGCTTTCATCTTTGTCTATTCCCGAACAAAAAGGGGGAGAAGTTTAGATTAAGGGGGAGGGTTTCATATGCGGTGTATATATTTCATATCCTCTTTACATTTGAAGGTGTGTTAAGTGTGCAAGTTTATTTTTTAATGCGATAGAGTTTCACAAGAGAAAATCTACTCAAGATACAGAGACGTTCAAGTCTTATTTGTGTCTTTTTCGTCTTGGGGTTTGGAGATTGGGCTTTAAAGCTTAACGAGCTAGTTTTTATTTTTTATTTTGTCCCGAAATAACCAAATGGCGAGATTCGTAAAGACAAAATTTCATTGTCTCAAGTTTGTAATGTTTATTGTAAAATTTGTAATATTACTCTTATTCCATTTGGAAAAAATTATTTAAGTCATAGGTTAAGTTATTCAGTTAGTACCTTCAAGTCTATTCACTCAAAAATACAAAGCGGCCCAAGTAAAGTGATATCAACTGCATGTTGAGTTTCATCTTCAACCTTGGGATCTCAAGAAAGGTATATTTCATGTATTATGTTGATCCCGAGGTTTCTTAGTTTAGGTGTTTATAATATTTATGAGGCATTTTTAATTAAAAAAAATTAGATAAAATATTTTTTATTTTTAATGTCGTTTGAACGCGATTAGAAAAGTTGTTTGAAATAGTTTAATTTCTCATTCATACGAGTTTGTGATTTTTGTTCGAACGAGACCATTATGCCTAAAATAGCATGTCCTCATTTAGAGCTCGTGCAATCCTCGTTCTAACTAGTTTAGGTTTTGCATTCGAATGACTTGTATTCGGTCAAACGAGATGGCCTAACTCTTTCAAAAAACATGCCTATTTTCATTCGAACAAGTTGCTTCATTTTTTTCCGAAGCCTTTTCACATAATTCTATATATTCAAGGTTTGGTACAGTTATTTTAAGGTTGAGGACTTAGGAAAAAGTTTTATAGTGAGAAAATACAAAGCCTCTTTAACTCCATTTACATCCTAATTTTGAGATCGAAGTTTTAACATAGTATGCTAGTTTGAGATCTTGTGTGTATAACACCAAGTTTGCTTACTCTATATCGTTCAAGTACTGTTTAGCATGGTAGATTTTGTGTGACTGCGGTGACTGATACTAGTCAAAGATCAATGGACACCGAGATGCAATATTATTATGTTGTGAAGCCATTGGTGGATTCATGCGGTGTTGCTATGAAGAAGACTCAACTATGGAAGACTGCATCACGCTTGAAGGCGTCGAGTCGGTGAAGTAAGTTTGTCTGTCATAATTATATAAACCCTATATCATAGTGAATTTGCATAGGCTAGGTCGCCTAATATTTTTTTATTGTGGATTTTTCTCATCCATCGTGACGTTGTGTGACTTTTTATTTTATTCTTGCAATTCACCTAGATGCATTCTTAGCCAAGATACAATCAGATTATTTTTTACACAGCGTATATTTTCTTGCTTTTGAATTTGATTAATTGCTCACTTGGTTAATTTAATTGGAATTAAAATTTGGCAATTGATGTAACCTTAATCACATTCACAACAGTTGTACTTTCAAAATGTAATAAATATAGAAATTGTATGTGTTAATAAATTGACACCATGGAGACTAACGAGTAGTCATGTTAATTATTATTGATGCTTTCTAGGTATGGAACTAGGGAGAGTCCACTTGTACATATTGGTAATTCCTAGGTATGGGACTAAGTAGTGCGTCGTTATGTTGTTTTATCTCTTAGGTATGCTTCTTAGGGGAGGTACTAGGTGATACTTATAGTTTGGTAATCTCTAGGCATGAGACTAGGGACATATTTTAGTTGTGATGTCCGGATTATATGGGGGGCAAGTTGTAAATAATAAAACATAATAAAAAAATAATTAATACCTAAGATAATAAATGGGTATTAGAGAGGGATTGATGTGCATCACTGTATGTCCATGTGTGGGTAGGCCAACCTTTATGATAAATGCGGAACCCGCACTGTCCTAACTACTTTTAATAATTCGTGTTGGCGTCATGAGTATTTGCAGTGTCTAGTATGGGTTCGCTATTACGATGATTGTGGAACCTAGTCTAACTGCCTATAATGATGTGTTATGTGTGGAGAACATCAGGTATGTGCGGGTTAAATGAAAATTGGGCCAACAGACTATAGTGATAAATGTTGATTTGATGTGTTGAGACGTTAGATGTGTCATGAGTATGTGTAGGGACAATCAATAGACAAACTGATTATAATAGTGTTAGATCGATAATATGATTAATGTTGAGAAAGATAATTGAAATCGAGTAATAAAATGTAGTGATATTTAATTAATTTAAAATAAACATAATTAGACATCGATAGTGAGATGGCTTATCATATGTGGGTAGTTGTTTTAGTTTTACATTACTCGCATCATTATTATATTATTCGTTAATTAAATATTTTATTGTGATATTTACCTTTTATAATGCTTATAACGAATTCACTGATCATATTTGGTAAGAGTGGTTGGTATTCTTGCGGTAAGCTTGACCCGTCATTTTTTACTAACATTTCAAATTAGGTTGCTGGGTAGCTGTATAGTTTTAAAGATAACAGACTTACAACTGGAGTTTACTTATTGCATTAGTTTAGTTTCTTTCCATTCATTTATTTATGAGACAGTTATTTTGGATTGTGTGGTTTATTCGACTCCACGATTGATTATGATTTTTAGTTGGAGAGATCTGAGGTAGTTGACTTTATTTCATTTGAGTTTTATTATATTTAGAGTTAGAGATTTGTTATTGGAGTTTAGCATAATGATGGATTTTATTATGGTGTACGATTTATATTTCTTGAATTATCTTGATTTATATCTTGTAAAAAAAAGTTTTTAATGTCTCAAATTTCTGTCACATGGTGAGAATGTTGTTTTAATTTTCATGACTCGCATATTTTGGTATCGAGCCTGATCAACTTCAATAATGAAATATGCGGGTTGTTACACTAATATATGTTGTTCATTTTAATTATATCTCTTCTTTAATATTGTACTCCATATGTTCCAAATTAACACTCTATATCTATTTTTTTTAGACTAAGGACACACTCAATCAATGGTCAAGATCCATACTTGTTTTCTATCGAGCAATTTAGTTCGTTAATTATATCTATAAAATCAAAGTGACCTATTAATTTGGGACAACTCAAAGAGGAATAATGAATTCTTAATTTGGGACGAAAATAGTATATGCTTTATACTTATGTGTTCCTGGATTTTTGGTGGTGGGTTTATATTTTAAGTTCAAATTTGTCAAGAAAGTTCTATATAGTGGTTTGACTCTTAAAATTATGACTAAGAATTGAATAATGCAAAAATATAAAAAAAAAAATTACAATAAAGAGTTTTTAGATCTATTAGATTTTGTGTATGAAGGCAAATAAAATACTCCCTCCGTTCCAAATTAAACGGTTATTGTTCCTTTTCAGATTCTCCCAAGTTAATCGTACACTATATTTTTTTGGACATAATTAACGAATCATATTTCATGATTGTGAACAAGTATCGATCATGATCATTAATTTGACATATTTTTAATTTATATAAAAATAAATTGAAATTCTTACTTTGGTCGGAGGTAATATTATTTTCCTTTAATATATTGACAATTTTTTGTTGTTTTTGTTGTTGTTGTATTCGGGTGGGTTGGCATATTTGAATAGTTTCTTTTGTCTTTGAAGGCCATCGCTAAAGGTCAAAAGCATGGACTTTTGGTTCATCAACAAGAAGACACTTTTATTCTTTCTTAAGTGGTTAAGTACCCACAATCACTGCCTCCCTATACTTTTAGTATTTATTTTGTTTGCCTAACCACTATTTGTCTATATTTGTTTTAGTGTCTACTATTTGAAACGTTTTGTAGGGCAATTATTGTTTCTTAATAATCATTTGCTGAAAATAAGGCAGAAATATGTTGTTTCGTAAGGAGGCGGTTTCAATTTATGGGAGTGATGTCGGCAAGGGAAATAAATGTTGAATCCACTATAATTTAAGTAAGAAAAATGCTATTTGCACCTAATTGGTGCATCGGGAGCATCAAATGTTTGTATCGTTGACTAAAAAATCAACAGTACAAACATTTGATGCAACCCGGTGCACCAAATCGGTGCACCAAGCCGGTGCAAATAACATTCCTCCGTAAGTAAAGAAAAAGTTAGTGATGAAATAACTTAATTGGAGTATTGTTATATGTGCCATTTATTTTTATAAAGTTTGTATTTGAACTGCATTACAATCATTTAACGCATTTGATAATAAAATTTGGTTAAAAAAAATTGATATAAGGGACTTTTCCTCGTATATAATATCATATCATATATAATAATACCTATAAAATATGCTCTTTTTTTAGGAGAGCTTGACAAATGTCATATTTAATGCCTTCATTTAATAACTTTGAGGAGCTCTAAGTTTTTTATAAGAATACTTTTACGTCGACACCCAATATCGATACATTTTGATATTGGCTCGTGTCCGGACTCAATAATAATAAAGCACAAACACGAGTCAATAATAGTGCAACAGTCCGACGTGTCGCATTTGAGTGTCAGGCTAGAAAAATATTGCAGTACTAAAATAATATTGCATAACTCAAAATAACGTCGCATGCCTAACATGACATTGCTAAAATAATATTTTATCCTAAAAAATATGAGTGCAAATATAAATAATGGTACTAAAATAACATTGAAAGTTACGAAATAACAGTAGAGAATACCATTATGGATTGAAACCAAAACTCTCAAAAATATGTTGTGCTCATCGACCAAGTCTAAACTACATTATAGTAACATTGAAAGTTACAAAATTACTGTATAAAATATAATTAGGGATCGAAATCAATAGATTAAAAAATATGTCTTGCAAGTATAAGCTACATTAGGATAAACGAACATTTATTATAATACGGTGGGGGCGCTATTTCCCCCACTTTTTTATTATTTTATACATACTTTGTGGTAGGCCTATCAATTGGGGTAGGCAATATGAAGCCTGTCGTTCGATCTGAATTAATATGGCTCAATCTTTAAGTGAGTTTGAGTCGGATTGAGCTTGAGCCAATCTTTCAAGCTTGAATTATAATTATGGCTGAGTTTGAGCCACATGGGGCTAAGCCCGAATTGGGTCCTAACTCAAATCCGAATAAAAATATACATATATGTGTATATGTGCGTGTGTGTGCATATATATATATATATATATATATACATTTTAACTTTATAAAAACAAAGCTTATTAGAAATTTACAAAAACATGTTTAGCTTTTAAACCAAATAGTTACACACAAACACATATCAATATATTGTAGAATGAATTACCTATGTGCCCTTAAAGTATACAAATAGTTACTATGGAGCTCTAAATATATTTTTTTGTTCTTATTAAGCCTCTTAAGTATCTACATGGTGTCAGTTCGGTCCTTACATCCATTTTTACTATTAACTTTAATGGAATTTGGGGGTAAAGATAGTATTTTAGGCCATTGATAATTAAAAAATAGCTTAAATATTTATATATATATATGTATATAAAAAAACATTCTTTTTAAATAATAATTTTTTGACGTTTCCATTTATAGAAAACGTTTTTTAAATAATAGTTTCTATATTAAGAAACTAATGTTTTTTTAAAAAAAATATTCACAATAACATTTTGTTTTTAAATTATATAATTTTGTTTCTAAAAGAGCACATTTTTAATAAATAACTTACTTTGTAAAAAATACAATTAAAGAACTGAATTTAAAATTGTTTTTGTAAATAAAAAGTGTTTTATTAATTAAAAAATGTACATGAGCTTCAAAAAAAATACTTTTAAGCCAGTTTACAAAAAACAAAACCAACAAACAACTATTTTTTTTAAAAAATAGTTTATTTAGGTTGAGTCCCATTTCCAAAAAAAAAAATTGGGCTCACATCCCATGTATTTTTTAAATTGTATTAAGTTTTATAACCACTGAAAATCGTCTCCAACCGCCTTGCAACTGCTTCTAACCGATCATCTTCCTTTCCATAGACAATTACATTTGTCTCATAGTTGTTACAAAAAGGCCAACAACTAAAATTAAAAATATGGGAGTGGCGACAAATAAATTTTTTTAATTAGGACTAAATACTTATGATCTGTAAAAGAAAATATTCATAGAAAGCAATTAAAAACTATTTTTTATAAATAAAAACTTTGAAAAATAAATTTTAACGTTTTCATTGAGAGAAAATATTTTTCAAAAGCAGTTTCTATACAAAAAAAAAAATTGTTAAATGTTTTGAAAACAATTTCTATTTATAAGTTACAAAAAATAGTTTTAAAGTTTTTTAAAAATATTTTCTATGTTTTTTGTTCCCTCTTTTATCCAAGTTTTCATTTACTAAGAAAACAAAATTATTCTATTGACACCGGAACGATAACAATCCTTTAATGTCGACTTGCTTTCCGAATAAATATATAAATTTTCTTTAGTTTTAGGTGTTATTTATAAGATGTTGTAAATCTTTCACATAGAAATAGATTACAAAAAGAAAGAAAAAAAGTACTTTTTTATTCGGGTAGACCTAAATGAAAGTTTGAACTTGCTATTAAGTGCCGACCGAGTTTGAGCCTAGGTCTTCCAAATCCGAACTCAAATATTCTGAATTCTAAAATAATTATGAGTCGAGTTTGAGCATAGCCGAGCCAACTCGCCCACCCAATTGAGAGGCCTAGTCTCTAGCTTGGAATTCCCCACTGGAGTTTGCTTTAACAAAACATTTATTATAATACTAAGGGCCCGTTTGGTTTAGCATTTTGAAAACTTGATTTAAACACTGTTTTTAAATATAATTTTAAAAATTCATTTTTTGTGTTTATAAATATTAGTTCGCGTTTGGTAAACTTGTTTTTAAATAGCGTTTCGTGTAATAACTTGTTTTTAAAATTGTCAAATTTAAAAAAAAAAAAAGTCCCTAAAATTATATTAAAAAATAGTGTTTAAATCGAGTTTTGAAAATACAGAATCAACCGGGGACGGGCCCTAAGATTGTTTTCACGTTCTTTGTATCTCAAGTGTATTAAATGCATCTCGGTTTACATTTTTTTTATGATTAGCCTAGCCTGTATGTGTACTATTGCATTTATTTTACAGGGGTGATCATTGCACATTTGCTACAATTTCTTTTAATGCTAAATGACTTTATTTTGGCATTGTGTTTGAATTTGTCTTAGAGGAAGCATGCCCTGATCACTCAATTAATGTCAATTTCGGCCTTCCAACTTGGCTTAATGCTTTAGTCACTAGATTAAGACGAAATTCACATTATGGTTTTGGGTAGTTAAACCTTAAATCCACCTATCCTTGTTCTGTATTTTCAAAGGGAAATATATCAAATAAGTCCTTAAATAATTTTTAATACGTGTTTATTTCAAATATTTATATTTGTTTCAAAAAGTACATCTTTTGAAACAAAATGAAAAAAATTTAATTAAATATGCATGAAGATCCTTGCTATAGAGTCTTGAGTTTTTGTCACGTGAAGATCCTTGCTATAGAGTCTTGAGTTTTTTTTTCCCTTCTTTGTGCTATCAAGTTGTTAGAGGTGTTCATTGTCTATGCCACAACTCCATCTTATAATACTACAAGCAGTTGTTGATGATCCAAGGATTTTCCTTTTTTTAGGGTGCAGTTTCCTTAAAATAATAGTAAAATGTTGGGAAACGTGAGTTAGGTGGAGTGCGGTCCCTATGCTTGTAGTGTGTCTTCCACTTGCAAGTGGCTTTAAAACGAAAAAGTGGAACTTCTCGCTATAAAAGTGGTCATATATGATGATAATGATAAGAGAGAAGAAATGAGAATTATTTGGAGTAAGAATGTGGTCCATGTTTGGTTCCTTGTATTGCTTACACTAGTGAGCGTGGATGAGGCCTTTCAGTCAGCGTGCAATGGTTCGATAGGGGTGTGTGAGGAGATGTTTATGGTATCAGAGGTGGGGAGGGGGAGGTTTCTGGCGGAGAAAACGTACATATCTCCAGGGGCTTTGAAGAGGGACAGGCCAGTGTGTAACGGTGGGGATAGAGGGGAGTCTTACTCCAAAAGTGGCGGCTGTCTTCCGCCGCCGTCTCACCCTTATGATAGAGGTTGCTCCAAATATTATCGTTGTCGGAGTGATTCATGATCTCTCTCTGTTATGGTCTTTTGTACTAGTGTGTGGGGCACCAATAAGGGTTCTTATTTTCCTATGTAATGGTTAAACTTCTTTATTAAATTCACACCTCCTCATTTTCTGTATTCAATAGTAGTTTATTCTTTAGTGTGTACACACACACAAAAATGTTTTTATGTAAAAAAAAGAGAAATAGATTGAGTTCAAAAAAATATCTTCAAAATTCTCTCTCAAAAAACATTAAGTGTTAGTACTTTGTGGCATGCTTTCTCTCAAAGCATAACACTTTATTACGGTTTGGAGATGATTTAAAGAATTTTTTTTAGACTCACAACAGTACCTCTAAAAAAAGATGGGTTCGGTTTTCAGTACTGGTTTTACTGAAGGGATTCTTGATAGAAGAGATAAAACAGGTTTAAAAAGGTTACACGAACTGGAATATTCATTCGTTTAAATGTTTTTTCATGGCCTCCCATCATTTTTTCTTCATTTCAATAGTTGCATGGTTTTGTGAATATTCATTCTTCCGGCATATAAATGCTCATTCATTTTTTGTGTTTAATAGTATGTTAATCATAAATTGGGTTTGCTGAATGTTCATAAAAAATGGATTTAGTGAATGTTATGAAATAATAATAATAATAATAATAATAATAATATTATTATTATTAGTAGTAGTAGTAGTAGTAGTAGTAGTAGTAGTAGTAGTAGTAGTAGTAGTAGTAGGAGGAGGAGGAGGAGGAGGAGGAGGAGGATTATGCTGCATTGAAATTTTCATTAACAAAATGAGTTACATGAGTGGTGTAAAAATTATGGTTAAACTCAAGACATTTGTTTTTTGCGGATATTTAATCGAATCGATATCCGAAAGAGCGGATTTGCATATCACTATCAAATATCCAAGAAAAATGAATATGGATATGAATACTAACGTATCCGTGAGGGATAATTTGTATCTGAAGCGGACTATCCGTAAGATTACCTTATCTATGTGTGTGTGTGTGTGTGTGTGTGTGTGTGTGTGTGTGCGTGTGTGTGTGTCTGTGTGTGTATGTGGGTGTGGGTGTGGGTGTGGGTGTGATTTTATTATCTTGATGGTATTTTGAAAAAAATAATCATTAATTATTTAATGTATAAACATAATACAGAAAATTGTATTCATTCGTCTCTTGTTTGTAATACATTCTCACATATATCGGTTTACTTGTCTAAAGTCATTATAACTCTGTCTTATTTATTGGGCATATTCATGTTGACTCATAGATAGTGATCTTATCAATATATTGTAGTTAAAACTCAATCTTTACTCATTTGTGTGTTCCTAAAATACTTTCTCAAACTTCCATTCACCCGATACGATCCATTATCAGTCAACAAAGGGTCACTTATTACATATTAAATATTAGCACTTGTTTTTAAGGATCTTTAATTTGATTCTCGATTTTTCTAATCACCTCTAATAAAAATATTTTGCATTATTTAAAATGTTGTGTAAAGGATATCTTTATTCATATTTAGCAAATTTTCAAGTCAATGCTTCTATATATTAAAAAATATATAGAATCGAATACGGATATTATATGAATTCAAAAAAAACGAATGGATATAGATAACGATAGTTGTGTATACTATTTGAGCGGATACGGACAATGATACGAATAGTGTACTTGTAAACAGATATGGATAACGGATAGTATGGTATATGATACGTATGTTTTACACCCCTACATGAAAGTGAAATTGGTATGCTGCTTGGTTGGTTTTGGCGTGTGAAGTGGTGTAAGGATGAAATCATGAAGTTTATGGTTAGTTTTGGGTGTGTGTGGTGATGTATGGATGAGTGTTGGTTAGTTTGAATACAAGCCTTTTTTTTTGCTTTGGCTTATAAAGAGGTTACGGGAGAGAAGGAAAAATATGTGCGGGATTTTTTTGGTTTATGAGTATGGGGTAATGGATGCATGGTTATATATTTATTTTTGTTATAAACGTGAATGTGTCAAACATGTATGGAGACCTATAATACACTCAAAAGTCGACAATGTCATTTTAGAAACATGAGGTGTCAAGCATTTGAGTTTGAAGTACGATAATGTCATGCTATAAGCATGAGATGTCAAGCTTTTGAATTGGAAGAAAACAAATTCAATGCTGGAAGCATGATGTGTCAAGCATGCAAAATACAAGCACAAAAATGCAAAACTTAAAGCGGGAAAACGAAAAGCTAGCTGCTGACTCACCATGCTGATGCACCAAATTGTGTTTACCTATAAATACGCCCTCATGTTTGTACTTTGAAAGATACAAGTGAGATAGATACAGTACAATCTTGAAGACTCTGATCATTTTTTTGTTCAAGCTCCATTTTATTCAACACGTTCTCAGCACGAATTTTTTAGTTAGTTGATCTTCTACGCCGCTGCTAAAATCATATTCGCTTTTTGTTTCTACCACAGTTGTTAACGTTTGTTCATGCGAAAATTTATTATATATAATTTATTAATTCCACCATATCTTCATATATTATTTAACAATAAACATATATGATGAGAGTGCGCTTACGATCTTAATGGAATAATTTATATAATTAAATGTCCACCAACACATATCCAAATTATTACCAAATTTTAATCTGATTAATTTTGGTTTGCATGTGATGATCATTTCAAACACACTAAATTAATTACGCATGCAAGAGCAAACAAATATGAGGAAAAATCCAAAAAAAGGGAAAAAGCTATATCACCACTTTGGACAATTCTACAAGACGGCTTACTTACAAAACTTATCTAAAGAAAACTACTCAGCTCCAGAGCAGTCCACAGGTGGCGGTCCACCCTCGGTATCCACCAATCAGCCTTTATCTTCCTTCAACAGTAATCCCTCTAAGATTCATTAGTTCAGCAGTGAAGATGATCTCTCTAAAAGGTTATATCAAGTATGAAACTATGTAGTGTTTCAAATAGATTCACAAGTATATTGAGAATGATGATTTTGTGAATCAAAAGGTTTTTTGGCCCAAAAGAGGTGAGGACTTATGTATCAGGTATGCAGAAATCGTTTTAATGAAAGTCTCTTTCAAAATCCTATCGAAATAGGTATTTTAATGAAAGACTCATAATTTGAGGCGGTGTCATTGGTTCGAACAAAAATAAGGCTCGTTCAAAAGAGAATAGAATCTTGTTTGAACGAAAGCAAGTTCGATGGAACGACATTGCTATCTCGTTTGAAGAAGCTTCTAACGATCTTCAAACGATGTCAAACAGTGCACCCTCTTCAGATGCGCGTTAAATAAAATGATCAAACGACCCATCTAACGAGTTTGACATCATACGAACGAGAAAGACTTCACATTTAAATGAGGTCAGGGAACTTTTAAAAAAAAATTAAATAATAAAAAATGCCTCTATTTTTTTAAAAATTACATCTCCCAATATAAATGAAAATAAATTCAAACTCCTAAATTATTTTATACCTTCATAATGTTGAGATCATCTTCAACATGGAGATATTGGAGTTTCAGTTCTTCGTGACGGCTAAAGTCGAATTATAATGGGATGCGCCAAATAACCATGTAAGAATAAGCTATTGAGCAATGACAAAAAATATGCTCTTACATATGAACATGGTACATATTTTCCTATGAACATGCTATATATTTTTCTTTATGATACAGAAGTTTGTTATTTATAATCAAAACTTATTGTTTTGTATCTCAAATAGTATATTTCTATGTCGAATCTTACAAAGATGGATTTTACTGTGTTAGACATATCTGAAAATTATTATCTTTCATGGATTACATATGTTGAAATTCGTCTTAATGCCATTAATTTTGGAGATACTATTAAATTCGAAAAAAACGCATCTAGGTGGGATCGTGGTAAAGCTATGATATGTTTACTCCTCCATATCCATTAAGGATTGAAAAGTCAATATCTCACGGTTAAGGACCCGTAGCTTCTTAGGAACAACCTGAGAGAGCGCTACGACCATTAAAGGACTATTATACTCCCAAAAGCTCACTATGAATGGCCACACTTATGGTTTTGAGATTTTAAATTTGTAAGTGAGTATAACTCAACATTATTTAATATTACTTTACAATTGAAATTGTGTGGCGATCTTGTAAGTGAAGAGTATATGCTTGAGAAAACATATACAAGATTTAATAGAGATAATATTATTCTAAAAAAACAATATCGACCATGTCATTACCATAAGTACTAGACATTGATATCTGTTCTTCTTGACACTTAACATCATAATTTTTTTATGAGAAATCATGAATATCGACCGATAGGATCTACATTGGTGCCTGAAGCACATACAAACTTTATTGCGGTCATGGATATGGATGAAGGCGTGGCCCCAAAGGTGGTTGTGGTCGAGGTGATAGTGGTAAGTGTGGATGACAAAGCTATTATAACCCTGAAGTTTTTAAGCAACAAAATTGTGGTCATAAAAATATTATAAAAGCAACATACCTCTAGAAGTGGAAAGTTATATAGCCAAAGCAACAAAAGGGATTTGGTGTGGAAAAATAATATGACAATATGTATTATCGATATGGGATGAATGGTCATTGGTCAAGAATATGTGGTACAATAAAACATTTGGTAGAATTATATGAGGCATTAGTGAAAGATAAGGGGAAAGATGTTAAAGAAAATTTTAATAATGTTTTTTCCTTTAATGGTCCCATCGACATTACTGGCCTTGAAGTGTCCGATTTTTTTGAGGATACAATTGATCATCTAATTAGTGATGGGTTTGTTTCCACCAATTAAAGTTATTTTTAAGTCGTTATATCAATGTATAAGTAGTTTTACTTTTCTCTTGTAGTGCTACAAATTTCTTATCGGGTTATTTATGTTTATATATATGAGTGTTTTATCACATCTCTAATTGGATTGTTTAATTATGAATGGACGTTGAAGATGTATGTCTTGCAAACAGTGAAACAACTATACAATCCTTCGAGATAGAAAATATTTTTCAAAATTAATATTATCTAAAACTAAGGTTAACACAATGTCATAATTTTCAAATCTGATAGACGGCTCTCGAACATCCACCGTATTATTACCATGTGGTACAAAATTACATATTAGTGATGCTTTGTATTCAATCATATCCAAAAGGAATCTTCTCAGTTTTAAAGATACTCGACGAAATGGGTACCACATTGAGATTATAACCCAACATAATATGGAGTATTTTTGCATTATTGCAAATATCTCAGGCTAGGGCAAATACTTGAGAAACTTCATTCTTTATCTTCTGGATTATATCACGCAAATATACAAAGCTATAGTTATGTATATGAACCAAAAGTTTAGTGATAATAATGCATTTATGCTCTGGCATAATTATCTTGGTCATCGAGGATATTGAGAACTCGTGTGGGCATTAATTAAAGAACTAAAAGATTATTTATCAAATGATATAACATGTATTTCTTATTCTCAAAAAAAATATTTCCTAGGGTATCCCCTTCGAAGATCAGCTTCGACTCTCCAACTCTTTTATAACGGATTCAAGTGGATATTTGTTATCCTATTCACTCTAGGTTCAGACCGTTCAAATATTTTATGGTCCTCATAGTTGCATCCGCGAGATGGTCATGTGTTTCTTTTTTCAACTCTTAGTGTTTCATTTGCACGCTTGCTTGCTCAAATTATAAAACCACATTCACACTTTCCATATTACTATATTAAGTCAATCCGCCTTGTCGGCACGGGTTAATTTATATACCGTACTTTTGATGACTATTGTATGTTTGTTGTGATTGACATTGAGTATCCAGTTGCTTACGTCCACACCCAAAATGGTTTGGAAGAATATCTCAATAAGCTTATCCAATTAATTGTTCGACCCATGCTTATGAAAACCAAATTATCAGTATTTACATGGGGACATGCCATATTGCACATTGCAACACTAGTTTGTCTCCTACCAACTACTTATCATCAATGCTCAACTTTGCAACTTCTATTAGGCCATGAACCAAATATTTCCTACTTATGCACTTCTGGACACTATGCCATATGCCGAGAATGATCATGGTTTTGGATCTTAACAATGGTCACAGTTAGTCCATGACCATTTTGTGGGTGACTATTTGGGGGTCACGATCCAAAAACATGATC
Organism: Sambucus nigra; assembly: GCA_949130495.1. Classification (NCBI taxonomy): domain Eukaryota; kingdom Viridiplantae; phylum Streptophyta; class Magnoliopsida; order Dipsacales; family Adoxaceae; genus Sambucus; species Sambucus nigra. The sequence goes on along the minus strand of OX422221.1, from coordinate 239,197,675 downwards.
ATAATAGGTAGCCATGCCCCCTTCATGACATCAACATTAGGGTATTGGTCACGGCTCTGGACCATGACCACATGGTCACGACTCATAACTGTGACTCCATGCATGTCACATAAATGTGTTATTTTGTGGTCACGGTCCCAAACTGTGACCATCCGGGGTGAAAGTTTGATGTTGGTCATGGTCTAAAATTGTGACTTTATGTTTTAATCAAAATGTCACGGTTTTTATCATGGTTCAGAGCCATGACAATAAATAAATTTAATTAAAAATAATATTTTTTTAATTTTCTACCTCCCCAAAAAAACATGTACATATTTTCAAAACTGTATTCATATCCCTGATATATTTAACTAATCCATAAATTAAAAAATAATAATACAGTACAAATTAACTAACTATTAAGCCATCAAATTTTTTAACACGACTTGTATACATTTCCACAACTAATAATACAACACAACATGTATATATTTTCACAAATAATTTAAATCTTCAATGTATTCCATTCACGATACATATGAAAAATATTCAAAGTGTTTCTTCTCCAACTAGGCATATAAATATTTTAAAATGTTTCACATGGAAAGAAAAGACTTGAATTCCAAAATGACTTCGGGGCGCCTATGTAGCCAAAAATGGCATCAAAGTCCACGTAGTTTGTACAATGAACAAGGTTGTGTCTAACCCATAATCTGAATCTAGGTTGTCACTTTTGATTTATGAAAATATATGTCAAATATGTTGCAAAAGTAGAAAATTGTGTAAACACTTTAAATTGAGAAATGTCGTATAAGTCTCCTTTTTTGAGTTTTTAATTTATGAAAATAGATTTGAATGTACATATATGATAAAAAAAAAAGTAGGATTAGTGATAAAAGTGTCATAAATAAGTTATAAATGTAATAAGACCACTAAAATATGAAAAATAGTATTTATGAGAGGTATAATCGGTCCAACGCATTCGGGGTTCCGCATCATATCAAGACTTTAAGAGACGTTGATTCCTTGTGTTTTAGTGAACATCATATAACAGAAGCCACTAATCGATACACCCACAAAAATAGTGAACATAAATAGAAAACGTGATCTTTTGTGTATTTACTTCAGATTAGCAGTTTGTTATCAGTGTCGCATTCAAATCTTAATAAGATCTATTGAAAAATTACAAAATGTGAGTGACGAGGAAGCAAGTGCAAGAGAACTAAATATATGAGTATATGATGCACAAATATAAATAAATACAAGGATTGTTCCGATACAAACGATATAAATATGGTTATCATACAAGGGTTGACTAAATGATAACAAAATAATGTTTCCAAACTCAATCTTTGTCTAAATCAATTAAAAAATCCTTCAAATTAAGGTTATCATCAAAATACGATCGGAACTATGTAGGAGCCTTTAATGTGTCTTCTTAAGTAGTCAAACCCTTTGGTGCATGCATAACAATAGACAATTATCATCGTTTATGCACTTTGATTAAAATACCTTCTTCATACTTTAAAAGGACAGAATAAAAGGATCGTTGACTATATAATCTTTACTCTTCATCTTAGATAAATATACTAAATCAAGTTGACTAAATAATTTAACCAAACCCTTGATTTCATACGTCATTAGTCCCAAGTTGCTGGTAAGATTACCCGTGTCCTTCTTAAGCCCTGACATTTTCCCTTTTATCCTATCATGTTATTTTGCCAGGCTCGACATGTGACTCTTCATTGAAGAGATACCATCCAATAGAGGTGTAGTGTTATGTAATTTGATGCTTGGAATAAAGGATCCACACCTCTTGTCCCCCCTTTTGTCCTTCCCAAATTTCTTGGATACGGGGTCTACTTCAATATTATAGGGGTTATACTCGGATTGACTGCTCATCATGCCTTCGATTATTTCATGTAGCCTAATATTATATTTACAACTATGATTTTAACATTATTTTATTATAATGTGTATGTGTGTGTACAGGATAACTAAATTTAAACTCGCCATAGTCAGAGCTTTATTGAACCATTTTTCCCATCAGGCGTGCAAGTACAATTTGATTCGATTAGGGGCTTTACCTTCTTTCGGAGTCCCATTGGTCTTGTCCACCCGTTAACCCTTCACATCATTATATGCTTTTTCTCCAAGTTTTTTACCATCAACTTTCTTTCTCTCATTCAATTTAAATGTCTCTTTTTCACTCAGTTTTCGCTCATGGGCCTCATTCTCCAAGAAGTTGTTCCATTGGTCGACGAGAATTTGAAAAATTCGAGAAACTCTCTCTTTAAAACCCAAAATATTATAACTTGATGCGCAGGAAAAAATTATTCTTAAGGTTCATATGATAGTTTTTCATATGTTCACTTACGTGAAAAATAACTCTTGCCTTCTAACCGAGTGGAAATCTTTTGTAATAGGTGAAACCTTCTTCTAGTTGTCTAAACCCCAACTCCCACATTCATCATTCTGAGAGACAAACAATGGGCTTTAAAATTTTGGACGTCAATTTTTTTACCGAAAGGTTCCCAAGACTGGAGAACCTAATGGGATTCTTATCATTTGATTGGGATTCATCGGTAGCAGGCGGTAGGTATGTTGGATTGATAGGGTTTTAATAGTTTGATGAATTGGAGATTGAGTGGTAGATTGAACCATTGGTGGATTAAATTATTACCAACCGCGGGTGATGAGAATTGAGGTTGGATTATAGGAGAGGGTTGAGTTGGGCGTGCTTTGTTATTAGGTTGCTTATTTCCATTCATGTTCTACATTAGCTACCATTAAAAAAAGTGGCGAATGTATTACAATCATATTTATGACTATATATATGTATATACCTTTTCAACAGATTTTGAAACATGCTCGATGTGTCTGATTTCCATCCAATCGATACTAATTTTCAAGAATTTATGAAATTTTTTATGCGGACAACGGGCGAAAGCATATCTACGATTATGTATAAAGTTCCGTGACATGAACTCGAAATCCTTTCTTCTTCAACTTATTTGAAATATCATGTTTAATGTGAGTATGTTGGGAGACGTCACAATCTGTAAGATGTCATTTTAATTAAATTTATCTTAAAATTACTATGTGTCTACCAAATGTGCAAGCCCTTCCACTAATTTGTGTTCATCCAAATAATAACCACATAAGCAATGGGTGAGTTAACCAAACAGATATATGCATTAATATTCATTCTCACAATATCAACAATTCCAATTTAAGTTTATTTTAATTAAATTAATCCTAAAATTACTATGTATCCACCAAATCTACAAGATCTTCCACCAATTTGTGTTCACCCAAATAGCAACCACTTAAGGATGTGGTGAACACAGTCACAACGATTAACCAAATAGATATATGCATTAATATTCATCCTCACACTACCAACAAGTCCAAATTAATTTTATTTTAATTAAATTAATCCTAAAATTACTATATGTCCACCAAATGTGTAAGCCATTCCACCAATTTGTGTTCACCCCGAACGACAACCGCTGAGGAGGAGGTTAACACGGCTATAACATTTAACCTATAAGATATATGCATTAATATTCATCTGCACAGTATCAACAGGTCCAATTTAAGTTCATTTTAATTAAATTAATCCTAGAATTACTATGTATCCGTTGATGTAAAAAAATGGACTAGATCCAATTTCTAATCACAGATAAAATATGAGATTGCAAATAAATGATTAAATGAAAGAAAAGGAGTTTTAAAGTGGTTCGGTTGTGTAAGAAAGCCTAAGTCCAATGTTATGGTATTAATTATTTTTATTACTGAAATCTAGGTACTATTGTTAATAACAATATCCTAGAATTCGTTCTCTCTTGCCATTTGTGAAAGGGATATAATGTATTTATAGTGAATCAAAGATCAAGGGTTGGAATGCTTTTATACATTTAAGCATTTACACCCATACATAATGAATGTGATGGTTGATTATATGAGCCACATGTGACCTTGGTTGTACTTCCCGTGTGGTGGCTTTTCATTTATACTGATGGTCTACATTCTTCACGCTGGTCGGCATACCTGTCGAGCGACTATCTGTTAATTAGGATTTTTTCCACGTAAGGAGACAGTTGTCTACTACAAATTGGTCCACGTATGTGGTTAATTTTTGGTATCAACAGAAGCCCCCAATACTTCATTCTTGATGTTTTTATTGAAAAGATGGAGTTATTTTCTTCAGTGTTGGTCGGCGTATGCCGACCTGTGAGAGTTGTGAAAATTCTCCATGTTTTGATTTTGTAATGGTATTTTTGTGAATAATTTGAAACTTAGCGAACCGTCATAGGGTATTTTGGTATTTTGGGTTCTTTTAGGACTGTGAAGCCATCAGAACGTCAATCGTTGAAATTAGTAATCATTTCTTGCAAAATTTTCCAAGTAAGCTATAAGAGAGGAGATTTTTTCGGATTTTCACACCACAACTTTTGAAGCTTTCATACTTTCCTTCTTCTCCAAGTTCTCTATTTTTTATACTTTCTTTGCATTCGACCATTGTTTCAGTCACTAGTTTTCGCTGTAAGCTTTATTTTTCCCTTTCATTTATCTTTCTTTATCTCTTTACTGTAGAAATGGTTTATATCGTACATGGGTATTCCTTAGAGGAGTTTAGGTGGGAAAGGAATATTCCTGATTGGGTAGATTTATAAGTTCCCATACCACTTGTTGAGGTATTGTCATTGCATGAGGGTCACTTAATTACCTCTCTGCTCATTACTGAATGTGGCTTCACATTTTCCCCCCAATCGCTTTTGTTTAAAATTTAGCCAATACTTTGATGTTGTCCCAGCTAGGGTAGCCTCCAACACTTGGAGAATGGTAAATGGGATACATAGGCTCAATCAAATACATGGAACCCATATAGGCATTCCTGAATTAATGTTTTGTTACAAATGGGTTACCAGTGATTATACTTACTACTTGAAGACTGGGTTTACCAATAGGGCCTTAGTTGTGAATTTTCCAGACTCGAATAAGGATTAGTTTTACTATGGCGTTATTGCAAAAAATTCACAATGCACTCCTCTCCAAACAGGAGAGGTGTATACTAGGCCCAGATGCCCCCAAGTGGGACATTGCATAGGTTGTTGAATTTTATTACTGTATTCCTCTATTTTTTGCTAACCAATTGTTTGATGATATGCTGACTCATATTTTCTTGTGTTGCATAGTTGAGAGTAATAAGAAGTGTCCTAAAGAAGAGGACATCAACATCCTAGAACTGAAATTCCTTTGGAACATCCACCAGAGGATTGGCGAGGAATACCCTAGAGATGCCTTGCATCTGCTGCAGTACAGTAGTTCCATTACCTCCTTTATTACTAGGACCGTCACTTTTACAGCTATAGCCCCCATCAACCTTCAGGAAGAGCCACTTCCTACCTCTTCTGCTGAAGAATTTACTGGTGCAGAGAAGGATTTAGGGACATATTTATCTTTTGAATCCTTGGACATTTCAACTATTCCCTCTTCTCCACTTACTGCTATGGGAAAGAGAAAAATCCCTGATTTGATGAGTGGAGCTCTGTCTCCAACTGCCAAGAGAGCTGCTGAGAAGAGTGGCAAGACAGGGGATGCTGAGAAAAAAGACAAAACATCCAAGGCTTCCGATACAATGAAGGTTCCTGAAGTCATCACTTTTGAGTAAGTAAATGTTGATGCTCCTCAACTCAAGAGGATAAAAAAAGGCTTGCCCGAGAAGCAAGTTGAGAAAAGCTCTGTTCACTAGGAGCTGGTCGAGGAAATTCGGGAGTATTTAACTGTTGTTGGTTTATACTTTGTTTCCGTTCATCCTGGTGTTTCCAGAAGACTAATCAGGACTGGTACACGCTTTACTGACAGAACAACTCTTGCCCCTCTACCGAGATTGAAGTTGACAGAAAATGCCTGCCAAAGTTTGGCTATGGTAATTCTTTCTTCCTCATCACTTGCCTCTTGATATATTTTTCTCCTAATGATCCTTTTAATATGATATTATCCTTTATACAGTTTTGGTAAATTTTAATCAAATGCTGGAAAAGGATGAGCAGATTCGTTCTTCTGGAGGAGATGTTAAGGAGGCCTCTAAGGGTCTAAGAAAGTCTATAGATGCTTCAAAGCAGCTGTTGGATTCCAAACAGAAGACTTGGGATGCTGATCTGAAAAAAGCCCGTGAGAGACACATCACTGTTGAAGGGAAACTAGTGACTGCTGAAAATAAGGCCAAGATGGTTGAAGATAAATTGGTGGATAATCAATCTCTCTTGAAGTCTGTTAAAGATAAGGTTGTTGGACTAATCTCTGAGCTAGTTGCAGAGAATGCCAAAAATAAGAAGATAAAAGAGGACTCCTTCAACAAAGGTTGGGACAACGCATTTTTAGCAGCTTCTGATCAGATTGAGTTCGCGAGGAAGAAATCTTTCAAAGATGGCTGGTCAAGGCCCTTAAGGAGGTTGGCACCCCAACAGAATCTGCGTTATTTTTTAAGCATAATCCAGGTTCTCCTCTAAACTAATAGTAAGAGTTTGATGATGAGGAAGGATCTGGGGAATCTTCCCTTTAACCTGTTGGGTTTGTTTTGAAGCCCATTGAAAAAGTTGCCCCTTCTGCCGACCAACCTTTTGGAAGAAATGTCCACGATAAGGAGAAGGTTAACTCATTTGTTCTCTTTCTGTTCTTACTCTTTTTATGTGTAATAGGAACAGCAGTTTGTAAAACCTTTTTTGTTTTTAATGAAAACATTTCTCCTTTTGGATACATGTGTTGTATGATTTTCTTGCTTGGTTCAATGAGATCTCATACTTTATGTAATTTTTGCCCAACAATCTTATTTATGTACTTACACTTGCAATTTTCAGTTTGATGATAGGAAATAGGCTACTGTTTTCGCTGAATTCGACCTGCTCAGGCGGAGTAAGAAATTTCTGGAAGTTAACTATGTTCCTTTGTACGAAGAGGACCTGGTCGGCCTAATTAGCCCAGATGCTTTCTACTAAGTTAAGGAGTCATACACCCATATTCATTGTTTACTAGACAGGGCAGTAGCCAATAATGCTACCTACTACGAGATGATTGAGGATATACAAGAAGATCACAAATTTACTTTGATTTCGCTCCATGCCAACTATGAAGCAAAGTACAAAGCCTTAAGTAGAGGTTGGGGCTTTGAGAAGAAGCTTGAACAGTATGTCTCTATGCATAGAAGAAAATAGTTCCTTTTGAGCTGACAAGTGGATGGATCTAGGAAGAAAATAGTTCCTTTTGAGCTAAAAATAGGGCTTCATACACCTGGAGGCTTTAATGAGTGCTAAGGCCAGCTTTCCAAGCATGGGTACCTGATTTCGGACCCCCGAATGCTTTGCTGGTATAGTAAACTGGTTTTTGGATTCCATTATCTAACTGAACTAGTGCCGAGTTGAGTGTGGATTCAGAAACAGCTAAGTACAAGTATAATTTTCCCCCCAAAATAGGTCGGGACAATAAAGGTGGTGGTCCCAGATATTTCTTCAAGTCTTGGAACGCTTCTTCACATTTTGCATTCCACTCAAAGTTCTTTCTAAGCACTTTGAAGAATGGCAAACACCAATCTGTTGCCCGAGAAACAAACCTGTTTAAAGCTGCCACTCGACTAATAAGCCTTTGTACATCTTTCTTGTTAGTCAGTGATTGCATTTCTATCAAAGCTTTTATTTTAGCTAGATTAGCTTCAATTCCCCTTTGATTAACTATGAAGCCGAGAAACATTCCTTCCTATACTCCAAACAGGCATTTGGTCAGATTTAGCTTCATCTGATATTTTTTCAACTGATCAAAAGTCTGATTGAGCACCTGGATATGATATGAATCCTTCTTGATTTTAGTCAACATATCATCCACATAAACCTCCATATTCTTTCCTATTTAATCTTCAAACACCTTGTTGACCATCCTCTGGTATGTTGCTCCAGCATTTTTTTAGCCTAAAGGGCATTACGTTGTAGCAATAAGTACCTCGACTGGTGATGAAAGAAGTACTTTCCCTGTCTTATAGTTTCATTTTTATCTGGTTATACCCAAAATAATCCTCCATGAAGCTTATAAGCTCGTGTCCTGATGTAGCATCCACCAATTGATCAATTTTAGGTAGGGGAAAGTGGTCTTTTGGGCAGGCTTTATTCAAGTCAGTAAAATCTACACACATTCTCCACTTGTCATTTTTCTTTTTGACCATCATGACATTGGACAACCAGGCTGGATATTTAACATCCTCAATGAATTGAGCCTTTTGAAGTTTCTCCACCTCTTCCCGAATAGCTTGATTTTTCTCCGGACTGAAAACCCTACGCCTTTGTTTGATCAAATTGGCATCCTTATTAATGTTGAGTTCGTGACAAAGGAAGTTGGGATCAATCCCAGGCATGTCCTCGTGACTCCAAGCAAACACATTCTTTTGTTATCTTAAGAATGCAATCAATTCATGCTTAAAGACTAGATCTAGTGTTGAGCCGATCTGCGTAGTCCTCTCCGGCTTATCATCATCCAGGATAATGTTTTCAGTGGCTTCCATAATTTACCTTTTGACTAACTCCGTTTCAACTCGTGGATCCAAAGTTTCAACTTTTGATTCCCTGTTAGGCTCAGTGGTGTCTACCTGATAAGTGGTAGTCTTCTTTTTCAAATTAATCAAATCTTCTTGCTCAGCTGATGAGTAATAACACTCTCTTGCCTCCTTTTGGTCACCTTTCATAACACCGACCCCAAAATGAGTTAGGAACTTCAAACATTGATGAATTGTAAATGGTATAGCTTTAAACTTCTTCAATACTACCCGGTCGAGGATCACATTGTAGGTAAATTGAACATTTTTATCCATCATAAAAAAGCGTTTTTTTTAATATGGCTTGCTGGCCAAGTACCGACCAACACTTCTAGCTTGATTGTTCCCATTGGATAAACGTTTTTGCTCGAAAACCCTATTAATGGCATGTGGTAAGTTTCTAGTTGGCTGAGTATCAAATCCAGACTTTCAAAGCATGGGTAAAACATGATATCTACTGAGCTACCATTATCAATCAAAACCCTAGCGATGATGGCATCCGGAATTCTGAACTTGACGACCAATGGATCATCATGGGGATAAAGTACCCCAGAGAGGTCATTCTTAGAAAATAAATTACTAGTTTGTCTTTGTTAACCTTCCTGGGCCGATCATCTTCATTCATATTGATTCTCTAGATATAAGAACAGGCATGTTCCTCATTCAGGTAAGCCTTTCTCTCAACAGTATGATCTCCTCCTCCTGCATCGCCACATGTAATTACATGACAATCAAAAGAGCCAAAACATATCATAGCTACCTCGCATTTTGGGAGAATTTGATCTTCCCCTTGTTTCTCTGCCTTCTCACCGATCAACAAATTTATTCAGTTTTTCTCGACGAATGAAGGAATCCACTTGGTTCTTCAAAGGATATAATTTTTAGTTGTGTGTCCATGATCTTTATGGAACTCATAATATTTTAATTTGTCCCTCCTGTTAGGAGGTGCCCTTAACCTTTCAGGCCATCGTAAATCCTTAATGTGTTTGATTTCCTCTAGGATATGGTGAATGTTGATAGTCAATGGAGTATATGTTCCATACTTTTTGAGCTTATCATCCTTCTTCGACTTTTGCTCCTTCTGATCCTTCTTATCAGGCTTAGTGGTTGGACTCTACTTTACAGCCATTACTTCCTCGACGTTCATGATTTTTCCTACCTTAACCACGAGTTCAGTCAAGGTTTTAGGAGGATCTTTAGCCAGAGTATAATATAGTTTTTATGGAAGCAATCCACTCATTAGAGCAGTGATGGTTGTTTTCTCCTCATAGTCAACCACTTTTAATTTATCGTTATTAAAATGAGTGATGTACTCCCTAGTAGTTTCCTTTACTCGCTACCTGACACTCAAGAGATGGGCTACTCATTTTACTGGCTTGGCTCTGAAATAAAATTTACTAATTAACAGCTCGACAAGCTGAGTGAAAGTGGAAATTTATCCTCGGGACAAGGTATTGTACCATATTTGGGTTGAACCCGTAATGGTGCTTAAAAATGCTCTACATCTTATTTCATCAGGGACTAAATAAATATCAATTGCACCTTGCTATTATTCAATGTACAAAATTGGATCAGTTTTACCATCATATTTAGGGATGACCACTGGGGTTTTAAACTTGGATGAAGTTGGACCATTAATAATTTCCTGAATAAAGGGAGGTCCTTTGACGAAATTCCTCTGCAGGGGATTCGTTACATTTTGCCATTTCCCCTAATTGATCTTCCAATCACTGGATTGAGGCCTTCCACGAAGGGTTACCTACATTAGATTTATGTGCGGCAGCTCGATTATCCTGATCACGTGTTTGTGTTGAGCTTTCTTCTCAAGAAGTTTGCTCAATATGTACAGATCATCGGAAGCTTAATATTGACCTGATTGAAGCTTCACGTTGTTTGGTTGGGTGTTGATTACTTCTGGATAGCTCTTTAGGAGTATTTTTATTTTTTCGGGGTCCCAAACCGTCAAAATTCAAGGCTTTGCTCAATCTTTCTAAAATGCTTGGCATTTCAGGAAAAAGCGAATGGACATCATAGAAATTTATAGCTTTCATTAATGTACTGAATCTTGGATGATAAGTCCTATCATACAAAGATATGGAATAGCTACGTTGGTTATGTCTTGGATATGGAGACGGTATTTTTTGCCTTGTCGAAGGAACCATTTATTGCCTAGAAAGGGCAGGAGATATGGCTTCTAATGACTGAGCCAATTACCTCATTATTTTCTGTATCTACCAAGAATCCCATTTAGTTCCACTATTGTAGGCAGAGCAGATGGAATAGTTTGAGTACCTTCGTTTCTGGCATTGGGCTCAGGATTATTCATTTTTCCGTAACTAAGGATGTATAAGATAGAGAACGGGAATTAGACACATGTTACCACAGACAGCGCCAATTTGTTAATGTCAAAAATGGACTAGATCTAATTTCTAATCACAGATAATATATAAAATTACAAATAAATGATTAAAAAAAGACAAAGAGTTTTAAAGTGGTTCGGCTGTGTAAGAAAGCCTACTTCCATTGTTATGGTATTGATTGTTGTGATTACAGAAGGCTAGGTACTCTTGTTAATAAAAGTATCCTAGAATTCATTCTCTCTTACCCTTTGTGAAAGGGATACAATATATTTATAGTGACCCGGAGGTCAAGGGTTGGAATGTCTTTATACATTTAAGCATTTACGCCCATACATAATGAATGTGATGGTTGATTGTATGAACCGCGTGCGATAAGACCCTTGGTTATACTTCCCGTGTGGTGGCTTTTTAATTATATTGATGGTCTGCATTCTTCACATTAGTCGGCATACCTGTCGAGCAACTATCTAATGACTAGGATTTTTGCCACGTAGGGAGATAGTTTTCCACTTCTGATTGATCCACGTATGTGGATAATGTTTGGTATCAATAGTATTCATCAAATGTGCAAGTCATTCCACCAATTCATGTTCACCCAAACATCAACCACTCAAGGAAAGGGTGAACATGATCACAACAATTAACCAAGAAGTTATAACTATATATGAGACAATGTTACATAAAAGAAAAGATAAGTAAAATTACCTAAATAAAGAAAGAACATAGTTACGATTGAGCTTTGATAATTTTTCTTCAATTGCATGTGATCATGGAACGTGAACAAAATATGTTAACATATTATTCAATCTAAACGTTACCAAATTAGTCTATTCTAAACATGTAATTTATGTATCTCATGTTACTCAAAACTTTCATTTAGGTACAATGTGTATTCATTATATATACGCTTATGTTATATGTATGAGCATATGTGTATATATATATGTACGCATATTAATATATGTGTATATATATGCATGAGTGTGTGTATATATGTATATATGTGTGAAATTATGTGTGTGTGTGTGTGTGTGTGTGTGTGTGTGTGTGTGTGTGTGCGTGTGCGTGCACGATTGTATAAAAGTATATTTGTGGGGGGGAGGGGGGTTGTATGTGTGCACGTGTGAGTATATGAGGAACTCATATATGCATAGAAATTCATGTGTCACACGTGTCCTCTTATGTGTATATATATATGTGCGCGTGTGAGTATGTGTATATATATGTGAATGAGTGTGTGTGTGTGTCTGTGTGTGTGTGTGTGTGTATGTGTATACATATATATGGCCATCCCGAGCAGGGGCGCGGCGTTCGTTCTGGGGGGAAGGAGGAGGATCCCTCAAGAAAGAACTGCACCGCGTTCTCACGCCCCTCTCTTCAAAAGGTGCTTCGGTCGTCGTTAGTATGGGGTGAATGTGAAGAGATGGAGTCGCCAGTCTATTTTTCTCAAAACAGGCCAAAGAACATGTTGCCACTTCAAGAGAGGGGCATCAAGGACAAACTGATGCATACAAAACCAATAGATCGGAGATCCGGGGGCTAAATTATGGAATGAGAAGGTGTTACGCACCCATCCCGCCCATTCGGCCTCTCATGGGCAAATGTTAATATTTTCCTTTATCCCCGTGAAGTGTGTGTATGTGTTTATATAATGGAGATTGGAATCCTTCGACCCATACCATGGACAAGACAGGGTGAGGTCATCCTCAAGAATATTCCCAAAATAATAATAAATGTAGAAGATAGAATATGAGCGTTCATTGTGGTATTGATCATTATTGGGAAGTGATAATATGTGTGGGATGAAACGCGAACAAGTAGATTATATGTATATGTATAAAAATGAGGGATTTTGAGAATTTTAGAAAATACGAGAAATTGGAAAATTGAAATGGACATGCATCTCGGATTTTAATTCGAGATGCCTACGTAGCCTATAAAGGAATCAAAGTCCACGTAGTTCGAATGTAGAATAGGGTGGGTTTATCCCATAGATTCGAACGGAATTTTATTATGTGTGTGCGTGTAGAAAATATGTTTTTGGTTTTGAAAAAAGTGTGATGAATAATTCTGTTCGAAATTTGCGGGTGTAACCCACTTTTATTTGTTTTTGGATTTTTATGAAAAAATAAATTATGTGCAATATACTAATAAAGGCGTAGATGTTAATGTGTATGAACTAAAATGAAACTAGATTATGAATCTAATATGACTTATACAAAAACAAGAGATTAAAAGAGAGAGAGAGAAGGAATTGCACCTTCCTTGGAGCTTGAGCTTGGATCTTGGATGAACTCCTTTGAATGTTTATGGATGTTGATGAGAGAGGAGGATATTTTCCAAATTTGGTGTGAAAAGGATGGTTATTTAGGCTTGAATGGAACTTCTCATATGGAACTTCGTTAATTTCGAGAGAATGCTGCTGAGATCACTGATGCTGATGAATTTGTAGTCTGTCTTGGGAGTGAGGTAATGGCCCCTATTTATAGGGGAAAAGGTGGGTGCCGATTGCCTACCCCAAGGTGTGGCTATCGGTAGGTCATCCTTGACACTGTGCCGATAGGCAACGTTCAGGACTGCCAATTAGCAGTCCCGTGTGGACTTGTCTGGAAAAAATACCGTAGTGTACAAATCGTTGATTCAAATCGCGCACGAGTCATACCATTAGAAAGGTATTTCGGAGACTTTTGAGAGTCCTTTGGACCGCTCCTGAGTTCGGGAGTTGACTTTGGGTCAAATGTGGCTCGAAAGTGCACGTCGATCTTTTGGACGGGAGATCATTGGACGAAAATAGATCATTCGTCCATATGGTAAGTCGGAATCGTGCACAGGGAGGACCGTTGGAAAGTTTAGGAGATGTACTTCGACATTCCAAAGATTTTTTCTAGGTTTGGAAAGTTGACCTTGGTCAAACGGGGCTCGAAAGCACTCGGTGACCTCTCGGAGTAAAACGGATCGTTTGCCCGTATCGTAGGTCAAAATCATGCACGGGATGGATTGTTAGAAAGGGTATTCAGTTCCCTTTAGAGATTCATTCAGTCTCGTTCAAGCTAAAGAGTTGACTTTGGTTAAATGGAGTTCGGGAGCTCCCGGTGGCCTCCGGATCAATTTTCGAGGGTAAACTGATTGTTCGTCCAAACGATTATGTTATTTTACACATGGGGTGGACCGTTGCAAAGGGGCTTCAGTGTCCTTCAAAAATTCAAAGAGCTTTCACTCTGACGGTGGAGTTGATTAGGGTCAATTCGGGGCCCGATGGCCTCTGAATCAGTTTTTGGTAGTGAAATGGTTCGTTCATCCGAACCTTTATGCCGATTCGCGCATGGGGTGGACCGTTAGAAAAGGCATTTGGATCCCTTTAACGATTCAAAGTGATTTTGCTCTGACGAAAGAGTTGGACAGAGTCAAATAGGGCCCGGGGGCTCCCAATGGTCTCTAGATCAGTACTCGGAGTGCGACCTAGGTTTGCGGTGGAAAGGGGAAGTGCTAGGGGTCTAAGGAGAGACTTAGGGGGTTCTATAATGTGGTGTCTACAGATACCCTCGATGGGTGAGCTTGGAATAAGTGATGTCCATTGAATAGACACCACATTATGGAGGGAGGTCAGTTCTGCAGACCTAAGGGATATGGATGACCTATTCAGAGGGTTGATGTCAATTCTGACCTAAAAGAGGTGAGGACCAAGGATTGAGGTCAATTATGACCTAAATGAGATGAAGATCCAAGATCGAGATCAATTCTGACCTAACTGAGGTGACGATCCAAGATCGAGGTCAATTCTGACCTAAAAGAGGTGACGATCGAGGACCGAGGTCAAGTCTGACCTAACTAAGGTGATGATCCAAGACTGAGGTCAATTCTGACCTAAAATAGGTGACGATTGAGGATCAAGGTCAATTCTAACCTAATTGAGGTGACGAGCAAGGATCGAGGTCAATTCTGACCTAATTGAGCTGACGACTGAGGACCGAGGTCGATTTTGACCTAACTGAGGTGACGATCCAAGATCAATGTGAATGCTGAGCTAACTGAGGTGATGATCGAGAAACGAGTTAAATTCTTAACTAAATAAGGTGACGATCCAAGACTGAGGTCAATTCTGACCTATAAGAGGTGACGACCGAGGGCCGAGGTCAATTCTGACCTAACTAAGGTAATGATCCAAGACCGAGGTCAATTCTAACCTAAAAGAGATGATGATTGAGGACCTAGGTCAATTCTAACCTAACTGAGGTGACGATCCAAGACCGAGGTCAATTTTAACCTTAAAGAGGTGACGATCGGGCTCAATTCTGACCTGATTGAGGTGACAATCCAAGACCAAGGTCAATTCTAACCTAAAAGAGGGTACGACTGAGGACCGAGGTAAATTTTCATCTAACTAATGTGATGATCTAAGATCGAGGTCAATTCTAACCTAAAAGAGGTGACGATCGAGGACCGATGCAATTCTGACCTAATTGAGGTGATGATCCAAGACTGAGGTCAATTCTGCCCTAAAAGAGGTGACGATAGAGAACCGAGGTCAATCGTGACCTAACTGAGCTGACGATCCAAGAATGAGGTTAATTCTGACCTAAAAGAGGTGACGATCGAGGACCGAGGTCAATTCTGACCTAACTGAGGTGATGAACGAGGATCAAGATCAATTTTGACCTAACTAAGATGATGATCTAAGACCGAGGTTAATTCTAACCTAAAAGAGGTGACGACCGAGGGCCGATGTCAATTCTGATCGAACTGAGGTGAAGATCCAAGATTAAGGTCAATTCAGACCTAACTGAGGTGATGACCGAAGATCGAGGTCAATTCTGACCTAACTAAGGTGATAATCTAAGGTCGAGGTCAATTATGACCAAAAAGAGGTGACGACCGAGGGTCAAGGTAAATTCTTACCTAACTAAGGTGATGATCCAAGACCGAGTTCAATTCTAACCTAAAAGAGGTAACGATCGAGGACCGAGGTTAATTCTGACCTAACTGAGGTGATATTCCAAGACTGAGGTCAATTTTGAGCTAAAAGAGGTGACGATCGAGAACTGAGGTCAATTCTGACCTAACTGAGATGATAATCCAAGATCGAAGTCAATTCTGACCTAACTTAGGTGACAATTCAAGACCGAGGTCAATTCTGAACTAAAAGAGGTGACGATCAAAGACCAAGGTCAATTCTGACCTAACTAATGTGATGATCCAAGGCTGAGGTCAATTCTAACCTAAAAAAGGTGACGATCAAGGACTGAGGTCAATTTTAACCTAACTAAGATGATGATCTAAGACTGAGGTCAATTCTGATCTAAAGGAGGTGACGACCAAGGACCAAGGTCAATTATGACCTAACTGAGGTGACGATCCAAGACCGAGGTCAATTCTAACCTAAAAGAGGTGATGACCGAGGACCGAGGTCAATTCTGACCTAATTGAGGTGATGATCCAAGACCGAGGTCAATTACTGAGGTGTACTTCTCCCTCTGTAAATTTGGGGACTCCACTTGGGATAAGGATTGGGTTTTAGTTTCCGTTGGTGAATAGTGAATGATCCGAGGATTTTGTAGCTAAGGGAAAATTTGGAGTGTCCTTTGGAGACGTCGTTGGTGAGGAAGATTCTCTAGAATTTCACTGGGGGTGTAAAAGATGCTTACTTTAGTGAACAAGGTGCTAGAATGGATTTGGCAATCTTAAAAAAAAAATTGGGATTTTCTGGTACTTTTTCGGACTTTTTGTACGAAATTTTAAAGGGTATACTGATCGGCATGGATGGAGGTGTGCCAATCATCATTGGCATGGACTTTTTGGGTACCTCAAGCAGGTGAAAGGATCAGTGTCAATCGGTGGGTGGAGGCGATTGCCAATCGGCATGACCCTTAGCCTCTTATAAAAATGGGGCGGGTTCTCCTCATTTTGCACATCTTTCTGGCTTCTTTTCTTCTGCTATAAACCTATGCAAATCATCCTAGCATCCGAAATGGTTGATTTCTCAAGAAGTGCGACCCATATGGAATGGTTTAATGCCGACGACTGGGCAGGGTTAGACTGGAGGGCTAGGGTACCCCTCGCATTGGGTAGCAAGAACTCTTTTGAATCGTTTGAGCCGGTGGTTGATGATCAGACTCTTCTGCTTGAGCCTTCGCGTCATCTCTCTTCAAGGGTGGTGAACCCTGGTGGCTATGTAAGTATTTCATGACTCTTAGTATTCCTTTCTTCTTTTCTTGACGAGATTTCTTTATTTCTTGAATCTGACAAGGATTTTTTTCATTTTTTGACGGTTTGACGTCTCTATGTCAACTATTTGTTCCCGTGGTACAACAGGGATCAAGGATGTTTGGGATCACCTTCCTGCTGTGGTGTGCTGGATGGTTTCCTCTATGGGGTTTGGGAGGCTAGCGTCGACTCTAGATGAGATGCCCCACTCCACTACGATTCTATGCACTTTGGGAGAGAGGTGGTGGGACACTACCCACACTTTCCATTTTGGCTTCGGGGAGATGAAGGTGACTACCATTGATGTGCAGCAATTTCTGGAGCTGGACTGTGAGGGTGCCCAGATTGAGCTGGACAAGACACTGCGAGTGACGATGGAGGTGGTGACGACGACTTTAGGTGACGTGGAGAGGGTGGTTTCCGGAGAATCTCTCTGCTTATCTTCTTTGAGGGAGCTTTTGATGAGGAGGAGGGTCGATGAGAACGATGGGAAAAAGGTGCTTCAGATGACCCATTTGTTTATTTTGCTGATGTTGGAAGGTTTTCTGGTGGCGATGTCGTCCACTTATGTTTTTTGCCATTTCTGAGGGTGTTTTCGAACTTCCGCTTCTACGATTAGGGGAGCCTAACTTTGGCGACCCTATATTATTCTTTGGATGCATTCAGCCAATGCTGCTAGCTGACTTTTACTAGGGCCCCGTATCTTCTGGAGGTATTCTTTTTTTTGTGCATTTTCCTTTATGCATTCGCATTTTCAATTCATGCACTTCTTTTTTATTTCTTGAATGCTGATCCTTGTCCTTTGCAGACATAGTTCTACGAGGTGATTGGATTGAATACCCAACTAATTTCTTTGAAGGATGACTCTATGGGGGACTTCTGTTGGATGTTCATGTGGCAGAGGTCTAATCGTCAATCGAAGAAGAACCTTTCTCTGGAGACAGTGTGTCAGATCTTGAATGGCCTAACGAGCGAGCGGGTAAGCATTCTTTTATCTTTGAGACTGTTGTTTTCCTTTGATTATCTTTTATTGATACTGATCCTTCACTTTTGTTGGGGATTTACAGGTGGACTTTTATCCTTGGGGGACGGTCATTCAACACACCGGGGTGACTAGGGGACATGCACAAATGCAACGCCTGCGGGTGCGTGAGTTCGGCTACTCCTGGTATCTTGGGGAAAGTGTAATTCGATAGATTGTGGAGGATGAGTTTGTGGTGCCACCGGCAAGGCCTCCTATGTTCATGAGGCACGTGTGGGAGATGTCTAATGATGCCCGGGTGGCTGCTATGATGGGAGAGCCATACTCTCTATACACTGATATAACAGTGATGTAAGACTATCTGGACTTCGTCTCGAGTTGGCTGATGACCCCTAGCATATATGATGTGATGCTTCTCCCTAAAGAGGGCTCGAGTCATCATGTGTGGTCCTCTCATAACGCAGGTGGTGCGGCTACGTCAGCGGTGGCAGGACAACGTCAGGATCTTCTTTTGTGTGGCAGCATTCCCCTAGTTACAACCTTTGGCGAGCTGATGGGGGGTCGGTACGTTTACAGCATCATCCTCATGCGATGGACCCGGAGGAGTTGGGCCTGACGGAGGTCCTTCGGTCTGCGGTATATCCTTTTTTTTATTTCCTCGATTTCTTTCTTTTTTCTTATATTTGATAGATTTGATCTTTTCTATTCCTCCTCCTAACATATCAGTGTTTCGACCACTTGGCTAAAGGACATTAGGGTCTGGATATCTTCGGCGACTACTCATATTCGTGAGGCGGTTGCAGTCCCTTCTTGTTTGGTGTTGTCTGCCTTGTTCGGGGAAGGGTCAAGCTCTGGAAGTGGGGGAACATCGTCGCGCTGCAGGGGGAAGAGGGTGCGCCGTAGGGATGGAGGATCTTAAGAGAGAAAGAAATTGGGTTCGGGCTGAGTCCCATTGTTTTTCTGTTTTCCTGCAAAATATTAATATAATACAAAAAAATACATGCAAATGAAGAATGAATTTTTTGTTAATTTTCTTGTTTGGTGATTAATGCAGATGTTCTTTTTACTTTGTTGTTGAGACCGTAAAAAGAATTTCAAAAATTAATTTGAGAAGGATTTATTTGAAATGAGATTAATAAAAGCATAAGTATAAAGGGAATTCGGAATTTCCTTAAGATAAAAATTATTTTATTGAGTTTTTTTTATTTATTTTGACAAAAGCAAAAAAAGGGAATTTTCCCAAAATAGGGGGTTGTCGATCGGCATGACTCCCTTCCTGCCTATCGGCTTATCAGTCCAGTCCAATCAATCCAAGGCTCTAATTTTACTTTCTTCAATTGCTTGGTACTTGGTGGGCAAAGTTTTACTCCGATTTCTACAGTTTTTTTGTCCTTTCTTGAGAGTTTCCAAGTATAAATAGTGGTGAATGGGGCTTTCATCCTCACACTTTCATCTTCTTTCTTTTTCACATTCTTACTTACATATTATCTTCAAGATGGCTCTCCCTGGTAGCATTGAGTTTGCCAACTACCTCGAATCCTTGGAAGCAATGTGTTCTTACAATGTCAATTATGACGCCTTCCATAGTGGTGAGTCTCTTTGTGGCCCAATCGGCCCATTGAGTGGAACATGCTGATGGAGGCTGTCGAGTTTTAGTATCCCGAGGATCATGTATTTCGCTTCGAGTTAGATGAGATTTGTCCTACCTACTAGAAATTTTCTACCATGCTGGGGATAAATCCCAGTGTTGCTGCAGCTCTACCTGAGTTTTCCCGTTCTCCTAGGGAATTATTGGCTGGGCTTGTTCATATTTCACCTTCGACAACCAGGCTGTTGGTTACGGGGGGATAATTTCCCTTCCGGTGGTGTTGCAGTCCGTGCATTCGCAGGACGTGGGTGATGCCGGATATACAGGTCCGTCATCCTAGGCATTGTTTCAAAAGTCATATTAGTGACTGAGGATACGCTGTTGGACCCCCAACTGGCTGCTATCATTTCTTTGATGTCTGGTCGAGTGGAAAACCGAGCGTTCGTGTAAATACGCTAGTCATTGTTATCGGCTTCCGACCACAAAAAAAAAAACTTTAACTACACTCTTGCGGAGTATAGTGGCGAGTCTGGGTATCGAATCCACAGGGAATGTTTGATAGATTTTAATTGATTTATTACTTCAAAAAATAAAGTGTAAAAGATGATGATTGAGTGAGAAAGGAAAAAGGGAAAAATAAAGAAGTTAACTAAAACTAATTGGAAAAATTAAGGTAGAGACACAATCCCCCAACCCTAGTGTATTGCAGTTATAATATTAATCGTAAATTTAATCGATTAATTTGACCCAGAATTTAGTACTCCCAAGCATTACGTATATGAGGTTCAAGCTCGCATCATACTTAATCTGAGGATGAGTATATCGGTATCGCGATAGTGACACTCGAATTGCATTCTAAATCATCCCGGTTATCCAGAGGCAAACGAGATATAAAGATCTACAATTGTTGTGTTCCTATGCAATACGGTCGTAATCAATCACTGAATTCAGGGGATTAATGTTATACACATGCAATTAACACATCAGGCTGGGTTCATGTATCCCGACCTTTAAAAACCTAGCCTAACATGAGAAATAATAATAAAAGTGTTGGAAATAAAAGTTACCAAGATTGAAGAACAAGAACATGCAAGAAGAAATCAAAGGTTGAAGAAAAACTTGAAAAGCTCTTGAATTAAAGCTGCAAAATATGTAAATTCTTCTCCTAGATGTTACTACTTGTTATGGAGATTTTACATAAATGAAATCTGAATAAGAGAGTCCTAATGACTAAATATATAGGCTAGAGGTCGTTTGTAAGAGTTCCCAAAACATAAAACTCTTTTGGCTAAAAGATAAGCACAAAATAAAAATCTCGTATCTGCGAATTTATCACACTTAGAAGGCGTGACTAATTTTGTAACGGATCTGGAGCATGCCTAATTTGGTAATGGATCTGGTGCGTGGCAAATGGGCGGACCGGTTCTTTTTTCTCAGCTTCGGTTCGGTTTGGGTCTGACAGCTTTTTTCTTGGATTTCTTCTCAACTTCAAATAGGCATAACTTCTTCACCGTAGCTCGGATTGAGGTGCCGTTTTTTCCAGTGTTCTTGTAATTGAAATCTCTTCAACTTTCCAGTTGGCCCCACCTCCGGAATAAGGTTGTAAAATTACAAAAATGCCCTTCAACTCCCCAATTCTTGGTTTTTTTCACTATTTTGAGTTCTCTTTTCCATCTTTCTTGCACGAAATACCTGTAAAATACATAAGAGATACACAAAATACAAAATACTTGCCAAAAAGGGTTAGTAGCTTAGATATGAGACAAATCCAAGCTATTTACACCGCACGGGATCATAAAAATACCGAAATTAAGGGGATAAATGTGAAGAATTTATGCCTAATCAATGTCATACCATCACAATCTTGCGGCGGTGCTACTAGAGGAGACCTTGAATGTCCTGGATGCCTGGAAGAAGGGTCGTTCTGACTTTCTGAGGGGTAGACCTGTAATGTTATTTATGTGAGTGTAAGAGAGGTTTCGTATGGCGGTCCGTCCTGAGTATCCTTTGTTGGCAGTGCCAAATTTCTTATCGCGCTATTTCATTAGCATAGGGATGGACATTGAGAGTTGGGGGAACTGGTTTGTAGAGTACGAGGCTGGAGGCCTACGATGGTTTGTGCCTTGGTGGGTGGACCTTCTTCCCATTCTAGAGCTCGGGGAGTACCAATATGTCTGATTAGTAGGCCTCAGACAGACCTCTTTCTACTTTCCCTAACGGCTGCTGCGCCAATTTGGTTGGGAGCAAATCGTGCCACCGTGAACACCGAAGTTCCTTCCTGTGGAGGACCTGACAGAGCGTATACGCATGCAGCTTGGTTCTCTATGGGAGAATCGTTATCCATCGACCTGTCCTTCTCATTCTATTGGGAGAGTCTAGCATGTCTCCGAGGATTACATGAAGTGGTTGTGGAAGAAAGTAGTGGCCAAGATGCTGGCTGTGGAGACTGGTCAAAGGTGGTTTGCCATATCTGACGCCATGGAGGGAGGCATTGTGGTCTTCCCCAAGCAAGTCTGGGCTTATCATTCTATGGAGCGTCTGCGATACTCTATACAGGCAGGTGAGGTTTGGGGAGCCCAGGATGCAGGTGATGATGGTGTTGGTTCCTGTGGCAGCTGCGGGTCGGGTTTGTGAAGCTCTTTGTAATAGGTGTGGTTTTGCGCTTTGTGGGAATAATTGGAGGGTGATTTTCAGGAGTAGTTGGTCTTGTTATTATCTGTTTTTTTTTAATTTTTAGGGAGGTAGGTGTAGTGCTGGCAAGGGAAGTCATTTGACTCCTTACGTCGATGTAATCGTACGAAAATTTTAGATAATGAAATAAAGAAGTTTGTGATCATCTAGTTATGCCTCTTGATGACTTTTTTCATTTTGAACTATTTATACTTATCGCTAAGGCATACATAATCCTTTTGTTCATGTATATGTTAAAATGAACTGTCGTTCTCGGGGATAAGAAAAGAATAGCATTTTGTGAAAATGAAAGGGGTCGCACTCATGTGAAGTGATGAGATGCCTACGTACCTCGGATGGTTTTTTGAAAAAATTTGAAATTCATTTTTTAAAAATGTTTTTAAAGGATTAGGCCCACATAGTTCTCGGTAGGGAGAAATGAAGAGCTTTTTTTTTAGAATAGAATAGAAGGGAGATGAGAAGAGTTGTAGCGCGCTGAGATTTCGGACTAGGGGTAAAATTTCTTGAGGCGGTCCAGGTTGACCGAACGCGCCATTTCTTCTCCATCGAGGTCAATGAGCACAGCGGCACCGCCTGACAGGATCTTCTTCACAATGTAGGGGCCGCTCCAATTGGGCTTGAATTTCCCTTTGGGGTCCCAGATGGGCTCTATGATTTCTTTGAGGGCTAAGTCCCCTTCTCAAACACCGCGGTCCTTGACTCTCTTATTGAATGATCACGCTATACGACGATGGTAACCTTGTATGTGATATAGAGCCTTCAGCCTCCGTTCGTCTAGGAGGGATAACTCATCAAGACGGCCTTAGTACCAGTCTTCTTCGTTGACCTTGATGTTAAGAATGACGTGCGACGAAGGTATTTCCAGCTCAACGGGTAGGATGACTTTTATGCCGTAGACTGGAAAGTAAGGGGTAGCACCAATAGAGGTTTGAACTAAAGTACGGTAGCCCAGAGGACGTAAGGGATCCTGTCGGCCCAATCCCGACAACTCTTGGTCATCTTATTGATGATAGCTTTGAGATTCTTATTGGCTACCTCGATTGCCCCGATGGTTTGAGGTCGGTATAGAGAGGATTTGTGTCTTTGAATTCCATACTCGTTGACCACTTTCGTAACTTCAGCCTCAAAATATCGCCCATTGTTTGATAACATCTCGTGGCAGATGATGTTTTTCTTGATGAATTTGTCCACTTTCTTAGCATTCAGAAATGCATATGACTCGGCTTCGACCCATTTGGTGAAGTAGTCAATAGCGATTAGGATGAACTCATGCCCATTGGATGCTTTTGATGTAACTTTCCCTATGATGTCGATGACCCATGTGGAAAATGGCCAAGGAGAGGTCATGTTGTACAATTCTTGGAGAGGCAAATGTTGTAGCTAGGAGAACTGTTGGCACTTGAGACATCTTCGAAAGTAGGCTATGCAGTCCTAAACCATGGTAGTCCAGTAGTATCCCTGTCGAATGATCTTTTTGGCGAGCATATGGCCATTCATGTAGGGTTCGCATTCCCCGTTGTGGATTTTCTGCATCATTTCTTCAATGTTAGCCCCTGAGATATAGTGTAAATGGGTTCCATCAATGTTTCTCTTAAACAGTGCTTTATCACAGACAATGTACTGGGCGGCTAGTCTACAGAGAGTTGATCGGGCTTTTCTGGTTAGCTCCTTAGGGATGCCTACCATGTTTGAGGAGGCATCAAATATCACAGTACCAGCAATCAACTATTTCAGGTTCTTCCTCCGTGCTGAGCTCGATGTGGTAGCAGTGGGTTGGTTTGTCTCATTTTTGGACAAGGAAATGGACCATGGTTATACCTTCGGGCATGTCAATCATGGAGGCTAAGATGGCAAGGGCATCGGCCAGGATATTTTTTGCTCGGGGGAGATAGTGGAAGGTTATTTCTTGGAATTAGGAAGCTAGTTCTTCAAGGTGGGCATGGAAGGGTAAGAGTTTCTCATCCTTGACTTTCCATTTCCTAAGGACTTAACCGATGATGAGAGCTAAATCCTTATAGACATAGAGGTATCGAATTCCTTTTTAGAGGGAAACTTTGAGGCCTACTATGCACACCTCGTATCCAGTCATATTATTAGTGCAGGGGAAATCCAATTTGATGGCAATGGGAGTGTGGGAGTCATCAGGGGAAA
Source organism: Sambucus nigra (assembly GCA_949130495.1). NCBI lineage: Eukaryota > Viridiplantae > Streptophyta > Magnoliopsida > Dipsacales > Adoxaceae > Sambucus > Sambucus nigra. The sequence goes on along the minus strand of OX422221.1, from coordinate 239,173,139 downwards.
TTTGGAGATTCCAATTCCATATCCTTTTTATTAGCAGCACTGTTAAAGAACATTTTCCATCAAAGATCTTCTTGGGAGGCACAAAGGATATTCTTTTTTGGTAATTCGAAAATCCAGACATCGGCTTCATCCATAGGGTAGTCAGCAAGGTAGTTAGAGATGGCTCTTCCTTTCATGGCTTTCTGTGTGACATAAGTGATATCAAACTTGTCTAGAAGCATCAACCAACGGGCTAGTCGGCTGGATGGGACAGGCTTCTCGAGAAGGAACTTGATGGGATTCATTCGAGATAAGAGTCTGATGGGGAAGTCGAGCATATAGTGCCATAAGTTTTGGGTAACCCAGATAAGATCGACACATGATTTTTCCAAGGCGGTGTATTTAACTTCGTAATCGACCAATTTTTTACTGGCATAGTAGATGGATTTCTCTTTGTGGGTTTCTTCAAGGTATTGGGATATCAATGCCCCTGATGCAGTATCGATCATGGTTAGGTATAGGAGTAGGGGAAGACCAGGCTATGGTGTCATGAGCATCGGAGGTTGGGTTAGGTATTGTTTAATTCAGTCGAAGGTTTCTTGGTAACCTTCGTTCAATTGGCTGATGAATCGACTGATGTAATGTACTTTCTCAAGGAATCTTTGGACTTCTTTCTCCGTTTGGGGAGGTGGCATCTTAAGTATGGCTTTCATCTTAACAGGATCTGCTTTTATACCTTTCTCACTGGCCATGAATCCCAAGAGTTTCCCTTTGGTAACTCCAAAGACACATTTTTATGGGTTAAGCCGCATTTGGTATTGTCACGGTTGTTCAAAGAATTTTCGGAGAGCGGGAAAATAACTTTATCTAGTCTTGGACTTGATAATCATGTCATCCACATATACCTCGACTTCCTTGTGTGTAAGATCATGCAGAATGGTTGTGGCAGCCCTTTGGTATGTAACCCCTGCATTTTTTAGACCAAATGACATGACAGTGTAGTAAAAGGTTCCCCAAGGGGTGATGAATGCAGTTTTCTCTTAATGATCAGGGTGCATCTTGATCTGATTATATCTGGCAAACTCATCGATGAATGACTTGAGAGAGTGACTGGCAGTGTTGTCGATAATCATATTGATGTTGGGTAGCGGGTAATCATCCTTCGGAGAGGCCTTGTTCAAGTCTCGATAGTCGACACACATGCGGACCATTCCTCCTGATTTAGACACGGGTATGATATTGGCTAGCCATGTAGGATATTTAATTACTCAAATGAAGCCCACGTTCAATTGCTTAACTACTTCTTCTTTTACTCTGAGTGACCGTTCGGTACGGAGCTTTCGCAGCTTCCATTTTACTGGTTTACATTCTGGGAGAGTTAGAATCTTATGATGTACTATCTTAGGGTCAATTTTGGGCATATCATCATAGGACCATGCGAAGACATCCATGAATTCCTTCAGTATCTCTTCGAGTTGCGTGCGCTCATGCTCATCAAGGGTAGACCTTATTTTAATCTTGCGCATTTGGCTACTAGAATCGAGATTAATATCAATAGTTTCATCTTCATTAAATTGAACACGGTTATGTTATTTATTATTAACCTTATTTCGATCAGTTAAGAATTATTCATTGGCAAAGTCATCATCATCAAGAGTTTGATTAGAATCAAGACAATTAATGTAAAGCACAACAAGATACTCAAAATCTTCATTTATTTCATTGATAGGAAAACATCATTGAGAACCTCATTATAAGAGGTCTCGATTACATCAGAGTGAGAGGAAACAACTAAGGGGAAAGGGGATAAACATCAGGGTTAGGTTGAATATCAGTAGGTGGCACAGGTGCATCATGCCAGTTAAGAAGAGGTATATCAGCATCTTTGAGGAGGTAGGATAGATTGGATGATGTAGTCCCTGAGTGGATCATGTAGAGTGCCAGCCCCAGTGTCTACAAGTTAAAATAGTCCTCAGAGTCGATGTCCTCAGAATCACTGATATCAGCTATGGTATCTCTAGTGAATGGTTATATACAGTGCTGGGAAGTGTCACTGTAAGGACATTTTTATCATGTCCATTATCTTAATGTTTTGTATGTCGTACGCCATTACATTTGGCACGTCTCTGCTTGATCACATGTGACGGCCTCAATCCGAATTTCGGGAATCAAGCATCCTGCTCCTCCATCATGTGTCCTACATCGGCCCCAACGACTTCAAGTTCCATGATTTTAGGGACTAAATACAAGTGGTACGGAAGTGAAGTCAAAACAGTGAAATATGGCTCGATATGAATGTTCAAGGGAAATTGGGTAATTGAACAGCCACTGACTGGAGAATAGGTCAACTGGAAAGTTGAAGAGCTTGCCGCAACAAAGATACTGGAAGAAACAGCACCTCAATCCAAGCTACGGTGAAGAAGTTATGGTCCTTTGAAGATGGAGAAAATTCCAAGAAGGAATCAGGATTTACAGAAGCCGGACCGGTCCGCCTCTAATTAAAAAGAACCGATCCGCCAGCGAACCGATCCGCCTAGTCCCGGACCGGTCCGCCTTGCATTGGCCAGTGGACCCCGGATCGAATGAGAACCGAATCTGCTTCAAATAAAACGAACCGGTCTGCCATCGGACCGATCCGCCTAAGGCCCGGACCGGTCCGCCCTGGATAACCACGAACAGATCGTGTGCAGATTTTTAGGGCAAATGTATTCTTATTTATATCACGATCGGGGAGTTGGTTTTCTTAAGACTTATACACGATTTTCTGAGTTCCATAACTCTTAAGTCTTCATGGTATTTGAGTCCATTGATTCATACCCTTGATTCACACAAATTTCATACATTTGTGAGTCACTTTTGGTAACCCTAGAACACCATTGTTGTTCAACCCTTTGTGAAGTGGACCGCTTCTTCCTCTTCATTGCAGCCCTACTGGACAGGGATAATTCCAGCCGCCAGCCCTACTGGAAAGGGTTTCTTCCAGCCGCGACTACAGAATCCGATACCCGAGGGTAATTCTTAGTCAACCTGTATTTCATTGTAATCCGATTGTAAACCGTCTTTTACAAATTATAGTGATATACAAATGGTTTTGCCCCTGTGGGGGATTTTTTCCTTAAACTTTGTGTGTTGAATATCTTGTGCATGATTTCATATTGTTTCAATCACACCTAGTTGCATGATTAGGGTTAATTTGGGTTAAAAAGGTGTTTATTATATTATTTCTTATTTGAACGCAAGCGCCAACTCTTTCAAATTGGTATCAGAGCAGGTTACGCTATCTTGTTGCGTATTCCTAACTTCCGCAAAATTTTTCTAAAGATATCAATTTCTGAAATAAATTGATTTTTGAAAAAGTGCGTGTTCAAATGGAGAAGTTATATAATCAGATGCCTATTTTTGACGGGTCTAATTATGCCTACTGGAAAGCTCGTATGAAATCGATTTTAAAATCTATTGACGAGCGTGTTTGGCTGCTTTGCAAAAATGGTTGGACTCCTCCCACGGTCACTGTTAATAACATCACCACTTTAAAACCCGTGTCAGCCTGGACTGAAGATGATTATAAATTGTCCAATTTTAATTCCCGTGATCTGAGTGCTATTTCTGGAGCTGTCTCTCCTGATGAGTTTCGTCGAATTATGACGTGCACCACGTCTAAAGAGGCTTGGGATGTTTTGAAATTGACACATGAGGGTACGAACGCGGTTAAAGAGTCAAAATTACAAAATTTGGCCACCCAATTTGAGACTATCACCATGTCTGAGTCCAAATGCTTTGATGATTTTTATGCACGATTGTCGGACATTGTTAACACATGTTTTAATTTGGGTGAGGTAATTGATAACACGCATGTCGTTAAAAAGATTTTGAGATCTCTCCCAAAACGCTTTATTCCTAAAGTCACTGTTTTGAACTCTTTGGGAAATTTGAAATCACTTAAGTTGGAAGAACTTGTAGGAGATCTTCAAACCTATGAGATTGACATGTTTCCCAAAACCATTAAGGCTAAGGATAATGGGATTGCTTTAAAGACTTATTTTCAGAAAAAGAAAGAAAAAGTTTTTGAATCCAAGTCTGAGTGTGATTTTGACTTAGATGACTTGGCCCTGTTTGCAAAAAATTTCAAAAGAATTCTCAAATTCAAGAAAAGTGGAAATTTCAACGATAAAAGGAATTTTGAGAAAAATACTTTTGAAAAGAAAAATGAGAAAGAGTTCAAAGAAGATTTCAAAAAACCTCCTAAAAGGGACAGTGAGAAATGTTTTGAATGTGAGGGTAAGGGTCATAGAGCGTTTGAGTGTGCCAATCGTCTGAATAAAGAGAAAGGGAAAGCTGTCCTAAATGCTACCCTTAGTGACGACAGTGAGGTCGAGTCGGTGAACTCGGGAGATGAGTCACCGCATGAGCATAACTTCACCGCGTTCATGGCGTGTCATGCGAGTACTCCTAGTGCATCTCACGAAGATGAGGATGCTACTTCACAGGGACACCTCGACAGCGAGAGAGAAGAGAGTGAGGGAGAGGATGAGGAAAGTAAGAGCGAGTGTGATCTTCAACGCGCCTACGCTGAGTTGTACTCTGAGTCTTTTGAAACCAAGAAGCGTAATAATGCTTTAACTCTTAGGATCACCGCCTTAAAGAGAGATTTAAGATTGTTTGGAGAAAGAGAGAGTTGTGATGAGAATGGAAAAGAAAGAAAGAAATATCTTGAGAAGATAAGATGTTTTGAGTGCGATGGGATAGGGCACAAGAAATTTGAGTGTCCCACTAGACTTAAGAGAGAGGGCAAGAAAGTTGCTATGCCCACTGCTCTAAGTGATAGTGAGGGTGATATTGGTGATGATAGGTTGATCCAAAATGCCTTTAGAAAGTTGTTTATCGAGACCATGGAAACAAAAAGGTCTAATACGATCCTAGGTCTTCGATTTGGTGAGTTGAAGGGAGAGAATGATGAGCTTAAAAGGGAAAAAGGTGACTTGACCAACATGGTGTCGAGTCTGACGACATGTGTGTCCCATCTTGAGGATGATCTCAAACAAGCACGGGAAGTTCAAGTCACATTAGAGAATTCACCCGAGCCTATATCCACCATTGTGAGTGAGTCCCATGGGAGTCCGTCTAGGAATGTTCATCCCAAAATTGTTGATAAATTTCTTCCTAGACCGGTTTATGTTTGCTCCTACTGCAAGAAGCGAGGACATCTTAGGGAATTTTGTTCTAAGTTGGGTTTTGTGCCATATCATGCCACTTCACATATTCATGCACATGCACCCACTCATGATACTTTGCCTGCTCACTTTGATAGAGAGTTTGCACATATTCGCGAGCAAGTGAAGTTTTTGATCAAGACTACACATGATCTAGTGGAGTTGGTTCAAAAGATGCCTCCATCTTTAGAAAACTCCACCGTTACTCCCGGTTGAGATCTAGTCTTGATTGCTAGCATACGTTGTTTATCATGTCATTTTTTAAACCTATTGCTAGCATGTATCATTAGTTAGTTTTTCATTTTTTTTTAAAAAAAAATATAACAAAAAGATTTTCTTTTAAGAAAAATTTTGAGAAAAAGCACAAAAAGATTTTATTTTGATAAAATTTTTGAAAAATTGAAAAAGAGATTTGTCTTTTATGGATGAGCATTTAAGATAGCCAAGTCACAACCTCATTCCATATATCCATGTGACTGATTGATAGAGATTTGAGAGGCTACATCATTTCATCCATGTGCTTAACATTGATTGGAGTCCTTGAGATGTAATTAGTGATATCTTCCTACATGTTTGACTCCTATATTCTTCATTGCACACATGCACGGCTATATTTGATTATTGCACTTGTCAATCTCATGTTGGCATCCTGTCTATACAATGTATAAAATGCGATAAAACTTGACAAGATTGGATTGCATGTAAAAACCGTTTTGGTGAGACTGTGTGATATTTTGCATAACGGGGAGGGGCTGCGAAAGTTGATTCTTATCCTTTGCGCAAAAGCCACCGTTAAAAAGGACCTAAAAAATGGAGGAATTTTAATATCCGAGGTCCTAAGAGGTTAAAAGAGCCCTAAAAAATTGATAAGGCAATAAAAAGCAATTCATGCCAAATATGGGTCATTTAGGTTTCACCATCAATTCTCCAAAGTTTGAGAATTTCGTATACCTCTATTCAAAATATAAATCTGAGGGAGTTTGGTTGGAGATTGATAACGGGTTTGCACTTCCTTGAAAGTCCTGAAAAAGCATGAAAATCATTTTGGACGTTATTGGTGTAGAAATCACGTTGAGCTTTGATTTGTAGATTTGATATAGTCAATATCTTATATTTCCAATCTTTTACACCAAAGGAAGCATTTGAGTTCATTCGTTAGGAATATCCAATATTCATCGTGCACATATGTCATGTTTGTATGCATTGATTTTCCTATCGAATTTGATCACACCCATTCATTTACGCCATCACCGACTTGGTTGTTTTATGTTCATTCATGGTGTGATTTTATGCCTTGTGTCACCCAGGTTCTTGATTGCTTGATTTATTTCTCTCATTTGTCTATTTGGGGACATCATAAAAAGGGGGAGAATGAATTATCTGGTTATGGGGGAGTTTTGAAATTTTGAAAAATTGATATATATGCTTATGTTTATCTCAGTTCAAACTCGATACGTCACTTGGTATTTTCTTTGTCTCATGTGTGTAGGTACATCTTTTGATAATCCCATGTTGCACACCCTGATGAGAAAAGATTTCAGATTCCTGAAGATTTGAAGAACAAACGATGAAGACTTATTCATTTGTATCTTTCCAGTTTTGGGTTCATGGAAGGGTAGATTTGTATAGGCAATTTGTTATTTGATATTCGGATGTTGGTTTTTATATATGTACCGGCATAGACATAGGGGAAGATTTGTAAGGACATTTTTATCATGTCCGTTATCTTAATGTTTTGTATGTCGTACGCCGTTACATTTGGCACGTCTCTGCTTGATCACATGTGACGGCCTCAATCCGAATTTCGGGAATCAAGCATCCTGCTCCTCCATCATGTGTCCTACATCGGCCCCAACGACTTCAAGTTCCATGATTTTAGGGACTAAATACAAGTGGTACGGAAGTGAAGTCAAAACAGTGAAATATGGCTCGATATGAATGTTCAAGGGCAATTGGGTAATTGAACAGCCACCGACTGGAGAATAGGTCAACTGGAAAGTTGAATATCTTGCCGCAACAAAGATACTCGAAGAAACGGCACCTCAATCCAAGCTACGGTGAAGAAGTTATGGTCCTTTGAAGATGGAGAAAATTCCAAGAAGGAATCAGGATTTACAGAAGCCGGACCGGTCCGCCTCTAATTAAAAAGAACCGATCCGCCAGCGAACCGATCCGCCTAGTCCCGGACCGATCCGCCTTGCATTGGCCAGTGGACCCCGGATCGAATGAGAACCGAATCTGCTTCAAATAAAACGAACCGGTCTGCCATCGGACCGATCCGCCTAAGGCCCGGACCGGTCCGCCCTGGATAACCACGAACAGATCGTGTGCAGATTTTTAGGGCAAATGTATTCTTATTTATATCACGATCGGGGAGTTGGTTTTCTTAAGACTTATACACGATTTTCTGAGTTCCATAACTCTTAAGTCTTCATGGTATTTGAGTCCATTGATTAATACCCTTGATTCACACAAATTTCATACATTTGTGAGTCACTTTTGGTAACCCTGGAACACCATTGTTGTTCAACCCTTTGTGAAGTGGACCGCTTCTTCCTCTTCATTGCAGCCCTACTGGACAGGGATAGTTCCAGCCGCCAGCCCTACTGGAAAGGGTTTCTTCCAGCTGCGACTACAGAATCCGATACCCGAGGGTAATTCTTAGTCAACCTGTATTTCATTGTAATCCGATTGTAAACCGTCTTTTACAAATTATAGTGATATACAAATGGTTTTGCCCCTGTGGGGGATTTTTTCCTTAAACTTTGTGTGTTGAATATCTTGTGCATGATTTCATATTGTTTCAATCACACCTAGTTGCATGATTAGGGTTAATTTGGGTTAAAAAGGTGTTTATTATATTATTTCTTATTTGAACGCAAGCGCCAACTCTTTCAGTCACCCCCGAGTAGCTATCTTAAAAAAAGATGTCTAGTCCTGGTTTCATCTTCTTGTCTATAGGGTCATACCAAGGTTCAGGGAAGCCGGAGAAGGGGAAATCTTCACCTTCTTTGATGAATCTTCCATTTAGGGAATCTCCCGAGATAGTTCTAGTGCATTCTAATGTAACAACCCGCGTAATTTTTGGGGTATTTTCAAAATAAAGAGGAAACATAAATTTTAAGATAAAATTATTTTTATTGCTCAAACTTGTTGGTTATTATTTTTAAAGGCGAGAATTTCAAACGTTTTCGAAAACGAAGTTAAAACGGATTTTATATTGATTTTATAATATTTTGCCTTATAGGCATTTTTTTAGGCGAACTGCCAATTTTCCTGGGCGATCGATCGATCGACGCCTGGGGATCGATCGATCGACCCCAACAGAAAACGTGCGCAGCAAGCAGTTTTTAGAGTTTGATTTATTTATAACTCTTTTGGTTTTGCCTTATAAAATAAGGTCGTGGGTGACCCTTTTTGGTACAACTTTTTGGCAGCAAACATATTTTTAATTCATCTCTTTTATACACAAACAAGCCCTTTGATTTATGCATTCAACCTTAGGTTTTTGGAGGTGTTCTTGGGGCTGTTTTGAGGTTGTTCTTGGAGGAACTTTTGGTGATCTTTGGAGCAGATTTTTGGTGGTTTTTCTGCGTTTCTGGGCAGAATTATTGATGGTATCTTTTGGTGGTTTGAGGTATGGGGTTTTACACAATATGCTCCTTAATCTCGTGAGTGTTATTCCCTTTGTTTTCTTGTGATTATTGACTCATATTTGAATTGATAAATTCATTTGGAAATATGGAAATATTTGTTGGAATCTAATTTCAATTCATGTGGTATTATATTTGGTGTTGAGCATGTTGTCATGAGATTTTAATATGGCACTGAAGTTGGGCACCCGCCAATATTCCTTTTTTCGGATATGCTAGAAAAATGCATAGGCGCGGTACGGTGGTGAGGCCTGGTGACCCAGTTAATGTGTTGTTGAGATATTATATTGATAAAAATGCTTGAGATTCGCATTTGATTTGAATATTTGTACTCATATTTTTACGCTTTATTCACCGCTTATATATATTGAGCATCTTTCCTGTCGTATTGTGTACTTTCCCATATTTTCTTTTAGTGACAGGTTAGCGCGGATTTTGGGCGCTTTGGATTGTTTTGGGAAGATTTTTGAGAATACAAGTGGAGAAGATTGTATTTATTTTTATAGAGCATTGGAGATTTGTATTTATTTTGTTTAGAGTTAGATGTTGTATTTTTTTATTCGAGAGACTTGTTGTTTTAATTGAAGAGATTTGAGATTAGTTGTTTCTCTTGTTTTATTGTGGGAATTAGATGCTCTAAACCTTGTTATTTATGGATTTAAATTAGTTTTATCGATGAGTAGCGGTCCGTTCGCTCTCCCTGCATGGGTGGGGTGTTTCATCTAACTTTCTCTTCAGTCGAGGCTGACGGATCAATCTGAGTTCTTCTTCTGATGGTTGATATCCCAAGCCATAGGGAGGAAATGCCTCCTTCAACACAATAGGTTCAGTTATACCTTGTTGTCTTTGCCTTAGCCCCATTCCGGGCATGAAGTGCATAATTTTAAACATTTGGATTACATTGATGTTTCCATGAGGATCGTATTCTGGACAAACCCTATCTTTGAAGTTGTCTCCTATTGAGAGTAGGAGTGGTTCGACGTGGAAGCCTGATAGTAGCATATCGTTCACCCCATGTTGTATCTCGAGTACCGAATTATTAGTGCTTGCATTCTCAGTGTTTTCACTATCTCCCAAGATGGTGATAACTTATCCATTGGCAAAGAATATCAAGTTGTGATGAAGGGAAGAAGACACCCTTTGATGTTGTGTAGCCACGGTCGTCCGAGCAGCAGATTAAAATAGGCTAGGATATCGATGACTTGGAATTCAGCAATAGGATTTATAGGGCCAGCCCCTATTGCTAGTTTGATATATCCCATTACTTTTCGGCGGGTGTTGTCATAGGCACGTAAGGCAACAAAGGTTGGAGCAAAGTCGCTCACTTTTAATCCCAGGCAATTGAGGGTTCTTAAAGGGAAAACATTCAGAGTTGATCCATTGTCGACGAGTGAGAAGGGGACAGTTTTCCCTGTAACTTCAACAGAGATATTAAGAGCATGATTGTGGTTGGGACTAGTCTTAGGAATTTCCTCTTCGAAGAATGAGAGCATTCGAGTAGAGGTCAAGGATCTAACTAAGTTCACTGCTTCTTCTAGTGTGATTGAGGGAGGAACTGTGGGTCCTGTGAGTAGCTTGATTAGGGCTTTTCGGCGTAGTTGGGAAGACATGAAAAGTCCCCATAGAGTGATGTTAGCTTGGGTCTTCTTCAGTTGATCAAGGACCTTACTTTCTTCAAGAGTCATTTTTGGCATAGGTAGATTCTCAACACCTTTCCCTTTATCGCTTGCTGATGGTTGTAAGTTTGGGATCTGGTAATGTCTCCCTGACCTGGTCATGTAGTTAACGAAAGAGGGGAAAAATAGAAAACCTATTTATTTATCGATGTCGGGTTTCTCAGCTACCTGATTGATCTCTCCTAGCAGCTCCTCAAATGATATCATTTCGCATAGGTTGGCTATCAGACTAGTCTTTCTTAAATCTAGCTCTTCATCTGAATCATCGGAATCGTCCCCCCATCTGGTGGAAACGATATTGTATTTCCATGCAAAGTCAATATACTCTACAACTTTTATGGCCTCTTCGTTTAATTCTTCCCATTCGACAGGGAAATGCAAGACTAAAGGGACCAGGTGCCTTTGTAATTTCAAAGCATCGAGCAGCTCGAATATGTTAAAAATATCACCAGTTTATCGAAACAAATCTACCATGATCTGGAATAGGTCATCTAGACTGACTTCGTCGATTATTACTACCCAGTTGTTCGACTCTCGGGTCCATTTTCGAGATTCTAAAAACATCCCACTGAATCTCTAACAGTGGATGGTCATCTGGGAGGCCAATTTCAGCCCAAACTCTTGGAGTTAGTTCAAAACTTCTGATAATTCCAAATTTTTACCCCCAGAACGGGTACGAATAGCGATGCATGCTCTAGTGAGGAGTGATAAGGTTCAATTGACAAGGCTTGTAGGGTGTAAGAGAAAATAGGGGCATGTTTGGAGAGGTTTAGGATTGTATATGGGTATGACTGGTGGTTTACTTAGCATGATTTGGGTGGATGGGTCGAGTTCTGAGTCTTCTTCTAGAAATATGGCATTTTCATGATTCGGGAGTGGATTATGGATAGTGTTTGGTTTAGGATTAGCTGGTGGGGCGATGATACCCCGATCAATCAGACTTTGGATCGTGTTTTGGAGATGGAAACATTGGTCGGTGGTATGGTCAGCAGTTTGGTGAAAGTCACAATGGGCATCAGGTTTGAAATTTTTTGGAAGTGGATTTGGTAATGGACGAGGGTCCAAGGGTTTGATCAGGTTTCAGTTCAAGAGAGCCTGGTAGACTTTGGAGAGAGGAGTGTGAAGCTCGGTATATTCCTTCCGAATTGGGTTTAGGCGACTTTTCGATGCCTACGAAGCGGCAGGCTGAGTGATGTTATTGATAGTATAAATTGTGGTACTAGCAGGCTTTTCAAACTTTATAAGAGAAAATTGTCCAGAGATTTTCTTCGATTCAACTTATGTCTTGGCAAGACCTTCTTTGATTTATACTCCTACTTCTCGGAGGGCTCGAGGGTGAGGGTAGTACTGTCCTCCCATTGTTGCTCGATCATGGGTAGGAAGTTCTTCTTCATAATGCTGACTTGTTCTTTTTCGAAAGGCTGATTGGTCATGGTAGCTTCTTTTTCTCTCCATCTTGCTATGAAGTTGCTGACTGATTCCCCAGGATTCTATTTAAGTATCTCTAAGTCACGGCGGGTAACCTCTAACTCCTCGTTGTACTTGTACTGTGACATGAACTCACGGGCAACATCTTCCCAACTACGGATTCTGGATTCTTCAAGGGATAGGAACCAATGGAGGGCATTATCTTTCAAAGTCTGTTAAAACATCTGATCCATTATTTCTTCGGAAGCCCCTATGAGAGTCATGGCCCGGTGATAGCTATGAAGATGAAAGATCAGGGATCCACTGCTTCCAAACTTCTCGATATTGGGAATCTTGAATTTTTCTAGTAACCTATCTTTAGGATAGGGAGACATGTGGGTGTAGTCCATATAGTTTCCAAAGATTCTGACCGGGTCAAATTTCTTGGTCAGCATCTTGTGGTCTTCCTTGACCTTGTTCAGTTCTTCCTCTTTTAGATCAATAGTTACGGGTAAATTAGACCCTGTCTGAGCAAGGTTTGGTATGTAAAGCTAGATTGGTGGTGGCCTATTAGTAGGAGGAGCACTTGGAGCATGATAGTATTCTCCAGGAACCCAAATAGGCTCCGGTGCAGGCGAACCCATGGCGCGAGGGAAAATAACCTCAGTATCTTCGGGGACACGGACCCAATTTCTTTGCATCTCATGAACCTCGATTTGGAGGTTGTCAAATTTGGCAGTGAGTTGAGCCAGAACCGTCAATAAATCCAGTTGTACATTCGACACTTAATCTATGTTCTCCATGGAAGGCGGGTGAGTCTCAAACTAGGAGGAAGTAAGGGGACTGACAGAACTTCGGGGAGATTCGACTGAAGACCGAAGTTAATAGGGAGCCAGGCCAAGGGTATGTAATCGACCTGAGAAAGAGAAAAATTGGAATTTACTTTCCAAAAAGAAAAAGGGGAATTTGTTATTTTTGGAAAATGAGGAAAATATTTTTGACATTTTTGATAAAAGAGGGAGAAATGTTTTTAGACACTTTTTTGGACAAAGAGATAGGAAAAGATGAGAGACGGGTCTTAGCATGATTATTATGTTTATTAGGTTCTCACTTGTATTAAGTTTACCTAAATGCAAAATGCAGTGCGGGACGGGACCCGAGCCTGGAAAAATTGGGTTTGCAACATATGTAAAGCTATGGTTGGACTTGTAACCAGGCTTACGGCCAGGATCTCGTTTTAAAAATTGCACGAAAATTTGGGCGACTAACCGACTCGGAATTTTGGTAGAATTTCGGGTCGAAACCGACAATCTAACATGTGTATCCTAGGCTTGACACCTATATGCGGGTGTACAGTTGGTTGGGTGAATTGGAAAGGGTTCCCCCTTTGGCATGACTTCCATGATGTACGTCTTGCTTTTGAGGGCAATTGGTATCTGTGGACAAGACATTTGATATACGTGAGTGTATGTGAATTGCCTCACTATATACATCATGGGGACGGTACGTGTGAGAGAAAAGTCGATATACTCGACGTATGTGAATGAGTTCCCTACAATATACCTCCTGTCATGACGTCGGTCAAGTAGTACGATGTGGGGAAACCGTTCAATATACATCAAAGATACTTAGCTAATGGAAGGTGAGAGTCATATCGCTTAGGCTAACTGCAACCTGTCGAACCAGTGCCCATCACGAAGTGACTTTCCAGTTACGGGACAAAATTTGGTCAATATCAATGCTCTTTGGTAATGTTGTGTGAATCGAGAATGATTTTTTTATTAGTATCTTATAGAGAGAGTGTATTTTTCTTGATACAAGTACCAATCGTAAAGTTATACTAAGCATGGGTCAGTGATGTGTAACTATCTACAAGTGAGTGTATGATAAGTGAGCATGGATATATACAAGTGGAGGTGTGTGTTGGTGACACCTAAGCATGGATTTCTAAGTGATGTGTGGAACATGTGGATATACGTGATCCTAGGTGCACGTGGTGTGAAGTGTACATGGAGAGTCTTCTACAAGTGTGTGAATAGTAGCATAAGCATGATGTACATATGAATAATAAAGGGGAACACGAAAATAGGGGGATATATAAGAAAATAAAACACCCATGTAAACAGAGTCTAGCCCTCTTAAAAATAGTCCCCAGCGGAGTCGCCACTGTGGCCATCCCGGGCGGGGGCGTGGCATTCGTTCCGGGGGGAAAGAGGAGGTTCCCTCGAGAAATAACTGCTCCGTGGTCTTACATCCCTCTCTTCGAAAGGTGCTTCGTGTAATACCCCTCATTTTTATGATATTAAATAATTATGGGATTAATTATTATTGTTGGATTAATTAAATTACAAAGGTCGGGAAATTTAATTGTTAATTAATCCAAATTTAAAATAATTATTAACTAGCATGCCAAGGGTTAATACTTATTGATGGAAATCATTGGTTATTACTGTGAGTAAATATAATATGTAATTATATAATTTTTATAAATTATTGGAGTGCGAAATACGACAGTTTGGTAATTTAAGTCAGGACGCACGTGTGAGTCGTGTCGGGACTAATTGTATTAAATAAAAAGATAAATTATTTTTGTACAACTCCTATGGTAATTTTGATTGTGCCACTGAGTCCGTAAGGGTTGAGATAATCAGAAAACTCTACCCGAGCATTTTATTTGGACTTCGGGGTAATTTTAGGCCTAACCGGTACCCCGTAGGGGTATTTTTGTCCTTTGGAATTTTGAAGTAATAATATGGACGAAAATTAAGAAATTAAATAAGGAGGTATATGGGTTAGTGGGGATTTATCAGCTCTAAACCTACGTGATAGAAAAGAGAGAGGCACAGAGGAAGGAAAAAGAAGCTATTGGTGTTCTTGGTGCCTAACTCAAGAACACACACTAAAAACTATACCAAAGTGTAGATCGCTAGATAAGGAACGCACTCATACCTATATCAATAGCGGATCAGACCGTCGAAATTAAGGCAAGTGTTTAATACTTGCAATTTATAGTAATAAACATGTTCATATTGGTGTAGGTAGATAATATTCACCTTTGATATATGAGTCTTGATGAAATTGGAGATTTAAGGGTATGAATTGAAATCTGAAAAACGAATTAGGATGAATCCCTCATGTTGATAGGCTAGAAATCCCAAATTGATGAATATTGGTGCTGGACGAAATTTATTTTATGATCTTGTATAGAAATTTGAGAAACTAAGGTTTAGTTCATAAATTGGGGATATTCAGGAATAATCATAAGTTATTAATGATTTTATGATTCCAACTAGTTAATTACTTCCCATACATGTTATAGTAATGATTGGTAACGATTGTTGGGAGTTTGGGCAAAAATATGTAGAGGTTTAGTTTGAAAAATTCTAGAGAAATGCAGCAGGTATCAGATATCGGAGACGGCAATGTCTCGTTCAAACGAGATGCATAGTCGTTCGAACGACATGCTAAACTCGTTCGAACAAAAACCCTTTCTGGTTCGAACGAAAGTTCCCTAAAAAATCCAAATTTTATATTTTTTCCCCAAATTGTGTTACACATTTAGTTTGATGAGGAAAACTGCCACTTTTCAGATATTAGCTTACTGTAGAATTTTGGAAGAAACGTTCCTAGAACTATGCTTAGGGAGTTGTTAGGTGAGATAACCTTAGAAACTTTTGAGAGGAAATAAGAGAGTTAATTTCATAATTGGTAGTAAAGAGAATTGTTCTACGTGTAGAAAAATATGAATATGGGTTGGGAGAATACCTGAAATTTTTATAAGGCTTAGGGAATGCATATTAAGTTATGATCACTATAATTGTGTGTATAAGCATACCTACGATGCTTGCTATCGGGAGGAGGTATCGCGCAGTGGACAGTTTTATCGTGGGTGACCCGATGGGGGAATATTTGACTTGTACCCAGAGCATATGAAGTTGGATACGTGTTATCTGTTACGTAGGATAGTTTTGCCAATTGAATGGGAGCGTAGGTATGTGCATGGCCCATTTAGCTGGTGAGTATGTTCGACTCCAATAATTGTGTTATGAGATTTATGGTTCATGAGAGACGCCGAACCAGTTGTCCTTTATACAGCGAGTGATGCACCGGGACACGATAGCAGAGTATGTTTTGCGCCAAGTGGTCCTAACCAAGGGGCACAGGTTATATATATATATATATATATACACTTGAGAATGAATGATTCTAATGTGTGAAATTAAAAAATTTATAAATATGGGCAACTGGCATAAAAAAGGTATTAAATAACGTATTGCATGGGCGATACTGGTTTTCTCTTACGAGCTATAATTAGTAGTATATGTTTATGACCTAGTTGGGAATAATTTGGGTAACTAGGTTAGGGTAAACGTACGCTAGGTGTGCACATTAGTGGAGGGGTGAGGATCTCAAGTGAGAGTTCGGAAATAATATGCACATAATAATTGCATTAATGCAGTTTTAAATACTTGCTAAAACAATAATTTTTACAAATCGGGCTCTGACCCGTTTCTTGCTATTTATCTTCTCTTTTGCTATATATATATTATACCAGGTGTCCAACCACAGGTTCACCACCAGACTTAGACATGTGGATCTTCAGACGAGCTGCAGCTGTTGTGGAAGCTATAGGTCATTGATATTAGACGCTTCTATCTTTTCATTCAATTCTTAGTCAGACATTTTAGTAGGGCATGTGTCACCCGTTTTCAGCTTAGTTTTTTCAGAGATTGTATTTCTTATTAATTTTTCTTTTCATGTTGGATTGAGTATTATGATTCTATTGGATTTATACTTTGAACTGGAACATTTTTAGCCAATCTCATTTATTTTAGTATTTGATGCATGTTCAGTATTTATTTCTGTATAGAATGGGAATGGCTTCTATCTTAAAGCATAAAATTATTAATGGATTAATCGGGAAAATTTTTTGACACTTAGCTTAATTATTTATTTGGTGATTAATAATGAAAAATTTATTTTTCGACAGTGATGCTAAGAATGAACCAACCGGACACTTTGATTTAATTTAATAAAGGACTGATCACCCGGTATTTAATTAGGCGGGGTGTCACACTTCGGCCGTCGTCGATGTCTGGTGAATGTGAAGAGATGGAGTCGCCAACCTATTTTGATCAAAACAAGCAAAAGAACATGTTTCCACATGAAGAGAGGGCATCAAGGACAAACTGATGCATACGAAACCAATAGATCGGAGGTCCGGGAGCTAAGTTACGAAACGAGAAGGTGTTAGGCATCCATCCCGTCCTTTTGGTCTCTCATGGGAAAATGTTAATATTTTTCTTTATCCCCGTGAAGTGTGTGTATGTGTTTATATAATGAAGATTGGAATCCTTCAACCCATACCATGGAAAAGATAGGGTGAGGTCATCCACAAGAATATTCTCAAAATAATAATAAATGTAAAAGATAGAATATGTGCATTCATCGCGGTATTGATCTTTATTAGGAAACGATAATATGTGTGGGATGAAATGCGAACAAGCATATTATATGTATATGTATAAAAATGAGGGATTTTGAGAATTTTAGAAAATAAGAGAAATTGGAAAATTGAAAAGTTGGACTGGATTCTCGAAATTTAATCCGAGATTCCTATGTAGCCTATAAAGGCATCAAAGTCCACATAGTTCGAATGTAGAATAGGGGTCGGGTTTATCCCATAGATTCGAACGGAATTTTATTATGTGTGTGCGTGTAGAAAATGTATTTTTGGTTTTAGAAAAAGTGTGATGGATCATTCCGTTCGAAATTTACGGGTGTAACCCTCTTTAATTTGTTTTGGGGTTTTTTATGAAAAATAGAGTATGTGCAATATACTAATAAAAGCGTAGATGTTAATGTGTATGAACTAAAATGAAACTAGATTATGAATCTAATGTGACTTATACAAAAATAAGAGATTAAAAGAGAGGGAGAAGGAATTGGACCTTGCTTGGAGCTTGAGCTTGGATCTTGGATGAACTCCTTTGAATGTTGATGGATGTTAATGAGATAGAAGGATATTTTCCAAATTGGGTGTGAAACGGATGGGTATTTAGGCTTGAATGGAACTTCTCATATGGAACTTCGCTGATTTCGAGAGAATGTTGCTGAGATCACTGATGTTGATGGATTCGTTGTCTGTCTTGGGAGTGAGGTCATGGCCCCAATTTATAGGTCAAAAGGTGGGTGATGATCATCCTACCTCAGGGTGTGCCTATCGGCAGGTCACCCTTGACACTGTGCCGATAGGCAGGGTTCAGGACCTGCCAATTGGTAGTCTTGTGCGGACTTTTTTGAAAAAATGGTTGCAGTGAACAAATCGTTGATCCAAATCGCGCATGGGGCATACCGTTAGAAAGGTATTTTAGAGACCTTTGAGATTCCTTTGTACTTCTACCAGGTCCGAGAGTTGACTTTAGGTCAAATATGGCTCGAAAGCGTGCGTCGGATTTTTGGACGGGAGATCGTCGGACAGATCGTTCATCCGTATGATAAGTCAGAATCGACCACGGGGTAGACCATTGGAAAGGTTAGGATATTTACAGCGACATTCCAAAATGTTTCGCTCCATTTGAAAAGTTGACTTTGGTCAAACGGGGCTCAGAAGCACTTGGTGACCTCTCGAAGTAAAACGGATCGTTCGTTCGTATCGTAGGTCAGAATTGCCCATAGGGCGGATTTTTAGAAAGGGTATTCGGTGCCCTTTGGATATTCATTCAGTCTCATTCAAGCTGAAGAGTTGACTTTGGTCAAACAGAGTCCGGGAGCGCCCGGTAGCCTCCGGATCAATTTTCGAAGGAAAACTGATTGTTCGTCCGAACATTTTTACTGTTTCGAGCACGGGAAGACCGTTGGAAAGGGGTATCAGTTCCCTTCGAAGATTCAAAGAGATTTTTCTCTGACAGTGGAGTTGATTGGGGTCAATTCGGGGCCCGGGAGCACCCGATGACCTCTGAATCTGTTTTCGATAGTGAAATGCTCCATTCATCCGAACCGTTATGCCGATTCGCGCACGGGGTGGACCGTTGGAAAGGTTATTTGGATCCCTTCAAATATTCAAAGAGCTTTTTCTCTGACAAAAGAGTTGACCGAAGTCAAATGGGGCCGCCCGGGGGCACCCCATGGTCTCTAGATCGGTGCTCGGAGTTCGACCTAGGTTTGCGGTAGAAAGGGAAAGTGCTAGGGGTCTAAGGAGAGACTTAGGGGGTCCTAGAATGTGGTGTCTACAATATATATATATATATATATATATATATATATATATATATTGTATGTGTGTGTGTGTGTGTGAAAAATTGTATGTGTATATATGTGCGATTGTGTAAAAGTATATATATATGTGTGTGTGGCTTTGTATGTGTGTGCATCTGATTATATGAGGGACTTCATGTATGTATAGGAGTATATGAGGGACTTCATCTATCTATAGGAATTCATTTGTTATACGGGTGTGCGTATATATATGTGCCATCGTGTAAAAGTATATATAGGGGGTGTATATGTGCGCGTGTGAGTATATGAAAGACTTCATGTATATATATATATATATATATATATATATATATATATATATACATGTGAACGTATGTGTGTATGTGTGTATGTATATATATATATATATATATATACATGTGAACGTATGTGTGTATGTGTGTATGTATGTGCTTGCGTGCGTGTGTGTCTGTGCATGTGCATGTGTGTGTGTGTGTGTGTGTGTGTGTGTGTGTGTATAGGGGGTAGGTGTATGTATGCGTGTGTGAGTATATACCTAGTTTCAATAAAAATTTCATGAATATACCCAATTTCAATATAAATTTTTAGTATATACCCACTTTTAATATCAATTTCACATTTACATAACAACATGGGTCCAATTATATGTATATAACAAATTTTAATATCAATTTCAAATTTATATAACTAAATGGGTCTAACTTTATGTATATACTAAATTCCATTACACACACACGCACACATATATATATAATAGAAACACACACACATAGTGAGAGAGAGAGAGGAGGGAGAGGGAGAGAGATTTATCGGTGAGAGAGAGAGAGAGATAAAGTGATCGTTGATGAGGGTGATAGAGATGAGTGCTGGTGAGGGTTTGAGAGAGTGAGCAGAGACTAAGAGAGAGAGGTTGTGATATAAAATAAAAACCATATGATGTTTTATTTATACCTAATATTTGGTCAAGGTTCAAGACTGTGACCCATGTTGTAATAAACTATATTAGTCACGGGTCCCCACAAATGGTCACACTCCCTAACCATAACCCCCTGTGTCATCCTTAATTAGTCACGATCATAAAGAACATTGGGACACGACCAATTCAAATTAAAATGTTGTCACCGGTTGGGGTCACAGTTCAAAACCCTGACCATGATTCACTTTGGTTGGTTACAATCCAAAAATTTGACCCTCGACTTTGACAAAATTAAAGAGAATTTTGATGCCATATGTGTTATGATTGAGTCACGGTCTATATTCACGGTTTGTAACAGTGGCCATTGTCCTGTTTAGGTCACCCCTGGCCTTTGTCACAGCTTTGGTCACGAAATTTTTAAGGTGGTTATGAATTTGGATTGTGACTCACCTCTCATGACCATTATCGGTATATAATGTAGTTGTATGTGTTATTAAAATCTCTATTCCACCCCTTAATGCATTAATAGGGGTCTATAACACCGATTAGGATTTTATGTTGCGTTTTATTCACCTATTATTATCTCATATCTTGAACCTTTAACTGGGTGATGTTTTTACCACAAACTTTGTGGATTTCCATTTTAATGTGAAAGTTTTCCCGCGGAGAGAATAAGAAATTAATATAACTCCATGAACTTACTTGGAATGCTCCAACTTTGTCTCATCTTGATCCGCACACTTCTTAGTGTGAAATAGAAGTACAAAGGATCACTTATCTTTGGAACATTGATAATCAATTGCCTGATGCATTTATGGATGTAACAAAAGTAATTTAGATACATAGCTCATTATAGAAAGTGAACAAAATGAACACTAACTCGTAAAATCGAAGAATGAAGATCAATGTTTGAACTCACTTTTGAAAATTTTCGATTTTATGCAATAAAGAGAAAGCTTCATTTTTCCTTGAAAACAAATAAAATTGTCAACTCTCATATTTCTCTCTCGAATAATGATTTAATATTAAAACCTTTTAAGTCTCATATCCTTAATGTTACTTAACTTTTGGACAGATAAATTTTTTGATATATCGTTTTTGATAACATTTTGCATGTGTCGGCATTCACTCGTTCATTACAAATGGTGGGGAATTAATTTCAAAAATTCAAAGGTAGTTCTCACGACTTAAAGTTACAGCCTTTACCACATCATCACTTGTGATTTTTAATGCATATATATATATTTTAAGCCCCAACGATGATGATAAAAACTCTCGGGCACAAAAGGATTAACAATGACACCCTTTCATCAAAACATTGTATAAAACTTTTAATTTTCGGTAGAATTAGAAAACGAATCCATTCATTATATTTTGCCTGGAAATGCTCAAGTTTGTTTTGTGGGGTAAAAGTGTATTAGTTATGATAAAAACTAGAAAATAAAAAAACTCAATTTACCAAGGCATTTTAAGCTATAAAGTTTAAGCGTGGAGTATTAAAAGTTATAAATAGAATCATTAGTTCAATAACTAAGCATGTAGGTTTGCATTTAAGCTCATAGGATAAAATAATACCTAGAAAGTATGGAAGACCAGTATTGTACAAGGTCTACAAAAATTTAAAGTTATGAACAAGCCAAAGATCATTGTTGATGTCTAAAAATGGACTAACTCCAATTTTATAATCCCACATAAAAATAAGAGAAATAATTCAAACCACACACATAAGAGACAAGAATTCTAGAGTGGTTCAGCTTTAAAATAGACTACGTCCATTGTTGTTATTATTCATTAAAGTTAAAAATAGCTCAGTATGGTGTGCATATGAGTGGTTCGAGTTTTCCCTTGAGCTAAGGGGGTAGTTTGTATTTATAGGGGTGAAAAAATCTAAACATGGAACGCCTTTATATTGTCAATCATTTACATCAGTGTACAATAAGTAAAACTCTTGGAATTCAGTATTAGTTGGCATCCTTTTCGAGTAACAGTTGTTGTTCCTGTTGGTTAGCCTTATGAAGTTAGTAGGCATTCCAACCGACTAAGTGTCTATGAAGCCGATCAGGTAGGTTGGTCGACCACGTTGGATGACAGGTGTGCATTCATTACCGGTCTATGTGGGAGTATAATTTTTACGTACAACAAAAGCCCATAATGCTCCATGCTTGATGCTTTCTTGAAAGTATGGAGTATTTAGCTCCAAAAGTTATTCGACGTTCTATTTAAGTGTTTGGTATGTAGCTGACCTCCCATACTTGTAAATTTTTCTGCCTGCACTGTTTGATGATGGTATTTTTGTAAAAAATTCAAACTTTTTTAAATCGCCAAAGGACACAGTCATCTTTTAACGCTTTGAAAAGCATGCAGCCAACGATAGCTATACGGTTTGTTCAGTTAATCATTTCATTTCCATTTCTCGTGGCAACCTATAAATAGGTACAAAATTTCCCTCTTTTCCTTCTACCTCAAATTTTTTGAACTTTTGTTATCCCTTTGCTTTCGAGTTTTTCTTTATGCAATTATTTCCTTCTTCCGTTCTTGCCATCGTCTTTGGTTCTCTGTAAGCCTTTTTTCCCTTTCCTCTATTTTATCATATTTTCCTCTTTTTCATCGTGGTTCACATCGTTGATGATAACTCTTTAGATGAGTTTAGAGAAAAAAGGAAAATCCCATCTTCGGTGGACTTAAAGATACCTAGGGGTCATATTGACATTTATTCCCTTTCTAAGGGTCACTAGATCCCAACCATGTTCATAGCTGAGTGTGGGATCACCTTTCCACCTAATCCCCTTTCTTCTTAAATTTTTCTAATATTTTGACGTAGTCCCTGCTAGAGTAGCCCCCAACACTTAGAGGGTTGTAAATGGGGTTCATAGATTAAACGAACTTTATGGAACCCATATTGGGGTTTTGGAGGTGATGTTTTGCTATAAATGAGTAACTATTGGAGAGAGTACCTACTATTTCAAGACTAAGCAAATCAATAGGGCTTTAGTAGTAAATTTACCTGATTCCAATAAGGATTATTAGGATTATGGTCTTATCGTCAAGTACTGATAATATTACCCCTCCCAACTGGGGTGGCTTATACTTGTCCCAGATGTCCCCAATTAGGACGAGACATAGGTTATCATTCTATTACTTGTACTTTCTCTTTTGATTTGCATTTGTGATATACGCCGACTAACTCTGTTATTTCTTTTTTTTATGCAGAGGAAAGTAAGAAAAAGTGCCCTAAGGAAGGAAAAATTAACCTCAACGACCTTAAGTTTTTGTGGGGTTTGGATCAGGAGTTTGGAGAAGAACAACCCAGGGATGCATCATTATTGTTGGGATATAAAAGTTCCATCACATCTTTTGTTTTCAGACCTACACTTTCACTGCTTCCAATTACTATCAACCTTAAAGAAGATCCTATGCAAACTTCTTCAGCTACTTCGTTTGTAGGTGTTGATTTTGCTTAGGGAGGAACTTCTTCCTCTTTTGAGTCTTTTGACATTTTTAAGGTTCCCCTTTCTCTATCGAGAAACATGAAAAAGAGGAAAATGCCTAATATCATAGGAGGACCACTATCCCCTCAACCAAAGAAGGTTATTGATACCGGCAAGAAGCCAATTGAGAAGAAATCTAAGGCTGGTGAAAAGTGATTTATTGGTGTTGATGAGACTCAAGCCGAGGGGTACCAATTGAAGAGGATAAAGAGAGGTTTGATTGATCCTTCAAAATAGGTACATAAGACATCACCCAAGCAGCAGACCTTAGTTGCAGAGAAAACTACCATCAAATAAGAGCTAGTGAAGAAAATTCAGGATGACGTGGACATTGGATCAACCTTTGTTGCTGTTAACCCTGGACTAGCCAGGGGTTTGATCAAATCTGGAACCCTTTTCACTGATCGGGCTGATTTACCCCCCATGACGTATCCAGGATCACTGTGAGCTTGCCACAACTTGTCCTTGGTAACTTTTCCCTCCCTTTTTCTGCCTTCACTTTATGCTTTTGAATCTTTGTTAATCATTTAGTGTTTGTTCTTTTTATAGTTTTTCGTTAACTTCAACCAAATGATGGAGAAGGACAACTAGTTGAGAACTTCTCCTAATGAAGTTAAAGAGGCATTTGAAGGCCTAAGGAAGTCCTTGGATGCTTCCGGAGAAGCTTTGGAAACAAATCAAAAATCTTGGGAGGCAGATTTAAAGAAGGCCAATGATAGTTTGAAGGAGGTCGTTGTAAGGATGGAAATTTAACCCACCCCGTCGGGTTCCCGTCCCACCCCTCCCCTCCCCTAATGAGGAGGGTTAAAAACTTGTTTAAAATAAACGGGGCGAGTATGGGTTTTAAAAAAATATATTTATTAAACGGGGCGGGTTCGGGTTTACTATATATAAGCATAACCCTCCCCGCCCCGTTTATTTGTAATAATTACTAAAATACTCATATTTAATATATTATTTACACTAAAAATTATATATATAAGTTATATATGCGGTATGGGGGTTTAACATGCGGGTTTTAACCCACCCCGAGCGAGTTTTTGACTCGCTTAATCTAAACGGGGAGGGGGCGGGTTCAGGGGGGTTACACTTGAACGGGTTCGGGGCGGGTTAAAAAAATGTCGTGGGTTACGGGCGGGGTGGGTTTTTAAAAAATTTTGTGGGCGAGTTCGGATTATGACAAACCCATCCCAAACCCGACCCGCTGCCATCCCTAAGTCGTTGAGAGGGCCACTGCAGCTAAGAATAAACTAAAGGCTGCTGAAGGAGAGGAAAAATCTACCGAGGACAAGTTAGGCAGTGATGAAAATAAGGTCAAGACTACTGAAGGAAACTTGCAAAAGTTATTAGTTGGTCTCAAACTACTGAAGATAGGGCAACTGGTATGACTTCTCAAGTTACTTCCTTGAAGGACAAAGCCAAATCCACTTTTGATAAGGGATGGGAGGAAGCCCTTTTTGCTGTCTCTACTCAAATTGAGTATGCTAAGAAGTTATCTTTCAAGGAATGATGGTCCGAAGCTTTAACGGTGGTCCACACTGAAGAAAACTCTAAGCTCTTCCTTAAGTATGACCCTATCACTCCTCCTAACCTGGATGAGGAGTTTGACGATGAGGATGGATTTGGGGAATCTTCCATGGTGCCCATTGAATCCTTAGCGGTGCTAAGTGACAGTGCCGATTAGCCTGTTGCCGGGCAAAATTAAGCCCAGGATAAGGAGAAGGACTTACAAGTTTTCTTTTTTTTTTTTGTTTCTCTTTGTCGTTTAGTTTTTGAAGATTTGTCCCCTTATGCACTTAATTTATCAATTAATGAAAGAACAAGTTTTAAATCTTCAATTGCTATTTATACCTCAAAATGACTTGTATTTTTTGTTGAACTGTGTTGCTTTACTTCTTATGTTGTTTGATCTTTGGGATGTCAACAAAATTATGTATTTTCAACTTTCCAATTTGATGCTAGGAAAAAAAGCCATAATATCTGTTGAATTTGACCTGCTCAGATGAAGTAAAAATCTCCTGGAGGCTAGTCACGTTCCCATGTATGAAGAAGACTTAACTAGGTTGCTCGGCCGAGATGTATCCGACCAAGTCAAGGAGTCATATATTCATCTCCATTATGTACTATACAGAGTTGTGGCTAACAATGAACATATTATGAAATGATAGAAAAACTTCAACAAGATCACAAGTTGTCCTTGACCTTACTTCATTCTGACTATGAGGCTAAGTATAAAGCTTTAAGTGAAGACTAAATTGAGGCTATGAGGCTAAGTATAAAGATATCACTTATGTTTTAAACAAGAAAGAGCTTTCCTTAAAGCAGGAATTGGAGAATGTTAGGTCCATTGCTGCAACGTTAGATAAGGAGAATAATTCTTTGAGGGATGAACTGGAAAGCTTGAAGAGATCAACTGTTGTTGGTCCCGATGAAGGAGCTTATTTTTCTTAGAATGAAAATGCAAGAATGGTGGCATACTTAAGGCCTTGCAAAATAAGAAGGTTAAACCTGAGAAAACTTCTGGGCAAAGGGTAGTTATTCAACTAACTGTTGTGGAAGAAAGAGCTAAAAAGACTCTTGCCAACCAAGCTGCTTAATTGAATGCCAAAGATAATGTTATTACCGAGCAGTCTACCCAGTTTAAGGCCAAGGATAATGTCCTTAAGAAGCTTCAAAATCAGGTTGAGAGGCTTACATTTCAATTTCATAAGCATCCCAGGGAAGTTTGGATGGAGGGCTATAATGAGTCCTTAGCCCATATGGATGTTCATCTTGCTCAGAGAAATCATAAAGGCTACAAATGGTAATGGAACAACTTGCAAATTTTGCTGAAGTTTGATCAAAATAGTGACCTATGGCATTGGAATGACCCAAGTTTCTTGGATTGTGACTAGCCTCCATTCAAATCAGACACCAAATGGATTTCTCCTAATTTTATTCCCCAATGTCTAATAACCAAATATTTAGGGCATTATGGCCTTTATAATGAGCTTGAGATTGTTCTCCCTCCTCACTTAATTGATAGGCCGAGAAGAAGTAATAGACAAATGTTAAGGGACTTCAACACAATCAATTCTCCATATACTCTTGATGATCCTGCTACAGGAATGGACAAGGCCCGAGGAAAATGGCCAGCGAAATAAATTGATATTTTTCTTGTACTTCTTTTTACTTGTTAATTACCATTGTAACACATTGTGATCAATGAAATTTGAATTCTCTTGATTCAAGCTTATGGTTGTTGTTAATCTTTTTTGCTGACTAGGTAAACTGTATAAAGATTAGTTAATCGGCTCATAGACTAAATAAGCTATTCAAATATTAATATTTAATTAATGTTTGAATCATGTATATGGCCTTAGATTCGACTAATGCACTTAGATAAAACTGTAAATAGATTTATTGTACTAAGTTGTAGCATTAGTTATCAGTGGCGACTAAGTGTGTTAGGAATATATAACTATTCAAGTATTTTAACTTAGTCGGGTAATACATCTAATTAAGAAGTTTAACTGACTTCTTGTTCGTGATTTGCTGAGGAGAAATCATACATGAAGTTTGAACTTTTCTGAAGTTGGAAAAGTTTGGAAAAGTTTGAACCATGCCCTTCTCGGCGAGGAACGTTTTGAGAACTTTTCTGAAGTTGGAAAAGTTTGAAAACTTTGAATTAAAAAATTATTTTATCAATTATAAATTAAAATTGCAATATGCTCATAGTGTAATTAGGTGTATCCACCATGCTCCGAAAAACAAAATGCAAAAAGGATTGAGACTGGAGAAAATTGGAATTTCATTACCTTGCATAAGCAATAAGGCTAGAATTTTCAAAGTGAATTACTGGTAATACTTGCGCAGATGATTTGCGTTCTAAGGATTTTTAAATTCTTCTCCTTTTAAAGTCTCCAATTGATAGGTTCCTGTCGAATAACTGTCGAGATGCGGTATGGACCATGCCAATTAGGTTCTAGCTTATTGTTCTTCTGGATTATCTTCTTAAGTACCAGATCTCCTTCAGTTTGGCCATCTTAACACTTCGATTATAAAGCCTTACTGTCCTCTGTTGATATATAGCCATCCGAATAGCAACATCTTCTCGAACTTCTTTTATCATTTCCAGATCTAATCGTTTCATAAGGTCACTCTTGGGCGAATCAAAGTGCAATACCCTGTGAGTGGGCAAACCTATTTCCACCAGAACTACTGCCTCAGTGCCAAAGGCCGGTACGTATGGAGTTTCTCCTGTTGTTGTTCTGGGAGCAGTCCTGTAAGACCAAAGGACTCTATGAAGTTCATTAATCCAGTTGCCTTTAGCTTCATCCAAACTTTTTTTCAACCCATCTAACAAGGCTTTGTTGGTAACCTCTGTTTGGCCATTATATTGTGGATGATCAGGTGTTAAATGAAGTTTCTGGATGCCTGACCAAATACAATACTCTTCATTATCAAATTGAGTACTATGGTCAGTGATGAAGGAATAAAGCAGGCCATATCTGCAAATGTTTTGCTTCCATATGAATTGTAACACTCTCTGATAGGTCATATTAACTAGGGTTTCAGCCTCCACCCATTTGGTAAAGTAATCAATAGCTACAACCAGGTATTTGAATCTTCCTTTGGTGGTCAAGCATGGTCTGACAAGGTCAACTCCCCATATAGTAAAAGGCCACGGAGAAGTGATGGGTGTTAGACTTTCTCCTGGTCTTCCGTGGATGGTAGTAAATTTCTGGCATTTATCACACTTTTTGGTGAAAGCAATACAATATGCTTTCATTATTGGCCAGTAATAACCTTACATTGTTATTCTTTATTTCAGAGACCTTTCAGCTGCATGTACACCACATGAACCATCGCGTTCCTATTTGATCAAATAATTTACCTCATTTTGATGAACACAATTAAGTAGGGAGACTGTGTATCCTCGCCTATATAGGACATATTTTTTGAGGATATAATTAGATGCTTTGTACCTCATCTTCTTGGATTCTTTTGGTCTGATGGAAGTGATTCTTGCTCGATGTATTCTCTGATCGGGTCCATCCAGTAAGGACCTAACTGCATAGATATGACACTGATTTCCATCCTATAGATGCTTCTATGGGCAAGAATCTTCAGTGGAATTGTTCTCCTGAGTTTTATTGAAGTTGCTGAAGCAAGCCGAGCAATAGCATCTTCTCAGGCATTCTCAAGTCTTAGAATCCTCACTATTTTGACTAAAGTGATTAGAGAGATAACTTCCATTGCTTTTTGGTGGTATCTTATCATGGTTTCTCCTTTGACACCATAAATCTGTTACATCTGATTAACAATCAATTGACAATTACTATATACCAATACCTGGTCAATGCCTAGTGATGAAGCTAATTCCAGTCCTTTAATTAGTGCTTCATATTCGGCCTCATTTTTGAAATCCTTGAATTAGAATCTTAGAGAATATTCCACATCCAAGTTAATAGGAGTGTTAATGATGAGGCCTTCTCCACTTTCAGTAGTACATGAGGACCCATCAACAAATAATTTCCAAGTTGGAATGTCGTCAAAGAACTCCTCTTCCACTAGTACTCCATGCTTGAATATATGCTGGCTTGTATGCAATTTTTCTTGAGCATCCGAGGACTCAAGTTAATCGGCCACAATCTCTATTTGCTTTTGAGCTAAGCTCTCTTTCATAGAATTCTGTTTGGAAGGAAAACGTGGATTATGTTGCTCCTCGGCATATGTGAATTCAGCAATAAAATCTTCCATTGCGTGGCCTTTTATTACAACTCTAGGCTCTTAAACAATTTCATATTCTCCTAACTCCACTGCCAAAGATATTAATATTCCAGACTTCTCTTGTTTATGAAGTGCTTGTATCAGAGGAAAATATGTATAGACAACGATTTATGAGCTTGGAAATATAGCCTCATTCTCCTATATGCTTCAATAAGAGCTAGGGATAACTTCTCCAAGCATGGATATCAAATTTCAGCTCCTCGAAATGCCTTGCTAGAGTAATACACTGGCCTTTGAACTCCATTATCCAGTAGGATCAAAGTTGCACTAACAGTCGACTCTGAAATAGCCAAATATAAATATATTTTTTCTCCCAGAACTGGTCGGGAAAGGAGTGTGGGAGAACCCAAATACTTCTTCAGCTCCAAGAAAGCTTTCTCACATTTGTTACTCCATTCAAAGGTCTTTTTAAGAACTTTGAAGCATGGAAAACACTTATCGGTTGCTCAAGAAACGAAGCGGTTCAATGTTGTTACTCTTCCTGTCAGTTTTCGAGCTTCTTTCTTGTTAGTCCAGGACTGCATATCAAGCAAAGCTTTGATCTTGTCAGGATTTTCTTCTATTCCCCTTTGATTAATAATGTACACTAGGAACATCCCTTCCTGGACTCTGAAGATGCACTTGGATGGATTGAGCTTCATCTGGTGCTTCTCCAATTGATCAAAGGCTTGAGCCAAGTCTGCTATATGGTCGGCATCATGTTTGCTCTTGGTGAGCATATCATCTACATAGACCTCCATATTTTTGTCGGTCTGTTCTTCAAAAACCTTATTTATCAGTCTCTGATAGGTAGCTCCGATATTTTTCAACCCAAAAGACATGACATTATAACAATAAGTTCATCGACTGGTAATGAAAGAAGTGTTTTCCTTATCTTCGGGCTTCATCGTAATTTGGTTGTAACCTGAATAAGTATTCAAAAATCTGAGTAGTTCATGACCTGTTGTATCATCGACCAATTAATCAATCACTGGCAAAGGTAAATGATCTTTTGGACATACCTTATTGAGATCTGTGAAATCCACACACATGCGCCATTTGTCATTTTTCTTCTTGACCATCACCACATTATCCAACCAATTAGGGACTTAACATTCTCAATGAACTATGCTCACTATAGTTTCTCTACTTCCTCCTGGATTGATGCATTCTTCTAGAGACTGAAGATCTTCATCTTTTATTGATCGACTTGGAACCTGGATAAATAATAAGCTCATGGCACATGAAGTTCAGATCATTCCCAGCATATCTTCATGGCTCCAGGCAAAAATATTTTTCCTTTCCCTAAGGAAAGTTATTAACTCATATTTGAGGGAAGGAGATAACTTGGAACCGATCTGATTGGTTCATTCTGGTTTTTCGTCATCCAATACATCAACTTTTTTCCTCCATAACTTGTCCATTTACTAGTTTCTCTTCTTCCCTAGGATCTAGAGTGTCGATGTGGAAGGTGTTTGTGCTCTTCAGTTGCATCTTCTGCTAGTCGACCGATGTATAATAACATTCTCTAGCATCTTTCTGACTTCCATTTACTATACTGACTCCATAGTTCATTGGAAACTTCATGCATTGGTGCACTCTAGATGGCACAGCCTTTAACAGCTTGATTCCCACTCTTCCCAGGATTATGTTGTAAGCTGATGGGATATTTTTATCTAACACAAATAAGTGAATTTTTTCTCTCCTACTTGCCGAACAGATTCTAACCAATACTTCTGCTTGATGGTCCCTAGTGGGTATACCTTCTCTCCTGCAAATCCAATGAGAGGTCTATGGTATGGTTCTAACTTGTTGATCTTTAGTCCTTGGCTATCAAAGCAGTTGTAGAACATTACATCGGATAAGCTCCCATTGTCAACCAAGATCCTTGAAACTCTTCCATGATGAACTCTACATGTGATAACTAACGAATCGTCATGAGGATAGAGAACCCCACTCAGATCATTCTGGGAAAACTAATTACTAGCCTATCTCTATTGACTTTCCTTGGTCGGTTATCACTGGATTCAGCCATATTAATTTGTCTAACAGTTGGGCAGGCTTTGACTTCATTCAAATAAGCTTTTTTTCTACTATGGCATCTCCACCTCCAGCATCACCACCTGTAATAAAATGGCATCCAAAGGATATCATGCCGACCTCAACTTCCGGCTTATCAGGCTTCTTTGGCAACTCTCTATCTTCTTCAAAATCATCATTTCTTGCTCACGTGTTATCATCCCTTACTCGGGTTGGATATTCTAACCTCTTTCGCTCATTTTCATTGCCATTACGATCAACAAACTTGCTCAACTTCCCATGCCTAATATGATTTTCAATCTTATTCTTTAGCGCAATGCAACTGTTGATGTTGTGCCCATGATCCCTATGGTAGACGAAATACTTGGACTTATCCCTCTTGTTAGGCCAATTCAAATCTCTTATTCTTTAGCGCAATGCATTTTAGCTTTCTAGGCCAATTCAAATCTCTGTTTCCCTTTATCTCTTCCAGGATATGGTGAACACCTTTGTTGAGGGGGGTGTATTCGTCATACTTCCTTATCCGATCCAGCTTTTTTTCTTTCTGATCCTTCTTGAAAGAATTGGAATTATTTTTAAGACCTTCACCCTTGGTCTCAGGATCTTCCTTGGCTGCCATAGTTTCCACGGCATTCATTATTTTTCCAACTTTAGCCATAAGTTCTGTCATAATTTTGGGTGGGTTTTTACTAAGGCATAATAAATATCTTTAGCACCTAACCCACTCATAAGTGTTGTTATGGTTGTCTTCTCCTCATAGTCTACCACCTCTAGCTTTTCATTATTAAAACGAGTAATATATTCTCTAGTGCTTTCTCTTGGCTATTGTTGCACGGTCAAGATATGAGTGACACACTTCATCGGCTTAGCCCCAAAACAAAAGTTATCAATAAACAACTCAGCCAACTGATGAAAACTAGGTGTTTTACCTCTGGGGAGATTATTATACCAAATCTGAGCCCTGTGATAGAACTGGAAAAAGATCTACATCTCATTTCATTAGGCACTGAGTAGATTTCAGCAGCGGCTTGGTATTGCTCTATACACAGGACTAGATCATTTTTCCCATTATACTTGGGAGTAAAACCACCGGTGGCTTGAATTTAAAAGGCGTGGGATATTCCATAATTTCTTGGATGAAAGGTGATCCTTTGATGAAACTCCGTTGTAATGGAATCTTTGTTTTGGCCATTTCTCCTAGCCAATCTTCCAACCGTTGCATGGATCCCTTTCATGAATGCTCCTCTGGTTTATACTTAGCCGAGGTAGATTTAGTAGCTTTGATGTGCCTATGTGCTGAACTCTCCTCTTGAGAGGTCTACTCGGCAAGCACAGAGCCCCTGATACTGGCAATAGATTTTGTAGAACCTTCTCTATATTCACAACGAAGATCATTCTCGTTATGATGTCCTCTGGTTACTCGAGGGCCTGGATGATCAAAGGCAGACTCCACACTTGGTCTTTCTTTAGAAAAAAAATCCACCATCAGAATAATCAGTTGACCAGAATGAAGAAGTTATGCCAGGATGATATGAGCTATCGTAAGTAGAACGAGAATGATAACTTCTTTCATGCCTAACTGGTGGTGGTGGTGATGGCATATCCCTTCTGGAATTAGAGGACTTAGATTGCATAGTGAGAGCCAACTGCTTAACAGTCTCCTGCATGGTTTCTTGACCTTTAGCAAGGTTGAGAAGAATTCCCTATAGATTTGTTGTACTAGGAGGAGAAGGTGGAATGATGGTGTTGCCTTCATTTCGAGCGTTATTCTTAGGATCAGTCATTTCTTTATAAATAAAGAAATGAAATAAGTGGTAGAGAACGATGACAGACAAACGTTCCCACAGACGGGGCCAATATGTTGATGTCTAAAAATGGACTAACTCTAATTTTATAATCACAGAGAAAAATAAGATAAATAACTCAAACCACATACATAAGAGACAAGGATTTAGAGTGGTTCAGCTATAAAATAGCCTATGTCCAGTGATGTTGTTATTCAATAGGGTTTACAATAGCTCAGTATGATGTGATATGAGTGATTTCAGTTATCCCTTAAGTTAAGGGAGTAGTTTGTATATATAGGTTTGAAAAACCCTAAAGATGGAATGCCTTTATATTGTCAGGCATTTACATCTGTGTACAATAAGTAAAACTCTTAGAATTCAGTGTTGGTTGGCATCCTTTTTTCGAGTAACTATTGATGTTCTTGTTGGTTGGCCTTCTGAAGTTGGTAGGCATTCCAGCCGACTAAGTGTTTATGAAGACGATCAGGTAGGTTGATCGACCATGTTGGATGACAGGTGTGCATTCATCACTGGCCCATGTGGGAGTATAATTTTTACGTACAACAATCATATGTAAAGAATAAAAGTAGAGATCGGGAGAAGTCAAGATGCCTATCTAAAAATGGTAAACCAACACTCTAAGACACCTAACTCACATGAATTTTATTTATTTTTAAATAAGGATAAAGCCTTGTCAAGTTTCTCTAGGAATTCTAAGCTCTCCTCTATTAATAGTTTGTTTTGAAATGCTATCCAGATCAACTCTAACGGAGTTGGATATAGGAGCCGAAACGGGAAGTGTGGGAGGATCAAATATTTTTCCTTTCCCCTTTCCTTTGAAAAAACTTTTCGACAATCTTCCACCTTCTTTTTCCTTTTCCTATCGACCTTTCTACCCTTGTCAAAATCATCTAGGTGTGACACGGGTTGAAGATGTAAGAGCAGTGTTTTTTTATAATTTCCCATAGCTTAGGCTTATTTTATAGTTTTGGTATATCCCCTTACAAACTAGCATCTCAAACCAAACATTATATCTATAAGTTCATTCGAGGACACGTTAGTGACAGTTCCATTACTAGAATCATCACCAACACTTTACTTTGGTATAAACTTGTGGATTTTGTGAATTTATATGAATTACATACTGGGATGTTTTTCTTTTAAATCGAGGCCTTTTATTAAAACAATTTAATATAAAAAGTTTTTTTGGGGTATCGTTCAAACAAGATTGAGTCTCGTTCGAACTCAATATGAAATCTCGTTAGAACCACCTTTAAATGAACTTCAAATTAGATATATATGCCTTGACAAAGATTGGTCTTTCAAAGCTTATGAGAAGGACATTCAAACGAGAATGGGCTTTCGTTAGAACGAACCTTGATGTCGTTCGAACGAAATTGCTATTTTTGTTTAAACGAAGTCTGATTTCGTTCAAACGACCCTGCTACCTCGAAATTTATGTTTTTAATATAAATTCCTATTTCGTTAATAATTTCTTAAGAACTTTGGCAAAAATAATTTTTAAATACCTATTCCAAAGTTTTTCCTTTTTGTTTTTCCAAAATCACTTTTACATTACAAATCATTCATCCTCATATGTGATTTGTGAGATTTGTGAAACCATAGTTTATAAATACCTTGCATAAACCCTTGTGGAGTTCAATCTCTACAGCTGACTTGTGGAACTGAAGTTTCACTGTTGAAGAAGAAGAAGGTTGATCAGAGGATACCGCGGGAAAATCGTTTCCTGCGGACAGCACTGGACTGGGCCGTATTTTGTAGAAAGAATTAAAGACTCTATGCATTATACTTAGTTGTTCTAAGTAGTCTGTTAGTCTACTGTGTCTGTCAATTACTTTATAGTGTTGAAAAAGGGTTTTTTCCTTTTTAGGGATTTTTCTTTACTTCTTTGCATGCGTGATTTAATAGTGTGTTTGATTATGATTGAAAATTGGAATATTTCATCACATGAACACTTAATTGCTAATCAAGATAAAAATTTATTAAAATCGGAATTTGTGTGTGAGGAACCTAGTATACGAACCAATTAATATGAACCTACATTCTCAAATTGGTATCAGTGCAGGTTGAACTAAAATATTGTGTAATCATTTTTACAAAAAAAATTGATGTCAATTTTTCAAATTGGCGATCTTTAAAATATTTGAATTTTATGGATAATTTTTATAATACCCTTCCTGTTTTTTATGGGTCAAATTATGCATTTTGGAAAGCTAAGATGAAGTTTGTTTTTAAAGTAATTGATGAAATGGTTGTCTTGTATGTAAAAAAAAAGGGTGGATACCACCCAATGTGACAAACGATAATGTTGAAAGTCTTAAACCCATCACTGCTTAGTTGGAGGATGAATTTAAATGGAGTATTTACAACTCACGCGGCTTGAGTGGCATTTCTGGAGTCGTCACCTCTGAAGAGTTTTGTCGTGTTAGGACGTGCACCACGTCTAAAGAAATTTGGGATACCTTTTATCTCACTCACGAGGGTTCAAATGTTGTGAAAGTTTCTAACCTACAGAACTTCACCACACAATTTGAGACTACTATTATGCTAGAGTCTGAGTCTTTCGATGAGTTTATACACGTTTATCGGACATAGTTAATTCTAGTTTTAATTTAAGTGAGAAAATTCCTAAGACGCATGTAGTTAAAAAGAATTTGAGACCACTTTCGTCCCATTTTATTCCTAAAGTTAATGTGCTTAATTCTTTGGGTATATTAGATACACTTAGTTTAGAAGAACTCGTAGGAGACCTTAAGACTTATGAGATCGACACGCTTTCTAAAACTGTTAAAACTAATGAAAATGGAATTTCAAAAGTTACATCTAAAAAGAAAGAGGAGGCTGCTTCTGACTCCGAATATGACATTGATTTGGAAAACTTTGCCCTGTTTGAAAAAAAATTTAAGAAGTTTCTCAAACTTAGAAAAGAAAATACTTCCAAAGAAAATCAAAGTTTTGAGAAAGATAAAAAAATATAAATAAGGCAATAAAAAAATTTTAAAAGAAAGGAAAACCCCTAAGAAATATGAAGAAAGATGATATGAGTGCGAGGGTAAGGGTCACAAATCTCACGAGTGTGCTACGTGTTTAAAGAGACAAAGTAAAGAAAAGGATGCCTTCAATGCCATACTTAGTGAGAGTGATCTCGATTCTTGGATTCGGGGATGAGTCACCACATGGATGTAACTTCACCGCATTCATGGATAGTTATGTTAGTACATCTAGTTCACCTCACACCGATGAGGAATCTACTAAACATGATGACTCAACAGTGAGTCTAGTCGTTCCGGTGAAAGTGAGGGAGATGATGTTTGAAGTGAGAGCGAGAGTGACCTTCAACGTGCTTACCCTGAGCTTACACTGAGTCCTTTAAAATGAAGAAACAAAATAAAGGTTTAGCAATTAGAGTTTTAGCCTTAGAGAAGGAGTTGAGAGAGGCGAGAAAGAATGAGTCCTATGTGAGAATTTTTTTTTGGGGGGGGGGGGGGAGTCATTTTAGAAGAGTGAAAATTAGTGACTTGACCAATAAAGTGTCTAGTCTTACAAGAGATATTCAAGCATCCGTGAAGACTCGTGAAAAACTTGAACCTCTTTTATCACAACTTGAGAAAGATCTCAAACGTATTTAGGAGGTCAAGGTTAACATAAAGGATATATCAAAGAAGGTTGGAAAGATGCTTCTCGATCATGCTTTAGGTTTTAGGGAGAGGCAAGGAATAAGTTACGATGGTTCATCCACTTCACATACCACACCGAAATCGGTTCCTAAATTTATTATAGATCCTTATGGGCCTCGACCTAAACCAAAAAAGAGAGTTCAATCTAAGAAATAAAACCAAGGTAGACCTAAACAAGTCTATGTTTGCACCTTTTACAAAAGGAGAGGTCACCTTAGAGAGTTTTGCTACAAGTTAGTTATAAGTAAATGTACACAAACTCCCGTGCACCACTATAACGACTTTGCTAGTCTCGGGGAGCAAGTTGAGTTCCTAGTCGCGACTTAACAAAACATAATAGAAGAATTTTAATGGATGTCTATGTCATTTGAGAACATTTTTAATGCTCCTACCAGATCCATCAATGACAAGAGCAGACAAAATATTACCTTCACTTGGGTACCTAAGTAAAAAGACAAAGCCCTTCTTGTGAACGTTTCTCTCAAGGTTCAAAATTCTTCCCAGTGGTATTTTGATTGTGGTTGCTCTAGGCACATGACCTGTAAAATATCATTTTTTACCAACCTTGAGGATAGCAAGGAAGGTAAAGTCCCCTTTGAAGTTGGGTGTAAGTCTAAGATTTTAGACATAGTTGTGTTGAGATACCCAGATTTCCTAAAGTAGACTATGTGTTATACATAGAAGTGTTGAAAGAGAACTTAATTAGCATAAGCCAACTGTGTGGTGCAAATTTTATGGTGAAGTTTGACCGATCTGAATGTAGCGTGTATGTTTAATTCGGTGAACTTTTATTACAAGGGGTGAGGACTGGAGATAATTGCTATGAAACCATTCCCTAGTCCTTCTTTGTGTGAAACAGTGTCACGGTCTCCTCTCTGGACCTTTGGCATGAATGACTCGGTCATGTTAACTTTAGAGATCTTGAGATCTTAGTGAAAAGGACCTAGTTCATAGCTTATCGGCACTTCGTAAAACAACTTCCTCAATTTTTGTGCACCTTGTTAATAAAGAAAAAAATTAAAATCCCCTTCGAAAGTTGAATACCATTACCACCACACGTTTTTCAGAATTGATTCATATGGGTCTTAAGGGTCCTATTTCCTAGGAGAAATTAGGTGTTAAGACATACATTCTCATGATGGTCGATGACTTTTCTCGATACTCTATTGTGGGTTTTCTCAGAGAAAATCTGATGCGATTAAGTTTCTAACAACCAAGTGTCGTGTCCTACAAAACTATCACGGTGTCACTATTAATCATATGCGTAATGACAACGATACTGAATTTAACAAATCCTGGGTGGATAGATATTATGATGGATTGGACATCAAACATGAGTTTTTAACCGTTCCTACTCCTCAACAAAATAAGATAGCTGAGAAGAAGAATCGGACAATACAAGAGATGGCTAGATCCATTATTTTTAGGAGAAACATTCATAGTCATTTTTTGGGCAAAGGAGATGTGTACCACATGCCATACGGTGAATACGGTATATTTTCATCCGTACACACTTCACACGTCTTATGAGTTGTGGACAGTAAAGAATCCTAACTTATCGTATTTCTATGTCTTTGGGAGTAGTTGATACATCTTGAGAGATAGAGAGATTAGGATAGTTCGACTCCCTGAGCAACGAGGGGATATTTTTAGAAAATTCATCGATGAGTAGGGCTTAGAGGGTATTTAACCTTGTAATCTCTAAGGTTGTGGAGTCAATAAACGTCAAGATAAGAGACGATGAGCTGTTGACGTGTATTGATCCTAACCTCCAGTGTGAGGATGATTCACCCCTGGTAACGATCCCATCCTTTTTCATACTACCCTAGTGGAGACCACTCTTGGTTTAGAGGATCCACCCTTTGGGTTTGAAAGAGTCATGACCCTACTGCTATATTAGTTATCTTACACTGGGTGTAAAGACTCGTGCTCAACTTAAGAATGTGGTTATCTATCTTTTCTACACCTCCTTAGTCGATCCCAAGAATGTGAAATAAGCACTCAATGACGAGCATTGGATAACCTCTATGCAAGATAAGTTGCTTCAGTTTCATAAGAATGATGACTAGAAGTCGGTCCCCCGACAGTGCGAGAAAAATATAATAGGTACCAATTGGATTTATAAGAATAACATGGATGAGAATGGTACCATAGTTCATAATAAGTCTAGGTTTATCACTTAAGGATACACACAGATTGGCGGTGTAGACTTTGACGAGACATTCGCTCTTGTTTCTAGGCTTAAGTTCGTTTTCTTACAACTCGCCATAGCATGTCATTTTCACTTCAAGTTATATTAGATGGATGTTAAGAGTGCCTTTCCAAATGGAATTATACAGGAGGAGGTTTACGTGGAATAATCAAAGGGGTTTGAAGACTCAAAACACCCGAGACACATCTTTCAACTTAAGAATGCCCTGTATGATTTTAAACAAGCACCCCGTGCTTAGTATGAGAGGCTCACTTCTTAAATCTTAGACCATGGATTCAAAAGAGGGGAGTGGATAAGATGTCATTTATGATGGGAGAGAGTGGTTCTATCTTAGTTTCCCAAGTCTATATGGATGACATAGAATTTTGATCCACATGCTCCCAACATGCTCACACTTTGAGGAGGAGATGAAGAGGGAGTTTGGGATGAGCATGGATGGTAAGCTTACGTTCTTCTTAGGTCTCTAGGTGCGTCAGTAAGAGGATGGGATATTCATATCTCAATCCAAATATGTTGGGAACCTAGTGAAGTAATTATATTTAGACTTCTCTGAGCACTCACTCACCCCTACAAGTACACCTACTAAGCTTAGCAAAGACACTTTAGGAAAGGACGTAGAGCAACCCCTTTATAGGAGTATGATAGGTAGTCTTCTATACTAAATCACTAGTCATCTCGACATTGCCTTTAACGTTGGAGTTTGTGCGTGATACCAGGCATCCCCGAAAGAGTCTCACTTGCTCGCATTATCAAATATGTGAGTGGCACTCTTTTCTACGATATTTGGCATCCTTTGATACCGATGACCATTTTTTGCCTATTAGGATGCTTATTGTGTCAGGGATGTTGATGGTTGTAGGAGCACCTCGGGCGGGTGTTTTTACTTTAGGAGTGCTCGTATCTCTTGGCAGTGAAAGAAGTAAAATTCCAAACCTTTGTCCAGGATGGAGGCTGAGTATATCTCCATCGGGGGTTATTACACGCAACTCTTATAGATGAAGCAAATGTTGGAAGATTATGGGATTTCACAAGGCACAATGACTATTTCATGTGATAATATGAGTGTGATCCATATATCCTGAAATTTGATCCAACATTCGCCCACAAAGCACGTTAGGATACGAGATCATTTTATAAGTGATCTAATTGAGTAGAAGGTCCTGTACTTGAGCTTTGTGAGCACCGAACATCTATTAATCGATATTTTCACGAAACCTTTAGATGCCATTAGATTTAAGGATGTTAGGAAATCTTTGGATATTTACTCCGTTGATTGAGTTTGGGTACTTTATCTAGTGTTGAATGTTTCTCTTTTTCTCACATTCCTATTGCTAGATTGTATCATCATTGTAGTGATATTTTTATTTTTGATATATTTTTAAAAAAAACTCCAAAAAGAGTTTTGTTTTTATGAAAAAATTTAGAAAAATCCAAAAAGATTTTTGGTATTTAA
This sequence comes from Sambucus nigra, assembly GCA_949130495.1. Lineage (NCBI taxonomy): Eukaryota > Viridiplantae > Streptophyta > Magnoliopsida > Dipsacales > Adoxaceae > Sambucus > Sambucus nigra. The sequence continues at coordinate 239,132,630 of OX422221.1, read as the reverse complement.
GAGAAAGTTTGAAAAAGTGAAAAATATATTATTTTGATAAAAAAAAATTTAACAAGACAAAGATTTTTGTATTGTTGTTTTTTCACCACATATGGATGCACATTTAAGATATTCAGATCATCCCTACATTCCATCCATTCACATGGCTTTTTCATAATGTTTTGAGACATAACTTTGTTTCGATAGTGTGCTTAATAATGTGAGAATATCCTTACGTTGATCGTTCATGACTACTTTCTACGTGTTTGACTCCTTGTCACCTTTATTACACATGTGCACGAGCTTTATGAACATGGTGCTTACTTGTATTGTGTCGAATACGTTGTTCTCATCTCAATTTTACTTAGTAACAAATCAAATTTTAAAACAGATAAGTTGTGCGTGTAAGAACCATTGCCTGAATTTCGTTTCTTGGAAAATAATGTTAAATGTTAAGCAATGGAAATGGGATACAAAATATCAAAATATTCTTTGTATGAAAAGTCACCATTTGCATAAAAGAGTCTAAAACGATTAATGGCACACAAAAACATACGTGCCAAGGCCATTTAGTTTAAAATTCATTGATGTTTCACTACACATGAGCATAATGATTTCTTCAAAATATTTGAGGGTGAACTCTTATATATGATAAATTTTGAGGGAGTTATAAAGTAGAAGATCAATGAGTTGCATAACGGACTTTCTTGAAAAACATTAAATAGTTTAGCATTACTGGTGTGAGAATCATTTAAATTCATGTCATATTAACTAAGTTGAGTCAATTTCATTTGAGTTCACAATTTTACACATAAAGTAGACTTTGAGTTCTTTCTTTAGAAGTGTCTCATGACTTCGTGCATCTATATTATGCTTGTTTATGTTGATTTACCTATGAAAAATTTTCACACAATTTCATTCTGTTTTCACAATTCGGATATTTTAGTGTTATTCTATGGAGATTATGTGTTTTTTTACCTATATGTACTTTTTATACTATATAGTTGAAAAAAATTTAAATTTTTTTAAAAAAATAGGTGGAAAAATATGCCTTTTGAGATTATCATTAAATGTACTTAATTAAATTACCTTTGTGATGATATGTTTGCTTCTTAATGTAATGTTTATTATTTATGACTAGTTTTTACTTCTTTGTCTGTTATGGATAAAAAGGGGGAGAACAAATTAAGGGAAAGTTTTATTTTTTCTTTAAAGCTCGTGCGCATCACGGTATTTCTTATTTCATGTGTGTAGGTCTCTCTAGCTTTGATGATAATCTCATGGACTACACAAGATGAAGACAAAGCTACCCAGGGGAAGAACAAATTTTAGTTGAAGACAAAGCTTCATATGTCGTTCTGTTTCTAAGGTTTAGGAGGACATTAGGATTTATTGTATTAGAGGGTTTTATTGTAATTTGATTTTCATTTTTGTTTTGTAATGGAATAGCTAAAGAGGGAGATTTATAAGAGCAAGTTTTTTATAATTGCTCATAGCCTAGGCTTATTTTATAGTTTTGGGGTATCCAGTTACAAATGGCATCTCACACTGAACACTATATATCCAAGTTCATTGGAAGACACATTAATGACCGCTCCGTTACTATAATCATCACCAACACTTTATGGAGGTATAAACTTGCAAATTTCATGAATTTATATGAATTATATACTAGGATGTTTTTCTTTTAAATCGAGTTTTTCTATAAAAAGAATTTAAAATAAAAAGTTTTTTTTTGGTCTCGTTCAAAATGAGATTGAGTCTCGATCGAACGAGGTATCCAGCCTCATTAGAACCACCTTCAAATGAAGTTGAACTGAGATATCTCTACCTTGACGAAGATTAGTCGATCGAAGCTTTTGAGAAGGACGTTCAAATGAGAATGGGGTTTCGTTAGAACGAACCTTGATGTCGTTCAAACGAAATTGTTGTTTTCTTTCGAACGAGGTTTGACTTCGTTCGAACGACCCCGCTGCTTTGAAATTCATGCTTTTGATATAAGAACCTATTTTGTTCATAATTTCTCAAGAACTTTGGAAAAAAAGATTTCCCAATACCTGTTCCATAGTTTTTCCTTTTTGGTTTTCCAAAACCACCTTTACTTACAAATCATTCATCTCCATATGTGATTTGTGAGATTTATGAAACCCTAGTTTATAAATCTCTACTGATGACTTATGGAATGGAAGTTTCACTGCTAAAAAAGAAGAAGGTTGATCGGTGGATACTGAGGGAAGGCCGCTTTATGTGGACGGCACTGGACTGGGTCATATTCTGTAGAACAAATTGAAGACTCTGTGCGTTACATTTAGTCATTCTATGTAGTATGTAAGTCGACTATGTCAGTCAATTACTCTATAGTGATGAATAAAGGTGTTGCTCTTTTTAGGAATTTTTCCTTACTTCTTTGGATGAATGATTTTATTGTGTGTTTAATTAGAATTTAAAATTGGACTATTTCATCACATGAACATTTAATTTCTTATCAAGATAAAAAATTATTAAAATTAGAATTTGTGTGTGGGGAACCTAATATACAAATCAATCCATACGAACCCGCATTCTCATAATAAAAACACAAAAATCCTTAAGATGTCCTAACTTATGATAGTGTGTGATCCTAAGGGGTTGTGGGTCAACGCGACGCTTGAGTTGTTGCTTGCTAAGTCTAAAGAAAAACACTTTCAAGCGTCCTTCATTGTTATAATATAAACACGTGAAAGTAACCTTCCCTTAGCATTCTTCCGATTTGTAATGAGTTGAAGATTCCCCAACGGGAGATGGAAAAATTGATTGGGATGCTAACAAAGCTTGGCTAGACGTAGAGCCATTATTCTCCAAATCAAGTACTCATTTATCCATAGTGGACAACTTGACACAAAAAAGAATATGATTCAAATTTTGAGGCGTACCCACCATATCCATATTGAAAGTGGTCATAGATAGTATCTTGGTTTCAAGCAAAGAGATTTGGTTCTCTAGGATCATTCTTGAGTTTTTACCCTTGTGTAGGGACATCCTAAGGAACGCAATCTCCGTATGAAGAAAATTAATGGAACTTCCTTGAAAATATGATGCACTACTCACTACATGTGGAATAAAAAAATCACTCACACTACTCTTACCCACTATAGCCATTTGATTCTCGACATCGACTAACTTGGAGGAAAGTTCCATGTTATGCCTTTTGAGGTCCATGTACTCCACATAAAGCCTAACATAGTCTGCTTGAAGATCATCTTCCTCTTCTTCCTCAATAGTGCTCAAGGAGGAGCTATTAATAGTCATTTATTCACTAAGCAGAAGAGGAAGATTAAATTGCTCTAAATCATTTAATTCGTCAAATTTCTCCCGCCCCATAAATACGACATAGTGGAATTCTTAAGAGTCATCTTTGGAGTCCAAGTCACCATCACTAAAATTAGCTTGGTAAGAATTTTTTTTCCATATTATGACTCACATGTGAGGGAAATTTCTTTGATATGTGCCCTCGACCGTAAGATGTAAAACACATTGGAGATTCATTTTTCTTTTCTCCACTTTCATGACCAATATCAAGCCTAAGAAAATAGTTTTTGGGTGCATCTCTAGAATGAAATAGTTTTTATCACTTTTTGTAAAACTTAGTGTGGAATGCCATATCCTCCTCATTAACATCATTGGAACTAAAATCAGGAGATTCCTTCTTAGCCTTAAAAGTTAGATTTTTCTGCTTCTCCTTAGGAGGAACTCGTTAGTGATAAAATAAATTGGCCTTGTAGGTTTGAAGAGAGATAATCAATTCATTTACATCCATTGGTTTAAAAATAAAGTCTTTGACCTCTTCAATGGAATATAATTTTCCACGAAACCTAAAGGAGACCATAAGATTTTATCAACGATCATATTCTCCTTTACCATCTTTTCCAAAGAAGAAATAGAGGCAACTATATCGTTTAGCTTGGCACAAAACTTGTTAAAAGTTTCATTCACTTTCATGGTAAGAAGTTAGAAATGAGTGGCAAGTCATTGAAGCTTTCAGTGCTTCAGGGTTGAGATGCTGCCTACGTAGGTCCTTTCTAAAACATACCACGTCTCCTTAGACGTCGTACATGTGGATATATGTCTAAAATCACTCAGGAATATGCAACTACAAGTAGAATTAAGTCCCTTCATGTTCCACCTACTCTCTTTTAAATCATTGACATCCCAAATAGATCTAATCTTATCAACTTGGATGTCATCAACGATGGCTTAGGGCCATGTTCATGCCATAAGCACACTATTCCAAATGCGATCGTCCATAGACATTAAATACATTGTCACACAGAATTTCCCATGGGAATATTTGCTATAATCAAATGGAGGAGGTGGAAGGGTTGAAGTTTCACCCATTACTCACAGAAGGATATAAGCCTTAGTTTTTACACCTAAAACTTAGAGACCCGCTATGATTCTAGTTAAGAGAGTGCCTCTCGACAGTAGCTACCCAAAATAAAAATTAATTTCCCTAATTCAAGAAAAAAAATTGTTAATTTATAACAAAAGGGTTAAAGCATTCCAAAGTCTACGTGATCAAATATTTTACAAAATTTTAGAGTTCATTAATTTTTATCTTCTTAATTAAGACAATGATTCTAAAAAATGTGAAAAGAGTAAAATAAGTACAAGGCCGAATGTACGAGGGAAAAACCCACTAATGAAAAAAAACCTTACGGCGATAAGAACAGCAAATGCAGTATGGTAGTGGTGTACAACTAGAAGAAATAGATGTATAACCATAGGACGCTATAAGTGACAATACATTTTTCCAACATACTCACTGTAGAGATCGCCAATAGCTAGAGTACGCTATACAACTGCGGTCAATTTTGTGCCACAACCATTGCCTTTAAATACTTAGGCCAAAATTTTCTTCTTCAAAGTAGAAAAAACTTTTGTTATTACGGGAAGGAACCATCGAACAACCAAAATTCTACACCTAGTGTCTTTAAGGTAAACCTATAGATATGTGTATTAGGTTGTTTACAAAGGTGTGGTGCTTTAAATCTCAAAACGAGTTTTTTCAAGACAAAGAAGAGAAAATATTTAATCACTAATGAAAATAAGATTTTAAACACAAGATGAGTAAATATATCGCTATTAGAAATAATCGCTTGAAAGAACTCAAAGAATATGAGTGAAAAAATGTGCTATTAAATATTTCAAGCATTTTGATCAGCAAAAGTATTTTTTTTAAAGATCTCAGTCTTGGTTTAGAAGAGTAAAAAACACACAAACTTATAGCCCTTTGATTTAAAAAAATTTAAAGGCTTAAAGCTAGGTGTCATGCTCTTAAGGTGTCATATATTCGCATCATTTTCTAAGTCACTCAAAAAGTTATACTTGACACACTGACCAAGAATATCTTTAACAAAGATCTTGTGCAACTCTGACTTCTGGCACTGTCAGACATGTGTCATCGCAGGGTCATAACAACTAGTTATTATGTCATTGCGGTGAACCTAAAGCGATCCAGATAAGACCAATGTCCGACATTTTACACAGGGTAAAAGCTACCGGTAAGATAGAGTCACTGTAATGAGGAGAATTATCATTGATGCGATGCAAGTAGCTTCTTTGGCCAGAGTTTTTGACCATAGACAAAAAAATTCCATGGAAAAGTTTCGTTACAATGATGCAAGTCGTCGTTGCGATGAAGCTGCGATGAGGCAGGTCACTCACTTGTCCAAAAAAATCTGTCCAGTTTGCATTAGAATATTTCTAAAAATATATTTTAGGGAAAAACTCCGATATATTTATTTCTCGCATGATCATACATACTTAAAATACATAAAAAGATGAAATTCTTTATCAAATATATTTTTCTATATGAAGATTAAATTTACATGTGTATTTTAAAAAATTATAAAATCAAGGTTAATTAAAAAGATTTCTCAATTATAATCAGGGTGAATCTAAGTCTGCTAAGTCTTATACCCTTCCTAAGTGGTGCATTTGAGGTTTGGCATTAAGTGAATTCGGTTCGTTGATGAATCTTTCTGGTGACCTCTTGGACAAAGACTTAAACATGTTTTAACAAGGGATTTAGACAACCTATTTATAGAGCACATCGAATATACTATACTCTTACAGTGTTATACATACATACAAGGATTAAGTAAATAACAATAAAATAAAGGGTCGCCAAGGTCGGGCTTCCCCGGTCATAAAGAGGGATATTTGAAAAATACCCTCAAAATGGTAAAAAATCATAGATGGATGACGTCTCCACTCGACGCCACCAAGAAACCCCCCAACAAAAGAAGAATGAATAAACGGGCCATCTGCTGTATCCCCAACCCGTTTGCCTCATCTATCCTCCGACTCAATAGCAGCTCACGTAGAGAAGAATGGCGGATTGAGTCTCAAAAGACTATCCTCCCCACATTTCCCAAAGCAGCCTCAACCGCCTCAAGCATCACCCTCAAAGGTCGGTCCACCTCAATCTGCATGCCCTCGTAGTCAATCCCCAGCAGCTACTGGACATCGATAGGAGTCATCATCATCTCCCCGAATCCCAAATGAATGGTGTGGGTAGTGTCCCACTACCTCTCCCCCAGCGCGCACAGAACAGCCGTAGAGCGCAGTGTCTCATCCAAAGTTGACGCCAAGCGGCCAAAACTCACAGAGGAAACTATCCAGCGCACCACCGCCAGAAGATGCTCCCATGCATTCTTAAACCCCGTTGTCCCCCAAGAATGAAATCTCGTAGAAGCTATGTCAATTTGCCGAAACAAATAAATCTTTTTGTCAACTCAGGGAAATAAAAAGAAGAAAAAGAATGCCAAAGGTCATTAATACTTACAAAGCCACTAGGGTTCCTCACCCTATACGACCGATGATATGAGGGCTCGCACAGGAGAAAGCGATTCTCAACAACTGACTTGAACAAGTCAAAGGCATTTTTTACGGCCCAATGCCAGGGGCACCCTAGCTCGCCACTCTAGGTTTTCCCAATCATCGACACCCAACCACGCCATGTGGGTTACGCTACTCGAAATATATGCCATTTTTAAGACTCAAATAAGAAAAAAGCTTGGAAATATCTCTTAATAAGAAAAGGCAGAAGATCTTAATGCTAGGAGCTGTGAAAAATGAGGAAAACCCACTCCTTTATATAGGAGGACAAGGGGCATGTCGATCGGTAGTCCCCTGCCACCCACTGATCGGCACCCGCCTCTTCCCCTTCCCAAAGCATCCCAGAAGATCATGTCACTGCCAAACAGCAACCCATATAAGATGCCGATCAGCAGACCCTGGAAATTTTATGCAAAAAATTCCAAAAAACTCCAAAAATTATCTGGGAAATTCCTAAAATTTCCAAATAAATTGTAAGAACAATTTTTCTAGGATTGTTCATAGCATAGATTCATGCTAGTTTGGTGTATCTCGTTACAAATCGTCACGTACCGCCAAGATGAACCGAACTCAAACATCTCCAAGTTCGAAGGCTTCTCGACATCCCGTAAAGGTATAAAACGATTTAGAGTTTGAATTAATTTACGAAATTATATTTTGGGATGTTTATTTTTATTAAAAACGAATAGGAACTTTTAGTGTTGAAAAATATGTTTTTTGAGTTTACTGTAGGCGGAGTTTTAAAAAATTAATTTTTCGTTTATGTCATTCAAACGACATCCCAATGTCATTCAAACGACATTCTAAAGTTATTAGATCCCTCATTTGAAGCTTGGTTCTATTTTGGATCAAACGACATGCTAATAGCTTGATTTTATTTAGGTCGTTAGAAGCGAGATGGCATCCCGTTCGAACAACATCCCTATGTCGTTTGAATGACCTGCTCAACTCGGTCGAACAACGCAGCGACTTAAAGTTTTTATAAATACCTCTTTCATGATTAAGATGTTTAAGACTTTTGATAGAACATTTTCTATATATATTTTGTAAAAGTTCTTCACTTTATTGTGTTGAAACACACTTGTTTTAATTCACAACAAAATATCCTTGAATATTGTTCTTGTGAATTAGTTTAGAACCCTGGAAAGTTTGTATCTTTGCATAAAGCTTTTGTGGAGAGGATCTCCATTGTTGACTTGTGATACCTATGGGGATTCACTACTGAAGACGAAGGCTGAGGTTGATTTAGGACGGCAGTTATGTTATTCTTGGGAGGATCATAGTTGTTCATTAGAGATTTTCAATGATTAGCACATTATTCTTGCGGCGGTTATTAAGTAGTCTACAAGTCGACTGTCTCGTAAATTTCTAAGTGAATAAAGGTTTTTCCCTTTATTTTTTTTCCTGAAACTTGGCCTTATCATATTTTCTTGTTTGATTTATCCTTTTTTATCAACATAGATGCATGATTTGGATAAAAAGATAAAATTGATTTAAAAGTAGTTTCCGCATTTAAAATTGATAGTGCAATTTTTGTTCGTTGGTTTCCACCCTTGCAATTCTTTGTTTTTACAAGTTGGTATCAGATAAGGTTGCACTAAGTTATTGTGTTTGATTTTGTTTACCTGTTTTGTAGGTGGTTGTTTATTCTTCTCTCTTATGCTTGTATTTTTGTCCCTTGATGGATTCTCATTTGAGTTTGAAGTTTGCCGAAAGAATGGAATTTCTTAAAAATTATTTTAAAAATATTTTGAAGCTTTTACAAACTGTTCAAAATAAAAAATATATCGCTTGTGAGAAGTTTGGTACTTTGTATGATGACTTTAAATCTTTAAAAGTGTCTAAGTAAGAGAGTGAGAATGGACTCCTTATTTTAGAAAAAATAATTAGAGGACTTGAAAATTCTAGGGTTTGTGTTTGTGCCAAAGAGGATAAAAATAATTTGATTGTTAATTTTAAGGCACGTGAGAAGCCTCTTAAGGATAAGTTTGCTTTCATTGAGGGAAAGCGAGATAACCTTCTAGGTATGATTAAAAATATGAAGAAGGAGTCCCTAAAATTGGAAGAGTCTAATTCTTTGTTTGAGTCTAAAATTTTGAAGTTAAAACATGATTTAAAATACTCGAGTAGTTTGAGTGGTGATGGTAATGGCTCGACTTATTCTTACGCTTCGAGTGTTAAAGCCAAAACCAATTTTTTTAGAGGGTCATGAGAGTGCGCCTTTGTTCAAACAAAGAAATTATTCAATTAAACTCAGTTTTTTTCAATTAAATCCTAAAACGTGCATCTAGGTGTGATTGAAGACAATACGATCATGAAAGAATATTCAATCACAAACAAACACACAAATGAGGAAAAATCCCCCAAAGGAGAAAAACCTTTTTATTTTCACTATAATTTGTAAAGAACGGTTTACACGGATTATACTAAAAACATGAGTGACATACGAAATACCCTCAAGTGTCGGTTCCGATGTCGTCGACTGTAATCTCCCGCAAGAACTCCAAATGGGCAGCAATGAAAAAGAGTCGGCTTCTCCATAAGTTACTCCAGATGAGTAAAAATGATCCTTTGAAGGTTTAAAGATTCACACACATATTTAGGAATGGTTTTGTGAATTAAAAGGCATGAAACCTTAAAAACTTGAAGTCTATGTTCTGGGCTATAAATCGCATAAACGTGTACAAAAAAGACTTGAAAAAATGTGCAGAATGGGTACAGATATTTATACTAAAATCGAGGTGGCGCCGTCGCTCGAACGACATAGGTATGTTGCTCGAACGAGACCACGTGTCGCTCGAATGAGATCGCGCGACATCCTCATGTCACTTGAACGACAGAGCGATGTCATTTGAACGAGCTCGACGACCAAGAAAAGTCCGCTTCTACACTTAGAAAAATTTCTGCTTTTGTGTTAAACATAAATCAGACTTCGAAAAATATTTTTTAAAACATTCCCAAATATTTATGCAAATATTAACAACTCCAATAAACCATATTACCAATAACGCATCGTGGAGTAGTGAGAACGGTTGAGCAGCACGTCGCATGTAGCATGATGCACGTGTGAAGATGGTGGATGTATGGATTAAGATCAAGGTCGTCGAGGATGATCATGTTGATGTTCTGAATGTATCGGTATCGAACATACGTACTATGATCTAGGACAAATAGACAATTCCTAGATTCTAACCCGGACATTTATAAAATTATGTCCTTATAAATCTCCCCCTATGTCTATGCCGGTACATACATAAAAAATACGAATTATGCTATTTCATAAGGCAAATGACATATAAGATAATATCCCCATTAAACCCTCAAACTAAGAATACTAACTGACATGTCATCAATCAAACTTCAACATCTTCAAATCTTCAGCTTTTCAGAAACTCTCAAAGCTTTTCTCGTTAGGGTGTGCAATCCAATAATCATCAATTTTGTACCTACACACATGAGATAAAGCAAATACCCATGATACGCAATAGTTTGAAATATAATGATATGCAAAAATCAAAGATCAATTAAGCTTAAGCTTAAGCAAATCATTGATAAATCAACCAAACAATTCTCCCCCTTTTTATGATGTCCCCAAATAGACAGATATGAGAAGCACAAATAAATATAAATGGAGAATACCACAAGGTAATAAACGTTCTATTTTTGAATTTTTCAAAAATTTTCACACAAAATATACAACAAAGAATCACATCATGAAAGAACACAAAAACAACCAAGTCGCTGATAGCGAAAATGTAGGGGTGTGAGCAAATTCGATAGGAAAATCAATGCATGCAAACATAATATATGTGCACGATGAATATCGGATATTTCTAACGAATGAACTCAACATCTTCCTGAGGTGTAAAAAGATGGAATTATAAGAAATTGACTCAATCAAATCAGAAAATCAAAGCTCAAAGTGATTTCCACACCAATAGCGTCCAAAACTATTTAATGCTTTTCAGGACTTTCAAGGAAATGCAAACCCGTTTAAATTCTCCAACCAAACTCCCTCAAATTTATATTTTATTTAGAGGTGATCTAAATTTTCAAATATTGGAGAATTGATGGTGAAACCTAATGGCCCATATTCGACATGTACTGCTTTTTATTGCCTTTAAATTTTTTGGGCTCTTTTAACATCTGTGGACCCCAAATAATAAAATTCCTTAATTTTTTAGGTCCGATATAATGGTGTCTTAGTGTTAGGAAAGGCCAAATGAACCTTTCGCATCCCTTCCCCGTTTTAAAATACCACACAATCTCACCAAACAGTTTTTACATGCATTCCAATCTTGTCAAATTTTATCGCATACGGTTCGTTGTATAGACAGAATTGAGATGGAAACACGCAAGCCAATATGTGATAGACAAGTACAAAAATCAAATAAAGTCATGCATGTGTGCAATAAAGGAGATAAGGAGCCAAACATGTAGAAAGATATCACAAATCACATCTCAAATACTCCAAACAATGTAAAGCACATGGATGAAATGATGTAGCGTCCTAAATCACTATCAAACAGTCACGTGAAAAATGGAAATAAAAGTTGTGACTCGGCTATCTTAAATGCTCATCCATAAGAGGTGTAAACTAAATACAAAAATATTTTTATGCTTTTATAAAAAATTTATAAAAATAAAATCTTTTTGGATTTTTCAAAAAAATATACAAAGAAAAAAAAAATAATAATACAAATGATACAAACTAGCAATAGGAATCATATGATATGAACATGACAATGCATCTTATCCTAGACACGGACCATCCCCTCAGTCAACTGTGCAAATCCCTAAAGACTTACTAAGACTCTCGAATCTAAGGGCATCTAAGGGTTTCGTGAAAATATCGGCTAACTGAAGGTCGGTGGGTACGAAACTTCAGGATATGACTTTCTTCTCAACTAACTGATGTATAAAGTGCTCGCGTGTCCTGATGTGCTTTGTGCGCGAATGTTGAATTGGATTACGAGATATGTGTATCGCACTCGTGTTATCACATGAGATGATCATGGTGTCCTGTAAAATCCCATAATCCTCTAATATTTGCTTTATCCACAAGAGTTGCGTGCAATAACTCCCGGCAACGATGTACTCAGCCTCTGTAGTGGACAAAGAGATGGAGTTTTGCTTCTTGATCATCCAGGAGACAAGATCATAACCAAAGTAGAAACACCCACCAGAAGTGATCCTACAACCATCTACATCCCCGGCCTAATCGGCATCCGAATAGGCGGACGAACGGTCATCGGTATCAAAGAAATACCAAATATCGTAGGAGAGAGTCTCACTCACGTATTTGATAATACGTTTTAGAGCGAGTAAGTGTGACTTTTTTTAGGATGCCTGATAATGCGCACAAACTCTAACACTAAAGGCTATGTCGGGGCGACTGACAGTCAAGTAGAGAAGACTACCTATCATACTCCAATACAAGGTTTGCTCTACGTCCTTGTCTGAAGTGTCCTAAATAAGCTTGATAAAAGTACTCATAGGTGTACGTGCATGCTTAACGGATCTAAACCAAATTTTTTCACTAGGTATCTAGCATACTTGGATTGGGAGATGAACATCCCATCCTCTAGCTGACGAACCTGGAGACCAAGGAAGAAAGTAAGCTCACCTACCATGCTCATCTCAAACTCACTTATCATCTCCTCCTCAAAGTGGTGAGCATGTTGGGAGCACGTGGATCCAAAGACTATGTCATCCACATAGACATGGGCAACCAAAATAGCACCGTCATATCAACTCCCCCTCTCTTAAAGCCACGGGCTAAGAGATAGGAAGTAAGCCTCTCGTACCAAGCACGGGGTGCTTGATTCAAACCATATAAGGATATCCTTAGATAGTAGATGTGCTCCAAGTGCTTAGGGTCTTCAAACCCTTTTGGTTGTTCCACGCAAACCTCCTCCTGTAGAATGCCATTTAGAAAGGCACTCTTAACATCCATCTGATATAGCTTGAAGCGCAAATGACATGTGATGGCGAGTAGTAAGCTAACGGACTCAAGCCTCATAATAAGAGCAAATGTCTCCCCAAAGTCTACACCCTCTATGTGTGTGTAGCCTTGAGCGACCAACCTAGCCTTGTTTCTAATTATGGTACAATTTTCATCCATTTTATTCTTGAAAATTCACCTGGTACCTATCACATTCGTCTCACTAGGTCGGGGGACAACTTCCCAGACATTATTCTTTTTAAGCTGAAGTAACTCATCCTGCATAGCAGATATCCAGTGTTCATCCTTGAGTGCTTCTTTATAGTTCTTGGGCTCAACTTTAGATGTGTAGCAGACATGGCTAACAACATTCTCTAGCTGAGCACGAGTCTTGACCCCTAGGGTGGGATCTCCTAGGATAGAAGTAGGATTATGACTCTTGCGAACCCAAGTAGGTGTCTCCCCTAGAACAGGAGTAGGGTCCACCCTGGATGTGAGAGATACAGTGGGATCATCAAAAAGGAGTGTGTCATCCTCACTCAAATGGGTGGAGTCAACAGGCATCGATGGTTCATCATCTTGTACAGTAATGTTTATCGACTCCATTACTTTAGAGCTCTTCAGGTTAAAAACTCGGTACGCTCTACTATTTGATGAATATCCTAGAAATATTCCCTCGTCACTTTAGGAGTCAAACTTTCCTAATTTCTCTCTATCCCGTAGGATGTAGCATTTACTCCCAAAGACACGAAAATATGCAAGGTTGGGATTCTTTCCAGTCCACAATTCATAGGGCGTTTTAAGTGTGCGTGGACGAAGGTAAACCCTATTCACCGTATGGCATGCAGTAGACACTGCCTCTGCCCAAAATCTCCTAGCAACTTTACGACCTATAAGCATAGATCTATCCATTTCCTGAATTGTCCTATTCTTTCTCTCAATAACCACATTTTACTGAGGAGTCTTCACAGCAGAAAACTCATATTTGATTCCTAGGCTATCACAGTAAACATCTACTTTTTGCTCCGTAAATTCAGTGCCATTGTCACTATATATTCTGTTAATAGTAACATCGTGTTGGTTTTGTAGGACACGACACTTAGTCGTTAGAAACTCAACAGCATCGAATTTCTCTCTCAGAAAGCCTACATTCAAATATCTGGAGAAATCATCTACTATCACTAGGATGTACCTCTTACCACCCAGACTCTCTGTATGAGTAGGACCCATGAGATCCATGTGTATCAACTCAAGTACTCATGAAGTGGTAATGGAATTCAACTTCCTGAGGGGGCTACGGATTTGCTTTACCAACTGTCAGGGTCCACAAACCGTGGAAGTTGGATTTCCAAGTGTTGGTAAGCCACGTACTAGGTCATTTTTATCTAATCGCGTCAAATCTCTAAAGTTCACGTGACCTAGACGTTGGTGCCACAGATCCATAGGAGTGATCATGGCGTTGTTGCAGACAAGTGAGGACTTGGGAACAGTCCTATAGCAATTATCCTCTGTCCTCACCCCTTGCACTAAAAGTTTACCAGCTTGATTATAGACATTATACGTGTCCCGATCAAACTTTACGCCAAATTCAGCATCGCACAGCTGGCTAATGCTAAGAAGGTTTGCTTTCAAACCTTTGATGTACAAAACATTATCTAGCTTAGGAAATCCTGGTAACTCTACTGTACCTCGTCCTACTATGCTGTATTTTCTCCCATCTCCAAAGGTGACTCTACCTTCCTTATGATCCTCTAGGTAGGTAAAAAATGATACATCACCCATCATATGTATGGAGCACCCACTATCGAAATACCACTATGAGGTATTATGAGTTTTAAGAGCGACATGAACAACAAGGGCCTTTTCATCTTTCTTAGGTACCCAATAAGTGGTAACCTTTTGTTTACCCTTGTTGTTGTTGGTTTTATCCGGATGCGGGAAGCATTCACTGACGACAAAGACATTCGTCGAAATTCTTCCATCAAACTCTGTGATGTGGCAACTAAAAACTCAATACGCTCTCTCAGACTGTTAAAATCATCAGTACGATGTGGTGGAGCAGTAGTACGTTGTGTCCGACCTAAACTATAGCAAAACTACCTGAGGTGGCCCTTTCTTTTGCAATAGGTACAAAAGTACACAGTCTTAGGCAGACCTTGGTTTGCTTTTCTTGGTCGAACTCTCCTTCTTGGTTTTTAACGATGGCCATATAGAGTTGTAGTAAACTTAGGAACTGGTCCAGGTACTATTTGGGACGTGGATGCACCATCAAAACCTATTCCCTGCCTATCACCAATACCTAAAGCAGGACCGAGGAGCATCTTTCCCATATTTCAGACCTGTCCTCGATTTGAACCTTGACTTCCCGTGCTCTCTCAAGATCATGAGTAAGCTGGGCTACAAGGGCTTCAAGTTTCTTCTGAGTCTCCAGGGAGGAATGGAGATCACTCGTAAGACTAGCCACTTGTTTAGTCAAGTCCCCTTTCTCTTTATCAAAATAAATCTCTCTCTCTCTCCAAACAATCTCTCGCTTTCTCTAAACTGATTTTCTCTCTCAACATAGGCAGACTCTATCTCTCTCTCCCAAGGTAGTGCAGGTGGAGGACTCTCTCTCTCTCTCGCTTCTCCTAAATCTTTCTCTAAAGTCGTGATCCTAAGAACTAACGCTTTGTTACACTTTTTGATTTTAAATGACTCGGTATATAACTCAGCGTAGGCGCATTGAAGATTACTCTCACTCTCACTTGCAGCATCCTTCCCCTCACTCCCTTCGTTCTCACTGTCGAGATGTCCCTGTGAAGTAGCATCCTCATCGCCGTGAGGAGCACTAGAGGTACTCACATGACTAGCCAAGAATGCGGTGAAGTTACACTCATGCGATGACTCGTCTCCAGAGTCCACCGACTCGACCTCAATGTCGTCACTAAGGGCAGCATTAAGGATAACTTTGCCCTTTTGTTTTGCAAGTCTGTTCAGCCTAGTAGCACACTCAAAGGCTCTATGACCCTTACCGTCACACTCATAACATCTCTCACCGTCTTTCTTAGGAGGGTCTTTAAAATCTTTTTCATTTTTCTTTTCAAACGTATTTTTCTCAAAATTCTTTTTATCTTTGAAATTTCCTTTTTTCTTGAATTTGAGAATTTTCTTGAAATTTTTTGCAAACAAGACAAAATCATCTAAATCAAGGTCACACTCGGAATCAGACATTTCTATCTCCCTTTTTTTATATAGCTCTACTCTCTTTCTTGTCGACCCCTCACTCTTCCTATCCTGGGCATTAAGTGTAATTCCCTTATCTTTAGGCTTCACAGACTTAGGAAACATATCAATTTCATACGTTTGTAAGTCTCCTACTAATTCCTCTAATTTAAGCCTGTTTAAATTACCCATAGAATTTAGCACAGTGACTTTGGGGATAAAACGCTTAGGTAGTGATCTTAGAATCTTTTTAACAACTCTAGCATTAGGAATGTGTTCACCGAGATTAAAACTAGTATTTATAATATCAGATAATCTAGCATAGAATTCATCAAAACATTCAGATTCAAGCATGGTGATAGTTTCAAATTGAGTTGTTAAGTTTTACAATGTTGATTCTTTCACGGCATTAGTTCCTTCATGGGTAAGCTGTAAAACATCCCATGCCTCTTTTGACATGGTACACGTCATTATCCGCCGAAACTCGTCAGGAGTGACGGATCCAAAAATAGCACTAAGATCCTTAGAGTTAAAAGTTGACCATTTAAATTCTTCTTCAATCCATGTAGTCACAGATTTTAAATTTATCACGTTGTCAATAGTGGGGCGTCCACCCTCTTTCAACCAAAACCCAAACACTTTCATCTATGGCTTTTAGAGCATATTTCATACAGGCTTTCC
This sequence comes from Sambucus nigra, assembly GCA_949130495.1. NCBI lineage: Eukaryota > Viridiplantae > Streptophyta > Magnoliopsida > Dipsacales > Adoxaceae > Sambucus > Sambucus nigra. The sequence goes on along the minus strand of OX422221.1, from coordinate 239,115,946 downwards.
AGTAAGCATAATTTTTCCCGTCAAAAACTGGCATTTTATTATATAATTGCTCCATTTTGAACACGCCCTTTTTTCAAAAATCAATTTTTTAGAAAATTGATATCTTTAGAAAAATTTTGCAAAAAATTACACGGTATAATTGTGTAATTGGCTCTGATACCAATTTGAGAGTGTGCTTTTGTTCAAACAAAGAAATTATTTAATTAAACTCAGTTTTTTTCAATTAAATCCTAAAACATGCATTTAGGTGTGATTGAAGACAATATGATCATGCAAGAATATTCAATCACAAACAAACACTCAAATGAGGAAAAATCCCCCAAAGGGGCAAACCCTTTTTATTTTTACTATAATTTGTAAAGAACGGTTTACACGGATTATAATGAAAACATGAGTGACATACGAAATTCCCTCAAGTGTCAGTTTCGATGTCGTCGGCTGGAATCTTCCGCAAGAACTCTAGATGGGCAGCAATGGAAAAGAGTCGGCTTCTCCACAAGTGACTCCAGATGAGTAAAAACGATCCTTTGGAGGTTTAAAGATTCACACGCATATTTAGGAATGGTTTTGTGAATCAAAAGGCATGAAACCTTAAAAACTTGAAGTCTGTTTTCTGGGCTGTAAATCACAGAAACGTGTACGAAAAAGACTTGAAAAAACATGTTGAATGGGTACAGATATTTATACAAAAATTGAGGCGACGCCGTCACTCGAGCGACATAGGCATCTCGCTCGAACGAGACCACGTGTCGCTCGAACGAGATCGCGAGACATCCTTATGTCGCTTGAACGACAGAGCGATGTCATTGGAACGAGCTCGATGACTAAGAAAAGTTCGCTTCTACACTTAGAAAATTTTTTTGCTTTTGTATTAAAAATAAATCAGACTTGGAAAAATATTTTTTAAAACATTCCCAAATATTTATGCAAATATTAACAACTCCAATAAACCATTTTACCAATAATGCACCGTGGAGTAGTGGGAACGGTTGAGCAGCACGTCGCATGTAGCATGATGCACGTGTGGAGATAGTGGATGCATGGATTCAGATCAAGGCCGTCGAGGATGATCATGTTGATGTGCCGAATGTAGCGGTATCAGACATACATACTGTGATCTAGGACAAATAGACAATTCCTAGATTCTATCCTGTACATTTATAAAATTATGTCCTTACAGGTGAACCAAAACTAAGGACGTTAGAAAAGGTCAAGCTATAGGTATCATTCCTGACGTTTACACTTGTTCACATTGTGGTAGGAAAGGTCATCTTAGGCGATTTTATTTTGATCTTGGAAGAAGTCCTAAGAAGTTTAATAATAGTGTCCCATTGGTTCCCAAAATCCCTAGTCGTTGTTTCACATCTATTTGGATTAGTAAATCACTTTTGGAGGCACTGTAGTAGACTAGTTGATTTGTAAGGACATTTTTATTCGTTATCAATTTATATGTCGTATACCGCTATACCGTTGAAGAAGATCACGATCACAATCACATCAAGACGGATCCGAATAATCAAGGTTCTTCAACAAACAGTCTCCGCAAGGTTAACTTTGGTAAGGTTACGTTTTAGAGTACCTTAATAATGCACTTATAGTATTGGGATTATTTTTCATAAAATAGTTTCTAAGTGTTGGAGCGGAGCTTTAAAAGTTTTTATTAAATTTTTTTTTGAATTCCTACTATCTAAAGATTTTGTTCCCAGACACCTTTCCGTAGAAAAATCATAACTAATTCATAAAAAATCAGAAAAATACGAAATTGGCGGCCACGCATTCGTATCAATGATAGGTCGTTCAAACGAGATAGGATCTCATTCGAACGAGATAGCATCTCATTCGAACGACATCGTATGTCATTCGAACGAGAAGAGTTATTTTCTGACACGTCACCGCCTTGATTTTTAGTATTTAAAGGGTGTTATACTACTAAATTTTGTTTGGAGAAACACTGGTTTTAAATATAATATGATTTTGAGATTCTCCAACATAAAGAGTTCAATCTCTTTTTTTACAATTCATAAAATCCCAATATCTTTTTTTGTGAATTGTTTTGGAACCCAAGAACATATTTTGCTATTATTCATACTTCGTGGGGATATCTCTACAACCGGAGGGCTGCGTGCTATTGTGGAGGGAGTCTCTATAAAGATTTTTGATTGCATATCATAGGGAGTGATTGCGGGTATTCCTGGATTTATCAGACTGCGTGTCCTTGTGGTATAGCTGCGAGTGAGCCACTGCAGATTTTTAGCCGATGCTTTGAAGGTTTTGATGAAGGCACTGTGTGTTACACTTGAGGGAAGTTGTATGTAAGTCAATGGTCTTGTAAGCTTTTCAAAGTTTTAGAAATAAAAGGTTTTGCTCCTGTGGGGGATTTTTTCTGAAATTTGGTTTCCTTTGCATGCTTATTAAGTTATGATTCCATATCACTTAGATGCATATTTTTATAACTGAATTAAAACTTGGGTTTTCATTAAGACTGATTTGGTTGATGGACAATTAAAATTGGTTTATTTGAGAAGTCGCATTTATTCCGCTATAGCGGCTCTTACAAATTGGTATTTTTTTGTTTTAATTTTTTTTTAAATCCATATATTTTATCATGTCTTATTAATTGAGAAGTATCATGGATAATGTGCAACATATGATAATAGTCGTACGGTATGAATTTATAATCTATTGCGTTTGATCTTATTTTTTAAAATTATGTTAAAAAATCAGTTTTTGATCCTGTTTCTCTCAAAAATGGCTTTTGGTGGTTTAGATGATTTTCGGTGTCAACTTTTTGAAAAATCTAATTGAAAAATTCACACGAACTCTTGTTTTAAATCTTTCATTGAAAACAATTCTGAGAGGTGTTCGGATTGTGAGGGTGTAGGTCGCACGATAGATGAGTGTCCCAAAAATTTGAGGATGAAATTGAATAAACCGACATCTCGTGTTTCTACACTTAATGACAGTGATTCAGAAGAAGAAGATTATTTTTATTCCAGGCGAGAAATTCCCACCCGTGTGACTACTGATAAAAGTGAGGTGAGTGAGTACAACACAAGTGAGGATGAGCGTCACTTGCAAACTGCTTTCAATGAGCTGAATCTTTGAAAATAAAGAAAGAAAATTTAAAATTGAAAGCCCATTTGCAAGAGCGTGCCTTAAAAAATGATAATGATGTTTTAATTGAAGAACTTAGGGCATGAGAGAAAACTTTGAGAGAAAAGCTTGGATATGTCGAGGGCGAGAGAGATGATCTTTGAGGCGTGATGGAAGCTATGAAAAGGGAGCGTCTTGATTTTGAGGATTCTAGACATTTTCTTGAATCTAGGATAAGTGAACTTGAGAAAAGTTTGAGAGATTCGAATAAGGTGAAATTTGATTTGGAGTCTAGGTCTGAAAAACTTGATAAGATTTTAGGCACTGTCGAGATAAAAAAGGATAGGGGTGGGATTGGTTTTGAAAAACATGTTGCACCCATTCCCACACGTGCGAGAGAGCCTCCTAGGATTGTTAAGAAAGAGGCGCCTAAGTTTGTTAGGAAAGAGCCCCCTAGGAACATCGTGAGAGAGCCTCCTAGATCATTAATAGAGAGCCACCTAGGCAAATTCAGATAGCGCCACCTAAGAAATTAAGGAGAGAACCACCTAGGAATTTGAGGAGAAGGCCGCCTTTAGGAAACACTCACCACCCGATTTACACTTGCACACATTGCGGTAGGCAAGGCCATATTAGGCATTTCTGCTATAAGCTTTCGAATGGACCTAGGAAACATAAAGAGAGAGTCACACCGGTTCCCAAAAACCCCACACCTTGTTTCCATCGATTTGGGTTAGGAAATCGGATTTAGAGGCTTATGGTCTAATTGTTTAGGACTCTCATTTGATTGCACGTGATTCACCCCATGTTAGGATTTTTGGTTGATCCCATTGTTTTTTTTTTTGTCATACACTAGTTGTGCGTATTGATATACTTTTGCTAGTGTTATGACTCACTTTGTTGTAGCGCATACTGACTTATTTATTGAGTTTGCTATTTCGCTACTGTTTTGACACTTTTTGGGATCTGTCAGTGCCTTCCATGTATTTTTTTATGGGAATTGTTTCACTGGGCAGAATTGTTTGATCATGTGGGCTTTCTGGGAATTTCTATTTCTCGTTTAAACGAGAAGGCTGATCATTCGAGCGACAGCCTCTGATGTCGTTCTAACGACATATCACATCGTTCGAGCGACCTGGTTGTATTTGACCATTCTATTTAGAGTACCCTGTGTTCATCTGCTTAGATTTATTGGTACTGGTGGTTGCTTCTAGAACAATTTATATGCAGTTATTCCTAATTTTCATTGCTTATATTGCATTGCCCGTTTAATCACACCTTCTTAGATTGATGATTATTTTTATGATTTATGTTCGCTAGCATAGGATGACTCTCATGCTGATATTATGCATATTGTTGATTGTATTTCATTTGTCATATATTTTTCGAAAAACCAAAATATTTTCGATTTTGAAAAGTTTTGAAAAAGACGAAAAGATTTTCGATTTTGAAATTTTTTGAAAAAGACAAAAAGATTTTTGTATTTTGTTTTACACCATATATGAATGAACACTTAGGATAACCAAGTCACAATTTTATTCCATTTATCCATGTGACAATTTGATAGTGTTTTGAGACAATATATCATGTCATCCACGTGCTTTACAATGTTTGGAGTCATTGAGATGTTATTAGATGATACTTCCTACATGTTTGACTCAATATGTCCTTTACTACACACTTACACGAATCTATCTGATTATTGTACTTGTCTATCACATGTTGGTCGAGTGTTTTCATCTCAATCATGTCCTTAAAATGAACCAAGTGCAATAATACGAGAATAATAAAAGTAGTGCATGTAAAAATCATTGCCCGTAAGGAATTTGTTTAAATTTGAAAAAATGATGAGTGACACGGGAAAGGGCTGCGAGTGAATAACTATCACGACGTGAAAGCCACCATCTCAAAAGAGCACGCACAAAAATTAAGGCAACAAAAATATGAAATATGCCAAAATTTGGGTCAATAGATTTTCTCTAAGTTGAGAATTTAGTACCTCATTAGATATAAAAAAAATTGCATTATTTTATATGAGGGAGTTTGGTTGGAAAGTAATCAATGGGTTTGCACGTCCTTTGAAAAGTTCTCAAAACGGCACTAAAAAGTTTTGGACGTTATTGGTGTGAAAATCACTTAAGCTTTGATTTGTTGATTTGATTTAGTCGACGTCATCTTATTTCAACAATATTTACACCTAAAGATGTTTTTTATGTTCATTCGATAGGAGTACAAGTATGCATCGTGCACATATGCTTGATTGAGTTTTATTACCTATTGAATTTGTTCACACACATTCATTCCATATCCATGATTTGGTTATCTTAGTAAAAATTCATAGTGTGTGATTTTTGTAAAATTATTTTTATATTTTTGTGTGAAAATATTGAAAAATTCAAAAATAGTTTGTTTGCTTTGTTTCCCATGACACCCCAATTTACTTTATTGTGTTTATTCTTTCCTTATCTATTTCGGATAAATAAAAAGGGGGAGAACGAATTCTAACTTTATGGGGGGAGTTTTTGAATTATGGGGGAAATTTAAGATTTTATAGATGTTTTGATTTGACTTTATGTTTATCTCATTTCAAACTCGATATGTCACGAAGGTATTTTGCTTTGTCTCATGCGTGTAGGTAGAAAATTGTAAATTAGTGGATCGCACACCCTGATGAGAAAAGCTTTGAGGTTTGAAGTTTGTTGAAGATTGAAAAAGTTTAAAGACTTGTCATTTACCTTTTTCATGGGAGGGTAGATTTGTATAGGTGACGCGACAAAGAATGTGTCTCGGAAGTGCGTACTCTCTAGGCTTAAGTGCAAGCCTGTCGCGTTAGTAATAAACCCGATAAGTCGGGATCGTATCCTCAAGGAAATAGGACAACGGAGTTGTGACGACGTTGGACAGATGAAGGAATCCTAACTTTGACTCTAAAAAGGAAAAGGAAAAGATGATTGGTTTTGAGAACTGACTATACTAAATCAAATTTTTGAAAATATTTATGTAATGCACTAAAATATGAATGGAATGCAACTATTCTAAATTATCTAAATTACTAATGATGATTAAACTAAAACTTGAACTATATGATGAGAAAAACATGTCGGGAATACAATCCCTTAACCGTAGTGTATTGATGATATAAAACTAAACGTAAATTTAAATGATTAATTAGACCCAGAATTTAGTACTCCCAAGCATTACGTATATGAGGTTCAAGCCCGCACCATACTTAATCAGAGGACGAGTAAATCGGTATTGCAATAGTTACACTCGAATTGTATTCTAAAGCATCCCGGTTACCCTGAAGCAAACGAGATCCAAGGATCTATAGTTGTCATACAGTCATAATCAAATCATTAAATTTAGAGGATTACGTTTATACACATACAACTACCAAATCGGGTTGGGTTCATGCATCCCAAATAGCTAGCCATCCTTCGGGCGCGGCGTGAAAGTTATGATGAGGACGATGCTGCCTCGAGTGAAGAAGAGGAAGAAGAAGAGGCAGGTGCTGATGTGGAGATGGGAGAAGTGGGAGTAGATGAAGAGTCAGCCAAAGAAGAAGAAGACCCTGATTTTGAATGGGCGGGTAGTGACCTCACCAATCATATGTCAGCCCTGGAGACGCGATTCAGCAACTTTATGACTGACTACCGCCGCGATACAAGCATGATGTGGAGGCTACACTTTTAAGGCTATCGTCGCGACTACCGCCGCGACTACCACATTGAGGCTCCGAGTGCGGGTTCTCTATCCAAAAGGACCGGGGAGGTGAGTACGGTCTAGTGGAGCCTCAATGCCAGCATCTTTGAGAATGGAAGTAATCAGGCGAGCGTAAGGAAGTGGTGGTGCACCTTTCTCATCCATTTCTGCAACGAGAATGTCAGCGTATAAGGTGCGAGCCAGGTTAATTAGAGTGTGGGGATCAAAGAGGTGGTATGTCAATGTGGCTTGACGGGGACGCATCGCGAAATCGTTGGACGTTTGCAAAATATTAGCACACGCAATTTGGAATGTGAGGCGTGCTTTCTCGTTAAGTCGGCCAACAGTGACAGTCTCCCCCTCCATGAAACGTCGGGGGAAATTCACTCCATAATCAGTTCCTTGGCTACCGGGGCGACATTCCATGGGTATGTGTAGTCTTAAACATCGGGAATGTCGTATCCGCCCAACTTGGCAGTGAGAAGGGCCAAAGAAAAGGGAATGACGTTACCGTCAACATAGGCTTGAGACTCGAATTGGCCCGTTCGAACAAGGGAGCCATAGAAAGAGCGTACCTCGGCGGCCCAAACCGCCTCGTAGGGTTCATTAAGGAAACGATACCAACCCCTAGGCATGAAGAGAGCGGTGACGTAATTGGGCAGCCCTGCCCATTGGACTGCGCGCTCCATGTGGAGTTTGCGATCCGGACCAAAGAAATGATTGCACCACCGCTCCTCTTAGCGGGAACGGAATTCACCATAGCTGGAGGGTAGGATTTTAGTTGAGTCATATTTGACCGGGGGGCTCTTTGGGCCATTGGGAAAAGGAGAGGTTACTGGAAAAAAATAAGTAGAGAGAAGAGAGGAGGGATGTGGTTGGAGGTGTGGAGGAAAATGGGGGAATCGGGTGTGTATTTATAGGTGAGGGGTGGGTAGGGTTTTATAATTGGAGGGAAAGAGGGGATGTATTTGGGAGGGAAATTGAAGGGTTGGGTATGGTGGGACGAATTGGGAGGGAAGGGAAGGGATTGGGGAGAAGGGGGGTGCACCTAGGGAAAGGGAAAGACTGCAGAAACTGGACCGATCTGGATGGTACAAGATCGGACCGATCCGGTCCTTTTAATTTTCGAGCTTTTGAGTTACTGAATAGATCTAGCTCTAAAAGAAACGAACCGATTTGGTCCGAACCGATTCGGCCCAAAAATAAAAGAACCGATTCGGTTCTTGTATTGAGCTGGATTTCTCCCCCTAACTTAATTTCGAGCGCTCTTTTGTGGAAGTTTTCGACTCTCCGCACTGCTTCCTATCAATTTTGGTTCAACACCCTCTCGATTCCTATGTTCAATGAAATTTGACTCAATTTCCCGAAACATGTGAATGCTCTCACCTTATTGTACCCTAATCCGAGGGAATCTCACTACTCACCCGACTCTCATCTACTATACACAAGAATTCACCCCATACGCGTTGGGGGTGCGATGACCTTACTGTAGCAGCTCACTCTACCTCGTAAACGGGGTCCAACAACCAAACGGTGTCGACTTATTCCACACACGCCTTTAGATATGGCTTTAGGCGTTGTCCATTTACTTTGAATGTATTTCCCCCTTTCAAATCGTCTAATTTAATATCTCCGTGAGGGAAAAAATTCTTTACAACGAACGGGACAGACCATCATGACCGCAAATTTTCCGGAAAGAGATGAAATCGAGAGTTATAGAGAAGCATTTTTTGTCCGGAAAAAAACTCTTTGCGGCGAATGATGTTATCGTGAGCAAGTTTCATCCTTTCTTTGGAAATTTTTGCGTTCTCGTACGCATCATTGCGTATCTCTTCTAACTCATTTAATTGAAGCTTGCGAGCTTCACCGGCCTTATCCATGGCAAAATTAAACTCCTTAATCACCCAATACGCCTTGTGCTCTAATTCCACGGGAAGATGGCAAGGTTTTCCATACATAAAGCGGAAAGGGGACATGCCGAGCGGATTTTTGTATGCGGTACGATAGGCTCATAGCGAATCGTTCAATCTAAGTGACCAATATTTCCGGGTAGGATTGACGGTCTTTTTAAGAATGTTCTTTATTTCCCGATTCGCTAGTTCGGCCTACCCATTCGTTTGTGGGTGATAAGTCGTTCCAACCTTGTGAACGACACCATACTTTCTCATGAGCTTCGTGAATGGCCTATTGCAAAAGTGCGTGCCATTATCACTAATTATCGTTGTCGGTGCACCGAAACGGGAAAGTATGTGTTCATGCAGGAACTTACTCACCACTTTGTTGTCATTTATCTTGGTCGTTATGGCTTCCACCCATTTAGAAACGTAGTCTATCGTGACAAGGATGTATAGGAAACCAAAGGACAGGGGGAAAGGGACCATGAAGTCAATACCCCAACAGTCGAAGATCTCAATAATGAGTATGGGGGTAAGAGGCATCATGTCTCATCGGGTAATAGCTCCCATCCTTTAGCACCTATTGCAAGATTTATAAGCGTTGTTTACATCCTGGAATATTGTGGGCCAATAGAGGCCGCATTGCAGAATTTTAGCGGCTGTCTTTTTCGTCGAAAAGTCGCCTCCACAAGCTTCCGAATGACAAAATTGGATGACTTTCGGGATCTCGTCATCCGGTACACAACGTCGGATGATTTGATCGGCGCAAGATTTAAACAGAAATGGATCATCATAGAAAAATATGCGTGACTAAGTAATAAACCTCTTCTTATCTTGCGGGGTCCAATTGGGAGGGATGGCTCCCGTGACAAGATAGTTCACGATATCCGCAAACCAGGGCAAAGAAGAGGTAGCAAAGAGTTGCTCATCCGGAAATTATTCATCTATGGGTATTGGATCACTAGGTACGTCGGACGAAGGCCGTGATAAGTGGTCAGCAATGACGTTTTCTACTCCTTCTTATCTTTAATGGAGAGATTAAACTCTTGTAGGAGTAGGATCCACCTTATGAGGTGTGGCTTTGCGTCTTTCTTCACGAGTAGGTATTTCAATGCCGCGTGGTCGGTGAAGCAAGTGATGGGAGAACCGATAAGGTAGGACCAAAATTTGTCAAGAGAAAAGACTACTGCTAGCAACTCCTTCTCGGTAGTAGAGTAATTGAGTTGTGGTCCGGTAAGAGTCCGACTAGCGTAGTAGATGACATGAGCCTGTTTGTCTTTTTTTTGGCCCAAAACAGCCCCTAACGCATAATTGCTAGCATCACACATAAGTTCGAATGGTAAAGACCAATCCAGAACTTGCATGATGGGAGCGGACACAAGCATGGTTTTCAGTTTTTTAAAAGCGCTTTGTCATGGTTCCGTCCACTCAAATGGAGTGTCCTTCATGAGTAGGTTTCTTAAGGTCCTAGCGATGGCACTAAAGTCCTTAATGAACCTTCGATAAAACCCCGCGTGGCCCAAGAAGGAGCGCACGTCTTTGAGCGATTTTGGTGGGGGTAGATCGGCTATGACATCTATCTTAGCTCTATCAACTTCTATCCCCTTGGATGAAACTATTTGGCCAAGAACTAATCCCCCGGTGACCATAAAATTTCATTTCTCCCAATTTAGCACTAAGTTCTTTTCCACACACCGGGAAAGTACCTTTTCCAGTTTTTCTAGACAACGGTCGAAAGAGGTGTCAAAAATGCTAAAATCGTCCATGAACACTTCAAGTCCTCTCTCGACCATGTCGCTAAATAAGCTCAACATGCACCTTTGAAAGGTCACGGGTGCATTACACAAGCCAAATTGCATACGTTTGTAGGCAAACGTACCAAAAGGGCAAATGAAAGTCATTTTCTCCTAGTCAAGTACATCTACCTCAATTTGGTTATATCTGAAATAACCATCAAGGAAGAAATAGTAAGGGTAGCCCGCTACTCTTTCAAGCATCTGATCAATAAATGGCAAGGGGAAATCGTCTTTCCTAGTTCCCACATTGAGTTTCCGGTAATCAAAGCAAATGCGCCACCCGGTGGTGGTACATTGGGGAACTAGCTCTCCCTTAGCATTCTCAATCACTGTCATGCCTGACTTCTTCGGGATAACTTGAATAAGACTCACCCACTTGTTATTCGAGATTGGTTAGATGATCCCGGCATCCAATAGCTTAATGATTTTGGTCCTCGCCACTTCTTTCATATTAGGGTTTAGCCTTCTTTGCATTTCTCTCGAGGGCTTGACGTCATCTTCGAGATGGATCTTGTGGGTGCAAATCAAAGGACTTATCCCTTTCAAATCAGCAATGCACCAACTAAAAGTACCTTGGTGCTTCCTCAGAATCTTTAGCAATTTACCCTCCGGTTCTTCATCTAGGATAGAGGAGACAACAATAGGAAATGTCTCATCCTCTCCTAGGTATGCATATTTAATATGGGAGGGGAGTTTCTTCAATTCAAGGGTTGGAAATTTTTCGTTGGAGGGAACCATGCGTGTATCCCTTGGTGGTAACTCCTCGAATCTAAAAACCCAATTCACATCTCTCGCGTCCTCGTTCGACGCTCTCTCATCAAATAACTCTCTTAACTCCTCAACCTCCCTCCCGAATGTGGTGTACGTACCCTCACGCTCGTGGTTTGACACTAAACAGGACCCTAGGGCGTCTCCATAATAATTTTCCTCGAAATACTCCTCCACGATCTCGTCTATTAGGCTCACCACGTGAAGATCATCTTCTTCCCCCATTTGTTGGGCGATATGGAAGATGTTAGTCTCTAAAGTCATGTTCCCGAAAGTGAGTTGCATTTTCCCATTTCGAGTATTGATGATGGCATTAGATGTAGCTAAGAATGGGCGCCCAAGAATAATGGGAACATAGTTGCTCGAGGTGAAGGAGGGCTCCGTGTCCCAAATGACAAAGTCTACTGGGAAGTAGAAAGTGTCAACTTGGATAATCACGTCCATAACTATGCCTCGTGGGATCTTCACGATTCGATCCGCTAACTAGAGAGTGACCTTTGTGGGCTTGAGGTCGCCCAAATCAAGTTGCCTATAGATGGCGTAAGGGAGGATATTGACACTTGCTCCCAAATCAAGTAAGGCTTTCTCAATTTTATTTTCTCCAATGATGCAGAAAATGGTGGGTGCACCAGGATCTTTGAACTTTGGCGGGAGATCATTGAGTAGGATGGAGCTCACGTTCTGTACTAGAAAGAAATTTTTCTTTACCTTCATCCTCCTTTTTACCGTCAACAAGTCTTTGATGACTTTTGCATAAGCTAGAATTTGCTTAATAGCATCGAGGAAAGGTAAATTTAGCTTCACTTGCTTTAGTACGTCTAGCACTTCATCACGGGGGTTTCCTTTGTGGGAAGGAACCAACATTTGAGAAAACGGTACCGCGGTGGGTGGTTTCACTACTACCTCGGGCTCACTAGTGTCCTTCTTATCACTCTCCTTTAAGGGGACATCTTCGCCCTCTTTCGTGCCGGGAGAAATCTACTTATCTTTGGTTGCGTCGTGTGGGGGAGGTGATAAATCAACGACTCTCCCACTACGAAGAGTGGTCACAACTTGACATTGCTCCTGATGTTCTATCGAGGTGGAGCTAATACTAGTTTGACCTTGGGGCGGTCTTTAGTCCTGGGCAGGAAACTTGCCTTTCTCTTGGATACTCAACGATGATTGCAGCTGTGAAATGTTTGCATTCATGTCGTTGATAATGCGCTCATGCCTAGCATTAGTTGCAGTCTGGGTATTGATAAAGTGGTTGATTGTATCCTCGAGATTTCTCCGCGGTGGAGTGATAGATGCTCCTTGAGGTGGTGGTGCTTGCACATGTCCTTGCATATGTGGAGCTTGTTGAAAGTGCGGTGGTGGAGGAGGGGCAACATATGAATTAGGATTCATCGCAGCATGTTGTTGACCATAGCTAAAACTAGGGTGGTTTTTCCATGAAAGATTGTAAGAATTCCCGTGCAGTGCACCGAAATTACCTTTAAATCCTCTTATGCCACTGATTTGCTCTAAAGCATCACTTTGTAGGTAGGTATAGTTGGGTATTCCTCAGTTGAATGACCCGCCTTATAAATCTCGCACACCTTCTCGACGGGGCTTGGGATGGATCCAGTTGGTCCTCTTCCATATACCTCACGTAGGTCTCGCAGTCCTTTCTCAAGTGTATCGAGTCGAATGTCCATCATAGAATTCTTTTCTACATGAAATAGGCCAAATGCCAATGGAGAGGTGGTCACTTGACGATTTCGATTTTGAGCATTAGGGTCAGATGTATCCCAGGATTGGATAGTCTCGACGACATACCTCAGGTGAAGCTCAACATTGTGGGCGTCTAAGTCGACAAACGGACCACTACCCATAGTTTTAACAAGTTTCTTGGAATTAATGTTCAACCCATTATGGATAAAGGAAATGATTTGCGTTTTATCAAAATTATGATGGGGACACGAAGAAATTAACTCATTGAAACGCTCGTAGCATCGATCGAATGACTCATTTTCTAATTGTCGAAAAGTTTGAATTTGAGCCTTGATGGAATTCGTTCGATGTGGAGGAAAGAACTTCTTGAGAAATTTGGATTGTAGCTCGTTCCATGATGAAATCAAATTTGGAGGTAAAGACCATAGCCATGTCTTAGCCTTATCTATTAGCGAGAATGGGAAGAGTTTCAGGCGGAGCACATCTTTTGTGCAAGTTTGATCGCTGAGAGTCTCGCACACCTCCTCAAATTCCAAGATGTATGCATATGGCTTTTCTGAATCCATTCCGTGGGAAGTGGGAAGTATCTGGATCATCCCATTCCTCAAGCGAAATTGCCCAGCATTGTACGGGAGTAAAATGCATCCCGGAGTGATAGTGCGCTCAGGATATAAGACGTCTCTAAAAGGGCAATACGGGGCCTCTCCCTCGTTAGCGGCTGCACTACCGTGTTGTGACATGTCTTTCTCCCTCTCAAAGATTCTATATCCTCACTTGGTATACTCGGAGTGTGCTCGGAAGTGTGTCCTAAGAAGGAAAACGGGGTGTTATTTGAGATTGAGTGTGACGGTGTGGGAGGTGGAACCCAGAATTGTGGAGCGTTAGGAGTGTGAGGGCTATCAGGGTCGTACTCAACTATAGGACTTTCGTGAATATGGGTTGGATTATTATAGGGAGTTGGAGTGAGTTCAGAATTTTGCATTAATGGGATTATGAGAGATGATGATGACTATTTTTATGCTTTTTCAAATTTTTATATGTTTTTTGGATTTTTTAGAGATTTTTGGTCAAAGTTTTAGATTGACTCGATATAATCCTAAGTCTACCTATGTTCCCTGGCAACGGCGTCAAAAACTAGACGCGACTAAGAATGTGGCTCAGAAGTGCGTACTCTCTAGGCTCAAGTGCAAACATCTCGCGTTAGTAATAAACCTGATAAGTCGGGATCGTATCCTCAGGGAAATAGGACAACGGAGTTGTGACGACGTTGGACAGATGAAGGAATCCTAACTTTGACTCTAAAAAGGAAAAGGAAAAGATGATTGGTTTTGAGAACTCACTACACTAAATGCAATTTTTGAAAATATTTATTTAATGCACTAAAATATGAATGGAATGCAACTATTCTAAATTATCTAAATTACTAATGATGATTAAACTAAAACTTGAACTATATGATGAGAAAAACAGGTCGGGAATACAATCCCTCAACCCTAGTGTATTGATGATATAAAACTAATCGTAAATTTAAATTATTGATTAGACTCAGAATTTAGTACTCCCAATCATTACGTATATGAGGTTTAAGCCCGCACCATAGTTAATCAGAGGACAAGTAAATCAGTATTGCAATAGTTACACTCGAATTGTATTCTAAAGCATCCCGGTTACCCTGAAGCAAACGAGATCCAAAGATCTATAATTTTTGCGTTCCTACGCGATACGGTCATAATCAAATCATTAAATTTAGAGGATTACTTTTATACACATACAGCTACCACATCGGGTTGGGTTCATGCATCCCAACCCTTAAAAGTCTAGCCTACCATGATGAAAGTAATGGAAACGATTTTGGAATTGCAGGAAGTCATGATTAAACTAAGAAAAAATTGAAGAATGATGTAAACGGGAAATTAGACAGAGGAAATTAATCACTAATCTTACCAAAGCACTCAAAGCATTAACTACAATTACTTGTAATCACAGAAATCTGAACAATCTTCAATCATGGAAATAAAATTATAATCTATCTTCAAACTAGGGTTTTACTGAAAAGCATGGAAAATTAAATAGATTCTCCGTTCTTTAGCATGATAATAAATCAGGTTTAAATACCCTATAAAGCTCCAAGAGTTTTAGCTGAACTAGGACTCTCCATTAGAGGAAGAGTAAAAAATCAAAATTCGATAATCGGACCGATCCAGGCCTTCTTCGATTCGGTCTGGTTGGAATCCGGATCGGTTCGTTTATTTCTTGGCCGGATCAACCCGGTACGGATCGATTCGTTTATTTTCCTTCAGCTTCGATCTGTCTTCGGTCCGGGGTTCTCTAGAAATTTGCATTTCGGATCGGTCCGAATTTCCTTTGACTTTTTCCTCAAGCTTTGACTACTCATAACTTTCACACCAGGACTCCGATTGAGGTGACGTGAACTTGATATCTTCAACTTTTCTTTAGATGCCTCATCCGAATTCTGGGTAAAAATTACGATTTTGCCCTTTTGACTTTCCTTCTTTTCTTTCTCGATTCTTCCGGTTTCTTTCTTTCTTTATTGACATCAAATACCTGCAACTTAGTACGAAATACCAGAAACTCGGTGTACTCGTTAGAATAAGTCAGTAGCTAGATTATGAGATAAAATCAAATCGATTACGTTGTTCGCGGTGCTAAAAGTAGCTAAATTAAAGGGATTAATTGGGAAGAATTTATGCCAATCAATAGGTTATATTTTGATTGATAATTCGAATATTTTTATTTTGTACCGGCATAGACATGGGGGGAGATTAGTAAGGACATTTTTGTCTATTATCAATTTATACGTCGTATACCGCTACACCGTCGAAGAAGATTAAGATCATATTCACATCAAGACGGATCCGAATAATTAAAGTTCTTCAACAAACAGTCTCCGCAAGGTTAACTTTGGTAAGGTTACATTTTAGAGTACCTTAATAATGCACTTAGAGTATTATGATTATTTTTCATAAAATATTTTCTAAGTGTTGGAGCGGAGATTTAAGAGTTTTTATTAAAAAAAAAATTTGAATTCATACTATCTAAAGATTTTGTTCCCGGACACCTTTCCGTAGAAAAATCATAACTAACTCATAAAAAATCAAAAAAATACGAAACTGGCAGTCACGCGTTCGTAACGAAATTATCTACAATCATGGCATAAAATGACAGGTCATTCAATTGAGATAGAATCTCGTTAAAATGACATCGTATGTCATTCGAACGAGAAGAGTTATTTTCTAACACGTCACGACCTTGATTTTTAGTATTTAAAAGGTGTCAGACTATTGAATTTCGTGTGGAGAATCACTGGTTTTAAACAGAATACGATTTTGATTATTTTACTTTATTCTCCAACATTAAAAGAGTTCAATCTCTTGTTTTACAATTCACAAAATCCTAATATCTTTTTGTGTGAATTGTTTTGGAACCCAAGAATATAACTTTACTATTGTTCATACTTTATGGGGAGATCTCTATAACCGGAGGGCTGCGTGCTATTGTGGAGGGATTCTCTATAAAGATTTTTGACTGCATATCATAGGGAGTGCTTGCGGGTATTCCTGGGTTGATTAGACTGGGTGTCCTTATGGTATAGCCGCAAGTGAGCCAGTGCAGATTTCTAGCCGACACTTTGAAGGTTTTGACAAAGGCACAGTGCGTTACACTTGAGGGAAGTTGTATGTAAGTCAATGGTCTTTTAAACTTTTCAAAGTTCTAGAAATAAAAGGTTTTGCTCCTGTGGGGGATTTTTTCTAAAATTTGGTTTCCTTTGCATGCTTATTACGTTATTATTCCATATCACTTAGATGCATGTTTTTATGACTGAATTAAAACTTGGGTTTTCATTAAGACTGATTTGGTTTACGGACAATTAAAATTAGTTTATTTGAGAAGTCTCATTTATTCCGTTGCAGCGGATCTTACATGATTCTCACATGCTTGCACGTGATTCTTCTCTTACCATATCATATGAATGATTACTTGCATGATTTTTTTTATACGCTAGTTGTGCTTCATGATATATATTTGCTAATGTTATGACATATGTAATTTTTGTATTATATTTTTCTTTTATTGAGTCATATTAGAAAAATACAAAAAGGTATTATTTTATTTGTTTAAATTAAAAAATCAAAAAGATATTCAGTTTTTGTGTATTTTAGTTTTACACATTTAGTGTGGCATATTGGTGTGTGTGAATCCAATTCATTCCGTAATTTTCATGTGGTTAGGACATTTGGTTATGATTTTATATGCTTAGATTGTTCTTAACCATATTTATGGAGTTATTTCGAACATGACTTGCATTATGGATTCAACTTTATTTATGCCTCCACACATACATGCACGAGCTTATTGGATTTTGAATTCATAATGTACATTTGAGCTTGGTGAGATGTTATCTTATCAATTTTGTCATCTACATATTTATTTGATTATGGAGGATTTGTTCATGTAAAAATCGTTGCCCGTGAAGATTTGTTTAATATTGAAAAAAGAATGAGTGTGCCCGGGAAATGACTGCGAGATTATAATTAAATCCTCGTGAAATTCACCGTTTGAAAAGAGCCCAAGAAAAAAATTAAGGCAATAAAAAGAATAATATACCAAAAAGGGGCCAAATAGTTTAGTTTGGTATGATCATTCAAAAGAAAAGAATATAAAAATATGATCATATTTATATTTTGAGGGTGTTTGGATGGAAATAATCAACGGATTTGGACAATGACAATGAATCCTAGTTATGCTTATTTTGTCATGAAGCTATTCATTTGTAGGATCATTAATATTCTAGGCTTGTGTGCATTATGCTTGTTTTGTTCATTAAGTTCAACTTTATTTGTCACTTGAGGCTAAAGTTTAGTTTTGAAAAGTTTTGCGGTCAATTAGAACTTCTTAAACATATTTGAGTGTTTGAGTTGTAATTCTTTTGTCATTAGTTCACACCCGTTCATTCCATTCCACGTGTTTGAACACATCGATATTATGTTAGTGTGTAAAGTTTGTGTGTTTTGTGTTATGTTTTATGGTCGTTTATACCTATATTTTGTAAAATAATTTTGTAAGTTTAGATTTTTTTGAAAAAAAATGAAAAACTTCAAAACTAGCTGGTTGTGTTTGCCTTTGAGATGATCATTACACATGCTTGATTTATATCTTTTGAGATGATATCTTATCTTCACCTTCATGCTTTGTATTTCATGTTTATATTTCTACTTCTTTGTTTATTTGTCTATTTCAATAAAGACAAAGGGGGAGAGAAAATTAAAATGAGTTTTACTTATGTGGGAAAGTTTATTTATTTATGAGCTTTATTTTGTTTCAAACTCGATGCGTCACGGGGGTATATGTTTGTTGTCTCATGTGTGTAGGTACTTAAAGAGGAATTCAAGACATACGAATAAAGACAAAGTTTTCTAAAGGGAAGAAGATGAAATTTGAAGACAAAGAGACTTATGCCATTTCGTTCTAGGGTTGGAAAGGGTGTTAGTATTTTTTGTCATAGGAGATTTTTTATTTTAATTTGGTGTTCGGTCATTTTTGTTTATTTTGTACCGGAACAGCCAAAGGGGGAGATTTGTAAGAATAATTTTTTAGGATTGTCCATAGAATAGCTTTAGGCAATTTTGGTGTATCCCGTTACAAATCGTCACACACCGTCAAGATGAACTGAACTCATGTATCTCCAAGTTTGAAGACTTCCCGACATCTCATAAAGGTATAAAACGATTTAGAGTTTGAATTAATTTACGAATTTATATTTTGGGACGTTTATTTTTATTAAAAACAAATAGGAACTTTTTGTTTTCAAAAATATGTTTTTTAAGTTTACTGTACGCGGAGTTTTAAAAAATTAATTTTTTTACGTCGTTCAAACGACATCCTAAAGTCGTTAGATCCCTCGTTTGAAGCTTGTATCTATTTTGGATCAAACGATATGCTACTAGTTTGATTTTATTTAGGTCATTAGAAGCGAGATGACATCTCGTTCGAACGACATCCTTATGTCGTTTAAATAACCTGCTCAACTCAGTCGAATGGCTCAGTGACTTGAAGTTTTTATAAATACCTGTTTCGTGGTTCGAACGTTTAAGACTTTTGACAAAAAAAAAATTTGCATATCTTTTGCAAAAGTTCTTCGCTTTTTATGTTTAAAAACACTTGTTTTAATCCATAATAAAACATCCTTGAATATTGTTCTTGTGAATTAGTTTAGAACCCTAGAAAGTTTATATTTTTGCATACACCTTTTGTAGAGAGGATCTCCATTGCTGACTTGTGATACCTGCGGGGATTCACTGCTGAAGATAAAGGCTAAGGCTGAGGTTGGCGGAGCACTGCAGTGATGTGATTCTTGCGAGGATCATATTTGTTCATTAGAGATTTGCGAAGATTAATGCATTATGCTTTTGGCGGTTATCAAGTAGTCTGTAAGTCGATCGTCTTATAAATTTCTAGGTCAATAAAGGTCTTTCCCTTTGTCTTTTTTTTCGGAACTCAGCCTTTTCATATTTGCTTGTTTGATTTATCTATATTATCACCATAGATGCATGATTAGGATAAAAAGATAAAATCGATTTAAAATTAGCTTCCGCATTTAAAATTGATATTACATTTTTTGTTTGAAATCACCCTTGGGATTATTTAGCTTTCTTATAAATATTGGAACATTCCTTCACAAAGGAAACCATTTTTCAAGCTCTCAAAATCCCCAACTGGATTAAAACTACATTTTTATCCTCAATTTAAACCCTAAAATGGCGAGCCCGTGTCCCAGAGTCCACTACGATTTCCCGGAATCCCAAAACCTCAAGTCATCCCCAGCGAAACTCAAAACCTCAAAAATCAAATGTTTCCCCAGCGAAACTTCCAAGTCCAACTTCCTCAGCGGAGCTATAAGCCCTAGTCGGATATCTCTACCTAGAGGCGTCTCAGAGAAACACATTCCCCAGCGGAACCACAAGTGCATCCAAACCCCCAAAGATAAATTAAAGACTCCCCAGAGAGCTGTAACCCCCCATTCTTCCACCACCAATATTGTCCCCACTTTAACCACCGCATCCAGCGGTATGTTTTTTTTATTAGCTCTATATCCACAAATTGGTATCAGTGGGGGTTCGAACCCCTGACATGTGCATCATCAATCAGATGCCTTAGCAGTGGAGCTAAAAGGCCTCGGTGTTAGAAGAGTGTGAATTTACATATATGAACCATTACTTTTCCTCACCCAAGTGATGTGAGATGTAACTCTCTGGCTGCCAAATCAACCATGGCCAAGTCTGTTACTTGTTCTGTAAGGACATTATTCTCCGTTATCAATTTAGTATGTCGTATACCGCTACAAATTTTCGAAGGATTAAGAAGATTATATCTACACAAGACGAATCCGAATTTCAAGAAGACTCCAACATTAAAGCCCAACAAGGAATTTGGTAAAATATGTTTAAGTTCCATTTACATTTTACATTAAAAGTTTTGGGATATTTTTGTGAAAGATAAAATATTTTTCTATTTATGAGAAATGGTTTTTGGAATTTTTAATAAATGGGTTTATTTTTTATCATTAAAATTTGGATAAACCTTTATCTGATTTCGTAAACAATTTTAGTTTTTGAGGTTTCCAAAATATTTAAAAGATTAAAGTTTTTTTTGGATAAGTGACTGCCATTCAAATGACGTCACATATCGTTCAAACGAGATGATTTTTTCTCAAACGACATCGTGTCATTCAAACGAGAGCTATTTTGTTTTAATACGTCACCGCCTTAAATTTTATTATAAATAGAGTGTTAGACTTCTCGATTTTGATGTGGAGAAAAACTGGTTTTCACAGAATACGTTTTTATACTATTCTCCAACCATTTGAGGGTTCATAACTTTTGTTTTACAATTCACAATCCCAATTTCTTTTGTGTGAGTTGTTTTGTGGAACCCAAAACATATGTTGCTATTGTTCATCCTTTGTAAGGAGATCTCTATAACCGAGAGTTGCGTTCTATTGTGGAATGAGTCTCTATGAAGTTTATGAGTGCGTGTCATTAATGATCTTCTGCGTGTGGATACTTTATCGAACACTGCGTGTCTGGACTGCGTGTCCTTGTGGTATAGCTGCGTGTAAACCATTGTTAATTTCTAGCCATTGCTTTGAAGGTTTGACGAAGACACCGTGCATTACACTTGTGGGCGATTATCAGGTTGTATGTAAGTCAATGGTCTTGTAAACTTGTCAAATATCTAGAAATAAAAAGGTTTTGCCCTGAGGATATTTTTTCTGAACTTTGTGTCGCATACTTTATTTATGATGGTTTGACACTTGCATGTACGTTGCTATTTGAGTTTAAGGGATGAATTGATTTAATTCATAAATTGACACTAATTAAATAAGTTTGTGATTGGAATTTGCACATCTATTCGAATCTTTATCACACGCAAGTCTTTCAAATTGGTATTAGAGCAGGTTATGCTAATTTATCGCATATTCCTATTTTCCGCAAAAATTTGTGTGATATTGATTTTTTTTTTAAATCTAATTTTTGAAAGTTTGTCGCAATGTTTCCAAACGAAAACTTATATAGTCGGTTGCCAATTTTTGACGGGTCTAATTATGCTTACTGGAAAGCTTATATGAAATCCCATTTAAAAGCAATCGATGAAAGAGTTTGGGTTATTTATGAAATAGGTTGGAATCCTCCCACTTTTATCGCAAATAATGTCAGGAATTTAAAACATGTGTCTGACTGGACTGAGGATGAGTTTAGGTGGAGCACTTACAATTCACGAGAGCTTATTGCAATTTTCGGACACGTCACCCCTTACGAGTTTCGACGTATTATAACGTGCACCACGCCTATAGAAGCATGGGATATTTTGCAACTCTCCCACGAGGGCACTAACGCGGTCAAAGAGTCTAAAATTCAAAATTTGACCACTTCATTTGAGGTAATAACTATGTTAGAGACTGAGTGTTTTAACGATTTTTATGCACATTTGTTGGATTTTGTCAACACTAAGCCTATACTAGATGCACGAGTGGTTAAAAAGATTTTAAGATCGCTGCCTGAATGATTTATCTCTAAGGTGACTGTTTTGAATACCTTAGAAAATTTGAATCGTCTGGAATTAGAAGAGTTGGTAGGAGACCTACAGACGTACAAAATTAACATGTTTCTCGACACTGTCAAACCTAAGGATAGAGTGATAGAGCTTAAAGCGCAATCTAAGAAAAAGAAAGTGAGTTTTTATGAGTCCGAGTCTGAGGACGAGTCTGAGTTTGACATGGCCCTGCTTGCAAAGAATTTTAAAAAAATTCTCCAGTTTTCGAAACAAAATTCTTCCAATAAAATATTTTCGAAGAAAAACAAAAAGAAAGACAAGGCCAAAGAAAGTGATGAGAAAGAGAAAGGGGGTGAAGAAAATTTAAAATGTTTGAAGTGTGAGGGGAGAGGGCACAAGTTATTTGAGTGTCCCACTAGACTTAGGAGAGAGGGAAAGAAAGTTTCCATGCCAGCCACCCTTAGTGATAGTGAGGGAGAAGAGGGAAATAAGGAAGATGAGTCCAGTAAAGGTTTAGGACATGGGATGTGCGTAACGTTTTCGAGACGTATGATCACACCCACTTTATCCCACGACAATGAGGACACTTGTGCACGTGATAACCCCGAGGAGGTTTTAAGTGTTTCTAACTAGTCTGAGAGCGAGTGTGCTAGTGATGATGAGAGTGAGCTCCAGATTGTGTTTCGAGAGTTTTACGCCGAGACCTTAAAGACTAAAAAATTGAATAACAAGTTGGGTCTCAAGGTGAAAGATTTGGAGAGAGAGAGATTGAGAGTTTGAAGGAGTTTGAAGAAAATCAAGTCAACTCAAGAAAGTGAAGGTTTCTTTGAGTGAGCATTTGATTGCTTTGAATAGGGAAAAGAGTGAACTTATGGCCCGCGTGTCACAATTAGAGACAGTTTTAAGCATGCCCTGGAGGCTAAAGTAACCTTGTAGAACGCATCTAAGAAGGTGGAAAATATGGTTCTCAATCCTGTTCGCGTGTCACAATTAGAGACAGATCTTCAGCACGCCCTAGAGGCTAAAGTAACCTTGTAGTACACATCTAAGAAGGTAGAAAAGATTGTTCTCAATCCTATTTGGGGGAGTGGTGAGAGTTTAGGAATAAGTCATGACGGTGTGTCTACTTCATTTGTTGCACCCGGGTCGGTTCCTACTTTAGAGTTAGATTCATATGACTCTCGATCCAACCCACCTAGGCATCTCGTACCTGTTAGGAGAGCACACAGGAGACATTTTGAGAGAGGTGTACCTAGGCCGGTTTATGTTTGCTCCCATTGTAAAAAGAGAGGACACCTTAATAAGATTTTCTTTAAATTGGGTTATATGTCATGCTTAACTCCTACACATATTCGCGCACACGAACCCACCCATGATACTTTGCTTGCACATAATGATAGAGAATTTGCACATATTCGAGAGAAAGTAAAATTTTTGGTCAAGACTTCTCATGATTTGATGGAGTTGTTTCAAAAGATGTCATCGTCTTTGGAAAACTCCACCACACCTACCGGTTGAGGTCTAGACATGTTTGCTAGCATGAGTTAATTTGCATGGTGTTATCTTATGCCTATTGCTAGTATGTGCCATTTGTTTTATACTTTGTTAGCATTTTTGCTTGCTTTTCTTATTTTTGATACTGTTTTAGCACTGTTTTGGATCTGTTTACCCATTCCAAGAACTGTTTTTTTGAAATTCTGGACAAAACTGCTTGATATTCTGAATAACCTGGGAAATTTCGTTCGAGCGACTTCTGTTGTCGCGCGAAATTTCTTCTCGTGAGAGCCCTTCTCGTTTGAGCGACCACCGGAGAATTTTATCTATTTTGCTTGCAGTCCTCTGCTTCATATTGATATAATATTAGTACTGTTGGGTTGTTTCTAAACAGTGTTCGAAAAATACAAAAAGATTTATTTTTTTTGAAAATTTTGAAAAATCCAAAAAGAGTTTTGTATTTTGTTTGCACCTTACATGAATTTACATTTAGGATGACCAAGTCACAATTTCATTCCATATCTGTGTGAACATTTGATAGTGTTTTTAGCCAATATATTGTCTCATTCATGTGCTTTACAAAGTTTGGAGTCTTTGAGATGATAAAGTGTTATCTCCTACATGATTGATTCTTCTTGTCCTTTATTGCACGCATGCACAGATTTGTTTAACTTTTGTGCTTGTTTGTCACATGTTGGTTGAGTGTTTCAATCTCAATTATGTCTATACAACGAACCAAATGCAATAAAACTTGACAATAAGTAGTGCATGATATAAACCGTTTGTGACATTTGTGTGTTTTATTTTGAAAACGGGGAAGGGATACGAAAGGTACTAATTTATCCTTTACGATTAAGCCACCGTTTAAATGGATCGAAAAAAGTGAGGGATTGAAAATTATCCGGGGTCCGACGAGGTTCAAAAGAAGTCAAAAAAAAATTGAAAGGCAATAAAAAGATATATATTCCAAAAATGGGCCAATAGTTTTTAGTTTCATCACCTCATAAGAAACATAAATAGCATTATCTTTTAATTAGGGAGTTTGGATGGAATTTTCAATGGTTTGCACATCCTTGAAATTCATGAAAAAGCATTACATAGTTTTGGACGTTATTGGTGTGGAAATCATTTATACTTTGATTTGTTGATATGATTAAGACGATGTCATCTAAATTCAACAATTTTACACCAAAGGACTATTTTAATGTTCATTCGTTAGGAGTACACTTATGCATCATGCACATATGATATGATTGAATTGATTTTCCTATCGAAATTGTTCACACCCATTCATTCCGTTTCCATGAATTGGTTATCTTTGTATAAATTCATGGTGTGTATTTTTTGTAACATCATTTTTTCATTCTTTTATGAAAAATCAGAAAAATCAAAAATAGCTTGTTTACCTTGGTTTACCGTGACACCCCGATTTTCTTTATGTGATTTATTCTTTTCCTCGTCTATTTCAGACAAATAAAAAGGGGGATAACGAATTATGATTTTATAGGGAAGTTTAAGTATGGGGGACATTCGATTATGCTTACATGTTTTATGTTTATATCATTTCAAACTCGATTTGTCATGGGGTTTTTGCTTTGTCTCATATGTGTAGGTACAATTGAAGATTTTGGATTGCACACCTTGATGAGAAAATCTTGAAGGTTTTGATGAATTGATTGTTGAAGCGAAGTTTGAAAAGTTTGAAGACTTTTCATTTTATCTTTCCACTTTTGAGTTTTTGGGAGGGTAGATTTGTATAGGTCATTTTAGATTGATAATTCAGATATTTTTTATTTTGTACTGGCATAGACATTGGGGGGAGATTTGTAAAGACATTATTGTCGTATACCACTACAAGTGTTGGGATATTTTTGTGAAAGATAAAATCTTTTTCTATTTATGAAAAATGGTTTTTGGAATTTTTAATAAATGGTTTTATTTTTTATCATAAAATTTTTGGATAAACCTTTATCTGATTCCGTAAACAATTTTAGTTTTTGAGGTTTCCAAAATATATAAAAGACTAAAGTTTTTTTTGGATAAGTGATTGTCGTTCAAACGACGTCACATCTCGTTCAAATAAGATGGAATTTTGCTCAAACGACATCGTGTCGTTCGAACGAGAGTTGTTTTGTTCAGGCACGTCACCGCCTTAAATTTTATTATAAATAGGGTGTCAGAATTCTCGATTTTTGTGTGGAGAAAAACTAGTTTTCACAAAATACGTTTTTATACTATTATCCAACCATTTGAGGGTTCATAACTATTGTTTTAGAATTCACAATCCCAATTTCTTTGTGTGAGTTGTTTTGTGGAACCCAAAACATAATTGCTATTGTTAATCCTTTGTGGGGAGAGCTCTACAACCGAGAGTTGCGTGCTATTGTGGAGTGAGTCTCTATGAAGTTTATAACTGTGTGTCATTAAGGATCTTCCGCGTGTTGATTCTTTATTGAAGACTGTGTGTCTGGACTGCGTGTCCTTTTGGTATAGTTGCTTGTGAACCATTATTGATTTCTAGCCATTGCTTTGAAGGTTTGACGAAGACACCGTGCATTACACTTGTGGGCGATTATCAGGTTGTATATAAGTTAATGGTCTTCTAAACTTGTCAAAGTTCTAGAAATAAAAAAGTTTTGCCCAGAGGGGATTTTTTTTAAACTTTGTGTCGCATACTTTATTTATGATGGTTTGACAGTTTAAGGGCTGAATTGATTTAATTCATAAATTGACACTAATTAAATAAATTTGTGATTGGAATTTGCGCATCTATTCGAATCTTTATCACACGCGGGTCTTTCAAGCTCCACTATCAAGGCATGTGATTGATGAAGCACATGTCAGGGGTTTGAACCCCACTGACACCAGTTTGTAGATATAGAGCTAAGGAAAAAAAACATACCGCTGGGTGCGGTGGTTAAAGTGGGGACAATATTGGTGGTGGAAGAGTGGGGTGTTACAGAATAGCATCAGAGCCAGTACCCAGCCGAAATAAGTGTTCCAACATATTGGGTGATGGTTGATTTTATCCCAACGAGGACGTTGGACTCCCTAAGGGGGTGGATTGTAACAGACTGGGCCATGGTTGATTTGGCAGCCAGAGAGTTACATACCACATCGCCTGGGTGAGGGAAAGTAATGGTTCATATATGTAGATTCACACACTTCTAACACTGAGGACTTTTATCTCCACTGGTAAGGCATGTGATTGATGATGCACATGTTAGGGGTTTGAACCCCACTAACACCAGTTTGTGGATGTAGAGCTAATAAAAAAACATACTGCTGGGTATAGTGGTTAAAGTGGGGACAATATTGGTGGTGGAAGAGTGGGGTGTTACAAGAGCAAACCCCCACATTATAACTTTAGGTCTTCGGAATTGACCTAGACCTGCTGAATTGATCGCAACAATTTTAGGTCCTCGAAATTTACTTCAAACCGCAGAATTGGTCGCCACAACTTTAGGTCCTCAGAATTGACCTCGAGCCGTATAATTGATCGCCATAACTTTAGGTCCTCATAATTGACCTTGGCCCGCAGAATTGGTCACCACAACTTTAGGTTCTCAGAATTGACCTCGACCCGCAGAATTGGTCACCGCAACTTTAGGTCCTCAGAATTGACTTCGACGTGTAGAATTGGTCACCACAACTTTAGGTCCTCAGAATCGACCTCGGTCCGCAGAATTGGTCGCCACAACTTTGGGTCCTCAGAATTGAGCTCGACCCCTAAAATTGATCGCCACAACCTTAGGTCCTCAGAATTGGCCTCGGCCCGCAGAATTGGTCACTCTTATTTTAGGTCCTCAGAATTGACCTCCACCTACAGAATTGGTCGCTCCAACAATAGGTTCTCAAAATTGACCTCGACCTATAAAATTTGTCGCCAAAACTTTAGCTCCTCAGAATTGACCTCCCAATTTTAGGTCCTATGAATCGACCTCGACCCTCTGAAACGGTCATCCTCGTCCTTTTGTTCCCCATAATTGACTTTTTTCCTAAAGCATTCGTGTGGTGTCTATTTGACGGCTTTCACTTGTTCCAAGCTTATCCGTCGAGGGTCTTTGTAGATAACACATTCTAGGACCCCCTAAGTCTCTCCTTGGGTCCCTAGCACCTCCCCATTTTACATAAACCCTAGGTCATACTTAGAATACCGACTTAGAGGCTCTCGGGTGCTCCCGGACCCCGTTTGACTCCAATCAACTTCATCATCAGAGCGAAATCTCAATGAATCTTAGAAGGGCTTTGAATCACCTTTTCAACGGTCCACCCCATGCACGAATCGGCATAACAATTAAGATGAACAGTCTATTTTACTACCGAAAATCTATCTGGAGGCCATCAGGCACTACCGGGCCCCCCTGATTTGACCCTAATAAACCTCATCGTCAGAGAAAAAGCTCAATGAATCTTTGAAGGACACTGAATCCCCTTTCCAACAGTCCATCTCGTGCACAAAATGACAGATTAGTTCAAACGAATGCACCATTTTACCCCGACAGATTTGGAGGCTACCGGGCACTCTCGGGCTCCATTTGATAAAAGTTAACTCTTCAACTTGAAAGAGAATAAATGAATCTTTAAAGGACACTGAATACCCTTTCCAACGGTCTGCCCCTTACACGAATCAGTCTTACGATACGAACGAATGACCTGTTTTACTCCGAAGGGTCACTGGGCAGTTTCGAGCCCCATTTGGCCAAAGTCAACTCTCCAAACCGAGCGAAGATATTTGGAACATCTAAGTGACTCGCATAACCTTTCCAATGATCCACCCTATGCGCAATTAGGACTTACGATTTGGATGAACGATCCATCGTCATCCAGCGATCTCCTATCCAAACGACTGATGGGCGCTTTTGAGCCTTGTTTAACCCAAAATCAACTCCCGAACTTGAGAGCGGCGTAAAGATTCTCAAAGGTCTCTAAATAATCTTTTCCATCGGTATGCCTCATACGTGATTTGGACTTACAAAGCGCATTTTACGATCATTTTTTTGAAAAGTTTGCACGAGACCATTTCCCTACCTATCGGTAGTGTGTCTATATCATTTGATTGAATAGTTGACCCAGACCCTTGTTGTTTGAAGAAACCCTCCACTTAAATTGGTCTTTTTTCATAAAAAGAAAACATGAGATAACAAATTCAGTGTTTCATTAAGATTTCGAATAGCGATCCCGAATTCAAGTTGATTATATTTCTCCTCGACCAAGAAGTGTTGGATTCTCTTTTGGATAGGCCCTAAAAGGCAAAGGAAGGCTGGAATGCCAACAGGTGTCTATTATTGAATATTGAATGCGCCCGACCCAACAGTACCAATTTTGGTAACATTCAGTGCCAAATTCACTAAATGGGTAAGTCGCCAATCCCTAAAACGGACTATGTAATGTACTTTATCTGCTGGGTTACGGGCGAGCATTTTATCAGAGGTTTCTAATCTACCCTTGTGTGATTCCTGTCGAAGCATACACTCGGGGGTGGGTACATGGTGGACGGTTTTAAAGAAGACTCCCCATTCCTTAGATAGAGAATATCGCTAAGATTTATGATCCACTACCGTACTTATTCTAATTCTAAGAGCTCGGATCGAATCGGTATGGACAATGTCGATCGGCGTCCCTTGACCCCATTTAAGGAGAGCATGAACTTACCTCAAAGGGAACCTCAAAAACATCAACTTTAGTGATCTCAACAACATTCTTCTAAAGTCAGTGAGTTTTTCTTGTTTGAAACCTCTCTCCACCTTTCATTTCCATCACTTTCACACCCAATTTAGAAAAAAAAAACTACATTCTTCACCCACTTGCAAGGAAGCTCATCAATAATCAAGATGAACATCCAAGTCTCCAAATAAGGTCCAAACATTCTTCTCTCTCTTTAAATTTCTTTATTTTCTCTTAAGTTATATAATTTCTTAATTTAGCTTTTACTTTAGATCACACACATATTAATATTCAATCCTTTATTAGTAGTATTCCACATAACATATTATCTTTAAAAAACCCAAAACAAGAAAAATAGGGTTACACCGATAAATTCCAATGGGATTTTCTACCACAATTTCTCAAAACTGAAAACATCTTTTTTACACACACACATATAACAAAATCCTTGTTTGAATTTATGGGATAAACCACACCCTCGTGTTTCATGCGAACTAGGTGGACTTTGATGCCTTTATAGGGTACGTAGGCATTTCGGGCTAAAACTGGAGACTCGAGTCCTATTTTCCTATTTTATCCATACATTATTATACTTGTGATTTTTATTTTATCCATACATTATTATCACCATTTCCAGAATATTCCATGCCTTCTGCTGAGCTTCCCCTCCTGCAGTCCTTCTAACGGCCCTCGTTGGTCATCCCAAAGTTGTTCGGTGTACGAAGCCCAACCGAACTCGTATATGAATCGCATCCACTATATTTAATAGGAGGATAACTTAAGTCTCATGCGTGAAGGATAAAAATAATCCTATAATAAGGCTCTATAGCAAAGAACGCTACGCTGAAACGTAATAAGCCGCACAGATCCTAAGGACTCTAGAACCTGATGCTCTGATACCATATGTGACACTCCGCCTACTAAAATATCGTGTGGCCAACCCGTGATCAAAATAAAACGTTGGTTTCATATGACTCATTCTTAGCATCACTGTCGAAAACTTTTTAAAGTTACTAACCACCGAATAATTTAATTAGACTGGTGCCAAATTTTATCATTTATTAATTAACAACAGGCGGAAAATAAATAATAATAAAACCATCAACACAATTAATAACTGAATCCCACATAGATGAATAACATAAATAAAGATAACCGAATCAACTATCGGTTCAACAGTAAAATACAACAGTAACTGAAATAATAACCTGGATACACAAAGTCCGATAAGTAAACTAAATGCAAAATCTGAGGGTGACATAAACCGATTCAATAACAATTCTCAACTCGATTCAATAATCCGAATTCAACAACAATTTCTACAGATTTTCGATTCTAAATCATCTTCTAGTCTCATATGATATTATTCTCACATTAATTAAACATCAATTTCACTCTTAATGCTGAAATCCTCAAAACCCATATTTTCATACCCTCCAAAAACGAATTTTGCTATAATAACTCATCCCAAAATGAATATGGTTTACACCCACCATGATATGAATCACAATACCGCAATTTAAATGAAAGCAAGTTTAACTACTTGCCTGAATAATTTGGTAGGGTCTGATTTTCTTTGATGTAAATGGAGATTTTGACGAATAACACATCAATCTCCTCTTGACTTGGCTACCAAAAGTTCTCCCATTTGATCCCTCTTTTCTCCTCTGCAATTAGGGTTTTTCTAAAATAAATTATGGCTTCCATACCCTCTCACAATTTGATTTTATTATGCCAATCCCGTTTTTAGGCTTGTGGCATTTATTAAAGTGTCTCAAACACTCCCGTGTAGGTTCGATTATGCGTAAAAACGTCCCGAGACCCAATTACTACCCCGGATACTCTATTTTGACTATCTCGACCCTTCCGGACTCAATCGTACACTCAGAATCATCATCCGAGTTACTTAACTAAAATCTCATATTTAAACCTCAAATTACACACATGTATTCTTAAAAGAAATAATCCGAATTAATTTAAATCTCAATTCTCCAAATAAATTGAATCTTCCAATTTAAATAAATTCTCCAAATCATCAATTTAGTTTAAATTCTAATTCTCCAAATTAAATAAATTATTTATCCTCAAAAATATAGGGTGTTTCATCAGATATCAATTTACAAACTAAGTTTATGTAAAAAAATACAACAATTCAAGAAGTGTTCAACATTCAACAAAAGATGCTCATGTTCATTGCAAGGCACTAAATTAAAACTAAACAAATGGTTAACATGTTCCCTCCACACTTTTTCAAAAAAATCAAAACAAAAGTATATAAATGAAATAGTAAACTCATATAAAAAAAACCTAATAAGTTTGAAATCATAATTTTAACTTACTTCATGACAACTCATATTGATTTCTATCTCATACAAAATTTACACAAATCATACATTTTAGAAAAGATACATTACATTCAAATTCAAGATTAATTCCTCAAAATTAATCTAAAAACATATACAACTTTACAAATAGATGACATAAATCTCATAATGAT
Source organism: Sambucus nigra (assembly GCA_949130495.1). Lineage (NCBI taxonomy): Eukaryota > Viridiplantae > Streptophyta > Magnoliopsida > Dipsacales > Adoxaceae > Sambucus > Sambucus nigra. Next base: position 239,084,267 of record OX422221.1, on the reverse strand, counting down.
TAAATTTAGGAATCTTGCTATATTATTCTTATCACACCATGATCAAAGGTAAAATGAATTAATTGCAAAAAAAAAATGATTCACTTTCTTGTAGCATTATATATGATCAATAAATACAACCCATGATCAAAAGTAATTATAATGCATTCCCACTAAAAATAATATAATACATACACATGACAAATTGTTTATTTATAATAAAAATAATTTAATGCATAAAAATATGCCAAACTGAGATCCAAAATCTTACATAAAGAACCAAATTTTAAACTAATTTCCAATCATAAAAATGACAAGATCAAATTGTAAAGTAACATACATTGAAAATTTAATCCAAACCAAGAGATCATTTTTGCTACTACTTATCCAACAGTTGATTTATTTCAGAATGAAATACATAAAGAAGAATCATATGGGAAATAGTGACAATTATTAAACCAATCACTTTCGGTAAAAAAAACATAAGCTCTTATTCAACAAGGAGAAATAGAGAAATAAACTTGTATATAAATTTAAAGATTTTTGTTTTTATTTGAAACAAAATCTCAATCACATTTCGATTGTCATAATGCATGTGAATTTAGAAACCATATAACATTCTTCTTTACCCTCATTTACAACTTAAATATATATCGATACCAAACTTAAAATCTGAATATATTTATTAGCAAAATCCACCTGAACGATCTTGAAAATATTGGGATAAATCAATAACAAATATATATAAAACCGTGAGAGATTAATGTAATAAAGGTAATTGTCTTGACAACCTCAACTTTTCTTGTCAGTAGTAATATCAAATGTTCAAACATATGCAAAACATGCAGCCACCAAGAATACATCACCACATCTCCACCTCCACCAACACTGGGTATGATTTTCCTAGAATTCACTCCATTCAAACAAAAAATAAAAATAAAAATAAAATCTAAATTCATGTATTAAATTTTAACACTAATATATGATCTTTTATTGGAAACTATTAATATTGTAAACAACAATCATATACCAAAGAGATGTTAACATGTGAAAAGTATAGTTCAACCAACAAAGCAATGTTTGAATAAGAAAATTATGTTGCTCACTTTGAAGTTATATCTTTGAAGCAATAATGGATGTTTAACTCTATCAAACTGAATTTGTATTCATCAAAATATTTGTCATTTCTTTTCCCTTCATCACGGTAATATGCATCAAGAATTTCGTAAATGTGTACCCAAGTGTACATGAGAGTTTGATACACACAGGGACATATGAAAGTAAAATAAACAAAACAATCCAACTTGAGTTAGAATTTGTTCACGAATAATATATATATATATATATATATATATATATATATATATATATATATATTGTGGGTACCTACTGTCAACCAAGCCCATAAGAGTAGCCGATCAAGCCCAATAAATGAATTAGGCGCCCGACCCAAATTATAAGTCTTGGATAACAGTTAGAGTGAAAGATATGATCAAGTCTATCCCTAAAATCTCGAAAATATATTCAAGGGATACAAGGCCAATGTGGTACTTACTAACACATTCTCTTAACTGCATATATAATGTACTCCTGGGCCGAGGCATAGGGCACGTAAAACAAATAGTTCGAGAGATACTAAATAAGAAACAGTAGACCTCTCCGTGGCCGTAGGCAATTTTTCGAACCACGTATATTCTCGTGTTGTGCGATTGTTGTTCTCTCTTTAACTTTGGTGATTGTTTTCTTTTGATAAATTATTTTGTGCTGAGATTTTTGTCACCACAATTGGCGTCGTCCGTGGGAAACAATTGCTTTCTCCTCTGAAAACCCTTACCAGCAAGAATCAGCAATGTCACATCAAAACAGTAACGTTCCTCAAGAAGGAGACATTCAACAATAGCTAACCCCCCCCCCCCCCCCAAGGGTTTGGTCTGAAATACGCCATTCAAACCCGAGACTTCGCCAGGAGAGGAAGGTCTCTAAAGAAAGTCAAGGGCCACCCAGGTCCACCCAAATATTCAGGCTAATCGATGCTTATGAGTCCAGACTCTAGGAGCAGGAGGAGGCCACTCGACAATGGGAAAACAAGAATGCCCTCCTCAAGAGGCGACTGGATAGACTGGAGAGAGAGAGATCCATCCAAATACGAGGAAACGACACATTAGGACACCTAGCCCTCAGGCGAGAAAATCTCGCAGTCGAGGAAGAAGCCTAAGATGTGGTTCAAAAAGAATGGAAAGACCAAGGTCTAGCAACCACCACTCTGTGCACTCGCGACCAGTTCACCAGTATAAAAGTCATGATCGGCAGAATGATGATATCCGAAGTCTGGTCCGGAGAGAGATGAACCAGCACCTAGCTCACCGTGGTTCCAGATCAACAAGGGAGTTAGCAAGACAAGCTGTCAAAACTCACATGAAGTCCCCTTTTTCAAGGGCAATAGAAGAAGAGGAGGCCCCAAAGAAGTTCGCGATCCCCAAGTTCAAGATTTACGATGGGAAAATAAATCCCATCGACCATGTTAGGTAATACAGACAAGCAATGACACTATAGAATCATAATGATGCACTCATGTGCCGAATCTTCCCCTCGAGCTTGCACGACATGGCCCAAAAATGGTATGAGAAGTTACCTCACCGATCCATCAAGAGTTTTAAATCCTTAGTCGAGTTATTCATGGCTCGCTTCAATACGAATAGCTCCCATCCGAAGAGGATGGATGCTTTTCTCACTATAAAGAAGAAGCCACAAGAGAGCCTCAGAGAGTACGCAAATAGGTACTGGGAGATATTTAATGAGGTTGAAGACTTCTCGGAGCAAGTCACCGTAGCATCCTTCAAAATAGGATTGCCTAGATCTTGCCTCTTTCACCAGTCCCTCACGAACAAGAAGGGCACAACCATCGATGACTTAATGGCCCATATTAAGAAATACGCTAAAGTCGAGGATGTGACCCATCTTAACGCAAGGGAAAATGGCTGTGTGAAGATAGGCAAGGGGGCGAGAAGGTTGAACTACAAAAGAAAGGGAATAAGAATAGGGGCAAGAATGGCTCCAAGAATGGGAACAGGAACGATGCCTGAAAGGAATTTCATGATGTAAACACAGTCTTCAAAGAGCTAATCTACAAGATCCTAGTAAAGGTCAAGGACGAGTCGTTCATCAAATGGCCAAGGAAGACACCCCTCCAAGCGAAATAATACGTTGAGATGCGCATTTTATAAAGACGGCGGACATAAAACCGAACATTGTAAGGCCCTGAAGTCTCACCTCGAGGAGTTAGACCAGGCCAAACACCTAAATGAGTTCGTGGAAAAGAAGACAGATAAAGCGATAGTGAACGGCGAGTAGCGACCGAATAATGTCCTCAAGGAGGATGCTAGTTATGAATTTGCAATAATACATGGGGCATCAGGCCTCAAACAAATTCAAGGGAACATAGCTTGAATGGAAGTTAAGAAGCTTACCGCAATTATGCAGGCCTTCCAGATTGACCCAGCCAAGTCTCAGGCAGGAAAGAGGCGACGGCCAGAAGACGTTGATTATAACAAACATATCATTTTTACAGACGAAGATTTGGCGGGAGTAAAAACCCCTCATCATGACGCATTGGTCATTTCACTCAGGATAGCCAATTGGGACGTTGACAGGTTGCTCATTAACCAAGGCAGATCATCCGAAGTAATGTACCTCGACTTATTCAGGAAGCTGAAATTAAGCATAGCAGATCTGAAGGAAGCCACCATCCCATTGGTCAGATTCACTGGGAAGGTCACAATCCCTCTTGGAAAGGTTGTCCTGCCAGTCGGGGCAGGAAATATCTCCAAATTGATTGAGTTTCTTATTATCGATATCGAGTCACCATACCAAGCCATCCTCGGGCGGGGGTAGCTCCATGCAATAAAGGTCGTTCTATCGACCTATCACCAAAAGTTGAAGTGTGTAATTGATCAAGGAGTAGTTAAAATCCATGGGGACCGGGCTGCGGTGAGAAAGTGTTTTATCGTGGCCATATGCCCAAAACAGGAGAAAAAAGTAGAAAAGGTGAAAGGCAAGGAAGAAGGACATGAGGCATTGATGCCATTCAAAGAGTAGTTAAGGTATGGTCAACCAGGAGTGGAAGAAACTAGGCTCCTCCCCTTAGAAAGGGTCGTTAAAGATCGCAGCTGGAAGTGGCTCGACCGAAAAGAAGTTTTTAATTGGCTCCTCCTTGGCTGATGGCGAGAAAAAAAAATAATTACCTTACTCTGGAGTAACATAGATGTTTTTTCATGGGAACCCTACGAGCAACCTGGAATTGATCCCAGCATCGCATGTCACCAACTACACGTGGACCCAGTTTTCAGGCCAGTGGCGCAAAAAGTTCGTCGAACAGCCCCGAAGAAGGCTAAAGCAGTAGAAAAAGAGGTCGATAAGCAACTCAACACTAGGTCCATACGGGAAGTTTAGTTACCCAAATGGTTATCCAACCCAGTAGTTGTTCCTAAGAGCAACAGAAAGTGGAGGGTATGTATTGACTTCACCGACCTCAACAGGGCCTGTCCCAAAGACAGTTCCCCCCTTCTGAAGATCGATCAACTAGTTGATGCCACAGCTACATACGAGAGTATGATCTTCTTAGATGCATACTAGGGATACCATCAAATGCCCCTTCACGTGACAGATCAAGATAAAACCTCCTTTATAACCACTGTTGGTTTATACTGCTACAAGGTTATGCCTTTTGGCCTTAAAAAAGAGGGGGCAACCTATCAACGGCTGGTCACGAAGATGTTAAAAGACCAGATGGGGGATACCATGGAAGTTTATATCAACGACATGACCGTTAAGAGCAAACCCAAGGATGACAACCTCTCCGACCTGGCTAAAACCTTTTAAACTCTAAAAAGTGCGCTACAGTGGAATAAAGCGACTTCTCAAAATAAATCCAATTTTAATTAAACCCAAATTTTAGTTAAACCCTAACACATGCATCTAGGTGATTTGATAACATAAAATAAATAAGCATGCAAAGGAAACCAATTTCAAGAAAAATCCCCGAAGGGCAAAACCTTTTATTTCACTTTAATTTGTAAATCGCAACTTACACGAATTACAATGAAATAGATTTTTAACACACAAATACCTGTAGGTTTCGGTCGGTGTCATCAATAATAGATCCATACGCAGTGAACCTATAAGAACCACAGTCCTATCTTCATCCCAGGAATATCGCAGCACTCCCTAATAACACGTAGTCAATCAGCCCAGTACCTCCCTCAAGTGGTACCTATTTTCAGCAGTAGGTTATCCCCCCTACAAGAGCAAACTTGAACAAGATGTATGTTCTTCAGTTCTAAAACAATTCACCACAGTATATGGGATTCTTGTGAATTGAAAATAAAGAAGAAGCCAAAAGTGTTCTTCTGATTTTGCAGTGTTTGCAGAATAAAAAATGAGAAGGACTTTTTATGAAAAACGGAGTTAAAAAGTCCTTTAAATAGAAGATTAAGGCGGCAAGTCACTCAAACGAAGCGACAAGTCGCTCAAACGAGATAGCATGTCGTTTGAACGAGATGCAGTGTCGTTTGAACGACAACTTGCACTTTGTGCGAGATGCTACGTCGTTTGAACGACATACGGTGTTGTTCGAACGAGATGGATAAAATTTAATATTTTTCTTTTTCTTTTTCTCGTTAAATGAACCTCCTCAAAAACTCCAAAAATTATATTTTTTTGATGAAAAACATTTAAAGCTCCGCTCTAACACTTAAAAAATATTTTGTAAAAAATATCCCAATATCCTAAGTGAGTAATTATGGAATAAAAACATAGTCTTTATCAAATTCGTCTAGCAGAAGCTTCTTTGATGAACAACTTTGATATTCGGATCCGTCTTGTTGCTTGAATGATCTTGAATAATTCTTTGACGGTTGTAGCGGTATACGACATACTCAATTGATAACAGACACTTATAAATTATGTCCTTACAAATCTCCCCCTATGTCTATGACGGTACAAAATAAAAACAATCCAAATTATCAAATCCAAATGCCTATACAAATCTAATACCCTCCCATGAATCCAAAAGTGAAAAGGTACTCGAAAAGTAAGTCTTCAATATTTTTCAGAAATCTTCATCAATCTTCAAATATCAAAGCTTTTCTCATCAGGGTGTGCAATCCAATAATCTTCAACTTTGTAGCTATACACGTGAGATAAAGTAAATACCTTCATGACGCATCGAGTTTGAAATGATATAAGAATAAATCAATCAATAAAATCAAGTCTCCCCCATAATTTGTTCTCCCCCTTTTTATTTGTCCGAAATAGACAAGGAAAAGAATAAACAATAAAAAACATAGAGTGTCACGATAAAGAGAACAAATACGGATCAAATTACGCACATGCAGAGGAACTACTCAAAAGATCCACAAACTATTTTTGATTTTTCAATTTTTTCAAACAAAATCAATTTACAAAAAACACACCATGAATTACATTAAGATAACCAAATCGTGGATATGGAATGAATGGGTGTGAACAAATTCAATAGGTAATAAAATTCAATCAAGCATATGTGCACGATGCATCAGTATACTCCTATCGATTGAACATAAAAAAATATCCTTAGGTGTGAAATTGTTGAAATTAGATGATATCGACTAAATCAAATCAAAAAATCAAAGTCTAAGTGATTTTCACACCAATAACGTCCAAAACTATTTAGTGTCCTTTCGAGAAATTTTCAAAGGATGTGCAAACCCATTAATTACTTTCCAACCAAACTCCCTCATATAAAATAAAGCATTTTTTATATTTAATGACGTACTAAATTCTCAACTTAGAGAAAACCTATTGGCCCAAATTTTGGCATGTTAAATCTTTTTATTGCCTTAATTTTTTGTGCGGGCTCTTTTCAAACAGTGGCTTTCACGACGTGATTATTATTCACTCACAGCCCTTTCCCGTGCACTCATTATTTTTTTAAATTTAATCAAAATCCCCATGGGGAATGGTTTTTACATGCACTACTTTTATTACCCTCGTATTATTGCACTTGGTTCGGTTTAAGGACAGGATTGAGATGAAAACACTCGACCAACATGTGATAGACAAGTACAATAGTTAAACAAATTCATGCACATGTGCAGTAAAGGAAATAATGAGTCAAACATGTAGGAAGTGTCAACTAATAACATCTCATTGACTCCAAACAATGTAAAGGACATGGATGACATGATATATTGTCTTAAAATACTATCAAATTATCACATGGATAAATGGAATGAAATTGTAACTCGGTCATCCTAATTGTCGATCCATAAATCGTATAAATCAAAATACAAAACTCTTTTTTACTTTTTCAAAAATTTTATCAAAATAAAATATTTTTGTATTTTTCTAATATGACCAAAAAACATATGAATGGACAAAAATTACATACTAGAAATAGGCATATAACATTAATATTAAAGTCATCCTATGCTAGCAAGCAATAATCACCCACCAAATAATCAATCTAAGCATGTGTTATTAAACAAACAATGCAGTATTAGCAATTAAGCATAAACAAAAAATAACTGCATATACACTGTCAGAGGCAACCCAACAGTACCAAAACATAAGCATATGACCCTAGGGTACTGAAATAAAATGGTCAAAGTCAACCAGGTCGCTCGAAAGAGACTGTATGTTATTCAAACGACATAGCACCTCGTGATAAGGCTTCACGCGATATCAGGAATCGCTCGAACGAAAATTTATCTCATTTTAACGAGAAAACCAAATTTTCACTAATGCCCCAGAATGTTAAACAGTGTTGCCCAGTGAAAATTTTTCAAGAAAATGATACCTGAAAGGAGCTGACAGGTCCAAAAGAGTGCAAAAACAGTAGCTAAACTAATAAAACAACATAAGCCACTACAAAGTGAGTCATAACACTAGTAAGAATATATCTTGGAGCACAACCAGGGTATGACAAATATCAACACAACCAACCAAAAGATCTCACATGGGGTGAATGACGTGCAAGCAAATGAGAGTCGTGAATAATTAGACCATAAGCCTCTAAATCCGATTTCCTGACCCCAACAGATTTGTAACGACAAGTGGGGGTTTGAGGAATCGAATTTATTCTTTCATTAACCTTCCTAGGTTCATTTAAAAGCTTGTAACAGAAATGGCTCAGATGACCTTTCTTACCGCAATGTGTGCAAGTGTAAATCGGGGGGTGAATGTTACCTAAAGGTGGTCCTCTACTCAAATTCCTAGGTGGCGCTCTCCTCAAATTCCAAGGTGGCACTCGCACGATGTTCCTAGGTGGCTTTCGCTTAATAACCCTCGGTGTCTCTCTCTTAACAACTCTAGGTGCCTCTCTCCTAACACCCATAAGAGGCTCTCTCACTCGTGTGGGGTTGGCTTTGGGAATGGGTGAAAAACTCTTATCGAAGCCTATACCACCGCTATCCTCCTTAATTTGGACAGTACCTAAAATTTTATCTAATTTTGCTTACCGAGACTCCAAATCAAATTTTACCTTACTTGATTCTCTCAAACTCTTCTCAAGTTCACCCATCCTCGACTCGAGTAAAAGTCTACAATCCTCACACTTTAAAAGTTCATTTTTTATAGCCTCCATCACCCCTCGAAGACTATCTCTCTCTCCCTCGACATACTCAAGCTTCTCTCTCAAAATTATCACGCGTGCCCTAGGGTCTTCAATCAAAACATCATCATTTTTTAAGGCACGCTCTTTCAATTGAGCTTTTAAATGCAAATTTTATTTCTTTGCTTTTAAAGCTTCGGCATAAAGCCCATTGAAAGTCGTTTGCAATGTATGCTCATCTACACTTCCGTCCTCACTCTCATCACCCTCACTATCATCACTAATCACATGGGTGGGAAGCTCTCGCCTAGAAGCGTAAAAAACTTCTTCTTCCGAATCACTATCACTAAGGGTAGAAACATGAGATGACGGTTTATTCAATTTCTTCCTTAAATTTATGGGACACTCATTAATCGTGTGACCTACACCCTCACAACCCAAATACTTCTCTGAATCGTTTTCAACAGAAGATTTAAATAAAGAGTTCGTGTGAATTTTCCAATTATATTTTTCAAAAAGTTGACATTGAAATCGCCAAAAGCCATACTTAAGAAAATCACTTTTGGACCAATTTTTGAAAACTCAGGATCACACAGAACAACTTAATGCAACAGGCTCTGATACCAATTTGTAAAAAGTACACTACAGCGGAATAAAGCGACTTCTCAAAATAAATCTAATTTTAATTAAACCCAAATTTTAGTTAAACCCTAACACATGCATCTAGGTGATTTGATAACATAAAATAAATAAGCATGCAAAGGAAACCAATTCAAGAAAAATTCTCGAAGGGCAAAACCTTTTATTTCACTATAATTTATAAATCGCAACTTACACGGATTATAATGAAATATATTTTTGACACACGAATACCCGCAGGTGTCGGTCGGTGTCGTCAGCAATAGATCCACGCGCAGTGAACCTACAAAAACCGCAGTCCTATCTGCATCCCAGGAATACCGTAGCACTCCCTAATGACATGCAGTCAATCAGCCCAGTACCTCCCTTAAGTGGTACCTATTTTTAGAAGTAGGCTATCCTCCCTACAAGATCAAACTTGAACAAGATCTATGTTCTTGGGTTCCAAAATAATTCACCACAGTATATAGGATTTTTGTGAATTGAAAATAAAGAAGAAGCCAAAAGTGTTATGTTGATTTCGCAGTGTTTGCAGAATGAAAAACGAGAAAGACTTCTTATGAAAAGAAAAGTTAAAGAGTCCTTTAAATAGAAGACTTAAGGTGTCAAGTCGCTCAAATGAGGCGGCAAGTCGCTCAAACGAGATAGCATGTCGTTTGAACGAGATGCAGTGTCGTTTGAATGACAACTTGCACTTTGCGCGAGATGCTACGTCCTTTTAACGACGTACGGTGTCGTTCGAACGAGATGGATAAAATTCAATATTTTTCTTTTTCTTTTTCTCGTTAAATGCACCTCCTCAAAAACTCCAAAAATTATATTTTTTTAATGAAAAACATTTAAAGCTCCGCTTTAACACTTAGAAAATATTTTGTAAAAAATATCCCAATATCCTAAGTGAATATTTATGGAACAAAAACATAGTCTTTACCAAATTCGTCTAGCAGGAGCTTCTTTGATGAACAACTTTGATATTCGGATCCGTATTGTTGCTTGAATGATCTTGAATAATTCTTCGACGGTTGTAGCGGTATATGACATACTCAATTGATAACCGACATATATAAATTATGTCCTTACAAATCTCCCCCTATGTCTATGCCGGTACAAAATAAAAACAATCCAAATTATCAAATCCAAATGCCTATACAAATCTAATACCCTCCCATGAACCCAAACATGAAAAGGTACTCGAAATGTAAGTCTTCAACCTTTTTCAAAAATCTTCATCAATCTTCAAATATCAAAGCTTTTCTCATCAGGGTGTGCAATCCAATAATCTTCAAATTTGTAGCTACACACATGAGATAAAGCAAATACCTTCGGGACGCATCGAGTTTGAAATGATATAAGAACAAATCAATCAATAAAATCAAGTCTCCCCCATAATGCAAACTCACCCATAATTCATTCTCCCTCTTTTTATTTGTCCGAAATAGACAAGGAAAAGAATAAATAATAAAAAACATAGAGTGTCACGATAAAGAGAACAAGTACGTATAAAATTACGCACATGCAGAGGAACTACTCAAAATATCCACAAACTATTTTTGATTTTTAAATTTTTTCAAACAAAATCAATTTACAGAAAACACACCATGAATAACATTAAGATAACCAAATCGTGGATATGGAATGAATGGGTGTGAACAAATTCAATAGGTAATAAAATTCAATCAAGCATACGTGCACGATACATCAGTGTTATCCTATCGATTGAACATAAAAAAATATCCTTAGGTGTAAAATTATTGAATTAAGATGATATCGACTAAATCAAATCAAAAAATCAAAGCTTAAGTGATTTTCACACCAATAACGTCCAAAAATATTTTTTGCCGTTTCGAGAACTTTTCAAAGGATGTGCAAATCCATTGATTACTTTCCAACCAAACTCCCTCATATAAAATAAAGAATTTTTTATATTTAATGAGAACTAAATTCTCAACTTAGAGAAAACCTATTGGCCCAAATTTTGGCATGTTTCATCTTTTTATTGCCTTAATTTTTTGTGCGGTCTCATTTCAAACGATGGCTTTCACGACGTAATTAATATTCCATAGCAGCCCTTTCCCGTGCACTCATTATTTTTTCAAATTTAAACAAAATCCCCACGGGCAATGGTTTTTACATGCACTACTTTTATTACTCTCGTATTATTGCACTTGGTTCATTTAAGGACAGGATTGAGATGAAAATACTCAACCAATATATGATAGACACCTGCAATAGTCAAACAAATCCGTACACGTGTGCAGTAAAGGAAATAATGAGTTAAACATGTAGGAAGTGTCAACTAATAACATCTCAATGACTCCAAACATTGTAAATCATATGGATGACCTAATATATTGTCTCAAAATACTATCAAATTATCACATGGATAATGAAAACGCGAGTTTTTCAAAATCAATGCTCTGATGCCATTTGTTGGAACACGAGGCCCCAATTTTTAAATTTTTTAACAAAAAGTTATTTCAATTTCCTTTAGAGATGCGGAAGCGAGATGGTTCAATTAAACACACAACACAACAAATTTTAATTTCTTTCAATTAAAATTAAACAAGTTCAAAGTGAAATTAAATAAGACAACAAATACATTTTTTTCACTTAAACCAATTCAACCCAAGTCCTAGAAATTTGCCTAACTCATATTTTCAATATTATCAAATTAGGCCAAACCAATTTTAACAAATTAAATGATGACTTGAATTAAATTAACATATACCCAAATTGAATTTGCACCAAATTAAACAAGTAGTGATTTAAACCAATTTTATCTTTCTACCTAATCATGCATCTAATGTGAATTTTGCAAAAGATAAAATAAACAAATAACCACTACGCCGCGATGTACGAGGAAAAACCCACAACGGAAAAAAAAACTCGGACGACCCTAGCCTTAAGTCCACTAAGTATGGTTTTACAATTACAAGACAGATGACTTACTTCCTCGACTCGACTCCTTTCAAGCCTTGACGCGTCTTCTTATAAACACCTTCGACTAGTTGACAACCCCGGAACTCCACCGGAACCTTGGAATTCACCAATGAGACTTTAGGAACACCGTCAACCACACATGGTGCCTTTCACCATGTGAGAATGCCGCAGCAAAACAATGAGACTTCTTTTTTGAGGGATGTAGAAGTAAACCCAAACAAACTCTTCAACTTGGTAGAGTAAACCCGGTGCCAAACACTCCGAGCAAGATATATATATATATATATATATATATATATATATATATATATATATGATAACTTGGAATAAATAAACTATGGGTGTAAACTAAAGTGTTTTTGAATAATGTTCTTGAAAATGCAAGCACTTAAAACATGAACTTTTGAACTAAGAAATTTTCTCTCTCTAAATTTTCTCTCAAAAAGGTGTTTAGAAAATGTCAAAAGTTAGTTTTTCAAACTTGGTTCCCTCACATATAACGTCTGTCAAAAGTTAGTGGGAAAGGGTAAGTGGGAACATGGGAAAAACTGCTTAAAACTGCTAGAAAAATTTCCCTCCTGAAATCTCGTTCGAATGAAGTCTCATTCGAACGACACTTCTAATGAAGTTCCAGTGGCCATAAGGGAAATATCGTTGGCAAACTCGTTCGAACGACAAACTCGTTCGAACGATAATATCGAACGAAGTTCTAGAGGCAAGTCTTGGCAAGCCTCGTTCGAACGAAAAACTCGTTAGAACGACAATTTCGAACGAAAATCCAGAAAGCTTAAAAAAATCGATTTTAGCTCAGATTCTTTATTTTAAAGTTTTAAAGAAACCTTCTGAAAATAAACCTCAGTTTAAAATAAAAGTACACACAATAAAACTTGTTCTAAGCTCATATATAAATATGTAATGCATTCATACCTTAGGAGTAAATGGAACACATGTTGTTGACGTAGAAATGAGGCACAACAAACTCAGCATTTGATGAAGCTTTAATCTAGGCTGCTACATCTTCAACTAACACATCATAGGCTTGAATGGATAATCTTGAACACTATCCTATGACTCAAATGTTTTTGTCCGGAATTGAGCCAACACAACATTGAGACTCAATCGGAGACTTGTGTCCTTATAAATCTTCCCCTTTAGCTATTCCGGGACAAAAACCAACAAAAATCCTAAAGGGTCGTCAAGCTCTACTAAACTTAAAACAGATATCCCACCCAAAATAAAAAGTACATAGCTTGACTCAAAAACCCAAAGATCAATATCTTTGCCGATGAAAGTTGCCATTTAGAAGAATTCTTGCACACTTAAGCAAATTATCAAACGCATAGGGAATATCAACATATTAAATGCAATTTAGATAAATACTCCCCCTAAATTAATTCTCCCCAACTATGATCAACCTAAGAAGATAACGCTCTCCCCCTAAGTTAAATCTCCTAAACTTAGATAAGATTACAATGGGATTAGATACCATTTCTCCCCCTATCATTCTCCCCCTTTTTATTCAGGAATAGACAAAGGATAAAAGTAATTTAGAAAAATGATGCATAAGGTGATAAGATCATGAAAGAATACAGGCAATAAAAGTATAACTTATCCATACAAACAGCAAAGGATACCAACTAAGATGCAAGAAAATTATACCAATATGATACATAAAGTATTTAAGCATGTGATATCAACAAAATATGCAACTAGATAGATACCAATTATGAAGTAGAAGCATAGATGGATTAGAGAGCAATGCAAAAACAAATAGAATACCTCGTATATGAGTACATAATAAATATCATTAACGCACACGCACATATACTAGGTATAAACACCATACATGACACAAGATACAATAAGCTTCTCACACTCGTATGGCAAAAATGTGTCATATGAAAACGGAAGTGTTGGGGTGTGAACTAGTAACAATTAAATTTAGACCCAATCACTTAAAACATGTTCACGGAGTTCTCATTTGATTGCAAACTTCATCACATTTGAATATAACCTCATGTGACAATATAGATTGAACTCAATGAACAAACATACACAATGCATACAAGCCTAGAATTTTGATGATTCTACAAACCAATAGAGTCATGACATTGAAAGTACAACTAGGATAAACGGACGTTGTGCAAACCGTTGATATACCATCCAAACTCCCTCAATTTAAGCGTATAGAGTTTATTTTTTTTGAATGAATAGATCAACTAAACAAGATAAGCCTTGGAAAATATTTTCTTTTAATTAATGTCATTATTCTTTTAGACCTTTGGACCACGCATTTCTTTTAGGTCCAAACAAACAGTCGCTTACTCGCAAAGGATGATTATTCCTTTCAGAGCCCTTCCCCTTGCACATTTATATACATCATTTTTATATCTCACACAAATCTCACGTGCAACGGATTTTAACATGCACTAGTCCTCCTAGATCATATAATATGTAGATGACTAGATTGGAAGGAGAACACCTCACAAAGCTCAAATATACATATGAAGTTAAAATTTCAAGTGAGCTTGTGCATGTGTGAGTTGAGGCATATAAAATAGAATCCATTATATCAACACAAAATCCAACTACTCCATGTAAGCATGGTAAAGAACATTTTAAGGATTGATAATCTAAACCAAACGTTCTAGCCACATGGAAGAGAAAAAGTAAGGATTCTAACACAAGTGTATGCCACATAGAGTGTGTCAAACTAAAATACACACAACAAAAATCTTTTTGAGTTTTTGAAAATTTTTAACCAAAATTAAAAATATTTACTCAAAAGACACACAAAAATCATTTGTATTTTTCATTAATCTTAAATTACTAAAAAGATGAAACACAAATGATAAACAAAAATCTTTTTGTATTTTTCATTTAATACAAACTAAAATGAAAGAAGTATAATACAAAAGATAAATGTGTCCATCCCCGATCCTCGCGGTGGGCAGACGGAGTGAGGATCCTAGGTCCCGCGCGTCCCTCTCAGGAGTGCTTCGACCGGCGTCATTGGGTGAGGTGAAAAATGTAGAGAGATGGAGTCGCCAGTCTATTTTACTCAAAACAGACAAAAGAAAGGGAGTCGTCCCGAAGGACAGCATCCAAAGACATACTGATGCATACGAAACCAAAATGATTCGAAAAGGGTTCGGAGGCTAAGTTACAAAATGGGAAGGTGTTAGGCACCCATTCCTCCCTTACGATCTCTCATGGGTTTTTGTTATTTTCCGTTATTTTCCCCATGATGTGTGTGCATGTGTATATATAGTGGAGATAGGAGTCATCGGCTTGTACCATGGAAGAGGTAAAGCGAGTCATCCGTAGGAATGTAAAAATAATATTATAGAGTGGGATTTAAGAGATTATCCTTACGTTGACCGTTACGATGGAATGATAACGCATATGGGATAATACGCTACTAAGAACAAATATATAGAACATAAAAGAATTTAGTTTAGAGAAAAATAGAAAAGGAGAGGAAAAGTAAAAATAGGACTCGAGTCTCGGATTTTACCCCGAGACGCCTACGTAGCCTATGGAGGCATCAAAGTCCACGTAGTTCGTATGCAAAACGAGGGGTGGGGTTTATCCCATAAATCCAATCAGGGGATTCTCTTATTTGTGTGTGTGTGTGTGTGTGTGTGTGTAAAAAAGTTTTTTAGTTGTGAGAAAAGTGTAAGAAAAGTGTGAGAATTCCCGTTTGGAATTTATGAACAAACCCTCTTTTTCTTATTTTTTTGGTTTTTTTATTTGTATGAAAATAAGAGATGTGCAATAATACTAAATAAAAAGTATATTAAGATATGTGAGATGAGTGAATAAAAGTGATAAGTAATGAAACAAGTTAATGCGAATTTATGAGAATTTAAGGAGAGAATTGAGAAAATTAGACCTTCTTGAAGATCTTGAGCTTGATCTTGAATGTTGGAGAGCAGCCCTTACACTTGGATGATGATGGAGGGTAGTGAATTCACCAAATTTGATGAAAAAGATGATGAAAAGTGAAGGTTGGAAAGGAATTTGGATGTGAAATCACGCTGACTTCGAGAGAGGTTTTTTAGATTTTCTTAGAGTGATGTCTATCAGATCTGGGCTCCCTTTTGTAATGAGGACATGGCCTCCTTTTTATAGGCCCAGGGCATTTCCGATTGGCATAGCCCTGGTCCTACCAATCGGCAGGTGTGTTTAGGCACACTGCCGATAGGCAGGGCCTGGGACCTGCCGGTTGGCAGTGTTTTTCTGGTCTTTTCGAAAAATCATCCGCAGAGCGCAAACCGTTGATCCGAAATGTGCACGGGATGGACCGTTGTAAAGGTAATTTAGAGACCTTTGAAAGTCATTTGGACCGCTCCCGAGTTCGGGAGTTGACTTTGGGTCAAATGTGGCTTGGAAGCGCTCATCGGTCCATTGGACGGTGAATCGTCAGACGCAAACTGATCGTTCGTCTGCATAGTAAGTCAGAATTGCGCACGGGGCAGATCGTTGGAAATTCTAGGAGATGTAATTATACATTCCAAAGAGTTTAATCCGGTTCGGGGAGTTTACTTTGGTCAACTAGGCCCTGGAAGCATTCAGGGACCTCTCGGAGTAAAACGGATTGTTCATCCGCACCATAAGTCAAAATCGTGCATGGGATAGATCATTGGAAAGGGGATTCAGTGACCTTCGAAGATTCATTCAGTCTTGGTCGAGCTGAAGAGTTTGACTTAGGTCGAACGGAGCTCGAGAGCATCCGGTGGCCTCCTAATCGAGTTTTAGGGGAAAATGGGTCGTTCGTCCGCATGGTAAGTCGGAATCGCGCACGGGATGGACCGTTGGAAAGGGATTTTAGTTCCCTTTGAATATTCATTCGGTCTCGGTCGAGCTGAAGACTTTGACTTTTGGTCAAACGGTGCCTGGGAGTGCCCGATGGCTTCTAGGTCAGTACTTGGGGTATGACTTGGGTTTGTAGTGATGAAGGGAGGTGAAAAGGACCAAAGGAGAGTTTAAGGAGTAACAGAATGGGGTGTCTATAGAGCCCCTCGATAGGTGAGTGTGGAACAAATGATAGCCATCGAATAGACACCGCATGATGCTTTTGAAAATAGGATGACCAATTCAGGGGGTCGAGGTCGATTCTGAGGACCTAAGGGATGGTTTGGAGGAAAGGTTTAGGTCAATTCCTGAGGAGGTGCTGGGGATAACCGATTCTGTGGGCCGAAGCCAATTCTGTGGGCTTATGGTGAGATGACCAATTCTGCGGGCTTAAGGTGAGATGACCAATTTTGCGGGTCGAAGCCAATTCTGCGGACTTAAGGTGAGATGACAAATTCTGCGGGTCGAAGCCAATTCTGTGGGCTTAAAGATGAGGGTGACCGATTCTGCGGGTCGAAGCCAATTCTACGGGCTTGAAGATGAGGGTGACCGATTCTGCGGGTCGAAGTTAATTCTACGAGCTTGAGGTGAGATGACCAATTCTGCGGGTCAAATCCAATTTTGCGGGCTTGAGGTGAGATGACCAATTCTGTGGGTTGAAGCCAATTTTGCGAGCTTGAGGTGAGATGACCAATTCTGCGAGTCAAAGCCAATTCTGAGGGCTTGAAAATGAGGTGACCAATTCTGCGGGTCGAAGCTAATTCTGAGGGCTTGAAGATGAGATGACCAATTCTTCGGGTCGAAGCCAATTCTGAGGGCTTGAAGATGAGGTGACCAATTCTGCGGGTCGAAGCCAATTTTTGAAGATGAGATGACCAATTCTGGGGGTCGAAGCCAATTCTGAGGTCTTAAGGTGACGATATAAGACCGAGGTCAATTCTGACCTAACAGAGGTGACGACCGAGGATCGAGGTCAATTTTGACCTAACTAATGTGACAATCCAAGACCAAGGTTAATTTTGACCTAAGAGAGGTGACGACCGAGGATCGAGGTTAATTCTAACCTAACTAAGGTGAAGATCCAAGACCGAGGTCAATTATGACCTCAGAGAGGTAACGATCGAGGACCGAGGTCAATGTTGACCTAACTAATGTGACGATCTAAGACCGAGGTTAATTTTAACCTAAGAGAGGTGACGACCGAGGACCGAGGTCAATTTTGACCTAACTAAGGTGACGATCCAAGACTGAGGTCAATTCTGACGTAAGAGAGGTGACGATCGAGGACCGAGGTCAATTCTGACATAAGAGAGGTGACGATCGAGTATTGAGGATAATTCTGACCTAACTAATGTAATGATCCAAGACTGAGGTCAATTCTGACCTAACTAAGGTGATGATCCAAGATCGAGGTCAATTCTGACCTAAGCAGGGTGACGACCAAGGATCGAGGTCAATTCTGACCTAACTAAGGTGACGATCCAAGACCGAGGTTAATTCTGACCTAAAAGAGGTGTACATTTCCTTTGAGAAAATCAGGGATTATGCTGGGGATAAAGATTGGATTTTGGGTTCCGCTGGGGAACAGCGAATGAGACGGGGAAAATGTAGAGTGCCCTTTGGAGACATTGATGGGGAAAATGACTTTCTGGAGTTCCGCTGGGGAAATTACCTCGTGATGTTGTTTTGAGACGGGGAGCCGATTATTGGGGAAATCCTTGTGATTTTGGGGATTTTGCGGAGGAAAGGCAAGTTTGATGTTGTAAACTCCACTGGGGAAGTGATTAGGTGGTCTAGGTATTGGACGTATTGCTCGAGGAGGTTTGAGACCTTTGGGGTATAGGAGGCGATTCTTAGATATTCTTCGGGGACATTACCGGGAGGGGATTTACTTGGCTCTTGACAGTTCCGCTGGGGAAATAGGGGTTTCACTTGAGGGAATGCGGAATTTTCTGGCGAAAATGTTTTAAATCCTTTCGGGTATTTTTAGAAAAATTTTGAGGATTTTCTGGTATTTTCTGGGAATTTTTGTACGAAATTTTAAGGGGGTGCCGGTCGGCATGGTACAGAGGGTTCCATTCGGCAGTGGTACGGACTTTTGGACTGCCTCGGGAAGGTAAAGAGGCAGTACCGATCGGTGGGTGGGGGGTCAATGCCAATCGACATGACCCTTGGCATCCTCTATAAAGGGGGCGAATTCCCTTCATTTTTCACAGCTTCTTGCTTTCTTTCTTTCTGCGATCTTCCTCTGCAAATTGTTCTAGCATTTCGATCTTTAAGAAATGGTCGCCTTTGTGAGCACTGCAACGCATAGGGAATGTTTGACTATTGATGACTGGGCGAATGTGGAGTGGAGGGCTAGGGCGCCTCTTGCTTTGGGGAGCGAGAACTCCTTTGATGCATTCGAGCCTATTGTGGATGAGCGGACCTTACTACGGGAGCCATCGCGTCATCGCTCTTCGAGGGTGGTGAGCCCCGGCGGTTATGTAAGTAACCTGACTTTTGGCATTTTTCTCTTTTTTCTTGATGATTTTTCCTTCCTTCTTGAATTTTTGACAAGTTTTTTTTTCTTTTGAAGTTTGATATCTCTTTAAAGAATATGCGTGCCCGTGGGACGACGGGGCTTAAGGATGTCTGGGAGCATCTACCACCTGTGGTGAATTAGGTGGTATCATCAGCGGGTTTTGGGAGGTTGGCGTCTGCGCTAGATGAGACGCCTCGCTCGACAACGATCTTATGCGCTTTAGGGGATAGATGGTGGGATACTACCCACACCTTCCATTTCGATTTTGGGAAGATGACCGTGACTCCCATAGATATGCAGCAGCTGCTGGGGCTGGATTATGACGGAGAGCAGATAGAGGTGGATCGCTCTCTGAGGGTGAGGCCGGAGGTGGTGCGGGCGGCGCTTGGCAACGTAGGGAGAATAGTTTTTGGAGATTCCATCCGACTATCCTTGCTGAAGGATGTTTTGATGAGTAGGGTAGTTGGTGTGGAGGACGGGCTGCAGGCGAGGTAGATGTCCCGATTATTCATATTATTGGTGTTGGGAGGTTTCATGGTGGCGTCGAGCGGCGACGTTGTCCATTTGTGATTCTTGCCATATTTGAGGATGTTTTCAAACATCCCTTTCTATACTGGGGGAGCCTGACTTTGGCGACCCTCTATTTTTCATTGGACGCATTCATCCGGTGTTGCCGGTAAACTTTTACTGGAGCCACGTATCTCCTTGAGGTATTCTTTAATTTGTGCACTTTCTTTTCATGCATCCGCATTTTCCCTTATGCGTCTCTTTTTTATTGTGAATTGTATCTTTGGCAGACGTGGTTCTATGAGGTGATCGGGTGCAATACCCAGCTGATCACTTTGAAGGACGATACCATTGGGGACTTATGTCGATTGTATCGATGGTGCAAGGCCAATCGGTAGTCAAAGGGATCTCTTTCTTTGGAGGCAGTGCGTCAGGTCTTGAATGGCCTGACCAGTGGTAGGGTAAGACTCTTTTCTCTTTAGTCTTGGTTTTTGCATGTTCTGATTCTGTATTGACTTATGCCTGCTAGGGATTTTCAGGTGACTTTTTACCCTTGGGGGATAGCCATTCAGGATACGGGGGCGACTAGGGTGAATGCGCAGATGAGGCGTTTGCTAGGGCATGAGTTTGGACATTCTTGGTATCTCGGAGAGAGGGTGGTTCGGCAGATTTCTGAGGAGGAGGTGATGGTGCCACCTGCGCAGCCTCTTACGTCCATGAGGCGGGGCGGCTGTTACCGAATCATGAGAGGATCACGGCGATGATTAGCGAGTCCTACCTGTTGTACACTAATACGGCTGCGCCGTATGACTATATGGACTTTGTGACGAGCTGGTTAATGGCGCCCAGCATATATAATGCCTTACCTTTCCCTCCGGCGGGTTCGAGTCAGGTGGTGGGGTCTTCCCACAGCGGCGATGGTCCGTCGGTGTCTGCGGTGACTTCAGAGGTTCCCTTTGTTCGATTGCATACCCCTTCGTACAATATTCGGCGGGCCAATTGAGGGATGGTCCCCATATTACACCGTCCTCATGCGATGGATCCGGAGGAGCTGGGTTTGACAGATGAGGTTCTTCATCCTGCAGTATACCTTCTTCCTCTTTTTAGTTCCTTTTCTGTTTTGATCCATCTTTGATACTGATTTTGCCTTTTTCTTGCAGGAAGTCTGGGTGTCGACCACTTGGCAGAGGGACATCAGAGACTAGATATCTTCGGCGACTGCCCATATTCGGGATGCGGTCCCGGTTCCTTCTTGCTTAGTGTTGTCTGCTTTGTCCGGGGAGGACTCTGGCTTGGGTAGTGGTGGTGCATCGTCTCGCCGTAGGGAAAAGAGAGCGCATCGCAGGGGTGGAAGCTCTTAGAGGGTGGGTGAGAGAGAATGAATGTGGTTTCGAGCTGAGTCCCGTTGTTTTTGCTTTTTTTTTTATTTCTTGCAATATTTGATGTAACACTGAAGAATATATATATGCAATGCAATGGGATTTTTTATTATCTTTTTGTTAATGGTGAATGAATGCATGCACATGCGCATTTTACTTTGCTGCTGAGACCGTAAAAAGAGATATTTTGGGGATTTTGAAGGAAAGATTTTTTAAAATGAGATATTATACAAGGGTGGAAGGGGATTTTTGAAATTCTGTTGAGAATATCAATTTATTTTTTATTGAGCTTCTGATTTTGATAAAAGAGGAAAAAGGAAAATTTTTAAAAATAGGGGGTTGCCGATCGGCAAGCCCCTTGTCCTGCCTATCGGCAGTCAAGTCCAGTCCCATCAATTCAAAGCTTTGATTAGTGCCCTCTTCAGCCTCTTGTACTTTGTGGGGTAGGATTTCTTTCGATTTCTGCAGGGGTCATGTTTTTTGTGAGGGTTCTCAAGTATAAAGAGGGGTAAAGGTGAAGTGTTTTCATCACACCTTCACATTATTACTTACTTGCCTACTATCTCTTAGTCTTGCAAGATGGCTCTCCCTGGTAGTATTGAGTTTGCCAACTACCTCGAAGCCTTGGAAGCAATGTGCTCTTATAATGTCGACTATGATGCTTTCAATATGCGTCGAGTTTCTTTGTGGCAAAACCGGTCCATTGAGTGGAACATGTTGATGGCGACGGTGCAATTTTGGTACGCGGAAGACCATGTATTTCGCTTTGGGTTGGATGAAGTTTGTCCTACCTACGAGGAATTTTCTACCATGCTGGGGATAAATCCCAGTGTTGCCGCGGCTTTGCCTGAGTTT
Source organism: Sambucus nigra (assembly GCA_949130495.1). NCBI lineage: Eukaryota > Viridiplantae > Streptophyta > Magnoliopsida > Dipsacales > Adoxaceae > Sambucus > Sambucus nigra. Next base: position 239,062,000 of record OX422221.1, on the reverse strand, counting down.
TATCGTTCTCCTAGGGATTTGTTGGCCGGGCTTCTTCGTATTTTGCCTTCGGCATCCGGACCACTGGTTACTGGAGGAATGATCTCCCTTTCGGCGGTGTTACAGTCCGTGCATTTGCAGGAGGCTGGTGATGTTGGATACGTCGGAGCTGTCGTTCTAGGCTTAGTATCAAAATTATTGTTGGTGATTGGGGAACTGCTGGTGGACCCACAACTTGTAGCTATTATTTCTTGGATGCCATACCGCCGTAATCCTGCGGCGGTGATACTAGCGGAGACTTTCAATGGCCTGGATGCCTGGCGAGAAGGTCGTTCTCACTTTCTGAGTGGTAGCCCCATGATGCTATTCATGTGGTTATCTGAGAGACTCCGCCTGGTGACTCCTTCGGAATACCCTTTATCGATTGTACTCAACTTCTTTTTGCGCTATTTCATCAGTGTTGGCTTGGACATCGAGAGTTGGGAGAACTAGTTTGTGGAGCACGGGGATCTAAATATGTGCTGGTCAGTGCCCTGGTGGGGACAGTTGCTGCCTATTCTGGAGCTGGGAGAATACTCATATGTTCGGCTGGTTGGCCTCAGACAAACCTCTTTCTATTTCCCTTGGCGGCTTCTGCGTCAATTTGGCTGGGAGCAGGTCGTGACACCTCGGACACTAGACTTTTTTCCGGTAGAGGATTTGATTGAGCGCCTGCGCATGTGGCTTGGCTCTTTATGGGAGAGTCGGCATTCGTCGACCCGTCCCTCTCAGTCTGTTAGGAGAGTTTGGTATATCCCTGGGGATTATATAAAGTGGTTGTGGAGGAGAGTGGTCAGCAAGATGTTGGCAGTGGAGACTAGACAAAGGTGGCTTGTCTTATTTAATACCATGGAGGGAGGTGTTGTGGTTTTTTCGAAGCTGGTTCGGGCTTATCGGTCCATGGAGCGCCAGCGGCACTCTGTTCAAGCAGGGGAAGCTTAGGGACCCCAGGATGCAGATGATGATGATAAAGCGGTCTCCTCTGGTAGCTATGGATAGGACTCTTGGAGAGTTTATTTTGTAATAGGGAATAAGTGTGAGGATTTTATTTTGGATTTTTTAGGAAGATAGGGGGAGAGAGTTATCCGTTCCTTTTCTCATGTAATCTGTACCGAAATTTCTTGTTAGTGAAATAAATAAGTTTTTGATCATCCAGATGTGCCTTTTTGATGAGTTTTGTATTTTTGAATTATCTATACCGATCGCTAAGGCATACATAATCCTTTTGTTCAAGTATATGTTAGAATGGACTGTTGTTCTTGAAGATAAGAAAAGAATAGTATTTTGTGAAAAAAAAGGGTCGTGCCCATGTAAGGTGAATGAGTTGCCTACGTACCTCTGGGGTTTTGAATATTTTTAAATTGTTTGAAAATGTTTTTGCAGAGGATCAGGGCCACGTAGTTCTGGGTAGAAGGAAATAAAGAGTTTTTTTTTTAGAATAGAAGAGGGATGAGAAAAGTCGTAGTGCGCCGAGATTTCGGACTAGGGGTAGAAATTCTTGAGACGGTCCAGGTTGACTGGACGAGCCATATCTTCCCCATCTAAGTCAGTGAGCATGGCGACACCGCCGGACAATATTTTCTTGACAATGTAGGGGCCGCTCCAATTGGGCTTGAATTTCCCTCTGGGGTCCCAGATGGGTTCTATTATCTCTTTGAGGGATATGTCCCCTTCTCGAACACCATAGTCCTTGACTCTCTTGTTGAATGATCGCGCTATTCGATGATGGTACCCTTGTATATGGTATAGATCTTTCAATCTCTTTTCATCTTGGAGGGTCAGCTCGTCAAGACGGCTTTGGCACCAGTCTTCTTCGCTGACCTTGCTTTGAAGCGTGACATGCAATGAGGGTATTTCCATCTCCACGGGCAGGACTGCTTCCATGTCATAAACTAGAGAGTAAGGAGTAGCCCCAGTAGAGGTTCGAATTGAGGTTCGGTAGCCCCAGAGGGCGTACAGGATCCGATCGGCCCTATCTCAACAGCTTTCGGTCATCTTGCTAATGATGGCCTTGAGGTTCTTGTTGGCGGCTTTGACTGCATCGTTTGTTTGAGGTCGGTAGGGAGAAGATTTATGTCTTTGAATCCTATATTCGTTGACCACCTCTGTGACTTCTGCCTCGAAATGCAACCCGTTATCTCACACTAACTCGTGCGGGACCCCATATCGGCAGATGATGTTTTTCTTGATGAATTTGGCCACTTTCTTAGCGTTCAGCACTGCGTATGACTCAACTTCGACCCATTTGGTGAAGTAATCAATGGCAACTAGGATAAACTCATGCCCTTTGGAAGCCTTTGGTGTAACCTTCCCTATAATGTCGATACCCATGTGGAGAACGGCCAGGGAGAAGTCATGTTGTATAATTCATACGGAGGCAGATACTGAAGGTTGGAGAATTATTGGCATTTGAACCTGGGTCATGGTAGTCCAGTATTATCCCTATCGTATGATCTTCTTAGCAAGCATGTGACCGTTCATGTGGGGTTCGCATTCCTCATTATGGATCTTCTGCATTATCTTTTCAATGTTTTCCCTTGCGATACAGTGCAGATGAGTTCCATCGAAGTTCCTTTTGAGCAGTGCTTTGTGACAGATGATGTACTAGACAGCCAGTCTTCGAAGGGTTACTCGATCTTTCTTATTGGAACCCTAGGGATGCCTACCATGCTTGAGGAGGCGCTATATATCATAGTACCGGCAATTGGCTAGCTCGAGATCTTCTGTGGTGACGAGCTTAATGTGGTAGCAATGGGTTGGTTTGTCTTTTTTTTTTAAATCTGGAAGGGGGTCATTGTTATTCCTTTGGGCATGTCGACCATAGAGGCCAAGGTAGTAAGGGCATCGGCTAGGTTATTCTTTGCTCGAGGTACGTAATGGAAGGTGATGTCTTGGAATTGGGAGGCTAGTTCTTCTAAGTGGGCATTGAAGGGTTGGAGCTTCTCGTCCTTAACTCACCACTTTCTGAGCACTTGACCGATGATGAGGGCGGAATCCCCGTAGACGTCTAGGAATTGAATACCTTTCTCGAGAACAAATTTGAGGCCTACCGTGCATGCCTCGTATTCAGTCATATTGTTGGTACAAGGGAAATCTAACTTGATGGCGATGGGAGTGTGGGAGTCATCTGGGGTGATCAGAAGTATCCCAATGCCATATCCCTTTTTGTTGGCAGCGTCGTCAAAGAACATTTGCCATCGGAGGTTGTCCTGGGCAGCGCAGAGGATGTTTTCATTTGGGAATTCAGAGATCCAGACATCGGCCTCATCCATGGGGTAATCAGCGAGGTAGTCAGAGATGGCTCTTCCTTTTATGGCTTTCTGCGTGACGTACACGATATCAAACTCGGATAGGAGCATCAACCATCGGGCCATTCGGCTGGATAAAGAGGGTTTATCAAGCATGTATTTGATGGAGTCCATTCGGGATACAAGTTTGACGAAGAAGTCGAGCATGTAGTGCCGCAACTTTTGGTTGACCCAGACAAGCGCGACACATGCCTTTTCCAAAGCAGTGTAGTTGACTTCGTATCTGGCCAATTTGCGATTGGCGTAATAGACGGTTCTTTCTTTATGGGAATCTTCAATGTATTGGGCTAGCAAAGCCCCAGCTGCAGTGTCGGTTATGGTTAGGTATAGGAGCAAGGGGAGACCATGCTACGGTGGCATGAGTACCGAAGGTTGGGTCAGATATTATTTGATTCGATCAAAAGCTTCTTGGCAGGCCTCGTTCCAAACCTTGGTTGAATCCTTTCGGAGGAGTTTGAAGATAGGTTCGCAGATGGAGGTTAACTGGTTGATGAACCGGTTGATGTATTACAATTTCCTGAGGAAACCTTGGACTTCTTTCTCTATTCGGGGAGGTGGCATCTCAAGTATGGCTTTCAGCTTGGTGGGGTCTGCTTCTATTCCTTTCTCACTGGCCATGAATCCTAAGAGTTTCCCCTTTGTAACACCGAAGACACATTTCTGCGGATTGAGTCTCATCTGATATTATCGCAATCGTTCGAAGAACTTTCGGAGAGCGAAACATGACCTTCTCTAGTCTTGGATTTGATAATCATATCATCAGCATAGACCTCAACTTCTTTATGAATTTGGTCGTGTAGGATGGTTGTGGCATCCCTCTGGTAGGTATCCCCAGCGTTCTTGAGACCAAATGGCATAACAGTGTAACAAAAGGTTCCCTATGGGGTGATGAACGCGGTCTTTTCTTGGTGGTCTGGGTGCATTTTGATTTGGTTGTATCCGGCAAACCTGTCGATGAATGACTTGAGAGCATTATTAGATGTGTTGTCCACAATCATGTCGATATTAGGTAACGGATAATTATCCTTTAGAGAGGCTTTGTTCAAGTCCCGGTAGTCTACACACATCTGAACCTTCCCTCCTGATTTCGGCACAGGCACTATATTGTCTAGCCACGTGGGATATTCGATCACATGAATGAAGCCTACGTTAACTGTTTGACCACCTCTTCTTTGACCTTGAGCGACTATTCGGTGCGGAGCTTTCTCAACTTTTATTTAACCGACTTATAATTTGGGAGAGTGGGAATCTCAAGCTGAGCTATTTCGGGATCAATAACAGGCATATCGTCATAAGACCATGCGAAGACATCCACGAATTCCTTTAGCAATTTTTTGAGTTGTGCACGCTCATGCTCGTCAAGGGTAGCCCCTATCCTAATCTCGCACAGTTGGCTACTAGAACCGAGGTTAATAACAACAGTTTCTTCTTCATTAACTTGAACACGGTTATGTTGTTTACTATTAACCTTATTTAGATCAGTTAAGAATTGTTCATTTGCAAAATCATCATCATCAAAAGTTTGATTAGAATCTAAACAGTTAATGTAAGGCACAACAAGATACTCAAAATCTTTATTTATTTCATTGATAGGAAAAATAGCATTGAGAACCTCATCAAAAGAGGACTCGATTACATTTGAGCAAGGATAGACAACAGCAGAAGAAATGGGGTAAACAATAGGATTAGGGGGGATTTCAACACGTAGAACTGGCATAGCATGCCAGCTGAGGAGAGGTATATCAACAGCTTTACTCAGTTGGGAAGGATCCAGTGATGTAGTGCCTGATTGAACCATGTAGAGTGTTAGCCCCAGTGTCTGTAAGTTGAAGGAATCTTCGTAGTCACTTTCCTTAGTCTCTTCGGTATCTTTGATGAGCGATTGTACATGGTGTTGGGAACTCTCGGCCCATGGGTATCTGTCTTGGAAAAATATCTCCATTCCAGGCTTCATCTTCTTGTCTGTATGGTCATACCATGGTTCTGGAAAGACATAAAAGGGGAAGTCTTCGCCCTCTTTAATGAATCGTCCATTCAAGGAGTCACTTGGGATAGTCTGGATGCAGTCTAGTATTCTCTTTGGTCGAGACTGGAGGATCATTCTGAGCTCTTGTTCTGATAGTTAATACCCCAAACCACAAGGAGGGAAACCTTTCTTTAGTTCAATTGGCTCAAGTATACCTTGCTGCCTTTGTCCTAGCCCCAGTCCGAGCATGAAGTGCATATTTCTGAACATCTGAATCACAATGACGTTGCCATGAGGGTCATATTCTGGACAAACCCTTTTCTTTGAAGTCGTCCCCTGCCGAGAGTAGAGGTGGTTCAACTCAAAATCCTGATAGGAGCATATCATTTGACCTGTGTTGTATCTCAAGAAATGGACTGCTGGTACTTGCACCCCCAGCATTGTCGTCGTTGCCCAAAATGGTGATGACTCGTCCTTCGGCGAAGAACTTCAATTTCTGATGGAGTGAGGAAGACACACCCTTGATATTGTGGAGCCAAGGTCGTCCTAGCAACAGATTGAAACAAGCTGGGATGTCAATAACTTGGAATTCGACGACAGGGTTTATAGGGCTAGCCCATATTACAAGCTTTATGGATCCCATCACCTCCCGACGGGTATTATCGTAGGCATGTACAGCAGTGGAGGTTGGAGCTAGGTCACCTTCTTTCAGTCCTAAACATTTGAAGGTTCTTAGTGGGCATACATTCAAGGCGGATCCATTATCGACAAGAGAGAGTGATACGACCTTCCCCATAACTTCGACGGAGATGTTGAGTGCATGATTGTGGTTTGGCCCAATTCTGGGGATTTCTTCTTTCGAAAAGGATAGCATTCGAGTAGAGGTCAAGGATCCGACCAAATTTACCGCTTCTTCTGGTGTGGTAGAAGGAGGAACTGTGGGTCCAGTGAGCAACTTGATCAAAGCATTTCTGTGCAGCTAAGAAGACATGAAAAGCCCCCATAGAGTGATGTTAGCTTGATTTTTCTTTATTTTATCGAGGATATTGCTCTCCTCGAGGGTCATTTCTGGCATAGGAAGGCTTCCGACGCCCTTCCCCTTGTCATTGGCTGGTAGTGAGCTTGGGATCTGGTAATGCCACCCTGATCTGGTCATGTGATTTACTGAAGAAGGGAAGAACATGAATCTCGTTTCCTCGTCAACCTCAGGTTGTTTCTCCACCTTGTTTATTTTTCCGAGAAGTTCTTCAAATGATATCGTCCCACACATGTCAGCTATCGGGCCAGTATTATCGAGAGCTTGCTCTTTATTTGAATCTTCTAACTCTTCCCCCCACCCGGTGGTAACAATTATGTCTTTCCATGTAAAGTCGATGCATTACACAACTTCAATAGCTTCTTTATACATGTCTTCCCATTCTGTGGGGATATGTGAGGGTGAAGGAACCAGGCGCCCTTGTAGCTTCAGAGTATCAAGTAACTCGATCATACTGCAAATGTTGTTGGTTCGCCTGAATATCTCTGCCATAACCTGGACAACATCATCTAAGTTGACTTCATCAGGTGGTACTACCCAATTGTCTGACTCTCGGGCCCATTTATGTGCTTCCAAGAACAGCGTACTGAACCTCTGGCAATCAATGATCATCTGTGAGGGCAATTTCAACCCGAACTCTAGGAGTTGGTTTAAGACTTCTTATAATTCCATACTTTCATTTTCAAAACGAGTACGAACGGCGATGCATGCTCTGGTAAGGAGTGACAGTGCCTGATCAGCGAGACTAGCAGGGTGTAGGAGGAAATATGGGAAAATTTAGAGAGGTTTAGGAGAGTATATGGGTGTGATTTGAGTTGAGGGATCAAATTCTGGGTTCTCTTCTAAGAAGATGGCATTGGCATGATTTGGGAGTGGGTTGTGAGTAGTGTTTGTCTTAGGATTAGCTGGTGGGGCGGTGGTACCCCCGTCAATTAGACCTTGGATTACGTTTCGAAGGTCAAAGCATTGGTCGGTGGTATGGCCAGCAGTTTGGTGAAAGGCACAATGAGCATCTGCCTTGAAGTTTCTTGGGAGTGGATTTGGCAAAAGGACGAGGGTCCAAGGGTTTGATAAGTTTTCGGCTCAATAAGGCTTGATAAACTTTGGAGAGGGGAGCATAGAGCTCGATGTATTCTTTTCGGACTGGGACAGGGCAGATTTTTGGTGCCCATGATGTGGTTGTTTGAGAGATGTCATTGATGGTTGAGACTGTTGCATCGACAGGTTTGTCATATTTTTTGGGGGTGAACTGTCCGGACACCTTCTTCGGTTCAATTTTTGTTTTAGCCATACCCTCCTCAATTTCTACTCCTGCTTCTCTGAGAGCTTGGAAGTGGGGATAGTATTGTCCTCCCATCGTTGCTCGAACATGGGGTAAGAAATTCTTCTTCACTATGTTGACTTGTTCTTCCTCGGATGACCGATTGGTCATGGTAGCTGCTTTTTCCCTCCATCGAGCTATGAAGTTACTAACTGATTCCCCAGAGTTCTGTTTGAGCAGCTCTAAATCATGGCGGGTGAACTCAAGCTCTTCATTATATTTGTACTATGACATGAATTCCCGGGATACATCCTCCCAACTACGATTTTTGAACTCTTCGAGAGATAAAAACCATCGAAGGGCGCCATCCTTCAGAGTTTGCTGAAACAATTGGGCCATCACTTCTTCAGAAGTCCCTAGTAGAGTCATGGAACGGTGATAGCTGCGGAGATGAACAATCGGGGGTCCACTTCCTTCGAATTTCTCGATATTTGGCATCTTAAATTTCTCGGGTAACCTCGCTTTAGGATAAGGAGACATGTGGGTGTAGTCCATGTAATTCCCCGAGATTCTGAATTGGTCAAACTTCTTGGTGAGCATCTTGAGGTATTCTTTGACTTTGTTCAGCTCTTCTTCCTTCGGATCAATGATCTTAGGCAAGTTAGCCCCATGCTGGGAAAGGTTCGGCATCGGAAGTTACCCCCTTTAACGTGACTTCCATGATATACGTCTTGCTCTTGCGGGTAATCTGTACGTGTGGACAAGCCATTTGATATACTTGAGTGTACGTGAATTGCCTTACCATATACCTCGTGGGGATGGTACGTGTGAAAGAGAATTCGATATACTCGGTGTACGTGAACGAGTTCCCTACGACATACCTCCCGTCATGACTTGGTCAAGCGGTACGATGTGGGGGAACTGTTCGATATACGTCGAAGGTACTTGGCCAATGGAAGGTGAGAGTTATATCGCTTAGGCTAACTGCGCCCTGTCGGACCAGCGCCCATCACGAAGTGACCCTCCAGTTACTGAACAAAATTTGGTCAATAACAATGCTCTTTGGTGATGTTGTGTGAATCATGCATGATTCTCTTATTAGTATCTTATGATAATGTCTTTTCCGATCATGCCAAACAGGGAGCAAAGTACGAGTACCAATGGTATACCAAGTATGGGTGATGCGTGAAACATGAGGATATATGTGATCCTAGGTGCACGTGGTGTGAGGTGTACATGGAGAATTTTCTACAAGTGTGTGAATAGAAGCATAAGCATGAGGTACACATGAATAGTAAAGGGGAACATGCAAAATAGGGGGATATATAGGAAAATAAAACACCCATGTAAATAGAGTCCAGCCCTCAAAATAATTTGTCCCCAGCGGAGTCGCCACTGTGGCCATCCCCGATCCTAGCGGTGGGCGGGCGGAGTGAGGATCCTAGGTCCCGCGCGTCCCTCTCGGGAGCGCTTCGGCCGGCGTCATTGGGTGAGGTGAAAATGTAGAGAGATGGATTCGCCAGTCTATTTTACTCAAAACAGATAAAAAAAAAGGGAGTTGTCCCGAAGGACAACATCCAAAGACATACTGATGCATACGAAACCAAAATGATTCGAAAAGGGTTCGGAGGCTAAGTTACAAAATGGAAAGGTGTTAGGCACCCATTCCGCCCATACGGTCTCTCATGGGTTTTTGCTATTTTCCTTTATTTTTCCCGTGATGTGTGTGCATGTGTATATATAGTGGAGATAGGAGTCATCGACTTGTACCATGGAAGAGGTAAAGCGAGTCATCCGTATGAATGTAAAAATAATATTATAAAGTAGGATTTAAGCGATTATCCTTACATTGACCGTTACGATGGAACGATAACGCATATGGGATAATATGCTACTAAGAACAAATATATAGAACATAAAAGAATTGAGTTTAAAGAAAAATAGAAAATGAGAGAAAAAGTAAAAATAGGACTCGAGTCTCGGATTTTACCCCGAGACGCCTACGTAGCCTATAGAGGCATCAAAGTCCACGTAGTTCGTATGCAAAATGAGGGGTGGGGTTTATCCCATAAATCCAATCGGGGGATTCTCTTATTTGTGTGTGTGTGTGTAAAAAAAGTGTTTTAATTGTGAGAAAAGTGTGAGAATTCTCGTTTGGAATTTATGAGCAAACCCTCTTTTTCTTATTTTTTTTGGGTTTTTTATTTGTATAAAAATAAGAGATGTGAAATAATACTAAATAAAAAGTATATTAAGATATGTGAGATGAGAGAATAAAAGTGCTAAGTAATGAAACAAGTTAATGCAAAATTATGAGAATTTAAGGAGAGAATTGATAAAATTGGACCTTCTTGAAGATCTTGAGCTTGATGTTGAATGTTGGAGAGCAGACCTTGCACTTGGATGATGATGGAGGGTAGTGAATTCACCAAGTTTGATGAAAAAGATGATGAAAATTGAAGGTTGGAAAGGGATTTGGATGTGAAATCACGCTGACTTCGAGAGAGGTTTTTTGGATTTTCTGAGAGTGATGTCTATCAGATCTGGGCTCCCTTTTGCAATGAGGACATGGCCTACTTTTTATAGGCCCAGGGAATTGCCGATCGACATAGCCCTGGTCCTGCCAATCGACAGGTGTGTTTAGGCACACTGCCGATAGGCAGGGTCTGGGACGTGCTGTTTGGCAGTGTCTTTCTGGCCTTTTTGGAAAATCGATCGTAGAGCGCAAACTATTGATCCGAATCGCACACGGGATAGACCGTTGGAAAGGTAATTCAGATACCTTCGAAAGTCCTTTGGACCGCTCCCGGGTTCGAGAGTTGAATTTGGGTCAAATGTTGCTCGAAAGCACTCGTCGGTCCATTAGACGGAGAATCGTCGGACGCAAACTGATCATTCGTCCGCATGGTAAGTCAAAATCGTGCACGGGGCGAACCATTGGAAAGGATAGGAGATGTACTTCGACATTTCAAAGAGTTTGATTCGGTTCGAGGAGTTGACTTTGGTCAACTGAGCCTTGGAAGCATTCGATGACCTCTCAGAGTAAAACGGATCGTTCGTTCGCACCGTAAGTCAGAATCGCGCACGGGACGGATCATTGGAAAGGAGATTCAGTGACCTTTGAAGATTCATTCAGTCTCAGTCGAGCTGAAGAGTTTGACTTAGGTCGAACGGAGCTCAGGAGCGTCCGGTGGCCTCCTGATCGAGTTTTGGGGGAAAACGGGTCGTTCGTCCGCATGGTAAGTCAGAATCGCGCACGGGACAGACCGTTGGAAAGGGATTTCAGTGCCCTTTAAAGATTCATTTAGTCTCAGTCGAGCTGAAGACTTTGAATTTTGGTCAAACAGAGTCTGGGAGTGCCCGGTGGCTTTTAGGTCAGTACTCGGGATATGACCTAGGTTTGTAGTGATGAAGGGAGGTGCTAAGGACCTAAGGAGAGTTTAAGGGGTAACAAAATGGGGTGTCTACAATAAACAAAAATCATTATTCTAGCATGTGATTAAGCATGGAGCATAGACTAGAAAATGATTCAGAAACATACAATTAGCATGATAATTTAGCATAAAGTACAAAAGCTAATGTATGCAACTACTAACACATTCAACCTTTAGATTTTGCAAGTGAGGAAGCATGTCAAAGCAAATGAGAATAAAAAATCCTATCTTGTAAAGCTACCAATTCAGATCTTCTAACCCAAACTAATGATGAATGACGATCTCGGGGTGTAGGAATCTTGGCTACCTCGGTTGCCTTACGTCGCGATTTTTTAGGACCTCGTTTAAGATCAAACAAAATTTCCTAAGATGACCTTTTCGACCACAATGAGAGCACCTAAAGACTCGGAGAAAAGACTTACCTAAGGAATTATCTATAACATTGTTCCTAGAGGATTCTCCTAAAATATTGGTTTTGGCTTTATGAGTTTATTCATTACAAGTATCGAAGCCTAAACCACAAGTGTCATTTTTAATTAAGACAGTTCCTAAGATTTTATCTAGTTTCTCCGAACTACACTCCAAATCAAATTTGACATTACTAGAGTCTTTTAATTTATTTTCTAAATCTAAAATGTTAGACTCTAATAAAATATTTCTCTCTTTAAACTCGAGAAGCTCCTTTTTCATTGAATCCACTAAACCTTTAAGGCTATCTCTCTAGCCTTCTACATACTCAAGCTTCTCTCGAAGAGCTCTCTCTCGTGTCCTAAGGTTTTCAATCAACCCACTATCATCAACGACCTTGAAACGCTCTCGTAAACTCGCTTCTAACTTCAAATTTGCTCTTTTTAATTTAATAGATTCTTCATATAGTTCTTGAAATGCAAATTGAAGTTCACTCACATCAACCTCTTCTTCATTTTCACTCTCTATTTCTTCTCCACTATCACTACCATCATCTTTTATAGCTTCACAAATAAAGGCCTCGGAAGTGTTATGTATTAAGATGTCATCATTGGATGATTCCTCACTATCACTAACATAACTAGCAATGAACGCGATAAAGTTGCGATCAATGGGGGAATCGGGTCCCTCTTCCTTATCACTATCACTAAGGGTTGCATTAAAAGAAATTGGTTTCTTACCCTCTCTCCTTAATTTAGTGGGGCACTCAAAAGCCCTATGGCCATATCCTTAACAACCAAAACACTTATCTAACTCGTCCCTATTTACATATTCATTAGAAGTTTTAGGGATCTTCTCGACTTTGTCATGCCTAGATTTTTCAAATTTCTTAAAATCATTTTTAAATTTATCTTTGTTAAATTTAAGAAATTTTTGAAACTTTCTAGCAAACATAGCCATATTTTTCGAGTTACTATCACTTTCACTCTCTACTACTTATTTTTCCCCCTTTCGAGCTTTCAAAGCAACGCCCTTCTCAATTTTCTTTTCGGTTTTGGAGGGAAACATGTCTAGTTCATAGGTTTGTAAATCACCTACGAGCTCTTCTAATTTCATAGAGGCTAAAGTGGGTAAATAATTTAACACGGTCACCTTAGGAATAAATCTATCGGGTAGGGACCTTAAAATTTTCTTTACAACTCGGTTGTCGGGTATTTTCTCACCCAAATTAAAAGATGAATTAACTATATCGGAAAGTCTAGCATAAAATTCATCAAAAGTTTCTTTTTCATTCATTTTGATGGTTTCAAATTGAGTGGTGAGATTTTGGAGTTTCAAAGCTTTAACGACACTAGTTCCTTCATGAGTGAGTTGTAAAATATCCCAAGCTTCTTTAGCGATTTCACACGTCATAATGTGACGGAATTCATCAGGTGTGACCGCGCTAAACAAGGCATTTAAACCACGGGAATTAAAATTTGCAAGTTTAAATTCATTCTCACTCCATCTATCGGCGGGTTTGGGAACACGCACATTATCAACTAAATGTGTAGGTGGGGACCACCCGTTAACAACAGACAACCAAACTCTCTCGTCGATAAATTTTAGTGTCGATTTCATCCACGCTTTCCAATGCGCGTAATTAGAACCATCGAAAATAGGAAATTTTAAAAATGGGAAAAATTCCATTTTAGTCAAAATATTTAAAAGGATCTTAAACGCAATAATTTAGCGATCCAATTTGAAAATGCGAGTTTTTCTAAATCAATGCTCTGATACCACTTGTTGGAACACGAGGCCTCAATTTTTAAATTTCTTACCAAAAAGTAATTTCAATTTCCTTTAGAGATGCGGAAGCGAGATGGTTCAATTAAATACACAAATAACAAATTTTAATTTCTTTCAATTAAAATCAACCAAGTTCAAAGTGAAATTAAATAAGACAACAAATACATTTTTTCACTTAAACCAATTTAACCCAAGCCCTGAAAATTTGCCTAAGTCATATTTTCAATATTATCAAATTAGGCCAAACCAATTTTAACAAATTAAATGATGACTTGAATTAAATTAACATATACCCAAATTGAATTTGTACCAAATTAAAAAAGTAGTGATTTAAACCAATTTTATCTTTTTACCTAAGCATGCATCTAATGTGAATTTTGCAAAAGATAAAATAAACAAATAACCACTACGTCTAGGGGTGTTCACGGTTCGGTCAGTTCGGTTTTGACCGGGTTTTTTGAGTCGAACCGATCTTGTCGGTTTTTGGGTATGAAGGACCGAACCGAAACCGATTGAAGAACCGAACTGATCAGGGCCGGTTTTTTACAGGGCCGGTTCGGTTTGTCCGTCGGTTTTTGACAGGGCCGGTTCGATTTTTTCATTTTTTTAATAAAAAATATTTTTTTTAACTCTAAAAAAAGAACAATAAAATATTACTATCTTTTTTTATATCATTATATTTATATGTTGTTTTTTAACTTATATGCATAAAAAAGACCTGTACGTTTTTTTTCAACTTCCAATTTTTCATCCCTTATATGCATTCTTTCAGTATGCTGTTTATGACATATTTTTTTTCAACTTTCAATTTTTAGTATATGTTCATATGCAACTTTCAATCCTATGATAATTATAAGAAAAAGGTATCAATAATTAAATACAAATAGTCCAAAAATTACAATAATTTCAGACTACCCATGCTAAATGTCATAAATAAAAACAGTTTAAACAGTCTCAAAATAAAATAATCTAAACAGTCTAAAGAGTCTCAAAAATAGTCTCAAATAGTCTCAAAGTTCAAATCAGAAACTTCCAAAGTCTAAATAAATTACATTCCAAATGTAAAATTTAAATGTCTCAAAAAGTTCAAAGCATCCTGCTAAAACAAGCATCCAATCCAAACATCAACCTTCAATGTCTTTTTCTTTGTCTTGGCATCCCAACAACTCTGAAAAACAAAACAATAAAATATTAGCATCTTATTAACTTTGAAGTATCAAATATATTTAAACAAGAAAAAATACTTTTGAAACATAAAATTTACCCGAATCAAATTTCTCATATTCCTCAATCTCATCCATTGCATCACGAAGACTAATCGGGGTGGTTGAAGTTCGAATCCAATTTTGCGTGCAAATGAGGGCCTCCACCGTTTTAGGCAACATTGAGCTACGCAAAGAATCAAGTATACGACCACCGGTACTAAAAGCGGATTCGGATGCAACAGTTGAAACCAGAATGGCTAATATATCATGCGCAACATAAGAGAGAACTCGATACTTGGAGGAATTACTCCTCCACCAACCCAAAACATCAAAATTTGCTACGTCCTCCTCACACCTTTCGGCCAAAAATCTATCAACTTCGGATTTATTTGCAAAGGTATCTTCCTCCTCCAAATGTCTCTTTAATTGAGATGCCAAAAAGGCACGTCCATCCTCATCATCATCATCATTACCACCATCTACACCCCCGTCGACTTGTCTAATTTTTGTGAAGATGAACCACTTGATTTAGGCCCCTTGGACTTATCATACCACCCGTACAAAGAATGCAACACATCTTCCACCTTCCGTGACATATCCTTTGATACATCAATGTCAAATAATTGTTCAAAATAAAACTTGACATATAACAACTTATAGCGAGGATCGAGGATGATTGCGACAAACAACAAAAAATTCACTTTCTCAATATTCCAATACTTTTCAAATTTAGCCCTCATATTTGTTGCCATCGTCGATAGAAAATAATCATCACTTTTACTCATTTGAACCAACTTACTTTGTATAAAAACAAGTTCATGAAAAAAAGCATTTGAGGTGACATGCAAAGAGCCGAAAAATCGCATAGTGGCATTGTAAAATATCCTAAGAAACTTTACTAGTATCCTAACTTTCACCCAATCAATACTCTCGGGAGGACCCAATATCACTCTTCCAACTCGTACTCTCCCTCTCTCCTCATCTTCCTCTCATTTCTAAAATAATCTTTGTAATGGTCATCATCATCCTCCATTCTCTTAAATGCTTTTTCAAACTTCTCCGCCGCTTCTAACATCATAAAAGTTGCGTTCCACCTAGTTGGGACATCTAAGCACACTAAACTTTTACTTTCAGTTTTCTCCTTTTCAACACATAATTTGAATTTTGACAATCGGGACGGAGACGATTTCACATACCTAACCGCATTACGCACCTTGACAATTGAATCATCTAATTCCTTTAAACCATCACACACAATAAGATTTAGGATGTGCGCACAACATCTTACATGAATATATTCATGTTCCAAAATGGTACTTTTCTTACTTTTCATCTTTTTTTCAAGTATTTAATAGTACCATTGTTGGAACTTGCATTATCAACGGTGACGGTGCAAATGCTCTCGATACCCCAATCACGTAAGCAATCCTCAACTACCTTCCCTATTGCATCACCTTTGTGACTCTCAACTTAACAAAAATTAAGAATCCTTTTGTGCAACTTCCAATCTTTATTAACAAAGTGTGCGGTTAAACACATGTAGTTTATGTTTTGGATTGAGGTCCATGTATTCGTAGTAATACAAATTCTTTGACCACTTAATGCACTTTCAAGGGCTTTTTTCTCTTCCATATAAATATTCAGACAATCTCGAGCAACCGTTGTTCGAGAAGGAAGTTTAGTCATTTTGGGTTGAATATAGTTCATTAACCTTCTAAAACCCTCACCCTCCACAAACTTTAAAGACAGCTTGTCGATTATAATCATTTCGACAATACGTTTTCTACAACCTTCAACGGTGAAATTAACAGCCACAAGATTGGTACCCCCCTCATTCTTATATTGGTAAACTTTGCATTGATTATTTATGTGATTAATCAAATTACGAGTTCCATTATTTTTAGAATCACAAGCATAGGTCGCCCCATAATAATTACACGCAGCCCTAGGTTTTTTCGAGTCTTTTACGATGGTAAAATGATTCCAACACCAAGCTTTTCGTTTAGGAGCATTTACCTTTTTTGGAGAATTGTTTTTACCCTTTACTTCTGCTTCTATAGACCTTGGGTCATCAACATCCACAATTGAATCCATAATTCTGCCCAAAAGAAAAATAGAAATAATCAATAACCTAAAATATCTAAATCAGTATACAATAAATGGACAGTGTATGGAAAACAAATATGTTTAGAACCGAAATAAAAAACAAATATGTTTAGATCCGAAATAAAAAAACAGATATGTTCAGATCCAAAATAAAAAAAATGTTTAGATCCGAAATAAAAAAATATTTTTAGATCCAAAATAAATAAAAAAAGACTAGAAAAAAAATATTTCTACAAATCTTGAGTTCAACCTAGTCTTAATGTGATTAATGTTTCCAAAATAAAAAAAAATATGTTTAGATCCAAAAATAAAAAAAAATATGCTTAGATCCGAAATTTAAAAAAAAAAGACTAGAAAAAAAACATTTCTACAAATCTTGAGTTCAACCTAGTTTTAATGTGATTAATGTTTCCAAAATAAAAAAATATGTTTAGATCCAAAAATAAAAAAATATGCTTAGATCCGAAATTAAAAAAAAAAAAAGACCAGAAAAAAAATATTTTTACAAATCTTGAGTTCAACATATTTTTAATGTGATTAATGTTTAGATCGGAAATAAAAAAACAAATATTTTTAGATAAAAAAAAAGGTTGAACTCAAGATTTGTTTAGATCCAAAATTAAAAATATGTTTAGATCCGAAAAAAAAATGAGATTAGCAGGTTTAGATCCGAAAAAATATGTTTATAAACTTTATATAACAAGAAAGTGAGGTGAGATTAGCAGGTAACTTACTTGCCTGATGACTAAGTTTTAGAAGTGAAGAAAAGGTGAGATATTAGCAGGTTTAGTTTGGGTGAGAGAGGCGGCCAAAAAATGAGATGAGAGAGGCAGCTTTTAGGTTTTTTTTTGGAATGGAGAAAGTCTAGAGAGATGAGAGAGGAGCGTGGGTTTTGGAATAAAGAGAGATAAAAGAGGCAGGCATATTTGGTTTTGTCATCAGACACGCGCGCGGCGTGCCTATTTTTTTATGCGTGTACTATCATTAGTGTAATATATATAATATGAAATATAAAATTAAAAAATATAAAAAATAATTCGGTTCGGTTCAAACCGATTTTTTTATTGGCAAAACTGAAAACTGAACTGACACCTTCGGTTTTATACCCGTCCAAACCGAACCGAACCGACCCGACCCTTAAAAAAACCCAGCTCGGAAATTTTCGGTTCGGCTCGGTTTGGTAGGTTTTTCTGCACACCCCTAACTACGTCACGATGTACAAGGAAAAACCCACAACGGAAAAAAAACCTCGAACGGCCCTAGCCTTAAGTCCACTAAGTATGATTTTACAATTACAAGACAGATGACTTACTTCCTCGACTCGACTCCTTTCAAGCCTTGACGCGTCTTCTTGTAAACACCTCCGCCTAGCTGACAACCCCGGAACTCCACCGGAACCTTGGAATTCACCAATGAGACTTTAGGAACACCGTCAACCACACATGGTGCCTTTCACCATGTGAGAATTCCACAGCAAAAAAACGAGACTTCTTCTTTAAGGGATGTAGAAGTAAACCCAAACAAACTCTTCAACTTGGTAGAGTAAACCCGGTGCCAAACACTCCAAGCAAGATATATATATATATATATATATATATATATATATATATATATATATATATATATATATATATATATATGGTAACTTGGAATAAATAAACTATGGGTGTTAACTAAAGTGTTTTTGAATAATGTTCTTGAAAATGCAAGCACTTAAAACATGAACTTTTGAAATAAGAAATTTTCTCTCTCTAAATTTTCTCTAAAAAAGGTGTTTAGAAAATGTCAAAAGTTAGTTTTTCAAACTTGGTTCCCGCACATATAACATCTGTCAAGAGTTAGTAGGAAAGGGTAAGTGGGAACATGGGAAAAACTGCTTAAACGTGCCAGAAAAATTTCCCAGTTGAAATCTCGTTCGAACGAGATTTTCGTTCAAACGACACTTCTAACGAAGTTCCAGTGGCCATAAGGGAAATATCGTTGGCAAACTCGTTCGAACGAAATTCTCGTTCGAACGAAAAACTCGTTTGAACGACAATATCGAACGAAGTTCCAGAGGCAAGTCGTTGGCAAGCCTCGTTCGAACGAAATTCTCGTTCGAACGAAAAACTCATTCGAACGACAATTTCGAACGAAAAGCCAAAAGCTTAAAAATTCGATTTTAGCCCAGAAACTTTATTTTAAAGTTTTAAATAAACCTTCTAAAAATAAATCTCAGTTTAAAATAAAAGTACACCCAATAAAACTTGTTCCAAGATCCTATATAAATATGTAATGCATTCATACCTTAGGAGTAAATGGAACACGTGTTGTTGAAGTAGAAACGAGGCACAATAAACTCGGCATTTGATGAAGCTTTAATCTAGGCCGCTACGTCTTCAACTAACACGTCATAGGCTTGAATGGATAATCTTGAACACTATCCTATGACTCAAATGTTTTTATCCGGAATTGAGCCAACACAACATTGAGACTCAATCGGAGACTTGTGTCCTTACAGATAAATGGAATGAAATTGTGACTCGGTCATCCTAAGTGTTGATCCATAAATGGTGTAAATCAAAATACAAAACTCTTTTTTACTTTTTCAAAATTTTTATCAAAATAAAATCTTTTTGTATTTTTCGAATATGACAAAAAAATATATGAATGGACAAAAATTACATACTAGAAATAGGCATATAACATTAATATTAAAGTCATCCTATGCTAGCAAACAGTAATCACCCAACAAATAATCAATCTAAGTATGTGTTATTAAACAAACAATGCAGTATTAGCAATTAAGCATAAAAATAAAAAATAACTGCATATACACTGTCAGAGACAACCCAGCAGTACTAAAACATAAGCATATGAACCTAGGGTACTGAAACAAAATGGTCAAAGTCAACCAGGTCGCTCGAACGAGACTGTCTATCGTTCAAATGACATAGCATCTCGTGAGAAGGCTTCGCGCGAGATCAGGAATCACTCGAACGAAAATTTATCTCATTTTAACGAGAAGACCAAATTTTCACTAATGCCCCAGAATGTTAAACAGTGTTGCCCAATGATTTTTTTTTCCAGAAAATGATACCTGAAAGAAGCTGACAGATCCAAAAGAGTGCAAAAACAGTAGCTAAACTAATAAAACAACATAACCTACTACAAATTGAGTCATAACACTAGTAAGAATATATCATGGAGTACAAACAGCGTTTGACAAATATCAACACAACCAACCTAACAATCTCACATGGGGTGAATGACGTGAAAGCAAACGAGAGTCATGAATAATTAGACCATAAGCCTCTAAATCCGATTTCCTAACCCCAACAGATTTGTAAGGACAAGGGGGGGGGGTGAGGAATTGAATTTATTCTTTTATTAACCTTCCTGGGTCCATTTAAAAGCTTGTAACAGAAACGCCTAAGATAACCTTGCTTACCGCAATGTGTGCAAGTGTAAACCGGGCAGTGAATGTTACCTAAAGGTGGTCCTCTCCTCAAATTCCTCGGTGGCGCTCTCCTCAAATTCCTAGGTAGTGCTCGCACGATGTTCCTAGGTGGCTTTTGCTTAACAACCCTTGGTGTCTCTCTCTTAACAACCCTGGGTGCCTCTCTCCTAAAACCCCTAAGAGGCTCTCTCACATGTGTGGGGTTGGCTTTGGGAATGGGTGAAAAACTCTCATCGAAGCCTATACCACCGCTATCCTCCTTAATTTGGACAGTACCTAAAATTTTATCTAATTTTGCTGACCGAGACTCCAAATCAAATTATACCTTGCTTGATTCTCTCAAACTCTTCTCAAGTTCACCTATCGTCGACTCGAATAAAAGTCTAGAATCCTCAAACTCTAAAAGTTCATTTTTTATAGCCTCCATCACCCCTCAAAGACTACCTCTCTCTCCTTCGACATACTCAAGCTTCTCTCTCAAAATTTTCTCACGTGCCCTAGGGTCTTCAACCAAAACATCATCATTTTTTAAGGCACGCTCATTCAATTGAGCTTTTAAATCCAAATTTTCTTTCTTTGCCTTCAAAGCTTCAGCATAAAGCTCATTGAAAGTCGTTTGCAAGGTATGCTCATCTACACTTCCATCCTCACTCTCATCACCCTCGCTATCATCACTAATCACACAGGTGGGAAGCTCTCGCCTAGAAGCATAAAAAACTTCTTCTTCTGAATCACTATCACTAAGGGTAGAAACATGAGATGATGGTTTATTCAATTTCTTCCTTAAATTTGTGGGATACTCATCAATCGTGTGACCAACACCCTCACAACCCAAACACTTCTCTAAATCGTTTTCAAAGGAAGATTTAAAACAAGAGTTCGTGTGAATTTTTCAATTATATTTTTCAAAAAGTTGACATCAAAATCGCCAGAAGCCATACTTAAGAAAATCAATTTTCAAACCAGTTTTTGAAAACTCAGGATCACACACAATAACTTAATGCAACGCGCTCGGATACCAATCTGTTAAAAATGCGTTACAGCGGAATAAAGCGACTTCTCAAAATAAATCCAATTTTAGTTAAACCCTAACACATGCATCTAGGTGATTTAATAACATAAAATAAATAATCATGCAAAGGAAACCAATTTCAAGAAAAATCCCCGAAGGGAAAAACCTTTTATTTCACTATAATTTATAAATCGCAACTTACACGGATTCTAATGAAATATATTTTTAACACACGAATACTCGCATGTGTCGGTCGGTGTCGTCAGCAATAGATCCACGCACAGTGAACCTATAAGAACCGCAGTCCTATCTTCAGTCCAGGAATACCACAGCACTCCCTAACGACACGCAGTCAATCAACCTATACCTCCCTCAAGTGGTACCTATTTTCAGCAGTAGGTTATCCTCCCTACAAGAGCAAACTTGAACCAGTTGTATGTTCTTGGGTTCCAAAACAATTCACCACAGTATATGAGAATTTTGTGAATTGAAAACAAAGAAGAAGTCAAAAGTGTTTTGCTGATTTTGCAGTGTTTGCATAATGAAAAACGAGAAAGACTTCTTATGAAAAGTGGAGTTAAAGAGTCCTTTAAATAGAAGACTTAAGGTGGAAAGTTGCTTAATCGAGATAGCATATCGTTTGAACGAGATGCAATGTCATTTGAATGACATCTTGCACTTCGCGCGAGATGCTACGACGTTGGAACGACATACAATGTCGTTCAAACGAGATGGATAAAATTAAATATTTTTTTTCTTTTTCTCATTAAATGCACCGCCTCAAAAACTCCAAAAATTATATTTTTTTTAATGAAAAACATTTAAAGCTTCGCTCCAACTCTTAGAAAATATTTTGTGAAAAATATCCCAATATCCTAATTGAATAATTATGGAATAAAAACATAGTCTTTACCAAATTCGTCTAACAAAAGCTTCTTTGATGAAGAACTTTGATATTCGGATCCGTCTTGTTGCTTGAATGATTTTGAATAATTCTTCGACGGTTGTAATGGTATACAACATACTCAATTGATAACTGACATTTATAAATTATGTTCTTACAGAAACCCTCAGGAAGTACCGAATGAAACTTAATGCAAGTAAGTGTTCCTTCGGTGTTCAGTCAGGAAAATTCCTCGGATACCTAGTCAGCAAGAGGGGATAGAAGCAAACCCCGACCAGATCGATGCCATCATCAAGGTCTAGCCGCCCCAAACAGTAAGAGATGTATAGAAGCTAACTGGAATGCTCTCCGTATTCAAACGGTTCATTTCTAAGTCTTCAGAATGATGCCAATTATTCTTTTAATTGTTGAAAATGATCAAAGGAGTAACATGGGACGAATATTGCTCAAGGGCCCTAGAGGAGCTCAAAGTCTACCAGAGTAGGCCCCCTTTTCTCATAATTCTTAAGCAAAACGATTCGCTATATCTCTACCTAGCAGTGTCAGACCACGCGGTAAGCTCTGCCTTGGTATGTGAAAGGGAGGGAAGCCAGCATCCACTTCTACTACGCGAGCAAAACTCTCCTGGAGGAAAAACAATGATACCTCTCATTGGAGAAGCTCGCTTACGCGCCTGTGGTAGCCTCAAGGAAACTAAAGCATTATTTTGAAGCTCATTCCATCTTCGCAGTTACTTCACACCCCCCTTAAGGTCATTTTAAGGAAAACAGACCTCTCCGACCGACTATCCAAATGGTTAGTTGAGCTGGAAAGGTTTGATTTCCACTTTTAACCAAGAACAACCATTAAGGGGCAAGTATTGTCGGAATTTATTGCCGAATTCACAGGGGAGCAGCCTTACAATCACCCCAAAACTAGTCGCCCAAAGGAAGGTTTAGGTGTTTGGACATTATATGTTGATGGAGCCTCCAACTCAAGGGGGTGGGAGTGGGTATTATGATAGTGACTCCTGAGAACACGGTGCTCGAGCAAGGATTTAGACTTATATTTGAAGCCTCCAATAATGAGGTGGAGTACGAGGCATTGATCTCCGGACTACGCAAAGCAAAGCTACTAGGGGCAAGGCATCTTCAAGTCTTCGATAATTCACAACTAGTTTCCAACGAGGTAAGTGGCGATTTCAACGCAAAAGACGAAAGGATGGCAACTTATCTCGCCTTTGTAAAGGAATTAATGGGCAACTTCAATCAAGTCAATGTTCAGTAATTCCCCAGGGGACAGAACAACCATGCAAATGCCCTAGCAGCCCTAAGCTAAGCAATAGACTCAGACATGAGAAGAATAATTCAAATTGATTTCCTTACGCAACCCATTATTCATAAGGACGCTGAGTTATAGAACCCAGAGTAGATCCTCCACATTGAAAAAGCTCCTAGTTGGAAGGATCCCATTGTAGATTATTTGTGAAACGATAAGTTACCCAGTGATAGGAAGATAGCCCATCAGATAAGAGTCAAGGTTGCTCGCTTTTACTTATCTCCTGAGGACAAACTGTATAAAAGATCTTTTAGTGGCCCCTACTTCCAGTGCGTCCACCCATAGGATGTTGAGCAAGTTGTGCACGAGCTCCATGAAGGTATTTATAGAAGTCATATAGGAGGAAGATCGATAGCGTTCCGAGCAATGAAGGAAGGATACTGGTGGCCATACATGCAAAAGGATGTTAGAACCTATGTTCAAAGATACGAGAAATGCCAAAAACACTCGCCCTTAGTCCACCAACTCGCCAGTAACTTAAAGTCCTTAACTAGCCCGTGGCCCTTCTCCCAGTGGGGCCTAGACATCGTGGACCCTCTGCCTACTGCAGCTGGAAATATGAAGTATCTGTTGGCGACCACGAACTACTTCACAAAATGGATAGAGGCAGAGCCACTAGCGAACATCAGGGATGCTGATATGATAAGGTTCATATGGAGGAATATTATCATGTAATTCAGCATACCCAGGATGGTACATTACCAATAACAGGACCCAATTCGAGAGTGACCCCTTCCAAAGCTTTTACAGCAATCATGGAATCAGGCACTACTTCAGCTCTGTAGCGTACCCTCAAACCAATGGTCAAGCCGAGGCCTCTAATAAGATAATGATCGATGGATTGATGAAGCTCCTTAAACGAGCCAAAGGAGCATGGGCAAACGAACTGCCCCACATCCTCTAGGCTTATCGCACCACCCCGAGGTGAGCAACTAGGGAAACACCTTTTTCACTCGCATACGGAATGAAAGCAATCATCCCCTTAGAAGCTGGTCTTCCTACCATGAAGTCGACGTTGGTTGACCAAGGCCAAAATAATGAAGCGTTACTCACTGAGCTTGACTTAGCGGACGAACGACGAGAGTTGGCTTTAGTTAAGCTGGCTTCTTACCAGTAACAGCTAGCCAAATAATACAATTAGAAAGTCAGCCCAAGGAAATTTCAGGTCGGAAACTACTTCTTAAGGAAAGTTCTTGGCAGTGCGGTGAAACCGTTAGATGACAAGCTTGGACCTAACTGGGAGGGACCATTCAAGGTCATAAAGGACAACCTACAAGGAGCCTACCATTTGGAAACGCTGGAGGGCAAGAAGATACCAAGAGCCTGGAATGCATCCAACCTAAAGAAATTCTACTTCTAAATTTCTTCATGCACCATTAGTTTAAGCAAATTTTTATTTACAAATTAATATTGCCTTTTTATTTCTAACTGTTATCAATAAAACTCAGTTAGCTTTGGCATTCTATATATGTTGGTTGTCTTAAATGTATGTTATTTTATGCACTCTTTCCAGGTTAACAGGCTTCACAGTTTTAACAAAAATAGCCTCTTGTGGTTACATCATAGTAGTCGGGCTTATACCAACTCGACTTCACCATAGTGAAGCAATCAGGGTTGATATATAATCACCCTCCTCAGGCCATTATTTATGACACAACTGGCCTTCGAGGTTGCTCCGGCAACAAGTAAAGACTTATAGGGGATCCTTAGGCAATATGGCCAGCCCAAGTTGGTCACCAACATAGTTTGGATTCAAAATCCTGCCCGGATGGATTGCCCACTCATCAGGTGTATCTTCACCATCGTCTTAGGCTTAAGGAAGTGTGACGACATGACCTAAAAGGTAAAGCAAGGCGAAATGGTACGTCTATGAAATACTGGACTGGGAGAATACTCATTCAAAAATAAGCTCGTGATTAGTCGATTGAGAAGCCCAAAATCACTAGAAATTATCAATCAAAAATATGTTTAGTCGGTAACTGCCCAAAACATAAAAAATTTATGGTTACACAATTACACATACAACAGTGATAAAATAGAAAAAGAAGAAATAATAAATTGGATCCTAAGAGAGACTAGGTCACTGAGCAAGGTAATCATCCACTCACGCCCTTCGACCATCGTCTGGATAAGAGGCAAAGTCTTCCTCGACCTCTTTCGGGAGTGACTCTGACAGCTGCCTTGAGATTGCGTCTGTTGGGATCCAGTGAACATCCTTTCTGAATGGATTTTACTCCAGAGACAAATGAGTGTTCTAATGTATATACCAAGGATAGAGTTCTTAGGCACCTTTAACTTCCTAAGCGTACTCAACCACCCTCTGATAAAGGATACCTCCTCGACCTCCTTTAACCTCATGGGAGCATCTGTCCAGCCCTGGTTGTACCCATCTGCCCACACTTACCAAAGACCTTTCTTGAACAAGTGCCTCAGTAAGGTGACATCCCTTTGAAGCCTAACATCTATCACATACACCCTACGAACATCTCCCCGTAGTTCGGCAATCTCCCTAGTTGAACCACTGTCATTAGGCCTAGCTCGTTGCCTAGTTGATGAAGGAGAACCCTGTATGACTGGAGGGGCAATGCTTGGTGCATTTTCCCTGAGGTGGGCGACTTCCCTCCTTAAATCATCGTTCTCCTATTACAGAAATTCTCCAACCTGATTGATCTCAGAGGTATCCAAGAGCTTTGCCTTCAGAGCATCCATTTCTTCTTGAACAGAGGCACCGACCTCCTCCATCTCTGCAAGTTTATCCTTCAACCTGGCTACCTCGGATTGATCCTTATAATCTTGGTTCCTTGTCTTAAGGGATTTGCAGATCTTGACGAATGCTCGACAAACTTGGTTGCTTACATTGGAACCAAGGATTTGGCCTAGATAAGAAGAGGTAGCAATGTAATCATCAAGGTTAATAAACTACAAGACATAGAGCGAGAATAAAAAAAATGTATCAGTAAAAGTACAAACCAAATCCCTTCATTAAAAGTTAGCACCACCCAAGTACAAATACATGAAAGGACAAGGAAAGAGAATAAAAAAGGAGAAAATACAAAAACAGTCCTAAGAATCTATTGATCGACCCCGACCTTCTCTATAGCAGCTAGCTCTTTCCCTTTGCTAGCAGCGACCTCACTCGGTTCTGCCCCAAGTACTGGGGCATCGATAGTTAGGGGTGTGCAAAAAAACCGACCAAACCGACAAACCGACAAAATCGAGCCGAATCGAAAATTTTCGGGCCGGGTTTTTTTGAGGGTCGGTTCGGTTCGGTTTAATCAGGTATAAAACCGACAGGGTCGGTTCGGTTTTCGGTTTTGGCATAAAAAAACCGATTTTGAACCGAACCGAACCGAATTAATTTTTATACTTTTTAATTTTATATTTTATATTATATTTATATTTGTATTGACATATTATATTATATTTTTTAATTTTATATTTATATTAGGTATTAAAAAAATATATTTTTTATTAAAATAAAGGAAAAAACCGAACCGGCCCTGTCAAAAACCGGCCCTGTCAAAAACCGACGGGCAAACCCAATCGGCCCTGTCAAAAACCGACCCGATTCGGTTCGGTTTTTCAGCATTTTCGGTTCGGTTCGGTTCTCCTCCTCCAAAAACCGACATGGTCGGTTCGGCCCAAAAAACCCGGTCAAAACCGAACCGATCGACCCGTGAACACCCCTATCGACAGTAGAAGTAACAAGAACATTAAAGGAAGGAGCAACAAGTTGGCTTATAACTGGGGCTTAGTCAACAACGAGTTTGGGTCCAGGGTTGTGCTCGCTAAACAGGGGAGAATCAGTAAAAATTCTAGTAGTAACCAAGGCTCTATCCCAGCCTTTCTTAAAGTTCTCCTGATAAAAGTATTCAATTTGCTTCTCGACGTCTTCGTAGGCCGCTTCCCAGCCCTCATTGTAGCTATTCTCCCTATCCATGGCTGCCTCTGCCTTCAAGCTTGTCATCTTCTCAGCAAGCTTCATCTTTTCATTGGTGATAGCGAGCTTGCCATCCACTACCAGCTCGTAAGCCTCGTGAAACTCCTTCAGCTCCTTAGTCGCCTCGGCCCTCTTTTTAGAAAATGAGGCCTCAATTGTTACAAGAGCTTCCTGGGTAGTCTTCATACTCCCCTCAATCTCAGCATTTCTCCTCGACAGCCCATATCGATTGCGGCGGAGGACGGAGTATCCAGATAGAAACTGTAAGAAGAAACAATTATAAGGCAAGCATTGAAAAGAATTAGGTAAATAATAGAGAAGAAAATAAATGTCCTTACCAAAGCGAGCCCTTGATCTGCTTTTAGGGCTAACTGGTCTGGATTCATCTTTGAGGACCTTTCCCGATCCGTTGTTAATATTACCATCTCGATCATCATAGGGGAGAAATGAAAGGATAGAGCCAAAGAAGCCCCGTCAGATGGAGAAGCAATAGGCACCAGGGAAGCCTATACCTTCTTTGTCATTTCTTCACCTCTTTTTCTCTCTTCTTCCTTCTTCTTCTTCTTCTTCTTCTTCTTCTTCTTCTTCTTCTTCTTCTTCTTCTTCTCATCCTCTTCTCTTTTTCTCTCTTCCTTTTTATTTCTCTCCCTCTCCATCATTTCTTTTTCTCTCCTTCTCCTCTCCAGCTCATTCTCATGAGCTGCTATATAGGAACCACTGGCAGTATCCCTAGACCTGGTCTTCTGGATCTTTAGTCTGCTGGACAACAAGACGTCATCATCATCATCATCAGGGATCAAATTCTTCCTTCTAGGAGGAGCCATATCTTTCTCATTAGAACTCTTTGAACCAGAACCACCTGAACTAGAGCCTTACTCACTGGAATTCTCTCCACTAGACTCCTTTTCGCTGGATTCCTCCTCACAAGATCTTGCCTCAACACCATCACCTCTAGCAGCACCGAACTCTGAACTACTCTCCTCCACTTCATCTAGGTCGATAGGTTGAAGAGCACCTTCTTCCTCCTCTTCTTTCTATGAGATATCAAGATAAGGAATGGAGTCAACTGGATGGGCGATGGAGCTGGAGGTAGTGTTCTTATATTCCAATAAGAAGGCAGCCGACTTGGGATGTTCACCTTCTATAATAGACTCTCTTATATTCCAGGCCTTAAGTGACTCAGCAGCACAGATCTCGTGGAGAGCAGGCTCCTAGTTCTTGGACTTTACTGTAAAGAAAAAGGAAAACATTAAAGGAAGAACACATTATAACAGCAATGAAAAGACAAAGAGATTGAACAACAACCTATGTATTCCTCCCCATAAGTAAGAATTTGAGGTCCCATGTACCTCGCACCCCCTACCTGAGGAGGGAACTGCCAGTTCCTAGCTATGAATCCTTCAGACCAATAATCCTTATGGGTATCTTGTAGATTAACAACCAGAATCCTATCCGAACTCCTTGCTTTCAAGTAAAGAAGACCAAAATTGGTACGTTAAAAGGAGTAACAAAAACGTATTTCAACCAAGCTTAACTTAGTGCCATAGAGTTGGTTTATTCTGTGAACGCCATTAATAATCTTCCAAACATTTGGAGAACATTGGGCTGGGACTATATCGAAATACTGGAAGAAGTGAAAGAAAAGACGATTTGGGGGAAAAGTTAAACCCCCTTGGAACAACAAAAGAACATGAATCCAGTGGCCATCCTCAATGTCACGAACATTACGAGGAACAGGGGCTCACTCAATATCAACCCAATTAGGGAGGTTGTAACATTTCCTAAACTCTACCAGGGATTTGTTGTCTATCCTTGCCATAAGAAAAACCCAAGCTACAATAAAATTAAAAACGACAAAAGGAAATACACAAATAGGGAAGACTGAGAACTTACAGGAAAAAGAATGAAGCTTGAAATGATGGAAAACCATGGGCAAATAAAGATGATTGAGGCGAAAAATAGCTTGGAAGTAATGAAGAAAAGCTTGAGAACAAGAGATGGATGTGAGAGAAATAAGAAGTTGAAGTGGCGCCGAAATTCATCCAACACCTTGGTTTAAACTCCTCAATGATAGTGCACTCTGATTGAAGAAGATTTGTCGCCCAAACTTCCTGCCAACCGATGATTCACGCCCCTATCATTTGTATAAACTACAACAGTGCCATTAGAAGTGGACCAGAAGATGCTATTTAAAATTTGTGAGCCCAAATTGTGGTCCCAAAATTTTTAGGGCCAACTGTGGGTGTCTACTGTCGACCAAGCCCATAAGAGTAGTCGATCAAGCCCAATAAATGAATCAGGTGCCCGACCCAAATTATAAGTCTTGGATAACAGTTAGAGTGAAATAAATGATCAAGTCTATCCCCAAAATCTCGGAGAGATATTCAAGGGATACAAGGCCAATGTGTTAGTTACTAACACATTCTCTTAACTGCATATATATTGTACTCCTGGCCCGGGGCATAGGGCATGTGAAAAAAATAGTTCGAGTGATACTAAATAAGAAACAGTAGACCTCTCCGTGGACGTAGGCAATTTGTCGAACCACGTATATTCTCCTGTTGTGTGATTGTTATTCTTTCTTTAATTTTGGTGATTGTTTTCTTTTGATAAATTATTTATATATATATAGTGAGAGTCTCCTATACATACCGAACGGTACATACTAATTTTTTAAAATAGTAAAAAAATTATTTTTAGTTGAATTTTTTTATATGACGTGTAAACATTTCAATAGGGTCATACAAAAAAAATCAACTCAAAATAATTTTTTTTGCTATTTTAAAAAAATCGGTCAAACTTTCGCAGCTTTTAAAGTACTTTAAAAGCTGCAAAAGTTTGACCGATTTTTTTAAAATAACAAAAAATGTTATTTTAAGTTGATTTTTTTTATATGGGTCTATTGAAACGTTTAGATATCATATGAAAAAACTCAACTCAAAATCATTTATAAAATGGGTCCGCGCCAGCGGTATGCACCGTTGGTATGTACAGGAGTCTAACTCTCTCTCTCTCTCTCTCTCTCTCTCTCTATATATATATATATATATATATATATATATATATATATATATATATATATATATATATATATTGTCCCCCTCCTGTAAGGACTCCTTATGGTGCAGACCCCAAAAATAAATTTTTTGATGAAACTTCATGGATATGATATCCACGGTGAGAAGATCATCTTCAATTTTTTTCTTAAAAAAATTCAATAAAAAAATCGTTGAGATGGGTTGATATGTAAAAAAAAGTACAAATATGCATTTCGCCCGTTAAAATTTAGACGACCATCTTATCCACTTTTTGGTTGAAGTTTTTGATCAAACTTCGTGGATATGATCTAGACAGTGAGTAGATCATATCCATGGAGTTTCATCAAAAAATTCAATCAATCAAGTGGCTGATGCAAATCGAAAATTTAAGTTTCATGAAGTTTCACCAGTTG
This sequence comes from Sambucus nigra, assembly GCA_949130495.1. Taxonomy (NCBI): domain Eukaryota; kingdom Viridiplantae; phylum Streptophyta; class Magnoliopsida; order Dipsacales; family Adoxaceae; genus Sambucus; species Sambucus nigra. The sequence continues at coordinate 239,031,407 of OX422221.1, read as the reverse complement.
CTATAAAAGGTTATGTAAGGTTTTGTTTCGATGAACCTCATTAAGCGGGGACAGATCGACTCGTAGGTCTCCAACAAGGGGTGCACTGTATGGGTGATGAGACATTTTGTTCACTCTTTGGTTCCAAGCTGCTTTTTAGAAAAGAGAATCGTTCCCACATACGGTGCCAATTATGTGTGCAAGAAATCACAATTAATAATTCTAAAGAGAAAAATAAGTAAAAGAGTAAATAATTGGTCACACAATATATATGTGGTTCGGCAGTTGCCTACATTCACGGAGGGTTTCCTAAATTTTTATTAATTCGTTACAGGTTCATAACTACATACCCCTTTGTCCCGAGGAGAGGGTTATATTTATAGTAATAGAAAGTAGTTAAGTTGCACAAAAACTCTCCTAGCTATTCATTGGTTCGTTAATGATTTTTGTTGATCTCCTCCGAGAATGTAAGTAACCAAAACGAGTCTTCAATTATCCACATGATATATTCTTGTAGTTATCCATATGACATTGAAATTGAGTGGGATAACATACTGAACCTATTTGGGCTACTGAAAATTGGGCCTCCACAGTTTTGCACCCACAAAACTATTATCTTTATCTTTTATTCATGGGTTATTTTGACTTAAATACATTACTAATTCTCGATTCTAGACTTGAATACAATTGTGTTAAAAAATTAGAGTGTCCTAAATCGTCAAAAAAATCGTTATGTTTAACAACCACACGGCATGTCATATTAAAATGAGTTAAAAAATTCAATAATTATCTTTAAAATGGAAAGAAAAAAAAATGAAACAAAAAATAACATTTAAAGAAAAAAAAACATAAAGAAAAAAAAATAAAAAACTCTCCCATTTCTTCTCACAACCTTACACCCCAACAAACCCCCGATATATCATCCCCCAACCCCGACAACCTACCTCCACCATCTCCCCTACCTCTCTCTCTCTCTCTCTCTCTCTCTCTCACACACACACACACACACACACACACACACACACACACACACACAACCATCAATAACCCCTAACACACCATTCCCTTCTAATGTAGTCCAACCCCCATTACACATTTGAAAATCAAACTTAAATCCATTTACAGATCCATAAATGAAACCCCAACTCATTACAAACATGATCTAGAAACCAAACCCAAACCCATTTACAGATTTGAAAATCAAACACAATCTACAAATTTGGATTATTTAAATTGTTTGTGAGGGGGTTGCGGTCGGTTGCAGCATTTTTAGTTTAATATTTTTTGAAGGATGAGGGGATTGATGAAAATGGTGTTATTGATGTTTTTTTCATGATGATTAAGGGTTGCGGGGTGTTGTCGGTATCTAGGGGCTTAGTGGGGTGGTTGACTGTAAATGGTGGGGAGAGGCTTTCCTTTTTTTTTTTCATTATTTTTTCCCCATCTTTTTATGCTTTCTGAATTATTTTTAAAATTAAAAATGCAGTTTTTAGTAGGTTTGATTTTTTAAATTCTTTTAATTGAAAAATCCACGTGAGATTTAAACTAACATATTTCTTAACAATTTTATATTAAAATTTAATTTTTAATTAAAATTATATTTAAGATTGAAATAGAAGATTGGGGTCCGCTTGGTTCTGTATTCTGTTTTTAAATACAATTTTTTGTTTTTAGAATTATTGGTGCACGTTTGGTAAACTTGTTTTTAAATACAGTTTTTTGAAAATTTGACAAAATTGACAAACATGTATATTTATATTATACATACATATATGTGTGTGTGTGTGTGTGTATATATATATAATGATATTGCATGTATAATTCACAATAAAATTATATACAAACATGAATTGATAATTTTTTTTAATACATATGTACTATATGTATATTTTATATTATTCCATACATTAATAATACATATATAAAACTATATATTAATATCATGTATATATTGATAATATTATTTAACATATGAATCTTAGTATATTATATAATTTTATAATATAAGTATACGTAATTTCGTGTACATGTACATATATATTTTTTATTTATAAGAATTACACATATATTAATGTATTATATATGTATATTATATATTAAGGTATAAATGCATTAAAATATTAAGAATGAATAATTTTGAGTTGAAAAATAAAAAATAAAAATTATAAAACATATTTTTCCTGTTTTGTGAACAACTGGATGATAATACGAAAATATTATAATTTAATATTTAAAAATAAATTATTAAACACAAATTTTTATCAAAATTATATTTAAACAAAAAATAAAATTATAATATCAAACCAAATATACCCTTAGGGCCTGTTTGGTTCTCTATTCAGAAAATTCGATTTAAACACTGTTTTTAAATACAGTTTTTTGTGTTTATAATTATTGGTGTGCGTTTGGTAAAGTTATTTTTAAATAAAGTTTTTTGAAATTTGACAAAATTGACAAATATGTATATTTATATCATACGTATGCGTGCGTGTGTGTGTGTGTGTGTATATATATATATATGTATGTACATATAAACATACATAAAATTTTCATACATACATGATACATGAATGTATACATACATACATACATCATAAATTATATACATGTACATTTAATAACATGTATTTTTAGGTATATTTAATGAGGTATGTTGTGGAGTTTATATATATATATATATATATATATATATATATATATATATATATATATATATATATATATATAAAACTTTCATACATACATGATACATGAATGTATACATATACATACATACATACATCATAAATTATATACACGTACATTTAATATCATGTATTTTTAGGTATATTTAATGAGGTATGTTAGGGAGTTTAACTCTCTCTCTCTCTCTCTCTCTATATATATATATATATATATATATTTATAATGATGTCGCATATATAATTCACTATAAAATTATATACATACATGAATTGATAATATTTTTTAATACATATGTACTATATGTATATTTTATATTATTCCATACATTAATAATATATGTATAAAACTATATATAAGTATCATGTATCTATTGATAATATTATTTAACTTTATATTATTCCATACGTAATTTTGTGTATATGTACATATATATTTTTTATTTATAAGAATTACACACATTAATGTATTATGTATGTATATTATATATTAAGGTATAATTGCTTTAAAATATTAAGAATGAATAATTCTGAGTTGAAAAATAAAAAAAACAGACGTTATAAAACACCTAAAATCTGTTTTTTGAAAAATTTGATTATAACACATGAATATTATAATTATGTGTTTAAAAATAGGTTGCCAAACGAAGATTTTTATCAGAATTATATTTAAACACAGAAAACAGAATTATAATTGCAAACCAAACAGACCCTTAGTAATTTAAACTCACTTTATCTTATTTGTAAAATCTCGACTAGTAGTGGATAAGATCTTATCTCCTCTCTCCACACCTCTTCCATATGGTTTAACCATTTCCTCTCCTAAAACCTCTGTATTCCAAAAACACAAAGCAATGGCAGTTTCCCAAATTTCATCGACGGGAACTTCTCATTCCATTAAAAAACAACTCTCCACATTATCACCATCTCCAAACCACTCAATCCTCCCTCTCCGACTCCATAAACCCACCTACGTCTCTCTCCACTGCTCCAACTCCTCATTCATCCACCCTCTCCAAACCCCCAAACCCCACAAACCCACACCCAAAACCCATTTCTCCAAATTTTCAATCTCAATGAGCATGGAAGCTGGTATAGGCGTAATGGGCACAAAACTGGGTATGATGAGTTATTTCGAACCAGATGGTGTTGTGGTTCCCGTAACAGTAATTGGGTTTCGAGAGGGAAATATTGTGACCCAGATTAAGACCGAGGCCACTGATGGGTATGATGCTGTTCAAGTTGGGTACAGAAGGGTTAGGGATAGGAAATTGACTAAGCCTGAAATGGGGCATCTTGAAAAAAGTGGTATTATTCCTCTGAGGCATCTTCAGGAGTTTAGGTTACAGTCTGTGGAGGGGTTTGAGCCTAACCAGAGGTTGGTGTTGGAGGAGCTTTTTAATGAAGGTGATTTGGTCGATGTTTCTGGTACCACTATCGGGAAAGGCTTTCAAGGTATACTCTCTTCTCTCATTAACATGTTCAAATATTGAATTTGTAATGTAGGCTTAAGCTACATTTTGTTAGTGTGAGTGTGCTTAACTTAATTCATATGCTTATGTTGTACATTGGTAATTAGGGTTAATGAATCTTGTAGTTTGTGCTAAAAAGAAGTCAAACTAAGGGGAATAATGATATGAATCCCAAATACATCTCCCGGGATGTATTTGGGACTCATAGTGTTTGCTTATCTATGCAAAGAAGGTGGATAGCATGTGTGGATTACTTGATTTTTCGTGGTAGTCCTTTTGTATAATTTTAAGGGGTAGGATTTCTTGGGTGTTTGGAGTCTTGGGGGCATTACCTCAATCTTGGGAGGTCGGTGATGGCTACAAAGGACGGATGGTCTTACGAGACCACATATATTTGTAACAGGTGTCTGACTCGGATACACTAGGAACACGCGATGATACGGTTGTCATTGAGTATCTATATTTTAAGGACACGGGACACACGCATAATATTCTAGGTCACAACATTCTTTACATTTCTCATTAATAGTTAATAATGTTTGTTTCATTTGTATTTATATATATATATGTTTCCCAGGGTGTCCGTATCCTACATTTTTAAAAAATTGTGTATCCCGTGTCTTGAGCGATGTTGTCTCTCGTATTGCGTGTCAAGACCATGTTTTGTTGGATGATGGTATATTGAAGAAATTTCAAATCATATGGAGTTCATCTTGTTGGCTTTAGTGGAGGCAATGTGGTTAGAAAACAATAAAATGGTTTTCGAGGATGACGAAGAATCGTATATTGCACGTGGAAAAAAAAGTTAAAGATTTGGCATCTCTTTGGATAGCTTCCGCAATGTATCTAGCTTGTTTCAATTTTAGGTAAATTCCATCAAGATCCCCGTGTTTTGATAAATGCACAAATCCCATGGGTTGTTCAAAATGCCATGAGCCGCCCCTGAGTTTTGATAAATTATATGCAAAGCTGTTTTTTTTAACAAGCAGTTTGCTGTCCAGAGTATTACCGAATGTAAACTGAAGCTTTGATTTTATTGAACCGGCACTATTATTGTCAGCGGTTAAATATTCAATAAATTATGAAAATACAAATAATACTCTTATTGACCTTTTTCTTTGGCTGAGCAAAGTCTTTGTTCAATAATTAAAAGACAAAAATACCTTTTTTTTCCGTAGCATGGTTGATTCTTTATTTTAAGTTTTTTTTTACTTAACCCCCACTTTATAATGCCGTATTTGACATAACCTCCAGTTTCATAATCTTTTAGATTTAGCCCCCAATTTTCTTATGTAATTAGACATTACCTCCAATAACATTTTTAGACAAAAATACCCCCAACTTAAAACACAAACCAAACACCCCTCTTCTTCTTCCCCCAACAAACCCTCAAACCCTTATCTGGTATATCAAATCAACAAAAAACACCAAATACAAAACATGTCCTACTTGAACTACTCGTTCATATTTCAGCCCAAACTCCATCCCCCAAATCTTTATGCCAAAATTTTTCAAACCCCAAAAACTTCTCACACCCACCTACCTCAAATTCATGGCCGCCATGAAAGTAGGAGAGTTTTGTGGAAGTAAATTTGTAGTAATTGTGTTTGGTGGGTGAATCAATAGATTATTACTCGGGAATACTTGATTTTTGCAGATTACTTTCATAAATTTTTAATTGGATTTCAAAGAGACGAGAACTCATGAGAGTTTTGTGTCGGAGTGATTGTTGAGTAATTGACGCGGTTGGGAAGAAAAGAGGAGATACAAGTGCCTTTGAGGTTGTTTGTGTTTTTGGAAGCAGGCGGGGGTGGTTGTTTGGAGTTCGCTGGTGGAGTCGAAGTAGGAGAGGGTGGAGTTGGGGAGCTTGGCTAAGACTTTGTGAGGGGTGGTGGTGGAGAGTGAGGGGTTTAGTGGTGTTTGGGTATGGGTTAGTGATGTATATGGGATATGAAGCAACACGTGGTGCGTGGTTGTGGGAGAATACTATCTTTTATTTTACATTTTTAGTTTATGGTTTAATTGTAATTTTCCTTTATTTCTGGTGTCTAATTAGTTTCCAAGTATATTTAATGAGGCATGCTTGGGGGTGTTGTCTACCATGGGGAACAAAGAGCTTTGGGGGAAATTTGAATAAATCTCTTCATTTTCCCCAAGAAGGAAAATCATAGATAAACGAAAGTTTCGTACAGATATTTCTTCATGTAATAAACAAATCCCTCTACAAAGGGGCAAATGTGGGGGGGGGGTCCCCCTGCATGGATGATTAACCTAGCCAAGTGAATTGATTGATCACAAAGAAAGATGTCCCACAAACACACTTCGAAGATTCTCCATGCAAGTGGTTCGCAGGACTCACCTCGAGGACCCTTCACAGCAAGTAGCTCACAGCGCCCTACCTCGTAGAGCCTCCAACGAACCTTGCTCGAAGAACCCAATTTGAAGAACAAAGTTACCTGGACGACAATAGTTTGTAATAAGAAATAGAACGTTGTATTATGTATTCTATGATATCTTATGAATGTATATGTTGAGTGAGGTTGTTTGGTACCCACGAGGGACCATGCCTGGCAGGGCATGGGAGAGCTTTCATGCTCTATCAAGCAACCTCCTCTTGGGAACTTCGCAGGGACATGGCTTGGAGGATTGAGAACAAGGCAACGCTGGGAATTATTACCAACCCTCTTGGCACACTTGGACAAAATTTCACCCAGGACAAATGTCACTCGAGCCTACTCATTGCTTATCTATTCGAGTGAACATCCTCGAGTCATTCGATCTCCCTAAATACTTGCCGCCTCAAGGTACTTTGGGTGCCAGCCCGTCTGACTGGTGTGACTAGATACCTAACAATGGTCACTGTTTGAACCACTTCCTGACGCCACGACGTCTGACGTTTAAGGACTCAAGAATGCAACACTCAAGTGCCTTTATCCTTAGGATGGCAGGTCTAGTTCACCAAACTTGACACCTAGCCATCCTAGATTAAGCCTCAAGCTGACGAGTCCTATCCCTTATTAATGCCCTTATTACTTCCAACCAATAGAATGGTTTCCCGCGAAAACTACCAGACCCCATGCATTAAATGCAATATCTCATGCATTTAATGCACCGGACTAGAGGGATCGAAGGCATGCTAAGTCGAGCAACCTCTCCCTCGTATAAATAAGATCAAACAAACAAACCAAAAGGAGAGATCATCTAGAGCCTAGAATTGCTGCCCAAATTTCCTTATACCAGAGAACTCTCGCGAGAGCATTAACTCCCATACACATTTAATGCACCTATCATTGGGCATTAATTGAGCTTGAAGTTCCTGTCTTGTCTTTATTGTGCCTAGAGTGCTTGTTCTTTCTCCCTCCGACCACGCTACCTGCTAGTCCCATTCATTTATTGTGTTTGTCATATGTTGCCCATGTCATTATGTTCTTTAATGCAACTTTGAATATTGGATCTGTCTGTTTTTGATTCGCTTGTGGCTCTAACTTATACTCTATATTTAACGGTGTTAATCCCGATCTTGATAAAGGGTTACGCCTCACTTAATACTAACGGTATTTGAAGAACTCACATCTTACATTTGGTGACTCTGCTGGAGAGGTATTCTCTTTCGAAAAGATGCCAGAGGATAACACCATTAGAAACATTAATTTCGACGCCATACAGCGTGAAGAAGAGGCAAACAACACTGCATTGCCTGAAGCTGGGAGAACGACAAGGATAGAGCTTAGCGCACCTGGCGTTGGCATCACGGAGACGATGGCCACGCAAGGGGGAATAGGCCAGGCACAGATGCATGTGCTGATGGGACTATTTGCAGAGTTCATTAAAACTCCGGCAGCCCAAGCAATATTGAGAGCCCCCACGGGAGTGAGTTCCTTTACCACACCGCCAACCAATATACCAGCCCCGACTGTTACTGAAGGGGTGGCGGCGCCTGCTTCCGTTAACACCTTCCCCACGGTGCCACCACTCTCAGGGGGTGCGTGCCCTACCACGGTCCCCACTGTGATAATGGGACCGACATTGCAAAATGGGGGAGTAACTCCAGCTGCTCCAGCTGTCGCGGTAAGTCAAGGAGTAGGCGCGCCAACCTCAACGACCCCGGTGACAACAACGCCGTCGTCAGCTAGCCCCTCGCCAGCCAGCTTAGAAGATATGAAGAAAGAGCTGCTAAAGTTCATAGCTGTGTCTAAAGGGGAGAGCTCCTCTGTATACGATGACTTTCGTACTCCCTACCCAGAGGAGTATAATAACGAACCCTACCCAGTGGGTTATATTCCCCCAATCTTTGAAAAGTAAACGGGGAAAGGTGAGAATCCCAAGGAGCATGTGAAGAGGTTCATCGAAAATCTAGGGGACCATTGCAATGGCAAAAAGCTATGGCTAAGGGAGTTCTCAAAGTCCCTGACAGAGAAAGCATACACGTGGTACTCCCACCTAGCTCCAGGTAGCATGAGTTCTTGGGAGGAATTGCATGTTTTGTATGTGCAAAAGTTTTTTTGGCTGAGGACGTGTTCACACTCGCCCAGCTCGCGCATGGTCACGGAAGACCAAAGGTTGCTATGATGATAATTCGGGGAACGATTCGTCGAATGGTTGCGTCGTCTTCACGCGCTCGCCCTGGCACTGCCACTGCCACGTGTGATGCACTGAAACGCAAACGACAACTATATTTAATGAGGCATGCTTGGGGGTCTTGTCTACCTTAGGGAACGAAGAGCTTTGGGGGAAATTTGAATAAATCTCTTCATTTTCCCCAAGAAGGAAAATCATAGATAAACGAAAGTTTCGTACAAATATTTCTTCATGTAATAAACAAAGCCCTCTACAAAGGGGCAAATGTGGGGGGGTGTCCCCCTACATGGATGATTAACCTAGCCAAGTGAATTGATTGATCACAAAGAAAGATGTCCCACAAACACACTTCGAAGATTCTCCATGCAAGTGGTTCGCAGGACTCACCTCGAGGACCCTTCACAGCAAGTAGCTCGCAGCGCCCTATCTCGTAGAGCCTCCAAAGAACCTTGCTCGAAGCACCCAATTCGAAGAACAAAGTTACCTGGATGACAATAGTTTGTAATAAGAAATAGAACGTTGTATTATGTATTCTATGATATCTTATGAATGTATATGTTGAGTGAGGTTGTTTGGTACCCACGAGGGACCATGCCTGGCAGGGCATGGGAGAGCTTTCATGCTCTATCAAGCAACCTCCTCTTGGGAACTTCGTAGGGACATGGTTTGGAGGATTGAGAACAAGGCAACGTTGGGAATTATTACCAACCCTCTTGGCATACTTGGACAAAATTTCACCCAGGACAAATGTCACTCGAGCCTACTCATTGCTTATCTATTCGAGTGAACCTCCTCGAGTCATTCGATCTCCCTAAATACTTGCTCCCTCGAGGTTATCTCCTCGAGGTACTTTGGGTGCCAGCCCGTCTGACCGGTGTGACTAGATACCTAACAATGGTCACTGTTTGAACCACTTCCTGACGCCACGACGTCTGACGTTTAAGGACTCAAGAATGCAACACTCAAGTGCCTTTATCCTTAGGATGGCAGGTCTAGTTCACCAAACTTGATTACCTAGTCATCCTAGAGTAAGCCTCAAGCTGACGAGTCTTATCCCTTCTTAATGCCCTTATTACTTCCAGCCAATAGAATGGTTTCCCGCCAAAACTACCAGATCCCATGCATTAAATGCAATATCTCATGCATTTAATGCATCGGACCAGAGGGATCGAAGGCATGCTAACTCGAGCAACCTCTCCCTCGTATAAATAAAATCAAATAAACAAACCGAAAGGAGAGATCATCTAGAGCTTAGAATTGCTGCCCAAAGTTCCTTATACTAGAGAACTCTCGCGAGAGCATCAACTCCCCTACACATTCAATGCACCTATCATTGGGCATTAACTGAGCTTGAAGTTCCTGCCTTGTTTTTATTGTGCCTAGAGTGCTTGCTCTTTCTCCCTCCGACCATGCTACCTGTTGGTCCCATTCATTTATTGTGTTTGCCATATGTTGCTCATGTCAATATGTTCTTTAATGCAACTTTGAATATTGGATCTGTGTCTCTGATTCGCTTGTGGCACTGACCTATACTCTATATTTAACGGTGTTAATCCTGATCTTGATAAGGGGTTATGCCTCACTTAATACTAACGGTATTTGAAGGACCCACATCTTACACCCCCTACCCTATTCTGCCCCAACATCTCCCAAACCCAAAATTTTTACCTGGACAACCTTCCTCTTACCCCTAGGGCAGCCCACTCCTAGGGTTTGTCCTCCCACCCTTTTCTTGCCCACAAATTACAACCCAATGCCCACCACCTTTAAGAAAACCCAAGAAACCAGCCCCACCCCTCCTAACCCTAATTTTCCCCTTTTCTTACTCATTAATGCCCAACCACAAGTCAATTCAACCCAAAACGGGCCTGCCCTACTTCAACCCGATCTCACCCACCCTATTGACCTCTATTCCGGTCAATTTTTGACACAACATATGACTTCCATGAGAAATGCACCCACTTGGGATACATTTTTCGACTATTTGCCACTTTCGGCCTGGATTTTTGGGATGTCGCCGTATTCATTTATCTTGTTTCACCATCGTACTCGCAAATGTGCGGTCACCGGAGTTATCGTCTGGTCAGATTCAAGGGTCCACCAAGTCAAGTTGCAACCATGTGCTTATGATGTTGATAAGGCAGAGTGGTCGTCATTTTTTGGTCGCTCAGATTCTATAGGGAGGCATCTTTGAGATTTGGGTATATTAGTGCATTTGTTGAAGGTTCACATGGGTCTAATCGAAGTTCGGCTGGTCCATTTGCATGTTGGATTTGATTTGGGGTTTTGCTTTACTTTGGAAGATAACACTTGTATCGGCCTGTGTTCATGTGGCATTGATGACTCACCTTCCAAGCTCGAGGACGAGCATTTTTGAAGACGGGGATAATGATTTATATGGGATATGAAGCGACACGTGGCGCGTGGTTGTGCCTACGAGAGAATACTATATTTTATTTTGCATTTTTAGTTTATGGTTTAATTGTTATTTTCCTTTGTTTTTAGTGTCTAATTAGTTTCCAAGTATGTTTGGGACTAATATGTCATTTTTGGTTATTAGTTGCCTTTTTTAGTCATTTTGGGTAATTGCTTGTTTAGCAAGCTAATCTCTCCTATAAATAGGCCCCTTGACCCTCATTTGTAATCAACCCTTGAATATTGAGAATTGAGAATAGAGAGAGAAAGAAAACCCATTTCATTTCTTTAGTTTAGTTGTTGTTGTTGTTGTTGTGTAGTGTAGTGTTGTGTCGTTAATAGTTGAGTAGTGTGATAATAACGCGTACGCATTTGAGAATTTACATCAGTTAGATTTAGGGTTTGTTGAGGTTGGAGGAACAAGGTTGTTTGGCTATAAGATTTGTGTTTTAAGTTTGGGGGTATTATTGCCTAAAAATGTTATTGGGGGGTAATGTCTAATTACATATTATGAGTTTTCTAACGGTGTTGGATTTCTGTCATAAAATTGGGGGTTATGTTTTAGAGATTATGAAATTGGAGGTTAAGTCAAATATGTGGCATTATAAAGTGGGGGTTAAGTAAAAATAATCATAATTTTAATTATTTACTTTAAAAATTAACAAAGAAGAGTATACTGGTCATTTTACTCTGTTAATTAACTATATGTTAGATTAAGGGAGGTTTGTGGAAACTTTATTAAAGCCCATGATATATGGCCTAACACGGGTGGGTGCTGGAATTTTTCTTATCAAAATGCAGGGTGTATTGGTAGAATTTCCCTTCAATCTTCTACACCTAAATCTTAACAAATTGATGTAAGCAAATGATATATTTCTGTTGTGTTTAGATACGGGACTCCTCATGTTCGATGTCTTAAGTGGCAATTTCTTTGGGGCCTTTCTTAATAGCTTTGTTTCCTTGGGGATGGACTTTAATTGGTGCTTTATTTAATTTTTCCACAGGTGGTATTAAGAGGCATAACTTTAGGAGAGGCCCTATGTCTCACGGATCGAAGAGTCATAGACAGCTCGGTTCGATTGGTGCGGGAACGACTCCTGGACGTGTGTACCCCGGAAAGAAAATGCCAGGGAGGATGGGTGGTACTAAGAGAAAAATCCGAAAACTAAAGATTGTCAAGATAGACAATGACCTTAAAATTGTGATGATCAAAGGGGCTGTTCCTGGTAAGCCCGGAAATCTTCTCCGCATAACCCCTGCTAAAATTGTTGGGAAAAATATCCCCAAGAGCTAGGTTTTATTTGTTTCTAGTCTTTTTCTGAATTGTTTAAATTTATGTATTCTTCTTTTGTTCGTAGTTTTTCTGAATTTTGGTTGCTTAAATTCCATGTTAATTCTCTTTATTTCATCTTTTGTCATACTCTACTCATTTTAAATGATATTATGGTATAGAAACAACCATAGAGGCTTAAGAATTAAGTGTCTGCTTGGTTTCATATGTAACAAGCAGAGATGTATGATAAGATTTAGTAGTGTTCATCTGTTATCATTTTGGGAGATACTGTATCCAGCCTATATATGGCATTGACATTAAACTAAATATAGAGAAATCGAGATGCTGCCCCTTTCGCGAGACTGGATTTTTCACCCTTACAGAATTGTCTCATTAACAGGAAATTAGCCCATGTTTCACCCCTGGCAACGTATTAGCTTTATTATTGATCTTGGATTTTTCCCTAATGTCGCCTATTCAATGCAACAATTATATATCAACTTTTAAATACTTGGGCGTCCAATGCGGTGTTTCGATACGAGCTACTGAATAATTTTTCTACTTTTTTATGTTTTGTTTACATCTCTCTCAATTATAGGGTTAATTACGTATTTACGCAACAAATTTTACGAATTTCATCTTTTTTTCTTCTCATTTTCAACATATACTTTCATTTTGTTGCCAATTCTTAACACTGTTAAAAGGAACCCTATCGGAGAGCTGGTGTGGCATTTAATTGTACTAAAACTAATAAAAATAACATCATCAATTTATTCTCTATCTATCCTGCAATTTCTGGTGGTGCCGGTGCTATTTTTTATGTTGGCGGAGCAATTTTAGGTTTGTAGCTGTGTCTGGTGGTTACAATTTTAGGTGGTTGTAATTTTCAGGCGGGAGAGTGAATTTAGGGATGTGGTGGTTGCAACTTTAAAAGGTGGGGGTGCAAATTTAGGTGTGTGGCGGTGGCAAGTGGTTGCATTGTCTACAGGCGAATAGTGTTACCCTATATATATATAGGCAAATGATCAAGTGAGGTCCCAGTTTGAGGTCCTGAATAAGGACCATTTTTTTAAAATAGTAAAAAAAATATTTTGGGGCCGATTTTTTTTTAATGGTTTTTTAATATTTGCTATAAAAAAATAATCAGCTCAAAAATGAATTTTTTGCTATTTAAAAAAAAAAGGTCAAAGTTTGCCTGTTTTTAAGTTGTTAAAAACTGACGAAGAAAAAAAATCATTTTGAGTTGATTTTTTTAATGATTCTATTGAAATGTTTAAAAACTATAAAAAAATTAGCCCAAAAATATTTTTTTACTATTTTATCACAATTGGTCCGTTCCAGCGATATGCAAACAGATGACCTCATGAGATCCTCTCTCTCCCTCTATATATATATATATGTGTGTGCGTGTGTGTGCGTGTGTGCGTGCTCGCGCGCCTGTGAGTGTGATTTTCTATACACAATCGGTTTGTTCATCGTTTATATCTATGAAGTTCTTACAGTAACATATGTTAGTTTTGGCACAAAATTATTTTATGACATGCTTGTATTTAATCCGTTAGGCTATAAATAATTCCACATCTTACTTGAGATAATTTATCCCACTTCATCTCATCTCAGCTCAGCCTACACCATATATGGGCAAGGATAAAATTATCCTGTTCACCTCTTTGTTCAGTACATCAAATGGGTCCTTATAGCAAGACGAGTTTTAAAATATATTACCCCTTTTCATTTTACTATTAAAACAATCATCACGTACAGATTACTAGCTTGTAGTTAATTATACTTTAAAATCGTTATCTATAAACAACTCTAAAATTTGAGCAAATAATACGGAAGTTGCCACTTGTTTAGATTGCACATAATTACAATCGAAAGATCAAGATAAAGTTCTTGTGGATAGAACTCTGAGCAAGGAAAAACCTCTTTTTGCAGGAGGCAATTAAATTTTGCTTTTTAAATATATATCGTGGTTAATTAATGACAAATGTTTAAGTATGAGGATAACCATAATAATTCATAATTATTATCATACACACATGCATCCTACAAGATAAAAGACTAAATTTACAAATTAGAAAAAAAATATTCAGTAGTGTTGTGATGTTGAGTAACTATAAGCACTTATGTTGAGTAACTATATGCGTATCGTCGTGAAACTCTATCTAAAACAGTTTTGTCATCAACTACACAGATAGTAAGATAAAACTACACATAATGGAATGCATATAAAGCACAACTAGAATTTATATATATTAGCTCACTAGAGGAGAGTTAACATGATGATTGAAATAATGATGATTAAACAGTAAATTTTTCAAATTTTAAAGTTCAAGTACAACTATGTACCAGTCGTATAAACTCTTATAAAGTGAGTGTCGATATATTAAGACTAAAAAAGAGTCGGAGTGGGACATAAATATCGAAATGAAGTTTTGGCCTTTGGTAAAACTATTTTTCCAAATGTCAGGCTTTCGGCCTAATAATGGCACCCTTTATGAGAAGTCCACTTTTCCAATGACCTCCGTGTTCATAAACATCAAAACAAACTTCTCCCTTCTCTCCTTCTTCTGTACGAAAGTTTCCCACATTGATTTCTATCCATTGTTTCTTGGGCTTCTCTAATAGGCTAATTTGTCTCTCCCGGAAGTTTCCATCTGGGCGCGTTAGTTTGAGAGTAATAGGCAGTTCCCATCCAAATGCTCCGTTTTTCAACTTAATCACATACACAATTTCATAATCGGTACCAGGTGAGAGATCTGATATCTTAAATTTTCCTCGCACATCAAGCCAGCAAACATGGCTTAGCCTGATCACTTCAATGTTTTCATCGCTGCAAGTTCAAAACATTTTATCCTAATACAGTGGCTGTGATTGAGTTGAGCATTGAACAATGATATCTTTAGTATGTAATTAAAATTGCAGGCTTAACCTCAGATTGACACGTGCCATTCATAATTACCCCATTTTTATATGATTTCTCTCATTAACAAGGCATGTAGAGAGCATCCTTGATTTTCTCATCATGTAAATTCCAAGAAGCTAACTGTATGATTTCATATTGGCATTGAATGACAAACAATTTTCGATCACACTTCCCCATTGTCTCTGCTCTCCATGTATTTAACAACATCAAATGAATAATACCAATTCTTTAAAGGTGAAGAGTACTTGATTGGTATCATAGCTATGTGATATTCACCTTTAATGGGTGTAATTATCTCAAATGAACTTTAAAATTTTGATGGAGTAATACTTATAAATTGCAAGTTTTATAATTTCATACCTAGTTTTAGGCTTCGATGAAATTGGTTGCTACTAGTTGATGTTATCTCTCTCTCTCTCTCTCTCTCTCTCTCTCTCTCTCCATATATATATATACAGTCCTGCTCTTGTGCGGACTAGTCCGCATTTTAAGAATGCGGACCGGACATGTGTCACCTGGCGGTGAGCCCAGAAAAGAGAGAGAGTGTGCCTATAATTTAGGCGATAATTTCTAGGCGCACCGTTAGGTGATACATGTCCGGTCCGCATTCTTAAAATGCGGACTAGTCCGCACATGAGCATTATATATATATATATATATATATATATATATATATATACACAGTACTGCTCTTGTGTTTAGAGGTTTACATGATGTTTAGAACCTGTTGTAGATGTGTATACATGTTGGGGATAGTTGAATTAAGGTTTGGGATGGAACCGGGAAGCTTTGGTGAGTAACAATAGTGGAAAAACAACATCGGGGAAGAACATTGACACATGCTCGATCGATGGTTTTCATTGATCGATCGATGAACCTTGAATTCTGACAGTACCGCTAATTTTAATTATAAGGCCTAAATTATTGTGTGGACTTTTTTAATAAGTGAATAGTTGACAACACTTAATTACCTTAGAGTCTTAGGAGAATGGTACTAAGAACTAAAGAGTTAATAAATGTGTGAAATTTATTAATGAAATTTAGTGAGATAAATTCATAAGTATTTAGTTACGGGCAGAGTAAATGTGTCCGGGCATTGTAGTTGAGTGACACTACTTTAATAAATTAATTAATGTGAAATTAATTAAATTAAGAGTAGGGATAGAAACTTGGGTATTACGGACTAGTGCTACAGGAGTTAGGCACGGATTTGTCGGGTTTAATTAAATTATATATATACGGATAGCGTGATAGTATATATATATATATATATATATTATTGTGTGCTCACTAAATATCAGTGTAAGATATTTTTATAGATACATATCCATATAGTGCTATCATAGGAGGTTGCACGATGTGGGTGAATCTCCTGACTCGTGAAAGCAGGGAGAGTATAGTCCCTAGATCATAGTGTCCATTATTTTATGTTGTGATTCTTTTCGGGGTGTGACGTCTTGGGTATGATTCAGACTCACACTCGGGAAATTATGACCGCCTCCACTACGCTTATTGTTGTTTTTACCTGATTCGGTTTGAGTTAACTGTCTCGTGGTATCCGGGTTGGATTGAGTAGACTTGGGGTAATAGCATTTTAGAGAAAGAATTTAGTGAGTTATTATTCGGGAGGATGGTTATTATATACGGCATGTGTGAGAATGTTGTAGTATACTACATATATAAAGGTGTAAATATTTATATATGGGTAAAATACAAGAAGTACAAATATATTTAAGACATATCTAGTGTGAACGTTATATGATTGCGCATTCTTTTAGATATAACTAGTGTGAACGTTATAGGACTATTTAGTATTTCATAAATGACTAGTGTGAAGGTTATATATGTATTTAAAGTTGAAATGATTAAAAAATTTAATGAGTAAAAGAAACATAAATCAGGGTAATAAATACTCAGGTTAGAGTAGTATGATCAAGGGTGTGACGAGCCTAGTTAGGTGGGGTAGTATAACTAGTTAGGTTATAAGGCAAGCGCTAGGTGTGCACATTAGTTGAGGGGTGAGTTATATCTCAAGGGAGTGTGACACTAGCTTAAACATGAAGACTGTGCATGCATATTTAATTGTTGCATTGTAATCACTTGCAAAATATTTTTAAAAGAATTTGGGCTCTGACCCGCGTGCAAAATATTTTCAAAACCTTTTAGGTGTCCAGCCACAGGGATGCCAAGCTTGAAGATCTATTTCAGGGATGCGTAGCTGCAGCATATGTGGATGCATGCATAATTTGGATTAGACGCTTCAATTATTGTATTCCTATATTAAGATTCCTTATCTCAGTATTTTATTTTGGGCATGTTGCCCCTTCAACACATTATTTCAGTTTATTCATCTCAGATTTTTATTGGGATTTAGTTATTATTTGTTGGATTTATTATTTGGCTTTGGGATTGTAGTCGATGGATTATTCGACAAGCCTTTTTATATTGTGATGATTTAGACTCTATGACTGTGTGAATGGTTAAATCTAGTTTTTCACAAGTTGTTATCTGTTTGATGAAAGATAAAATTTGTCACCGGCTTAATTAACTAATAGGTTATTAGTAATTAACATGTTTTCGACAGTGATGCTAAGAATGAAACAGATCTGAAACCTGTTTAATTTAATAAATGACTAATCACCCAATATTTAATTGGGCGGGATGTCATACTTATGATACCAATTGTGGGAAGAAAAGAGGTAAATGTACATATTTACCTCTCCCACTGTATATTAGGGTGGTAATTAACAATATGTTCGTAAAATTTGTGAAGGAATTGACTAAATTATATACCAGGTGATTATTGAAAACTTTTCAAAAATTAGGGGGGCCATGGCCCCCTCCAAAAAAGGCTGGTTTCGTGCGTGCCCATACGTGTCTTAGTGAACATAAACATGAACATGTATTACTAAATAATGATATTCTTTTCGAATGGAAAGTCAACATTGAAGCCAAGTGCCATTGTTTATTCGAAAGAAAAATCATCACCTTTTATCTTAGAAGGTTTTTTCGATCTAAAAATTAGTATATTTAAATTTACTCATGCAATAAGATCCATACAAAATATTGAATTATGAAAAAAAATAAAAGAATGTAACTATAAATTTATAGTTTTTTTTTTTTTACTTTAATACTTTATTAATCTTCGATTTTAGACTTGAATACACTTTTGTTAAAAATTAAAATTTCCCAACTTCTTGTCAGAAGAGTGTTAAAAACTTAAAACTAGCTGCCACGTGCCATTTTTAAAAAATAAAATGATTTAAAAAAATTGAAAATCTAAAAAACCTTTGAAAATAAAAATTGATCAAAATCAAGGATGAAAAAAAATCAGAAAAACTAAAACCAGACACCCCCACCCTACCCTCATCCTTCGGCAAACTAACGCCACCCACCCATCTCCAAGAAATATTGCCAACGACTTTACAGTCCGTCCCCATTAACCGCTCGGGCATCGATCCAAGAAGAATTGGATTTTCTTTTAGGTTATTGGATTTTCTTTTAGGTTTATTAAAGTCTAAAATCGAAGATTAGTAGCTTATTAAAGTAAAAAAATATATATATTATTACATTATAAATTGACATTAATATTGTCACTGTTTTTTATTTCTGTAATATTATGAATATAAGCCTTGTTTGATAAATATGGTCAAATTTCTTCCAAAATATACTGAATTCATATATTAAGTTCTGTTCTAAAAGGCCCGCCTAGGCTCCGCCTAGGTTTGTCTAGGTTTGAGAGAAACGCATCGTCTACGCCTTATTACGCCTTATTCTTGGTAAAAGGCTTAAGGCACACTTTTTTAAAAAAAAACAAAGGATTAATTGACAAATATTGGTTATGGAGCATGAATATGAGAAAGATGACTACCAAACATATGGATATATTTTCAAAATTCAAGGTGGCTACCAAACATATGGATATATTTTCAAAATTCAAGGTATGTACTATTTTATTATATTACAAGCCTTGGAATAATTAAAATAATAAAAAAATGAAAACGCCTTTTTACGCCTAGGCTTCGCCTAGGCTTCGAGGGCTTGAGGCTTGAACTCTACGCCTCGCGCCTTTTAGAACCTTGATATTAAGATTATAAGTATTTTGAGCACTTGTATTTTTAATTTTATCTGAAAATTTCTATAGCAGTTAAATCTTGAAATTATATATGAATCTTACCTTGTTTCTTTGAAACAGTTCCAATTCCAGTTTTCACGAGTACCCCAAGTGACATAGAGTGCTCTCGAGTATAACATGAAGCAAAAGTTGCCATTCTCATCAGTCCATCTTTTCTGCATGAAATTACGAATCGATTACTATTAGGATAAAAAAAACATCATTAATAAAAACATAATGCAAAAATATAACTTTTAGTGGTGGAAGCGCTATAGGTTTTTGCTGTATAGTGCCTTTTTGGTTCGAAAAAAATAGTTTTGATTTCATATTATAAAATATCAAAAAATGATTTTACCAAAACCTAAAATACAGCAAAAAAGTTGGTTGGTTTTGGTTTTGACATAAAAAATCGATTTACCGAATTAACCGCATATTATCGTACCAATTTACCGCGTTAAAAAGCCAAAAATACCGAATAAAAGATTTGCTAATATATATATATCAAGACCCTTTAATTTAGAAATCCATTTCAGCCTTCATTTACTTAATACAAAAGCCAAACCCTAAACTAAACCTAACAATTCCTTATTTTCTTCGCTCTTCCAAAACGACAGCAAAACAAGCAACACCACACTTTGTTTTTCCTTCTCCTATATCTCTACATGACCTGCCACCCACCCACCCACGCACACAGCACACGTGACACACACACACACACACACCACACTTTATTTCTCTGTTTTTTTTTCCTTTTATTTGTGTTACCGCCTGTCATTTATTTCTGTGAGAATGAGGTTTCATTGTAATGATAGGACTTCATCACAAATATTCACCTGTTAATGTTTGTTATTAGTGTAAGTACTCATTATCATTGGACTAAAATTGAAAGATCAAATTTTCATTATTACTTTTATCTCTTATATAGATCTTTATGTAAATACTTTTCTGTTAATGTTCATTATTAGTGTCTTATATCCCCAAGTTTGTTTAATAGGCCACTAGTTATTTCTATTTGCGGTGGACTAAAGAATGGAATTTTGAGTTGGTTAATGAAGATTTATTCGTAACATCCTGAATAGTTTTCTTATTTGTTTAAATTTGAAAACCCTCATAAGTATATATTTGTTCGAATTTACCGAAATCATAATATCGAAAGTTGTACCAGATTTATCGAATAAATAAAATTGACTTTTAATTTTGGTATTTACCGGGAAAAAATCCAACATCAAACCAAAATTACCGAAACAAAAGAAAAAAAAACGAAATTACCGGTAATCGTAATACTGAAATACCCGTCGATTTGGTTTTGGTTTTTGTTTGATGTGCTGGCCGGTAAATTCGGTACAAACAGTTTTACCATCCATATTATAGTTTCAGTATTGGTAAGGAGTTATTACCGACCAAACCGTACCGCTTCCACCCCTAGTAACTTCACAATGGATTTTCATATATTAACTTCACAAGGGATTTTGTGATGTTTTGCGATTAGGTTGTGGGTCTGTGCTACTTAATTTCCTGGGTTGGGCTTTTTAATAGAAGTTCAATCTTTTTGTAAGGAGGTTAATAACAGGTCAATATAGGATACTAATTGCATTAATAACGGGTCCATAATAGGTTCTAATCAGGTTCATAATGGGTCTTAATGAAGACTAGCATGTCCTTAACGGGTCTAATGCCAATTTCGTGGTCAAAATTAAATACGAACACGACACGACACGAGAGCGGGTCCAATAAACACGACCCAGACACGTAAGCCGTGTCAATTTTGTGCTAATTTCGTTCCGTGCCGTTTCGTGTTGCCGCCTCGTTCCTGAAATTGCCAACCCTACCGATGAGTAGAGTCGATAAATTCGATTTAGTAAATTAAAATCCGTTTTGGTATTAGTACATGCTTGTTATTGATCGAAAGTCAACCCTAGTCCTATTCATTTTTTCAATATCTTTCGTCCATTCGAGTTCATGCACACCCTAGTTAGATTAGAAATATATTATGTAGAAAATTGGAAGATTGTAGTTACGTTTGATTTTTCTAATGTGATTTTTTTCTACGTTTGTTCAAAATTACCTAACCACCATTAAGTAAGAAGCGATGGGAACGATAGAACCCATGAATCCAAAAGATTCTATCGAAAACGAATTCTAATGATTCATTGATCGGGATGGCGGAACGACTCGAAGACCAACAAGTATAATTTTATAATGCAGATTTTAGATTTTTTAGAAAAATCTATAGAGATTTTTTCTACGGTGTTTTTGAACACCTCATTTCTTTCCATACCCTATTCCCATACATTTATTGAACTCACACTAGTTGGGTGATATCCAAGAGATGAGGTATATAAAAAAATAAAAGGGGTGCTTTTATTTTAATCCATTTTCCTCCCATATCCCTCACTTTAATTAAACCTACACTATATGAAAGGAAAATGTTATGAATACCAACTTCATTCACCAATTCATCCCTGACGTGGCCTTGTAATAAGTGTTGCAACTTGACAAATAAGTCTTATTTATATAAGGTATTTCCTAATAAGTTCTATCAAAATGTATTTTTCTCAATAGGTCCTATTTATACATGTAGTGAATATTCACTATATGTTTACAAATGAAACCTTTTGAAGCAAAAATCTGTTTCCATAAAACATGTGGAGCAAAAAAAGATCGTAGAACCTATAAAACCATATACTTAGGTCTCGTTTGTTTGTCTTAAAATTGTAAATTGGTCTATTTATAAATTCGTCAATTTACTAATTGATTCATTAATTATGTTTGGTTTCATTAATGATAGATTCATTAATTGCCCATTTTAGCTTATGCGTAAAATTTGAAATTGAATCATTTTATAAAAAACGTCAATACATCCATTCGAAATAGGAGACATAAAGTACATTTTCCTCTCCCTCTCCCTCCCCCTCTTAATTTGTTTTTATATTTTTTCTCATAAAACATTAATATCAATTTCAATTTACCAAACATTGGATAATATTGAATTTAAACTCATTTCATATCTACTCGTTTATAATTCATTAATTTATAATGAACGAGTTTACATAATTAAATAATTTGCGCAAGCAAACATGATCTCAGTAAATGGGACAAACGATTATAAAACCCTAATTATAAAGAACAAGACTTTAATGCATACCATGTGAGTTAGGAGATGAATTGAGGTGTGAATTATAAAAATTAGAAAGATACTATAATTGAACAGATTGCTTGTACAGGGATATAGTTGTCTTTGAATGTGAATCTCTTTTACAGCTTTTGAAATTAATTGATCGGGATGGTTTGGTGTCTTAAATATTTTTTCCCCACTACTCGATTTAAACGCACCCCATGTCCTTTTATATCTTTTACAAACTGAGAAAGGCAGTTCACCCCCCTGTCCAAACTCCAAAGCCTCACAATGAAAAACAGAAGCAGGTTTCAAGAACTTCATCTCAAAAATAAATAAACCAAGCCAGTGCAACTAACAATCTACAATGTTCATATTTCAAGCGAAGAAACAAAAAACAAGGCTTTAAACACGGCATTATAAAGCGGAGTGTGTGTGTTGTTGAGAAATATTATGAGAGTTATTAAGTTGTGACAGACTACCACCAAAAGACATCCTGCTCTATATATGCACACACTAACCTTTATCTTGTGTTCAAGAAATACATCATTGCCGTTTTTTATGAGATCCGCCTTCTTCTTATTTCCCATGTGATTTGAGTTGTAATGAATGACCCCCAATTTCTTAACAATCCATCTATACTTATAGCTTACATAATAATCCAGCGTAGGTAGCCTGAGGCGCAACATCCTGGAAGTACACTTAAGATAACTAATATCAAGCTCAGGCGGTATCAACTCTCACACGGTAACCCACAGGTGGGGCAACTAAACTTATGACTTTTAACTTTATATATATATATATATATATATATCTATATAATATGGGACAATGGTGTTATGAATAGTAACTCATGCATGATAAACATGCATGATATTTTATGTGTTGCATGCTTACATGCATACACATGCATACATACATACATACATTATTATTTTATTATTATTTTTATTAAAATATTTTAAAAAAAATATATATATATTTTTTATTTTTTTTAAGTTTTTTTTTTAAAAAGACGGATTATTATGGGCTGGATTTTATCACGGGGGAAAATTTATCACTGTGCCCTCGGGCACGGGCATCCGCTAGTATATATATATAGAGAGGCAGGGTCCTGTGCACACTAAGTTTGCACATTACTTTTCTAAAGTAGTAAAAAAAATATTTTTTGAGTGCTGGCGCACACCAATTTTTTTATGTGATATTTTAACATTTCAACGGACTCACATAAAAAAAATTAGCTGAAAAAAACTTTTTTTGCTATTTTTAAAAAATCGGGCAAACTTTCGCAGTTTTTAAAGAGCTTAAAAGCATAGAAAGTTTGACCGATTTTTTAAAACTAGCAAAAAAAGTTTTTTTGAGCTGATTTTTTTTATATGGGTTCCTTGAAATGTTTAAATATCACACAAAAAAAATCAACTCAAAAATATTTTTTTTACTACTTTAAAAAAGTAATGTGCAAACTTAGTGTGCAAACTTAGTGTGCACAGGAGCCTGCCTATATATATATATATATATATAATAATGCTCCTGTGCGGACTAGTTCGCATTTTAAGAATGCGGACCGAACATGTGTCACCTAACGGTGTGCCTAGAAATTATCGCCTAAATTATCGGCACGCTCTCTCTCTTTTCTGGGCTCACCGCCAGGTGACACATGTCTGGTCCGCATTCTTAAAATGCGGACTAGTCCGCACAAGAGCAGGACTGTATATATATATATATATATATATATATATATATATATATAGAGACAGAATGGTTCTACAACGGGTGAAAATCACGGGTGCATTGAATGGATGCTTAATGATTGGACAAAAATAAGACATGTGGCATTAGAAATAAGTGGCATTAGAAATAAAGGGGTGTTGAATGGGTCAAAGACTCATTTGGAAGTATTCTCCATTTCTCCACCTTACTTCCTCATTTAATTTACTTGCCAAGAGTGATTAATTTGGATGCATTTGTTTCTTTCTTTTTATTTTTTTATTATGTTTTATGCAATTTATCTCATGTTAAAAATCTAAATAAAAAACAGCCTTATACATAGTTTTTTTAATTGCAAAATAGTTTTTTAATTAAAAACAACATTTTTAAGGATCAAATACTAAAAAGTTCCTCAAACATTTTTTAATATGCATTTAGTCCAAACCTTTTATTTTGTACCAAAAAGTCCCTATTCTCGTATCTTTAAAAGTCCGCGCCAGCGGCATAGTAAAGCGTTTTTGACATTGTGAAGGACATTTTTGTGCAAAATAACAAGGCTTGGACTATACATGTATTAAAAGAAGTTCAAAGGACTATTTGGTATATGCCTCAATTTTTAATAGTAAACTTGGTTTTTTATTTATAATTTTTTTTTTTAATTTTAATAAAAAAATGTTTAATTTGATGTCTTAATTCGAGATTGCTTAGTGCCACTGGCACGGACCCACATCATTTATTGAATGTGGATCCACCAAGCGAACTAATCTATCGGAAATTTAAGGCATCAAATTTTCCCCCATCTACATAGTTGATAAATAAAATTTCTCCATTAAAAAATTAGGACATGCAAAGTAAATCATTAATGCATGGAACAAACAGGATACAAAAAAAAAAGTGATTCTACATGAACCGTCATTTGAGACCGTCTTGAAACTATTTGGCTACGTGAAATGTTGAGATCGGTTAATTTCGCTGGCACGAACCCACATCTATAAGGCATTAACTGACCGTGTTGAAAATCGAGCGTCCGTGTAAATACGCTAGTCGTTGTTATCGGCTTCCGACCACAATACCAAAAAATCCTAAACTTTAACTACACTCTTGCGGAGTATAGTGGCGAGTCTGAGTATCGAATCCACAGGGAATGTTTGATAGATTTTAATTGATTTATTACTTCAAAAAATAAAGTGTAAAAGATGATGATTGAGTGAGAAAGGAAAAAGGGAAAAATAAAGAAGTTAACTAAAAGTAATTGGAAAATTAAGGTAGGGACACAATCCCCCAGCCCTAGAGTATTGATGGTATAAAACTAATCATAGATTTAAGTGATTAATTAGATCCAAACTTTAGTACTCACAAGCATTACATATATGAGGTTTAAGCCCGCACCATACATAATCAGAGGACGAGTAAATCGGTATTGCGATAGTTACACTTGAATTGCATTCTGAAGCATCCCGGTTACCCTGAAGCAAACGAGATCAAAGATCTACAACTGTCGCGTTTCTACGCAATACGATCGTAATAAATCATTAAATTTAGAGGACTAATTTTATACACATACAACTACCACATCAGGTTGAGTTCATGCATCCCAACCTTTAAAAACCTAGCCTAACATGGTGAAATTAATGAAGACTACGTTATCTACGTTGCATGAACTCATAATTGCTTGGAAAGAGAGATGAAATATGAGAAATAATAATAAAAGTGCTGGAAATAAAAGTTACCAAGATTGAAGAACAAGAACATGCAAGAAGAAATCAAAGATTGAAGAAAAACTAGAAAAGCTCTTGAATTAAAGGTGCAAAATATGTAAATTCTTCTCCTAGATGTTCCTACTTGTTATGGAGCTTTTATATGAATGAAATATTAATAAAAAGAGTTCCAATGACTAAATATATAGGCTAGAGTTCGTTTAGAATAGTTCCCAAAACATAAAACTCTTTTGGTTAAAAGATAAGCACAAAATAAAAATCCCGTATCTGGTAATTTGTCACACTTAGAAAGCGTGACTAATTTTGTAACGGATATGGTGCGTGACAAAATGGACAAACCGGTTCAGGTTCTGGGTGAACCGGTTCGGGGGAATTCGCTGGTTTTGGGCCTTTTTCAACACTTCGAATATTTTCCAACTTTCTTCTTTTCTTCCTTGGATTTTTTCTCAACTTCAAATGATCATAACTCCTTCACCGTAGCTCGGATTTGGGTGTCGTTTTTTACAGTATTCTCGTTGTTCCTAGCTCTTCAACTTTCCATAAGGCCCCATCTCCGGGATCGGGCTTAAGAATTACGAAAATGCCCTTGAACTTGCCTTCCTAACCTTTCTTTCATTATTTCGATTTCTCTTTCACACCGCTTGCATACTTTACCTGTAAAACACATAGGAGATACATGAAACACTAAATACTTGCCAACGAAGGTTAGTAGCACAAATGTGAGTTAAATCCATATCAATTGCATCACTCGGGTTCACAAAGGTACCGAAATTAAGAGGATAAATATACAATATTTATGCCTAATCAAACCCGCCTAACTTAGAACTTTGCGCGTCTCGCGCAATGTAAAAGAGAAAGAGTAAAGTCACAACTCTTCTAAACACTTTATTGGGATATAATACCTTTTTCGCGGGCAAGCGAGTGCATTTAACATATGCAACAAGCCATTAAATCCCTAGGTTACCTAGTAGGATGAGTGTTGTCTCGTGAGGGTTTACAGTGAATATACCAAAAAAATTCTTTATTGACTCAAAGAAAAATTAAAATACTTAAAAATTGTACAATTTAATCTCCCCATAACAGTCACCTTAAAGTCAAAACTACTCAAAAGTTTGCAGCCAAAGAGAGAAAATACCACCATTCTAACCATATTTTCTTTAATGTTATGAAATAGATATTTCTTTCTACACAACAAACACCCTATTTTGCCAAGAAACAGCTTGGAGTTGGAGTTATTTTGGAGTAGAAGGATGGTTTTTAGAGCTAGGGTTTTGGAGCGAAAGTTTGGATTTTGTGGACCTTTTCTCATATCTTTATCATACATGATACCTATATAGTATTATTACTAATATTTTATGTGAGAACATGTGATAAATATAAACTAAAACCCTAACTTTCATGCTGGTTAATTTTTTAGAATATGCATATGGCATTGTACTAAAAAGAACATGATGTAGAAATGTTATTTTATATCATTTCATATGAGATAATATTATGGTTACATGTAGAGAACAAGTATGCTCAGTAAGATTGTCATTTTTATGAGAAACATGTTGAAATATGTTACTTGTTAACATTTTGGGTTTAATTGATTACATTTAAGAGTAGGTTTCCCTTGAAAACAATTGTGTAATTATTTTCATAATATTATGAGTCAAATACGGCCAAAACTCTTGTATGCAAAATGGATAAAAATTGGTGTTCAAATATTTTTAAATGGTTAGGTAAAACTTAACAAGGCTTAAAGTTGAAATGGTAATGTAAGGGTTCAAATGACAAAATGATGAATATTTGATTATAAAATTGGTAACATTGCAAAGTAATTCATGATTTAGTTTAAATTATGAAATGAAGTCATAAAGGTTTTGAAAATTAATGCTTGTACATCAAAATAAAATGTTTTGTAAATGGACCTTTGGTTACACATGTTACAAAAGTAAACAGTAAAATGATTAATGGTCTTTAAACTTGAATATTACAAAATTTCCCTATTGGTAAAGGCTATAAGCTGGGTTGAACTTTGGATATAAGTAAACTTTAAGGACTTAATGAATAAAGGTGTTCAAATGAATAAAGGTGTTCAAAATGTATAACTATGGTGACAAAGTTGTATTTACCTTGGATTATTCGCCTTATTGACTGTGTTGAAAATGAGTAAATGTGAAAGAATGTTACTAATAATTAAATGAAAGATGATCAGAACAACCAGAAAAATTTAAGAAGGACTTGGAGCCCTAGTGTGCGTGTGCGACTTCGGCTTCGACTTGGGAAAATGGACAGTAAAGTAATGGTTGCGGCATTTATGACAAACGGTGAAAATTGATGAACATATATGGGATTGGTGATCATCGAAATAATGATAAACGATGATGCAATGAGCTTAGTGCTCGTAAAATGGTAAGAAAAAGGTTAAAAGAAATAAACAACGGATTATGGAAAGGAAACGGTAAAGGTTAATGATAAAGGGATAAGATACGGGACTATGGCATGAGTGAGTCAAAATGGGTAAGTATGTTAGCACATCACATTGTGTTACATTTCATGCATTGTAGTTGCATTTGAAACACTTAAATAAAATGTTATATTTGTATGCAAATGTATTTCTTTGTACTTATTATTATTATTATTATTATTATTATTATTATTATTATTATTATTATTATTATTATTATTATTATTATTATCTACCAGTATTCCCATACCGGGCAGTTACTCATTTTTCTATTTTGTTAAAACCCCGCATCCTAGGTACCTCGGGTAAGGACGCAGATAAGGCTAAAGAAAAGTGAAATTTCTCTTAAAAACTTCTAACTTACCAGGCCATACCATGATGTGGTTACCCAAGTCTTTTATTTATCGTTTTTTGCTCATGATACATTGGGACATTTATCAATGTCTGTAATAATTTGGATAATATTGGACTTGGTTTATTTAGTTAACTCTACAAAAAAAATTCTATTAAAAAGTTAATTGGGCTTTTAATTTGTATGCAACGGTCACATTTTTCATAAATAATAAAGAAAGGATTATGGCTATAAATTTGTGGTTTTAGTAATTAAACAAGTGAAGACTTCCAATATTTTTAAAAATAAATTTCATTCTCTAACACCTCTATGCCCGTGCAAGTTAGATCACGTAAGTGAATCTTATCCGCGTCGGGGCTTTACACAAAATGTTAAAAAAATAATTTAAACCTAAAATTTATATACAATATATTTAAAAAATTAGAAATTAGAGAAAAGAAATCCGCACAATGCATCACTATTCGTTAATCCATAAATTTCTAAAATTACTAAAAAATATAAAAACTCTAGAAAGGACAATATTAGAAATACGTTAATATATATAAACAACGGTATTTAGTTAAAATCTATTTTCAACTGTTTTTAATAATTAAAAAGTGAGAAAAACTATTTTCATTTGATAACTATTTTTAAAAGATAAAAAGTGGTAAAATATTTTTTTATAAGATAAAATAAGTTGCTAAATAAAAAAGACATACATTTTTTATAAAAACTATACGCTATTTTTTTAAACTGTTTTTATATCAAATTGTACGTTATTTATAACTACTTTTACTATATAAAAAGTGGTGAAAATTATTTTTAATAGATTACTGCTTTTAATTGATAAAAAGTGAGGAAATA
The DNA here is from genome assembly GCA_949130495.1 of Sambucus nigra. Taxonomy (NCBI): domain Eukaryota; kingdom Viridiplantae; phylum Streptophyta; class Magnoliopsida; order Dipsacales; family Adoxaceae; genus Sambucus; species Sambucus nigra. The sequence continues at coordinate 239,001,779 of OX422221.1, read as the reverse complement.
CATTTTAGTTTTACGAAAAAAAAAATTACTTCATTAAATTTTAAAAAACTGCATGGTTTTGTCAAAAAAATATTTACATTATTTTTTAACCTTTTTATATTAAAAACAATACGTTATTCATTTTTTTTTTACTATTTTATATTAGAAAACTGTATATTTATGTCATATAATTTTTTAAACTATTTTTTAAATAAATAAACTTTAAGTTTTCTAAAACACTTGTTATTTTTATTTAGAAAATTATGTGTTATATATAAAAAAAACATGTTATTTATAATTTTTTTAACTATTTTCTATAAATAAAAATTGAGAAAATAATTGATTTTTTTCTTTCAAAAAAACTGTCAATAACATAGTTGATAAGAAGTGTTTTTATTCGACCATTAAAAACATTTTCCCCACCTTTATCTATTAAAAAAAATTAAAAACATTTTAGTTTATTAATTTTCAATTATAAATACATGAGGATATTTAAAAAGAAATACTTATTAATTTGATTCTATGTTGTGAAGTTTAACTTAGTTTTAACAGTAATTAAATTTGAAATTTTTTGTATTCAATATGTAGTTGTTTTATATATCTTAACGAATGTTTATTTTAGTAAGTTGAATTTTATATTGACACTTCATATTATCTTGAGGATTCATTCTTTTTTAATTTATTATTATTAATTAAAAACTTGTTCGAATTACTTACGAACATATATTGCATGCGCATTGTGGGTGGCCATAGGCCCGAGGCCCGCCAAGCCCGCCCAACCCGCCCAATAAAAATATAGGGCTTGGGTAAGGTAAATAGGCCCGCAAAGCGGGCTTGGCAAAATTTTATAGGCCCGATTTTTTTTCGGGCGGGCTTGGGCATGAGTTCTTAAGCCCGATGAGGCCCGGCCCGGCCCGAGGCCCGAAATATATATATATATATATATATGTGGAGGGGGGGACTTCTATAAATATAAAAACGTATACCAAGTCTTTTCATGTAAAGTGAGAACCTTTATATATGGACTTTGTAATATATGGAATTTAAAACATATTTTTAATTTAAAAAATTGGTCTTTAAATAAAAAAATAGGTATTTTAATTTAAAAAAAAAATCTTTTAATTAACATAATTGGGCCCGATCGGGCGGGCCTGGGTAAAGAGCTTTCAAATCTGGGTGGGCTTGGGATTACATAATAAGGCCCGATCTAGGCCCGAGCGGGCTTGGGATAACACTTAATTTTTCAAGCCCGGCCCGAGCCCGAGCCCGACCGGGCCTGCCTAGGCCCGACCCACGGCCACTCCTAGTGTGTACCGTTAGGGAGTGTTAAAGTCAAATGTCATATTGTGCAGATTGATCATGTAGTTACTTTGACCACCTTCGCGTCATCATAAATTACAGGGATAATTAATGTTAACATAATTATTGTCTAACATGTGTAAATTTGTGGATTGTGTAGTAAGCTAGGGTAATACCAAGTAAAAATTTGTTGATCCTCTTTTATGAAGATTAATATAATTTTTTAATGTGATTGATTAAAATATAATTAATTTATTTAAAATTATGTAGCGCATTGTTAAGTCATTCACGTTTCAGTCAATTATATTGGAAGGACGTGTAAACTTGTGAGTGATTGCAGTGGTGAAGAATGACGGGATTCAAGGGTGGGAGCCTCAAATTTTTTTAGGTTATTTTTGGTTTTCAAGAAATATTAATGAACTTGTCCCATCTCGGATTCATGATTTTTTTTTCCCAACATGTTAAAACACGAAATGTTTCGACACGTCTATATAAAATGTATGGATATCTATATACAATATGTTGGTGACACCCATATTTTTTAGGGGAAACTACTCTTAGGTCCTTAACAAACAAACTTTAAACACTAAAAGAATTTTGACAAATTTTAAACACTTAGGTCCACTAATTCTCTTCCTGTAGAAGTCCACGCTAGTGACATAACAAGTGGATCTAATAGTAAATTATCCTTAAATGTTTAAAGCTTGTTACCAAGAGACCTAATTGTAAATTGTCCTATTTTTTATTCATTGAATAATGTTACACATAGCAAGTTTATTATATTACAAATGCATTAAGCGATTGTACATATATTTAAAGTACAATATTTTAAAGGAGTGGCTAATCCGACTCCCCTCTCATCTTCTCTCACTCCATTTGGATATTAAATGACAATTGTGCCATTGGATTTCTATAATCTAAATGTCTAATTTTTTCACGTCCAACTAAAACAAAATGCATTTAATAAAACACAAAAAATTACATTTTCAATAAAAAAAAAAAAAAAAATTTGTTAAAAAAACTGTTTTTAATAAAATTCTATTTTAAAAATATTTTTTAAAATTTTTATAATTGTTTTTTTTTTGTACAAGAATAACACTACACGTGCCCAAACAAATGGATTTTTCATTAAAAACTTTTTATAATTGTTTGAAAAAACATTTCGAGTGTTTTAAAAAAAGAAAACTTTATCTATTTTTCATTAAAAACTATAAACGTAAAATTTGTTTTCTTAAAAAAGTGTTTTTTTTTGTTTACAAGTTTTATTTTTGGTTAAAAATCGCTTTTTTTGTACTATTTTAAAAAAATGTTTATTAAAACATTTTTTTAATAATCAAATAGTTTTTAATATAAATAAAATTTCGTTAATAAATAATTAAAATGTTTGTTTTAGTTGGAATAAGAAAGTGAATATAAATATAGATTTTGAATGAATGAAAAGAGTAAATAAATTTAAGAATATTTGGATCTTTAATCGAAAAGATGAGTGGGAGAATTAGATAGACCCTATTTTAATGCGCTGGATATTTAGGTTTTTAAATACTTAGTAGATGAGTGGGAGAATTAGACAGACCCTATTTTAATGCGCTGGATATTTAGGTTAGATGTAGAATTTTCCTTGTTGATCAACTTGTATGCATTTAGTTGAGTGAGCAAAGGGTTGGGGGAAAAGATCTCGGTTCTATGCTTAAGAAGGTTCTTTTACCGTGTGGGAAAAGTCCTGTAAGGTGCCTTGCTTTCTTCTATATAAACGTACGAATGGAAGTCAAGGACACAGCAAGTCTTGTGTTTTTACCAATTCCTTGCTTCACAAAAGCCTTTTCCTGCTCCTTTTCTTTCATCAATTGGCTCATCATTCAATCCAAGCAGCAGTTGTTATGGGTGACCCAGTTTCACTTTTAATAGGCCCGCTTGTGAATACAGTTATTGGTGATACAACATCCTTAATCAAACAAAAGTTCCATTTGCTCCGAGGCATAAAGGATGACATAGAAACACTCAAAAGCATCCTCACCTCTATCCAAAGCGTGCTTGAGGATGCAGAGGAGAAGCAACTGAGTTCTAAGCAGCTGAGAGATTGGCTTGGGAAGCTCCAAGAGGCAGCTTACGATGCACAGGACATAGTAGAAACGTTCGCTACTGAAGCATCCGTGTGGCAAAAAAGGCAACAGATGAGATACTCTGGCCCTGTTGCTGTGAGTGCAACTAAAGCCACCTATGAACTACATGCTGCTGAAAAGATCAAAAAACTTTGTGCAAGATTAGTCCAGATTGCTAAAGAAAAAGAAGATTTCCACCTCGACATAAGTGCTACCCCTGTAAGCGCCTATGAAGATAGAAACACTGATTTTCGTGTGAATGAAACTGATGTTGTGGGTAGGGAGGATGACAAGAATAAAATAGTAGATAGGCTGGTGTTGAAAGAATATGATAGTGAAGACAACATTTCTGTCATTCCCATCATTGGGATGGGAGGGTTGGGCAAAACAACACTGGCCCAACTAGTCTACAATGACAGTCGAGTCAAAAGCCATTTTCAGTTTGTGACGTGGGTATGCGTTGTTGAAAAGTTGGACTTAAATGGGTTTTAAGAAAGCTGTCCAGAATTTTTTGGCCAGAATTTTGAGTAATTTTGAGCTCAAATTTAGGTGGGATCCACACTACGAAAATTGTGGGACCATATACGAACGCGTTCACCTCCGCAAGGAGATTAACGTAGTATATTCATATGTCCAATTTCAATAAGTTATGAATGATAATTATGTCCCCAAAGTGACTCACAAAGCAATGAAAGTTAAATGAATTGGGTGTGTTTTAACTCTTGTCCCACATTGGAAGAGTAGTGGAATTTTGATGAGTTAATAACACCCCAAGTATGGACTAAGGCATGGATGCCTTGGGGGTATCCCAACTCTTCGAAGGGGAGATGACCTAAGCTATGCACGGGTTGACTTTCGGTCAAAAGTCCACGCGCGCGTCCGTCCGCTCGGTTCGGACTTGGGCTAGGGCTTATAAAAATCTCCTACATTTTTGGGCCGATTAATTAATTACAAAATTAATTAATTAATTAATAAACTGTTGGCAGTTAATTTCGTTGAACTGTTTTGGCAGTTATTTGCCAACCGTCACCTACTTTGCTATAAATACAGATGCCTCCCTCCGTTTTTAAACAATGAAATTTTTCCCTCCTCCAGAATTGCTGTCATTTTTCGCCAGAAAATTCTTGTTATTCTGTTCCGAAATTTCTTTCTCCTGCATAACATATGTTGTAGTATTGTTGAGTAAAAGCCACAGAATTGAGTTCGTTGAAATTAATTATTGTTGTGCTACATAATTAATTGAGAAAATTCGTTCTATCTTGGGAGACTATATTCATCAACCTCGGAGCACATTGAGGGAATAAATTGTCTTAAGGACACTGTGAGATTCACAGGGCTCGGATTATTTCTTTTATTCTTGTTTAATTTCTGCAAATTCAAGTAAGTGTTTCATTTCTGTAATTCTGTTTTAATTCTGTAATTATATTATATTCATAATTCTGTACAATTGTTATTTATAAATAGTAGACATAACAATCTTAAGACAATTTAGTAAAGCTCTACTGTTTTTAGTGTACAGAATTTTTGTTTATTACAGAAATTTATTTGTTAGAAATAATTCTGTTTTGACAGAATAAAATGAATTAATTTACTGCTTTATTGTAGAAATTAGTATAACAGTTTTGATATAGAAATTAATTTCTATACTGTTTTTATATTCTGTTTTAGAAAATAAATTTTTTTTTGTATTCTTGTTAAAATCTGTTTATCTAAATTTTTTTTTAATCTTAAATTATAATTCTGTTTTGTACAGAATTCCTTTTATTATTAAAATTTAGTGTGACACAGATTTTATATTTAATTCTGTTTTGTACGGAATTCTGTTTATATTATACTTTAATTCTGAATTATTATTTGAATTCTTTTGGAATTCAATTATTGTGAATCATATTTGGAGGAAATTGTTGCACAGAATTTTGTATTCTGTTTTGATTAATTCATTATATATGAATTTTATCATTGATAAAAATTCTGTTTTTGTAACAGAAATGGAATCACAAAGTACGAACACTACTCCTACGAAACTGATTGTCACCAACACAAATGTGACTGCACCCGTATCTATGCCACACGGGGAGAAACCGGAAAAGTTCATTGGGGCTGACTTCAAACGTTGGCAAGGACAAATGTACTTCTATCTCACTACCTGCCAACTGGGCAGGTTTGTATATGAAGATTGCCCCTCTATTCAAGAGGGAGATGATGCTGAAAAGGTTGCTGTTGTCGATGCTTGGAAGCACTCGGACTACCTATGCCGAAATTATATTTTGGCCTACTTGGACAAGACTTTGTACCATGTCTATTGCACTATCAAAACTTCCAAGGAATTATGGAATTCTTTGGAAAAGAAGTATAAAACTGAAGATGCTGGGATGAAGAAATTTATCGTTGGGCGTTTTCTGGACTTCAAAATGGTTGATTCTAAATCTGTGATCTCGCAAGTGCAAGAATTCCAAGTGATCCTCCACGACATTCATGCTGAAGGAATGTCAATCAGTGAAACTTTCCAAGTTGCTGCAATTGTTGAAAAGTTGCCACCTTCTTGGACTTTGTTCAAAAACTATCTCAAGCACAAGCGTAAGGAGATGAATGTGGAGGAGTTGGTGGTCCGGCTAAGAATCGAAGAAGACAACCGTGAATCTCAAAAGAAAAGTGGGAAGAATTCGATGGAAACAAAGGTCCATGTCGTTGAAGGTCCTAAAAAGAACAAACGAAAGTATGATGGGGAAGGCACTTCCAAACATAACAAGAAAAAGTTCAAAGGCAAATGCTACAATTGTGGTAAACCGGGACACCGCTCAAGTGAGTGTCGTAAGCCTAAGAAGCAAAATAAAAATAACTCTCAAGCAAATGTGACTGAGGGTGAGCATATCACCAATGATTTGGCGGATATGAATCTTTCTGCCGTTGTCTCTGAATGTAACTTGGTTGGAAATACCAAGGAATGGTGGGTGGACACTGGAGCCACACGACACATTTGTGCAAACAAATGGATGTTCTCCACCTATAAGCCTTTGGAAAATGAGGAGAACCTTTTTATGGGAAATTCTTCCACTTCTAAAGTGGTGGGACAAGGAAAGATTGCTTTGAAAATGACTTCTGGAAAGGAACTTACTCTCAACAATGTTCTTCACGTGCCTAATATCCGAAAGAATCTGATTTCTGGATCTCTCCTTACTAAGAATGGTTTCAAGCTTGTGTTTGTATCTGATCGCTTTGTGTTGTCTAAAAATGACATGTATGTAGGAAAGGGATACCTAAATGAGGGGCTCTTTAAACTGAATGTTTTTACTGTAACCCCTAAAACATCTGTTTCAATATATGAAGTTGCTAGTTCTTCTTATTTGATTGAGTCATCTAATATTTGGCATGCTAGATTGGGACATGTTAATTTTGATACATTGCGTAGATTAATTAACTTGGAATTTTTGCCAAAATTCAATATTGATAAAAATCATAAATGTGAAATTTGTGTGGAATCTAAATTAGCTAGATTACCTTTCCATTCTATTGAAAGGATAACTGAACCTTTAGATTTAATTCACACCGATATTTGTGATTTAAAATTTGTTCAAACTAGAGGTGGGAAAAAGTATTTTATTACTTTTATTGACGATTGCACAAAATATTGCTATGTATATTTGTTACATAGTAAAGATGAGGCTATTAATGCATTTAAACAATATAAGAATGAAGTTGAGAATCAATTAAGCAAAACGATAAAGGCTATTAGAAGTGATAGAGGAGGTGAATATGAATATCCATTTGAGGAGTTTTGTTCTGAAAATGGGATTATTCATCAAACAACCGCTCCTTATTCTCCTCAATCGAATGGTGTTGCTGAACGCAAAAACCGTACTTTGAAAGAAATGATGAACTCAATGTTATTAAGTTCAGGAGCTCCACAAAATTTGTGGGGGGAAGCCTTACTTTCTGCTAATTAGATTCTCAAAAAAGTACCTCACAAAAAGACTCACAAGACACCTTATGAATTATGGAAAGGTCGAAAACCTTCCTATAAATATTTACGAGTGTGGGGGTGCTTAGCTAAAGTGATGGTTCCTAAACCTAAAAAGGTAAGAATAGGGCCAAAAACCGTGGATTGTGTATTCATCGGTTATGCTACTAATAGCAGTGCATATCGATTTCTAGTTTGTAAATCTGAGATTTCGGACATTCATGTAAATACGGTTATTGAATCGAGGGATGCTTCATTTTTTGAAAATGAATTCCCGTATAACATGACCCGAGAATCTGGTCCTTCTAAAAGGACAAATCAAGGTACTACAAGTGGTACTCATCAACCTATTGAATCAATAGAGGATGAACCAAGACGTAGTAAAAGAGCAAAAACCTCGACTTCTTTCGGTCCGGATTTTCTAACATATTTGTTAGAAAATGAACCTCAATCGTATAAAGAAGCTATATCCTTACCCGATGCTTCCAATTGGAAAGAAGCAATTAATAGTGAAATTGAATCCATATTACAAAATCATACATGGGAACTAGTGGATCTTCCACCAGGTTCAAAACCGTTAGGTTATAAATGGATCTTCAAAAAGAAATTGAAGGCCGATGGATCAATTGACAAATATAAAGCTAGACTTGTAGCTAAAGGCTATAGGCAAAAGGAAGGGTTGGATTACTTCGACACATATTCACCGGTAACAAGAATAACGTCCATTCGGATGTTAATAGCAATAGCTGCTATTAATGGACTTGAAATACATCAAATGGATGTAAAAACTGCATTCTTAAACGGTGAACTTGACGAGGAAATTTATATGGAGCAACCTGAAGGGTTCAAAGCTCCCGGACAAGAAGGAAAAGTATGTAAGCTTGTTAAATCACTATATGGATTAAAACAAGCACCTAAACAATGGCATGAAATATTTGATAATGCAATGTTATCAAATGGTTTCAAAATCAATGAATGCGATAAATGTGTTTACTTTAAATACATTCAAAATGGATATGTCATTGTATGCCTATATGTTGATGATATGCTTATCATGGGTAGTAACTTGGAAATTGTCAAAACTACAAAACAAATGTTGAGTAGTAGATTTGACATGAAAGATATGGGAATCGCCGATGTTATATTAGGAATTAAAATTTCTAGAACATCGGATGGACTTATATTATCTCAATCTCATTACATTGAGAAAGTACTTGAAAAATTCAAGAAGTATGATATTAGTCCTACCAAGACACCTGTAGATGTAAATTTACATCTAGCAAGAAATAATGGTGAAAGCATATCTCAACTAGAATATTCTCGAATTATCGGCAGTTTAATGTATGTCATGAACTGTACGCGATCGGACATAGCATACTCAATAAGTAAGCTAAGTCGATTTACGAGTAATCCAGGAAGAGATCACTGGAAAGCAATATTGAGAGTTTTGGGTTATTTAAAATATACTCAAAACTATGGATTGCATTACTCAAAATATCCAACTGTTCTTGAAGGACATTGCGATGCAAATTGGATATCTGATACAAAAGACTCTAAGTCTACAAGTGGGTATGTGTTTACCCTCGGAGGTGCAGCCGTATCTTGGAAATCCTCAAAACAAACGTGCATTGCTAGATCGACAATGGAATCTGAATTCATTGCACTAGACAAAGCTGGAGAAGAAGCTGAATGGCTTCGAAATTTTTTAGAGGATGTTCCAAACTGGTCTAAACCTGTGCCCGCAATATGTATACATTGCGATAGCCAATCAGCGATTGGAAGGGCACAAAATCACATGTATAACGGAAAGTCACGACATATTCGTCGTAGACACAATACCGTTAGACAACTTCTCTCAAACGGAATTATCACAATTGACTATGTAAAGTCAAAAGATAATATATCGGATCCACTAACGAAAGGTTTAAACCGAGAGCAAGTTGAAAGATCATCGAGAGGAATGGGTCTAAAGCCTATAAATAAATAAGAATCAATATAGTGGCAACCCAACCTAGCTGACTGGAGATCCCAAGATCTAGGTTCAATGGGCAAACCGAACTACATTGTATTCAGTAAGCATTGGAGGATATTTAATCCTATCCATTCCAAAGATGAGAGAGTGCATATCTGCCGCGAAATTAGGATAAGTTATGCTTTTAATGACATATATATCTTAGTACGTCTAAGTGGGGTATTGCAGAATACTCTTTATGGAAGTCACCTACGTGAGTAAGAAGGGGGCCACTTCTATTGGAATAGTGAAAGGCATATTCTCTAAAATACTTGCGGAACCAAGTGGTGTTCACGGCCAAAATGAACACAACCGTGTTGAAGAATTGTTGTGTGAATACTGTTGTCTAGGTTTACAAAAATGGTTGACGGTTCAAGGACGTGAAGTCTACTGATTAACCAAGTAAATCCGATAGTATATCACTAAGGAAAGTTCAAGGCCACTAGGCTACTTCTCCTGATGCAAAAAGTCTTCAGTTTTACTCAACTTGTGTCTGCATCTGCATTAGCATCTAATTTGTTTTATTTATAGCGATATATCATTCATGTGGGGGATTGTTGGAAAATTGGACTTAAATGGGTTTTAAGAAAGCTGTCCAGAATTTTCTGGACAGAATTTTGAGCAACTTTGAGCTCAAATTTAGGTGGGACCCACACTACGAAAATTGTGGGACCATATACGAACGCGTTCACCTCCGTAAGGAGATTAACGTAGTATATTCATATGTCCAATTTCAATAAGTTATGAATGATAATTATTTCCCCAAAGTGACTCACAAAGCAATGAAAGTTAAATGAATTGGGGGTGTTTTAACTCTTGTCCCACATTAGAAGAGTAGTTGAATTTTGATGAGTTAATAACACCCCAAGTATGGACTAAGGCTTGGATGCCTTGGGGGTATCCCAACTCTTTGAAGGGGAGATGACCTAAGCTATGCAAGGGTTGACTTTCGGTCAAAAGTCCACATGCGCGCGCGCGCGCGTCCGTCCGTCCGGCCGGCTCGGCTCGGCTCGGCTCGGTTCGGTTAGGTTCGGGCTTGGGCATATAAAAATCTCCTACATTTTTGGGCCGAATTTTATTTAACTTTCTGGGCTTTAATTATTAATTAATTATGAAATTAATTAATTAATTAATAAACTGTTAGCAGTTATTGCCAACAGTCAACAGTTAATTTCGTTTAACTGTTTTGGCAGTTATTTGCCAACCGTCACCTACTTTGCTATAAATACAGATGCCTCCCTCCGTTTTTAAACAATGAAATTTTTCCCTCCTCCAGAATTGCTGTCATTTTTCCCTAGAAAATTCCTGTTATTCTGTTCCGAAATTTCTTTCTCCTGCATAACATATGTTGTAGTATTGTTGAGTAAAAGCCACAGAATTGAGTTCGTTGAAATTAATTATTGTTGTGCTACATAATTAATTGGGAAAATCCGCTCTATCTTGGGAGACTATATTCATCAACCTCGGAGCACATTGAGGGAATAAATTGTCTTAAGGACACTGTGAGATTCACAGGGCTCGGATTATTTCTTTTATTCTTGTTTAATTTCTGCAAATTCAAGTAAGTGTTTCATTTCTGTAATTCTGTTTTAATTCTGTAATTATATTATATTCATAATTCTGTACAATTGTTATTTATAAATAGTAGACATAACAATCTTAAGACAATTTAGTAAAGTTCTACTGTTTTTAGTGTACAGAATTTTTGTTTATTACAGAAATTTATTTGTTAGAAATAATTCTGTTTTGACAGAATAAAATGAATTAATTTACTGCTTTATTGTAGAAATTAGTATAACAATTTTGATATAGAAATTAATTTCTATACTGTTTTTATATTCTGTTTTAGAAAATATTTTTTTTTTGTATTCTTGTTAAAATCTGTTTATCTAAATTTTTTTTTTAATCTTAAATTATAATTCTGTTTTGTACAGAATTCCTTTTATTATTAAAATTTAGTGTGACACAGATTTTATATTTAATTCTGTTTTGTACGGAATTCTGTTTATATTATACTTTAATTCTGAATTATTATTTGAATTCTTTTGGAATTCATTTATTGTGAATCATATTTGGAGGAAATTGTTGCACAGAATTTTGTATTCTGTTTTGATTAATTCATTATATATGAATTTTATCATTGATAAAAATTCTGTTTTTGTAACAGAAATGGAATCACAAAGTACGAACACTACTCCTACGAAACTGATTGTCACCAACACAAATGTGACTGCACCCGTATCTATGCCACACGGGGAGAAACCGAAAAAGTTCATTGGGGCTGACTTCAAACGTTGGCAAGGACAAATGTACTTCTATCTCACTACCTGCCAACTGGGCAGGTTTGTATATGAAGATTGCCCCTCTATTCAAGAGGGAGATGATGTTGAAAAGGTTGCTGTTGTCGATGCTTGGAAGCACTCGGACTACCTATGCCAAAATTATATTTTGGCCTACTTGGACAAGACTTTGTACCATGTCTATTGCACTATCAAAACTTCCAAGGAATTATGGAATTCTTTGGAAAAGAAGTATAAAACTGAAGATGCTGGGATGAAGAAATTTATCGTTGGGCGTTTTCTGGACTTCAAAATGGTTGATTCTAAATCTGTGATGTCGCAAGTGCAAGAATTCCAAGTGATCCTCCACGACATTCATGCTGAAGAAATGTCAATCAGTGAAACTTTCCAAGTTGCTGCAATTGTTGAAAAGTTGCCACCTTCTTGGACTTTGTTCAAAAACTATCTCAAGCACAAGCGTAAGGAGATGAATGTGGAGGAGTTGGTGGTCCGGCTAAGAATCGAAGAAGACAACCGTGAATCTCAAAAGAAAAGTGGGAAGAATCCGATGGAAACAAAGGTCCATGTCGTTGAAGGTCCTAAAAAGAACAAACGAAAGTATGATGGGGAAGGCACTTCCAAACATAACAAGAAAAAGTTCAAAGGCAAATGCTACAATTGTGGTAAACCGGGACACCGCTCAAGTGAGTGTCGTAAGCCTAAGAAGCAAAATAAAAATAACTCTCAAGCAAATGTGACTGAGGGTGAGCATATCACCAATGATTTGGCGGATATGAATCTTTCTGCCGTTGTCTCTGAATGTAACTTGGTTGGAAATACCAAGGAATGGTGGGTGGACACTGGAGCCACACGACACATTTGTGCAAACAAATGGATGTTCTCCACCTATAAGCCTTTGGAAAATGAGGAGAACCTTTTTATGGGAAATTCTTCCACTTCTAAAGTGGTGGGACAAGGAAAGATTGCTTTGAAAATGACTTCTGGAAAGGAACTTACTCTCAACAATGTTCTTCACGTGTCTGATATCCGAAAGAATCTGATTTCTGGATCTCTCCTTACTAAGAATGGTTTCAAGCTTGTGTTTGTATCTGATCGCTTTGTGTTGTCTAAAAATGACATGTATGTAGGAAAGGGCTACCTAAATGAGGGGCTCTTTAAATTGAATGTTCTTACTGTAACCCCTAAAACATCTGTTTCAATAAATGAAGTTGCTAGTTCTTCTTATTTGATTGAGTCATCTAATATTTGGCATGCTAGATTGGGACATGTTAATTTTGATACATTGCGTAGATTAATTAACTTGGAATTTTTGCCAAAATTCAATATTGATAAAAATCATAAATGTGAAATTTGTGTGGAATCTAAATTAGCTAGATTACCTTTCCATTCTATTGAAAGGATAACTGAACCTTTAGATTTAATTCACACCGATATTTGTGATTTAAAATTTGTTCAAACTAGAGGTGGGAAAAAGTATTTTATTACTTTTATTGACGATTGCACAAAATATTGCTATGTATATTTGTTACATAGTAAAGATGAGGCTATTAATGCATTTAAACAATATAAGAATGAAGTTGAGAATCAATTAAGCAAAACGATAAAGGCTATTAGAAGTGATAGAGGATGTGAATATGAATATCCATTTGAGGAATTTTGTTCTGAAAATGGGATTATTCATCAAACAACCGCTCCTTATTCTCCTCAATCGAATGGTGTTGCTGAACGCAAAAACCGTACTTTGAAAGAAATGATGAACTCAAAGTTATTAAGTTCAGGAGCTCCACAAAATTTGTGGGGGGAAGCCTTACTTTCTGCTAATTACATTCTCAATAAAGTACCTCACAAAAAGACTCACAAGACACCTTATGAATTATGGAAAGGTCGAAAACCTTCCTATAAATATTAACGAGTGTGCGGGTGCTTAGCTAAAGTGATGGTTCCTAAACCTAAAAAGGTAAGAATAGGGCCAAAAACCGTGGATTGTGTATTCATCGGTTATGCTACTAATAGAAGTGCATATCGATTTCTAATTTGTAAATCTGAGATTTCGGACATTCATGTAAATACGGTTATTGAATCGAGGGATGCTTCATTTTTTGAAAATGAATTCCCGTATAACATGACCCGAGAATCTGGTCCTTCTAAAAGGACAAATCAAGCTACTACAAGTGGTACTCATCAACCTATTGAATCAATAGAGGATGAACCAGGACGTAGTAAAAGAGCAAAAACCTCGACGTCTTTCGGTCCGGATTTTCTAACATATTTGTTAGAAAATGAACCTCAATCGTATAAAGAAGCTATATCCTTACCCGATGCTTCCAATTGAAAAGAAGAAATTAATAGTGAAATTGAATCCATATTACAAAATCATACATGGGAACTAGTGGATCTTCCACCAGGTTCAAAACCGTTAGGTTATAAATGGATCTTCAAAAAGAAATTGAAGGCCGATGGATCAATTGACAAATACAAAGCTAGACTTGTAGCTAAAGGCTATAGGCAAAAGGAAGGGTTGGATTACTTCGACACATATTCACCGGTAACAAGAATAACGTCCATTCGGATGTTAATAGCAATAGCTACTATTAATGGACTTGAAATACATCAAATGGATGTAAAAACTGCATTCTTAAACGGTGAACTTGACGAGGAAATTTATATGGAGCAACCTGAAGGGTTCAAAGCTCCCGGACAAGAAGGAAAAGTATGTAAGCTTGTTAAATCACTATATGGATTAAAACAAGCACCTAAAGAATGGCATGAAAAATTTGATAATGCAATGTTATCAAATGGTTTCAAAATCAATGAATGCGATAAATGTGTTTACTTTAAATACATTCAAAATGGATATGTCATTGTATGCCTATATGTTGATGATATGCTTATCATGGGTAGTAACTTGGAAATTATCAAAACTACAAAACAAATGTTGAGTAGTAGATTTGACACGAAAGATATGGGAATCGCCGATGTTATATTAGGAATTAAAATTTCTAGAACATCGGATGGACTTATATTATCTCAATCTCATTACATTGAGAAAGTACTTGAAAAATTCAAGAAGTATGATATTAGTCCTACCAAGACACCTGTAGATGTAAATTTACATCTAGCAAGAAATAATGGTGAAAGCATATCTCAACTAGAATATTCTCGAATTATCGGCAGTTTAATGTATGTCATGAACTGTACGCGACCGGACATAGCATACTCAATAAGTAAGCTAAGTCGATTTACGAGTAATCCAGGAAGAGATCACTGGAAAGCAATATTGAGAGTTTTGGGTTATTTAAAATATACTCAAAACTATGGATTGCATTACTCAAAATATCCAGCTGTTCTTGGAGGACATTGCGATGCAAATTGGATATCTGATACAAAAGACTCTAAGTCTACAAGTGGGTATGTGTTTACCCTCGGAGGTGCAGCCGTATCTTGGAAATCCTCAAAACAAACGTGCATTGCTAGATCGACAATGGAATCTGAATTCATTGCACTAGACAAAGCTGGAGAAGAAGCTGAATGGCTTCGAAATTTTTTAGAGGATGTTCCAAATTGGTCTAAACCTGTGCCCGCAATATGTATACATTGCGATAGCCAATCAGCGATTGGAAGGGCACAAAATCACATGTATAACGGAAAGTCACGACATATTCGTCGTAGACACAATACCGTTAGACAACTTCTCTCAAACGGAATTATCACAATTGACTATGTAAAGTCAAAAGATAATATATCGGATCCACTAACGAAAGGTTTAAACCGAGAGCAAGTTGAAAGATCATCGAGAGGAATGGGTTTAAAGCCTATAAATAAATAAGAATCAATATAGTGGCAACCCAACCTAGCTGACTGGAGATCCCAAGATCTAGGTTCAATGGGCAAACCGAACTACATTGTATTCAGTAAGCACTGGAGGATATTTAATCCTATCCATTCCAAAGATGAGATAGTGCATATCTGCCGCGAAATTAGGATAAGTTATGCTTTTAATGACATCTATATCTTAGTACGTCTAAGTGGGGTATTGCAGAATACTCTTTATGGAAGTCACCTACGTGAGTAAGAAGGGGACCACTTCTATGAGAATAATGAAAGGCATATTCTCTAAAATACTTCCGAAACCAAGTGGTGTTCACGGCCAAAATGAACACAAACGTGAGAACCAACTGTGTTGAAGAATTGTTGTGTGAATACTGTTGTCTAGGTTTACAAAAACGGTTGACGGTTCAAGGACGTGAAGTCTACTGATTAACCAAGTAATTCCGATAGTATATCACTAAGGAAAGTTCAAGGCCACTAGGCTACTTCTCCTGATGCAATAAGTCTTCAGTTTTACTCAACTTGTGTCTGCATCTGCATTAGCATCTGATTTGTTTTATTTATAGCGATATATCATTCATGTGGGGGATTGTTGGAAAATTGGACTTAAATGGGTTTTAAGAAAGCTGTCCAGAATTTTCTGGACAGAATTTTGAGCAACTTTGAGCTCAAATTTAGGTGGGACCCACACTACGAAAATTGTGGGACCATATACGAACGCGTTCACCTCCGCAAGGAGATTAACGTAGTATATTCATATGTCCAATTTCAATAAGTTATGAATGATAATTATGTCCCCAAAGTGACTCACAAAGCAATGAAAGTTAAATGAATTGGGTGTGTTTTAACTCTTGTCCCACATTGGAAGAGTAGTGGAATTTTGATGAGTTAATAACAACCCAAGTATGGACTAAGGCTTGGATGCCTTGGGGGTATCCCAACTCTTTGAAGGGGAGATGACCTAAGCTATGCACGGGTTGACTTTCGGTCAAAAGTCCACACGCGCGCGGGTCCGTCCGGCCGGCCGGCTCGGCTCGGTTCGGTTTGGGTTTGGGCTTGGGCTTATAAAAATCTCCTACATTTTTGGGCCGAATTTTATTTAACTTTCTGGGCTTTAATTATTATTTAATTACGAAATTAATTAATTAATTAATAAACTGTTGGCAGTTATTGCCAACAGTCAACAGTTAATTTCGTTTAACTGTTTTGGCAGTTATTTGCCAACCGTCACCTACTTTGCTATAAATACAGATGCCTCCCTCCGTTTTTAAACAATGAAATTTTTCCCTCCTCCAGAATTGCTGTCATTTTTCCCCAGAAAATTCCTGTTATTCTGTTCCGAAATTTCTTTCTCCTGCATAACATATGTTGTAGTATTGTTGAGTAAAAGCCACAGAATTGAGTTCGTTGAAATTAATTATTGTTGTGCTACATAATTAATTGGGAAAATCCGTTCTATCTTGGGAGACTATATTCATCAACCTCGGAGCACATTGAGGGAATAAATTGTCTTAAGGACACTGTGAGATTCACAGGGCTCGGATTATTTCTTTTATTCTTGTTTAATTTCTACAAATTCAAGTAAGTGTTTCATTTCTGTTATTCTGTTTTAATTCTGTAATTATATTATATTCATAATTCTGTACCATTGTTATTTATAAATAGTAGACATAACATGCGTAAGAGACAATTTTGACTATAGAAGGATCCTAAAAGAGATGATAGAGTATCATACCGAAATGGAGTATGATCACAACTCATTGTCTGATCGCCAGTTAACGTCCCGTCTTCTAGAGATCTTGAGGAGGCAGCGTTTTCTACTTGTTTTAGATGATGTATGGACCGAGAGTTACAGTGACTGGGAGATGATTAAAAGTGTCTTAAATCATGGGGGAGAGGGGTGCAGGGTTTTGGTGACTAGCCGGACCACTAGGGTCTCCGATGTAATGGGCACACAGCCCCCCTATCAGTTGGACAATTTGCCTGAAGAACAATGCTGGTTCCTGTTTGAAAAAATTGTGTTCAAACAACGTAATGTAACAAGCAGGTTACGAGGAGATTTGGAGGATGTAGGAAGGGAAATTGTCAGAAAATGCAACGGTCTGCCTCTGGCCATAAAAGCAATGGGAGGTATCTTGCGTGGTAACAACGATGTGAGCAAGTGGCGGAAAATTGCAAAAAATGATATCTGGAAAGCAGAGCATGACAGTGCCACCACAGGAAAGGCAACAGTTTTGCCTGCCTTGAAGTTGAGTTATGACCATCTTCCTTCGTACCTGAAGCCGTGTTTTGCTTACTGTTACATATTTCCCAAAGCCTTTGTGTTCCATAAGATGGAGCTGGTGAGGTACTGGAAAGCGACATCTTTGATTCAATCTCGAGTGGGATGCACAGATGATGAGATTGGAAGTGACTACTTTGACAATTTGTTAACGAGGTCATTCTTTCAGGTTATGACGGTTGACAATGCGGTGACGTATAGGATGCATGATCTTATTCATGACTTGGCGCAATCCGTTTCAAGTCCCCATTGCTTTCAAGTCAAGGATAAAGAGTCATGCAGCCACATCTCTGAAAAATCACGCCATGTATCTCTGCTTTGCCAAGATGCTGACCAGCCAGTTCGTGACGTAATTGATAGATCCAAGAAGTTGCGGACACTTGTGTCACCAACTGAGTATTTAAAAGACTGGGGTAATGTGCTCGACAAGTTGTTCCACACTTCAAAATACATAAGAGTCTTGGATTTGAGTTCAAGCACACTGCTGGAGCTGCCCAAATCAATTGGAAAGTTGAAGTTGCTACGCTACCTTGACCTCTCCAAAACTGAAATCAGAAAGCTTCCAGACTCAATATGCAGCCTCTACAACTTGCAAACACTGAAGCTGTTGGGGTGCCGCTGGCTTTTCAAATTGCCTAATGACCTCGGGAAATTGGTTAACTTACAGCATCTCGAGCTAGACGATATGTTCTGGTACAAGTCGTACATGCTGCCACCCAAAATGGGGAACCTAAACGGTCTACAGAATCTGCATGCCTTTCCGGTCAGCCGGGAGAAAGGGCACGGAATTGATGAACTGCGGGACATGATGTCGCTGACAGGGACATTGCGTATTCTGAAGCTTGAGAATGCAACAAATACAGGGGATGCAAAGTTGAAAGACAAAATAGGGCTTAAGAAGGTGGCGTATGAATGGAGCAGTAATAGAGATGGCGATCCACAAGACGAATCAGCTGATGAACGGATACTTGAAGACCTCGAACCAAACTCAGACCTTGAAGAGCTCGATGTTTTGTGGTACAGGGGTACCCGATTTCCATCTTGGTTGCGAGATGGACAAGTCATGAATCTTGTTAGGGTTACTTTAAACCATTGCTTGAAATGCAGAGTCCTCTCTCTTTCCAACCTACGAAAGCTTCGAGAGCTCAACATCAAAGGTTTGCTGGAGTTGGAGGAGTTGGAGGAGTGGAAGGAGACAGATTACAATTCTCTCTACAGACTAACCCTTAGCAAATGCCCCAAGCTAAGGGAGCTTCCCAACTGTTTCTTAAACCTAGCAGTATCGAAGATAAAAAATTGCAGCTCGCTGAACGTTCTTCCTTTGACACCGTCTCTGAAGTTTCTAAAACTTATTGACAATCGTTCTCTGCAAAATTGGAATGAAGCAATATTGCAGTTGTCTTTCCTCAATGATCAAGGGGAACGTCAAGTCCAAGTGACACCTTCATTCATCAAAGTTTTGGAATTGGAAATCAAGAACTGCCCCATGTTGCCTGCACTGCCGAAATATTTAGCTCCACAGAAACTAGAGATTAGTGGGTGTCCACTAGTGTCCACCCTCCCAACCCCACAGTTGTCCATGCGCCTTCAGCATCTAGCAATTGATGCATGTCGTGATGGAACATTAGTGAGGGAAATTCCTGATACCAATTCGATGTACTCCTTGGTCATTTCCAACATCTCAAGCCTCACGTCTCTTCCTCGGTGTCCGCGTCTCCCTGGGCTTAAGGCACTGCACATTCATCAATGCAAAGATCTTTTGTCATTGACTGATGGAGATGAAGAAGAAAAAGAAGAAGCACCCTTCCAAGCATTGAACTCTCTCAAGCTACTTTCGATCTGGGGCTGCCCCAAGCTTCTGACTTTGCCAAAAAAAGGGTTACCTACATCGCTAGAGTGTTTGAGTATTGGCTCGTGCAGCAGTCTCAAGTTCCTGGGCCCCAATGAAATGCTGAAAAGCCTAACTGCCCTCAAGGATCTACACATTGAGAACTGTCCCGCACTCCAGTCTTTACCTGGGGAAGGGCTTCCAACCTCTTTGAAACACCTGCATATCGAAGGATGCCCTCTACTGACAGAGCAATGCCGAAAGGACACGGGCCAATATTGGGGAAAGATCATGCACATTCCTGACCTGGAGCTTGATTCACCAAAGAAAGAACACACTTCTTCAGCATCTTGGTATCATGGTCTTACTCGCAATAAAGGTTGGTATCTAATCTTTTAATAATGACTCATCTTTCCACAATTTGTTTTGCTTTTACCATAGTGTGATCTCACACCATTGAAAATTACAACAGCACATAGTATATCAAGAGAGCATTTCTTTTTTCGATTCTATTAAAGTACGGCATGTTGAGAATATATAATCACATCAGATTTACAAGTCTTGCGCCTCTGTATAAAAGGGTTATTATAGCAACACATACGCCAAAACACATGATAATAACTCCACGTGTGGTTGAGTCACCGTGAGGAGCACGTGGTGAAAATAAAATTCCATATAAGAAATTCTTTGCCTTGTAAGACCCTAAGGGCTCGTTTGATTCGAGGTTTGGAAAAGGTATGGGAATACTTGATTCCAGGAATTATAAGTTCCTGGAATCTTGAATTCCTTTCCACTGTTTGGTTCCAATAGGAATTTTTTTTCCCGGTATCTAAATTACTTTCCCATATTAGGAATAAATATCATTTAACTAAAATACTCTTCTACTTGATTTGAGTGCGTGCGCGTGTGCGTGTGCGTGCCCGTGATTGTGTGTGTGTAAGTGTATGTGTGTGAGAGAGAGAGTATGTGTGTGTATGTGCATTTGTATGTCTTAGAGAGAGTGTGTGTGTGTGTAAGAGAGAGAGAGAGAGAGAGAGTGTGTATGTGTGTGTGTGAGAGATAGATACATAGTGTGTGTGTGAGTGAGAGTGTGTGTGTGTGTGAGAGAGAGAGAGAGAGAGAGAGTGTATGTGTGAGAGTTTATGTGAGATGACATTTTTATTTCAGCACAAAAGTAAGCTAGAATGTTTTGGAATATAGGATTCCCCCATTTTAGAGGGGGGAGAATTACAATTTTGTGGGAATTTCTATATTCTAGAAATTCTAAGTACCCCAAAATTTCCAACCAAACAGTGTAATTATTGACGAGGGGAATTCTAAACTTCAGGAATCTTAAATTCCCTTTCCAAACCTCGAACCAAATGCGCCCTAAAGTCTTTCCACCCGTTGTCGATTTTGGATGGGATGCTTCAATTTTTATATGACATCAAATGAGTCAATTTATCCTCATATTAGGTCCTATTTGCCACATATGCTCCATATCGCCTCTTTAATTTATCCATTTTTTTTCTCACTCATGCTACATGTGAGTGACGTGTCTATAGAAAATTTAACTTCACTACTTTTCCAGGTTGACAAAATTCAAAGAACGTTCCCTGAGAACCTTTGCTTCAGCAAAACAGCATGCGCTTTGCAATATGGTAATTTCAGCTTTTCGTAAAACACATTAACTTTCTTTCAGAATTCAAGTCAGAGATACAACATGTGATGTTGATGGAAATAACATTAATCAACGTGTTTAAAAGAGAATCTTATTCAACCTTTGGAAATATGAGAATAACAGTTGTAGATGGTCTTGTAGGGTTCTGAAGCTTAATACTGGTTGAAAAGGTCATCGTTCAACTGCCATGTTGATGTCAATTGTGATACTATAAATGCACTCAGCACGGATACCTGTGGTGGCATGTGCTTCATCAACAACTATGGCAAGTAAAAATACCGGTTCAATATTATGATCTCCATGAAGCCATTAGGAAGACAATTTTTTTGTATATTTTTCCCCCTTTGGTAACTTATATTTGTAATATCTGTTTTGGTAAAGAGTTGTAATGTCTGTTGTGTGTTTTCAATAAACCCAGGATAATAAAAATTGTTTGCAGTCATTGTATATTCATAGAAGTGTGACATTGGCAATTCTGTATATAATCCATTTTGTCACCTGATTTTAAACTTTGAAAAAAAAAAGTCCATCGGGTCTTCAGTAGTGGTTGCATGGTTATTTGTGATAAATGGTTACATGTTCACCGTTTAAAGTAACTATAAACCATAAAAAATGGATGATTAATCGGGCAAAGACATGTTTGTAATTTACAATTCAAGAATTTTTTGTGATTTTGTTTTTGTGGTTTTTGAATAATTTTGGGTTCCTTTAAGATTTTATTTTTCAAATTTGTTCCCAAATACGTTGGTTTATATTAAAGAACTCTAGTCGAACAGTTTTTTTTTTTAATTTCATTTCCAGTTAGAAGGAAAGTGAAGAAGAAGAAAATAAATGATCTGTACATTTGTTGGGGGTGCCAAATTATCAAGAGTCCTTCTTATTGGAGTTAGAAGTCGGTTGGTCATTGGAGGTTATGTCTAAATCTTTTATTAAGTAGGGGGTATCTCAAACATATCATATATTACACTTCCAAAAATTACACAAGCCTATGTAGTGCAAGACGTTTTTTAACAGATTGAAGCACCATAGAGCCTAGACCTTTGTTAGGTGTTCAGGCTCTTGACTTTAGACAGCACAAGGATAGCCGTGTAATATAAATTTGACCGTTGACAATTCATAAGTATTTTATTCCTTCTTATACTCTCTCAATTCTCACTAATTCTGTTGCAACCAATCTAAAATAGACTGAACATGAGACGCTGATGCATGTGGTGGTTAGATAAGGATAAAGGGAGGAAGATTTGTTTTTTTGGTTGGGGTTTGCGTTTGAAAAACAGGTTGTTAGATCAAACAATGAGGTCTGAATACAAGAGGTACCGGCTGCCAATTATATGGATTTTTCAGCTTACAGCATTGTCCCATTGACAGGAAATTTGTCCATGTTTCACCCCTGGCATCGTATTATTGATCTTGGATTTTTCCCTAATGTCGCCTATTCAATGCAACAATGATATATCAAATTTTAAATACTTGGTGGTTCAGTGTGGTGTTTTGATATGAGCTGCTGAATGTTTTTTTCTTCCTTTTTTGTGTTTTGTTTACATATCTCTCAATTATAGTGTTAATTACATATTGACGCAACAAATTTTTACGAATTTTCACCTTTTTTCTTCTTCTCATTTTCAATGCTATACTTTCATTTTGTTGCCAATTACTTAACACTGTTAAAAGGAACCCTGTCAGACCGCTGGTGTGGCATTTAATTGTACTAAAACTAAGAAAAATAACATCATCAATCTCTTCTCTATCTATCCTGCAATTTCTGGTGGTGAGGTTGTGATTTCAGGTGGTGTCGTGCACCGGGTAACGATTTAAGGTAGTGGTGTGCTATTGATAGAATTTGACAAAGAATAGAAGAAAGAAGTAGAGTTTGAATTTTAGAGAGAAGCTAGACTGATTTCATTTCAATTGATATCTGAATACAAGTACACACAACTATTTATAGATACTAACTCTGTTTCAGTTAGCTAGTAACTAGCTGGCAAAACTGTTGTAACTAACCTCACCATTCTAACTAATTGATACAATTACATTGTTGACCTTGTTCAGAATTACTATAATAACCCTGTTCTAATACAACCCCTCAAACCTAGCTAGGGAGTCCTAGTCTAAGGTTTGAACAATGTTTGTGAAACAAAGCAGTAGACAATCCTTTGGTAAGAACATCTGCAGTTTGATCTTCTGTAGAAATGTACTGAACATTGAAGTCTTTTCTTTGAACTCTTTCTCTAACAAAGTGGAAGTCTATGTCAAGGTGCTTAATTCTGGAATGGAACACTGGATTGGAGCTAAGAGCTAACGCTCCAAGATTGTCACAGTGAAGTAATGGAGGTTCTAGTAGAAACATTTGCAAGTCTTCAAGGATATTTCTGACCCAAATTACATCTGCTGCAGCATTTGCTAAAGCTCTATATTCAGCTTCACAAGAACTTCTAGCTACTGAACTTTGCTTCTTTGATTGCCAAGAAATAGGATTATTCCCCAAGAATACAACATAGCCTGAAGTTGATCTTCTTCCATTTGGATTTTGCTCCCCAATCAGCATCACTATAGGCTTGAATATCAAGAGGACCTTTTGTGTAATGCAACCCCGTCGTAGTAGTTCCTTTCACATACCTCAATATTCTCTTCACAAGATTTAAATGTTGATCTGTAGGCTCAGTTAAAAATTGACAAGCTATGTTTACTGCATATGCAATATCTGGCCTAGTAAAGGTCAAATATTGTAATGCTCCCACAATACTCCTGTAAAGAGAAGGCTCTCTTAGCACAATACCATCATTCTTCATTACATAGTGGTTAGGTCTACAAGGAGTAGTGCATGAGGAACAAGTTTCCATAGCTGCTTTAGTAAGAAAATCCTTAGCATATTTTTCCTGACTAATAAACAAGCTTCCATCAGTATTGTAAGTAATTTGTAATCCCAGAAAGTAAGTCAGCTTCCCCATATCTTTTATCTCAAATACTGAACTTAGGTTGTCTATATCTTGTAATTGCAACCAAGCTTCATTAGAAGTTTGACTCCCAAGAATATACTCCATGACATCAACATGTAAAGTAGCCATCAAAATTCCCATTAAAGCAGTATCTTCTTGGATCCAAGAAGTATAAGCAGGATTAACATCTCTAGAAATTCCTTCTTCAGTCACCAAATACTTTGATGGACATGGAGAAGATCCATCAAAGTGACCAAACAATCCAAATCCTTTCAACACAGATTCTATTTGAAATTTCCATTTACTATAGGTTTCTTCTTCTAATCGAACAGTTAACATGCCTAGAAGGCCTTCAATTTTTATTGATCCCATTATTTCTTCAACAATGCTTAGTGCTTTGAACAATTACTGAGAACATAATGATTACTTTGTGTTTGATTACAACTCACTTGCTTCGTGCTTTATAACTCACTTGCTTCGTGCTTTGGTGATCCAGAAATTTCTGTAACCATATTTCCATCAGATCGCAAGAGCCCTAGAAAGGATTCTATCAACACACAAATTGATTGAATATACACAGCGGAAGATTAAACCAGAATCAAGAATATTTGTTTTATCACAGCTCTGATACCATGATAGAATTTGACAAAGAATAGAAGAAAGAAGTAGAGTTTGAATTTTAGAGAGAAGCTAGACTGATTTCATTTCAATTGATATCTGAATACAAGTACACACAACTATTTATAGATACTAACTCTGTTTCAGTTAGCTAGTAACTAGCTGACAAAACTGTTGTAACTAACCTCACCATTCTAACTAATTGATACAATTACATTGTTGACCTTGTTCAGAATTACTATAATAACCCTGTTCTAATAGCTATTTCAGGTGGGGTGATGCAATTTCAGGTGGTGACGGTTCTATTTAGATGTTGTCGGAGCAATTTTAGGTTTGTGGCTGAGTCTGGTGGTTACAATTTTAGGTGGTTGTAATTTTCAGGCCGGAGTGTGAATTTAGGGGTGTGGTGGTTACTGGTGGTTACATATTGGGGTGGTTACAACTTTAAAAGGTGGGAATGCAAATTTTTATATGGCAAAGTACTCTTAGGTCTCTCGCAAACAAATTTTAAATATTAAAGAAATATTGACAAATTTTAAACACTTAGGTCTACTAATACTCTTCATGTAGAAGTTCACGCTAGTGGCATAACAAGTGGACCTAATAGTTAATTGTTCTTAAATGTTTAAAAATTGTCAACAAGTGACCTAATTGTAAATTGCCTATTTTTATATGACATCAAACCTAATCCTTTAATAAAGACTCATCTTTCCATAATTTGTTTTGTTTTTACCATAGTGTGATCCCACACCATTGAAAATTACAACAACACATAGTATATCAAGAGAGCAATTCTTTTTTTGATTCTTTTAAAGTACGGCATGTTGAGAAAATAAAATCACATTAGATTTATAAGTCTCGCGCCTATGTTTAAAAGGGTTAATATAGCAACACATACGCCAAAAAACATGATATAACACCACGTTTGTGGTTAGTCATTGTGAGGAACATGTGGCGAAAATAAAATTTAGATTATGTACTTTTAGGACTTAAAATAATATTGATTATGAATATAGGACAACAAATTTTTGTTTCTATTTTTAGCCCTTATTTTCAAATTAAGGGGACATGTGGCATGCTAGGATTGGTTGACATTTTATGATTATGAGTCCGCGCCAACGGCTTTATTAAAAAATAAGGACTAAAACTATAAATAAAATATTTATTGTCTTATTGCTAAAATACATTAAAATATGTCCTAAATTTACCAAGCGACAATAAAATTCCATATAAGAAATTCTGCGTCTTGTAAGATCCTAAAGTCTTTCCACCCGTTGTTGATTTTGGGTGTTATGCTTCAGTTTTTATGACATCAAACCAGTCAATTTATCCCCCAATTAGGTCCAATTTACCACAAAACAGCATTCGCTTTGCAATATGGTAATTTCAGCTTTTCGTTAAACTCATAACTTTCTTTCAGAATTCAAGTCAGAGGTACGAAATGTGATGTTGATGGAAATAACATTAATCAACGTGTTTAAAAGAGAATCTTATTCAACCTTTGGAAATATGAGAATAACACTTGTAGATGGTCTTGTAGGGATATGAAGCTTAATACTTAGTTGAAAAGGGTCACCATGCAACTGCCATGTTGATGTCCATTGTGATACTATAAATGCAATTAGCAGGGATAAATGTGGTGGCATATGCTTCATCAACAATTTGTTATCCAAAATGATTATCTAATTATATTATACTCCTGATCGATATAAACAAAACAAACTGATATTATTATAAGCGGAAATTAAAACTTACAAACTATTATGCCGGAATGTCATCGGAGTATCACACAAGTTGAAAGAGAAAACTTAAGAGAGAGAGAGAGTGTGTAAGAGATGATTCTGGATGTTCCAATTTATACAATTAAAAAAGGGTTGTTGCCGTGATGGCTTTGGAGGCGTTAAATCCCAAGTAAATTGTTAACCGCTCGGTGTTAGAAGCTATTTCTAATTCGGTTTATTATATTTCATTAAATATAGATATTTTGTTGAAAATATTTTCCTTGTTTCGGATCGTGAGGTTTATTACTATTCTAAATATTAACATTTGTATTATGAAATTAAACACCATAGATACCCAAAATACACATGGGTTAATTAAGAACTCATCATTAATTGAATTTGATGTTCAAAAGGATTTGAACATGCACTACACCAAATCTGTCCATTTGTCAAGGTCATTGACCTTGACAAATCCGCCTTGTCAAGGTCAATGACCGTGACATTTCGAGGCGAGACAACTTTTTTTGTCACGGTCGTGTCACGGTCATTGACCTTGACACAAAACTCGCGTTTTGTGTCACGGTCGTGTCACGGTCATTGACCTTGACACGTTTGTCACGGTTTATAACCGTGACAAAGCCGTGACCCTTAGTAAAAAAATTGTCACGGTCATAGACCGTGACAAGTCCGTGACAAATGTTGTCACGGACTTGTCACGGTCAATGACCGTGACAATTCTGGGCAGAATTAAAAAAAAACTGCTGGGCAGTATGGCCACTGCCCAGCAGTATATTTGTACCTGTTATAGCAACGTTGTACCTGTTCCAAACATCATATATCCGAACAAACTAAAGATAATGCAAATTGTTTTGTGAAGAATCCTAATACTAACCAGAATTGGTTGAAAACTCGAAACAGCTTATGATAACTATACACTAAGAAGACGTTTAAATGAAAAGTATGTCATCCATGTGGGACACCCTTGTGTTCGTTATGGATGTCTTTTCATGGTACATTTGGTTTCTAGGAAATTGACTTTAGAATCTAAAGTTTAAAATTTAATAAACATTACTTCGGCCCCCATTTAGCTGTTCGTCCGTTAAGCAAAAAAGTTTGTCACTCCATACATACCCCCCCATGAAAAACTTCCAAAATAAAAAATCAAAACGGAACCCGACCCAGAAAATTGAGTTGAATATCTCCATCCGCAAATGAAACTAGCCACTGTCGGTGTTATTGAGCCACAACATCAACCCCAATGGTCGTTTCTGGCCAGGCTCAACATTTGGTTATGGATATATAGTGCACATCGGTAAAAGCTCAAATCAGGCGTCAAAGAAGAGGGTGAAGAATGATAGACCTGATTAGTGATTCCAGATGTAAATAAAGAATGTTCAGCGATGAAGACAAAGTAACGATATACTACAAGTTGAAAAAGCCCCTCCCGTTCAATGTGTCACTGCTGCAGGCAAATTACATAATAAAAAATTAATATAATAGATTTTTTACAAGCAAAACAATTATGGTGATTTGAGGTTTTACCGCAACTAATTCTTTGATGTTAAATTTAGCCTCTAACAATTTCATTTCTTGAGGTTCCCTCGAGATGACTTTCAGTGACACAAAAAGTGTTACAGGATATTTTTTGCATCACTAAAAGTCACTCTGGGGTTTAAGCCTTAAGAAATGAAACTGTTGAGGGGGCAAATTCAATATCAAATAATAATGAGCTCCAAAGCCCAAGTGACCCATAAAATTAATAATAGACAATTTAAAAAAAAAAACTAAACATGAGATAGAAAATGTCAATTTAGCAGTAGATATAAACACATTGAAAGTTTATCATAGGCGCGATTCGTGATTGTAAGTGTACCAATACAGGAGTCATCTGAGGATCTTTAGTTCTTCAACATAAGGAATTGATAAGGGGTAAAAGATGAAAAATATTCTCCCATCAACAATGACACTAACCTAGCCAATTTCATGACACAATTAATAACCTATCTTGGCCGGTAAGAGATTTATTTCAATTTATGGAACCTAGCCTCACTAGAACAATTACTAAAAAAATATATTTAAATTATTGACTGGGTTCTGAAAGAAATAATAATATTTTAAACGATTCAAAACATATAAAAATAACAAATTCAGAAATAATAAAAGTTAATCTAGGAATAAATAATCAGAGCCAATGAATCAGAAAGAAAGATTATTTACTGCTGATTGGAGCCGTTTCTTGAGCATTCAAATTAGGACCATCTGCCCTATGACTGGTTTCTAAAATAAGTAATGATATTTTAAATTATTCAAAACACATAAAGATAACAAATTCAGAAATAATGAAGATTCCTACTAGGAGGCTAAACAAAATCCAGGGATATAATAACCGAGCTAATGGATCGGAAAGAGATATTACTTACTCTCGACTGGAGCCATTTCTTGAGCACTCGTATTCGTACCATCAGCTCCATGACTGATTTCTAAAAGAAAAAATCATATATACATGCAAAATGAGACAAAAAATACATCAATACAGTCTAGGTCTAATCATAAAAAATGCATAAAGATAGGAATGGTTGGGAGGGTTATAATAATAAATGCAAACTAGTTCTAAATCATCCTTTTATCTTTTATAATTGTGTTTTAAGGAGTGATAAACAATGTGGAAACACATGAAGGATGATGGGAATTAAAGTTTCTTATGTTATTGGTTCGCTAAACACAATCCTATAATTTTAGAATAAATTCCATGTGTGTATTATTTTTAGGGCTTTAATCAATGGATTCATTTAAGACATGATGTGGTAGATGTCTTGTAAAAATCTAGAGATAGGGAAAACGTTTTATATTGGTTCAATAATGTGAAGCACAAAATTTTCGAAATGGTCTACACACCTAAATTGAATCTCAATCCTCCACCCCACCCCCTCCCCCACCACACACCACCACACACACACACACACACACCCCACCCACACCACCCAACCCCCTACCCCCCTCCCCCACCCCCTCCCCCCTCCCCCACCCCACCCCCTGCCCCCTCCACCACCCCCTCCCCCACCACACACCACCACACACACACACACACCCCACCCTACCCCACCCCCTGCCCCCTCCACCACCCCCTCCCCCTCCCCCTCCCCCAAAACACACCACCACACACACACACACCGCACCTCACCCCACCCCACCCCCTGCCCCCTCCACCACCCCCTCCCCCACCACACCCACCCCACCCAACCCCCTATCCCCCTCCCCCACCCCCTCCCCCTACCCCACCCCACCCCCTGCCCCCTCCACCACCCCCTCCCCCACCACACACCACCACACACACACACACACCCCACCCTACCCCACCCCCTGCCCCCTCCACCACCCCCTCCCCCAAAACACACCACCACACACACACACACCGCACCCCACCCCACCCCACCCCCTCCACCACCCCCTCCCCCACCCTGCCCCACCCTGCCCCACCCCTTGCCCCCCTCCACCACGCCCTCCCCCACCCTGCCCCATCCCGCCCCACCCCCCACACACGCACACACATACACACATATATATATACACATACATACATAAATATACACACAAATATATATATATAAATGGAAGAGAGAGAGAGAGAGAGAGAGAGAGAGAGAGCAGCGTCGAGTCGAGAGAGAGAGAGAGAGAGAGAGAGAGAGGGAGGGAACGGTGGGAGGGAAAAAAGAAGGGGGAAAGGGTTTTTGCTGGAAAAGTTGTCACGGTCGTGTCAAGGTCATTGACCTTGACAAGAATTGTCACGGTCTTGTCAAGGTCAATGACCGTGACAAGGTCAATGACCGTGACATAAAACGCGTGTTTTTTTGTCACGGTCAATGACCTTGACAAGGCTGGCCGGCTGAAAGGTGACAATTTGCCCATTTTGGTGTAGTGATGTGGACCATTCCTAAAGTTCAACTAAAAAAACTATTTACAACACCAACTGGTATAATTTTCGTAGCAAATACGCTATAAAAACGATGGAACAGATAATAAGTCTGGATGAGCAAGATAAATAAATCGAGCTCTATAAACTTGAAGATCTAAAAGATCACATAAAGGATAAGAATTATCATTTCATCCATATAGGTTTAATACAAATTGCATTTAAACCTTTAACTATTTCTGGCATGAATGCTTGTCTTCAAGCTACACTACGAGATGACGGATGTACTAATTTTAGACAATCTTTAATGGGAACAATTGAAACTAGACTTTGTAATGGACCAGTTTATTTTGATGTTTTCCCCAACCTTACTTTGTCTTTATCTGCTATGCATATTTGTAAGGCTCTAAATCTTAGAGTCCAACCAAAAGGTTATAATTATCTTCCTGGATCGAAAACTATTAGGATTATTTATAGAATTTACTATAAAGTCATGAATACTATGGTACCCAAAATCAAATAATTTAGTCCGTGTGGAAAAATTGTGTTAATCGACACACATCTAATAGATTCTAATGTTGACACACCTAAAAATATTAGTTGGGAAATAATTGATTTTTCAGAAACTTGGGCAATAAAAAATTCCTTTCCTCCGCAACCTTGTCAAAATGAGAAAATATGAGACATAATTGAAGATAAAGATGGAGATGTTGTTCTAAATTTTAGGAAATTCAATAGGAATCAATCCTCTAGAAATCATAAAGCTCCTTTTGTGACTTATCCTCCATCCACTTCGCGAAATTTTGTTTATGAAGAAAATATTTCAAAAGATAATTTATATCGAGATGATATAAATCTCCAAGGTATTTATACTAATGAAAGTCAAATACCACATGGAATATATGAGAAAAATATTTCTCAGTGTAGAGAATCTCCTATGCCTTTTGAAATGAATGTAAAGCTTTAAAAATAATTTAATGTCTTTTACCATCAATAAAGAAGAAATAAATAAAGATTTTTATCAATCAGGTTAAGCTAAATTTTGTGCTTGGTATTTTGTTAAATATAGCAAGACTGAATTAGCCAATTATAAAAATGAATTTTATAAGTGGATTCAAGATAATCAACAAATTACCTCTTTTATTGTTTGGCTCCAAATGTTTTCCAAAGATAGACATATTTTTGTCCTTGAAACTAAGGAAAAACATAATAGGAGTTGGAATACTTCTAAGAACCTAACTATATCTTATGTTCATCCACCCACTGAACAAGCTTTGTCTCTAGATGTTGGTAACTCCAGCTAATCTTGTTATTCTAAATTAGAAGCTAATGCATTTCTAAATTTAGAACCAGGACATAGGCCGTTGGCTCAGACTGCTGATCTAAACCCTTTATATAAACAAGGTAATTATACCAACCTTATCCTAAATACAATAGGAACACAGCTCAATAGAATTGAGCAATATACTAAGAATTTGATCAGTAAAAGACCTCTTCAGGATAAAAGAGATGAAAAGCTTGACCAACTTTTAATTCCTCCTCCTATGGATATTAAAGGATTTAAAATGAGTCATAAAAATGAAGAATTCATTTCCCAATTAAAAGAGATTGAGAAAAATCTCAAAGGATTAAGGTTAAATACTTTATCCCATTATGATTCTGAAACATAATCATTGATCTCTCTGGAAGAAATTCATAATTTTGAATCTTCTTTCAAAATTGACAAAGATCAAATTAATAAAATTAATTATTCTAATAAGAATACCACATGATATGTTGGACCAGTAAGAAATTACTATCCAAGACCTAGTCCTCAGGATCTTCTTTTTGAAGAATCCTTCTTTGATACCAAAACTACCTTTCATGGTAAGGTTATTTATGACTGGAACATTAATGGTAAATCTAAATGTCAAATTTATGAGCTTTTACACAGGATGTCTATGTACTCCACTGCGTGTAAACAAAATTTTCTTTATTAAAGAAATCTTTTGGTATTTTAAGGACTACTTCACAAGGAAAAATACCATTTTCCCTTATCTTTAGTCTTCAAAACATACACTCATCATATTTTTCGCACTTATTAACAACTTGGAGCAGGGCCTTCTTTTCGCACTATTACGGATATGAAAATAATGGAAAAAATTGGATTCAGTTGTCAACTGTCCCTATCGAAAATAGGATTGACTACGGATTCGAATAATAGCACACTTTAAGGGCTGAAATTTCTATTTTCTTTATTTAATGCTAAAACTCATTAAAACCTTCACTAAACTTATTTATATGCTCATCATCAAAATATTACAATTTAATATACATGAAAATGGGGATTTTAAGTCCAAAAATTCGAATAATGAGTCTAACACATGATTTATTCAAGAAATTTCATAATACTTACAGAAACTTGCTTTTCAAGATTAAAAGATATTTTTGTTCTTCAAACTTGAATAAATGTGTAATTTCACAAAATTCCATTTTTTCAAGAAAACTTCAAGACTTTGTTCACAAAATATCTCAACAAGATAAATATCATTTTAAAACATTTTATTTTATAAAATGTTTAGCACTGAGTTTTCTTGAAAATATATCATTTTCTCAACACTTTGAAACCATTTGTAAAATCATTTTACATAAATCAAGACGAAATAACCTTCTACAACATGCATGAATTCTACTCTTAAAACTCTATATACAAGATCAAATACTAGGGAAATAGAGTTCTCAAACTTAAAGAGTTGAGTTTTCCACCTTATTGAAGCTCCAAAAAATGGATGTATGAATGTAGAAGAAGATGGCAACCTCCCACCTCCTAAGGTGACTTTAAAGAGGTTGCCTAGCTCCGCCAAGCTTGCTCTTTGAAAGCTCCATGAAAACCCCCTTCAAACTCCATAATTTCTTCTTCCTTCATTCTCCAAACCCCCCCTAACAACATCTCCACAAATGTATATATTTCCTAATAAATGGTGTAGATGGGTTTTATAAGCTTAAATATGGTGGAACAAGGTTTAAGTACGGTGGTTTAGGGATGAGGAGTGGTAGTACTGAGGTGGTGGAATGTGGTTGTGTGGTGGTGAGGGTCCAAGAGCTAGAAAGAGAGAGAAATGCCCTGGAATAGGCCAAAACATCACTTAAATACCCCCAAAACCTTAGGGGTTAAATTCCAGAAATGCCCAAAAGCTTAATCCCGAGTTGCTGTGTGGGAGTGTGAGCTGTTTCAAATCCAATGGTCTAAATTGTGACGACATTTTCTCATTCGAACGAGATTTGGATCTCGTTCGAACGAACTTCGAACGAGATTCTCACGAGGGTAAGTTCTCTAAACATGTGAATGTCGTTCGAAGGTCGTTTAAGTTTCGTTCGAATGGCCCATGATCTCGTTCGAATGACCCTAATTTCTTTCAAAATAAATATAAGGCCATTTTATATCCAATTAATTGCACCAAGGCCATGATATTACTCAAATTTGACCCATAATTCATCTTACATGATCTAAAGCCCAATTGAGTCACATTAAGCCACCAAATTACACGGGTATGGTGAAAATCACGGGGGTGAGTGATACACAGAGAGTTCTGCACCGTTGGTTCAAAAGATACTTGCAATTTGGAGTGCTACTATAACAAGTGAGATTATTGTATCCCGGGAGACGA
The DNA here is from genome assembly GCA_949130495.1 of Sambucus nigra. Classification (NCBI taxonomy): domain Eukaryota; kingdom Viridiplantae; phylum Streptophyta; class Magnoliopsida; order Dipsacales; family Adoxaceae; genus Sambucus; species Sambucus nigra. Next base: position 238,967,704 of record OX422221.1, on the reverse strand, counting down.
TTGCCATTGAGTTCGTCGAACACCAACGCGACTGCGAGACACATTTCGTCTTAAGGATAGAGTGTCCAACACTTGCCTCAATCATATATTTTGCATTTATTCCCACACTGAGTTTATATGTTAATTTAAGATTACTATTTCTGCATTACTTAATGTTTATACTTTCTGTAATATAATTAGATAATCAGTTTGGATACAGCCGGGGAAGGGGAACCCAAGCAACGGCAGCTGCTTCTTCTCAATCGAGTAGAGCCGAACCAAAAGTTATGGTATCTTATGGACCCCGGAACGGGAACCGTAGGCGGATAGGCCCATCAGTAGGAGCATAAAAAGCCCGCCCTATTTGCAGTATCCGGATCAGAGGCAATGGAACCAATAAGCTAAGACCTTGATTGCTGTGTCTATCCATCCAGAAAGGAACTCCCCACGTTCTCCCACTTCTTCTGTCACGGAACCATGAACTCTCATTCAGAAAGATGTATATCATACAGCAGTGAGCCCTTTTGTTGCACAACCTCGATCGACCGGCCCTTTAGAGATAGGGGAGGGGAATCCCATTGATCGAATCCAGGGCCGCCAACAATCTTAAGATAATTTTTGTTTTCTGTTATAAATTTTCAAAATGATTTTTTGTGCTAATTAATTACAGAAATATTTTCATAATAATCTTTGTGTTACAAAATTAATTTTCTGTGTTCCAATTTTTTTTTCACATTATGTACATGTTTTTTGTGAAAGAAATTTTTTATGTACAGTTAGAAAATATAATCTAATAGTTGCATGTTTATAAAATTTCATTATATACATTGCGTGTTATCTCTGTTATTCAGAAAAATAGTTTAGTACTATTTTCTAATAATTATCAACAAGTAGTTATTTAATAAAATTTATGTCATTATATTAATATAATTATCCACTCATATATCTTGTTAAAATACTTATTTATTTTTGTTTAAAACATAAATGACATATATTCTCCATTGCCTGTTGCGGTTGTACCAACTATTGTTAGACATGGTGAAAACCCCAAAAAGTTCAAAGGGACTGATTTCAAATGTTGGGAAACATCAAATATTTTTTTTTATTTAACAACTTTGAACTTGGATAAATTCCTTAATGAAGAGGCACCAACTTTAAAAGAAGGTAAAACTGACAAGAAAGTAATTGTTATAGTGGATGCATGGAAACATGTTGATTCTTAATGCCAAAATTATATCTTCAACAATCTAGAAAACATATTATATAATGTGTATATCCCTCTTAAAACTGCTAAAGAGGTATGGGAGTTTTTAGACAAAAAATACAAAACAGAAGATGTCGGAATGAAGAAATTCATTGTCGGTAGATTCTTGGATTTTAAAATGGTTTATTCAAAGACTGTCATTAATCAAGTGCAAGAGCTCCAACTGATTTATCATGAATTAAAAAAAAATAGAATTGAGTGAGTCGTTCTAAGTGGCTGCAATGATTGAAAAATTTCCACCATCTTGGAAAGACTTCAAAAATTATTTGAAACATAAACGTAAAGAAATGGGGCTTGAGGACTTGATTGTGAGATTAAGGATTGAAGAGGATAATTGGGTATTCAAGAAAAACTGAAAATCCTATGAAATCCAAAGCACATGTTGTGGAAGATTGGCAAAGTAGCAAGAATAAGAAAAGGAAGCGTGTGAACCATGGTGGTCCAAACAAATGGCCTAAAGGTGAAAACTTTAAAAGGTTTGATGAAAAATGCTTTGTGTGTGACAAGTTGGGACATCGTGCTAAATATTGCCGTAATCGAAAAAATCTAGGGAATAAGAAACATGAGTCAGCATAAGCCAATGTTACTGAAGTTGAGAACCTTTTCAGAGCTATTAATGATTTGAGCCTTTCAGCTGTGGTTTCTGAAGTAAACATGGTTGGAAACACTAGGTAATGGTGGGTCGACACTGGGACCACTCATCACATATGTTCTGACAAGAATATGTTTACTTATTACCAACACTCTGATCATGAGGAGTAACTTTTCATGGGAAATTATTCTACTTAGAAGGTTGAAGGAAAAGGAAAAGTTATACTCAAGATGACTTCAAGAAAGGAACTTACTCTCAATGACGTGCTTCATGTCCTAGATATTCGAAAGAACTTGATTTCAGGATCACTGCTTAGTAAGAAGGGATTTAAATTTATTTAAATTTGACAAATTTGTACTCATTAAGATTGGTATATATGTGGGGAAAGGACATTTGAGCGATGGGCTCTTCAAACTCAGTGTAATGACTGTATTGCCTATTAATAATAATAAGAACGTATCTTCTAATTATTTTCTTGATTCTTGTAATACATGGCTTGGTAGATTAGGTCGTGTTAATTATGATACTATTCGTAGATTAATTAATTTAGACTTAATACCAAAAAAATTTATTGACTTAAATCACAGGTGTGAAATGTGTATGGAATCAAAGTTAACTAAAACTCCTTTTAAAACTGTTGAAAGAAGTACAAACCCTCTTGAGTTAATTCATAGTGATATATGTGATTTAAAATTTGTACAAACGAGAGGTGGGAAAAAAGTATTTTATTACTTTTATTGATGATTGCATAAGATATTGTTATCGGCACTTGCTTAGAAGCAATGATGAGGCGGTAAATGTTTTCGAACATTATAAAACTTAAATTGAGAATCAACTTAGCAAAAAGATTAAAGTAGTTAGGAGTGATAAAGGAGTGACTATGATTCCTCTTCTGAACAATTTTTTTCAAAACACGGAATTATTCATCAAACTACCACTCCTTACTCACCTTAATCTAACGGGAATGCGGAAGGCAAAATCGAACACTAAAAGAGATGATGAAATCTATGTTGATAAGTTTGGATTTACCTCAGAATTTGTGGGGGGAAGCTGTAACAACTCGCGTAATTCTGGGGTATTTTAAATTAATTTCAACAATATAGAGGAAAATAATGTTTTTGATTTAATTATTTTTCTTGCTCAAAAATATTGAGATTTATTTTTTGAAGACAAGATTTTCAATCGGTTTCAAAATCGGAGTTAAAACCAATTTTTAAAGATTATTCCTTGGTTTCATTTTTAAGTCGGCAGATTCAAAATTCCTAAGGGATCGATCGATCGACTCCCGAGGATCGATCGATCGACCTCAACTGTTTTCATGTGCAACAAGTTTTTGAAGAGTTTTTTTGGTTTATATTCCTATTCTTTTGCCTTATAAAAAGGGGTCATGGGAGACCTTTTCTAAACCATCTTTTGCCACACAAATATTTAGTAGCCTTTTCATATATTCCTCTCTTTTTATATACACATACTCCCTTTATATTATCATATTCAACCTTAGTTTTTGGAGGTGTTCTTGGGACTATTTTGATGTTGGAGCTTGGAGATGATTTGTGGATCCTTGTGGGATGATTCTTGATGGTTTGATCTGAGTTTCTGAAAAGATTCGTGTTGATTTCTTATGATGGTTACACAATATGCTCTTTAATCTCTCAAGAATTATTCCTTTTGATTTCATGTGATTATTGAACTCATATTTGAATTGCTAAATTAATTTGAAATCTAAAAATTATTATTGGAATCTGATTTTGATTCATGTGATATTATATTTGGTTGAGCATGTTGTCATGAGATTTTAATATGCCACAGAGGTTGGGCACCCGCCAAGATTTCAATTTTCGGCTACTTGATAAAGTATGGGCACGGTATGGTGAGGCCTGGTGACCCGGATAATGTGTTGTTGAGAAATTATATTAATAAAATGCTTGTGAGATTTGCATTGATTTTAATATTCGTACTCGTATTATTACGCTTTATTCACCGCTAATATTTGTTGAGCATCTTTCCTATCATATTGTATACTTCCCCATATTTTTTTTAGTGGCAGGCTAGCGCGGATTTGGGCGCTATGGACTAATTAGAGATTGATTTTTAACTTGGATATATTGGGAAGAATATTAGAGAGTACAAAATGAGAAAATTTGTATTTATTTTGTTGTATAGAGCATTGGCGATTTATTTTATTTCGAGATAGATAGTTGTATTATTTCGAGAGACATTTTTTGTATTTAATTTGAGAATTGAGATTAGTGGATTTTTTTATTTTTATATTGTGGGATTTATTTAGATGCTCTATACCTTGTTGATTATGGATTTGGTTAGTTTTATCGAGTATCGCTCCGCTCTCTCGGGCGGGGTGTTACATAAGCCTTGCTTTCTGCAAACTATCTTCTTAATAAAATGCCTCATAAGAGAACACATAAGACACCATATGAATTGTGAAAAGGTCGAACAACTTCCTGAAAATACCTCAAAGTATGGGGATGTCTTGCAAAGGCAGTGGTTCCTGATCGTAAAAGGATTAAAACAAGACCAGAAACTATTGATTGCACATTCATTGGTTATGCAATTAATAGTAGTGCATATCTATTTCTTGTACATAAATCTGAGAATCCTGATATACATGTAAATACTATTATTGAATCTATAAATGCGTATTTCTTCAAAGATGTATTTCGTAATAATAATAATAATAATAATAATAATAATAATAATAATAATAATAATAATAATAATAATAATAATAATAATAATAATAATAATAATAATAATAATAATAATAATAATAATAATAATAATAATAATAATAATAATAATAAAGTGGTTGATTCAAGTTTTTATAAAAGAACTTACGATACTGCATCTAGTAGTCATCAAGATAATGTAGAAAATGAATTTATTGATTTAGATGATGACCTCGAACCTAGAGGCATAAAAAGGATAAAGACTTCAAAGTCGTTTGGTCCAGATTTTTTAACGTATATGTTAGAATGTGAGCCTAGTTACTTCGTAGAAGCGATGTTAACTCCAGAAGCCCATTTTCTAGAAATAGGCTGTCAGTAGTGAAATTGAATCCATCATGCAAAACCATACGAAGAAATTGGTTGACCTCCCACTAGGAAGTAAACCTCTTGGATGCAAGTGGATATTCAAGAGAAAATTTAAAGTTGATGGATCAATTGTAAATAAAAAGCTATACTTGTAGCTAAATTCTATAAACAAAAGGAATGATTTGATTACTTTGATACTTACTCACCCGTTACAAGAATAGAATCCATTCTAATGTTAATATCTATTGCAACATTACATAATCTTGAGATACATCAAATGGATGAAAAAATACCTTCTTAAATAGCGAAATAAATGAAGAGATATACATGGAACAACCAGAAGGGTTTAAAGTTCCATAAAAATAAAAAAAAAGTTTGTAAACTTGTTAAATCCCTTTATGGACTCAAACAAGCACCTAAACAATGTCATGAGAAACTTTACAATGCAATGATGTCAAATGGATTTAAAATAAATAAGTGTGATAAATGTGTTTATAACATTGTTTGTCTCTATGTAGATGATATTCTTATTATTGGAAATAATAAAGATATCATTAAATCTAGTAAGAAAATCTTGTCCAGTAAATTTGATATGAAAGATATAGGTATTGCTAATGTTATATTAGGAATTACAATCTCTAAAACATCGAAAGGACTTGTCTTATCTCAATCTCATTATACTGAGAAGATACTCAATAAGTTCGATAAAGTAGTGATAGCACTGCTAAAACACCTATTGATCCAAATCTTCATTTATATAAAATACTGAAAATGGTATATCTCAATTGGAATACTCTCGTATCGTAGGCAGTTTGATGTATGTCATAAACTACACTCATCCATATATTTCTTACTCAGTTAGCAAATTGAGTCGGTATAAAAGTAATCTGGGTGAAGACTATTGGAAAGCCATAATAAGGGTTCTTAGATATCTAAGATATACCCTTAATAATGGATTGCAATACACTAAATATCGAGTTATACTTGAAGGATATAGTGATGCTAATTGAATATTTAATTCAAAGGATTCTAAATCCACAAGTGGATACGTATTTACACGTGGTAGTGCTACGGTGTCTTGGAAATCCTCAAAATAGACTTGCATTGCTAGGTCCACTATAGAGTTTGAATTTATAGCTTTTAGATAAATCTATAAAAGAAGCAGAATGGCTTCAAAACTTTATAGAGGATATTCCAATGTGGCCAAAACCCGTGCCTACAATTTGCATACATTGTGATAGTCAATCGATAATTAGCAGAGCACATAGTCATATGTATAATGGTAAGTCTTGACATATACATCGAAAACATAATAACGTTAAACAACTTCTCTTTAATGTAATAATTTTCGCTGATTATATTAAGTCTAAGGACAATATAACGGATCCATTAACCAAAGGGTTGAATAGAGAGCAAGTGTATAATTAATCGAGGGGAATGGGATTAAAGCCTATAAAATAAAGAGTTATCTTGATGGCAACCCCACGTAGATGACAGAAGATCCTAAGATCTATGTTCAATGGGACAATCGAATATTGACTGTCTTTTTTAATAGAGCAATGATGAGTTTCAAATTCATACCTATTTTTATGATAAAACAGTGTTGCCTATAAAGTAAGGATAAGCTTAGCTTTTAATGACTCCTACATTTTTAAAAAATCAAGTGGGGTGTAATAGGATACTCTTAATGTAAAGTCACCTATGTGAGTGTGAAGGGTCCCCTTATATGTGAAATTCGAAAGGCTGAAATTCTCTTAAGCACTCATGAAACCAAGAATTTTTCAAGGCCAAAATGAACACAACCGAAAAAACAAACTTTGTTCGAAAAATTATTGTGTGAAGTTTATTGACTTGATTTACAAAAAACACTGAATAGTTCAAGACATCGTGTTCACTGATCAATATGTAAATCCGATAGTCTCTCGCTAGGGAAGATTCAAGGCCAACATCTCTCTCTCTCGAAAAATGAATTTGTCTATAGATATCTCTTTGTGTCTGCATAGTCCTTGATGTTGATCCATCCAATTTCATTCATGTGGGGGATTATTAGAATTTATGGTATTTTATGGTATTTAATTGAGTTGACAAAATCATATTTTGATCAATTTTAGGGTCAATTTAATATGGGATCCACACGTCTTTCAAGACGGTTCGAAGTGAAAACGCATTCTACTCCGTGAGGAGTATAACATGGTGTACTCACATGAGTAAAATCATAAATTAATGAATGAGAAATTGTAGCTCAAAGTACCCACTTGGAACATGGAAATTTGTTGAAGTATTATGTTAAAAATCTTGTCCCACATAAGATGAATGTGAAAAATGGGTGTAGTATAATATAACTCATTTTGGCATAAAGACTTAGTGCCCTTGGGGTATCCCAAATATTTAAAGGAGGGAGGAATTACATGACCTTGGGTTGACTTCCAAGCCCACATGCGCACGGGCGCCACCACCGCCCACCCGGTCTAGGTTAACTCGACTCGTACTTATGGGCCTTAACTTGTTCAAAGTATAAATTTTTTTGGTTTTGTTTTATATGTTGACAATGGATTGGGTCAGTCCTTAATCACATTTCAAAGATATACATAAAACATATCTTCTGGTCAATCCATTCGGTCCACATACATTTGAGAGTTCTACATTATTGGTTCAAAAGAGACTTGCAATTTGGAGTGCTACTATTGCAAGTGAGATTTTTGTATCCTAAGATACGATTACCACTGAGTCCGTTGAGCAGCAGTGCGGGGCAAATTTCTTTTTAAGGACAGAATGTCCAACACTTGCCTCAATTATATATTCTGTATTTATTCTCACTATGAGTTTAAGTGTTAATTTTAGATTATTGTTTCTGCATTACTTAATGTTTATACTTTGTGTAATATAATTAGATAATCATTTTGGATAGCAAATTATTGATGATGTATATGCCACCATAGTTATCCCTGTTGAGTGCATTTATAGTATCAAAATGGACATCAACATGACAGTTGCATGCTAACCCTTTTCAACCAAGTATTAAGCTTCAGAATCCTATAAGACCATCTACAAGAGGATCGATATAAAAAAACATGCTAATATTATTAAAATCCGAAATTAAAACTTACAAACTATTGTGTCGAAATGTCAAGGGGGTATTACACAAGATGGAAGAGAAAACATTATAGAGAGAGAGAGGGGGAAAGAGAAAGTGTAAGAGATGATTCTGAACATGGATCAGACGTCCTAATTTATACAATAAAAAAGGAATAAATAATTCCAAAGAAAATGACTATTGGGTCCCTTCATAATTGAATATAGCTGAGGTGTTTTTCCGCTTAGCGTCGACTGAGGGCGGCAGTGGGTCCTACAAAAGTAAAGGCAAACGCGTGCTAAGATATTTTATCGATATGCATCAGCATAAAAAAGTATGGGTTCCATGTGGGTCCTGAAGAGTCAGTGCTCCATTATGTCAAATCATCAAGTGGAAAATTTCCACTAACATCCCTAGTGGGAAAAGCTGAGTCCATTGAGGCAAAGAAAGCCGCCATAGTTGGATCTGTGACGAGTTTTGTGTCAAACAATCACCGGTGATATCATCATCCTCTGGGTTCTGTGATTCACCCGCAAGGTAAAAGAATGGATTATTTTCCCTATTTTTAACAGATGCCATGGATGTATCATCATCCGAAGGTAATGGGATAAGATTTTTGTCCTCGGAATAAGTTGTGGTAAAAGTCGTTGTAAATTAGTTTTTTATATGGTCCATAACTCTCTGAAGGAACTCCTATTTCGTAGCTTGTGGGAACTACTTTTTTATTAAAAAATTTAAATCCTTTATTGGATTAACACCGGGAGACATTTTCTCCACTAGAGGAGGAGATTCATCCTACCGTGACAGGTAATTCTTTAAACACTTCTTAGTTAAATAGATGGTTTTCGAACTGTTAATTCCAATCCACCAACGGTAATAAAAAACTCTTTTCAAAAGAGGAACCCTTAATTGATTCACTTTGCATTGCAAATTCCATTTCCATATCCATGGGATATTGATTTAAATAAAAAAAACAATAGGGTGGATAGACCTATGGGAACATTATTTTTCCCCCCTGAGGCTTGGATGAAATTGAGTCCATGGTAAAAATAATTTTTCTTTGGAAATTTCCTCAGGTAATATATCAATATTTTGACCAAATTTGTTCCACCATTGAAAAACCCATCCTGGGTATTCAGCCCGAAAAGATTGTGGGCAAAGTTTAAAAGACTATGTATGTTTTTAGTCAAAGTTTTGATAGTAAAAGGCTTTTGACCAAGCTTGGACATAGTCCTAATAATTATAAGTGCCAGTTTGAGAACTTAATTTTCTCAATTTTAATGGGTCAAATCCCCATTCTCTCACAGATTTAATTTTTTTCAAAACCGCCTTGCTATAAGCTATAGGAGATTTTGTATTCTTGTTGTTTCTATTTGTATGCAAAAAAATGACTGATTCAGTCTCGTTGAGGATGGCCTCAAATATCGTTTGGTATTTTCCTTCTTCAACTGCATACTTATGCGTATCCAAATATAGGGACATAATTTCTCAAGGTGAAGGCATAACCTTCTTATCCTCATCATTGAGAATCAACATTAATTCAAAAGTCCTTTGATTAGGAATGAATTCATGCTTAATAGTTTTTAAAACCTCCTTAGCAGATTTTTTTTTACTAGGAGTTGGAGCACTCAATTTTCCCCTTTTCTCTGCACTAAGGCGAATAAATTCTGCATAGTCCTGCATAGGAGGATATTGGTCTTCATTGACCATAATTTATTTTCCAGGCCTTTATTGGGATTGCCCACGGCCTTTGCCACGCCCTCTGGAGGGGCCACTCATTGGTTCTGCAAAAATTCTCTAGTTAATAAATCAAGGATTGAGTTATTTTTACCCTTAATATGTTCGATATCAAAATCGAAAGCCAATAAATTTGCTTGCCATCTAACAAAAATTTGCTTAGAAATAATATTATTTTACATCCTTTTACAAAACCTGTTTTACAACACTACACTCAATTCGTAGTAGAAATTTCTGATTTAATAAATCATCTTGAAAAATTGAAATACATTTTACAGTAGAAATAATTTCTTTCTTAATGGTTGAATAATTTTTCTGGGCATCTTCTAAGTGCATGGGATAAAACGAACTAATTCCTCTTTTTTATTAAAATATTTAATTTGTTTTAAAAATACTCCATAACCAATGTCGGAAGCATCAGTTTCAATAATTTTTTAAATGATGGATTTGCTAAAGCAAGACAAGGCAATTGCTGGACTTTAAGTTTAATTTTCTTGACTGCTTTTGTACGTTCTTCAGTCCAGGGAGAAGGATTATTATTTAAACTGGTGTATAAAATTGTAGAGTCTTGTGCAAGATTTTTATATTAGTCTCCAATATAATTAAGAGTTCCAAGAGTTCTCTGGAGTTGGGTTTTTTCTTTTAACCCATCTAGGAATTTAGAAGCAAATTCTATGCTTCTGTCAATAGGGAGTATTTACCCTTCACCTATATTATGACAAAAAAATCTTACATTAGTTTGAAATATTTTTATTTTTGGTGCTAAAATGACTAAGCCATTAGTCTTAATTACATCTTTAAAAATTCTCAGATGTTTAATGTGTTGATCAATTGATTGTGAGAAAATAAGGATATCATTAATATACACAATAGAAAATTATGAATAATGATTAATTATCTCATTCATGATATTTTAAAATTCCGAAGGGGCATTCTTAAGCCCAAATGGTGTAACATTCCATTGGTAATGACCAAATGGGACAACGAAAGCAGTCTTGTACCTGTCTTGAGGGGAAATTTGAATCTGCGAATATCCAGACTTTAAATCAAATTTGAAAAATATGACGGTTGAATTAAGCATGTTGAGTAAATCATTTTTATGAGGAATTGGATTTTATTACAAGCCTAGGAACGCCTCGTTCCTTTTCAACAGCCTTATTGACATAAAAAGATATACAACTCCATGGGGAATAACTTTTAGTTATCAACTTTTTATCCAAAATACTTTGTATTTCTTTCTTGCGTAATTCAAGAAATTCAACCTTTATTTGACTGGGTCTAGCTTTAGTAGGAATGGATTTTTCATTAAAATTCGCTTCATAAAGAAGAGGAACAATATATTTTTCCTATTCCAAAAAGCATTAGAAATATCACTGCAAACTACAGTTATTAATTGATTTTTAATAACATTAATTTTCTGCAGCATGCTTGGATATTCAATCTTTTGTTGAATTGTCAAAAAGGATATTTCTTTTTGAAGAAAATTCAATTGATTTTCTTTGAAAAAGATATTATATTTTTAAAAATTTATTTTCTTTATCTCGGGTTATGTTATGAACTCAAAAATATTTTTTTGATCTTTAATAGTGTTGTATATTCCACTGGAATCAATTTTATCCAAAATACATTAGTAAGGATAAAAAAGGAGTACCTAAAATAACTTAACGAGTACCTAAAATAACTTGTTGTGACAAGTTTCTTATCAACAAAAAGGTACTAGATAAACACATACCATTATTGCAAATATAATCTTTAGTGAGTTTATACTGATTATGCATATTATCACCACTAGCATTAAATAATGATAGAGTGGTTTTCTCAAAATATTGTGTAGGAACTAATCCTTCATGTATGTAGTTCATCTCTACACCATTATTAACAAGCGTAACAATGTTATTTAATGTATATTCATTATTAATAACTAGGTTAATACATATGTACCACTTTTGGTTTGGTACACGATTGATAATACTCAAATAATCAATTGATATAATCAACATTTGAAGTTTTAGGATTAGAATGGTGTAACTCATTCTTGAGACTATTAATCTCAATTTTTATATTATGTTGTTGATCTTTCAACTGTCTTAATTCATTTTTAAGAATATTGACTTCATAATTTAGATTTGCTAAATTCGCAGATTTAGAAAATTCTGGTTTATTTTCCAACCGGTTAAATACTTCTTTAAGACTGTATTGTTGAACCGGTGTATAAGAATTATCTATATTCTCTTTAAGGGAATTGGCATAACAAGTTTCTATTAGCTTAAGTTTAGTATCTGTGTCAGTAACTTGATTGATAATATCAATCGTGGATTGTTACTGACTGGTAAGCACATTGATGCTTAATCCATTCATTTGAAGGATTGATCGAAGATGATTGCATTTATCTTGCAATTGATTATATTGAAAATTTCCTCCATTGGAAATTTCGAATTCACTAGAGCTTTGAATATTATAAAGTTCATCATCTCTTTCTGAAGATTTGTCATCAGTGTCTGATGGACTGAAATTGAGTAGTAATTTACCTAACTGCTTTTTTAAATCTTCATCTATTTGAAGATATTTAATTTAACATGAGTTTTGCATTTATTTGCAAAGTAGCCAAATTTACCACATTTAAAATATTTTGAATTAGATTTTGATCTATTAGATCTGTCATAATTCATTTTTCTAAAATATCTTTTAGAGTTATCACCTTGATTTGGTGTTTTAGATTTTTTCTTCTTTGTATAGGAATATTTTCGTTTGGACACATATTTATCCTTTGATTTATTATGAGGAAAAGGAGTAGGATTATTATTAGTAATTTTCTCACAAAAATCTCTTAATTCTCGTTTTCTTGTAAGGTTTTTCTTTTTAAGTTGTCGTTGTAATTTTAATTCATTACAGAGAGAAAGACCTTCTTGTATAACAACACTAAATAATTGACCATAAGTGTAATTGTGGTAACGGATAGAAATTACATTATTGGCATCCCTCATCTTTTTTCTTACTTTCTCAGCGAAGAAAGTTAGAAGCCCATCAAATAATTTAGCTTTCCAATGATCAGAGTTAGCACCAGTTCTTTGAGCAGCTCTTGAAAGAAAGACGTCCTTATACCATCTAAAATGGCTTAAAGTAGGACATCTAAGATTCTATAATAATTCTATATTTCTTTCCTTATGAGAATCAGGGGATCCAATAAAGTGATGGGTGATTGTAAGAAATAAAGTATAAACAACTTCTTGGTGGCCACTATCTTGATTATTTTCATTTTTCACTATTTTAGTAGCATTTAGGATTTCATTTCTTTGACAATTCGTAAGGATGTTATCAAACCATCCTTTCAGGGTACCAGTGAAACCACTGATGATCATACGAGCTACATCATGGATAGAGATTTACAACTTGAGAAGCGTGTTACTCAAAAGTGTTAAATAAGTGATAATGAGTTAAAAGAATTTAAGAAGTTAGTGTATGTAACTTAACAATGTTTTTGGAAAGATAACACTTTCTAAAGCCATTATTAAATTACACTTATTTCTTGTGAAATTGAGGGTAAAATGGTAATTTTATGTAAAGTGTAATATTTTAAAAAAAAGTTGAAATGGTAGCTTTGCTTTGCTTTGCTTGAAAACTTTACCGCATTATTGCCAACCTGTAATCCTCCACACTTAAACACACATTTCAAATGCAAAGAGTTCCTAAATGTATAAACATCGAATAATGTCTAAAACTATCTCAACCTATGTAAGACGTCTCTCCCTAAGATAAAGATATCCTAATCATGGAAAGAAAACATACCATTTTTCCTCTTTTTTTTCCGACAAAGCAAGATAGTATAAAACAATTACCCCCCAAAGATCAAATCTCCCCCTAAATATGTGTACATAAGATATCTATTTTAAACATAGGGATATGGGAATAAAGCATACGATGGGGTAAAGTGCAACAAACTCACAATCATGGAAACTCAAGCACGAATAGTCCAAAAATATCGATACAAAAAGAGACCAATATAAATACGTGATGAAGTATGATACCAAGTTTGAAATTACCAATTTTGAGAAAAGGAATTCCAATGCACACAATGAGAGATATCAATATGATCACAAAGCATGCCAACTGTCCGTTTACGATTCACTTAAAAGTATTGGGATATTTTTTCCAAAGGGTTTTGAAATGTTGTCAAAATATTTTCTAAGTGTTGACGTGTTGTTTTTCGTCAAAATGAATTTTCCAAGATTAAAAGAAGAATTTTTGAAATAAAAAATTAAATTTATTTTTCGCGCTTTCTCGTTCAAACGACATGGGATCTCGTTCGAATGACACGCCGCCTCAATTTTTTTATATAAAGCGCGTTAAATCACTCTGTTTTCATTAAGGAGACCTGGGGATTTTTGATACCAGTAATCTGCAAACGACAAAATACTTTATCTTCTACAATTTTAGGGTTTAAAGCCTTGTTTTTCAATTCAGAAAACATCCCAATCTTATGTGAATTGTTTTGGAACCCAAGATACAATCTTGTAATAGTTTTCTCTTATAGAGAGGATCTCTACTGCTGACATAGGTACCACTTGAGGGAGGTACTGGGCTGACTGACTATGGTCATTGAGGTTCGCTGCGTGTGGATCTTTATTGAAGATAGAACTGTGTGTTTTTATGGGGCTGCTGCAGTTGTTCCATTGCTGACGAATATTTTCTCACCAAATTAACCTTGTATAGGCTTGAATGTTGAAGAATCTTGATATTCAGATCCGTCTCGATGTATGTATGATCTTGAATAATTCTTCAATGGTTGTAGTGGTATACGACATACTCAGTTGATAAAGGATATTTATAAAATCATGTCCTTACAATCTAACACTCAGGATTGGGTTTTCTGATTTTGGAAGAAAAGGAGTATTAGTGTTTGGTATTTGGTATTTGGAGAAAAAAAAATGATTAGGGTTTGATCTTCTAAGATTAGTTTTTTCTTTCTTCTCTCTTCTCTCTATTTTTATCTATCAAAAATGAGACGAAGCCAAAAGTCTGTAAGGGATGACCCTAAGGTTCCTTATAGTAGGCTGAGAAGGATCCAGAAGATCTAATGGAATCAAGGGTTAGGATTAAGTCTGATTGGTTTGACCAAGATCCAAAGGCTATTTAGGCACCGCTCAAAGGCTACTTTTAATTGGCTTATATTAGCTTCACATGGATTGAAAGAGAATACATGCAGAGCGTTGACAAAATGAAACCAAGGGTTGCGATTAGATCTAAGGATATAGACACATAAGAAGCACAAATCTAGCCGTCAGGAGAGTAACATGTATAAGGCTGAGATGATACTACAAACGCGTGTTTTTTTAAGAATTAAAAATCTAACTTGGACCCCCAATATTATCTGTCGAATTTGGTTTCTCCCCAAACATATTTTTTAGGATATATAGTATTTCAATTTTAACTCCCAACACTTTTAAAAACATAATTTTAATTATTTCAAAAATCATTTAAAATGTTTAAAAAGTTTTTTAAAATGTTAGAAAAAGTCCTAAAAATTATTTAAATCCTTGTGCACACATATTAACACCTATTTGCAGTAAATTTTTCATATTGTGTGTTCATGAGATCAAGGATACTTCCCTTTTGGAGATTTTTGGACTGGATTTCCTTGTTGAAGCTTGGATACTTTGAGAGAGGATAACTCTTTGAAAAATCTAAACTATTTTGTATGTCTCAATATTCAAACTAGATGGAACTCCTATATGGCACAGACTCAAGTAAGTCAACCATATAGCGTGTTCTCGGGCTTGTCACAATCCATCATACCTGGTTCATTCCAATACCATAGCTCGCTGTTTTGGTCATATTTCAGTAAGGTCAACAAGTTGTTCCATCCCCATCTGTAACCCTCACGATGACTCTGGGCAAGATGATCGTCAAAATGGATAAGGACCTCATTATAGGCTCCAATCCAGACCTCCCTAGGTTGCTTGTGAAATTAAAAGGTTAGCCTTTTAACCTGATGTTAAAATTTCTTTAGGACATCACTCTTTACTTTTAACTGGATGAATTGATCGGCGATGGCTTTATCTTTAGCTTCAAGTAAAATGGACAAGTCAGCAATGGCCTGAATCTATGTTTTTAACTGTACAGCTTGGTCGTGTAGAGTTTTTCTAGTTCTTTCCTCATCTACAGTTGGTCGGATAGTCCTTTGTTTCCTGGAATGTTGCCCAGGTTTGGATTTCTGCAGTACTTCAAGTTCTTCTACTAAACTGGCATTCTCAGTTTCCAAGAAAGAAGCATCCTCATCAACACTACTGGCAAATAATTTCTTCAGGCTGTCTAACTCATTTCTGAGTTGATTATTTTCCTCATCAAGCAGTTTGGCTACTTCCCGAGCTTCATCAACTTCTCGATTCAACAAGAAATCTGTATTTCTATACATAGAGGCATACTCTTCAATCTTTTTCTCAAAACCCCATCGTTCACTCAACTCTTTATACTTAGCTTCATTGTCGTCATGGAGTGAATCCAAGAAAAACTTATGGTCTTCTTGCAAATCTTCAATCATCTCATAATAAGCAGCATTATTTTCCACTGTCATGTCCAGTAAGCAATGGATATGAATGTATAATTCCTCAACTTGGTCGGATACATCACGACCAAGAAACCCAACTAAGTCTTCTTCAGATAAAGGAACATGGACAGCTTCTAAAAAATTTCTACTCCGCCTGAACAGGTCGGATTCAGCAAAAACTACAGCCTTTTTCCTAGCATCAAACTAAAAATTGCAAATGTAAGAATACAAGTATGATTATTGGGAAAATACAATACAATGTGTGTGACTTTATGAAAATAAATCAATCAAGCAGGAAGGCATAAGTATGGTCAATACAACACAATTAGCCAAAAAGAGAAATGTTTTCATTGATAAACCAGAAGGTGTTACATACTATTGATCCTATTACAAAGCAGATGAACAAAAAGAAAAACAAAGGAGTTAAACCTTCTCTCTGTCCTGAACATTGCTCCCAAAGGGCAGGTTGGCGGAAGGGATGGTTTCATCAATGGACTTTAAGACAGACCCATCAGGTTGAATGGAGGATTATCCATACCCTTCCACATCATCAAAATCTTCCTCCAAGTTTGGAGGAGAGCCAAGATCATGGCTCTAGAATAGTTAGGAATCCTCTATAGTGTCGACCTCCTTAAGGGCGTCTGACCAGCCACCCTTAAAGGATTTCTTCCTGACGAACTCAATTTGTGTTGAGGTAGCTAAAAATTCCTAGTTCCACCCTTTATTAAAGGAGTATTACTTTATCTTCTTATTTTGTCCTTCTCTGCAACCAGATCAGAGGCCAGATAAATAGTTTTCTCCTCGATAAACTTCAGGAGAGCTTGATTCTCCACCAACTTGTCTTCAGACATCTTGGCCCTATTTTCAGCAGTTGTCAAACTGGTCTCAGCCATCACCAATTTTCCCTCAACAGTAGTGGCCCTATTATTGGCCTTCTGTAGTTCTTACTCCCAAGTCTTTTGCTTTGTCTCCAAAGCCTTTTGGCCTGCTGCCAAGGATTTTCTTAGACCTTCAAATGCCTCTTCAACATCATCTGAAGAAGAACATAGTGAATTGTCCTTCTCCATCAGTTGGTTGAAATTCAATAAAAACTACACAAAGAAGAAATGTCAAATTAAAAGAAGAGGAATAAGACAGCAAGAACAAGTAACAAAGAGGAAAATATTACCAAAGCCAAATTCTGGCAAGCATTTTCTGCCAACTTTAATCTCGGCAATGAAGCAACGGTTAATCTATCAGCAGAAAGAGTACTAGTTTTTATCAATTTTATAGCCATGCCAGGATTAATAACAACAAAGGATGACCATACAATATCCATGTCCTCTTGAATTTTCTTGACCAACTCCTGGTCGACAGCACTCTTCTCAACTTGATTCTCATAAATACCTTTTTTTAACCTCTTGAATTGAGGTGCAACAGTATCATCCTCCTCAGTAGTGATGACCTAAGGAACTTGTTTAGTAACTTTGGATGTTTTGTCTGACTTCTTGGCATCAGCAGCCTTGCCAGTCTTCTCAATAACTCTCTTAGCAGTTGGAGATAAAGCTCCAGCCATCTAGTCAATAATTTTTCTCTTTCCCATGCCAGCAAGTGAAGAGGTGGGAATAGTAGAAATATCCAAGGACTCAAAATAAGATGAAGTCCCAAAATCCTTCTCAGCTCCAACAGATTCCTCAGCCGAAGAAGTGGGCACTAGTTCCTCTTCTATATTTATGGGGGATAAAACTACTATAGTGGTGGGCCTAGCAACAAAGGAAGTAACTGAACTCCTGTATTGCAATAAGTACAAGGTAACTCTTGGGTGTTCCTCGCCAATCCTCGGGTGAATGCTCCCCAATAACTTCAATTCTCGAGTATTGATGTCTCCTTCTTTGGGACACTTCTTCTTGCTCTCAACTGTGCAAAACAGGACAAGAAAACACTAGTCAGGATATCATCAAACAGTTGGATAACAAAAAAGAAAATAGAGTAATCAAACTCAATAACCTATGGAATATCTTACTTTAGGCATATGGGACCATCGTACACTTATCCTCTTTGAAGGGGAGCATGTTGTTAATTTTTCACAATAACCCCATAATCAAAATAGTCTTTGTTAGAGTCTGGAAAAATTGATAACCAGGGCTCTATTGGCAAACCTAGTTTTTATATAGTAAGTACTGTCACTGGTAACCCATTTGTAGACAGAAACGAGTGGGAGGAAAAGTGAAACCACATTCAGTTATGAACAAAGAGGGAATCTAATGACCCTCTAGTAGTGATAACACTTCAACAGGTGGTACAGGCATTTGTAACTCTACCTAATCAGGGATGTTCCCTTCCCGCCTAAATGCATCTAGAGAATCCCCATGAACTATGTAAACCATAAAAGAAAGAAATCGAAAAGAAGGGGAAGAAGAGAGCGTACAGAGAAAATAGTGGCAAAAGCGAAGGTAGGAGAGAAAGAAAAGCTCAAAGATAAAGAACTTGAAGAATAATGAGAGTTCGAAAGCTTGGCAAAGGTGTGGTGTTAAAAATCGTTAAACTCTCGTCTCTTATAGCTTACCTAGAAAATCGTGCAAAAAATGATTACTTGTATCGACGATTGACGTTCTGACGGCTTCATAGTTCTAAAAGCGTGAAAATACAAACATACCCTATGGCGGTTCAATAATTTTCAAATTATTTACAAAAATGTCACCACAAGATCAAGGCATGGAAAATTTTCACAAGTCTCACAAGTCGGCCTTCACCGACCAACTTTGAAGAACACATACTTCTTCCTTTCAATAAAAACATCAAAAATGAAGTATTGGGGCCTTCTGTTAATACCAAAAATTATCCATCGACGTGGAAAAATTAGAAATGGACACTTTTCTCCTTAGGCAATAATCCTAATCAGCAGTCACTTAGTCGGCCCAGAAATAGCTGCTCGAAAAGTAGGCCAACCAACATGAAGAATGCAGACCATCACACAGTAGATAAATAGTCATCATGTGGGAAATAGCCAAGGGTCCTCTCACACGTGGTCAAGACTATCAACTATCACATTCATTATGTACGGGTGTAAATGCTTGAATATATAATGGCATTCCAACCCTTGATCTTCGGGTCACTATAAATACATTGTATTCCTTTCACAAAAGTCAAGATAGAACGGATTTTAGGTTATTCTTCTTGTAACAAGAGTACCTGGCTTTCTGTAATCACTCAAATCAATACAATAACAGTGGATGTAGTCTTTCTTTGATAGCCGAACCGCTTTAAAACTCTTTATCACTGATGTATTTATTTTATCGTATTTTATATTTTATCTATGATTAGAAAATTGGATCTAGTTCATTTTTTTACATCAACACTAAGTTTACAATTTCCAACACTATACCGTATCCTCAAGCCATCATCCCGCTCTTCATAACCCGAGCCACTTACTGCCAAGTTGGTCAGTCGAAAGTCCATTAGTCTTAAGAGAGATTGATACTATGAGAAAACCGTATGGCCGAAAACGTAGACACACATACATAAAACTTTATGCAATAGTAAGAATACCTCAAATGGGCGCACCCAGTTACCGAGATGCATTGACCAAACTCGGTTCGTTGTGCTCTCCCTGGACCAACTGCTTCGTACCATGACATGGTACCAATCTGAGTCACCACATGTGAGAATACCAAATATCGATTATCAAAAGTGTAAGGATCACACCTGAGTAAGAGGGACAAGTAACCATCCCGAGGAATTTTGCTCATGAGCGTCTGACTCTGACTCACGAAAGCGAACCTATGTCGTGCACTTAAAGTCATACCACTCATTCCTAGAGTTCTCACCGATTAAAAATCCTAGCCACGCCCCCTGACTTGGGTCCCTGGCAGTGGTGAATCGAATAGCAACCATTCATTCTCGCAATACGAACGCAATTTACGAATTGGTAGTCCTCTAGGAAGTCAATGCCCGACTTCCCTTCTTGGGAGCAAGGCCCTACCTTTCACATCCTTGGCGTAATTGAGTCATTCTGATTAGCGAATACCTCACGCTCTAGTCATTGATCTTCTCCAATCACTAGTGACGACGTCACCAACCTCTTACACTTAGGTTATTATCTGCTTTAACATATCGTGATCGAAATCCCAAACTCCCATAAACATTACTTGGTTCAAGTAAGTCACTCACCTAACCATATTCTCTTGACCACACGAGATTTCCACCAATTCACCTTACCTCATCTACCCACACAGGATTTTCGTGATAACCATACCCATCGTCACTGGCACCCTAAGGGTAGTTATCATCACAATGGGCTACATCTTCTGAGCCTTACCAGCTTAATAATATGTGCCCAAAGCTAGTCCTCACGTTGCTAAGGATACCTTATCATATACTATCGACATATTGACATAATAATCATGTTTCGATGTTACCCTACCTTAATTGCCTTTTTCAAGTCTCCACGTGGCGTCATCACTCTAAGTCTCGAATATTTCTCTTAGTACATCCTGAAATTGGGTATTACCACCCCCATAGTAGTCGGTCCATGACCTCCGGACATCACTCCTATAATGACACAAACTTACACCTTGCCTTAGGGATTACACTACCATTTGGGTCAATTTGGGAAGTCGTACTCGGCGTGTACGCTATACGGCCAGCAATTTGGAATCATCACTTGACCCTCAACACTATCATTACTAGAATTCTACTGTCCCCTTTACAAGACTTAATTAGTCTCCTAAGAACACTAAACATATTTCATGTAAAAATTCCAAAACCTAATGATATTTCATTGTCTACACCATTATCATCATAGGTGCACTCTACAAACCTTTCGATACCCACATTGCAATTACATGATGCTCGCAAAGACACTAGTCTACGATCTTCTATCTATGGTTCACTTTAACCATTAAACACCTTAAGGCATCACAACATACGATATGTATCCTCAATAGTGCCACACATAATTTGTCAAATGGGCACCTCAACGCGCCTATAAACTACTTTCACGCTAGATTACCTCGCACCTAGCCATTACCTCGGTGGCTAAAATGAGTCTCTACATCTAGATAACCATCTCATCTTTCTTCCAAGCAGTTGTGACTATGAGTTACGTACAAACCACAACCAACGATACTACGGGTTATGGAAGGATACAGGCTATCGCCTGCAACCTATAACCTTCAAGGCCTACCCACTTAATCCTCAATGAATGCTCAATCGTGATAACTAATCCGCCTCGCTATGCCAATATCATATCGTGTAACCTACCCCTCATCACGACTATATAGATCTTGGTAGGATATGGTATGTCGGGTATTGACTATAAATACCGAGGCCCTCACCATGGACGCCGTACAAGATCCTATTCCTCAATATCATATTATAATCAAGGTACACCCAGTTTAAGTCCTCAACCAAAGGAACTAATATGTTCTCACCATAAAATCAATACTTATGAATGTTATTCAGCAATCTAGTCTCCATACATGAGGTACGCAACCCTTACAGTTAGGTCGCAGCAAACACTACGCATTGTTGCCACTAATAAGGCTACTCTCATCACCAAAATTATCATACAATACATCTCACCTAAATGATCATGGTGCTTCCACTATTAGCCTACACAACTCCATGTGTTCATCGAATTACCACCAACGATGATATCACCTGAGAATCAAGTTTGTCTAATTATGTTACCGGCATTCGCTACCCATCAGTGCCGCACCCAAGGGTTATATACCTTTCGATCACCAATCATTAGTTCCTAGTATAGACACCCTAACCATCAACCTCTACTGTTAACTATATGCGACTTGTGTCACTTGCCCAATGGGTGTCATTTCACTCTATCAACACTTCAAATGATTCTGTGTCACCAAGAATTCAACACAAGCACCTCATACTAACAACCACGATGTCACCACTATAGGATAACATGGACACCCATAAATTATGAAAATGCTAACCAGAAGCACGGAAGAGATTAATAGCCATCAACTTGATCACGTGCCACTTGGCACCAACTCACTTATCGTGCTAACCTATTTGACTTTACCGTCGAAGACACGAACTAAACCGTCATCAAACCAGCATGATCGGCCCAAACCAACACTGACGTCAAAAATCTAATAACAACCTCACCACGTCACTCCCGAAAGGAACCTTGAACCTATTGCTCTGATACCATTTGTAATGCCCCGATCCGAATTTATGGGTTACCTGTAGTCAATCTGGTCCGACCCGAGCGTTAGGTGTGAAGTGCAAAGAAATAATCCTATATAATATTGCTAGCCCACTTTTATTTTAAATAACGTTTCACTTGTTTAGCATGCGATTCTAGTTTAAAAATAAACTACATGAGGGACTCATGGGGAGCACCCCGAAGTCCAAGTACGCAGAGCTACTAAGGTAAAATAAAGAAAGTATTTACTTATATAACTCCCTCAAAATACGAAACCGCTCCCAACCTTTTGTGACAAAGCGAGAGTGTGAACCTATGCCCAGTGGGAAATATTCAAATGAGGTATAGAATCGAACGGAAGAAAGGAGACTCAACACGTTATGCCTATGTGCACATGAAATTACATTGTATACATATACATGCATATGTATGCATAATGCATGAAAAGGTTTTAATTCTGAAACCATACTTATCCAGATTAATTTACCTTAATCTTATAGAGATTTCCTTTATTCATTCTTATCATTTCTCACTTTATTTAATACACCCGGTTCAACGCTTGAAACCACTACATTTAATTGATTCGAACACATTCATTTTATCGAAATCACCCCTTTTTGGTTATCTAACACCCTTTAGTATTTTCGTTAAACTCACCCTTTCAACACACGCGTGCCCCATGTAAGAAAATACGTAGTTAATCTTTGATATATTTTAACAACACATTGTTGTATTAATTATGGGTTTAACCGTCTGTGACACCCCGCCTAATTAAATACCGGGCGATCAATCATTTATTAAATTAAAATCAAGGTGAACAGTTGGTTCATTCTTAGCATCACTGTCGCATATTTAAAATTTTCAAGTTTAAACACCCTAAATAATTAAGCTAGTGTCAAACCATTTAAAATCTTATTTCCATTTGATTAAATCCAATTATAAAACCTTTGACCATTAACATTTTTAGAGTCACACATTAAGTATAAGAATATAAATGAACCTTTGAAGAATTTAACCATCAATAACAAATCCCAACTTTAAAACACCAAAGGAAACATCCTGACAGTAATAGATCCCAAAGTAAAGATACTAAAAGTAAAGAATTACAATCTCTGACAAAACCAACTGAATAATGGAAAAAGAGCGACACATGCCCCATTGGATAAAACTGAACTAGAAGTGGAGTCAACAATGAAGTCGTCTAAGCAATGGCCTGCAACTCCCACAAAAGCTACAGCACGTTCCATCCAAAGAATCCTAAGTATGACGCCCCTGTGGCTGGGCACCTGTAATACGTATATATATATACACAAGGGAGAAGAGATAGCAGCAAACGGGTCAGAGCCCGATTGTAAAAACAGTTTTAAAATAGTTTAGAAAGTATTTAAAGTGCTACCGACTAATGCAACCAACATATTAGTACGACACTCCCTTGAGAAATTCTCACATCTCTTCTAATGTGCACACCTATCGCACTAATTCTTCCCAACAGTTTAACTTATCTTATCTTAAGTGCTCGTGGGGTTTCAAACCAACCAATTCAAATGTTTAAGAGGTTAAGTTTATTTTAAACGCCAAGTTCTCAATTAAACCTTATTGAATAATAAAGTTTCTCAGTAATATGTCATGCTTTTCAAACACTTATACCTAAGTTGAATTAATTATTCATTTTTAACATACCATAACCACAGCAGGTAGTTTCCAAATTTCTAGATTTAAACATATATACTAAATACTCATATAATATATATATTCTAACAGCACCCCATAAAAAATCTATGGTGCGGGCACTCTGCTATCCAGTCCCCGTATCACTCGTACTAAGGGAAATACTAGTTTGGAATCACTCTCGAACTGTATTAACACAAAACACATATAAAATGAGGCGAGCATAGTTCCCAAGTCCTAAGAGGATAGCACATACCCTCACGTCTCTTAGGATCGTCTGACTATCGATACGATAGCCTGTACCTAGGATTCCTATCTTCTAGGGTATGAGTCAATATCCCCCATAAAGGTCCCATCGAGATAAGACTGTCCTAGTGCGGTAACCTCAGGGATAGCAAGTAGTGCGGGCATGATTTTTACACACATATAAAATATATGATCAGTCATAGAGTCATATAGATATATAACTATTCACATTCATAGCTTAGGTACGCTCACAGCCCAACCTTATATTATTCCATTCTTAGTACATTTTTATTTGATTACTTCTTATAACGAACTTATTCATTTTTATTTTTGAGATTTAATTTATTCCAGCTCACTTCTCATCTCTCGAAGTCTTTTCCTTAGCTAAGTACAAATTCAATAGGCCCTCTCTTACCTTCTAATCCAACTCCTAGACACTTCGATTATTAAGTCCACACACATTAAATTTCTTAGGTATGAACCTTTCGCGTTTACCCTCCATTTTCCCATTTCATTAAAGTTCCACTAAACGAGGTTTACCTTGACCCTACTGGTCCTTTTTATGTTTCATTATGTTCTAATAACATTCGTCATGAGTTAATACGCATTTAATCGGATTAAGTCGACGTAAGGAAAAATCTAGTTTTTCCCAGGAGGGGTCGATCGATCGATAGAAAGGGGTCGATCGATCGAACCGTCGATCGATCGAACCGTCGATCGATCGAACCGTCGATCGATCGATCGAAACTCTTGGCTCGATCGATCGATCAAGCAGGTATGGCGAAAACTGCAAAATACCAGTTACGGGTTCTCTCTTCCAACATCATCCAAAACGATATATTTCACTACCAAACTCCAAATAATTTATACTACAAGTGTTATGACCTCAAATAAATGATTTCCTACTTCTAGCATGCGGATTTTCATTATGAAAAACGAATAAAAAGGGCATAACCCATCAAAACATCAAGAACCCTAATATTTCTTTTGTTTGGTTTCTTTACATCCTTTTTTCCATATTTCATACTCTTTAATTACTGAAATTTTGTGGTTCAACCTCTACATATGAATTGGGTTTCTAGAATACATCAATTTCTCATACAACAAGCGAATTCAAATCTCCAAAATAGGTTTTCTTTCACAAACAATAGTCATAATCAATCCTAGGCTAATAATATTGGAGCATTAACTGAAATAGAACAAGATAGATACTTGCCTGGGAATTTTCGGTTCAGATTTGTGGAGATTTTGGTGTGGTTGTGATCCTCGTTGCACGATCTATTGTTTGGCGGCGACGGCGGTGAGAACGGTGGAGTTCTTGGCCTAGAACTCCTTGGAAAACCTCTCATCTTCCTCTCCTATAGCCGTCTTTTTTTTATGGTGTTTCTAACCCTAGAATATGACTCTTGTGATCTGATATGCCCTTAGAATTTTTGTGGGTTTTCAGGCCCAAAAATGTAAAATGTCCAAAATGCCCTCCCGGGGTGTTAATTAAGCCTAAAAATGCCCCAAGACCCAAACTAAACCCCCGGGTACATTATTTTGACTATCTCGACCCTTTTGGACACTTTGACTCACTCGAAATGACCATACGGGTAACTTATAATTGATTCACTTTATATAATAATAATAATTTAGTCCTGACACGACACAGGCGCGTCCCGACTCAATTTCCATAATTGTCATTTTATTCACACGTGATAATTTTTATAAAATCAATCTCATATATTACTATACTCATCCAGTAACATTCAACAAATTTCCAATAATTACTAACTCTCGTCACGCTAGTAAATATTTAAAATAACTTTTCGGATTAAAATTAAATTAATTTATCTCAATTAAATTTAATAAATCCCTAAATTTTAAAAGCCATAAAAATACGGGGTATTACACCGCTTAGGTTGCTTAATCACCCATTTACCCGCTCACTTTACCTTTTTCCCTACTTTATGGACATTTACCTATTATACATTTACTAGTCCATTTTAACCTTTATCGGAACATTTATTTATCCATTCAAGTTAGGTTGTATTAACACATTTTATCGCACAAACCATTCCTTGACATGTTCCTTATTCCTTTCATCTTTGCTCAGAATCTTCCAATACCGCATACTTTAACAGGCTCCACACAGTCGGCTATGCGCACCATATGCTTTAGCCAGTGGTTTTGAACTTTTCACCCTAGGGCTCTGGTCCCTTCTTGCTTATCCCGGTGTCATCCGAGTTCTTCTTAATGTGTTTTAATATTTTACAAATTTCCAAATCACTCTACCTTTCCTTTTTAACCCGACCGAAGCCAAAACCCGGGGTTACACCCCAATTTGTGTTACACTTTGAAATTTTACCATTTCATGTCCTTTACACTTTAACCTTGATTTTATTCCAAAAGTCATTTTCATTTACGACCACTTATATAACATCTTTTCCAACATTTTTATTTCATAAAAATGTTCCACGTTAAGTAAAATTATCATTTTACCCATTTGTTTTCAAAACCACCTTTTACTCCATCTCCACAAGTGTTAATTTTTAAAAAATATGATTAAGTCATCCACACTAACTTCTTAAGTGTTTTAACACATTAACACCATTTTTAACCTTGGAGTAATATTGTTCTTCATTTGAAAACGGTTTTATTCCATCATTTCCTTTCTAATTACATAAGTGTCAATTCTTTACAACGATACTAAATTATACACTAACTTTCCGATGTTTACCCATTAACACTTATTCGATGACTTTATTAGAAATTTTTCCAATTTGCCCATTTATTTACTTTCTTTATTCAAGAAATTCATTTATACTTAAGACTACTTTCATAAGAAGATACCATTTCCTTTATTTTACAAGTCTTACAACATTATGCTTATCATATTTTTAATCCCTTTTTCACACACTTTGAAGACTAGAATTTCTACTTTCTTCTTTATTCAATGTTTAACTCAATTAAATCTCCTTTAAACTCGTTTATACATTCAACAACCAAATACTACAAGTTTATATGCATGAGAATATTGATTTTAAACCTTAAAATCCTACTAATGGTTTAAACATATTTTTCCTTCTAGAAATTATCATACTTGCAAAAAAATACATTTTTAAAGCATAAAAGGCATTTTTAATTTCTTCAAATTCAAAAATGCCTATTTTTCACAAAATCTTCATTTTTGCAAAATAAATCATTTCACCATGTTTACCAAAATAAATCATTATTATCAAACATTTTATTTCATAAAATGTTTAACACCAATATCTCTAGAAAATACACTATTTTCATAAAATACCAACTTTTAATATTACCTTAAATATTTACTTATTCTTTATTTTCAACAAAATAATATTTTTCTAATATTTTTATTTCATAAAAATGTTTATTATTTTTTGCACATTAATTACATCATTTAATTGAATGCATCATACTCGTATAAGCTACTACAAGACTACAATATGCAAGAATGGGGTCTTATACTAAGAGTAAGATTTTTTTTCACCTCTCATAGCTCCAATGGTGGTAGAAATGTTGGTGTAGGAGGAGCAACTCCGACCTCCAAAGGTGGCCTTAAGGGGTTACTAAATGCACCCCACAAAATATTCCAAAAAATTCTTCTTCCAAGCTTCCAAGTAAGGCCCACTTCAGACTCCATGGAAGCGCCCATCATCTTCTCCAAAATCCCGCAAATACTCCTCCAAAATTCGTAGCTCTTCTTTATTAATGGTGGAAATGAGTGTATAATGTCCAAATATGGAGGAATATGTAACAAATGTGATGTTTTAATGTGGACAGGTGGTGGTATCATGGTGGCTTTGTGGTGGTGTAAGACAAAAATTGTGGAAGACCACCTTCTCCCACTCTCTCATCTTCTTCCAACTCCAAATGCCCCAAACAATCCAAACAACCCCTTATGAAACACCCCCAATCCTTCTGAATCCCGTTTTGCCCCTTCTAGGCTGATCTGGGCTTGACAACTCAAAGATCTAACGACTGAGATTGTGACAGCACACAAGGACAACTGAGATTAAAAATTCAACTTACGTCGTTTGAACGATTTTCCTATGTCGTTCGAACAACTATGGTACTGTCGTTAGAACTGTAGATCGCACGGCCCTTCGCGCGACCTACTACTGGAAGTCATTAGCACGTTGTTTGAAGACCTGAATCTGGCGACCTTCTCGCGACACACCTTTGTCGTTCGAACGATAGCTCCTTATCGTTTGAACGACCTTTTATTCTTATTTTATTTTATTTTTAAATTACCCTCAATTCTTCTATAATTATCATTAACTCCTCCTCATTTATAATCCATATATAATTTAATTCAACTTTTTGGAACAGGGTATTATATATCATGTGGTGAGCTATTGATCTCATGCCCCATTATTTATCAAAGCTGGAAGAACTCATAAATGGTCTGTTGATACAAAAATTAGTCAGATAACGTGGACCAATTATATGACATCACGTGTCGTCCTACGTGGCAAATATATATATATATATATATTCACTGAACAACTCAACTGGACGAACAACATAGCGTGCCGAGCTAATCAGCACCCGAGCTACTTTCATATGCCGAGCTACTTAGCGTGCAGAGCATCTGGTCAAGAAGATCAAGCGACAATAACAGATTCAATGAACATTCTTATTATGTACAGATGTATATGTATATTAAATAACGACGCATCATCTATTCATATTGATAGCCCAAGGGCTATAAATGCATGATAATCCCCTCCATAACGGGGCGATTGGGAATTTATCATTTTACGATCATCGTCAAGATTAAGGCAAACATCCAGCAATACAAAACAGTGAATGTAGGCCATTTTTCTAAGGCTGGGCCACTTTAAAAATCCTTTGTC
Organism: Sambucus nigra; assembly: GCA_949130495.1. Classification (NCBI taxonomy): domain Eukaryota; kingdom Viridiplantae; phylum Streptophyta; class Magnoliopsida; order Dipsacales; family Adoxaceae; genus Sambucus; species Sambucus nigra. The sequence goes on along the minus strand of OX422221.1, from coordinate 238,938,532 downwards.
TTATTTTTTATTTCATATTTATCTGTGATTAATTAATTAGATCAAGTCTAGTTTTTTACATCAACATGGTCTATTAAATCATATATAGAATAATTCAGTCAGTAAGCATGTTGAGTCATCTTGAGGTGAATAATAAATATCATACTTGAATTTTCATGTAACATATATCAAAATGTGAATAAATCACACTTCACCATAAATTAAATACAAGGTAGCGCAGAAGGTTGCTTCGAGCGACTATGAATGAAGTTGCTCATAAGGTTGCTTTGAACGACCATAACTGAGGTTGCTCGAGTGGCTATGATTGAGGGTGCTCGAGTGACCATGATTGAGGTTGCTCGAGTGACCATGCCTGAGGTTGCTCGAGTGACCAGGATTGAGCAAATTGCTAAGACTTTAGCAAAAACATTATCTTGATAAGGTCGTTCCAAAGATGTTAATTTTGACATGGTTGTGCCAAAAGTATTATTTTAATAAGGTGACTCTAAAAAAATATCATTTTGATGAGGTCATTAGAAGGATGTCATTTTGACATAATCATTCTAAAGAAATATCATTTTGATAAGTGTTGTTGTAAAAAATTAGATCACTCTAATAATTCAATCACAGATAAATAAATGAGACAAAAGATTTTAAAGTGGTTCAGCCTTATAAGAATGGCCTACGTCCACTGTTGTTTTATTGCTGAATGTTTGGGAATTTTCGATTACAAGAAATTTCGTTCCAGATTCGAGGTCTGGATTCGGTCCCCCTACAATGAGGATTGTACAATGTATTTATAGCCCTGAGGCTGTCATGTGAAAGGGTAATACATTAAATGATATACATATGAAATGGTAATACATTTAATGCCCTTTTTGCATGTGCGTCTGAATGATAAGCATTTAATGAATCAGTTGAACTGTTGGTTATTCAGCTATTAATGCTTTGTTCGAGATGCAGCTCGGACCGCCTAAGCTTCTCGGTACTCAAGAGTTCCTCGGAGAGGCATTGTTCCTTGGAGCGTGTGAGTTCCTCGGGTAAGCAGTGTTCTTCGGGGAACTAGTCTTTCTCGTTGTAGTCTTGTTCCTCGGAGCGCGTGGGTTCCTCGGAAGTGTTTGTTGTTGCCATGTAGATAGCTACGTGTCTTCATATGATTGGTCCACGTCAGCAGATTACATTTGGTATCAACAATAAGGTTTCTCGAGCACATGCCCATACTAAGGTTGCGTTTGTTTTTCTATCTGAATCTAAAGTCTGAATGTGGAGTCTGAAATCTGAATCTTAAGTCTGAAGTTTGAATCTGAAAAGGTTGTTTGTTTGCTTTCTGAATGAAACTTCTGAATATATATTCTTTGTTTGCAGACTTATGTCTGAAATCTGAATATAGATTGTTTGGACCATTTTACCCTTATATTTATTTTATAAACAAAACATATATTTAAAACATCGATGATCAGAAATAAATATTATTACACACAATATGCAAGTTAATATGTAAATAGTATTAGGCACTTCAAGTAGTAGGGAATAAAATATTTAAAAATATGTAGAACTTGCACGGACGTACATCATTGCAATTGATTAGTGCCGTTGGCGCGGACTCATATCATTAGTGAGTCTACGCCACCAAAATACTTTTATATAAAAAAATTATTTTTTATTACAAAAAAATTCTACATTATTAGACTATTTTTTTTATCAAAAAATATGTGCTACTTAAAAAAAACTGTTTTAAAAAATTTATGCTACTAATTTTTTAACAAACTGTTTTTCACTTTTTTTAAAAAAAATAAAAAATTGTTTTTAGAAGAAATTACTTTTAAGAAATAAAAAACTGTTTTTCTTGAAAAAAAAAGTTATAACAATTTTTTTTAACTGTTTAAAAAAATATTTAACAATCTTTTTTAACAGTTTTCACTTTTTTTGAATAAAAAACTATGTTTCTTGAAAACTTTTTTTAATGCTCAACAAATATGAGTCATCCATTTTGCTTCGTCAGAATAATGACTATGATGTATAATAAACAATTGGCATATCAAGGAACGTTCAGTAGTGACGCATAATAACATAGATAAGGGTATTATTGTAAAGCAATTTTAATTCAAATTTCAGTCTCTAGATTCAGAGGATTTTGAACCTCTGAATCATTACTATCTAACATGTGTAAAAAACAAACATGTTTTTACTGCCTTCAAAATCTGAATGATTAAAATCCAGATTTAAGAGATATAACAAACGAACCGTAAGTTGAGCTCAATCTTTAAACGATCTCTTTTGTTGTAACATAAAAATATTCATGCCATTTTGAAGGGGGTACATAACTTTTCCCAATTTTATTTTATCAATCACGACAAAAGCGAAATCATTGTTCATGATTTTATAAATGTGTTGTGAAAGAGTGTGATAAAATTCCACACAATAGTTTAATTTAAGGTAATAATTTTTCTTTTTAAACCCATCTAAGGTTCATTAACATGAGAGCATAGATCTGGTTTTAATATATGGGATCACCCATTTTATGCTCCAACGATTGAGCTAAAGGCGTAAAATGGAGAAAGATTCGGCTGAGACCCCCTTTGATTGGTCGGAGATCATAGGCTCTCGGAGATCGAGGGTTCTCGGATCTAAGGTTGTTCGGTTGCTCGAATAGTCACGAGGTTGGTCGGAGGTTCACATGAGGGTGTTCGGAGATTGCTCTGGTTGTGGCTGTTCGGGTGAGATGTTTTGGTCTCAGCTCGGAGGTCAAGACTCCTCGGGGTCAAAGCTCTTCGGGGATAGTTGTTCAGAGATCGGAGGTTGTTCGGAATGCCTGATCGAATATGGTTGTTCAGATGTCAGGTTGTTCGGAGATCCAAGACTGTTTAGAGATCCAAGGTTGTACGGATTTTGACAGTTTTCAAATGAGTCAGACTCAAGTGGGTCGGAGGGAGATTTTCAGTTGGTCGGATTTTCATGGTGACTCGGTTTAAATTTTTGTGGTGACTCGATCATCCAACGCCGGAGTTCCGTACTCTCCTAGGTGGATCGGTTTGTACCCAACTGTAATTTAGAAGTGGTTTATTTTGATGCCTAATCCATGCCGGGCCATTTTCTTTGAGTTTTGTTGCCAGCAGTTGATATAAATCACACGGCCGATCTGTTTTGACGAAGAATGAAGTTCCGTTTGTAGCATCTTAGATCTGAACGCTAGCTTTTTTGGCTAGAAAATATGCGTTTTCGTCACCATCGAAAAATTGTTCGGTCACGGATAAGAAAGGCACATTTTTATCGGATTTTTGCCGGAGTCTAAGAAGAATAAAAGGATTGTTATTTGTGTATATTTTTTTCATCTGACAGGCAGGGAGTAGATAATTGTACTGATGACATCTTTTATTTTTATTTTTTTTTTGTACTGATGACAACTATTGTGTCACTAAGAGTAGATAATTATACGACTTTTTTCAAATCTTTACAAATACTTTATTCGTCAACAGTTGTTAACTTAACAGCTATGCAAAACAAAACCTTATTAATGTTCATATCTTTTATAACAACACTAGACACGGTTTTCTATCCAAAAATCTTACACGCTGTATAAGACAAAAAAAATGCCCCACTACAAAATCAAAAGTTAAACATAAAAAGAAAAAAAAAAATAAGGAACCAATCTTAAAATTAAAAAAGAAAAAAAAAAAAAAACAGTTCTACTCTCTCTCTCATATCAATACAGACTTTTGGCGTCAAACCTCACACAACAACAAAACTCATAAGTGCTCTCTTTTTGTGCCAATTTTTTATCAAACTAATCAAACTCTCCTCCAAAATTTTCAGCAATTAACATGTACTATCTGTTGACACCAAAATTAGTGTGCTGATGTGGATGAACAATAAGAAGACACGTGTCAATCTATGTGGTACAATAGCAACGAGGAAGATTGTTTCCCCGACCAACATACTCACTCCGAGGAACACCAACCCTCTGAGGAACTCTTATCCTGCGAGGAACCCCAATGCTCCGAGGAACTTTTGGACGACGAGCAACTAAGGCGGTTCGAGCTGCACCTCGACCACAGCATTAATTGTCAGATAATCAACAGTTCAACTATTCATTGAATGCTTATCATCTTGACGCGCACGTTTGAAGAACATTAAATGAATTACCCTTTCATATGTGTATCATTTAATGTAACACCCTTTCATGTACAACTTAGGAGCTATAAATACCTTGTATCACCCTCATTCAAAGGGACCGGAATTTCTGGATAGAACTTGTAATCGAGAATTCTCAAGCACTCAGCAATAACATAACAGTGGACGTAGGCCATTCATATAAGGCTGAATCACTTTAAAATCTTTTGTCTTATTTATTTATCTGTGATTAAATAATTAGAGTAATCTAGTTTTTTACATCAACAGATTGGCGCCGTCTGTGGGAATCGATTGTTATTATCGTTTTTCACCAAAAATCATTCATCATCAATGGCGGACAATCCAGAATCTAGCAATCGAAACACTGGAAATGCTGGAAATCCTCCAAATCCCTCTGCACCTCTAGATCTGGCCGGAATTATGACTAATATGGCTCAAGGACAAACCGCCATGCAAGACACAATGAGGCAACTCATACAAACCCTTCATGGCGGTGCACCTGCACGTTCAGGACAACGAAGTGGTCAGAGGCAAACTTATTTACTTTCTTCACTATCCAGGCGTACTGAGTCATATCGTAATGAGGAGTCTGATGATTTATCTTATCAACCTGGGCGAACTTCGTCAATAAGGGCTACAAATACTGATCAACGTATCACTCTCTCTCCAGAAAGACCCAGTGCCTTAGAAAGACTGAGTAGGGTGTCTCCTTTCAGTCGATTAGGCCCTAGGAGGAATAGGAGTCCACCTAAGACCATGTCGAGGAGTTTTCGACAACCATCTGATCTCAGAGAATGATCAGCACAATCACGACCAGTTGCTCGTCAAGATAGATCTCAGGAGGCTACTTCAGAACGATCTATTGCTCGAACCAATATGCCCGAGGAAGGAAATGAAGTGTGGAAAGGGTCCCTTCAGCGATTGGAGGATAGATTGGAAGAAATGGCTAGGGCGAAGAATCCCCTACAACGAACTTTTGTTCAAGGGACACCTTTTGTCCAGGCCATTGTGAATATTCCTACACCGTTAAAGTTTAAAGCACCAGTAGTGACCCCTAAATATGATGGAAAGACAGATCATGTTCTTCATATAGAGCAATATCAAGCTGCCGCCGATATCTATGTTGTCCCCGACGAGATGAGATGCAGAGCGTTCTCAGGAACTCTTATTGGAGCAGCCCAGATATGGTACAACAATCTTCCTCGGGGTAAGATTTCAAATTTCTTTTAGTTAGCCGAGTTGTTCATAGGCAATTTCTGGAGCAAAGCCAGTAAAACGAGTAGTACACTTGTTAAGTGTTAGATAAAAATCTGGTGAGAGTACTAGAGATTACATAACTCGTTTCAATAACGAGAAGCTGGAAGTTATAGATTACGAGGAGAAGACAGCAATCACCGCCTTGATGAGTGGGTTGTTGCCTAATAAGTTGTATTACACCTTGGCGAAAGATTCACCTAAAACTATGTCAGAGTTGATGGCAAAAGCGGACAAAATCATGAATGCTAAGGAAGCTATGGCTGCAAAAAATAATATAGATAAAGACACCAAGGTGGACGTCGATAAGTCTAAAAATAAAGAGCATAAGGGCAATGGCGGTGACAAGCGTTCCAGAAATAATAAGTCATCATGGGAAGTCCTGAAGAAATTCGATAATTATACTCCCTTGAAAATGGGTATTAATCATGTCTTGGAAGAAATCAAGAATAGCGAGGAAGTAAAGTGGCCGAAGAAACTGAGGTCAGATCCTGATGCGAGGAACAGGGACAAATATTGTGAGTTCCACAAAGATCATGGCCATATGACTAAAAATTGCATAGCTCTTCAAAACGAGATTGAAACACTCATCAGAAGAGGAAAGCTAGCAAAGTATGTTGATCGGGGTGGTGAAAGAAGAAATAATTATCGAACTAGAGAGAGATCTAGATCTCCTCGTCGAGCAGAGGAGAAAAAGAAGAGAGGTCATGAAGATGATGTCGAGGATGACCCCGATCTTCCCAAGAAACCAAGGCAGCCAGAACGAGAGGTATTTTCCATACGTTTTGGGTCATTTGATTGTAATGTTATTACAGGAGGAGATGCAGGAGGAGGAGATCTTACTGCAGAAAGAAAAGCTTACCTCGGAGAGGCACAAGCTTGCTCGTATATTCAGCGAATAAATTTGGCCGAGGAAGATCGTCCGAGGAAGGTAAACAAAGAGAAGCTGGTTATTGGCTTTTCAAAAAATGACCTGGCAGGTGTTCTTTACCCTCACGACGACCCTTTGGTGATCAAAATGAGGATGAAAGAAGTAGTGATTTTAAGGGTGCTGGTAGACAATGGCAGTTCGGTAGACATCATGTACTATTCATGCTTTGACAGTTAAAATTTGAAGTTATCTCAATTGGAGCCTTATCACAGACCTCTTCTGGGTTTTGCTGGCGAAAATTTTTTTCCACTTGGGACGATCAAGTTGGATATATTCATTGGAACTTGGCCTGCTTGTCGAACAGAAAGAATACGCTTCTTTGTGATGAATAAGAATGTGCAGTCAGCCTACAACATCATCATGGGAAGAGTTGGTTTGAAGAAGTTCGAAGCAGTCCCATCTACAGTACATCAATGTTTAAAATTCCCGACAAATTTTGGAGTGGGAGTGGTGAAAGGTGATCAAAAAGTAGCTCGAGAATGCTATTATTCATATGCCGAGCAAGAGGAACTTGAAGAATCAAGGAAAAAGACTACTACTTACCAGGTGGAGGAAAGTACGGAAATTGAAACACTTGATCTAAGAGATGAATCCCAACTTGTAAAAGGACAAGTGGTAGAATCTACAGAAAATGTTATTCTAGACAACGAACACCCTGAACGAGTAACCCAGATAGGTTCATCGTTGGATGCTTTAATAAAACAGGAGTTGATAACTTTCTTGAGAAACAGAAAGAAAACTTTTGCGTGGAGTCATGAAGACATGCCAGGAATAGATCCAAACTTCTTATGTCATGAGCTCAATGTGAATAAGGAGATCAAGCCTGTAAAGCAGAGAAGAAGGGTATTTATCCCCGAGAAGAATCAAGCTATTCAAGAGGAGGTCGACAAGCTCCAGAAAGCCCAATTCATTGAAGATGTGAAGTATCCAGACTGGTTGGCAAATGTGGTGATGGTAAAAAAGAAAAATAATAAATGGAGAATGTGTGTTGATTTCACTGATCTCAACAAGGCTTGCCCAAAGGATCACTTCCCATTGCCCAGAATTGACGTGGATGCTACCTCGGGGCACGAGCTACTCAGTTTCATGGATGCTTACTCTGGATACAATCAGATCAAAATGAAACCTGAAGACAGGAAAAGCACTTCTTTTATTACCCCTAGGGGAACTTATTGTTATAATGTTATGCCTTTTGGTTTGAAAAATACAGGAGCGACATACCAGTGGCTGATGAACAAGGTTTTTGCCGAACAAATCAGTTGCAATATGGAGGTCTATGTCGACGATATGCTGACAAAGAGCAAGAAAGCTGCTGATCATCTAGTTGACTTAGGTCAGACCTTAGATCAAATGGATAAATACCAGATGAAGCTCAACCCGACGAAGTGCACCTTTGGAGTACGAGAAGGAATGTTCCTCGGGTACATCGTCAACCAGCGAGGCATTGAGGCAAATCCAGCAAAGATCAAAGCTCTTTTAGGGTTGCAATCTCCAACGACGAAGAAAGAAGTGCAGAGTCTTACAGGACGAGTTGCAGCGCTCAATAGATTTGTATCTCGAGCAACTGATAGGTGCCTTCCATTCTTCAAAACACTCCGAAAAACTTTCGAGTGGAATGATGAATGTGAAAAATCCTTTCAAGACTTGAAGAAATATCTGGGAACACCTCCATTGCTATCCAGACCAGTGATGGGAGAAAAGTTGTACTTATACCTGGCAGTATCAGAAAATGCGGTCAGCTCGGCATTGATCAGATTGGAGAATGGAGTCCAAAAGCCAATTTATTACACAAGTAAGGCTTTCCGAGGTGCAGAGATCAGGTACCCAAAGTTGGAAAAATTGGCATTGGCATTAATTGAAGCAAGTAGAAGAATGAGGCCACATTTTCAGGCCCATACCATTATCGTGTATACCGACATGCCATTAAGACAAGCCCTTCATAAGCCAGAAAAGTCAGGAAGACTGATGTACTGGGCAATAGAGCTCGGTGAATATGATATTGTGTATGAACCCAGATCATCCTTAAAAGGGCAAGCAGTAACAGACTTTATAGCAGAGTTTACATATCCTGATAACCCCGAGGAACAAAAGTTGCTCGCTGACCAACCTGTGGATGTTACAGGGTCAACAGACATGTGTCCAGACCAACTCCGGTTGGTAAAAGGGCTTGTGGATGTAGAAAGATCATCAAATTCAAACTCAGACCAACTACGGTTGGTAAAAGGGCGAGAAGAGATGGTCGACGAGGAGCGAAAGATATCAGGGGAGGATGAAACAAAACAGAAAATATTTCACCAAGGAACGTTGTCAGATAAGAATTTTGAAGACGAGTTACCTACGTAGAGATTGTATGTAGATGGGTCATCTTGTACAACAGGTTGTGGAGCAGGGATTGTTTTGAACACCCCAGACGAGATTGACGTGGAATATGCCTTACGATTCCAATTCAAAGCTTCCAATAATGAGGCTGAGTATGAAGCCTTAATAGCAGGTCTTAATTTAGCAAAGATTATGGAAGCACAACAAGTGATGGTATTCAGTGATTCCCAATTAATTGTGAATCAGATAATGGGAACGTATGCAGTTAAAGGAGAACTAATGGTCAAATATCATGCAAAGGCGATGGAGTTGTTGGCAGAATTTGATGCCATTCAGTTAATCAGAATACCAAGAATGAAGATTGCACAAGCAGACGCACTGGCCCGACTAGCATCAGCTACTCGTACCGAGTTGCGAAGAACGATACCAATTGAGGTGTTAGAAAGTCGAAACATAGATGAAAGCTTGACGATGAATGTTATTTCCCTTGATTTAGGACCATCTTGGATGGATCCCATCAGGGCATATGTCGAGGAAGGAGAATTACCGGAGGACAAGATCGCTGCTAAGAAATTGAAGTTTAAAGTTGCTCGGTATGTACTAACTAATGGTGTTTTGTATAGACGAGGAATTATGGCAGGTTTGCAAAGATGTGTACATCCCTCCGAGGTGAAAGAATTGATTGAAGAGATCCATGAAGGGTCTTGTGGAGCCCATGTAGCAGGTCGAACACTTTTGCAAAGGGTGATGACGCAAGGATACTACTGGCCAACGATGAGAGCTGATTGTATAGCCTATGCCAAGAAGTGTGACAAGTGCCAACGTTTTTCCTCCATCCGACGAACTCCACAAGCATTATTGACACCCATAACTTCCCCTTGGCCATTTGCCATGTGGGGAATTGATCTGGTTGGACCATTTCCAACGACCCGAGGACGATTCAAGTACCTCGTCGTCGCAGTGGATTATTTTACTAAATGGGTAGAAGCTGAGACTCTAATTGATATGACGTACGAGAAGGTGTACCAATTCGTTTGGAAGAACATCATCTGCCGATATGGTCTCCCTCATGCCTTCATCACAGACCATGGAACACAATTTGATAACGAGGAGTTTGCCGCCTATTGTCATCAGTCAAACATTTTGAAGGTTCATTCAGCACCAGGCCATCCTCAAAGCAATGGGCAAACTGAAGTGACGAACAGAACGATACTAAATGGTTTGAAGAAAAGGCTAAGTGAGGCCAAAGCTAATTGGATTAATGAGCTACAATCAGTATTGTGGGCTTACCGAACAACTCCCCGAGCAGCAACTGGAGAATCACCATATATGCTGGCGTTTGAAAGTGAGGCTGTAATACTTGCCGAGTTGGGTCTTCCGACACATAGAGTGCTGAATTTCAATTCACCAGTCAGTGACTTGATGAGAAGACTGGATTTGGATATGCTCGAGGTGGTTAGAGAAGAAGCAGCCATTAGGAATGCTGCATATCAACAACGAACAACTTTGTTCTACAACAAGAGGGTGAAGAAATGCGATTTAAAGGAAGGAGATTACGTGCTAAAGAAGGTCATTCAGAAGCACAATAAATTGGAAGCAAATTGGCATGGACCTTATCGAGTTACAGAAGTTGTTCGACCAGGAACTTACCGAATAAAAACTCTAGAAGGAGAGGAATTCAAGAATGCTTGGAATACTGAACACCTTCGCAAGTATTATCAGTGATGTAAAATGTACAGCAGGTCAATCAATATGAATAAAACGATGATGTTTCACCATTTTTCTCTCCTTTGTTTGAAAGTTTTTCGGGGAATACTAGTGTTGTACACTACGCTGCTCGACAGCAAAAAGAAGACGATAGTTCAAACCCACGACCAACTCTGGTTGGTAAAAGGGCGAGAACAAACTATACTCCTTTGGTTAGGAGGCATACACTAGCGTGACCAACTCCGGTTGGTAAAATAACTAGTAGATAGTTCGAGCGTGATCAATTTCGGTTGGTAAAATAGCGAGAACACGATAGTTCAGACCCACGACCAACTCCGGTTGGTAAAAGGGCGAGTACAAACTATACTCCTTTGGCTAGGAGGCATACACTAGTGTGACCAACTCCGGTTGGTAAAATAACTAGTGGAAACTAATAGTTCGAGCGTGATCAACTTTGGTTGGTAAAATAGCGAGAACAAACTATAGTCCTTTGGTTAGGAGGCGAACACTAATGTGATCAACTTTGGTTGGTAAAAGAGTTAGTGGGCGTGATAGTTCAAACCCATGACCAACCCTGGTTGGTAAAAGGGCAAGAACAACATTCTTAAAAATGTCAATCTCGGTTGGTTTGAAAACAAAATATGCTCTCAAATGCCAACTTATGTTGGTCGGGAAGTAAGTTATTACATAAAAGTTCATCGAAGAACAAATATTCCAAACTGAACCAAGTATAGTTGGTCGGGGATAAAAACCCACTAACTGTAGTTGGTCGACGAGGAAAAATCTTTGACCTTGGTTGGTCGGGCACATTTATTGAAAAGGACAAAATTTACCAAGTATAGCTGGTCAGGGATAAAAACCCATTAACTATAATTGGTCGACGAGCTCAATTTAAACAACCTTGGTTGGTTGTAAGAAATTTTAACATTTTTTATACTCATTACTTTGTTATTAAGTGATCGAGCAACATTTTTGATACTTGTAATTTTTTATTACTAGATTGGTCGATGAACCACAAAGAATTGTTATGCAATCACAAATATAAAAGTGTTAGACAAGTACAAAACAATAGCAATACATATTTGCAAACAAAAAATGAAAGTCTTTCATTAAAATTCAAAATAAATTACAAGTTACATATGTTTGCTAACTATTACATTGAAAATCCTATTCTATTGGTTTTTCCCCTCAGCCTTCGATACAGGTTCCTCGCCAGCAGGAGGATCATTTAATGTCTGAGGAGAATTGATAAAATTCAAGTCCTTCAACATTCTGACATTCATTACTGAAGGAGTATCCAAGAGATGCTCGGGACGAGATACTTCATTTTGAGAATGAAGATTATAGTCACCAAGATATTTTGAAATTAAGCTCCGAGGAATGGCACGAGCTGGGATCCATTCCATGTCCAATTTATAGGGTGGTACAGGCAGGTTTAGTAGCCCAGGAGTATGATAATCCCACAGGTAGTGCCCCTGTTCGAGCTTCAGTACACCCAGGGCATTCAACCATCCCTGTTTATAACCTTCATTATTGGCATTTTCAATGCGAGCATCCAAGTGATAAAGGGCCTCATTATAGCCTGCATTCCAGAATTCGCAAGGTTGTTTATGGAATTAGAAAGTTAATCTTTCTAACTGCTCATGAAGGTTCCTGGCAAAAACATCCTTATTATTCAAAGCAGACTTCGTCGCAGTAAGTTGATCTTCCAAAGTCAGTATTTTCTTGGACATTTCAGACAAAGCTCGATCTTTTGCGTTCAACTGGTACGCTTGAGTTTCCAATGTTGACAGAGTACGAGCTTCTTCAATACTACGAGGAGTTCTTGATCGACCCCGAGCAGCTGGAGTGCTTCGTTCCTCGTTAACATCCTGGGCATCCTCGCCTACGAGAACCTCTTCCTCATCCCCGAGCAGTAGCAGAAACACCAGACCTTCTTAAAGTATCCAATTTTTGCCTTAATTTGTCATTCTCAACCTCTAAGAATGAGAACCCTTCGTCGGAGACTGGTACCAAGGCAGTGGAAGATGAAGCTGCAGACTTATACTGTGCCAACTCTGTCTGCAAATTGTTGTTCTCTTATTCCAGCAGCTCGGCGATCTGTTTGTAGGCCTCAACTTCACCTTTTAGGGTCCTCTCCCTGACATCATACCCAGCAATGAGTTTGTCATAGCCCTTCTCGGCAGAAAGCTGTTGATATTTCTTTTCATACCCCTCATGTAACAAAGCATTTGACTCCCTGTACTGATCCTTGAGATCTTCTAGAGTATACTGAAGCTCCTCGATCATATCATAGTAGGCCACGTTATTGGCCACTGCTCTATCAAGTAAGTCCTTCAAGTACCGATAAGCTTCGATTGCTTGCTCTGAAGCACCATGACCAAGGATATCGACAATTTCGGATGTACTGAGGTCTATGTGACCAGCTTGATAATACTCATGGCATTACTGCATCAACTTTGTGTCATTAGCAGACAAAAGATCCATCCTGGTCAGAAACTAAGAGAGAAAGAAAAAGAAGATCAAGACAGAGTGCAGATAAAGAAGAGACAATCATATGGAAAGAAAGAACTCAAATTTTATTAGATCATAAGGCAAAAGTTACAAAGATCTGAGATACAAAGTACAAGTAAGGAGAAAATAGAAAGATAGTACCGAACAACTTCACACCTTTTCCTTGTCTCCCAAGACTTTCTCGGGAGGCTGGGACGAGGATCTTGGTTGCTCGGTGGGAACACTGATTTGATCGATTGAAGTTGGGATTTGTTCAAGAGGAGCAGGCAAAGAAGAAATCTCCTCAGCAGATGTCTGGTTGGGTTGAGGAGCAAGGATTTGATCACCCACAATCATTGAAGATTCTTCAGATGCATCTTCGTCTTCATCTTCGTCTTCAATAACTGGAGGAGGATCAGGGAGATGTTGTTGAAATAGCTCGGAGTCCTTGCTCACCTTCAATTCCTGCAAGGCAGTAACCCAACCATCATAGAAGAATTTCAAACTTCCATAATTCACCTGGGTCATCATTGCTGCTACCCCCCTATCCCATCCTTTATCCCAACCAGTTCGAAAGGATTTCTTCACAGCTATTTTTCTCTTTATCTTCTCCGAGGAAAGCTTCTCGGATAGAAGGTCCTCGGAGGCTTTCATCTTGGACTCCAACTCCTCCTTCTGACGATTTGCTTCGTGCAGAAGTGTCAGCTCTTCCTCAGCTGATTTCAGCTTATTTTCAAGCTCCCCGAAAGTAGTGAGCTTCTCGGAGTATTTCTTGTTCTCCCTCTCCAAATCCTTCACTTTGTTTCCTAACTGCACCTTTTCTGCTTCAAATGCAGCCAATTTCTTCTCCCATACACCTTTATCCTCGTCATACTTCTGACGGGATTCCTTCAGAGATTGGGCCAAACCCTGGAATGCATCCTCTACTCCAGACGAGGAGCTTGAAGCCTTGAGCGCTTCATCTTTCTTCACAATGGTGTTAAAACAACTCACCAGCTGAAAAAAGAAGGTAGTGATGAGTTAATACCGAGATACATATATTGATAGAAGGAAAAATTCAAGATAAAAAGAAACTTACTGAAGCAATGTGACGAGTAGCCAGGGATGTCAGCATATCCCTAGACATGTTTTCCTCGACGCCTTGGACTTCAGGAATAATCCAAGTTTTTACCGAGCTCATTGCAGAGCTCGGGGGAATGATGGTTGGAACACCAGCTCCACTAGTTTGGAACTGGGGAATGGCTTCAGAAAAACTAACCGAAGAGGATTTCTTCAATCTCCTCAGTGGAACTTCAGCAGTTTCAGCCAAAGAACCCTTGGTGGGGGAAATAGTGATCACTTCCACAGAAGTACTTTTCTTGCTCGGAGCCATTGGAGGCTTCTCGGCAACCTTCTGAACAGCAACAGAAGGAACAGCATCAATTTTCTTAGTCCCCTTTGGGACTTCAGCCTTGTTCCTCTTTCCATCCCCGGCAGAGGAAGTCTCCTCGAAGATAGCAGGAACTCTTCTCTTGCCCATCTTCTGACTTAGAGGAATATGAGATTCTGGTGAAGATTCCTCGGAAGCTGGCAATGGGTCACTAATGCTGACCACAGGACGAGCAGTAAAGGATGATGTGTAGCTCCTGTACTGCAACAAATATGAAGCAGACCTGATGTGCTCGTCTGCAACCCTCTGATGCAAACTCCAGAGATGTTTCAACTGCTTTATATTAACTTCTGACTCTTTTGGAGTTTTTCTCTTGCTGTCAACTGCAAACAAGAACATATTGAAATATCAGTCATACATTTTATCAAATACAATGAAATCATAATTTTAAAAACAAAATAAGATGAAAACGACCTATCCCATTGCCATATGGGGGCATCTGGGACCCTCATATACTGCATCTCCAACCAAAAGGGCATGTTGCCAATTTTTTATAACTACCCCGTGTTCAAAATAATCCCTGTTGGCATCAGGGAGGTTGACTACTAAGGCCCTATTCATAAACCTAGTTTTTAAATAAAAAACATTGTCTAAAACAGCCCATCTGTAGCAGTACATAATCTCAGGAATTCCTATACGAGTTCCATGAGTTTGATTTAACCTATGTACCCCATTAACTATTCTCCATGTGTTGGGGGCTATTTTTGCAGGGACAACGTTGAAGTACTGACAGAACTCTAAACACAACGGATTTAGTGGAAAAGAAAATCCACATTCAACAATAAATAGGCTAGGGAACCAGTGTCCCTCAGCCAAATCAAAATAACTTGAAGGCTCAGAAAGAACCTCCAAAGTTACCCAAGAAGGAATAGAGAAGTCAGAGCGGAACTTCTCAAGAGATTCGATAATATAAACCATGGTGAATAAAAAGAAATGAAGAAGAAAATCTTACAGGGAAAAAGGAGATCTGTTGGCAAACAAACGAAGGAGGAAATGAACGCACAAGAGAGAGAAAAGCTTTAGAAAACTCGAAAGCAGAAATTGAAAAGGTAGAAGACGATGGGATTGCCTCTGAAGTTTAAATACCTTGCCTTGGGAAACGGCGAAAGAAATGATTACAAAAAGGAAATATTACGCTACCGGCGGCTAAAAGGACAAAAAGGGCACGACGATCGAAGCGCTTATAAAAATGCAAAAAGGCGGATTCTGCGAATTTGGAAGGAAATTTAAATATGAAGAAAAGGCTCCTAAAACCCAGGAAGGTCATTTAATATCGCCATATACCGAGAAAGAATGTTCCATACTCCTCAAAGTTCGAAATATGAAACATTGGGGGCTTCTGTTGACACCAAAATTAGTGTGCTGATGTGGACGAACAATAAGAAGACACGTGTCAATCTACGTGGCACAATAGCAACGAGGAAGATTGTTTCCCCGACCAACATACTCACTCCGAGGAACACCAACCCTCTGAGGAACTCTTATCCTGCGAGGAACTCCAATGCTCCGAGGAACTTTTGGACGACAAGCAACTAAGGCGGTTCGAGCTGCACCTCGACCACAGCATTAATTTCCAGATAATCAACAGTTCAACTATTCATTGAATGCTTATCATCTTGACGCGCACGTTTGAAGAACATTAAATGAATTACCCTTTCATATGTGTATCATTTAATGTAACACCCTTTCATGTACAGCCTAAGGGCTATAAATACCTTGTATCACCCTCATTCAAAGGGACCGGAATTTCTGGATAGAACTTGTAATCGAGAATTTCCAAGCACTCAGCAATAACATAACAGTGGACGTAGGCCATTCATATAAGGCTGAACCACTTTAAAATCTTTTGTCTTATTTATTTATCTGTGATTAAATAATTAGAGTAATCTAGTTTTTTACATCAACACTGTCCCTCTCTTTATGTGTGTATATATATCACTAATTTTGTAGCTCCAATAAATCTGTAAAAAAACATTGTGATTAACATTAATTTGCTCCAAAATTTTCAGCAATTAACATCTACTATCCCTTTCTTTATGTGTGTATATATATCACTAATTTTGTAGCTCCAATAAATCTATAAAAAAACATTGTGATTAACATTAATTTGCTATTAATGTGAGTGGTGTTAATTTACTGTTAAATCTTTGCTATTAATGTGAGTAGTGTTAATTTACTATTAAAACTGTATATAAGTATTATCATTGATATTTTTGTTATTAATGTTATTGGTAATTTTATTCTTATTGTTATGAAAAAAATCGTAGGACCACAAATGATATCGTCTGGTGATGAAATGGATGACGTTTTTGCTAATGACGAGGAAATTGAAAATGAAACAGTTGAGGCCAATAAAATTAGAGATCCCGAAGTCGGAATGGAGTTTGATACATTTGAACTATTTTTTTACTACTATAAAAAAATGGCAATGAAAAGGGATTTCCAGTTAAAAGAAGATCATCGGGAAAAAGTCAAAATGGAGGGTCCACCTTTGTTGTAGTGGCATGCTCTCATGCCGGAAAACCAGAAAGCAACACAAAAAATATTTTTAAAAAGCGCCCTGTTGCGAGAACTGATTGCAAGGCAAGAGTAAGAATTTTACTTTGTGCCGATGAAAAATGGCGGGTGTCAGTTGTAAACTTAGAACATAATCATAGGCTGAGCCTCGAAAAAGCAAGATTTTATAAAAACAATCGGATCGTAAGTTCTTTTGTTAGACGAAGGCTTGAAATGAATGACAAAGCGGGTATCCGACCATGCAAGAATTTTACTTCATTGGAAATTGAAGCGGGTGGACACGAGAATTTGCCTTTTTTAGATAAAGATTGCTACAATTTTATTAATAAGGTGAGGCGGTTAAGACTCGGGGAAAGTGACGCTATGGCTCTTCAAAGCTACTTCATGAAAATTCAAACTAACAATGCCAACTTTTTTTATGTAATGGATTTCGATGCCGAGTGTCGGATAAAAAATGTATTTTGGGCAGATGTACGGAGTAGGGATGCATATGAAGAGTTTGGGGATGCTATCACATTCGACACTACGTACTTAACAAATAGATATGACATGCCATTAGCTCCTTTTGTTGGTGTAAATCATCATGGTCATTCAACATTATTTGGTTGTGGATTAATATCTAATGAGGATGTTAAGACATTTACTTGGATTTTTAAAGCATGGCTAACATGTATGAATAACCGTCCTCCCTCCGCAATTATTACTGATCAAGACAAAGCAATGAAAAAAGCTATTGAAGTTGTTTTCCCGGATACACGACATAGATGGTGTTGTGGCATATAATGAAAAAATTTCCCAAAAAATTGCGAGGTTATAATCATTATGAATCAATGAAGTATGCAATACAAAATGCCGTTTATGATTCATTGACGCCCGTGGAATTTGAAGAACGTTGGAAAATATTCATTGAAAAATTTCAACTTCGTGATAATGAGTGGTTGAGTGGCTTGTATGAAGAGAGGAACCGTTGGGTCCCTACATTTTTGAAGAATACTTTTTGGGCGGGAATGTCATCGACTCAAAGAAGTGAGAGCATGAATGCGTTCTTCGATGGTTATGTGAACTCAAAAATGACACTAAAATAATTTGCCGAACAATATGAAAATGCATTGCAAAGTAAAGTACAAAAGGAGGAACAAAGTGACTACAACTCCTTCATCCCATGTATTACACGTTATACAATTGAAAATCAACTTCAAGATGCTTACACAACTTCAAAATTTAGAGAATTCCAAAACGAGTTGATTGGGAAGCTTTATTGTGAAATATGTCGTATTAGTGAGGAATGTGGTTGTGTTAGATACGACATTTATGAGGATATGGTTGGAGAGACAAATCGACGTGCAAACTATTCTGTGTGGTTTAAGGAGGAGGATTGTGGTATAAAGTGCACTTGCCAATTATTTGAATTTAGAGGAATCTTATGCAGACATGCTATTACCGTGTTGATTAACAAAAAGGTTGAAGTTATACCCGATAAGTACATTCTTCGTAGATGGCGGAAAGATGTTAAGAGGAAGCACACAAAACTGAAAATCATATACTCCAATTGGGCGTTCCACCCAGAAAATGAGTGCTTTGACAAGATGTGCAATGCCTTTTATGAAGCTGCTAACTTGGCAACCGATAATGAAGACAAGACAAAAGTGGTAATGATTTGTATTAACGATTTGATCAATAAATTAAATAATTTTAATGTCACATGTGATACTAGTGAACAAAGGCTCGTGAAAGTTGACCAAATGTCAGTTCCAATCAATATTCATAGTCCCGTGGTCGTTTGTGGTAAAGGTCGACCGCCCTACAAAAGGAAACAGTCTACGATAGAGCAAGTTATTAGAAAGAGGAAGGAAAAGAAGAAAATAGAAAATAATGTCAACATTAATTTGGATTTGCAAACGGTTAGTTGTTTTTATTTTTTATTGTAGTAATATATTTCTGATCATGAATTAATTTGAAAATTTCTAAATATATTTGTTCGTGTGTAGGCTTTAGAAGCATTGAATGTGTGCGATATTGATGTAAATGTTGGGAATTTAGGACAGCCAACAGGGAACTACCTCACACTTGGTTCACATCATCCACATCTAGGAAGCAATTTTGAAGCATATCAATATCAATCCATTGTTTCTCAAATTCAGAATCCTTTTTGGGACAAGGCATTTGAACAACATTCACAAAATATTTGATGTCCTTGTAACTGTTTTGACATCCACTGAATTGCTCACTGTTTTGTAACTATTTTTTGGGATGTAATTATGTATATGTTGTGACATCCAGTGTATTTTTTGGGATGTAATTCTGCTTTTTTGGAACGTAATTTTGTATCTAAATATGTTTAACATCCACTGATGTCTTGTGTATTTTTTGGGATGTAATTCTGTTTTGTAACTGTTATGATATCCAATGTATTTTTTGGGACGTAATTCTATTTTGTAAATTTTATGAAATGCTAATATTTTTTATGTTGTCTTATGTATCAAGTTTATTTTGCATTGTTAATAAAACTTCAGTAATCTCAATGGATTGGAACAATAAAAATGGAGTGAAGCATAGAAGCAGAGAAGCAGAACACGGTTGAGCTTGAGCTGAAATGAATGTGTTCAGGTCTTTTTTTTTCTCTTTAGTTTGAGGCTTGATGGTCCCTTATTTTTTTTTTCTTTTTCTTTTTATGTTTAAGTGTTGGTTTTGTAGTGGGGCATTTTTTTTGTCTTATACGGCGGGTAAGATTTTTGGGTAGGAAACCATGTCTAGTGTTGTTCTATCTTTTAAGCATGTACTTGTCAGATCTAAAAGAAATAAATATTATATTTCAAAGAAATTTACTTGTGGGGCTTAATGACGCTTATTAAATGCCTTCTGTCAAAATCGTTTAGTCCAATCAATGATTGTTCCTGACTGAGGCAAAGCATATATATGTTTATCTAGCTTAATTTAAGATATTTTATTATTAATAAAAATAAATAAACTCATTATATCAACCACAAGCTTTTATCTTTTGAGTGATTATATTCGGAAACCAAAAAAGGAGCGCAATCCTATGTGTGTTTTTACGGGTGGTATGGTGATTTCTCACGATCAGAAAATACGACCAATAGTCACGCTGTGATATGAGCATATATGGAGATCTCAACTAATATTTACGTATAACTATATCAAAAACGTTTTTACGTAAAACATGAGAGATCGAGATCATAAGCATAAAAATTAGATTGTTTATCTGATATGAAGATATTATCGGTTTTGACGCCAAAGGTTTGATCTACCAACACGTTATTTTCATTTCCACCGAGTTTTTCGTATGGGCACGAGGCATTACGCAATCGAAATCACGAATACCTTTACAAAAAGTCGCCAAATGTAAGAGAGTAGTCTAGATTTGGGGAAGTACTGCATCTAGCGTATTTTTTACTTGAGCAACGTTTTTGCACCTACGTATCCGTCTCTTTGGGAAATCAAAGTCAACGTAATTCGTAAGTCCGTGCGATACGTCAGAAAACTCGATTTTGGTGGTTTTGGTGCGTGGGGGTGCCCTCCGGCTAACCACCTCCAAACGCATATGTATCGTATAAAATGCGTAAAACTCGTAATGAAACTATGAAAATCCATTCGTCACTATCGGACCCGTGACGAAGCATAAAATTTTATGGTGCGGCCATACTCTGCTATCCAATCCCCGTATCAATCGTACTAAAGGGAATATAAGTTCGGAATCACTCTCGAACTGTATAAATACATACACAAACAATATTGAGGCGAAGCATAGTATCCAAGTCCAAGAGGTCAGTACATACCCTCACGTCTCTTAGGACCGTGACTACCGATTCGATAGCCTGTACCTAGGATTTCTATCTTCTAGGGTACGAGTCAATATCCCCCATAAGGCACACGAGATAAGATCGTCCCAGCGCGGAAACCTCAGGGATAGCAAGTAGCGCGGGCATGATTTTCATAAGTATATAATATATGCATACACAATCATATAAATATACCACTTTTATTATATCAATTTAGGTTTATCCAATAACCCACATTCACAACATTTATCCTTATTTTCCCATTATTATTTATCAAGTATAATGGTTCGTTTCTAACTTTAATTCGAAGGGTTTTTCCAACTTACTACGTAACCCTCATGGACTCTATTCTTCCAAATGTACAATTCAGTAGATATCCATTTATGTTCCAACATAACTCTCTCTTACGTGTCTCTCCCATTTAATATATACTTACATTGTCCCTTATGCAAATTATCCCAAAAATATAGATTTCGCCTTACATTAAAGGATTTTGAATTTTATTTTTAAAGATGAGAATTTCAAACGGTTTCGAAATCGGAATTAAAATGGAGTTTTAATTGAATTTTTATTATCTAGAAGATTCTTCGAAACATAAAACTCCATAGCAAAAAATATATTTAATAATATTGAACGGTCCGATCGAGCTGAATTTTTTTCTGTAGCTTCCTTTCGTCTTCAGCTAATTCTCTGTAAAATTTCATCCAATTCCAACGGTCCGATCGTTCGGAATAAAAAAAAATTTAGTGTTTGTATCTGATTAGAACTATTTTCTTAATCAAACTCTTAATCCTTTACATGACAAAGGGTTTCCAGAATATCATATAAATCATCACTACATGAAAATTTCCCATCTCAAATTGGGTTTTTCTTCCCTAAATCCCATCCTAATAACTCCTAAACTAATATGGATGATGCATCAACGAAATAAGCAAGATAAACACTTGCCTGGAATTTTCAGAAATCTGGTTTGGTGTTGAATTTGGTGTGGATGCGTTCCCCGTCTCGCGATCTACGCGTTGGCGGTGGCGGCGGTGCAAACGGGTGAGTTTTGAGCCTTGGAATGCCTTTAGAGCTCTCTCCTCTCCTCTCCTCTCCTCTCCAGTGGCCGTTCTAGTGTTTTGAGTTATCTAACCCTAGGAGATAACCTAAACATCTGATATAACCCCTTTAATTTTCGTGGGTTTAATTACCCAAAAATACAAAATGACTAAAATGCCCTCCCGGGTTACTAATTAGGCCTAAAAACGCCCCGAGACCCAAATCAAACTCCCGGGTATACTTTTCTGACTATCTAGACCCTTCCAGACGCGTTGGCGCACTCAAAACGACCATACGAATAACTTATAAAATATTTACTTTTATTTATCAATATTTAGTCCCGACGCGACACGAGCGCGTCCCGACTCAAATTTCTAAAATTGTCATTTTATTCACTCGTGACATTTAATATGGCCACTATTATATATTACTTTGAACATTAGTAATATTCAACAAATTTTCCCATAATTACTAACTCTCATCACGTTAATAATTATAACATAATTAATTTTTGAATTTTTATTAAATAATTAATTCACATTAAATTGAATAAATCTCCAAATTAATATAGCATAAAAATACGGGGTATTACATACTTCCCCCCTAATAACGGAATTTCGTCCCGAAATTCGGAAAATAAGGCATACCTGGTAAGAACAAATTTGGATATCTCTCGCGCATATCGTCCTCGCGCTCCCAAGTTGATTCCTCCACGTTATGATGCTCCCACTGGACCCGTACAAGTGGAACTATCTTTGACCTCAATATCCTCTCACTATAGTCTAGGATAGCCACCGGTCTCTCCTCGTAAGAGTTGTCAGGCTGTAAGTCTATCTCATCTATCGCGATGTGAGTATGGGCCATATCATCCCGAAGATACCGTCTCAACGACGAGATGTGGAATACATCGTGAATGCGGTGTAAATGCTCTGATAGTCCCAATCTGTATGCTACCGGCTTAATCCTCTCGATAATGGGAAATGGTCCTACGTACCTCGGGGCCAATTTCCCTTTCTTCCCGAACCTCATCACTCTTTTCATAGGAGATACACGCAGTAACACTTGGTCCCACACATTAAACTCCCGGAAGAACCGTTTCGCATCGGCGTAGCTCTTCTGCCTGTCCTGGGATACTCGAATGCGACTCCTAATCATCTCAATCCTCAAGGAGGTTTCCTGAATTACCTCTGGTCCTAGCAACTTGTTATCCCCCACCTCGAGCCAATAAGTTGGAGAACGACAAGGCCGGCCATACAAAGCCTCAAATGGAGCCATACCAATCGTAAACTGATAAGAGTTATTACAAGCAAACTCTACCAGTGGAAGATGTGGTTCCCAACCTCCTCCAAAATCAAGAACACACATGCGTAGCATATCCTCTAACATCTGATTAGTACGCTCTGTCTGTCCATCTGTCTGTGGGTGATAAGATGAACTCAGCCTCAACTCAGCACCCATAGCCTCCTGAAAGTTTTCCCAAAAACGTGACACGAAAATCTTGTCTCTATCTGACACAATATTCAGGGGCACCCCATGTAATCTGACAATCTCATAAATGAACAACTGAGCATACTGACCCGTGGTATAATCTGTCCGCACCGGCAGAAAATGAGCCACCTTGGTCAAACGGTCTACAATCACCCAGATAGAGTCGTGGCCCCTCTGTGATGTAGGAAACCCTGTAATAAAATCCATGGAAATACTCTCCCACTTCCACGCGGATACTTCCAATGGCTGAAGCAATCCTGACGGTTTCTGATGGTCCACCTTCACCAGATGGCAGGTAGAACGCTTGGACACGAACTCAGCAATGTCCTTCTTCATCCCACTCCACCAGTATTGCCTCCTCATATCCTGGTACATCTTATCTCCTCCAGGATGTACCGCAAATCGGGACCCGTGAGATTGGGTCATCATTGCATGATGCAATTCTGCCCCTTCTGAAACTAGGGATGGCAACGGGGCGGGTTTTCAAAAATCCTAACCCGCCCCATTTAATAAACGGGGCGGGGCAGGGCGGGTTAGGATTTTTGAAAATTAACTCCTAACCCGCCCCATTTAATAAATGAGGCGGGTCGGGGCTCCTACGGGTTGCGTTAATTTTAAAAATAGTAAAATTAAAAATATTACATTATAGTCTTAGAGGTATACAATGGCTCGTATTCCAATAAGTGAGACAATCCCCAAATTGTCAATTCATATTTTCACTTAAATCTTTTACAAAATTAACATACATATAAAGATTTTTTTTAGTGTGTGAGTGTTTGTATATATATATATATATAATTTAATTATAATTAACATACATATAAAGGATATTTATATAAGCATAAGTTAAACGAGGCGGGGCGGGGCGGGGCGGTTTTATTTCAGCTAACTCCTAACCCGCCCCATTTAATAAACGGGTTTTTTTCTTAAACCCATACCCGCTCCTAATTCATTAATCGGGTTTTAAAACCCGCCCCATTAGGGGCGGGGCGGGGCGGGACTCCTACGGTTCGGGTTAAATTGTCATCCCTATCTGAAACCACTAACCTCCCATTAAACCTCAAACCCCCATCAGAACTAACAAAATAGGACTCAGTACCCTCGGCTAAAAGTCGTACAATCTTCTCATGGCAAAACGGGTCTGTGGTTTGGGCCAGTATTACCCTCGTAACAATCTCGGGTGTGACTGTCATAACAGATATGAAGGAACGGGCTACTGCGTCCTGGTGACCCAACTCATTCCACTTCGCTTTCCAGACGTCTGCTACCTCATTTATCGGTCTTCGGCTCAACGCATCAGCAACTACGTTGGCTTTCCCCAGATGATAATGTATGTCGAACTGATAGTCCTTCACAAACTCTAACCATCTGCGCTGACGCATATTCATCTCTCGTTGAGTGAACAGGTACTGCAGTGATTTGTGATCTGTGAACAAACGGAACTTCTCCCCCAATAAATAGTGTCTCCATATCCTCAATGCAAAGACGACCGCTGCTAACTCCAGGTCGTGGGTGGGTTAATTCTTCTCATGCGGCTTAAGCTTGCGGGAGGCAAAAGCTATAGCCTTCTCTTCCTGCTGAAGTACTCCCCCAAGTCCCCGTAAAGAGGCATCGGTGTAAACCAGGTACTCCACACCCGGCTTCGATAAAGCAAGGACTGGTGCTGAAGTAAGCTTGTCTTTCAGCTCGTCGAAAGCCAATTGACAAGCTTCATCCCAAACATATGGTACCCCTTTGCGAGTCAGGTTCGTCAATGGACCCGCTATTTTGGAGAATCCCCGAATGAATCTCCTGTAGTATCCGGCTAACCCCAAGAAACTATGCACTTCCGTCGGTGTCGTGGGCTGTCCCCACTCCCTCACCGCTGACACTTTACTCGGGTCAACGGCTATCCCCTGTTCAGAAACAACTTGCCCAAAGAACTGTACCTCTTGTAACCAGAATCCACACTTCTCGTACTTAGCATACAACTGATGCTCTCGTAAAGTCTGAAGAAGCTGCCTCAAGTGCTCGGCATGCTCCTCCTCGGAGTGTGAATATATCAAAATGTCATCTATGAAGACGATGACAAACTGATCCAAGAACTCTCTGAATACTCGGTTCATTAAGTCCATGAATACGGCTGGAGCATTTGTGAGACCAAATGGCATCACTCTGAACTTGTAAGACCCATATCTCGTCAAGAAGGCAGTCTTTGAAACGTCCTGCTCTCTAATACGTAGATGATGGTACCCCGACCTCAGATCTATCTTCGAAAAGAAATTTTCTCCCCTCAGCTGGTCGAACAGATCATCGATTCGAGGCAACGGATTCTTATTTCGTATCGTGACCTTGTTCAACTCCCGGTAATCCACACATAACCTCAGTGAACCATCTCTCTTCTTCACAAACAAGACTGGAGCGCCCCAAGGTGAAGTACTCCTGCGAATGAAGCCCTGACCTAACAGTTGCTCTATCTGATCTCGTAACTCTCACATCTCCGTCGGAGCCATACGGTATGGAGCGCGTGCTATAGGTCTCGTATCTGGCAATAAATCTATGACAAAGTCTATATCTCGACTGGGGGGTAGGCATGGTATCTCCTGAAATACATCGAAATACTCACGAACGACTGGGATTGAGTCTAAAGGAATCACAACCTCCTTAGAGGCATCCTCCTCTATATAATACAAATGAGCGATCGAACCTCCCTCTAGACGAGGCATCGCCACTACAAACATCTCTTGTCCCGGAATGGCAAAAATAATGCTCCCACCGAAGCAATCAATCATGGCTCTATAAGCTGCGAGTCAATCCATACCGATAATAACATCATGATCATGCATATCTAAGACTAACATGTCTGCAGGTAATACCAAACTACCAATCTCTACCCCCACTCCCCGGCATATAAAGAAGATATGCGACCCACTCCGCAGTGGTGAGTCTACACACGTCACTGTGCTCTCTGCTATGGCTAACAACCCTAAGGCCTTCTCAAAATGCGTAGCTATAAAATAATGCGTCGCCCCAGTATCAAACAAAACCCGACCCATAGTACCATGGATAGAAAACATACCCTCAATCGCGGGTGGTGCCTGTGGAGCTGCTGCCTGGTGGACGTTATAGACACGTCCGTACTGTAACTGCCCCTGCTGCACTGGAGCTGCTGGAATGGCTGGTAGGGCTGGCACCTGGGCTGGAGCTGGGAGGGCAGCTGGAAAAAGTGGTCTCTGTGGCTCATTACGGGCACCCTGCTGCTGTGGGGCCCTATTACCCTCTGGGCAATCCTGGCGCTTATGACCATGCTTGCCGCATACAAAACACCGGCCTCTGAAGTTACCTCCCCTCTGACCCTGCTGGCCGTTACGTCCCCGCCACTGGCCCTGTTAGCCCTGATTAGCACGCTGTTGGCCCTGTTGATTAGGCTGGCCCTGCCTATAACCCCCAAATCCCTGCCTGGAATAACCTGAATGAAATCGCTTAGCAGGGTCCCCCTGATGGGAACTCTACTCGTGTTGATGAGTCTGTCCATGAGATGGTGCCCCACTAGCACTACTACCCCCGGTCCTGTCCTGCTTGCTGGACTCTCCTGCTCTCCTGCTTCCCTACAGATGGAAGCGGTGATCCTGGCAATGTAGTAACGCAGCATTGAGTACATCAGTGAAAGTACTCAGAGATAGATTCCCTATAAGATGCTGACGGGTCCTCCAAGCTAACCCGTCCACAAACAACATTATCTTCTTACTATCAGTAGGTGCCTCATCTGTCACTATGGTGAGAAGTCTCGTGAACTCCTCCTCATACTCAGCAACGGTAGAGTTCTCCTGTTTCAAATTCAGTAATTTCCGCCTCATCTCAGTCTGCACGGCGGGTGGAAAGTACTTGCGGTCAAACTGCTCCCAAAATGACTGAATAGGGACCGTGTCCCTCTCCTCCAAGGTGGTAGTGGACTCCCACCACTGCAAAGCGGCCCCCACCAGCTTAAAAGAAGCCAATAACTCCCTTTGCACGTCGGTGCACTCATATATACGAAGATTCCGCTGGATGTCTTTCTTCCATTGGCTTACTGTGACGATATCTGAGCTACCAGAGAACTCAGGGGGATGCGCCTTCTGAAAAGCATCCCTAACCCTCTCCCATGCAGATGGAAGCTGTGCTGGTACTGGCGCCACTGCCTGAATCTGGGGTGGAGTCTGCTGAACCACCGCTAGCGCGGCATTCACCGCCTGAGCAACAATGGCGGCTACTTCACTAGCATTCATAGTGCCTTGTGTCGGAGCTGCTGGATGCTCGGCCTGGGCACGCCTATCCTTCGGTGCACGTCTCGGAGGCATCTGAAACGTGAAGTAGTTTATTAGTCTACAGTTATTATCAAATCTCAAATAGCTGAAGACGTAACGTAAAAGCAGAAATACAACAATCCTAAAAATAGGGCTCTATAGCAAAAACGTTAAGCTGAAAGTGAAAATAATCCGTACACATCCTATGGACACTAGAACCTGATGCTCTGATACCACCTGTGACACCCCGCCTAATTAAATACCGGGCGATCACTCCTTTATTAAATTAAAATCAAGGTGAACAGTTGGTTCATTCTTAGCATCACTGTCGTAAAAATAACTTTTCCAAATTTAACACCCTATTTAATTAAGCTAAGTGTCAAAACCATTTTTTAATATTACTTTCCAAATTTTATTTTGAAAATAAAGATTTAATTATCTACAACAATTCAATATTTAAAGAATCACACCACAAAAATCCTGGAACATATAATCCAATTAATTTAAACATTCAACAACTAAACCCCAGCATTTAAAACTTAAAGTAAAACATACATGCTGAATAAATCCCAAAGTAACAGTACTAGAAATAACTAAAATACAAATGTCCCAATAAAACAGATACATAGTGGAAAGGGTGACACATGCCCAATAAGGAGAATGATAGAAGTGGAATCAAGTAAATGAAATCGTCTAAGCAAGTGGCCTGCAACTCCCACCTAAGCTGCAACACGTTCCTTCCAAGGGATCCTAAACAAGACGCCCCTGTGGCTAAGCACCTGTAATATATACATATATATACAAGAGAGAAAGAGGAATAGAAACGAGTCAGAGCCCGATAGTGTATATGATTTAAAAATTCGTTTAGCAAGTATTTAAATTGATACAGGCCAATGCAACAACATATTAGTGCGACACTCTCTTGAGAAATTCTCGCCTCTCTTCTAATGTGCACTCCTATCGCACTAAACTTCCCAATGGTTTATCTCATCATATATCACACTATCCTTCCCCAAGGATTTAACTTATCTTAGGTGACTCTCAAAATTTAAGATTTAACAACATCATGGTTTAAAAAGGATAATTTCATTTAGTACAAAACGCTCATTTTAACTTTATTAATTCATAAAGTTTTTCAATATCATATTATACTTTTCAAAATAAGTATTTCCAATTTGAGTCATTATACATGTCTTACTTACCATAACACAGTAGGCAGTTTCCCATATTTCAGAAGTTCATATATATATTAAATACTCGTATAATATATATATTCTAACAGCACCCCACATAAAATTTTATGGTGCGGGCATACTCTGCTATCCAATCCCCGTATCAATTTTACTAAAAGGAATACAAGTTCGGAATCACTCTCGAACTGTATAAATACATACACAAACAATATTGAGGCGAAGCATAGTATCCAAGTCCAAGAGCAGTACATACCCTCACGTCTCTTAGGACCGTGACTACCGATTCGATAGCCTGTACCTAGGATTTCTATCTTCTAGGGTACGAGTCAATATCCCCCATAAGGCACACGAGATAAGATCGTCCCAGCGCGGAAACCTCAGGGATAGAAAGTAGCGCGGGCATGATTTTCATAAGTATATAATATATGCATACACAATCATATAAATATACCACTTTTATTATATCAATTTAGGTTTATCCAATAACCCACATTCACAACATTTATCCTTATTTTCCCATTATTATTTATCAAGTATAATGGTTCGTTTCTAACTTTAATTCGAAGGGTTTTTCCAACTTACTACGTAACCCTCATGGACTCTATTCTTCCAAATGTACAATTCAGTAGATATCCATTTACGTTCCAACATAACTCTCTCTTACGTGTCTCTCCCCTTTAATATATACTTACATTGTCCCTTATGCAAAATATCCCAAAAATATAAATTTCGCCTTACATTAAAGGATTTTGAGTTTTATTTTTAAAGATGAGAATTTCAAACGGTTTCGAAATCGGAATTAAAATGGGGTTTTAATTGAATTTTTATTATCTAGAAGATTCCTCGAAACATAAAACTCTATAGCAAAAAATATATTTAATAATATTGAACGGTCCGATCGAGCTGAATTTTTTTCTGTAGCTTCCTCTCGTCTTCAGCTAATTCTCTGTAAAATTTCATCCAATTCCAACGGTCCGATCGTTCGGAATTAAAAAAAAATTTAGTGTTTGTATCTGATTAGAACTATTTTCTTAATCAAACTCTTAATCCTTTACATGACAAAGGGTTTCCAGAATATCATATAAATCATCACTACATGAAAATTTCCCATCTCAAATTGGGTTTTTCTTCCCTAAATCCCATCCTAATAACTCCTAAACTATTATGGATGATGCATCAACGAAATAAGCAAGATAAACACTTGCCTGGAATTTTTAGAAATCTGGTTTGGTGTTGAATTTGGTGTGGATGCGTTCCCCGTCTCGCGATCTACGCGTTGGCGGTGGCGGCGGTTCAAACGGGTGAGTTTTGAGCCTTGGAATGCCTTTAGAGCTCTCTCCTCTCCTCTCCTCTCCAATGGCCGTTCTAGTGTTTTGAGTTATCTAACCCTAGGAGATAACCTAAACATCTGATATAACCCCTTTAATTTTCGTGGGTTTAATTACCCAAAAATACAAAATGACTAAAATGCCCTCCCGGGTTACTAATTAGGCCTAAAAACGCCCCGAGACCCAAATCAAACTCTCGGGTATACTTTTCTGACTATCTAGACCCTTCCAGACGAGTTGGCGCACTCAAAACGACCATATGAATAACTTATAAAATATTTACTTTTATTTATCAATATTTAGTCCCGACGCGACACGAGCGCGTCCCGACTCAAATTTCTAAAATTGTCATTTTATTCACTCGTGACATTTAATATGGCCACTATTATATATTACTTTGCACATTAGTAATATTCAACAAATTTTCCCATAATTACTAACTCTCATCACGTTAATAATTATAACATAATTAATTTTTGAATTTTTATTAAATAATTAATTCACATTAAATTTAATAAATCCCCAAATTAATATAGCATAAAAATACGGGGTATTACATACTTCCCCCCTAATAACGGAATTTCGTCCCGAAATTCAGAAAATAAGGCATACCTGGTAAGAACAAATCTGGATATCTCTCGCGCATATCGGCCTCGCGCTCCCAAGTTGATTCCTCCACGTTATGATGCTCCCACTGGACCCGTACAAGTGGAACTATCTTTGACCTCAATATCCTCTCACTATAGTCTAGGATAGCCACCGGTCTCTCCTCGTAAGAATTGTCAGGCTGTAAGTCTATCTCATCTATCGCGATGTGAGTATGGGCCATATCATCCCGAAGATACCGTCTCAACGACGAGATGTGGAATACATCGTGAATGCGGTGTAAATGCTCTGATAGTCCCAATCTGTATGCTACCGGCTTAATCCTCTCGATAATGGGAAATGGTCCTACGTACCTCGGGGCCAATTTCCCTTTCTTCCCGAACCTCATCACTCTTTTCATAGGAGATACACGCAGTAACACTTGGTCCCACACATTAAACTCCCGGAAGAACCGTTTCGCATCGGCGTAGCTCTTCTGCCTGTCCTGGGATACTCGAATGCGACTCCTAATCATCTCAATCCTCACGGAGGTTTCCTGAATTACCTCTGGTCCTAGCAACTTGTTATCCCCCACCTCGAGCCAACAAGTTGGAGAACGACAAGGCCGGCCATACAAAGCCTCAAATGGAGCCATACCAATCGTAAACTGATAAGAGTTATTACAAGAAAACTCTACCAGTGGAAGATGTGGTTCCCAACCTCCTCCAAAATCAAGAACACACATGCGTAGCATATCCTCTAACATCTGATTAGTACGCTCTGTTTGTCCATCTGTCTGTGGGTGATAAGATGAACTCAGCCTCAACTCAGCACCCATAGCCTCCTGAAAGTTTTCCCAAAAACGTGACACGAAAATCTTGTCTCTATCTGACACAATATTCAGGGGCACCCCATGTAATCTGACAATCTCATAAATGAACAACTGAGCATACTGACCCGTGGTATAATCTGTCCGCACCGGCAGAAAATGAGCCACCTTGGTCAAACGGTCTACAATCACCCAGATAGAGTCGTGGCCCCTCTGTGATGTAGGAAACCCTGTAATAAAATCCATGGAAATACTCTCCCACTTCCACGCGGATACTTCCAATGGCTGAAGCAATCCTGACGGTTTCTGATGGTCCACCTTCACCAGATGGCAGGTAGAACGCTTGGACACGAACTCAGCAATGTCCTTCTTCATCCCACTCCACCAGTATTGCCTCCTCATATCCTGGTACATCTTATCTCCTCCAGGATGTACCGCAAATCGGGACCCGTGAGATTGGGTCATCATTGCATGATGCAATTCTGCCCCTTCTGAAACTAGGGATGGCAACGGGGCGGGTTTTCAAAAATCCTAACCCGCCCCATTTAATAAACGGGGCGGGGCAGGGCGGGTTAGGATTTTTGAAAATTAACTCCTAACCCGCCCCATTTAATAAACGGGGCGGGTCGGGGCTCCTACGGGTTGAGTTAATTTTAAAAATAGTAAAATTAAAAATATTACATTATAGTCTTAGAAGTATACAATGGCTCGTATTCCAATAAGTGAGACAATCCCCAAATTGTCAATTCATATTTTCACTTAAATCTTTTACAAAATTAACATACATATAAAGATTTTTTTTTAGTGTGTGAGTGTGTGTATATATATATATATAATTTAATTATAATTAACATACATATAAAGGATATTTATATAAGCATAAGTTAAACGAGGCGGGGCGGGGCGGGGCGGGGCGGGGCGGTTTTATTTCAGCTAACTCCTAACCCGCCCCATTTAATAAACGGGTTTTTTTCTTAAACCCATACCCGCTCCTAATTCATTAATCGGGTTTTAAAACCCGCCCCATTAGGGGCGGGGCGGGGCGGGACTCCTACGGTTCGGGTTAAATTGCCATCCCTATCTGAAACCACTAACCTCCCATTAAACCTCAAACCCCCATCAGAACTGACAGAATAGGACTCAGTACCCTCGGCTAAAAGTCATACAATCTTCTCATGGCAAAACGGGTCTGTGGTTTGGGCCAGTATTACCCTCGTAACAATCTCGGGTGTGACTGTCATAACAGATATGAAGGAACGGGCTACTGCGTCCTGGTGACCCAACTCCTTTCACTTCGCTTTCCAGACGTCTGCTACCTCATTTATCGGTCTTCGGCTCAACGCATCAGCAACTACGTTGGTTTTCCCCAGATGATAATGTATGTCGAACTGATAGTCCTTCACAAACTCTAACCATCTGCGCTGACGCATATTCAGCTCTCGTTGAGTGAACAGGTACTGCAGTGATTTGTGATCTGTGAACAAACGGAACTTCTCCCCCAATAAATAGTGTCTCCATATCCTCAATGCAAAGACGACCGCTGCTAACTCCAGGTCGTGGGTGGGTTAATTCTTCTCATGCGGCTTAAGCTTGCGGGAGGCAAAAGCTATAGCCTTCTCTTCCTGCTGAAGTACTCCCCCAAGTCCCCGTAAAGAGGCATCGGTGTAAAACCAGGTACTCCACACCCGGCTTCGATAAAGCAAGGACTGGTGCTGAAGTAAGCTTGTCTTTCAGCTCGTCGAAAGCCAATTGACAAGCTTCATCCCAAATATATGGTACCCCTTTGCGAGTCAGGTTCGTCAATGGACCCGCTATTTTGGAGAATCCCCGAATGAATCTCCTGTAGTATCCGGCTAACCCCAAGAAACTATGCACTTTCGTCGGTGTTGTGGGCTGTCCCCACTCCCTCACCGCTGACACTTTACTCGGGTCAACGGCTATCCCCTGTTCAGAAACAACATGCCCAAAGAACTGTACCTCTTGCAACCAGAATCCACACTTCTCGTACTTAGCATACAACTGATGCTCTAGTAAAGTCTGAAGAAGCTGCCTCAAGTGCTCGGCATGCTCCTCCTCAGAGTGTGAATATATCAAAATGTCATCTATGAAGACGATGACAAACTGATCCAAGAACTCTCTGAATACTCGGTTCATTAAGTCCATGAATACGGCTGGAGCATTTGTGAGACCAAATGGCATCACTTGGAACTTTTAAGACCCATATCTCGTCAAGAAGGCAGTCTTTGAAACGTCCTGCTCTCTAATACGTATATGATGGTACCCTGACCTCAGATCTATCTTCGAAAAGAAATTTTCTCCCCTCAGCTGGTCGAACAGATCATCGATTCGAGGCAACGGATACTTATTTTGTATCGTGACCTTGTTCAACTCCCGGTAATCCACACATAACCTCAGTGAACCATCTCTCTTCTTCACAAACAAGACTGGAGCGCCCTAAGGTGAAGTACTCCTACGAATGAAGCCCTGACCTAACAGTTGCTCTATCTGATCTCATAACTCTCACATCTCCGTCGGAGCCATACGGTATGGAGCGCGTGCTATAGGTCTCGTATCTGGCAATAAATCTATGACAAAGTCTATATCTCGACTGGGGGGTAGGACTGGTATCTCCTGAAATACATCGAAATACTCACGAACGACTGGGATCGAGTCTAAAGGAATCATAACCTCCTTAGAGGCATCCTCCTCTATATAATACAAATGAGCGATCGAACCTCCCTCTAGACGAGGCATCGCCACTACAAACATCTCTTGTCCCGGAATGGCAAAAATAATGCTCCCACCGAAGCAATCAATCATGGCTCTATAAGCTGCGAGTCAATCCATACCGATAATAACATCATGATCATGCATATCTAAGACTAACATGTCTGCAGGTAATACCAAACTACCAATCTCTACCCCCACTCCCCGGCATATAAAGAAGATAAGCGACCCACTCCCCAGTGGTGAGTCTACACACGTCACTGTGCTCTCTGCTATGGCTAACAACCCTAAGGCCTTCTCAAAATGCGTAGCTATAAAATAATGCGTCGCCCCAGTATCAAACAAAACCCGACCCATAGTACCATGGATAGAAAACATACCCTCAATCGCGGGTGGTGCCTGTGGAGCTGCTGCCTGGTTGACGTTATAGACACGTCCGTACTGTAACTGCCCCTGCTGCACTGGAGCTGCTGGAATGGCTGGTAGGGCTGGCACCTGGGCTGGAGCTGGGAGGGCAGCTGGAAAAAGTGGTCTTTGTGGCTCATTATGGGCACCCTGCTGCTGTGGGGACCTATTACCCTCTGGGCAATCCTGGCGCTTATGACCATGCTTGCCGCATACAAAACACCGGCCTCTGAAGTTACCTCCCCTCTGACCCTGCTGACCACGGCCCTGCTGGCCGTTACCTCCCCGCCACTGGCCCTGTTAGCCCTGATTAGCACGCTGTTGGCCCTGTTGATTAGGTTGGCCCTGCCTATAACCCCCAAATCCCTGCCTGGAATAACCTGAACGAAATCGCTTAGCAGGGTCCCCCTGATGGGAACTCTGCTCGTGTTGACGAGTCTGTCCATGAGATGGTGCCCCACTAGCACTACTACCCCCGGTCCTGCCCTGCTTGCTGGACTCTCCTGCTCTCCTGCTTCCCTACAGATGGAAGCGGTGATCCTGACAATGTAGTAACGCAGCATTGAGTACATCAGTGAAAGTACTCAGAGATAGATTCCCTATAAGATGCTGACGGATCCTCCAAGCTAACCCGTCCACAAACAACATTATCTTCTTACTATCAGTAGGTGCCTCATCTGTCACTATGGTGAGAAGTCTCGTGAACTCCTCCTCATACTCAGCAACGGTAGAGTTCTCCTGTTTCAAATTCAGTAATTTCCGCCTCATCTCAGTCTGCACGGCGGGTGGAAAGTACTTGCGGTCAAACTGCTCCCAAAATGACTGAATAGGGACCGTGTCCCTCTCCTCCAAGGTGGTAGTGGACTCCCACCACTGCAAAGCGGCCCCCACCAGCTTAAAAGAAGCCAATAACTCCCTTTGCACGTCGGTGCACTCATATATACGAAGATTCCGCTGGATGTCTTTCTTCCATTGGATGACTGTGACGATATCTGAGCTACCAGAGAACTCAGGGGGATGCGCCTTCTGAAAAGCATCCCTAACCCTCTCCCATGCAAATGGAAGTTGTGCTGGTACTGGCGCCACTACCTGAATCTGGGGTGGAGTCTGCTGAACCACCGCTAGCGCGGCATTCACCGCCTGAGCAACAATGGCGGCTACTTCACTAGCATTCATAGTGCCTTGTGTCGGAGCTGCTGGATGCTCGGCCTGGGCACGCCTATCCTTCGGTGCACGTCTCGGAGGCATCTGAAACGTGAAGTAGTTTATTAGTCTACAGTTATTATCAAATCTCAAATAGCTGAAGACGTAACGTAAAAGCAGAAATACAACAATCCTAAAAATAGGGCTCTATAGCAAAAACGTTAAGCTGAAAGTGAAAATAATCCGTACACATCCTATGGACACTAGAACCTGATGCTTTGATACCACCTGTGACACCCCGCCTAATTAAATACCGGGCGATCACTCCTTTATTAAATTAAAATCAAGGTGAACAGCTGGTTCATTCTTAGCATCACTGTCGTAAAAATAACTTTTCCAAATTTAACACCCTATTTAATTAAGCTAAGTGTCAAAACCATTTTTTAACATTACTTTCCAAATTTTATTTTGAAAATAAAGATTTAATTATCTACAACAATTCAATATTTAAAGAATCACACCACAAAAATCCTGGAACATATAATCCAATTAATTTAAACATTCAACAACTAAACCCCAGCATTTAAAACTTAAAGTAAAACATACATGCTGAATAAATCACAAAGTAACAGTACTAGAAATAACTGAAATACAAATGTCCCAATAAAACAGATAAATAGTGGAAAGGGCGACACATGCCCAATAAGGATAATGATAGAAGTGGAATCAAGTAAATGAAATCGTCTAAGCAAGTGGCCTACAACTCCCACCTAAGCTGCAACACGTTCCTTCCAAAGGATCCTAAACAAGACGCCCCTGTGGCTAAGCACCTGTAATATATACATATATATACAAGAGAGAAAGAGGAATAGAAACGGGTCAGAGCCCGATAGTGTATATGATTTAAAAATTCGTTTAGCAAGTATTTAAATTGATACAGGCCAATGCAACAACATATTAGTGCGACACTCTCTTGAGAAATTCTCGCCTCTCTTCTAATGTGCACTCCTATCGCACTAACCTTCCCAATGGTTTACCTCATCATATATCACACTATCCTTCCCCAGGGATTTAACTTATCTTAGGTGACTCTCAAAATTTAAGATTTAACAACATCATGGTTTAAAAAGAATAATTTCATTTAGTACAAAACGCTCATTTGAACTTTATTAATTCATAAAGTTTTTCAATATCATATTATACTTTTCAAAATAAGTATTTCCAATTTGAGTCATTATACATGTCTTACTTACCATAACACAGTAGGCAGTTTCC
This sequence comes from Sambucus nigra, assembly GCA_949130495.1. Classification (NCBI taxonomy): domain Eukaryota; kingdom Viridiplantae; phylum Streptophyta; class Magnoliopsida; order Dipsacales; family Adoxaceae; genus Sambucus; species Sambucus nigra. The sequence goes on along the minus strand of OX422221.1, from coordinate 238,901,699 downwards.
CATATTTCAGAAGTTCATATATATATTAAATACTCGTATAATATATATATTCTAATAGCACCCCACATAAAATTTTATGGTGCGGGCATACTCTGCTATCCAATCCCCGTATCAATCGTACTAAAGGGAATACAAGTTCGGAATCACTCTCGAACTGTATAAATACATACACAAACAATATTGAGGCGAAGCATAGTATCCAAGTCCAAGAGGTCAGTACATACCCTCACGTCTCTTAGGACCGTGACTACCGATTCGATAGCCTGTACCTAGGATTTCTATCTTCTAGGGTACGAGTCAATATCCCCCATAAGGCACACGAGATAAGATCGTCCCAGTGCGGAAACCTCAGGGATAGCAAGTAGCGCGGGCATGATTTTCACAAGTATATAATATATGCATACACAATCATATAAATATACCACTTTTATTATATCAATTTAGGTTTATCCAATAACCCACATTCACAACATTTATCCTTATTTTCCCATTATTATTTATCAAGTATAATGATTCGTTTCTAACTTTAATTCGAAGGGTTTTTCCAACTTACTACGTAACCCTCATGGACTCTATTCTTCCAAATGTACAATTGAGTAGATATCCATTTATGTTCCAACGTAACTCTCTCTTACGTGTCTCTCCCCTTTAATATATACTTACATTGTCCCTTATGTAAAATATCCCAAAAATATAGATTTTGCCTTACATTAAAGGATTTTGAATTTTATTTTTAAAGATGAGAATTTCAAACGGTTTCGAAATCGGAATTATAATGGAGTTTTAATTGAATTTTTATTATCTAGAAGATTCCTCGAAACATAAAACTCTATAGAAAAAAATATATTTAATAATATTGAACGGTCCGATCGAGATGAATTTTTTTCTGTAGCTTCCTCTCGTCTTCAGCTAATTCTCTGTAAAATTTCATCCAATTCCAACGGTCCAATCGTCCGAAATAAATTTTTTTTAGTGTTTGTATCTGATTAGAACTCTTTTATTAATCAAACTCTTAATCCTTTACATGACAAAGGGTTTCCAGAATATCATATAAATCATCACTACATGAAAATTTCCCATCTCAAATTGGGTTTTTCTTCCATAAATCTCATCCTAATAACTCCTAAACTAATATGGATGATGCATCAACGAAATAAGCAAGATAAACACTTGCCTGGGATTTTCAGAAATCTGGTTTGGTGTTGAATTTGGTGTGGTTGCGTTCCCCGTCTCGCGATCTACGCGTTGGCGGTGGCGACGGTACAAATGGGTGAGTTTTGAGCCTTGGAATGCCTTGAGAGCTCTCTCCTCTCCTCTCCAATGGCCGTTCTAGTATTTTGAGTTATCTAACCCTAGGAGATAACCTAAACATCTGATATAACCCCTTTAATTTTCGTGGGTTTAATTACCCAAAAATACAAAATGACTAAAATGCCCTCCCGGGGAACTAATTAGGCCTAAAAACGCCCCGAGACCCAAATCAAACTCCTGGGTATACTTTTCTGACTATCTCGACCCTTCTGGACGCGTTGGCGCACTCAAAATGACCATACGAATAACTTATAAAATATTTACTTTTATTTATCAATATTTAGTTCCGACGCGACACGGGCGCGTCCCGACTCAAATTTCTAAAATTGTCATTTTATTCACTCGTGACATTTAATATGGCCACTATTATATATTACTTTGATCATTAGTAATATTTAACAAATTTTCCCGTAATTACTAACTCTCATCACATTAATAATTATAACATAATTAATTTCCGGATTTTTATTAAATAATTAATTCACATTAAATTTAATAAACCCCCAAATTAATATAGCATAAAAATACGGGGTATTACAAGTTTTACATTGATGAATTTGATTGGTGAACTTTTCACTCGGAACTTTCATTAAGATTAAATTACATAGTTTTTAATATATTATGTTTATGATTAAATTAATAAATTATTATGAACTAAATTTTGGAATGTATTATATTCGTTGTGTATATGTACATTCAACTTACATTTATATTATTTCGATAAGTTTAGAACCCATATTTTACTGAGAATTTTGTTCTGAAAAAATAACAACCTAAGATTAGTAGTATGAATGAATACTTTGATGGATATAATGTGGAGTATATAGCTTTTGAGGAAAATTGTGTTGAAGAGGAGAAATTAAGAGGTCCTGAAATGGGGATATATCTTTGAATAAGTACATGCTTATTATAAGAAATATGGTGATGAAAAGGGTTTCCCATGTAAAAAAATCTTCGAGAAAAGATGAGGATGATGGGGGAGTTTAATCTTGTTGTGATTGCATTTTAGATTGTGGAACCGAAAAACAAGTGAAAGAATGCATTCAAAAAGCATCCAATTACCAAAATATATTATAAATCTTGAGTTTGCATTGTTTTATGATCTAATGATGAAAAGTTGAGGGTGTCATTAGTAAACCTTGTCCATAATCATAATTTAGCCCCAAAAAATCTAGTTATTTCATTAAGAATCGGATTATGAGACATTATGTTAAAAGAATAATTGAAATGGATGATACACTAGTTATGAGGTCAAACAAGAACTCTAATTCAATACTTTTTTAAGCAAGTGGTCATGAGAATGTACCATTTTTGGAGAAAGATTGCTACAATTTTATAGACCAAGTTAGTCTATGAGGATGTAGTGATGGTGATAATTATTTTATGAAGAGGCAAACCAACAATGTCAATTTCTTTAAATTTGATTGATTTTGACCATGAATGTAGGTTAAAATGTATTTTGGGTTAATGCTAGGAGTAAGGAAGCAAATGTTGAGTTCATTGATACCATTGCGTTTGATACAATGTACTTAATCAATGGCATTTCTTGGTGTAAATCATTGATATTCACCTTCGCCGAAGAGGGTAGATGTCACCCTAAGCTCACCCAGGCTTTTGAGAATGCATATGGGTTCTGTTGAGAAAACTTAGTTGAAAGGGGTTTTTAATATCCTACGTGGACAGTCACATAAGTCGATCCAAAGTTGGTGTTGATGTAAAAAACTAGACTTGATCTAATTAATTAATCACATATAAATATAAAGTAAGAAATAAGACGACAGGTTTTTAAAGTGGTTCGGCCTTATGAAAACGGCCTACATCCACTATTTTGTATTGCTGGGTGTTTTGCCTTAATCTTGATAATGATCGTAAATGATCAATTCTCCATTCCCCCTAACGGAGGGGATTGCAATGCTTTTATAGCCTTTGGGCTATCAATATGAATAAACAATATGTCGTTATTTAATAGACATATGCATCTGTACATAATAAGAATGTTCACTGAATTAGTTGTTTATTGAATCTGTAATTGTCATTTGATCTTCCTGGATAGCTGCTCTACACGTTGAGTATCTCGATACGCTAAGTAGCTCGGAGTGCTGAGTAGATCGGTGAATATATATTTTGGCCACGTAGGACTACACGTGTTGTCTTATAATTGGTCCACGTCATATGACTAATTTTTGTATCAACAAAAGCCCCCAATGTTTCACAGTTGAAGTTGAAATATGAGAATGTGGAACATTATGCCCAGAAGTTGCTCGGACGTGTTTTACCCAGTCTTGTTAGATTACAGATTTCCAATACTTAGGAAATTTTTCCTTCACTCTTGTCTTTTGAGCGCAAAATGGCAAACTCGTAAATATTTTGAATTTTCAGCGAACGCTTGGGTATTTGCGTCTTTTTCAATGTTTAGCCGCCGGAAACGCAATCGTCTTTTCTAGTAATCATTTATTTTCTTATTTTCCCGATGCAGGGCATTTAAAATGATAGAATCAGATCGTCCTCTACTTTTTACTTCCAGATTTCTGAACTCTTTGTCTTCTCATTCTATTCTTGTACTGTCGTTCTTTCTGTCATCCGCCTTAGCAGATTTCCCCATTTTTATGTAAGAATTTCTTCCTTCTTCTTTCTTTGCTTTATCCACCATGGTTTATCTTGTCGAGTCATTGGATAAGTTTCTGGCTGATTTTTCAATTCCCTCTTGGGTTATTCTAGAGAATCCTCCTTGCCCCTCTGATTTATTTTCTTTAGCTGAGGGACACTGGTTTCCCTATATTTTTGTAGCGGAGTGTGGTTTTTCTTTTTCGTCGAATCCCATGTGTTTGGAGTTTTATCAATATTTTGATATTTTTCCTGCAAGAGTAGCTCCAAATACATGGAGGGTAGTTAATGGCGTATATAGGTTAAATCAAGTACATGGAACTCGCTTAGGAATTCCTGAAATTATGTATTATTATAAATGGGTTACCAGTGACACCACATTTTATTGAAAAACTAGGTTTTCCAATAGAGCTTTAGTGGTTAATCTTCCCGATGACAATAGGGACTATTTTGATCATGGGGTTGTGATGAAAAATTGGCAACACCCCCCATTAAAATGAAATGATGTTTACCAAGGTCCCAGATGTCCACTTTATGGCAATGGGATAGGTTGTTTTTATTTTTTTCAATTTAGCTCTGTTTATATTTGATGAAATGCGTAACTGACACTCATTTTTTGTTTATTGCAGTTGATAGCAAAAGGAAACCTCCAAAAGAGAGTGACATATATTTAAAGAATTTGACACTTATCTAGGGTTTGCACCGATCCATCAATGGAGAGCACATGAGGTCTGCTTTTCATTTGCTGAGAGATATAAGAATACCACTTCATCTTTTATTGCCTGACCTCTCGTTCCTCCAATGGTGATTGATCTTGATCAAGCACCAGCTTCTCCACCAATTGTAGGGGAATCTTCTTCTGATTTGGGTACCTCTATTGCTGATTTGATGACGAAGAAGATGAGGTTACCCAAATTCTTTACCAAGCTCGCTCCTGATACTGAAGGAACGCAGAAGAGAACAAGCGGCGTTCCAGCTGATGGAACTAAGAAGAAGGATGATATTCCTCTTACCAAAAATATCAATAAGGAGCCCCATGTTGCCCCTAAAGAGGCAGCACCTTTAATTGAAGTTGTTGTCCCAAAAGAGACAGCACCTTTGATTTAAGATGCTCCTTTGAGGAGGTTGAAGAGGGTTCATGATGAGAGGCCTGTAGATACTATTGCCTAACCTTCTGGAGTTAGGATTTCTTCTTTGAGGACTAGTTTTCCAGTTATCCTTACCCCTGACTTGGCCAAGAAATTGATCAAGTCAGGGACTTTGCCCGACTGCCGAGTTGATAAAACTTTAACTCCTCGGGATAAGGTGGTCGATGTGGCTGCCCAACTTCTTACATCAGTAAGTGGTCATTATACTTATCCTTCTAATTTTTCATTGTTGTATTCAAGCTCTGATTTTGTGACTTTCTTCTTCTTACAGTTTTTGGTGTGCTTTGACAATATCATGGAGAAGGATTAATCCATCAAAGCTTTAACCTCATCCAGTGGTGTTGAGGAAGCCCTTGCTGGGTTGTCAAAGTATTTAGGGGAATCCCGGCTGAAGTATGAAGAGGACAAGGCTACTTAGGAGAAGAATATTACATCGATCGAGTCAGCTCTTCAACTTACTGATATAGCTCGAAAGCAGGTTGTGAAGGACTCCAAGGAAGCTAACGTCAAGCTTGAAGAGGTTAAACGGTATAAGAAAGATCTTAAAGAGAAGGTGAAGTCTATCAAAGAGCTTCTCAGGGAGAAAACCTCCTCGGAGAGAGCGAAGAGGAAAGTTGTTGTGAAGAAGTCCTTTAGCTCTGGCTAGAACAAAGGATGGAATAAGGCCTTAACTTCTATCATTTCCCAGATGGAGTATGCAAGTGTGAAATACTTCAGAGATGGATGGGTAGCAACCTTGAAGAGGTTGAACGTTGTCGAGGATTCTGAACTGTTTCAGGAACACACCTATGGACCTCCTCCTGCTGAAGAAGAAGAAGAAGAAGAAGAAGAAGAAGAAGAAGAAGAAGAAGAAGAAGAAGAAGAAGAAGAAGAAGAAGAAGAAGAAGAAGAAGAAGAAGAAGAAGAAGATGATGATGATGATGATGATGAAATTACATCTGATGAATCTTCTATGGTATTAGTAGAACTAATAAACTGTTGCTACCCTTACTCAATCTTCCGAGCAAGTTGAACAGGTGATAACTTCTACCGAGCAACCTCAGCTGCCATTCGAGCAACCAACTCCTTCGTCCAAATTAACTGAAGATGTTGTAGGAAATAAGGAGAAGGTGTAGAGTTGTTCAGTTCTTTAATTATGTTGTTCTTATGTTTTTAACTTTTATTGTAACTCCGGTTGTACTTTTTCCTCCTGTGATTAATAAAATGGACTTTGTTATTTATTCTGAGTTTTTTACTTTACTTGCTCAACATGTAGTTGCACTGTTGTTGATTGATTCCCATTTGTCTTGCTAGTTTGTTGCCAAGATGGAACTCTTGTCAGCTCATGATACGGAGTTGATGAAGAAATACAACGACTATTTTAAAGTTGGTCGTACAGATTTTATTGAAGCTGAAATCGTTAATATCCTTGGACCTGATGCCTCTAAATGAGCAATTGAGGCTTACTAATATTTGAAGTGTTTACTTGATCAGGTTGTGGCTAATAATGTGGCTTATTATGAGATGATTGAAGATCTTCAAATAATAACTGAGGAACTTCAACTTAATCACAAGGAAACCTCTGCACTTTTGCATGAAGGTTATGAGAAAAAGTACCAATAGTTAAGTGATGATCGAGGTTATGACAAGTTTCTTTCAGCCCATAAAAAGAGAGAGAGTGTTCTTAAACTTAAAATCCAGGAACATAGGAATATTGCTAAATTATTGGAGGAAGAAAATATTGCCCTGCGAGAAGAAGTGTAGCAATTCAAATCTACTGCCTCTTCGTCTTCGGGAGCTCTGGTCCCAGTAAATGATGAGGGATTTTCACTTTTGGAAACTGAAAATGCCGCTTTGAGAGAGGAACTGGAAACTTTGAAATAAGCCAGACCTACGTCCTCCTCGCAGGGTAGAACTAGAGTTGGTCGAAGAAGTGTTAAAGAGACTATGACTCAGTAAGACTTAGCAAATTAGGCTGCATAGATAAAAGCAAAAAATCAAGCCTTAGCTGAAATGTCCGAGAAAATTCAAACTCTTACCGACCAACTCTCCAACCAGAATTATGCACAAAAAGTAAAGCAAACTTGGTGAAGAAACTTCCTGAGCAGCTTGAGAGATTGACTTATCAATTTCACAAGCATCTTATAAAATTTTGGATAGGGGGATACAATGAAGCTCTATGCCATCTCGATGCTCGGCTGAAACAAGCGAACAATGAAGGATACAAACAGGGATGGCTGAACGCCTTAACTGTGATGAAGCTTGAAGAAGGAAATTCCTTATGGGATTGGTATGAGCCTGGAGTACTTGATCTGCCTAATCCTCCCTTCAAACTGGATGCCAACTGGATTCCAGCTCATTCAATTCCTATGTGTTTGATTTCCTGATATCTTGGTGATTACTAGCTTCATGAAGAATTTGAGATATCCCGACCTCAACATCTACTTGATCGACCGACTTTAAGCAACATCAGAATGCTACGAGATATGAATTTCATCAATTCTCCTTATGCTTTAGATGACCCTCAAGATGGAATGGAAATTGTACCAAAATCTGAGGGAAAAAGGCCAATAGAATAGGAAATTTGTATTGAATGAAGAAAACTGCATCTTTTGTAATTTTCTTTCCTTGGAAATAATTGTATCAAATGAAGAAAAATTCATCTTTGTGCCAATTTTCTTTCCTTGCAAATAATTTATAAGATGTTTGTCTTATCATATTATCTTTTGATGAGTGTTTGTAAAGGGACAAATTGTCCTGTTATGTTTTAATTACCTAGACAATGGAACTTTGCCCCAATTGTTGCCTAGTTGTAGTGACTTTTCACCCATAAGTACCTAAGCAATGGAATGATTTTCATCCCATGGTCCTGCTTAGTTGTAGCAATCTTATCTAGATTACCTTGATGCCTAGACAGTGGATTCCCCGTGAGGTCACCCATCTTCTTACCTAGTTTTATATGCCCCTTGAGGTCACCCATAATCAAACAGGCATTGCCTTGTATGATTGTTTTTATGCTAACATTGTTAGCTAAAATTATTGATGCCGACCAACCTTAGTTGGTGGTTACTGATGTGCCGACTAACCGTAGCTGGTGGATGCTAATATGCCGACCAACCGTAGCTGGTGCTTGGTGATATGCCGACCAACCTTAGTTGGCGTGGCGTAGTGTGTAGCACTAGTACTCCAAAAAAATTTAAGCCAAAAAGAATATAGGGCAAATATCATTTTTATTCATAGTTGAAATATTGTGATGCATGTGAATCTTCATTACTGATAATACTTGCGCAGGTGCTCTGCATTCCACACATTCTTGAATTCTTCTCCCTCTAAAGGTCTATATTCTGTATACCCCAGGTCGAACAACTGCAGTAATACGATAAGGTCCATGCCAGTTAGCTTCAAGCTTATTATGCTTCTGAAATTACCTTCTTGAGCACAAAGTATCCTTCCTTAAGATTACATGTCTTGACTCTTTTATTGTATAACATAGTAGTTCTTTGCTGGTAAGCTGCGTTCCTGATGGCCGCATATTCTATCACTTCCTCTAGCATGTCCAAATCTAGACGTCTCATCAAATCGCTGACAAGAGAGTTGAAAGTGAGCACCCTGTGAGTGGGTAGGCCCGGTTCAGTTGGGATGACTACTTCACTTTCAAAGGCGAGCATGTAAGGAGACCCCTCAGTTATTATTCGGGGTGTCCATCGATAAGCCCATAACATAGAATGTAGCTAGCTGATCCAGTTTCCTTTCGCATCATCCAACCAATTCTTCAACCCGTTAAGCAACGTCCTGTTCGTCACTTCAGTTTGCCCATTGCTCTAAGGATGACCTAGTGCAGAATGGATCTTCTAGACGTTAGACTGGTGATAATATGCAGCAAACTCCTCATTATCAAATTGGGTACCATGGTCAGTGATAAAACCATATGGTAGAATATATCTGTAAATAATACTCTTCCAAATGAATTGGTAAACCCTTTCATAGGCTATGTCAACAAGAGGTTCAGCTTCGACCCATTTGGTGAAATAATCAACAGCGACCACCAGGTATTTGAATCATCCTTTGGTAATGGGGAGAGTCCCGGCCAAGTCTATGCCCCATATAGCGAACGGACAAGGTGAAGTGATTGGGGTTAATAAGGCTTGGGGACTTCTTCGAATGGTAGAAAAATGTTGACACTTATCACATTTCTTGGCATAAGCTGTACAATCAGCTCGCATTGTTGTCTAATAGTAACCCTGTGTCGTTATCCTTTGTAAAAGAGTTCGTCCCACTACATGAGCCCCATAAAACCCCTCATGAATTTCTTCAATCAAATTTTTAACTTCTGATGGGTGCATGCATCTCTATAGATTGGCTATTATACCCCTTCTATATAAAATGTCATTGTTCAATACATACCGAGCAGCTTTGAACTTCAGCCTCTTGGCTGCAAGTTGGTCGGTTGGTAGAATTCCTTCGTCGATATATGCCCAGATGGGATCCATCCAGGAAGGTCCCATGTCCAAAGTAATGAATCTCACCATCAAATCTTCATCAATGCTCCGGTCTAGTAATATCTCAATAGGAATCGTTCATCGTAGCTCGGTGAGAGTAGCTGAGGCTAATCGAGCTAGTGCGTCAGCCTTTGCATTCTCCAATCTTGGTATTCGAATCACTTGGATCGCTGTAAAACTTGATACAATCTTCATAGCTTTGGCATGATACCTAGACATAAAGTCTCCCTTCGCTGCATACAACCCAAGCATCTGATTTACAATTAGCTATGAATCACTAAACACCGTAATTTGCTCTGCGTTTATGTTTTCGCTAAACTGAGGCCCACAATCATAGCTTCGTATTCAGCTTTATTGTTGGAAGATTTGAACTGAAAACATAGAACATATTCTATATCCAATCCATCTGGGCTGTTAAGAATTATTCCGGCTCCGCTGCCTGTGGCGCATGAAGATCCATTAACATACAAATTCCATATAGGTATACAATTATCAAACTCGTGGTTTGACAAAGTTCCTTGATGGAATATTTGGTACTTCTGATTATCTTTTTCCAAAGCTGGGTTTTGATTGGGTGATTTTTGGTGCCCGCTCACTATCCCCTCCAGCAGATCTTCTTGTAGACTTTGATCGGGGACAGTCTTTGATGTTCCTCTAATATCCATGGGTTGCTCTGCATTAGACCCCTGTTGGTCGGAGGTATCTGGGTAAGTGAACTCCGTAATGAAATATGCCACTTCCTGCCCCTTGAGCGAAGACCTTGGCTCGTAAATAATATCATACTCACCTAGTTCCACCGCCCAATACATCAATCTTTCGAATTTTTTCGGTTTGTGCAAAGCCTGTATGAGTGGCATATCGGTGTATACCACTATAGTATGGGCCTGAAAGTATGGTTTCATCATCCTGCTTGCCTTGATCAATGCTAGTTCCAACTTCTCCAACCTTGGATATCTAATATCTGCTCCTCGAAATGCTTTGCTTGTATAATACACCGGTTTTTTCACTCCATCCTCTACTCTTATCAATGCTGAACTGACTGCGCTTTCTGAAACAGCCAAGTATAAATATAACTTTTCTCCCATCACCGGCCTGGACAGTAATGGGGGTGTCCTCAAATATCTCTTGAACTCTTGAAATGCTTTCTCACATTCATCATTTCATTCGAAAGTTCGTCTGAGTATTTTGAAGAATGGAAGACATATGTCCGTTGCTTGTAAGACAAACCTATTGAGAGCTGCAACACACCCCGTGAGGTTTTGTACCTCCTTCTTCGTGGCTGGAGATCATAGTTCCAGCAAAGCTTTAATCTTCTCAGGATTTGCCTCAATGCCTCGCTGATTCACAATATACCAGAGGAACATGCCTTCTCGTACGCCAAATACGCACTTAGTCGGGTTCAGCTTCATCTGATATTTCTCCAGCTGATCAAAAGTTTGGCTCAGGTCAGCTATGTGGTCTGCAACTTTCTTAGCATGCCATCGACATAAACCTCCATGTTGTTGTCGATTTACTCCGCGAACACCTTATTTATCAATCGCTGGTACATTGCACCTGCATTTTTAAGACCGAACGGCATAACATTGTAGCAGTATGTACCCCTTGGGTTAATAAAAGAAGTACTCTCTCAGTTTTTTGGTTTCATCTTAATCTGGTTGTAGCTGGAATAAGCATCTATGAAGCTTAGTAACTCATACCCCGAGGTAGCATCTACCAGCTGGTCTATTCCAGACAGGGGGAAATGATCTTTTGGGCAGGCTTTATTTAGATCGGTGAAATATACGCACATCCTCCATTTGTTATTCTTCTTTTTTACCATGACTACATTAGCTAACCAGTCAGGATATTTGACATCCTCAATAAAAGAGGCTTTTTTCAGCTTCTCGACCTCCTTTTAAATGGCTTAGTTCTTCTCTGGGTTGAAAACTCTTCTTCGTTGTTTCACCGGTTTGATCTCCTTATTAATATTGAGCTCGTGGCAGAGGAAGGTTGGGTATATCCCCGGCATATCTTCATGACTCCACGAAAAAGCTTATTTTATGTGCCTCAAAAATGCCACTAACTCCTGCTTTGTCGTCGAATCCAATAAAGTGCCAATTTGAGTTGTTCGTTCTGGTCATTCATCGTTCAGAATAATGTTCTCTGTTGCTGTCATGACCTGGCCCTTCACGAGCTCCGACTCATCTCTAAGGTCCAGTGTCTCAATCTCTACATCTTTAGACTCGTCCACTTGGTAGGTGGCGGTCTTCTTCCTGGATTCCTCCACCTCTTCTTGTTCGGCAGATGAATAGTAGCATTCCCGAGCTACTTTCTGGTCGCCCTTCACAATTCCAACTCCAAAGTTAGTCAGAAATTTCAAGCATTGATGTATTGTTGATGGCACTGCTTCGAATTTTTTCAGGCCTACTCTTCCCATGATTATGTTGTAGGCTGATTGGACATTTTTTTCCATTGCAAAAAAGCATACTTTTTCAGTTCTGCAAGCAGGCCAGGTACCAATAAGCATGTCCAACTTAATCGTCCCAAGTGGAAAGACTTTTTCATTGGTAAAACCGAGGAGGGGCCTGTGATACAGCTCCAACTGGGTAGTTTCAAGTTTAAACTGTCAAAGCAAGGGTAGAACATGATGTTTGTCGAACTACCGTTGTCTACCAATACTCTTGAGATGATCACATCCTTCATCCTCATCTTAATCACCAAGGGGTCGTCGTGAGGATACAAGACGCCTTCTAAATCACTTTTGGAAAAACCAATGATCAGTCTATCCTTGTTAACCTTCCTTGGGCGATCCTCTTTCGCCAGATTTATTCGCAGTATATAGGAGCAAGCTTTGGCCTCATTGAGGTAATCTTTCCTTTCAGCAGCATGATCCCCACCTCCTGCATCTCCACATGTAATCACATTACATTCCAATGAGCCAAAATGGATTGAAAATACCTCGCGTTCTGGTTGCCTTGGCTTTTTGGGGAGGTCGGGATCACCCTCTGAATCATCTTCATTGTCCCTCTTCTTGTCATCTCTTGTTTGGCGAGGAGATTTAGACCATTACCTTATTCTGTCGTTGGTCTTCCCATCATTCTGGCGATCAAAAAACCTGCTCAATTTCCCTCGTCGAATGAGTGCCTCAATTTCATTTTGGAGAGTTATGCACCGCTTGGTCGTGTGGCCATGGTCTTTGTGGAACTCGCAATACTTGGACTTATCCCTCTTTTCAGGGATTGTTCTCAACTTCTCCGGCCAATTTAGTTCTTCGTTGTTCTTTATCTCCTCCAGATAATGGTTTATATCCACCCTTAAGGGAGTATAATTCCCATACTTCCTCAAGTTCTCTATCATCTCTTTGCCTTTCGATTGCTTGTTACCCCCCATTATGCTTTTTATCTTTCTTCTCAAATTTACCTTCAGCTTTAGTCTCCGCTTTTGTATCGGCGTTCCTCTTCGCAGCCATGGCTTCTTCTGCATTCATGAACTTTGCTGCTTCAGCCATTAATTCTGCCATGGATTTGGGGGGATCTTTAGCCAAAGTATAATACAGCTTGTTTGGTAAAAGACCACTCATCAGAGCTGTGATTGTTGTCTTCTCTTCGTAGTCAATGACTTCAAGTTTTTCATTATTAAAACGAGTGATGTAGTCACTGGTGCTCTCTCCCGCTTTCTACCTTACACTCAACAAATGTGCTACTCTCTTGACTTGTTTCGCACCAAAATAGAAATTTTCTATAAAGAGCTCTGCTAGTTGATGGAAAGTAGCAATCTGCCCCCGAGGAAGATTGTTGTACCATATTTGAGTTGATCCAGTAATAGTTCCTGAGAATGCCCTGCTTCTCATCTCATCAGGTGCTGCATAGACATCGGCACCAGATTGGTACTGCTCTATGTGGAGGACAGGATCAGTTTTTCCTTCATACTTCGACGTAACTATAGGAGCTTTAAACTTTGATGGTGTGGAAAAGTCCACAATTGTCTTTACAAAGGGTGATCCCTTGACAAAAGTTCGTTGGAGAGGGTTCCTGGCCTTAGCCATTTCCCTTAACCTATCTTTCAACCTTTGGATGGATCCCTTCCAATCGTCATTTCCATCCTCTGACCTATTTGCCCAAGCAACAGATCGCGCAGAATTCTCCTCTTGGGATCTCTCTGTACGAGTGGCAGGGCATGATTGGGCAGAACCTTCCCTTAGATCATTTGGTCGTTAAGGATTTCCTGACGCAATCCGAGGAGGATTTCTATTCCTCCTGGGGCCCAAATGATCAAAGGGGGAGACTCTACTCAATCTCTCCAAGGAGCTTGTTCTTTCCGGAGTTAGAGTGACATTTTCTTGAAAGTCTATGACTCTTATAGGAGATGTCCGCCCAGGTTGATAGGACTGGTCACTGGACCTCTCAGTATGACGCGATTCAGTATGCCTAGACGAGGACACATGAGGGAACAAAGTGCGTCTAGATCTTGAAGACGGCAGGTGAGTGTTTCTATGAACACTTCGCTAGCCTGACTGGATAGGCGTTGCGTTTTGAACAGTTTGAATGATTTGTCGCATGGTATCTTGCATAGTTGTTTGTCCCTTAACTAAAGTGGCCACTATTCCAATGAGTTCATTGACAGTTGGAGGAACGGACGGATTAGGAGGAACTCCATCATTGTTCCTATTGCTAGATTCTGGGAGCTCAGCCATGTTTGATGAATGCTTTAGTGAAAAATGCTACGTATAGTCGTTTTCCACATACGGCGTCAATCTATTGATGTAAAAAACTAGACTTAATCTAATTAATTAATCACAGCTAAATATAAAGTAAGAAATAAGACGACGGGTTTTTTAAGTGGTTCAGTCTTATGAAAATAGTGTACGTCCACTATTTTATATTGCTGGGTGTTTTGCCTTAATCTTGATAATGATCGTAAATGATCAATTCTCCATTCCCCCTTATGGAAGGGATTACAATGCTTTTATAGCCTTTGGGCTATCAATATGAATAGACAATACACTGTTATTTAATAGACATATACATCTGTACATAATAAGAATGTTCATTGAATATGTAATTGTCGTTTGATCTTCCTGGCTAGCTACTCTGCACGTTGAGTAGCTCGGTACGCTAAGTAGCTCGGAGTGCTGAGTAGCTCGGTGAATATATATTTTGGCCACCTAGGACTACACGTGTTGTCATATAATTGGTCCACATCATCTGACTAATTTTTGTATCAACGGTTGGGTATACATAGTGTCTCTTTTTTATTACGTGTGGTACCCTTATTGTGAGATTTTTCAAAATCATAATAAGAAATTTTGTTGGTGTAGTGGCCTCATTTCCCAGACTCAGGGCTGAGCCCGAAACTTGTAAAAATTGATGGACATTGTAGAAAAAATATAAATAAAAAAGTCCATCTTTATGTATTAATCTTAAGAAAATGGCCTTAAATAGGTAACATGTAACAAATCTGCATATGCAATCATTTCCCCTCCCTAGACTTCTTTACGTGATTTTAGAGGTGTTTTATAGTATTCATATTTTTTTTGTCTTTAATGCGGTAATATTTAATAATTATGACCGATATGTAGAGTGTTATTTTGGCTTAGGGTAAATTAGTTATATGGCCCTAATGTTTGTTAAATGTTTTCATTGAGGCTCTGATGTATTTTTTGTACCTATTGAGCCCTTAATATTTATTACTTGTTTCTAATTAGCCCTCGTGTTAAAAAAAAGTCGTTAAAGTTAACGAATATCACTTAATTTACCTATTTGCCCCTATTTTAATGTGTAAAATATTTTTTTGACCTTATTAAACCTTCCAGCCTAATTTTTACTATTTAGTATTTTAAAATTTGTTAAATATTAAAATTTATTTTCAAATTTGTTACATATTTATTTTTTTTGAAATTTTTCATATTAAAACCTTAGTATCAGAAGGCGTTGCATTTTAATATTTTTTATTCTGAAATTTGTTAAATATTAAATGTTTTAAATCCTTTACATTTTAATAGCCTAAATTATTTTCTATGGGTCAATGATGCAATATTCAATAATTTTAAAATCTAATAAAATAATAAAACTTACTGGAAGAAAATATGATAGCAAATAACCAAATTTGTGAACAAAATGCGTTACATGGTGAAAAAATATCATCTATCATCAATGTGTTATTAAAAATATATACAATTTAGTATGTTTTAAAGGAAAAAATTGAATATCTAATGTTCCTAATATTATATATATAAGAGAATTATTAAAAAAAAATATAACTTTTTACAAGATGCAAAATAAATTTTAGTGTTTAATATACTTTGAAATAAAAAAATAGTAAAAATTAGTTTGGAAGGTTTAACAAGGTCATAAAAGTAAATTTACATGTTAAAATAGGGACAAATAGATAAATTAGGTTAATTCCGTTAACGGTTTTCTTTAACAGAAGAGTTGATTATAAGCAAGTAATAAACATTAAGGACTCAATACGTACAAAAAAATACATTAAAGGCTCAATAGAAACATTTAACAAACATTGGGGTCATTTAGGTAATTTATTCTTTGGTTGATCTTTAAAAAAATTTAAATCATTGACATACATATATATAATAAAAATATCAAAATTTTCGTTACCATCCCCTCAACATGTGCACACACGAAGAAGAAGAAGAAGAAGAAGAGAAGAAGAAGAAGAAGAAAAAGTAAACACGTGCGTGCACTCTGTCATGCAGGTAACAAAAACTCACATTACATTGTACAAGAATAAGAAGAGCAAAAATAAAAGTAAAGTTCCCAAACCAAACCCGTCTGCATCATAAGCATAGCTCCCACTTTGTTGATTTGCAGCAAAATAGTTGGTTCGCTTGGAGAAATATATAGTAAGCAAGTGTATTATCAATAACAACAATACAGGAAGAAGCAACACTGTTAAGGATGCGATTCTGGCCTCCACCTCTTTTACAATTTCTGCTACGTTTAGCATAGTAGGGCCAAAAATTAGCAGGATAAGAACACCCACTATTAGAGAGGGAACCAGTGGTGATGGCCCTATCTTCCTCATTTGTGTTTAGCTAGCACGCAAACTTCATTCCAAGTTTACTGGATTGATATGAATGTTTACTTGGAAAAGATATAAGAATGGTTTTGGGGTGCAGATGGTTATAGCTATAACCATGGGCTTTGTTGATCCACAGCAAGGTTGATTACCTATATTCATCTTCCACTCTTTTATTTATATAAATTGTAGCAGTTACCTTAACACCAACTAACTCGAAGAAATTAGAGGTTGATCTTCAGCTGTTTACCAAGTGGATCAAATGGTTAGAAGGTTTTGATTTTATTGGTGTTGAAAATGACATCTTTCTCCGGATGCCTTTGGGATTGATTATAAATAATGATGACAAGTTGACAGCAATAACATTCCAAATGATCAATCAAAAAACATTTGCATGGCAATTAATCGCCCAAAAAATACATAGGAACCATGGAAAGAGAGAGTTTTCCCGATTTAGCATATAACATATTCTTCATAAAAATTCCCAAAGTGATCATATGCACAACAATTAGACCATTATACAGCCAAAAGATGAAAATACACTTGTTGAATCCCTCTAAGATCATGGAAATCCAACTCACTTTCATTAATCTCCTAAGCCAGATATCAAATTTGCACCCCAAATTTTTAATCCAATGGGATGGTGCAGGGACTCAAAAACATTTAAAATGTGGCGCAAACTCAAATAATGATGCATTATATAATTTGTAGGCTATCTATTTTTAAACTGTGTTTTCATGTCAACTTTGATGGGATTTAAAGTAGGATAACTTATCGTAAGTGAGTCCATCATGTCTTGTGATATAAAACGTCATCTTGTAAGTTGGATTATTCTATTCAGTTAGGATGAGAAAACTCTCATCATATCCAACCTCTTATCCGACGCGTCAAACCGAACCTGAATGTCTAAAGATGGCATATAGAATATTCACAATAAAATTCATATGATTTTCTTCAAACATGCAATAGGTTCAGAAGTAACCCTACAGTCCTAAATGCGAAGGTGATCTAAGAAAAGCTAAATAGACATTCTCCTCATCTTCATGTTAACAATCTAATAAAACCTATTAAAAGTTCGTAGGTAATAGGGATTCATAGCCAACACAAATAGATACCATCCATAAATAAAAAGAGACTTCTGCTACACAAGTCAGCTTCCCAGTAATTAACACCCACCCTAAACAAAGACTGCATTCATTAACCTGCACTAAAAACCGTCAGCTACAAAATTACAACATTGTATGGAGAAAGATGATGATCGCTGATTTATCTAACTTCACTCTCCATCCACACCCTTCCATTCACTATGTGGAACTGTACCGAAGATGTTGCTCGTAATAGTTGATCAACTGTCATGAACCGTTCATAGAAAAAAAAAAGAATATTATAAATATTGATTACATCAAAATAATGCATAATAAATTTCTCAGAGATGTTGATCAACTGTCATTATAGAAGTAATAATATCTTTGTATTGATCATATTAAGAAATATATATGACAAGATTATGTCAAAAAATTAAGGAAATCATAATGTAGAAAGAGAGCAACAATTACCAAGAGTGGATATCTAGCCTTGAGATATTTGTTATCAACCATCACTTCTTTCCCATCAGACCTACAGGGTAGGCAAAGCACAAAAACAATTATGCTGCTATTAAGCCAAATAAATCCAACACCATTAAATTAGGCATACAGTAGATAGGGTCCATGTGTTGTCCCGATGTAAAGCAAAAGCAATTTAATATACAACACAACAACAAACGAAGAGGAAACTCTCTCTAAACATTCTTTATAAATCTCCAAAGTTCAATTAAAAATATGAAGCCAAGGGCCCTATTTGTTAAAGAAGTTAGCTAGCTAATCAAGCTAAGCCTAAAATGTGGGAACTACCCTTCATTAATCCTACCAGATGAAAGAATACTAGATAGGACAAAAATATCCATTTATATACAGAGGACTTTACATCATTTTTAAAAGTACAACTAAGCATGAACACATGATGCACTAAAAAGACAAAAAATATCCAATACCACTTTTCACTAACAAAAATGACAACTCATCACAAAAATTGTGAGCACTCAAAATTGTCCCAATATTAGCCCCCCTAAAATTTGGACCGATTTCATCACTCCCCTACTGAGAAAAGCTAAACCACAAGCGTGAAAATGGTAGAGTAGAAGAGGTGACATGAAAGCACCATCGTTCTCCCCAACTGAAACCATCCACGAAAATGCCCAGCGTATCGACTCACAGACAGGCGAGGCGTGGCGCGGCTAATTAAAAATCTTAATAAAAGTCGACAAGCATATACTCAACCTCGAAGCTTGCCGCATTAAAAAACAACATACCATTGCCTCGGGGAGGGCCCAAAAGCGATTCGAGCCTCCTATAATGATACTCGAGACTAAACCCTGCAAGTCATCCGGGCGGAGGCACATGGCAGGGAGGGAGGGCAAGTGCCCCACCCCATTTCTTATTTTCTACATAGATGAGCCTGTTTATATATATATATATATATATATACATGAGGTGCCCCACCCCACGTTTTAAGTTTAAAACAGTCCAACTGTTTTTAACTATTCTTTTGACTAAAAGCCCATCGGCCCACCAACAATAAAGAAACACACACACGCCTCTTTTTCTATTAAAAACAAAGGGGCCCTTTGTCTCCTCTTTCGAAACAAACAATTGTGAATTTGTTTGTTGTAGGCGGTTGAAACTTGAGTGGGACTCTCTGCCGAAACCCAAAAAAAAAATCTTCTTTGTTGTCTTAAAGTTTGAAGGTAACTCTCTTCTCTTTCCTCTCTCTATAACTGTATTGTGCCTATTTTGACGATTTTCTCTCTATAACTGTATTGTGCCCCTTTCTCTCGTTTAATGTTTTTTTTAAATTAACTTAGGGTTTCATTTAGGGCTAATTTTTATTTTTTATTTTATCACAAATGTTATCTCATATCCATAATGGTCTTCTGTTGGTTGTTGTGGTTGTTAATCATCAGGATCAATTTTATAGTTCTCTGATTGCTCCACCTCAAACTCCAAACTATCACTTGTGTCTATTCTACAACTTTTCTTGTTTGGCGTCTCTTAATAGCTTTGTACATCTCATATTTTCTCTTATCCCGGATTTTTGGGATCCAAACTCGACACCCTGTAGCTTTTCAATAAAAAAAAAATTGCCCCTAAAAAATTTTTAACAATAAAAAAAATTTCGGGGCCTCCCGCCCCCAAACCCCCTAGAATTGTTTGTGCTCCACCCAAAATAAATCCTGGATCCGCCTCTGATCCCCCAAACATACCTCAAACAATAAAAAAAAAATTGGGAGCCTCCCGCCCCCGAACCCCCTAGAATTGTTTGTGCCCCACCCAAAATAAATCCTGGATCCGCCTCTGATCCCCCAAACATACCTCAAACCCATCCCATATTGGATCCGTATACCCAGGTTAACAACCCAATCTCAAACAAACCATCAAAAGAATCAACCACAACAAAGTCTTTGTTCCCAAAGAGTGGAAAAAATTCACCTACACAATACGATTCCACCTCCCTGAATTGAGTGCGAGTCACCCCTATATCCTCAACAAAGATAGCAAAGAACTCTCTGATAAAAAAACTCAATCTCTTCTCTCCCAAATATGGGAAAAGAGTCCCCGAGATCAAACGCATCAGTCTCACAATACCTGACCCAAGTGATCCAACGATCCTCGATGAAGATGTCGAAGAAATCCACAATTGAATAAGAGCATCCTCTGTAGCCATCAATACACCCAAAATGATAGTCGGAGTCTCGGTAGAGGAGAGGAAACGGGGCTCATTCGAGGGCAGACAACTAACAGTAGTATCAACACGTGAACGGAACTCGGACAAACGTGTGCTACACTCAAGCTTCAGCTCCTCAGATTCAAATACCCAATAAAGAATTGTCTCCCAGCACTCCTCATATCGGGCTACTGTGATGAAGCCGGCTCGGTATCCCATGGCCTCAATGTGCCAATAAAAGCGTTCAAACTCCTTAATCTCTTCCTCAACTTGCTCAACAAAACCAAAATCATTAGATGCGAGATTCAAGTTAGGTAAGCGGTATATAGTGATTTGTTCAAGGAAAGTTAAGTAGGATTTCCTGGCATGTTAGAAAATTGGGAGTGAGAATCGGAAGGCTGAGAAAGGTGAGGGGTTGCTTAAGCATACTTTTTTAGACAATAGAGGGGGGTGATCGTAACTTCTGGAAAAATCTGGGGCAGATTTGAGATTTTCAGAAAATTTGGGCGCTAAAATGTTATTCTCAGAAATAGTGGGGGTGTTAATATTTGAAGACTATAAGAAGCTGAACAGAGATTAATTAAAGGAGAGGCGAATATAGAATTACCTTCAAAAATGGAGTGGGAAGAGTTCGCTCCACTCCGGTGAGGATTGTAGGAATTCAGCCAAAAGCGGGGGCTGATGGATTCGTGTGTTTGAGATAGGTTTATGGGTTGTTTGGGAGGTAGTTCTAGGGTTAGATCCCTAGGGTTTATCCAACTCTCACTCCAATCACTCCAAACTTTCTCCAGGAAGCCCTGGCACAAAAAGAGGATAGGAATCAAGAGTGAACCATGCTCTCTTACCAAATTGATGTAAATCAACACGACAAGGTTTCTTACAACGGAACACTACATGTAGTCATGTATTTTTTAACTGCCACGAACACGACCCACCTAAAACACAACATGACACGTTAACACGATTAGTTTTTTTCAACCCAATTGAGCACGCCAGACACCAAAAACAAGCGGACACAAAACACGACTAATTATCTTTATTTTTTACCAAATACCATTCTCATCCTAAATTAAGGTTTACATCGTTAATATTGATAAAAATATATCTTTAATGCATTTTGAAGTCAAATTCCTAAATATTAACACTAATCTAATGTTTACATATTCAATTCCTATAATCACAAAATCAATAGTTTTCCACAAACTCAAAGCTAACAAAACAGTTTCATCAGTATATGTTTTCAGCAAACTCAAATTAAAAAGCAGAGAAAAACCAAAAATTAATCAAATCTTAAGGTTTACAGCGATTTATATAGAGAAGCGAAGAATGAAGAAAAATTGAAGGAAAATCATCGAATGTTTTGAGTGGGAAGTTTTCACACCACGAAATATATATATATATATATATATATATAGGAGAAGGCTCACCTACATCATGCTCTATACATCATCCATGCATCACACCTAGTTATAGGCCCTAAAAAACCTTTTTTTCCAAAAATTTTATTTTTCTCTTGAAACTAACATTACAAAATCTGGCCAGCAGTTTTTTGTGGATTTTTTAAAAATATTGGGTAAAAATACATTCTGTAGCTATTTTTAAAAAAATCACAAAAAACTGCTCAAAATACCTTATTTATAAGGGTCTGCGCCAGCTGTTTTTTGTGGATTTTTTAAAAATAGTTACAAAATGTATTTTGACCTAATTTTTTGAATATGGATTGATTAGAAGGTTAATTTCAAGAGGAAAATAAAAAATTTGGAGAAAAGATTTCTTAAGACCTAAAACTAGGTGTGATATATACATCATGATGTAGGTGAGCCTCTCTCTCTCTCTCTCTCTCTCTCTCTCTCTCTCTCTCTCTCTCTCTCTCTCTCTCTATATATATATATATATATATATACAAAGTGCTCATGTGCGGGAAGTCTGTACAGGTTATATCCGGACTCTCTCTTTTTCCAGCTCACCGCCAAGTGTATATTCTTCAAATCTTTCACTTTCTCTTCTCCTATATTGTAGGGAATGTACCAACCCCTATTTTGTTGGTACAAACACCGAACAAAGCATAAAAAAGAAGGTAACTATTGCTAAAAAAAAGGGGGAAAAAGAAGTTTGATCCGAACATATCCTATGCGGGAAGTCCGCACAGGAGCATATATATATATATATATATATATATAGAGAGAGAGAGAGAGAGAGAGACCCACCTGTAAGGGCTCCTTATGGTGCAGACCCCGATACATATCATTTTTTTTAAATAGTAAAAAAATAAATTTTTTATGAAACTTCATTAATATGATCTCCACAGTGAGAAGATCATCCCCAATTTTTTTTCATCAAAAAATTCAATAAAAAAAACGTTGAGATGAGGTGATATATAAGAAAAGGGTATATTTATGCATTTTCGACCATTGAAATTTTGAGTCGGCGCCAGCCATTTGATTGATTTAATTTTTTTATGGAACTTCATGGACATGATCTCGACAATGAGAAGATCATATCCACGAAGTTTCATTAAAAAATTCATTCAATTAAGTGCTTGGCGCATACCCAAAATTTCAACGGTCGAAAATGCATATTTATACCATAGTTTTACACCTCACCTCACCTCACCTCAATGGTTTTTTTATTAAATTTTTGATGAAAAAAATTAGCGATGGTCTCCTCACCCTTAAGATCATATCCATGAAGTTTCATCAAAAATTCATTATTTTACTATTTTAAAAAAATGGTATGTACCGGGGTCTGCATCATAAGAAGTCCTTACAGGAGACTTGTTATATATATATATATATATATATATAGAGAGAGAGAGAGAGAGAGAGAGACAGGCTCCTGTGCACACTAAATTTGCACATGTGCTGGCACACTAATTTTTTTAAAAATATTAAAAAAAATAGCTTATTTTTTTATGTGATATTTAAACATTTCAACGGATCCATATAAAAAAAATCAGCTCAAAAAAACTTTTTTGCTATTTCTAAAAAATCGGTCGAACTTTTGGAGCTTTTAAAGTGCTTAAAAACAACGAAATAAAAATAGGAAAAAAAAAGTTTTGAGCTGATTTTTTTTAAATGGGTCCCTTGAAATGTTTAAATATCACACAAAAAAAATCAGTTCAAAAATATTTTTTTACTATTTTAAAAAAATGATGTGCCAGCTTAGTGTGCACAGGAGTCTGTCTGTCTGTGTGTGTGTGTATATATATATATTATGGTGAGCCTCTCCAACACACCAAATAACACCTCATTTATCCTCACTAAAGTTTACTAGGTTAGGTCGGGTCATTCTAGAAAACCAGACCCAAAATGTCATAACCCAGTAAACTTTAAGTGAGGACAAGAGCGGTGTGCTCTTTGGTGTGTTAAGTGAGGTGTGTTGGAAAGCCTCGTCGTGTATATATATATCATCATTCTATCGCCATACAAATTGGAATCAAAAGTTCGAAACAAACCTCATCATTTTCGCCAATAATGGCCTCGACTATAATCAAATTTACAATGCAAATGTAACTCACATCTTCTTCTTCTATGAATGAATGGCCGAATATCAAGTTATTAAACCCTAGAAATGGAACAACTGAATTCTCATTTCACGGGAGGAGCAAAAACGCAGCAAGAGGTAAAGTATTAGGCAAGATCTTTTGGGTTATGTTTGGTTATTATGGCTCATAGTTGGTACTTGTTTGATGCGAAACATATGGCAAGTAAAATGAACCAATGGTGGATCACTAACATATTTTGAACATATTTGTGTTTTTATTTCGTGTCAATTTTTGGACACGAACACGACACGATTTCATGTAAAAAAAACGAACTCGAACACGACCCAAACACAAAAAGCAGTAACAATTTCAAATCAATTTCATGTCGTGTCGTTCCCAAAATTAGAACCCCGAACAACAACAAATGAAGAGGAAACTCACTCTAAACATTCGTTATAATTCTCCGGAGTCTAATTACAATACGAGGCCAAGGCCCTATGTATAGAATTAGCTTGTTAATCAAGCTAAGGCTAAAATGTCTAAACTACCCTTCATTAATCCTACTAGATGAAGAAATACAAGAGACTGGTGCCATGGGTGATTTTGGTAATCAGAGAGTTACATCCCATGTCAGCTAGGTGAGGGAAAATAATGGTTCATATATGTAGATTTGCACTCTTATAAGACCGAAGCCTTTTCAGCTCCACTTGTAAGGCATGTGGTTTATGAGACACCATGTGTCAGGGGTTCAAACCCCGTTGACACTAGTTTGTGGATGTGAGATGAAATAAAACCTCATATCGCGGTGAGCGGTGATTAAATTGAGGACAATATCAATTGCGGTAGAGTGAGGTATTACAGGGCAAAATTACCTTTTATATACTAAGGGCTTTACAACATTAATAAAAGTACGACTAGTCATGAACTCATAAATGCACTAAAGGACAAAAATATATCCACTACCACTCTCTACTAACAAAAATGACAAATCATCACAAAAATAACAAGCACTCAAAATTGTCCCAATATTGGCCCTAAATTTTGACCGATTTCATCATATCCACTATCGCTTATTAGTTCTATGGTAAATGGAAACCATCATATACCCAAAAAAAAAATATAGTAGTTTTGTTATTTAGGATTATATCAATAACGAGAAAATTGTTCGACTCAAAATTGAAGTAGGTTGGGTTTAGCTGAAACATACATATAGTGTCTGGTGGAACATAAACCTGGGAGCATAAACAAAAGCTTTATACAACTACATTAAATCCAACAACTCTTATCAAATATAAATGTTAACCAACTTCGAAACATGTTACCTAGATAGTAAGATGGATGCGCCGATGCGGTATAAAACAAGGATAAAATGAAAATTTAACGCATTTTCATGAGATGGAACTATTATGCATGATTGAGAGAATATTCCCTTAAATTATTTGGACACAATTGAGGCTACTATCACTATAGTATAAACAACAGTACTAAGGAAAAGTACTAAAGAAAGCTGAAAAAGGACCCGATAAAAGACTTATGTCGTCAACACGTGTTGGACACATGGTATGTCTGTCAGTACCAGTTGAAGCACCACATGCCCCCAGCAGGGGGAGATTGCTACTCGTGGAATCCGTGATATGTCTTGCTGAAGTGTTCGCTTGAAAATGTACCCATACTAAACTTCAATAATTGAAAAAACTCCATCATTAAAAGACATAATCTTAGACATCACAAAAAACGCTCTCTTTAAGAACTGGCCACTCACCTCAAACTTGGGGAATAATCAAGAATTGGAGAGAAGTGTGAGAATCGAGAGACACTTAGAGTCCTAAGTCCTTGAACTGGAGGAAGGGAATGAATTCAGACCCCCTCAACCCTCTGGATAGAATGGTCAAAAGTGAAAATGTCATAACCAGAACAGGTATGAAAATAAGAAACAGAAAGATTCTTGTCATTTTGTCTTTAGTCACGATAACTGAAAAAAGGATTATTACTTCCTAAAGAAGCAGCTAGGAAATAAGGCCAATGCTAAATTTGTCGCAATCATCTTCAAAGTAAACTAACAAATTTCTTAATGCATAGAATCTGTGAGAGCGTGCTGTCTCCTCCTTTGACAGTGGTGAAACAGTTGCAAAGAAGCAAGTGAGACCAATCTAGGAAGTAGGGTGGATTTGTGGCAATTTTTGTCAGCATCTTTCCAAGTTGCATCGTACACTAGCTACTTATCTCCTTTTAAGAGATGATTCATGGTGGATAATCAGGTGCTACAAGGCAAATAACAGTACGTTTACATGTTTACACAATATAACCCATTTTTTTAGCCTATTGAAAATAAAATGGTCCTCTTCGCAGGCAACACATGTGCTGCATCAATCAAAGGCAAAGGAAAAGTGGGGATCAAATTCATGTCTGGGAAGATCATCACCCTAACCAACCAATGTTTACCATGTATCACACTTTCAAAACAACTTAGTTCCTGAAATTTTCGCAACATTGTCTTAAATACATAAACTTGTGTTGTGGGTAGACTTGGATTCACCCACCAATGTGGTAAGTTCACCCCAATGTGACTAACTAATAGATTAACCAACATAATTAGATTTATACACATTCACTCCATCCATTAAACGGGTTACACTTATTATTTTGTAGGACCCTGATCCTACTCTCATTTAACATTCTCAGCAAGAGCATCAGACGCTGATTCGCAAAGAGCCTACTACCAGTAATCATGAATTTGCGACTCATTGAGTCCATGTGCATCGGCGTTAAGAAGACACTTTGAGCTGCATCGTGAAACGAGTCAGACAATCTATACCTTACCAACGTGAATTTATTTAAGATGTGGTTCCCCAAATTTTTTGGACTGCTTAAATCAGTTTTGATTTCTGATCTTAGGGTTCAGTCGTGCTGGAGACAGTCAGAGGTCCTACGTCTCCTATTTCTTCACATTGACAAGCACATCATGGTGTGCCTTGTGAACAATTGTGATCTCTGGCTCCACCCCATTGGTAGCCATAACAACCCTCTTCTTCCACTCCCAACACTCTGCAACTTTGTACCCAAATTATCCGCACGCAAAGCATTTGAATGTTGGGCCAATAATACATGTCCGAACTGTCAGGTATTCCCTTACTGTCATACTCCTCTACTCTTAGTCCATAAGTGCATTCCCTAATGTGGTGGTCTCTCTCAAACCCCACTCATGGCAAATGCAGGCTGGACCCAACCTTCGTGTATAATAGCAGCCTTGTTGAAATGCCTGATGTAGGCCCTAAACGATCGCAGATACCCTCTCGTGTGTCTTAGGGATCAGCAAACTTAATATGCTTCATCTTGGCCCAAATCCACACAGGTTTTAAGCACTTTCAGTAAGGCACAAAAATGAAAATGAAAAACTGCCTAGGCACAAGAAGGCCTCCCACCGTCCGCCTACAACTTTATAGAACATTGCATTAGGAAGTGGCGATGCAAGATTCGTGTATGGTCGAGAGAGATGCGAGGGTGGAGATGGAGAGTTGGGACGCATCTGGGAGGTGGTGGAATGGTTCACGGGAGAGGAGTGAAACGCAGGGATCAGACTCGAGGGTTGTTTGCCTCGCGACATGGTAATGGTCAATCAAGGTGTGGTGGTTAGGCTTGGGAGGCTATCCTGGGGCCGAGCTGGGCCGGCACGAGTCGCGAGGCAACTGTGCATCTGGCACTAAGCAACAAACGTCTTAGGGTTTAAAGTAAATATTACGCCACGATGGCCAGTGTTGAGGGTACTGCCTGGTTCACAATTGTTGGTGGGCAGGTAAAACAACGGCGGCGAGGACCTCAATTGTGTACAAGATGTAACCAACGAACTCCAAACCGGCAGTGTGTTGATCATCCCATCATCCCAGAGTGACCATTTTTCCTTGGCGTCATTGTTGTTGCGATTTTTACCGAAGAACAACAATAACGGGTGGAGAGACTAGAACCAATTGATGTCATACAGTGAATGAGACACAAAAAATGCACTCAAAACAAGAAAATCATTCTCAAAATAATCTTTAATTGCCTTTTCCAATACAGGGTACACTATATATAGGAGGTGGGGATAGGGAATATTCCTTACCCTAGCTAACCATAGAATGTTCTAAATTCCAATGATGTCATGAGTGACATCACTAGGTTGGCAACATAAGTCATGACCTTCTTAGAAGCTTTCTACATTCCGCTCTTTACACAATAGGGCAAATATACACTCCCTATCACTAATAACAAAGAAAAGCACAAGGAGAAAAATAGGGAAAAGCAAAAAGATGAAATTACAATTGAATCCCATAAATTTCCCTCTTCTATACACATCACAGATTTTTGTGTGGTAACTATGGTATTTAGAGTATTCTAATAGGCGCGCCTTATCACGCAAAGGCGGCGCCTAGGAGCGAGGCACCTCACCTAGGCGCTAGGTGGCAAGAAATTAGACCAAATCAAAAAATTGTCGTATCTAAAAAATTTGCCCAGTTTTGAATAGTGCATCGAAAGTACATAGAAATATATATTAAATTTATGGGGCATATATCAAATAGTCCCTCGAATACACGTTTAATCTAAGCCTTTTTATTTTGCTTCAAAGAGTCCTTCACCATGCCGCTGGCACGAACCTTTAAAAATAAGAGAATATTAGTTACATGGGCATGGTGAAGGACTCTTTAGTACAAAATAAAACGCTTAGACTAAATGTGTATTAAAAAATGTTTGAGGGAATTTTTGATATTTGACCCTAAATTTATATATATATATACAATAATTACAGTAGCATTCTTTTGTGTAATATTTTTAATGTTACTCAGCTTTGTATCTACAATAGCATTATTTTTTCTACAATAGCATTATTTTTTCTGTGTAATATTTCTATTCTTTGTTTTAGGAATCATAATATCAATTGTAGAAAATATTTTTGCATGTAATATTTTTATTATTTGTCTTAGTGTTAGTAATCTTTTATTTATGTTTAAGACTTCAAAGAAATATTAGTAATGTTAAAACTGTAGGGCTTTAAAGTCTTCTTACCAATGTTCATGTGTAAATCAACTTGGATATAATATGATACTTATGAATCGTGTGATTAATTAGTTTATTAGGATTTTATATATCGTAAGGAACTTTGATTGGAAATGTCTCAATATTAATTGTTAGTAACTTAAATTGTATAAAAAAACGAGGCGTTCCCACGCCCGCCTTGCGTTTTTTTGAACCTTGGGTATTTTACTTTTAATATTTTAGCTACATGAATTAATGAAAGAATGAAGTGATCGAAATATTGCTATATTAGATTGTGGATTGTTAAATTTTCACTTAAATATTGGTTTTAATCTTGACTACAAAATACAAGGAAGGGTAATGACCAATGCAATTTTTATGTTATCCTATTTTTGATTTGTGAATTTTTAGCTCTTGTTGTAATTGGTATCAATGTTTAAAAAGGCGAAAGGCGAGGCGAGGCGTTTTAGTCGCGGCGAGGCGAGGCGAGGCGTAAGCCTCACCGAAAAGGAAAAAAAAAAGAGCAAAATAATATTTAAAAAATACTAATAAAACCATAAAAATAAAATAACAAAGAAATATAAAATAAAACTATAAAAAAAACAACCTTGAGGGCTTTCTCATATAGTTTGACATTTTTTTGTTCCCCCCAATATAACTTTTTAGAAAAAGAAAATCAATTTGAACATATTGGTTATTTTAAATATGACAATAAATTAATCAATGCAAAATCGTATTGGCAAAATCATTTTTTTAGCTTCATTCACATATTGGTTCTTTTATAATATGACAATAAATTAATCAATGCAACTTAACAAGCAAATTTATTAAAAAAAACATTGATTTTCAAGCTAAGATTAAAAAAATAGCAACTTTATTAAAAAAATAATAAAACATATTAACCTAAGTTTATTAAAAAAAACAGCAACCTTTAAAATATATTAGTATAAGTTAAAGAAAACATATTAATATAAGTTGAAAACCAAAAAATTGAAACCTTTAAAAAAAAAGTCATATTGAAGTTGATTTTGTACATTTATTTCAAACAAACTATATATTTGTAACAAAATATAGTCTCAAACAAATTTATACACTTATTTCAAACAAATTAGTAAAAAAAAAAAAATTAAGTGCAACTTTAAAACTAAACTAAAATAAAAAAAGAATAAGAGTTAGTAGGTTAAAACAACATTTTTTTAAGTTAGGTGCAATTTTAGAAAAATGAAGAATTTTAACCTTTAAAAAAACAGACTTTGTGATGAAAGTTTTTTTTTGTTTGTTTGTTTTTTTTTTTTTTTTCCCGCCTCAGCAAAAAGGCGTGAGGCGAGGCGTGAGGCGCATCGAGGCGTAAGCCTCGAGGCGCATTGAGGCGTAAGCCTCTATTTTATGGCCTGAGGCTTAAGCCTCGAGGCGTTTTTCCCTCACCTCGCCTCGAGGCGTACGCCTCGGGCGCTTTTTTAAGCATTGATTGGTATAACACATAAAAAAATATATTATATTCAACGTGCCACTTTCCTACATTCTTGAAAAATGTCATGCCTCCGAATCAAGTTGTGGGTTGTGGCCCGTATCTGATCCATGCATCTTAGATAATTACATATGGACTCTTCCTATTTACATGTATAAGGTGGTTGTGGAAAAGGGAGTCATTTTGGGACATGATAAGAAGATGGGGAGGAAGTCCTTGGACTTATTTTTTCAAAAGAATTGATCAGAAGGAAAGTTATATTGAGTGTCCAAATTGAAAAGACAAAGGATTTTATGATTGGAGAGACCATTTCCAATGTGAGTTGCATTTTCTTATTCTTTAATATTGTAATTTTCTATTTAATTATTTTCCATTTTAGTTATAATTATTAGGTTTAGTGCCATTTTAGTCCTTTTAATAAGAATATTCTAGACAATGTGATATCATGGAGGGGACCATCCTTCATGATGTTACCCAAGAGATCACACGAACAATAAAAAAAAAACATATTCCCTTTAGAACCTTCTCTCTAGGTCCATATATAGTGTACACCACATTTGGAGTAAATCAACCAATATAATAGAGTTTGTGGGAGTGTCTCGTGTGTTCTTTTTAAGTATCATTGACCCCGTTTACGTCAATTTCAAGAGGAGAAAGTTGGAAAAGAAGCCTTTGACTCATGACGAAGCATTTCATCTTCAAGTTCTTGATTCAATTTAATTACTAATTTTCAAAACTAAAAATTCTCTTGGTGTTATAAATATTAGAAGATATCCAAAAGTACATTTTCTACTTCTTGAAGTAGTTTTTAAAGTTTAACATGGTGCCTTCGGTTATCATCGTCATAGTTTTAAAAAATAAGAGATACCGCCCATGTGTTAAAATTTCTAGTTTAAAAAAATAAAAAAAAGTTGTACACAGTACACAAGGCGCCTGCTTAACTGCAGGATCTGGGAGAGACGGATGTCGGCTGGTCTTACCTCATATATACGGAGATACCCCATAAAATTGGAAGTTGTCTACAATTTAACATCATTTTGCCTTCAAAACAGTAGAGAAGAAGCATATAGTATGAAACTATCCTACAGCAACTAAAACCATAAATTGAACTGACAAGAACATCTAGAGCTCAACGGAGTTGTAGCTCTAGTTTGATTTTGTTGGACAC
Source organism: Sambucus nigra (assembly GCA_949130495.1). Taxonomy (NCBI): domain Eukaryota; kingdom Viridiplantae; phylum Streptophyta; class Magnoliopsida; order Dipsacales; family Adoxaceae; genus Sambucus; species Sambucus nigra. The sequence goes on along the minus strand of OX422221.1, from coordinate 238,870,252 downwards.
AAGGTTCTAAAAAACGCGGGGCATGACCGAGACGTGGAGGCCAAGCTTTAAGCCTTAGAAGCCTAGACGGACCTTAGGCGTAAAAAGGCGTTTAGGCATTTTTAATATATTTTAATATTTTTTTAACTATGACAAGGCTACTAAAAATACTAAAGTGGTACATACCTTAAAAACATCTCTGAATATTAGTAAATTAAAATACTATTTTTTTACATACTAAAATAAAATATAAATAAATACATAAAAAACTCGCGTTTTTTCACGCCTTACCCCCAAAAAAACGAGCATTTTTTCACGCCTTACCCCAATAAACGTTGACCATCATTGACCACAACTTAATCCACGCCTAGGGCCAAAACTTGACGTATCTAAAAAGCACAGCGCTTGGGCGGCGAACACTGATTGGACATAATATAGTGTGATATCGCTGCGATTTTATATGTGACACCAGTTGAAGGAAGTCCAGAAAATAAAAGAACCTTAATAATAAGTACGTTTTAAAACGATCATTATTGAAGTAGATAAGTACGTTCTTAGGATTAATTTATAACTTCTACAATAAAGGCAAGAACAGTATGAAGTTAATAATAAGAAAACATAGTTGATAACAAACCTCATGGCCATAAAGGTCACTAAGACATCCAGCCCGTTATTTGATTCACAAGCTGAATAACTTACAGCCTTGATGATCTCAGTGATAACACACATGTTTCTTGGGTCGTCAAATTTACCCTTGGAACTCAAATCATTCCCAACTACACCGCAAGAGCTTGTCATTCCAATTTTTGCACCTTGTGCATCACCCCTTGTGCAAGAGGTTGAATCTTGCTTAAACCTTTTAACAGAACCAGACTTCCTCCTCCGAGCTCCAGTGCATCGACCAGCTAGAGCTAATTCCTCCCCATCAACCTTTGACAGCCCATTTGCAGGGACGACTTCTGATAATGCCCGTGTTTCTTCAAAATGTACAGAAAAATTACCCCCGGTGTCCTCGTTGATTGTGATTGAGCCTTTAAGCTCACCTATCTTTTTATTCAATTCATTTTGTTCTCTTTGTTCTTCAATTTGTGGGGAACCCAATACAGATCCATTATCATTTTTTTGCCCATCTGTTTCAATATTGTTGATGCCCTCCACATTAGCATCCCCACCATTGGTATGACTCAAATTGTTGAGAGAAGGGAAGGACAAAGTTTCTTCATTAGTCCTACCCTTTGTGGAGGGTATATCATGAGTGCTAGAGGTTGGGGATCGCTGTTGCTTCTTCCTGCCTTGAGGGTGTGGACCCCCATACTTGCGCTTACGCCTACGAGATCCCCTATGTTTCCCTGAGCTCAGGCTTCAAAATTAAAACAAGAAAAGAAAACATTGTGATTAAACAGGTACATAATAATACTAACTCCAACCCATATAAAGAGTCCATATTTCAATGTTTGCAAGAAAAATTGACTTTCAACATACAAAGTATTTGGTTCATTGATTACATGTAAAAAAAGAAGAGTGAATTCTTAATTGAGAACATTCCAAAAGGGAAAGCAGGCTAGTTCATTTAAAACTTTCGGTTCATTAAATGTCGAAGTACATAACTAATCCACTCCTAAGTCACTTAAAAATGATTCATTTATACACTAGTGAAAAATGGGAATATGAGAGAGAGAAAAAAAAAAGGAAAACCTTTCCTCAAATGCCTCTATGAAATCTGAACATGACAAAAGATTCTCAATAGGCTCCCAAGTGTTCGCCGTCTCCGGCCAGCCTCGCCTTCGTAACAATGAATATAAACTCCATCAATACAATTTTAAAAAAAGAGGTTATACCTACAAAATCCCAGTTTGATAATACGGTATTTAACTTAACCCCCGCAGTTTTTACAATTGATTAGACATCACACCAATTTTATGCAAATTGATTAGTAAAAATACATATTTCATGAAAGTGGTGTGATAGAAAAAAAGGGTTTTGTGAAAATGATGATAAAATGAAACAAGTTTTAAGTAGGAAAAGGGCAAAAGAAATAAGAAAGTGTACCATTTGATGAGATACTGAACTTTACCCTTTTGTTGCAGCATTCCATTTCCCCATAGAGAAGACAAAAACCCACAAAATGAGGAATAAGAAAAAACAAAGAAAAGGAATGGATAAATAAAGAACATGCAGGAGAGGAGAGGAGAGGAGACCTTTCGAATCCTTTTCCTACGAACGGCTTCAATCTCGTAAAAACCCTCAGCGAGCTTAGGACGTTCACCATCGGCGTTTTCTTGATGGGTAAATGGGTCAAAACCCTTTTCCCTCTCTTCATTTTCTTCATCGTCCTCGTACCCTTCACCGTACTCGTCTTCATCCTCGTACCCTTCTTCGTCATTTTCTTGTTCGTCTCCACGATCTTCGGCCGCGTCGACGACAGCTTCGAGTGTGTCAGTAACAACGTCGTCGTTTGGCGGCTGTGCTGGATGTACGGTCCTTCTTCTCCCCGTTCTCATCTTTTTCTCTCTGTGTTCACGATTCTTTGGTGTTATGCTTAGAGTACTAACGGAGGGTTTGTTTCCCAGATTTTTTATGTAAGGGGGACCGATGACGAGACCTATGTCCCCGGAAATTTCGATATTTTCCCTCGATTACGGTAGATTATTGTAATTTACGAATTTTTATATTAATCATTTTTCTCGTCGAACCACTTACATACTAATCTATATCTATATTATAACTCTAATACGATAGTATTAGAATATTATAGCCATAAATAATAATTAATAAAAAAATTATATTTAAGTCTCTTTTATTTGTACCCACAAAAACTCTTCTACTTAATATTAGAAGTATTAATACCATTTAATACATTTATCATTTACCTTTGCAACTCAAGAAATCAAAAGACCGGTCCACCTAACCTCAACCATTCGTTTCTCAAAATTTAAAATCCAAACGACAAAAAAAAAAAAAAAAAAAAAACGTCCATTTTCAAATCTGATTCGTAGATGAAAAATATTTTGACTTTAACGCTTTCATATTCCAAAGTGCACATACAGACTCACCTGATAAAGCAGCACCCCATGTCCATCTCTAACATACGACTAAAAGTAAAACTCTAAATCTGAAGCCAACTCATCCTCTTCTGTTCAGTGAGTATGCAAACACAACACAGGTGTGTCTTCTTTAACATAGCAATTATTAAAAATATTATTTTATTTCAGTATCTCCTCAACACTGGGCTCGGCTTCACCTTAATAAATCATTCTTGAGGTCTTTTTTATTGCTTAAAGTCATATTACTCAATTAGATTGGAACTCAAAATTGACCAATTCATGCTAGCCATATCCACTTTGGGTGATTAATATAGTGATTGTGGAAGAAGACCACTGTCTGGAATTTGAAACTAAGTCGTTGATGTAAAAAACTAGATTCGATCTAATTATTTTAATCACAGGTAAAAATGAATAAATAAATATAAGACAATGGATTTTTAAAGTGGTTCAGCCTTAGAAGAATGGCCTAAGTCCACTGTTTTTGTATTGCTGACTGTTTGCTTGGAATTCTCGATAATAGGTTTACCAAGAGATCTAGAGTCCCCTTCTAATGAGGATGTTACAATGTATTTATAGCCTTGAGGTTGTACATGTGAAAGGACAATGCGCTGTTATCTAGTAGACATATACATCTGTACGATAATAATGAGCATTTAATGCGCAATTGTCTTTTAATTCTCTTGATTCGGATGCTCTGCACGCTAAGTAACTCGGACCGCTTAAGTTGCTCGGTACGCTTGAGTTGCTCGGTACGCTTGAGTTGCTCGGAGCTATGAGTTGTCGGGGCGCCTAGGCTGCTCGGTATGATTAAGTTGCTCGGAACGTATGTATATTTGCCACGTGGTTGACACATGTCTTCAGGTGATTGGTCCATGTCAGCAGGCTAAATTTGGTATCAACAGAAGCCCCCAATGTTTCACAGTTGAGGTTGAAGGAGAGTGTGGAACATTTTGTTTAAAAATTGCTTGGATTACTGGTCCTCATGGATTTTAGGAAAATTTTCCTTGTACAAAATTCCTTTTTGAGCGCACAATACCAAGCTTCATAAATATTTTGAATTTTCACGATCGCTTCGATACTTGTGCTCTTTTCTTCTTTTAACCGTCGGAAACGCAAACGTCTTTCCATGTAATCGTTATTTTTTTTCTATTCCCGAGGTAAAGTATTTGAGTGTGACAGAAATCCTATCGTTTTTCACTTTTCAAATTTGTATCTTTGAACTCTTCATCTTCTCTCTATCTTGTGCCTTCGTTCTTTCCATCGTTCATTGACAACTGATCTCTATTTTCTCTGTAAGATTTTCTTCCTTCCTCTTTATTTTCTTTATTCGCCATGGTTTATCCTGTTGAATCGTTAGACAAATTTCGGTCTGAGTTTTCAATCCCTTCGTGGGTTATCTTGGAAGAAATTTCTGGTCCTTCTGATTATTTTTTTTTTGCTAAGGAACATTGGTTCCCAAGTCTTTTTGTAGCCGAATGCGGCTTTTCTTTCCCACAAAATCCCCTGTGTTTGGAGTTTTGTCAATATTTTGATGTTGTACCTGTAAGAATAGCTCCAAACACATGGAGGATAGTTAATGGCTTACATAGGTTGAATCAACTTCATGGAACCCGTTTAGGGATTTCAGAGATTATGTATTGCTACAGATGGGTTACCAGTGACAGTACTTTCTATTTGAAAACTATGTTTTTGAATAGAGCGTTAGTTGTCAATCTTCCTGATACCAATAGGGATTATTTTGATCATGGGGTTGTGATGAAAAATTGGCAACACCCTCCATTAAATGGAGATGATGTATACCAAGGTCTCAGGTGTCCACTTTATGGCAATGGTATAGGTTGTTTTTATTTTTAAAATTTTATTTTCTTTGTATTTGATAAAATGCATCACTGACATTGGATTTTTATTTATTACAGTTGACAGTAAAAGAAAACCTCCAAAGAAAACTAATGTTAATATAAAGCATTTAAAACTTATCTGGAGCTTGCACCAATCTGTTGCTGAGGAATATATTAGATCTGCTTCTTGCATGTTGCAATACAAAAGCTACACTTCATCTTTCACTACTCGTCCTCGTCCAGTGGTGGTCGATCTTGACCAAGTACCAGCCTCTGAGACTAGTGTGGAAGGTTCTTCTTCTGAATCGAATATTCCTATCACTGATCTGATGAAGAAGAAAAGAGCTCCTACCTTTTTTGACAAGTCTACCTCTGCCACTGTGGAGGCAAAGAAAAGTAAACAAGATGTCCCAAAAGAAGGGACAAAGATTATAGATGTACCCCCTCCCACTGCTGCCAAGGAAGCTGGCAAGAAGCCCCGTGTGGCTCCAAGTAAGACTGTTGTTATCTCTCCTTCGAGTGATGTTATTGTTATATCTCCAATAAAGACAACATCTTTAATTAAAACTGTTCCAGCTCCTCTGATGAGATTAAAGAAAAGCTCTTCTGAGAGACGTGTTGAACCTATCTCTCAACCTTCAAACGTTGAAGGTAGTGTTCCAATTCTTGTTCCCCCGAGCTCTGCTGTGGGCTTGGTAAGATACTGGACTGTCCCAGAAGTCCAAGGCCTTGAAGATACTCTTTCTCGTGAGAGAATTACTACTCTGGCTGCCCAACACATTGCCTCAGTAAGTATTGTTAGCCTGAGTCTTTTACTTTCTACTATTATGTTCATACATTGACTTAAATCTCTTTTTTTTAGCTGGTGACGTGTTTCAACAGCATTTTGAAGAAAGATGAAGCTATTAGGGCTTCAAGCTCCTCGAGTGGAGTAGAGGAAGCTTTTGTTGGGCTGACCCAATCTCTGAAATATTCCCGTCAAAAGTACGAGGAAGATAAAGGTGCATGGGAGAAGCAATTTAAGTCCGTCGAGCTAGATAGAGATCAAGCCATTAATGTCTCAAACGAATTGGAGAAGAAGTTGAAGGAGTTTGAACAGAGCAACAAGGAGTTTGAACAGAGCAACAAGGAGCTTGAGGTTAAACTCAAGTCTGCTGAAAAGAAAGTTGTTAAACATCAAGATGTTGAGCGACAGAAAACGGAGGTGGAAGAAAAGTTGAAGTCTGACGAGGAGCTCCTTAGGGAAAGGACCTACTCGAAGAAGGCAAAAAGGAAAACTACAGTTAAAAAGTCCTTCAGTGCTGGTTGGGACAAAGGCTGGAACAAGGGTCTGGTTGTCATGTCTTCTCAAATGGAGTATGCAGGTGTTAAATATTTTAGGGATGGATGGGTAGCAGCCTTGAAGGAGCTGAAGGTTGCTGAGAATTCTGAGTTATTCCAGCAGCACACTCATGGCCCTCCTCCCTCTCCTGGAGAAGAAGAAGAAGAGGATGAAGCTGCTTTAGATGAATATTCCATGATAACTGGAGATCAGGCCCCTACTGTTCCTGTTGTTCTTCTTTTCGAGCAACTCCAACCAACCAGCACTTCTGTCGAGCAGCTACCATTGTCTTCCGAGTAACCAACCCCTTCATCCAAAACTTTTGAGGAAGTCGTAGGAAACAAGGAGAAGTTGTAAAGTTGTTCGAGTTTTTTATTTTGTTATTTTCTTGAATGTAACTTTGAACTATGTATCTCCTTTTATGATGAATAAAAATTCGAACTTTGGTTGTTCGTCTTAAATTTCTCTTTTACTTACTCTATCTGCATCATTATTGATTCTTTTTATTTCTTCTCTTTGCTAGTTTATGGCCAGGATGGAGCTCTTATCTGCTCATGATACAGAATTGATGAAGAAATGCAATGACTATTTTAAAGCTGGTCATGCAGATCTTCATGAGGCCCAAATTATTGATATCCTTGGTTCAGATGCTTCTGAACGAGCAGTTGAAGGTTATCAATACTTGAAGTGCTTACTTGATCGTGATGTGGCCAACAATGTGGCCTACTACTAAATGATTGAAGACCTTCAAGGAACGATCGAGGAACTTCAACAACAATATAAAGAATCCACTATCCTTTTGCATCAAGGATACGAGAAAAAATATCAATAATTGAGTGCTGACAAAGGGTATGACAAACTTATCTCTGCTCATGGGAAGAAGGAGAGTGTTCTCAAGCTTGAAGTTGAAGAGCACAGGCATATCGTCAAGTTATTGGAACAGAAGAACATTGATTTACAAGAGGAAATAAAGCAACTTAAATATGTTACTTCTTCTTCGGGAGCCTTGGTCCCGGTAAATGATGATGGTTTTTTTATTTCTGGAAGTAGAAAATGCTAACTTAAGGGATGAGTTAGAAACCTTGAAACGAGTTGGACCCTCCACATCTACTCGTGGACGAGAAAGGGCTGGTCGGGTCACCATTGAAGAAGCTAGAACGCAGTCGACTTTAGAGAATCAAGTCGTTCAGTTAATGGCGAAGAACCAAGCCTTGGCAGAAATGTCTAAGAAGATTCTGAACTTCACCGAACAACTCTCTGATCAAAGCTCTGCTCTGAAAAGTAAAGAAATTCTAGTGAAGAAACTCCACGAGCAACTTGAGAGGTTGACTTATCAGTTCCACAAGCAGCCTAGGGAATTTTGGATGGCTGGGTATAACGAAGCTCTGTACCATCTCGATGCTCGGTTGCAGCAGTCAAATAATAAGGGATATAAGTAAGGGTGGTTGAATGCCTTGTGTGTGCTAAAATTGGAGCAGGACCACTACTTATGGGATTATTATGATCCTGGAGTGCTCGATATGCCCGTACCTCCTTTTAAGCTTGATATCAGTTGGATTCCTGCTCGTGCAATTCCTCAATGCTTGATTTTCAAGTATCTCGGCGATTACAGTCTTCATGCAAACTTTGAGATATCTCGCCCAGAGCATTTGCTTGATCGACTCTCCGTAATGAATGTTAGAATGCTGCGAGATGTAAACTTTATAAATTCTCCTTATGCATTAAATGATCCTCCAGTCGGGGTAGAACCTGTTTCAAAAGCAGAGGGGAAGAAACCTATAGAGTAGGATATTCTTATGTAATGAATCAGACTTTTCACATCCAATGTAATTTTACTTGATTTGAATGAAGAAATTTTTAGTCTTTTGCCATTTTATTTTCTTCTAAATAATTTGTAGGATGTCTTTTCTTATTGGTTGGTAAATATATATACTATACTTGTCCCATTTGTTGTTTGATTATAGTGACTTGTCACTCTTTGGGCCTAAGCAATGGAATGATTTGCATCCCATGTTCCTGCTTAGTTGTAGTAATCTCGTATGGATTACCTTGTTGCCTAGACAGTGGATGCTCCGGAAGGTCGTCCAACTTCTTGCCTAGTTTGGTACTAACCAATCGGAGTTGATTGTAATTAGTTTACCGACCAACCGGAGTTGGTGGTAATTAGTTCCCGACCAACCGGAGTTGGTGGTAATTGATTCTCGACCAACCGGAGTTGGTGGTAATTGATTCTCGACCAACCGGAGTTGGTGGTAATTGTGACACCCCGCCTAATTAAACATCGGGTGATCAGGCCTTTATTAAATTAAAAAAAGTTTCTCAAATAGTTCATTCTTAGCATCACTGTCAAAAACTTTTTAATGACTAATCCCCTAAGTGAAAATTAGACCGGTGCCAAATTTTATCTTTCTTAAAATAGATAAATCAACCATGCAAAACAAAGTATAACAATCACCATGTACTATAACCCAATCAACAAAGTGTAAGTGCAAAAGAATAAGAGTAATATCGAATAAACCATCGGCTAAAATCCTATAATAATAATAATAATAATAGAACAACCACTAGTCTGAAACTAAACATCTTAGACTGATACCAGACCACAAGTCCATACAAAGAATAGTGTGAGATCCTGCACTAGATCTGAATGAGAGAGATCGTCTAATCAAAATCCTGTAAGCATCAACGTCTCTTCTCGTGACGTGCATAAAAATTCAGTCGTATCCCCTTTCGCAACCGAACTTAAACAAGGGACTTCTCCCCATGCATTCTTATCGAGCATTGTCGGAATAACACATAGTCGAGATACTCAAATTCCATTCCCCGACAATATGTTCAACCATACTCCAATATCTCTAAAGGAGTCAAGTGGTATTGCGCTTATACTATCACTAAGCCCTTAGCACTAATCACAACAACGAGCTCGATCTCTCTGCTCAGCGGTCATATGATATACGTTGAGTCATATCATTAAGGTCCCAACACACCGGGATCAATCACTATGAGACATCCATAATCTCTGAAGTCTCCAACATACCAATAAATAATGCGAGCTCGACCCTCTTTGAGGTGAGGCATCGTCATATACCCCATTCACTCGAGGTTAAAACTCATACACTTTCATGCCCATCGCACTGGTGGTTCAAATGGTTCCCGGACATAACACGCTTGTCCTTCCCGGAATGCAAAACTTATCGAAGTTATTATTCCCTTAAATAACTTCTAACAAGATCAAAATGCGTGGTCTTACGTCCCACATAAGACGTCGTTTCATAAATCCCCTTATTCCAGGCCACACCGACCGGTTCAGGCAGCCTCGATTCTGAACACCATCATCATGGTTCCCTTAATTTCGCTGACCAAGAGGAACGCGCTATTGGACTTAACAGTCCCGACTTAGAATCCATTTAATAAATTCCCCTAGTGGGTTTCCACTTATGCTTACACTAGCCCCTTTACATTCACTCTTACTCTTTGACTAATTCCTTAAACTCTTTTAGCTCCGCCCACCTAGGAGCATTTTCATCAACCTTGTAAGAAGCATCGTACTGCCATCATACACATGAGTCGTCCAAGCAGAATTTTCCCAAAAATTGCAGGTGACAACAACTCGTGAGTCCATTCTCTCACGGGCTCTTTTTCCCCTATACATGTCTCATAGGTACAAGTTCACTTCAACAGATAAATTCCTTTCTCACAACTGGCCTCTACCAGGCTTTCATGTGATGGGTTTAGAAATTCCATTTACTTCGCTTCTAAACCATCATTGGAGGAATTTGCGGTTAGACTATATCTAAGATACCTCTATTTGTATACTGACCCTCGGTCCGAATGTGGTGACTTATATCCCCACCACGTTGCCTTAAAAATTTACCCAAATTTTCACTTATGAGTACTTCTACTCTATCCTTAATTCTAAGACGTCTGGACATTCTACATCCATTGGTTAACATGCACGGTCGACGTTTTTAGATTTTTCACGGGTCATTCACTTCAAAGATCTTTCAGACCTCCTCCCATTATCACTGCATTGGGCGGGTCTAGATTAGCATCACCCTTTACCGTCGCGGTACTTGGAAAATGCCTGCTATGCCCCAACAGTCCTTGCAGTATCTACTTTCATTACACACTAGGAGTGACCTTGACAACGGTCATCTCTCCCATGATTACCATCCTCGAACACTCCATGCTTCATGCCGAGCTCCTCCCTCCTATAGTCCTTTCAACGTCAATGCTGGTCCTACCGCCATGTTCGACATACCATGCCCAATCGAACTCGTATATATTACACTACATCTACTAAATAGCAGGAGAACGTAAATTACGTACGTAGAGGAGTACAACAATCCTAAGATAGGGCTCTATATCAATCAAACGATCCGCTGAAAACGTAGTAAGACGTACAGATCCAATGGACACTATAACCAGACGCTCTGATACCATCTGTGACACCCCGCCTAATTAAACATCGGGTGATCAGGCCTTTATTAAATTAAAACAGGTTTCTCAAATGGTTCATTCTTCACTGTCGAAAACTTTTTAATTGCTAATCCCCTGAGTGAAAATTAGACCGGTGCTAAATTTTATCTTTCTTAAAACAGATAAATCAACCATGTGGAACAAAGTACAACAATCACCATGTACTATAACCCAATCAACAAAGTGTAAGTACAAAAGAATAAAAGTAATATCGAATAAACCATCGGCTAAAATCCCATAATAATAATAGAACAACCACTAGTCTGAAACTAAACATCTGAGACTGATACCGGACCACAAGTCCATACAAAGAATAGTGTGAGATCCTGCACTAGATTTGAATGAGAGAGATCGTCTAATCAAAATCCTGTAAGCATCCACTGTGCTACAGCTTCGAGTCCCTGGAATGAAATCATCATATATGGTGTCCCTGTGGCTGGACACCTAAAAGGTTTTGAAAATATTTTATAGCAAGAGTTAGTACTCAAAACATTTTGAAAATATTTAGCAAGCGTTTATCACAATATAAAATGCGGTTATTGATTACACATGTTAGGTTCTCGTACACTCTTTTGAGTTTACTCACCCCTCATCTTTTGTGCACACCTAACGTTCTACACTTAGTTTACCTAGCCATATCTCTCAAGCTAACTAGGACTAAGTAATCATCTGAACTTATCTATACTTAAGTTCTCGTGTCGCCCACACAGTACATCAATTTCATTAACATCACGCGAAGGTTAATTAATACTCAAGTAACATTTCACCTATGTTATGTTTCAAAACTTCTCATTTAGTTTCACTACTAAATTTCTACAATTATCACAATTTCTATCTTCCCACTTTTGTAATTAAGTTTCACTACTTAAATTACTAAATAGATATTCTCTATCTAATGTTACGTTTCGTAATTAAGTTTCACTACTTAACTTACCAGTTTGATATGTATCTTTAAATACATAATATATATCAATCTACTAATACACAGAAGTAGAATATCATTAAGTATATATTTCACACACAATATATACTAAATATCAGTCATTACTATTTTGTCCTTTTTACACACGTAAAGGACTCTTGGTTCGGAATGATTCATCGACCCCAAGTAAGAATTGGTTCGGAATGATACATCGACCCTAATTATTTATATACACAAATTCTGGATCGGACTCTTTCATCACGCCACCAGTTCAAAGGTTTGGTTCGGCATTTTAAATCGACCCCAAACATATAATAGCCCTATGTTAGTTCGGAATATCTCATCGACCCTAACATAGTTAATTTAGGTATACTTCTCTTAACCTAAAAGTTCATACAATTCAGTAGGTACACGCCCGACCAATCAACCATGTTCGTACGTAATATTTTATTCTCTTATATTTACCGTACAATATTCATTTTACGATTTATCTCATTAATCGCATTTATTTGAGTATTCACACCACTCTAAGGGCCCTAGTTACCCCTAACGTAATATCAATTCAGTAGTTACCCTTGTTAACATACTGACCCAATAAATTTAAGCTCGCTCATGCTTTTCCGTAATTATATTCTTATAATCTCGAATTAGAATACGATCAAGCCTATGAATCTCCACTTTAATTCTCTCACAAAATTAAAGTCCAATGCTCAATTATAGACCTACTTCCATAACATTATTCCAAAAATATATTTTATCAAGGTCCCAAACATTTCCCCGAAATTTTTTTAGGCATTTGAGGTTTAAAATTAAATATCTTACATTTTCTCGCAGCCTAACGAATCATAAAATTTTCTGCCAGATTAAACAACCTCTAGTAAAACTTCGATTTCTCCCTCTGCAGAACTCCGATTAACCTGATTCCAAGTTAATTGGAAAGATAAGAGATATACCTTTCCACACATCTATGATTAACACTCTAATTCTAAGTACAACTCAAATAGTACATGTTTAAAGTCACGTCAAACTTCTGGCAGATTACTATGCTTGCAGATTAAACACCCTGTAGTAACATGTCGATTACTCCCTCTACAAAACTCCGATTGACCCGATTCCAAGTTCATTGGATAGATAAGAGATATACCTTTACAGGAATGTACGGTTCACACTCTAATTCAAAGTACAATTCAAATGACATACGTTTAAAGTTACATAAAAAATTCTGGCAGATTGACATCTTGTGTTCATCAATTAAACCCTAAGTCATTCAAGATTCATCTTCTTCAACCAAGAACTCGTAAAGATTCTATGTTAATCATCAAATATATTCAAATTTCATTTTACCTTTAGTTAGGTATTCATTATACATGCAATCCTACCCAAACATGTGATCAATTCAAACATTTAATTCATGGTTTTTCAATAGAATTAACCAATTCTTAAAACTCCCTACACATGGGTATTATAACTTGAATTTGATTTGCAATAAACACTTGCCTTGATAGAGGGGTTCTGATTTTGTGATTGTTGTTGATGATTGATTGTTTTTCTCCTTCAATCTTCCTTCCCCACAAGTCTGTGGTGAAAATCTCCTTTGAATCCTTCCCAATTCTTCCTTTTGCCTTGAGAATTGTTTCTCTCTTCTCTCTAATGGCTATGGTGTGTTTTTTCTTCTCTCTAACGCTAGCCTCCAACTCTTATAATCTGACGTAGAGTTATTAAATTCATAGGTCTTCTCACTCCTATAATTTAAAAGACTAAAACGCCCCTGAACGGTCCCGGCTTAGCCCAAAAACATCCCGGGACCCAACTAGTACCCTGGGTATGCTATTTTGACTATTTCGACCCTTTCGGGGTTAAACGTGACCTCTAAATTGTCATTTGAGACAATTAAAAATATATTACTTGTTCTCGCCCCAAAACGGTCTACACGCGTTAAGTAACTATTTACTACTCGCACTAAGTAAATAGAATGAGGCAATATTAATCGGTATCTATCTCTCGATTAATACTCCATAATCATAATTTTTTTATAAATCTCATTAAATTACTTGTCTTACGTAATTTAAATGAAACCGTCTTACGTAATTTAATTCTCCAATTTAATTAAATAGAAATATTCAGAAATACGGGGTATTACATACTTCCCCCCTTACAAAGGAATTTCGTCCTCGAAATTAGGATAAGACTGGTATTAAGACTAAGGACTTTAAACATCACTGCATCCTCTAATACCCAAAAATCAAATCATATAATCCTAACGGTCGTTCCAAGTACATGCCTTGCTTCATTTAAACCCTTATCGCATGTTATCCATACCTCATATTATAATTAAGTCTCACTACTTAATTTCTCCATAGATTTTCCCAATCTAACGTTAACTCTTGAAATTAAGTTTCTCCCTACTTAATTTACCCTTTTGATGTATATCTCTATATATAACATCTATGTGTCTACTATCACTCATAAGTAGGATATTATAAGGTATATATTTCACACACAATACATACTATAAGGGAAATTGGTCCGGCAAAATCATCGTCCCCGAAAATCCTATCATTTACATTGGTCCGGAAATCCCTCGACCCCAAGGTAAATGTAATGCATATGTTGGTTCAGACCTTCCGTCGATACCAACAATTATCATCGATTTGGCTCGAAAAATCATCAACCCCAAATCGATCCTTCATGTATTGGTCTGGAATATCATCGACCCCAATACAGAATTAAGCATACTTATTATCGCACATAAGTAGGAAAACCATAAGGTATATATTTCTTGCACATAACATATACTATCAACACTAATATTATAATCACCCCCCCCCCCTTCTATAACACTTTTGGGGTTATTGTCTCGGAATCTCACCTCGATCACCAATAGTGATTGGTTATATTGTCTCGGAATCATACTTCGAGAACTAATATATGTAAATATATCTCATCGCACATGAGTAGGCAATTTATGAGCCATATATTACACACTTCATATATCCTAAAATGTCATACTCCAATAGAATGTCCTCATATCACGCATTAAGGACTAAGAGTTCGAAATGTCTCCTCGAACCACACCTCAAAGTACATATAAGTTCATAATAGGTACCCAAGAACCTAATCCTTATGTACAGTCCATATAGGCACCCACACTACCTATAAAATATGCTCATACGGTTATACATTCAACCTATGAATCGATCAGTGGTTTCTTCCAAAATTCCACTATCGTTAGGACGTAGTATCTTCCTTTCTCACAATCATTGGGTCATAGGCGACACAACACACCCAAAATAAAACATTATCTCCATTCCTCCCTAACCATCTCTCACAGGGTGGGATTTTAGGATTTCATCCTGATTCACAATAATATAGAGCGGCACCTTGCACTTGTGCACTCTACCTTTTTAACGACATATTAGTTCATCACGGTCAACCTATTTCGCTAACCCAACGGAATGTTGACTTAGTTACGATGTCCACAGCCCATCCATAAATTATAAGTCTTCCTACGCATTCCATCACTGGAAACGTAGGTTCACCACCAAATTTCGGTTGCTCATTTCGAGACCGTCTTTCTCTATCAACTAGTGGTGCGTCTGGAGACAATCTCACTATATCTCTTCCGCAACACCGCTTCCCACTCACGTCATCTTTCCTCAAGTGGTAACCTATTCCCTTTCTCTCTGGGTATTTGATACTTTACTATTTGTGCGCTCTTCGTAATTGGCGCACCCTTAGGGTTGGTTACCTTGTAAGAATCAACATTTTAGTAACGCTTAAGTCGATCTCAACACTCAGCCAAGTAGCACCCTGCGTTACTTCTTCACAATAGTTAGGTCTCCCATATCAAGAGATAACCTTTGAACGACTTCCCACTGATTCTTATCCCATAGGGTGTGCTGGCTCTCTCAGCACATATCCTTGGATCATCGTCTATCTCCCATGAGGTTCAATCCATTTCATCAATACGAATTGCCTCATAACTTCCCCACCGGCGTACTTATCAAAAATATTTTTTTTTCCGCATCCCTCTATCTCGGATGCCTAAGAAAGCCAATTGACTAGGGCGCCCATACACCCTTTTCTCCATGCACATTTGCAAAAATATTGCAAACGTCGCACTCGTAACATGTTTTTCCTCAACTCTAGCCTTGTCTTCACGGCGTGCTACAATATTGCTGGTATTCTCCATCCCCTATAGACCAAAAATCAAATCCTTGCCCACAAAGTCCCACTTATCCCTTCGTGGTGAAATAAGCCTTTCAGTGTTTCTCCACAACACTACCGGCTCCACTGATGCCCTAGCATCTAACAACGTCTCTTCTCGTGACGTGCATAAAAATTCAGTCGTATCCCCTTTCGCAACTGAACTTAAACAAGGGACTTCTCCCCATGCATTCTTATCGAGCATTGTCGGAATAACACATAGTCGATATACTCAAATTCCATTCCCCGACAATATGTTCAACCATACTCCAATATCTCTAAAGGAGTCAAGTGGTATTGCGCTTATACTATCACTAAGCCCTTAGCACTAATCACAACAACGAGCTCGATCTCTTTGCTCAGCGGTCATATGATATACGTTGAGTTATATCATTAAGGTCCCTACACACCGGGATCAATCACTATGAGACATCCATAATCTCTGAAGCCTCCAACATATCAATGAATAATGCGATCTCGACCCTCTTTGAGGTGAGGCATCATCATATACCCCATTCACTCGAGGTTAAAACTCATATACTTTCATGCCCATCGCACTGGTGGTTCAAATGGTTCCCGGACATAACACGCTTGTCCTTCCCGAAATGCAAAACTTATCGAAGTTATTATTCCCTTAAATAACTTCAAACAAGATCAAAATGCGTGGTCTTACGTCCCACATAAGACGTCTTTTCATAAATCCCCTTATTCCAGGCCACACCGACCAGTTCAGGCAGCCTCGATTCTGAACACCATCATCATGGTTCCCTTAGTTTCGCTGACCAAGAGGAACGCGCTATTGGACTTAACAGTCCCGACTTAGAATCCATTTAATAAATTCCCCTAGTGGGTTTCCACTTATGGCTTACACTAGCCCCTTTACATTCACTCTTACTCTTTGACTAATTCCTTAAACTCTTTTAGCTCCGCCCACCTAGGAGCATTTTCATCAACCTTGTAAGAAGCATCGTACTGCCATCATACACATGAGTCGTCCAAGCATAATTTTCCCAAAAATTACAGGTGACAAAAACTCGTGAGTCCATTCTCTCACGGGCTCTTTTTCCCTTGTACATGTCTCATCAGGTACAAGTTCACTTCAACAGATAAATTCCTTTCTCACAATTGGCCTCTACCAGGCTTTCATGTGATGGGTTTAGAAATTCCATTTACTTCGCTTCTAAACCATCATTGGAGGAATTTGCGGTTAGGCTATATCTAAGATACCTCTATTTGTATACTGACCCTCGGTCCGAATGTGGTGACTTATATCCCCACCACGTTGCCTTAAAAATTTACCCAAATTTTCACTTATGAGTACTTCTAATCTATCCTTAATTCTAAGACGTATGGACATTCTACATCCATTGGTTAACATGCACAGTCGACGTTTTTAGATTTTTCACGAGTCATTATCTTCAAAGATCTTTCAGACGTCCTCCCGTTATCACTGCATTGGGCGGGTCTAGATTAGCATCACCCTTTGCCATCGCGGTACTTGGAAAATGCCTGCTATGCCCCAACAGTCCTTGCAGCATCTACTTTCATTACACACCAGGTGTGACCTCGACAACGGTCATCTCTCCCATGATTACCGTCCTCGAACACTCCATGCTTCATGCCGAGCTCCTCCCTCCTATAGTCCTTCCAACGTCAATGCTAGTCTTACCGCCATGTTCGACATACCATGCCCAATCAAACTCGTATATATTACACTACATCTGCTAAATAGCAGGAGAACGTAAACTACGTACGTAGAGGAGTACAACAATCCTAAGATAGGGCTCTATATCAATCAAACGATACGCTGAAAACGTAGTAAGACGTACAGATCCAATGGACACTAGAACCTGACGCTCTGATACCATCTGTGACACCCTGCCTAATTAAACATCGGGTGATCAGGCTTTTATTAAATTAAAACAGGTTTCTCAAATGGTTCATTCTTAGTATCACTGTCGAAAACTTTTTAATTACTAATCCCCTAAGTGAAAATTAGACCGGTGCCAAATTTTATCTTTCTTAAAACAGATAAATCAACCACGCGGAACAAAGTATAACAATCATCATGTACTATAACCCAATCAACAAAGTGTAAGTACAAAAGAATAAAAGTAATACCGAATAAACCATCGGCTAAAATCCCATAATAATAATTGAACAACCACTAGTCTGAAACTAAACATCTGAGACTGATACCGGACCACAAGTCCATACAAAGAATAGTGTGAGATCCTGCACTAAATCTGAATGAGAGAGATCGTCTAATCAAAATCTTGTAAGCATCAACTGTGCTACAACTTCGAGTGCCTGGAATGAAATCATCATACATGGTGTCCCTGTGGCTGGACACCTAAAAGGTTTTGAAAATATTTTATAGCAAGAGTTAGTACTCAAAACATTTTGAAAATATTTAGCAAGCGTTTATCACAATATAAAATGCGGTTATTGATTACACATGTTAGGTTCTCGTACACTCTCTTGAGTTTACTCACCCCTCATCTTTTGTGCACACCTAACGTTCTACACTTAGTTTACCTAGCCACATCTCTCAAGCTAACTAGGACTAAGTAATCATCTGAACTTATCTATACTTAAATTCTCGTGCCGCCCGCACAGTACATCCTTTCATTAACATCTCGCGAAGTTTAATTAATACTCAAGTAACATTTCACCTATGTTATGTTTCAAAACTTCTCATTTAGTTTCACTACTAAATTTCTACAATTATCAGAATTTCTATCTTCCCACTTTTGTAATTAAGTTTCACTACTTAAATTACTAAATAGATATTCTCTATCTAATGTTACGTTTCGTAATTAAGTTTCACTACTTAACTTATCAGTCTGATATGTATCTTTAAATACATAATATATATCAATCTACTAATACACAAAAGTCGAATATCATTAAGTATATATTTCACACACAATATATACTAAATATCAGTCATTACTATTTTGTCCTTTTTACACACGTAAAGGACTCTTGGTTCGGAATGATTCATCGACCCCAAGTAAGAATTGGTTCGGAATGATACATCGACCCCAATTATTTATATACACAATTTATGGCTCGAACTCTTTCATCACGCCACCAGTTCAAAGGTTTGGTTCGGCATTTTACATCGACCCCAAACATATAATAACCCTATGTTAGTTCGGAATATCTCATCGACCTTAACATAGTTAATTTAGGTATACTTCTCTAACCTAAAAGTTCATACAATTCAGTAGGTACACGCCCGACCTATCAACCATGTTCGTACGTAATATTTTATTCTCTTATATTTACCGTACAATATTCATTTTACGATTTATCTCATTAATCGCATTTATTTGAGTATTCACACCACTCTAAGGGCCCTAGTTACCCCTAATGTAATATCAATTCAGTAGTTACCCTTGTTAACATACTGACCCAATAAATTTAAGCTCGCTCATGCTTTTTCGTAATTATATTCTTATAATCTCGAATTAGAATACGTCACAATCAAGCCTATGAATCTCCACTTTAATTCTCTCACAAAATTAAGTAGTACAATGCTCAATTATAGACCTACTTCCATAACATTATTCCAAAAATATATTTCATCAAGGTCCCAAACACTTCCCCGATAAAATTTTAGGCATTTGAGGCTTAAAATTAAATGTCTTACATTTTCTCGCAGCCTAACGAATCATAAAATTTTCTGGCAGATTAAACACCCTCTAGTAAAACTTCGATTTCTCCCTCTGCAGAACTCCGATTAACCTGATTCCAAGTTCATTGGAAAGATAAGAGATATACCTCTATAGTTAACACTCTAATTCTAAGTACAACTCAAATCGTACATGTTTAAAGTCACGTCAAACTTCTGGCAGATTAAACACCCTGTAGTAACATGTCGATTACTCCCTCTACAGAACTCCGATTTACCCGATTCTAAGTTCATTGGATAGATAAGAGATATACCTTTCCAGGCATGTACGGTTCACACTATAATTCAAAGTACAATTCACATGACATACGTTTAAAGTTACGTCAAAAATTCTGGCAGATTGACATCTTGTGTTCATCAATTAAACCCTAAGTCATTCAAGATTCATCTTCTTCAACCAAGAAATCGTAAAGATTCTATGTTAATCATCAAATATATTCAAATTTCATTTTACCTTTAGTTAGGGATTCATTATACATGCAATCCTACCCAAACATGTGATCAATTCAAACATTTAATTCATGGTTTTTCAATAGAATTAACCAATTCTTAAAACTCCTTACACATGGGTATTATAACTTGAATTTGATTTGCAATAAACACTTGCCTTGATAGAGGGGTTATGATTTTGTGATTGTTGTTGATGATTGATTGTTTTTCTCCTTCAATCTTCCTTCCCCACAAGTTTGTGGTGAAAATCTCCTTTGAATCCTTCCTAATTCTTCCTTTTGCCTTGAGAATTGTTTCTCTCTTCTCTCTAATGGCTATGGTGTGTTTTTTCTTCTCTCTAACCCTAGCCTCCAACTCTTATAATCTGACTTAGAGTTATTAAATTCATAGGTCTTCTCACTCCTATAATTTAAAAGACTAAAACGCCCCTGAACGGTCCCGGCTTAGCCCAAAAACATCCCGGGACCCAACTAGTACCCCTGGGTATACTATTTTGACTATTTCGACCCTTCCGGGGTTAACCGTGACCTCTAAATTATCATTTGAGTCACTTAAAAATATATTACTTGTTCTCGTCTCAAAACGGTCTACACGCGTTAAGTAACTATTTACTACCCGCACTAAGTAAATAGAACGAGGCAATATTAATCGGTATCTATCTCTCGATTAATACTCCATAATCATAATTTTTTTATAAATCTCATTAAATTACTTGTCTTACGTATTTAAATTAAACCGTCTTATGTAATTTAATTAAATTACGTAATCTCATTAAATTACTTGTCTTACGTAATTTAATTCTCCAATGTAATTAAATAGAAATATTCAGAAATACGGGGTATTACAGTAATTAGTTCCCGACCAACCGGAGTTGTTAGTAGTTGATTCCGACCAACTGGAGTTGGTGGTAGTTGATTCCCGACCAATCGGAGTTGGTGGTAATTGATTCCCGACCAACCGGAGTTGGTGGTAGTTGATTCTCGACCAACCGGAGTTGGTGGTAATTGATTCCCGACCAACCAGAGTTGGTGGTAGTTGATTCCCGACCAACCGGAGTTGGTGGTAATTGATTTGCTGTGTTGCTCTGAATTTGGGTTTGTGGTTTGTGTAATGTGTTGCATTAATACTCCAAAAAAAACTTCAACAAAAATAAATGGGGGTGAAACATCACTTTATTCATTTTGAAAAAAAAACTGCGTTACATATGAATTTTAACTACTGATAATACTTGCGTAGATGCTCTGCATTTCATATTTTCTTGAATTCTTCTCCTTCCAAGGTTTCAATCCTATATGTCCCTGGACGAACAACTTCTATTACTCTGTAGGGTCTATGCCAGTTGGCCTCCAGTTTGTTATGCTTTTGGATCACTTTATTTAACACATAATCCCCTTCCTTCAAATCACACTTCTTCACTCTTTTGTTATAGAACAAAGTTGTTCGTTGTTGATATGCCGCAATCCTAATTGCTGCTTCTTCCCAAACTTCTTCAAGCATATCCATGTCTAATCTTCTCATCAAGTCACTGATAGGAGAATTGAAATTAAGCACCCTATGCGTGGGTAGGCCTAATTCAGCAGGTATGACAGCCTCACTCCCAAATGCCAGCATATATGGAAACTCTCCTGTCGATGTTCGTGGTGTGGTACGATAAGCCCACAGCACAGAATGTAGCTCGTTAATCCAATTTTCCTTTGCATCATCCAGTCGCTTTTTCAAACCATTCAGTAGCGTTCTGTTTGTCACCTCAGTTTGCCCATTGCTTTGGGGATGGCCTGGTGCATAATGGATCTTCAGTATATTGGATTGATGACAATACACAACAAAGTCTTCATTATCAAACTGGGTTCCATGGTCAGTAATGAATGCGTGTGGGAGACCATATCTGCAGATAATATTCTTCCAAATAAACTGATAGACTTTGTCGTATGTCATATCAATGAGAGGCACAGCTTCCACCCATTTGGTAAAGTAATCCCAACAACCACGAGGTATTTGAATCTTTCCTTGGTCGTTAGGAGTGGTCATACCAAGTCTATCCCCCACATGATGAATGGACAAGGGGACGTTATGGGTGTTAACAATGCTTGGGGATTATTTGGATGGAAGAGAAGCGTTGACATTTATCGCACTTCTTAGCATAAGCTACGCAATCAGCTCTCATCATTGGCCAGTAATACCCCTGCGTTGTTATTCCCTGCAAAAGCGTCCGACCTGCTACATGGGCTCCACAAGACCCTTCATGAACCTCTTCAATCAAATCTTTTACTTCGGAGGGATGGATACATCTTTGTAGCCCTGCTATAACTCCTTGTCTATATAAAATGCCACTAGTCAATACATAACGAGCAGCTTTAAACTTCAGTTTCTTGGCTGCGAGTTTATCAGTTGGTAAAACCCCCTCTTCAATATATGCCCTGATGGGATCCATCCAAGATGGTCCAAAGTCGAGGGCAATGAAGTTCATCGTCAGATATTTGTCTATGCTCCGACCAGCCAGGATCTCTATTGGGATTATTCTTCGTAGCTCGGTGCGTGTGGCTGATGCTAACCGAGCTAGGGCGTTTGCTCTTGCATTCTCCAATCTGGGTATTCTAAACAACTGAAATGCAGTAAAACTCGATACCACCTCCATTGCTTTTTCATGATACTTGACCATTAATTATCCTTTTGCTGCATATACCCCCAGAATTTAATTTACGATTAACTGGGAATCACTGAATATAACAACCTTCTCTGCCTTCATGGTTTTAGCCAGATTTAAGCCCAAGATCATAGCTTCATATTCAGCCTCATTATTAGAAGCTTTAAATTAAAAGAGCAGAGCATACTCCATATCAATCTCATTCGAACTATTTAAAATAATTCCTGCTCCACTGCCTGTAGTGCACGAAGAGCCATCCACATACAAATTCCATATAGGTACTTCATTATCAAACTCTTGATTAGACAGAGTTCCTCGGTGGAATATTTAATGCTTCCTTTTGTCCTCCTCCGGCACTTCTCGCTGCTCGTTGATCATCTTCTCTTACTCGTCTACCACCGTAAGTTGGTCGGGGTTTAAATTTGATGATCCTGTAACATCCACAGGGTGGTCTGTATTAAACTCCTGTTCTTCGGAGGCACTTTCCTGAGTAAACTCTGTGATAAAATTCGTTACTGCCTGCCCCTTGAGCGACGATCTAGGCTTATAAATTATATCATATTCACCAAGTTCTACTACCCAGTACATCAATCCTCCTGATTTCTCCAATTTATGCAGAGCTTGTCTTAATGGCATATCGGTGTACACCACTATAGTATGGGCTTGGAAGTATGGCCTCATCCTTCTGCTTGCTTCGATCAGTGCCAACTTCTCCAACCTTGGATATCTAATTTCTACTCCTCAAAAAGCCTTGCTGGTGTAATAGACTGGTTTTTGTACTCCATCCTCCACTCTTACCAACGCCGAGCTTACTGCATTTTCTGAAACTGCCAAGTACAACTATAGTTTTTCTCCCATCACTGGTCTAGATAACAATGGAGGTGTCCTCAGATACTTTTTCAATTCTTGAAAAGCCTCCTCGCATTCATCATTCCATTCAAAAGTTTTTCGAAGTGTTTTGAAGAATGGGAGGCATCTGTCAGTTGCTCGTGACACAAACATATTAAGTGTTGCAACTCGCCCTGTGAGACTTTGCACTTCCTTCTTCGTGGTTGGAGATCGTAGCTCCAATAGAGCCTTGATCTTTTCAGGGTTCGCCTCAATTCCTCGTTGGTTAACAATATATCCGAGAAACATGCCTTCTCGTACTCCGAATATGCATTTGGTGGGATTCAGCTTCATTTGATATTTCTCTAGTTGATCAAAGGTCTGACCTAGGTCAACTAGATGATCAACAACTTTTTTGCTCTTCGTCAGCATATCGTCAACATAAACCTCCATGTTATGACTGATTTGCTCTACAAACACCTTATTCATCAGTCGCTGATATGTCGCACCTGCATTTTTAAGTCCAAAAGGCATAACATTATAGCAATATGTTCCCCTTGGGGTGATAAAAGAGGTACTCTCCCTGTCCTCAGGCTTCATTTTAATCTGGTTATAACCCGAATAAGCATCCATGAAACATAACAATTCATGCCCCGAGGTAGCATCCACTATTTGATCGATTCGAGGCAAAGGAAAATGATCCTTTGGGCATGCCTTATTAAGATTAGTGAAGTCTACACACATCCTCCACTTGTTATTTTTCTTCTTTACCATCACCACATTTGCTAGCCAATCAGGACATTTGACATCCTCAATAAAAAAGGCTTTTTGCAGCTTTTCTACTTCTTCCTGTATGGCTTGGTTCTTCTCAGGACTGAACACTCTTCTTCGCTGATTCACTGGCTTGATTTCCTTGTTCACGTTGAGCTCGTGACACAGGAAACTTGGGTCTATCCCTGGCATATCTTCATGACTCCATGCAAAAGTCTGCTTTCTGCACCTTAGAAATGCTACCAATTCCTGTTTTATTGATACATCCAGTGATGCACCAATTTGAGTTGTTCGTTCTGGATACTCGTCGTCCAGACTGATATTTTCGGTAGCCTCCATGACCTGGCCCTTTACGAGCTGAGACTCATCTCTAGGGTCTAACGTTTCAATCTCTACATCTTCTATTTCATCCACTTGGTAAGTAGTAGTCTTCTTTCTGGATTCTTCGCGTTCCTCCTGTTCGGCAGATGAATAATAGCATTCCCGAGCTACTTTCTGGTCGCCTTTCACCACTCCTACTCCAAAGTTGGTTGGGAATTTTAAACATTGATGTACAGTAGATGGTACTGCTTCGAACTTCTTCAGACCTACCCTTCCCATGATGATATTGTAAGCTGATTGGATATTTTTATCCATTACGAAAAAGCGTACTCTTTCTGTTCGACAAGCAGGCCATGTACCAATAAGCATATCCAACTTGATCGTCCTAAGTGGAAAAACCTTCTCGCCAGTAAAGCCAAGGAGGGGCCTATGATATGGCTCCAACTGGGCTAGCTTCAGATTCAAACTGTCAAAGCATGGATATAACATGATATCTGCTGAGCTACCATTATCCACCAGTACTCTTGAAATCACCACTTCCTTCATTCTCATCTTGATCATAAATGGGTCATTATGAGGATATAGTACACCTGTCAGGTCGTTCTTAGAGAAACCAATGACCACCTTATCTTTATTCACCTTCCTCGGCCGATCATCTTCAGCCAGATTTATTCGCTAAATATACGATCAAGCTTGAGCCTCATTGAGGTAAGCTTTTCTCTTCGCAGTCAGATCTCCTCCTCCTGCATCTCGACCTGTAATAACATTACATTCAAATGATCCGAAATGGATTAAAAATACCTCACGTTCTGGCTGCCTTGGCCTTTTAGGGAGATTGGGGTCATCTTGGTCATCTTCTGGATCTTCTTAGTGATTTCTCTTTTTGTCTTCTTTTGCTCGACGAGGAGACATAGACCTTTGCCTTCCTCGATCGCTGGTCTTTCCACCATTTTGGTGATCAACATACTTAGCCAGTTTTTCTCGTCTGATGAGTGCTTCAATTTCATTCTGGAGAGCTATACAGCTTTTGGTCATGATCTTTATGGAACTCGCAATATTTGGACTTATTCCTCTTGTCAGGATCTGCCTTCATTTTTTCTGGCCTGTTTAGCTCCTCGTTATTCTTGATTTCTTACAGAATGTGGTTTATATCTACCTTCAAAGGAGTATAATTTCTAAATCTCTTCAACTGTTCCAGTGCTTGCTTTGCTTTCGACTGCCTGTTGCCACCATTATTCTTCTGATCCTTCTTCTTAGTCTTGTCAGTCTCGACCTTGGTCTCTTTAGTGTCTGTATTCTTCTTCGCAGCCATAGCTTCCTCGGCGTTCATAATCTTGGCTGCCTTTGCCATTAGTTCTGCCATGGTCCTAGGTGGATCTTTGGCTAGAGTATAGTACAACTTGTTTGGCAACAGTCCACTCATCAGGGCAGTAATTACTGTTTTCTCCTCGTAATTAATAACTTCGAGTTTCTCGTTATTGAAACGAGTAATATAGTCCCTGGTGCTTTCACCTGCCTCTGTCTAACACTCAGCAAGTGCGGTACTCGTTTGACTGGTTTCGCTCCAAAATAGAAGTTCCCTATAAAGAGCTCTGCCAGTTGAAGGAAAGTCGCAATCTTCCCCCGAGGAAGGTTGTTGTACCATATTTGAGCTGATCCGGTAAAAGTTCCTGAAAATGCCCTGCATCTCATCTCGTCTGGAACTGTATAGATGTCGGCAGCAGCTTGGTATTGTTCTATATGAAGGACAGGGTCAGTTTTTCCATCATACTTAGGCATCACTACATGAGCTTTGAATTTTGATGGTGTGGGAAAATCCATAATTGCGTGTACAAATGGTGTCCCTTGGATAAAAGTTCTTTGTAAAGGATTCTTGGCCTTAACTATTTCCCCTAATCTGTCCTCCAACCTTTGAATAGAGCCTTTCCATGCATCGTTTCCCACCTCGGGCCTATTTATATGAGCAACTGATCGCGCTGAGTTTCCCTCTTGGGATCTTTCATTACGGGGTGTTGGTCGTGATTGGGCGGAGCTTTCTCTTAGATCGGATGGTCGTTGAGAGTTCCTCGACGCAATCCTAGGAGGACTTCTATTCCTTCTAGGGCATAAACGATTAAAAGGAGAGACTCTACTCAACCTTTCTAGAGCACTAGTCCTTTCTGGAGATAGAGTGACGTTTCGTTGAGAATTTATAGCTCGTATTGAGGAAGTCCGACCAGGTTGATAAGAAGGATCATTAAACCTCTCAGTACGATATGATTCGGTGCGTCTAGATTTAGATTCCTCTGGGAATAGCGTTCGCCTAGTTCGCGAAGAGGGTAAACGGGTATTTCTCTGAACACTTCGTTGTCCTGATTGGGCCGACACTCCATCTTGAACAGTTTGTATAAGTTGACGTATGGTTTCTTGCATGGTCGTTTGGCCTTGTGCTAAATTAGCCATTATGCCAGCCATATCTGAAACATTTGGGGGAATAGATGGATTTGGTGGGATCCCAGCGTTTCGATTACTGGATTCCGGATTATCAGCCATTGATGATGAATTGTTTTGGTGAAAAACACTAAGTACAGTCGTTTCCCACGACGACGCCAATCTATTGATGTAAAAAACTAGATTCAATCTAATTATTTTAATCACAGATAAAAATGAATAAATAAATATAAGACAATGGATTTTTAAAGTGGTTCAGCCTTAGAAGAATAGCCTACGTCCACTGTTTTTGTATTGCTGACTGTTTGCTTGGAATTCTCGATAATAGGTTTACCAAGAGATCCAGAGTCCCCTTCTAATGATGATGTTACAATGTATTTATAGCCTTGAGGCAGTACATGTGAAAGGACAATGCGCTGTTATCTAGTAGACATATACATCTGTACGATAATAATGAGCATTTAATGCGCAATTGTCTTTTAATTCTCTTGATTCGGATGCTCTGCACGCTAAGTAGCTCGGACCGCTTAAGTTTGCTCGGTACGCTTGAGTTGCTCGGTACGCTTGAGTTGCTCGGAGCTATGAGTTGCTCGGGGCGCCTAGGCTGCTCGGTATGATTAAGTTGCTCGGAACGTATGTGTATTTGCCACGTGATTGGCACGTGTCTTCAGGTGATTGGTCCATGTCAACAGACTAAATTTGGTATCAACACAAGTTGTCCTCCTTCTAGATCTGTACCAACCTTTCCCTCTTTGGCCTCTTTTAACTTCTAAACCCCTGTTCTTTTTATGGCAGTAGGCACCAATCACAGATTTCTAAACTTTACCTCTTTTATCTTAAAACGTCCCACTTTTATTCACATACAAAGTATAATAAATAAGATTTTCGTAGTTTGGAGGAAAACTCAACCAATATAAAACTCCATTGGTCTTTGTATACAACTAAATCATGATAGTGTTTTTTTTTTTAGCAGCTTGGGTTATGGCTTTCTCCGGGTTAGTAGTTTAAGATTGTTGGATGAAGTTTTTTTATTTTATTTTTCTGAGATTTAATGGTAGTTCTTTTATCTATTAGAAAACGTTTTTTTGAGATAAAAATATTTTTTTTTTTCTGAAAATCCTTTTGATTTTACTTGAAAATCTTTTTTTTTTGGATGGAAACATTTTTTTTTTGCAGGAAATATTTTATCAATGTTATTTTTTTATGTTTTTAATCAAGTTTAGAATATTTATTTCTGGAAATTATTTTTCTTTTTTTATTATTATTTTTCAAATATCTTTTCTGCTTTTTCTGTATATTTCAAATTTTCTATAATTATTGAATATTTTTTCTGGTTTTATTAGACATTTGGTTTTTTTAATTCGAAATCTAATTTGTTATTAGAAATTCATTTTAAGTAGTATTTTTTTCAAAATTTTTATAATATTTATTCATTTTTCAAAATAAATATAAATATTTTTTGGTTTATTGAATATTTTTTTCTCATTTTTTTAATTTGTATTTTCCATATTTTTATTTATCTTTTCTTTTTTGTATGTATTTTCAAAAAATTTAGTCATTATTGAATAGTTTTTCTTTTTTTAATTAGAAATTTGTTTTTAATTGGAAATCTACTTTGCTATGCGAAATAGTTTTTTTGCAATATTTTTTAAAACCCTTTAACTCTTTAAAAAATTGTTTTATATAAAATAAAAATTATTTTTACCAAAATAAACTTTTTAACTATTTAAAAAATATTTTTTTAAATATTTTTTTACAAAAGACCTGTTTTAATGAGTGTTTTGTTTTATAATATGCTATTAAAAAGGTAAAAAAAAAATAAACATCCAATATTATACCAAACATAACACATGTATCTAGAGGAGATCCACTTTCAAATCACGCCATTTATTTATTTTTAAATTATTGTTAGTATAATTAAAAAACTGTTTTAAAACGTGTGTTTCTTATAAAAACAAATATAATTTTTTTATTTTAGTTTTTTATAAAAAGAATAGTTTTTAAAACAATTTTTTTTGTAAAAAAATTGAAAAAATGTTGTTTTTTAATAGTTAAAAAAAATATTTTTTTAAACACAACTTTTATTTTATATTAAACTATTTTTTACTTTTTATAAATATTTTTTTAATAAAAAAAATATTAGTTTTTTTAAATAGTTAAAATGATTTTTAAAAAAAGTTATAAAAAGTTAAAGACAGTTTTTATAATTTTTAAAACAGTTTCTTATTAAAAATAGTTTTTAATTTAAAAAACAGAATATTAGTTTTTGTCAAATGTATTTGTGTTGGAGGCGAAAAAATGGGCAAGTTTAAGGGCATAATGGTCATTTCATACTCAAACGGTGTGGGGAAGGATGAGTGGGGTGTGGGAACCATCATTCCCTATATTTATGTCCTTTTTAGATCCTATATCAATTTTTTGGAGTTTCAAAACTCAAATTTATTTGGAAATCATCTTTGGGTATTTTGAAGTTCAAAGTCATTTTTCCCGTACTTTGAATTTTGGGAATAAATAAGTATTAGCGAGTTTAGAAACAAGATGTTCTTTATTTATGCAATTTTTTTGTTCAACTAAGTGTTTATTCAAACTTCTATATATATTTGTCTTTTGTGGGGATATATGTTTGTACATATAATTGT
The DNA here is from genome assembly GCA_949130495.1 of Sambucus nigra. Classification (NCBI taxonomy): domain Eukaryota; kingdom Viridiplantae; phylum Streptophyta; class Magnoliopsida; order Dipsacales; family Adoxaceae; genus Sambucus; species Sambucus nigra. The sequence continues at coordinate 238,840,680 of OX422221.1, read as the reverse complement.
AGATTTATTTTTGTGTGAATGTGTTTAAATTTATACTTAGACACGTGTTGATCTATATTTAGCTACAAATCTTTAGATCTGTGTCATTTTTGTTTGCATTACTATTATTATGTATCAGGTTGTACTGAAATCTAATAGCATATTTTTATTTTATAGATTTAATTTAATTTTAAAAGTCTAAATCCGCATCAATGCATACTTTCCCTTTTTTGAGGAGGTTTGATTTAATTGCCTTCTTTGATCAATAAGAAACAAATATGTCTATTATTTGACCTTTAAAAAGATGTTGTAAAAGTAAGGGGTAATTAGTTTGCCTCATAAATACTAATATCTTGGTATAAGATACTCGGGGACACGAATGAAATGATAGGAACATGCCAATGCGTTGTCACTATATTTCATTTGTTCGAGAAGTAGAGAATTATATCTTGGATCCTTTGATTTATAATTTGGTGCTTTGCCTATTAGAAAATAAAAATTATATAGTTCTTTACAATTTAAAGCCTTGAAAATTTTAATAATAATTTAGTTGTTAAGGAAACGATAGGCTCTGAATTCTCTTTTGTAATATTATATTTTTATGAAATCACAAAATATAAATTGTATTACAAAACAAAATTTAGCAATGAAAAAAAAGAAAATAATGTTACAATTTTACCTCTACATCTTTGTAAAATTGTGTTTGGTCATTGGGAGAATTCATTATGGTTGTGTTTTCATGTCTTTTGAAATTATAATTTCCATAAGTAATTTTTCTATATATTACATTAAGGGCAGTCGATTTTTAATACCTAATCAAATTAATTCAATTAATTTTCAATACTCATTAATGCAATTGGGTATAATTAATTATATCTTTTTTTACATATCATGTCAATTAAATTAAATTTTTTCAAACATTTCTTTATAATTAATATACCTTGCATGTTTGTATAGACCTTTAATGATCGACATTTATTCTGGATATTAATTAACAATGCAGTAATTGTACGTAATTACGATATTTTGGCCGTTATGTACCAATCAAGATGATTGTATGTATAATAATCATACCCCTTTCCACACGTGCTATCGAAATTTATACTCAAATCTCTCTTATTACAAGCAACGTACATCATGTATGTTTATATATATATATATATAACAAATTTATCAAATATATTATATAGATATAAGTAAAAAACATCCTCGCATCGCGCGGGTTATATGCTAGTAAAATAACTTATTTTCAACAATAAGTCAAAATTGCAAGGGTAATTAATTCAGAAATAAAATATAAAATAAACAAATAATCAAAATGTCTATGCACTCATGTACAAAAATTAGCAAACCAGCAAAATGAAAAGGCTAAATATGAAATTACAAAGATTGACATGCAACGTGAAATGCCAATAATGATATTCTTCATTTATAGTTTATCAAACATACTTATAAATAGGTTTTCGAGTGCCAACGTAATCTTTTATTTTGAACTAATGTTAATCAACATATTAGGCCAAATTCATCACACTAATGAAACAAACAATTCAAACCAAATATCAAATAAATTAATAAAAAAATAACTCACATATAATTGATTATGTTGCTTATATCAAACTTGGACTATCATGATAACCATTTGAGTTTACCCAGTCAAGTACAACATGTAATTACTAATAATAGTAGACTCTAAATATATAAGGTTCACAAATCTAAAAAAGAATCATTAATATGAAATAATAAATAGAAACACATCGTTATCGTCTAAAATTGGTATATAGGTTTATAAGTCTTAGCTAGGAAATTGAACCTACAGACTTATTAATTTTGGAGGAATAGAGAGGGATGAGAGACAAAGAAAGAAACTAAGGATTTACGTGATTCAGCCCAATACGGTGCCTACGTCCACGGGTGTAGCGTTGATTCTTTTATTTTTCAGGCAATAACCATGAAAGTTGTGTATACAATCTCTGTAAGTTCTCTATTTAGGGTATGTCTATGGTCGTCAAATAGAATAATTTCGGATCCCTTATTCTGTGGGATTGAGTGGTATTTATAGACAGTTATTAGAGAGAGAATATAGTGAGACACGTGGAGTGCCTTTATAGGTCAGGCAGTTATAGGGATGACAATTTAACCCGACTCGTAGAAGTCCTACCCCGCCCCTAATGGGGAGGGTTTTAAAACCCGATTAATGAATTAGGAGCGGGTATGGGTTTTAAAAAAAACGTTTATGGAATGGGGCGGGTTAGGAATCAAGCTAAATAAAACCGCCCACCCCGTTTAACTTATGCCTACATAATTACCCTTTATATGTATGCTAATTACAATTAAATAATACATACACACACACACACACTAAAAAAACTTTTTATATGTATGTTAATTTTGTAAAAGATCTATGTGGAAACATAGATTGACCTTGTAAATGGGCGTTAGGGTGTAAGAGGGAGAAAAAATATTTCACTCAGATGCCGGCGAACCGGTCCAATATGGCCCTTGTAAATGGGTGAACCGATTCGAAATTCCAGTAGCGAGGCCAAAAGTTGCAAACAAGAGCAAATCGGTTCGCTTAAGAACCAAATCGGTTCGGACCTTGAAAATTCTATTTTTTCTCCCTTGAATTCTTCTAATTTTCATATCATCATATCTTCTTAACCGGGACTCAGATTTGCATGTCGTTTCTTCCTATGTGCTCGTGAGATAGAGATCTTCGACTTCTCTTTAGGTTTTGCATCCGAATTCTAGTTGTACAATTATGTTACTACCCTTGACTTTCTTTTTTTTCGATCTTTATTTCGGTTTGTCTTTTGTCTTCACGTGCATGAAATACCTATAAAATATAAAAGAAATACGCAAAACTGGGTGTACTTGTTAGTATATGTTAGTAACAATGATATGAGATAAATCCACTTCAATTGCACAGCACGAGGTGATAAAAGCATATAAATTACGGGGAATGAATACAAATAATTTATGCCTAATCAAACCCCCCTAACTTGAAACTTTGATCATCATGAGCAATGTAAGAGAATTAAAGCAAGGTCAAAACACTTGAAAAATATTTTATTGGGATATGATGCCTTTTTTGTAGACAAGCGATTGCATTTAGCGTATGTAACAAGCCTTTGAACCCCTATATTACCATAGTCGGATGAGTGGTGCATTGTGAGAGTTTGTAGTGAGTATATCCATAAAATTTATTTTTCGACTCAAAGAAAAATCAAAATACTTAAAAATGGTACAATTTAAATTCCTCAAAAATAATCCCCGTAAATTTCTATTCAAGAGTCTCAATTTGTAGTGTGTGTGCGCGGAGTAAAAAATTAAACCGCTAACTTCCACCGTTTTATCATTACGTTACTTTTCAAAAATTTATTTTGATTCAATTTCTCACGGATGCTCTCACAAACGAATCACTCAAAATGTAGCTAGTTCTCTCTGTGTACGTGATTTATAAGAGTAACTGTTATGGAACACGAATTCAAGCACATAATTTTGAAAGATGGAATTTATTTAGGTGAAAAGATTTCATCATCGGAATATGGTTGTTGGGAAACGGGAAACATCGCTTTTGTTCCGCACCAATTAATCTCTCTTATTATCTTTTCGTGTCTTAGCTCACCACATGATAATTAATTTCGTTCTTCGGACTCAGTTAGGACTTTCTCGGGTTATAAGGTGAATTGGGTAATATGGGAATAATTAGGAAAGTTCGTAGTTGTAAAATTTTCTTATGATGTCCGTTAGTGCTTTTTCGGGCTTTTGCTCATTTTTTTTTTATATTTCTCAATTCTTTTTTCATTTTTTCTATTTTTATTGAACATTTTTCTTTTTTCCTGGCCCCTTTGTATTGCACCATTTGGACTTAATTGATGAATTTTCTGATTTTCACAATTTCGGACTTCATGGTTTTATTCGGGTTAATCAAACGAATTGAGAATTTTATTCGGATCAATTGGGTTTGCAAACGGGAGAATTTTTCACGACTTTTATGGCTAATATTTTTGGATAAACAAACGATGGCCTAAACTCATTTATCTGAATTACTAATCAAGCTACCATATGCGTCTCGATGTTATATTTAATTTTGGGATATTTTCAGCGCGTTTTTCAAGACAAACATCTCGCTCGTTTCCCATAATCGATCAAAACAAAGGAATAGAGATCTTCAATGACTTATTTAAACGCCAAATAGAACTTTGAGTTAACCATTAACTCAGATTGATTTAATTACTCAGAAAAAGTGGTAGGCTCGAAATCTCACCGGGTTAGTTAATCTCCACACTTATTCGTAAAGTCGTCAATTTTCATTTTTCCTCAATTTCGGCTTTGTGCGATTGATTTTTACAATATGAGACTTTAAACAAAATTTTAGTGATTTTTTTGAAAAATTTAAATTCCAATTTTTATTTACTTTGAATAAGAATATTTTTGGCTTTTTCGAAATTTTTAATTTTCTATTTTTTGGCATTTTGAAATTTGTGAAAATTTTAAAATGGACATATACCCCCCTAACTTAGACCTTTGTTATGTCCTCATGCAAAAAGGAATAAAATCTAAAAAAAAAAAGAAGAGTGCGTAAAGATAGACAAATGACAAAATTCATAGTTCTTGTATTAATAAAACGATCAATTACAAGCAATAAGATAGGATAGAGATTTATATAGTTCTTTAACAAAAATTCAGCAACAAGGACTAGGGGTGTTCGCGGTCCGGTCCGATTCGGTTTTTAATAAATTTGAGGATCAGACCGATTAAACCGATTTTTCGGGCTTAGTAGGCCCGATTTTTTGTATGGTCGGTCCGGTCAAACTTGTCGGTCCTAATCTTATTGAAATAATCTTTTTAAAAATAAATACTGCCCAAATTGTATACAGTTGGTTAAATACAAAAAACAATGGGAATACAGTTGCTTAAATACAAAAAACAATGGGAATACAATTGTTTTGAACAAAAAAAACAATGAAAAAATAAATGTGTGTTGTGCGTCGCAAAGGAATGAATTATGAGAACGTGTGTGCTCGCGTTCAAATGATCAAACCATATATAAAACCCTTTTAACACAAACAAACCCTAAACATGCAGCAGTATGTGATTGAATAAATAGATAATCTACGCAAGAACATTCAAACACATGCAATTAAGGAAAAATCCCCCTCAGGGGCAAAACCATTTATTTTCACTATAATTTGTAAGAGAACGGCTTACAATCGGATTACAATGAAAATACAAGTTGACTAAGAATTACCCCCGGGTATCGGATTCTGTAGTCGCGACTGGAATTATCCCTTTCCAGTAGGGCTGCAATGAAGAAGAAGAACAGTCTCCTCCACAAGGGTTGAACAAACCAAAGTTGTGTTCTTGGGTTGCAAAAAGATTCACAAAGGTTTGGCAATGATGTGTGAATCAAAACATGAGTCTTGGGACTCAAAAATATGAAGACTAGATGTATTTGGACTCTCAAATTCGTCTCCTAAAGTCTTGCAAAACAACTCCCCCGAAGTTGGTATTTATAGGAAAAAATATGAAGAGTCCCACGTTCTTAAAACTCTAAAATTCTATCCAGCGTACAAAAAAAACAGCATTCTTTAAGGAATTTTATCTATCTTCAAAAGGTCATAACTCCTTCACCGTAGCTCGGATTGAGGTGCCGTTTTTTCCAGTATCTTCGTTGCGGAGAGCTCTTCAACTTTCTAGTTGACCAGACCTCCGAACTATGGATGTGAAATTACGAAAATGCCCTTGAACTCTCCTATTGTGCCTTTTTTTTCACTGTTTTGACTTCCCTTGCGTACCACTTGCATTAAGTCCCTAAAATCTTGGAACGTGAAGTCATTGAGGCAGATGTGGGACATATTAGTGGAGATAATGCATGCTTGATTCCCGGAATTCGGATAGAGGCCGTCATGTGAGATCGTGAGGAGACGTGCCAAATGTAGCGGCGTACGACATAAATAAATGAAACATTTCGGACATGTGAAAAATGTCCTTACAAATCTCCCCCTATGTCTATGCCGGTACATACATAAAAAATCCGAATTATCAAATATGAAATTGCCTATACAAATCTACCCTCCCATGAACCCAAAACTGGAAAAGGTACAAATGAATAGTCTTCATCGTTTGTTCTTTAATTCTTCAGGAATCTCAAAACTTTTCTCATCAGGGTGTGCAACATATAGATCTGCAATCTTCATACCTACACACATGAGACAAAGCAAATACCACGTGACATATCGAGTTTGAAATGAGATAACATGGATATCAATATATGATAAAAATATAAGCAACATCTCAAAAACTCCCCCAGAATTCAAACTCCCCCATAATATGATAATTCTTTCTCCCCCTTTTTATGATGTCCCAAATGGACAAATTAGAGAAATAAATCAAATAAGCAAGTGCTAGGTGTCACTAGGATAGAAACACACCATGAATAAGCATAAAGCAACCAAGTCAATGATAGCGTAAATGAAGTGGTGTGATCAAATTCGATAGGAAAATCAATGCATACAAACATGACATATGTGCACGATGAATATTGGATATTCCTAGCGAATGAACTCAAATGCTTCCTTTGGTGTAAAAGAGTGACAATATAAGATATTGACTCAATCAAATCAACAAATTAAAGCTCAAAATGATTTTCACACCAATAACGTCCAAAATGATTTTATGCTTTTTCAGGACTTTCAAGGAAGTGCAAACCCGTTTAGATTCTCCAACCAAACTCCCTCAGATATTGTATTGAATAGAGGCATTCTAAATTCTCAAACTTTGGAGAATTGATGGTGAAACCTAGGTGGCCCATATTTGGCATGAATTGCTTTTTATTGCCTTTAAATTTTTTCGGGCTCTTTTAACCTCTTTGGACCTCGGATATTAAAATTCCTCCATTTTTAGGTCCTTTTTAACGGTGGCTTTTGCGCAAAGGATAGATGATTACCTTTCGCAGCCCCTCCCCGTTATACAAAAACACACAGTCTCACCAAAACGGTTTTTACATGCATTCCGAGCTTGTCAAGTTTTATTGCATATTGTACATTGTATAGACAGGATTGAGATGAAAACACGCAAGCCAACATGAGATAGACAAGTGCAATAATCAAATATAGCCGTGCATGTGTGCAATAAAAGATATAGGAGTCAAACATGTAGGAAGATATCACTAATTACATCTCAAAGACTCCAATCAATGTAAAGCACATGGATGAAATGGTGTAGCCTCTCAAATCTCTATCAAACTGTCACATGGATAAATGGAATGAAGTTGTGACTTGGCTATCTTACATGCTCATCCATAAAAGAAGCAAAATACAAAAAAAAAATTGGAAAAAAAGAAATAAAATCTTTTTGTGCTTTTCTCAAAATTTTTCTTAAAGGAAAATCTTTTTGTATTTTTTTTTAAAAGAAATATAAAAAGCAAAAGGAATAAAACAAAGCTGTACAACAAAGTAATGGTACATATAAAACAGACTAGCAATATGAAGCATATGATATGAACATGAAGAAGCATCCTATTCTAGACATAGACCAACCCCTCAGTCAACTGTGCAAATCCCTAAAGATTTCCTAAGACTCTCAAATCTAAGGGCATCTAAAGGTTTCGTGAAAATATCGGCTAACTGACGGTCGGTAGGAACAAAACTCAGGGATACGACTTTCTCTTCAACTAACTGACGAATAAAGTGCTCACGTATCCTGATGTTTTTTGTGCGCGAATGCTGAACTGGATTGCGGGATATGTGTATCGTGCTCGTGTTATCACAGGAAATGGTCATGGTGTCCTATGATATCCCATAATCCTCCAACATTTGCTTCATCCACAAGAGTTGTGTGCAACAACTCTCGGCGGCTATGTACTCAGCCTCCGCAGTGGACAAAGAGATGGAATTTTGCTTCTTGCTCAGCCAGGAGACAAGAGCAGAACCAAAATAGAAACACCCACCAGAAGTGCTCCTACATCCATCTACATCCCCAGCCCAATCGGCATCCGAGTAGGCGGACAGACGGTCATCGGTATCAAAGGAATACCAAATCCCGTATGAGAGAGTCCCACTTACGTATTTAATAATACGTTTTAGAGCAAGTAAATGTGACTCTTTTGGGGATGCCTGATAACGCGCACAGACTCCAACACTAAAGGCGATGTCGGGACGACTGGCAGTCAAGTAGAGGAGACTACCTATCATACTCCGATATAAGGTTTGCTCTACCTCCTTGCCTGAAGTGTCCTTACTAAGCTTGGTAGTGGTACTCATAGGTGTACGTGCATGCTTAGCGGAGTCTAAACCAAATTTCTTCACTAGGTCTTTAGCATACTTGGATTGGGAGATGAACATCCCATCCTCTAGCTGACGAACCTGGAGACCAAGGAAGAATGTAAGCTCACCAACCATGCTCATCTCAAACTCACTTTTCATCTCCTCCTCAAAGTGGTGAGCATGCTGGGAGCATGTGGATCCAAAGACTATGTCGTCCACATAGACCTGGGCAACCAAAATAGCACCGTCATCTCTCCTGACAAACAACGTCATATCTACTCCCCCTCTCTTGAAGCCACGAGCTAAGAGATAAGAAGTAAGCCTCTCGTACCAAGCACGGGGTGCTTGCTTCAAACCATACAAGGCTTTCCTCAGATAGTAGACGTGCTCAGGGTGCTGAGGGTCTTCAAACCCTTTTGGTTGTTCCACATAAACCTCCTCCTGTAGAATGCCATTCAAAAAGGCACTCTTGACATCCATCTGATACACCTTGAAGCGCAGATGACATGCGATGGCGAGCAGAAGACGGACGGACTCAAGCCTCGCAACAGGAGCAAATGTCTCCCCAAAGTCTACACCCTCTATCTGTGTGTATCCTTGAGCGACCAACCTAGCCTTATTTCGGATTATGGTACCATTTTCATCCATTTTGTTCTTAAAAATCCACCGGGTACCTATCACATTAATCTCACTAGGTCGGGGGACAAGTTCCCAGACATCATTCTTTTTAAACTGAAGTAACTCATCCTGCATAACAGATATCCAGTGTTCATCCTTGAGTGCTTCTTTATGGTTCTTGGGCTCGACTTTGGACGTGTAGCAAAGATGGCTAACAACGTTCTCTAGCTGAGCACGAGTCTTGACCCCTAGAGTGGGATTACCAACAATGGCAGAAGGCTCATGACTCTTGCGAACCCAAGCAGGTGTGTCCCCTAACACAGGAGTAGGGTCCACAGAGTGTGAGAGAGGAACAGGTAAATCACTGTCAGAACAATCCTCATCCTCACACTGAAGGTTAGGATCAATAACCGTTGGAGGTTCGTCATCTTGCACGGTGACGTTTATTGATTCCATAATCTTAGAGCTCTTCAGGTTAAAAACCCGGTACGCTCTGCTATTCGATGAATATCTTAGAAATATTCCCTCGTCGCTTCGGGAGTTAAACTTTCCTAATTGCTCTTTATCCCGTAAGATGTAGCATTTACTCCCAAAGACACGGAAATATGCCAGGTTGGGCTTCTTGCCAGTCCACAACTCATAAGGAGTGTGAAGTGTGTGTGGACGCAGATACACCCTATTCACCGTGTGGCATGCAGTAGACACTGCCTCTGCCCAAAATCTCCTAGAAACTTTACGACCTAGAAGCATAGATCTAGCCATCTCTTGGATCGTTCTATTCTTTCTCTCTACAATCCCATTTTGCTGAGGAGTTCTCACAGCAGAAAACTCATGTTTGATCCCAAGGCTATCACAGTACAAATCAACCTTTGCTTCCTTGAATTCAGTGCCGTTGTCACTACGTATTCTGTTAATAGTGACACCGTGTTGATTTTGCAGGACACGGCACTTGGTCGTTAAGAAATCTACAGCATCGGATTTCTCTCTCAGAAAACCTACAATGGAGTATCTGGAGAAATCATCTACCATCACGAGGATGTACCTCTTACCACCTAGACTCTCAGTACGAGTGGGACCCATAAGATCCATGTGAATCAACTCCAGAACACGAGAGGTGGTAATGGAATGTAACTTCCTATGAGGACTACGAATTTGTTTTCCCAACTGACAGGGTCCACAAACGGTCGAAGTTGACTTTCCAAGAGATGGTAAGCCACGTACTAGGTCCTTTTTAGCTAAACGATTAAGATCTCTAACGTTCACATGACCTAGACGTTGGTGCCACAGATCCATAGGAGTGATCGTGGCGCTGTTGCAGACAAGTGAGGATGTGGGCTCAGTCCCATAGCAATTATCCTCGGTCCTCACCCCTTGAATCAAAAGTTTACCGGCTTGATTGTAGACTTTACACGCGTCCCGATCAAACTTTACTGCAAAGTTAGTGTCGCACAGCTGGCTAATGCTAAGAAGGTTTGCTTTCAAACCTTTGACGTACAAAACATTTTCTAGCTTAGGAAAACCAGGTAACTCGATAGTACCTCGTCCTATAATGCTAGACTTACTCCCATCTCCAAAGGTGACTCTGCCATCTTGATAATCCTCAAGAGTAGTAAAAAATGAGGCATCACCTGTCATGTGTCTGGAGCACCCACTATCAAAATACCATTGAGAGGTATTATGTGCTTTGAGAGCAACATGAACAACAAAAGCCTTTTTATCTTTCTTAGGTACCCAAGTCGAGGTGACCTTTTGTTTGCCTTTGTTGTTGTTGATTTTAGCTGGAATGTGAGAAGCATTCACTAACGGCAAAGACATCCGTCGAAATTCTTCCATTAAACTCTGAGTCGTGGCAGCTAAGAACTCAACTCGCTCTCTCAGACTAGAAAACTCATCAGTATGACGTGGTGGAGCAGTAGTACGTCGTGTCCGACCCATGCTATAACAAGTTTCCCTAAGGTGGCCTTTTCTTTTGCAATAAGTACAAAAGAGCACTGTCAAAGGCGGACCTCGGTTTGCTTTTCTAGGTCGAACTCTCCTTCGAGGTTTTTTACGGTGACCATAAGGAGTTGTAGTAAACTCAGGAACTGGTCCAGGTGCAATTTGGGACGTGGAGGCACCATCATATCCAATTCCTTGACGATCACCAAAACCTAAAGCGGGGACGAGGAGCATCTTTCCCATCTTCCCAGATCTGTCCTCGATTTGTACCTTGACTTCCCGTGCTTTCTCAAGATCATGAGTCAGCTGGGCAACAAGGGCTTCAAGTTTCTTTCGAGTCTCCATGGAGGAATGGAGCTGACTCGTAAGACTAGCCACTTGCTTGATCAAGTCCCCTCTCTCTTTCTCTAGAGTACTCTCTCTCTCTCTAAACAAATTCTCATTCTCGACACATGTAGACTCTCTCTCTCTCCCAGGGCAGTGCAGGTGGAGAACTCTCTTTCTCTCTCTTTCTTTAAATCTTCCTCTAGGCAAGTGATCTTAAGAACTAACGCTTTGTTACGCTTTTTAGTTTTAAAAGACTCAGAATATAACTCAGCGTAGGCGCGTTGTATATCACTCTCGCTCTCACTTGTGTCATCCTCCCCCTCACTCGCATCGCTCTCACTGTCGAGGTGTCCCTGTGAAGCATCATCCTCAACGTCGTGAGGAGAACTAGGAGTGCTCACTTGGCTGGCCATGAATGCGGTGAAGTTACACTCATGCGGTGACTCATCTCCAGAATCCACCGTCTCGACCTCACTGTCGTCACTAAGGGTAGCATTAAGAACAGCTTTCCCTTTCTCTCTATTCAGACGATTGGCACACTCAAAAGCTCTATGACCCCTACCAGCACACTCAAAACATCTCTCACTTTCTTTCAGAGGAGGATTTTTGGAAACTTTTTCATTTTTCTTTTCAAACTTATTTTTCTCAAATTTCTTTTTATCTTTAAAATTGCCATTTTTCTTAAATTTGAGAATCCTCTTGAAATTTTTTGCGAAAAGAGCCAAATCATCTAAGTCAAAATCGCACTCAGAATCTGACGTGTCAGTCTCTCTCTTTCTAGATGACTCTACCCTCTTTCTAGCTGACCCCTCACTCCTTCTCTCTTGGGCTTTAAGAGCAATTCCCTTATCTTTAGATTTAGAATTTTTAGGGAACATATCAATTTCATAAGTTTGCAAATCTCCTACAAGTTCTTCCAATTTTAGCGTATTTAAATTACCCATAGAATTTAGCACAGTGACTTTAGGGATAAAACGCTTAGGCAAAGAACGAAGAATCTTTTTAACAACTCTAGCATTCGGAATATGTTCACCAAGATTAAAACTAGTATTCACAATGTCAGAAAGTCTAGCATAAAATTCATCAAAGCATTCAGAATCATGCATGGTGATTGTTTCAAATTGAGTTGTCAAGTTTTGCAACTTAGACTCTTTCACAGCATTAGTTCCTTCACGGGTGAGTTGTAAAACATCCCATGCCTCTTTTGAGGTGGTACACGTCATTATGCGTTTGAACTCATCAGGTGTGATAGACCCAGAAATAGCACTTAGACCCTTAGAATTAAAAGATGACCATTTAATTTCTTCATCAGACCAAGAAATGTGAGGTTTCAAGTTGGTCACATTATCAACAGTCACGGTGGGAGGAGTCCACCCTCGTTCAACCAAAATCCAGACACGTTCATCAATGGCTTTTAAAGCCGACCTCATACGGGCTTTCCAATAAGCATAATTTGTCCCGTAAAAAATAGGCATTTTATAATATGACTTCTCCATTTGAACACGCACTTTTTCAAAAATTAATTTTTTCAGAAAATTGATATCTTAGAAAAATTTTGCAGAAAAAAGGAATACGCGATAGATTAGCGTAACCTGCTCTGATACCAATTTGAGAACGTGTGTGCTCGCGTTCAAATGATCAAACCATATATAAAACCCTTTTAACACAAACAAACCCTAAACATGCAGCAGTATGTGATTGAATAAATAGATAATCTACGCAAGAACATTCAAACACATGCAATTAAGGAAAAATCCCCCTCAGGGGCAAAACCATTTATTTTCACTATAATTTGTAAGAGAACGGCTTACAATCGGATTACAATGAAAATACAAGTTGACTAAGAATTACCCTCGGGTATCGGATTCTGTAGTCGCGGCTGGAATTATCCCTTTCCAGTAGGGCTGCAATGAAGAAGAAGAACAGTCTCCTCCACAAGGGTTGAACAAACCAAAGTTGTGTTCTTGGGTTGCAAAAAGATTCACAAAGGTTTGGCAATGATGTGTGAATCAAAACATGAGTCTTGGGACTCAAAAATATGAAGACTAGATGTATTTGGACTCTCAAATTCGTCTCCTAAAGTCTTGCAAAATAACTCCCCCGAAGTTGGTATTTATAGGAAAAAATATGAAAAGTCCCACGTTCTTAAAACTCTAAAATTCTATCCAGCGTACAAAAAAAACAGCATTCTTTAAGGAATTTTCTCTATCTTCAAAAGGTCATAACTCCTTCATCGTAGCTCGGATTGAGGTGCCGTTTTTTCCAGTATCTTAGTTGCGGCGAGCTCTTCAACTTTATAGTTGACCAGACCTCCGAAATATGGATGTGAAATTACGAAAATGCCCTTGAACTCTCCTATTGTGCCTTTTTTTCACTGTTTTGACTTCCCTTGCGTACCACTTGCATTAAGTCCCTAAAATCTTGGAACGTGAAGTCATTGAGGCAGATGTGGGACATATTAGTGGAGATAATGCATGCTTGATTCCCGAAATTCGGATAGAGGCCGTCATGTGAGATCGTGAGGAGACGTGCCAAATGTAGCGGCGTACGACATAAATAAATGAAACATTTCGGACATGTGAAAAATGTCCTTACAAATTAGAATGCCTGAGTGAATGACTTAGAATACCCGAGTGAATGACTTTGCAAAAAAACAAGTGAATGACTTACAAGTGAGTGAAGTCACCGCCAACGACGACGCAGAGTAGAGAGAGGGTAGTAGCGAGTCGCAAGGGAAGCAGCTGCAGCAGCGCATGGGAAGCAACAACAAAAGCCGTTTAGATCTAGGGTTTATGGAGCTCGAGTATTGAGTGTTCCATTTCCGTGAGGAGAGAAAAAGGCACACAGAGAGAACAGAGAAGAGAAATACAAAAAAATAAATGTGTGTTGTGCGTGTGTGTTTAGATCTAGGGTTTTCTTTCCTTCCTTTCTTTTTTTAATTTTGACAAGCGTACCCTTTAGTAAGGGGCCCTTACTAACTTGTGCGTGTGTGTATTATTACTAATATATATGTATAAATATAATTAAATACATATATATTATAGTAACCGGTTCGGGTCGGTCCAGACCGGGTGTTTATTAAGGGAGACCGAGGACCGGACCGGACCGGTTTGATCGGTCCTTAAAAAAAATCTGGACCAGACCGTTAAAAAAATGGTAAAATTATGAAGCCCGGTCCATTCGATTTTCTGAACATATCTACTAAGGACCCCCCAAAAAACGACATAAATGATAACCAAAAGAAACATCAAACACCAAATACGGGCGCTACTGGGGGTGGGTTGGACGGGTCGGGCCTATTCGGATCATAAGGATCGTATAAATAGGTTGGGAGTGAAATGTTTGGGCCCATTTGTGTGAAATACATCTCCATTTGGATTCGAAAGAGCATGCTCGTGTCCCGCTCACAGTTTCTCAGGAAGTGTCAAAACGAGTCTTTAAAGCTTCAATGCGGTTCGGGGACATAATCTGGATCCGCCTGCTCATCATACTCGGGCTCCTCTTCCCCCATTTCAACATCTTTCTCTGCCAGTGGAGGTGGGCGGACTACGTCCATTTATCGGACACTCCTAGTGAAGAATTTTTGTCCAATGGCATTGGGGAGACGGGGTTGCATTTGTGGCGGTTGAAGCCCTACATCTTTTAGGAAGGTGGTGAAATGACCATATGGGGGGGGCGATCTTACCTCTTCGATCCATAGCGGCGTGTATGATCTCCCCGTAAAAGGTATGGGCGAGGTGAATTGGCCTAGCATCGGCGAGGAGATGGTAAAGAAAATTATCGTGGCAAATGCGTATTGCCGAGTTGCTTGAAGTTTGTAAGATGGATCCACAAACGATAAAAAAGGCAAAACGGGTCGTCTCATCGAGATTTTCCACCAGAAAAGTATCATGCTCCCAAACGTGATTGGGTGCAATTTGTTGGATGCATTAGTGCTTTGGGATTGGGTTATCCATGTGGGGAAATCGAATCTTGGAGGGTCAGGGACCCGCTTAGCCCTCATTTTCTAGATGATGATGTTGAGAGAAAGATAGATCCGCGTCTCATCGACATAGGCTTCATATGTATCGTTGTTCGT
The DNA here is from genome assembly GCA_949130495.1 of Sambucus nigra. Lineage (NCBI taxonomy): Eukaryota > Viridiplantae > Streptophyta > Magnoliopsida > Dipsacales > Adoxaceae > Sambucus > Sambucus nigra. Next base: position 238,825,473 of record OX422221.1, on the reverse strand, counting down.
TTTGATGAGAGCACCGTAAAGCGTGTGCACTTCATCTAGCCACACATCGTCTTCGGGCTCCGCAAGGAATTGGGGCCAACTTTGTCGGCGAAATAGAGTGCAAACGGCTTGAGATAGCTCATTCCAATTGACTTCTCGTTCAATGTGAACGGTTCGGGTGTGAGAGAAGAAAGTTTCGCACCATATACTCTTTTATTTAGAGTGGTACGGGTGATCACCGTCGTGGAGGATTTCCGTCGAATCATACTTCTTGGGAATTTTGTTTGCCATTTGGAAGAGAAATTAGGAATTGATTTGAGAAGACTGAGGGTGGGGGGAGATAGAATAGGTGGTATGGAATGGAGGGTTGGAAGTGAATTTATAGGTGGAGGGATAGTGGAATGGAGGGAAGAATGTGGAGGGAAAGGTTAGAGTGAATAGAGGTGGATGGAAATGTTTTAGGGAAGAATAGGGAGGGAATTTTCTGAGTTGGATGAAGAGGGGAATGAATGTGTGAAAGTGGAAAGGGGGGAAGAATGGGAGGTAACGAAATTCTGCACGTGCTTGAAGCGAACCAGTTTGGCCCGGGGTAAACCGGTTCTGCCCTTTTTTATTTTTTTTATTCGTTTAACAATGCTAACCGGTTCGGCTCTGATAGTGAAGGAAGGGAGAACCGGTTCGGAATTCCAGTATGGACCTCCAAATTGCATCTACAGAAAAACTAAGTGTTGAAAAACACCTAAAACTCACCTTTTTGGAAAACTTCGAAAGCACTCCCACTCATATTTTGGCTTGAAAAAACCTCGAAAACTTACCTAAAAATGCCATATGCTCTCACGTGCAGTGCATTTGTGCTCCTATCCTCTCTCGACTTGCCTACGGACCTCTAACTAACCTACCTACTCGACTCGCCATGATACACAAGAATCACCCCATACGCGCTGGGGGTGCGACGACCTCTCCTTTTAAGTTCACTCTACCCCGTAAATGGGGTTCAACAACTAAATTGTTTTGGCTTCCTCAAACTGCGCCTCGAGATATAGATTTAGGCATTGTCCATTCACCTTGAATGTGTCTCTCCCTTAGGATCTTATAATTCGACGGCTCCATGGGGAAACAACTCTCTCACAACGAACGTGTCGTTCCACCGCGAACGTAACTTGTTAGGAAATAAGTGTAAACGTGAGTTATATAGAAGCACTTTTTGCCCGAATGAAACTCCTTTCGACTGATAATTAGCTCATGCGCGAGTCTCATTTTTTCTTTGGATATTTTTGCACTTTCATACGCATCGTTGCGTATTGCTTCCAACTCATTCAATTGAAGCTTACGTGCTTTACCGACTTGATCCATGTTGTAATTCAACCTCTTGATTACCCAATATACCTTGTGCTCTAGCTCCACGGGGAGATGGCAAGGCTTGCCATACACAGAGAAAAAAGAGGACATCCCGATAGGGGGGGTATATGCGGTTCAAGAAGCCCATAGTTCATCGTTCAAACGGAGAGGCCATTCCTTCTGAATAGGATTGATGGTCTTTTTTAGAATGTGCTTAATATCACGATTTGCTAATTTGTCTTGCCTATTCATATGGAAGCGATAAGTCATCTTCAAATGGCCTATTGCAAAAGTGATTGCCGTTATCTCTAATGATTGCTTTCGGATATTCGAAGCGAGAAAGTATGTGTTCTTGTAAAAACTTTATCACCTCCTTGTTGTCCTTTATCTTAGTAGTTATGGCCTCAACCCATTTTGGCACATAATCTATCGTGACAAGGATGTATAAGAAACCAAATGAGGGAGGAAAGGGTCCCATGAAGTCAATGCCCCAACAATCAAATATCTCAATGATGAGTATAGGGGTCAACGACGTCATGTCTCGTCGAATGATGGCTCCCATCCTTTGACATCTATCGCAAGATTTGCAATAAGTATTAACATACCAAAAAATTGTGGGCCAATAGAGACTGCTTTGAAGAATCTTAGTGTCCGTATTATTCGTCAAAAAGTGGCCTCCACAAGCTTCTGTATGACAAAAATGAATGGCGTTAGGTATCTTGTCATCCGGTAAATATCTTAAGATGATTTGGTTCGCGCAATACTTGAACAAATAGGGATCGTCCTAGAAGAACATGCACAATCAAGTTAGGAACTTCTTTCTCTCTTGCTGTGTCCAAGTGGAGAGAACGGCCCCGTGATAAGGTAATTCACTATATCCTCAAACCAGGGCAGACAAGAAGTGGAAAATATTTGATCATCTGAAAATATCCGTCTATGGGTATGGGATCACTAGGTACGTCGGACAAAAGCCATGACAAATGGTCGGCTACGATGTTTTCTACTCCTTTCTTATCTTTTATGGAGAGATTCAACTCTTGTAGGTATAGGATCCACCTTATGAGTCACGGTTTAACATCCTTTTTGGAAAGGAGATAGGCGAACCAATGAGATTGTAATACCCCGTATTTTTAATGACTTTTAAAATGAGATAAATCAAAAGTAAATGGGTTTAATCAATGGGGATTAATTGGAATTATTTATGTGAAAATAATTGGAATTAATTCGGATTGAATATTACTAGAATAAATTAATATGTGATTGATTTAAATATTACTTAGTGATTAAAAGTAATATATGATTATGACTTTATAAAAATTATCGGGATTTATAAATACGATAATTACGGTAATTAAGTCAGGACATGCGTGTGAGTCGTGTTGGGATATAATTGAATCGAATGAAAATAAATTCTTTTATGTCATCTGAATGGTCATTTAGAGTGCGCCAAAGTGTTCAGAGGGGTTTAAATAGTCAGAAAAACCTACCCGGAAATTTGATTTGGGTCTCGGGTCAATTTGGAACCGAATAGACACCCCAAAGAGGTATTTTGGTCATTTTACTTGGGAGATGAATAGTACTTACGAAATTTGGGTATTTTTATATAAGTTAAGAGATAGGTTAGCCAAAGATTTATTCACCAAAACTATAAGAGACATTCATTGAGGAAAGGGAAAGATTTCTCTAGGAGAGGAAGGGTTGTTCTAGGAAAATCAAGGGACAAAGGCACCTTGCACCACCACCGCCGCCACCGGAGAGTGACCAAAAAATAGAGGAACACCATAGCATCATCATACCCAAAGGTTCAGACCTGCGAAATCAAAGGCAAGTGTTTTAACTCTTGTAATCTATAGCATGTATGTTGTCTATGGGTACCTTGATTTGTCACCACGGGCCCAGACTAGTAGCCCAGTAAAGGCCCAAAGTCTGGGAGCCTCGCATCCCTACCAATTCGGTCACGACTCAGTCATGTCCTTAAATTCTCGCATGCAGATATTCCAGGGGTTATGGACTGACGTGGGGGAGTCCAACATCCCCACTCCCCGAGAACAAACATGTATATAACAAACCCTAAGCCTAGGGCAAAAGGCACGCATTGTATTTCCTGTAAAACACTCCCCGGAGCATAGATAAATAATACTGATAGCACCACCTTGAACGTAGGCATTCTTGCTGAACCACGTAAATACTGTGTCGTGTGATTTGGCATTATTTGCATCCTTTATTTACTTTGGTGATTGTCTTTTCTTGTTAATTTGTGTTGAACTTAATTGTCGCCACAATTGGCGCCGTCTGTGGGAAACAGTCGTCTTCCTTTAAGAAAGCCCTCACCAACAAAGAATCTGGAATGTCTGGTCACAACAGCAATACCCCTCAAGCAAGGGATATCCAAGAACAGCCTGCCCCTCGCAGGATCGGATCTGAAGTTCGACGTTCAGATCAAAGGGTTCGCCCAGAATGACAAGGCTTAGAAGAAAGTCAGGGACCAACGAGGTCCACACAAATCTCCAGGCCAATCGATGCCTATAAGGCAAGGCTCCAAGAGCAAGGGGAGGCCGCTCGCAAGCAAAAGGCAGAGAATGCTCACCTCAAAAGGAGATTGGAAAGGATGGAGAAAGAACTCCATCGCAGCACTAGGCGACGTCCATACCGCACTCCTAGCCCTCAGGCGAGCAAGTCTCGCAGCCGAGGAAGGAGCCCTAGACGCGGATCCCAAGGAAGTGAGAAGCACGAGTCTGATGATGACTTGTGATAGCGGGCGAGAGGTGTGCGCGTGTAAGTGCAGAGTCGTTGTTTTCAGTCTCGCCTCGACTATACAAACAAACCTAAATTACTACTACATTTGTGAGGCAAGCACAGTGGTAAGTCGGGTATAAAAAATCCACAGGAACGAGTTGCTAGAATTTAGATGATTTAATATTTCGAAATAAAAGTGTAAAAGGTGAATTACAAACTAAAAAGGAAAAGATGCATAAAAGGGAAATGATTATTCTAGGCGAGGGAAAATGAAACTAGATTAACAAAGCGGTAAAACTATAGGTTGCGTCGAATATCCCTCACACGAGTTAATTAGTATAAAATGGATACATGGGTTGACGAATTATTTAGAATGCGTCTCGTTTCGATAGTTAATTGAACCAAGGGTTGTCACGCCCCTAAATCCGCATAAGAGCCTAATATGATTTTGGCATCAACAAATATCCTGGAAATTGCACACGAAAGGTCGTAAGCACGGTACATACATGATATGCCTCGTCAAATCTCCTAGGCGCAATAACTATGACAACGCACCCGAAATAGACCCATAAACACCATCACCAAAGCAAAGCAACACGTCAACTCGAGTGACTTCAATTCAAACACAACCAATTTAAATTAGCTAGAAAGCATGTTAAAAATGCGGTAAATCTACCTAGCAAGCACGTAAAGAAAACATGTAAACTAATTATAAAAGCATGGAAATTAAAATAGAAAGCGCGAAAATAAGGAAATACACACTATATTAATTAGTAGGGAAGATTAATAGTGTACACTTACAACCCAAATGGGTGTCAAACCAAGAGAGGAAGAAGAATGAGCTCTCAACCTCCAAATCCTAACCTAACTATCTTCTAAAACCTAATATATAAATGTATATCTGAAAATAGAAGCAAAATTCCTTTATATAGTAAGTTACAAAAGAAATAAAGGAAAAAGAAAAGAAAAGAAAAAGATCCCAAAAATTTGCAATACGCGGTCGACCGGTCGCAGGGGCGCGGTCGACCGCGCCTTCTTATATAAGTGCACTATCTCCTTCCCATGACAAAATATGAAACCGCGATCGACGGGTCCCAAGGACGCGGTCGATCGATACTCTGTTTCCTGCAATTCTTTGGTCCATGAAGAGGGGGAAAAGGTCCATTACAGAAACAGGCATATCTTATTCGTCCGAACTCCAAACGAAGCACTGTTTGCGGCCACGCAATGCTAACTCAATGAACTACGCATCCGTGGAATTTCCATGAACCAGAAAAAAATATGAATTGACTAAAATGCCCTTGAAGTAGCGTCCGACGATGAAACTTCTCCGAAATGCAACGGATCCTCACTTTTAGCGTTCCAATACCTACAAAAGCACAGTTAACCCCTGCAAAATATGTATATATCTAAATCCAAGGTTGTCTAGTTAATGAGCATAAATATAGACATTAGGACCATAAAAGTGCTAGAATGCATAAAGATAACGGGCGAAAATATGCAATATTTGATACGAACCACACCCCCTAACTTAAACATTGCTCGTCCCTAGTAATGAAACAAACAAAACCAGACCACAGAGGGCGGTACAAGACGTATATATGCATCGAAATATAAATGCCACTTTCGTAGGGAGCACGATTGCATTTAGCATATGCAATAAGTCGTTAAACCCCTAGGTCACCCTAGTGAACGAGTGTCGTCTCGTGAGGGTTTTCAGGGATGATACCCACAAGCATCACATGGTTTCCTCAAAATATGCCCAAACCGACATGCGACAAGCCCAACAATAGCGAAAAGGATTTCATACGCAATATTAGCAAAGTGAATGAATTCAAACAAAAGTCCAAATCATTAACATTATAGAATGCACCTCATAGAATTGAAACCTTAAAATGTGGGAGGGGAAGCGAGCACATGCAAAGTGTGATTTGGCGAAAAACGTATATAAATCGGATAAACATTAAAGCAAGCATACATTCAATCCTCACGGGCATTACACTCATCAAATGAAATTCACTTAAAACAGGGAGGTAACACACGGAACATGCGGGCATAAAGAGTAAATGTAAATGGAAACTGGGTCGCACACATGTCACAAATAAAGAACGCTATATGTAAAATGAAAAATGTAATCTCAATGAAAGGATACCGCACACTAAAGGAGGCGAAATACATTTTCACAGATTATCATAACTATTATGACTTTTAAATTACATGCACCTAAGATCACATAGGACTTGAATAGGGTTATAATGTAGGTATGGCTAGGGTATGAAATGAAAGATATGTATGTTAGGATTCAAAGTGTTCGGAATGAAAACTCGGGATAATGGGAAAATGCAGGCAATATCAAAATTGGAAAACAAGTTACAAAAATGCATTAGATAAATCATCGGGGAGAGTAATCAAAGCTTATTGAACTATATACAACATTTACAACTTTCTCTTTCTTTTTCTTTTCTTCTTTTTCTCATTTTTTCTTTTGTTTTATTCTGCTTTTTGCTTTCTCTTTCTCACACTTTTTTCACATCTCTTTTCTTTACTTTTCAAACTCTCATATGCCTAAATTGCAACCGACATCATAACATCATCATTCAATCCCAAGTAACATTCCAAACAAAGGTGTGGAAGGTGTATGTATTGTTTAAAACTCCAATTTAGAGTTGGTATTGGGATTTGGGTTATGAAACGAAAGGCTAATGTTTAGGCTCAAAGGGGTTAATGAGGGTAAACATATAAGGGTGAGGTCAAGGTCAATATGGGTGATATAACAAAGAGGGCCTATGATCATTTCCAAAAAGTTTACGCAATTCTCGAGTCAAAACAATGTATTAAAATCATGCTCAAGTAACACATTTCAAGTACGAACTCAATTAATGAACGATCAATGAAAGAATAGTGAGATTACCGACGAATTCAACGTTTTCAATGAGAAAAGAATGGTGTATACACTCACAAACGACGAAAGGTACAAAGCTTACTCGGTGTAAGTATATACAATGCAACAAAAGATTACCGAGTTATAAAAATCTTAAACCAAATCAATAGAATAAGGAAAGTGCATGTGCTCATGGGATTAAAGTTTAATTCATGAAGTTATTCATAATATCAATAAGTGAGACTAAAGTTTAATAACTTCTAAAATCGAGAACATGCATCATTAGGTTGTCTATTGGATTGGGAAATTATTGAAATTTATCATAAAAAACAAAGGCAAAATGCCCAAAAAAGGAGAAAAAATAAAGAATTTTTTTGTGAAAATTTTGAATTTTTCTAAGAAAATCATACTAAGTAAGTAATATGTAAGCAAAAACATGGACTAAATAATGAAATGGATAGAATATCCCACACCCCCTAGCTTAAAACTTGACATTGTCCTCAATGTAAATTAAGAACCAAGTCAAAGAGAGGAAAATAACGATATTACCTAAAATTGGAGCGATCCCCATAAGAACAAGTTCAAAGAATCTACAAAATAACTTATTACCGAGCATAGCAAAAACAAATAACAAAAAGTTAACTAATTACACTAGACTAAATTAAAAAGGAAAGAAAAGATAAAAAGAAAGAAAGAATAAAAAGCTAACTATATACAACCTACTATTTAGGCTTCACACTAACTGTACACTAGAAGTCTAAATAGCTGAGGGTCCACCGCAAAAATAAATTTACTTTGGAGGATAACTGGTGTACCCTCACATACAAGCATGCCTTCCGAAAAATATAAATTTCGTTTGAACAACGGAAGGCATGTGTAAGGCGGAAGAAAGGAACCATCGTCAATTAACAATTTTGGAGGGACGATGGGGGGTTTGGATTGAACGGGTGACAAAAACATGTGGGGACCGAGAAAAACGAATATCCTCCCAAGGATTTTGAAATTGGAATGGGAGGCGGCGCACACGAAGGCACTAATGCGATCGTGGAAGGCGACTCGAGCAAGTACTCCTCATCGGCGAAAATGTTTAAAACATTAAAGTTTGAAACCGAATCATCAGGTACTTGTGACGGTGTGATAATAGAGAATGAAAATGGGGATGTAAGAAATTCAAACTTATGAGATGAATCATCATCACATGAAGATTGAGTTTCGAAGGAAATAATATCATTTTCAATGAAATGTTCTTCTTTGGGGGCCAAACAAGAAATCATTTCATTGCAAATAGATATTACGTCATTATCATCCTCATTTTCAATATATATTACTCGATGGGCAAAGTCTAGAATGGTTTGTTCCAAAGTAGGCACAAGTACCTCATTTGATTCAAAACATTCCTCGACTTCGAAAGTCTCGAAAGCAAAATCGTCGTCGGACTCAAATAATAAAATCCAACTCATGTTCCTAACAACGATTTTCTTCCCGATAACGATTTTCAATTTTCTCATTCTCATACATACGCAAACCCTCACCGAATGTCATAGGTCGAGGTACGGATGCATGAAAATGGGAACTTTGAAAGTTACTATCGGACTTAAATAAAAACTCATTATTATAGGAATTTTAAAAACTATTCGAATTCGTTCCAAAATTCCTATTATAAGGAGGTAAAGTCCCAAAATCATTATCATCATCATCAAAATTCCAATAACCTAAATTTTGACTTTCGTTATACTCGCCTAAAGTCATATTTGAATTTGTTATACTTTGGGATTCTAAGTATCCACCGAAAGTCATAGGCTTGCGAGAATTTTGAGAATTATAACAATGATTACCGAAAGAATTGGAATAAGACATGCTTACCCCAAAAATGACGAATTTCACAAAGTAGGTGCGTGCGGGAAAAATTCGAGCGTTTCTAAGTGCTCAAATGTAGAAGTCCTGCAAAATATTAGCAAATAATACAAATAGAAAGAAAATACTATGAAATACTAAATCAAATAAAGTCTAAAACAAACTAGTCCCTGGCAACGGCGCCATTTTGATAGCACGCGAGAGGTGTGCGCGTGTAAGTGCACAGTCGTTATTTTCTGTCTCGCCGCGACTATACAAACAAACCTAAATTACTACTACACTTGCGAGGCAAGCACAGCGGTAAGTCGGGTATCGAAAATCCACAGGGGCGAGTTGCTAGAATTTAGATGATTTAATATTCCGAAATAAAAGTGTAAAAGGTGAATTACAAACTAAAAAGGAAAATATGCATAAAAGGGAAATGATTATTCTAGGCGAGGGAAAATGAAACTAGATTAACAAAGCGGTAAAACTATAGGTTGCGTCGAATATCCCTTACCCGAGTTAATTAGTATAAAATGGATACATGGGTTGACGAGTTATTTAGAATGCGTCTCGTTTTGACTGTTAATTGAACCAAGGGTTGTCACGCCTTTAAATCCGCATAAGAGCCTAATATGCTTTTGGCGTCAACAAATATCTCGGAAATTGCGCACGAAAGGTCGTAAGCACGGGACATACATAATATGCCCCGTCAAATCTCCTAGGCGTAATAACTAGGACAACGCACCCGAAATAGACCCGTAAACACCATCACCAAAGCAAAGCAACACGTCAACTCGAGTGAGTTCAATTCAAACACAACCTAATTTAAATTAGCTAAAAAGCATGTTAAAAACGCGATAAATAAACGCGATAAATCTACCTAGTTATGAAAGCATGAAAATTAAAATAGAAAGCAACGAAATAAGGAAATACACACTATATTAATTTCGCAGGGAAGATGAATAGTGCACACTTATAACCCAAATGGGTGTCAAACCAAGAGAGGAAGAAGAATGAGCTCTCAACCTCCAAACCCTAACCTAACTATCTTCTAAAACCTAATATATAAATGTATATCTGAAAATAGAAACAAAATTCCTTTATATAGTAAGTTACAAAAGAAATAAAGGAAAAAGAAAAGAAAAGAAAAAGATCCTAAAAATTTGCAATACGCGATCGACCGGTCGCAGGGGCGCGATCGACCGCGCCTTCTTATATAAGTGCACTGTCTCCTTCCCATGACAAAATATGAAACCGCGATCGACGGGTCCCAGGGATACGGTCGATCGATACTCTGTTTCCTGCAATTCTTTGGTCCATGAAGAGGGGGAAAAGGTCCATTACAGAAACGAGCATATCTTCTTCGTTCAAACTCCAAACGACGCACCGTTTGCGGCCACGCAATGCTAACTCAATGAACTACGCATCCGTGGAATTTCTATGAGCCAGAAAAGAAATGTGAATTGACTAAAATGCCCTTGAAGTAGCGTCTGACGATGAAACTTCTCCGAAATGCAACGGATCCTCACTTTTGGCATTCCAATACCTACAAAAGCATAATTAACCCCTGGAAAACATGTATATATCCAAATCTAGGGTTGTTTGGTTAATGAGCATAAATATAGGCACTAGGACCATAAAAGTGCTAGAATGCATAAAGATGATGGGAGGAAATATGCAATATTTGATACGAATTAACTTGCTCGAGCAACAGTGACCAGTTCGTCGTTACAGGAGCCCAGCTCGAGGTGATAAGGATATATGAAATTTAGTCCGTAGAGAAATGGACCAGCACACAGCACATTGGGGTGCCAGATCGACCAGAGAGCTTGCTCGACGAGCTTTAAGGACCTAGATGAAATCCCCTTTCTCAAGGGAAATAGAAGAAGAAGAGGCCCCCAAGAAGTTCGCAATTCCGAGATTCAAGATATATGACGGAAATACTGACCCTATCGATCACGTTAGGCAGTACAGGAAGACCATGACTCTCTGGAACCACAGGGATGCACTAATATGCCGAATGTTTCCCTCGAGTCTGCATGATGTGGCCTATAAGTGGTTCGAGAGGCTCCTTCACAGGCCCATCAGGAGCTTTGAGTACCTGGCCGAGCTCTTCATGACTCGCTTTATTACCAGCAGCTCCCATCCAAAGAGGATAGATGCTTTGATAATAATGAAGAAGAGGCCTCAAGAGAGCCTCCAGGACTACGCAAATAAGTACTGGGAGTTATTCAACGAGGTCGAGGACTGCTTAAAATAGGTAGTAGTGGCCTCTTTTAAGATTGGCCTACCCAGCTCTTGCCTTCTGCACCAATCCCTGACAAAGAAGGAGGCCACAACCATCGATGACCTGATGGCTCACATCGAGAAGTACACCAAAGTTGAGGATGTGACCCGCCTCAGTGCAGGGGAGAATGGTCGAGCTAAGCTCGCTGCCAAGGGAAATGATAAGGCCGAAAACCAGAAGAAAGGAGGCAAGAATGGGGGCAAGGGTGGCTCTAAAAATGGAGGCAAGAATGATGATTCGAAAGCATTTTAGGCAGTAAACACTGTCTTCAAAGAACCAATATACCAGATCCTAGCAAAAATAAAAAATGAGCCATTTGTTAAGTGGCCCAGAAAGATGGGAGGAGATCCCTAAAAAAGAAATAACGTGCTGAGATGCGCTTTTCACAAGGAGGGAGAACATAAGACTCAGCATTACAAGGCTCTTAAGTCTCACCTTGAAGAGTTGGCCCAGACCGGGCACCTGAACGAGTTTATGGAGAAGAAGGCAGAGAAAGTTATTGCTAACGGAGATACAAGGCCTGATAACGTGCTCTAAGACGATGCTGGCCATGAATTTATAGTGATTCATGAGGCATCCGATCTAAAGCAGATTCAAGGGAATTCAACCCGGATGGAAGTAAAAAAGCTTACTACAGTAATGCAAGCTTTTTAGATCGATCCAGCGAAGACTCAGTCAGGAAAGCGTCGATGAACATATAACGTCGATTATAGCAAACACATCGTATTCACAGATAATGATCTGGTGGGGGTAAGAACCCCGCATCATGATGCCTTGATCATTACGCTCAGGATAGCCAACTATGACGTCGATAAGTTGCTCATCGACCAGGGAAGCTCATCCGAGGTAATGTATCTCGATCTATTTAGGAGATTGAAGTTAATCATTACCGACTTGAAGGAAGCCACTGTCCCTTTAGTTGGCTTCGCTAGAAAAGTAACTATTCCATTGGAAAAGATTATGCTACCAGTGAGGGCAGGAAGTGTCTCCAAGATGATCAAGTTTTTGGTAGTCGACATTAACTCGCCATACCAAGCTATCCTAGGCAGAGGGTGGCTACATGTAATGAAGGCAGTCCCCTCGACCTATCATCAGAAACTCAAGTACGTGACTGAGCGAGGAGTGATGGAGATCCATGAAGATCAAGCGATGGCAAGAAGGTGCTTCATAGTAGCCATCCGCCCAAAACCAGAGAACAAGGTCTAGAAGGCCGAAGATAAAGTCGAGGGGTAAGAAGGTTTGATACCTTCGAAATAACAACTAAAGTATGGAAGACCCGGAGTGGAGGAGATCAGGCTCCTCCCCTGTGAGCGGGTCGTTGAAAACCTGGAAGAAGTTGCAGCCGGTGGTAACAAAAAAGATAGGAGTTTCTTGATTGGGACATCTCTCACAGATCAAGAAAAGAAAGAATTGACGGTGCTATTAAGGTACAACCTAGATGTTTTCGCGTGGGAACCGTACTAACTACCTAGAATTAATCCTAGTGTGGTTTGTCATCCGTTGCACGTCGACCCCACTTTCAGGCCTATCGCTCAGAAGGCACGACAAACTGCACCCGAAAAGGCCATGGCTGTAGAAAACGAAGTAGAAAAGCTACTGGATGCAGGATCCATACGGGAAGTTCAATTCCCTAGATGGCTGTCCAACCCAGTAGTGGTTTCGAGGAATAATAGAAAATAGAGAGTTTGTATCGACTTCACTGACCTTAACAGGGCATGCCCTAAGGACAGTTTCCCCCTCTCAAAGATCGACCAATTGGTGGACGCTACAGTAACTCACGAGAGAATGAGTTTTCTAGACGCGCATTCGGGGTATCACCAAATTCCCCTATATGCACCAGACCAAGACAAGACCGCATTCATTACCACCGTCGGATTATACTGTTATAAAGTTATGCCCTTTGGGCTCAAGAATGTAGGAGTAACTTACCAATGGCTAGACACCAAGATGTTCAAAGACCAAATGAGAGATACCATGGAAGTCTACATTGATGATATGCTCGTCAAAAGCAAACACAAAGAGGACCATCTCTCAGACCTATCAAGGACCTTCGAAATCCCCAGGAAATATTGAATGAAACTCAACACGAGCAAGTGTTCTTTCGGTGTCCAGTCAGGAAAATTCCTTGGGTAATTGATTAGCGAGAGAGGCATTGAAGCCAACCCAGACCAGATCGATGCAATCAACGAGGTACAATCTCCCCGCACAATAAGAGATGTACAGAAGCTCACAGGCATGCTCGCCACCTTGAATAAGTTCATCTCGAAGTCCTCTGAAAAGTGCCAACCATTTTTCCAGCTATTGAAAAGAAGTAAAATGGTAGAGTGGAACCAAGATTGATCGAGAGCATTGGAAGCGCTCAAATCTTATCTCAGCACACCACCCTTGCTCGTAATACCTTAAGAGAATGATTTCCTGTACTTATACCTTACCGTCTCCAGCCACGCCTTCAGTTCTGTACTGGTGTGCGAAAAGATAGGAATCCAGCACCCAGTCTACTACGTGAGCAAGACCCTATTAGACGCCTAGTAGTGGTACCTACCACTGGATAAGCTCGCATTTGCACTAGTGGTAGCATCGAGGAAACTAAAGCACTACTTTGAAGCTCACACTATCATCGTCCTTACATCACACCCCCTTAAAACAATACTGCGGAAAGTGGATTTGTCTGGTAGACTATCGAAATGGTCTATCGAGCTTGGACGATTTGACATCCAATTCCAACTAAGGAATGCGATCAAGGGGCAGTTCCTCGCTGATTTTATCACAGAGTTCATAGGCAACCAGCCTTGCGACCAGCCTCAGTCCATAGATTAGAGGGAAGATCACTCAACAGGAGGTATCTAGCGATTGTTTATTGATGGAGCCTCCAACTTAAAGGGGGTAGGAGTAGGCATTGTGCTCGTTACCCCAGAAGATACAATTCTTGAGCAGGGGATCAAACTTGGATTTGAAGCCTCCAACAACGAGGCGAAATACGAGGTTTTGATAGCAGGCATGCAGAAGGCACAGACATTGGGTGAAAAATAGGTACAGGTATTTGGCGACTCACAATTAGTCTCTAATCAGATAAGTGGGAACTTCAACGCGAGGGATGAAAGAATGGCAGCCTACCTCGCCTTAGCAAAAAAGTTAATATCCAACTTTGAGGAAGTCAGTGTCCAATAGTTTCTCAGAGGACAAAATAGTTATGCCGACGTCCTAGCTGCCTTAAGTTTAGCAATCAATTCCGACATAAAGAGAACAATCCCTATAGACTTCCTCGCCTAGCCGAGCATCATTCAGAGCGAAGAGCTGCCAGACACGGGCCATATTCTCCAGATTGAATCAACACCCAGTTGGATGGACCCCCTGAGGGACTATTTAAAGGATGGTGAACTACCAAATGATAAGAAGGCCGCTCATCAGATAAGAGTCAAAGCTGCTCGCTTTCACTTATCTCCTGAGGGCAAGCTGTATAAGAGATCATTCACCGGCCCTTACCTCCAATGTGTTCACCCAAAGGATGTCGAGCAAGTACTGCGTGAGCTTCATAAAGGAATCTGCGGGAGCCATATTGGAGGGAGATCGCTAGCTTTTCGAGCTATGATGGAAGGCTACTGGTGGGCATATATGCAGAGAGATTCTGGAGTATATGCTCATAAGTGCAAAAAATGTTAGCTACATGCTCCTATGGTCCACCAACCAGCCAATGACCTAAGGTCACTTACCAGCCCTTGGCCTTTCGCCCAGTAGGGAATGGACATCGTGGGCCCTCTTCCTACTGCTGCCGATAATCGCAAGTATCTGTTGGTCGCCACAGACTACTTCACCAAATGGATTGAGGCAGAGCCGCTGACGAACATCAGAGATGTAGATATAATGAGATTCATATGGAAAAACATAATTACCCACTTTGGGATCCCCAGAACCATCATCACTGATAATGGAATGTAGTTCGAGAGCGCCCCCTTCTAGAGTTTTTGCAATGACTATGGGATCAGGCACCATTTTAGCTCGATTGCCTACCCCCAGAGCAACGACCAAGATGAAGCTTCTAATAAAATAGTGATCAATGAATTAAAGAAATGACTTGAGCGAGACAAAGGTGCATGGGTGAGCGAGCTGCCACATATTCTGTGGGCTTATCGCACTACCCCACGACGAGCAACTGGGGAAACCTCTTTCGCACTAATATATGGAATGGAAGCAATCATCCCTCTAGAAGCTGGCCTCCCAACCATGAGATCCACCTTGGTCGACCAGGGCCAGAATAATGCAGCATTACTCGCTGAACCACTTAGCTGATGAACGCAGAGAACTAGCCCTAGTAAGATTAGAGAGCTATTAGCAGCAGCTCGTAAAATACTATAACAAAAAGGTCAATCCAAGGACATTCCAGATTGGGGACTACGTCCTAAGGAAAGTTCTTGGCAGCACAGTAAAACCATCTGATGGCAAGCTGGGTCCAAACTGGGAGGGACCATTCAAGGTGATAAGGGACGACCTACAAGGAGCCTATCACTTAGAAACGCTGAAGGGCAGAGAGATACCCCGAGCGTGGAACGCAACCAACCTGAAAAAATTCTATTTCTAGTTTTTTCATTCATCTTTTATCGAATTTTTGGAATTGACAACTCATTTTTTATTGCTTGTGATTAATAAAAGATTGTTTGGCAGTGACATTCTATGAAGTGTTAATTTTGTATTATGAACTTTATAACTTGCACACCTTTTCCAAGCGACAAGCAAATTACTCAGTATGCAAAAGCAGGAAATCACCCTCCTCGGATTTTCGTTATGAAGCACGAATAACCTCTTAGCATTGCCCCTGGCAATATATGAAGCCCTACAGGGGACCCTTAGGCAGCTCGGCCAAATCGAATTGGTCATCAAATAATGTTTGGCTCAAAAAACCTGATCGGATAGAATATCCAACGCCATGTATGTCCTCGCTATTGCCATACTTAGGCCTAAGGGAGTGTGACGACACGACCTAAAAGGTAAAGTGGGGCAGAATGGTATCTCATAAGCATACTGGACTGGGAGGATACTCACACGACAAAACAACTCTACCCACATCAAATCTAGTCGGCTATGAAGAGCCCAAGATAATCAAATGAAAAATTAATGAAGTGAAAATACGCAACACATGTTTAGTCAGCAAAACGCCCAAAACATAAATATTTTATTACTTCGTTACATTTACAAAAAGTTACATTGAAGTAAGAAAATCTTAATGAGGATTAGGCCTCTGAGTAAGATAATCAGTCACTTACGATCTTCGACCGTCGTCCGGATGAGGGGCCAATTCTTCCTCAACTTCATTCGCATCTGGCTCTAATAGCTACCTGGGGATAACATCTATATGGACCCACTGGTCGTCCCTCTTGAAAGGATTAGGCCTCAGAGTTGAAGGATAGATCTCGTGACGATACCAGAGTACTGAGTTCCTGGGGACCTGTAGCTCCATGAGGGCGCTCAACCATCCCCTAATAAAGGATAGCTCTTCAAACTCTGTCAACCTCGTTGGAGTATCTGTCAAACCTTCGTCATAACCATCAGCCCACACTCACTGAGGTCTTTTCTTGAATAGATGCCTCAGCCGTGTGACAGCAGCAATCACGTATGCTCGATGAACATCTTCTCGAAGCTCTTCTATCTCCCTAGCTACACCCTCTCATCTGTACCAGCTCGGGGACCAACCGATGAGGTGGAACCTCGCAAAACTTGAGGGGCGACGCTCGGCCCTATGCCAGCTCGTGGAATAGCCGATAAAGAGGAACCTCATAAAACTCAAGGTGCGCTGCTCGGTGCATGCTCCCTGAGTCACGACACCTCCCTCCTCAGAGTCTCATTCTCCTGTTGAAGAACTTCTCCAACTTGATTGATTTCGGAGGCATCTAGAATATTAGCTCTCAAAGTGTTCGCTTCTTCTTGGACAGAGGCACCAACTTCTTCCATTTCTTGAAGTCTATCCTTCAATTTGGCGAAGAGCTCAAATTGGTCTTTAAATCTCTTATTCCTCGACTTGAGAGACTTGCAAATCCTAACGAAGGCTTGGCGAACTTGATTGCTCGCATTAGGACCGAGGATCCTTCCCAGTTGAGAGGTGGCAGGTATATACTCATCTACATCAATCAACTATAAGCCATACAAGCATTCAAGAGCAGAAGAATAAGTATGCATAAAGGAAAGTATTTTCATTTCATTTAAATAAAGAGATCCAAGTACATCAGTAATAAAAAAGAGCAGTATAAATAAAGCAAAAAATACAAAAAAAGTCATAAGAAAAGGCTAGCTATCAACCTCAGTTTGTTCAGAGGTCGCTGGTTGCTTTCCCTTGTCAACAGCAGCAGAAGAACCTCCCTCGAATGGAGCAACTTCTGTTCCCTGAATGGAGGGAGTATCAGCAGGAATGATAAGAGACGCATGAATACCACTATCAATGGTGGGGCAGGTGCATCGTCCACAACGGGCTTTGGACCTGGATCATGCTCGTCAAATAAGGGAGAATCGGTGTCCACTCCAGTAGCAAAAAAAGCCTTATTCTATCCCTTCTTAAAGTTAACTGGCTGATGTAGTCAATCTAAACATCGACATCTTCATACGCAACGACCCAACCGGCGTTATAAGAGCTCTCCTTGAGGGTGGCAGCCTCAGACTCCACCTTCACTGCTAGCACCTTATTTTCCTCCACCATAGAAAGCTTGCTCGTACAGACCAGGTCGTAGGACTGCCTCAAATCATTGAGCTCCTTAGTCACCGCCTCCTTCGCTTTGTTGGCTTTAGCGAGGGTGAGATCAAAGGACTTATGGGCCTCATTGGCAGCCTTCAAGCTAGACTCTAGCTCGACATTCTTCCCCTTCATCTCAATATTCTGCTTTTCCAGAGCAACCTTCCCCCTCACCAGCTCATCACAAGTACGATAGAGGACGACAAAATCAGTCACAAACTGCAAAGAAGAGAAGCATTAAACAAAATGTTACAAGCACGGAGAAGTACTAAACATAATATTATAAACACAAAGGAGAAAAAGCAGACTTACCAAGGCTAGCCTCTGACTCGCCTCCAGAGCTAACTGGTCAGTCCCCATCGCCTTCTGATGATCAGTAGGCAAAATTTCTCTTTCGAGCAATGCAGGGGCCAATTAAAGAGAGAGGGAAACAAAGGCCCCCTCAGGCAAAGCAGACACGAGCACCAGAGCTTTCCCTACCTTTATCCTTATCCCCTCTCTCCTTCTCTCCTCTTCCCTCTCCTTCTTCTCCCTCTCAGCTCTCCTCCTCTCCTCAACCCTCTTCCTCTCTTCCACCTTCTTCTTCTCCCCTTCTTTATTTCTCTCTCTCTCTCTCCCTCTCTCTCTCTCTCTCTCTCTCTCTCAACTGCTCTTCCTCCCTCCTCTTCTTTTCCTTCTCGTCGGCAGCAGGCTGAGAACCAGTGGAAACTTCCCCACTGCCAGACTTCTACTTCTTCAACCTCCTAAAAAAAGCACATCATCATCATCATCTTCCCGAATCAGATTCTTCCTGGGAGGAACCATATCTTCCTCACTGGAACTGCTCGGCTCACTGGAAGACTCTCGAGCTTCTGAAACCTCTTCCGAGCTAGAAGATCCTTCACCATTAGAGCTATCCTCACTGGAACCACCTTCAGCACCGTCCCCGTTATCACCTTCGCTATCCTCACCAGAGTTGCTCTCTTCCTCGTCCAATTGGATAGGATCTGCAGTCACTTCTTCAGTGATGTCTAGCTTAGGGATACTGTCTACAGGTCGCACAATAAAGCTAGACCCAGCGTTCTTATACTCCAAGAGAAAGCCACTGATTGAGGATGTTCACCGTCAGCCAAGAGATCCCTGATATTCCAGGCCTTGACCAACTCAGTAACTCAAAGCTCGCCGATAGCAGGTTCCAAGTTCTTTGTCCTCGCTGAAAAGAAAGAGAGAAGAATATAAGAGAAATCATATATTAACAAGAAGATCGAGGAGCAGAGCAAAAATTAAGCCTACCTATGAACTCCTCCCCATAAAACGGGACCATGAACCTGTCAGACCTCGACCCCTCAGTATGGGGAGGAAATTGCTAATTTCTAGTAAGAAAACCCTCTTGCCAGTAATCCTTGTGAGAATCAGGTAGATTTACTACCAATACCCTATCAGGACTCCTGGCCTTGATGTAAAGAAGACCAAAACTTATTCGCGAGAAAGAATAACAGAAGCATATCTCAATAAGCCCTAAATTGGTGCCATAGAGCTGGTTTATTCTATGGACACCATTAACTAATACTGTGCGAGGAAAATATTGAAATAACCAAAGAAATGTAAAAATAAATTGCTTGGAGGAAAAGTGAGATCCCCTTGGGACAGTAAAAGAACGTGAATCCAGTGAGCATCCTCTATTTCTCTAACATTTTTAGGGACAGGGGCACACTCAATGTCTACCCAATCTGGGATGTTATAATACTTCATAAATTCAGTTACCGACCTATTGCCTATTTTCGCCATTAACAAAACCTAACTACAAATGCGAAGAAATGTGAACAGAAAAAGCAAAGAGAAAAGCAAGAGGGACTTACGAAGTGAAAACTTAGCTTGGGACGATGCAAAGTCACAAGCAGAGATGATGAAGAACAGTGAAGTTGGAGACGAAGACTTGAAAAAGAGAAGCACAACAGTGGGAGCTTAGAGAGGGAGAGAAAATATGAGAAACCTTGAAACGACAACAGCAAAACACTGCCCCAAAGGACTTTAAATGTTTCCAATCATAGAGCACGGAGCACGAAGCGGGTTGCCGCCTAAATCAGTTTAGAAAAAGCGCTTTAATCTTGGGAAGAGTTGCACAATTTAAAAGATAGCCATTATGACAAATCATTTAAAATTATTGAGCCCAAATTATGGCTCAACAAATTTAGGGGCAATTATGGGTACCTCGATTTGTCACCACGGGCCCAGACGAGTAGCCCAGTAAAGGCCTAAAGTCTGGGAGCCTCGCATCCCTACCAATTCGGTCACGAATCAGTCAAGTCCCTAAAATATCGCATGTAGATATTCTAGGGGTTATGGACTGATGTGGGGGATTCCAACACCCCCAATCCCTGAGAAAAAAACATGTATATAACAAACCCTAAGCCTGGGGCAAAAGGCACGTATTGTATTTCCCGTAAAACACTCCCCGGAGCATAGAGAAATAATACTGAGAGCACCACCGTGGACGTAGGCATTCTTACTGAACCACGTAAATACTGTGTCGTGTGATTTGGCATTCTTTACATTCTTTATTTGCTTTGGTGATTGTCTTTTCTTGTTAATTTGTGTTGAACTTAATTCCCACCACATTGTCCATGGTAGATAGAAAAAGATTTTTTTTTTCAAGTTTTATAAATCAAAGATGAATTTTGATGATTTTGATTTAATCCTTGAAATAGAAACCATGTAGGCTTAATCCCTTGTTGATATTAGAATTAACATCACGAAACTTAGGTTTATTTGATGAAGAAATTTGGGGTTTATACGCGTTCTTGAGTAAGAATGATAAATTGCATATTTTCTGAATTAAAATGGGATTAGCATGATTAATCGAAATTCCATGATGATTTTGATATGATTTGAGTTATAAATCATATACATACTTGGGAATATCATTTGGGATGAATTATAAGGAGTTTGATATCATTTGGTAGAGGTTTTGAGGATGAATTATGTGACAACATGTAGGTAAAAATATGTAAAAAAAGGACGAACATTGTATGGTAATTTTAGGGCCATTTTAAGTAAAAATTGGTTGTGTGCTCGTGAGTTATTGTATAAAATCACGTTCTACACAACTTTGTAATTTTAAGTTTTCCCAAAATAGGAGCAGAAAAGCCTCAAATTGTACTTTTATATTTCTGGGCAAAATGTAACTTTATCGAGAAAAAGGATTATTGGGAATTAAAATATAATTCGGGCTTGTTATAATGAGTCTGGGTTTTGGATCAATAAGTATGGGTTGAAGGTAGCTACTGGAATAATTAATTAAACCCTTTCGGTTAACAAGAGGTGTTAGGAGTAATGGGAAATTTGAATAAAATGTGAATTATTAGTTTATGGGATAAACTTGAAATATACTACGTGTGGGATTTGTATATGGGATGAGAGTATACCCATTTGTTGATATATATACATAGGTGGAGCGAATACCCATAATATAATTGAGGTTTAAAATACCATGGTACGTAGGATATTCGAGATATAAGTATACTACGTATGCGACTTGTAATATGGGATGTGTGTATGCCCTATTGTTGATATATATATATATATATATAGGTTGAGTGTATACCTATATGATGATTTGTGTGTATGACATACCTAGCCTACTTGCTATCGACGGGAGGTTTGCGCGTTGAGGGCAGTCATATCCTGATGAGCCTTAGGGGAGATTTTTGACTTGTTCCTCAGAACATAGGACTTAGGTTAGATTACCATGTGTGAAAACATTGGTATTGAACGTTCATTTGGGTGTGTAGGTATCTGTGTAGCCAAAAGGCTTAGGACTATAATTGCCTCCAATATTTGTGTTTGTTATTTATAGTTCGAGGGATATACATTACCGATAGTCCTTTGTACAGTGACGAGATGCAACCGGACATGATAGCAGAGTATGCATGCACTGCAGCTGAGTCTCGGGGTGCAGTATTGTATATATATAATAGAATGAATGCATATATATATACTTGTGATATTATCTACTGTGTGAATTAAGTAGACATGAATGATAATGAAATCTGAAATATATTAAGTTGGTGAACACTTAATTATATTAAACTAAAAAAGTTTTTATCCATGCTAAAGAGAAATTGGATATATATGTATTACTTATACTGCGAGAGAAATACGTGGGAACGATATTGGGCTATGTTTAAATGTTAGACTGGAAATAAATAGTTAGCATAAGAATAGTAACTAGTATGGTTTGAAGGTACATTAGGCGTGCACACTAGATGAGAGGTGAGAATCTCAAGAAAGAGTTGCAAAATCTAACATGTACATAATAATTGCTTAATTGCACTTGTTAATCACTTGCTATTTTTAAAAATATTTTACCATCGGGCTCTAACCCGTTTTCTTGCATATTCTCGCCTCCCTTGTATCTTCTATATTAGGTGTCCAGTCACAGGAACGCCGGGCATAGAGGATTGGATACTTGACGTAATATGGATGCTATGGAGTTGCAGACTTTACTTAGACGTTTTCATTCTCTTGATTCATACATCCGTAGTAGTTAGTTCATGTAGGGCATGTCGCCTAAGGATTCTAGTTATTTCGATTCTATCTCAGATAATGGTATTACTTTTGTTAGTTTTGATACATTCAATTTATTTGGATTGTTGTATTGAGATATTTAACCTGGAGAGTTTATTCCAGTTACATTTAATTCAATTGTGATGTTACTTATCTATATGCATTGTTGTGGAATGGATTATATAAAATTGTTTGTAATGGTAAAATGAGATTGTATTAAATTAAAATTTGAAAGTTTTTAACACCAACTTAATTGAGTATTAGGTGATTAACAAAAGGAAAATGTTTTTCAACAGTGATGCTAAGAATGAACCAACTGTATACTCTGATTTAATTGGGTGTACGACTGATCACCTGGTATTTAATTGAGCGGAGTGTTACAGGTGGTATCAGAGCATCAGGTTCTAGAGTCCTTAGGATCTGTACGGCTATCTTCGTTTCAGTGTAGCGTCCTGGGATGTAGAGCCTTATGATTATGATTGTTGTATTCCTTCACGTACGAAGATTTATGTTCTCTTGCTATTAAACATAAGTGGTGAAATTCTTATACAAGTTCGATCGGGCTTCGTACGCCAAATAGAATTGGACGACCAACGAAGGCCATTGGACAAAATGTAAGAGGAAAGGCTCAACATGAGACTTAGTGTATTTTGGAAAATGTTGATCGAGGTAAAATACACCGTAGTTATTGTTCAAGTTGACGACAATAAAGAAATCACTTGGGAACTGTAGTTTCCTTAAACACCGTCGTCGGTGACGATGGTGCCATTCCAGACTCACCTAGCATTTATCGGTGAAGGGTGGCGGAGTTGGAAGGATTTTATCCTAAAATAAAGAACATTTATAAAATATGTGAAGGAAGAAGAGTGAGGGGCCAATGGAAGTAAAAATCCAAAGGCAACTGTATAGGGTGAAGTGTAGCAACACCCAGGATTTAAGAATTTTCGACAACATTTCGCTCATAAGAGAAATCTTAAGTGATGGAACTTAGACTTCGTATATAAAGAAGTTGGTATTGAGCTAAATGTGGAATTTGGGGTACGGTTTGATCGTGAAATCATCCATATGTTATTGTAACAAAGATGCGAATGAAATTGTGAAATTTTGGACCTTATCATAAATGGGATTTACTTGACTAAAATAGGTTACTTTTTGTTGAAGAATTCGTGATTTAAATACCCATATATAAATGAGAAAAAAAAACAGATTTAAATGACTAGTGACAATGTCGTCAAGGGTGTACATTTATGAATCAATATTAATGCTTCCATAAGAAGGGAGTCAAGGGTGTTGGAGAATTTAGTCGAAAAGTGAGACTAGGGTGAACGAGGATAGTAGAACACCACTTAGGGGCATACCCAGTAGGGGGGGGGGACCCATATATATGGTTTAATTGAATATCTACTAAGTGGAGGCAGATTTCAGATAAACTAGACTAGTATAGTCGATAACGAGTTCCATAGGGAAAGTGGAGCCAAAAAAATCAGTATAACAATAATTGATGCTAGTATTGTTAGGTTCAAAATGGTCGGTAGGACCAGGGACAGGGGAAATGACACGAAAAGTTGTTCCAGGTGTAGAAAAAATCTGGGACTATTAATGTTGAATGAGTCCATAGAAAGTGAGTATGACCCATGAGATTGGGAACAGTAGATGTGAATCCTAGGTATGCATATCATCGTATATGTTTATAGGGTAGCGAAACTCGCTATTGACACCCGTAGGGGGAAACGGGTAGGATCATTAAGAATTATGTTATTAAATACTACATTTGTGAGTGAGGAATGTAGGATTTATCTCAGTAATGTGTAGTAACTGATTTCTGAGTATTGAAACGATGGTAAATTGTGTAATAAGACTATCGTATTTGTTTTCTTTTCAGAGTGAACTATATTAGTTCTGTTAGGCGCCACCTGAAATAAGGCTGGGCCTAAGTGTATAAATTTGTAGATGACATTCTATACTTGGCATCTGTGAGTATGTCGTTTTACTATACTTGACCCCGATGCGTAGGGGCTTGCTGCTAATGTGATTCTAGATATATTGTGTTCTTAATTCGTGCAGAGAGAGATATTTCTCGTTATTTTGTATCACAAAGATCTTGTGTTAGTGAGAGCGCCATGCTTAATATTATCTTTGAGGGACATGAGAGTGGATGAGTAGACTTTTATATAAACAGGAAAAACCTGTTGGGAAGGTACATACTTTGGACTAAGGACCTTAAGGGTTTTGGATGACCGACTAGGTTAGGTAGTAGTGTATCGGGGGGTCCCTTATTTGGATTTCGCTCTGCGAGACACCCCACACATGAAACTAGCGAACGTTAGCAGTCGAAGTAAGCTGGGTCTTTAGGATATGGGTTTAAATCCATTGTTATAATATGTATCTGTTAAAACTGAGAGTTATGGGTTATAGTATGATTTAAGTCCAGTGGAGTCGCCAAATGTGAATGTGAAAACCAGTGTGATACATATTATATTATAAGTAGTAAGTTGGTAAAGTGCAACCTTACAGAGTAATCACGTCTAGTGTATGATATCTCATCCATTTAGATCTTATGCTGAAATGTACAAAACATAAGGTGTCTGGGAGCCCTAGATAATTGAATTGTGGCACAATAAATATTTTTTAGGTAAATAAATGTAAAAGTTGTGACTTCAGGACTTAGCTGTTTGATGGTTTAGGTCAGTTAGGATCGCAACTCCCCAAATTTGCCACGAGGATGGTATAGGAAGAATTCGATAAATTTTAACTTGGGAAAGTTGAAACTTACATGGTAAGGTATGTGGGGCCTATGTTTCATGAGAATCTAAAATTTGAAGAAAGGGGGAGAACTTGCGACACGTGGTGATGGCATCGTCGCACGAGTCATGGTTGTGAATGCATTTATGAGAAAGATAAAATGCATCATGATATAAAACTGTAGTAGTGATGGCATAAAACCAAGCAAGACTTTGTTGAGTTTTAATTGGAAGTGAACCATCAGAAATAAATAGGGTTCCTTCAGCCGTTGGGAATTTCTTGGTAGAAATAGGAGAGCGTACCCCTAAATTATCACATAGTTAATTACTCCGCAAAGGGATGAGGACCCCATATGGGTGATAATGGGTCGGGTAATTGAAGTAGCTCACGCTATGCCAGTTAAGACTAATCATAATATGTGACAGTATACCCCAATCATTATTTCTGAGATAGTAAGACTATATTTGGGGTACATTTCGACATTGTGGTTGATAAAGACAAGATATTTATGTCTCGATTATTGGGAAGAGTTTTCGGAAGGCCATGAGTATCGAGATTCGAATGTATACGGCCTAACACATCCATAGATGGAAGGGAGGACTGAGAATTCTAGTTACATATTGAGGGATATGTTGTATTTCCGATTATGGGAAGATTTAATGTCATATTTGGAGTTTGTGTACAATAAATCCTCTCAGATCATTTACGGTATGACTCTATTTGAGGCGTTATATAGAAGACCTTATCATCCTTTTGCTTATTGGCTAGAGGCGGAGGATAAGGAGCTACTCGGGCCAAAGGAATTTAGGGCCCGTAAGCCAGAATTGAAACGATTTGGTGTTACGTTATTGCATGTTGGAAAAAGAGAAATTGGCTCCGAGATACGTAGGACCATTTCCTATTATTGTAAAGATTGGACCGATAGCTTACAAGCTTGGGTTCCATAGTCCTTTGCTGAGGCACTATTGCGAAAATGTGTTGGCATTTATAGTATATATTATGTGTAAAACATATACTGTACAAACAAGAATAAATTACTGATGTGATATAGTAATAAGACGAGTTTGTATATATGTAAAGGTTGATTAATCTACTATAGTGCAAATAGTAGGAGGATAAATAGTGATTATCTAAAATTAAATTTTAAGTAGTGAAACTTAAATGTTAAGGCTTGGGGTATAACATCAGTGAGGTGTTCATTATTAGGGGTATTCGGTAATGTACTATATGGGCGATACGACGGAGGTTACATGAGATGTGAGATTAATGCCCGGAGTTGTCCTTACCAGATATGCCTTATTTTTTGAATTTCAGGACGAAATTTCGGTATAAGGGGGAAAGTATGTAATACCCCGTATTTTTAATGACTTTTAAAATGAGATAAATTAAAAGTAAATGGGTTGAATCAATGGGGATTAATTGGAATTATTTATGTGAAAATAATTGAAATTAATCCGAATTGAATATAACTAGAATAAATTAATATGTGATTGATATTAAATATTACTTAGTGATTAAAATTAATAAATGATTACGACTTTATAAAAAATTATCGGGATTTATAAATACGATAATTATGGTAATTAAGTCGGGACGCGCGTGTGAGTCGTGTCTGGACTATAATTGAACGGAAAGAAAAGTAAATTATTTTTATGTCATCCGAATAATCATTTCGAGTGCCCCAAAGTGTCCGGAGGGGTTTAAATAGTCAGAAAAACCTACTCGGTGATTTGATTTGGGTCTCGGGTCAATTTGGAACCGAATACACACCCTAAAGAGGTATTTTGGTCATTTTACTTGGGAGATGAATAGTACTTACGAAATCTGGGTATTTTTATATAATTTAAGAAATATGTTAGCCAAAGGTTTATTCACCAAAACTCTAAGAGACATTCATTAAGGAAAGGGAAAGATCTCTCTAGGAGAGGAAGGGTTGTTCTAGGAAAATCAAGGGACAAATGTACCTTTTACCACCACCGCCGCCACCGGAGAGTGACCAAAAAAGAGAAGAATACCATAGAATCATCTTACCCAAAGGTTCAGACCTACAAAATCAAAGGCAAGTGTTTTAACTCTTGCAATTTATATCATGTATGTTGTCCATGATAGATAGAAAAATATTTTTTTTAAAGTTTTATAAATCAAGGATGAATTTTGATGATTTTAATTTAATCCTTGAAATGGATACCATGTAGGATTAATCCCTTGTTGATATTAGAATTAACATCACGAAACTTGGGTTTATTTGATGAAGAAATTTGGGGTTTATACGTGTTATTGAGTAAGAATGACAAAATGCAGATTTTTTGAATTAAAATGGGATTAGCATGATTAATCGAAATTCCATGATGATTTTGATATGATTTAGATGTTATAAATCATGTACATACTTGGGTATATAAGGAATTTGGGATCATCTGGTAGAGGTTTTGAGGATGAATTATGTTACAACCCGTAGGTAGAAATATGTAGAAAAATGACAAACATTGTATGATAATTTTAAGACTGTTTTAAGTGGAAATTGGTAGTGTGCTCGCGAGTTATTATTTAAAATCACGTTCTGCACAACTTTGTAGTTTTAAGTTGTTACAAAAATGGAGCATAAAGGCCTCAAATTGTAATTTTATGTTTCTGGGCAGAATGTAACTTTATCGAGAAAAAAGATTATTGGGAATTAACATATAATCCGGGCTTGTTATAATGAGTCTGGGTTTTGAACCAATAAGTATGGGTTGAAGGTAGCTACTGGAATAATTAATTAAATCCTTTCGGTTAACAAGAGGTGTTAGGAGTAATGGGAAATGTGAATAAAATGTAAATTATTAGTTTATGGGATAAACTTGAAATATACTATGTGTGGGATTTGTATATGGGATGAGAGTATACCCATTTATTGACATACATACATAGGTGGAACGAATACCTATAATATAATTGAGGTTTAAAATACCATGATACGTAGGATACTCGAGATATAAGTATACTACATATGAGACTTGTAATATGGGATGTGCGTATGCCCTATTGTTGATATATATATATATATATATATATATATAGGTTGAGTGTATACCTGTATGATGATTTGTGTGTATGACATACCTAACCTACTTACTATCGACGAGAGGTTTGCGCGTTGAGGGCAGTCGTATCCTGATATGCCTTAGGGGGATTTTTGACTTGTTCCTCAGAACATAGGACTTAGGTTAGATTGCCATGTGTGCAAACAATGGTATTGAATGGTAATTTGGGTGCGTAGGTATGTGCGTAGCCCAAAGGCTTAGGACTATGGTCGCCTCCAATATTTGTGTTTGTAATATATGGTTGGAGGGATATACCGAACCGACAGTCCTTTGTACAGTGACGAGATGTACCCGGACATGATAGTAGAGTATGCATGCACTGCCGCTGAGTCTCGGGGTACAGTATTGTATACATATAATAGAGTGAATGTATATATACACTTGTGATATTATCTACTCTGTGAATCAAGTAGACATGAATGATAATGAAATCTGAAATGAATTAAGTTGGCGAACACTTAATTATATTTAATTGAAAAACTGCTTATCCATGGTAAAGAAAAATTGGATATATATGCATACTTATATTACGAGAGAAATACGTGGGAACGATATTGAGCTATGTTTAGATGTTAGACTGGAAAGAACTAGTTAGCATGGGAATATTAACTAGTATGGTTTGAAGGTACGTTAGGCCTACACACTAGAAGAGAGGTGACAATCTCAAGGGAGAATTCGAGAATCTAACATGTACATAATAATTACTTAATTGCACTTGTTAATCACTTGCTATTTTTAAAAATATTTTACCATCGGGCTTTGACCAATTTTCTTGCATATTCTCGCCTCCCTTGTATCTTCTATATTAGGTGTCCAGTCACAAGAACACTAAGCATAGAGGATTGGATACTTGATGTACTATGGATGCTATGGAGTTGCAGACTTTGCGTAGACGCTTTCATTATCTTGATTCATACATCCGTAGTAGTCTCAAGGATTCTAGTTATTTCGATTCCATCTCAAAAAGTGGTATTACTTATGTCAGTTTTGATACATTCAGTTTATTTAGATTGTTGTATTGAGATATTTAACCTGGAGAGTTTATTCCAGTTACATTTTATTCAGTTGTGATGTTACTTATCTATTATGCATTATTATGGAATGGATTACATGAAATTGTTTGTAATGGTAAAAGGAGATTGTATTAAATGAAAATTTGAAAGTTTTTACCACCAGCTTAATTGAGTATTAGGTGATTGATAAAAAGAAAATATTTTTCGACAGTGATGCTAAGAATGAACCAACTGTATACTCTTATTTAGTTGGGTATAGGACTGATCACCTGATATTTAATTGAGCGGGGTGTTATATAGATAAGAGCGGAATATATCTAGGGAGAAAACTACGGCTAGAAATTCTTTTTTAGTAGTGGAGTAATTGAGTTGTGGTCCGATTAACGTCCGGTTAGCATAGTAGATGACATGATCCTTTTTATCTTTTCTTTAGCCCACAATAGCCCCTATAGCATAATCACTCACATCACACATGATCTCGAATGGAAGAAACCAATCCGAAGCTTTCATAATGGGAGTGGACATGGACATGCTTTTCAATTTTTCAAAAGCACTTTGGCATGCTTCATTCCACTCAAAGGGGGCATCTTTCACAAGTAGGTCACTCAAGGGCCTAGCGATGTCAGTAAAGTCCTTAATAAACCTCCGATAGTAATCCGCGTGGCCCAAGAAAGAGCGCACATCCTTTAGTGACTTAAGAGGGGGAAGTTTGTCTGTGACATCTACTTTTGCCCTATCTACCTCAATACCTTTGGACGACACTATGTGGCCAAGAACTATTCCTTCGGTAACCATAAAATGGCAGTTCTCTCAATTTAGTACCAAATTCTTTTCCACACAACGGGCTAGCACATTTTTAAGCCAAGGTTAAAATATGGGACGAAGACACTAAAGTCATTAATGAAAACCTCAAGGGCCCTTTCGACCATATCGCTAAAGAGACTAAGCATGCACCTTTGAAAGGTTGTGGGTGCATTACATAATCCAAAGGGCATACGTATGTAGGAAAATGTGCCAAAAGGACACGTGAACGCCATCTTCTCTTGATCTAGCACATCTACCTCCATTTGGTTATATCTGAAATAACCGTCAAGAAAGTAATAGAATGGGTGTCCCGCTGCTCGATCTAGAATTTGGTCGATAAACGGTAAGGGGAAATAGTATTATCTAGTGCTGGCATTGAGCTTTCGGTAGTCAATGCAAATGCGCCACCCGGTGGTGGTGGTGTGTTAGCGAATTGGCTCACCCTTGGCGTTTTCGACCACAGTCATTCTCGATTTTTTCGGGACGACTTGGATAGGACTCACCCACTTTCTATCCTTAATGGGGTAGATGATGTCCGTATCCAATAACTTAATAATATCCTCTCTCACGACATCTTTCATCGCGGGGTTCAATCTCCTTTTTATCTCCCTCGAAGGCTTCACGTCCCCCTCGAGGTGGATTTTATGTGTACAAATTAGGGGACTTATACCTTTTAAATCTGTGATGCTCCAATAAAAAGCACTCCAGTGCTTCCTCAAAATCTCTAGTAATTTACCATCTTGCTCTTTATTTAGGCTCAAGGAGACAATAACGGTAAATGTCTCATCCTCTCCCATATAAGCATATTTTACATTTGAGGGTAGTTTCTTTAATTCGAGGGTGGGAAATTTCTCATCGGAGGGAATCGTGCGTGACTCCCTCGATGGTAATTCCTGGAATCTAGAAACCCAATTAATATCTCTCACGTCCTCATCCGACGCTCTCTCATCAAGGATCTCTCTCAACTCTCCCACCTCCGTCTCGAAATCGGTGTACATCCGATCACTTTCACTACCCGAAATAAGACACGCTCCTAACGCATCCCCGCCAATATGTCCCTCTATGTGCTCATCTACTACCTCCTCGATAAGATCCACTGCAATAAAGTTGTCATCATCACCCACTTGCTTGGGGATGTTGAAGATATTTGTCCCAAGAGTCATATTCCCGAATGTGAGTTGCATTTGGCCATTTTGAATATTGATCAATGCATTAGTCTTAGCTAATAATGGGCGGCCAAAGACGACGGGAACATGATCACTTGAGGGGATGGAAGGCTATGTGTCCCAAATGACAAAATCTACTAGGAAGTAAAAAGTGTCCACTTGGACTATCACGTCCTTAACAATCCCTCGAGGTATCTTTACGGTACGATCCGCTAGTTGGAGAGTGATCTTAGTGGGCTTGAGGTCCCCCAAATCTAATTGCCTCCATACGGAGTAAGGGAGAATGTTAATAATCATCCCTAAATATAGTAAGGCTCTCTCGATGCGATTTTCTCCAGTGATGCACAAAATGGTCGATGCACCCGAATCTTTAAACTTTGGTGGGAGGTCATTTAGTAGAGTAAAGGTTCTACTAAATGACGGTGAAACTTTGGTGGGAGGTCATTTAGTAGAAACTTTGTGCTAGGAAAATGTTCTTTTTAACCTTTACTCTACGTTTCATCGCCAATAAGTCCTTAAGGAACTAACATATGTGGTAATTTGATTTATTGCCTCGAGAAAAGGTAAATTTAGCTTGACTTGCTTAAGTACATCTAGCACATCCTCACGGGAAGCCCCTTTAGGAGGAGGAACCAACCGTTGAGGTAAAAGCGCATTAGTGGGCGGTTTCACTACAACCTCGGGCCTACTAGTGTTATCGTTATCACTTTTATTCAAGGGGGCATCTCCGACCTCTTTTGTGTCGGGTGAAACTTCCTTATCTTTAGGTTCATCGTGTGGGGGAGGTGATAAATCAACAAATTTCCCACTACGTAGTGTGGTAGCGGCTTGACATTGCTCTTTATGATCGTCGGACGTAGAGATAACACTAGGTTGACCTTGGGGAGGTCTTTGGCCTTGGGATAAAAACTTGCCCTTCTCTTGGACACTTAAGGAATATTGTAATTTAAAGATATTCGCATTTATTTCGACAAACATTCGGGGATTTTTAGCCTTGGTTGTCGATTGAGCTTGCTTAAATTGGTTTAAAGTATCCTCGAGATTTCTCCATTGTGGGGTGATATAAGGCGCATGAGGTGGTGCTTGCATGTGTGTAGCTTATTGGGAATGCGACAGCGGTGGTGGAGTAGGGCCAATGTGTGAATAGGATTCAACGCAGCATGTTATTGCCTATAACTAAAATCGAGATGGTTCCTCTATGAATGGTTGTAAGAATTCCCGTGAGGGGCATTAAAATTACCCTTAGACACTCCTACCGCTTCCACCTGCTCTTGAAGCATGGATTTATAGGCGGGTATCATTGGGCGTTCCTTTGTTGAATGTCCCGCCTCATAAATCGCACACACCTTCTCTCTCAATGTTTGAAAGGAGCCGGATGTTTCTCTTCCTCGTGATTCGACAACGTCTTCCATTATTTTATCAAGTTGGTTGATTTGAAGTTTTAACTCGGCTTCTTTATCCAATTAATATAGTCTGGACGCAGAAGGAGTTGTGGATATTTATCGAGCTTGAGTTTGGGCATTTGGATCGAATGTGTCCCACGCTTGAGTAGTCTCGGCGACATACTTAAGGTGAGCCTCGGCATTATCCACATCTAACGCTAGAAATTGCCCTTGGCTCATAGTTTCCACGAGTTGTTTGGAACTTAAGTTTAGCCCTTGATGAATGAAGGAGATGAGTCTCCACTTCTCAAATTCGTGGTGTAGTCACATATTAAGAAACTTGTTAAACCGCTCCCAACATTTATTGAAAGGCTCATTGTCGTGTTGTTTAAACATTTGAATTTGAGCTTTTATGGAATTGGTTCGATGTTGGGGAAATAATTTTAGGAGAAATTTAGCTTGCATATCTCTGCATGTTCCAATCGAATTCGGTGCTAAAGACCATAGCCAAGTCTTGGCCTTATCCTTCAGGAAGAAGGGGAAAAGTTTGAAGCGAATGATATCTTGGGTGCACGCTTGATCGCTAAAAGTTTCACATGCCTCTTTGAACTCGCGGATGTGGAGGTATGGTTTTTTTTACTCCAAGCCATGGAGTGTGGTAAGAATATAAATCATCCCATTGTAAAAGTGGAATTGCCCCGCATTATATGGGAATATAATGCATCCCCTAGTGACGGTTAGCTCGGGATATAAGAGGTCTCTTATGGGGCGATACGGTATCTCACCCTCATTCGTACCATAACTAGCATCTTCTGACATCGCTCTCTCTCCAAACCCTCACTCGATCCCCTAGAAGTGTGACTCAAAGTGTGACTTGTCATGGAGTTGGGCGATGTAAGAGGTGGAACCCAAAATTATGGAATGCGAGGAGTGTGTGGGCTATCGGGATTGTACTCTACTATAAGATTTTCGTGAATTCTGGTTGGAGTAAACTGAGGAGTTGATTGGGGATTTTGCATGTAAGGATTTAAAAGATTATATTAATTTATTTATTTTGATTTTTTTTGGATTTTGAATTTTATGATTTTTTTTGGCTTTTTAGAAATTAGAGTCAAATTTTGGATTAACTCGACCTAACCTAAATGTCTACCTAGTCCCTGAAAACGGCGCCAAAAACTTGACGCGACTTAAAAAGTTTGTCTCTAACGCGTGTGTTTATGACTCAAGTGTAAGTCGATCGCTCAAGTAATGATCCAGTAAACCGAGTGTCGAACTCAGGGAATAGGATTCAAAACGTAATGACAAATAGGTAGAACGATTAACGCTACGGTTGACTCAGAGAAAGAAGGAAAATATGATGATTTGCGACTTACCTATCAACTAATGCTATTTAATTAAATTAATAAATAAACTACGTAAGCAAGAATAACTAAACGAGTTTTAAATTAATATGGGAAGATGAAGTTAGGGTACACTCCCCTGAACCATCGGTGATTACGTAGAACAAAAAAACGTAAAAAAACTAATTCTTAATTCAAATAAACATCAAATACTTTCTAAGCATTCGACATATGCGAATTTTACTCCTCAAAAAATTAAATCAAAATTTGTATTTGACGAGGATGATGAATTATCAAAATGCCAATTTAACCCTTACACATTCTTGTTACCTAGGGCAAACATAATTAAAAGACTTACAATCGTCATTTTGATAAAAACCAAACCCTTGAATTGTTAATTACATTTTGTTAGCTTTTAAATTATTTCGTAGCACCTAGGTCGGGTTCATGTACTCCAACCCGCTAAAAACTTAGCCGGACATAACTACGTTGGAAATAACCAAAATTTTAACGTTGCATGCATTGGAAATCATGATGAAATTATTGCTAAACATGCATGGAAGTCGTAGAATCCTAGAAAAAATAAATAAGGCATGCAAAGATGGAGAATATGCAAGAACAAGATAGAGAAGACAAACTTGATATTAAAATCATGAAAATTAATCCACAATAATATATCTTTAGTGCATGAATGAAAACTAGGGTTCTTGCCTTCTCCTCTCTCTAATTTTAAAGTAAAAACTAGCTAAAAGATATCTAGAACACTAAATGAATAATAATACCACATTTTTCTAAGAGTTTTAATCTTGTACAACTCTAATTTTTAAGTGGGAGAAAAAATATTTCGCTCTGATGTCGACAAACTGGTTCGGTATGACCCATTTAAATGGGTGAACCGATTCAAAATTCCAGTAGCGAGGCCAAATTTTCAGACAAGAGGAAATTGGTTGGCTTAAGAACCAAACTGGTTCGGACCTTGAAAATTCTATCTTTTCTTCCTTGAATTCTTCTCATTTTCATATCATCATATCTTCTCAACCAAGGTTCAAATTTGGATGTTGTTTATTCCTATGTGCTAGTGAGATTGAGGTCTTCGACTTCTCTTTAGGTTATACATTTGAATTCCAGTTGTATAATTGCATTACTACCCTTGACTTTTCTTTATTGCTTTTCGATCTTTATTTCAATTTCTCTCTTCTCTTCACGTACATGAAATACCTGTAAAATATAAGAGAAATACATGAAAGTCGATGTACTTGTTATAAGATATCAATAGCAATGATATAAGATAAATCCACTTGAATTGCACCGCATGGGGTGATAAAAGCCTCTAAATTATGGGGAATTGATACACAGAATTTATGCCTAATCAACCAGCAGACCCAAAGTGTTTAATGCTGGTAGTTCTCATCGTTTGAATTCCCACACCATTTCAAGTTTCCTAAGATCTTTTAAAAGAGAGAGAGAGACTCACTGGATTACTTGCACTTCATTTTCTCCCGTGTGGTTCCTTAATTTCTGGTGAACTTTTGGTTTCTCTTTATTTGTCTTCAACTCTCCGTAGGTCTTTAAGGTATGTATCGCTTGAATTCTTGCAAACTTTTAGGAATTTTCTCTTTATCTCATGTAAGTTCTTCTTAGCTGCCTCGTATCTCATGTTGTTTAGTGTTTGATATGTATAAGATTAATAATTTAGGTGGCCATCAAGTTGGTTGGCCGAGGGTTTAGCTATTTTAGGTTTTCTTGGTTTTGTTGGTCCAAAATTTTAAAATCTTAGATTTTGCCTTGTCAGCAACCCCTATTTCATGTAATATCTTATCCTTGATGAGTTACGAACCTCACGCGCATAGATGGTTAGAGTATTTATCTAAATTGGATGTTAATTGTCCTGGTATCTTGGCAAGGAGGTTTCCTAAATTCTTACAGGTTATTTGCCCTAAAGACGAGCCTGGACATCCCAAATACACGCATAAAGCCACTTATTCTAGTGGTTCTGCCCCATATCCAGCTAAGGAAGGGTCTAAAGGTCTTGATTTTGAAGGTTTTAATGTGGTTAATTTTGAAGAACAATCGAAGGATATTGATCATTTAGTAAATATCGTGTCCATGTCTACCATAGACTTAGATTCCTCACCTAATATAGTAATGTCTGATAGAGTTATGTTAGTTGGACTGGTTCCTCCCCCTCCCCTTGTAGAAGAATCAGTGGGTGAAGAATTGGTTGATGAGGGGAGTGATCAGGGAGACTCTTCATCTTCTTATTACCGTTCAACTATTGATGCCTTGTGTTATGCTTCTGATATTTCTGAGGGAGAATTAGATGTCCTAAGGGAAAAATATAGTATCCACATTAGTATTTCCATTAAGCTACCCACTAATGAAGAGAGGGTTTATGACGTCTTGAGTTCGGATGAGATTTGCCTTCCTCTGTGGGCCTAACAAGTTAGACTTCTCTTACCCCTTCACCCAGTCATTAGGTTTATTCTCAGTGGGTATGGAGTCACCCTTACTCTGCTTCCCCTAATGCTTATAGGACTATCCTGGGGGAACTGATGTTCTGGGAGGCCCAGATTGGGTTTGACCTTACTAGGGACATATTCAGATATGTCCATGGCATGAAAGATAATGCTAGAGTCCTTGGGTATTATTACTTCTCTCCCAGGTAGTCACATCTGGGGATGATTAAGGTAATCCAAACTAGTAATCATAGATGGAAGGGTTAGTATATGTTGGCGAAAGGTGATTGGGAGTTCAGGAGCCACAAGGAGGATAAGTCTTGTAAGATCCCACATGAATGGAATGATCCGAATTGAATAGGTACATTATTATTTTACATATTGCTTCTCTTTAAAATGCATTATTTTGATTTTTCTATGCTCTGTTTCAGTAAAGAAGGATCTAAAACTTCCAGCTGAGGTGCAGGAGTTGGTGGAGGCTTACTACGTGACCCAGCCTCCTAAGTTTAAAGATTTATTTTTTGTGTCGAAATTTATAAGTGTTGGATATCATACCCCTCTGAGTGGGGTTCCTCCAGTTAAAGTAACCATCCTTGGGTAGGACATAATGCTTTTTGAGACCAATCCAAAGGGAGACGCCGATCAAGGGCCTGAGTCCAAAGCTGAGATATGTGTTTCTTTTTCTGCTCATCCTTATTTTTTATTAAAAATCTTTTCTGCTCGTTAGTATTTTCTTACGCACTCATTTGTGCTGTCCCTTCTCCCGTATCTTCATATCGTCCCTCCGAGTTCACATTCAGAATGGTCCCTAAACATCTTTATCGGACTCAAATGGATCTGGCTTGTTGCAAGAAGATAAAAATCGAGCATAAAAGGAAAGCCAATGCTGAGGTCAGCGCTAAATAGAAGGCAAATGCTCACAAAAGGGCTGACTCTGAGGAGAGGAAGTAAGCAGAGGTCGCTTCAAGGAGGGAAGTTGAGACTGAAGTTGTTGCCAGGGCTAAAGCAAAAGAAAAATTCCCCATGTCCTCTGTTCATGTTACGGTGGGGGATAAGAGGCCAATGTCAGAGCCCAATGTTCCCAGAGTCAGAGTTATCGCTCAATGGGTGCAGATAGAGGGCAGGCTTACTCTTCACTTATTTCGAGCACAGGGATCGACCTCCCATTATGGGGAGGTGAAAAACTTTAAGTTTAATCCTGCCCATTTAGTCACCATAGAGGATCTCATTGGGACCTCGATTCTATCTTTAACATATAAATAACGCGACTGATCTTTATGGCTATCATGATCATAGTAAAGATTTTGAGTATCTAAGGGCCTACGATCCAACTACCCTGTGAAGGCTAGCCCAATATCGCCTTGTAGTGGTAATTTCATCAGACTTGCATTCATCCTGTATTTTTGTTCATTTTACTGCTTTCCCTAACTATTTGTATTATGGATAAAGCTTTATGACCACGATATTTCTAAGGAAGAAGGTTATTACCAATTATATGGCATATGAAGAATAAATAAGCTCTATAGAGTCACTGATAAAAGAGAACATTGAGTTGAAGGATAGCCAATAGGAGACTGCAGATAATTTGAAGAATACATGCATGGAGTTAGCGCAAAAGGACGAGGAGGTCATTGCTAAGACTGTTTCCCTCAGTCAGGTCGATGAGTAGGTCAACAAACTGAAAGATCAGGCCAGTATGATGTTGCTAAGGTGAAAAGCCTGTAGGAGGCTTTAAAGAGGGTGAATGATAATTTGGCGACGTCTAAACATGCATTGGATATGGCTAACCAAAAACTTACGCAAGCTGAAGAAACTTTGGCTAAGGGTGAAGAGGCACTATAGAGAAGTATAAATCATCTACTGATTATAATGTTGATAACTTGGCATTATTTCTTAACAACTATGAAGAACTTAGGAAGAGGGTTATGAGGCATTACCCTGATATAGCTGTTGAGGTTAAAAGATGGGAGGGAGATGATGCAGAGGCTACAACACTCGCTACAGAATAGATGGAGCAGGAGTCCGCTTCTGAGAATGAATAAACTGTTGATACTGACCAAGTCCCTACCAATGAGGCTGTTCTGCTCATTGCTGAGGATACTATCATCATTAATGCCCCTAATCCTGTGATTAGAGATGATATTTCTTTACCCCGATCTTGAAGTGTTGTGTCATTGATTATTTTTTTTATTATGGTTGTAATGAATATGTAAACGCTTCTTTTTGTAATGATTAATCTTTCGTATGCTATGACCTATTCTTATTTTCATTGATCGTGCTATTTTTTGTAGATATTTATATGCATTTGATTATACTCAGTACATTTCGCACAAGTAAATGTGGTCATATGTCTTCAATCAAGTTAGTTATAGTCTGATGGACTTGTTCATGTTCTTGGCTTATTGACCATGTCAACTTACTAACTGTTTTAGAACTTGAGATAAGTCTGCTAATAGTTTAGTCTTATGATCGTGTGGTTGACTTTTCACCAACTTGATCTGCCTTACTAGCTACTGGTGACTTAGGTTTTACCAATGCTGGTGACATCTTATAGGTCGTATGGATGGATTTCATCATCCTAACCAAGTGTCAGCATTGGTCTCCCTAATTGCCCAAATATATCAGGATTTATCCTTGTGTTAGTCAGTTATGGTCGAATCTCGTCGTCCACAAGACTGTACTGGCTTTTTCCTACCTGGTAAGACTTCTTGTTCACGATCTGGCCTAAGACGAGATCATACATGAACTTGTTCGTGACCTACCTATAGAAAAGGTCATACATGAAGTATTTGGTAATTTGTGATATGTACATATCCCATACCCGAAAAATAAAATAAAAAACTAAGGTGACAACATCCTTGAAGCAAAATGGAATTTTTATTTATAGTTGACAAAAAATACAAACTGTGGAAAAAATTCTTATTACAAAACTGATAATACTTCCTCAGGTTCCATGGATTCTTGAATTTTTCCCCTTCTAAGGTCTCAATCTTATATGTCCCCAGCCTGACGATGACTGATATTCGATATGGGTCGTCGCAATTGGGTTCCATATTATTTCCCTTTTTAATGACCTTCTTTAGGACATAATCACCCTCTTCTAAAATTCTTGGCTTCACTTTCTACTATAGAATCGAGTGGTTCTTTATTGGTAAGCTTTTACTATAAGCACCGTATTCTCTCTTACTTTCTCTACCAAGCCAAGGTCCAACCTTCTCATCAGATCACTTCGTGGTGAATTGAAGTTAATGAAGTGGTGACTAGACATACCGATTTCAGTTGGTACTACTGCCTCTATTCCAAATGTTAGCATATATGGGGTTTGACATATTGCTGTGCACGGTGTTATTTTATAAGCCCATTAGACACTTTGTAACTCATTAATCCAGGTCCCCTTCACATCATCAAGTCTTAAGTAAAGTTTTATTTATCACTTTTATCTGTCTATTATGTTGCGAATGGCCTGGTTCAGAGTGAAACCTCTATATCTTAGAGCGTATGGAATAATCTTTAAACCCGCGGTTATCGAATTGAGTGTCGGGATCAGTGATGAAAGCATATGACATTCCATATCGAGAGATAATGTTCTTCCAGATGAATTGGAAGACTATTTCATATGGCATCTCGACTAGGGGCTCTGTCTCTACCCATTTAATGAAATAATCCACTACGACCACTAAGTATCTGAACCTTCCCCTAGTCTTCGGTAAGGGGCTGACCAGATCTTTCCCCCATATTATAAATGACCAAGGTGAGGTAATCAGCGTAAGCGATGCTCCTGGAGTTCGATGGATGGATATTTCTGGCACTTGTCACACTTTCTGGCATAATCAGCGTAGTCCACTTTCATTATGGGCCAGTAATAGCCCTGCGTAGCCACCCGCTTTACCAACGATCTCCCTGTTAAATGTGATCCGCAATAACCTTCATGTACTTCTTTAATTAAATTATTTACTTTGGCCGGATGGACACATTGCAGTATTGATACAATATATCCCCTTCTTAATAAAATTCCACCTTCTATGACATAGCTCTTTACTTTGTAATGGAGTTTTCTTACCTATTTGGGGTCTATTTACGGTGCATGTTTTCATGTAAGCTCATATTGAATCCATCCAAGACGGTTTAAGGTCTAAATTCATGACGTTGATTGTCTCTTCGTCAGTGCTGCGATGTGTGAAAATCTCTACTGGGACAGTTCTTCATAGTTATATTCTTGTGGTTGAAGCTAATCAGGAAATTGCATATGTTCGGGCATTTTTTTCTCTTGGGATTCTGATCATCTTTACTCCTGGGAATTTTTGCTAACCACCACTTCGTCTTGGCTAAATATTTAGTCATAGATTCCTCTCCGGCCTCATAAATTCTTAACACTTAATTGACTACTAGTTGTGAATCGTTGTGTGTCGATATTTGCTCGTCTCTTAGTGATGAGGCTAACCCAAATCCAGAATGAGTGCTTCGTATTCTGCTTCATTATTGGAGGCCTCAAATTGGAACTCGATGGCATATTCCATATTGATATTATTCGATATTGTGATTATTAGACATGCTCTACTTCCAGTGGTGTAGGACGAACCATCTACGGACAAGTTCCATACAGGAAGTTCTTGATCGAACTCCCTATCGACCAAATTTCCATATTTGAATAATTTCTTCTATTTCTCTAATTCACGAGCGAGTTCTTGTTGTCGAGTTGACGATTCTGGGACATCAGTATTCTGGTGCGTAATACAGTATTCAGGCT
Organism: Sambucus nigra; assembly: GCA_949130495.1. Taxonomy (NCBI): domain Eukaryota; kingdom Viridiplantae; phylum Streptophyta; class Magnoliopsida; order Dipsacales; family Adoxaceae; genus Sambucus; species Sambucus nigra. Next base: position 238,784,420 of record OX422221.1, on the reverse strand, counting down.
ATCTCTTAAAGGAGTCTGCTTGTCTAGTTGAACTTGTCAGCTCTCTTTCGAAGAAGTCTTCTTAGTCTATTTTAGGGCCGATCTCTCTTTCGTAGAAGTCTTCTTTGCCATGATTGATATGTTCTCTTTCGAAGAAATATGCTCAGTTTTTTTTCCTCATAAGTGAATTTGGCAATGAAATTTGCCACATCTTAGCATTTGATCGCTGTCCTTGATTCATACTGGCTATTGTATTCTCCTAGCTCCATGGCCCAAGCCATCAATTTACCTAATTTCTCAGGCTTATAAAGGACTTATCGTAAGGGAAGGTCTGTGTAGACGACGATAAAGTGGGCTTAAAAATACGACTTCATTCTCATGGACGCTTCGATCGGGGTAAGAGCCAATTTCTCCAACCTCGGATACCAAATTTTTACCTCATGGTATACCTTGCTGGTGTAGTATACAGGACTTTGCACTCCTTCCTCTTATTATACCAGAGCCAAACTAATTGCAGATTTAGATACGGCTAAGTAGAGGTAGAGTTTCTCTCCCAAAATTGGCCTCGACAGTAGTGGTATAGGTCCTAAGTACCGTTTTAACTTTGGGAATTCAGTTTCAAACTCGTCGTTCCACTCAAAGATTTTTCTTAACACCTTAAAACATAGAAGACATTTATTAGTAGCCCTAAAAACAAACCTGATAAGTGTCGCCATACGTCCCGTTAGTTTCTGAACTTATTTCTTGGTTGTCGAAGACTGCTTGTTTATTAACGCGTAGATCTTATCGGGGTTGGCCTAAATCCCTATTTGGTTGACTATGAATCCTAAGAACATCCCTTGTTTTACTCCGAAGACATATTTTATCGAGTTGAGCTTCATCTGGTGTTTCTCTAACTGATCAAAAGTCTGCTGCAAGTCTTTGATGTGGTCGGCGGCCCTTTTGCCTTTTGTGAGCATGCCGTCCGCATACACTTCCATGTTCTTTCCGATATGCTCTTCTAACACCTTGTTTACCAATCTCTGATATGTTGCTCCCGCATTCTTGAGCCTAAAAGGCATGACATTGTAGTAGTAAGTGCCTCTACCGATGATGAACAACGTTTATTCTCGATACTCCAGTTTTATTTTGATTTAATTGTACCTTGAGTAAGCATCCATAAAACTGAGTAGCTCATTCCCCTTGGCGGCATCGACCAACTAGTCAATCATTGGTTATGGGTAGTGATCTTTCGAGCATGCTTTGTTTGGGTCGATGAAATCAACACACATACGCCACTTGTTATTTTTCTTTCGGACCATCACCACGTTGGAAAGTTATTTTGGATACTTGACGTCTTTTATGAAGTTTTCCTTCTGTAATTTTTGTACTTCTTCCTATACTGCCATGTTCTTCTCCTGATAAAAGTTCCATCATTTTCGTTTGACTGGTTTAACACCTTTGACTATGCTCAACTCGTGATAGATAAAATTTAGATTAATTCCCGACATGTCTTCATGGTTCCAGACAAACATATTTTTCTCTATCTGAGAAAGTTGATCAGATATTTCCCGAGTTCAGATTCTAATGACGAGATGACCTAAACGGTCTTCTTCGAGTGCTTATCATTAAGGACAATAGACTCAATTTCTTCAATAACTTGCCATTTGATCAGTTTTTCCTCATCTTATGGATCTATTATTTCAATTTGGTAAGACATCATCAGTTTTTTCTGTTTCTCCTAATCGGTTGAGGTGTAATAACATTCTCTGGCCTCTACTTGGTTCCCTTTGACCACACTAACCAATAATGAGTGGGGAATTTAAAATTGTAGTGCACTGTGGAAGGGATGGCTTCGAACTTATTTAGAACTACTGAATATGATGTTGTATGTCGAATGAACATTCTTATCTAGGATGAAGAAAAGTATCTTTTCTATTCGACATATCGCCCAGATGCCGACCGCGACTTTCAATTCGACAGTGCCTAGAGGGTATACCTTTTTCTCGGAGAAACCAATTACTGGTCTATGATAGGGATCCAGCTTGCTGTTCCTAAGCCTCATACCTCTAAAATAGTTATAAAACATGACGTCTGCTAAGCTTCCATTAACGACAATGATCCTCACTACCTTGCTCCCGTGCACCACTATAGTGACAATCAGAGAGTCATCAAGCGGGTATAAGATGCTATACAAATCATTCTTATAAAATTCAATAATAAGGAAATTTTTATTCACCTCATTCGTACAGGTTTCCACATTTCTTTTTAGATTAATCTACCTGATATGAGTGCAAGCCTTTGCTTCATTGAGGTAGGACTTTCTTTCGACGAGTTTGTCTCCCCCTTCAGCATCTCCACTTACTATATAATGGCATCCAAAAGAGATCATTTTGACTTCGTGTATATGTTCTTTAGGTCTCTTAGATAGATCTGGGTTATCTTTTGAATCGTCGTCCCTTCCCTTTTTCTTTTCATTTGCCTTTTAGTAGAGGGATTTCGATTGTCTTCGGATTTTCTACTCATCATTATGATTAGTTCGGCCACCTTTTTTGACGTACCTCGACATTTTTCCTCTCTTAATCAAGCTCTCAATTTCATTATTTAGAGCTATGTAGTTATCCGTGTTATGGTCGCGGTGCTTATGGAACTCGCATTACTTGTTTTTGTCTCGATGATTAGTCGAGGCTTGTATCTTCCCAAGCCACCTCAGGTATTTATTTCCTCAGATCTACTCAAGTATGTGATGAACCCATATAGTCAAAGTGCTATACCCGTCGTACTTTTTTGGCTTCTCAATTTTTTATCCTTTTGTTCCTTCTTTTCAGTGTTCTTACTAGTGCTAGCCTTTCTGTGAACCGACTCCTTGGCCGTTATGGCCTCCTCGACATTCATGATTTTGCTTACCTTAGCTAGGAGTTTCGTCATTATTTTCAGCAATTCTTTATCCAATGCTCAAAATATTTTTCCAGGTTGTAATCCACTCATGAACGCGGTTATGGAAGTCCATTTATCATAATCCACCACCTCGAGCTTCTCACTGTTGAAGCACGTAATAAAATCACGCACAGTCTCATCGGTGTTCTACCAAACGTTGAGCAAAGTGGGACACTCTCTTATCGAGCTCTGTTCTAAAATAGAATTTACTGATAAACAGATCGATCAACCATTGGAAATTAGAAATCTGTCTGCGCGACAGGATATTATACCAAATTTTTGTTGATCGTGTGATCATATTGGAAAATTCTTGATAATGCGTTTCATCTGTAATTAAATAGATGTCAACAATAACTTAATACTGTTATATGTGCAATATTGGATAAGTTTTATTATCGTATTTTGGCGTAATGATCACTGGTTTGAATTTTGCAGGTGTCGAATAACTCACAATCGATGGAGTGAAAGGGGATCCCTTCACGAAATCTCTGTGCAAAGGGATTTTGGATCTAGAAATTTCTCCCAAATGATCCTCCAACCATTGTATAGATCCCTTCTAGGGTTGGTCTTGTTGCTCGGTTTTAACCGCAACTATCTTGCCAAATCGACCTTTGCTTTTAGATGAGCTCTCTTCCTCAGAAGTCTGCTCGGTTCAGGTCGATCCCCTCATGTGCATTCTGGACTTGATCGAGCATTGTGTTCTCCTAGTGACAGATCGAGCTGGTTCTTCTCGACGTTCGTTGTGCTCTTTTGGACCTCCGTGTTCTTGGCCCCTTGATTTACGTGCTCCCAGATGATCAAATGCTGATCTTCTACTCAGCCTTTTTAGTACATTGGGTCTCTCATTGGATAAATATTGTTCATCATCACACCTAGTTGTTATGAGGGAGGAGGTGGTCCCGGGGTAGTAGGACTGTCTTTTTGCTATCCGGAGTGTCTAGATATACTCTTATCATATCGTGATCCTAGGTTCAATATTCTTGGGGTTTTCAGGGCATAAGCTCTGTAAGCATGCCTCCTGTTTCTATAAGGGAGGGAAGTAGCATTTCACCTCTCCTGTCTGAGGTCCCTCTTTTGACCGGGGTGAGAGGATCCTCCCCGAATCCACTCTATCCAGCTTGGAGCAACTGCGTTAGTTACTTCATACTCTCCTGCATTGCCTCCTGACCTTTTTCCAAGCTTATTAAAATTCCTTGTATATCACCTATCCCTACAGGTGTGGAGGGTGTATGTGCTTCTGCTGTGTGGTTACTCTTTGGGTTTTCTGCCATTTTCCAGAATTTACAAGTGAATATTAAAAATTGGAAAATAGTATTTGAGGATTAGAAAATGATATGAAACAATAAATGACTTATCATTTCCACATACGACATTAATCTATTATCGACTAAAATTGGTATATGGGATTATAAATCTTAGCTATGAAATCCTAATAATAAACAATAACAAATAAGAAAATTATAAATATAAACTTTCTAATTTGGGAGGATTAGAGAGGGATGAGACAAAGAAAGAAACCAAGGGTTTACGTGGTTCGACCCAATGCGGTGCCTACGTCCATGGGTGTAGCGTCGATTTTTTTATTTTCCAGGGAAATATCCATGCAAGTTGTGTATACAAGCTTTGTAAGTTCTCTTTCTATGGTTTGTTTATGGTCGTCAGGTAAAATAATTATGAATCCCTTATTATATGGGATTGAGTGCTATTTCTAGGCAGTTATTAGAGAGAAAATCTAACGGGATAGGTGGAGTGCCTTTATAGGTTAGGCAGTTACACCTCTTACATTTCAAGGAACAAATGATGAGTTTGTTTTAGCACGATAAAAGTCACTACACCAAAAAGGTCAAATTGTCACCTTTCATTCAGCCACCCTTATCACGGTCAATGACCGTGATAAAAAAATACACGTTTTTTATCACGGCCATTGCCCATGACATGCCCGTGACAAAGTCTTGTCACAGTGAAAGACCGTGACAGGTCCGTGACAACTTAGTCAGTAAAAAAACCCTTCCCTCTTATTTTTTCCCACCATTTTCACTTCCCTTTTTTTTTCTCTCTCTAAGCGACTGCTATCTCTCTCTCTCTCTAAGCGATTTTCAGGTTTTTTCCTCTCTTTCTCTTTCCTTTGTATATATGTGTGTGTGTATATGTATATGTGTGTGTGTGTATATGGGTGGTGTGTGCGCGTGTGTATGTGTGTGTGTGTGCACGTGGGTGAGTGTGTGTGTGGGGGAGGTGATGGGGCGGGGGGTGGGGCAGGGGGTGGTGTGTGTGTGTGTGTTTGCAAGTGTGTGTGTGCGCATGTGTGTGTGGTGGGGGAAAGGAGGGAGTGGGGGGTGGAGGAGGGGTTGGGTGGGGGAGGGGTCTGTGTGTGTGCGTTGAAATTAATTGTTAGGACCCATTTGGCAACCCAATACAGAAATATATGTCGTAACCTTAAGTATAAATACCCAAATATTATTGGCTAATACATAATAATTCTCCCCATGTATAAGATGCTTAAAGTTCAATTTGAGATATTTCTCACGGAATAGTCATAATAGGAATTGGAATTAGGACTTATAATTATTCTTGTTAATTTAATTATGACTTTAGTTGGATATAAATGAGTTCGGAGCCTTTAGATTCCCCTTATTAATTGTTGGTTTTGAATTAGGTAGTTAGTTTGAATTGATGTTTAGGATTTTTAGTAATTGTACATATTAGATGTTGTTGTTTTGGAATTCAGAATTAAGTTGTTAAACATTAATATTACACCGTGACAATTGAAACGGACAAATTGATTAATAAAATATAGCTTTAATTGTAACTTTAATTATATAACTTTAATTGTATAGCTTTAATGATGATATATTTATAAGACGTGATGAAATGGATTAATTGAGTAGATGAATTAGAAGGAGTACTGGATACACATTTGTTGGTTTGTTGGTACTATTGTTGTTGGATTATAGTGACCTATGTTGGGTTGGTTAATTTTGTAAGTGGCATGACCACTGGATTACTATCCAAATGGGGGGGGGGGGGGGGGGGGGGGGGGGGGAGTTTTCAAGTTTTTTCTAAAATTAATTTGGGTCACGAACAATATATTATTAATTCATATATATGATAATTAAATGAAACACACTTGAAATTACATATAGTGTACATAGATACTAGCCTTCTAGTTCTTATGCGTACGCATTCAATATCCCTTAGACCCGTTCGAGAGTCCTTACCCCTGTAATGAGATCTCTCGAATTGTCCCGTTTGGACAGTTTGGGACTGTATAATTTCTGTATAATAATATTCTTAGTGGCTTAAACTTGTTACTTTTGGAGGAAGTTCTCCAGTCATATCCTAATGTTCTCTGGGTACATACTAGATTGGCAAGTGTGAATGTTATTTCAATTGATAAATTGAAATAACACTCACAATTGCCAATTTACGTCGTGTACGTGGAGAACTATGGGGATATACTGTCGAATTTTTCTCAATCATTTTCTCTCTTTCCTTTGCATGTGTGTGTGTGGGGGGTGGGGTGGGGGTGTGGGGAGTTTTCAACTATTTTCTAAAATAGTTTAATGTTTGTATGTCTTCTTCAGGTGTGTGTGTGTATGCAGGTGTGTTTGTATTCTTTCCTTTGTATATGCGTGTGTGAAGGTGTTTTTGTATTCTTCTAATTCATTTGGATTTGTACTAATAATAACAATTTTTTACAGAAAATGTCTCCTTCAGGGATTAAGGCAAGGATGATGATGATGATGATAATGATGACATCTTCTTCAGGGCTTGGCGGTAGCAGAGGCGACGAGGGCTCCTCGGCCCCTAGGCTCCCCAAATGGAGTAAGTTGGGAATGGCCGTTGAGAACAAGACGTGCTTATTGACTAGATCCCTCGAGCTGGTGAAGACGATTATCGGCCCGAGGTACACCAATTGGAGGGAGGTGCCAAATGAGCTCAAGCTAGCTATTTGGGCGGTATTACAGGTCATGTATTTCAATTTCAATTTCAATTTCAATTTCAATTTCAATTTCAATTTCAATTTCAATTTATTCGCAACTAACACTTACATTGTTTTTGTTTTATATTTGTTTGATTGGAACAATTCAGCCTGTCCCCAGAACTTCGCAATCCTGTGTTGGAGCAGTTGAGGGAGCAATACAAGACATGGAAGAAGAATTTGTAGGCCTGGTACTTTGGGACGACCCGGGACTCCATTATCAGAATGATTGAGTCCGTCCTGCCGAAGGAGCTGATTGCATTGGCACAATGGTAAAAGTTCATTGACAATGAGTTCGAGGAGCGACAATTGGCATCTCGCCAATCGGGGTGGGAAAACTGGGCAAAAAAGACAGATGTGCACTACTCCGGCCGTACGTCTTACACCGAGGTGGAGCACAGGATGGTAAGTTTTTATTTTTCTAACATTATAGAAATGTGTTATTCTGCATTATTTTACGTTGCGTTACTTACTAATTTTACATTATTTTTATTTCAGGAGATGGGGAGTGACCATGGGGGTAGGCCACATAGGCTCGATGCCTATGTTACAATTCGAAAAAAGAAGGACAAGGATAAAAGGGTGTTCCCGAGCATCACGACCACGATTGTAAGTAATCCGAATGTTTAATTTTTGTGAATTACGTTATAATTTTTTTATTTACTTATTTAACTAATCGTGTGCTTTTTGTCGTTTCAGGCAAAGCTTAAGGAAGTGCATGAGTCGCAGTCTGTTACCGATAAGGCATCTTTATCCACGGACGCACTCAGCCAAGTGTCTGGCGCTAATCGCAAGGGGAAGACAAGGGGAGTGAGCTCACGGGTGGGGAAATCTAGGATCAACGGAATGGAGACAGGCAACACCGTGTTGGCTCGTCAGGTGGACACGCCTGACGCGAAGCTATCAAGGTTGGAGGCGACGGTCCTAGATATGTACGCATTCATGAAGAATAAATTAGGCGAAAAGGGCAAGGGGAAGGGGAATGAGAAGGTGGTGGAGGAGGACGAGGACGTGGACATCGCTTCTTCATTGCCGATACGTGCGGACTCACCGCTTGATGATCAACTCCCCTACTTGGCTTTCGTCCAACGGCCTATGTCAACAATCGGTTGGCCGAGCGTGTTTTTACGTAACATATATGATGGCCAACAGATAGCGAGGGGGTTGAGGGACCCGAATACCGTCGAGGGTATGCCGATTTATGGACGTAACCTTCAAAACATAAAGGCCAAGGTTCTCGTCACGCATGTGATACCAGAAAAGGATAACTCCACATTGTGGTTGCGCAAACAATGCGGCATAACACATATTGAGGGGTGTCTCAATACCTATATCGTGTGGCCTTCCTTCCTCCTCGAACATACCTCAGATACTATGTTGTGACATTATTTGTATCTATTTTTATTTGGACACTTGGATTATAATTGAATTGTCTTGATTTGTTACATTTTGGTTTGGACATGGATTATATTTTTATTTTATTTGGATATGGAAATATATATGCAATGAATTGGTGCATTCTTTCTATTTTATTTGGATATATGCTATTTGAACAGGAAAAATTTTGCTATAACATATACAAATATACTACTGGGCAGTGGCAGGGGCCAAACTGCCCAGTAGATTTTTTTTAAATTCTTCCCAGATTTGTCACGGTCATTGACCGTGATAATTTTTTAAAGGTTGTCACGGGTTTGTCATGGTTAAAGACCGTGACAAACCTTATCAAGTTTAAAGACCGTGACAGGACCGTAACAAGTCAAATGAACTTATCATGGTCAATGACCGTGACAACAAAAGTTGTCACCCCCAGAATTATCACGGTCCTTGACCTTGACAAGTCCAACTTGTCAGGGTCAATGACCGTGATAATCCGACAGATTTGGTGTAGTGAGTGGGATATCATGTAACTTCACTACGTGCACCAATGAGAATGGGACGACTGTTGATATTCCATCACGTGAAGTAACTGGATCAAGGTTGGCATTGGTGGTGTTAATCAGCATTGTTTACTAACATTGGTTAATAAGGAGATAGTCTGTTATACTGTTGGGCCGAACATATGTACATCTGAGCCGACCTTATTGCTCCTGGCCAATCATGTTTTTCTATCAAACCTATCTTTATCTTTATCTTTAATGAGGAAACATGTCACCTTCTAAAAGGTCCACAAGGTGTCCAATATTTATAGTATAACACACATCTTAAAGCTGAAAGTAAAATCGAGAGGAGTATAGTAAAATAGAGTCGCAGTATGATGAATAAAATTTTTAAATTCTTCAAAATAAAAACCATTGGGAGTCATGTTAAAAACCTTTGAATCCAAAACCCTTTGAGTATTGTTACAGACCGTCCATTTCTCATATTATATTAAGGGCATGCTGAAGCCACTTTCATCCCATCTATGTAAGTGATTTCTCTCTTCCTTATTTGTTTCCTTGTGATCTTGTTTCCTTTTATTTTCTAAAAATGGTGTATATTCAAAAGGAGGTATATACCTGATTGGGTGAAGGTTTAGTTGTCGTCAGTGCGCATCGACTATTATCTTCCTTATGAGCATCATTGGTTATTTTCATCCATGGTTGCTGAGGTTGGGATCACCTTTCCTCCTGACCCATTGTTCTTCAAGTTTTGTGAGTACTTCAGGGTGATTCCAACCCAACGCATCCCTAAAATGTGGAGGATAGTAAATGAGGTTCATCGCCTCAATGATTTGTGTATCATAACTTATCAATGGGTGCTGATGTTTGATGTTGTTTACTACCTGAAGACATAAAAGGCAGAGCGTGCTTTGGTTCTAAACGTCCCTTATATCAATAAAGACTATTAGGATCACAAATTATTGGTGAAGAGTTAGGAGGATTTATCTATTCTATAGGGTCAAGCTCCTTGTGATGGTCCTAAGTGCTCTGAGAAAGGGAGAATGATAGGTCTGATGCACCTTTTGGGATAATTTTCTCCTTTTGTGCACATGTTTTGTACTATATTTGAGTAAGTTTCTGATTGTTGGTTTATGTTTTTTTTGGCAAATGAACGCAAGAGGAAAGAACCCCAACTTGACAAAGTTAATTTTATTGGTTTAAAGAATCTTTAGTCGATCAAGCAAGTGATAGGACAAACTAACCATCCTCGAGTTGTTGTTATGTTGCTCATATATAGATCCACCACATCCACATTCATCACTACACCAGTTGATAAGGAGCACGAGGTTCCCGTCCCCATCGACATTCCTCTTTAAATAAATGTTGTTGCTAGGATACTATTGTTATTTTATACCAGACTTCCACCTCTTTTGAGTCTATATAAATCTACCAAATTTCTTTTGCCTATAACCCTTCACTTGACAATATGTCACTCCAATGACAAACCCCCAACTTGAAGGGGAAATATTTGACTAAGTCTCACTTTACTCGAGTGCAAAAAATGAAAGAGGTTGAGTTATCATCCACACCCATCAATGTTGATGACTCTCTAAGAACGAAATTAGGGTCTTATTCCCCCCAAAAGAGTAAAGCGGATGAGGGTGTAAACGATCTTTCATAGTTTCGTAAGTCGATTTAATCATGGACCCGCCTGGCCACGTCATTCTTTCGTGTGATCGGGTCGACTGGAGAAGAATGAAATCTTCCTCCACACCGCTCAAACTTTCTCCCTATTAAGTGGCATCTAATATTATTTTATTTTATTTGAATCCTGACATCTTTTCATATTTTTAACACCTGTCTTATGTTTGAATTTCATTGTGAATTTTCCATCCGTGGTGGAAGGGGATACCAAACAGAATAAACTAGCCTCTAAGTTCGAGCAGGCCACAAGGTCCCGAAAAGATATCAATTCAGTTCAACTTTAGTTAGTGGAGAAGGAAAAGTAGCGCGAGAAGTCTCTGACCAAGGCTGCCGAGGAGGCGAAAGTAGTGGCCTGAGAGAATGGGAAGTTGAGGTACAATCTTACTACCTTAGTTGAAAACTTGAAGGCTATCTTAAAGGCTATTGAGGCCACTAGGACAAAGGGTTTGGAGGACACTTTAAGAACGTTGAATATTAAGTGGAATATGTTTGTAAGTTGTACTTTAAGCATGGGTGGGACATTACTCTTGCAAAGACTTAAGTCCTTTCCTCCCCCGATACAGTTGGCTAATGAGGGGAAGAAGATGTGGTTGAAATTAATGCCACCAATAATTAGATAATTCTAATTAAATCTTAAGACATCTTTTCTTCTTGTTCTTTTTTTAATTTCTTCTTTAATGGAACTATTGTAGGACTAAAAGCCCATGTTGGTAGAAAATAATTAGTTAAAAATGGTCTTTAGTGCAATTCTAACAAGCTAGTATGCTTCACCCCCTTAATGAAGTTAATTCCTCAGCATTTACCCTGGTCACGTCGGTTGATAATGACATTAACTTCATATGGGGAAAGGGGGAGAATAAGTGTGGAAGGTCATTGTACTTGACTGTTCGTCGGCCATGTGAAGGGCTATGTCTGGTCAATTCTGAATAATTTAAAAAGCTTTAGGATTATAAGTTTGAGGTGGAGAATAATTGCGGGGTAGTGTCCCTCTTAAAGACTAAATGTGTTGACATCCAGGTAAGGTAGAGAAGTTACGCACCAATCTGGTAAATTGTTAGCACATTAGTCTCAGGGGATAAATAAGAAAAATCACAAATTGCATTGAAAAATCTACAAGGTCCCTCGCGAGATCTGGCAGGATAAGTGTAATAAAGGACTTTTTAATGTACCATATCATATTGAGGATAACATATCACATGCCTAAAAACACGAGTAATCAAATGAACTGTGTATCTTGAAGATTACCAAATAGTTTTAGTTGTGGTAGTGCTAAGCCATTAATAGCCCTTTCATCATCTATCACCCTTTGGTCATAGAGAATTTTGGGGTCTGGTAGATGCAGTTTATATACAATTGATTGATGAAAAATATGACAATAGGGATGATGGCAATCCTAACCTCTCCCCTCGCCAAGAAAGTTATGGGCAAAGCCAAAAAGATCCTAGTCCTTAATAGAGTCAGCCAGAGCCTGAATCTCCACCTCGGCCAGGTCCCTCTTAGCGAGGGTTTTATTTATTTTGGTTTCCTCTTTTTTGTTGCATTGTAAATAAATCTTTGTAAATTATCTAAACATTTAATGAAATGTTATCATTTTCATTTACCCAAGTCGTATTAATTCAAACATCTCACTATCGTGGTGTTAGTTAAGTTGTATGCTTACCTTTTAGGTGGTGTCGTCACATGAAATTTTAGGCCTAACATCATTTTTTAAGGATGCACCTATTTCTGGAGCTTCGTCCATCTATTCTTTTTGTCGACCAACCTAATCAGTTTCATTTTTGCGTATGGATCCCACATAGGCTTTTCTTGTTGTCTGGGCAAATCTATCGCTTTGTGTTACGCCAACAAAACTTGTATTATCCTTCTTAAAGTCAGTTTGTGCCTAGGTATTCCCCCTTAAGTCTATTCTTTTGATTATGGTAGTTTAATTGTTAAATGTTAGTGATACAAGGCAAATTAATTTAGGCGAAATAAAACTTGTATTGAAATAACGATGCCCTCAACGAGTAACTATTTATGGAATAATGTCAAAGCTAAAAATAATGAAATTATAACATTAATGGAATAAGATAAACAAATGATAAATACATTGAATAAATATCTAGACAAGAAATAAAACTTCTTTAAATTTCAACATTCCACGCTTAGGGGATCTTATTGCCCTTTATTATTTCCAAGTGGTGGGATCCGTTGAGGTTCACCCTTGTGATTTTGAATGGAACCTCCCATTTTGGTCCTAACTTCCCATAAAAGGGGTTTCTTGCGCATCAAACAATTTTCCTTATAATGTATTACCCCACTTGGAACTCCATTGGCTTCATATGGAGATTGTATTGCTTAGCAGGTTATTATTGGTATGATGCCAGTTTGAAGGGGGTTTGATCTCTTCTTTCTTTTATAAGATCCAAAATTTTCCTAATCCTTGAATCATTTATGCCTAGTTCTACCAACATAGTGTTAATGGTAGGTAAGTTGTCTTCCAAAGGGATCACTACTTCCATTCCATAGGCTAAGGCGAAGGGTGTTTCACTGGTCGTCGTTATAAGGGTCATTCGATATGCCCAAAGAACCTACGGGAGCTCATCCACCCAAGTTCCCTTAGTGTTTTTGAACCTCTTTCGAATATCATCCAAAACTATCTTGTTGGATGCCATTCTTTGCCCACTCCAGGGATAAGCCACTGATTTTTTAATATCCTTTATTGCATAATTGACATAAAACCCTTAAAATGGTTCATTCTCTAACAAAATTCCATTGTCTATTATAATGGTCCTTGGAGTCCCAAACCTAGTTATTATGTTCCTTTAGGTGAACATAATCATGATCGCATCCTTGTTGTTTGCTAGTGTCTCAACCTCAATTCACTTCATGAAATATTTTTCGTTGACCAACAAATACTTTTGATTAGCAAGCATTCTTAGTAATGGTCCAATGATATCCAACCCTCACTAAACGAATGACCAGGAACAAGTTATTAGGTTCGATCGTCGGTTGATTGAAATAGCAATTAGGAGAATTTGGAGCACTTCTCGCATTTATGAACATACTTAATGGAGACATGTTGCATGTATGGCCATCAATACCCCTACCTGATTGCTTTAAAGGCCAATAACTTGCCCTAGCTTAACTTCCATAGATTTTATCATGAAGTTTGTATAATACCTCATCCACTTTGTTAAGGTGCACATATTGTAGAATAGAACCCATTAAAGTTCATCGATACATCTTTTTTAGGGGATAAGCATAATCTATTTGCCATGATCCTAAGATAGTGCTCTTGATTTCCATCATTCAGGTGCAAATCTTCCCTTAGATATCTAATGATCCAACTGGGATTTCGGCTATTAACATTACCCGTTTGGTTTCCTTTTCCTTTGATGTGATCAGTCGATCTCGGTATTCAACTCAAATGGTTCACCTAAGGTCGGAGTTGAATGTTGAGGTAAGGGTTTCCAAGGCATCCACATGGTTGTTATTTCCCTAGGGGAACTATTATATATGTATGTTTTTAATTTACACGAACAAATCCTTAGCTTTTTACAATTAGGCTAATATGCATTTGTATATTTCATTATACAATATCTTATTAGAGACATGCTTTGATCACAAAATGCTTCCAAGTGGGTGTCGCCCAATAATAAGGATTTCCTTAGCCCGCCGATCGGTGTCTCATACTCAATTTAACTATTGGATACTTCAAAGTCGAGTCAAATGGATTGTTCAATGATCGTTATGTTACGAGTAATCAAAACCATCCTTACTCCCGATCCTTTATAATTTATGCTTCATCCATGAACAATGTATACTTATTAACTCATTATATTTACCTCCCGATATTTGTATCGTCACAAGATTTATCATTGGTGGCGATGGTCGGACTGGGTTGAAGGTTGTAGGGTGCAAATTCTAGTACAAAATAAGTTGGGACTTATCCTTAATCAATTTTCTAGTGGTTATCAAACCTGCCCAATTCCACCGACCACTTGGACACACATTTAAATAGGTCTGCTTTTTAGTTTTTCTTTTATCGAAAAGGAAGTAAGCACTACGATATAATGGACTTCTAAGTAGTGCTTTAGTTTTCGCAACATAATTACCGATGAGTACGCCAGTTTCTCGAGAGGGTGGTTGTGACACCCCATCAAATTTAAACTGGGTTGATCTGGTCTAAAGTAAATAAAATACGAGTCAACTAATTAAGAATAATTCTAAACATAAATGAAAATAACGCGAGTTCATAATATAAGTAATTGAACATAAATTAGGTGAACCACATCATCTATAATACCAGCCAATTATAGTAATATAACCATCAAGTGCTACAACTGTCTCAATAAACAACCCATAAAATGTCATAAAAATACCATCTCAATCTAGCTTAACATAATAAGACTCAATAATATAAATAAAGATGGGAGGATGAGAACGCAGGCTCGAGACCTACATAATAGCTGAACAACAACTGGAAGTTGAAAAGGACTGGATCAGGGGTGAGGTTAAAAATGTGGTCTATGTCTTGAAAAATGGTAATTCAATAACGTTCACAGCAAACTTACTTGGTATAAGAATATAACTGAGTTTGGGGTACAAAATAATTACGCATTTTCCTCTCATCTTTGAGTATCTTTTAAGTTATCCTAAACACAACAGTCATATATATCACAAGCATTTAATTCCAGACCCAAGTGAACCCCGTGATTACATATTATTCATCTCAATTGAATATCATTCTATACATCTCAAGTATACACATTTAATCAGGAAATATAATATATACCCGCATAAGTACAGTTCCTACCAAAAACTGTATAATTAGTCACCGTGGTACCGAAGATGGTTTATCATCTCATAGTCCAAGGTAAATCCCAACTCTATCTATTGGGATACTGAAGATGGATTCTCTTTGCACGATCGAGGGTACAATTCATCTTTAGCTACCACATTACTGAAATAATTGTCATTGTATGGTTTAGGGTAAACGCGTCTCTTTCTACATGGATACTGAAGATGGATTCTCGTCGCACGGTCCATAAGAATGTCAGTCATCGTCGTACAATCCAATTTAAAACCCTCTCAATCTACCGGGATACCAAAGATGGATTTCCATCTCACAGTTCATAAGTAATCATACCCGCTATGTTGTGCATAATGCAAAAGATATGTAAACTTACTCATAAAGATTACAAGCCTTAACTAAATGTATTAACTTAATTAACCTTTATTAATTAATACTGGTCTTCACACTAACCGAGTCCAAACACTCATTAGACTAAGTTAAACAACCAAAATAATGACCCATCCTAAGTTAGGTTCAATTACCTAACCAAAATCAGCAACCTAGAATTTCATCATTGCACACTCTTGGTAAAATATTAATAATAATTTAAAAATAATATAAAAAAAAATATGAAACCAGCATCCACGCATTCATAATTCAAATATCTATAATTTCATGTTTTCAAAGTTGTTCGAAAGTCAATCGAAGGTTAATTCGAACGAGATTACTACGATCATTAAAATGAGATCCTTAAATTCATTTGAGCGACCTGTTCAAACGAGATTTACGCATATCGTTTTCTCCAACTCCCAAAATCCCCCATTAACAACCTCAAAACCTCACTTCTGAACTTATAACATATCGTAAACCCAAATACCTTCATACCTAATTGTCCCAACATCAATTCCAACCTATAACTAAAGTTTTTATGTGATTCTAATATGAATTAAAAGAATAAATTCTACTTTCACTCAAGAACCCTAGTTTTTTTATATTTGATCAATTACATTCAGATATGTTATCGATTCATTCAACTATTGAGGGTTTTTAGCTTGACCTACAATATAGAATAACACCCTATCAAATCTAGTTCAAAACAATCCAATTTTTATAAAGAATTTACTAATATCTTATTAAACCATCAACATAAATAATAACATAATTAGTTGATTAATTTACATAAAATTTCATAATAATTAACTTAGGTTTAGAATCCAATGAACAATTATACTATAATACAAAAAATATAAATTTACTAAGTAAACTTTTCTCAAATCCAAAGATTAATCCCAAGATCAATGCCCTAATTCTTCTTCCCCAAGTTGCCTCATTCCCTCTATTCTTTAGGGTTTTCTCTTTGAAGGTATAACATGTGTTTAGGTTAAGTCTAACCACTCTAATAAACTAGCATTCATGAGATTAGTCTTAGGCCTATTCTAAACCCCCTACCAAATGAGCCCGATTATAATTTAAAATGGCCCAAAATCTAGGCTTAAAATCCAACACTATAAGCTATACCCGAACCTTTTACATGTCCCAAAAGTCAACGTTAACTACTATACTAAAAATATTAATCCTCTACATAGTATGAGTCCAAAATCAATGAATCAATTATTTATTAAAAAATTATTAATTCATTTTCGATTTCAATTCCAATTTTGAATAATATATACATAATCCATATAACAAATGGGTATATAAATGGTGACATCACATGTCATTTCATGCACATATAATAATAAATTATAAACTTTACCCTTTTAATTAATGCATTAAAATTATGGGGTATTACATTCTCCCCCCTTAAATAAGGAATTTCATCCTTGAAATTCGAATTCATTATACTTATACTCGAAAGTCTAAGAATATCTCGCCCGTAACATCTCATTCTCTATACAAATTCTACTTTTCCTATGACCTATTACCCATTAATGTCTTTCGTTGTAATTCGCGTTTAGTTAACACTCAACCAAACTAGTAAAATAATTGAAATATCAACTTATTTGGCAATAATTTCCTATGGCATGTACACACTAAAGATGGTCGGTTAAAGCCAATGGATACGTCATTGGGCCCAATCTATCCAGTATTATAGAGGGACCAATATAACGGGGGCTAATTTCCCCATGGATCTAAATTTGATTTCTCGCTTTATCAAGGAGACCCTCAAGAGAACCTGGTCCCCTACCTGAAAATCTAGTTGTCACCATCTATTATCAGCACAACTATTCTGTCGATCAGGTGTTGTCCTCATCTGTGCTCTGATAATTGCCACCTTCTGTGAGGTGTCCCAAATTATGTTTGGTCGGAACATTGTATGTTTTCTTGCCTCTAACCAATAGCTTAACGAACAACACGATCGTCCGTATAGTGCCTCGTAGGGTGACATACCAATAATCTACTGATGACTATTTTAGTAAAAAAACTCCACAAGTGGTAACTGCAGATTCCAACCCCTTTTAAGATTCGAAACATATGACCGAAGCCTATCCTTCAAAATCTGGTTCATTCGCTCAGCCTGACCATTTGACCGAGGGTGAAATTTCGTACTCATAATCATCTGTAACCCTATGGCATCCTGAAAACCCCTCTAGAATTGAGATACGAATGTACTGTTTCGATCGGATACAATATCCTACGGTACTCTATATAATTATATAATCTCTAATACAAATAATCTGGCATACTTCTTGGTGGTGTAATCCATCAGCCTTAGGAGGAAATGGGCCTTCATCAATTTATTGATGACGACCCTAAAATAATCATAACCTCTACGAGATCTCAACAATTTCACTATGAAATTCATAGAGATGCTCTCCCACTTGCACTCGAGGACTCTCCAAAAGTGATAATTCTTTCGCTGGTCCCTGGTAACCCACCTTACTAGCTGACAAGTGGCACCAAGAATCAAACTCCATAATGCATTTCTTTATCCTAGCCACCAATACGATCTACGTAAATCTTGGTACATCTTATTACCTTTGAGATAACTATAAACAGTGTACTACATCTCGTGTCAAATTATTATCCTCAACTCTTGACTCTTTGGTACAACTAATCGTCCTGAAATATCAATCTGCTATCTGAATTGATCGAGAAAGAAAGAACCCCATCTGATATAATCTCTCGTACATTCTCTCGATAAAAGGAATCGAACCTTGTGCATGTATCACCCTTATCACCATGGCTAGTGTAACAGTCCCAAATTCCCAAAAGAATTTCCATAAATCCATAACATGGGTGGAGATCCTCTGTGTTGCCACAAGTAATGTCTCCAAATACGAAGGCAAATATTACCGCTACCAACTCCAGCTCATGAGTCTCGTAATTTCCCACACGAGGCTTAAGTTTTGGATAAGCATACGCTATAGGCCTATTCTCTTGCATCAACACGCTTCCTTATCCCTAGAGTGATGTATATGTACATACTAAATACTCTATGCCGCCTCGTGGTAATGTAAGAACGAGCGCAGTGGTGAGATTCTCCTTAAGTTCATCAAACACTCTCTGAAAATCGACATTCCAAATGAACAGTACACCTTTCGGGTAACGTGAGTCCGTGGACCGATAATTTTCAATAACCCTTGAATGAACCTCTTATAGTGTCCCTTCAAACCCAATAAACCCATACTCTCTGTAGGTGTCGTGGGATGTCCCCAATTCATAACTGGATATACTTTACTGGGATTTACCTAAATCCCAACCTCAGATACGACATGGTCAAAGAACTATACCTCTCGAAGCTAAAACTCATAATTAAAGAACTTAGCATACCACTTATGCTCCTGCAGTGTCTGTAAAACCAACCGTAAATTCTCTGCGTGCTCCTCTATCAACTGATCATACATTAGAACTTCATCAATAATTACGATAAAGAATCAATCCAGGAATGGTCGAAAAGCCCAATTTATTATGTCCATGATTACCGATGATGCATTATTCATCCCAAATGACATGACCTGGAACTCATGCGATCCATATCACATCAGAAAAGTCACCTTAGAAACATCCCCCCCCGAATACGCGGTTGATGATAACCTATGCGCAAATATATCTTAGAGAAAAATGACGCGCCCCTCAACTGAACTAATCAATCATCGACACACGACAATGGATATTTATTCAATATCATGACCTTATTTAGCTTCCGATTGTACACACATAATTAGAGTGAACTGTACTTATTCTTGACAACTGTTCATGCAACTCTCGCATCTCTAACGTGGTGCCCTTTCCATGAGCCTGGTAGCTGGTGCCAAGTCTACACAAAAGTTAATTTCTCTTACTAGTGGTAGCCTTATTACCTCTTCAAATACTCTCGTAATCTCTTAGACAATCGGTATCGAGTCTAATATTATAGTGACCTACTCAGATAAAGTAGAATCTATATAATACAAGCGTGTGCTAGACCTCCCTCGATCCTAGGTATAAGTATAAGAAAAATCCCTTACCAGAAATAACAATCATAAAAACCTGCCCCCGGTAGTTGATATAAGTGTAATACATATAGCTACTACTCTAAGATACATAATATGAATCATATGACCACATGTCTAAATCAACAAAACGCCTGAACACCTAGTCAACTAACAAACTATCACATCTCTATAATTATGACGTACAATAACCCCTACCTGTTGGGGTATCCCAATAAAAATAAATCTCGGTGATAACATTTATATAACTCATAATTGTAGTAAACATATTCATAATAAAGAATGACAACTCCTTAATGTCTAAGTCGGACTTATGTGTACGAGTCGTAAATGTAATTGTATCCATTCCTTGGTGGTATCCTCAATAACACAGGTTAGAACAAGTCATTTAATAACTAAGTGGCCTCACTTGCCATAACCGTAACACTTTCATTTAAAGGAATTTATCTAAAGGTAGGCCTTACTGGTGGCCTTATTGACCCTATCTTTATGGCCGATTCTGATAAAACTGACCTCAGTGACCTTAATCTCATTGGTCATGGCCCTAGTGGCCATAATGAACTTAGCTCTAATGGTTATAATAACCCTAATTGTATGCTCCTGGAACCACTTAGTGTCCTCCCCGATTCGGGATAAAACTACACCATCCCTATTCTTTCAGCCCTATTCTGTCCCCAATCTTCTCACTCTTAGGAACTCTATCTTAAAGATACTTGTAATAGTTCAGGCGATATAGAAGAATAATTTCCACTATCTATGCATCAATGGTGAAGGACGGTCATGTAATCATACCAATTAAATCTTTATGCAAATAACTTATCTAACACAATATGTCTTCATGACTATTTGTAGATAATGCGAATGTATTGCTTCACTTTTATATCAACGTATCCTGGTGTAGAAAGAGAAAAGATAATTAAAATCCCCTCATACTGGCTACCATAAGTTCGCCCTGGTGAGGCCTTTAAAAGCTTACTTCTAACGCCTCTATAGATGGTGAGTGGAAGAATTTCCCCTCGAACTATACGCTGAGCACATACTAAAGGTATCGGTTTCAGTAGTCCATAACTCCCTATCGAAAGAGACTTCATGAATGCGATGTCTCACAAATGAAATCCAAATAAGGATCCCTCACGATACACTTTGGTTGATTTAAATCTTTTGTCTGGAGCTATAGTATGAAATCCCCTAAGTGATCGTTGTTTTAGAGAATACAAATCCTAAACGACAATGCTCTAAAGTAATCGAATAATGCAACATAAAAAATAATGGACGCACTTAATATCCCTATGATGCTAGAACCTGGAATGCTCTGATACCAACTGTGACACCCCATAAAATTTAAACTAGATTGATGAGGTCTAAAGTAAATGAAATATGATTTTACCAATTGAGAATCATTCTAAGCATAAATGGAAATAAAACGTGTGGATGATATAAGTAACTGAACATAAAATAGGTTAACCACATCATCTATGATACCAACCAAATATAATAACCATTAAAAGCTATAACTGTCTTAATAAACAACCCATAAAATGTCATAAAATTACCAACTCAATCTGATTAACATTACACAACTCAATAATATAAATAAAGATAGGAGGATGAGAACACAGGCTCTACACTTACATCCTAGCAGAACAACAACTGGAAGTAGAAAAGGACTAGATCAGGGGTAAGGCTACAAATGTGGCCCATTTTCTAAAAAATGGTTAACCAATAACGTTAACAACAAGCCTACTGTTTATAAAACTATGACTGAGTTTGGGCTATAATATAATTACTCATATTCCTCTTATCTCTTAGTATCCTTTAAGTTATCCCAAACCCAACATTCTTGGATATCACAAGCATTTAATCCCAAACCCAAGTGAACCCATGATCACGTATTATTCATCTCAATTGAATATCATTCTATACATCTTAAGTATATACATTTAATAAGGAAACATAATCTATATCCACATAAGTACGATTCATACCAAATAATCTATAACTAGTCACCAGATATCGAAGATGGATTCTCGTCGCATGGTCCAGGGTATAATTCACCTCTACCTACCATAATACTGAAACGATCATCGTCATAAGGTTCAGGGTAAGCACGTCTCTATCTACCAGGATACCGAATGATATGCCCCATGTGTGACCTCGGCTCGGAGACACCAACCTCGGCCGAGATCATGGTCGATACTAGACAAGCCTTGGGCATGCGGCATCAGCCCTCAGCCATAGCAAGGTCAGCCCAGGCCGACACTACCACCAGCCTCTCGAAGGGACATCGCACGCATCACAAGGATCAGCAGCACTCTCGTATACCTGGGAATGGTAACCTCGGCCAGATGTAGGCCGAGCTCGTAAGAAGACCGACCTTCTCCATTGTCTCGGCTAGGATTAAGCCGAGGCCCCTATGGCTCATCTCGGATTGAACGAGCAACTAGACTTGTTAACCTCGACCTCTCCCTGGCCAAGGTCATGCACCAAGCACGGTAGCCGAGCATCTGTTGACATTTGGATAAGGGCACGTGGACACATCAATTATAACAAGATTATTCCCCACACGTGGGGAGAATATTTCAGCATCATTCCCTACATGTGATAGTGACAGATGGATTTCCTATATTGGTGAGGCAAACACACACATGCACATTACATGCATGGGGGGGTACATTACACCCACTAGGTACTATATATAGAGGTCATCCTCTATCTTACAAAGGATCGATCGATAATTGTAACCCTAGCAAAAACTCTGCTTATACACACAGTAGAGAGAGAAAGTGAGCTTATGTGTATTGTATCCAAGGCCATTAGTTCCCATATTTAGTGGATCACACACTCACAGTGGATGTAGGCCTAATCGGCTGAACCACTATACATCATTGTCTTATTCCTCTTATACTCATCTCCTTATAAACACTTATACACTTACATCTCAATGGCTGCCATGGTTACTATTGTTTGAGCTCATCATCACTTATCTGGTGGTGCTAAATTTCAGCATCATTATTTTGGCGCCGTCTGTGGGAACGAGAGAAGCTATCTCTTCCTCTTCTTCAGCTTAACCTCACCGGAGACTCTGGTGGTGAACCAGGCACTACCCCTTGCATGGAGCTGCTTCACCATTGAAAGAGGTCCTTTGAGGTACTAAGCTCATCTGCTACTCAAGCTTTATAGTGTTAACATATGGCACCAGAATTACCACCGCCTCTCCCGTCACCTGGAGGTGGAGGGCCTAGTTCCAGTCAGGCGCCGCCCCAGTCCGAAATGGTGGAGGTAGCTGCAGCCTTGAGGTCTTTAGCTGCAACACAACAAGCTATGCAGGAACAATTTGCACAGCTCAGCCAAACTATGATGAGGCCACCTGGAGTCTCACCGGATATGATCACTCCGAGGCTGTTCAGCCTCATCCTGACGCTAGGGGACCACCCCAGGCACCAATGAAGGACCAGCCTGCACCCCAGCGGAGAAGGGACGTTACTGACCCTAGGCGCTTATGCCTGGGGAGGCAAGGAAACCCTTACCTAGAGGACATGTATGGCGATCTAGAGGCGGAAGAGGCCCCGAAAGACTGCTGGGATCCGTATGAGGTGTCGAATAACACTATACGACCTCTTCAGCAAAGTCAAGGTTGTGTCGGCCGAAGAGGTGAAGAGGCTCATCAAAGAGGGTCAGCCTTTGAGAGATTGGGCCCAGTGAATGACCTAAGACAGAGATTATCGAGATCGAGGAGCACAGCAGGCTCTCAGAGAGGAAATAGGCAGGGTCGGCTAGACCAAGGCCGACACTGTGAAAGAAGAGACAGGGAACATGAAGAGGTCAACAGCCGACGTGCCGCGACAGGGGAACCCTCGGTCCATCCCATGGAGGTGGCTGGGGACAACCTCGGCCAGGTGGATGGCAGAAGACCGTGGAATGACTCTATCCAGCGCCTTGAGGAGAAGATAGGAGACCTCATTAAAAGCAGGGACCCATTATAAAGGGGTTACTCAGAGGGTTCTCCATTTGTGGCTAGGATAGTGGGCTTCCCAACCCCAGCTAAGTTCAAGCCTCCTATGGTGTCTCCCAAGTATGATGGTAGCACTAACCCTGTACATCACATCGAGATGTACCAGTCGACAGCAGACATCTACTCGATACCCGATGAGATGAAGTGTAGGGCCTTCTCTGGGACCTTAACAGGGGCAACACACAACTGGTTTACCTCCCTTCCGAAGAACTCGATTGAGAACTTCAAAGGCTTAGCTGAACGATTCATCCACAACTTCTGCTTTGGGGTGAGACCTCAAAAGAAGACTACTCACCTGCTGTATGTCAAGCAGGGCAAGGACGAGATTCTAAGAGACTACATAGCCAGGTTCAACAAAGAGAAGTTGGAGGTCGAAGATTATGAAGAGAACATAGCCATGACCACCCTCATAGGGGGTCTACAGAAAGAGAAGATGTTGTGGAAACTTGCGGAAGACCCCCTGGGTCTATGGCAGAGCTCCTGGAAACCGCAGGGAAAGTAATGAATGCGAAAGAGTCAATGTATGCACTTACATCTCAATGGATGCCATGGTTACTACTGTTTTAGCTCATCATCACTTATCTGGTGGTGCTAAATTTCAGCATTATCACCGAAGATGGATTCTCTTAGCATAGTCCACAAGAATGTCAGTCGTCGTCGCATAGTTCCGGGTAAATCCATCTCTATCTACCGGGATATCGAAGATGGATTCTCGTCGCACGGTCCATAAGTAACCATATCCGCTATGTTGTATATAATACACAAAATATGTAAACCTACTCATAAAGATTACAAGTCTTAACTAAATGTATTAACTTAATTAACCTTTATTAATTAAAATTATTCTCCACACTAACCGACCCAAAACACTCATTAGATTAAGTTAAACAACCAAAAGAAAGGCCCATCCTATTCTAGGTTCAATTGCCCAACCAAAATCACCAACATAGAATTTTATCCTCACACACTCTTGGATAAATATTCGTAATAATTTTAAAAAAAGCTAAAAAATATGTAACTAGTGCCCACGCGTTCGTAATTCAAATATCTACAATTTTATGTTTACAAAGTCAAGGTCATTAAAATATTGTTCGAACGAGATTACTATGGTCATTTATACGAGATTCTTAAAGTCATTTGAACGACATGTTCAAATGAGATTTACGGAGATCGTCTTCTCCAGCTCCCCAAATCCTCCATTAACAACCCTAAAACCTCACTTCCTAACTTTTCATCAATCCTAAACCCGAATACCTTCATACCTAATTATCTCAACATCAAATATAACCTATAACTATGGTTTCTACATTATTCTAATATGAATTAATGAGATAGATATCACTTTCACCCAAGAACCATAGTTTTTTATATTTGATCAATTAGATTCAAATTTGTTATCAATTCATTCAATTATCGATGGGTTTTTGCTTTAACTAATAACATCCTAACAACTCTAATTTAAAACAATCCAATTTTCATAAAGAATTCTACTAATTTCTTCTTAAATAATTAACATGAATAGTAACATAATTAGTTGATTAATTTACATAAACTTTCAGATTAATTAACTTAGGTTTAGAATCTAATAAATAATTATACTATAACCCAAAAATAAATATATTAATGTGTAAAGTCAACTTTTCTTCAATCCAATGATGAATTCTAAGCTCAATGCCCTAATTCTTCTTCTCCAAGTTGCTCTCTTCTCTTTAGCCTCTAGGGTCTTCTTTTTAAAGTATATGTAGCTAGATTAAGTCTAAACACTTTAATAACCTAACATCCACGTAATTAGGCTTAGACATATAGTAAACCCCAAATAAATGTGCCTAATTACAACTCAAAATGACCCAAAACTTAACCCAAGTCATCTACCAATCCATAGGCTTAAACCCAACACTATAAGTCATTCTCGGACCTTCAACATTTCCCAAAGGTCAACCTTAACTACCATTACAAACTTTTAATCCTCTACAAAGTACAAGTCAATAATCAATAATTCAATTATTTATTACATAATTATTAATTCATTTTCCATTCCAATTCTGATTTCAAATAATATAAACATAACTCGTATAACATATGAACATATAAATAGTGACATCATATGTCACTACACGCACATATAATAATAAATCATAAACTTTACCATAATAATTAATGCATTAAAATTACAGGGTATTACAGTTGTACCTTTGTTTTGTGTTGACTAGTGTCTTAATAACATAGTAAACACGTGTTTTCCCCTTTGCCTCTTCATAGATAAGTTCCGATCTGATCGCTTGGTATGATGCGAACAAGTATAAATATAAGGTTTTTCATTAATTAGGGGCTGGAAAGAAAGGTTTCATTCCCATGTAATTCATGATTTGCTTCAACTGTTTCGATCACTCATTGTTCTATATTTCTTTCTTTTATTTCATTAGTACATAGAAAAATAGTCGTCAATGCTTAGAAGACTTGGAGATGAACCGGTTGATGGCGGTGAGTATTCATGTGAGCTTTTAAACCTACCGTATAGTGGTTGGTGGTTAAATATCATAAAGCCTCGATTGAGTTGAGGCTGTCCTAACCCAAAACTTATCAGACCCTAATAGAGCATTTGGCGGCATTGATTTTCATTTGTAGCGATAGAGGATATCGAAGGTCTTCCCAAGGTAGAGGAGATAGCTAGTCGTATTCTTATTCTCATCTTGTGGCATTATAGGCCCCGATCATAAGATAATGATGCACTCGGGAGGAAATAGCACGGGAATGCAAGGAGTGCTTATCTACCAATTTCACCACTTTCCCCTAGGGTCTGGTTATCGGTCCGAGGTTGGACTCAGTGACTTAACCCTGGAAGTTATTTGATGCCATTTCAAGTTTTACTTGCATACCCCTGGTTCTCAGGCATAGACCTGAGTGTATTTTTGTGCGATAAGGGGTACGGTTGGTTTATTGATAGTCGCTAGTTTGTTTTATACAAAAATGAATAAAAGATTCGAGATAAACCTTTTGAGATGATCCTAAGGTAGGTTTTAAGTCTGTGGTTGGTCCATAGATTTTTATTTTATGGATTAGAGAATCGATTTACGAGTAGGGAAGGTATTAAGCACCATACTTGTTAGGGGATCTTCCTATTAAGTCCTGTTTGAAGGGGATATTTCTTAATAGGTCCTATCACAACATTTTTTCCTCAATAGGTCCTATTTGTACATACAGTGAATATTCACTGTATATTTACAAATAGGACCTATTGGAATAAAAATATTATTTCATGGGACCTGATGGAGCAAAAAAAATATGTTCGGACCTATTGAACTACATACTTAGTAAACGGGACTAATTGGTAAAAACCCCTACTTGTTATGTGTGCTTCCTTAATTCTATGCTTATTATTGCTCCTAGTATTAATTTATTACTTTTTAGTAAATTTTAGAATTTGTGTAGAGGCCTTATCATAAGTTTAAGGAAAAATTCACGAATCGAGTAAATTTGTATGTATTGCCTTTATTCTGTGTTTGGACAAAACTTGTTTATGTCATAGGTTAAGACTTAAGTTGTTTGTCCTTCAAGCTTGTGACATGTTATTGAAGATTGTATTGATGAAAGGTAAAGTATACATTATGGTTCGAGTCGAGTTTCGTCTTAATTATTCGAGGGATCTCAATGAGGTATGAATTCATGTTTTTGTTTGATCCCTGGATTTTACTTTGGGTGTTAGGAGTTTATAAAACTATTTGTAATTATTTTAAAATGATTTTATCGCTTTTAATATCTTTTAAAAGAAAATATCTTTTTTGCAAGGTTGCTAAAACGACATTGGTATGTCGTTCGAATGAGATGTGGTACGTCATTAAAACAACTTCGAATGAACAATTTCCTCATCGCTCTGAAATGTCATCAGATACTTCATTGGAAGGTCTTCAAACGAGATGTTATACTTCGTTCGAATGAGATGTACAACATTTGAACAAGTATGTGAATTTTTATTTTATTCGAGATTTTTCAAATGGATTTTCATCCTTATATCATTTTTGGAAAACCTCCTATAAATAGGAGTGCGGAGCAGCGACTTTTTGAGAGACTTTTACAAGCTTTTTAAGTTCCCAAACTTATATTTAAAAAAAAATCCAAATTTATATATTTGATTTGTGAAAAAGTATTCTAAACCAAAATTCTAGTTTACGCCCATGTTTGAGATCCAAGAATCCTACATCTATATATCTGTTTGAGATATCTTCTGTGTTGCACCATAGTGGTTTTATCTTTATACCATGAGCATTTGCTATGGTGGATATCGTATTTGGTGTTGTGTCACTGCTAGACTAGTCATGGGACAAGTAAGATCGATAGGATACCGAGACTTGAGAAAGCACATGCCTTGTGTGGCTGTTAGAAGGAATCCAAAAGTGGATGTGAAGAAGGTAACAAGGGATGGAGAAGCACATTAAGGCTTAATGGCGTCGATTCTATGAGTAAATCTCTGTTGTCCTTATAACTAGACCTATATCATAGTGGACGTGTGTGGATGGGCCATCTGAGATTTTTCTTATTGTGGATTTTCCTCGTACATCACTGCGTTGTGGTTTTCTTATTTCATTTTTGCTTATATTTGCCTAGATGCATACTTAGGTGAAGATTAAAATTGGTAAATCGTTTTACATAAAATTTGTGGTTTTCTAAATTAGTGAAAAAATATTAAAAATTGTGAAAATAAAATTTGGTAGTGTTTTCTTTACAAATTTTAGGGCACATTTGCTTTCTCAAATTGGTATCAGAGCGGGTACACTAAGTCATCGTGTTGATCCATAGTTTCGTGCTATTTTAGGGTTATTTGTTTGTCTCTCTCTTTCTCTTTCTCTCTCTCTCTTTCGTCATTTGTATATTTCTCTCGATGGGTCATCATAGTGTTAAGTCAATCGGAGTTTTGAGTGATGAGGATGATTCTGACATTCGAGAGGAGTTTAATGAGCTTTATAACCGTGCTGATGTAACTAAGTTAAATTTGAAACTTGAAAAAAGGATAAATTTCTTGAAAATATAATTTTTGCTTAAAAGGTGATTGTTGATACCAAAATTAGTATGCTGATGTGGACGAATAATAAGAAGACACGTGTCTTCTACATGGCATAATAGCAACGAGGAAGATCATTCCCCCGACCAAGTCAGACTCACTCCGAGCAACAAGTAAACTCCGAGGAACTCCAACTCTCCGAGGAACTCCAACGCTCCGAGGAACTCTTGAACGACGAGCAACTAAGGCGGTTCGAGCTGCATCTCGACCACAGCATTGATTGCCAGATAATCAACAGTTCAACTATTTATTGAATGCTTATCATCTTGATGCACACGTTTGAAGAGTCTATAAATGAATTACCCTTTCATATGTGGATCATTTAATGTAACACCCTTTCATGTACAGCCTAAGGGCTATAAATACCTTGTATCACCCTCATTCAAAGGGACCGGAATTTCTTGATAGCACTTGTAATTGAGAATTCCTAAACACTCAGCAATAACATAACAGTGGACGTTGGCCATTCATATAAGGCTGAACCACTTTAAAATTCTTTGTCTCATTTTATTTATCTGTGATTGAATAATTAGAGTAATCTAGTTTTTTACATCAACAGATTGGCGCCGTCTGTGGGAACGATTGTTATTATCGTGTTTCATCAAAAATCATTCATCATCAATGGCAGATAACCCGGAATCCAGCAATCGAAACGCTGGAAATGCTAGAAATCCTCCAAATCCCTCTGCACCTCCAGATCTGGCTGGGATTATGACGAATCTGGCTCAAGGACAAACCGCCATGCAAGAAATAATGCGGTAACTCATACAGACTCTTTATGGCGTTGCACCTGCACGTTCGGGACATCGAAGTGGTCAGAGACAAACCTATTTACTTTCTTCACAATCTAGGCGTACTGAGTCATATCATAATGAGGAATCTGATGATTTCTCTTATCAACCTGGGCGAACTTCGTCAATAAGGGCTACAGATACTGATCAACGTATCACTCTCTCTCCAGAAAGACCCAGTGCCTTGGAAAGACTGAGTAGGGTGTCTCCTTTCAGTCGATTAGGCCCTAGGAGGAATAGGAGTCCACCTAAGACCATGTCGAGGAGTTTTCGACAACCATCAGATCTCAGAGAAGGATCAACACAATCACGACTAGTTGCTCGTCAAGATAGATCTTAGGAGGCTACTTCAGAACAATCAATTGCTCGAACTAATAGGCCCGAGGAGGGAAACGATGCGTGGAAGGGTTCCATTCAGCGCTTGGAGGATAGATTGGGAGAAATGGCTAAGGCGAAGAATCCCCTACAACGAACTTTTGTTCAAGGGACACCTTTTGTCCAGGCCATTGTGGGTTTTCCTACCCCGTCAAAGTTTAAAGCACCGGTGGTGACCCCCAAATATGATGGAAAGACAGATCCTGTTCTACACATAAAGCAATATCAAGCTGTTGCCGACATCTATGCCGTCCCCGACGAGATGAGATGCAGAGCATTCTCAGGAACTCTTACTGAATCTGCCCAGATATGGTATAACAATCTTCCTCGGGGTAAGATTTCAACTTTCTTTCAGTTGGCCGAGTTGTTCATCGATAATTTTTGTTTTGGGGCAAAGCCAGTAAAAAGAGTAGCACACTTGTTAAGTGATAGACAAAAATCTGGTGAGAGTACTAGAGATTACATAACTCGTTTCAATAACGAGAAACTGGAAGTTATAGATTATGAAGAAAAGACAACAATCACCGCCTTGATGAGTGGGTTATTGCCTAATAAGTTGTATTACACTTTGGCCAAATATCCACCTACAACTATGTCAGAGTTGATGGCGAAAGTGGCCAAAATCATGAATGCCGAGGAGGCTATGGTTGCGAAGAAGAATATGGATAAAGAAACCAAGGTGGAAGACGACAAATCCAAGAATAAAGAGCATAAGGGGAATGGCGGTGACAAGCATTCCAAGAATAATAAATCGTCATGGGAAGTCCTGAAGAAATTCGATAATTATACTCCTTTGAAAATGGGTATTAATCATATCTTGGAGGAAATCAAGAATAATGAGGAAGTAAAGTGGCCGAAGAAACTGAGGTCAGACCCTGACCTGAGGAACAGGGATAAATATTGCGAGTTCCATAAGGATCACGACCATATGACCAAAAATTACATAGCCCTTCAGAACGAGATTGAAACACTCATCCGAAGAGGGAAGCTAGCGAAGTATGTTGATCGGGGAGGCGAAAGAAGAAATAATGACCGAACTAGAGAAAGGTCTAGATCTCCTCGTCGAGCAGAGGAGAAAAAGAAAAGGGATCATGAAGATGATACAGAGGATGACCCCGATCTTCCCAAGAAACCAAGGCAACCAGAACGAGAGGTATTTTCAATACGCTTTGGGTCATTTGATTGTAATGTCATTACATGAGGAGATGCAGGAGGAGGAGACCTTACTGCAGAAAGAAAGGCTTACCTTGGAGAGGCTCAAGCTTGCTCATATATTCAGCGAATAAATTTGGCTGAAGAGGATCGCCCGAGGAAGGTAAACAAAGAGAAGATGGTCATTGGCTTTTCAAAAAACGACATGACAGGTGTTCTTTACCCTCACGACGACCCTTTGGTGATCAAAATGAGGATGAAAGAAGTAGTGATTTCAAAGGTGCTGGTAGATAATGGTAGTTCGGCAGACATCATGTACTATTCATGCTTTGACAGTTTAAATTTGAAATTATCTCAATTAGAACCTTATCACAGACCCCTATTGGGTTTTGCTGGCGAGAAAGTTTTTCCACTTGGAACGATCAAGTTGGATATATTCATTGGAACTTGGCCCGCTTGTCGAACAGAAAGAATACGCTTCTTTGTGATGGATAAGAATGTGCAGTCAGCTTACAACATCATCATGGGAAGAGTTGGTTTGAAGAAGTTCGAAGCAGTTCCATCTACAGTACATCAGTGTTTAAAATTTCCTACAAATTTTGGAGTGGGAGTTGTGAAAGGTGATCAGAAAGTAGCTCGGGAATGCTATTATTCGTCTGCCGAGCAAGAGGAGCTTGAGGAGTTAAGGAAAAAAACTACTACCTATCAGGTGGATGAAGGTACAGAAATTGAAACACTTGATCCCAGAGATGAATCCCAACTTGTAAAAGGACAGGTGGTGAAATCTACAGAAAATGTTATTCTGGACGACGAGCATCCTGAACGAGTAACCCAAATAGGTTCGTCGTTAGATGCTTCAATAAAACAGGAGTTGATAACTTTCTTGAGAAACAGGAAGAAAACTTTTGCATGGAGTCATGAAGACATGCTAGGAATAGATCTAAACTTCTTATGTCACGAGCTCAATGTGAATAAGGAGATCAAGCATGTAAAGCATAGAAGAAGAGTATTTAGTCCCGAGAAGAATCAGGCTATACAGGAGGAGGTCGACAAGCTCCAAAAAGCCCAATTCATTGAAGATGTGAAATATCCAGATTGGTTAGCAAATGTGGTGATGGTAAAGAAGAAAAACGATAAATGGAGAATGTGTGTTGATTTCACCGATCTCAACAAGGCATGCCCAAAGGATCACTTTCCATTGCCCAAAATTGATCAACTAGTGGATGCTACCTCGGGACACGAGTTGCTCAGCTTCATGGACGCTTACTCTGGATACAACCAGATCAAAATGAAACCTGAAGACAGGGAAAGCACTTCTTTTATTACCCCTAGGGGAACTTATTGTTATAATGTTATGCCTTTTGGTTTGAAAAATGCAGGAGCGACATACCAGCGGCTGATGAACAAGGTTTTTGCCGAACAAATCAGTTGCAATATGGAAGTCTATGTCGATGATATGCTGACAAAGAGCAAGAAAGCTGCTGATCATCTAGTTGACCTAGGTTAGACCTTTGATCAACTGGATAAATACCAAATGAAGCTCAACCCGACGAAGTGCACCTTTGGAGTACGAGAAGGAATGTTCCTCGGGTACATCGTCAACCAGCGAGGCATTGAGGCAAATACAGTAAAGATCAAAGCTCTTTTAGGGTTGCGATCTCCAACGACGAAGAAAAAAGTGCAGAGTCTTACAGGACGAGTTGCAGCGCTTAACAGATTTGTATCTCGAGCAACTGATAGATGCCTCCCATTCTTCAAAACACTTCGAAAAACTTTCGAGTGGAATGATGAATGTGAAAAAGCCTTTCAAGACTTGAAGAAATATTTGGGAACACCTCCACTGTTGTCCAGGCCAATAATGGGAGAAAAGTTGTACTTGTACCTGGCAGTATCAGAAAATGCAGTCAGCTCGACATTGATCAGAATGGAGAATGGAGTCCAGAAGCCAATTTATTACACCAGTAAGGCTTTCCGAGGTGCAGAGATCAGGTACCCAAAGCTGGAAAAATTAGCATTGGCATTAATTGAAGCAAGTAGAAGAATGAGCCCTTATTTCCAAGCCCATACCATTGTCGTGTATACCGACATGCCATTGAGACAAGCCCTTCATAAGCCAGAAAAATCAGGAAGAGATGTATTGGGCAATAGAGCTTGGTGAATATGATGTTGTTTATGAACCCAGATCATCACTAAAAGGGCAAGCTGTAGCAGACTTTATAGCAGAATTTACATATCCTGATACCTCCGAGGAATAAAAGTTTCTCGCTGATCAACCTGTGGATGTTACAGGATCAACAGACATAAGTCCAGATCAACTCCGGTTGGTAAAAGGACTTGTGGATGTAGAAAGATCATTAAATTCTAACCCATACCAACTCCGGTTGGTAAAAGGGCAAGAAGAGATGGTCGACGAAGAGCGAAAAATACCAGGGGAGGATGAAAGGAAACAGCAGATATTTCACCGAGGAACTTTGTCAGATAAGAAATTTGAAGACGAGTTACCTACATGGAGATTATATGTAGATGGATCATCTTGCACTATGGGTTGTGGAGCAGGGATTGTTTTGAACACCCCAGACGAGATTAACGTGGAATATGCCTTACGATTTCAATTCAAAGCTTCCAATAATGAGGCTGAGTATGAAGCCTTGATAGCAGGTCTTAATTTAGCAAAGATTATGGAAGCACAACAAGTGATGGTATTCAGTGATTCTCAATTAATTGTGAATCAGATGATGGGAACATATGCAGTTAAAGGAGAATTAATGGTCAAGTATCATGCAAAGGCGATGGAGTTGTTGGCAGAATTTGATGCCATTCAGTTGATCAGAATACCAAGAATGGAGAATGCACAAGCAGACGCACTGGCCCGACTAGCATCAGCTACTCGTACCAAGCTGCGAAGAACGATACCAATTGAGGTGTTAGAAAGTCGAAGCATAGATGAAGACCTGACGATGAATATTATTACCCTTGATTTAGGGCCATCTTGGATGGATCCCATCAGAGCATATATTGAGGAAGGAGAATTACCGGAGGATAAGCTCGCTGCCAAGAAATTGAAGTATAAAGCTGCTCGGTATGTACTAACTAATGGTGTTTTGTATAGACGAGGAATTATGGCAGGTTTGCAAAGATGTGTACATCCCTCCGAGGTGAAAGAATTGATTGAAGAGATCCATGAAGGGTCTTGTGGAGCCCATGTAGCAGGTCGGACACTTTTGCAAAGGGTGATGACGCAGGGATACTACTGGCCAACGATGAGGGCTGATTGTATAGCCTATGCTAAGAGATGTGATAAATGCCAACGTTTTTCCTCCGTCCGACGAACTCCATAAGCATTATTGACACCCATAACTTCCCCTTGGCCTTTCGCCATGTGGGGAATGGATTTGGTTGGACCACTGCCAACGACCCGAGGAAGATTCAAGTACCTCGTCGTCGCAGTGGATTATTTTACTAAGTGGGTAGAAGCTGAGCCACTTATTGATATGACATACGAGAAGGTATACCAGTTCATTTGGAAGAACATCATTTGCCGATATGGTCTCCCTCATGCCTTCATCACAGACCATGGAACACAATTTGATAACGAGGAGTTCGCCGCCTATTGTCATCAGTCAAACATTTTGAAAGTTCATTCAGCACCAGGCCATCCTCAAAGCAATGGGCAGACTGAAGTGACGAACATAACATTTTTAAATGGTTTGAAGAAGAGGCTAAGTGAGGCTAAAGCTAATTGGATTAATGAGCTACAGTCAGTATTATGGGCTTACCGAACAACTCCCCGAGCAGCAACTGAAGAATCACCATATATGCTGGCATTTGGAAGTGAGGCTGTAATACCTGCCGAGTTGGGTCTTCCAACACATAGAGTGCTGAATTTTAATTCCCCAATCAGCGACTTAATGAGGAGATTAGATTTGGACATGCTCGAGGAGGTTAGAGAAGAGGCAGCCATTAGGAATGCTGCTTATCAACAGCGAACAGCCCTATTCTACAACAAGAGGGTGGAAAAATGCAACTTAAAAGAAGGAGATTACGTGCTAAAGAAGGTCATTCAGAAGCACAATAAGTTGGAAGCAAACTGGCATGGACCTTACCGAGTTACTGCAGTTGTCCGACTAGGAACTTACCGAATAGCGACTCTAGAAGGAGAGGAATTTAAGAATGCATGGAATGCTGAACACCTACGCAAGTATTATCAGTGATGTAAAATGTAAAGCAATTTCATCAATATGAATAAAACGATGATGTTTCTCCATCTTCTTTCTTGTTATCGAAAGTTTTTCGGGGAATACTAGTGTACAACACTACGCTGTTCAGCAATAAAAGCAACACTGATAGTTCAAACCCACGACCAACTCCGGTTGGTAAAAGGGCGAGAACAAACTATACTCCTTTGGTTAGGAGGCGTACACTAGTGTGACCAACTCAGGTTGGTAAAAGAGCCAGTGGACATGATAGTTCAGACCCACAACCAACTCCGGTTGGTAAAAGGGCGAGAACAAACTATACTCCTTTGGTTAGGAGGCGTACACTAGTGTGACCAACTCAGGTTGGTAAAAGGGCTAGTGGACATGATAGTTCAGGCCCACGACCAACTCCGGTTGGTAAAAGGGCGAGAACAAACTATACTCCTTTGGTTAGGAGGCGTACACTAGTGTGACCAACTCAGGTTGCTAAAAGAGCTAGTGGACATGATAGTTCAGACCCACGACCAACTCCGGTTGGTAAAAGGGCAAGAACAAACTGTACTCCTTTGGTTAGGAGGCGTACACTAGTGTGACCAACTCAGGTTGGTAAAAGAGCTAGTGGACATGATAGTTCAGGCCCACGACCAACTCCGGTTGGTAAAAGGGCGAGAACAAAAGATGATCGACGAAAGGCCAATCTCGGTTGGTTAGGAAACAAGATATGCTCTCAAATGCCAACTTCTGTTGGTCGGGAAGTAAGTTTATTACATAAAAGTTCCTCGAAGAACAGATATTCCAAACTGAACCAAGTATAGTTGGTCGGGGATAAAAACCCACTAACTATAGTTGGTCGACAAGGAAAAATCATCGACCTTGGTTGGTCGGGCACATTTTATGAAAAAGACAAAAATTTACCAAGTATAGCTGGTCGGGGATAAAAACTCTCACTAACTATAATTGGTCGACGAGCACAAATTAACAACCTTGGTTGGTTGGAAGAATTTTTAACATTTTTATGCTCATTACTTTACTATTAAGTGATCGAGCAACAATACTAATACTTGTAATTTTTATTACTAAGTTGGTCGAAGAACCATACAATATTGTTATGCAAGCACAAATATAGAGTGTCTGATAATCACAAGACAATAGCAATACAGATTTGCAAACAGAAAATGAAAGCCTTTCATTAAAATTCAAAACGAATTACAAGTTACATATGTGTACTAACTATTACATTGAGATCCCTACTCTATTGGTTTCTTTCCCTCTGCTTTTGAAATAGGTTCCTCGCCAGCAGGCGGATCATTTAAAGTCTGAGGAGAATTAATGAAGTTCAAATCCTTCAGCATCCTAACGTTCATCACAGAAGGTGTATCCAGTAGATGCTCGGGATGAGATACCTCGATCTAAGAATGAAGATTGTAGTCACCGAGGTATTTTGCAATTAAGCTCCGAGGAATGGCACGAGCTGGGATCCATTCCATGTCCAATTTATAAGGTGACATAGGCAAGTCTAGTAGCCCAGGAGCATGATAATCCCAATAATAATGACCCTGCTCTAGTTTTAATACACCTAGGGCGTTCAACCATCCCTGCTTATAACCTTCATTATTGGCATTTTCAAGGCGAGCATCCAAGTGATAAAGGGCCTCATTGTAGCCTGCCATCCAGAACTCACGAGGTTGTTTGTGGAATCGGAAAGTTATTCTCTCTAACTGCTCATGAAGGCTCTTGGCAAAAACATCCTTATTCTTTAGAGCAGACTTTGTCGAAGCAAGTTGATCCTCCAGAGTTTGGATTTTCTTAGACATTTCAGACAAAGCCCGATCTTTTGCATTCAATTGTAACGCTTGAGTTTCCAACGTTGCTAGAGTATGAGCTTCTTCAACGTTACGACTAATAGCTCTTGATCCTCCCTGAGCAGGTCGCGAACTTGGTTCCTCGACAATATTCTGAGCAGCTCTTCCTCATCCATGAGAACCTCTTCCTCGTCCCCGAGTAGTAGCAGAAGTACCAGATCTTCTCAAGGTATCCAACTCTTGCCTTAATTTGGCATTCTCAACCTCTAGAAAGGAAAATCCCTCGCCAGTCACTGGGATTACAGCTATTGAAGAAGATGCTGCAGACTTATACTGTGCCAGCTCTTTCTGCAAATTGTTATTTTCTTGCTCTAGCAGCTCGGCAATCTGTCTACAAGCTTCAACTTCACCCTTTAGGGTTCTCTCCCTGACATCGTACCCATCAAGGATCTTTTTATGGCCTGTCTCGGCAGAAAGCTGTTGATACCTCTTTTCATACCCCTCGTGCAAAAGGGCAGTTGATTCTTTGTACTGAGTCTGAAGACCTTCTAAAGTATATTGAAGCTCCTCAATCATGTCATAGTAAGCCACGTTGTTGGCTACAGCACGATCAAGAAGACATTTCAAGTATTGATATGCCTCCACTGCTTGGTCTGAAGCATCATGACCAAGGATATCAACAATTTCTGATGCACTCAGGTCAGTATGGCCAGCTTTAAAATATTCATGGCATTGCTGCATCAGTTTTGTATCATTGGCAGATAACAATTCCATTCTAGTCATAAACTAATAAAGAAGAGAAGGCAAGAGTTAATAAAAGAAGAAGACAGAACATTAACAACGCAGAGGAACAAAAAGTTGATTTTATTACATCATCAAAAGGAGTACAGCGTTTAGAATACAAAGTACAAGTAAAAGAAAAATAAAAAGAGAATACCGAACAACTTCACACCTTTTCCTTGTCTCCCAAGACTTTCTCGGGAGGCTGGGACGAGGAGCTTGGTTGCTCGGTGGGAACAACGATTTGGTTGGCAGAAATTGGGACTTGTTCAGGAGGAGCAGGCAAGGAAGAAATCTCCTCGGTGGCTGTCTGGTTAGGTTGTGGAGCAAGGACTTGATCACCCACTATCATTGAAGATTCCTCGGATGCAGCTTCATCCTCTTCTTCATCCTCAATACCTGGAGGAGGACCAGGGAGATGTTGCTGAAATAGTTCAGAGTCCTCACTCACCTTCAATTCTTGCAAGGAAGCAACCCAACCATCTCGAAAGTATTTTAAACTCCCATAATTGACCTGGGTCATCATTGCTGCTACCCCCCGTCCCATCCTTTATCCCATTCGGTATGAAAAGATTTCTTTACAGCCATTTTCCTTTTCATTTTCTTCGAGGAGAGCTTCTCGGATAGAAGATCCTCGGAGGCTTTCAACTTGGCCTCCACCTCCACCTTCTGGCGATTTACTTCTCGCAGAAGGGTCAGCTCTTCCTCGGCCGATTTCAACTTATTCTCAAACTCCCCAAAACTTGTGAGCTTCTCGGCGTATTTTTTATTCTCTCTCTCCAAGTCCTTCACTTTCTTTCCTAACTGCACTTTCTCTGCTTCAGACGCAGTCAACTTCTTCTCCCATTCACCCTTATCCTCATCGTATTTTTGACGGGATTCCTTCAAAGATTGGGCCAAGCCCTGGAAAGCATCCTCTACTCCAGACGAGGAGCTGGAAGCCTTGATTGCTTCATCTTTCTTCACTATGGTGTTAAAGCAACTCACCAGCTTTAAAAAGAAGAAAATAATGATAAGTCAGTGCCGAGATACATATATTGACTGAAAGAAAGAAAAATTCAGGATAAGAGAAACTTACTGAAGCAATGTGACGAGTAGCTAGGGATGTCAGCATATCCCTAGACATGTTTTCTTCAATTCCTTGGACTTCAGGAATAGTCCAAGTCTTTACCGAGCTCATTGCAGAACTCGGGGGAATAATGGTTGGGACACCAGCTCCACTAGCTTGGAGCTGGGGAATGGTTTCAGTCAAAGTGACCAAGGAGGATTTCTTCAATCTCCTCAATGGCACTTCAGCAATTTCAACCAAAGAACTTTTGGTTGGGACCACTTCCACAGGTGCACTTTTCTTGCTCGGAGCCACTGGGGGCTTCTCGGCAGCCTTCTGAGGAGCAACAGAAGGGGCAGCATCTACTTTCTTTGCCCCCTTGGGGACATCGTTCTTGTTTCTCTTTCCGTCTCCAGTAGAGTAAGTCTGCTCGAAGATAGCAGGAACTCTTCTTTTGCCCATCTTCTGACTCAGAGGAATGTGAGATTCTGGTGAAGATTCCTCAGAAGTTCACTAATGCTGATCACAGGACGAGCAGTAAAGGATGATGTGTAGCTCCTATACTGCAATAAATATGAAGCAGACCTGATGTGCTCGTCTGCAACTCTTCGATGCAAATTCCAGATATGTTTCAAATGCTTTATATTAACTTCTGATTCTTTGGGAGTTTTTCTCTTGCTGTCGACTGCAAACAAAAACATATTGAAATGTCAATCATGCATTTATTCAAACATAATGAAATCATAATTTCAGAAATGAAATAAAATGAAAATAACCTATCCCATTGCCATATGGGGGGCATCTGGGACCCTCATATACTGCATCTCCAACCAAAGGGGCATGTTGCCAATTTTTTATAACTACCCCATGTTCAAAATAATCCCTGTTTGCATCAGGGAGGTTGACTACTAAGGCCCTATTCAAAAACCTAGTTTTCAAATAAAAAACATTGTCTAAAACACCCCATCTGTAACAGTACATAATCTCAGGAATTCCTATACGAGTTCCATGAGTTTGATTTAACCTATACACCCCATTAACTATTCTCCATGTGTTGGGGGCTATTTTTGCAGGGACAACATCAAAATACTGACAGAACTCTAAACACAAAGGGTTTGGTGGAAAAGAAAATCCACATTCAGCAATAAAAAGGCTAGGGAACCAATGTGCCTCAGCCAAATTAAAATAATTTGAAGGCTCAGAAAGACTCTCCAAAGTTACCCAAGAAGGAATAGAAAAGTCAGAACGGAATTTCTCAAGAGATTCGATAATATAAACCATGGTGAATAAAAAGAAATGAAGAGGAAGGAAGAAAATCTTACAGGAAAAAGGAGATCTGTTGACAAACAAACGAAGAAAGGGATGAACGCACAGGAGAGAGAAAAGCTATAGAAAACTTGAAAGCAGAAATTGAAAAGGTAGAAGACGATGGGATTGCCTCTGAAAGCTTAAATACTTTGCCTTGGGAAACGACGAAAGAAATGATTACAAAAAGGAAACTATTACGCTACCGGCGGCTAAATGGACAAAAAGTGCACAAAGATCGAAGCGCTTATAAAAATGCAAAAAGGCGGATTCTGCGAATTTGGAAGGAAATTCAAATACAAAGAAAAGGCTCCTAAAACCCAGAAAGGTCATTTAATATTGCCATATACCGAGAAAGAATGTTCCATACTCCTCAAAGTTCGAAATATGAAACATTGGGGGTTTCTGTTGATACCAAAATTAGTATGCTGATGTGGACGAATAATAAGAAGACACGTGTCTTCTACATGGCACAATAGCAACAAGGAAGATCATTCCCCCGACCAAGTCAGACTCACTCCGAGCAACAAGTACACTCCGAGGAACTCCAACTCTCCGAGGAACTCCAACGCTCCGAGGAACTCTTGAACGACGAGCAACTAAGGCGGTTCGAGCTGCATCTCGACCACAACATTGATTGCCAGATAATCAACAGTTCAACTATTCATTGAATGCTTATCATCTTGACGCACACGTTTGAAGAGTCTGTAAATGAATTACCCTTTCATATGTGGATCATTTAATGTAAAACCCTTTCATGTACAACCTAAGGGCTATAAATACCTTGTATCACCCTCATTCAAAGGGACCGAAATTTCTTGATAGCACTTGTAATTGAGAATTCCTAAACACTCAGCAATAACATAATAGTGGACGTAGGCCATTCATATAAGGCTGAACCACTTTAAAATTCTTTGTCTCATTTTATTTATCTGTGATTGAATAATTAGAGTAATCTAGTTTTTTACATCAACAGTGATATTGGATTTTTGCAAAATATTCAAAATCAACGTGACATTCTGTTTGGTATGCGTAAGGACAAACAACATGATTTTTAAAATTTAGATTTGTCCAAGAAAGAGAGTAAGGCTAGACTCCACATTTTAGAGAATGAATTAAAGGACCCTAAAGTTTCTAGTGTTAAAGATCGTGCCATTGAGGATAGTGATAATTCGATAAAAGTTTTCAAGGCACGTGAGAAGACTCTTTGGGATATGTTTGATTGCATCGAGGGGGAGGCATATAACCTTCTAAGTATTGTTAAAAATTTGAAAAAGGAGTCCCTATCGGTTGAGTAGTCTAAAGTTTTGCTTAAGTATAGTATTTTAAAGTTAAAAAATGATCTAAGATACTCAAGTAGTGATGGTACTGGCTTCGATAATTCGAATTCTCCCGCTATTAAAGCCAAGACCATAATTTGTTTTAGAGGGTCAAATACAACCAAGAGTGTTAGAAAAGTTCAACCCAAAGGTCCGATTCCTCATTGCGTCTACACGTGCACACAATGCGGTAAAAAAGGTCACCGCAGGTGTTTTTACGATTGTGGCCATCCGGGTCGGAATCCTTTGACGTGGGTCGATCTCAAAATTGGATGAGAGAGAAAACAAAGAAATCTATCTCTCCGCATATGCAGGGATTCGAGGATAAGGGAATCCTATTTTCGCCACTCATGTTGGTCTTCGTGGCTGCTCCGAATTTAAATCGATCATCGTTAAAGGGGAGACAAATGTAAAAATAGAGTCACCAACCTATTTTTCTCAAAATAGGTAAAATAATGTAGATAATTTGAGAGAATGGTATTACAAGACATACTGATGTGCACCAAATGAGTCGGGGGTCCGGGGACTAAGTTATGGTGTGGGAAGGTGTAAGATACCCATTCCGCCCTTTCGGTCTATCAAGGGATATGATAATGTTCTATTTTTCTTTAAATTGTTATACGTGTGTAGTGTGAATAATAAGTAAAATAAATCATCCGATCCACTTTATGGGAAAGACGGAGCGGAATCATTCTAAGGACTGTGCAAAAGAATAACATAAAAATAATAATATGAGTGTCCGTCAAATAAAAAATCACCCTAAAAAAGTGAGTGTGTATATCAAGCGGGACAAGAAATGTAGGAGTAAGCGTATTCGCAATACAACTAAACATAAGAAAACATAAAGTGACTAAATGAGAAAATAGGAATCATATCCTAAGACTGGCTCAGGACGCCTACGTAGCCTAAAAGGCATCAAAGTCCACGTAGTTCGAAAGTGCATAAGGATGGGGTTTAACCCATAAATCCTAAATTAGAACTTCCTTTAGTTTGTTTTTTTAAAATATGCACAAGTGTAGAGAGTGTGGAAAATGAGAAAATTATAATTTAGGGTTTAGAGGAAAACCCTCTTTTTGACTTTTTATTTTTATTTTTTTATGAAGATAAGTTTTGTGTGTACTAAATAATAAAATGTGAGAATAGTTTTGAAGTAAAGAAATGAAATAAAGGATATGTCAAAGGTGAAAATAAAAGTAAATAACTATTATTAATAAAATGAGCTATGACTAGATAAGAGTAGACCTTCTTTAGGACTTTAATTATGATTTTGTAGTAGTAGAGGCTGAATTTTAGGTGGTTGGATGATGGCGAGAAAAGAGTAAAAAGTGTGGTCAAAGATGGACGAGAATGATGTAAGAAAATAAAGAGAATCTTTGGAAAAATGGAATTTCGCCGCGCTAATTTTGAGGGGAATGTTCTGATTCCAGTAAGGGTCCTCTTAGGAATGAGGTCATTGCCTTCTTAAAAAGTAAAAAAATAAGGTTTTAGGGGGGGTGCCTATCGGCATATCCCTTGGCCTGCCTATCGATAGACCCCTGCCTATCAGCACACCCTTGTCTTGCTGGAGAAGTAAAGTACACCCAATCGATAGTCAGCTCGGAATGGACTTGTTCGAA
This sequence comes from Sambucus nigra, assembly GCA_949130495.1. Classification (NCBI taxonomy): domain Eukaryota; kingdom Viridiplantae; phylum Streptophyta; class Magnoliopsida; order Dipsacales; family Adoxaceae; genus Sambucus; species Sambucus nigra. The sequence goes on along the minus strand of OX422221.1, from coordinate 238,741,312 downwards.
AAATAGGAATAAGTTGCAAATCGTAAGTTCGAACCACGCACGACCAAGATAGGGAAAAGGTATTCAGAGACTTATAATAATCCATTAAGCTAATTATAGATTCGAGAGTTGACCAAAGTGAATAGGGCCCGAAAGCACCCATTGGCCTCTCGATGTGGGTCTCAGAATAAAAAGGCAAATACGTGTGAACCTTGACGCCAATTCACGCACGGTATGTACCGTTAGAAAGGATATTTAAAGAAATACATATTTCAACGATCTTAGATTGGGTTAAAGAGTTGACCTAGGTTAAACACTGCTCGGGAGCGCCTGATGGCCTCTAGATCAGGGTTCAAAGTAGAAAGGTGAGTACGCGCGAACCGTGAGGCCGATTCACGAACGGTATGGTCCGTTGGAAAGGGGATTCAAAGACATATAATATTTAAATAAGATTCACTAGGTTTAGAGAGTTGACCGAGGTCAAACGGGGCTTGAGAGTACCCCAATGGATTATCGATCAGGATTTAGAGTAGAAAGATGAGTACGCACAAACCGTGAGGCCCATTTGCGCATGATATGGATCGTTAGAAAGTGGATTCGGATCACTATAACAGTACAATAAGCTTTGCTCGGGTTGGAGGGTTGATCGAGGTGAATTGGGTCTCAGGTTTTCTCAATGGCCTCTAATTCAGGATTTGGATTAGGACATAGGGTCCTAAGGAGTTATTTTGAGGGTACCAGGATGGGGTGTCTATAGATCCCCTCAACGGGCATGCTTGGAACAAGTGGCATTCATTAAAATAAATAAACCTCATCAATGTTTAAGGGTTAAGGCCTCTTGGAGTATTTAAAGATGAACAATTAAAGGGTTAAGGTCTGTTCTGCGAACCTAAAAAGTTAAGGTGACGGATTATGAGGATCGAGATCGATTCTGCGAACCCAGGTCAATTTTGGGGACCAAAAGAGTTGAGATGACCAATTCAGAGGGTCGAGGTTGATTCCGCGGACCTAAAGAGTTGAAATGATCGTTTAAAATGTCCGAGGTCAACTCTGTGGACCTAAAGAGTTTAGACGATCGATTCAGCGGGTCGAGGTCAATTCTAAAAACCTAAAGAGTTGAAATGATTGATTCAGAGGGTCGAGATTTATTATGCACACCTAAAGACTTGAGACGATGAATTTAGCGGGCCGAGTTCAATTCCATAAACCTAAAGAGTTGCTTACACGGAGCATTCTTCAATTCTGACTTCACGGGGGAGGGTGATGGTATTGCGAGTGTAGGTGCACTTGGATTTTGGGTTCCGATGAGGACAAGAATTTTGAAAGTGCTAATACAATCTATTTTTTATTGTGCTGGGATTGTGCTGGTGATGAGAGTTCTTTAAGTGGTTCGGTGCTTCTAAATGAGTTTTCTCAGACCTGTTATGCATTTGACCTTGAGACAACTTTCTGAGAATTTTTTGTAAATTTTTTAGGCAATTTTTGAATTTTTCTAGAATTTTTGTAACGAATTATTGAGGAGACTGCCAACAGGCCTAGATAGGGGGTGCCTATCGACATAGAGCACAGACTCCTGGGATTCTTGAGGGAGGTGAAAGGTCATTGTTGATAGGTAGATTTAAGGGACTACCGATCGACATATCCCTTAATCTCTTATAAAAAGGGGGTGATATTCTTCATTTTTTTCATGCCTTTATTCGAGTGGATCCTTTCTTTATCTCTATAGCAATTTGTTTCAAGTCTATTTTCTTAAAAGAACTCATGGAGTGAACCTCAAACCATAACTCGATGGAAACTGATGAATGGGAAAGTTTGGAATGACGTGCTGCTGAACCAATAGTTTTTGGGAATGAGAATGCTTATGACAACTTTGAGCTGGTTCTTAATGAGGGGGTTCTGCTGCAGGAGCCGGTACATCATCATTCCACGAGGGTGAAGAACCCTAATGGTTGTGTAAGTGTTCTCTATTCGTTTCTATTTTCTCTTTTTCCCTTTCTTTTTATCCTTGGGATGTTGAAGGGTTTTCTTGGTTTTTTTATAGGCTAACATAACTTCATCGAGCATGTGCTCCTGTGGGTCGACTGCGAGAGCTTGTTGTCTTGGCGAATTGATGAGGCCTATAGGAGGCAAGGGAGGTAGGCGACTTGCTTATCAATTTTGCTTATGTTGGGAGGGTTTGTGGTGGCGACGAACCCATGATGTCGTCCACCTGTGGTTTCTTCCGCTCCTAAGGATCATCTCGGAGATCCACCTATACGACTAGGAGAGCTTTACACTGGATTCCCTCTTTATTTTTTTAGATGCTTTCAATTAGTGTTACCGATAGACTTTCACGGGGCCCACGTATCTTTTATTAGTAATCTTTGGATTCACTTTCCTCTTATTTTCTTGTTGTCTTTCCATTTGCCTTCTTTTTGACATCTGTATTGCCTTCTACAGACACGATTTAATGAAGTGATCGGACACAATGTCAGTCTGGGAATTTCTCCAGGATGTACAAATAAAGTAAGTCTAACTAGCAATCGAACCATTCCCTGTATTTGAAGGATATGCGGGTGACGCTGAATGACATAACGAACACTCAAGTTAGGTTTCTGCTTCTTTATTTTTTGTTGTTTCAATTCTCTATTTTGCATTTTGGCAGATCACTGACTCTTATTGGGGAAATAGGTGACCTTCTACCCTTGGTGTTTTTTAAGGGCCACAGGGATCACGGGCATGTATGCCCAGATGAAGAGGCTACCGGCATACTAGTTTGGGTACATTTGGTACCTAGGAGAGAGGGTTGTGAGGTAGTTTGGGTACGTTTCGTGACCACCCATTTGATGCCATCGTGTATCTTTGACGTGAAGAATATGCCTCCACCTGCAGTCGAATCTGGGAGGGGTACTAACGTACCGGCAACATTGGCCCATAGCACGGGGGGAGGTTCGACGACTGCAACAGAGGATATTTATTTCCACCACATTCCCACCCCTTTTTATCATATTCAAATGCGCAGTGGGGAGGTCATTTCGGTTCCTCATTGCCCTCATGCGGAGATAGATGGATTTTTAGGTCTTCTTGAGGAGGCTCTCTGGAGAGATGTATAACTTTTCTTCTTCTTTCATATTTCTTCCTTTTAATTTTCTCCTTCTTATTACTGATTTGCTTGTCTTTGGTGGTTTGGTTCTTTTGCAGACTATCCGTTTATCGACGACTTGGCTGCAGGCATTTGGGTCTGGATGGCATCAGTGTTCGATCATGTGAGGAAATTGGCCAGATCTTACATGGTACCACCGGCTATATCGGAGGAGAGCTCCGATTCAGGGAGTTGGGGGTCTACCGCACATCATCGGGGGAATCGTGTTCACCGGGGTGCCAGATGTGGGGTTTTTATTGAGTTTTTGGAGGGTTCGAATCGCGTCCCTATTTATCTTATCTTTTTCTTTTTTGTACTTAAAGAAACAATGTAATTGTTTTTGACAAATATGTATAAAATGCATGTTTTTGTTAGATTATCTTATTTTAGTGGCTTAATCTATGGGCACTTCAATTTTCTGTTGTGGTCTCATTTATTGCAATGATAAGAAAGAATGAAATAGAACAAATATAAGAAAGACTCGAAGAGGGCTTCTTACCAACAGGTTGATTTTTTACAAATAAATAGAAATAATATATACAAAAGAGGAAAGTAAAGAATTTCCAAAAATAACGGTGCCAATCGACATACCCCTTGACCTGCCTATTAGTATAAGGGTCAAGTCAAAATCACTTCCGTAGCTTTGATTGTACTTCCTCTGTACTTATGAGTACTTAAGATCAGAGAGCTTAGCAGCAACTCGGGTTACTTGTATTTTGTGAGTGATTGTGGGTATAAAAAGGGGTTTTGATGCGGGTTTTCATCACCATAATTCAAACTTCTTTGCTTTTCAATCTTTTTTTCTTTTTTCGCAATGGCACTTTCGATGTCTGAAACGTTCTTGGCTTATCTTACTGTTCTAAAAAACTCGCCTAGGCACGCCTAGGCTTAAGGCTTGGGAGAAACGCCATGCCTTCAATTTTTTACCCCTTATTCTTGGTAAAACCCTTAAGGCACACTTTTTTCTAAAAACAACAATGCTTTAGTGAAATAATATCGCCTTTTAAAGAATTTTTTTACTAACCGGACCATTATCTCATCCAAAATAATCAAATAGTATTTTAATTTGCATATATTCAGACATATTTTTATGATATGTACAATTTTAGTATTTTAATAGCGTTGTTATGGTTAAAAAATATTAAAATATATTAAGAAGGCCTAAACGCCTTTTCACGCCTTTTTACGCCTAAGCCCCGCCTTGGCTTCTAAGGCTTAAGGCTCGGCCTCCACGCCTCGATCACGCCCCATATTTTTTAGAACCTTGTATTAAAGGCTTCTATGTGCCTCTAAAATGTTAATTGCGATACTTTTAGCTTGCGCCATGTCTCCTTGTGGCGTAACCGCATTATAAATTGGAATCTTCTAAAAGTGGCGGTGCAATTTTGGTATCCTGAAGTGCATGTCTTTTGATTCATCCTGGATGAAGAGATACCTTCTTATAAATTTTTTTATACTATATTAGGTGTCAACCCAAGTGTTGCGATAGCCATGCTGGATCTATCTTATTCTCCTTTGAGTATCATTAGTTAACTTACTCCATGTCTCTCCCTCCGTTTCCCGACTGTTGGTGCACGGAGGAAGTATCGTCCTCCCGACGACACTAAACTCCGTATGTCGGTGATATTTCACTGATAATGGATTTGCTGGTGCAGTAGCCCTGGGATCGATTATCGGGCAACTTTTGATGAGAGAAGACATAATGGCTGACCCTCAGGTCGCCATGATAACGTTGTTGATGTCTTACCACTATAGTTCAACTATTGTAATACCGGTAGAGACTTTTAATGGACTAGATGCCTAAAAGGAGGTTCAGGCTAATTTCTTATAGGGGAGTCCTGTTATGTTGTTCATGTGGTTATCTGAGAGATGGTTCCTGGAGGCTCATCCCGAGTGCCCTCTGTTAGGCATTCCCAATTTCTTTTCCTGGCCTTTCTTTAGTTTTGGACCATCGATGGAGAAACAGGTGAATTGACTCGTATAGCATGGGGCTAGGAGTCTTCGTTGGTCCATATCGTAGTGGGCTAATTTGTATCCTATCTTGTAGTTTGGTGATTACTGGTGTGTGCAGTTGGTAGGCCTTCATCAGACCTCCTTCTATCTTCCATGTCAGCTTCTATGCCAAGTGGGGTGAGAGCAAATCGTTCCTCCACGTATAACCAACTTTTTTCTCATAAAAGACCTAAACGAGTCACTAAGAATGATATTAGCACCTTTATGGAAACATTGCCGACCATTTATCTATCCGTCTTAGTCTACTGGGGAGGCTGGGTTCATATCCCGGGGTTATCTAAAGTGGATGTGGGGGCGGGTGGTTGTGAAGATTCTTGCTGAAGGGACTGGTCAGAGATGGATTGTGATATTCAACACTTTGGGGGAAGGTGTCACGGTCTTATCCACGCTAATTAAGGCATATCGTTGCATGGAGTGACTTCAGATTCATAACCAGGAGTGGGATTCTTAGGTCCCTTGGGGTAGGCAACGATGATGAAGCGGGTCCATTCGACAGCTGAATATAAGTCTTGGTTGTGAGAGGGAACACTGTGGTAATATTAAGCTTGTGAGAATGTTTATGTAGCTTCTGAGACATTTGTGAGAAGGTTGTTTTGGTTTGCATGTGTTTGGTTTTTTTGTGAAGCTTGTAGTAATGTGGGTTTAGGTTTTAATATTTTCTTGAGGCTTGTAAGAGAGTGAGTTTTTTTCATTCATGTTAATAATATTTCATGTAATAACTGTACCCCTATTTTTAATAGAAAAGAATAATGATTTCAACGTATTTTGTTATGTCTTTGATGAATTCTTTTACTTGAACTATCTATACTGATAACTAAGGCATACATAATCCTTTTGTTCTTTTAAATGACGAGGGAGACCATCATTCTCGGAGAGGGAAAATAATACCATTTTTTGAGAGAAAAAGGACAGCGCCCATGTGTATCTTATGGGCTGCCTACGTTCCTCTGTGGGATTTGAAAATAATGAGCTTGTACTTTTTGAAAAAGGGGGATTTATGAGAGGATCAGGTTTTATGTAGTTCCGTGTACAGAGAGTGAAAGAGATTGTTTTAAGAATAGAAGAGGGTGAGAAAAGTTATAGCACAACGAGAGTTCGAACTAGGGGTAAAATTTCTTGAGACAATCCAAGTTGACTGGACGTGCCATTTCTTATCCATCGAGGTCTGCTAGCACAATGACTCCACTAGATATGAGCTTCTTCACGATGTTGGGTCCACTCCAGTTTGGCTTTAATTTTCCTCTCAGATCCCAGATAGGTTCTACGATTTCCTTGAGGGCAAGATATCTTTCTTAGACACCGCGGTCCTTGACCTTTTTATTAAATGATAACACTATGCAGTGATAGTACCCTTGTATGTGATATAGGGCTTTCATCCTCCTTTCGTCTAAGTTCACAAGTTCATCGTAACAGTTCATGAAGTAGTCAATGGCAACCAAGATGAATTCATGCCCGCTTAAAACTTTTGGAGTGACTTTCCCTATGATTTCTATGCCCCAGGTGGACAAAGGTCAAGGAAAAGTTATGTTGTACAACTCCCAATGAGGCAAGTGCTAAAGGTTGGTATATTGCTGGAATTTGAGGCATCTTGAGATGTAAGTAATGAAGTCTTGAACCACGGTGGTCCAGTAATATCATTGATGGATGGTCTTCTTGTCAAGCAAATGACCATTCATGTGAGATCTATATTCCCCATTATGGATATTTGCATCATATCTTCAATCCTAGCCCCTATTATTCAATGCAAGTGGGTTCCATCAAAATTCCTTTTAAAGAGTTACTTATCATAAATAATGTACTCAGCTAACTTACGAGGGTCGCAAGATCTTTTTTATCATCATCTCGGGGATACCTATAATGTTTGAGGAGGTGCCAAATGTCATAATACCATAACCCTGCCATGCACGGATCTTCTTCTGTGACAAGCTCAATATGGTAGCAGTAAGTGGGTTGACCTATTTCTAGACTCGAAAGCGGGCCATTGCTATCCCTTCAGGTATGTCGACCATAGAGGCTAAGGTCTCCAGTGCATTGGTCAGGCTAATCCTCGAGCGAGGAAGGTAATGGAAGGTGACATATACTAATTGGGAGGTGAGCTTTTCTTGGTGAGAATGGAAGGGTAGGAGCTTATCATATTTGACTTTCCATTTCCTAAAGATCTGCCCCACGATGAGGGTTGAGTCTCCATAGACATCCATACATTTGATTCTTTTTGTAAGGGCAATATTGAGCCCTACAGTACATGCCTCGTATTCTGTCATATTATTGGTGCAATGGAAATCCAGTTTGATGGTAATGTGAGGTTACTAATCATTAAGCACGACAGTGAGTATGCCAATACCACACCCTTTCTTATTTAAAGCTCCGTCGAAGAACATCTGCCACCCAAGTTCCTCGTGAGAGGTGCAGAGGATTCTTTCGTCTGTGAATTAAAAAATCTAAAGCTCTATTCCTTCTATGGGATTGTCGATAAGGCAATCGGAGATGTATATCCCTTTCATAGCCTTCTGTGTGACATAAGTGATATCACATTCAGCCAGCAACATCATCCAACGGGCTATGCAAATAGATAAGGTAGGCTTGTCCAATAGGCATTTCATTGGATCCATCAAAGACTCCAGTTTGATAGGGAATGCGAGCATGTAGAGCCAGAGTTTCTACATAACCCAGACTAAGGAAACACACGCCCATTCTAATACGGTGTATTTTACCCTGTACCCAACTAGCTTTCGACCAGAATAATAGATTGCTCTCTTCTTACGAGATTCCTCAATGTATTGGGCGAGTGTAGACCCTGATCTAGTGTCGGTGATAGTTAAGTATAGGAGGATGGGGAGACCTTGTTGCGGAGGCATGAGCACCGGAGGTGGGGAGAGTTATCGTTTGATCTGATTAATGATTTCTTAACATGCTTCATTCCGAACTTTAGTTGAATCCTTCCATAGAATCTTGAAGATGTGTGTAAGATTTGGGTTCTTGGAATACAATTAGTATCAAGCGAGGCATAACCCCATATCAAGACCATGATTAATGCTCCAAGTTATATATGACATTGCCAATAAATGAGAATGGAAGAAATAATAATATCTGATATTCAAACTTGTATTAAATGAACCTTTACACCATAAATGCACCGAGGATATAATATATGAGTGGAACCAATAGGTAACTCAATCGGAGGGAGAAAGAACAACACTCTTGTCATAATAAAGGCAAGGCGGGAACCCAAATCACAGTTAATGTTTGATGACACCAGTATCTGATGTGCTCGAAATATAACTGACAGCTTGGAGATACCAACCTGGGCCAGGATGGTGGCCGAGGTAGCAAGGGGTCTAGATTGCCGACTGGCGATCTCGTCCAACATAGGGTCGGCCGTGGCCGACGTTATTAGTACCCCAACTATCAGGCAACAAGTGAGGTCTACATGGATCATGTGGTCAGTTATCCAACAGGTCGTCCACAGCCGACATCACGTTTGCCTCATACATTAACCTCGGCTGGGTATAATTCGAGGTCAGTAAAGACTACCACAGTTATCAAAATCAACCTCGGCTAGGAATCAATCGATGCTCCAACTACGCCTGCGTAACCTCGACCCAGACCGACGTTACAACTCCGTTTGTCTTACCTCGACTTTCTAATGGGCTGAGATTATCGTGAATAACCTCGGATAAGGTAGTAGTCAGACTTCCCCAACCTCGTACTCTTCCAGGCCGAGCTTGTACCTGCCAGGGATAGGGCCGAGCATTCATAAGCATATGAAAGGTAAGGAACACGTGGACAAAATCAGTTGTAACCGAATCAACCCCCTCGAATTTTCATCATCATTCTCTACATGTGACAATGATAGATGTCTTCATCAGATTGGCTAGATCAACACACACATGATCATTGCATGCATGGGGGTACATTACACCCCCACACACTATATATACCTGCCTTCTCCTACCTTGAGAAGGATCCGAGAATTACAACCCTAGCTGAAACTCTGTCAAATTATACAGTAGAGAGAGAAATCTTGAGAGATTGTATCCATGGCCGTTAGTGCCTTATTTTAGTGACCTTACTCATTCACTTACACAGTGGACGTAGGCCTAATTGGATGAACCACTTATATATTGGTGTTCATCCTCTTCTCCTCATCTCAATCTCTTATATTTAGCATACTCCTGTGCTGCCATTGTTATCATTGATTTGAGCTTACAAACACCTTGACGGGTGGTGCTGTTTCCAGCATCATCAATGACAACTCACAAGTTTATCTTAAAATGGCTAGAATATATGGATTACTTAAATGGGCCTGCCATCCTAAGGATAACCCTACTTGAGTGCTATTATTTCAATCTCGTAAATGCAGATGTTGTGACATCACAAGGTAGGTGAATAATGACCTACACTAGAGGTGTTGTCATATCAATCAAAGGGGTAGTTTATCAAGGTGAACTTGCTCGGATGGAAATTGCTTTAGCATGGAATATTTATGGGCTAGAGATTATTTCTGCCCAATTTTTCCAAGGTTGAGGTTCCTCGAGGAGGTTTCCCTAGATATGGTGACTCGAGAAAATATATTTGCTTAAACGAGGTTTTGCATAAGTGTGCCAAGAGGGTTGGTTATTATTTTCCTAACGTTGCCTTTCCCCCAATCCTCCAAACCAAATCCTTGTGAGGTTCCCAAGAGGAGGTCGTTCGACAGAGCATGTAAGCTCTCCCACGTCCTTCCATATATGGTCCCTCGTGGGTACCGAACGTCCTCGCACATGTTACAAAGTGACCTATTTCAAATGATCATAAATGTAAGATTAGGTACATCATGTTTTTTATTACAAATATTGTCATTCGAATAGCTTTGATCTCTGTAGGAGGTTCCTCGAGCTGCCTATGTCTTCACTCTTTCGTTAGCCTTTCGCTAAGTACAAAGTCGTGTCAGTTAATTAATCTTGAGTGTAGGCTTCCCCCTATATTTTCCCCTTCGTAGAGATTTATATTTACTTCGTGAATAAATATCTGTATGAAATACCATGATATCCTTCGAACTATCTATAAGGAAGAGTTAATTCTCAACAAGCAAATAACATAACATAATAGTTATGCAATCTTCTTTAGTCAGTGTAAAGAATTGTGAGCGAGGGACTTTATTGATTTTCCCTTCAAGCCATTTCATCTTCTACCAGATTGTGACTTCATTAAATGGAGCTATTTATGGATAGAACATTATGATTGCGTGTGAGATAGCTTTCTTGGGGAGTGAATAATTTTGTTTTCAAATTTCCCCCTAAAATGGTTCATCTCCCCAGACTGGGGATTTTTTTTGTGTGTGCCATTATTGCTTTGCCCACTCCGTATTTATTGTAACTGGCACTTGCTTCCTTATTTTATATGTGGCGGCCTTGGGTTGACATGTGCTACCCATGTGAGGGACTTTATGCATCGCCAATTAATTTCAATCATTACTACTTTTAGATGTGTGCCCCTACGCGCATGTATTACCCATGCGAGGCACTTCAAACGTCACCACATTTTCTTGGAATGCCATTAGTAGTCTGCCTCTTGCATTTTTTCTGCCCCTATAAAAAGGCGCACTTAGTCGTCCAAATCTTTACCTTTTGTTTTGCAACTTGTTTTGTTCTTTAAAGAGAGAGAATACAACCTCTCGTCCTATATTTTTCTGAAACTGAAGCTCTTCTTTCCTTCTCTCTTCTTTTATCTGTACCTATGGCACATGTTGTGAAAAAAACTCCATCCACCAGGGGCGTGTCTCCCTGTACTCATGCCCATAAGAACCAATGGGCCCATTATCATCCTGCGCCTTACTTTCGAGAACCTAATCACTTTTGGGCTATCACAAAGCACTTTCCCGGAGAGCTTACACTGCGACAGTGGTGAACTTAATGATGGATGAGAGTGACAATGCTGATGACTTCGCTTACATTCCCACTACAACAGTAACTCGCTTTAGGATCGAACATGGGGATTAACCATACTTTAAAGTGGATTTCGAAACTACCGGTGGAGCCTTTGAGGACCTAGATAGACTATATCCATGGCAAGTATACCGTTAAACTAGATATTGTGGATTTATCCTCCACTTACTGGCTGGGCAGTCTTACTTTAGCAAAAATAACAACACTCTCCAAACTCTTGTTTCTAGATGGAGCCGCTGAACTCACACCTTTGTGGCTGCTTGGGGAGAATGTACGATCACTCGGGAGGAAGTTTGTGAACTCTTTGTAATGAGCTGACTTTTATATGCTCATATATATATATATATATATATATATAGTTCGTTTTTACACTCATGTGTTACTTATTATCTTATACATGTTGTATTATCAAATATGTGGTATTATTGGCTATTAATATAATAAACCCCATTTTTAAATACGAAGAATCAACTATAAATTGGATCAAATCGAAGTCTTATGACATATCTTAAGGTAAATAATAAGTTTTGGGGTAGAAAATATAATTTTATGAAACTTTAGGGACTAAAATAAAAATATAAAAAGGGACATTTTGTAAATAAAATATTTTCAAGGACCTCTAAAAATATTGAAAATATATAGTGTGAAATTACCAAAATACCCTTCATGTGTAAAATGACCCTTATACCCTTATCATCTTTCCACCACATGCTGGTCACCTCCACCTTACACGTGTCGTCTCCAGAGAGAAAGTCAAAACACTTGTCATCATTTGGTGATATTAACACTGCAAGACCAGTCTGGAACGCGACACCTCGGCGTTGAATCACCATTGCAAAAAAGGCTAGTCATTAGACACGTGTCAACACCGTAATACTTTTGAAAACCTATAAATAGGGCCTTAGGGTTCATTTGAAACTCACACCAATTCCTTGAGAATTATAGTAAGAAAGAGTGATAGAAAGCTTGGGAAATATCTTAAGAAGGAGTTCTATAATTTCGAAGAAAGAATTCATTTGTAGGTATGATTTTATTTAAATGTTATAATGCATTTTTGTAGTTTTAATTTCGCATTTTATAACTTTACTTAGTAGTTATGCTGGTAAAATACACTAAAGGCTTCACTAATCAAAACTTAAAATTTGGAAACAATCTAAATTGATTTTATTTTAAAAATATGTCAACTTGTTTGAAAAATATATATACACTTTTTAAAATATTTTTGTAAGCAATTGCTCGTTATTATGGAATCTCATTTAAGTAATTCCAAAGTCGGTCCCGGTGAAATTCTGTCTAGTTGAGATGGTATTTAAATGGTGCCCCTGTGACCCTCCATCTCTACTGGGAATAAATCCGAAAATGTTCTGTTTAGTTGAGATGGTATTTAAGTGGTGCCCTTGTGACCCTCAATCTTTACTGGAAACTGAATGATTAGGAGGAACTATGAATTGAATTATTTAAATACGATGAATGAATATTAAAAATCGAGAAAATGGTTTTAGTAACCTTTTTCAGCAAGTTATTTTAGGATTAAAACACAATATTTAGAATTGGGCTTTATTTAGAATACGTAATTAAACCTTTATTGTATTTATTAGATTAACGTGTGATCCAAGACTCAATATCTGTATTGTCAAGCCTCTATTTTAGGTGAGTACTCTATGTCATTTCTTGCACATTTCAAATATATGATATTATGCAAAACTATGTATTTTGTGAACTGCTTTTATTCTCAAAATGCATCTGATACCGATGATTGATTCATTTGCGATATGTTTATATCTCTCCATATATACATACTGATTGAAATGAGTATTGAAAATGAAATTGAATATTGGAAACAAGATTCGGCCTTACGGACCTCTCTTACTGACTGACCTTCCCTGCTGGGTTATCGCTGTTGTGCCCTAAATAAGGCGTTGTGACGAACTAGTTCGATTGACCCTCAAATACCGGGGTATAATACGGTAGAAGAACGCGGTATTAGAGTGTACTTGGCCATTAAAATGATATGATTGAAAGAAAAAGATATCATATTTGATTTGTTGCATTCTTCTTATTTTGAGCTATCCAATTGTGATATATATACTATCATTTTAAAATATATATCTATTTATTGCAAGTTCCTATCCATATATGTATATGCCTTCTCTTTTGACTTGAATAGGTATCTATTTTCTGAAAACCTTGGAATATCGGGAGATTAAATCTTATTCAGCTTTTAGCTGACGTTGTATAAATACCGATTTTTCAGGAAATAATTAGATTGGAGGATGGAGTGTATAAGGAATATGTTAAAGATTTAGTTTAAGGATCTCTTTTGTTATACTTTTAAATATAACGTTTGTTTTTATGAGATAGAGCATGTTTGGCTCTTCAGTAATCGGTTTTTAAATTTTGGCATAAGTTGTAATTCGTTCATACTTTTAATATATATGAAGTTTCCTTTTAGAAAGCTCTGATGACGTAATTCCATTTTTTGAATAGTTTACGATTCACGACCTTGTGAATGTATTTCCGTTGAATTTATTTTAAGAAATATTTTAAGGCCAGAACATTGAATGCCTTGGTGGCATGTCAAGACACTCATTCCCTACTACTATTGCATTATTTAGGTTATGCTTTCCAAAGTATTTCTCCTTATCATGCCACATGATTGCCTCAGGAAGCACCTGATCAATATGGCAGTTTGAATGGCTTACGGCGTCAAACTTCCTTTGGCTTCCATGACTTTAGGGTCATTGTATACGTGGCTCGATCGAGTTCAAGCGGACTTTGCTCGAAGGATTAGTAGATTTGAAATTTCAAATTATGCCAACCATATTCAGTAAACAACATTTCTCTATGCTCATTTCTCCGAGTATGCTCCAACTCGTAGTTATCCACATGCCCATGTCATTAAGGTTCACGTATGTATTGTTAGAATCACAAGTTTTCCAAGAAGCCCCTTATCTCCTTGATTGATAATGTTGATAAGTTTATTTATCGTCCGTATGTGGGTGCTGACCAGTTTTTCACCAATAATTTCTTCGAGGAGGCACCGCGGCTTGATACCCCTATTGAGGAAGTGTTTGCTAAGAATTTTCCTGCGAACAACATTACTTTGATCCTTCTCCCCTCCTACTTGATGTCCTATTTTGAATGGTCTTATTTTTATTTAATTTATTGTACCAATCGAGTAGCCATGCGTTGGGTTATGATCAAGGTACTCCGATGATTAGCCATTTTACCCATGATAAGCCCACCAATTTTTCCTTCGCTTGTAGGAATTTTCTCACATCCACCATTTTGAAGCTTTGTACAAATTGTATTGCCATCCTATCATCCTGAATAGGGTTGCTCAAGGGGAAGATCAACTATGTATTTGACCATGTTTTGGATGAATCAACTTGATAGGTTTTAAAATAATATCCTTAAAGAACCCCGTTCCCCTATTGTTAAAAGGTTCCCCCGTCAGAGTTAGGATTGAGAAGTTATTCTACTACTAATTCTCAGTTCCCCCTTAGTACCACCCGTGACTTTGTTTCAGTCGAGCTGCATCCTATGGCTCCTTTGGTGGAGGCAATAGCCAAAAAGAAAAAGGGTGTCCAAGCTTTGTGCCTGGGCGAGGATGCAGCGGTTGCCCGTGGTACTTTGAAGGTGGTTGGAGAGGAGGACACTCCTCATACTGCCTCAACCGGGGCAGCTGTGAGATCTACTAGGAAAACTCCTTCGAAAAAACCCGAGGTCATCCAAGTTGTTTCTCTTGTTGTGGTTCCCAACCCTATGTTGACCAACCAAGTTGACCAGATGTTCGAAAGCCTTCGATAGACTTGGAATAATTTTTTAGTGGAAGATAGGGCTGCTATGTCAGTTCACATGGCTGCTCGGCCCTTTTCTTATATACCCACAACTTTTGAAGGTAGCAGAAAACATAGTATGTCTTCGACAAGATTAACTAGCCCCATCAAAGTTATTCTTTAGGAATCTAGTGAGTAAAGTGCTGTGAAGCAATTTGAGGAAGAGGTTTATGAGGAAGTAGAAGAGGAAGAGAAGGAAGGAGTTGAAGAGGTTAAAGAATATGATGAGGAGGAATAGGTGTCCGAGGAGGATGATTCCCAACTTATCTGAAGACGTAGATTGTGAAAGATGGTTTCCATCATGAAGCCCTCTTCACCTCCTCATGACTATACCATTCTGGAAGATACTCTTATTGATCAAGAGGTACGGCTAATTCCTTTTTACTTATACCTTCTCTAATTTTCTTCTTTAAATATTAGTTCTTTATTTGTTTGGATATAGGTTGGTGCCCGTGGTAGTTCCCTCCTGGGTGCTGAGATAAGTGGTGATGTTGAGGCAGACTTAGAGATGACATAACTTTTGCCTGCCTCTTATGATGTTCTCCCAAAGGGTGTAATTGCCCCTACCACTTCGAAGGTAATCGTGGATTTCCCCTTAGAGGCAGTTGTTAGCCTGTATGATGTTGAATCCAATGGTGGTTATTCACCCGACTCTTCCTTCTTGCGTAATGAGGCTGCCCTTAAGGAAGGTGTAAATGAGGAAGGTGTTGTTGAGTCTGGATTTATGAGGCCGTTTGTTGATGTGTCTTCTACGATGGTAACCCTTTTCCTTTTGTAATTTCTTCCATTAGCTTCCAATTTTGTATCTGTTCTTTGTGTGACTTTGGTCATTAAATGACTAAGTTTTAGTGACCTTATTTGGTCCATCGATCCTTGACCTAGAAGGGGGGGGGGGGGAGGTTACTGTCGCGACCGAGCATGAAGTGGCACGAGAGGAAGTTTCTGCTAGCAAGGTTGCCTCAACTGTTATGGTGGAGCAACAACCTTGGTCAAAATGTTTCCCAGTTGTCTCAATAAGCCCCTAATGAAGAGGAAGATGTGGTTCAAATGGCTACCAGGAAATTTACAAAAGAACCCTAGCACTTGATGGCAGCTCTGGTTCCTTCTGTGCCTCCACCTATGCCAATGTTATCGATTATCGAAGAGGTATAATTTTCCTATCTTTTTAAAAGATGATAACATCTGTACTACATATGATTAGAATTGCCTAGTAATGTAGGACTTTAAATCTCCCTTAAAAGGGTCATGCCTTGTAATATAGGACTTTAAATCTCCCATAAATGAGGGTCAGGCATGCCTAGTAGTATAGGACTTTAAATCTCCCATAAGAGAGGGTCAAGCACACATAGTAGTATAGGACTTTAAATATCCCACAAATGAGGGTCAGGCGTGCCTAGTAGTGTTAGGACTTTAAATCTCCCATAAACGAGGGTCATGCGTGCCTAGTAGTATAATACTTTAAATCTCCCATAAATGAGGGTCATGCCTAGTAATATAGGACTTTAAATCTCCCTTACAAGGGTCAAGCCTAGTAATGTAGGAATTTTTGAACTCTTTAAAAAAAAATTGTTTATTTCTCTGACTTGCTAAATTTTGCGTTTCAGGTGGAGGTTGAGCAGCTAGTTGCTCATGGGACGGAGACTGAGGTTGTTGCGCAGGGGACCGCTAAAGAGGGAATTGTGATCAAGCCAACTGCTCTAGGTGATGCACTTGGTTTTCAAACATGACCTTCAACCCTTATTGCTGGCGAGGTTCCTGAAGCAAGTGCATCTAGACTTCAGGTGGTGATAGTGCTTTAAATACCAGGCATCCATCCCCCAGCGATAGTGTCTTTAGCGTGCATCCTCTTGAAGACTGTCTTCAATCAGTTGTGAGGAAAACTTTACATGACTTCCGTCATATCCTGACTGCTAGTCCATGCAAGTTATTTGAAAGGCTTTTAGATCGATTCCTTCTACCTTTTCCCCTACCGTTACCGATAATGATGGTTTACCGGTTGCTTGGCCTCGCTACTATGCTGGGCGAAGTCCTCAATACACCTATGGAGTTCTCAAGTTCTTTTACCATTAATGTCTTGTTAGGAAAAATCAACTTCCTTAAAAGCAATGGATTCTCCTTGACTTGGATAGTCAAGCTCCTTTATGATTTCAAAAAAGCTGATTTACTTACCTTCCATGTTCGTCTGCAAACCTCCCATAGATTACAGGTAGCCACTTCTGAGGAGTTGGTTAGCTTGGAAGCAGAAGTCATTAAGTCTGAGGAGGAACTTGAGGCTGCTCGAGAGGCTGTAACCAAGGTGGAAGCTAAGGTGGATGATGTTTAAAAAAGAAATGAGCGCCATGAGAAGGTACTAGATGCCTTGGCCGACGAGCATAGCCAATTAGAGAAAATACTGCCACAACACCACCACCATCTGCTTAGTACGACTAACCTATGGTTCATCATGGAACCCCTTATCGACTAGCTTTTCTAATGATTTCCTCCTATCTTATTTTTGGAAAATTTCTTCGACGTTGCTTAGCAGTTATATTTGTTCGAACATTTTGCTATGTATTTTGGATTCTCGTGTTTGTTTTTTTGACCTGTAATGAATGAAATAACATATTTATACAATATCTATTACATATTTCCAGAAACGAGACAGTAAAGGAATGGACTATAACTTCCAAAAGTAAAATGTCTTTATATCATCATGTGATTATGACACTATTGACTGTGTGGAACACTCCTTCCTACCCGTCCTTCATAACTCATGTTAGAACACGTGTAGACAAACAAAAGACTAAATAAATCATTGATAATAAACCAATAAATGCTTTTAAACATAGTAAATTTTGAGCAATTTGTTGTTTAGTTCAAAAGTGACTTCATCCTCCAACTTTGAGATCTCACAATAGCCCTAATCATGTGCTGCTCAAACAATATAAGGGACCTCCTAGTTTGCCTCAAACTTGGGTAACGAAAGTCCTCGAATGTGCCTCGTGCAATTTTTTAAGACGAAGTCCCCGTATTTGAACTTCCTTGGCTTTATAAGGTGGTCATATGATCTGGACAACTATTTTTGATACAACTCGAAGTGCCTCATTGCATTATCTCTGTGCTCTTCCAATTACTCTAGTTGTACATGACGGTTGTGAGGGCGCATTGCACTTCGTAAATTTTATCTAGCAGAAGGTACCCGGAGCTCCACTAGAAGCATTGCCTTAGCCCCAAAGACTAAGGAAAAAGGTGTGTATCCTGTAAGCTTCCTTTTAGTTATCTTGTATGCCCATAGAACTTCTGGTATCTTGTCATCCCAAGTCCCTGGAAAATTTTCCAACATTTTTGGCAGAATATTTACTAAGATTTTGCTAGTAGCTTTGTCCGGCCTGCTGCACTTAGTTTATGCCACAATCGTTTAATAATGAATAATTGAATACTTATCTGTGAGAAGATGTACCTCACTATTCATGAAAGGAGTGCCATTATCTGAGAGAAATACTTTTAAGATGCTAAAATGATAAATAATTTACTCCTTCGTAAATCGAGTAATGACCCTGACTGTGGCTTTCTTCAATGGTATGGCCTCTGCCCACTTGGTAAAACATTCAGTGGCTACGAGTATCCAAATCTTCCCTCTCGAGGAAGGGTTTATTGCTCCCACCAAGTCAAATGCCCATGCATGGAATGGAAAGGGGTAGAAAGAGAGTGCAGGTCCGCTGAAGGTTCATGAATCATATTCCCATGGAGTTGACGTGCCTTGCATTTGTGAATGAGTTCCACATAATCCTTTTCCATTATAGGCCAAAAATACCCCAAAGTCATAAGTTGGTCAAAAAAGTTTGACTCCCCCATTGTGAGGTGGCTCATGGGCCTGCTTTTGCACTTTATCTGCTTCTTCCATCTTGATGAACCTCAGAGGCCTATCATGGTATCCTATTCGATATAACTGTCTTTCTTGCACGTAATATCTGGATACTCGATGCTTTGGCCTCATGGAATCATCTTTATTTCCCGACCTCATTCCATCTATCAACATGTCTATATATGTATGCCTCCAATCATGAGGTTAGTCAATGAAGTTGCATTCAACGGCCTGATAAAATAACTGGCATTTCCCACAGTCCTTCTGTAGCATCGCAACATTTTGTCTCATCAAAGGCCAGAAGTAACGTGCTCGTTGGACCCTTTAGTACATTGGGATTTCTATGGTCTCTCAGTTGTCTTTGTGAACTTCTTTCAGTCTTCTTTTAGCTTCCTCGGGATCCACACATTTGGATAACCACCCCCTTTGTTCTTGTAGTACAAGTTTCCTTTTGTCGAGAAATACTGCACTAGATTTGCCAAAATTAATGGTCCTTCCCCCATTTCCAGCTGCTTTCTTATTTTGCCTCTCTAGTCATTGCTATCAACGGTGGGTAACATTTTGAGCATGGTCAAAAGAACTGCCCTCTTATGTAATACCCCGTATTTTTATGCTATATTGAATTGGGGATTTATTAAATTTAATGTGAGTTAATTATTTAATAAAAATCCGGAAATTAATTATGTTATAATTATTAACGTGACGAGAGTTAGTAATTATGGAAAATTTGTTGAATATTACTAATGAGCAAATTAATATATAATATTGGTTCTATTAAATGTCACGAGTGAATAGAATGACAATTATGGAAATTTAAGTCGGGAGGCGCCTGTGTCGCGTCGGGAATAAATGTTGATTAATAAAAGTGAATATTTTATAAATCGTTCGTATGGTCGTTTTGAGTGCGCCAACGCATCCGAAAGAGTCGAGATAGTCAGAAAAGTATATCCGGGGGTTTGGTTTGGGTCTCGAAGCGTTTTTAGGCCTAATTAGTACCCCGGGAGGGCGTTTTGGACATTTCACAATTATGGGTAATTAAACCCACGAAATTCTTAGGGTTATATCAGATGCCTAAGGTTGTCTTCTAGGGTTAGAACAACCAAAGGCAAGTGATGGCCATAGGAGAGGGAAGAAGAAAGCTTCCAAGGCAATCCAAGGCCCAAAATCCACCTGTTTGCACCGCAACCACCACCAACGCGTAGATCGCGCAACGGGCTGCGCAACCACACCAAAATCATCTGCAAATCAGAACACCAAAAATTCCAGGCAAGTGTTTATCTTGATTATTTCGTTGGTGCATCCTTCATATTAGTTTAGGAATGATTAGGGATGAATTACATTGAAGAAAACCTAAATTGTGATAGGAATTTGCATGTAGTGATGACTTAAACCTTATTCTGGAAATTATTGGTGATGTAGAAGAATAATCCACGAAATTTTAATGTAGTATAAGAAGGAAATTTCGGGGAAAAACAGATTGGAACCATGATTTAGAGATTTCTAGGGTTCTTGAATTTTAAATGAATTTTGGCATGATTAATCCATGTTTAGTGACGTAAATTGACATGCTTTACGTAGGAAATGTATAATATCATGTTAGGATGTTAGTAGTATAAATTTTGAGACGTTTGGGATTGTAAAATATGGATTTGGTGTAAGTTAGAAGTTGAAACCCGTAACTGCAATTCTGCAGATTTAGCAGACCTGCTTGATCGATCGATCGAGCCTAGAGCTTCGATCGATCGAAGGTTCGATCGATCGAGCCCCAGACCTCGATCGATCGACCCCTCCTGGCAGAATCATGTTTCCCCTTATTAATTAGTTGAAATTCAATTTAATGTGAAATAATTCTTGGGCATCCTTAATAAAATGTTTTGGGAGATATGGAGGAGCATTAGGACATATGAATAATTTTGAGATTCTTAAAATGAGACGAGAATTGTACTTGTGGGATAATTACTTAAGGGTTGATGAGTTTATGAATTAACGGGAGAGTTGCGTAAGAGACTTACGTTGGAACATAGAAAGGACACTTACTGAATTTTACACTTGGGAGGATAGAGTCCATGCATGTTACGTATTCAGATGAGAAAACCCTTCGAGTTAAGGTTAGAAACGAACTCTTATACGTAATACTGATAATGTGAAAATTAAGGATAAATGTTGTAATTATGGGTGATGAGAGGAACCTATATTAATATGATAAAAGTGGTATATTTATATGATTGTGTATGCATATATTATATACATGTGAAACCATGCCCGCGCTACTTGCTATCCCTGAGGTTACCGCGCTGGGACAGTCTTATCTCGATGGGACCTTTATGGGGGATATTGACTTGTACCGTAGAAGATAGATATCCTTGGTACAGGCTATCGAATCGATAGTTCAGACGGTCCTAAGAGGCATGGGGTATGTACTGACCTCTTAGAGACTTGGAATCTACGCTTCGCCTCAATATTGTTTGTATATATATGTTGATCTCAATATTGTTTGTATATATATGTTGATACAGTTCGAGAGTGATTCCGAACTTGTATTTCCCTTAGTGTGAGCGATACGGGGATTGGATAGCAGAGTATGCCCGCACCATAGTTTTATTTGGGGTGCTGTTATAATATATATATTATACGGGTAGTTAATATATATATATATATAAAATTATGAAATTTGGTACTACCTACTGTGTTATGGTAAGTAAGACTGATATAATGTCGTAAATCGGAAATACTTGTTTCAAAAGTATAATATAACACTGGGAAGCTTTGTTAATAAATAAAGTAAAATGAGAGCATTGTTATTAAGCGAAATCCTCCTTTTTAAACATTTACATGGTTCGGTTCTGAAATCTTACGAGTAATCTAAGATAAGTTAAATCATTGGGAAGATTAGTGCGATAGATGATAAGATAAACCGTTGGGAAGGATAGTGCGATAGGTGTGCACATTAGAAGAGAGGTGAGAATTTCTCAAGAGAGTGTCGCACTAATATGTTGTTGCATTGGCCTGTATCAATTTAAATACTTGCTAAACGAATTTTAAATCATACACACTATCGGGCTTTGACCCGTTTCTTTTCCTCTCTCTCTCTTGTATATATATGTATATATTACAGGTGCCCAGCCACAGGGGCGTCTTGCTTAGGATCCCTTGAAAGGAACGTGCTGCAGCTTAGGTGGGAGTTGCAGGCCAATTGCATAGACGACTTCGTTTACTTGATTCCACATCTATCATTCTCATTTATTGGGCATGTGTCGCCCTTTCCACTATTTATCTGTTTTATTGGGAAATTTGTATTTCAGTTATTTCTAGTACGGTTACTTTGGGATTTATTCAGCATGAATGTTTCACTTTAGGTTTTAAATGTTGGGGTTTTGAATGTTGAATGTTTCAATTAATTGGATTATGTTCCAGGATAATTGTGGTATGATTCTTACTTATTGTTAATGTTGTTAATAAATAAATAAATGATTTTTCCTTAAAACAAAAGTTTGGAAAGTAATGTTAAAAATGGTTTTGACACTTAGCTTAATTAATTAGGGTGTTTAAATTGGAAATTTATTTTTACGACAGTGATGCTAAGAATGAACCAACTGTTCACCTTGATTGTTAATAAAGGAGTGATCGCCCGGTATTTAATTAGGCGGGGTGTCACAGGTGGTATCAGAGCATCAGGTTCTAGTGTCCTTTAGGATCTGTGCGACCTATTATGCTTTCGGCGTTGCTTTCTTTGATATAGAGCCCTAAATACTAGGAATGTTGTGTTCATCTCTATACATTGGGAATTCGTGCTTCTGTGATTTGTTTATTTGAATGATGAACTCATCCAAATTTATTTAAATTTTCAGATGGACCGTCAAGAAGAACTAGCTAGAACGGTTAAGGGAGTCAACGAGCAAGATCGACTCACACCTCAGGTATCCCTAGAGAGAATGTCAACCGCCGAGTTAGCAGGTATCGTAGCACAAGCAGTTACCACTGCGGTCTTGCAGTATCAAGAACGCAACACACAGCTCATGGGGGGGAAAAGATCTAGAGAGTACAATCAGTCTGTCATGACTGGAAATAACAAGTGTGTGAAGATGCAAATATCGTAATAACAATCTCTTCAAGGCCGTAAAAGCCACAAAGGTAACAAATTGTGTAGGGAAAACCAAAAGCATTAGGGTCAACAAAGCCGGGGGCCGAGTGAAGTCACGAAGAGGTATTTTAAATGCGGTATGGACGGTCATGAACGTCGAACTTGCCCGGATTAGTCTGGAAAGGAACTTCAACCCAACCAGAGAGAACTTTCAGGACTCTGCTATAAATGTGTACAACCGGGTCACATGTGGAGGGATTGTCCTCACCCTGACAAAGTTTTTTCACGAGTTTCCCATCAAGGCCAGCAAGACCAGGGAAAAAGCAAGACTAGTCAACAAAGTAATGAAGTGAAGCAGTTTCGAGGGAGGTGCTTCCAATGTGGCAGAAATGGCCATAGGCGTCAGGATTGCCCAGAGAAGAATAGGGCCCCACGACAGGAATATGCTAGTAATAAACCACAGAAACTAGCTCCACCACCTTTTCCAACAGCCTCAGTTCAGCAGAGACAGTTACAGTGCGGACGTGTCTATAACTTCCCCCAGGCAACGGCTCCGCAGGCACCACCCGCGATTGAGGGTATGTTTTCTATCCATGGAACTTTGGGTCGAATTTTGTTTGTTACTGAGGCAACGCATTGTTTTATATCTACATATTATACGAAGACCTTAGGGTTATTAACCACAGTAGAGAGCACTGTAACGTATGTAGACTCACCACTGGGGAAGGGTTCACTTTTCTTTATATACCGGGGGAGTGGGGATAGAGATTGGTAGCTTGGTATTACCTGCAGACATGTTAATCTTAAATATGCATGAGCATGTTGTTATTATTGGTATGGATTGGCTCGCAGCTTATAGAGCCATGATTGATTGCTTCGGTGGGAGCATTGTTTTTTTTCCATTCCGGAGCAAGAGATGTTTGTAGTGGCGATGCCTCGCCCAGAGGGAGGTTCGACCGCTCATTTGTATTATATAGAGGAGGATGCCTCTAAGGAGGTTGTGATTCCTTTAGACTCAATCCCAGTCGTTCGTGAGTATTTCGATGTATTCCAGGAGATACCAGGCCTACCCCCCAGTCAAGAGATAGACTTTGCCATAGATTTATTGCCAGATACGAGACCTATAGCACGCGCTCCATACCGTATGGCTCCGGCAGAGATGCGAGAGTTACGAGATCAGATTGAGCAGCTATTAGGTCAGGGCTTCATTCGCAGGAGTACCTCACCTTGGGGCGCTCCGATTCTGTTTGTGAAGAAGAGAGATGGTTCACTGAGGTTGTGTGTGGACTACCGGGAGTTGAACAAGGTCACGATACGGAATAAGTATCCGTTGCCTCGAATCGATGATCTGTTCGACCAGCTAAGGGGAGCAACTTTCTTTTCAAAAATAGGTCTGAGGTCGGGGTACCCTCAGATACGTATTAGAGAGCAGGATGTTTCAAAGACTGCCTTCTTGACGAGATATGGGTCTTACGAGTTCAGAGTGATGCCATTTGGTCTCACAAATGCTCCAACCGTATTCATGGACTTAATGAACCGAGAATTCGAAGAGTCCTTGAATCAGTTTGTCATCGTCTTCATAGATGACATTTTGATATATTCACACTCCGAGGAGGAGCATGCCGAGCACTTGAGGCAGGTTCTTCAGACTCTACGAGAGCATCAGTTGTATGCTAAGTACGAGAAGTATGGATTCTGGTTGCGAGAAGTAAAGTTCTTGGGCTATGTTGTTTCCGAGCAGGGGATTGCAGTTGACCCGAGTGAAGTGTGAGCGGTGAGGGAATGGGGACAACTCGCGACACCGATGGAAGTGCGTAGTTTCTTGGGGTTAGCCGGATACTACAGGAGATTCATTCGGGGATTCTCCAAAATAGCGGGTCCATTGATGAATCTGACTCGCAAGGGGGTACCATATGTTTGGGATGACGCTTGTCAGTTGGCTTTCGACGAGCTGAAAGACAAGCTTACTTCGGCACCAGTTCTTGCTTTACCGAAGCCGGGTGTGGAGTACCTGGTTTACACCGATGCCTCTTTACGGGGACTTGGGGGAGTACTTCAGCAGGAGGAGAAGGCTATAGCTTTTTCCTCCCGCAAACTTAAGCCGCATGAGAAGAATTACCCCACCCACGACCTGGAGTTAGCAGCGGTCGTCTTTGCATTGAGGATATGGAGACACTATTTATTGGGGGAAAAGTTTTGTTTGTTCACAGACCACAAATCAATACCTGTTCACTCAGCGAGAGCTGAATATGCGTCAGCGTAGATGGTTAGAGTTTGTGAAGGACTATCAGTTCGACATACAGTATCATCCGGGGAAGGCCAACGTAGTTGCTGATGCGTTGAGCCATAGACCGGTAAATGAGGTAGCGGATGTCTGGAAAGCAAAGTGGAAGGAGTTGGGTCACCAAGACGCAGTAGCCCGTCCCTTCATATCTGTTATGAAAGTCACACCCGAGATTGTTACGAGGGTGATACAGGCACAGACAACAGACCCATTTTGCCAGGAGTAGATTGTACGACTTTTAGCTGAAGGTGCTGAGTCCTATTCTGTTAGTTCTGACGGGGGTTTGAGGTTTAATGGTAGATTGGTGGTTCCAAAAGGGGCAGAATTGCGTCATGCAGTGATGACCCATTCTCACGGGTCCCGATTTGCAGTGCATCCTGGAGGAGATAAGATGTACCAAGATATAAGGAGACAATACTGGTGGAGTGGGATGAAGAAGGACATTGCTGAGTTTGTGTCCAAGTGTTCTACCTGCCAACTGGTAAATGTGGACCATCAGAAACCGTCAGGATTGCTTCAGCCATTGGAAATACCCGCATGGAAGTGGGAGAGTATTTCCATGGATTTTATTACAGGGTTGCCTACATCACAGCGGGGCCACGACTCCATCTGGGTGATTGTAGACCGTTTGACCAAGGTGGCTCATTTTCTGCCGGTGCGGACAGATTATACCACAGGTCAGTATGCTCAGTTGTTCATATGGAGATTGTCAGATTACATGGGGTGCCCCTGAATATTGTGTCACATAGAGACAAGATCTTCGTGTCACGTTTTTGGGAAAGCTTTCAGGAGGCTATGGGTACTGAGTTGAGGTTGAGTTCAGCTTATCACCCACAGACAGATGGATAGACATAGCATACTAATCAGATGTTGGAGGATATGCTATGCCTGTATGTTCTAGATTTTGGAGGAGGTTAGGAGCCACACCTTTTACTGGTAGAGTTTGCTTATAATAACTCTTATCAGTTCACGATTGGCATGGCTCCATTTGAGGCTTTGTATGGCAGGCCTTGTCGTTCTCCAACTTGTTGGCTCGAGGTGGGGGATAACAAGTTGCTAGGACCAGAGGTGATTCAGGAAACCTCCGCGAGGATTGAGATGATTAGGAGTCGCATTCGAGTAGCCCAGGACAGGCAGAAGAGCTACGCCGATGCGAAACAATTCTTTCGGGTGTTTAATGTGGGGGAACAGGTGTTACTATGTGTGTCTCCTATGAAAGGAGTGATGAGGTTCGGAAAGAAAGGGAAATTGGCCCCGAAGTGGGTGGGACCATTTCCCGTCATCGAGAGTATTGGACCGGTAGCATACAAATTGGGACTACCAGAACATTTGCATCGCATTCACGATGTATTCCACATCTCGTCGTTGAGACGGTACCTTCGGGATGATATGGACCATACTCATATTGCGATGGATGAGATAGACCTACAGCCTGACAGCTCTTACGAGGAGATACCGGTGGCTATCCTAGACTATAGTGAGAGGAGATTGAGGCTGAAGATAGTTCCACTTGTGCGAGTCCAGTGGGAGCATCATAATATGGAGGAATCCACTTGGGAGCGCGAGGCCGATATGCACAAGAGATATCCAGATTTGTTCTTACCAGGTATGCCTTGTTTTCCGAATTTCGGGGCAAAATTCCGTTATTAGGGGGGAAGTATGTAATACCCCGTATTTTTATGCTATAGTAAATTGGGGATTTATTAAATTTAATGTGAGTTAATTATTTAATAAAAATCCGGAAATTAATTATGTTATAATTATTAACGTGACGAGAGTTAGTAATTATGGAAAATTTGTTGAATATTACTAATGAGCAAAGTAATATATAATATTGGTTCTATTAAATGTCACGAGTGAATAGAATGACAATTATGGAAATTTGAGTCGGGACGCGCCTGTGTCGCGTCGGGAATAAATGTTGATTAATAAAAGTGAATATTTTATAAATCGTTCGTATGGTCATTTTGAGTGCGCCAATGCATCCGGAAGGGTCTAGATAGTCAGAAAAGTATACCCGGGGGTTTGGTTTGGGTCTCGGAGCATTTTTAGGCCTAATTAGTACCCCGGGAGGGCGTTTTGGACATTTCACAATTATGGGTAATTAAACCCACGAAATTCTTAGGGTTATATCATATGCCTAAGGTTGTCTTCTAGGGTTAGAACAACGAAAGGCAAGTGACGGCCATAGGAGAGGGAAGAAGAAAGCTTCCAAGGCAATCCAAGGCCCAAAATCCACCCGTTTGCACCACAACCACCACCAACGCGTAGATCGCGCAACGGGCTGCGCAACCACACCAAAATCATCTGCAAATCAGAACACCAAAAATTCCAAGCAAGTTTTTATCTTGCTTATTTCGTTGGTGCATCCTTCATATTAGTTTAGGAATGATTAGGGATGAATTACATTGAAGAAAACCTAAATTGTGATAGGAATTTGCCTGTAGTGATGACTTAAACCTTATTTTGGAAATTATTGGTGATGTAGAAGAATAATCCACGAAATTTTAATGTAGTATAATAAAGAAATTTCGGGGAAAAACAGATTGGAACCATGATTTAGAGATTTATAGGGTTCTTGAATTTTAAATGAATTTTGGCATGATTAATCCATGTTTAGTGACGTAAATTGACATGCTTTACGTAGAAAATGTATAATATCATGTTAGGATGTTAGTAGTATAAATTTTGAGACGTTTGGGATTGTAAAATATGGATTTGGTGTAAGTTAGAAGATGAAACCCGTAACTGCAATTCTGCAGATTTCGCAGACCTGCTTGATCGATCGATCGAGCCTAGAGCTTCGATCGATCGAAGGTTCGATCGATTGAGCCCCAGACCTCGATCGATCGACCCCTCCTGGCAGACTCAAGTTTCCCCTTATTAATTAGTTGAAATTCAATTTAATGTGAAATAATTCTTGGGCATCCTTAATAAAATGTTTTGGGAGATATGGAGAACCATTAGGACATATGAATAATTTTGGGATTCTTAATATGAGACGAGAATTGTACTTGTGGGATAATTACTTAAGGGTTGATGAGTTTATGAATTAACGGGAGAGTTGCGTAAGAGAGTTACGTTGGAACATAGAAAGGACACTTACTGAATTTTACACTTGGGAGGATAGAGTCCATGCATGTTACGTATTCAGATGAGAAAACCCTTCGAGTTAAGGTTAGAAATGAACTCTTATACGTAATACTAATAATGTAAAAATTAAGGATAAATGTTGTAATTATGGGTGATGAGAGGAACCTATATTAATATGATAAAAGTGGTATATTTATATGATTGTGTATGAATATATTATATACATGTGAAAACCATGCCCGCGCTACTTGCTATCCCTGAGGTTACCGCGCTGGGACACTCTTATCTCGATGGGACCTTTATGGGGGATATTGACTTGTACCCTAGAAGATAGATATCCTTGGTACAGGCTATCGAATCGATAGTTCAGACGGTCCTAAGAGGAGTGGGGTATGTACTGACCTCTTAGAGACTTGGAATCTACGCTTCGCCTCAATATTCTTTGTATATATATGTTGATACAGTTCGAGAGTGATTCCGAACTTGTATTTCCCTTAGTGTGAGCGATACGGGGATTGGATAGCAGAGTATGCCCGCACCATAGTTTTATTTGGGGTGCTGCTATAATATATATATTATACGAGTAGTTAATATATATATATATATGAAATTATGAAATTTGGTACTACCTACTGTGTTATGGTAAGTAAGACTGATATAATGTCGTAAATCGGAAATACTTGTTTGAAAAGTATAATATAACAATGGGAAGCTTTGTTAATAAATAAAGTAAAATGAGAGCATTGTTATTAAGCGAAATCCTCCTTTTTAAACATTTACATGGTTCGATTCTGAAATCTTACGAGTAATCTAAGATAAGTTAAATCATTGGGAAGATTAGTGCGATAGATGATAAGATAAACCGTTGGGAAGGATAGTGCGATAGGTGTGCACATTAGAAGAGAGGTGAGAATTTCTCAAGAGAGTGTCGCACTAATATGTTGTTGCATTGGCCTGTATCAATTTAAATACTTGCTAAACGAATTTTAAATCATACACACTATCGGGCTCTGAGCCGTTTCTTTTCCTCTCTCTCTTGTATATATATGTATATATTACAGGTGCCCAGCCACAGGGGCGTCTTGCTTAGGATCCCTTGAAAGGAACGTGCTGCAGCTTAGGTGGGAGTTGCAGGCCACTTGCATAGACGACTTCGTTTACTTGATTCCACATCTATCATTCTCATTTATTGGGCATGTGTCGCCCTTTTCACTATTTATCTGTTTTATTGCGACATTTGTATTTCAGTTATTTCTAGTACGGTTACTTTGGGATTTATTCAGCATGAATGTTTTACTTTTGGTTTTAAATGTTGGAATTTTGAATGTTGAATCTTTCAATTAATTGGATTATGTTCCAGGATAATTGTGGTATGATTCTTACTTATTGTTAATGTTGTTAATAAATAAATAAATGATTTTTCCTTAAAACTAAAGTTTGGAAAGTAATGTTAAAAATGGTTTTGACACTTAGCTTAATTAATTAGGGTGTTTAAATTGGAAATTTATCTTTACGACAGTGATGCTAAGAATGAACCAACTGTTCACCTTGATTCTTAATTTAATAAAGGAGTGATCGCCCGATATTTAATTAGGCGGGGTGTCACATCTTATTAATTCGAACAACCATCAATTCCCCATTAAAAGTGATTTGTTGGGCAATTGTAGCATAAGGGTCCGCATGCCTGTTCATCATTCTGGGGTGCTTCTTTTTCTTTACTTCATCGAATTGTCCAAGCAGTCTTTATATAATCGCTCGGTAGGGTGCCAGACTCATGTACTTAAGAGTGTATTCTCCATTCACTTATTTGATTACCAGGATCCTTTTATTATGAGAATTAGAATGCCTATTCGTAGGGATTCCAACATCCCTAAACCAGTGCTTCATATTCAGCTTCATTTTTTGAGCAACTGAAGTCCAGCTTGAATGAGAATCAAAATTCTTCTCCATTTCTTCTCAAAATTACACCATCTCCCCCCTTTTCCTACAACTGAAGAACCATCAAACTCCTTGCTCCATTCATCCAATCTAGCTTCTAGGAAATTAGCCTGAAGGTCATCGCCTGGGAACTCCTTAACGGGTGGCTCGAACGTCCCCGAAGGAAAGATGGCCAAGAGATCTGCATAAGCTTGGCTCTTGATGGCTCGAGGGGCTACACATTTATGATCATATTCTGAGAGTATTAAGAACCATATAGCTAAAATGCCTATTAAAATAGTTATAGCAAGAAAAAACTTTATATGATCACATCAAGTTACAATGTGGCATGTGAAGGATAACATATAATGCCTAAGTTTTTATGCTATGAATACGAGGGACAAATAGTGCCTCTTATTGCTAGTATATTTGGCCTTCGGTCCATGTATAATTCAACTCAAATAATAGATATGTTTTTCTACATCGTCCACCTCTTGGGCTAATAGTGCCCCAATGGATCGTTCAATAGATGTGAGATATAGAAGTAAAGGAATACATGCCTTTGGAGGGATCATTATTTGAGGAGATGTGAGGAGTGTCTTTATCTTGTCCATGGCTTCTTGATGCATTTGTTCCCACTCGAACTTAGACCCTTATCGTAGTAGATCCATTAGTGGGTGGGTCACCTCAGTAAGTATGGGCACAAATCGCCTCAAGTAAGAGACTTTTCCTAAAAAGATTTTCAACTCCTTCACAGACTTTGGCCTTGCCATGTCAAGAATGGCCCTCTGAACTCCTTGTAGATTCACCACAAACCCTAGGAACTTCCCACTTGTCACCCCAAAGGCGCATTTGAGAGGGTTCATCTTTAACTTGTACTTTCTACTTCGCATGAAAACCTTTCTCAAGTCTACCAAGTGGGCAACCTCCTTCTTGTACTTTATCATAGGCCATCCACATAAAATTTCATAATCTTGTGACAGAGATCATGAAATATGGCCATCAAAGTCCTCTGATAAGTAGAATCCGTGTTTTTCAAATTGAAAGGCATGACTGTGTACATAAAATTACCCAAGGGTGTTCAGAAGACAGTCTTCTCTGCATGAGTTGAATCCATCTTGATCTGGTGGCAGCTCACTTCTTGGTCCACCCTAGGTATCTCGGTGTATTTCCACACGAAGACATCTTTAAACTCTTATAGTAGCTCGATCAAACCTTCTCGCGATGCACCTTCAAGGTCCTTCGAGATAAATATAGGACAAGGATCATCCCCCTATTTAGCAAGGTCTATCTTCTCTAACTCTTATATTTATGGCCCGGGCCTTTCTTTCATGCACTTGGGATATTTTTTGACTTCTTTTACAAATTTTTGGATGCTAGAGTTATCAATCACCAAATATTGCCCTTAGTTGTCCATTAAGAAACATTCGTAAACCAGGTCAGTTTCATCATCCAAGGCCTCAGCTGCCCGCTCACACCATCATAATTTATAAATAATCCTGTCACTAGGCAAAACTAATCTTTTACACTGTCGGGGATTTTCCTCCCTATGAGATCTTTGGTGGTAGTTTTCTTCTAATTCCCTCGTAGAGAATTTGTTGAGCACACTCTGACATTGAATCGGGTATTCTATAGGATCAATGCGTGGTGTCATGCGATCATGCAACTGCCTGGACAAACTGGGAGGCCTCACTGCCTCTTATTCATGTTCTTCTTCCTCATAAGTCTGAACTGGTAGAGCTGGTGCATTCACTCTTTCTTGACTATTAGGAATCCTGATGCCTCCAGTATATCTTGTAACAACCGTAGCCTCTTCAGCCAACTTCGTGTAAAAAATAACATCCACTAAGTGAGCTTTATTTTATGTGAACGGCTTCTTAGATGCTCGAATCACAACCTCCTTTCCCTTCATATTTTCTTTGGAACATTGGTGATAAGTGTAAGGCACCAACCCATGATTATGCATTCACACTCTTCCCACTAATAGTTGATAAGGTGGTTCACACTCCATTATATGGAATTTGATATGGGAAGTAATTTTCCCCATTATGATCCCCACGTTGATGTATCTAATGAATTTGGAGGACTGGTTGTCATACCCTGAAATGGACAAAGGATGCTGCACTATCCTTGTCTCAGACAGACCAGTGGCGTAAAAAAACCCAACATGCATTATATTAATAGATGCCCCTCCATCTAGCAAAACACGATTTAAAACCTAGTCATTTACAATGGTTGTGACGCAGAGATGCTTATTATGTGGGTACCTGACCATCCTATCATCTTACGAAAACGTAACTTCATAGAGATGTCCTCTTACAAGCTTGGCCATGGGCCCCTTCCACTTCAGATATGGAGCCATATTCTTTTTAGCAATCTCCAAAATAACTCGTGTGACCTCTAGTCGTGAGTGCTCAGGGATCCCAACCTGATCAAAGAACCAACTAAACTTTTGTGATCGCACCACTGCCGCGCATTCAATCCAAGGATCATTTTGATCCTCTTCAAGCTCATATACTTCCTCTACATCTCTGTAAGCAATTTCATCGAACGCTATCATAAAATTCACTTCCCTAACGAGCAAGCTTCCATTTTCCTGCTTAATCTCTCGATAGGGTTTTCTTCACCTTGTTCCCCTTCTGTCTCATCTTCTGGCTTCAGCTGAGCCATCGCGAAGGTACATTCGTCTAGGGATTCTTCAAAATCTTCTTAGAGGGGCCACTGATCCCTCAATAGCTGCTCGGGCTCTTCATTAAAGGTGCTAGCCATGTGTGATCCATGAGCTGGTAGAGGATTATCATTCACATTTCCTTGGGTCAACTGGATGTCCCCTTTCTTAACATGATGGTCGATCAACCTTCTCAATGAGAAACACACTCTGGTGGGGTGATTCACGTTATTGTGCAATATATAAAATTTGGCTTCTCTCTGTCTTCTCGAGACGCTTGT
This sequence comes from Sambucus nigra, assembly GCA_949130495.1. Lineage (NCBI taxonomy): Eukaryota > Viridiplantae > Streptophyta > Magnoliopsida > Dipsacales > Adoxaceae > Sambucus > Sambucus nigra. The sequence continues at coordinate 238,708,268 of OX422221.1, read as the reverse complement.
GTCGCACTTCCATTAACTAGCCTACAAACGTTGTAATGAACCATGAGGTCATAGATGTCTAATGCTTGCTCAAGTGTGCACGACAACTCGAGAGGTTCCTCTTATCCATCAAACCTTCTTTTGTTGCCTCTTACTCTTCTTCCTCGACCGTCACCTCCCTGCCTGACTCCATCATTTGCATAGTTTACTCTCGGGGGTACTCCCCTCCCTAAACTAGCTGACGACCTTAGAAACAAAATGGCCAATGCAGGTGGAGGTGGTGCTGGTTTTATCACTAATGTGATATTCCTCGCTGCCTTCAGAAACACAACGAACGTGCCCTCGCGTGTATCTTTTATCAAATGGAAAATATACTTGGGCAATAGCCCTTTTGTACAGACTTGTAGAAGTCTATGTTCTCGCGTACTTCCCTTACATCCAAAGAGAGTTCTCAAAACCTCCTAATATAAGTAACAACATCCTCCCCAGCCTTTACTTCTCACGAGCCAGTTGTGTGAGTGTAAACTCATCTTCAACCAAAAAGAACTTTTGTACAAACAACACGTGTAGTTCTTCCCAAGAGGCTACACTTCCTAGAACTAGGTGAGAGTACCAAGTATAAGCCTTGTATGCCAGAGATTTTAAGTTTTTATCGTTACAATGGGCCCCAAGTCTCTTAATGAACATTTTCACATGCTTCTTAGGGTTCTCCTTTCCCCATGTATTTCTTAAAAACCAGTGGAATATACCCCACTGGATAGGGTTCATTGTTGTACTCCTCTGGGTAGGGAGTACATAAATCATTGTAGACTAAAGAGCCATCTCCCCCAACTTTGGGCATAGCTATGAGCTTTAAAAGCTCCTTCTTCATCTCTTTCATTCTAAATGGTGGAGAATTGGTTGGTAGTGGCATTACCACGACAGGCGTTGCTGGCGCTACCGGTGTATTCCCCATAAGTTAGTAGTGGTCATTAGCATTGCACCAACCGTACCTATACTCTGTGCAGCTGTTCCGATAGAAATGGGTGGGGAAATCGTCGGTGGAGCAGTGGGAGTAACATTATTAATGGTCAGTGGATCAATTCCTCTTATAATGTAGGGAGCTGGTATTCCCGCTAGTGGCATCATGAAAGAGTTTGATACTTTCGTGACCCCTAACATCACCTGTGCTTTCGGGGTCTTGATGAACTTTGCAAACAAACTCACGAGTCCCATAATTTTCATTGGGCCTATCCCAACTGTCGCACCAGCCATTCCCATTATACTTGTGGCTACTGCGCTAGGATCTTCTCATGCCAACCTCTCCCCATCAGACAGAATCGTTAGATACGCCTCTTCTTTATGTTGCATGGCATCGAAGTCAATGTCATTGGCAATATTATCCTTTGACATCTTTCAAAAGAGAATGCTCCAAGTTATATATGACGGTGGAAATAAATGAGAATGGAAGAAACAACAATATTTGACATTCAAACTTGTATTCAATGGACCTTTACACCATAAATACACTCGGGATACAATATATGAGTGGAACCAACATGTAACTCGGTCGGAGGGAGAAAGAGTAAGCACTCTTTTCACAATAAAGGCAAGGGAGGAACCTAAAGCATAGTTAATGTTCGATGATACCACTGTCAATGGAGGCATGAGGGAATGTTCAAGCAATAAATGTTCTCACAACAACGCTCGTGTATGAGGAAAAAACCAACAATAATTTTATGTTAAAATTTCCGTCCTTATAAACTATTTGGGTTGGCATATTTATATGAGGGTAAGGTCACTCGAGTAACAATACTGATATTAAATGTGATTGACTGGCAATCAATGCTGAAGTGTTGTCTCATTAATGCCAAAAATATTGCCTTTAATGCATGAGATATTATGGTTTGGCTAGAAACTACCACACAATGAAAAGCATGGTGGCATTAATGAGGGTGTGACGTGACAACTCGCATGTTTATCTTAAAACAGCTAGAAGATATGAATTCATTAAATTGGCCTACCATCCTAAGGATAATCCCACTTGAGTGATACTATTTCGAGCTCCTAAATGTCTGATGTTGTGACATCACAAGGTAGGTGAACAGTGACCTACACTAGAGGTGGTGTCATATCAATCAAAGGGGTAGTTTATCAAGTTGAGGTTACTCGGTTGGAAATTGCTCGAGCGTCTCAAGGACTATTTATGGGCTAGAGATTATATTTGGCCAATTGTCCAGGGTTAAGGTTCCTCGAGGAGGTTCCCCCAGACATGGTAAGGGTTTTACCTAAGTGTGCTAATAGGGTTGGTTATTACGTTCCCAATGTTTCCTTGCTCCCAATCCTTCAAACCAAATCCCTGCGAGGTTCCCAAGAGGAGGTCATTCGATAGAGCATGTAATCTCTCCCAGGCCCTGCCAGACATGGTCCCTCGAAGGTACTGAACGCCCTCGCACATATTACACAGCAAACTATTTTAAATAATCATAAATTTAAGATTAGGTACATCATATTTCTTATTATAAATATTATCATTCAAATAACTTTGATCTCTGTAGGCAATTCCTCGAGCAGCCTCTGTCTTCACTCTTTGGTTAGCCTTTCGCTGAGTACAAAGTTATCTCAGCGAATCAATCTTGAGTGTAGACTTCCCCCTACAATGGGCTTGCAGATAGAGGTCAGTTGGCTGATGAATCGACTGACATAGTATAGCTTACCTAGGAATCCACGCACTTCTATCTCCGTTCGGGGTAATGGCATCTCGAGTATTACTTTTAATTTGGTGGGGTCTACCTTAATCCATATTTCGTTGACCATGAATCCTAGGAGTTTTCCCTTTTGACACCGAAGACTCATTTCTACGGGTTGAGTCACATTTGGTACTATCATAGTTGCATGGAGAATTTCCTCAAGTTAAGAATGTGACCTTCCCGAGTCTTAAATTTTATTATCATATCGTCAATATAGACTTTGACTTCCTTAAGGATAAGATCATGCAGGACAGTTGTAGCGGCCCTTTGGTAGGTAGCCCTGGTATCCTTGATACTGAACGACATGACTGTGTTGCAAAAGGTTCCCCATGGACTGATGAAGGCGGTCTTTTGTTAATGGTTAGGGTGCATCTTAATCTGGTTATACCCGAAAAAACCATCGACAAATGATTTGATGGCATGACTGATAATGTGGTCTATGATCATGTCAATGTTAAGTAGAGGATAATCATCCTTTGGGGATGCCGTGTTCAGATATTGATAGTCATTGCACATGCTTACTTTCCCTCCTAATTTCGGTATAGGGACTATGTTTGAAATCCACATAGGATATTCGAATATGCAAATAAAGCCTAAATTTAACTGTTTCACCACTTCGTCTTTGACTTTGAGGGACCACTCTGTCCGAAGTTCTCTTAATTTTTGTTGGATAGGTTTTCTCTTTAAGAATGTAGGGATCTTATGCTATGCTATTTTTGGATCAATTCCAGGCATGTCGTTATAGGACCATGCAAAGACGTCTTCGAACTCTTTCAGAAGCTCTTGAAACTATGACCACTCATGCTTGTCGAGGGTGGAAATAGGGATGGCAATGGGTCGTGTATGGGTCGGGCTTATCAACCCCCCCCCCCCCCCCTGAAAAAAATATTGTCCCACCCTGCCCCGCGACCCACGGCTCGTTAAGTTTTTACGCATAACCCCCTTAAACCTATCCCCGCCCCACACTACCCCGCTCCGCCTGATTATACGGGTCAAAACCCGCCCCGCGGGTTAAAACTCGAAGTTTTTAATTTATTTATTTTTAAAACTGATTTTGTTATATAATATATAAAATCAGTTTCTATGTCCCAACATAAATTTCTAAGTCTTAAAACTTCAATAATGAAAACAGTGAAAACCCCATATGTGGTTATATGTGAACAGGTAAAAAAAATGGCTAACCTTCTAACATTAATACAAAATCTCAGAGTTAAATAATACAAAAACTCAACAAAGAAATCAACATGAAATCAACACAATCTCAGTAGAGATGCATCTAAACCTCAGAGTTAAATTATACAATATCTCATAAAAAATATTACAGTCCACTTAAATAATACAAAATCTCAGCAACGAAATCAACACGAAATAGTTGAAGAAGTACCCCGCTGGCGCTGAATGATTCTCATCAAACTTAGATTCAAACAGTACTGTTACACAAGTTCCTCATACTGACCTTGTCAGTTTTATTTCCCCCATGGCCACCGAACTTTTTAAAATACTCGATCAAATCGTTGCTATGTTTTGTTTTAAAGGTGAGTGAATAAATAACCCCTCCATGAGCAATAACTATCTGGGTTATTGATCCTTTGAGCAATAATGCTGGCGCTGGTGGTGTGATGGAGAGGCACAAGAGGAGAGTTATTCTCTGATTTAAAGGGAGGGTGGAAGTGTTTTTTTTAGGGTAAATAAAATTAGGCTTTATAAGTTTATATATATATGTGGTGGGAGTGTTATTAGGTAAATATAAAAAGGGTATATAAGTAATTTTAAGTACTATACGGGGCGGGGAAGGGCGGGGCGGGGCGGGGCAAGTATATTTTTATGAAACCCAAACCCGTCCCGTTTAATAAACGTTTTTAAAAAAAAAATTCAAACCCAACCCTATTATTTTAATCGGGTTTTTAACCCGCCCCATTAGGGTCGGGTCGGGTCGGGAACCCTGCGGGTCGGGTTAAATTACCATCCATAGGTGGACCCTATCGTAATCTCGCACGAATGGCTACTGGGATCAGGATTAATAACAACAGTCTCGTCATCTTTAGTTTGAACGCAGTTATGTTGTTTAGTTTTTTTCCTTATTGAGGTTAGTTAAGAATTGTTCATTTATTAAATCATTTTTATCAATATTTTGATTATAATAAAGACAATTAATGTATGGCACATCAAGATGCTCAAAATCATCATTTATTTCACTGAAAAATATTTTCAGGGAATACAATGGTGAGAACCTCATCAAAAGATGCCTCGTTCATAATTACATCAGAAATAGGAGAAAAATAGTAGACTTGAGTATTTCTTGGATAGTATGAACAATGGGGTTCAGGTTGACTTGAGTGGGTTGCATAGGAATGACATGCCAATTGAGGAGGGGTGTATCGATAGCGGTGATCTTCTCAGATGGGTTAGATAGTTCGTCTTTCAGGTGGACCATGCGAAGATCCATGCCGAGTGTATGCAGGTCAAATGATTCATTAGTATCACTGTCTCTGGAATTTTGGAGGCTTTCCTCAACTTTGGTTATTGGAGGCTCTACCTCATGTTTCTTCCCTTCATCCCAAGCAAACTCATCTCTGAAGAAGTTCTCCAGCCCTAGTTTTATTTTTTTCTCGGCAAGATCATATCACAGTTTAGGGAATCCGCAAAAGGGGATATCCTCACCTTCCTTGACAAATGTCCCATTTAGGTAGTCTCTTAAGATTATCTTCTTACTTTTGAAGCTTTTTTTCTGCTATGATCAACGAAGTGCCTTGAGTTCAGTCAGTGATGGTTGGTAGACCAGGGCATATGGGTGAAAGTCATCATTCAGGATTACTGGCTAGAGAATTCCCTATTAATGTCGACCTAGCCCCATTATGGGCATGAAGTGCATGTTTTTTAACATCTAAATTACATTGACATTACCACGAAGACTGTACTCTGATCACACTTCGTCTTTGAAGTTATTCCTAGCTGGGATAGGAAGTGGGTCAATCTTAAATCAGAGAGAAACATGTCATTTGCCCCGTGCTGAATCTCTAATATTGGGTTACTAGTGCTGGTACCATCTAAATTGTCACCATCCCCGAGAATTATGATGACTTGACCATTGGCAAAGAACTTCAATTTTTAGTGGAGAGAAGAAGATACCCCCCGTATATTGTGGAGCCATGGGTGGCCAAGGAGCAGTTTGAAGCAAGAGGGTATGCTGATGAGTTAAAATTCTATTTGAGGGCAGATAGGGCTAGCCCCTAGTGTAAGCTTTGTGGAACTCATAACTTCTCAATGAGTGTTATCATAATCACTCACAATGATGAATGTTGGAGTGAGGTCATTGAATTTTATCCCCAGATAATTAAAGGTTCTGAGTGGACATATATTTAGGGTGGACTAGTTATCTACAAGTGACAATGGAATCATTTTCCCCATAACTTTAACGAAGATGTTGAGTGCGTAATTTTGATCATGACCGATCTTTAGAATTTCCTCTTTAGAGAATGAGAGGAGTCTGGTAGCAGTTAGGGTCCTACCATATGCACTTCTTCCTCAGGAGTGGTAGTGGGATGAGCTGTGGGCCCTGTGAGGAACTTTATCAAGGCATTCCTGTGTAACTAGGAGGACATGAAGAACCCTCATAGGGTTATGTTGTCTTGAGTCTTGCTGAGCTGGCCAAGGAACCTACTTTCTTTAACTGTTATCTCTGGCATTGGGAGTTCCTTAATGACTCCTTTTCCCTTATTAATTCTGGTTGATGAAGGAATTGGATCTTTTTAATGTTGCTTGAATCAGATCATATGGTTAATGAAAGCAGGGAAGAACAAGAACCCTGTATCTTCATCTACTTCGGGTGCTATAGGTACCTTGTTAAACCCCTAGAAATTCTTTTAAGGATATCATGCCACACAAATAAGCGACTGAGAAGGCTTCCCTATAGTTTGATTCATCATCTGAACTATAAAAATCGTCCCCATCTGATAGCAACGATGTAATCTTTCCATAAAAAGTTAATACACTCAATAACCTCTACGAATTCATCATACAAATCTTCCAATTTAGTGGGGAAGTAATAGAAGTAAGGGACCGGGCACACTTGGAGTTTTAGGATTATGAGAGTCTCGAAAGACAGTGCATATCTTTCGCTTATGGAGGAACATATTTGATATTACCTGCACAATGTCATTTAAGATGAACTCTTCCGTGGGTACAACCCTCTCATCAGATTCTCGAGCCCACCTCTGAGCTTCTATAAATAGGTCACTGATCTTCTCACAGACAATGGTCATCTTTAAGGACAATTTTATCCCAAACTTTCGAAGTTGATCTATAACTGTAGGCTGTTCCATGCTTGACCTTTTGAGTGGGGACGAATGATAATACATGCTCGGATGAGGAATGATAAAGCTTGATCAATAGGGCTTGTAGGATGCACGAGAAAGGAATGACTGATTTTGAGGGGTTTAGGTAAAATTGTAGGTAAATTGGGTGTTTTAAGGTCTTGATTCTAGTTGAGGGGTAAAATTCTAGATCTCCTTTTGAGAGGATGGCATTCACTGCAGTTCTATGTGTTGGGAGAGGATTCTGGGTGGTATTAGGCCTAGGATTGGTTGGTAGGGCAATTATACCCCTGCTTATGATACTCTGGATAACATTGTTGAGATGGAAGCATTTATCAGTAGTATGCCCATCGATTTGGTGGAATTTACAATGGGCGTTATGCTTAAAGTTTCTAGGAAGAGGATCTGAAAACGGTCGAGCTTCTAAAGGTTTAATGAGATTTCGAACAAGACGAGCTTAATTCACTATTGACAAGGGACTATGAAGTTAAGTATATTACTTTTTGACAGGGTTAAGATCACTTTCAAATGTCTAAGAAGTGGTAGGTTGGGATATGTTATTGACAATTGAAACTGAGGTACTAGCCAACTTATCATACTTTTATGACGAGGACTGCCCGACCAACCTTTTCGATTCAGACTCTATTTTATGACTTGTAACCCCTTCTTTAATTTCTACCCAGCCTCTCGGAGGGCTATGAAGTGAGGCTACTACTGACCTCCTATTAAATCTCGAATATGGGGCAATGAGTTATTCTTCACTATGCTTACCTATTCTTCTTCTGGCGGTCGATTTGTTATCATAGTTATTTTCTCTCTCCACCTTCCAATGAAGCTGCTGACTGATTCCCCTGGATTCTTTTTGAGTAGTTCTAAGTCTTTACGGGTGCATTATAACTTTTCATTATATATATATATATATATATATTATGTCATGAACTCTCTGGCTACATCTTCCCAACTGTGGATTCTAGACTCTTCGCGGGACATGGACGACTTGAGGGCACTTTCTTTGAGGATTTGCTGGAACATTTGGACCATTACCTCCTCTGACACCCCAAGGAGAGTCATGGAATGATGATAATTGCGTAGGTGTAAAATTGGAGGCCCGCTGCCTTCGAACTTCTTAATGTTTAACATTTTGAATTTCTTCAGTAATCTGGCCTTGGGATAGGGAGATATGTGGGTGTAGTGTATGAAGTTCCCTGAGATCTTGATTTGATCAAATCTCTTAGACAACAACCTAAGATTTTCCTTGATTTTGTTTAGTTCCTCCTCCTTAGGATCAACTGGCACAGGTAGATTAGCCCCTGGCTGGGTAATATGTGATATCGATAGCTAAGCTAGCGGTGGTCCATTTATAGTGAGGCATACATGGTATGCTATTACTCTTTTGGAACTCATACTGGTTCAGGAGAAAGTGGACCCATATCACGAGAAAAGAGGATTTTGGCCTTTTGAGCCTTGGGAGTCTGAACACAGTGTCGTTGCATTTTCTGGACTTCTGCCTGAAGTTTGTCAATCTTAGCACTGAGCTGGGCAATGATGGTCATTAAATCTCATTAGGTGTTTGTAGCCTGATAAGTGTTTTCCATGAATAACCGTCAGAGGCATAACTCTAACTCTATATAAGCAGCAGAGGAAACATCAGATCTTCGATTATTTGACGGAAGATCAAAGCCAATAGGGAGCCAGGCCAAAAATTAGGATACGCGATCACACATGAGAGGAAAATATTTTTGGGTTTATTTTGAGGGAAAGAGGAATATGTTGGTATTTATGTTTTTCATTTTGAAAGAGAAGAAATATTTTTGATATTATTTTTTTTGAAAAGGGGAAAAAGGAAAATCCTCAACATGGTTACTATTATTAGGTTCCACTTATCTTATGTTTTACCTAGGATGCAAGAAAACACGGGACATGACCCGAGTTTAGGGAAAAAGATAAGATACATGATGCTAAATACGATTTGACTTGTTTCCAGACTCACGAGCAGGGTCTTATTTTAAATAACACAAAAATTCGGGTGGCAAGGCGACCCAAAATTTCAATAGAGTTTCACATTGTAACCGACAAACTAGGTATGAGTGTCCTAGGGTAGATGCCTATATGATGTTGATGCAATTGGTGGGTTAGTGGAAGGGTTCCCTTATTTGTCATGACTTTACAGAATATACATCTTGCTTATAAGGGCAATCATTTATCTGCACACGTGGACAAAGCCTTTGATATACCCGAGTGTACGTGAATTGCCTCACGATATACCTTGTGGAGATAATATGTGTGTGAGAGAAATCGATATACTCGACATATGTGAACGAGTTCCCTGCTATATACGTCTCGCTATGAGTTTGGTCAAATCGTACAGTGGTGGTGGTGGTGGTGGGGAATCATTTGATATACGTTGAAGGTACTAGGCTAACGGAAGGTGGGAATCATATCGCTTAGGTAAACTGCGCCCCGTAGGATCGACACCTATCACGAAGTGAACCCCCAATACGGGACAAAATTTTGGTCAATATTGTAATGGTCAAATGATGTAGTGTAAAAGAAGGCATGAGTCGTAATTAGCATTTTATGGAGTAGTTTATGTATGCTAAGTGAGAAAAATACTACCACTATTAGGGAGAGAATAAGACATACAAGTAGCATGAGATAAGGGGGATAAACATGGAGAGTAAAACTAACAAGTATATACATGGAGCATGGAGACTATAAAAGGCATGGTGATAGAAACAAAGTGTGGGGCAAGTGAATATACACAAGTGAGTGAGAAATATGTGCAAAGTGGGAGAGTAATGTGAGTACGTGTGAGTGAAGAAAGTATGTGGATATATACAAGTGGGAGAAATGTGGAAATGTGTGTTAGTGTGGCTAAGGATAAATATATACAAGTGAGTAAGCATGAATTCATATAAAAATGAAAAGAATGTGAGAGTGTGTGCTAGTGAGACTAAACATGGATATCTACAAGTGATGTGAATCGTGTGCAAGTGAGAGTACGTGTAGTGAAGCATGGTGAATACATACAAGTGAGTAAAGAGTGAAACATGGTGATTATATACAAGTGAGTAAAATGCAGAACGTGCGATAAGAAGATGATATATACATGTGCTGAGAAAAAATCATGGTTGAGAGAAAGATATATGATATGACCAAGGCATATATACAACATGTAAGTATGAGAGTAAGAATAACATATAAGTGGAGGCATATGTACACATGTAGAAAAGTAATAAGAGAGGAAATCAAAGGAAACAAAACCCGTGTGAAGTAGAGTCTAGTCCTCTAAAAATAGTCCTCAACGGAGTCGTCACTATGGCCATCCGGGTTGAATTCCTCCGGAATGGGCCGATCCCGAAATTGGAGGGGAGAGAAAACTGAAGAAATCTCTCTTTGCGCGTGTGCAGGGATTGGATGTTTAGGGAATTCTCTTTTCGCCACTCGCGCTGGTCTTTATGGGCTGACACATATACAAATCGATCGTTGTCAAATGGGAGAAAAATGTAGAAAGGGAGTCTACAAACTATTTTGCTCAAAACAGGTAAAAGAATGTAGCTGTCCTAAGAGAACGGAATCACAAGACATACTGATGCGTACAAAACCAAATGAGTCAGGTGTTTGGGGACTAAGTTAAGAAATGGAAAGGCGTTGGGTACCCATTCCACCCTTTCGGTCTCTCATGGGCTATGATAATGATCTCGTTTTCTCAAAATTGTGATACGCTTGTTCATGTGTGTGTTATGAATAATGAGAGAAAGAAATCAACCGACCCACGCCATGGGAAAGACGAACGCAATCATTCTAAAGAGTGTGCAAAAGAATAACATAAAAATAATAATGCCAATGTCCATCAAATAAAAAATCACCAGGAAGAAATAAGTGTGTATATCGAGCGGGACACAAATATGTAGGAGTAAGCGTATTCACAATACTACTAAATGCAAGAAAATATAAAGTGACAAAATGAGAAAATAGGACTCGAATACCAAGATTGGCCCAGGATGCTTAGCTCCAAAGGCAATAAAATCCAAGTAGTTTGAAATTTCACAAGGCTGGGGTTTAGCCAATAAATGCTAAATTAGAACTTTTTTTAGTTTGTTTTTTTAGAAAATGTGCACAAGTGTAGAGAGTGTGAAAAATGAGGAAATTTTAATATAAGGTTTATCTTTTTGGCTTTTTTATATTTTATGAAGATAAATTTTGTGTGTACTAATTAATAAAAAGTGATATTAGTTTTGAAGTGTAGAAATGAAATAAAAGATATATCAAAAATGGAAAGAAAATTAAAGAATTACTACTAATTAAACTTAAATGGATAAGAGCAGGCTTTATATAGGACTTTGATTCTGATTTTGTAGTAGTAGAGAATGATTTTAAGGTGGTTGGATGATGTCGAGGTAAGAGTAAAAGGTGTGGTGAAAGGTGGATGAGAAAGATGTAAGAAAATGAAGAGACTATTTGGAAAAATGGAATTTTAGCGCATTGATTTCGAGGACAATGTTCTGATTTCAGAAAGGAACCTCTTGGGAATGAGGTCATGGTCTTATTAGATAGTAAAAAATAGGTCTCAGGAGGGTGTCGATCGGCATAGCCCTTGTCCTGCCTATTGGCACACCCTTACCTTGTTGGCGAAGAAAAGTACACCCATGCACTTGGATTTTGGGTTCCACCGGGTAGTCCGGAACAGACTTTCAAAAAATGAGCATAAAATCCAAATCGTGCACAGATGGGGTCATTAGAAAGGGTATTCAGAGCTGTATGAGAATCCACTAAGACACGCTTGGGTTTGGAAGTTTAGTGATGTCAAACGAGGCTCAGAAGCACCCGATGGCCTCTTGATGGGTGTCTTAGTGTAAAAAGGCAAGTACGCGTGAACCATGAGGTCGATTTGACCATTGGATAGGGGATTCAGAGCCCTATAATATTTTAATGATCTTTGCTCGATTTAGAGAGTTTATTGAGGTTAAATGGGGCTCGAAGGCACCTCGTGGCCTGTAAATCAAGGTTTAGAGTAAAAAGGTGAGCAAGCGCTAATCATGAGATCGGTTTGCACATGGTATGAACCTTTGAAAAGGGTATTCAGAGCCCCATGAGATTACAATGAGCTTTAGTCAGGTTAGAGGGTTGACCGAGTTCAAACGGGGCTCGGGAGTGCCTAGTGGCCTCTAGATCAGGGTTTGAAGTAGGAGCTAGGGACTTATAGTGGGAGGAGAAGTGTTAGGGACCTAAGGAAATATTTAGGGGGTCCCAGGATATGGTGTCTACAATTATGATCTTAAAAAAGACCCTAGGAAGTTGAAATTAAGCATCCCCATAGTTCCTAAAACCTGATGCATTAGGTATTCATCTATTTGAGTTAGGAAATTCGTTTTGGAGGTGCTAAATGTTAGACTTGTTGATTCTCACACGCTTTCACACGATTCATCATATGCTATATCTTATGAATGACTGCTTGAATGTTTTTCATACACTAGATTTTGTGTTTCATGTCATATATACGAGCTAGTTGTATGATGTTTATCCTTTTGTATTTTCATTTTTGATTTTTTGTGGTCTTAATAAGAAAAATACAAAAATAATTTTTTTTGCCTTTTGAGTCGTTTTGAAAAAATGTTTAAAAAACTAAAAAAGATTTTTTTTGTTTATGTGTAGTTTAGTTTTACACATATTGCATGGCATATCGGTGTGTTTGAATCTTATTCATTCCATGTATCCATGTGACTAGGATATTTGATTATAATTTTCAATACTTGGATTGTTCTTAATCATGTTTGCATGAAGTAGTTTTAAATTGATTTGTATCATGGATTCACCATATATATGCCTCAGCATACACTTTACACAAGATCTTTTGGCTTTTAACTTCATATGTCACATGAGCTAAGTGAGGTGTTCTCCCAATAATCTTGTTATTGTAATACCCCGTACTTTTATTGATATTTCCAGATATGCCTTATTTTTCCGAATTTCGGGACGAAATTCTGTTATTTGGGGGGAAGTATGTAATACCCCGTACTTTTATTGATATTTCCAGGTATGCCTTATTTTTTCGAATTTCGGGACGAAATTCTGTTATTAGGGGGGAAGTATGTAATACCCCGTACTTTTATTGATATTTATTTACGGGATTAATTAAATTAAATGTGAATTAATTGAGAATTAATCCGGATAAAATACTAACGATATGTGAGTTGGTACTTGATCATAATGTGCATATATGGTAGTATATGAATATTGAAAATATTAAAATTGTCGCGAGATTGAAATACGGCAATTTGGGAAATTTTGTTAGGACGCGCGTGACAGTCGCGTCAGGAATGTAATTATTTAAATTAAAAAAGTAAATTTTATTTTTATCAACCGTATGGTCATTTTGAGTGCGGAAACGAGTCCGGAAGGGTCGAAATAGTTAGAAAACACTACCCGGGGCTTTAGTTTGGGTCCCGGGGCATTTTTGGGCCATATCGGCAACTTAAAAGGGTATTTTGGTAATTTTGGAATTTTGGGATTTATAACCAACGAATTTTGGGAATTAAAAATAGGGTGTTTAGTAACCCACTAATCCATTACCAGCACTTAACTAATTAGAGGGCTACGGGAGTTATAGGAGAAGTTAGAAGAAGTTCCAAAGAGGAAACCCTAGCCACCATCACCATCTTTGGAAGAAATTTGTAGAGAGAGGGAGGAGAATCAACATTCAATTCTTCAACATCAAATCAGAACATCTAAGGCAAGTGGTTTAATTACGTTAATTTCAAGCGAATGTTTCTTCCATGCTTAGAATTTATATAATTGCATTGTATTGGGAGATTTATAAAAACCCATGAAATTGGAGTTGTAAATTCAGGTTGTGATATAGGGATTGCATGTAGAATTGTTATTGGGTGATTATACTAAAAGAAATATGACTTTTATGATGCAAAAACGGATTTATTAAGGGAAATTGATGACTTTAAATTTCTAGGGTTCATAAGGGTTGGGTAAAATTGGGGATTGATGTTAATTTCATGTTGTTCAGGGAGATTTGAACCTATAAATATATTAAAGTACGACCTAGGAAGGTTTAGTAATGTTGAGGAACCTTGAAATACTGTTGGGATGATTTTTAGATGAGATTAGAGGTGAGAAAAATTGAGAAAAACGAGATAGGAAAATTCTGGGTTCGAAACTGGCATCTCGTTAGAAGACCTGCCCAGGTCGTTTGAACGAGCTCGTTCGAACGAGCTTCTAATGAGGTGACAGTTTGCCTTCTAACGAGTTGGATGTTCGTTAGATGCCCCTTTCGTTCGAACGAACTCTCATTCGAACGACCTCGTTCGAATGAGACTTCTAACGAGTTGACAGATTGGCCTGATTTGATTTCTAGTGTCCCGTAACCTTGTTTAATTGTAGAGATAACATTCCCTTGATGACTAATTGATATAGTTGGGATATTCGGGATATATTGAGGAGTAAAATATAGAAGAATGATTTGAACCAAATGATATTGGTGGATTAGGGCGCGAGTGACTAATCACGATGCGAGGATAATTAATGACTTGAATACATAAAAACCGGGGACATATGATTTGTGTGACATCAACAGTTGGTATGAGAATGAGAAGTATACTACTAATAAAATATGGTAATTACTAAGATGTGTGCATGCTTAGTATGTATGATTTTATGTGTATGACATACCTACCATACTTTCTATCATGGGAGGTTTGCGTTCGTTTAGGACCATCTAATCTTTGTGTGCCTACGGGGGGATATAGATTGGTACCTCGAGGACATAGGTCAGAGAAGGACTTATTGAGAAGTTAATAAGTCTGCTGATCATGGGAGCGTAGGTATGTGCGTGACCCATGGGATGTGACTGTGTTCGCCTCCATTGTTTGTGATTGTTGTTATCTGAGAACGATTCCTGAGAGATTCGGAATGCGTGATCCTTATGTACGTGATGCACCGGAATGGATAGCAGAGTATGTGTGCACCGCAGCTTTGCCTCGGGGTGCTTGTATTGTATATTTATGATGTGAATAATATATGGTTAAATGAAAAGGAATTGTTATGTTTAATTGCGAGAATAATTGTAGTAACGTCTTGATAAAGATAAAAAGGGAAAACCTGGTGTGAATTGTTTTGCTAACAATTGAGAATCCGAGTTTAAGTAAAGCCTTATATTTAATTGATAATGCTGGGAATTTATATTGTGAATCGAGTAGAAAGGTTATAACTTATGGCGGTTTAGTTAGTTACGAATATCGCTTAGATGGGTACGGTGCGTTAGGAGTGCACAATTAGTCGAGAGGTGAGAATTTCATGTGAGTGCACGTCCTAACATGTATTTTTCATTCATTGTTTTAATGTTATTAAAGCACTTGCTATTTTTAAAATACTCTCCACTTTCGGGCTCTGACCCGTTTTCTTTCAAATCTATTTTTGTAAAAACCTTTTAGGTGCCCAGCCACAAGGACACCATGCATAGGATTTCCATTCAGGTGACGAGCTGTAGCTGTTGTGGAAGTTACAGGGCCTTGCTAGTAGACGCTTCCTTTGGTTTTGACTCCATATTCAGTTCCATCATTTGTAGGGCATGTCGCCCATTTCTATTAGAGACATTTCATATTTCAGCTATTCAGATTCTTGGCATGTAATTAATTCAGGATACACTATTTTGTTCATTTCAGTTGTGGGATTGTTGTGAGGAGTTTTTCCTCTGGACTCATTAATGTTTGTTAGTTACTTCGTTGAGACTTTATGGTGTATGGTTATGTTATTCTTTTATTGTATGTTAATCAGACTTAATTTAAAATTTGACATCAAACATTTTATATACTAGGTGGTTAGTAATGATTAAAATATTTTCGACAGTGATGCTGTTAACTGGACCAACTTGACATTTTGTATTAATTTAATAAATGAGTAGCTACCCAGTATTTAATTAGTCGGGGTGTCACAGGTGGTATCAGAGCATCAGGTTCTAGTGTCCTTTAGGATCTGTACGACTTATTATGCTTCCAGCATAATTCTCTTTGATGTAGAGCCCTATTCTTAGGATTGTTGATATCTTTGGTGAGATTTCGTTCTCCTGCTTCGATATATATGATAGTGAATCTTATTTGCAATCAGGTGTGTTCGTGTGACAAACGATGTAGTACGTCAGGTGAAGAGTTGGACGAACAGCAGGAGGCAAGGATCAGTTGAGATTAATAAATTAATTAAGGGAAGACCGTAGTCGAGGTCACCCATATCAGGGTACGAAAGTCCTGGACGGTCCAGATGGTCAAGTCGTGACTTGTGACTTCCAAGCACAATAATAGTTGAAGGTAGGGTCAATTGAGACTCACCCAAAAAGGTTGGATTGAGAGAGAAAGAGTTGGGTGGGACATCGAGAAAACCAGCGGTGGAAATACTTGAAAGGCGGAGATGGCGTGTGCTAGCCAAACAAACATAATACACCCGAAGGCTTGGACTTGTGTCGGAGTATGGCCAATCAAGAGTGAAAATTTGAGGAAAATTTTTCTTGTCTCGTGAGAGCGGAGTTTCAATGGGGAAAAACAATCACCACACTTATAAGTGGAATGTGACGTTGAGAGAAGGCGTACACGAATGGTTTGACCATAAGTTCCTTGATCAGATGTTTAGGATGAAAACCGAATGTCGTTCTGAACTCACACGAGAGGTCCGGACAGAGGTCACTTTGTGAGAAGAAATAAAATTATTTAGTGAACCCTACACCGGGTGAAGTAGGTGAAATGGAGAAGGGGATATTAAAGGGAGAATTTACATAGAAGAATTGCTAGTCCTTCTGGCAGAATTCTGCTTGGACGGTTAAAGCAAATGGTATTGTCGCATAGTGTTAATTTGGAAGTAAACATCCCCGAGTGGGGAGATACAAGAATCGAAGGCTTTATATAAAGTAAGACTGGGAAAATGGTGTTGGAGAAACACCACAAGGAGGAAGACCCAATGGAGCAACCGTTAAAATAATTCGATAGCGGAATTACTACCGAGCGATGGTAATTTCAGTAAGAGAGGTGGAAAACTAGTAGTGTGATCCTTAGGTACATCAAGCTAAGGGAACAATGGAGATAGTCTTCAGAGCTGAGACTACCAACGTCCACGGAAAGGACCACTTTAACATGGTTAGGGTGATCGGAAATAAGTGGAGTATGTGTAGAGGTACTTTGTGGGAGTGAAAACCTGTACATTATAAATGTTTCCTGATGAAAGTTTAGAGATAAAGGTATTATGCCTGGCAAGGGCGACAGTTATTGAAATATTTGGTGTTGTACAGACATGTGTGGTAAGTCCAGGAACCATTTGAGCAGCCGGGACGATTATTAGGATAGAAGTATGAGTTATATCCTCAGATGATGAGGCATGTTATTTGTGGCATGAATGAGTTACTACATTTGTTACAATTGTATTTTCACTTGAGAGTCGAGTTTAGTGAGTATATCAGTAAGTTTATTATATATAAGAACATTTTCCCTGATAGTGTGGGGGTTACTTTTATTGTCATCCACGGAGGATGAATGGGTATATTAATAGCGGTTTATGCTTTATCGAAATTACTCGTTTTAGTGCTGTGTTATACGAGTATGATATGATCTTAATTATTGTTTTATATATATGATTATCCCGATAGTGTGCTGGTATTTCAAGTTTATTGGGATTACTACATCGGGGTAGCATGTTTTGTTCTGGCGAGGCCCCATCTGTTAGAGGGCCGGGCTCGCAATTGTACTTTTGTGCATATATGTGTATATATATATATATATATATATATATATATGTTGTGATTTCAAAGTATAATGGTCTCGGATATTTAATCCCAGTATGCGTAGGGATTTCATTATTATGAGTCGTATGTAATTGATTTACTAGTCAACAAAGAGTTAGTTGGTTTTTATAATTAACGATATAGAGGTCGTAACAAAAAGAGTGCATTATTTTATCACCCGTCAGAGATTTGGAAGTTTATACTCATAGTTGTGTGTCTTGGGACGGGAATTTGAGGGTCTCAAATATCTCGCATGTTGTATATGAAATGTGATTTCCATCACTGTAAAGAGAAAAGTGCCTTTCAGAAGGAGTTCTTTGTTTATGTATAATTGCGAACTGAGATGAAACTTTGTTGTTAAAAGACGAGAGTGTAGGGGTACATATTATGGACAGAGATTAACGGATTTCGATGACCAACAATGTTAGGTAGTAGTGTATCGGAGGGGTTCCTTGTTTGGATTTCGCTTTGCGAGACACCCCACGCATGAAACTTAGCGTAAGGTTGGTAGTAAGGAAATGTGTGGCCCTTCGTTCATGATTTGGATAACTCTATCGTTATGGGAGTACGTAGTTATAACGGGAAGTTACAAGGAGTAAATTATGATGTACGGCCATTAGAGCGAGTTGTTAGTAAATTACGATATAAGTACTAATAATGTTGGTTTTGTCACACCGTGTTGAAGGACGCATTGAGGATAAGGCGGATTTAGGATTTCTAATTCAGAAGCGATTGAGAACGCCCAAGTGGTATAGCACCGTTGTATTTACAGTGACAATAAAGAGTTTGGGATTTGTATGAAGCGTATATAATGTTTAAAAAAAAAACCGTATGGTTGAGTTATAAGGGGCGTAGACATCTTGATTTGCTAAAGTGTAAATCAAAGGAAGAGGGAACATAGACGGGTGAGATTATTACTTATGAGATTAAACGTCATAAGAAAAGGTGTAAGTGAATATCATGAGTAGTAAGTGTAGCACGTTCAAACTTGGAAAAAAAAAGGCAGAAGAAAGCCATTTAATAAAGGGATATCTCTTGAGAAGGCGAATAAATTATTATGAGAAATTTGGAGTAGAGTTCCGATCAATCGAATGTTGAGGGTGACTCAAGAGTAAATAGAATGAGGATGTCAATCAGGTATAAAGTCCAAATATGCACAAAGTGGTGAAAAGTGTAAAGGTCCAAACTTTTGGTATTCGTCGGGAGAATAAGATCATTAAGTATCATTTAACGGGGAAAATTTTATGTGAATATCGACATTGAAAGAGGTATAGTAAGTAGTAGGACAGTTGGGGTTAGATGATCAACCAAATAATTTTGTATCAAGACGACGATTCCAAGAATGGGAGGGTCAAGTTAGAGAATTTTCTTGAGAGGTAGCCAACTTATTGATAAGTAATGAGTTCCTTCGATTATGTGGGACATGTTGTCCAGAAGGAGATAAATTGTTATATACTTAGGGTGATTTACACTATTAGATAGTGAACACGCCGGTACATGGTTCGATACAGTACTATTCAGAACTAAGAGGAGATCCCCGAAATCCACCTTTAACGTGGGGTAACAAGAAGTAGTGGAAATACGTTTCACTTGGACTAGGCTGTATCACCTATGGCCCGAGGTGTAGGCGCAAGGTGATTGACGACTGGTGGGCTGTATAAAAGAATGTTGAATTCATTTCGATATTTTTATTTCCAAATCGAGAAACTAGTAAGAAAGGTACATTGTGGTAATGGGAAGAAATTATTATCTAATAGTAGAGCTGGGTGAAACCACCCGTATCTATTTTATTGTGGACAAGGTGCCGAAAATTATTTTGTGAAACACCACCCGAATGTATTTTTACCTTGTGTAATTCACAACGCAGGGAACAGAGATTCAAGGAATGGACAAGAAGTAGTCAGCTGTGTTATTAATTTCTTCCAGGTGGGAGTTTGGCGTGTTGCTAAACGCGGAAAGTAATGCGTAGAGAGGCACGGGCTAACAATAATATTGAAATGATGCGGCTAACGATGTATAGGCCATTTTTATTCGATCGTTGTTTAATAAGAGCGCAACGTGAGGTACATTTATTGAAGTGTATTCTGATAAGGTATCAAGTCTGTTAAACAAGCTTGTTGTGAACAAGGGCTTTAGTGATTGTGATTTTCTTTATATTTTGTTTGGAACACTGGAGGGTACCGAATTCTTCCAGGTATGCCTTATTTTTTCGAATTTCGGGACGAAATTCTGTTATTAGGGGGGAAGTATGTAATACCCCATACTTTTATTGATATTTCCAAGTATGCCTTATTTTTCCGAATTTCGGGACGAAATTCTGTTATTAGGGGGGAAGTATGTAATACCCCGTACTTTTATTGATATTTATTTACGAGATTAATTATATTAAATGTGAATTAATCCGGATAAAATACTAACGATATGTGAGTTGGTACTTGATCATAATGTGCATATATGGTATTATATGAATATTGAAAATATTAAAATTGTCGCGAGACTGAAATATGGCAATTTGAGAAATTTTGTTGGGACGCGCGTGACAGTCGCGTCAGGAATGTAATTATTTAAATTAAAAAAGTAAATTTTATTTTTATCAACCGTATGGTCATTTTGAGTGCGGCAACGAGTCCGGAAGGGTTGAAATAGTCAGAAAACACTAGCCGGGGGTTTAGTTTGGGTCCCGGGGCATTTTTGGGCCATACCGGCAACTTAAAAGGGTATTTTGGTAATTTTGGAATTTTGGGATTTATAACCAACGAATTTTGGGAATTAAAAATAGGGTGTTTAGTAACCCACTAAGCCATTACCAGCACTTAACTAATTAGAGGGCTACGGGAGTTATAGGAGAAGTTAGAAGAAGTTCCAAAGAGGAAACCCTAGCCACCATCACCATCTTTGGAAGAAATTTGTAGAGAGAGGGAGGTGAATCAACATTCAATTCTTCAACATCAAATCAGAACATCTAAGGCAAGTGGTTTAATTATGTTAATTTCAAGCGAATGTTTCTTCCATGCTTAGAATTTATATAATTGCATTGTATTGGGAGATTTATAAAAACCCATGAAATTGGAGTTGTAAATTCAGGTTGTGATATAGGGATTGCATGTAGAATTGTTATTGGGTGATTATACTAAAAGAAATATGACTTTTATGATGCAAAAATGGATTTATTAAGGGAAATTGATGACTTTAAATTTCTAGGGTTCATACTCATAAGGGTTGGGTAAAATTGGGGATTGATGTTAATTTCATGTTGTTCAGGGAGATTTGAACCTATAAATATGTTAAAGTACGACCTAGGAAGATTTAGTAATGTTGAGGAACCTTGAAATACTGTTGGGATGATTTTTAGATGAGATTAGAGGTGAGAAAAATTGAGAAAAACGAGATAGGAAAATTCTGGGTTCGAACCTGGCATCTCGTTAGAAGACCTGCCCAGGTCGTTCGAACGAGCTCGTTCGAACGAGCTTCTAAAGAGGTGACAGTTTGCCTTCTAATGAGTTGGATGTTCGTTAGATGCCCCTTTCGTTCGAACGACCTCGTTCGAACGAGACTTCTAACGAGTTGACAGATTGGCCTGATTTGATTTCTAGTGTCCCGTAACCTTGTTTAATTGTAGAGATAACATTCCCTTGATGACTAATTGATATAGTTGGGATATTCGGGATATATTGAGGAGTAAAATATAGAAGAATGATTTGAACCAAATGATATTGGTGGATTAGGGCGCGAGTGACTAATCACGATGCGAGGATAATTAATGACTTGAATACATAAAAACCGGGGACATATGATTTGTGTGACATTAATAGTTGGTATGAGAATGAGAAGTATACCACTAATAAAATATGGTAATTACTAAGATGTGTGCATGCTTAGTATGTATGATTTTATGTGTATGACATACCTACCATACTTGCTATCACGGGAGGTTTGCGTTCGTTTAGGACCATCTAATCTTTGTGTGCATACGGGGGGATATAGATTGGTACCTCGAGGACATAGGTCAGAGAAGGACTTATTGAGAAGTTAATAAGTCTGCTGATCATGGGAGCGTAGGTATGTGCGTGACCCATGGGATGCGACTGTGTTCGCCTCCATTGATTGTGATTGTTGTTATCTGAGAACGATTACTGAGAGATTCGGAATGCGTGATCCTTATGTACGTGATGTACCGGAATGGATAGCAGAGTATGTGTGCACCGCAGCTTAGCCTCGGGGTTCTTGTATTGTATATTTATGATGTGAATAATATATGGTTAAATGAAAAGGAATTGTTATGTTTAATTGCGAGAATAATTGTAGTAACGTCTTGATAAAGATAAAAAGGGAAAACCTGCTGTGAATTGTTTTGCTAACAATTGAGAATCCGAGTTTAAGTAAAGCCTTCTATTTAATTGATAATGCTGGGAATTTATATTGTGAATCGAGTAGAAAGGTTATAACTTATGACGGTTTAGTTAGTTACGAATATCGCTTAGATGGGTACGGTGCGTTAGGAGTGCACAATTAGTCGAGAGGTGAGAATTTCATGTGAGTGCACGTCCTAACATGTATTTTGCATTCATTATTTTAATGTTATTAAAGCACTTGCTGTTTTTAAAATACTCTCCACTTTCGGGCTCTGACCCGTTTGCTTTCAAATCTATTTTTGTAAAAACCTTTTAGGTGCCCAGCCACAAGGACACCATGCATAGGATTTCCATTCAGGTGACGAGCTGTAGCTGTTGTGGAAGTTACAGGGCCTTGCTAGTAGACGCTTCCTTTGGTTTTGACTCCATATTCAGTCCATCATTTGTAGGGCATGTCGCCCATTTCTATTAGAGACATTTCATATTTCAGTTATTCAGATTCTTGGCATGTAATTAATTCAGGATACACTATTTTGTTCATTTCAGTTGTGGGATTGTTGTGAGGAGTTTTTCCTCTGGACTCATTTATGTTTGTTGTTTACGTCGTTAAGACTTTATGGTGTATGGTTATGTTATTCTTTTATTGTATGTTAATCAGACTTAATTTAAAATTTGACATCAAACATTTTAAATACTAAGTGGTTAGTAATGATTAAAATGTTTTCGACAGTGATGCTGTTAACTGGACCAACTTAACATTTTGTATTAATTTAATAAAGGAGTATCTACCCGGTATTTATTTATTCGGGGTGTCACAGTTATATACATGATTTGTTTTTACTATAGGGGAGTTGTACATGTTAAAACCATTGCCTGTGAGTTTGTTTATTTTATTAAAAATTTGAATGTGTATGAGAAAGAGATACAAAAGGAGTAATCTCCTTTACGTGAAAGGCCACCATTGGCAATGGTCTAAAAGATTAAGAGGCAATAAAAATAGAAAAATTACTAAGGCCAAAGTTTTTGCATTAATGCTTTAAAATCTACATGTCTTCAAAAGAAAAAGAGAGAAAAATTCTATATTTTTGGGGGTATTTAGTTGAAGATCAATGGGTTTGTACAATGTGTCTTATTTGAGCTTAATTGTTTTGACACTATTGGTTGAGAATCATCAAAATTTCTAGGTAAGAGGACGTTGTGTTTGTTTGTCCTATTGAATTATATATTTAACACGTGATGCTGAATCGATTATTGATAAATTATTGCGGTCAAATAGATCTACATGGACATTTTGAGTGATTGGGTCATTTTCTCCTACTTCACTCCGTACTGCCATAATTAAACACATTGATACCATGTGAATGTGTAAAGCTTATGTGTTTGTGGTCGTTTATACCTATATATAGTTGTGCTTCATTGATATATGTGCGGTTGTATATATGGTATGTTTTGTGTTTTGAGTCTTTACATTTTCATTTAATCCATGCTTGTTTTATGCTTAATATTTTATTTATTTTGGCATGTGTTATGATCATCTTGGAATCTTATACTTAAATGCTTGCGTCATAGTTGATATCATTTGCTCGTAATTTGGATTATTTGTGCTTGTGTTGTAGAATTGTTTGTCATTGAATACTTGTTTCACACCACTCCATGATATATTTATTTTTCCTTTATGATTACCCATGCTTTACTTAGAAGGAGATTTGGTTTTATTGGGGAGAAATATTTTACTATTGTTCAAATTATTCGTTGTCTATTCCTGAATAAAAGGGGTAGAATTGGTATCTAACTCATTTCATGTGGGGAGATCTTTAACTTAGGGGAAGACGTCCTTTCTTAGGTAGAGATGGTTAGACAAAGGGGAGGGATTTTCATATGCAGTTTATATATTGTTATATTCTCTTTGAATTTAAAGGTGTGTTTAAGTGTGCAGGTTAGCAACGATGTGAGAAAGGTTTACACAAGAGCAAAGCTACTCAAGTTTTGTGTTAGTCAAGTGCCTGTAACCTTTTTTCGTATGGGGGTTAGAAATTGAATCTTAGTAAGCTTGACAACCTAATAGGTTTTTGTTTTGAATTCTATCACGGAATAGCCAAAGGGGAAGATTTGGAAGGGCAAATATCTGAATCGATTAAATTTGTATGCATTGGCTTTATTTCGTATTTGGACAAAACTTGTTGGTTTTGTAGGTTAGGACTTGAGTTATTTGTCCTTCAAGCCCGTGGCATGTTATTGAAGATTGTAGCCGCAAAAAATAAAGTATACATCATGGTTAGAGATGAGTTTCGTCTTCATTATCCGAGGGATCTCAATGAGGTATGAATACTTGTTTATGTTTGATCCTCGAATTTTGTTTTGGGTGTTAGGAGTTTATAAAATTATTTTTATTTGTTTTAAAGTGATTTTGTACCTTTTGATATTTTTTAGAATAGAAATATTTTTTTCGCAAGGTCTTTAGAATGACATTGGTATGTCATTTGAACGAGATATAATACCTCATTAGAATAGCTTTGAACGAACTTCGAACGAACCATTTTCTTGTCGCTCTGGAATGTTATTGGATAGTTCGTTGGATAGGTGTTTGAACGAGATGCAATACTTCATTCGAATGAGATGTGCCTCATTTGAACGAGTAGGCGAATTTTTATTTTATTTGAGATTTTTCAAATGGATTTTCATCCTTATATCTTTTTTAGAAAACTTCTTATAAATAGGAGTGTGGAGCAACAAATTTTTGAGAGACTTTTTCAAGATTTTTAAGTTCCAAGCTTGTTTAAAAGGCTCTCCAAATTTATGTGTTTGATTTGTGAAAAGTTTTTCCAAACCAAAACCCTAGTTTATACACATGTTTGAGATCCGAGAATCCTACATCTACATGTCTGTTTGATAGCTCTTCTCTGTTGCGCTATAGTGGTTTGATCTTCATACTGTGAGTATTTCCTACGGTGGATATCACATTTGTTGTTGTGCGGTGGCTGGACTAATCACGAGACAAGTAAGATCAGCGGGATATGGGGATGTACGAAAACTCCTACACTATGTGTCTATTGGAAGGCATCATATAGTGGTTGCGAAGAAGGTAAAAAGGGATGAAGAAACACATCAATTCTTGAAGGCATGAAGTTTGGGAGTAAGTATAATTTGTCCTTATAACTAAACCTATTTCTTAGTGGACTTGTGCGGCGGGGCCGTCTAAGGTTTTTCCCATTGTGAATTTTCCTCGTACATCGCCATATTATGGTTTGCATATTTTATTCTTACTTATACTCACATAGATGTATTCTTAGGTCAAGATTAAAATTGATAAATCGTATTACACAACACTTGTGGCATACGAAAATTAGTGCAAGAAAATTAAAAATTATGAAAATAAAATTTCATATTGTTTTCTCTATAAACCCTAGGGCACATTAGCTTTCTTAGTGAGAATCCCTTAAACGTAGATAGGTTCTTAAGTAAGAGAGGGGTATTAGTGAGAGGTATAGAAATGTCACTTCAATTGTTACAGATACACAAGATTGCTTGTGTCTGATTCCGTGCTTGTTTTTGTATATTAATATAGCATTTTTGTTATGTTGGATTGACACATTTATATGTTAAAATAATGTATAATCAGAGGTCGACTATTGTAATTTAAAATTATTAGGCCATGTGGACCAGTAAAATAGTGACTCCTATTAATATTACCATTGGGCTTTCTACAGAAAGTAAACCCGGTTTGCTGAGGTAGCCTTTGTTCGGCCACCAAGCCAGTTACGACTAAGAAGGAGAATTATTAGTTAGGTATAAAGTTATACGTGGAATATTCAACATTCACCATACACATGCACGTGAACACTGTCCAGCTAGGTGTTATCGTGTAAGGATGCAAATGCCTGAGATATAAAGCCTTTCCATCTTTTAAACTTCCACCTACTATAAATGTACTACTACTCACAACCGAGGGGGACACATTATTTTAAACCTTAAAGATTGTAACCAAGAGAATGGAACTAAGCCCTAAACCTTTAGTGGCATTACCCCATGGATTTAGGCTCCATTCTTGAGCTGAACCACATAAAAACCTTATGTCTCTTTTTATTTTCTTTATTTTCCTTATATATGATTATAATTTTGGGTAAATTAAAGCTAAGAGCATCTCTCAAATATATAAAACAAATCTAGACATCAATAGACTAGTGCCAACTGTGGAAATTCGACAAACCATTGTTGCTTCCCATCCATTTTCTTTAAAAATCTATTTTTAATCACACTCTTGAGATATGACTGACATCACAGGGGGCATTCTTGCTGGAGGCAGTGACTTCAATCCTTGTGCCCCTCCTGGCATAGGATATCTCCAAGGGATTCTACTTAATATTGCTAAGGGGCCAGAAGCAATGCAAGAAATTGTAAGGCAACTTATTCAAATGCTCCAGGCCAGGCCCATCGCTGCCCCATATTCTATGAGGGAAATGCCGCCTCCACCTCCTAAAAATGAGAGAAGGAAATCTAGATATTCCAGATCCTCACAAGACCAGACTTGTCACCCTGGTGTGACCTCCTATATCATATCTATTGATTACTACGATGGATGAGCTCTTTCTCAAGAACGATCGAGCGCCCCGAGTAAGGACGATGCTTTCGATTGGCAAGGTCCACGGGTGAATAGGGGTCATAATCACAGGGAACTGTCCATATCATGAGATCATTGAGAAGGATCTATTAGATATAGAGCCAGTGTGTGAGGATCCGGGTGAACTAAGTAGACTTTCCAGGAAAAGAGCTCAACACGAAAGCACGATAGAGCTGCCACAGTGGCCTCCATTAAAATTAATACAGAAGACCACACTTAGAAGGGTTTGATCCAACATTTGGAAGATCTTCCGGGAGAGAGAGCCAAATCCAAAAATTCATTACAAAGAACTTTTGTGAAGGGATCACCCTTTGTCCTAGCCATTGTGGATTTCCCCACACCTACTGAATTCAAGCCAACCATAGTTGCTCTAAAATATGACGGTAAAATCGATCCCGTCCTTCACGTAGAATAGTACCAGGTAGCAACCGACATTTGTTCAGTACCAAACGAAATGCGTTGCCGGGCATTTTTAAGCACCATCACTGGATTTATGCAGATTTGCTATAACAATTTGCCCCGAGGATAAATCTCTAGCTTCCAACAGCTCGTCGAACTTTACTAAGTGTTCACTAATGACCAGGGGAAACTACTCATGAATATATTACTCGTTTAAACAACGAGAAGCTAGATGTGGTATATTATGAAGAAAAAACTACTATGACCGCTTTAATGAACAGTCTTCTCCTCGAGAAGTTTTATTATACTCTAGGAAAAGATCCTCCTAAGACCATGACTGAGTTGATGGCTAAAGATAGAAAAATCATGAATGTGGAGGAGGCTATGGATGCAAAGCAAGTCCCAAGTACTAAAGCCGACATTTATAAAAGCTCTAATAAGAAGAATCAAAAGGATAAAAAGTAGAGAAGGTTAAGAAGTTTGACGAGTATACTCCTCTGTTGGTGTGCATCACATCATGGAGGAAATTAGAGGAGGTAGGGATATTAAATGGCCCCAAAAGCTGAAGTCCCCTCTTAATAGGAGAGACAAATCCAAGTATTGTGAATTTTACAAAGATAATGGGCACACTATAGACAACTGTATTACATTGAAAAATGAAATTAAAAATATGATCTTCCGTGGCAAGCTGTCTAAGTTCATCGATATGACAGAGGAACGAGACTCCAGGAGGCGATCATAATCTCTTTGTAAAGGAAGGGATGGCAAAAAGAAAGGCAAAGATAATGACTTAAAACATGACCCAGACCTGTCGAAAAAACCCTGGGAACCTGTACTTAAGGTAAAGATGATATCTTTTAGCAATCATTTTATTGTAGGAGGAGATGCTGATGGTGGTGACGAAATAGCTTTAAGAAAATCCTATTTAAACGAAACCAAAGAATGTTCCTATATCCGTTAGATCAACCTATCTGATGAGGTTGATGGTCGACCAAGAAAAGTAAATAAAGACAAGCTGGTGATCGACTTCTCTAAGAACGATCTCTCGGGGGTGCTCTATCCTCACGATGATCCTTCGATCGTCTCATTAAGAGTGCACTAAGCAACGGTGGCCAGAATCTTGGTAGACAATGGCAGTTCAGCCGACGTCATGTACTACAATTATTTTCAAGGATTAAGATTATGCGATAATAAATTGGAACACTATCACTGGCCCTAATAGGTTTCTCAAGAGAAAAAGGTATATGCTTTAGTAGCAGAAATTTAGGACCCTATCACCAGCTTACTACACTAGCAAGGTATTTCGAGGAGAAATAATTCAGTTCCTATGACTGGAGAAACTTTCTTTGGACCTCATTTAAGTTTTGTGAAGAATGAAACCGTATTTTCAAGCATATATTAATGTGATCTATTTAGACCTACCCTTGTGCCAGGCCATCCATAAGCTAGAGAAGTCAGGCAGATTGATGGCTTGGGCTATGGAACTTGGAGAATATAATATAAATTATGAGCATAGGACGAAGCTGAAAGGTTAGGCGGTGACAAACTTCATAGTAGAGTTCACTTATGAAGAAAATGCCACCGATCAAGATTTGACTGAAGAAAAACCATCCGATCAGACTTTCTCAAAAGAGATCTCAATACAAAACCCATCAGAGCGTACTTCTCCCGAAGATAGCTCCAAAATAGATAAACTAGAAACATTTGCTTCATGAGAAGTAGCTGATCGGTACTTGGAATAGAGCCAAAAGGTGTTCAAACAAGGATTCTTGAGTGAAGGAAATTTTGACGATGAGCTGCTTATATGGAAGATATATGTAGATAGATTTTCATTAGCAATTGGTAGTACATGATTGATAATTAATACTCTTGATGATATAGATGTGGAATATGTGCTCCGATTTTAATTCCAAGCCTCCAATAAAGAAGCAAAGTATGAAACGTTGATTGCAAGATTTAAATTAGCTCTGTCATTGGGTGCCAAACAAGTTATAGCTCATAATGATTCCCAACTTATCGTCAATCAGGTGCTGGGGATTTATGGAGTCAAAGGCGAGTTAATGATGAGATATTTGACCAAAACTCAAAGCATTATCTACAAATTTCTAATAGTCAGAATACAATGAATGACAAGAATTAAGAATGCCTGAGATTATACACTTACTCGGCTAGCTTCAGTGACCATAACAGAACTAACGAGGACCATCTTATGGAAATCTTAGCAAATAGAATCATTGATGAAGAGATTATTAGCTTGATAAAAGTGGACTTGGGATCTTCAAGGATGGATTTTATCAAGGGGTATATTAAAAGAGTATCTCTGCTCGAAGATCCAAAAGAAGCAAGTAAGTTGAGATACAAAGCATCTAGCTACATTTAAGAAGTAGGAGTCTTGTATAAAAGGGGATTCACTCCTTCCTTGCTCAGATGTGTTCATCCATCTGAAGTGCAAGACCTGATCAAGGAAGTATATGAAGAATTATGTGGAGATCATTTGGCAGGGAATATCACTGGTACAACGAGTAGCCATGTAAGGGTATTACTGGCTAACTATGAAGGCAGACTGTGCTTTATATGCTAAGAAATGTGACAAGTGCCAAAAGTTTTCCGTAGTACATGAAAGACTGGGGGCTGCTCTGATGCCAATCATGTCACCATGGCCTTTCGCCATATGGGGGATTGACTTGGTCGAAAATTTACCAAAGACAAGATGATGGTTTAAATATTTAATCGCTACTATAGAATACTTCACTAAATGGGTGGAAGCTGAGACACTAGTCGAAATGCTCTAGGAAAAAGTCTTCCATTTAATATGAAAGAACATTATATGCCGTTATGGTATGATGTATGCCTTTATTACAGGTCACGAAACTTAATTTGATAACCAGGAGTTTGAGAACTAATTTATCCAGTCTAAAATCCAAAAGGTGCATTCGACACCTGGGTACCCTCAATGCGATGGCCAAATAGAGGTAACCAATAAAATATTGCTCGATGGTTTGAAGAAGAGGCTAGATGACACCAAAGGAAACTGGATCAATAAATTACACAACGTACTTTGGGCCTGCAGGTTCACGCCGAGGATAGTTACCGACGAAAATCCTTATATACTGGCATTTGGAATAGAGGTTGTGATTCCTATGGAGAACGACTTACCCAGTTACAAAGTTTTCAATTTTAAATCTCCTAAAAGTGATCTCATGACAAGACTAGACTTGGACTTGGTATAAGAACTAATGGAGAATGCGACACTACGAGTAGCTGCCTCTCAACAGTGTACTTCCAGGTTCTATAACAGAAGAGTGATGCCGAACAACTTAAAGGAGGAAAATTATGTTCTAAATAAAGTGCTCCAGAGAGGAAACAAGTTGGAGGCTGATTGGCATGGTCCCTATCTCATCTATGCAGTTATCCGACCAAGTACCTGTCATTTAGAGACACTTGAAAGAGATCAATTCAAGAACTTATGGATTGTCGATCACCTTAGGAAGCATTATTAGTGATTATAGATTGAAGTGTTCAACAAATATGTAGCAACTCTTTTTAGTATTAATGAGAAATTATTAGTTTATCATCAATCTACTTCCTTTGTTATGTTTTTGTTGGGGAGTGGGAGATGTAACAAATCTCATAAATCTCAAAACCAAATGATAAAAACATCAAAAGAAATCAATTTTCATCAGAACTTGATTTATGACTTCGTCTTTGACAAGTCTCGAACATGAAGTTCCTAATTCTAACACTTCCTGTATGACTTAAAGTCAAGAACAAGAAGTTTTATCACACCAAGTCCAGGAAAAATCTTATAAAATTTGGTCGCCAATAGTAAATAATTTAAACACTACGTAAAAAACGAGAAGAGCCGTTTGGACAATTACAAGTGTATTAGTAAAACCTAAGGCTGGACAACTTAGGTTCATCCAGAATGGTAATCTATTAAGCAGATTAATCGGTTAATAGTCAACCACATAATCACAATGCTAAGACACTTGTAGGCCATAATTACGTATATTAAACATAAATAACAAGTTATATTCTATTCAAAATCAGGAGAATGAAACCTTCTGACAAGTCATCGTTCGTTTATTACAAAGTCAAAGAAGAAATAACGTAAACCCTATTCACTAAGCTGGGCAATTACCAAGAGCTTTTTCCATCCCTTAAGGGGGAACATCTAGAGCAGAAGGGAGAACAGTGGATCCTAATTCCCCAAGTCTTCCTTGTCTTCTGGAACTAGTTTTGTCTTCTAGATGCAGAGGTCGAATGAAGGTATCTTCTCTATGAAGGCCATAGTGACCCAAGTACTTTCTAATGAGGCTTATTTGTATGGAATCATTAGGAATCCAATTGACTTCCATATTGAAAGGAGGGTCCGGATAATCTAAGCAGCCTGGGTTGTTTCGGTGCCAGAAAGAATCCTCTTGGGTATCTTCAATAATATCAAGGCATTTATCCAACCCCAATTATAGCCTTCTCTTCTGGCATGCTCTAACTCATATCCCATGTGTGCTAAGGCTTCGTCATAACTATTCATCCAAATGGTTATTAGTTACTTGCGAAAATGAAAGGTAAGACGGTCAACTTTCTCCTTTAACTTCTTAATGCTGGCATACTATTTTTTTTATCAGAGTGGTTTGGTCATCTAGAGTTTTATTTGTCCTTTCTTTCTTAATGGTAGGCCGATAAACCACCACCTGTTTGGATGATTGGCCACCTTTGGATTTCTTCAGGCTTTCTATCTCCTCCATCTGTCTGGCATTCTCTTGTTCCATAAAGGAGACATCCTCATTCTGGTTGGCACCCACTGGCTTCTTCAAACCCTCCAATTCATTCCTTAATAAAATATTTTCATGCTCCAGTAAACCAACAACCTCTTGAGCACTAGTCAACTCACACTTCATCACAAATTCCTTCTTGCTGTAGGTTAAAGAAATATCCTGCAGTTTTTTGTCAAAACCTTTCTCTTCGCTTAGCCTATCAAATTTGTCTTCATAATTAATATGTAGACTGACGAGTGATGCCTTGTGATCCTCCAGTATTTGAGAATCATTTCATAGTATGAGGCATTAGTCGCCACAACTTTGTTTAACAACCTATGCAGATGAAGATGATTTTCTTTGATTTTATTAGAGGCATCCAAGCCAAGCAGCTATTCGAGTAATTATTCCTCTAAATCTTTATGACCTTCCCTAAAAAGATGAACACTTATTCTATATAGGTCACTCTTAGCAGCTCCTATAACAAACCCCCTAGTTTTAAACTGAAAAGCAGAATATGAGTATAAAAAATCAAAGAAAAGATTCAACAGACATCAATAATTTGCAGGGCAAACAAAGGGAAATTTTATTAAAATCTGTGGAAAATAGTACATCCAAAGGAAATCATCTAAAGTACAAGAGAATAAGGCATTACAAAGAGAAAACAAGAAAAAAAAATTAGTCATAAGGTGGTTGCAACTTTTTCTTATCCTTGGCCACGTCCTCCTCAAGGCGAGTTGATACTACTGATATTTGAAGGACTATAGAGGACTCAACTGTCCCTTCTTTATCATCCATCTCCTCACTAATGATGGGAGGAGTGTCAGGGTTAAACTGCTAAAAAATCTCAAGGTCAGCAACAATGTCGACCTTCCTAAGAGCAGCATCACATCCTTCTTTGAAGGATAATTTCTTCAGGAAATCAATCTGCACGGCCACTACGGAGAAGGCCTTATCCGAGCCTCGGGTGTAAGCATCCTAATTTTCTTTTTTAAATTTATTTCTTAGGCCCTAGTAAGTCCCTTCCATGCCAATATCATTCTATTCAGCTTGATCAACCTTCTTACCAACATCTTCAGCAGTCTTCAATGCATCCTTCTTGTCCTGCTTGGCTTTATCCATTATAGCCTTCCATTTTTGTTGTTCTTTTAAAAGCGCCTTCTTAGAGGGATCCAAAGAATCTTTTAATCCTTTAAAAACGGCTTCCACATCAGTCTAGGACTCCCTTAGTTGGTCATCTATCCTAAGGCTTTGGTCATAATCCACCAAGAATTTCTAAAGTCCAGAAAAATATAAAATCATATGATCACAACATTAAAAGTACAAGTAAAATACATTAAATAAAATTGAGGTATTTACCAAGGCCATATTGTGGTTGTCCTTCTCTAGCAACATTGCTCTTTGTAGAGCATCAACATCAGACTCATCGACAGGCTACACTCTAAAGCCTATTAAGCCCCTAGCCAAACCAGGGTTGACTACTGAAGAATCAGTACTTGCAGAGGTCTGGTTAGCTTGGCATTTTTTCACCAACTCCTGTCTGTCGGTAGGACCTTTATTCAACCTTTTGTACTGAGGCTCTAGGGTTTTCACCTTTTTAGGCACCACAACTATGGGGCGTTTGTAACCCCTTACCCTGCATCATTTTTCTCAGGAGGATGGGGAGATTGCTCCAACCAATAAGTTAGGGATTTTCCTCGTGACCATGTTTTAGGAGATGAGACAGTGAATGGGATAATGGCTATATTCAAAGATTTAAAAGAGGAGGATATTCCTCCAAAAGCAAAACTCCATTCTTCTTGAAAGGGGGAATCTAAAGAAGCAACAGATGAAGATGAGGTAGGCTCGTCCAAGTCTATGTGGTCTACTGGGATATCTTTCATAGGTTGAGCTATGAAAGAAGTAATGGAAGTCTGGTAATCAAGCAAGACAGAAGACGAGCGTGGGTAGGTTTCTCCTATCCTCTGTTGGATACACCAAATGTACTTCAGGTCAAAAAAATTCACTTCTGAGTCAGGGGGACAGTCTTTCTTCCTTCTTTCTGCAAAGCACAAACATGAAAGTACCGATCAGCAAACCAAAAAAGGAAAAATAGACAGAAAAAATATACAAATATTTGAGGTGCCGACTTATGCCATGCCCTTCCTGAAGGTATCTTGGTCCATTGTATTCTGCACCCTCAGGAAGATGAGCATATTGCCAGTTCTTAACAACTATTCCATAATTCTAATAGTCTTTATTAGAGTCAGGTAAATTCACCACCAAAGCCCTATTAAAATATCGCATCTTCAGGTAGTAAATGTTATCAGCAGTGGTTCCCCAATTATAACAATACATCAATTCAGTTATTCCTATTTGAGTTCCATATAACTCATTAAGGCGGTTAACTCCATTTATAACCCTCCAATTGTTCGGGGACACTCGATTAGGA
Organism: Sambucus nigra; assembly: GCA_949130495.1. Lineage (NCBI taxonomy): Eukaryota > Viridiplantae > Streptophyta > Magnoliopsida > Dipsacales > Adoxaceae > Sambucus > Sambucus nigra. The sequence goes on along the minus strand of OX422221.1, from coordinate 238,673,916 downwards.
GTCACATCCAAGTATTGACAAAATTCGAGGAATAATTTATTTGGCGGGAAAGTGACACCGCACTTAGTTATAAATATTGTGGGAAGCTAATGTCCCTCATTCAAAGCACGCAGGTCACAAGAGGCAATAAATAATTTTGTGGTCACCTAATATGGGATTTTACTCTTTACCCTAAATTCTTTTAAGGAACTCTCACCCATAATGTAAACCATCTTAAAGACTCAGAAAGAAAAAATATGAGAAGGAAAAAGTTGTTACAGTGACAATAGCTAATCGAAGCCCTTAAACAACGAAGTAAGATCTCTACAATGGGTGGAAGAGTTTAAAATGCAAGATGAAGTGAGATTGAGGGATAATATGTTCTTTATAGGTAGATGAAGACTCTTGATGTCCAAAATTTTAAATGATTAAACATACCCAACGCTTTAGATATCGACAATGTCCCATATCCCCAGGTGTTCAGTGTACCCTTAGGCGGTTTGCTATTTTTCAAACCATTTAAAAAATTGTCACCGCCTTGGTACGATGGATTGAAAAATTACAATTCCTTGAGGTCGACTGTCGACTAACGCTTTCCCAAAGTGCCGAGTAGCTTTTGAAATGAATACTCCATTCTTTTTCAATCCCATCAAGTATGAAGTATCGGGGGATTTTGTTGTTGCCTAAGATTATTAAGCCATGTGGACCAATAAAATAGTGACACTTGTTAACATCACCATTGAACTTTCTACAGCGGGTAAGCTCAGTACGCTCAGGTAGCCTTTGGTCGGCCACCCAGCCGACCACAACTAGGAAGGTAAACCATTAGTAAGGTGAAAAGACACATGTTGAATATTTAACAGTCACTATGCACATACACGTGAGCATTGTCCAACTACATATTATTGTGTAAAGATGTAAATGCCTAAGATATAAAGGCATTACATCTCTTAAACTTCCACCTATTATAAATACACTACTACTCTCAACTGAGGGGGACACATCATTCCAAACCAAAAAAATTGTAACCAGGAGACTGTAACTAAACTCTAAACCTATAGTGCCTTACCCCGTGGATGTAGACTCCATTCTTGAGCTGACACATGTAAAAACCTTGTGTCTCCTTTTATTTTCTTTATTTTTGATTATAATTTTGAGTAAACTAAAGCTAAGATCGTCCCTCAAATACAGAACTCAAATTTAGATATCAACATCGACGTTTGACAAGTATTTGGATATGAAAACACATATTCAGGTGCTGTGGCATGGACATGCTTTATTCGTTTAGAGTAGCGGTGGGAGTAGTTGGATTTTAGACCGTGGCTCAATGCAAAGTTTCGAACTTACTTGGGTCATGAAAACTTTCCTCAGAATGATTTTAAAAAGTATGTTTTCTTGTTTTGTAATTGTTTTTGTGGCATTTGATTAGAAGTGTTGTAACATATGAGCATGTCAAATCAATTAACATAGGTGCTGGATTAAAACTAGGATTTTGAAATATAAATGCTGTAAATTGCATACCCGGACTTATAAACGATGGATGGGCTAAAAAATGTAGACAAACATATATATATATATATATATATATATATTTATGTGTGTGTGTGTGTGTGTGCAGGGGGTATTGCAACGAAGTTTGGGCTGAGATTATTTATCCCCGCGATAAAAAGTTAACTTTTTTATGGAGGTGTGTCCCATTTTTTTTAGTCTTTTTCAGTTGGGTAGAGCTTCAGTTAGAAGTCTTGACTTCTGTTCTAGGCAGGTAGAGAATCGGATATAAGTGTTTCGTTTTTTAGAATTTCTCCAGAGGTTTAAATCTTTTTGGTACTCAAAAGAGATTTTGCGAAAGTACGAGCTTCCTCGGTACTTTAAGAATATACTTGAGTATGTCGAATGCTCGGGGGAGAAGAAAGTTAGAAAACCATATCGTTATCTGGTTTAGGGCTCTCGGTGGTTTCTGAAGTCCTTAAAATGGGAGGCGGGGGCCTTTATTTTTGGGAAACTGGGAGGGTCCTTCTGCCGTTTGGCAGAAGGATGATGTACATTATTTTTTTAGATAAGGGTGCCATGTGTATGGCTGAGATGAGGTTCGTTGTTTTTCAGATAAGGCTGACAAGACTTCTATCGATTAGTTGAAGTGGCTCAAGGCCTTTGATCAATTGACAGATTGTCCTGGAGAAAGTTTTTAAGCATTTTTATGATTTTTTTTTACTTTCAATTCAGACTTTAATAGTTTTTGTACAATCGGCTTTGGTAATTTTTAGTGCCCTTTTAGGGTGTTTTTTCTACGAGACTTAGGTGGGGCTGGGTTTAAGGTATTTAAGGGTGTTTTTACCTTCATTAACTCAGTCAAGGTTGGTTTAAGTCACTTTATGGAGTGGGACAGAACATGCCACACCCCGATTGTAGATCGAGGTGCCACAAAGGCGATCAACTAAGAGTGTAAGCGCGTGGACACTCTTCGTCGAAACTAGAAGGCCTAAAATGGGTTTAACCATCTTCTTGAAGTGGGGGTCTATGGGGTAATAGGTGGAAAACCTTTATTTTTTTTATAAATTTAGGGAAGAGGGACAATACCCCCATAAATAATATTAATACTTACAGAGAAAAATCCTCTCTAATGGCACTTACAAGCTCAGGATAGTTCTAAAATTTAAAGTTAACTATTGAGCCCAATAAGTTAACTTTGAAAAGCAATAAAATTGGGAGTTTATACGAACTCCCATTACAAAGAAGTAAAGTAGAAAATTTGGTGCTTTATAAGAAGCCCCATTACAAATATGAAACTTTAGAAACATTAGAGATAAATAACTGAAGATCTTAGGTAATGACAACCCATCTTATCCAGTTTAACTGCTCCTCTCACCATCTTAGGAAGATCAATTATAGTATTAAAGACTTGGAGGTACGATAAAGTCACTCCAGTATTAGCTAAAGTATCTACCACTATATTAGATTCTCTATAGCAGTGAGAAAAAAGAAATTTAAGCGTATCTGATAGAGATTTGATTTCTTCCACATATTTGTTTAAACTCCAAGCGGGCTTCCAATTATTGTTGATTAAATTAATCACCAATAAAGAATCAGATTCAAAATAGACATTGCTGAAATTGAATTGAATACACAATTTGATCCCTTGACAGATACCTATAAGCTTAACACAAGTGTTAGTATAGATCCCTTCTGAATTTTCTAAAGCAAAAACAATATTACCTCTTTCATCTCTTAAGATACCACCATAGCCACTCAAACTTGGATTGCCCTTGGATGCCCCATCCACATTGATCTTGAAGCAATTTGATTTAGGGAACTCCCAATTTATTGGCTTTGTAACTTGCAAATGCTTCGAAGTCTTTATTCCAAAAGATTGCTCAATAACTTTATCAGAGGTGGAAAATTTATTTTTGAAAGTAATCCCCTTGCATGTGTTGGAAACCAAAGAAACAAAATTTGAGATAATAGACTTAAAGCATATAGGAGAGTTTTCAAAAAAAGATTTATTCCTACTTTTCTAAATCTCCCAACAAACCACAAGAGGAATACACTTACCAAGGAATTCTGCAAAGTATTTGGGCCTTGATTTTATCCACTAACTCAACAGCATAGATGAGAAAGAAACATTAGAAATTTCAATGCCCAAGAGACTTGAAAAATAATCCCAAACTGGTTGATTTTTGGACAATGAAGAAACAAGTGCTCTATGGATTCTTCCTTTATAAGGCAAGCTTTATATCTGGAACAAATCCTGATTCCCACAGCTTTAATATTATCATCAATGGCCAGACAGTTGGATAAAATTTTCCACATATTGATAGAAATCTTTTTTGGGATATGCTGGTCCCAAATGTTTGTCAGGACTGTAAAGGCAGAATAATGAGGTTTCACAATCTTATATGCAGAAGATATAGTGAACTGGCCTGATAAATCAGTCGTCCAAATCCATTTTCCATCAACAAGTTTGATATGGTATTCACAAGAGTTTTTAGATGCCATAATATTTCTTGAGGTATGAGAAACTCAGTCCAAAGAGACTTCTCAGTATTTAACTTCCAGTACAACTTTATAAAAGATTATTTAGATAAAATATTAAAATCTATGAGGCCAATCCCTCCTTCATTGAAATATCTACAAAGATCTTCAAATTTTCTCCCCTGAAAAAACCAACCTTGGTCTTCACTACCACCCCAAAAGAATTTATTGACCATACTACGAATTTTTGCCACAATAATTTTCTGAGGAGAAATAGAAGCTAAGAGATAAGAGGGAATATATGATAACACATGTTTAATAAGGATAAGTTTACCCCCACTGGACAAAAGATTGCAGTGCCAACCAGCTATTTTTATCTCAAAGAACCAATCAGGCTAACATAATATTTAACTTCATTTCTCCCAGAATAAAAAGGGCATCCCAAATATTTCAAAGGTAAGGATTTGTGGTTGAGACCTGTAACAACATGCATCATGGATTTTATTTGGACGGGGCATTTGTCATGTACTATAAAGCTACTCTTTGATAAATCGCATTTCTGACCAGACATAGAGCAATAATTGGCAAGAAACTCCATAATATTCTTTAGACTTTTCTTATCAGCTCTGCTAAAGATCATCACATCATCAGCAAATGATAGATGAGATATGATAGGACTCCCACTAGGATGATAAAAAGGTAAAGCTTCCCTTGAGGTTTGCAATCTATTAATGCCTCTACTAAGAAAGTCTGCAACTATAATAAAGAGACTAGGGGATAAAGGATCCCCTTGTCTTAAACCCCTAGTTGATTTGAAGAATCCTTTATTTTGGCCATTAATATTAATTGAAAACTAGTTGTTTGAGATACTTATCCAAATAAGATCAATACATCTTTCCCCAAATCCAAAACTTCTAAGCACTTGAATTAAAAAACTCCAATTTACCCTATCATAGGCCTTCTTCATATCGAGCTTGATTATGACATTAGCACCACGAATTTTCCTTCCTAAGTTGTGAACCATTTCTTTTGCAAGGATAAAATTGTCTTGAATAGATCTATTTTTGATAAATCCACTTTGATTAGTAGAAATGATGGTAGGTAAAACTGTTGATAGTTTTTTAGTGAGAATTTTAGTGATCACTTTGAAGGAATAATTACATAAACTGATAGGCCTCATATCCCCACATTTTTTGGGGAATTTTATCTTGGGTATAAGAACAATTGAAGTAATTATCCAAGACTTTGGGAGATCCTCACCTACAAAAAATGATTAATAGCATCCAAAAAATCATGCTTAATTAAATTCCAACAGTGAAGATAAAAGGAACCACCAAATCCATCAGGTCGTGGACCTGAATTCTTATTTAGAGAGTTAACTACAGTTAAGACTTCTTCCTCATTGACAAAGTCTTCAAGATAATCATTGGTATCAGTGGATATTAGAGAAGGAATTAGGTCTGTTGTGGCATTGTAGGTAGTAGTTTGATCCTAGTTAGCTGTTTCATGAAGAAATCCTCTACATGATTGCTAATTTCTTATTCATTCTCCCATTTGTTCCCCTCTTCATCAGAAATGGATTGGATTATAAGTTTTTGGTGCTTTGCCTTAACACTGGCATGAAAGTATTTTGTGTTTGCATCCCCTTGATTCATCTATTTAATTGAGGACTTTTGTCTCCAATAAGTTTCCTCCACATTATAAGCAACCAACAAATCAGCTTTACATTTGGACATTTCAGCCCTGCTTAAATCAGTAGGATGCAGCTTATAAGCAAGCTCCTTTTGAAGATTATTATCCTCTAGATTTTTCACATTCTGAAACACATCTTTAAAAATTTCTTTGTTCCAGTTCTTAATAACCCCTTTTAGTCTCTTAAGTTTATCAGCAAACTTATAAAGACCATGTAAATTAGAGGTTTCATAATAGGAATTTTCAACTAAATCAAGGAAACTCGGGTGTTTGCACCACATTTTCTGAAATTTAAAAGGTCTAGCTGGGGCCTCATTCAAATTACTGATAGACAATTTTAATGGAACATGATCAAATGAGGCTCTATTCAAGTGCTTAAGTTTATAATTTAGGAAAAGTTACAAACATTTTTGATTAAACAAGCATCTATCAAGCCTTGCCAAAATAAGCCCAACTTCATCTCTATGATTACTCCATGTATATCTGGTGCCACAATAACCAAGATCAGAAAGACCACTGTCCTATATGGATTGATTAAAATCATCCACAACATGGTGGTCAATGTCATTTCCCCCCAACTTCTCTACTTGAGATGAAACCACATTAAAGTCCCTAAGAACCAAATGAGGAAAACTCTCAAAAGTACTAGATATAGAGCACATCTTATCCCAAAGATCTCTTCTTTCATCTCTAGTACATTTAGCATAAACATATGTTAAATATATGTCTGACTTTAACACATTATGACTTACTTTCACTGTATAATGCTGAACATGGTCAGAAATACACTGGACTTGGATGTCAAACGTCCAAAATAACCTAAATTTTCTACTAACATTGCTAGCACTACCTTGGAAATCCCATTTTCTTTGATAATTAAAGATTTTTGAAGCATCAACTTTGGGTTCTAACAAAGCAATAAGAGGAATTTTATGCATCTTGCAAAGAAATTTGATTCTTCTTGAAGATGATTTCTTAGCTACCCCTCGAATATTCCAAATAATTGTATTAATTATTTAGACAACGAGGATAAGGATTGATTGATACCTTTAATAGAAAACCTAGTGAATCTTGTAAATAGTGGATGTTTCATCTTGAGTTCCTTCTTCTGGACTTGAATAGTTGGAGGCTGCAAAGTTGATGTTGAAGGTGAAGTGTGCAAAGACTTTTAAGTTTTTATCAATTGTTCCTCTAAAGAGTTGAATTTCTTCAATGAAAGGAATATGAATTTCCTCCTCATTATCAATAGCATATTTTGTCTTAGTATCCTGGTTCTTCTAATAAACAGGAATTTCGGTACCACTTGGAGACAATGAATAATGATCCACAATCATAACTTCATCATTTGATAAATCTTGATTGTGAATCTTATTAATGTGGTTTTGAATCTTTTTACACCTGTCATTCTTTTCTGAGATAATCAATTGAGCAACTTCAATATCTTGAACATCATTGACTTCAATATTATCTCCTTCATCATCTGCTTCAGACTTAGATACTTCTATGCCTTCTGCTTTTACTTATTTGATTAGAACTTGATTATTGGTAACTTGTAATGCCTGATCAATATTCTCTTTAGGATCTTGAATTATCTTCTCTTGAGGAGCTACAATCAATTAATTCCCATTTCGAGTTTGAATAGCTTTAGGAACAAATTGTTTATTTTTAATAGTGTTCCTTTATTGGATTGGGCGCAGAAATAAGCACGATACTTCATCATGGTCCTTCTTAGAACAATTCTTACAATACTTTGGCATATTTTCCACCACAACTTCCTGCCAGAATCCTTGATTTCCACAACCTATCCAAATTCTCTTAGGTAACTTTTTAGTGAGATCAACTTCCACACACACACACGGACAATGCTTGGTTTATTTATCTCCACAGTTGAGGCATCGAGCTTTAAGGGTTTCCCAACCAACTGGGCAATTGATTATAGTGACGACTTCAAAAAAAGTGAATGGGAAGGTGGGAAAATGACACCCATAATAGGGATAAATTACTTTCAATTTCTGGCCAAAGATCGGGTGTCCATTTATAGATCCGTATTGGAAATCTTCCTATATACCAAGCATCCTTCATCCAAATTCTTGAGTAATCTTCTTCTGAATTCAACCTGATCAAAACATGTTTGTGATCCAATAAACCCACTGTGAATGCAGTCTTCAGTGAGAAAGTTTGAAAGGCCTGTCTTATGATCTCCATAGAAGGTCTTTTGTGAGAAATCTTCCCTATGAATGTATATTGGAAGGATTTGGCAAGAGATTCAATATCAGATTGGGAAAATAAGACAACAGGTTCCCCTTTGTAAGTTGATGGTTTCTTGAGATCGAGATCATGGGACCATGAAGATGAAGATGAAGCAACTACAAAAGCAAAGGACATATTCCAAACATTTTTGATGTCTAAAGTCTTAGGATCAATGTGAGGCATGAGAGGATTGGATTCCATGCAAACCCTAATTGGGGTTTGCGGCGCGCGAGAGAGAGAGAGAGACCTTTAGGGGTTAAAACTGGGATTTTATGTGAATTTGGTGAGGTTTTAACCAAATGACACAAGGTTCATTGTATCGATGGCTTTTAATCATACAACACTTAGGTTGCGTTTATTTTTTTATCTGAATCTGAAATGACTTCAGATTCAGACTTCAGACGTAACTCTACCTCTTATCATTAAGAGCCAAATATAACCGTTAGCCTCTTAATCATTTAAAAAAACAAACACTTTTTGGTACCTCTTAAATTTGAATGATTCGGATTCAGACTTAAGAGACAAAAACAAACAAACCCTTAGACTGTGATTGTTTTAAAAGGTGTCTTGGTCTACTAAATGTAATTAATGCAAGGTCGAGCTTTCAATTTTAGAAAGATTTGGTCATTTATCTTTAGCACATTTGGTCATCTATTTGGGAAAGATTTGGGATGCCAGATGCCCCGTCTTTATTATCGTTATCGGGGAGTCTTCCGATGGGAATTATAGCATATTCTTTGATGCCTATTATCCCAATAGTGGTGCAGGATAGCACTTCATTTTCATTGGGTTCCGTTACTATGCCTTCGTTAGCATCTCAAACTAGCCGTTGTATGCTCCCAGTGATGCCGTCTTCCTTCACAATGGTTCTTCACGAGGAATACCAAGTTGTACATATTCATCAATATGGCTCGACTTTCGGGATATTGTTTTCGTCTTTGGACCCCGCCGTTTTTATGAATGACGTGAGTTTTTTAATAGTTCCTTCCGTTATACGTCTTTGTTCACTTCTTCTTCCTAAAGTTTTGATTGAATTGTATGTTTTTGTAAAGTTTTAGCAGGTGATGGTTGATGCCTCATAGCTACGGGAGATGTGGTCGTCGGCCCATTTGGCTTTACGCCAATTAACTGCAAAGGTTGTCAGGGATGCTGGCACAAACTATGTTCGGCTATTAAAGGTCTTGGTCTTTGGTTGGTTTGGTTTGTCTTACCCAGATATAGTGTCCTCATTGGGTGTGAGGGACAGGACGTCAGGTTTAGGAGTTATGGCTGAGGGTCGTGCTAGTGGCAGTGATGATATTTTTGTGGATATTTTAGGTGCGATTTGATGTATCCTTATAAAAATTTTCTTTTTGTAGTTTTCTGATCTTTTTTGGGCATTATATTATATATAGAAAGCATGTTCCTTATGAGGAACATGAGGAATCCTCGATGAATTTATGCTTCGTATTAGTATTCTCCTTTCATATATCGATGTATATAAATAATGATATTCCCTATTTCGATGGTCTCTTTTAATACATTTTGTGTTTGTCTTTTCCTTTTTTTTATGCATGAATGACATAAGTATGGATCGAATCAGGCCAAAACCCTTTTCAAAATGGAAGTAATAATAATAACAATAATAATAATAATATTATTACTAATTATACTAATATGAGGGGAAGGGTGTGAGAATCAAGGTGCCCTGTCTTTTTGAGTCTTTTTCTTTTTGGAGAAAGACGACTTTATTTGTTGGATATCGAGCCACTTTATCTGAATGAATGTTAGAGGGGGAGGGGGAATCCCACCTTTTCTTATGTTTTTGGTAGGGTAGGATCCTTTTGATGTATCTTTGAAGTCTAAGTGTCGTCTTTTTATTAAAAAATAGAGTGCCACCTTTTGCAGGGAGCCCTCAGTGAGTCTGTCTATTTTGATGATCTGCCCTAGGATGCGAGGTGTTTGAGAGAGGTGTTTGGTATTTCTTTTTCTCGAAAGAAATGTATAAGAATAGCATATTTTCCCTCCCGTAGGCTTTTTTTATTTTTTTTATTTTTCGTAGTATTTGATCTTGCTTATAGTTTAAATAAGGAGGGCTATCCGGAGCCTTAAAATTCCTTAAAGAACCGTTTTATTACTTGACACTTAGCCTTTTAGATCATGCCGATTCTTTGGGAGTAAGGGAACAATGACTATAAACTAGGTTTTCCCGTAACATGATTTTTTGGTGTTATTTAGATCGGACCCGAAATGATATCTCGAGTTGACTACGTACCTCAAATTCAAAGGTAATGGTGTACCCACAATTTTGATCGTCTGTAATAATAATATAGTGGAGAATCGGATCTACGTAGTTCTCTCTAAAAATAGATAAAAAGGTTAGGGGCTTAAAGCATCATAGCGGACTTCATTAGAATGGTTGGTGGCTCAAGTGGGATTTTTATTATAGGGTTGGGAATGTGTATAGACTTGCATATCTACCCTTCCCCTGAAAACCAATTTTTCATTCGTTTCCCTTTTCACCCTAAGTAGGTTCAAAAAAATAATTTCTTCAATCGGTCGATATTGAGGGGTTGGGAAAATGTGACTCTGTCGAGACCAACTAAGGTAGCCACATTGCCAGAGTTTATTTTGGGGACTAGATAGGGTCCTCCCCAGTTGGATACCTTCGGGATTCTAGGAAGGTTTGAGATTATTTTTCAGGAGTAGTTATCCCTCTTAGATGTTTTGCTTCTTGACTCGTTTATTGAATTCTTGGGTGATACTTTGTTGGTAGCCCTGGTTATGATAAGTAGCCTTCAGTCCCCTCTCATCGAGGAGAGCTAATTTATCATAACGGGCTTGGAATGAGTCAATTTTGGCTACTTGACTTTCGAACATGACCCTTAGTGAGGGCACCTCGAGTTCGATGGGTAGGAGTGCCTCCGTAACATAAACTAGTAAGTAGAGAGTGGCCCCAATGGAGTTTCACTCTGTAGTACAATAGCCCCAGAGGGCGTATGAAAGTTTTTTAACCAATCGTTGTAGGTTTCAGTCATCTTGATGATAATGTTTTTGACATTTTTGTCAACAACCTGCACTACTCTATTGATTTGGGGTCTATAGGGGATGACTTATGCCTAGTGATTTCGTACTCGTATAGTAGGTTAAAGACTTCCTTTTTGAAGTGAGATCCATTATCTGATACTAACTCATAAGGTATGCCGAAGCAAGAAATGATGTTTCCTCGTATGAATTTCACCCTTTTTTTAGCATTTAGAATTGCATAGGATTCAACGTCGATCCATTTGGTGAAGTAGTTGATGGTGAGTAAGATGAATGCATGCCCCGTGGAGGCCTTAAGAGTGACCTTTACTATGATGTCGATTCCTTAGGTGGAAAGCGACTAGGGTTAGGTACTGTAGTATTCTCAAGGAGGTAGATGTTTACGGGGAGCATGTGACTAATATTTGTGGCACTTCTTGACGTACTCAATTCAATACTTTTACATGGTAGTCTATTAGTGTGATTGTTTGAGGATTTTTCTAGAGAGGAGGTGCACATTCATGTATGGGACACATTATCTGTAATGGATTTTGTCCATAATTTTGAGGGTTTCATCCCCTGGGACAAATCATAAGTGTCTATCGTGGAACCTTCTTTTGTAGTGTTGGTACTCAGAGATGATGAATTATGTTGCCAATCACCATAGGGTAAGTCGGTTATTAGATGAGGCATTTGATGGGTAGTTGTTTCGATTGAGCAAGTTCCATATGTCGTAGTACCAAACTACGGGTCATACGATTTTTCTTTAATGGTATCGAACTCAAAGCAGTACAAAGGGGTGTTCTAGCTAGTTATGATGAACGTAATCCCCATAGAGCCCTCTGCATGTCGATAATGGAGGCGAGGGTAGAAAATGCATCTATGAAGTTGCTTTTAGCCCTTAGAAAGAAGTAAAATTCGAGAAGTTTTAATCTCAAAACTACTTCTTATAGGTAAGCGTGGTGTGGTTGAAGTTTATCATCACAGATCTTCCATTTTCCCAGTATTTTACTATTTACTAGTATGGAATCCCCATAGGCCTTCAAGTCAGTGATTCTCATTTCTAAAGAAATTTCGAGACTCGTGATGTAAGCCTCATACTCGACCATGTTGTCAGTGCATTCATATGTGATTTTGATAACGATAGAGAGTCGTCTTGAGTCTGGGGATATAAGTAACATTCTTATGCCGAATCCCCTTTTGTTGAATGCCCCGTAAAAGAAGAGTTCCTAAGTTTCTCTATCGTTTAGGGCGAAGAGATTCTCATCAAGGAATTCTACCTTATTTTGGTCTTCATCGTCTGATAGGGGCTATCCTACAAGGAGGTCGGATATGGACCTCCCTTTAGTGGATTTTTACATGACATGTGTGATTTTAAATTTGGATAAAATTCATAGCCATTTAGTCTTCTGGCTAGAAAGAGAGGGTTTCTTAAAGAGGTATTTCAGGGAATCCATCCTAGAGATTAACCGCATGCTTAAGTAAATCATGTTGTGTCATAATTTATGAGTGATCCATAGTAGGGATACACAAGACTTCTCTGAGGTGGTGTATTTGAGCTCATAGCAGACTAGATGTTTGCTGACATAATAGACGTCACATTCCTTTTGGGAACTCTTTATGTATTAGTCCAACATAGATCTGATGGCCGTGACAATTATAGTCATGTAAAATAGGAGTGGTTATCCTGGCTGAGGAGGAAATAGAACCAGTGGATGAGTGAGGTACTTTTGTATTTTCTCAAATGCATTTTGGCATTGAGCATTCCATTCTTTGGGTGAGTTAATCTCGACCTTTACCACCTATGTCTTAATGATATTTTTTTGATGAGCGATGGTGTGCATAGATGGGTGGATACTTAGTCTTGGGGGTGTGCGTTCATTCTCGGTTTGTGATCAACAGGGACTATCAGGGTGAAGGGATCGGTGTTTAGAATGGGAGTATCTGCAAAGGCATTGGTGTCGGGGTTTGGGTGACATGGTAGGGGATTGTTAGTGATATTTTATTTTGGTGCGATAGGGCTCCCAATATCGATAATGTCTTGGATGGAAAACCTTTGGGCCCAACAGTTGTGGATAATGTGGCCGCATCCATGGTGGAACTTGCAATGTGCATCGACTCACCAGTTCTTATCTGGGAAAGTAAGGGGTGGTCGAGAGTTGATAGATCTTAGGAGACCATCCATTTTCAGGGGGCCCTGCTAAACGAAGCATGTAGGTTAGTGATCTTTCTCGATGGGGTCCTAAACTTTTTGGGAGGGGGATAAATTGATAATTTCTTGGAGAGGATCCTTGTTAGAAAGATGCAACAATGGATACCATTGATTGGGAAGTATTTATAACTAGGCATGATGTTGGGTTCGGGCTGACCACTTGGGTGGTGATATGAGATGTACAAAATTTGAGGGAATTTTTAAGGGGAATAATTGGTTTGTAAATCGGTGAAGTTCTTTAGTTGATCTTATAGTCGTATCAGCCAAACTTTCCTTGATCTTGTACCTGACATGGTTAAGTTCTTTGAAGTCGGGGATCTAGGTGAGCTTGAGTTCATTTTGTATTTGTTTCCGTAGATTTTGGATCACGATTTCTATCTGATCATTTTTAAGGGGCGATTGACCATTTGACCAGATTTCTCTCTCCAGCGAGTGACGAATGTGCCAACCGTCTATCCTTCCTCCTGCTTCAGCATCTCTAATTCTTTATGAGTGATGTCAATTTTCTTATTATATTCGTACTATTTAGAAAAGCACGACATAAATCTTCCTAAGTTTTAGCCGTCCTTTATATTTTCAGTCCCATATACCAGGTGAGAGCTCCTCTAGACATAGCGTATGAGAACATTCTCTTTAGAACCCCTAGGCATAAATTTTGGACTTGTATCAAAAGGTGATAGTTGGAGGAGTGATCGATCGAGGAAGACTGGGATCTTGAATTTTTTCGATGGTCGGGATTTCAAGATATAAGGACATCTTTTAATGTTAGTGAGCTCATCGATGGTTTGCATCTTGTTGATGGATTCCTGAAGGATACGTGATTTATACTAGACTTTCGTGATCTCCTCATTTAGAGGTGGGGATATAATTTCGTTTGCTAGTGATAGAGCCATAAATTCAATTCGCAGAGGGCCTTAGAAGGCGGTGTGTCGGTACTCCGGGTACTACTGGTATGGTTCAAAATATCCATATGGTTCAAAATATCCATAGTACTTAGAAGCAAGGGGCACTGACGTTAGTAGGGGGAGTCGATGCTAGGATGGGTGCAGGTAGGTCTTGGGATTAACTGACACAGTTTGACAGCCACCTTAATCCTTATTTCAGTGTTGGGGATAGGAGAAGGAAGTATGCTCTATCCTACTCCGGGTGCAGAGGTTTCCTCTTGTAGGCATACTTGTGCTAGGTTTAGGGCCCTGATTTTGTACTGCATGGTATTCGGCGAGGCGATGATGTTTTCCAGTTGCCTCAAGATTTTATCCATTATGGATGGAGTCTGGTCTTCCTCAGTTGACACGGGACATACTACGGAGCAAACTTGACAGTTGTGGGTAAGGAGTTCACTGATGTAAACTAAATGACTGCAAAGTGCATGAACTTTGGTATCCAGGGAAGGAACTTAGTGCGATCTCTTTGTTGAGGAGAATAACTATAAAAAAAATTAGAGCACTTTCGTTCAGAATTTTGGCAGACAGAGGACTGATAGAAGGACAATACAAAGGGGGATAAGTGCTCACATATACAATGAGTTTTTATGATTCACTTATTTTATCTATTTTTAATCATATGGGGATGGTATTTTGTTTTTTGTATCTTTGGTTTGGTAGTATCTTCTAAGGGGAAGAATTTAATGAAGTCCCATTGGATTCAAGCAAACAGGGGTGCGCTCTCGTCTTGTTCAAATGAGGAGTGTATAAATAATAGATTGTGGTCTAGTACTTTTGCAAAATAAAATATGGTTAGTGAAATCCAACGTAAGGGAGATCTGTTTTGGTGATGACTTGCAGATTCACACTATTGATCTTCTTTGTAAAGGGAAAGACATTCAACATGAAATCTACGTGGTTTTGGACTGGCCTCCGGCCATCGGATATTTTTTTTGGCAAAGCTATTGAACGTAAGTATATATTCTTTTTATGCAATAGGGTGTGTACCTAGAGCTTATTATATATGCAAAGGGGGTGATACTACTTGATGATCGATGGAACGCTTTTCATTGCCATGGATCATAATATATTGGGCTACTTGGACTGTGTAACTTTTAAGGTACGTGTGAAGCCAATTTACCCTATTATTGAATAGTTGTGAAATCGTATTTGATATAACCCAATGCTGAAAAAACCTCAAACGTTACCTGTCATCGAGACTTTGGGATCAAGAAAGAAGTTTTTTGATATACTAAACAAGTGGGCATAAAGAGTTAGGACACTTATTGGCAACTAGCCTTTTGGGGAAGCGACTTTACATAAGTATGAGCTTTATTTGGGGTAGTGACTTCTCGAAAGTACGAACATCTCTTTTGGGGAGAGGTAACTTTTCTGGAGTATGAATGTTCCTTTGGATAAAATGACATTCCTAAGCTACGAACTTCTTTTAACTAGCGAATTTTGGGAGCATTCGAGGGTATAAAGTTTAAATAATATGAAAACCAAGACTATGCAGTATGTGATGCGAACATGTAACTTTCATTTTTACATACTTTGATGTTTATTTTATCATGAGGTCTTTCGTGCGTTCCAATATGTTTGGAAAATGTATAATCTTGTACATGGGGACCTAAGCTCATTTCTACATTGTGAGGGATTCTAAACTAAGGATTCTAAACAAATCTAAAATTTACATAAAGTTATCATGTGGGAGAGCAATATTAAGTATAGTAGAAAGAAAGAATATAAATAGGTAAGTTCTCTCGATTTATCCTCTACGAAGTCACCACTACGACATAGATGGAAACCCGACTACGACATGCAATATTAATTTTCGATGATAGAAAAATGGTCCCAAGCGCCGGGGGGGACTCGTGTAATGGCGGGCGCGGGAATGGTTGTCTCTTGGTATGTCGCCTTCCCCCGAGGTTGGGTTATCAGTCTGAGGTTGGACTCGCCGACTTACCCCTGAAAGATGTTTAACGCCATGTCTAGTTTGAGTTGCACATCCCTAGTTCTTAGGCCTGGTCCTAAGTGCATGTTTTCATGCGATAAGGGGTTCGGTTTGTTTGTTCAGAGTCCCCAGTTTGTTTTATACAAAAACAAATAAAATCTTCGGGATAGACTTTTAGGCTAATCCTAAAGAAGATTTTAAGTCTGTGGTTAGTCCAAAGGTTCTTGTAGTGTGGGTTTGGGAACCGAGTTACAAGTAGGGAATGTATTAGTTACCCCACTTGTTCTGTACGCTTCATTAAATATATGCTTATTATTACTCCTAACATTAATTAATTACTTTTTAGTTAATTTTAGAATTTTTTTAGATACCTTACTGTGAGAATCCCTTAAATGTATATATGTTCTTAGGTAGGAAAATGGTATTAGTGAGAGGTATAGAAACATCACTTCAACCGTTGCAGATACACAAGATTGTTTTGTATGACTCCGTGCTTGTTTTTGTATAATAGGTGGCCATTATTGTGAATTTAGGTATGCGAGAAAAATAGGTTTTGAGATAGTTTGATATCTCATTCGAAGTTTGAGAGGAAATAAAAAGTTGAGAGATGGGTGAATCTCTATTCTAATTAGTGTATACATGTTTGCATGTTTGTATTCGTTTGAACATTTGTATGTGTATATTTAGAGGATATAACCTTGAGGTAGTTTGATATATCATTTTAGTTGTGTAGGAATAATAGATGAAAGTTTAAGAGATGGATGCATCTCGAAGGAGACAACATATCAAGAGACATATTGTCGAGGCTTGAGCTCACGAGAAGAACTCGGTATTGTGCCTATGTACTCGTGTGGCCACGAGATCAAAGCTTACATAGTTAGATTGTATATTTTATGTATACATGTTTGTATTCTTGTATGTAGGGATATATTTGGGATGTCCCTCCTTGAGACAGTTGGATATCTGATTTTTTTTGTTACTTAGGTGTAATGGATGAAAGTCAAAAGATGTGTACATCTCGATGGAGATAATATATCAAGAGATATATTATCGAAGTTCGAGATCACGAGAAAGACTGGGTATTGAGCCTATGTACCCAATAGGACTTGGGATTGAATCCTACGTAGTTCGGACAAGAGGGTTGGAGAATATATAGGTGTGTTTGGATTATATATAGGGGTTTTATATTAGAAATGGAGGCATATCTAAGAAATAATATGACGAGATATGTATTATGAGGCTTGGGCTTCATGAGTTTAGTGTGGTATAATTCCTATGTATCCAAGGAGATTTGGGATCAAATCCAACATAATTCCAATGGGGCATATTTATAGGTATATGCGAAATCATACTGGGTATATCACGATTTTTAAGGAGCCTAGTCTTTAATATAAAATTTCCGTTATGTTGGATTGATATATTTATAAATTAAAATAATGTCTAATTAGAGGAGGACGTTTGATGCATATTTGGATATGAAAACAAATATTCAGTAGTCTTTAATCAGACTAACTGAGCTCACGAACACTTTCCTTAAAATGATTTTAAAAAGTATGTTTTCATGTTTTGTAATTGTCGTTATGGCATTTGATTAGCAGTGTTTTAACATATGAGCATGCCAAGTCAATTAATAGAGGTGCTAGATTAAAAATCAGGTTTTTGAAATGTAAATGTTGTAAATTACTTTCTTGCACTCTTAAGCAGGGGACAAGTTAAAATATGTAAACATATAGGTATAATTTCTTGCAATATATATATTTAGGGTATTGTCCATATTTTTGGTAGAGGTTCTTTGTCCTCGTGGTAAAAAGACAAAATTTTTTGTGGAGGGAGTGTCCATATTTTTGGTGTTTTTCAGTCGGGCAGATCTTCGACTAGAAGTCTTAACTTTTATTCCAGTCATGGAGAGCTTCGTCTAGAATTGTTTGGTTTTTCGAAATTTTTGTAGAGGTTTGACTCTTTTTTGGACTCGAAAGAGACTTCACAAAAGTATAAGATTTCTTTTTTAGGGGAAAGTGAATTTTTTGATGTCCAACTTCCTCGGGACTTTCAAAATGAGATAGAGTATCTCAGACGCACCGGGGAGAAGAAAGTTAAAAAACCCAACCATTGTCAAGTTTTGGGCTCTTGGTGGTTTTCGAAGTCATTAAAATGAGAGTTAGGTCCCTCTATTTATAAGAAATTGTGAGGGTCCTCCTGCCGTTTGATAGAGGGATAAGGTCTATTATTTTTAGATAAGGCTGCCATGTGTATGGATGGGATGACGCATTCTGACATGGCTTCTATCGATCGGTTGAAGGGGCTTACGACCTTTTGCCGATCAATAGAAGGTCCTGTCAAAAGTTTTTGGCCATTTTTATATTTACTTTTATTTTCAATTGTCACCCTAATAGTTTTTGTATAATAGGATTTTGGTATGTTTTGGCACCCTTTTAGGGTGGTTTTTCTCCGAGACTTAGGTGGGGCTGGGTTTAGGTCTAGGACTTGGGCGATGTCAAATTTAGGGTATCTTGGGGTGTTTTACCTTTGATAACTTGGGCGAGGTTTGTTTATGGCATTTTGTTGGGTGGGACAAAATGAGACAGACCTCGATTGCAGATCAGGGTGTCCACACATATAGGTACAGCTCCATGCTATTGCCTAATAATTATTTGAAATTTTTTATTACAAGTTATTGGTAAGTTGCTCCAAAATTCTTGAAACCAAATGGCATAATCGTAAAGCAGTATAAATCAAGTGTGGTTATGAACAACGACTTCTCTTGGTCTGGAAAAATAAAGGAATCTTATGTACCCTGGGTACACATTAAAAACTCATACATTCATGGTTCATTGTGGTATCGACCATCTGATCAATTTTTGGGAAAGGAAAACTGTCTTAGGGGCATGCCTTATTCTGATTAGTGAAGTTAATGGAACTCTTCATTTCCATTACTCTTTCTCACCACAACTAGATTCCACAGTAATTATGGTAATTGAACTTACTTTAAGGACCTTTCCTCTAGAAGTAACCTTCATATCTAGGTGATCTGGATCAAATGTTACTACCTCTAAAGGATCCATCAATCGATCAATGTGGAGGCATTCGAGTCTCTTCTACCCCAGGTCATTCGTGCTTATGTATCTAGTTCAAGTGGACATCCCCCTTTCCATAGGTTTCTTTTTCCACCTTCTCTTTATTCTTCTCCTCTTTTGGCTTGATTATCGCTATAAAGCAATGCCGAGAAGAGGCCTGAGTTCTTCGTATCTTTATTATCCCTAGTCATTGGTGCATTTGTGCTTTTGGTGATAGGTTAAAAGCATGACCTTCATAGCACGAAATGATCTTCTCCTACAGATGGCATTGTAAAGTGAGTCGACGTCCATAACCATGAACTTTATCAGTCTGGATACTCCTCTTGTTCGGATAGAAACAAAACCTTTCTCAGGGGAAAATTCATCTTACAACAAATAAGACTAATGGAACAGTGGGCTCCTTGAGATATTATATCTGAAGGTTAATTGTATTGAATAATTTGAGGCACAAGACCTCAGATTAATTGTTTTAGTTAATGAAAATCTTATCGACATCCCTATTGGGAATTGACAGAATTAACAAAGGCATCATAGTGGGAAGTTCTTACTCCCTAAGTCCTCATTTGTGAAGATTATGTTCTTTCTATGAGCCACATCCCCAGGTCAAAAATGCTTAAACTTAATGGGCTAACATGGATCAATATGGAATGCCTCAATCACAATAATAACCTTCTTTATTTTTACCCCCATGGTATTTCCTTTAATCAGATCTAAACCGGAGGACCCATGGATCACAATAAACACGTGCCCTTTTTCTGCATCATTTAAGACATTATTTGGTTATTGATGGGTCGTGATTTTATCTCTTCTCTTCTTCTTCTTTTTCTTCTTCTTCTTCTCGATATAGCCTCCCTAGTGTCTGGCCTGAACCATCTCCTCCAAATGTTATTTGAAAGCCTTTTAGTGTTCAGCCTTATGCCCATAGTCATTGTGGTAAGAACATCTTAACATGATGTTTCTCTACATTGGGTCTCTATCCATTTTTCTTGTCTCTTTGATATACTTCTTGTCTTTGATCATGGGGAGGATATTATAAATCTTCTTCCCGGAGATAATATTAATTTCCTTATAGGCCTTAGCGGTATTGACCCTCTTTTTATTCTTTTTGGTATCGTTCTTTTTTTTTCTCTCTCCTTTCGTAGAGTTGCTCATTATTTATATTTCCATTAGTTTTTTATTGGGGACCAGTTTGTTCAGTATCAAAGGCGACATCCTCTACATTTGCATATTTCTCGATCCAGAACATGAAGTCATTAATTGTGGTCGCCTCTTTCTTTTCTTAGAGATTGGAACAACATAGAATCACTTGGCAAACCAATCTTGAATTATGTTACTACAACCTGCTCTGCGTAGTCCTTTACCTCGTTGTACACCTCCTAATATCCTCAAGCATATCACTGATAGTCTCATGTGGTCTCTTCCTGAGGGTGAGTGTAGCGTCCATTCAAATGGGTGCGAACTAGTAGTGATGAATCTTGCAATGAAGGTGTCATGACCTTTTATTGCAGTAATTTTCTTTCATCTTTAAATACTCATACTATAAGCAAATAAATATAATGGATTAAGGGACGAGAAACATTAAATTTATATTCATAAAATAATATTACAAAGTCACCAAATTTAATTAGTACATTAAGATATTTATTTAATAAAATTGAAATATTTAATTACTATATCGTTTGTCATAATCATCCCATTTTTTACGATGGGTACGAGGAGTTGTGATTAATTATCGAAACTGGACTTATATATATATATATATATATATATATATATATATATATATATATATATATATATATATATATAACCTCAATACATAGTGACACATAATCAAATAAAAATAATGAAAATAGGGTATTGGAGTAGTAACTTCACATTAATATAGTAATATTGCAAAGTTATTAAATTTAATTAGATCACTTACGATACTAGTTTATTACACCCAAAATCTTTTATTATTATTATTATTATTATTATTATTATTATTATTATTATTATTATTATTATTATTATTATTATTATTATTATTATTATTATTAATACAATTATAAAAAAATGACTTTAATGCACGTATTTTAGTTCCCCATCCTCAGTTTCGAAACTAGCCTATTCCCCCCTCATTCATGAATTTCCTAAAATATTAAAATATGGTTAAGCTTCACAAGCCCACGAGTGACGCCATTTTCCCATTTTAAGGGTTTGACAACAATATATGAGAGCGTTAGTTAATACAGATATATCAAAGACAACAAAACAAAACCAAATATTATCTGGTATGAAAACAAAACACGTAAATATTTATTTTATTTCTAAGGTCAACGACCAAGCCCCCATTGACAAGAACCTGAAACATATTTTACTAGTCAATTATGATAGGCCCAAATGAACCAGTTTAGAACAACGTTAGAAAAGGCGATACACCATCTACCCGTGGGATGGCAGAGTTCCAAAACTTAGAAGTATCAAAAAATATTTTTACCTTTTTTAAAAATATGCTCTCCAAATTATCTATTTTTCTATAAAAAAATATCCACAAAGTCACATGTATATTTCAGTGCCAAAATATATTTGACAAAATAATATTAAAAAATAACCTCAAACTAAAAGAATGGAGTATTCACCTTTATCTAAAAATGTTTTTATGGGGACCCATTTTGCATGCCCCATGAGAGTAGCCGACCAACCTGGATTGACCAAAGCACTCCCCGACCCAAATCATGGTTTAATTCACACACGAGTATTTTAAATGCACTAGAACACTTACGAATATAGTCAAATCAGTTACCAATAATCTTGGAAGAGATATTGAGGTACTCCTTAATATGTTCACGTGTTATTTGAGTTCCTTGTACAACTCAATCCCTATTATGATTCATCTATAAATTGTACACCATAACCCAGGGCAAAGGGATGTAACCTGGAAATTTGAGAGACACTTAATAAAATAGTAACCTCTCTGTGGACGTAGGCAAGTTGCCGAACCACATATATCATTGTTGTGTGATATTTACTTTCCGTTCTTTGTGATAGATTTCGTGGATTTTTTTATTGTGATATTTCTTATACTCACAATTGACGCTGTATGTGGGAAACGATTTCTATTCCTGCGAAAATCTTCACAAATAGAATGACTATGATGTCTCAGTATAACAACAATATTCCTCAAGTTGGCGATGTAGAGGAAGACCCAGTTTCTCCTAGGGTTAGGTCGAAGATTCTCCAGTATACAAACGACAAGTTTCTTCAGGAAAGGCAAACTTTTGAACAAAGCCAAGGACCACCCGGATCTACGCAGAACTCTAGGATGGTCGACGCTTACGAAGTCAGGCTTCGTGAACAAGAGCAGGCTACACGCCTCTAGGTGGAAGAGGATGCTCGCCTTCAAAGGTGACTTTGAAAAATGGAGAGAGATATCCAAAGGGGCACCGGGAAGCGCCGAGATAGGACTCCTAGTCCTTAGGCGAGTAACACTCGCAGCTGAGGGAGGATCTCCAGGCATGAACAGGAAGGAAATGAATATGGAAGATCAGAGCATGGTCGATCAGATCATGGCCAACTAGAGAGATGCCCCAGTTGCGACGATCGATAGAATGTAGAAATTAGGATTCTCATTCGTAGGGAGATGGACCAACATCCACGCCATCATGTAGCCAAGTCCAACAGAGAGCTAGCCAGGAGGGCTTTCAATACTTGGATGAAATCCCCATTTTCAAGGAAGATCGAAGAAGAGGCCCCCTAAGAAGTTTTTCATTCCCAGATTCAATATTTACAACAAAAAAACAAATCCCATAGACCACGTTCGGTAATACCGACAAGTAATGACCTTATGGAGACATAATGATGCACTAATGTGTCGTATTTTCCCTTTTAGCCTACATGATGTATCACAAAAGTGGTTTGAAAAGATGCCTCAAAGGTTGATCAGAAGCTTGAAGCCTCTAGAGAAGGCCTTCACTACTCACTTCATAACCAGCAACTCCTAGCCTAAGCGAATGGATGCAATGCTTACGATGAAGAAGAAGCCAAAAGAGAGCCTTCGGGATTATACCAAAAGGTATCGAGAAGTCTTTAACAAAGTTGAGGACTGCTCAGAGTAACAAGTTGTAGTAGCATCTTTTAAAATTGGTCTGCCTACCACCTCTTTGCTGCACCAGTCCCTAGCTAAGAAGAAACCCAACACCATTGACGACCTCATGGCTCGCATTGAGAAATATGCCAAGGTGGAATATTGGGTTCACACTAATGCATGAGACAACGATCGGGGAAAGGTAAACAAGGGAATAAAGAAGAATGATACTCCAAATAAGGGAAACGAGAATGGGGGCAAGAATGACTATAAGAATCCAAACAAGGTCGATCCCTCAAAGATATTCCAGGATGTTAACACAGTTTTATGGAACCCATTTATAAAATACTAAGCAAGATGAAAGATGAGACATTCATCAAGTGTCCCAAAAAGATAGGTGGAGACCCAAAAAAAATAAATAATGCACTGAAATACGCATTCCACAAGGAGGGCAGCCACATGACTGAAAATTATAAGGTTTTGAAGTCACACTTGGAGGAGCTTGCCTAAGAAAGGAACCTCAATGAGTACATCGAAAAGAAAGTAGATAAGGTCGCAACTAAAGGAGATAAAAATTCTAACAATGTCCTTGACGATGGCATGGGACATGAGTTTGCAGTAATCCATAGGGCATCAGATCTTAAGAAAATTCAAGGAAATGTTGTTCGGATTGAGCTTAAGAAGGTGACCGCCCTCGTGGAGGCTTCAAAACCCAGGATGGTAAACATTAATGACCAGAGGATGTCGACTACACCAAGCATATAATTATCACAGAGGAAGATTTAGTCGGGGTCAGAACTCCACATCATGATCCATTGGTAATCACCCTTAGAATTACAAATTGGGATGTTGAAAAGCTGCTCGTTGATTAAGGGAGCTCATCAGAAGTAATATACTTGGAGCTGTTCCATAAGCTGAAGCTGAACGTCACCGACCTCAAGGAAGTTACAGTTCCATTGGTCAGCTTTGTAGGAAGGATCACTATAACGCTAGGAAATATTGTCCTGCCAGTTAGGGCAGACAAATCTCGAAGCTAATTGAGTTCCTAGCTGTGGAAATTGAGTCCTTATATCACGCCATTTCAGGCATGGGATAGATCCATGACATGAAGGCCATACTATATACTTACCACCAGAAGCAGAAGTGTGTTACTAATCGGGGAATAGTCAAAATTTGTGGCGATTAGGCCACATCTAGGAAGTGCTTTACCATAGCCATTCGCCCCAAGAAGGAAAAGAAGAAGGAGGTAAAATATGCTTAGGAGGAAGCCCATGAGGGGACTGTACCCTCCAAATAACAACTATGGTATGGCCTACCAAGGGTGAAGGAGACCAGGATCCACCCTATCAATAGGGTCGTTGAGAACCTGGAAGAAGTTGGGGCCGATGATAACTTTCCAGAGAGAATTTTTTTTATTAAAGCCACACTTGCCGATCAAGAGAAGAAAAAGTTGATTGTTAAGAACGTAGGGGAAACTTATCAAAGACTAGTCACCAAGATATTCAAGTGACAAATGCGAGACATGATGGAGGTCCACATCGACGATATGCTAGTCAAAAGCAAGAATAATGGTGACCACCTCACTGACTTAACTAGAACCTTTGACATCTTCAGGAAGTATCGGATGAAGCTTAATACGAGTAAGTGTTCATTTGATGTCCAGTCAGGAAAGTTCTTGGGCTACCTAGTCAATAAAAGAAGAATGGAGGCCAATTCAGATCTGTTCGATGCTATCACTAGATTCCAACCTCCTTAGATGTTATGAGATGTTCAAAAGATCACTGGTATGCTCGTGGCACTCAATTTCTTCATTTCCAAGTCTTCAGAATGCTTTCGACCATTCTTTCAGCTCTAAAAGAAGGACAAAGGCCTCACATGGAATGATGATTGTTCACGAGCTTTGGAGGATATCAAATCCTACCTTAGCAAGCCACCCCTATTGGTGATTCTAAATGATGGAGAACCACTGTAACTTTACCTTGTAATATCAGATCATGCTATAAGCTCTGCCCTAGTATGAGAAAAAGAAGGAGGCCAACACCCAATTTATTATGCCAATAAGACACTTTTGAACGCAGAGTAGTGGTACCCGCCTTTGGAGAAACTCGCTTACGTGCTGGTAGTCGCCTCGAGGAAGTTGAAGCATTACTTTGAATCCCATTATATAACCATAATCACTTCCTACCCTCTCAAAGCTGTTATGCGAAAAGCTTACCTCTTTGGATAACTTTCAAAATGATCGATCGAGCTTGGGAGAATTGATATCCATTTTAAACAAGAACAGAGATTAAGAGACAAGTCCTCGCGGACTTCATTACTGAGTTTACAAGAGACCAGTAATTCGACCAACTGGAAAAGGAGCAATCAAAAAATAAGGAAGCACAATCTAAGCACTGGACCCTATACGTTGATGGAGCCTCTAATTCCAGGAGGTAGGGGTAGGTATCGTTCTCATCACTCCAGAATATGCCGTCACTGATCAAGGAGTCAGATTAGGATTTGAGGCCTCCAATAATAAAGCCGAGTATGAACACTGATCTATTGTACAAGGCCCAACTGTTAGGAGCAAAGCACCTTCACGTATTTAGAGACTCCAAACTGGTCTTCAAGTAAGTGAGCGGGGACTTCAATGCCAAAAATGATAGAATGAAAACCTACGTCATTGTAGTAAGAGCACTTATGTAATGATTTGATAAAGTAGACATTTAATAGTTCCCCCGAGGATAGAGCAGTCACGCGGATGCCTTAACGGCCCCGAGTTCAGCAATTGACTCCAACCTAAGGAGAACTATTTAGATAGAGTTCATTGCGCAGCCAAGTATTGACCAAATAGTCATAGCTGGGCAACTCCTCCTCATAAGTAAAGTCACCAGTTGGATGGATCCCATCATTAATTATCTACGGAGAGACATATTGCCCGATGACAAGAGGTCGACCCACCAAGTAAGGGTTAGCTTTTACATCTCCTCAGAAGGGAAGCTCTACAAGAAGTCATTCATAGGTCCTTATCTCCAGTTCATCCACCCACATGACATCGAGTAAGTACTTGGCAAACTTTATGAGGGCATTTTTGGGAGTTACACATGAGGGAGATCTCTGGCCTTCCGAGCAATTAAGGAGGGTTACTGGTGGCCTCATATGCAAAAGGACGCAAGTACTTATATTCATAAGTGTGAAAAATGTCAGAAGCATTATACTATGATCCACGAGCCCACAAGCGACCTGAAATCACTGATAAGCCTATGAACGTTTACGTAATGGGGACTAGACATATTGGGACCACTAACAACTCATTTTGAAATCGAAAGTATATTCTAGTAGGCACAAATTACTTTTCCAAATGGGTAGAGGCATAACCACTAGCAAATGTTCGTGGCTCAGATATGACCAGGTTCATCTGGAGAAACATCATAACACGTTTTGGGGTACCAAGGACTATTATCACCGATAACGACACACAATTTGAAAGTAATTTCTTTTAAGGCTTTTGTGAAGAACATGGCATCAGGCACAATTCAGTTCCATAGCGTACCCCCAAAGTAATGGAAACATAGAGGCTTTCAACAGAACCATGCTTGAGGTTAGAAAGAGCGAAGGGTGACTGGGTGGACGAACTCCCTCATGTTTTATGGGCTTACCATACCACCCCAAGAAGACCATCTGGGGAAACAGCATTCGCGCTCGCGTACGGGATGTAAGCTATAATCCCACTGGAGGCAGGTCTCCCTACCATGAGAATCGTCTTGCTAAACCAAGGCCTTAATGATGATGTATTACGCATTGAGTTTGACTTGGCAGATAAGCGAAGAAAGCTGGCCATATGATCAAGTTAGATTCCTACCAACAACGATTGGTCAAGAAGTACAGTAAAAAAGTCAACCCGAGGAAGTTTCTGATAGGATATTATGTCCTAAGAAAAGTCCTTGGCAGTGCCGTAAGATCATCAAATGGAAAACTGGGACAAAACTGGGAAGGACCCTTCAGAGTAATCAGGGATGACCTTCAAGGAGCATATCACTTGGAAAAGCTGGAGGGCAGGGAGATACTGAGAGCCTGAAACAAAACCAATCTTAATAAGTTATACTTTTTTTCCTTTTTATCTTTTCTTAGAACATTTAGTTTAAGAAAATTTTCATTTTCAAACTTATGTTGCTTGTTAGATAATATTCAATAAATAAAGGCACATTGCCCCCCTGCACTTTTATATTATGCATTGGCTGCTTAATTTTTCTTGGTTCCATCTCATGAATACACACCTTTTCCAAATGATAACTCATTCGTACATGGTTGAACTCCTAGGATAACAACAAGTTGTTCAACTTGTTTCCAATCGGGGAACCTCACGTGCCGAACATGGTTTGTAATAGTTATAACGAATTAATAGAAGCGGTTCAATTACTAAAACCCTCAGGTCCTTGTTACAAACACAAGAGAACTCATGAGTTACCTCATCAATAACAAAATCCCTACAGGGGATCTTAGGTAATAAAACCAACTTAGGTTGGTTTCCAACTTTTTTGGTCGCAAAAAACCTGCTCGGGAGAATGGCCCAGTTACCAGGTGCATTCTCACCATCATCATACTTAGGCTTAACGGAGTGTTGTGACACGACCTAAAAGGTAAGTAAATTGAATGATACTGCTAAGGCATTTGGGAGAATGTTCCAACACATAACAACATGTGACTAGCAGTAGCTCGTAATACGACTTTGTCAGCTAAAAAGCTCAAAGTGATAAAACCTAAGTACTTGTCCACTTGAACAACAAATGACACAAGGTGGTGGATCAATATTATTTGGTCGACAAATATGTTGATTACAAATCAATAACACATGTTTAGTCATCATAGGCTCAAAACATCAAAAATTGGTAAATAACACTTTTTCATTAACTGGAATGAGAAGTTACATTTACATCAAAACCAAAGTACACAAAAGACTTATGATGCCCCAGGATGGGGGGGAAGATAGTCTGCAACACGTTCTCTCCGACTATCGTTTGGGTATGGGACAAACTCCTCTTCATCATCTTCTAAGTGATGCTCCAGAAACTAGACGAGAATAACATCTATTGGAATCCACCGGTAATTTCTTAATAAGGGATTGTGACAGTAGGATGGGCAGTCGATCTGGTACTTATACCACGGGTTAGATTCCTTAGGCATTTTCACCGCCCTAAGGGCACTAAGCCACCCCTGGGAAAAGCAAGGTCCTCTGTTTCCTTCGATCTTTTTGGGGCATCGATACAAATTTGGTCATAACCATCTACCCAGGCCTTTCAAGGTTCCATTTAGAATAAGTGCCTTAGCCTTGTCACATATCTTTGAAGTTCGACAGCGATCACATAAGCTCATTGAACATCTCCATTGAGCTAAACAACCTGTAACATCTCAAGCTTGGTTTTCAGCTCAAGCTATCCCAGTAGATGATGACGAAGACCCTCATAGCACTTAAACTGACTCTAATGGAATGTTCTTCTTTAGTCGAGCAACTTCCCTCTTCACTTCATCATTATCTCTTTGAATTAACTCCCCCCACTTGATTAACTTGTGTCGCATCCAGGACCTTAGCCTTTAGGGCATCCACTTCCTCCTGAACTGAAGCTCCAATCTCCTCCATCTCATAAACTTTATCTTTTAATTTGACGACGAGCTCAGTCTGAACCTTATATTGCTAGGTCCTTATCTTCAAAGTTTTACTGATCTTTATAAAAGCTCTGCGAACCTGGACACTGATGTTTGATCCTAGTATCTTCTTTAATTGGGAATCAGGAGGAATATACTCATCTAGGTTAATGGGCTACAATTAATAAAATAAGTAATGGATTACACAAACATCAGTAATAGAGATCACCAGATAAAATACAACATAAGCAAGAAAGGAAAGCCTTCTTTTCCATTAAATATAAGTCAGTCCTAAGCCGGTATAAGTCCGGGGAAGTTACAACACAACATAAACTAAAAAAATAAAGAAAAAACAAAAATCCTACAAAATCTGAGATCTACACCTGGTCGAAAGAAGCTGGCCCTTTTCCCTTTTCAGCATCCCTGGCCGCCTGGTCACCAGTAACCATGATCGCATCCAGGTCCCCTATAGATTGATCAATAAGGATATCCCATGCACCTTAGTCAATATGGAGGTCTCCTCCAGCTGGATTAATGTGCTCTAGCTCCGTTTGAGCAATAGGTTGGCTGATCGGAGTCTCCTCAACATCTATGGGATTGGTGCTAGGCATGTGCTCGGTGAAGAAGTAAGAATTAGCAGGAACTCCAACAGCGACCAAGGCCTGATCCTAGCATTTCTTAAAACCTACCTACTGAACATAGTTTATCGGGCGCTCGACGTCATCGTACATTGCTTCCCAGCCTTCAATGTACCCACTGTCTCTAACGGTCACGGTTTCTCCCTCCAGTTTCTTGACCTTGGCCATTAGCTCCTTATTCTTTTCAGTAGCCTTTTGCTTATTAGCGACCACCAGACTATAAGCAGCCTGAAGGTCGGCTAAATCTTTCCCTGACTTCTTCATGAGGGTAGACAAGGATTTCTCCTTCTCCTGCTCAAAAGTGGCCTTAGCATCGGCCACGGCCTTTTAAGAGTTATTCAAGGCCATCTCCAAGTCGACATTTATCGCCGACTGGACATCCCAGCCACACAATAATATGGTAAAGTTAGAAATAAACCATAAAAGGAAAGAGCAACATGAATTAGTTTACAGAAATCAGAAAAAGGATTCAGAGAAAAATAGAGAGAGAATAGGGGACGTACTAAAGCAAGCCTTTGAGCAGACTTGAGGGCCAACTGGTCGGACCCCATCCTCACCGACCGCTCACTATCAACAGTCATTACATACCTCTCTAGTAACTGAGAGGAAAGTAAGGGAGTGTCAGTTACACTTAATCCATCGGTAACCTAGAGGAAAGAAGGCACAAAAGAGGACTTTAAGGCCCGTGCCCTCTTCCTCTCATCTTATTTCTTCCTCTCCTCCTCCTCCTCCTCCTCCTCCTCCTCCTCCTTCTTTCTCTCTCTCCTCCTCTTCCTTTATCTTTATCTATACTTCTCTCTCATTCCCCTTGGTTCCTTGCTTAGAACCACCAGTTATAGGGGAGTCTCCTTCCGTCCTCTTTAAGGACTTGATTCGATCATACAACAGATCATCATCATCATCTTGAATGATCAGACACCTTCTTCTTCTTCTTCTTCTTCTTCTTCTTCTTCTTCTTCTTCTTCTTCTTCTTCTTCTTCTTCTTCTTCTTCTTCTTCTTCTTCTTCTTCTTCTTCTTCTTCTTCTTCTTCTTCTTCTTCTTCTTCTTCTTCTTCACTGGTTTCCTCTTCACTTCCTTCCTCGCTATCCTCCTCAGATCCCCCCTCTTCACATTCTTCTTCCTATCCTTTTTAATCCTCGCTATCTTCTTCTCCTTCTCCTTATTCTTGTAACTGGATAGGTTTAAATGGACCACCAACCTCCACCTCTGAAATCTCCAAATGGGGGATTTTATCCACTAACCGAGCAATAAATATGGTAGTGGTGTTCTTGTATTCAAGAAGATATGTCGCCACGTGAGGATGCTCGTTGTCATAAAGCCTCTCCCTAACTTTTCAAGCCTTCAATAAGTCAGCAACCCTTAGCTCATGAGGGGTAGGTTCTTGGTTCTTATTCTTAGCTACGAAACAAGAATAAAAAGAAATAAATTCGGAAAAAGCAAATAAGAGGAACAAGCAAATAAAGAACTAAGAAAGAGATTACATCATCAACCTATATATTACTCCCCAAAGGTAGGGAACCGAGGCCCCCTCTACCTTATGCCCTCAGACTGGGGAGGATATTTCTAATTTTAAGCAATGAAGCCTTGGTTCCAGTAGTCCTTGTGGGAATCAGGCAAATTCACCACCAGAACTCTGTCAGCGCTCCTCGCCTTTAAATACAAGAATCCTTCACTTGTCCGTAAAAATACATAACAATAGCAAATTTCAGCGAGCCCTAAGTCGGTTTCGTATAATTCATTTATTCTGTGTACCCTATTTATAATTTTCCAAATATTTGGTATACACTGAGCAAGAACAATGTAAAATATTTAAAGAATATTAGAAACAAAGGATTGGGGGAAACGTCAAATCCCCCTGAGAAATTAAAAGAGTATGAATCCAGTGACCATCATCCAGGGTACAAACATTTTGAGGAATTGGGGAAAAATTAATATCTACCTAGTTAGGGATATTATAGCACTTGCTAAACTTAGAAACTAACTTGGTATCAAGTCTTTCCATTAGTATGATAGAATAAGGAAAACCCTAGCTACAATTACAAACTAATTTGAAGAAGAAAAACTGAGAAAGTGAAGACTAGAACTTATTGGTACTGAAAAAGCTTTGAAAGAGCACATAAGAAGAAAAACTATAATTTTGAAGCAGAGAACATGAAGGGAAGCTTAGAGGCAAAGTATACGCAAGAACGACTAAAATTAGTGAACTGACGGTTAAGTTACACATGAGCAAGTTTCAAATATCTCAAATGATGAGTCGCGCTTCGCCAAGAAGATCTCCACACTTTATTTTCTTCTAAGGAAAAGCGTACCCCCATAAATCCTCATGAATTAAAAGCATGCCACGTCAGTTTTTACACTGTTATAAGCCTTGGAACTTGGACGCGTTTAAAATCTATTGTCCTAAACAATCAGCCCAAAGATTTTAGGGGCAATTGTGGCGACCCATTTAACATGGCCTATGAGAGTATCCGACCAACTTGGATTGACCAAAGGGCGACCCGAACCAAATCACGGTTTAATTCACACACGAGTATTTTAAATGCACTAGAACACTTACAAATATAGTCAAATAAGTTACCAATAATCTTGGAAGAGATATTCAGGTACTCCTTGATATATTCACCTGTCATTTGAGTTCCTTGTACAACTCAATCTCTATTATTATTCATCTATAAATTGTACACCCTGACCCGGGACAAAGGGATGTAACCTGGAATATTGAGAGACACTATAATAAAATAGTAACCTCTCTATGGACATATTCAAGTTGCCGAACCACGTATATCATTATTGTGTGATCTTTACTTTCTGTTCTTTGTGATTGATTTCGTAGATCTCTTTATTTTGATATTTCTTGTACTCAAAATCTTCACTTTGAATACAACTTGACTTTCACTCATGTTTTTCTCTTTTTTTTTTATATATATTTACTATACATAAATATATGTGCACATACATTTTTTCTTTCGTAAATGAACTTTTAAGGCTTCTATTTATATTATATATTATAAGGAAAATGAATAAGGCATGTTGATAACCTAAATGGATAGGATAAACTCATCCACTTGTGTGTGTTGTAGGATATATAGATAAGGTTAATGATGATGAAAAGGGATAAAGCTAACACATCTTATGATGAAGAAATGGAACAAAGGGATACGGTTGTGTGTTGTAACACCAATGTTGTGTTGGCTTCCTGATCAA
Organism: Sambucus nigra; assembly: GCA_949130495.1. Classification (NCBI taxonomy): domain Eukaryota; kingdom Viridiplantae; phylum Streptophyta; class Magnoliopsida; order Dipsacales; family Adoxaceae; genus Sambucus; species Sambucus nigra. The sequence continues at coordinate 238,641,326 of OX422221.1, read as the reverse complement.
CAATAACAACCAAGCCCGCTACTAATTATGAAAGCCATCGCTGTGGTGAAAGTTGAAAATCGAATGGAGATGCAAGTCTGAATCCTCTCAGCACTGTGGATCCAGTCTGTTAATGCGTGAAAAAACTTTTTATATGATTTAGGTCAGTGCTCTAAAGTTGCAATAAATATCTTCAATATCAACAATAATAATCACGCGACTTATTTACAAATAACATGCCATCCCGTCGTCTCACTTGAATTAAATACCTCACCCCTCAACTAAGTGAAATGCTATGAGCATGTCCCAACCCAAGGCATAAGCTATACTAACAGTCTCTATCTTTAGAATAATAAGTAAGTAACTCATAATAAAATGCAATATGAATGTAACTAGCTACACGTGTGAGAATACAACCTAAGTTCCAACCCCATCAATGTCACACTCATGTATAATGTACATAGTCTTATAAATACACTATATAAAAATGACATAAGGTTCGTTCAATTAAACGTCCGTCGGTTGACTAATATAACTCATTTATAGTTCTCAAATATATCACAAGAAGGCAACTACCTTAGGGGACCATATCATTCTTCTATTGTTATATCCATAGGATTCCCTTACCTAACGAACTTAAACATATAAATACACACATATAAGAATGTGGGATCAATACGCAATCACACAACCGGGTAGTCCAATTACAAAAGTTAACCAATGGATTGGACCATCAACCTATCTCATCATGAAGAATAAATCAACTATATGTATTATCAACATGTAAGACCTCCACAATGGCCTGTATTAACAGCCAAGTACGCAGTACACGATCACCACCTATAAAGCAACCTCGATCGATATATTCACCATAAATTACACTACGTTCACACAAATCAATATACATGCACACATACATATACTTACATACACACACACACACACACACACACACACACACACACACACACACACACACATATATATATATATATATACACACACACACACACAAAAAAAAAACTATAGGTTGTCACGTCACTCTCGTATATTCTCCTAATAGTCCCAATCCCCAACGGCGGATTGTGCTACTAATTAAAGTCTTATATATCTTAAACCTGAATTAAAGTCAACTTATTAAGTATCTTAGTTTATCCACTAATAGACCTAACATTATGTACTTTACCACTATTTTCTCAAGTAAACAAAAATCTCAATACTCGAATAACCTAAGAATAACCCATAGATCATACCCATGGCCCCCAAGCTAAATCGATCCATTTCAGGGTAGAGGCAAAGGTTGTCCCCAAAAATTGAAGTTTAACATCCCTGTTAGACACCACATTATAGGTAACCCTAAGTCTCCCCTTAAGTCCCTAGCACGTCCCCCTTTCACGACAAATACTAGGCCAGACTCAGAGTAATGATTTAGAGGCCATTGGGCTCCCCTGGGCCCCATTGTACTCTGGTCAACTTTATTGTGAGAGTGAAAGCTCAATGAATATTCGAAAGGTTCCGAATCCCCTTTCTAACGGTCCACCCCATGCACAAAATGGCATAACGGTTCGGACAAATGAACCACTTTACCATTAAAAATCGATCTTGAGGTCACCGAGCACTCTCAGGCCCCGTTTTGACCCCAATCAACTTCACCGTGAGAGCGAAATATCAATGACCTCTCCCTATCCGTTCTCCACATGGGGCATCGGTATCATAGGGAAAGTTACACCTAAAGATTTCAATGTGCACGAGTTCATCCTGGTTGTAATAGATTACTTCACCAAATGGGTCAAAGCTGAGTCATACGTAGTGCCGAAGAAGGTGGCCAAGTTCATTCGAAAGAACATCATCTATCGAAGAATTGTCGCTCTTGGACGAAAGAAGGCTAAAATCTTTATATTATATACAGGGGTACCATTATCGGATAACGCGATCATTCAACAAGAGAGTCAAGGACTGCGGTGTTCGAGAAGGGGACTTATCCTTTAAAAAAATCATAGAACACGTCTGGGACCCCAGAGGGAAATTTAAGCCAAACTGGAGTGGCCCCTATATCATGAAGAAGATCCTGTCTGGTGGCGCCTTTATGATCACTGACCTTGAAGGAAAAGAGATGGTGCGTCCAGTCAACCTGGACCATCTTAAGCAATTCTACCCCTAGTCCAAAATCTCGGCACGCTATGACTCCTCTCATTTCCCTTCTATGCTTAAAAAAAGTTCTTCATTTCTCTCTACTCAGAACTACGTGGGGCCCGATCCTCTAAAAACCATTTTTCTTTCAAAAAATGAAATTTAGAAAATTTTTAAAGCCCCCAGAGGTACGTAGATAGCTCATACGCTTTACATGGACACAATCCCCTTCTTTTTCATAAAATGCTATTCTTTTCTTACCTTTAAGAATGACAGTTCATTTTATTAGTTACATGAACAAAAGGATTATGTATGCCTTAACGATTAATATAGATAATTCAAATGTAAAACTTATAAAGAGGCACTAAAATATAATTAAAATCTTTTTTTATTCCATTATGAGAATATCTGGGACGATTACTGGAAATATTAACGTAGGGAGTCAAACAACTTCCCCCGCCAACCTAACTTACCTAAAAACAAAAACTACTCCTAACCTTCGCAAATTTATTCCCACCAACCAATAACAACCATATACATAACCATCATAAAAGATTCACATAAACATCGGCTTTAAAAAAGACCTCACCTGCAGCTGCCAGAAGATCCATCCCCATCATCATCCATATCTTGAGTCCCCCAAACTTTCCCCACCTAGATAGTATACTGAAAGCGATCCATAGAACGACAAGCCCGAACCAGCCTAGGAAAAACCACTATGCCTCCCTCTATAGTGTTAAACATGACAAACCATCTCTTCCCGATCTCCTCGTCCAATATCTTAACCACTACCCTCCTCTACAGCCATTTCATATAGTCCCTAGAAACGTGACAAACGCTGTTAATAGATTGAGAGGGATGGGTCGATGGTCGACGAATCTCTGACAAAGAGCCCAATCACATGCACATGCCTTCTGTTAAGTCCTCCACAGGGAAGAAGTCCAGGATACGGGGCGGCACAATCATCTCCCATCCAACTTGACGTAGGTGCAGTCAGGGAAGATAGAAGGAGGTCTGTCGGATGCCAACTAATGGAACATACTGGTATTCCCCCAATTCCAGAATGGGCTGCAACTCCACCTACCAGGGAATTGACCAACGCTTACATCGAGGGTTATGTTCTACAAACAAGTTTACCCAATTCTCGATGTTCGGGCCAAAGTTGATGAAATAAAGAGTGAAAAAATTTAGCACAACTGCCAAGGGATATGCAGGGGGATCGCCAAGCGGAACCTCTCAGATTGCCACATGAGTAGCATAATCGGGTTACCTCTCAGAAAATCAGAACGGCCTTTCCACTAAGCATCTAGACCATTCAGGGTCTCTGCTAGTATCACTACCGCATGATTCCAACGATATGACATCCATATAGTAATATCAGCAATTTGAGGGTCCACCATCAGGTCCCTGATCACCAACAGTAGCTTCAAAGTTAAGCTACGGGCGACGGCTCCTGCATAGCCCGCATCATTTATATCCCACAAATGCACGGAATATAGCATAGCTGAGAGGGAGATCATTCCTCCAGCAACCAATAACCAAGCTGCCGAGGGTGAGATATGGAGAAATTCCGCCAATAGTGCCCAAGGACATCAAGATAATTCAGGCAAGTCCGTCACCACACTGGGATTTACCCCAGCATAGCAGAAAACTCCTCATAAGTCGGGTAGACTTTGCCCATGCCAAAATAAAAAAAACATGATCCTTGAGGTACCAGAATTGTGCTGCCGCCCTCAACATGTTCTAGTCAAGAGGCCAGTTGCGCCATAAAGCAACTCAGTGCATGTTAAAGGAGATATAGTCTACATTATACGAACACATAACCTCTAAATTTTCAAGAGAAGAGGCAAATTCAACACTTATGGGGAGGGCCATTTTGGAAATAACGAGACACAAAAAAAGAAATAAGCAAGAGATCGAAAATGTGAATGAGTGAAGAAACCTCTGCACTTTCCCCCCCTTTTATACTTGAAAATTTTGGCTAATGACAAGGATCCTAAAAATCAGAGGGAACCCTACCCCATCAATGACAAAGTAGTTGAAGAAAGTGCAATTAAAGCCTTAGGATGATTTGACTGGATTGACCTGTCGATAGGCAGGATAAGGGGTATGCCGATCGACATCCCCCAATTTTTAAAAAGATTATTTTTTCCTCTTCTATAAAAACCAAAAAACTCAATACAAACCCATTTTTATTCAAAAAGAATTCATAATATTTCTCTCATATTTTTAACTCATCCTGTTTCAAAATAAATTATATTTTTAAATAATTATGAACCTTTTTACGGCCTCAGCAAACAAAGTAAAAAATGCATGTATATTAAGACATTTAAAGCAAAGATAAAGAAACCATTCATTTCATGTATATGAGTTGCCATAATTAAATTTCTTTTGCAGAAAAAAGAAGAAGAAAAACAGCGAGACTCAGATGGATCACCCCAAAACTTTATCTCTCTCTATCCGTAGGATCCCCCGTCCATGCAATGTGCACGCTTCCCCCGGCGACAAGATGAGGAGCCTCCGCTACCCGATCCAGATCCCCCCTCAGATGAGGTAAATAGTGGAAAATAGGAAGGAACCAAAATTGGATCCCAGATATGAGCTATTGCGAAAGCCCCCCACTCTCGAATGTCCCTCAACCAGGTAGTCGACATCTGGACAAATTGTAAGAAAAATAAAAAGAGAAAATCGATCAATATGAAGGAAAGAAAAAATTAGAAAAATAAATGAAAATGGACGAAGGATAAAGTCATACCTGTGGATGAAAAACATCCCGAGTCAACCCCAGCACCTCCGGATCCATCGTGTTAGGAAGATGCATCATACTCAAGATCCTCCTACAGACAATCTGATGTTGAAAGAGGGAGGTGCAATCCAAAGAAATGGAACCTCTGACGTCACCGCCGCTGCTGACGTCGACTCACCACCAGCTCTGTAGGTAGACCCCGCTGGCCGACTCGCATCCCTGCCTAAAGCTGTAGGAGGCAGAGGCATATTCACCATGTCGTAGATGCATGACGGCTTCATCTAGCTCATCACAAAATTAAGTTAGTCATAGGTCGCCACCATGTCCGTGTAAAAATAATAGGGCTCGCCAATCAAGGCCTCCACTCGAGCCTCCTACGACATCTCTCTAACCTGCCTCATATACCTCATGGGCATTGCTGGTAGGACCGCCACCTCGTCCTCTATAATCTTCTGGATTACACTCTCTCCCAGAAACCAGGAGTAGCCGAACTCATGTGCTAATAGTCGATGTGTCTGCACATTCCCTTCGGTCACCCCCATGTGCTGGATGGCCATCCTCTAGGGATAGAAAGTCATCAACAGTTCGAAAAGAAAAGTCAATACTTTTATAAAGGAAATACACAAGATAATGATTTAAAAGAGAAAAGAGGAAACAACCTGGTCACTCGTTTGGGCATGCAAGACCCGACGCACCACAACCAAAGAGAGAGGCCACTTTTGTTATCGATTGGACTTTCGCTACTGATAGCAAAAGCCCCCATCGACGCATCATGCAAACTAATCAAGAGGACATTGAGGTTGATCACCTCATAGAACCACATCTGCAAAAGGACAAAAGTCAGAAATCAAAAATAAAAAAGGAAACAAAATAAAATTCGTAAAGGAAAATGCAAAAAGAAAAGTACCTCAAGAAGATACATGGCTCCAGTAAAAGTCTACCGACAGCACTAGGTGAAAGCATCCAGAGATGAATAAAGGGTCGCCAAAGTCAGGTTCCCCCAGTTAAAGAGAGGGATATTTAAAAATACCCTCAAGTATGGTAAAAACCATAAATGGATGACATCGCCGCTCAGCGCCACCAAAAATCCTCCTAACAACAAAAGAATAAACAAACAGGCCATCTGACAAACCTGCAGCCTGTTAGTGTCCTCGATCTTCCGACTTAGCAAAACCTCTCGATGAAGAGATATACGAATCGAGTCTCTGGAGACTATCCATCAAATATCACCCAACGCCACCTCCACCGCCTCCAGTGTCACACTCAGGATCGATCCACCTCTATCTTTGTCCCCTCATAGTTTATCCCCAACGTTAATAGGGGTCACTGTCATCTCCCTAAAACCTAAATTTATGGTGTGGATAGTATCTCTCCCGTAAAGCACATAGAACAACCGTCGAGCGGGATGTCTCATCCAACGCATATGCCAAACTACCAAAATTAGTAGAAAAAACCATCTAATGCATCACTCCAGGAAGGTGCTCCCACACATATCTAAACCCTATCAGTCCACCGAGAGTGAAGACTAGTCGCTGCAATATCAGTCTGTCAAATCAAAAGAGAGACATTTGGTCAAATTCGGAGAAACCACAAAATACAAAAGAAAAATACGAAAAGGAATACAACCAGTCATGCAGTACTTACATAATCCTCAGGGTTCCTCATCCGAGACGGTCGATGGTGCGTAGGCTCACGTAAAAGAATACACTTGTCGACAACAGGCTCAAATAGATCAAAGGTATTCTCATTGCCCAACGCTGAAGGAACCCTGGCCTGCCACTCCAAGTGCACCCAATCATTAACACCTATCCATGCCATGTGGGTCTCGGTGCTTGAAAAATACTCCATTTTCTAAACTAAAATGAATAAGGAACGAATCGCATAAGGGGTATACCGATCCTTTTTATACGAGGCTAAGAAAGCAGAAGATAAGAAAGCTGTGAAAAATGAAGAGAACTCGATCCTTTTTATACGAGGCTAAGGGGTATACCGATCGACAGTCCATTGACACTATCCCTTCCCTAGGTAGTTTCAAAGACTGTGCCACTACTATTTGGCAACTCCCACAACCTGCCGGTCGGCACCCCCCTAAAATTTTATACAAAAAATGCCAGAAAATTCCAAAAATTTCTTGAAAAATTCATAAAATTACCCAATAAATATTGGAACATTTCTTTACCAAGAAAATCATTTTTAAATTCCCCAGGTCCCCAATTATATTAACCATATTTTTATCCCCAACTTAAAACTCGAAAAATTAGTGCACCCATTACCCCTCCCTGGTGGAATCCCTAAAACCTCAAACTAAGCATAAATTAAAAGCTCCTCAACAGAGCTACCCGTTTTCCAGCAGGAATTCCTGAATTAAACTTTTCCCTAGAAAATTTCCAAATTTTCCCAACCAGAGTTAGAAGCCTTAACCGGGCATCTCTCCCCAGCAACACATTCCCTAGCCGTATCCCAAAACCTTAAGTTATCAATTGGACTAAGATTTTTAGCCCTTCTCAAAAGTACATAATCCCCATACAGATGTCTCCTCCCCAGTAGATTCTTAAACAAGAAATTACCCAGGAGAGTTATCCCCTACTTAAGGTCCTCAAAATTGACCTTAACCTTCAAAATTGGTCACCTCTACCTACGTTCCTCAGAATTGACCTCGACCCTCAGAATTAGTGGCTTCCACTTAAGGTCATCAGAATTGACCTCGACCCTCAAAATTGGTCGCTCCTACCTTAAGGTCCTCAGAATTAAACTCGACCCTTAGAATTGGTCTCTACCATTTAAGGTCCTCATAATTGACCTCGATCATCAAAATTAGTCACCTCTACTTGAGGTCTTCAAATTTGACCTCGACCCTCAGAATTGGTCATTTCCACAAAAGGTCCTCATAATTCACCTCGACCTTTAGTATTGGTCGCTTCCACTTAAGGTCCTCAGGATTGTCCTCGACCCTCAGAATTGGTCGCCTCTACTTAAGGTCCTCAGAATTGACCTCGACCCTTAGTATTGGTCACTTCCACTTAAGATCCTTATAATTGACCTTAACCCTTAGAAAAAGTCGCCTCTACTTAAGGTCCTTAGAATTAACCTTGACCCTTAGAATTGGTCACTTTTACTTAAGGTCTTCAGAATTGACCTCGACCCTCAGAATTGGTCGCGCCTTACTTAAGGTCCTCAGAATTGACATCGACCCCCAGAATTATTCACTCCCTACTTAAGGTTCTTAGAATTAACCTTGACCCTCAGAATTGGTCGCTCCCAACTTAAGGTCCTCTGAATTAACCTCGATCCTCAGAATTGGTTGCTCCCACTTAAGGTCCTCAGAATTGATCTCGACCCTCAGAATTGGTCACTCCCACCTTAGGTCCTCAGAATTGACCTTGATCGTCGGAATTGGCTATCCCCATCATTACTTTAGAATTAACCTCGACCTCTATTTGACAATTTTCACTTGTTTTAAGCTCACCCGTTGAGGGTCTCTGTAAACACCACATTTTAGGACCCCCTATATCTCTGCTTAGGTACCTAGCACCTCCCTTTTTACTACAAACCCTAGGTCATACTCCGAGTACTGATATAGAGGCCATTAGGCTCCCCGTGCCCCATTTGACTCCGGCCAACTCTATCGTCAGAGCGAAAGCTTAATGGATATTCGAAGGGATCTGAATCCTCATCCTAATGGTTTTACCCATGCACAAAATGGCATAAAGATTCGAACGAACGAATTATTTTATCACCGAAAATCGACCTAGAGGCCACTGAGCACTCTCGGGCCCCATTTTGACCCCAATCAACTTCACTATCAGAGAGAAAGCTAAATGAATCCTCATAGGGAACTGGAAACCCTTTCCAACGATCCACCCCATGCACAAAATGGCATAACCATTCGGATGAATGATTTGTTTTCCCCCGAAATTGATCCATAGGCCATCGGGCGCTCCCGGGCTTCGTTTGACCAAAATTAACTCTTTGACTCGATTGACACTGAATGAATCTTTCAAGGGCACTGAATACCTATTCGAACAATTTTCCCCATGTGTAAATTAGCTTTACGGCATAGACAAATGACCCATTTTGCTACAAAAAGTCAAAGGGCAGTTTCGAGACTCATTTGACCAAGTTAACTCTCCAAACCGAGTGAAGCTGTTTGAAACATAGAAGTTATTCACATAACCTTTCCAATGGTCCACCCCGTGCACCATTTTAACTTACGATTCGATGAACGATCCATTATCATCCTATGATCTTCTGTCCAAAGGACCGACGGGCGATTCCGAGCCCCATTTGACCCAAAGTTAACCCCCGGACCTAGGAGAGGACTAAGGACTCTTAAAGGTATATGAATTACCTTTCTAATGCTATGAACAGTACGCAATTTGGATTTACGAATTACGTTCTATGATCATTTTCGGGAAAAATCTACACAAGACTGTTGATTAGCAGGTCCATTTCCCTGCCAATCGACAGTGTGTCTTGGGTCACTTGTCGATTGGCAGGGCTAGGGATATGATAATAGGAAGTCCCCTACCCTATATAAGGAGGTCATGAGCTAACTTACAGGAGACACATCACATACATCAATATCAGTGATCTTAGCAACATTCTCCTAGAATCAACGAGGTTCCGTAGTGTGAAATTACTTTCCATCTTTAATTCCCATCACTTTCTTATAAAAGTTAGAAAAGGTATCTTTCTCTCTCACCAACATTCTTCTCAACTTGCAAGGAAGCTTATAAAGGATCAAGATCAAGCCTCAAGTCTCCAAAGAAGGTCCAAATACCATTTCTCTCTCTAAATTTCTTTAGTTTTGCATTAGTTATATAAATTCTCAGTTTAGCTTTTACTTTATATCATACACATTAACATCTCATCCTTTATTAGTTATATTGCACATACTTTATTTTTTCTAAAAAAACCCAAAACAAAGAAAAAGAGGGTTACACTTATAAATTCCAATCGGTTCATTCACCACTTTTTCTCAAAACTAAAAATATATTTTCTACACACACCTATAATAAACTTCAGTTTGAATCTATGGGATAAACCCCACCCTTGTGCCGCATGCGAACTAAGCGAACTTTTATGCCTTTATAGGCTACATAGGCGTTTCGATCTAAAACCCGAGACTCGAGTCCAAAATTTAATTCTCTTATTTTTATATTTTCACTTTTCCATCATTTTATCCATACATTACTCATATATGCCATACTTGTGATTCATATTTGTGTTTTATCTAACAAATATTATCGTTTCATCATAACGATCAATAACTCAATAAGCGAATGCATCATATTTTTTAATTATTATTTTGGCAACACCTTTGGATGACCTCGTTCTATCTTTTCCATGATATGAGTCGAACGATTCTGATCTCCATTTATATATACACAAGCACACACTTCACGAAGAAATTAAGAAAAATAGTAACATAGACCATGAGAGACCGAAAGGGAGGGTAACACCTTCCCATTTCATAACATAGCCCCCGAATCTCTGAACTATTAGTTTCGTAAGCATCGGTTTGTCTTTGATGCCGCTCTCTTGAGGTGACAACATGTTCGTTTGCCTATTTTGCGCAAAATAGGCTGGTGACTCCATCTCTTTACATCACCCCACATCGAAAATGGTCGAAGTGCTCCTAAAAAAGTGCGCGAGACCTTGTATCCTTCTCCGAAAACAATTAAGAGGGGAAGAAAGATCCAAATGAGCGATGACCACAATCCGAAATTCCATTAATGTTCTATCCAAGCTCCAAGACTATCCCAAACCTTAACTTTAAATCCATAAAAATGAATGATAGATATCATAATTCATTTATATGGGATTTGAAATCACTAAAACATACTTACAGGTTCAGTTCTAACAATATCCAAATCAAACCAAATTTTTATCTTTAACCTGTGAAAGAATCATTATCATAATTGATATCAGATCTAAACCTTAAATTAACACGGGAATTCAATCAACATACGAAATTAAATCGTAGACACGATCTTTAATCACAGAATCATATTCCAAAAATGCTTAATTGAAAGTTCCTCTTTAAAAAGTTCAAGTCTTTCAATTTAAATCTAACTACTACAAATCCTAATTAACTAAATAATTAAGATGATTAAGATATCAAATTCCAATACTAAACATGCATTTTAAATCTAATAATTAACTACATGATATGGAATTATAAACAAGTTATATATTAAATATGTGATATAGCAAGAGATTTCTCGCCTGAACGTGTGAACGATGAATCTTTACGCGCTTTTTTCTTCTTCTCCCAAAGTTTCTTAGTCTCTCCCAAAGGTCTAAAGTTTCTAGGGTTTAACTATGTGATGTAAAGTGTGTGAATAATGAGATCTAATTCGCTTACTTAAACCTTAACCCCATATTTTCTAGGCCTCTAAATGAGCCCAAAATACTATCTAGGTGATCCAAAACTTAGCCTAACTAAGAATTATGAAAATACATAACCAAGCCTTCGTATCACTTTAGAGTCCGCTCAAAATGGTAATACCTCATATCTCACTATAATACCTCACAATGCAAAAATAAAACACATGTATATTTATTTTATGCGTAACCCTATATAGTCCAACTTAATTAATTAGAACTATTAATAAAATATACCATTTGGCACAAGTTAATCACATAATATGAAAATTTAATTATCATATAAATATGTATTTAATTATCACCTATTCACTCAAGTAATTATTAATTTTGATTCATTAATTTATTTCCACAATTAATATTCACCAAATAAATACCAAAATATGAGGTATTATAGTCTTCCCCCTTATAAAGGAATTCTGACCTCGAAGTTTTCTACTTACATGAATAGAAGAGTTCCGGATACCTCTTTAGCATGTCATCCTCCCTCTCCCACATCTATTCATCCTCGATGTGATGCCCTCACTAGACACGCACTAAAGGAATCATTTTAGAGTGAAGCTTCTTCTCCCTTCGACCCTAAATGGCAATTGGATTTTACACATAACTCACGCTGGGATGAAGCTCTATCTCACTGAGATCAATGTGTTGATACATATACGCATCTCAAAGAAACCTTCGTAACATTGAAACATAAAAAAAATCATGCATCTTCTACAAGAGATTTGACAAAGCTAAATGATACATGATTGGTCCGATTAGATCGATAATGGTAAATGGTCCCACATACCGGGAAGCCAACTTTACCTTTTTCCCGAACCGTATCATTCCCTTTATAGGAGAGACCCTAAGCAACACCCGATCCCCTATATAAAACTCTAGGTCTATCCGATTCAGATCTGCATCACTTTTCTGTTGACTCTTGACAATTTGAATCCTCTCTAATACCCTCCACCTTATCTAAGGTGTCCTGAACAAACACGGGTTCGAGAATCTTGTTCTCACCCACCTCTAGCCAACAAGTGGGTGAATGACAAGGACTCAAATGGTTCCATGCCAATCATAAACTGGTAACTGTTGTTGTAAGAAAATCTATCAACGGTAAGTAGTGCTCCCAACTGCCTTGAAGTTTAAAATTCACATCCGCACAATTCCTTTAATATCTGATTTCCCCACTCCGAATGTCAATCTGTATGTGGGTGATACGTGGTAATCAAGCTCAACCCTGTCTCCAATGCCTCCTAGACACTCCTCCAAAAGTGGGACACAAACGTCGTCTTGTCCCTATCTAATATGATGTTGAGTATTACACCGTGCAACTTCACAATCTCAATAATGAAAAGCCCGGTGTATTGCTATGAATTAAAATTCGTTCGAAAGATAAAAAATGACCCGCTTTAGTCAAACGGTCCATGATAACCCATATGGAATCATATCCTCGTTTCAACATAGGCAACCCTATAATGAATTCCATGTAAATGATCTACCATTTCCACAAAGTAATCTCAATAGGTTGTAAAACACTTGATGGTCTCTAATGATCTACCTTCACCAACTGGAAGGTAACACACTTGGACATAACTATTACAATATCCTTTTCCATGCCTGCCCACCAATACTGGTGCCTCATATCCTGATACATCTTATCCCCATTGGGATGCACCATAAAATATGATCCATGCACCTTGGTCATGATTGCATATCATAATTCCTTATCATTAGGAACCACTAGTCTACCATGGAACTGAAACCCCCCCATAAGTTCTAATCGAGTATGAATTTGCATATTCTACCAATAACTATATGACCTTCTCCTGACAAGAAAAGTTCCTTGCTTGTGTCCTCACAACCTGAATTATGATCTCTGGTGTGATGGTCAGAATTTCCATAAAGGCTTGAGATAACTCATTCTTTGTGCGAAGCGGACTCCACTTCTCCTTCCAAATCATCGAAAGTGTAACTATCGGCCTGTGGCTCAAGGCATTTGACACTACGTTTACCTTGTCTAGGTCATATTGAATATCAAACCGATAGTCCTTCATATACTCAAGCAACCTACGTTGCCTCTGTTCAAATCCGTTTGTGTGAATAAGTATTGTGAACTCGTCTGGTCCATAAAAAGATTAAATCTCTCCCCCGAAAGATAGTGTCTCAAAATATGAAGAGAAAAGAACACTAGTGCTAACTTTAGATCATGGGTGGGGTAGTATCCCTTATGAAGCTTAATATTTTGGGAAGCATAAGCTATCGGCTTGTCCTCCGACATGAGTACACCCCTAAGTCTTTATAAGGATGCATCGATATACTTCATATACTCTACCCCACCATAAGATAAAGTGAGCACCAAAGTTGAAGTAAACTTGACTTTTAACTCATTAAAAGCCTGCTGGAAAAACTCATCCCAAATAAATGGTACCCCCTTATTTATCAGGTTCGTTAAAGGAACGACTACTGTCGAGAAATCCTTAATGAACTTATGATAATAACTTGCCAAACCCAGAAAATTATGCGCCTTCGTAGGCATTCTAGGTTGTCCCCACTCCATCACTGTCTATACTTTACTCGAGTCCACTGAAATACCTGCCTTAGATACGTTGTCATACAAGAACTGCACCTATCTCAACCGAACCCACTTTTCTCGAACTTAGCATAGAGTTTATGGTCTCGCAGAGACTGTAAGACCATCCACAAATTCTTTGCAAGCTCCTCTGCAGTCTGAGAATAAATCAGGATGTCATCAATGAACATAATGATAAAATGATTCAAGAACTCCTTGAACACCTGGTTCATCAAGTCCATAAACACCGTGGGTGCATTGGTCAAACCAAACGGGATAACCATAAGCTCATATGACCCATATCTCGTAAAAAAATCTGTTTTCAGAACCTCCTATTCCTGAATTACTCCGAACTCAAGTCAATTTTTGATAAATATGATACACCCCTCAACTAGTCGAACAAGTCATTAATACTCGGTAACGAATACTTATTCGGTATGGTGACTTTGTTCAACTCACGATAATTGATACATAGTCTTAACAATCCATCATTCTTATTCATAAATAGAACCAAAGCGCCCTAAGGCAAAGTACTCCTCGAAATAAATCCATCTCCCAACAACTTCTGAATATGATCTCTAAGCTCTCTTATCTCCAAAGGAGCCATACTATAAGGTGCTTGGTCTATCAATCTCATGCTCGGAGCTAAGTCAATCACAAATTTAACTTCTCTACTCGATGGCAACCCCAGAATCTCTCAAAACACGTCAAAAAACTCACTAGTAATAGAAATAGAGTCCAAAGACATTGTGACTCCCTTAAAAGTGTCCTCCTTAAGGTAATACAAATGAACGCTCGACCCGTCCACCAGGTGCGACATCGTAACCAAGTACATCTCATGCTTCGAAATGGAAAAGACGATGGAATTCTCAAAATAATCAACACAAATGTGATACGTAGATAACTAATCCATCATTAGGATGACATCGTACTAAAACATATCTAAAATTAAAAGATCGGCTACAAATCAAAGTCTACCAATGTCCACCCATATCCCTTTACACATAGAACGAGTATGTGACCCTCTACCCACGGGTGATCAACATGTAAGAAAATATCCGATGCTCAATCTACCACTACGCCATATATCGAGAATGGTCACGAAAGGTGGTCACTGTCCAAATTCGAGACCGCCCTAAATATACCATGACCAAAAACATGACCCCTTTTATTGGTGAACTAGACAGTACATTGGTAACGTTTTTATACCATGACCACCATTATAACGGGTGTAGACTCTAAACCAACCGTAACCTTAACGGTGAGAATTTTGGCGCTAATTAGTTACGTTGAGGGTCATAATTCAAAACCGTTGAAAAGTTAAGTCAAACATGGGCACGGTTCAGAACCATGACCCTTAACTGTGATAACTTTTTAATTTGAAATGGTCACTATTTTATGTTCACGATTTGGGTCGTAAATAAGTGTCAAAAATAAATTTAGTTCACTGGTTGGAGCTGTGATCATACATTTTATTACACTCAAAATAGTCACAGACCCAAACTGTGACCCCTAGCGTTTGTCACAATAAAAAATCGTGACTATTATCGATATATGGCCTAGTGTACCATACTCAAAGATCAAGAAAAGGTACTATTACTGAATAATGAGATGCACCAGTATAATGCAAACTGCATCCTGCATGCCTAAAAATTGGAAACATACCCTTAACCGCATGAGATGGTGACTGTGCATCCCTAGTTATGACGAGATTCAAATGCCCATATTATAATGGTTATTTCCCCTGAGGTTGGTCTGGTGCTACTAGAAATGTTGGCACCACAACTGCTAGTGGGGTTGGCTACTATTGACGCTGCACTCGTGCTACCTGATACCCACGCTAACCACCCTGCTCATGCATGTGCTTCCCTTAAGGTACCTCCTAGCTATGTGACCACCCTCGCCATAAGTAAAACAAGTGTCGTTAAAATGATGCCCCTCTTGATGTTGATCATTCTGGACTTGTTGACCTCTAGCCTACTGTCCCTGACCCTGTTGAGACTACTGCCCTTTGCCCTGGTGGCAATTATGACCACCAAACCCCTTAAGCCTTTATTGGTGATGCTTTACTGACTGAAGACCAATAGACTGTCGAGCCCTCGAGTTTCACCCCCATTTGTCTTGCCATGTTGGCTAGATGAATCTGCATTGGGCCTCTTTTCTCCTTTGCCCTTCTAGAATTCCATGCGATCCTGACAATTAAGTAAAGCAATGTTCACCACCTATGTATAAGTGGTAAAATTCATATTTCCCAAAATGGTGTGTATGATGCACCATGTTGACCTGAAGATTAAATTCTCCATCTTCTTTTCCTTTGGTTTTACCTACTCATTGACAAATAATGATAATGTAGTGAACTCCTGCTCATATTTCGCTAAGTGCAGTTATCCTTTTTGACACTCTAAAACTATCTATTCTTCTCACCTCTAACAGTTGGTGGTAAGTACTTATCTTCAAACTTAGACTAAAACTCCGTGATGGTCATCGTGTCCCTCTCTTTGATCGTGGTGACCGACTCCCACTATTGTAAAGCCTTTCCTACTAGCCTGAGGTTGGCTAACATATGCTTTTGGACCTCCGATCACTCTACCATCTATAAGTGCCTCTGGATGTCCTTCCTTCACTGATATGTGATAAGGATGTCTATAAGCCCAGTGAACTTTGGTTAGTTTCCTTTAACAAAGGCCCCACATGCCCTTTTCTATACTGATGTATGTGGCTGAACTAGTTCCACCACCTGTAGCTATGAATGTGTCTATGGTAGAGACTGAAAGTGCTATAATATGAGAACCATCATTATTATGATTTCCTGAGTAACAATATCATCCAAGTCTATTGCTAATGCTACTGGTGGTGCCTATTGCGGCTATAGTTGCTTCTCCTGCTGAACATCTCTCTCTCTGCAGCCTATCGTGCTCTATTGCACCTGGTGTTTGCCATCTAAAAATAAAAAAGATTAGTATAATCCAACGATTCAAAAAATAATACAATGAATCCTACTCACAGGGCTATTACATATCAAAGTACGCTACACATAACATAATTGGAATCCTAAGGAACCTAAGACATTAGAACCTAGGATGCGCTGATACCAACTGTAACAACCCCCTATTTTCCACATACAAGTTGGCCATTCCAATATGTTGAAAAATGGCACATTAATTCATTTATATCATTCTTACCATCAACTGGAAGTGAATTCAAAACCATACACAACATGCGATAATATAAAATGATAAATAAAACTGAAATAAATAATAACTCAACATCCAATAACAAAACTCAATTGGTCTGAACCCTCAAAATAACTGATAAACAATAAATAACTAGGACTCAAGGTCCATACAATCCCATAAATAAATAACCAACTGGATATTGTAATAAAATAATAACCAATTTTAAGAATCAAATGAAATGAATGCTGAAAATCGAAGGGAACTACAAGTCTGAATCCTCTGCCCTGTGAATCGTGTCTATAAATGGTTGTAAACAGTTTTATATGATTTTGGTCAGTGACCTAAAGTTGCAGTAAATATATTCAATATCAACATTAATAATCATGTCACTCATTTACAAATAAAATGCCATATCGTCGGCTTTCACATGAAATAAATACCTCATCTCACACCTAAGTGAAATACTACGAGGATATCCCAACTCAAGGAATAAACTATACTAAAAGCCTCTATATCTAAAATAATAATTAAGTAACCCATAGTCAAATGCAATATGGATGTAACTAACTACACGTGTGAGAATATAACCCAAATACCAAACCCCGCAATGTCACCCATAACTACGACGTGTATAGTCTTATAAATACACTATATAAAAGTGACATAGGGTTCGTTTAATTAAACGTTAATCAATGGAATAATATAACTCATTTATAGTTCTCAAATATATCACTCGAAGGCAACTACCTTCGGGGCATCTCATGCTTTTATCTGTAAATTCGTAGGAGTCCCTCACCTAATGGACCTAAATGTATAAATACACACATATGAGAATGGGGTATCAATACGCATTCACACCATCAGGTAGTCCCATACCAAATCTCGATCGATGGGTCAAATAATCAACCTCTCTCATCATAAAGCATAGATCAACTGAACGTATGATCAACACATATGATCTCCACAATGGCATGCTTTAACAACTAGGTATGCAGTACACGATTACCACATTTAAATCAACCTCGGGAAATAGATTCACCACAAGAAATGGTATGTTCGCATAAATCAAAATACACACACAAAAACATACACTCTCTCTCTTGTGCGCACGCACACACACATATGTACACGCAAAAAAAAAATTATAGGGTGTTGCATCACTCTCGCATATACCTCCAATAACCCCAACCGTAATGCCGAATTGTGCTATTAATTAAACTCTTATATATCTTAAACCTTAATTAAAGTCAACTTATTAAGTCTATTGGTTTATCCACTAATAAACCTAACATTCCATAATTTACCAATATTCACTCAAGTAAACAAAAATCTTAATAATCAAATAACCTAAGAATAACCCAACGATCATCCCTATGACCCAACCTTGGCTTGCTATGGGGGTGAATGAATTCTCCCCTTGGCTGAATCGATTCTGTTTGGGGAAGAGGCCTAGGTTGTCCCCCAAAATAGAAGTTTGATATCCCAACCTCTATTAATGTTCTATCCAAGCTCCACGACTATCCCAAACCTTAACTTTCCATCCATAAACATGAATGATAGTTCTTTTAATTCATTTATAAGGGATTTAACTTCAATAAAACATAATTACGGGTTCAATTCTAATAATCTCCAAATTAAACCATGTTTCAATCTTTAACTTGCAAAAGAATCACATCATATGTGATCTAAGATATAAACCTTAAATTAACATGGGGATTCAATCAACATAAAAAATTAAATCCTAGACAAGACTTCAAATTGCATAATCATATTCCAAAATCGTTCAATTGAAAGTTCCTCATCAAAAAGTTTAAGTATTTTAATTTAAAATTAATTACCCCTAATCCTAATTAACCCAATAATTAACATGATTAAGATATGAGATTCTGATCCTGAACATATGTTCTAACTCTCGGGATTAACTCATAACATGGAATTATAAATAAGTTATAGATCAAATATGTAATAGATCAATAGATTTCTTGCCTGAAAGTTTGAACGGTGAATAAATACTTGTTCGATTACTTGTTCCTCTTCTCCTAGAGTTCCTTAGGCTCTCTCAAAGGCTTAAAGTTTATAGGGTTTAACTCTCTGATGTAAAGTATGTGAATAATAAGTTATAATTCCCTTACTTGAACCTTAATCCTGCAAGTCTATATTAGGCCTGTTTTTGGCTCTCCAAATGAGCTCAAAATACTACTAAGAATGGTTCAAAACTTAGACAAAGGGTATACCTGATAATATGAGAAATATTCCACTAGTCGTTCTCGTACTAGCAAGTCAAGTGTAAGGTATGTAATGAGGATATAAAGCAAGTAAAGAGAGATAAAAGACAAGATATAGAGTGGTTCAGCTATTAAAATGAGGCTACGTCCACTTTGGTGCCACACTCTCATTACATGCGTTGTTTGGTACATAGTAATTAGGCCTAAAGAGGCGTACAAGCATGATAATAGAATATAGTACATGACTATGGTGATTCCGGCGGCTCTGGGATGGTGGCTATGATGCTCCTGCTAGCAGCCCTCAAGCTATGCTTAGTGGCGTAGAGAGAGTAATCAACTCCAAGCTTGATAGTGATGTAGGAAATGAACCCGTCCCTGGATGAGGAATCCAAAATCCCCCTTATCTTGAGGTGTGGACCTCTATTTATAGGTGTAGATGTTGTATTGCTGGTGGATAAAAGGGGCTGCAGCTAGTTAATATGATAAAACTGGGGCCGCACCCAGTAGTAAGTAGGGCCTCACCCTGTAGTAAGTAGGGCCGCACCCTGTAGTGAGTAGGGCCGCATCCTGTAGTTAGTAGAGCCGTTCCTTATAGCGAGTAGGGACCGCGCATTGTAGTGAGTAGGGGCTGCGCCCTGTAACAGGTAGGACCGCGATAGTAGACCGGTGAGGTACATACAAGGTTAGTCTATAGCCTGCGGTGGACAGACTTCAACACGCCATTGTACCAACTTCGCGACAGGGTGCTATATTTGTCACATCAATAATCCCCCAAGTCGTAGTGCCAAGAGATTGCGATTGGGGATGCAGCTGAGTAATCAAGTCTTGTCATGCTACCGTGGCATTTCAAAGACGACGCTTCATCTTCCCGTGGCCTTTTATATAAATGGCAACTGGCCGCGGCCTTCATTACGTTTTTTAACTCTTGAGAGCAAATTGAAAGACAACCTCTGTCCATTTTTTCTCTTGATTTTTTCAGCGACCTTCCAAGGCAGCGTGTGATGGTTCTGAGGCGGTGAAAGGCAGTTTGAGGCCGAGCAACCGATTTTCATCCTTTTCCAGGTAATTTTTTCAATCAAAAACCTCTTTAATGGCTTTTTCAATTCAATTCATCCTTGTAAGTCGTGTTATCAACTGAAGTTATGAGTTTCTAAATTTTTGAACTTTAGCTTTTGTGAATCACCTAATATTGAATTATAATGATTCATATCTGCTAAACTCACCACGAATTGAACTTATTTGAATGTGTTTTGTTGAATTGCAATCAACAACTGATATTATAATCATGTTTGCTGCTTTTTGAATTCTCAAATTGTAAAGATACTACAAATCGTATCACTTGTTCTTGGTGTTATTAGGAGAAACTCTTCAAATTCTAGGGCCCTGATCTTTGAATTTACCAACATTAAATACTAACCTGTTTGAGTATATTTCCGTAATATGGGGAATACCTGGTTGTGGCACAGTAAAACCCCTTCTTAGGCCAATGTCTGTAGCCCTTAAATATTGGCCTGTTTAAGAATTGGTTGCGACATATACATATCTAGCTGCGGCATGTGTCAATACTTGTATAATAAATAATCCCTTACCTTTAAGGTTCTTAGGTTAGTGTCTGCATCATTTTACCAATAGTCCAATGGCTATGGCATGTAAGAATATAACTGACACCTCCTTCCCCAATATAATATACCGCGGCAGAAGTTAACTTCTAGGACCAACACTTGGTGTGGTTAGCCAAATTTACTGAAATTTCTACTTTTAGCCTTTGTTCCTGTCGTGGCCTCTAAGAGGCCTGTGTCTCCATACTGACTGCGGCACCTAACTGTGAACTCTTTCTACTTTTCAGGTCTTGCTGCAGCCATATGAGTTTTGATCCTGATAAATTTCTCAAAGACTTTTGGAACACACACTTTGGAGTCTCTCCCTTTGAACTTTCTTTTGTGCAACCTTTAAAGATAATAGGGCCTTATCAGCTCAAAGATTACCCAAATTGTGTCATTCTAAATTCAGACTTAGACTCCGCGGTCATGGAGGAAGAGGCTAATTCAAGCAACCAACCAATTGATAAAAATTCCCTGGCAGTGGGTACATCTGAGGTTAGGGACGCACTTGTTGGCACATCAGGGAGGGATGAGAGACCTCTTGCTGCACTTAGTGTCCACAGCATAATGACTCAGGAGTGGGTTGAACAAGTTTCTGAGGCACTTGAATTTCTCGAAGGTTTGATTTTCTCAGCACCCGTCGAGCAACAAAGGCCCTACAGGGCATTTGCTGATGATGGGGTCTGCTTCCCCCTCTATGCATTTGTTTATAGGCTGCGACTTCCAGTCCCAGTCCCCATCAGAAGAATCTTCAAAATGATGAAGTTAGACCCAACCCAGTTAGATCCCAATGGTTCGAAGGCAATTCTTGCAGTTATTGTGCTGTGGAAGAAGAAATTCAAGAGAGACATTACTCCTGTAGAGTTTTTCTACTTCTACCGGCCAAAGGAAAGCTCTATAAAACTTACGGGGTATTATTACTTTTCTATCTGCGATAGAGATGAAAACCTTTATTCTGGGAGGCCTACCAGTGTAAAGAACTGGAAGGGCAAATATTATTTCATCTCTAGAGAAGGGTGGGAAATCCACCCCCAAGAAATTAAGAGAGAGAGAACCTTTAGGATGGCACGGTAGTGGGTATGTACCTCTAATCTTGGTAAATGACTTTTTGAATTACGATCGTGTCCCCTTTTACAGTTGCATATTATTCTCCATGTTTTGCTTTTGTACTAACCTTTGTATTTTTCTACAGTTCTTGATAATTTGCAGCAGAGTGAGCGACTAGAGAAGAGGGTTTGTGATGCCACGGTAGTTCCTGCTGACGAGAAGAAGTTCAACACTCTTGTAACCTCTGCTTCAATCTACAAGGTAGGCTTCTTTCCCAATAAGTCTATTCCCAAAGAGATGGCCACGGAAGGTAATGATCCTTTCTTCACTAATGCAGCGATAATTATTTTCAAATATTAAAATTTATAGAGTGCTTCATTTCTTAGGTGAGGAAGTTGATAGGGAGATTTGGTCTGCCCAACTGAAAGAGATGGATGAGGACGCCGCTGCCCTCAATAATGTTGCAAGACAAAGGAAGAGGAATAGGGAGTCCAAGCATCCTGCTGCATTTCCTGCTGGTGATCAAGTTGATCCTACCACGCCTTCGACTTAGGATGAAGACCTTGCTACCCAAGAAACGCCCGAGGGTACATTTAATGATGTTATTGGGCCTAATCTGGCTTCGACAGGGTTAATGTCAACTTCTGAACAGTCCGAAGGCCGCGACACCTCTCCAATTCATACTTCACACTCACCTCCACCAATAATAGTGACTGTCAATGCCAACCTGGAACATCCTTAATGCCATGCTAGTATTGGTTTTGATGGTCGTTCGCGGTTCTAGCTTAGGCAGCCAAACCCTGAATCTTCTTGGGATATAACTGTAAGGGCTATTCATAAAATGAAGAAGGTTCTAGCTGCCGTGGACCTTGATCGTCTCGTGGATGAAGACCACGATGACTTGGAGGATTATGGCTTCAACAGTCTATTGAGGGTAATTGCAAGTTTTCCTTTTCAGTATCATTTTTATACTTCATATTTTGCTTTTAACGTTAAATCTCTTTGCAGGCCATGGACGTTATGATGTCCCAGAAGCCAAAGTATGAAGCCCTTTATAAATTAAAAGAGGTCGCGGAGAGAGTGCACTCCGCTGACCTGGATAATTCTAGGATGCTTCCTTTCAATATGGGAAGCAGTCCTCTGTCGCGGCAATTGTGGCATACTAGATGGATGCAAATAAGAAGGTTCAGGTCTCGAAAGATGCCAAGAAGGAGGCTGAGGAAAATTTCATGCAGGCTGCCCAATCTCAACTTGTGGAAGCTTCTAAGGCCGTGGAGTTTGTAAATAGCAAGCTTTAACTACTTTAGAAAAAGTATCAGGAATTAGAGGCTAAGGCTAATAATGATGATAAAGCTCACTCAGCGGCCTTAACGAAATTAGAAGAAGATAACACCGCAACCATTACCAAGAAAGATGAAGAACATGTCACGGCCCTCCAATTGGCCATTGATAGCACTGTATAATCATTCAAAGATTCTAAAGACTTCTACCTCATCAATAATAAAGCCTACCTCCACGGCTACATGGAGTTTAGGCACAGGGTTATAAAAAATTTCCCTAAAACTAAAGACACAGTTATTTCCTGGGGCCTTGGTGATGCTGAGCATTTGTAGTATGTGGCTGAGATGAAGGCTGTAAATAGAGAGAGGGCAAGGCTAAGGGCCGAGGCAGAGGCTACGACAGCTGAAGAGGAGACCGTGATCGCCACAGAAGGAGAGGAGGAAGATGAAGAAGATGATGCAGCCAACTAGGCTTCTTTTAATTTTGAACACTGGGCTGCACCCCTTTTTTAAACTTTGAGTTTTTGTTAGTATATATAAGGCTACAGCCTTTTGGAACTTCTAATCAAGGCTGCGGCCTATTGTCTGTATAACTTTAGTACTTCAATTTTTTACCAAGGCTTTAGCCTTAGATCTTTCTATTTCTTAGCTTCTCCTTTACTTTCTCTTCTGCTTTAATACTTGAATGAGCTTGTAAAACTTCATCAGGAACTGCAATGGACATAAGGCCGCGATGACATTATATAAATTGTTTATCCAAACAGGCTGCGGCCTGTTGTTCTTTGCCCTGGACTTTTCACTTGTATTTTTCCTTGAAGAGTTAAATTTTTTCCAGTCTATAGCTATAACCCCCACAGCCGCGGTGCCAAAGTGAAATCAATTTTGGGGTTGCAGCTTAACTTCCTTGTCATTTAACTTGCCACTGCATCCATTTAAAAAGGTTCCCCAAAATAGGCTATGGCCTGTTACATTTTTCCTTGACTTCTTTAATTTTACCATCACTTTTCCAAGTCTTGATGCCATAATACTGAGGCTGCAGC
Organism: Sambucus nigra; assembly: GCA_949130495.1. Classification (NCBI taxonomy): domain Eukaryota; kingdom Viridiplantae; phylum Streptophyta; class Magnoliopsida; order Dipsacales; family Adoxaceae; genus Sambucus; species Sambucus nigra. The sequence goes on along the minus strand of OX422221.1, from coordinate 238,617,158 downwards.
TAGTTTGTAACCCAGTCATGGCATTTTAGCAATACACAAATGCCCATTCTTTCTATCTGCTGCATCTTCTAAATGGCCTCCTTATTGGCTGCAGCCACATTGATAGGGATGCGGTGACTTACACACCATTGACAAAAAATTGGTGATAGCATGCTGGGTTAATGTCATCCTTTTTCTGTAGCTTTGGCATGCTTCATGATGTTAGTGTCACAGCATCTTTTAGTTGGTCAATTGCCTCTCATGGCTTTCCTTTAGTCGCTTCGATTGGGTTATTATCATCCCCCCCAGTCTAGGTATTATAAAGCATCCCCAAGCTATGTTTGGATATATATAATTCCTTCCCAGGCTATAATAGTATTATTCGTAGACTATTAAGTCTTCGGCCCCTTCAAATATAGGATTACCCGTAGATAATTAAGTCTTTGGCCCTTGTGGGTTATTTTCAGGCCTCCCCGAGCTAGGTATTATAAAGCTTCGCCAAGATAATATGAGATCACCAATTTAATGATGTTTTGTCTCTATCCACCAAGTTAATGATGTTTGTCGGGGGAGTAACCTCCCTGGGCTAATGACGCATCCCGAAAGCTAAGAATGGGCACTATAAGCCCTTGTGGCTAATGACATATCCCAATACATGCTTTCAAGAATGTAGTCATCGTACACTGAGATATAGTCTCCATGTGTGGCATTATAAACCAATTTTTACTATCGCTCTCAATAGTTGCTTTTGCCATTTTCAATTATCATTTGCCTTCATATAGTCAGGCGTCACGACGGGAGTTGTGGGCCCATTTAAATATAATTTTTCTCGATATAATACGTTATCTCTATTTAGAATCTACTTAAGACAAAAAGTCTTTCATAAGATATCATTTAATGAAATCGAGAAATCAAAATATGGTATGTTCATTCATTCACATAAGCATGGGCATAAAAAGTCAGAATGAAATTATTTTAAAAGATAGTGTTCACTAAGAACATCAACAAAAGAGAAAAGCATATGGGCATAAAAAGAAGAATATGACTTGTCAGACTAGGATGCATCCCTTAGGCATCCTTGAGCAAGCGCTGCAACATTCCTTATCTTATCAGCCTTTCAATTTCATCTTTCAAGGCATAGTACTGCTCAGTGTCATAGCCGTGGTCCTGATGAAACTTGCACCATTTGGCTTTGTTCCTCTTGTGGAAGGAGCTCTAAGCTTCTCTGGTCACCTCAGCAGATTGTCATCTTTTATGAACTCGAAGATGTCTTCAATCTGGAAGGCCAATGGGGTGTATGACTCAAAGAACCTTTCTGCCTTCTCTACTTTCCTCTTATGGTCCAGGGCTGCGGCCCCTGGGTCCGTAGCCTCAGTGGCTGCGGTAGAAAATGCTTGACCAGTAACTTTAGGTGCAGTGGCCTCCAGCATAAGAAATATCTGGGTCAAGAAGTTGACCTGAGTCTGGAGTGAAGCGTGTCTGTCATACAGATGATTGAGGTGGTTGTACAGCTGAGCAATCTCATTCTTCATTTCTGCATTTTGGCTGGATTCTCCCTCCATTTTTTGCTTTGTTAGTCCTTATAAAATATATAATTCGAGACAAAACTAATAGAAGTGAGTATTTATAGAAATATAGGATTAACCAAGTATGGAGTTGGGATGTAGCATTTGTACTGATGCATGGTATTACTGTTGGGTTTGCGGCTAGTGAAGCACATAGGTGTACTGCCGTGGCCTTTATATAATATTCACCAAGGTTGAGCTAGAGACCATCTGAGTCTATTCCCCGATGATTTGAAGCCACTGTAATGCAATTGCACTAGTAGAGGCCGCGACAAGAAAGGCCATTTAACTACCAGGCCGCATCCCTTTCTAGGAAGTGAGGGGGACAATCCCAAAATTAAAACCCAAAAATTGAGTTTTTCTCTCGAAACACGTGAAGAGCATACCTACTAGGGTCCATCCACAAAACGGAACAATTCTAATGATAAACCCTAGATCATAGGCCAAGAACAACAAAGAGGGAGTAAATATAACCCTTCCCTAATCACCCACCTTCACGGGGCTAAAGACAATCAAGCTTTCCAGCATTATCTAGGTGAGGCGATATCACAGGGGTATGTAAAATAGATCTAAGGTCATAAAAATAGAGACCCTTTGTCTTAAATAAAGGGTACAAATACAAAATATAGCCTAATAACCAAAATTCACCCATGAGAAGCTGATCCAAAGGATCCCTATGAATAAAACAAGGTATTCAAGAACTCGAAATATAGAGAAATAAGATTAAAGTACCTCATTTCCCACTGACGACGCTAAATTGATGATATGAGAAATCATCCACTAGTCGTTCTCGTACCAACAAGTCCAGTGTAAGATATGTAATGAGCAGATAAAGCAAGTAACGAGAGATAAAATATACGAAATAGAGTAGTTCGATTATTAAAATGAGCCTACGTCCACTTTGGTGCCACGCTCTTATTACATGCATTGTTTGGTACATAGTAATTAGGCCTAACGAGGCGTACAAGCATGAGAATAGAATATAGTACATGACTATGATGATTCCGGTGGCTCTGGGATAGTGGTTGTGATGGTCTTACCAGTAGCCCCAAGCTATGCTTAGTGGCGTAGAGAGAGTAATCAGCTCCAAGCTTGATATTGAGGTAGGAAATGAACCCGGCCCCGGATGAGGAATCCGAAATCCCCTTTATCTCGAGGTATGAACCTCTATTTATAGGTGTAGATATTATATTGCTGGTGGATGAAAGGGGCTGCGGCCAGTTATTATGAAAAAACTGGGGCCGTACCCAGTAGTAAGTAGGTCCGCACCCTGTAGTAAGTAGGGTCGCGCCCTATAGTTAGTAGAGCCGCGCCCTGTAGCGAGTAGGGATCGCGCCCTATAGAGAGTAGGGACGCGGTAGTAGACCGGTGAGGTATATACAAGGTTAGTCCGTAGCCTGTAAGTGATAGGCTACAGTGGCCAGGCTTCGACATGCCATTGCACCAACTCCATGGCAGGGTACTCCCTAAGCCCAACTTAGAATAATGAAAACACACAACCGGGCCTCCGTATCACTCTAGAGTCAATTCCAAATGCTAGTACCTCATATCTCACGGTAATACCTCATAATGCAAAAATAAAACACAAGAATATTTATATTACTCGTAATCGCATGTATTCCATCTTAATTAATTACACACACTAATTAAATATAACATGTGGCACAAGTAAACCACATAACATGGTGATTTAATTATCATCTAAATATGCATTTCATTATTACCAATTCACTGAAGTAACCATTAATTTCGATTTATTAATTTATTCCCACAATTAATACTCATTAAATAAATACAAAAAAATGGGGTATTACATTCTACCTCTTATAGGGGATCGATGCAAAAGATCTAAATTTTGGGTGATCTTTCAAGGTGTTTTTAGTGTGAAACAAGACCAGATTTGAAACTATAAATGATTTATGTTCATGAAATAACTTCAACGAGTTATGTTCACTCATAAAGTCACGTTGATTATGAGAGAATATCGAAACTTCCAACATTAAGAACAAAATAATAAGTAGAATCTTGGATTTAGTGATCCTTCTACATGAGAATATTTCATGGTTTGAAGGGCTTGTTTGGTTTTTGGATATTTTGTGAGAAAAAGGTGAAAATATTTAAATATATACAAGATCTGACATAAGTTTTAGTGATCGATCTTCTCTAATATGCCTACATGTCCACCGCAGGCGGAATTAAAGTCAACATAGTTTGGACATGACCTTTACAGAAAATTCATGCCTAAAGAAGAAAATAAAGGAAGAAAATAAGAGTTGGGGTGATGTTGCAGCACTACACCACCCTTTTTATATTAAGACTTCAAAATAAAAGAGTAAGAAAAAATAAATTCGTAATGTTACACATGCACCTTTTGTTTCGACAACATTCCAGATTAAAATCAACCTTTTTAAAGCAGATGTAAGGTTATTTTAAAGTCAAGTACCTTTTAAAAGAAAAAAAAAGAAAAAAAGAGATGAAAAAAGGTCTTTTAGACTCTTTCGGGCTTGAGTGATAAGAAAAAAGTTAGGGATTTGTGTTATGACTTTGTATCTTGGTTTGGAAAGTGTTTTGAAGGTAAAAATGAGAGAGTTTTGTTTTTTTAGAGAGAAAAAACTTATGGGCAGAAAGACAATATTTAAGAGGTAGAGTTATTGTGCGTCGAACTGGTTGGTTAGGGCATTTTTTATAGGAAAAAATTGTGGGATCAAGACCAGTAGGTCTTCTGACAGGACTGATCGACCATGGCACACTGTACACAAGGACCGATTGATAATGGGTGTTTTTTTTATCCGAGTCTATTTTGGGGTCGGTTTCGGGTCATTTGGATCATTTCTTTTTAGGCCTCCTAAGACTTTTGGGTTTTTTCACTAAGGACTTATGTAGGATATCCTAAGGTTTTAGGCTTTATTTGGGATTGGGATGTTTATACAGATTGTGTCTTGCTCCTTTGATTATTCAGGGGTCAAACTGGGGTGTCTATATAGCTCCTCAACAAGGAAATTCACTTTTGAGCGAACATTTTTGTAAAGAGAAGATAACCGTTCTACGATTGTGGGGAGATTTTCCTACTTTTTGGTTGTTTTGGATGGGAATCTCGAGATTATGTTCCATTGAGAAGTTACTTTTGATGAAAATTTCTGTGAGACTATTACATTCCCTTTATTGTACTGGGGTACATCAATTATTTATTGTTCGTATGATATGGTGGTGTTTCCTAACCACACGTGGGAAATTTCAACGCTCGCCTGGGAAAGTGGTGTTTTATCACAACAGTTAGAAATTTTAACATCCGCCTCGAAAGATGGTGTTTAATGGCCACACCAGGGTACTTTTAACGTTCGCTTAGGACGATGGTACTTTATCGGCACACCAAGGCAACTTTAATATACATTTGGGACGATGGAATTTTATTGCCATATCGGCACAATTTTAACGTCCGCCTGGGATGGTGATGTTTTATCGCCACACTGGGGAAAATTTAACGTCCACTTGGGAAGGTGGTGTTTTGTCGCCACCCCAGGGAAACTTTAATGCCCGCCAGTGACGATGGTGTTTTTTCACCACACCGGGGAAAATTTAAAGTCCACATGGAACGATGGTATTTTCTTGCCACACCAGGGAAAACTTTATCGTTCGCCTAAGACGGTGAGTAGGGCCGCATCCTGTAGTTAGTAGAGCCGTTCCTTATAGCGAGTAGGGACCGCGCATTGTAGTGAGTAGGGGCTGCGCCCTGTAACAGGTAGGACCGCGATAGTAGACCGGTGAGGTACATACAAGGTTAGTCTATAGCCTGCGGTGGACAGACTTCAACACGCCATTGTACCAACTTCGCGACAGGGTGCTATATTTGTCACATCAATAATCCCCCAAGTCGTAGTGCCAAGAGATTGCGATTGGGGATGCAGCTGAGTAATCAAGTCTTGTCATGCTACCGTGGCATTTCAAAGACGACGCTTCATCTTCCCGTGGCCTTTTATATAAATGGCAACTGGCCGCGGCCTTCATTACGTTTTTTAACTCTTGAGAGCAAATTGAAAGACAACCTCTGTCCATTTCTTCTCTTGATTTTTTCAGCGACCTTCCAAGGCAGCGTGTGATGGTTCTGAGGCGGTGAAAGGCAGTTTGAGGCCGAGCAACCGATTTTCATCCTTTTCCAGGTAATTTTTTCAATCAAAAACCTCTTTAATGGCTTTTTCAATTCAATTCATCCTTGTAAGTCGTGTTATCAACTGAAGTTATGAGTTTCTAAATTTTTGAACTTTAGCTTTTGTGAATCACCTAATATTGAATTATAATGATTCATATCTGCTAAACTCACCACGAATTGAACTTATTTGAATGTGTTTTGTTGAATTGCAATCAACAACTGATATTATAATCATGTTTGCTGCTTTTTGAATTCTCAAATTGTAAAGATACTACAAATCGTATCACTTGTTCTTGGTGTTATTAGGAGAAACTCTTCAAATTCTAGGGCCCTGATCTTTGAATTTACCAACATTAAATACTAACCTGTTTGAGTATATTTCCGTAATATGGGGAATACCTGGTTGTGGCACAGTAAAACCCCTTCTTAGGCCAATGTCTGCAGCCCTTAAATATTGGCCTGTTTAAGAATTGGTTGCGACATATACATATCTAGCTGCGGCATGTGTCAATACTTGTATAATAAATAATCCCTTACCTTTAAGGTTCTTAGGTTAGTGTCTGCATCATTTTCCCAATAGTCCAATGGCTATGGCATGTAAGAATATAACTGACACCTCCTTCCCCAATATAATATACCGCGGCAGAAGTTAACTTCTAGGACCAACACTTGGTGTGGTTAGCCAAATTTACTGAAATTTCTACTTTTAGCCTTTGTTCCTGTCGTGGCCTCTAAGAGGCCTGTGTCTCCATACTGACTGCGGCACCTAACTGTGAACTCTTTCTAATTTTCAGGTCTTGCTGCATCCATATGAGTTTTGATCCTGATAAATTTCTCAAAGACTTTTGGAACACACACTTTGGAGTCTCTCCCTTTGAACTTTCTTTTGTGCAACCTTTAAAGATAATAGGGCCTTATCAGCTCAAAGATTACCCAAATTGTGTCATTCTAAATTCAGACTTAGACTCCGCGGTCATGGAGGAAGAGGCTAATTCAAGCAACCAACCAATTGATAAAAATTCCCTGGCAGTGGGTACATCTGAGGTTAGAGACGCACTTGTTGGCACATCAGGGAGGGATGAGAGACCTTTTGCTGCACTTAGTGTCCACAGCATAATGACTCAGGAGTGGGTTGAACAAGTTTCTGAGGCACTTGAATTTCTCGAAGGTTTGATTTTCTCAGCACCCGTCGAGCAACAAAGGCCCTACAGGGCATTTGCTGATGATGGGGTCTGCTTCCCCCTCTATGCATTTGTTTATAGGCTGCGACTTCCAGTCCCAGTCCCCATCAGAAGAATCTTCAAAATGATGAAGTTAGACCCAACCCAGTTAGATCCCAATGGTTCGAAGGCAATTCTTGCAGTTATTGTGCTGTGGAAGAAGAAATTCAAGAGAGACATTACTCCTGTAGAGTTTTTCTATTTCTACCGGCCAAAGGAAAGCTCTATAAAACTTACGGGGTATTATTACTTTTCTATCTGCGATAGAGATGAAAACCTTTATTCTGGGAGGCCTACCAGTGTAAAGAACTGGAAGGGCAAATATTATTTCATCTCTAGAGAAGGGTGGGAAATCCACCCCCAAGAAATTAAGAGAGAGAGAACCTTTAGGATGGCACGGTAGTGGGTATGTACCTCTAATCTTGGTAAATGACCTTTTGAATTACGATCGTGTCCCCTTTTACAGTTGCATATTATTCTCCATGTTTTGCTTTTGTACTAACCTTTGTATTTTTCTACAGTTCTTGATAATTTGCAGCAGAGTGAGCGACTAGAGAAGAGGGTTTGTGATGCCACGGTAGTTCCTGCTGACGAGAAGAAGTTCAACACTCTTGTAACCTCTGCTTCAATCTACAAGGTAGGCTTCTTTCCCAATAAGTCTATTCCCAAAGAGATGGCCACGGAAGGTAATGATCCTTTCTTCACTAATGCAGCGATAATTATTTTCAAATATTAAAATTTATAGAGTTCTTCATTTCTTAGGTGAGGAAGTTGATAGGGAGATTTGGTCTGCCCAACTGAAAGAGATGGATGAGGACGCCGCTGCCCTCAATAATGTTGCAAGACAAAGGAAGAGGAATAGGGAGTCCAAGCATCCTGCTGCATTTCCTGCTGGTGATCAAGTTGATCCTACCACGCCTTAGACTTAGGATGAAGACCTTGCTACCCAAGAAACGCCCGAGGGTACATTTAATGATGTTATTGGGCCTAATCTGGCTTCGACAGGGTTAATGTCAACTTCTGAACAGTCCGAAGGCCGCGACACCTCTCCAATTCATACTTCACACTCACCTCCACCAATAATAGTGACTGTCAATGACAACCTGGAACATCCTTAATGCCATGCTAGTATTGGTTTTGATGGTCGTTCGCGGTTCTAGCTTAGGCAGCCAAACCCTGAATCTTCTTGGGATATAACTGTAAGGGCTATTCATAAAATGAAGAAGGTTCTAGCTGCCGTGGACCTTGATCGTCTCGTGGATGAAGACCACGATGACTTGGAGGATTATGGCTTCAACAGTCTATTGAGGGTAATTGCAAGTTTTCCTTTTCAGTATCATTTTTATACTTCATATTTTGCTTTTAACATTAAATCTCTTTGCAGGCCATGGACGTTATGATGTCCCAGAAGCCAAAGTATGAAGCCCTTTATAAATTAAAAGAGGTCGCGGAGAGAGTGCACTCCGCTGACCTGGATAATTCTAGGATGCTTCCTTTCAATATGGGAAGCAGTCCTCTGTCGCGGCAATTGTGGCATACTAGATGGATGCAAATAAGAAGGTTCAGGTCTCGAAAGATGCCAAGAAGGAGGCTGAGGAAAATTTCATGCAGGCTGCCCAATCTCAACTTGTGGAAGCTTCTAAGGCCGTGGAGTTTGTAAATAGCAAGCTTTAACTACTTTAGAAAAAGTATCAGGAATTAGAGGCTAAGGCTAATAATGATGATAAAGCTCACTCAGCGGCCTTAACGAAATTAGAAGAAGATAACACCGCAACCATTACCAAGAAAGATGAAGAACATGTCACGGCCCTCCAATTGGCCATTGATAGCACTGTATAATCATTCAAAGATTCTAAAGACTTCTACCTCATCAATAATAAAGCCTACCTCCACGGCTACATAGAGTTTAGGCACAGGGTTATAAAAAATTTCCCTAAAACTAAAGACACAGTTATTTCCTGGGGCCTTGGTGATGCTGAGCATTTGTAGTATGTGGCTGAGATGAAGGCTGTAAATAGAGAGAGGGCAAGGCTAAGGGCCGAGGCAGAGGCTACGACAGCTGAAGAGGAGACCGTGATCGCCACAGAAGGAGAGGAGGAAGATGAAGAAGATGATGCAGCCAACTAGGCTTCTTTTAATTTTGAACACTGGGCTGCACCCCTTTTTTAAACTTTGAGTTTTTGTTAGTATATATAAGGCTACAGCCTTTTGGAACTTCTAATCAAGGCTGCGGCCTATTGTCTGTATAACTTTAGTACTTCAATTTTTTACCAAGGCTTTAGCCTTAGATCTTTCTATTTCTTAGCTTCTCCTTTACTTTCTCTTCTGCTTTAATACTTGAATGAGCTTGTAAAACTTCATCAGGAACTGCAATGGACATAAGGCCGCGATGACATTATATAAATTGTTTATCCAAACAGGCTGCGGCCTGTTGTTCTTTGCCCTGGACTTTTCACTTGTATTTTTCCTTGAAGAGTTAAATTTTTTCCAGTCTATAGTTATAACCCCCACAGCCGCGGTGCCAAAGTGAAATCAATTTTGGGGTTGCAGCTTAACTTCCTTGTCATTTAACTTGCCACTGCATCCATTTAAAAAGGTTCCCCAAAATAGGCTATGGCCTGTTACATTTTTCCTTGACTTCTTTAATTTTACCATCACTTTTCCAAGTCTTGATGCCATAATACTGAGGCTGCAGCTAGTTTGTAACCCAGTCATGGCATTTTAGCAATACACAAATGCCCATTCTTTCTATCTGCTGCATCTTCTAAATGGCCTCCTTATTGGCTGCAGCCACATTGATAGGGATGCGGTGACTTACACACCATTGACAAAAAATTGGTGATAGCATGCTGGGTTAATGTCATCCTTTTTCTGTAGCTTTGGCATGCTTCATGATGTTAGTGTCACAGCATCTTTTAGTTGGTCAATTGCCTTTCATGGCTTTCCTTTAGTCGCTTCGATTGGGTTATTATCATCCCCCCCAGTCTAGGTATTATAAAGCATCCCCAAGCTATGTTTGGATATATATAATTCCTTCCCAGGCTATAATAGTATTATTCGTAGACTATTAAGTCTTCGGCCCCTTCAAATATAGGATTACCCGTAGATAATTAAGTCTTTGGCCCTTGTGGGTTATTTTCAGGCCTCCCCGAGCTAGGTATTATAAAGCTTCGCCAAGATAATATGAGATCACCAATTTAATGATGTTTTGTCTCTATCCACCAAGTTAATGATGTTTGTCGGGGGAGTAACCTCCCTGGGCTAATGACGCATCCCGAAAGCTAAGAATGGGCACTATAAGCCCTTGTGGCTAATGACATATCCCAATACATGCTTTCAAGAATGTAGTCATCGTACACTGAGATATAGTCTCCATGTGTGGCATTATAAACCAATTTTTACTATCGCTCTCAATAGTTGCTTTTGCCATTTTCAATTATCATTTGCCTTCATATAGTCAGGCGTCACGACGGGAGTTGTGGGCCCATTTAAATATAATTTTTCTCGATATAATACGTTATCTCTATTTAGAATCTACTTAAGACAAAAAGTCTTTCATAAGATATCATTTAATGAAATCGAGAAATCAAAATATGGTATGTTCATTCATTCACATAAGCATGGGCATAAAAAGTCAGAATGAAATTATTTTAAAAGATAGTGTTCACTAAGAACATCAACAAAAGAGAAAAGCATATGGGCATAAAAAGAAGAATATGACTTGTCAGACTAGGATGCATCCCTTAGGCATCCTTGAGCAAGCGCTGCAACATTCCTTATCTTATCAGCCTTTCAATTTCATCTTTCAAGGCATAGTACTGCTCAGTGTCATAGCCGTGGTCCTGATGAAACTTGCACCATTTGGCTTTGTTCCTCTTGTGGAAGGAGCTCTAAGCTTCTCTGGCCACCTCAGCAGATTGTCATCTTTTATGAACTCGAAGATGTCTTCAATCTGGAAGGCCAATGGGGTGTAGGACTCAAAGAACCTTTCTGCCTTCTCTACTTTCCTCTTATGGTCCAGGGCTGCGGCCCCTGGGTCCGTAGCCTCAGTGGCTGCGGTAGAAAATGCTTGACCAGTAACTTTAGGTGCAGTGGCCTCCAGCATAAGAAATATCTGGGTCAAGAAGTTGACCTGAGTCTGGAGTGAAGCGTGTCTGTCATACAGATGATTGAGGTGGTTGTACAGCTGAGCAATCTCATTCTTCATTTCTGCATTTTGGCTGGATTCTCCCTCCATTTTTTGCTTTGTTAGTCCTTATAAAATATATAATTCGAGACAAAACTAATAGAAGTGAGTATTTATAGAAATATAGGATTAACCAAGTATGGAGTTGGGATGTAGCATTTGTACTGATGCATGGTATTACTGTTGGGTTTGCGGCTAGTGAAGCACATAGGTGTACTGCCGTGGCCTTTATATAATATTCACCAAGGTTGAGCTAGAGACCATCTGAGTCTATTCCCCGATGATTTGAAGCCACTGTAATGCAATTGCACTAGTAGAGGCCGCGACAAGAAAGGCCATTTAACTACCAGGCCGCATCCCTTTCTAGGAAGTGAGGGGGACAATCCCAAAATTAAAACCCAAAAATTGAGTTTTTCTCTCGAAACACGTGAAGAGCATACCTACTAGGGTCCATCCACAAAACGGAACAATTCTAATGATAAACCCTAGATCATAGGCCAAGAACAACAAAGAGGGAGTAAATATAACCCTTCCCTAATCACCCACCTTCACGGGGCTAAAGACAATCAAGCTTTCCAGCATTATCTAGGTGAGGCGATATCACAGGGGTATGTAAAATAGATCTAAGGTCATAAAAATAGAGACCCTTTGTCTTAAATAAAGGGTACAAATACAAAATATAGCCTAATAACCAAAATTCACCCATGAGAAGCTGATCCAAAGGATCCCTATGAATAAAACAAGGTATTCAAGAACTCGAAATATAGAGAAATAAGATTAAAGTACCTCATTTCCCACTGACGACGCTAAATTGATGATATGAGAAATCATCCACTAGTCGTTCTCGTACCAACAAGTCCAGTGTAAGATATGTAATGAGCAGATAAAGCAAGTAACGAGAGATAAAATATACGAAATAGAGTAGTTCGATTATTAAAATGAGCCTACGTCCACTTTGGTGCCACGCTCTTATTACATGCATTGTTTGGTACATAGTAATTAGGCCTAACGAGGCGTACAAGCATGAGAATAGAATATAGTACATGACTATGATGATTCCGGTGGCTCTGGGATAGTGGTTGTGATGGTCTTACCAGTAGCCCCAAGCTATGCTTAGTGGCGTAGAGAGAGTAATCAGCTCCAAGCTTGATATTGAGGTAGGAAATGAACCCGGCCCCGGATGAGGAATCCGAAATCCCCTTTATCTCGAGGTATGAACCTCTATTTATAGGTGTAGATATTATATTGCTGGTGGATGAAAGGGGCTGCGGCCAGTTATTATGAAAAAACTGGGGCCGTACCCAGTAGTAAGTAGGTCCGCACCCTGTAGTAAGTAGGGTCGCGCCCTATAGTTAGTAGAGCCGCGCCCTGTAGCGAGTAGGGATCGCGCCCTATAGAGAGTAGGGACGCGGTAGTAGACCGGTGAGGTATATACAAGGTTAGTCCGTAGCCTGTAAGTGATAGGCTACAGTGGCCAGGCTTCGACATGCCATTGCACCAACTCCATGGCAGGGTACTCCCTAAGCCCAACTTAGAATAATGAAAACACACAACCGGGCCTCCGTATCACTCTAGAGTCAATTCCAAATGCTAGTACCTCATATCTCACGGTAATACCTCATAATGCAAAAATAAAACACAAGAATATTTATATTACTCGTAATCGCATGTATTCCATCTTAATTAATTACACACACTAATTAAATATAACATGTGGCACAAGTAAACCACATAACATGGTGATTTAATTATCATCTAAATATACATTTCATTATTACCAATTCACTGAAGTAACCATTAATTTCGATTTATTAATTTATTCCCACAATTAATACTCATTAAATAAATACAAAAAAATGGGGTATTACATTCTACCTCTTATAGGGGATCGATGCAAAAGATCTAAATTTTGGGTGATCTTTCAAGGTGTTTTTAGTGTGAAACAAGACCAGATTTGAAACTATAAATGATTTATGTTCATGAAATAACTTCAACGAGTTATGTTCACTCATAAAGTCACGTTGATTATGAGAGAATATCGAAACTTCCAACATTAAGAACAAAATAATAAGTAGAATCTTGGATTTAGTGATCCTTCTACATGAGAATATTTCATGGTTTGAAGGGCTTGTTTGGTTTTTGGATATTTTGTGAGAAAAAGGTGAAAATATTTAAATATATACAAGATCTGACATAAGTTTTAGTGATCGATCTTCTCTAATATGCCTACATGTCCACCGCAGGCGGAATTAAAGTCAACATAGTTTGGACATGATCTTTACAGAAAATTCATGCCTAAAGAAGAAAATAAAGGAAGAAAATAAGAGTTGGGGTGATGTTGCAGCACTACACCACCCTTTTTATATTAAGACTTCAAAATAAAAGAGTAAGAAAAAATAAATTCGTAATGTTACACATGCACCTTTTGTTTCGACAACATTCCAGATTAAAATCAACCTTTTTAAAGCAGATGTAAGGTTATTTTAAAGTCAAGTACCTTTTAAAAGAAAAAAAAAGAAAAAAAGAGATGAAAAAAGGTCTTTTAGACTCTTTCGGGCTTGAGTGATAAGAAAAAAGTTAGGGATTTGTGTTATGACTTTGTATCTTGGTTTGGAAAGTGTTTTGAAGGTAAAAATGAGAGAGTTTTGTTTTTTTAGAGAGAAAAAACTTATGGGCAGAAAGACAATATTTAAGAGGTAGAGTTATTGTGCGTCGAACTGGTTGGTTAGGGCATTTTTTATAGGAAAAAATTGTGGGATCAAGACCAGTAGGTCTTCTGACAGGACTGATCGACCATGGCACACTGTACACAAGGACCGATTGATAATGGGTGTTTTTTTTATCCGAGTCTATTTTGGGGTCGGTTTCGGGTCATTTGGATCATTTCTTTTTAGGCCTCCTAAGACTTTTGGGTTTTTTCACTAAGGACTTATGTAGGATATCCTAAGGTTTTAGGCTTTATTTGGGATTGGGATGTTTATACAGATTGTGTCTTGCTCCTTTGATTATTCAGGGGTCAAACTGGGGTGTCTATATAGCTCCTCAACAAGGAAATTCACTTTTGAGCGAACATTTTTGTAAAGAGAAGATAACCGTTCTACGATTGTGGGGAGATTTTCCTACTTTTTGGTTGTTTTGGATGGGAATCTCGAGATTATGTTCCATTGAGAAGTTACTTTTGATGAAAATTTCTGTGAGACTATTACATTCCCTTTATTGTACTGGGGTACATCAATTATTTATTGTTCGTATGATATGGTGGTGTTTCCTAACCACACGTGGGAAATTTCAACGCTCGCCTGGGAAAGTGGTGTTTTATCACAACAGTTAGAAATTTTAACATCCGCCTCGAAAGATGGTGTTTAATGGCCACACCAGGGTACTTTTAACGTTCTCTTAGGACGATGGTACTTTATCGGCACACCAAGGCAACTTTAACATACATTTGGGACGATGATATTTTATTGCCATATCGGCACAATTTTAACGTCCGCCTGGGATGGTGATGTTTTATCGCCACACTGGGGAAAATTTAACGTCCACTTGGGAAGGTGGTGTTTTGTCGCCACCCCAGGGAAACTTTAATGCCCGCCAGTGACGATGGTGTTTTTTCACCACACCGGGGAAAATTTAAAGTCCACATGGAACGATGGTATTTTCTTGCCACACCAGGGAAAACTTTATCGTTCGCCTAAGACGGTGATGTTTTCAACCCAGACTGGGGAAACATTTAATGTCCACTTGGGACCATGGTGTTTTGCTGCCAAATCTAGGAAACTTTTATGTTTGCATGGGATAGTGGTGTTTTCTTGCCACACCAGGGAAAACTTCAATGTTTACCCGGGATGTTGGTTTTCATATCCACACCGGGAAAACTTTAATGTCTACTTGGGAAGACAGTGTTTTCTTGCCACACCGGGGAAATTTTAACGTCCGTCCATGAGGGTGGAGCTTTGTCTCCACACTGGGGTAACCATAACGTTAGTCTAAGACGGTGGTGTTTTCTCGCCAGCCTTATACGGTGGTGTTATCTCACGACACGAGGGAAAGTTTAATGTCTACTTTGGACAGTGGTGTTTTATCATCACAATAAGGAAACTTTAACATCCATTTGGGATGACAGTGTTTTCTCTCCACACCGAAGAAATTTTAATGTCCGCTTGGGACGGTGGTGTTTTCTCCCCATACCGGGGAAAACTTTAGCATCCACTTGGGATGGTGGTGTTTTGTCTCCACACTGGAAAACATTTAACGTCCCCCTGGATGGTGGTGTTTTCTCACCACACTGTGGAAAACTTTAACGTCTGCCTAGGACAGTGGTGTTTTCTTACCGCATCGGGACAATTTTAATGTCCACCTAGGATGGTGATGTTTTCTCGCCACACCGCGGCAAAATTTAACATCTGCCTGGGACGGTGGTGTTTTATTGCCACACCAGGGCAAATTTATTGTCCGCCTAGAACCATGGTGTTTTCTCACCACAACGGGGCTAACTTTAACATCCACATGGGATAGTGGTCTTTTCTCGCCACACGGGGCAACTTCAATGCCTGCTTAGGATAGTGGTGTCACTTAAGTGTTGTGGGATAAAGGGATATGGTTAATGGTGAAGAAAATGATAAAGCTAACCATTCTCGTCCATGTGTGTCTTGGAGGAAAAGGAGATGAGTTTTATCTATATCTTTGTCCTAAGTTTTGACTAATTCTTGGACATTTCTCCACTCTTTCTCTACAATTAAGATCAACTCATTTTACACTTCCTACTTTTTTTTATAATTATTGTTATTATTACTTATACTATTATTATAATAATACTAACAATTATTATTATTATTATTATTATTATTATTATTATTATTATTATTATTATTGCTACATTATGACAAAATGCAACACCAGACCATAACTCGGCACAGCTTGATATAGAGTTATGAGTTAATTGGTCGTCCCTTAATGTTTTTGAGTTATATTTGTGTCAATATGATAACACTTAAATGCGTGAGGTTTGGTATTGATCCTTCCCCCTTTATTCGTTAAGACCCATTAAAAATCATTAACTTAAAAATATTATTGTGTCATTTAAAAAAATATTTAGTGTAATCTTAACATAGTAATTTTTTCTAAAATCAAAGCTTCAGTAATATTAATGAGTTAATGGGTTTGATTATGTTTATTACTGAATTAATGTGTTAACGCGCATAATACGAGAACTTATACCCCAGGCGGCGTGCCTCCTCCTGCCCCTTATGCACGTGCGCGTCCCTCTTTGGGACAAAATATAGAGGACAAAGGCGTTTAGCAGTGAAACACGGTCATTACCTCATTATCTTTTGAAAGGAATGGAGTCACCAATCTATTTTACACAAACCATATAAAATAAGGGATAGGCCTCCATCGAGACCTAGTGAAGGAAAATGATCCGCGTTTTAACAGGGAATTAAGGTCTGAGGACTGGGTTAAATATTGGAAAGATGTTAGGCACCCGTTAAACCCTTTCGGTCTCAAATTTAGATCTAAAGTATGTGTATCAACATGTTATAGTGCAGAAATATATAATATAATCAATGATTTATTATATATGTAAACTATGTATAAAGTGTGAAATGTATGTTTAGATTATTTAGACAAAGGGTGAATGTATATAAATTCAGACTTGTTCACTCGTACAACAGTCTGAGTGAGACTACGCACTCACATAGAGAAATTCAAAGTTCAAGTAGTTTGTGTTGAGACAAGAGGGATTCTACCTCTTATAGAGGCTCAATGTAAGAGATCTAAACTTTCTTTAATCTTTTAAGGTGTTGTTAGAATAAAACAAGACCGGATCTGAAATTATAATGATTTATGTTCATGAAATAACTTGAACGAGATATACTCACTCATAAAGTCACATTGATGATGAAAGAATGCCGAAACTTCCCACATTAAGAACAAAATAATTGGTAGTGTCCCTGGATATAGTGACCCTATAACCTATATGTGAATATTTTAAGGTTTGTAAGATTTTTGTTTGGTTGTTAGATAATGTTTTAGAATAAAGGAGAAAATAGATGAAATGTACATGATTTGACCTGAGTTTTAGAGATCGGGCATCTCTAATATGCCTACATATCCACCATATGCAGAATTAAAGTCAACGTAGTTCATACATGACCTTTAGAGAAAATTCATGCCTAAAGAAGAAAATATATGAAGAAAAGAAATGTTGGGGTGGTGTTGTAACACAACACCACCCTTTTCATGTTAAGACTTCAAAATAGAAGAGTAAGAAGAAAAGTACATGTAATGTTAAACGTTCACCTTTTCATTTCGATAGAGTTATGACTTGAAATCATCCCTTTTAAATAGATTTAAGGTTACTTTAAAGTAAAGTACCTTTTGAAAGAAAAGAAGAAGAATTAAAGAGATAAAAAGAGGTCTTTTAGACACTTTTGGGTTTGAATGAAAAGAAGAAAATTATGGCTTTGGGTTATGGATCTAGATCTTGGTTTATAAGAGGTTTTGAAGGTAAAAAGGAAAGTGTTTTGGGGGGGTTTTAGAGACAAAAGACTTCTGGGAAGAGACAACATTTAAGAGGCGGGGTTATTGTGTCTCGAACTGGTAGGTGAGGATCCTTTTTATCGGCAAACTGTTTAGGATTAGGATCGATACGTCTTCTAACAGGAGCGATCGGATAAGGGCGCGTGATTTTTTTATATGGGTCTATTTTCGGGCCTTGGGTTATTTGGATCATTTCTTATTGGGCCTCCTTTTCGGGCCTTGGGTTATTTGGATCATTTGGATCATTTCTTATTGGGCCTCCTAAGACTTTTGGTTTTTTTCCTAAGGAGTTATTTGGGCTACCCTAAGGTTTTAGGATTTATTTGGGATTGAAGGTGTGGTTACCTCGATTAGTTATTTCGGCCCAGATGAGTAGCCTAATTAAGCCCGGACCAAAGTTTAGGGACCTCGCGCTATAACTGATTCAGTTATGACCCACTAAACTCCTAAAATCTCTCAAGAGATATTCTAGGGATCATGGGCTAACGTGGAGGAGTCCCACACCCCCACTCTCCAAAAAAGACATAAATAAATAAAACCCTCAGCCCGGGGCAAAGGGCATGCAATTGTAAACACTCCCCTGGAGTAAAGAGAAATAAAATACTAAGAGCACCACCGTGGACGTAGGCCTTCTTGCCGAACCACGTATATCTTGTGTTGTGTGTGATTGCAATTATTTCAAGTTCTTTATTTATTCTGGTGATCGCCTTTGCTTATTATTTTGTGTTGAGTTTAATTGTCACTACAATTGGTGCCGTCTGTGGGAATCGTTTATTTTCCTTTAAGAAAGCCTTCACCAATAAGAATTTGGAATGTTTGGTCACAGCAGAAATGCCCCTCAAGCAAGGGATATTCAAGAGCAGCATACTCCTCACAGGGTCAGATTTGAGGTTTGACGCTCAAACCCTAGAGCTCACCCAGAACGGCAAGCTTAGGAGGAAAGTCAGGGACTAGCCAGGTCCACACAGGTCTCCAAGCTAATCGACGCCTATGAGGCCAGTCTCCAAGAGCAAGAGGAGGCCACTCGCAGGCAAGAAGCTGAGAACGCTTGTCTCAAGAGAAGACTAGAGAAAATGGAGAGAGAACTCCATCGTAGCACTAGGCAACGTCAATATCACACTCCTAGCCCTCAGGCGAGCAAATCTTGCAGTCGAGGATGGAGCCTTAGACGTGGATCTTAAAGAGTTGAGAAACACAGGTCAGATGACGACTTACCCGAGCAACAATAACTAGCTCACCATTACAGGATCCCAGGTCGAGGAAATGATGACATATAAAATTTGGTTCGAAGATAAATAGACCAACACCCAACACATCGGTTTGCCAGATCGACCAGAGAACTAGCCAGGTGAGCTCTCAGGACTCAGATGAAATCCCCTTTCTCAATGGAGATAGAAGAATAAAAAGCCCCCAATAAGTCTGCGATGCTCATATTCAAGATCTACAATGAAAAGATTCATCCTATCGACCATGTTAGGCAGTACAGGCAGGCTATGACCCTTTGGAACCATAATGATGCATTTATGTACCGGATCTTCCCGTCGAGCTTGCATGATGTGGCCCAAAAGTGGTTCGAGAAACTCCCTCACAGATCCATCAGAAGCTTCAAGTCCCTGGCAGAGCTCTTCACAGCTCTCTTTATTACCAGCTCCCATCCCAAGTGGATGGATGCTTTGTTGACATTGAAGAAAATGCCCCAGGAGAGCCTCAGAGACTACACGGAGAGATATTGGGAGCTATTCAATGAGGTCGAGGACTGCTCGGAGCAGGTCATCGTGGCATCCTTTAAAATTGGTTTACCCAGATCCTGCCTCTTACACTAGTCCTTCACTAAGAAGGAGGCCACAACCATCTATGACATAATGGCCCGTATTGAAAAATATGCCAAGGTTGAAGATGTGACCGATCTCAAAGCAGGTGAAAATGGTTGCGCCAAGTTCGTCGATATGGGAAGCGACAAATCTGAGACTCAAAATAAAGGAAGTAAGAATGGGGGAAGGAGAGGCCCTAAATATGGGAATAAGAGCGATGCCCTGAAAGCTTTCCAAGCAGTGAACGCGATTTTTAGGGAATCGATCTATAAGATTCTGACAAAGATCAAGGACGAGCCATTCGTCAAATGGCCCAAGAAGATGGGTGCAGACCCCTCGAAGAGAAATAACGCACTGAGATGTGCATTCTACAAGGAGGGCGGGCACAAAATCGAGCATTGCAAAGCTCTCAAATCTCACCTCGAAAAACTAGCCCAAGCTAAGCACTTGAATGAGTTCGTAAAGAAAAAGGCAGAGAAAGTAGCTGCCAATGGAGATCGAAGACCCTATAACGTGCTCGAGGAGGACATCGGCCATGAGTTCACTGTAATTCATGGGGCATTCGACCTAAAGAAGATTCAAGGAAACACAACTCGGATGGAAGTCAAAAAGCTTATGGCAGTAATGCAAGATTTTCAAATTGATCCAGCCAAAATGCAGACAGGAAAGCATTAGTGAGAAGATGACGTCGACTACAGCAAGCACATTGTGTTCACAGAAGAAGACCTAGTGGGAGTAAGGACCCCACATCATGATGCCCTGATCATTACACTCAGGATAGCTAACTACGATGTCGACAAGTTACTCATCGACTAAGGAAGATCATCCGATGTAATATATCTTGACCTATTCATAAAGTTGAAGTAAGCGTCGCTCACTTGAAAGAAGCTACAGTCCTTCTAGTTGGCTTCGCTGGAAAAATAATCACCCCCTTGGGAAAGATTGTACTGCCTGTGAGGGCAGGAAATATCTCCAAAATGATCGAATTTCTGGTGGTCGATATTTACTCACCCTACCAGGCAATCCTTGGCAGAGGGTGGCTTCACGCGATGAAGGCCGACCCCTCTACCTACCATAAAAAACTTAAGTATGTGACTAAATGAGGAGTAATGGAGATTCATGGGGACTAGGCGATGTCGAGAAAGTTCTTCAAAATAGCCATCTGTCCCAAGCTAGAAGGTTGAGAAAATTACAAGTGAAGAAGAAGAGCGGGAGAGGCTGATGCCCTCCAAATAGCAACTAAGGTATGGAAGACCAGGAGTGGAGGAGACCAGGCTCCTCCCCTCCGAAAGAGTGATCGAGGACCTAGAAGAAGTTCTAGCTAACAGTAACTCAAGTGAAAGAAAATTCCTGATTGGAACCTCACTCAATGACAAAGAAAAAGGGAATTTATCACCCTACTCCGAGGTAACCTAGATGTTTTTTCATGGGAGCCTTATGAGATACCCATGATAGATCCCAGCGTTACCTGCATCGACTGCACGTCGACCCAACATTCAATCCAATTACGCAGAAATCTTGACAAACTACTCCGAAAAAAGCCATAGCAGTGGAGAAGGAAGTTGAAAAACTACAGGATGCAGGATCCATACGGGAAGTCCAGTTCCCCAAATGGTTACCCAACCCAGTAGTTGTCCCTAAGAGCAACGAAAAGTGGAGAGTCTTCATCGATTTCACCGATCTCAATAAGGCTTGCCCAAAAGACAGCTTCCCCTCCCAAAGATTGATCAGCTAGTCGAGGCCACTGCAATACATGAAAGAATGAGTTTCCTGGACACATACTTAGGATATCACCAGATACCTCTGTACGAGCCAGATCAAGACAAAACAACATTCATAACCACAATTGAGTTATATTGCTACAAGTTTATGCCCTTTGGGATAAAGAACACAGGATCCACCTACTAATGGCTGGTAACCAAAATGTTCAGAAATCAAATGGGGAGCGCTATAGAAGTCTACAGCGATGATATACTCGTCAAGAGCAAGATCAAGGAAGACCACCTCTCTAACTTGTCAAGGACCTTCGAAATCCTCAGGAAGTACCGAATGAAGCTCAATGCAAGCAAGTGCTCCTTCAGTGTCCAATTAAGAAAATTCCTCGGTTACTTAGTTAGCAAGAGAGGTATCGAATCTAACCCGGATCAGATTGACGCCATCAATAGGGTGACCCCCCCCCCCCCCCCCCCCGTACAGTAAGGGACGTCCATAAGCTCACAGGAATGCTCACCTCCCCGAACTGATTCATCTCAAAGTCATCCGAAAGGTGCCAGCCATTCTTCCAACTTTTAAAGAAAAGTAAAGATGTATAATGGAGTAAGGATTGCTCAAAGGCGCTCGAAGGACTCAAGGCTTACCTCAGTACACCACCCTTGCTCGTGATCCCTCAAGAGAATGACTCTCTGTACCAATACCTCGCAGTTTCCAGTTATGCTGTGAGTTCTGTACTGGATTGTAAAAGAACGGGGATCCA
This sequence comes from Sambucus nigra, assembly GCA_949130495.1. Taxonomy (NCBI): domain Eukaryota; kingdom Viridiplantae; phylum Streptophyta; class Magnoliopsida; order Dipsacales; family Adoxaceae; genus Sambucus; species Sambucus nigra. The sequence goes on along the minus strand of OX422221.1, from coordinate 238,595,237 downwards.
GCACCCAATATATTATGCAAGCAAAACTCTCTTGGACGCTGAACAACGATATCTACCACTAGAGAAGCTTGCCTTTACGCTAGTGGCATCCTTGAGGAAATTGAAACATTACTTAGAAGTCCACTCCATCATCATCCTTACATCTCACCCCCTTAAAGCAGTCCTGTGAAAAGCAGATCTATCTGGTAGACTATCAAAGTGGTCAGTCGAGCAGCCAAGGAATGTAATCAAGGGACAAGTCCTCACCGACTTCATCACAGAGTTTATAGGAGCACATCCTTGCAACCAACTTCTACCTATTGATCAAAGGTAAAACCCCTCGGCATGAGGTGTTTGGCGACTGTTCATTGATAGAGCCTCTAATTCCAAAGGGGTAGGAGTAGGTATTGTGCTGATTACCCCTGAAGATGCATTCCTCGAGCAAGGAATCAGGCTTGGATTTGAAGCCTCCAATAACGAGGCAGAGTATGAAGCACTGATAGTAGGCCTAAAGAAGGCATAGGCGTTGGGGGAAAAATAACTTAAAGTGTTTAGCGACTCACAACTGGTCTCAAACCAGATAAGTGGTGACTTCAACGCTAGGGATGGGAGAATGGAGGCCTACCTTGCCACAACGAAGAAATTAATGGCTAACTTCGAACAGGTGAGCGTCCAATAATTTCCCAGAGGATAAAATAGCCATATTTAATCCCTAGTGTCCTTGAGCTCAGCGATCAACTCTGACTTGAAGATAATAATTGCGATTGATTACCTCACCCAACCAAGTATTACCCAGATTGACGAACTGCCAAACATAGGTCATGTTCTCCAGATTGAGCCAACCCCTAGTTGGATGGACCCCTTAAGGTATTATTTTAAATATGGTTCCCTACCAGATGATAAGAATATCGCTCATCGGATAAGAGTCAAAGCTACCATCTTTTACTTATCTCCTGAGGGCAAACTGTGTAAGAGATCTTTCACTGGTACTTACCTCTAACGCGTTCACTCGAAGGACGTCGAGCAAGTTTTGCACGGGCTCCATGAGGGAATTTGTGGGAGTCATATTGGGGGTAGGTCGCTAGCTTTTAGAGCAATGAAGGAAGGCTACTGGTGGCCATACATGCAGAAAGATTCTAGGATATACGCATGCAAGTGCGAAAAATGCCAACTTCACGCTCCTATGGTTCACCAGCCAGCCAGCGACCTAAAGTCACTTACTAGCCCATGGCCTTTCGCCTAATGGGTAATGGACATCGTAGGCCCTCTTCCTACCGCTACCGGTAATCGTAAGTATTTATTGGTCGCGACATACTACTTCACCAAATGGATAGAGGCAGGGCCGCTGGTAAATATTAGAGATGAAAATATGATAAGATTCATATGGAGGAACATCGTCACCCGCTTTGGGATCCCCAATACCATCATCACCGACAATGGAACCCAGTTTGAAACTGGCCTCTTTCAGGGTTTCTCTAATAACCACGGGATTAGGCACTATTTCAGCTCTGTGGCATACCCTTAGAGTAACGGACAATCTGAAGCTTCTAACAAAATAGTGATTGATGGATTGAAGAAACGATTGGAGTGAGCCAAAGGGGCATGGGTGAGCGAACTACCCCATATCCTATGGGCTTACCGCACTACCCCACGGCGAGCAACCGGGGAAACACCATTCGCACTGACATATGGCATAGAGGCAATCATCCCCTTGGAAGCTGGCCTCCCCACCATGAGGTCCACCCTAGTCGACCAAGGCCAGAACGATGCGGCATTGCTCGCTGAACTTGACCTAGCTGAGGAACGAAGAGAGATGGCTCTAGTGAAACTAGAAGGTTATCAGCAACTGCTAGCAAAGCACTATAATAATAAGGTCAATCCGAGAGCATTCCAAGTTGGGGACTACGTCCTAAGGAAAGTTCTTAGCAGCGCAGTAAAACCATCATATGACAAGCTAGGGCCAAACTGGGAGGGACAATTCAAGGTGATAAGAGACAACCCACAAGGAGCCTATCACTTAGAAACGCTGGAGGGCAGGGAGATACCTCGAGCTTGGAACACAGTCAATTTAAAGAAATTCTACTTCTAGTTTTCTGTGTTGATCTTTTTACCCGATATTGAAATTTGTAATACATTTCTGATTAATAAAAATTATTTGGCTGTGGCATTTTATGAAGTGTTGATTTTTCCTCAAATACTTTATAATTTATGCACCTTTTCCAAGTTACAGGCTCTCCTCTTCACATATAAAAGCAGGGTATCACCCTCCTCAGGTTTTTATCATCATACACGAATAATCTCCTAGCATTGCCCCTGGCAATATATGAAGCCCTACAGGGGACCCTTAGGCAGCTCGACCAACCCAGATTAGTCACTAAACAATGGTTGGCTCAAAAAACCTGCTCGAATAGAACACCCAACACCAGGTGTGTCCTCTCCATTGCCACACTTAGGCCTAAGAGAGTGTGACGACACAACCTAAAAGGTAAAGTGAGGTAAAATGGTATCTTATAATCATACTGGACTGGGGGGATACTCACTCAGCAAAATAACTCTGCCTATATCAAATCTAGTTGGCTAAGAAGAGCCCAAGATAGTCGAACAAGAAATCAATGAAGTAAAAAATACACAACACATGTTTAATCGGCGAATCGCCCAAAACATAATAATTTTATTACATCATTACATATACAAAGAGTTACATGTGCTGAGTAAAATAAATCCTAATGAGGATTAGGCCTCTGAGTAAGATAATTAGATACTTGCGCTCTTCGGCCATCATCTGGGTGAGGAGATAATTCCTCCTCGACTTCATTTGAATCTGGTTCCAATAGCTGCCTCGGGATAACATTTATGGGGACCCACTGATCATCCCTCCTGAATGGATTCAGCATCAAAGTTAAGAGGACCTGCAACTCTCTAAGAGCACTCAACCATCCCTGATAAAGGATAACTCTTCAACCTCCCCCAAATTCGTCGGAGCATCTGTCCAACCCTGATCATAACCATCAGCCCACATTCCCCGAGGACCTTTTTTGAACAGATGCCTCATTAAGGTAACATCTCTTTGAAGACCGACATCTATCACATATTCCCGATGAACATCACCTCGAAGATCTATAATCTCCCTAGCTGAACCTCTGTTATCAGTACCAGCTCGCGGTCCAGTCGATGAAGAGGAACTTCATAAAACTCGAGGAGCAATGCTCGGCGCATTCTCCCTGAGTCGCGAGACTTCTCTCCTCAGAGGATCATTCTCTTGCTGAAGTACCTCTCCAACTTGATTGACCTCAGAGGCATTGATACGACGCAAATATTACCTATTTCATCCTTCGAACCGATGCATTTTAGCCCCCTCGGGTATCTTATTCCCTATATTTATGCTCGTTAACCAGACAACCTCAAATTTCTATGTTAACATATTTTGCAGGGGTTAATTGATTTTTTATAGGTATTTGGATGCTAAGTGTGAAGTTCGAAAGCATTCTGCTCGATTTACCTACACGATCGCACGTTCAAGGGAATTTTAGTCTTTTCACATCTTGGGCATCTAGCCTAACATGTCACAAAAGTTTTAGCCCTCCTCGCAAGCTTCGTGTGGCTGTGAACGGTGCACGATTCCGATTCAGAACGAAGAAGTTACGGGAGTTTTAGCATAGGAGAAATGCAAACATGTAAAAACAGCAAGCAACTCGATTGATAGTTGCTTGATCGATTAATCGATCAAAAGGATCGATCGATCGATCCTTCATTTTTCAGCCATCGTGGGGAGATAGTGGGCATCATTTTCAACCATCGATCGATCGACCAAAGGGGTCGATCGATCGATCCCCTATTTTTTTGAGATATTTTGCTTTGCTTTTCTTTCTTTCTTCTTTTCTTTTTTCCCACTTACTATATAAATCATTTTTGTTGTAAATATCAGATATCAAGGTTTAGAATCATTTTTAGGTTAGAATAGGTTAGGGTTTGAGGATTTTGGAGGGTTCTTCTTTGATTCTTCTTGGTTTGACACCCAATTGGGTTGTAAGTTGCACTATTCATCATCCTCTCCATTTTAATATAGTTGTATTTCCTTATTTCCTTGCTTTCTATTTTAATTTCCATGCTTTATTTACATACTTTGATTTAATTGCTTTCTAGTGTAGATTTATCTTGTTTATTTACTGCTTTCCTTTACTGCGTTTTTATCATGCTTTCTAGCTAATTTAAATTAGGTTGTGATTGAATTGAACTCACTCAAGTTGACGCATTACTTTGCTTTGGTGATGGTGTTTACAGGTCTATTTCGGGTGCATTTTCCTAGTTATTACGCCTAGGAGATTTGGCGGGGCATATCTTGTATGTCCCGTGCTTACGACCTCTCATGCGCAATTTTTGGGATATTTGTTGACGCCAAAATCTTATTAGGCTTTTATGCAGATTTAGGGGCGTGACAACCCTTGGTTCAATTAACTGTCGAAACGAGATGCATTCATAATAACTCGTCGACCCATGTATCCATTTTATACAAATTAACTCGGGGGAGGGATATTCGACGTAACCTATAGTTTTTACCGCTTTGTTAATCTAGTTTCATTTTCCTTTTATGCATCTTTTCCTTTTTGTGTATAATCATCTTTTACACTTTTATTTCGGAGCACTAAACCTATAAATTCTAGCATCTCGTCCCTGTGGATTCTCGATACCCGACTTACCGCTGTGCTTGCCTCGCAAGTGTAGTAGTAATTTAGGTTTGTTTGTATTATCGCGGTGAAACGAAAACAACGACCGTGCACGTACACGCACGCGCATTTCACGCGGTAGTCAAAATGGCGCCGTTGCCGGGGACTTGTTTATTTTAGACTTTATTTGATTTAGTATTTCATAGTATTTTCTTTCTATTTGTATTTTTTGGCTAACCTTTTTGTAGGACTTCCACATTTGAACACTTAGAAACGCTTAAATTTTTCCCGCGCGCACCTACTTTGTGGAATTCACCACTTGAGCCATTTTTTGGGGTAAGCATGTCTTATTCCAGTTCTTTTGATAATCATTATGATAACTCTCAAAATTCTCACAAACCTTTGACTTTCGGTCAATACTTAGAATCCCAAAGAGTTTCAAATCCAAATATGACTTTGGGCGAGTATAACGAAAGTCAAAATTTCGGTTATTGGAATTTTGATGATGATGATAACGATTTTGGGCCTTTACCTCCTTATAATAGGAAATTTGAAATGAAATCGAATAGTTTTCAAAATTCCTATAATAATGAGTTTTTGTTTAAGTCCGATGGTTATTTTCAAAGTTCCCATTTTCATGCATCCGCACCTCGACCTATGACATTCGGTGAGGGATTGCGTATGCTTGAGAATGAGAAAATTAAAAATCGTTATCGGGAAGAAAATCATTGTTGGGAATATGAATTGGATTTATTATTTGAATCCGACGACGATTTTGCTTGTGAGACTTTTGAAGTCGAGGAATGTTTTGAACCAAATGAGGTCTTTGTGCCTACTTTGGAACAAAGCATTCTAGACTTTGCCCATTGCATAATAGATATTGAAAGCGAGGATGAAAATGACGTAATATCTATTTGCAATGAAATGATTTTTTCTTTGGCCCCCAAAGAAGAACATTTCATTGAAAATGATATTATTTCCTTTGAAACTCAATCTTCATGCGATGATGATTCATCTCATGAGTTTGAATTTCTTTCATCCCCATTTTCATTCTCTATTATCACACCGTCACAAGTACCCGATGTTTCGGTTTCAAACTTTAATGTTTTAAACCTTTTTGCCGATGAGGAGTACTTGCTCGAGTCGCCTCCCATGATCGCATCTTTGCCTTCGTGTGCGCCGCCTCCCATTCCAATTTCAAAATCTTTGGAAGGATTTTTGTCTTTTCTCGGTCCCCACATATTTTTGTCACCCGTTCAATCCAAATCCCTCATCGTCCCTTCAAAACTTTTAATTGGTGATGGTTCATTTCTTCCACCTTACACATGCCTTCCGTTGTTTAAATGGAATTCATATTTTTCGAAGGGCATGCTTGTATGTGAGGGTACACCGGTTATCCTCCAAAGTCAAATCATTTTTGCGATGGACCCTCAGCTATTTAGACTTCTAGTGTATAGTTAACGTGAAGCCTAAATAGTAGGTTGTATTTAGTTAGATTTTTAATCTTTCGCTCTTTATTTTTTCTTTCCTTTTTAATTTAGTCTAGTGTAATTAGTTAACTTTTTGTTATTTGATTTTTCTATGCTCGATACTAACTTGTTTTGTAGATTCTTTGGACTTGTTCTTATGTGGATCGCTCCAATTTTGGGTAATATCTCTCTTTTCCTCTCTTTCACTTGGTTCTTAATTTACATTGAGGACAATGTCAGCTTTTAAGTTAGGGGGTGTGGGATATTTTATCCATTTGTTCGTTTAGTCCATGTTTTTTCTCACATGTTAGTTACTTAGTAGGCTTTTCTTAGAAAAATTGAAAATTTCAAAAATATTTTCTTTCTTTTTTCTCCTTTTTTGGGCATTTTGCATTTGTTTCCGATGATAAATTTCAATAATTGCCTGATCCAATAGACAACCCAACGATGCATGTTCTCGATTTTATAAGTTATCAGACTTTAGTCTCACTTATTTATATTATGAATAACTTCATGAATTAAACTTTAATCCCATGAGCACATGCACTTTTATTGTTATATTGATTTGGTTTAAAATTTTTATAACTCGGTAATCTTTTATTGCATTGTATATACTTACACCGAGGAAGCTTTGTACCTTTCGTCATTTGTGAGTGTTATACACTATTCTTTCCTCTTTAAAAATGTTGAATTCGTTGGTAATCTCACTATTATTTCATTTGATCGTTCATTAATTGAGTTCATACTTTAAATGTGTTACTTGATCATGATTTTCATATATTATTTTGACTCGAGAATTGCGTAAACTTTGTGAAATGATCATAGGCCTTCTTTGTTATATCACCCATATTGACCTTAACCTCACCCTTATATGTTTACCCTCGTTAACCCCTTTGAGCTTAAATATTATCCGTTCGTTTCATAACCCAAATCCCAATACCAACTCTAAATTGGAGTTTTAAACCATACATACACTTTCCATACCTTTGTTTGGAATGTTACTTGGGATTGAATGTTGTTGTTGTGTTGCGGTTGCAATTTAGGCATATGAGAGTTTGAAAAGTAAAGAAAAGAGATGTGAAAAAAATGAAGAAAAAGAGAAAGCAAAAAGCAAAAGAAAACAAAATAAATCATGAGAAAAAGAAGAAAAGAAAAGAAAGAGAAAGTTGTAAATGTTGTGTATAGTTCAATAAGCTTTGATTGTTGTTCCCGATGATATATCTAATGCCATTTTGGAACTTGTTTTCCAATTTTGATATTGCTCGCATTTTTCCATTATCCCGAGTTTTCATCCCGAACACTTTGAATCCATATATACATTCCTTCATTTCGTACCCTAGCCTAGCCTACATTACAACCCTATTAAAGTCCTATGTGATCTTAGGTTGATGTAATTCAAAAGTCATAATAGTTTTGATAATCTGTGAAAATGCATTTCGCCTCTTTTAGTGTGCGGTATCCTTTCATTGAGATTACAGTTTTTCAGTTTATATATAGTGTTCTTCATTTGTGACTTGTGTGCGGCCTAGTTTCCATTTACATTTACTCTTTATGCTCGCATGTTCCGTGTGTTACCTACCTCTTTCGAGTGAATTCGCTTGATGATTGTAATGCCCGTGAAGATTGAATGTATGCTTGCTTTAACGTTTATCCGATTTATTTAAGTTTTTGCCAACTCACACTTTGCATGTTCTCTCTCCCCCTCCCACATTTTAAGGTTTCAATTCTATGAGGTGCATTCTATAATTTTAATGATTTGGGCTTTTGTTTGAATTCATTCACTTTGCTAATAATGCGTATGAAATCTTTTTCGCCATTGTTGGGATTGTCACATGTTGGTTTGGGCTTATTTTGAGGAAACCATGTGATGTTTGTGGGTATCATCCTTGAAAACCCTCACGAGATGACACTCGTCCACTAGGGTGACCTAGGGGTTTAACGGCTTATTGCATATGCTAAATGCAATCGAATCACCCACGAAAATGGCCTTTTTCTTTTATACTATACTTTTGTACTATCTCCTGCTTTTGGTTTGCTTGTAGTTCTTGTTGCATCCTATTTCATTGCTAGGGACTAGCAAAGTGTAAGTTAAGGGGTGTGATACGACGCAAATATTACGTATTTCATCCCTTGAATCGACGCATTTTAGCCCCCTCGGGTATCTTGTTCCCTATATTTATGCTCATTAACCAGAAAACCTCGGATTTCTATGTTAACATGTTTTGCAGGGGTTAATTGAGTTTTTATAGGTATTTGGATGCTAAGTGTGAAGTTCGGACACATTCCGCTCGATTTTCGTACATGATTGCACGTTCAAGGGCATTTTAGTATTTTCACAACTTGGGTACATGGTCCAACATCTACACGAAAGTTGTACCCCTCCTCGAAAGCTTCGCGTGGTTGTGAACGGTGAACGATTCCAATTAAGAACGAAGAAGTTACGGGAGTTTTAGCGGAGGAGAAATGCAAACATGCAAAAACAGCAAACAGCTTGGCTGATACCTGCTTAATCGATCGATTGATCAAAATGATCGATCGATCGATCCTTCATTTTTCATCCATCATGGGGAGACAGTGGGCATCATTTTCCACCATCGATCGATCGACCTACGGGGTCGATCGATCGATCCCCAATTTTTTTGAGATATTTTTCTTTTCTTTTCTTTCTTCTTTTCTTTTTTCCCACTTACTATATAAAGCATTTTTTTTGTAAATATCAGATATCAAGGTTTAGAATCGTTTTTAGGTTAGAATAGGTTAGGGTTTGAGAGTTTTGGAGAGTTCTTCTTTGATTCTTATTGGTTTGACATGCAATTGGGTTGTAAGTTGCACTATTCATCATCCTTTCCATTTTAATATAGTTGTATTTCCTTATGTCCTTGCTTTCTAGTTTAATTTCTATGCTATGATTCAATCGATTTCTAGTGTAGATTTATCGCGTTTATTTACCGCTTTCCTTTATCGCATTTTTATCATGCTTTCTAGCTAATTTAAATTAAGTTGTGCTTGAATTGAACTCACTAGAGTTGATGCGTTACTTCGCTTTGGTGATGGTGTTTACGGGTCTCTTTCCGATGCGTTGTCCTAGTTATTACGCCCAGGAGATTTGACGGGGCATATCATGTAAGTCCCGTGCTTACGACCACACGAGCACAATTTCTAGGGTATTTGTTGATGCCAAAATCTTATTAGGCTTTTATGCGGATTTAGGGGCGTGACAACCCTTGGTTCAATTAACTATTGAAACGAGACGCATTCGTAATAACTCGTCGACCCATGTATCTATTTTATACAAATTAACTCGGGTGAGGGATATTCGACGCAACCTATAGTTTTTACCACTTTGTTAATCTAGTTTCATTTTCCATCGCCTAGACTAATATTTCCCTTTTATGCATCTTTTTCTTTTTGTGTATAATCATCTTTTACACTTTTATTTAGGATCACTAAATCCAATAAATTCTAGAATCTCGTCCCTGTGGATTCTCGATACCCGACTTACCGCTGTGCTTACCTCGCAAGTGTAGTAGTAATTTAGGTTTGTTTGTATTATCACGGTGAAACGAAACCAACGACCGTGCATGTACACGCGCGCGCATTTCACGCGGTAGTCAAAATGGCATCGTTACCGTGGACTTGCTTCTTTTAGACTTTATTTGATTTAGTATTTCATAGTATTTTCTTTCTATTTGTATTTTTTGGCTAACTTTTTGCAGGACTTCCACATTTGAGAAGTTAGAAACGCTTGAATTTTTCCCGCGCGCACCTACTTTGTGGAATCCTCCACTTGAGCCATTTTTTAGGGTAAGCATGTCTTATTCCAATTCTTTCGATAATCATATTGATTATTCTCAAAATTCTCGCAAACCTTTGACTTTTGGTCAATACTTAGAATCCCAGAGAATTTCAAATTCAAATATGACTTTGGGCGAGTATAACGAAAGTCAAAATTTGGGTTATTTGAATTTCGATGATGATGATAATGATTTTGGGCCTTTACCTCCTTATAATAGGAATTTTTAAATGAATTCGAATAGTTTTCAAAATTCCTATAATAATGAGTTTTCGTTTAAGTCCGATGGTAATTTTCAAAGTTTCCTTTTCATGCATCCACACCTCGACCTATGACATTCAGTGAGGGCTTGCGTATGCTTGAGAATGAGAAAATTGAAAATCGTTATCGGGAAGAAAATCGTTGTTGGGAACATGAATTGGATTTATTATTAGAATCCGACGACGATTTTGCTTCCGAGACTTTTGAAGTCGAGGAATGTTTTGAACCAAATGAGGTCTTTGTGCCTACTTTGGAACAAAGCATTCTAGACTTTGCCATTGCATAGTAGATATTGAAAGTGACGATGAAAGTGATGTAATATCTATTTGCAATGGAATGATTTCTTCTTTGGCCCCCAAAGAAGAACATTTCATTGAAAATGATATTATTTCCTTTGAAACTCAATCTTCATGCGATGATGATTCATCTCATGAGTTTGAATTTCTTTCATTCCCATTTCATTCTTTATTATCACACCGTCACAAGTACCCGATGACTCGGTTTTAAACTTTAATGTTTTAAACCTTTTGGCCGATGAGGAGTACTTTCTCGAGTCGCCTTCCACGATCGCATGTTTGCCTTCGTATGCGCCGCCTCCCATTCCAATTTCAAAATCTTTGGGAGGATTTGCTACTTTTCTCGGTCCCCACATGTTTTTGTCACCTGTTGAATCCAAATCCCCATCGCCCCTCCAAAAATTTTAATTGGCGATGGTTCATTTCTTCCGCCTTACACATGCCTTTCGTTGTTCAAACGGAATTCATATTTTTCGAAGGGCATGCTTGTATGTGAGGGTACATCGGTTATCCTCCAAAGTCAAATCGTTTTTGCGATGGATCCTCAGCTATTTAGACTTCTAGTGTATAGTTAGTGTGAATCCTAAATAATAGGTTGTATATAGTTAGCTTTTGATTCTTTCGTTTTTTATTTTTCCTTTCCTTTTTAATTTATTCTAGTGTAATTATTTAACTTTTTGTTATTTGTTTTTGCTATTCTCAGTACTAACTTGTTTTGTAGATTCTTTGGAATTGTTCTTATGGGGATCGCTCCAATTTTGGGTAGTATCACTCTGTTCCTCTCTTTGACTTGGTTCTTAATTTACATTGAGGACAATGTTATGTTTTAAGTTAGGGGGTGTGGGATATTCTATCCATTTCTTTGTTTAGTCCATTTTTTGCTCACATGTTAGTTACGTAGTAGGCTTTTCTTAGAAAAATTGAAAATTTCAAAAATATTTTCTTTCCTTTTTCTCCTTTTTTGGGCATTTTGCCTTTGTTTTCGATGATAAATTTCAATAATTGCCCGATCCAATAGACAACCCAACGATGCATGTTCTCGATTTTAGAAGTTATTAGACTTTAGTCTCACTTATTGATATTATGAATAACTTCATGAATTAAACTTTAATCCCATGAGCACATGCACTTTTATTGTTATATTGATTTGGTTTAAGATTTTTATAACTCAGTAATCTTTTGCTGCATTGTATATACTTACACCGAGTAAGCTTTGTACCTTTAATAATTTGTGAGTGCTATACACTATTCTTTCCTCTTTGAAAATGTTGAATTCGTTGGTAATCTCACTATTCTTTCATTTGATCGTTCATTAATTGAGTTCATACTTTAAGTGTGTTACTTGATCATAATTTTCATATATTGTTTTGACTCGAGAATTGGGTAAACTTTGTGAAATGATCATAGTCCTTCTTTATTATATCACCCATATTGACCTTAACCTCACCCTTATATGTTTACCCTCGTTAACCCCTTTGAGCTTAAATATTAGCCTTTCGTTTCATAACCCAAATCCCAATACCAACTCTAAATTGGAGTTTTAAACCATACATACACTTTTCGTACCTTTGTTTGGAATGTTACTTGGGATTGAATGTTGTTGTTGTGTTGCGGTTGCAATTTAGGCATATGAGAGTTTGAAAAGTAAAGAAAAGAGATGTGAAAAAAATGAAGAAAAAGAGAAAGCAAAAAGCAAAATAAATCATGAGAAAAAGAAGAAAAGAAAAGAAAGAGAAAGTTGTAAATGTTGTGTATAGTTCAATAAGCTTTGATTGTTGTCCCCGATGATATATCTAATGCCATTTTGGAACTTGTTTTCCAATTTTTATATTGCCCGCATTTTACCATTATATCGAGTTTTCATCCCGAACACTTTGAATCCGTATATACATTCCTTCATTTCGTACCCTAGCCAAGCCTACATTACAACCCTATTAAAGTCCTATGTGATCTTAGGTTGATGTAATTCAAAAGTCATAATAGTTTTGATAATCTGTGAAAATGCATTTTGCCTCTTTTAGTGTGTGGTATCCTTTCATTGAGATTACAGTTTTTCAGTTTATATATAGCGTTCTTCATTTGTCACATGTGTGCGGCCTAATTTCCATTTACATTTACTCTTTATACCCGCATGTTCCGTTTGTTACCTCCCTGTTTCGAGCGAATTCGCTTGATGAGTGTAATCCCCGTGAGTATTGAATGTATACTTGCTTTAACATTTATCCAATTTATTTAAGTTTTTGCCAACTCACACTTTGCATGTGCTCTCTCCCCCTCCCACATTTTAAGGTTTCAATTCTATGAGGTGCATTCTATAATTTTAATGATTTGGGCTTTTGTTTGAATTCACTCACTTTGTTAATAATGCGTATGAAATCTTTTTCGCCATTGTTGGGATTGTCACATGTTGGTTTGGGCTTATTTTGAGGAAACCATGTGATGTTTGTGGGTATCATCCTTGAAAACCCCCACGAGATGACACTCGTCCACTAGGGTGACCTAGGGGTTTAACGGCTTATTGCATATGCTAAATGCAATCGAATCACCCGCGAAAATGGCCTTTTTCTTTTATACCATACTTTTGTACTATCTCCTGTTTTTGGTTTGCTTGTAGTTCTTGTTGCATCCTATTTCATTGCTAAGGACTAGCAAAGTGTAAGTTAAGGGGTGTGATACGACGCAAATATTACGTATTTCATCCCTTGAATCGACGCATTTTAGCCCCCTCGGGTATCTTGTTCCCTATATTTATGCTCGTTAACCAGAAAATCTCGAATTTCTATATTAACATGGTTTGCAGGGGTTAATTGAGTTTTTATAGGTATTTGGATGCTAAGTGTGAAGTTCAGACACATTCCGCTCGATTTTCGTACATGATTGCACGTTCAAGGGCATTTTAGTAGTTTTACAACTTGGGTACATGGCCCAACATCTACACGAAAGTTGTACCCCTCCTCGCAAGCTTCGCGTGGTCGTGAACGGTGCGCGATTCCAATTCAGAACGAAGAAGTTACGGGAGTTTTAGCGGAGCAGAAATGCAAACATGCAAAAACAGCAAGTAGCTTGGGTGATACCTGCTTAATCGATCTATTGATCAAAATGATCGATCTATCGATCCTTCATTTTTCAGCCATCGTGGGGAGACAGTGGGCATCATTTTCCACCATCGATCGATCGACTTAAGGGGTCGATCGATCGATCCCCAGTTTTTTTGAGATATTTTTCTTTTCTTTTCTTTCTTCTTTTCTTTTTTCCCACTTACTATATAAAGCATTTTTTTTTGTAAATATCAGATATCAAGGTTTAGAATCGTTTTTAGGTTAGAATAGGTTAGGGTTTGAGGGTTTTGGAGAGTTCTACTTTGATTCTTCTTGGTTTGACACCTAATTGGGTTATAAGTTGCATTATTCATCATCGTCTCCATTTTAATATAGTTGTAATTCCTTATTTACTTGCTTTCTAGTTTAATTTCCATGCTTTATTTCCATGCTTTGATTTAATTGCTTTCTAGTGTAGATTTATCGCATTTATTTACCGCTTTCCTTTATGGCATTTTTATCATGCTTTCTAGCTAATTTAAATTAGGTTGTGCTTGAATTGAACTCACTCGAGTTGACACATTGCTTTGCTTTGGTGATGGCCTTTACGGGTCTATTTCTAGTGCGTTGTTCTAGTTATTGCGGCTAGGATATTTGACGGGGCATATCATGTATGTCCCGTGCTTATGACCTCATGGGCACAATTTTTGGGGTATTTGTTGATGCCAAAATCTTATTAGGCTTTTATGCGGATTTAGGGGCATGACAACCCTTGGTTCAATTAGCTGTCGAAATGAGACGTATTCGTAATAACTCGTCGACCCATGTATCCATTTTATATAAATTAACTCGGGTGAGCGATATTCAACGCAAACTATAGTTTTTACCGCTTTGTTAATCTAGTTTCATTTTCCATCGCCTAGATTAATATTTCCCTTTTATGCATCTTTTCCTTTTTGTGTATAATCATCCTTTACACTTTTATTTCGGAGCACTAAATCCTATAAATTCTAGCATCTCGTCCCTATGGATTCTCTATACCCGACTTACCGCTGTGCTTGCCTCGCAAGTGTAGTAGTAATTTAGGTTTGTTTGTATTATCGCGGTGAAACAAAAACAACGACCGTGCACGTACGCGCGCATGCATTTCAGGCGATACTCAGGCATCCAGAAGCTTAGCCTTCAGAGCATCCACTTCTTCCTGAATAGAAGTGCTGATCTCCTCCATCTCCTAGAGCCTATCCTTCAACTTGGAAACAATCTCTGAATGGTCCTTATAGTCTTGATTCCTCGACCCATGTATCCATTTTATATAAATTAACTCGGGTGAGCGATATTCGACGCAAACTATAGTTTTTACCTCTTTGTTAATCTAGTTTCATTTTCCATTACCTATATTAATATTTCCCTTTTATGCATCTTTTCCTTTTTGTGTTTAATCATCCTTTACACTTTTATTTCGGAGCACTAAATCCTATAAATTCTAGAATCTCGTCCCTATGGATTCTCGCTACCCGACTTACCGCTGTGCTTGCCTCGCAAGTGTAGTAGTAATTTAGGTTTGTTTATATTATCGCGGTGAAATAAAAACAACGACCGTGCACGTACGCGCGCATGCATTTCATGCGATACTCAGGCATCCAGAAGCTTAGCCTTCAGAGCATCCACTTCTTCCTGAACAGAAGCGTTGATCTCCTCCATCTCCTAGAGCCTATCCTTCAGCTTGGCAACAATCTCTGAATGGTCCTTATAGTCTTGATTCCTCGACCTAAGAGACTTGCAGATCCTTACAAAGGCCTTGTGAACTCGATTGCTCGCATCAGGACTAAGATTCTTTCCTAGTTGAGAAATAGCAGGTATATACTCATCAACATCAATCAACTATAAACCATATAAGCATTCACAAACAAATATATCAGTACGTGAAAGGAAACTAAATTTCATTTCATTAAAAGAAGGATTAGAGTACATCAGCAAAAAGGAAGAACAACAAAAATACAAATAGCTCCCTAAAGAAGAATAGCTGGCAACCTCAGTCTGCTCTAAGGTCGCTGATTGCTTCCCCTTATCTGTAGCATCTCCAGACACACCTCCCTCAGACGGAGCAGTCACCATCCCCTGTTCAAGGGGAGCATCAGCAGCGATAGTCAGAACAGTAGGGGCACCTTCATTGGCAGCAGGAAGAGGCACCTCATCTACGACAGGCTTGGGACCAGGGTCGTGCTCGTCAAAGAGGGTGGAATTAATATCCACCTCGGTAGCGAGTAAGGCCTTGTCCCAACCCTTCTTAAAGTTGAGAAGGCCAATGTAACCGATCTGGGCCTCAGCATCCTCATACGCTGCGACGCATCCAGGGTTGTAAGAGCTCTTTTGAGGGTGGTAGCCTCAGATTCCACCTTCTCCACCTTGCTAGCAAGCACCTTGTTATCTTCAACTACCGTCAGCTTGCTCGAGCAGACCAAGTCATCGGACTGCCTCAACTCCTAAAGCTCCTTGGTGGTCGCCTCTTTCGCCTTGTTGGCTTCAGTCAAGGTGAGATCAGAAGACTTTTGAGCAACATTGGCAGTCTTTGAACTAGCCCCCAGCTCAGCATTCTTCCTGTCCAGAGCGGCGTTTCTCCTCGCCAGCTCGTTACGGCTGCGGTAGAGGATAGTGAAATCAGACACGAATTGCAGAGAGAAGGAAAATATTAGTAAAGGAAGTATTAAAAAGAACATTTCAAGAGCATAGAAGGAAAAGCAGGATTACTAAGGCTAGCCTCTGACTTGCCTTCAGGGCTAATTGGTCAGTCCCCATCGACCTCTAATGATCAGCCGACAAATATGCTCTCTCGAGCACCGTCGGAGCTAACTGAGGGGAAAGGGCAATAGAAGCCCTCTCGAGCAGAGCAGACACGGGCACCAGAGACTACCCCAACTTTGTCCTCACTTCCTCTCTCCTCTTTTCTTTTCTCTCTCAACCCTTTTTCTCTCTTCCACTTTCTTCCTCTATTCTTTTTTCTTCCTCTCTCTCTCTTTCACCGCCGCTTTCTCTCTCTTCATCCTCTCCTACTCATGAGCAACAGTTTGGGAGCCAGTAGTAGTATTCCCACTCCCAGACTTCTGCTTCTTCAACCGGCGAGAAAGTAGCACATTGTCTTCATCATCATCTTGGATCAAATTCTTCCTAGGAGGAGCCATATCTTCCTCGTTGGAGCTACTTGAATCCCCTGAAGATTCCTGAGCCTCTAAACCCTCCTCTGAGCTGGAAGATTCTTCGCTACTTGAGCTCCCTTCACTGAAATCACATTCAACACCACCCCTGTTAGCTCCATCTCTCTCTTCACCCGAGTTGCTTTCCTCCTAATCTAACTGAATCGGGTCACCAACGACCTCTTCTGTGATATCTAGCTGAGGGATGCTATCCACAGGTCATGCGATGAAACTGATTTTGTATTACAGAAGAAATTCCGCTGATCGAGGATGCTCACCGTCAGCTAAGAGTTCCCTGATTTTCCAAGCCTTAACCAGCTCAGCAGCTCAAATCTAGCGAAGAGTGGGTTCTGAGTTCTTTGTCTTCCCTGAAAAAAGAAAGAGAGAAAGATATGAGAAAGACCATACACTAACAGAGAATCATGTAACACCCCGAAATTTTGAGGATTTAACATTTTAATTATTTTTGGGAGTTATACAAATATTTAAATTGGAGAAACTTAAATTCATGAGTTGGAGAATTTATTTGAGTGAGCCGAATTATTTATAATTGGCGACTTTTAAGTTTAATGGTTCAAAATCTCGTGTGTCGCATTTTGAGGTCGAAATTTGGAAATGTCAAAAAGTATTTCGGATCGCAATTTTGAGTGCGCGATTGCGTCCGAATGGGTCGAGACAGTCATAAAAGAGTACCCGGTTGGGTCTCGAGGTATTTTTGGGCATAGCCGGGCCCACACGGGGTGAGTTGGGCCATTTTAATTAGTCCCAGATGGCCAAAAGAGGGATTAAGGGTTTTTAACCAAATTGAGAGACTAGGGAACGGCAGTCAGCACAACTCTAAACCTAGGGTTTACGAGGAAATTTGGGGCAAAGCAAATCAAGAGCCAATTTGGGGATTTTGGAGCCAAATTAAAGGACTACACCAACGGATCAGACCCTACGAACAATTCCAGGAAAGTGGTTAACTATGGTTATTCCTAAAGTGATGATAATCAATTCATATCATAGTGTGTGTATATGAAAATTCGTTTTGGGTGTGTAAACCAAAAAAAATAAAATTGGGATTTTATGAATTTAGAGTAATGGGCCGATTTAATTACTCAATGGATGATACGTTATGATTTGGGACTGTTAAGATTAAATTGTAGAGTGGATTACAATATGTATTAGTGATTAAATGGACTGAATACGGTAGGGTCGGATTTGGTAGAACGAGACCCGGGTGAAAAACCCAAATCGGATATACTTAGGCTTTTGAATAAATTTGTTGTTGGATTAAGGTTTCTAGGGTGTTTAGAACCTTTTCTGGTGTGGAGAATATGCTGGTTGTGAAATGGGTAAAGGTTTGGGAGAAACCAAAATCTTGAGGGTTCGTTAATGGCTGAAACAGCAAGCCGGGGAAGAAGATCACCTGTTCGATCGATTGATCGACCCAGGGGGATCGATCGATCGACGGTCCCAGAAATTTGGCAGTTCGGCCAGTTTTGTATATAAAGAGGATTTTATTTAAGATTTAATCCCTTACTTTTATTTAGTGATAAATTCATATGTGACACATAATTCCTTAACAATTATAGGGTGATATAATTGGGTTTAGGAGGGTGTGAATGGTATGTCTTGAGATAGACGAATTTGGGGAGATAATTCATAAGTTTTGATATTGGGCCGAGGAATAATATTCGGCTATTGTAGTTGGGTGACGCTACATTATTAAAGGAATTTAGGTGAAATATTTAATTATGGACTAAGTGGGAGAGTCCGGGTGTGATGATAATTATAGGTAAATATAATTGGGAAATTTATGGAGATGAATGTGTGACACATTGTGGGCGAATATGTGGGAATGAAAATATGAGATGTAAAAATGGACCAAGTGAGCGAGTCCAGGTATGTTGGTTAAGTGACACCAAAGTATTAAATTAATTATTGAGAGAGTAAATTAATTTGGAGTCGAAACATAGACTCGGGAAATATTAAGGTATGGGCCAAGTGTGTGAGTCCGGGGATAATGGTTGGGTGACACCAAGATATTAAATTAATGGATATGTTAATTAATGAAAGTAGAGTCGGAAGGTAGACTCGAAAAAGTATTAAATTAATTGATGTTGTAATTAATTAATTTAGAGTCGGATTGTAGACTCGAGAGGGGTATTTATTAATTAATGTGTCAATTAGTTAAATGAGAGTCGTACCACAGACTCGGTTTAGTATGAATTAATTAATGTGCAAATTAATTAACTGGGAGTCGGACCACAGACTCGGGTCGGTGCTAAATTAATAGGTATGTTTATTAATTTAATTAGAGTCGGACGATAGACTCGGATCGGTATTAAATTATTAGGTGTGCTAATGAATTTGATTAGAGTCGAACCATAAACTCGGGGAAAATAGTATATTAATTGAGGAGTGAATTAATTATATTTGAGTCGGACCACAGACTCTGATTTGTGTTAATTAATTAATGTGTAAATTAATTAAATGAGGGTCGGACTACAGACTCGGTTTGGTTTTAATTAATTCATGTGTAAATTAATTAAATAAGAGTCGAATCATAGACTCGGGCAAATTTCATATAAATTATTGTGCAGAGTATTATTATTTAGAGTCGGACCACATACTCAGGATTATGGAAATTATTAAGAGAATTAATTAAGTTGAGTCGGGCCAGAGACTCGAAAAATTACAGGCTAGTGTTACGGGTTGTGAGTATACGGTGAAGCCGGGGTTTATTTTATATATATATACGGTGCAGTGATAGTATATATATATATATATATATATATATATATATATGTGTGTGTGTGTGTGTGTGTGTGTGTGTGTGTATTGTATGTGCTATTAAATATCAGTGATTAGATATTTACTTAATTTATATACTCTAGTTCTATCAATGGAGGTTGCGCGATGTGGGTGAATCCCCTAGCTTGAGGAGTAGGGTGAGTATATCCCCAGGTCATAGAGTCCGGTATATGGGTGAGGGGATTATCTCACTTTCAAGGAAGGAATACGACCGCCTCCACTTCGTTTATGTTTTGGGCCAAGTTGGTGCGCGAATCCAACTTGGGTAACTAGGTTATGTGTGCACACCTAGTGAGATAGCACTTTAGAGGGAATCATCCGGCGAGGGTATACTCGGAGGGATGGATATACGTATGTTATATATGCGTGGATGTTTTAGTAAAGGTACGCATATAATGGTATTCAACATTATATGCGAGTAATAATACAGTGTGTGATGTATATACTTTATATGACTTGTGACACGGTTATATGCTACTATTTAAGAAGGAATTAATTAAGTTAATTGTGAGATAACTTATAATTCAAGAATCATTATACTCGGGTTAGAGTAGTATGGCAAGGGGAGGTTATACCAGGACTATTTGGACGGGGTAGTACAACTAGGTGGGGGTCAAGGTAACCGTTAGGTGTGCACAATAGTGGAGGGGTGAGAATGTCCATAAGGGAGTGCGACACTAACTTAAATATGAAACGCATTCATGCATTTTAAATTACTGCAGTTAATTCACTTTCTAAATATTTTCAAAATGTTTTGGGTTCTAACCCTTGATATAAATTTTTTTTCAAAACCTTTTAGGTGTCCAGCAACAGGGACGTCAGGATTGATATTCTATTCCAGGGACACGGAGCTGCGGCATATGTGGATGCTATCAAGAGTTTGGATTAGACGCATCGTTCATTTATTCCTAGAGTAGGAATCATATATCAGTTTCACTTTTATTTAGGGCTTGTCGCCCAGACTTCTCAGTACAGTTTTCAGATTTATTTATTCAGTTGTTGAATATTTGTATTGGATTTCACTTTGGTGGCCGATGGTTTATTCGGCAAATTTGTTTAATTAATTATTCAATTGAGTTTTATTCAATTGTGTGAATGATTTATATTTATTTCCGCATGTACTGTTTTGTAAATTAAAAAGTTAAAATTGGCACCAGCTTTTGGAATACTAATTGGTTAGTAAGTTTTAAAAAGTTTTCGACAGTGATGCTAAAGATGAACTAACTGGGATTCCTGTTTTAATTTGGTATAGGACTGATCACCCAGTATTTTATTAGGCGGGGTGTCACAGATGGTATCAGAGCATCAGGTTCTAGTGTCCTTAGGATCTGTGCGGCTTTTCACGTTTCGGCTTAGCAATCTTTGATATAGAGCCCTATTATAGGATTGTTGTATTCTCATACGTATGCGATTTACGTTCTTCTGCCAAATTTATATTTGAGGGTGAACTCATCAGATTCGATTCTCATTCCAGATGCCGCCCAGGAGAGAGAGAGCAGCTAGGGAAGCAAGGAGAGATGAGACTAAGGAGGCTCGTCAGGAGCAAGAGTTACCGCAGCAACTGCCAGAGATGATTTTGGCAGCACAGGTAACTGAACTAGTGGCGCAGGCAGTTAAAACGACGGTGGTCGCAATGGCAGGGTACTTTCCATGGGATTAGACACAAGTGTTAATGGCACCAGATATTCAGGCCACCCGGGGCCGTCGGGGTGACAGCAAGTACGAGAGATTTTATTTTTAGAGTGGGCACCCACCAGAGTTGCGAGCGGGTTCAGGTGTGGTGCTAGCGTGTCAAGGAAGAGATATATCCAGCGTCACCTACGTATGGGAGACTGCGATGAGGTGCGAAAGTAAATGCTAGCCACTTTTAGTTTTATGGGAGCAGCGCTATAGTGGTGGGAGTCGATCACCACAGTTGAGGAAAGGGATACACTAGCGATTGCAGGGTTTTGGGTGCGGTTCGACCGCAAGTATTTTTCTCAAGCGCTTGGGACCAAATTGAGGAGAAAATTTAGTGAGGTGACTCGGGGGAACCGTTCCGTGGCCCATTACGAAGCAGAATTTACTCGTTGGCAAATTTTATACCGGATGACATAAGCGATGAAGAGATAAAGAAAGTAAAGGTTTGTGGATGGGTTAGTCTGGAGAATCAGACAACATTTAATTTGTAATTCTGCATTAGTAGATTATACTGATGTCGTTAATGCAGCACTCCGGCACTGTAAGGAAAATAGCTTCCACGTGAAAGAAAGAGGGAGGGGAGTGGAAACTAGGCCTTCCGGATAAGGCAGAAGAGAATAGTACCAGTGGGGTATCCCCGTAGTAGACAGGGGGTGATCAGGGGCAGTATTCCGACAGGGAAATCATGCCAAACGATTTAGAACTGGAGGCTATCGGTAGGATGGCCAGGAATTCCAACAAGGTCGGCATGGAAAGGACCAATGGCAGGGTGAATGTATTAGAAGGTGTTTCGTTGTGGGAAAGTGAGTCACATGAAGAGAGATTATCTTAAGCGAGGCAGGAGTCAACTATAGGATGAGGTCCTGGATGTACAACCACTAAAGCAAGTCGTGGGTGCATTCGGGCAGGGAGAAGATGCTCCAGAACCCGAGGATCAACCATTGCAGCTGCAGTATGGAGGTAGTTATTTTTATCCTATGGGCATGGGGTATATTTTTTCATGACAAGGAGGATGTCACAATATAAGACTTATTTTTCACTAGAGTTCGCAGGTGAGTCGAATTTAGTGGGTGCGTTGGCTGTAGTAGCCATAATATGTTGATAAACTTTCCGTGGGGTAGAGGAGTTTCTTTGGTGTTCTTCACGGGAGAGTGGAGGTGTAAACTGAGTGAAGGTTTGAATTATGCGAGGAATTATTACTTTCGAGAATTATAGGAGTAGGGTTGATAATATTTTCAAAATATCGGCTGGAAAGAGATGGAATTTAACTATTGTGGATAGTGGTGTTAAATTTTGGTGTTCACGACACCAAGGTATGTTTGGTACTAGGTATCACCTGAGAGGGCGTATAGCCTATATATATGTAGTATTGCATGGTGCGATAGCACATAGTGAGGCCTTGTGTTCTCACATCTTATCCCGGTAATTAGGGGTGTTTACTGAAGTGAATCAGGGTGGTTAATTTATGTTCGAGCAAAGAGAGATAGCTCGGGGTTTATTTTGTGCAAGAACTAGTGATGGTAAGGGTGCAGTACTTTATGTCGTCTTTGGTAACATGAGAGTAAGAGTATATACTTTTGTGTCGAGAGACAAGTATTTTGTGGGGAGATGTTTCGATGTTAGTACATGGGTTGGGTACCCGGGCAGTAGATATATATGTATATATATATATATATATATATATATATATATATATATATATATATATATATATATATATATATATATGACTACGGGTTCGAAGTTATATTACGGGTTACGACTAGCATAGTCGGGTAACTTTCGTGCGGTAAAGCGCGGGGATAGGGTGTATGGGCACCCAGGTTAATTATGGCAAATTTCGTGCGTTTAAGCACGGGTATAGGGTGTATGGGCGCCTTGGTTAATCTAAATGCTTACTTGTGTAACGTATGGTTAGAAGCAAATGGGATAAATATAGCGATCTTAGAGGCACATGACTAGAGAGTAATATGTGAAGCTTGGAACATTACGCTCATCATAATTTCGATGGCGAAATTCCTTTGTAAGGGGGGGAGTATGTAACACCCCGAAATTTTGAGGATTTAATATTTAATTATTTTTGGGAGTTATACAAATATTTAAATTGGAGAAACTTAAATTCATGAGTTGGAGAATTTATTTGAGTGAGCCGAATTATTTATAATTGGCGACTTTTAAGTTTAATGATTCAAAATCTCGTGTGTCGGATTTTGAGGTCGAAATTTAGAAATGTCAAAAAGTATTTCGGATGGCAATTCTGAGTGCACGGTTGCATCCGAATGGGTCGAGATAGTAAAAAAAGAGTACCCGGGGTAGTAATTGGGTCTCGGGGTATTTTTGGGCATAACCGGGCCCACACGGGGTGAGTTGGGCCATTTTAATTAGGCCCAGATGGCCAAAAACGGGATTAAGGGTTTTTAACCAAATTGAGAAACCAGGGAATGACAGTCAACACAACTCTAAACCTAGGGTTTGAGAGGATATTTGGGGGAAAGCAAATCAAGAGCCAATTTGGAGATTTTGGAGCCAAATTAAGGGACTACACCAACGGATCAGACCCTACGAACAATTCCAGGCAAGTGGTTAACTATTGTTATTCCTAAAGTGATGATAATCAATTCATATCATAGTGTGTGTATATGAAAATTCGTTTTGGGTGTGTAAACCAAAAAAAATAAAATTGGGTTTTTATGAATTTAGAGTAATGGGCAGATTTAATTACTCAATGGATGATACGTTATGATTTGGGATTGTTAAGATTAAATTGTAGAGTGGATTACAAAATGTATTAGTGATTAAATGGACTGAATACGGTAGGTTCGGATTTGGTAGATTGAGACCCGGGTGAAAAACCCAAATCGGATATACTTAGGATTTTGAATAAATGTGTTGTTGGATTAAGGTTTCTAGGGTGTTTAGAACCTTTTCTGGTGTGGAGAATATGTTGGTTGTGAAATGGGTAAAGGTTTGGGAGAAACCAAAAGCTTGAGGGTTCGTTAATGGCTGAAACAACAAGCCGGGAAAGAAGATCACCTGTTCGATCGATCGATCGATCGACGGTCCCATAAATTTGGCAGTTCGGCCAGTTTTGTATATAAAGACGATTTTATTTAAGATTTAATCCCTTAATTTTATTTAGTGATAAATTCATATGTGGCACATAATTCCTTAATAATTATAGGGTGATATAATTGGGTTTAGGAGGGTGTGAACGGTATGTCTTGAGATAGACGAATTTGGGGAGATAATTCATAAGTATTGATATTGGGCCGATGAATAATATTCGGGTATTGTAGTTGGGTGACGCTACATTATTAAAGGAATTTAGGTGAAATATTTAATTATGGACTAAGTGGGCGAGTCCGGGTGTGATGATAATTATAGGTAAATATAATTGAGAAATTTATGGAGATGAATGTGTGACACATTGTGGGTGAATATGTGGGAATGAATTTATGAGATGTAAAAATGGACCAAGTGAGCGAGTCCGGGTATGTTGGTTAAGTGACACCAAAGTATTAAATTAATTATTGAGAGAGTAAATTAATTTGGAGTCGGAACATAGACTCGGGAAATATTAAGGTATAGGCCAAGTGAGTGAGTCCGGGGATAATGGTTGGGTGACACCAAGATATTAAATTAATGGATGTGTTAATTAATGAAAGTAGAGTTGGAAGGTAGGCTCGAAAAAGTATTAAATTAATTGATGTTGCAATTAATTAATTTAGAGTCGGATTGTAGACTCGGGAAGGGTATTTATTAATTAATGTGTAAATTAATTAAATGAGAGTCGTACCACAAACTCGGTTTAGTATGAATTAATTAATATGAAAATTAATTAACTGGGAGTCGGACCACAGACTCAGATCGATATTAAATTAATAGGTGTGTTAATTAATTTAATTAGAGTCGGACGATAGACTCGGATCGGTATTAAATTAATAGGTGTGTTAATGAATTTAATTATCGTCGAACCATAGACTCGGGGGAAATAGTATATTAATTGAGGTGTGAATTAATTATATTAGAGTCGGACCACAGACTCGGATTTGTGTTAATTAATTAAATGAGGGTCGGATTACAAACTCGGTTTGGTGTTAATTAATTGATGTGTAAATTAATTAAATAAGAGTCGAATCATAGACTCGGGAAAATTTCATATAAATTATTGTTTAGAGTATTATTATTTAGAGTCGGACCACAGACTCGGGAAGATGGAAATTATTAAGTAAGAGAATTAATTAAGTTGAGTCGGGCTAGAGACTCGGGAAATTACAGGCTAGTGTTACGGGTTGTCAGTACACGGTGAAGCCGGGGTTTATTATATATATATATATATATATATATATATATATATATATATATATATATATATATATATGTGTGTGTGTGTGTATATATTGTGTGTACTATTAAATATCAGTGATTAGATATTTACTTAATATACTCTAGTACTATCAAGAGAGGTTGCGCGATGTGGGTGAATTCCCTAGCTTGAGGAGTAGGGTGAGTATATCTCCAGGTCATAGCATCCGGTATATGGGTGAGGGGATTATCTCACTTTCAAGGAAGGAATATGACCGCCTCCACTTCATTTATGTTTTGGGCCAGGTTGGTGCGCGAATCCAACTTGGGTAACTAGGTTATGTGAGCACACCTAGTGAGATAGCACTTTAGAGGGAATCATTCGGTGAGGGTATACTCAGAGGGATGGATATACGTATATTATATATGTGTGGATGTTTTAGTAAAGGCACGTATATAATGGTATTCAACATTGTATGCGAGTAATAAAACAGTGTGTGATGTATTTACTTTATATGACTCGTGACACGGTTATATGCTACAATTTAAGAAGGAATTAATTAAGTTAATTGTGAGATAACTTATAATTCAAGAATCATTATATTCGGGTTAGAATAGTATGGCAAGGGGAGGTTATACCAGGACTAGTTGGACGGGGTAGTACAACTAGGTGGGGGTCAAGGTAACCGTTAGGTGTGCACAATAGTGGAGGGGTGAGAATATCCACAAGGGAGTGCGATACTAACTTAAATATGAAGCGCATTCATGCATTTTAAATTACTGCAGTTAATTCACTTGCTAAATATTTTGAAAATGTTTTGGGTTCTAACCCTTGCAATAAAACTATTTTCAAAACCTTTTAGGTCTCCAGACACAAGGACGCCAAGATTGATATTCTATTCCAGGGACACGGAGCTGTGGCGTATGTGGATGTTAGCAGGAGTTTGGATTAGACGCATCGTTCATTTATTCCTAGAGTCGGAATCATGTATCAGTTTCACTTTTATTTAGGGCTTGTCGCCCAGAATTCTGAGTACAGTTTTCAGAAGTATTTATTCAGGTGTTGAATATTTGTATTGGATTTCACTTCGGTGGTCGATGGTTTATTCGACAATTTTGTTTAATTAATTATTCAGTTGAGTTTTATTCAGTTGTGTGAATGATTTATATTTATTTCCGCATTTAATGTTTTGTTAATTAAAAAGTTAAAATTGGCACCAACTTTTGGAATACTAGGTGGTTAGTAAGTTATAAAAAGTTTTTGACAGTGATGCTAAGGATGAACCAACTGGGTTTCCTGTTTTAATTTGATATAGGACTGATCACCCGGTATTTTATTAGGCGGGGTGTCACAGATGGTATCAGAGCATCAGGTTCTAGTGTCCTTAGGATCTGTGCGGATTTTCACGTTTTGGCTTAGCAATCTTTGATATAGAGCCCTATTATAGGATTGTTGTATTCTCATACGTATGCGAATTATGTTCTTATGCCAAATTTATATTTGAGGGTGAACTCATCAGATTCGTTTCTCATTCCAGATGCAGCCCATGAGAGAGAGAGCAACTAGGGCAGCAAGGAGAGATGAGACTAAGGAGGCTCGTCAGGAGCAAGAGTTACCGCAGTAACTGCCAGAGACGATTTTGGCAGCACAGGTAACTGAACTAGTGGCACAGGCAGTTGAAGCGATGGTGGTCGCAATGGCAGGGTACTTTCCACGGGATTAGACATAAGTGTTAATGGCACCAGATATTCGGGACACTCGGGGCCTTCGGGGCGACAACAAGTACGAGAGATTTTATTTTTAGAGTGGTCACCCACCAGAGTTGCGAGGGGGTTCAGGTGTAGTGCTAGTGTGTCAAGGAAGAGATATATCCAACGTCACCTATGCATGGGAGACTGCGATGAGGTACGAAAGCAAATGCTAGCCACTTTTAGTTTTGTGGAAGCAGCGCTACAGTGGTGGGAGTCGATCACCACAGTTGAGGAAAGGGATACAGTAGCTATTGCAGGGTTTTTGGTGCGGTTCGACCACAAGTATTTTCTTCCAGCGGTTGGGACTGAATTGAGGAGAAAATTTAGTGAGGTGACTCAGGGGAACCGTTCCATGGCCCATTACGAGGCAGAATTTACTCGTTGGTAAATTTTGTACCGAATGAGGTAAGCGATGAAGAGAAAAAGATAGTAAAGGTTTGTGGATGGGCTAGTCTGGAGAATCAGACAACATTTAATTGGTAATTCCGCATTAGTAGATTATACTGATGTCGTTAACGCAGCACTCCGGCACTGTCAGGAAAATAGCTTCCACGTGAAAGGAAGCGGGAGGGGACTAGAAACTATCCTGTCGGATAAGGCAGGAGAGAATAGTACCAGTGGGGTATCACAGTAGTAGACAGGGGGAGATCTGGGGCAGGATTTCGACAGGGAAATTATGCCAAACGATTTAGAACTGGAGGCTATCGGCAGGATGGCCAGGAATTCTAACAAGGTCGGCATGGAAAGGACCAGTGGCAGTTAAACATGCACACAGTATCCTAAGCTAAAAGAAAAGAAATATACCAACAAAAGCATAAAACCTCCTCCACGGTAATTTTGTTCAGGATTTGATCTCCGTGGCTCTTCCTTTACGTTAATCCTTGCTTCTTGCTTTGACGGACTCATTCAACATCAAATCTCTCAAACGAACCACTCTTTATCTAGGTGTTCGTGTGAGAGTGTAGTGACTATGAAGTGCAAAAAACACAGGCAAAAATGCTACTCACGCCTCTCAATATATTTATACAGACAAATCCTAATGAATTACAAAAGTCTATATGAAATGTAAAGATTTCAATTTTCTTTGAAAATCAGACTTCCAAATAGAAGAAATATTTCAGATATCCAAAAATAATCTTTTTAAAATTTGATCAAATGTTTCAAACACTTATTTTATACACAAACTAATTTCGCAAAATATGAAACTGAGTTTTTTGAAACAGAACTTCAAATCTAAAATAATGACTATTTTAGAAGTCTCTTTTTCAAGAAAATTGAAAAAGAAAAATGGATCTAAAATGATATACAACAAGAGAAACAAATCCAACAAGAAAATGTAAAAGAAGCCCTAAAATACTACGTGAAATGTATCTTTGAGTAACTCTCACAATTTCAATGAAGAAGAGTGAGATTTTCAGTGAGACAGGGTTCCTTAGAGAGATTAAGTATGAAGAGTTTCTTCAGACTTGCAAAACACCCAAACTCTTATGAAAAACCTAAAGATCTAACTCTCAATCGAAGGTTTTCTGGTTTTGATATAACAAGGAAGGTATGATTTTGATCTCTCAGACTCTGGTTATCTCTCTCTCTCTAACCTTTCTCTTTTCTCTCTCTACTCTCTTTTCTCTCTTTATTTTCTCTAAAAAATGACGAACTCTCAGAAGTTTTATAATGCTAACCCTATGGATCTTATTTATACGACTCAAGGAAGGTTCTGAATGATCGATGAGTTTGAACGGATGAGATTATTTTAACTATTTGAATTATAATCCAAGGGTCATAAAAGGACCGCATAACCTCACTCTCCTATTGGTTAGTTCTAGTGTCACAATGATAATTTACGATAACATACAGATCGTTGATAATGTTTGATCTAACGGTTACAAATGGCACGTTAAACTGTGATAGGGAAGAAAGACACAATGGACTAACAGGGAGACAAAAAGTGGGGCAATGAGGATGATTAAAAATGCGTGTTTTTTATTTTAAAATAATTCAACTTTCTACCCCATAAATCTATGTCCATTTGAGATTCTACCCTGAAAAGATTTGATGGAATAAAAGTATTTCAATTTTAGCCCACAACATTTTAAAATAATTATTTTAAATGTTTAAAAAATCATTTTATATGTTTCAAAAATTGTAAAAAAAACGTTTAAAAATCCTAAAAATATTTAAACACATGCACACGCACTCACACTCAATTAAGCATGATTTGTGTCCTATAGGTTTATTCAGTACAATATTTTACTTCCCTTTTAGGTAGAGAGGATGTCTTGGACACGTTTAATGTTGTTGAAGCTTTGCAAACCATGGAGAAGATTGCTAAAAAAAATCTAACATATTTTGTCACCATATCCAAACAAGTTGGAACTCTTATATAGTACAGACTCAAGTAAGTCAACCATATAGTGTGTTCTCACATTTTAGTTACTAATGTTGGACGAACCTGAGTTGTTCGATCTTGGGTTCTATCGATGCATATTACTGGTTATACGATGGATCTTATCGTCATGACTAAGTGTCAGTTTTAGTTACCTAAGACGACCAAATGTGTTAGGATCCATCCTTGCATTTAGCCAGGCTATGGTCGGATGTTGTTGTCCGTATGGATGCAATGGATTTGTTAAAAAAATTTAAACTTCTTGTTCTTGGTCTTCCCTAGGATGAGATCATACATGAAGTAAAACTTCTTTTTCGTGACCTCATGGGGTCATACATGAAGTTTGTTCTTTAGTCGTGCATTCTAGCATGTGTGGAATGTGTGGATGAGATGTCTTCGGCCTTAGTTTTTTCACATCTCCCCCACTTCGAAAAATACATAAAAATAATATCATTCATGGGGAATTAATAACTTTTATTTATCACTGAAGGGGGTTACAAGAGACAAAAATATTAAAAGAAATTATTTTTTTGTTCATTCGGTGGTAGTACTTCCTCACGTGTTCAACATTCCAAGGATTCTTGAACTGGTCTCCTTCCAAAGTTTCAATTATGTATGTTCCAGGTCATATGACTGCTAATACTCTATAGGGACCATGCTAATTAGGCTCCAATTTGTTCCCTTTCTGGATAAATTTGTTCAATATATAGTCTCCATCTTTTAGAGTGCTTGGTTTGACCCTTTTATTATTAAATCGAGCAGTCCAATATTGGTATGTTTCCATCTGATGTTCCGTGTGTTCTCTGACTTCCTCTACTATACTCTATCTAGTCTTATCATTAAGTTACTTTTAGGTGAATCAAAATTGAGTATGCAATGACTTGGCAGACTAATTTTGATTGGAACTATCACTTATGTCCCGAAAGCCATCATGTAAGGCGTCTCGCTGGTGGCTATTCTTGGCATTATTTTATATTCCTATATGACACTCTATAATTCATTTATCTAATTTACTTTAGCATCATCTAGCCTTTTCTTCATTCCATCTAGTAGGGCTTTTTTGTCACTTATGTATGCCCATTACATTGTGAATGACCAGGTGCATAATGTAGTTTTTGGATTTTAGATCGTATGCAGTAGTCTTTGAACTCCTGATTGTCGAACTGAGTATCGTGGTCGGTGATAAAGGCATACAACATCTGATAATAGAAAATAATGTTTTTTCAAATGAAATGGAAGACCTTCTTATATGACATCTCCACTAGGGGGTTCAACCTCTACCCATTAGGTGAAATAGTCTATTACGATGACTAGATACTTGAATCTGCATCTTGTCTTTAGTAGAGGGCCAACCAAATCAACTCCCCACATGGAAAATGACCAAGAAGATATAATTGGTGTGAGACAATCCCCCAAACTTTTGTGGATTATATAATATTTTTGAAACTTATCACATCTCCTTGTATAGTTTATGCAGTCCTCCTTCATGGTCAGCTAGTAGTATCCTTTCATGGCCACTCGCTTCACCATCCTGTTAAATATGCTCCACAAGAACCTCCATGCAATTCTTTAATCAAGTCATTGACTTAGGATGGATGGACACATATTAGCAATAAATGTTGAGCCCTCTTCTGAATAGGATGCCTCTTTGAAGCACACATCTTGTTTCTTTGTATCGAAGTCTTCTTATTCCTTTAGGGTCTACTGGGATGACACCGATCTCTAGGTATGCTCGTATTGGATCCATCCAGGATGGATCTAAGTCCAACTCCATTAGTTTGACAATAATACTCCGTTACATAAGGATTTCTAGTGTAACTGTTCTATTCAGCTCTGGTTTGACCTTGGAATTCTGACCACCTTGACCGCAGGGAATTTTACTAACCACCCCCTTATTTTGTCCAACCATTTTTCCATAGACTCGTCTCTCACCTCAGAAATTCCCAGTACCTGGTTTACTGTGAGTTGAGAATCATTGTGCGTTAATATCTACTTGGCGCTAAGAGATGATGACATTCTGAACTCCTCTAAGATCGCCTCGTACTCTGCCTTGTTATTAGAGGCTTCAAATTAGAACCTAAGATAATATTCCACATTAATGTCATTTGGCATTGTAATTATTAAACCCACTCCACTTCTAGTGGCAGAGGATTATCCATTTACGAACATTTGCTAGATAGGAGGATCCTCTTCAAAATCTCCTTCGATCAAGTTTCCATGTTTAAATGTCTTTTTCATTTTCCCTAAGTCGCTGCCAATTTCTTCTTGCTTGGTTGATGGCTCTGGTACATCAGTATCCTGATAGGGTAGATTAATGGTTGAGCTATCACCCATAAGAGTCTTCTCGTTTGGTTGAATTGGGGAGTTCTCTTTTGAAAAATTCTTCCCGGTTTGCTTCAGGGATGAGCTCTCTTCCACGAAAGTCTACTTTACTACTTTTTCTATTGAGGTCTCTTTGTATAAGTCTTCTCGGTAGGTTTTTCTTTGTAAGTGAATCCAACGATAACATCTACCATGGCCTAGCCCTTGATTGTTGTTTTTAGTTCATACTAGATGTCATACACTCTTAATTCTATGGTCCAAGCCATTAGTCTACCTGATTTCTTAGGTTTATAATCGGCTTGGTGCAGAGGTAGGTTTGTAAAGATAGTAATGGTATGGACCTAGAAGTAGGGATTTATCATTCTAAAAGCTTTAATTGGGGCCAATGCTAGTTTCTCCATCACGGGATACTTGATTTCTGCTCCACGATATGCCTTGCTGGTGTAATACACTAGTATTTGTACCCCATCTTCTTTTCTAACTAGAGCCGAACTGACCAAAGATTCAAGTACAACAGAGTACAAATAAAGTTTTTCACCCAAAATAGGTCTTCAAAGCAATAGTGCAAACCCCAAATACTGTTTTAACTCCATGAATGCAGTTTCACACTCATCGTTCCATTCAAACTATTTCCACAACACTTTAAAAAATATAAGGCATTTGTTAGTGGCTCTGAAAATGAACCTGTCCAATGCTGCCACACATCCAGTTAGCCTTTGGACTTCTTTTTTGTTCGTCGGGGACTACATATTGATTAATGCCTGAATCTTATCGAATTTGGCCTCAATCCCTCTTTGATTCACTATGAAACCCAGGAATATCCCTTCTTTAAACCTAAAGGCACAATTTGTTGGGTTGAGCTTCATTTAGTATTTCTTCAGCTGGTCAAAAGTCTGACCCAGATCTTTGATGTGGTTGACAACCTTTTTGCTCTTTGTGAGCATATTGTCAATATACACCTCCATATTCCTGTCGATCTATTCTTGAAACACTTAGTTCAACAATCTTTGGTACGTTGCTCTAGTACTTTTTAGACCAAAAGACATAACACCGTAGCAGTAGGTACCTCGATTGGTGATGAACGAAGTTTTCTTATAATTTTCTAGCATCATCTTGATCTAGTTATACCCTAAATAACTGTCCATGAAACTGAACAGTTCATGTCATGAAGTAGCATCGACCAATTTATAAATCTTGGGCAGCGAATAATGGTCTTTAAGGAATGCTTTATTTAGGTTGGTGAAATTAACACACATGCGCCACTTGTTATTTTTCTTCTTGACCATGATTTCGTAAGATATCCATTATGGGTACTTGACGTTAACTATAAAGTTTGCCTTCAGTAATTTATCTATCTCTTCTTGCACAACTATATTCTTTTCTTGACTGAAGACACGCCATTTTTATTTCATGGGTTTAGTAACCTTCACTATTCTTAACTCATAACAAATGAAATTTGGATCCATCCTTAGTATATCCTCGTGGATCTAGGAAAACACAAATATGCTAGCTCCTTTTTGAAGATAGGTGTTAATGTAAAAAATTAGATGATATCTAATTATTTAATCACAGATAAATAAAATGAGACAAAGAACTTTTAAAGTGGTTCAGCCTTATAAGAATGGCCTACGTCCACTGTTTCTGTTATTAATGACTGTTTGGGAATTCTCGATTACAAGTTTAATCAAGAAATTTCGGTCCCTTTACAATGAGAGTAATACAATATATTTATAGCCCTAAGGCTGTAATGTGAAAGGGTAATACATTCAATGTTGTACATGTGAAAGGGTAACACATTCAATGCCCCTTAAATGCATACATCTGAATGATAAGCATTTAATGAACAGTCAAATTGTTGGTTATCCTGCTATTAATGATTTGTTCAAGGTGCAGCTCGGACCGCCTAAGCTGCTCGGACCCCCTAAGCTGCTCGGACCGCCTAAGGTCCTCGGTAATCAAAAGTTCCTCGGTACGCAAAAGTTCCTCGGGGAGTTCTTGTAGGTCGGACCGTCTGAGTTCCTCGGGGAAGTAGTGTTCCTCGTTGTAGTATGGTTCCTCGGAGCGTCTGAGTTCCTCGGAAGTGTTTATTATTGCCATGTAGATTGCCACGTGTCTTCACTCGATTGAGCCATGTCAGCAGACTAAATTTGGTATCAACAGAAGCCCCCAATGTTTCATAGTTCGAAATTTGAGGAGTGTGGAACATTCTTTCTCGGAATATGGTAGTTTTAAATGGTCCTCCTGATTTTTAGGAGTGTTTCCTTTGTATTTATTTTTCCTTCCAAATTCGTAGAATCAGGCTTTTTTGAATTTTTATAACCGCCTCGATCTCCGCGTACTTTTTGTCCTTCTAGCCGCCGGTAGTGTAATCGTTTCTTTTTGTAATCATTAACTTTACCGTTTCCCAATATAAGGTATTTAAGCGTCACAGACAATCCCATCGTCTTCTACTTTTTCAAATTTGTATCTTAGAGTTTTCCATTGTCTTACTCTCTTGTGCGTTCATCCTTTTCATCGTTCGTTGTCAACAGATCCACTATTTTTCTGTAAGATCTTCTTCCTTCTTCTTCATTTCCTTTATTCATCATGGTTTACCTTGTTGAATTTCTTGATAAATTTCGTTCTGATTTTTCTATTCCTTCATGGGTTGTTCTGGAGGAACTTTCTGAACCTTCCGATTATTTTCGTTTGGCTGAGGGACATTGGTTCCCCAGTCTCTTTATTGCTGAATGTGGCTTTCCTTTTTCGCCAAATCCTTTAGGTCTGGAATTCTGTCAATATTTTGACATTGTTCCTGTAAGAATAGCCCCCAATACATGGAGAATAGTTAATGGGGTTCATAAACTAAATCAAATTCATGGAACTCACATAGGAATTCTAGAAATCATGTTTTGTTATAGATGGGATGTTGGTGATAATACTTTTTATTTAAAAACTAGATTTTTAAATAGGGCTTTAGTGGTCAATCTCCCGGATGCCAATAGGGACTATTTTGAGCACGGGGTTGTTATAAAAAATTGGCAACATGCTCCTTTATCTGGAGATGAAGTGTATCAGGGTCCCAGATGCCCTCCCTATGGCAATGGGATAGGTTATTTTTATTTCATTTTATTTATTTTGAGATTATGCTTCCTTTATGTTTGATAAAATGTGTCACTGATATTTTAATATTTATCTATTTGCAGTTGACAGTAAAAGAAAGTGTCCAAAAGAGGCAGACGTTAATATAAGGCACTTGAAACTTATCTGGAGTTTGCATCAGACTGTTGCCGACGAGCACATTAGGTCAGCTTCATATTTGCTGCAGTACAAGAGTTACAGCTCCTCTTTCACTGCTCGTCCGGTGATAAGCGACGCAGAGCCAATACCTGCCTCTACAAGTTCTTCGCCTGAATCACATATTCCTTTGAGTGAAAGGATGAAGAAAAGAAGACCTCCCACCCTTTTTGAGAAACCTGCCTCTGGTGCTGGAGAGGTAAAAAGAAGTAAACATGATGTCCCAGAAGGGATAAAGAAAATTGATGCAGCCCCTCCGATGCTCCTGTGAAGGTTACCGAGAAGCCTCCAGTGGCCCCGAGCAAGACTGATGCTCCAAAAGAAGTGATTGTCATATCACCGTCCAAGAGTTCCTCTTTGGTCGAAACTATTCATGTTCCCCTGAGGAAGCTAAAGAAAAGCTCCTCGGTCAATTTGGCTGAAACCATCTCTCAGCCCCCAACTACTGGAACTGGTGTTCCTACTTTTGTTCCCCCGAGCTCTGCCATGAGCTCGGTGAAGACTTGGATCATTCCCGAGATCCAAGGTATTGAAGAAAATTTTTATCGGGACATGGTTACCTCATTGGCTGCTCGCCATATTGCTTCTGTAAGTCTTATTGTTTTGAACTTTTCATCTTTTCCTTGTTATATCTGTCTCTGACTTGCTTTCATTTTCTTTTCACAGTTGGTGAGCTGCTTTAATATAATTTTGAATAAAGATGAAGCTATTAAAGTTTCAAGCTCCTCATCTGGTGTGGAGGAAGCTCTGATGGGTCTGACGCAGTCTTTGGAAGATTCTCGTCAGAAGCATGATGCTGACAAGGTAGCTTGGGAGAAGAAACTTACCTCAACCGAGCAGGAGAAGGCTGAAGTTGTTGAAGTCTCCAAGGGGTTGGAGAAAAAAATAAATGATTTGGAGAAGAAGAATAAATATCTCGAAGGGAAGCTCAAAAATGCTGGGGAGCTTGAAAATAAGCTCAAGGTTGCTGAGGAGGAGTTGGGTCAACTTCGGGAAGTAAGTCGGCAGAAGGAGGAAGTTGAGAATAAATTGAAAGCTGCTGAAAATCTTCTGTCCGAGAAGCTTTCCTCGGAGAAATTAAAGAGGAAGTTGGCTGTGAAGAAATCTTTCAGCGCGGGCTGTGATAAAGGGTGGAACAAAGGCTTGGCTGCCATGATGTCGCAGGTAGAATATGGCAGCCTCAAATACTTTAGAGATGGGTGGGTCGCTGCTCTACAAGAGATGAAAGTTGATGAATCTTTTGAACTATTTCAGCGGCACATCCCTAGTCCCCCTCCAACTCCTGAAGACGAAGAAGAGGACGAAACTTCCTCTGAGGAGTCTTCCATGGTGATGGGAGATCAAGTTTCTCATCCCCCATCCATCCAGCCTACTAACGAGGAACTTCAGCAACTCGTTACTTCATCCGAGCAACTGTCAGCACTCCCCGAGAAACTTTTTGTTCCCTCCGAGCAATCTACCTCCTCGTCCCAGCCTCCCGAGAAAGTTTTGGGAGACAAGGAAAAGGTGTAGAGTTGTTCAGGTTTCTCTCTGTTTTATTTTTCTTTGTCAAATGTAACCCTGAACATGTAATTCTGAACTTTGTGATATAATAAAATTTGAACTTTTGTTTATGCTTACTATTGTTTCTCCTCTTCTTGCTCTGTTGGTACTCTTATTGATTATTGTTTTTTCTTCCTCTACTATTTTCTGGCCAGGATGGAATTATTGTCTGCTCATGATACAAAGTTGTTACGGCAATGCAATGAATATTTTAAAGCTGGTCACACAGATCTGAGTGCAGCATAAATCGTCGATGTCCTCGGCCAAGATGCTTTGGAACAGGCAATTGAAGCCTACTAATATTTGAAGTGTTTGCTTGATCATGCAGTGGACAATAATGTAGCTTATTATGATATGATTGAGGATCTCCAAGGCACTCTTGAAGAACTTCAGCAACAATATAAGGAATCCACTGCCCTTTTGCACTAGGGGTACGAGAAGAAGTATCAGCAAATCATTGCTGATAAGGGATATGAGAAGCGTTTTGCTGCTTACGACGTGCGGGAAAGAACTTTGAAAGCCGAGGTCGAGGAGCACAGGCAAATATCCGAGTTGTTGGAGCAAGAAAATAACAACTTGCAAAGAGAAGTATCTCAATTAAAATCTTCAGCTTCCACCTCAAATGCTTTGATCCCCGTGACTGACGAGGGATTCTCGTTCTTAGAGGTCGAGAACGCCAACTTGAGGGATGAGTTGGAAACCTTGAAAAGAGTTGGCCCTTCTACATCTTCTCATCGGGGACGATCAAGAGCTCCTCGGATTCCTGTCGAGGAACAGAGGACTCAATCTGCTTTAGAGAACCAGGCCTTCCAGCTGATGGCGAAGAACCAGGCATTGGCTGAGATGTCTAAAAAAATTAGGGGTCTGGAAGAGCAGCTTTCTACGCAGAAATCTATCTTGGAGAATAAAGAAATCTTCATAAAAAATCTCCACGAGCAATTGGAAAGATTGACATATCAATTCCATAAGCAGCCCATGAGTTCTGGATGGCTGGCTACAACGAAGCTCTCTACCACTTGGACGATCGCATCCAAAATGCAAATAATGAGGGCTACAAACAGGGATGGTTGAATGCTTTAGGTGTGCTGCAACTGGAATAGGGTCATTACCTATGGGATTACCATAATCCTGGGCTGCTCGACCTACCAGTGCCACCATTCAAACTTGATATGAGTTGGATCCCTACTCGGGCCATCCCTCGATGTCTGATTTCCAAATACCTCGGCGATTACAATCTCCATTCAAATGTCGAGATATCTCGTCCAGAGCACCTCCTAGATCGACCATCCGTGACGAATATCAAGATGCTAAAAGACCTTAACTTCATAAATTCTCCTCTCGCTTTAAATGATCCACCTGCTGGCGAGGAACCTGTTTCAAACGCAGAGGGGAAAAAACCAATAGAATAGGAATATTGATGTAATAAATTTGTATTTCATTCCTGATGTATTTTGTTCTACATTTAATGAAATAATTTTATTTGCAAATCTTGACTGCTATTGTCTTGTAACACTTTACATCTGTACATGTGTATCTGTTAAAAAGATAACAATATTGTGTTATTTGTCGATCAACTTGTTGTCGAGTAGTTTGAATTTGTGGTAGTCATTTGGCAAAAATGATGTTGTGTTTATCGACCCACTTAGTAATAATTTAAAAAGTTACGAGTATAAAAAATTTTGCTCGATCACTTTCTCGTATTCATAAAATGTTTCCGACCAACCAAGGTCGGTAAATTTTCCTTTTCGACCAACTTCAGTTAGTGGATTTTTCCTCTACGAGCAACTTTGGCCCTTTTTGGAATAGTTGTACCTCCCGACCAACCTTAGTTGGCTTTTTGAGAATATATTTATTTCCTAACCAACATAAGTTGGCATTTTTAGGAATAGTTTTACTTCCCGTAGGAATACATTTACTTCCTAACCAACATAAGTTGGCATTTTTAGGAATACATTTCCTAACCAACATAAGTTGGCATTTTTAGGAATAGTTTTACTTCCCGTAGGAATACATTTATTTCCCGACCAACCTTAGTTGGCGTTTTCGAGGATAAATTTGAGTAGTCCGTGTTTTGCCAAGTAGTGTGTAGCACTAGTATTCCCCGAAAAACTTTCAATAAAAGGAGAGAATTTGGCAGAATATCTTCATTTTATTCATACTGACGGAACTGCGTTATATGAGAATATACATCACTGATAATACTTGCGCAGGTGCTTTGCGTTCCATGCATTCTTAAACTCCTCCCCCTCTAAAGTTGCTATTCGGTAAGTTCCTGGTCGAACAACTTCTGTAACTCGGTATGGTCCATGCCAGTTTGCCTCTAGTTTGTTGTGCTTTTGAATCACTTTCTTTAGCACATAGTCTCCTTCTTTCAGGTCGTACTTCTTCACCCTCTTATTGTAGAACAAAGCTGTTCGTTGTTGGTATGTAGCATTCCTGATGGCTGCTTCTTCTCTAACTTCCTCGAGCATGTCTAAATCCAATCTTCTCATTAAGTCGCTGACAGGGGAATTAAAATTCAGTACCCTGTGTGTTGGGAGGCCCAACTCGGCAGGTATAACAGCTTCACTTCCAAATGCTAGCATATATGGAGATTCCCCTGTTGCTACTCGGGGAGTAGTTCGGTAAGCCCATAGTACTGATTATAGCTCGTTGATCTAATTTTCTTTCGCATCATCCAGTCTTTTCTTCAAGCCATTCAGCAGCGTTCTGTTTGTCACTTCAGTTTTTCCATTGCTTTGAGGATGGCCTGGTGCTGAGTGGATCTTCAAAATATTTGACTGAATACAATAGGCAGCGAACTCCTCGTTGTCGAATTGTGTTCCATGGTCTGTGATGAAGGCATGAGGAAGACCATATCGACAAATGATGTTCTTCCAAATAAATTGGTACACCTTGTCGTACGTCATATCAATGAGAGGCTCAGCTTCAACCCATTTAGTAAAATAGTCCACGGCGACCACGAGATACTTAAATCTTCCCCTGGTCGTCGAGAGTGGTCCAACCAAATCTATTCCCCATATGGAAAATGGCCAAGGGGAAGTAATGGGTGTCAATAACGCTTGGGGAGTTCTTCGGATGAAGGAGAAACGCTGACACTTGTCACATTTCTTAGCATAGGCTATGCAATCAGCCCTCATCGTCGGCCAATAGTATCCTTGAGTCATCATTCTTTGCAAAAGAGTTCGACCTACTACATGGGCTCCACGGGACACTTCATGGACCTCTTCAATCAAATCTTTCACCTTGGTGGGATGCACACATTTTTGCAAACCTGCTATAATTCCTCGTCTGTATAAAATACCATTAGTCAGTACATAACGAGCATCCTTAAATTTTAGTTTCTTGGCTGCAAGTTTATCAGTTGGTAATTCCCCTTTCTCAATATATGCCCTGATGGGATCCATTCATGATGACCCTAAATTGAGGGTATTAAAGTTTATCGTCAGATCTTCATCTATACTCCGACCAACTAAAACTTCAATTGGGATTGTTCTTCGTAGCTCGGTACGAGTAGCTGATGCTAATCGAGCTAAGGCGTTTGCTCTTTCATTCTCCATTCTTGGTATTCTGACCAGCTGAATAGCAGCAAATTCCGACACCAATTCCTTTGCCTTTGCACGATATTTGATCATTAATTCTCCTTTGGCTGCATATACTCCCATTATTTGATTTATGACCAGTTGCGAATCACTGAAGACAATAACTTGTTCTGCCCCCATATTTTTTGCCAAACTAAGACCTGCAATCATGGCTTCATATTCAGCCTCATTATTGGAAGCTTTGAATTGGAAGCGTAGGGCGTATTCCATGTCGACCTCGTCCGGACTGCTGAAAACTATCCATGCGCCACATCCGATAGTGCAAGATGAACCATCCACATACAGACTCCATATAGGTAACTCGTCTTCAAATTTCTGATCTGACAGAGTTCCTCAGTGGAAAATTTGTTGCTTCCTTTCACCATCTCCTGATTTTTCTTGCTGTTCGTCGATCATCTTTTCTTGCCCTTTTACCAACCTGAGCTGGTCTGGGCTTGAATTTGATGATACTGTAACATGTACTTGCCCTTTTACCAAGCTAAGTTAGTCTGGGCTTGCATTTGATGATCCTGTAATATCCACAGGTTGATCAGCGAGCAACTTTTGTTCCTCGGGGGTATCAGGATAGGTGAACTCTGCTATAAAATTTGCTACCGCTTGCCCTTTTAGCGATGATCTGGGTTCATAGACTATATTATATTCATCGAGTTCTATTGCCCATCACATCAATCTTCCTGAATTTTCTAGTTTATGAAGGGCTTGCCTTAATGGCATATCAGTATATACTACTATGGTATGAGCTTGAAAGTATGGCTTCATTCTTCTACTTGCCTCGATCAATGCTAGTGCCAATTTTTCCAGCCTTGGATATCTGATCTCTGCTCCTCGGAAGGCCTTACTTGTATAGTAGATTGGTTTTTGTACTCCATTCTCCACTCTTATCAATGCCAAACTGACTGCATTCTCGGACACTGCCGAATACAAGTATAATTTTTCTCCCATCACTGGCTTGGATAACAGTGGAGGTGCTTCCAAATATTTCTTCAAGTCTTGGAAAGCCTTCTCACATTCATCATTCCACTCAAAAGTCTTTCGAAGCGTCTTGAAGAATGGGAGACATCGATCAGTTGCTCGCGATACAAAGTTATTGAGTGCTGCTACTCGTCCTGTAAGACTTTGCACTTCTTTCTTCGTCGTTGGGGATCACATCCCTAACAGAGCTTTGATCTTTTCAGGGTTAGCTTCAATGCCTCGCTGATTGACAATGTACCCGAGAAAAATGCCTTCTCATACTCCAAATATGCACTTCGTCGGGTT
Organism: Sambucus nigra; assembly: GCA_949130495.1. Taxonomy (NCBI): domain Eukaryota; kingdom Viridiplantae; phylum Streptophyta; class Magnoliopsida; order Dipsacales; family Adoxaceae; genus Sambucus; species Sambucus nigra. Next base: position 238,553,628 of record OX422221.1, on the reverse strand, counting down.
CAACTTCATTTGGTATTTATCTAGTTGATCAAATGTCTGGCTTAAGTCAACTAGATGATCGGCAACTTTCTTGCTCTTTATCAGCATATCGTCAACATAGACTTCCATATTGCAACTGATTTGTTCAGCAAAGACTTTGTTCATCAGCCGCTGATATGTCGCACCTGCATTTTTCAAACCAAAAGGCATAACATTATAACAATAAGTTCCCCTAGGGGTAATGAAAGAAGTACTTTCCCTGTCTTCAGGTTTTATTTTAATCTGATTATAACCAGAATAAGCATCCATGAAGCTCAGCAGCTCATGTCCTGAGGTAGCATCCACTAGTTGATCAATTCGGGGCAGCGAAAAATGATCCTTTGGGCATGCTTTGTTGAGGTCGGTGAAGTCTACACACATCCTCCATTTATTGTTCTTCTTTTTCACCATCACCACATTTGCTAACCAGTCTGGATATTTAACATCTTCAATAAAACAAGATTTCTGGAGCTTCTCGACTTCCTCCTGTATAGCTTGATTCTTCTCGGGACTAAATACTCTTCTTCTCTGTTTCACAGGCTTGATCTCCTTATTCACATTGAGTTCGTGACATAAGAAATTTGGATCTATTCCGGGCATATCCTCATGACTCCACGCAAAAGTTTGCTTTCTGCTTCTTAGGAAAGTTATCAATTCCTGTTTTAGTGAGGCTTCCAACGATGAACCTACTTGAGTAGTTCGTTCAGGGTGCTCGTCATCCAGAATGATGTTTTCAGTAGCTTCCACCACTTGACCCTTCACGAGTTGCGACTCATCTCTAGAATCCAATGTTTCAATTTCTGCACCTTCATCCACTTGATAGGTAGTAGTCTTTTTCCTTGATTCCTCCAGTTCCTCTTGCTCGGCGGATGAATAATAGCATTCCCGAGCTACTTTCTGATCACCTTTCACAACTCCTACTCCAAAATTTATTAGAAATTTTAGGCGCTGATGTACCGTAGATGGTACAACCTCGAACTTCTTCAATCCTACTCTTTCCATGATGATATTGTATGATGATTGAACATTCTTATCCATCACGAAAAAGCATATTCTTTCTGTTCGACAAGCAGGCCATGTACCAATGAATATATCCAACTTGATCGTCCCAAGTGGAAATACTTTCTCTCCAGCAAAACTGAGGAGGGGTCTATGATAAGGCTCCAGTTGAGATAGCTTTAGATTTAAACTGTCGAAGCACGAGTAGAACATAATGTCTGCCGAGCTACCATTGTCGACAAGTACTCTTGAAATCATTACCTCCTTCATCCTCATTTTGATCACCAATGGGTCATCATGAGGATACAAAACTCCTGCAAGGTCGTTCTTTGAGAAACCAATGACCAATTTATCTTTGTTTACCTTTCTCGGGATATCCTCCTCAGCTAGATTTATTCGTTGAATGTATGAGCAAGCTTGAGCCTCACAGAGGTAAGCTTTTCTCTCGGTAGTAAGGTCTCCTCCTCCTGCATCTCCACTTGTAATAACATTACAGTCAAATGACCCAAAGCGTATTGAAATACCTCACGTTATGGCTGCCTTGGTCTCTTGGGAAGATCGGGGTCATCTTCTGGATCAACTTCATGGTCTCTCTTCTTGTTCTCCTCTGCTCGACGAGGAGATCTAGACCTCTCTCTTGCTCGGTCGTTGTTTCTTCTATCATTCCTCCGATCAACATACTTTGCCAGTTTTCCTCGTCTGATGAGTGTTTCAATCTCATTCTGAAGAGCTATGCAATTTTTAGTCATATGGCCATGATCTTTGTGAAACTCGCAATATTTTGCCTTATTTCTCCTTTCGGGATCTGCCTTCATTTTTTCTGGCCAATTTAATTCCTCGTTGTTCTTGATTTCTTCTAGAACGTGGTTGATGTCTTTCTTCAAAGGAGTATAATTATCAAATTTCTTCAATACTTCCCATGACGACCTTGTTCGTGAATGTTTGTCACTACCACTGTTCTTACGCTCTTTCTTCTTAGCTTTATCACCTTCCACCTTAATTTCTTTGGCATCCATATTCTTCTTCGCAACCATAGCCTCCTCGGCATTCATTATCTTGGCCGCTTTTCCCATCAGATCTGACATGGTTCTAGGTGGATCTTTGGCCAAAGTGTAGTACAACTTGTTGGGTAGTAGTCCACTCATCAAGGCGGTAATCGCTGTCTTTTCCTCATAATCAATGTCTTCGAGCTTCTCGTTATTAAAACGAGTTATATAATCTTTGGTACTTTCACCAGCTTTTTGTCTAACACTTAACAAATGCGCTACTCGTTTAACTAGCTTTGCCCCAAAATAGAAATTCCCAATGAATAACTCGGCCAGTTGAAAGAAAGTTAAGATCTTACCCCGAGGAAGATTATTATACCATATTTGAGCAGATCCGGTAAGAGTTCCTGAGAATGCTCTGCATCTCATCTCATCTCATCTCTTCTGGAACAGCATAGATGTCGGCTGTAGCATAGTATTGTTCTATATGAAGGACAAGGTCGGTCTTTCCATCATATTTGGGGGTCACAACAGGTGATTTAAACTTTAATGGTGTTGGAAAATCTACAATGGCCTGGACAAAAGGTGTTCCTCGAATAAAAGTTCATTGTAGAGGGTTCTTGGCTTTAGCCATTTCCCCTAATCTATCCTCCAGCCTCTGAATAGAGCCTTTCTATGCATCATTTCCTTCCTCGGTCCTATTGGTTCGAGAAACTGATCGCGTTGATGTGGCTTCCTGGGATCTATCTTGACGAGCAACTGGTCGCGACTGGGCAGATCCTTCCCTTAAATCTGATGGTCGTCGAAAACTCCTCGATGCGACTTTAGGAGGACTTCTACTCCTTCTAGGTCCTAATCGATCAAAAGGTGATACCCTGCTTAACCTCTCTAGCGCACTAGTCCTTTCTGGAGAGAGAGTGATACGTTGTTCAGTATCTGTGGCCCGCACTGACGAAGTTCATCCAGGTTGATAAGAAAAATCTTCAGACTCCTCAGTACGATAGGAATCGGTACACCTAGTACGTGAAGAAGGTAAACGTACATTTCTTTGAATACTTCGCGATTTTGAATGGGTTGGTGCACCGCCATGGAGGGTTCGTATGAGTTGTCGCATCGTTTCTTACATGACTGTCTGGCCCTGGGCCAGATTTGTCATTATTCCATCCAGGTCTGGAATATTTGGCGAAGCAGATGGATTTAGAGGGATTCCAGCGTTTTGATTGCTGGGTTCTGGAATATCAGCCATTTGTGAGGAATTGTTTTTGATGAAAAACGATATTACCAGTCGTTTCCCACAGACGGCGCCAATCTGTTGATGTAAAAAATTAGATGATATCTAATTATTTAATCACAAATAAATAAAATGAGATAAAGAACTATTAAAGTGGTTCAGCCTTATAAGAATGGCCTACGTCCACTATTTCTATTATTGATGACTGTTTGGGAATTCTCGATTACAAGTTTAATCAAGAAATTCCGGTCCCTTTACAATGAGGGTAATACAATGTATTTATAGCCCTAAGGCTGTAATGTGAAAGGGTAATACACTCAATGATGTACATGTGAAAGGGTAATACATCCAATGCCCCTTAAATGTATACATCTGAATGATAAGCATTTAATGAACAGTCAAATTATTGGTTATCCTTCTATTAATACTTTGTTCGAGGTGCAGCTCGGATCGCCTAAGCTGCTCGGACCGCCTAAGGTCCTCGGTAATCAAAAGTTCCTTGGTACTCAAAAGTTCCCCGGGGAGTTCTTGTAGGTCGGAGCGTCTGAGTTCTTCGGGGAAGCAGTGTTCCTCATTGTAGTATGGTTCCTTGGAGCATCTGAGTTCCTCGGAAGTGTTTGTTGTTTCCATGTAGATTGCCACGTGTCTTCACTCGATTGAGCCATGTCAGCAGACTAAATTTGGTATCAACAGTAGGGTCTAATGATGAGCCAATCTGGGTAGTACTTTTTGGATTCTTGTCATCCAGAGTAACTAGTTCGATCTTCTCCATAACTTATCCCTTGACTATTTTTTCTTTATCTCGAGGATCTAGCATCTTAATTTGGTAGGTTGTAATCAACTTCTTCTGCTCATCCTGCTCGACTGAGGTGTAGTAGCTCTCTCTGGATTTAACCTGGTTCCCTTTTACCATATCAGCCCCACAGTGAGTGGACCACTTCAAGCATTGGTGTATAGTATAAGAGACTGATTTTGAACTTCTTCATCCCTACCCTGTCGAAGATAATGTTATGTGCTAAGTGTACGTACTTATCCAGGATGAATAAATGAATATATACTGTTCGGCACGTGGGCCAAGTGTTGATCATAACATTGAGTTCAATCATTACCAAGGGGTACATCTTCTCCTCTAATAAATCGATGAGAGGTATATAGTAAGGCTCAAGTTTTTTGTCCCTTAATCTTAAGCTTTTGAAGAAACTATAAAATAAAACATCGGCCAAATTGCCGTTGTCGACCAAAACTCTCACCACCGTACCCTCATGCACCATTATCGTGACAACCAGGGGGTTGTCATCAAGGTAAAGCACGCCTGATCCTTATGGAACTCACAATATTTTCTCATGTCCCTTCTGTTTGCTAGAGCTTTCAGTTTCTCAAGCCATTTTAGGTCTTTCTTCCACAAATCTCCTCAAGGATATGATGGAAAAAACGTTCATAGGAGTATACTCATCTATCTCTTTTTTTTGTTAGCCTTTTTTCTTTCTACTCTTTCATCCCCGAGCTTTCGATGGTGTTAGCTTTGGATCTTCTCACTTCTTTGCCATCTATAACTTCTTCGACAGCTATAGATTCTTTGGAATTCATAACCTTCCCAAACTTGGTTAATAATGCAGTCATTATCTTGGGTGGATCGTTATCCAATGCCCAATACAGCTTTCCTGGAAGTAGACCACTCATTAGGGCTGTGATGGCTATTTTCTCATCATAGTCGATCACATCTAACTTCTCACTATTGAAATGAATGATGAACTCTCGAGTCATCTCATCTTCCTTCTATCGAACATTCAATAGATGGGATGTCCTCTTTTCGACCTTAGTTCCAAAGAAGAAACTATTGACGAAGAGATCGACCAGCTATTGAAAGCTTAAAATCTACCCTCGCGGTACACTATTATACCAGATTTATGTGGATCACATGATTGTACTGGACAATGCTCGATAATACATATCATTTGGAATAAAATTAATATCGACGACAGCTTGATACTGTTATATATGCAATATTGGGACAGTCTTTCCATCATACTTCGGGGTCACCATCGACGATTTGAACTTCGCAGGTATGGGATAACCCACAATTGACGGGGTGAATGGAGATACTTTCACAAAACCTTTGTGCAAAGGATCCTTTGATCTAGATATTTCCCCCAGACGAACTTCCATAAGCTGAATCAACCCCTTTTAGCACTAATCATTCTTCCCCTCCATGCCTATGACGGATTTTCCTGGTCGTCCATGGCTTTCTACCGAACTCTCTTTCTTGGAAGTCTTTTTGGCTTATGACGACCCTTGTGAAAATATCCCAAGTCTATCCGAACACTCTGTTCCTCTCATGGAAGACCTTTTTTATTCTTCCCCATATTGTATAGTTCCCACGAGCTCTCTGCGATATTGCTCTGTCACTAATTGTGGACCTACATGATCAAATGCATAACCTTTTCTCAACCTTTTTAGCACGCTCGACCTCTCTTCGGATAGGGATTGCTCATCATCAAAGCCTACGGTTTTAAGGGATGATGTATCCCCCGAATGATACGACCTATCATCTTGTGGTTCGGAGTTTCTGGACCGACACCCTTTTTCTTGTGAACCCCAACTCAGCCTCCTTAGGTTCTCTAAGGCTCGGTCATAATAGGCCTTTTGTCTTTATCAATAGGGGGTATGAGGCAAAATTTGTATCCTCTAGCCTAGATATTCACCAACAACTGGGGGTATGGGTTCTCCTTTTGGTTTACCTTATCTGGCTTGGAGTGTCCGCATCAGTTGCTTCACATTTTCTTGCATCGCCTCCTGGCTGCTGGACAGGCCCATCAGAATTCCTTTCATGTTCCCCATTCCAATAGGGGTTGAGGGTGTAATTGTTTCATTCACACAACTATTTTATATATTTCTCCCATTTCTAGAATTTACAGGTATAACAGGGTATCTGAACCAACACAGATCAGGGGTTTTGCAAAAATAAGGCTTATGGATAGAAAATGGTAGGAAAAAACAAATGGCTTATTGATTTCCCATAGACGGTGCCAATCTGTTATCGTCTAAAACTGGTATATGGATTTCTGAGTCTTAGCTACTAAATACCAACAATAAACAATAACAAATAAAGGAATTATCAGTTTAGACAAGCCAAATAAGAGAGAGGTGAGAGACAAAGAAGCAAATAATGGATTAACGTGGTTCGGCCCAATGTGGTGTTTTCATCCGCACGTGTTATGTTGTTATATCATATTTCGTTGGACAAAAGTCGTCAAAAAAAGTGAATACAAGCTCTTAAGATTCTCTCTAGGGTCTCTTTGTATGGACGTTGGGTATATCAATTTCTTGTTCTCTTCTCAACTGGGATTGTGTTCCATTTATAGGTGGGAGAAAGAGAGAGAGAGAGTAGAGTTATAAGTGGAGTGCCTTTATAGGTCACATAGTTACACCTTTCCATGTTCTAGGAGATGGTTAATGATGATTAAGTTATAACTAGCTGAAAGGGTGGGCAACCATGTAGGATAATTCACGTGCATATTAATGCGAGTGGGCCTGTCCTTATTCCATCATGTGACTTACACGTGCCTTTGTGGGGCTAGTTGCAAACATCAGCTTGTGGTGGTTAGTTATCCGACTGACGAGGAATATCACTAAGCCGACCAAATTAATTATAGCCGACCAAGATTGATGAGTACGTCGAGCACCTTCTGATGATAGGTGTCACGATACTATTGGTCCATTCCATGTCATATATTTATGGTACAACAATTCGCTTACACCATATTTATTTACCGCGCATATTTTTCATCACGATAGTTGGAATACCGCAATAAGGTAGTGATAATACGCAAATATTGCGTATTTTATCCCTCGAACCGACACATTTTAGACCCCTCGGCTATCTTATTCCCTTTATTTACGATCGTTAACCAGACAACCTCAGATTTCTATGATAACATATTTTGCAGGGGTTAATTGAGCTTTTATAGGTATTTGGATGCTAAGTGTGAAGTTCGGACGCATTCCGCTCAATTTCCATACGTGATCGCACGTTCAAGGGCATTTGAGTCTTTTCATGGCTTGGGTACTGACCTAACATCTACACAGAAGTTATATCCCTCCTTGGAAGCTTTGCGTGGCCGTGAACGGTGAGCGATTCCGGGTCCGTATGAAGAAGTTACGAGATTTCTAGCGAAAGGGAAAACCAAACACATCAAAGCAGGGGGAAGAGTTGCAGACCTGTAGCCATCGATCGATCGATCAATCGATCCTTCAGTTTTTTCCAATCGTGGGGAGATAGTGGGCTTGATTTTTCACCATCGATCGATCGATCACAAGGGATCGATCGATCGATCCCCTATTTTCTGCAGATATTTTGACTTTTATTTTCTTTTTCCTTTTCTTTTCTAATTTAATTCCTTTTATTATATAAAGGAATTTTGTTGTAAAAACAGATATAATTCATTTTAGCTTAGAATAGGTTAGGGTTTGAGGGTTTTTGGAGAGTTATTCTTCAATTCTTCTTGGTTTGACACCCAATTGGGTTGTAAGCTGCACTATTCATCTTCCCTCTCCATTAATATAGGTTGAATTTCCTTAATTCTTACTTTGTAGTTAGTTTACATGCTTTCATAATTAGGTTTACATGTTTTATTTCATTGCTTTCTAGTGTAACTTTATCGCGTTTATTTACCGCTTTCATTTATTACATTTTTATCATGCTTTCTAGCTAATTTAGTCTAGGTTGTGTTTGAATGGAACTCACTCGGGTTGACGTGTTGCTTTGTTTTGGTGATGGTGTTTACGGGTCTATTTCGGATGCGTTGTCCTAATTATTACGCCTAGGAGATTTGACAGGGCATATCATGTATGTCCCGTGCTTACGACCTTGCGTGCGTAATTTCTGGGGTATTTGTTGACGCTAAAATCGTAATAGGCTTTTATGCGGATTTAGGGGCGTGACAACCCTTGGTTCAATTAACTGTTGAAACAAGATGCATTTGTAATAACTCGTCGACCCATGTATCCATTTTATACTAATTAAATCGGGTGAGGGATATTCGACGCAACCTATAGTTTTACTCGCTTTATTAGTCTAGCTTTATTTTGCCTCGCCTAGATTAAATATTTCCCTTTTTGCATTTTCTCCTTTTTGTTCATATTCATCTTTTACACTTTTAATTTAGGAGTATTAAATCTTATAAATTCTAGCAACTCGTCTCTGTGGATTTTTGATACCCGGACTTGGCCGCTATACTCACCCGTTGAGTGTAGTCATAAGTTTAGGTTTTTCTATAGTTCAGGTGCGCCGAATTCAAAACGACCAGCGCGTAAGTGACTCTCGCGCCACGGCGAAACCCTGTCTATCAAATGGCACCATTGCCAGGGATGAGTTTGTTTTAGACTTTATTTGATTTAGTATTTCGTAGTATTTTCTTTCTATTTGTATTATTTTCTAACTTTTTTGCAGGACTTCCACATTTGAGCACTTAGAAACGCTTGAATTTTTCGCGTGCATCTACTTTATGGAATTCGCCACTTCGAGCCATTTTTGGGGTAAGCATGTCTTATTCCAATTCTTTCGGTAATCATTATGATAATTCTCAAAATTCTCGCAAACCTTTGACTTTTGGTCAATACTTAGAATCCCAAAAAATTGCAACATCTAAAATGATTTTGGGCGAGTATTACAAAAGTCAAGCTTTGGAGTGCGTGTATTTTGATGATGATGATAATGATTTTGGGCCTTTACCTTCTCATAATAGGAATTTTAAAACGAATTGCAATAATTTTCAAAATTCCTATAATAATGAGTTTTCATTTAAGTCCGATGGTAATTTTCAAAGTTCCCATTTTCAAGTATCCGCACCTCGACCTATGACATTCGGTGAGGGCTTCCGTATGCTTGAAAATGAGAAAATTGAAAATCGTTATCGGGAAGAAAATCGTTTGTGGAAACATGAATTGGATTTATTATTTGAATCCGACGACGATTTTTCTTCCTAGACTTTTGAAGTCAAGGAATGTTTTGAACCAAATGAGGACTTTGTGCCTACTTTGGAACAAATCATTGTCGACTTTGCCCATTGCGTAATACATATTGAAAGTGAGGATGAAAATGACATAATATCTATTTGCAATGAAATGATTTCTTCTTTGGCCCCCAAAGAAGAACATTTCATTGAAAATGATATTATTTCCTTCGAAACTCAATCATCGTGCGATGATGATTCATCTCATGAGTTTGAATTTCTTGCCTCCCCATTTTCATTTTCTGTTATCACACTGTCACAAGTACCCGATGATTCGGTTTCAAACTTTAATATTTTAAACCTTTTCGCCGATGAGGAGTACTTGCTCGAGTCTCCTTCCATGATCGCATCTTTGCCTTTATATGCGCCACCTCCCATTCCAATTTAGAATTCCTTGGGAGGATATTATGCTTTTCTCGGTCCCCATATGTTTTTGTCACCCGTTCAATTCAAATCCCCCATCCTCCCGCCAGAAATTTTAATTGGGGATGGTTCCTTTCTTACGCCTTACACATGCCTTCCGTTGTTCAAAAGGAATTCATATTTTTCGGAGGGCATGCTTGAGTGTGAGGGTACACCGGTTATCCTCCAAAGTCTAATCATTTTTGCGATGGACCCTCAACTATTTAGACTTCTAATGTACAGTTAGTGTGACACCTAAATAGTAGGTTGTATATAGTTAGTTTTTTATTCTTTCTTTCTTTTTATTTTTTCTTTCCTTTTTAATTTAGTCTAGTGTAATTAGTTAACTTTTTGTTATTTGTTTTTGCTATGCTCGGTACTAACTTGTTTTGTAGATTTTTTGGACTTGTTCATATGGGGATCGCTCCAGTTTTGGGTAATATCACTCTTTTCCTCTCTTTAACTTGGTTCTTAATTCACATTGAGGACAACGTCAAGTTTTAAGTTAGGGGGTGTGGGATATTCTATCCATTTCTTTATTTAGTCCATGTTTTTGCTCACATGTTAGTTACTTAGTATGTTTTTCTTAGAAAAATTAAAATTTTCAAAAAGATTTTTTTTCCTCCTTTATTAGGCATTTTTCCTTTGTTTCCGATGATAAATTTCAATAATTGTCCGATCCAATAGACAACCCAATGATGCATGTTCTCGATTTTAGAAGTTATTAGACTTTAGTCTCAATTATTGATATTATGAATAACTTCATGAATTAAACGTTAATCCCATGAGCACATGCACTTTTATTGTTCTATTGATTTGGTTTAAGATTTTTATAACTCGGTAGTCTTTTGTTGCATTGTATATACTTACACCGAGTAAGTTTTCTACCTTTCGTCGTTTGTGAGTGTATACACTATTCTTTCCTCTTTGAAAACGTTAAATTCGTCCGTAATCTCACTATTCTTTCATTTGATCGTTCATTAATTGAGTTTATATCTTGAAATGTGTTACTTGAGCATGATTTTCATGTATTATTTAGACTCGAGAATTGCGTAAACTTTTGAAATGATCATAGGTCATCTTTGTTATAACACCCATATTGACCTTGACCTCACCTTAAATGTTTTCCCTCGTTAACCCTTTTGAGCCTTAATATAGCCTTTCGTTTCATAGCCCGAATCCCATAACTAACTCCAAATTGGAGTTATAAACCATATATACACTTTGCATACCTTTGTTTGGAATGTTACTTGGGATTGAATGTTGTTGTTGTGATGTCGGTTGCAATTTAGGCATATGAGAGTTTGAAAAGTAAAGAAAGAAGATATAAAAAAAGTGAAGAAAAAGAGAAAGTAAAAAGCAAAAAGCAAAAGAAAACAAAAGAAAACATGAGAAAAAGAAGAAAAGAAAAAGAAAGAAAAAGTTTGTATATGTTGTGTATAGTGTTCAATAAGCTTTGATTACTCTCCCCATTGTTATATATTTAATTCCTTTTGTGGAACTCGCTTTCCATTTTTTTATATTTCCCGCATTTTCCCATTATCCCGAGTTTTCATCTTTGAGCACTTTGAATCCGTACATACATATCCTTTCATTTCATACCTTAACCCTATACCTGCATTACAACCCTACAAAGTCCTATGTGATCCTAGGGTGAATTTAATTTAAAAGTTGAAATAGTTTTGATAATTTGTGAAAATGAATTTAGCCTCCTTTAATGTGCGGTATCTTTTATTGAGATTACAATTTTTCATTTTACATATAGCGTTCTCCATTTGTGATATGTGTGCGGCCTAGTTTCCACTTACATTTACTCTTTATGCCCGCATGTTCCGTGTGTTAGCTCCCTATTTCGAGTGAATTCAGTTGATAAGTGTAATGCCCGTGAGGATTGAATATATGCTTGCTTTAATGTTTATCCGGTTTATATAATTTTTTGCCAAATCACACTTTTCATGTGCTCGCTCCCCTCCCACATTTTAAGGTTTCAATTCTATGAGGTGCATTCTATAATGTTAATGATTCGGACTTTTTCTTGAATCCGTTCAATGTGCTAATAATTGTGACACCCCGCCTAATTAAATACCGGGCGATCACTCCTTTATTAAATTAAAATCAAGGTGAACAGTTGGTTCATTCTTAGCATCACTGTCGTAAAAATACTTTTCCAATTTAAACACCCTAAATAATTAAGCTAAGTGTCAAAACCATTTAAAACCTTATTTCCATTCTATTAAATCCAATTATAAAACCTTTAACCATTTCCATTTTTAAGAGTCACACATTAATAATGAGAATAGTAATGAACATTCCAGAATTGAACCATCAATAAATAATCCCAACATTTAAAACACTAAAGGAAAACATCCTGACAGTAATATATCCCGAGATAAAGATGCTGGAAGTAAAAATAATTACAGTCTCTGACAATACCAACTAAATAATAGAAAGAGGGCGACACATGCCCCTGCTGGATAAAATCGAACTAGGAGTAGAGTCAATAATGAGGTCGTCTAATCAATGGCCTGCAACTCCCACAAAAGCTACAGCGCGTTCCATCCCAAGAATTCCAAGTAAGACGCCCCTGTGGCTGGGCACCTGTAATACATATATATATATATATATATATACACAAGAGAGAAGAGGTGACAACAAACGGGTCAGAGCCCGATAGTGTATATGATTTTAAAAAAATTGTTTAGCAAGTATTTAAATTGATACAGGCCAATGCAACAACATATTAATGCGACACTCTCTTGAGAAATTCTCACCTCTCTTCTAATGTGCACACTTATCGCACTAACCTTCCCAACGGGTTATCTTATCATTTATCGCTCTAATCTTCCCAATGATTTAACTTATCTTATATTACTCGTAAGATTCAAATTTCACGATTCAATTGTTCAAAAGAATATTTCAATTAGTGACCAAAGTTCTCATTTTGACTTTATTAATCAATAAAGTTTTCCAATTTCATATTATACTTTCTCAAAACAAGTATTTACAATTTGAGTCATCAACCATGTCCTACATATCAAATCACAGTAGGCAGTTCCAGATTTTAGAATTTCATATATATATATTAACTACTCGAAAATATATATATCAAAACAGCACCCCACATAATAACTATGGTGCGGGCATACTCTACTATCCAAACCCCATATCACTCACATTAAGGGGAATACAAATTCGGAATCACTCTCGAATTGTATTAACACATACTCAAACAATATTGAGACGAAGTATAGACTCCAAGTCCCTTAGGACCATCTGAACTATCACTGCGATAGCCTGTACCAAGGATATCTATACACAAACAAAATGAGGCGAAGCATAGATTCCAAGTCTCTAAGAGGAAAGAACATACCCCCATCTCTTAGGACCGTCTGAACTATCATTCCGATAGCCTGTACCAAGGATATCTATCTTCTAGGGTACAAGTCAATATCCCCCCATAAAGGTCCCATCGAGATAAGACTGTCCCAGCGCGGAAACCTCAGGGATAGCAAGTAACGTGGGCATGATTTTCACACATAGATAGTATATGCATACACAATCATATAACTATACTAATATTACCATATCAAAAATGGGTAAATTCTCAATTCCCATAATTACGTCATTCGCATTTATTTCACATTATATAGTTATCACGTATAGTCATTCACATCTTGCTTTAAATTGAGGAACTTTTCCACTTAATATATAACGCTTCATGGATTCTATCCTCCCAATTATAAAATTCAGTAGGTATACACATTTGTCCCAAAGTAACTCTCTTACGTGTCTCTCTCTTTAAATCATATATTTACCGACCCTTATGTAATTCTCCCAAAATACAATCTTTGCCCGACATCAAGGGTCCAAAAATCTATTCACATGTCCTACTGGTCTTCCCTATCTCCCAAAACCTTTCATTAAGGAAGCCCAAGAATTATCTCACAATAAATTAAATTTAACTCATTTAAAAAGGGAAATAGGAGTCTTCCAGGAGGGGTCGATCGATCGAGGTTTGGGGATTGATCGATCGAACCTTCGATCGATCGAAGCTCTAGGCTCGATCGATCGATCAAGCAGGTATTTCGATTTCTGCAGAATTGCAGTTACGGGTTCTACCACTTTTCTTCATCCAAATCCATATTTTCCAAACCCAAACGTCCCAAAATTTTTACTACTAACATTATATCAATATACCAAACATTTCTAACGTAAGGCATGTGCATTTCTATTATTTAAACATGGATTAACAGCCCCAATTTCATACAAAATCTCAAGAACCCTAAAATTCTCTTAAACATGATTCTAACAATTATTTCCCGAATTATCTTCTTATACACATCATAATTTCGTGGTTTAAATTCCTCTACATGGCAAGGGTTTCCAGAATCATCAATTAGACCAATACTACATGGATTTTCCTATCATAAATCGGGTTTTCTTCCATTAAAACTCATCTTAATTACTCCTAAACTAATATGAAAGATGCATCAACGAAATAAGCAAGATAAACACTTGCCTGGGATTTTCAGAGGTCTGGTTTGGTACCGAATTCGGTATGGTTGCGTTCCCCGTCTCGCGATCTACGCGTTGGTGGTGGCGGCGGTGCAAACCGTTGAGTTTTGGGCCTTGAATTTGCCTTGAGAGCTCTCTCCTTCCTCTCCTATGGCCGTCACTTGTGTTTAGAGTTTCTAACCCTAGAAGGTAACCTAGGTATCTGATATAACTCTTCTAATTTTCGTGGGTTTAATTACCCAAAAATGTAAAATGACCAAAATGCCCTCCCGGGGTACTAATTAGGCCTAAAAACGCCCCGAGACCCAAACTAAACCCCCGGGTACACTTTTCTGACTATCTCGACCCTTCCGGACGTATTGGCGCACTCAAAACGACCATATGAACAACTTATAAAATATTCACTTTTATTTATCAATAATTAGTCCCGACGCGACACGGGCGCGTCCCGACTCAAATTCCCAAAATTGTCATTTTATTCACTCGTGACATTCAATATAATCAATATCATATATTACTTTGCTCAATAGTAATATTCAACAAATTTCCCATAATTACTAACTCTCGTCACGTTAATAATTATAACATAATTAATTTCCGAATTTTTATTAAATAATTAACTCACATTAAATTTAATAAATCCCCAAATTAATATAGCATAAAAATACGGGGTATTAGATACTTCCCCCCTAATAACGGAATTTCGTCCCGAAATTCGGAAAATAAGGCATACCTGGTAAGAACAAATCTGGATATCTCTCGTCAGTACGCAAACTATCTACATAGTACGGCGCTCAATCATTATAGCTTTTTCCTCACAGCAACCTTGTTTTACATTCTCATTAGAGACACTTACCATTGTGCTCCCAACTGACAACATTTGAATAGGTTATGTCTATACGTTATAAATTCCATTATCTCACTATCATTAGGAGGTCGTACCTCACTACATGACAACTACTCGGATTTTTTTATACACAAAATTCTCATTCTGAGAAGATCATACGAACATTTGACCACTCCTGACTGCCTAAAACAGTCGTGGAATTCCACCATAGATATCGGTTATTTTCTCGACCGATCAAAAATTCTGATTATCTACTCTCCTCTAAACATACGTAAGGAGAATAGTCGAGGTTTTTCCATAGCAAAACCTTAATAAGTACCTCGTAAGCGACAAACAGGTACGAGTGTTTCTACAGAGCATGCTTGAAATCATCGTACCAAGATTCCACAATTTCTTTCACGAGGCTCCACTAATCTTTAATCACCATGCGCTTATTCCCTGGCTAAGGGTGATACATCCTACTCGAAACGAAATCTTATCTCCGCTGGTTCCTGAAATCCCATTTCAAAGGTGGGATTCACCAATCTCAACCTGATTCAGAAATTTATACTGCGCCGGACCATGTACTGGCGCGATCCTTCTTTCAAAGGAAGTCTGGGGCATACTAGTTAATATTGTCAGCCAGCCCAAAGGAATATCAATCACTTCTTTCTCGGCGACTTAATTCACATGTTCGGGATAACCCTTGATCTTGTTTTTAGGATGTTAACCTATCCAAGAACTTTACCGACTTTACCAACCTCTTCCAATTTCAGGAATTTTCGATAAACACAAAATTCTTTGGTTGATTCTTCTCTTTCAACCAAACCTTACCTATGGGCAGTGCATGTAGAGACTACTCACTACGTCTCGCTAAACATCGATGCTTCCCTTGAAATGTCTCACATTAAGTGACACGTAATACTCCCCTTCCTTCCTTGGAGTATGCCGATAGTTCCGACCCGTGCTCTTCTCTCCACGAAGCGCACTTCTGGATCTCTTATACTATACTAACATCATTACTCTTTGTAGGCGCAAGTCGCTCTCACACTTGAGTAATAACAACTTCGCTCCGGTTATGCTTCATAACAATTAAATTCTACTCTATTCAAGGAATACCAATTCTTGAATGGCTTCTCACAGCCTTCCAATCAAGTTAGGGCGTGCAATTTTAATTACACACCTATGTATGGATTATCGCCCCTCATGTGACGTTTAATCCACTCTATCACTTCCACTTCGTCATACTATTCCCACAAACATATATTTCACACGTCTATTACCACGTCCCTTCGACTCGGACTATTTTAACTGCAGCTAACCCAGATGTCCACATTTTTGCAAGGCTCCGACTGCCCTGGGAGAGCGAACGGCGTGCTACTCATCTGTAGTACTAACTGAATCAACAGAATAGGGCATTCAAATTCCATGACAATAAAAGAGGAATAATAATTCTCAACCTTCCTCAGATAAGTACAACAATTTTCCCAAATAGGTACAACAACCAAAATAAATCACAAACGCTCTATTCATCAAAATAATTACAGGTCATCTCTTTTGTATACTATAAAGTTCTTTCCAGATAATCCATGCTAAAAATCATTCCAACTCTTTATCATCGTTCCACCCCTCAACTCGTGGGGATAACTTTCAATGCTTTCCTAACACAAAAATCCGGCTCCAATGACCTTAAAACAAAATTCAACTTCCAACTTACATACATAATTACTTGATCCCATTTCGACCAGGGTACCGAACTCATGGAATAGTGACCAAACGTCTCCCTATTTCCAACCTTACGCTAAGTTTCATGCGTGGGATGTCTCGCAAAGCAAAATCCAAACAAGGAACCCCCCCCTCCCCGATACACTACTACCTAGCATTGTCGGTTATCGAAATCCGTTAGGTCCTCCGTCCATAGTATATACCCCTGTATTCCATCCCTTGACAGAAAAGTTACAATTTCTCCCGTAATTATGCTTAACAAAGAACGTTTCACCAATTTCACTATCGTCCCGTATTGGTTGATGGTAATAGCATTCTATAAACCTCTGATACATATGATCGGAATTCTCAAAATTCGTTTCCCTAATAATAGGGGTATAAATATTAACTCCCACATCCCTAAAGGATGAATATAACAATGCACTTTTCCTATCACTAGGTCCGGAGTGCTAAACATAATACTGAGTCAAATCCTTTCGCTCAATGGTAAATCCCGATACATACGGAATTATACTGACAAAGTCTATACATACATTGGCATCGAATATCTCGAGCCCACTATATCCTCCGAAGTCTCTTGGATAGATAATATAAGTGCAAGTCCAACCTTCTTACAGGTAAAGCCTCGCCAAAGAAAACATAAAACATGTTGCACCAATGCAACTACTCCGATAGCCTTGCAATAAATGCCCACTATCATACTACCCATTTTTATAACATTTTAACAAAGATAATATCATACTCGTGTATCGCATCACTACAACGAGTAACCTTAATAAAGTATGAAACACTTGTTAATATACTCATTCATCCTCCGCGGATAGCACTAAAGAAAAATCCCGCTACACTAGGGAAAAATATTCACATAATAGTAACATTCATAATTATATACATTAAGCTCGTCTCGCATGCTAATCTAGCAATGAACAAAATATGGTGACTCGCTCGTGTCACATAAACACGCCGCACCCTCTAAGGATGCAACTTATACTTCCATCCTGGCAATCGTCTTGACTGCACAAATGGTTTTCGGATGTAACACGTCTGTCCAAACCAAAACAAAAATTATTTTTAATCGGCGTCCTTTACTAGGCACCGTATTCTTGTCCCTTTTTCTCACTTTGGAACATACTATCACAAGCAATTTCACTCCGCACCAAAATAACTCAATACATAATCCACTTATCACCTGTCCTACTAACCAGGTTAGGATTGTCCTTCTCTTGAACTTAGTAGACTCGATTCCTGTTAGCCATCCCGGTTGTTCCCTTAGGATTTTAGGCCATAAAGATCATGTTACTATCTATAATAGTACTTACTGAATTTACCATCACTTGGTAATAATTTAACTATCTGAAGCATTTAAATGGTTTTCCTGATGTGTATCCACATCCCTTTTGTGGTGCTATACCACCATCGTTGCATTCAGTCTCATTCTCAACTAAATCCTTCGATTTCTTTAACTTCCCCCACAAAGAAGCGTTATCATCTATTTTGACAAAATATGGCAATGTCAACCTCTGAATCGGTCGTCCATCAGAATTTCCTCCTCGAGTATTATCAACTATTATTACAAATTGGTCTCCCACTTGGAGTCGTTTCCTCCACTAGTATCTACAACCTCTGAATCGGTCGTCCATCAGAATTTTCTCCTCGAGTATTATCAACTATTATTACAAATTGGTCTCCCACTTGGAGTCGTTTCCTCCACTAATATCTACCTCTTTCGATACAAAATTTACTAACGATTAGGATTCATATCCACAATTGGACTTCTGTCATGCCCTCCTGCGATGAGTTCAGAACCACATTTGCTTCTAATCCTGAACAGTTAAGGAAGGAACATACGGTCATCACTGTACCTAAGGTTCTCCTATAGGCATAGCATTCCATTTACAAAATTGATGGTTGACTCCCACCATTATAACTTCGTCCCGAAATCCAAGAAAATTTTCTCTAAATTTTCACTTTCAGTTTGCCACACTCCGTCCTATATTTAAGCCTTTGGATACTTTAACTCCTTTGGTAAACACATACAATTTTCGCGTTTCTAAAATTTCCCACTGACAGTCTCTACACGTTTTTGTAATACGTTGGGTAAGTTTACCCTCGCACCTCATTTGACTATAACAGCATTTGAAAATCATTGTTGCACCTTAGTCGCCTTTCTAGTCATGGCTTCTCGTGCCATAATGGAGGTGACCTCGACTACGGTCATCATCCTCGGATATATTTCATAATCTCAACTGAGCCCTGCCTCCTGATGTACGCTTAACGGTCCTCTTCTGACATCCGTCATCGCTCGGCACACGCACACATCCGAACGAAATTAGAATTAACTAGCGTATACACATTATAGCAGGAGAACGAAATCTCGTCAAAGGAATCGACAATCCTAAACATAGGGCTCTATAACAAACAAAGCAACGCTGAAAGCAGAATAAGCCGTACAGATCCTAAGGACACTAGAACCTGATGCTCTGATACCACCTGTGACACCCCGCCTAATTAAATACCGGGCGATCACTCCTTTATTAAATTAAAATCAAGGTGAACAGTTGGTTCATTCTTAGCATCACTGTCGTAAAAATACTTTTCCAATTTAAACACACTAAATAATTAAGCTAAGTGTCAAAACCATTTAAAACCTTATTTCCATTCTATTAAATCCAATTATAAAACCTTTAACCATTTCCATTTTTAAGAGTCACACATTAATAATGAGAATAGTAATGAACATTCCAGAATTGAACCATCAATAAATAATCCCAACATTTAAAACACTAAAGGAATACATCCTGACAGTAATATATCCCGAGATAAAGATGCTGGAAGTAAAAAGAATTACAGTCTCTGACAATACCAACTAAATAATAGAAAGAGGGCGACACATGCCCCTGCTGGATAAAACCGAACTAGGAGTAGAGTCAATAATGAGGTCGTCTAATCAATGGCCTGCAACTCCCACAAAAGCTGCAGCGCGTTCCATCCCAAGAATTCCAAGTAAGACACCCCTGTGGCTGGGCACCTGTAATACATATATATATATATACACACAAGAGAGAAGAGGTGACAACAAACGGGTCAGAGCCCGATAATGTATATGATTTTAAAATAATTGTTTAGCAAGTATTTAAATTGATACAGGCCAATGCAACAACATATTAGTGCGACACTCTCTTGATAAATTCTCACCTCTCTTCTAATGTGCACACCTATCGCACTAACCTTCCCAACGGGTTGTCTTATCATTTATCGCTCTAATATTCCCAATGATTTAACTTATCTTATATTATTCGTAAGATTCAAATTTCACGATTCAATTGTTGAAAAGAATATTTCAATTAGTGACCAAAGTTCTCATTTTGACTTTACTAATCAATAAAGTTTTCCAATTTCATATTATACTTTCTCAAAACAAGTATTTACAATTTGAGTCATCAACCATGTCCTACATATCAAATCACAGTAGGCAGTTCCAGATTTCAGAATTTCATATATATATATATATATATATATTAACTACTTGAAAATATATATATCAAAACAGCACCCCACATAATAACTATGGTGCGGGCATACTCTACTATCCAAACCCCATATCACTCACATTAAGGGGAATACAAATTCGGAATCACTCTCGAATTGTATTAACACATACTCAAACAATATTGAGACGAAGTATAGACTCCAAGTCCCTTAGGACCGTCTGAACTATCACTGCGATAGCCTGTACCAAGGATATCTATACACAAACAAAATGAGGCGAAGCATAGATTCCAAGTCTCTAAGAGGAAAGCACATACCCCCATCTCTTAGGACCGTCTGAACTATCATTCTGATAGCCTGTACCAAGGATATATATCTTCTAGGGTACAAGTCAATATCCCCCATAAAGGTCCCATCGAGATAAGGCTGTCCCAGCGCGGAAACCTCAGGGATAGCAAGTAGCGTGGGTATGATTTTCACACATAGATAGTATATGCATACACAATCATATAACTATACTAATATTACCATATCAAAAATGGGTAAATTCTCAATTCCCATAATTACGTCATTCGCATTTATTTCACATTATATAGTTATCACGTATAGTCATTCACATCTTACTTTAAATTGAGGAACTTTTCCACTTAATATATAACGCTTCATGGATTCTATCCTCCCAATTATAAAATTCAGTAGGTATACACATTTGTCCCAAAGTAACTCTCTTACGTGTCTCTCTCTTTAAATCATAAATTTACCGACCCTTATGTAATTCTCCCAAAATACAATCTTTGCCCGACATCAAGGGTCCAAAAATCTATTCACATGTCCTACTGGTCTTCCCTATCTCCCAAAACCTTTCATTAAGGATGCCCAAGAATTATCTCACAATAAATTGAATTTAACTCATTTAAAAAGGGAAATAGAAGTCTGCCAGGAGGGGTCGATCGATCGAGGTTTGGGGTTTGATCGATCGAACCTTCGGTCGATCGAAGCTCTAGGCTCGATCGATCGATCAAGCAGGTATTTCGATTTCTGCAGAATTGCAGTTACGGGTTCTACCACTTTTCTTCATCCAAATCCATATTTTCCAAACCCAAACGTCCCAAAATTTTTACTACTAACATTATATCAATATACCAAACATTTCTAACGTATGTCATGTGCATTTCTATTATTTAAACATGGATTAACAGCCCCAATTTCATACAAGATCTCAAGAACCCTAAAATTCTCTTAAACATGGTTCTAACAATTATTTCCAGAATTCTCTTCTTATACACATCATAATTTCGTGGTTTAAATTCCTCTACATGGCAAGGGTTTCCAGAATCATCAATTAGACCAATACTACATGGATTTTCCTATCATAAATCGGGTTTTCTTCCATTAAAACTCATCTTAATTACTCCTGAACTAATATGAAAGATGCATCAACGAAATAAGCAAGATAAACACTTGCCTGGGATTTTCAGAGGTCTAGTTTGGTGCCGAATTCGGTATGGTTGCGTTCCCCGTCTCGCGATCTACGCGTTGGTGGTGGCGGCGGTGCAAACCGTTGAGTTTTAGGCCTTGAATTTGCCTTGAGAGCTCTCTCCTTCCTCTCCTATGGCCATCACTTGTGTTTAGAGTTTCTAACCCTAGAAGGTAACCTAGGTATCTGATATAGCTCTTCTAATTTTCGTGGGTTTAATTACCCAAAAATGTAAAATGACCAAAATGCCCTCCCGGGGTACCAATTAGGCCTAAAAACGCCCCGAGACCCAAACTAAACCCCCGAGTACACTTTTCTGACTATCTCGACCCTTCCGGACGTGTTGGCGCACTCAAAATGACCATATGAACAACTTATAAAATATTCACTTTTATTTATCAATAATTAGTCCCGACGCGACACGGGCGCGTCCCGACTCAAATTCCCAAAATTGTCATTTTATTCACTCGTGACATTCAATATAATCAATATCATATATTTCTTTGCTCAATAGTAATATTCAACAAATTTCCCATAATTTCTAACTCTCGTCACGTTAATAATTATAACATAATTAATTTCCGAATTTTTATTAAATAATTAACTCACATTAAATTTAATAAATCCCCAAATTAATATAGCATAAAAATACTGGGTATTACACTAATGCGTATGAAATCTTGTTCGCTATTGTTGGGCTTATCGCATGTTGGTTTGGGCATATTGAAGGAAACCATGTGATGTTTGTGGGTATCATCCCTGAAAATCCTCACGAGATGACACTCACCCACTAGGGTAACCTAGGGGTTTAACGGATTATTGTATACGCTAAATCCAATCGAATCGCCCACGAAAGTGGCCTTATGCTTTTATATCATACTTTTGTACGTATCCTGCTTTTGGTTTGCTTGTAGTTCTTATTGCATCCTATTTCATTGCTAGGGACTAGCAATGTGTAAGTTAGGGGGTGTGATAATATGCAAATATTGCGTATTTCATCCCTCGAACCGACGCATTTTAGCCTCCTCGGGTATCTTTTTCTCTATATTTATGCTCGTTAACCAGACAACCTCGGATTTCTATGATAACATGTTTTGCAGGGGTTAATTGAGATTTTATAGGTATTTGGATGCTAAGTGTGAAGTTCAGACGCATTTCGCTCAATTTTCGTACGCGATCGCACATTCAAGGGCATTTTAGTCTTTTCACAGCTTGGACACCTGGCCCAACATCTATACGGAAGTTTTATCCCTCCTCGCAAGCTTCGCGTGGCCGTGAACGGTGCACGATTTCGAGTCCATATGAAGAAGTTACGGGATTTCTAGCGTAAGGGAAACCCAAACACATCAAGCAGGGGGGAGAGTTGCAGACCTGTAGCCATCGATCGATTGATCCTTCAATTTTTGCCAATCGTGGGGAGACAGTGGGCTTGATTTTTCACCATTGATCGATCGATTACAAGGGATCGATCGATCGATCCCCTGTTTTCTGCAGATATTTTGGCTTTTATTTTCTTTTTCCTTTTCTTTTCTAATTTAATTCCTTTTACTATATAAAGGAATTTTGCTGTAAAAAAGATATAATTCATTTTAGGTAGAATAGGATAGGGTTTGAGGGTTTTTGGAGATTTCTTCTTCAATTCTTCTTGGTTTGACACCCAATTGGGTTGTAAGTTGCACTATTCATCTTCACTCTCCATTAATATATGTTGTATTTCCTTAATTCTTGCTTTGTAGTTAGTTTACATGCTTTCATAATTAGGTTTACATGCTTTATTTCCTTACTTTCAAGTGTAACTTTATCGTGTTTATTTACCGCTTTCATTTATTGCGTTTTTATCATGCTTTCTAGCTAATTTAGTCTAGGTTGTGTTTGAATGGAACTCACTCGGGTTGACGTGTTGCTTTGCTTTGGTGATGGTGTTTACGGGTCTATTTCGGGTGCGTTTTCCTAGTTATTATGCCTAGGAGATTTGACAGGGCATATCATGTATGTCCCATGCTTACGACCTTGCGTGCGTAATTTCTGGGGTATTTGTTGACGCCAAAATCGTATTAGGCTTTTATGTGGATTTAGGGGCGTGACAACCCTTGGTTCCATTAATTGTCGAAACGAGACGCATTTGTAATAACTCGTCAACCCATGTATCCATTTTATACTAATTAACTCGGGTGAGGGATATTCGACGCAACCTATAGTTTTTACTCGCTTTATTAGTCTAGCTTTATTTTCCCTCGCCTATATTAAATATTTCCCTTTTTGCATCTTTTCCTTTTTGTTCATATTCATCTTTTACACTTTTATTTTAGGAGTATTAAATCCTATAAATTCTAGCAACTCGTCTCTGTCGATTTTCGATACACGAACTTGGCCGCTATACTCACCCGTTGAGTGCAGTCATAAGTTTAGGTTTTTTTATAGTTCAGGTGAGCCGAATTCAAAACGACCGACGCGTAGGTGACTCTCGTGCCACGGTGAAACCCTATCTATCAGGTAGGTATTATTTTTTTATAATTTTGAATTTCTTCTAAACATATAATAACATGTTTACTTATGACGTTCTAAAAGGCAGAAAATATAGCTTTTTCCATAAAATGTGAAAAAAAGCATGAAACATAAGCTCTTACTTTTTCCAGTTTTTATAAAATTAAACTATCTCATGTTAGGAAAAATATTTTTCGTATTAAAAATTAGGATTATATGAATAAAATGTCACACTTAAATTTATTTTTATAATATAATTATATATATAGTATAAAGTATCACAAAATATAAATGTATATATTTTTAAAATTACGAATTACCAATTTATATTATTGTTATTTTTTAATACATGAAAACGAGAATCTATTCATGATATATTTTATAATTAAGACTTTTTGACTTGACCTCTACTTTATAATCTATCATTTGACTTACGCCCACTTTCCTAATGTCTTTGAAATAATCATACTTTTTTACAAAAGTCTAACACCGTTAAAAAACTCATAACTTAAAATTATTAGACATTACCTTCAATAACATTTTTAGACAAAAATACATCTAAATAAAAACTTAATTGTTGTTACCAAACAATTTTCTTCTTCCTCTCTCAACAAGCTATAGTAAAATACAATGCCTAATCACACCCCTATCTCTCATCCATACCCACCTTCCTTTTGATCTCACTATAAGATTCGTCCTTCACTCAAAAAGCCCTCAAGCCCTTTTTTGGGTTTATGAGGATAGAAATTTTGGTAATACTAATATTTTGGTACTTGTTGCAATGCATTCATATCAATTCAAACTCTTAGCTTTTGTATATTCATCTTGTTCATAAACACCTCATTGTGCTCCCTCAAGGAGTAAAAAGTGATAAATGAATCGAATCACCTCTAAGTCATAGAATATAACCTTAGACAAACTCAAGGTAGGTTAAGACTAAGGTAAATTAAGGATAAAGCCTTAAAAGTATGTTTGAAACCAAATAAAACCCCAAAATTTTAAGAGCTAGTCCCCTTAGAGAATCCTATATGCTTAGGTTTAGGTTTTTATTGTATGCTATGCTTGGTTCATGGTCATGGCGGTATGGGCACCTTTGACACACCGCACGGTTGCACCTAGTTTGGCAATAAATACCAACCTCACCTTCAACTTTTGAGAATTAACTTCGGAGAGTTAAAGGTCTACCCACTTTCTTTGTCCAGTCAAAAAACCAAAAAGCCCTTATTTTCCTTCTAACCCCTCTCAAACCAAACCAATCTGTTTTAGCCCAAATACCCTTCAACTAAATGAAACCTTAGACCGTCTTTAATATAAATTAATGTCATTGAATGATGGTCCGAGATAGAATCCTACCGAAGAAGAAGAACATTAGTGATGTATCACATGTAAGTTATTTTCACTTATATTTTTCATATGTTATACCAATAACCCAAAACTAAGAGGTTGTGATATTCCGTAGACCCCCTCTTATTTTCATCTCTTGAAATGCCTTTGTGAACTATGTGGACTTTGAATCACCTAGTATGAGTATATAGGCTAACTCCGACATTTGTTCGAGTGAACAAGTCCAACCTTTGTGTGTATTTATGTTCTTATTTAATATTATTTTATATATAATGTCTACACTACATGACACAATCTACTTACATACCTAAATATTATGTTTTTATTGATTCTTTTACACTATAATATTCTAATATAAATGTACACATCCACATCTGAGACCGAAAGGGAGGAGTGTGTGTTTAAGACAGCCACACCTTGTAATAACATCCCGAACCCCGCATTTTTGGTTAAATCACGTAAATCACTTGCAATAGGCCTCTACGAATAATTACCCTTTCTTTTTTTATGTTTTAAGTAAAATAGGCTAGCGATTACATATTTGTTTACATGAGAACAAAATGCTATTACACATGCAGCAAAAGACCCTTTTTTCGTGTGTTTATTAATATACCATATGAGATAAGCATTAGTGTCTTGGGGTCTCAAAGTGGAGACTCAAGTGGGGATTTTCTAAGTTGGCCAAACTCAAATAATGTAGATTTTATACTATTTTTAACTTGTTATCTCTGTAAGTTCTTATATAGTTTTTATAGAAATTTCTTTTTTAAAAGACCTGATCAGGTAGTATGACATAGGTATAGCATGATCTCGTAGGGATAAGAATACACCATATGTTGTGTTCCTACGTTTGTGAAATGTTGGTATGTTAAGATATATATCAGTGAAAAATGGCATTTGCCAAAAATAAAAATATCCATCCATAAGACGTCACTTTGAGATCAATGAACATCACACACTTACCTAGAGTATATCGAGTCAACTCTCCGGCATATTGTCTTTATGAGGTTTATATGGGGATTGGTTCACATAAAGTTGAGGTATACTAAATTGGCATTATGACACGTAATTTAGGGTATATCAAGAGGGATCATAACCATGCATAGTAGGGGTGCACAACGAAACCGAAAATCCGATAAATCGAACCAAATCGACTGCATTGGTTCGGTTTGGATCGGTTTTTTTGCTCAATGGTTCGGTTCCGGTTCCCAAAAAAAATGATACTTCAGTTCGGTTCTCGGTTCCAGGGAAAAAAAACCAATCCGATCTGAAAACCGATCTGATCCGAACCAATCCGGGACCGAACCGATTTATAATTACATATATGTTTATTTTATATATTTAACACTTGTAATTTATATTTTTTTGATTACCTAAGTTATTAACTTATGTTATTGAGGATCAAAATTAATTTTGAACTTAAAAAAATTATTTATGAAATACATTAATCTTAAGATTTTACCAAGTTTGAAATAGGACTTTGGAACCGAAAACCGATCCGATCCGATCCGAGAACCGTAGGTTCAGTTTGGTTCGGTTCTGCATAATTGTCGATTCGGTTTCGGTTCCAAAAATTCGGAATCGACCCAACTCGGTTCGGTTCTCGGATTAGTACCAAAGCCGATCCAAATCGAACCGTGTGCACCCCTAATGCATAGCATCGTGAAATATAATCACTAAGACATATCCCAAAGAATGAATCCAAAAGGGTCTTTTGATTGTGATATCTCCTTTGGGATTTAACCCCCAAAAAAGTTCCCTAAAAAGATAGGTTGTAACTAACAACCTTAAAATTATTCATTCATTTTTCTCTTAGCCCTTGAGCTACGGGATTCATCTTAAATGACGAGTTCTATAGAGAATGGATCATGTCCTTGGCTAAACAACACTAAACTTTTCTTCTTTTCTTATGACTGTTAATTATTTCTCCCCATAGTGCATTTTTTTATAGTCTTAACATTAGACCCTTTCCTTGTGTATAATAATAATCATCTTAGCATACAAGGGAAGTCACATCTCTATAAACTCGATCCCTGATGGTATTAACAACATGCAAAAAGATGAGGAAGCATCACTAGCTTACATCATAACTAGATTAACTACTTTGAGAAATGAAATGTCAACCTTAAGCATATAACATATCTCTTTCTGAACTTGTCTTGAGAGCTTTGATGGTTAAGGAGGGGAATGTCTCTCCACATCTAGTTTTGGCTAGTAAAACTAATAAACCCCACTACAAAAACTACGGGAGGTAATCACCTCATAATGGAACTTCAAACACTTTAACAAAACTTCCAAAAGTTGCTTTTGGTCTATGATCTCATTAACCTATAACGTATGTCCTTGTCCCCAAACACAAGATTATCTGAGAGATTAAAGATACTCGATTTTGATAAGTTTCCAAAAATGGGATCGCTTATTGTACATATCAAAATTTACATTCGCACCATTCAATCACTAGGGGAATCATAAGAGATAATGACCCAAATGTTTGAACACACATTATTAGGGGGTTCTCTCAAATGGTTCTCATCTATAGATGATGGGAGGACTTTGACATACAATGACATATGTTGTGAATTTGTGAAATAATATTTGACAGCCTGCCTATCTAAATATCGGGTGATTAGTCCTCTACTAAAATAAAATAGGAATCTCATTTGGTTCATTATTAGCATCACTATCGGAAACTTTTTAAATTACTAACCACCTATTAGTTAAATAAGTTGGTGCCAAATTTTATCTTTCATTTAAAAGTCGGCAAGTAAATCATTAACTAAAACCAACACAGTAATAAAGCTAAATAACCAATCACACCAGTAAGGAAGTCTAAACATATCATAAAACCAAACACTGAATAAACCATCGATTACCAAAATCCAAAAAATCATCTGAATGAAATAATCACTAATAGTAACTGAGTCTAGATATAAAAGGGGAAACATGCCCAACTGATAACTCAAGTAAAGAACTTATTCTAGAATATACAATAAATGAAGCGGCTACTCAACAACCTGCGAGCCTCCACATCAGCAGCCACTTCTTATCTCTGAAAATAATATTCATCCTTGGCGTCCCTATGGCTGGACACCTAAAAGTTTTTGGAAAATAATTTGACACGGGTCAGAGCCAAAAACCTTTTTAAAAATATTTGCAAGTAATTAATATGCATTAATAAATATGCAGTACAACTTTTCATATTTAAGCCGGTGTCGCACTCCTATAAAATACCCCTCACCTCCTAACTATAGTGCACACCTAGTGCATACATATTAACCCACCTAGTTATGCTACATGCCTAACTAGTAATGTTACAATCTCACGAATACCCTACTCTAACATGAGTATTATCAAACATTTATTTCTTAGCTAGTTTAATCATTAGCTTACTTAATCATCTTTCCATTTATCATTCTTATAACTTTACTCCAGTTATTTATAAACACCCACACTTAATGTATTAAGCCCGTATACAATTAACTACATTATTATATACGTAATGGGATACTACAATAAACACATATATGTTCACTCTTAATGTGTTAAGCCCACATATAATTAATCACACTATTATATAGTTAAAAATATACTACAACAAATTCTCATATGCCGCATATAGTCTCCATCGGGGAAGGATGACAATTTGACCATTTT
This sequence comes from Sambucus nigra, assembly GCA_949130495.1. NCBI lineage: Eukaryota > Viridiplantae > Streptophyta > Magnoliopsida > Dipsacales > Adoxaceae > Sambucus > Sambucus nigra. The sequence goes on along the minus strand of OX422221.1, from coordinate 238,524,467 downwards.
GGTGTAGGACTATGCTTATCCTGCTTTCGCTCGTCAGGGAAGATCATTCACATCGCGCAACATCCACTAATAGCACTACAGGGATATGTTCACACCAATATCATACACACAAATATTATAATACACACATATATATATATATACTGCCTATATTCGTGTGTATATATATATATATATATATGTATAATCACATAAACCAACTAACCCGTGGCTTTCACCCGAAGCACTAGTCTAATAACCTGAATCTAATCCCGACTCTTGTTTTGTTAAATTCCTCTCATGATTAAACAATACAACATGTTTCTTATTAGTGAATCCCACCGGACTCTCCCAACTAGTCCTAAAAGCATAAATAAAAAATCACTATATTCGTTCAATATCCAAAGCCCCGATTATTATTATTATTCCATAAATACCCTACGTACAAGTATATCGAGCTGACTCTTGTCTACCCGAAATTTCCTTTACTCAACATAATCTGCAAAAGTATTAAAAATCATTAACTTAACCTCAATATCATCAACTATGAATTCATATAAACTCAGGGAATATATCCACAAGGTTTTGTAATCATCTAAAACATAATCACACTTAAGATAAAATTCATCCCTAGATTACCAACTAAATATCTTAGTTTCATACACCCTTCCGTACAAAATTCATAACTAATTCAAAAAAATCAGAAAAATATTAAACTAGCAGCCACGTGTTCGTAATGAAAAGACCTACAAATCCATGATCTGACTAAGCAAGGGAATTTAATTGGTTTGGCCAGGGGGCCCCATTCGCTGGCCAAGTTCAGTAAATTCAACCCAGATTTCCTTTTTTAATTTCATCCCAAACACCCTCTACATGATATTATACATTCCCCACAACATGTAGAACATAAGGAAAATGTACTTAGATGGTTGTAACCTTAAACAATCATCCTAATTTCAAATATGAACTAACATCATCTAATTAATCCATTAAAATGGGTCTACATGAAGAACATCTCAATATAACCCTAGATTTGATTCAAAACCCCCAATTAATCATTGATCAACCTATGAATCTCTAACAAAACTCTAATTCCATTAAATATGATTCATATAACAACATTAATTAATCATTTACTATAATACTTGGGATTAATTTTACAAAACCCCTTTTTTACATGTGAAAACCCCACCCAAAACAGGTTTTCACATCACCTACTATAATATGAATAGAATCTACTAGTATTCAATTAAATAAACTCAATTACTTGCCTTGGGATGTTTGTAGAGTCTCATCTACTTTATGTGTGATGGATGGTTGCTATATTTTCCCCAAATACCCTCCGGAATTGGCCTCCTCTAGCTTTCTCCCTTGATTTCTCTTCTTTTTGCCATATTGCTTCTCTCTTAGGGTTTAGAAATAATGATATGGCTGCCTCACCCACCTAACCCCTATCGTTTAAAATATAAATCCCAAGTTTAGGTTATTAGGCTACATCAAAATGACCCAAATACCGCTACATGAGTCCGGACTAGTATAAAAAAATGAAACCCAATTACTACCCTTAGGTACTTATTTTCGACTATTTCGACCTATTCGGGATCAACCGTGCAATCGAAATCACCATCTGAGTCACTATACGTAAATTTCGATCTCAACCTTAATATAGTCTACTCACAAGCCCCAGTTGAGATATTTTCACAATCCCATCATTTTTATTCACTACAACGTACTAACAATTCACCGTATTGTGTTTATTATAATCACACTTTGTAAATTGACCACATAAATCTTAATCTCACCTAATTAATATTTATTAAATATGCAATATTTTATTTTAATTAAATTACTGCACACATGTAATTTAAGATACCATAAATAATTAAATCCATAATGATTCAAAAATACGGGGTGTTACATAATATAAGTACAAGTATGAGTGATAAATCACTCTCAGAAACCCTTATTTGGTGAAGTAGGAGGTTGGAGAACACTTGGGAACCTTTAGTGCTTGTTAGAGGGCCAATGTCTCACTATAGTCAACCTCTCCAAAAGAACATGCGCCCATGGGGAAGAGAAAATTAATTCATCCATTTCATCAATAGTTAAAAGGCATGCTACCTGCTACACTTTAAAGACCTTGTTGATGCAAGGACCAAATAAAAGACGGTCTTTTAAACTATCCACTTAAAATCAAAATTAAGACCAAGATAGGTTTTAACCAATTCACTACTTGACTAAATGAGAATGCCAGTGCTGCCGCCATTAATGATATCCAAAATCCCAAGAATTTTCCATGGATGATAGTTGCAACCTCTTTATGCTCCAATAAGTACTTTATTCCAAACTATGAAAAGAGGGGCAGATAAATCTTAGGGATTTGAGCCCCATCCCAAATCCTTTTTTGAAGAATAATTGTTCTGACTTATACTACAAATTTCACCATGGAACTATGCATGACTTAGAGGGATATTGGACTTTTAAATGCATTATACAAACCTTATAGGTTAATAAAAAGTCATGGTACCTTCGAAATCTAAATCGAATTGTAGCACGAATTCGCTACCATAGCATAAATTGAGAATAAATAACCTCACCGCAAATTGCAATATTGAATATCCTACTCTAGTTATCATTCCCATTATATCCAAATCACATAATCATCTCACACTATAAGATCTAGTTAATCGTCAATTGGAACATGTGGCGCCTACTCAAAAGCACATAGATGCAATGACGCATATGATGGGTATTTTAAAAGCAACTGGTAGTGACCCGCTAAATTGTAGTTCGTAACAACTGATGCACTTATATATTGAAACAAACCTGAAAATGCTAACATAAGATATCCTTCACAAACATTAAAGCCTCTATGAACACTAAGACGTGATGTACTGTCAAGCTCAACAGGTAGCGGGTTGCTTTTGAGTCTTGAAAACAAAATCCATGATTCCTATGGGTTAGGTAGATGAGTTATCAAAAACAAAAACCAAGGATACCTTTCCTATATTATAGATAAAAGGCAAAAATGATATATCTTTAGAGGATGACTTATTATTTAGTATTAATAATGTTCTAATTTCACTTCATCGCGACAGACTATATTGTGTGTGCACTCTAAACTTTCACTACACCACAAACTAAGAATGGTCACGACATGTAGGTTAGGGCCTAGGACCATGACCACCCGATTATAGTCCGAAGCTGTGACCTGAGTCAAAATCGCATGACCGGGACCATGACCAAACAAAATGATGACATCCAACGGCTTTTTCCATGGTCATAGACCATTACCATAGGGGTCACTACTCATGTCTGTGACTAGCTCGTGACCAAATGGCACTGAATCTCCTGCCAAAGTGGGTCACAATCGCAGTCCATGACCACAATCGTGATAAATGTAACTGGTTCAATTAAGAGTGGTCATGGTCCAGGACCGTGACCATTTTGAAATGGTCATGACTTGGGGTCATGGTCCAGGACCGTGATTAGAAGCCAATACATATAAACACACCTAGGCTCTGAAAACATTTCATGATCTCTCTCTCTCTAAACATCTGTTGCCTCTCTTTGATCCTTTCCTCAGGCCACTTCTATTGCATCTCCATCAACCACCACTTATTTTTCTTTCAAGTAATCTCCTTCTATGTACATGGTTTATCATTGTTGGAATATAATGGACAAAATGATATTCATTGATTGTGTATTTATAATTATGTTTAAGAAGAAAGTGAATTTGTATGAATTATTTGATTGAATTATATCGGATGTTATAGTTCAGATTGTTTGGATGTGTTTGGGTATGTTATGGATATGGGGGTTTAGGGTGGATTATGTTGATCTATTTTGAGTGTTTTTGTGGTTATATGAGAACCTATGTGTGTGATTAGGAAACCCAATTCCAATTTTGGACTGATAATGTTCTAATTGTAAACAAACCATTTTCTATGAACACAAAGGGTCTCTATGAATTTGAGTTGGGTGGGGATAGGGTTTGAGGGATTTTATGGATCTATAACCCTTTTGGGTGTGATTTGAAAATTCGATTTCAATTTTTGGACTGGGAATTTTATAATTGTAAATAACTCTGAGTTTGAGTTGGATGACTAGGGTTGATTGATTTGCTGTTTAGGGTTTAAGACCTTTTATGTTATGGTAATGTGACCCTTTTGGGTATTCTTGTGAACACCAATTTTAGTTTTGGAATTGGGTTTTTCAATCACACCATTTCTATTTTTATCCATGTTTACCACAATACCATATCTCCATTTCTGTTTGTGTTACCTAATTAGAGAATATGTTTATTTTTATGTGATTTATTAAATATTGTTGCGGTTTTCATGTATGAGGTTTTCGTTGAATAATATATTATTTGTGATAATATTTCCTTCGAATATTGTTAGGGTTTTCATATATGAGTAAACATTAACTGGGTTTTCATGTATGAATTTAAAAGTGGGTACAATACATCATTTGTTTAATTAGCTTTGTATACCCATTAGATGGATTTGAAATTTTGGTTATTTCTCGTATTCTTTTCAATTAAAAATATGTATAAGTTTTTTTTCTATTTTGAATGTTGATTGAATGCTTATTGTCATTGGCTGGGTGAGAGAAAAATAAAGTTTTTTTCTATTTTTTTTAATTAATGAATAGAGCTTATAAAGATAAGACAAGTTTCGGTCTGGAACATTGAAGATTTGGTTTGATTGTTATGGTAAACTTTATATATTTGTGAATTATTGTATGTGTGTATTGATACTTTGTCTTTTGTGTGACTTTTTTTCTTGATTCGTTAGTCATTGCGGTCAAATTTCAAGTATCAAAGTTCCCTTGAAATCACTTACAAAACTTGTTAAAAATTCAGTATCATGGTAAATTCGGGTATCAATCCAATTTCAAGTGTCGAAACCATTATCGTAAAAATTTGCAACTTAAATTTTAATAAAAATAATCTTTTTGTGTTTTTAATTTTTTTTTATAATTAAAAAAAATTTCAAGGGGGGAAATGAAAATTTATGCAATTAAATGACTACAAAAATTTAAAAAGTAATCTAGTTTAAAATTTATGAGAAGAAACAAGAGGTGGGATTACACCGCGTAGTCAATTTAATTTAATGTCCTAATTATTCAAGTGAATAGTTCAAAATAATATTGAATTTAAAACTTAACTCTCGTTACATTCCTAAATTCAATTTTATCTTTTTTAGCAATTAAATCAGGAATAGTCACTACATATAAAAAAAAATAAGATTCATACTTGTTTTTATGCATTATTCGCTAAGATCAATTCATAAAAATTTGTACGGATCTTTGAATTGCTCACAAAGAATTAATAATTGAATTCAAGCATAGGACCTATCTCTAAGTCAAATCCAAAAATCAAATATTAATTTTCAACATAATTTATTAACTCTCGTTATATAAATTAATGTGTGATATTTCCCAATTTAATTATCCTAGAATTCATCAATGAACAATCAATTTATTAAATAACTCAACATATGCGTTTCATCCCACCCCTTGAATGGGGTGTTTAGCCATACATAATTAGAATTTCAGCACAAAAACAATTAACAAACAAGAAACTAAAGAGAAAGAGAAAGAAATACGACACGCAATAATTCCCTGTGCCAACTGTTTGCATACACATGTGTCCCAAACTTGTCATAAAAACTCGACTGGATTACAAAACTAACAATAAAAGCTGAACCTACAAATTTTTTCTAAACCTAAACTATGTTTTTTTTCTTTTTTTTCTGACTCTTTTCCTAACCTTTGTAGTCTTTTTTTCTTTTCTTTTCTGGCTCTCTTGTTCCTTCTCTGTGAGTCCTCTTTTAAATGACTTGCCATCCCTTCTTTTAGGAGGCCCACGATTTTGTTTTGGTTGAGGATTTCATGGGATTTGATGGTTTACTCATGTGGGTATTTGGTGCTAAGGTTTGTAGGTCCGATTTTTTTGGGACATGGCAGGTGGATGATTTCCTCTCTTCGAGTTTGATTTGGCAGATGGAGTTTTCAGTTTTGGGTTGAAATCGGGTCAGGGGAGTATCCGGGTTTGGGTGAGGGACGAACTCGAGTTTGTTGCGGTTTGGATTGCGGGTTAAGGATCACGACGGCAGCGGGTTTGGGTTGCGACAGCGGCGGCGTTGAGTCGGGTTGGCGACTGGTATGGCCGTTGTTAGGTGGTGGTTGAGTTCAGTTTTGGTAGGAGGATATGGGTTTTGACTGGTGGTGGTAGGGGGATCTTGTAGAAGCTCGGGGTATGGAGCTGGTTGTATCTAGGTTAAGGCAGTGGGTTTCGGGATTGGCCCGATTTCAGGGGGAGGCGAGTAGGTGGGTCTTGGTGTTGTGGTCCGATCGGGTAGGTGGGTATGGGGTTTCCATGGTTGGTTTTGAGGTTTGATGGTTATGGAGGGATTGGGGTGTGTTAATGGAAGAGAGAGAGAGAGAGTATGTGCGTGTGTAGGGAAGAAGATGGGTTGGATGATTGGATGTGTGAGTGTGTATGGGAAAAAGGGTGAGGGTGAGGTAGTATTTGGATGTGTGTTAGAGGTAGGCTAGTTGGGTGTAAGTGAGTGTGTTGTGTGTGTTTAATTTGGACCCTTAAATAAAATAACACTACTAAAAAAATAAAACTAGACTAAAATAAAAAATTAAAATCTAAAAATAAAATTCTAGTCTATTATTAAGAGACTCAAAAATAAAACGAGAAGGAAAAAAATAAATAAATAAATAAATAAAACTTGATAAAAACTAAAAAAAACTAAAAATCCAAACTAAATAAATTAAGACTAAAAACTAAAAAATAAAATAAATTCCTAAAAACTAATTCTAAGAAAAATAATAAAATAAAATAAAGATTAAAAACTATAAAAATCAAAATCTGAATAAAGAAATATAAGAACATAAAATAAATCCTTGAAAATTCTAAATAAATCTAAAATAAATCCTAAAAATAAAATGACTCAAAATAAAAATCTAGAAAAATAATAAAGGTACAAACTCAACACACACAGGCTTGGGTGATGGTTTGGGCTCGGTTTACGCTTAGGTTTGGTGTGGGGATAGGGTTTGGGACATCGAAACTCATCAGTGCAAGGTCAAACTTGACTTTTGACTTCACGGTCGCTTTGAATTTCTTCATTTAACGCTTTTGATTGCTATTGAGTCGCAATTGACTTAATTTAGCATTATTTGATGTTGCGACTGATGATTGACCTGAAAAATAACAAAATACGACATAAGGCCAATTTTAATAAAAACCAGTGACTAAAATGCATCTATTTGGGGTATAAAATAGACACATTTGGGTGCTTATCAAACCACCCCCAAATAGAACATTGCTGGTCCTCGAGCAAAAATAGAGAGAAAACAGAGATAAGTAATCAAAAGTGTGCCACTTTTGCTGGCATCGGCGATTTCACTTAGCATGTGCAACAAGCCGTTAAACCTATAGGTTGCCCTACAGGACGAGTGGTATCTCGTGAGGGTTTACAGTGAATGTACCCACAAAATTCAATTTTTTATTAAAATGGCAGTCTATTATTTTGACGATGAAACGCTATACAACCCAACTAAAAAGGACGTCAAGGAACACCGTATTCAACTATCAAAATAAGATGTAAAATTACTTAATACCAAAAGGCGTAATCCTCTAAAACTCAGCATGCGTTAATGTGAAACACTCTTGCGTATCATTAGAGTAATTCCTAGATCGCCTTTATAGAATCAACGTTTTGACTTCAATTCTCACTCGATATATCTCTCTGAATCGAACTCTTTGAGAATTGGGTAAGTGTATCTCTCTAGTGTGTGAGGAGGTGAGTAAATGTAAGCAAGTTCAAACTTCTCACACACTTTATAGAAAATGATGGATACATGGAAACAATTTTGATCTCATGAACAAATGCTAACCACTATATTGAGAATGTCGAGTTATTCACCATATAATCTTCTCGTTTGCCCGAACACTTTACCAAGGGTGAAAATAGGGATTATGTAAGGTATAAGGGGATAATGAAATGAAAAGGATGAATGATAGGGTTTTTGAGAAGAGTGTGACACACTTTGAATAACTAAAGTATTCTTTTTTTTTTTTTGCATTTTTGATCGCATGATTCTTTTTTTTTTATTTTTTTTTTGCTCATTTTTCTATTTTTTTTTTTTGCGATGCTTTTTTCTTTTCATAACGAAAATGAAGACAATTTACATTGATAATTTCAACACTCTTTTTCTCAAAAACGATATTAATGATGGGAAATGACATATGGATGGTATCCATGACATATATGGGTAAGGAAAACATGGAATGATAATAGGCGGAGTGAAGGGTAAAAATGGTAAGTGTATGGTAAAGATGGTTTAGTGCTCGGGACAAACTACAAGACACATGTTTCTTATAACTCGAAGAGTCAGTGATTAAGCCAAATTTGAAAAAAAATAATGAGATCATGCAACGACTAAGTGCGGTATCCAAAGAAAGTTGAGTCAACTCATGACTCGAAGATAAGTAAAAACCCTCAAAAAGATGAAAAGCTCAAATATCACGGGTTTAAGTCGCCACTAGTGATCTTTTAAAGCTCTCTTGAGAATATAATTACTCTTCAACTTTTGATTATAAACGTGAGAGAGCAAATTGCCGAGTCTAAAAATTCATAGTGCAAGTACACTTTAAGAGGTATTATTTAATTTTATGATAAAAAGTAATTTTAGGGTCGAACACGGGTATTCTGAGATTTCTAAAAGAGGGATGATAGACAAATTATGTCATAAAAATTTATTTTTAACTGCACAAAAAGTTTAAAATCACTTGTTTCTGAAAATTTTCAACAGAGGTACGATTTTGATAAATTTCCCACCCCAAACAGAAGAGAACATCGTCCTTGATGTTTAAAACTATATATTAAATATGAAAAGCACAAGGGAGGAAAGATATTACCATAATGAACCACTAGTGAAATAGTACCTCATGATGGAGTAGAGATGGAACCTGAAGAATAAATGCAACATTAAAATATTTACAAGTCTAGAAAGCATGTGAAAATCATTGGGTGGTCTGAAACACCACCCCCAAACAGGATAAGACTCATACTCATAAATAATGAATGATGGGCTGCCTCCCGATAGCGCTAAGTTTAACGTCTTCAGGTAGACCGATCGAGAACTCACCATATAGATAAAGACTATGAAAGCAAGAGGCAACAGAAAATTGGGTGATGATAATCACCCCCAAACCAGACTGAACAGTCAGTATTCATAAACGGGGTCAACAAGTTCCATTTCTTTAATGTGAGAGGGTACTAGCTCTAAGAAAGGCTTCAGTCGTTGACCGTTGACCTGAAAGAGGCTACCATCCTTAGGATTTTGAACTGTGATGACACCATAGGGAGTAACAGATTCACCAATAAAGGGGCCAGACCACCTGGTTTTTAACTTCTCGGGAAAGTGATGAAGACGGGAGTTATATAACAAAACTTTTTACCATGGTGGAATTCTTTGCGGAGAATGCTTTGGTCATAGGTCCACTTCATTTTGTCCTTGTACATTTTGGACAAATTATAGGCATCATTTCGTATCTCCTCTAATTCATTAAGTTAGAGCTTTCGATGGATGTCGGCCTCATCGAGATAAAAATTAAGGGTTTTGACTGCCCAATAGGCATGATGTTCAAGCTCGATAGGTAAGTGCCATGGTTTACCAAAGACCAAGCGATAAGGAGACATGTCAATCGGAGTCTTAAAAGCAGTACGGTAAGCCCACAAAGCATCGTTCAAGCGTAAGGACTAGTCTTTCGTATTAGGATTAACTATTTTTTCTATGATTTGCTTGATTTTGCGGTTGGAAACTTCAACTTGACCACTAGTCTGAGGGTGGTAAGAGAGACCAACTTTGTGGGTAACACCATATTTTTTCACGAGATGTTCAAAGACTCGATTACAAAAATATTTACCCACATCACTAATGATAGCTTTGGGAGTTCCAAAACATGTGAAGACATACTCCTTAAGAAAACTGACCACAATACTATGGTCATTGGTGAAACAAACGATGGTTTCTATCCATTTGGAAACATAATCAACTGCAACGAGAATATATTGGAAACCATAAGATGAGGGAAAAGGACCCATGAAATCAATTCCCCACACATTGAATATTTTAACGATGAGAATGGGTGTGAGAGGCATAATATGATGAAAAGAGATACGCCCAGATTTTTGGCATTTGGCACAAGCCTGGCAGTAGTGGTCGGCATCTCGAAAAACTGTGGGCCAGTAGAAACCACTTTTCAAAATTTTGGTGGAGGTTTTCTTGGAGCTAAAATGGCCACAACAGGCACCATCGTAACAAAAGGAGAGAATACTTGATTGTTCATGGTCAGGAACACAGCGGCAAATGACTTGTGATTGGTATAAAATATTGCATATTTCCACTCGTTAACTTTATGCATTCTAGTGCTTTTACGCTCCTTAATGCCAATATTTATGCTCATTAACCAGAAAACCTTGGATTTGGATATATATACATGTTTTGCAGGGGTTAATTATGCTTTTGTAGGTATTGGAACGCTAAAAGTGAGGATTCATTGCATTTCGGAGAAGTTCCATCGCCGAACGCTACTTCAAGGGAATTTTAGTCAATTCACATTTCATCTTTGGCTCTTGGAATTTGCATGGATGCGTAGTTCATTGAGCAAGCTTCACGTGGCCGTAAATGGTGCGCAATTCCAAGTCCGAACGATGAAGATATAGCCATTTCCGTAATCAACCTTTTCCCCCTCTTCATGGACCAAAGAGTACCAGGAAATAGAGTACCGGTCGACTGCGTCCCTACGACCGGTCAACCGCGATTTGGCTTTTTGCCTATGAAAGGAGACAGTGGGCTTTTACAAGAAGGACCGGTCAACCGCGCCCCTGCGACCGGTCGACCACGTATGCCAGATATTTGTTGCCTCTGTTCTTTTCTTTTCTTTTTCCTTTATTTCTTTCCCAACTTACTATATAAACCAATTTTGGTTTCTATTTCAGATATGCATTCATACATTAGGTTTTAGAAGATAGTTTAGGTTAGGGTTTGGAGGTTGAGAGCTCATTCTTCTTCCTCTTTTGGTTTGACACCCATTTGGGTTGTAAGTGTGCACTATTCATCTTCCCTACCAATTAATATAAGTTGTATTTCCTTATTTCCTTGCTTTCTAATTAGATTTACATGCTTTGTTAATTAGTTTACATGCTTTGATTTACTGGCTTTGTAGTGTAAATTTACCGCATTTATTTACCGCTTTCTTTATCGCGTTTTTAACATGCTTTCTAGCTAATTTAAATTAGGTTGTGTTTGAATTGAACTCACTCGAGTTGACGCGTTGCTTTCCTTTGGTGATGGTGTTTACGGGTCTATTTCGGGTGCATTGTCATAGTTATTGCGCCTAGCGGATTTGATGGGGCATATCATGTATGCCCCATGCTTACGACCTTGCGTGCGCAATTTTTGGGATATTTGTTGATGCCAAATCTTATTAGGCTTTTATGCGGATTTAGGGGCGTGACAACCCTTGATTTAATTAACTGTCGAAACGAGCCGCATTCTAAGTAACTCGTCGACCCATGTATCCATTTTATACAAATTAACTCGGGAGAGGGATATTCGACGCAACCTATAGTTTTTATCGCTTTGTTAATCTAGTTTTAATACCCTCTCCTAGATTAATCATTTCCATTTTATGCATCTTTTCCTTTTTAGTTTGTAATTCACCTTTTACGCTTTTATTTCGGAGTACTAAATCATATAAATTCTAGCATCTCATCCCTGTGGATTTTCGATACCCGACTTACCGCTAGACTTGCCTCACAAGTGTAGTCGTAATTTAGGTTTGTTTGTATTGAGTAGGCGAAACGAAAACAACGACCGCGCACCTTACACGCGCGCGCATTTCGCACTCGATCAAAATGGTGTCGTTGTCGGGGATGAGTTTGTTTTAGACTTTATTTGATTTAGTATTTCATAGTATTTTCTTTCTATTTGTATTATTTGCTAATATTTTTGCAGTACTTCCACATTTGAGCACTTAGAAAAGCTCGAATTTTTCCCGAGCGCACTTACTTTGTGGAATTCGCCACTTCGAGCCATTTTTGGGGTAAGCATGTCTTATTCTAGTTCTTTAGGTAATCATTGTTATAATTCTTAAAATTCTCGTAAACCTATGACTTTTGGTGAATACTTAAAATCCCAAAGTATAACAAATTCAAATATGACTTTGGGCGAGTATAACGAAAGTCAAAATTTAGGTTATTGGAATTTTGATGATGATGATAATGATTTTGGGCCTTTACCTCCTTATAATAGGAATTTTGAAACGAATTCGAATAGTTTTCAAAATTCCTATAATGATGAGTTTTCGTTTAAGTCCGATAGTAACTTTGAAAGTTCCTATTTTCATGTATCCGCACCTCGACCTATGACATTCGGTGAGGGTTTGCGTTTGTATGAGAATGAGAAAATTGAAACTCGTTATCGGGAAGAAAATTATTGTTGGGAACATGATTTGGATTTATTATTTGAGTCTGACGACGATTTTGCTTTCGAGACTTTCGAAGTCGAGGAATGTTTTGAACCAAATGAGGTACTTTTGCTTACTTTGGAACAAACCATTCTAGACTTTGCCCATTGCATAATAGATATTGAAAGTGAGCATGAAAATGACGTACTATCTATTTGCAATGTAATGATTTCTTCTTTGGCCCCCAAAGAAGAACATTTCATTGAAAATGATATTATTTCCTTCGAAACTCAATCTTCATGTGATGATGATTCATCTCATGAGTTTGAATTTCTTTCATCCCCGTTTTCATTCTCTATTATCACACCGTCACAAGTACCCGATGATTCGGTTTTAAACTCTAATGTTTTAAACCTTTTTGCCGATGAGGAGTACTTGCTCGAGTCGCCTTCCACGATCGCATTTGTGCCTTCATGTGCGCCGCCTCCCATTCCAATTTCAAAATCATTGGGAGGATATTTGGCTTTTCTCGGTCCCCACATGTTTTTGTTACCTGTTCAATCCAAACCCCCAATCGTCCCTCCAAAACTTTTAATTGGCGATGGTTCATTTCTTCCACCTTACACATGCCTTTTGTTGTTCAAACGAAATTCATATTTTTCGGAAGGCATGCTTGTATGTGAGGGTACACCAGTTATCCTCCAAAGTCAAATTATTTTTACGATGGACCCTCAGCTATTTAGACTTCTAGTGTACAGTTAGTGTGAAGCCTAAATAGTAGGTTGTATATAGTTAGCTTTTTATTCTTTCTTTTTATTTTTTCTTTCCTTTTTAATTTAGTCTAGTGTAATTAGTTAACTTTTTGTTATTTGTTTTTGCTATGCTCGATACTAACTTGTTTTGTAGATTCTTTGAACTTGTTCTTATGGGGATTGCTCCAATTTTGGGTAATATCGCTATTTTCCTCTCTTTGACTTGGTTCTTAATTAACATTGAGGACAATGTCAAGTTTTAAGTTAGGGAGTGTGGGATATTCTATCCAATTTCATTATTTTAGTCCATATTTTTGCTCACATGTTAGTTACTTAGTATGCTTTTCTTAGAAAAATTCAAAATTTTCAAAAATATTTTCTTTCTTTTTTCTCCTTTTTGGGGCATTTTGCCCTTGTTTTCGATGATAAATTTCAATAATTGCCTGATCCAATAGACAACCCAATGATGTATGATCTCGATTTTAGAAGTTATTAAACTTTATTCTGAATTATTGATATTATGAATAACTTCACGAATTAAACTTTAATCCCATGTGCACATGCATTTTTCTTGCTTTATTGATTTGGTTTAAGATTTTTATAAATCGGTAATCTTTTGTTGCATTGTATATACTTACACCGAGTAAGCTTTGTACCTTTCGTCATTTGTGAGTGTATACACTATTCTTTTCTCATTGAAAATGTTGAATTCGTTGGTAATCTCACTATTCTTTCATTTGACCGTTCATTAATTGAGTTCATACTTAAAATGTTTTACTTGATCATGATTTTCATATATTGTTTTGATTCGACAATTGCGTAAACTTTGTGAAATGATCATAGGCCCTCTTTGTTATATTACCCATACTAGCCTTGACCTCACCCTTATATGTTTACCCTCGTTAACCCCTTTGAGCCTAAATATAACCTTTCGTTTCATAACCCAAATCCCATAACCAACTCTAAATTGGAGTTTTAGCCCATATATACACTTTCCATACCTTTGTTTGGATTGTTACTTGGGATTGAATGTTGTTGTTATGATGTCGGTTGCAATTTAGGCATACGAGAGTTTGAAAAGTAAAGAAAAGAAAGTAGTGAAAAAATAAAATAAAAAGAGAAAGAAAAAAGCAAAAGAAAACAAAAGAAAACATGAGAAAAAGAAGAAAAGAAAAGAAAGACAAAGTCGTAAATGTGGTGTATAGTGTTCAATAAGCTTTGATTACTCTCCCCGATGATAAATCTAGTGCCTTTTTGGAACTTGTTTTCCAATTTTGATATTGCCCGCATTTTCCCATTAACCCGAGTTTTCATCCCGAACACTTTGAATCCGTATATACATTCCTTCATTTCGTACCCTAGCCAAACCTACGGTATAACCCTATTAAAGTCCTATGTGATCTTAAGTAGATTTAATTTAAAAGTTGAAATAGTTTTGATAATCGGTGAAAATGAATTTTGCCTCCTTTAATGTGCGGTATCTTTCATTGAGATTACATTTTTTCATTTTATAAATAGCATTCTTCATTTGTGACATGTGCGCGGCCTAGTTTCCATTTACATTTACTCTTTATGCCCGCATGTTCCGTGTGTTACGTCCCTGTTTCTAGTGATTTCACTTGATGAGTGTAATGCTCGTGAGGATTGAATGTATGCTTGCTTTAACATTTATTCGATTTATTTAAGTTTTTGCCAAATCATACCTTGCATGTTCTCGCTCCCCTCCCACATTTTAAGGTTTCAATTCTATGAGGTGCATTCTATAATGTTAATGATTTGGAGTTTTGTTTGAATTCGTTCAATGTGCTAATAATGCGTATGAAATCCTTTTCGCTATTGTTGGGCTTGTCGCATGTTAGGTTGGATATATTTTGAGGAAACTATGTGATGTTTGTGGGTACCATCACTGAAAACCCTCACGAGACGACACTCGTCCACTAGGGTGACCTAGGGGTTTGGCTTATTGCATATGCTAAATGCAATCGTGCTACCTACGAAAGTGGCATTTATATTTAGATGCATATATATGTCTTGTGACGCCTTCTGTGGACTGGTTTTGTTTGTTTCATTACTAGGGACTAGCAATGTTTAAGTTAGGGGGTGTGATTCGTATCAAATATTGCATATTTTCGCCCGTTAGCTTTATGCATTCTAGCGCTTTTACGGTCCTTAATGCCTATATTTATGCTCATTAACCATACAACCATGGATTTGGATATATACATATTTTGTAGGGGTTAATTGTGCTTTTATAGGTATTATAACGCTAAAAGTGAGGATTCGTTGCATTTCGGAGAAGTTCCATCGTCGGACGCTACTTTAAGGGCATTTTAGTCAATTCACATTTCATCTTTGGCTCTTGGAATTTCCACGGATGCGTATTTCATTGAGCAAGCTTCACGTGGTCGCAAATGGTGCGCGATTCCGAGTCCGAACGATGAAGATATAGCCATTTCCGTAATCAACCTTTTCCCCCTCTTCATGGACCAAAGAGTACCAGGAAACAGAGTACCGGTCGACTGCGTCCCTGCGACCGGTCAATCGCGATTTGGCTTTTTGCCTACGAAAGGAGACAGTGGGCTTTTACAAGAAGGACCGGTCGACCGCGTATGCCAGATATTTGTTGCCTCTGTTCTTTTCTTTTCTTTTTCCTTTATTTCTTTCCCAACTTACTATATAAACCAATTTTGGTTTCTATTTCAGATATGCATTCATACATTAGGTTTTAGAAGATAGGTTAGGTTAGGGTTTGGAGGTTGAGAGCTCATTCTTCTTCCTCTCTTGGTTTGACACCCATTTGGGTTGTAAGTGTGCACTATTCATCTTCCCTACCAATTAATATAAGTTGTATTTCGTTATTTCCTTGCTTTCTAATTAGATTTACATGCTTTGTTAATTAGTTTACATGCTTTGATTTACTGGCTTTGTAGTGTAAATTTACCGCGTTTATTTACCGCTTTCTTTATCACGTTTTTAACATGCTTTCTAGCTAATTTAAATTAGGTTGTGTTTGAATTGAACTCACTCGAGTTGACGCATTGCTTTGCTTTGGTGATGGTGTTTACGGGTCTATTTTTGGTGCGTTGTCCTAGTTATTGCGCCTAGGGGATTTGACGGGGCATATCATGTATGTCCCGTGCTTACGACCTTGCGTGCGCAATTTTTGGGATATTTGTTGATGTCAAAATCTTATTAGGCTTTTATGCGGATTTAGGGGCGTGACAACCCTTGATTTAATTAACTGTCAAAATGAGACGCATTCTAAATAACTCGTCGACCCATGTATCCGTTTTATAAAAATTAACTCGGGTGAGGGATATTCAACACAACCTATAGTTTTTACCATTTTGTTAATCTAGTTTCAATACCCTCGCCTAGATTAATCATTTACCTTTTATGCATCTTTCCTTTTTAGTTTGTAATTCACCTTTTACACTTTTATTTCGGAGTACTAAATCATATAAATTCTAGCATCTCGTCCCTGTGGAGTTTTGATACCCGACTTACCGCTAGACTTGCCTCGCAAGTGTAGTCGTAATTTAGGTTTGTTTGTATTGATTAGGTGAAACGAAAACAATGACCGCGCACCTTACACGCGCGCGCATTTCTCACTCGATCAACTTGATCAAGGCAATACTTAAAAAGTAATGGATCATCCCAAGAGTAAAATTTCACATGTGCCATGAACTTAAAAACGATCGTGTTTCGACTAATGATTGGGCAGTTGGTCAGTAACAAGGAAATTAATGATATCAGCATACCTAGGAGAGGTGGAGATAGTGTGACACCCCGCCTAATTAAATATCGGGCGATCACTCCTTTATTAAATTAAAATCAAGGTGAACAGTTGGTTCATTCTTAGCATCACTATCGTAAAAATAACTTTTTCAATTTACACACCCTAATTAATTAAGCTAAGTGTCAAAACCATTTTAGACATTACTTTCCAAATTCTATTTATAACCAATGATTTAAAACTTTACATAATTAAATATTAAAGAATCACACCACAATTATCCTGGAACATATAATCCAAATAATTTAAACATTCAACAACTAAATCCCAACATTTAAAACTTAAAGTAAAACATCCAGACAGTAATAAATCCCAAAGTGACAATACTAGAAATAAATGAATTACAATGTCCAATAAAACAACTGAATAATGGAAACGGGCGACACATGCCCAACTGAATAAATATGCTAGGAGTGGAATCAAATAAATGAAGTCGTCTAAACAAGAGTCCTGCAACTCCCACCTAAGCTGCAGCGCGTTCCTCCCAAAGGATCCTATGCAAGACGCCCCTATGGCTGGGCACCTGTAACATATACATATATATACAAGAGAGAAAAGAACATGGAAATGGGTCGGAGACCTATTGTAAAAATGATTTAAAATTTGTTTAGCAAGTATTTAAAATGTTTACAGGCCAATGCAACAACATATTAGTGCGGCACTCCCTTGAGAAATTCTCACCTCTCTTCTAATCTGCACGCCTATCACACTAACCTTCCCAACGGTTTAACTTATCTTAGGTTACTCGAAAGATTTAAAACTGAACAATTTAATTGTTTAAGAGGATAATTTCATTTGAGCACAAAGTTCTCATTTAAACCTTATTTGCTAATAAAGTTTCCCAGTGTCCTATTATACTTTTCAAAACAAGCATTTCCAAATTGAAGTCATTATTCATTTCTTACTTACCATAAACACAATAGGGAGTTCCAAATTTCAGAAATTCATATATATATTAAATACTCGTATAATATATATATTCTAATAGCACCCCACATAAAAATTATGGTTCTGGCATACTCTGCTATCCAATCCCCGTATCACTCGTACTAAGGGAAATACAAGTTTGGAATCGCTCTCGAACTGTATTAATACATTCACAAACAATATTGAGGCGAAGCATAGTTTCCAAGTCCAAGAGGTCAGCACATACCCTCGCGTCTCTTAGGACCGTGACTATCGATACGATAGCCTGTACCTAGGATTCCTATCTTCTTGGGTATAAGTCAATATCCCCCGTAAAGGTCCCATCAAGATAAGACTGTCCCAGTGCGGTAACCTCGGGGATAGCAAGTAGCGCGGGCATGATTTCCACACGTATATAGTATATGCATAAACATAGTCATGTAAATATACTACTTTTTCTATATCAAATTTAGGTCCATCTCATAACCCATAATTATAACATTTATCCTTATTTCTCATTATTTAGTTATCACTCATAACGGTTTGTCTCTTACATTTAGTTTGAGGGATTATTCCAACTTACTACGTAACACTCATGAACTCTATCCTCCCAAGTGTAGAATTCAGTAGGTACTCATATATTTTCTATCGTAACTATCTTACGCGTCTCTCCCTTTAATACATAATTCTATCGTCCCTTATATGTAAACATCCCAAAATGCAAATCTCGTCTTACATTAAAGGTCTCATAATTATTAATAAGTCCTACTGGTCTTCTTTATCTCCCAAAATATTTTAATAAGGATGTTTAAGGAGTATTACTCATTTAAATTTAATTCAACTATTTAAAAGGAGAAATATGAGTCTGCCAGAAGGGGTCGATCGATCGATGGCAGGAGCTCGATCGATCGATGCGTCGATCGATCGACACTCCTGGTTCGATCGATCGATCAAACAGGTATGGCGAATTCTGCAGATTAATAGTTACAGGTTCTATCATCCAACCTCAACCAAATTCAGATTTTTAACACCCAAACTCCCACAAATTCGTACTACAAACAATATAAACCCAAACTAAGAATCTTCTACGTAAAGCACGTGAATTTTCATCAATAACCATGGATTAAAAGGGCAAAACTTGTATAAACCTCATGAACCCTAGAAATTTCTTTAATTTTGTTCTAATCAATCTTTTTCCAGAATTTCTTCTTCTAAAACATCATAAATCCTTGGTTCAACCTCTACATATTAAGGGGATTTCCCGATTTCCATATATATCATTACTACATGCAATTTCCAATCTCCAACATGGGTTTTCTTCCATGAAACTCATCCTAATCAACCCTAGACTAACATGAGTGCTGCATTAATGAAAATAATCAAGATAAACACTTACCTGGGAATTTCAGAGTTCAGATTTGTGGACGAATTTGGTGTGGTTGCGTTCCTCGTCGCGCGATTTACACATTGGTGGTGGTGGCGGTGCAACCGGATGAATTTTCGGCCTAGAACACCTTGGTAAACTCTCTCCTTCCCTCTCCTATGGCCGTCACTTGTCTTTGGTTGTGTTAACCCTAGAAGGCAACCTTAGACATCTGATATAACCCTTGAAAATTCGTGGGTTTAATTGCCCAAAATTACAAAATGTCCAAAATGCCCTCCCGGGTCGCTAAATAAGCCTAAAAACGCCCCGAGACCCAAACTAAACCCTCGGGTACACTTTTCTGACTATCTCGACCCTTCCGGACACTTTAGCGCACTCAAAATGACCATACAAGCGACTTATAATTTATTCACTTTTATAAATCAATATTTAGTTCCGACGCGACACGGGCGCGTCCCGACTCAAATTTCCAAAATTGTCATTTTATTCACTCTTGACATTTAATAGAATCAATATTATATATTACTTTACTCATTAGTAATATTCAACAAGTTTCCCGTAATTACTAACTCACATCACGTTAATAATTATAAAGTAATTAATTTCCGGGTTTATATTAAATTAATAACTCACATTAAATTTAATAAATCCCCAGATTAATAAAGCATAAAAATACGGGGTATTACAGATAGCAAAAAGTTTCTCATCAGAAAATGTTTCACAAATAGGGGCGGGTTTAGATTTAGACATAACAGTAAGGAGGGATAGACGGTATGCAACCAAATTTTCATACCCTTTCTTATCGCAAATTTCGAGGTCAAACTCTTGAAGCGAGAGAATCCACCGTATCAATCGTTGCTTAGAATCCTTTTTCTGAAGAAGGTGCCTCAGGGCGACGTGGTTAGTGTAAACGATGATAGGGGAGCCGATGAAATAGGACCTAAACTTATCGAGTGCGAATAAGACAGCTAGAAATTCCTTTTCGGTGGTCGTGTAATGAAGTTGAGTGTTACAGAGGGTTCTTCTAGTATAATAAATGATGTGCTAGCGCTTGTCAACCCTATGACAAAGTATGTCACCTAGAGAAAAATCAGAGGCGTCACATATGAGCTCAAAAGGTAAAGAACAATTAGGAGGTTGAATGATAGGAGCAGAAGTGATCTCGGCCATAAGGCGCTCAAAAGAAGCAACACGTGCATCGTCAAAGACAAAGGGAATATCTTTGGATAAAAGGGTTGTTAAAGGTTGAGCGATTTTAGAAAAGTCCTTGATGAAACGACAGTAGAAGCCCGTATGTCCTAAGAAGGAGCGAATGTCCTTAACAGACTTAGTAATGGGAAGCGTGGAAATTATTTGCTTTATCTACTTCAATACCACCGCGAGAGACTATGTGACCTAGAACAATCACCTTTTTTATCATGAAGTGGCATTTTTCCCAATTGAAGACCAATTTCTTTTCTTGACAATGTTTGAGGACCATAGTGAGGTGAGAAAGGCATTGCTCCAAGGAAGAACCAAACACAGAAAAATCATTTATAAAGATTTCGAGAAAACGTTCTACCATGTCACTAAAAATGCTAATCATACACCGTTGAAAAGTCGCGGGTGCATTGCAAAGGCCAAATGGCATGCGAAAGTAGGCAAAAGTGCCGAAGGGACATGTGAAGGTAGTTTTCTATTGGTCTTCATGGGCAATAGGAAATTGTTTGTAGCCTGAATAGCCATCAAGGAAGTTGTAATACGCATGGCCAGCCAAACATTCGAGCATTTGGTCAATATAGGAAAGAGGAAAATGGTCATTGTGAGTGCCAGCATTTATCTTTCGATAGTCAATACAAATACGCCAGTGTGTTCACATACGGGTGGGCACAAGCTCATTGTCACTATTCTTGACGACGGTGACATCAGACTTTTTTGGTACAACATGAATGGGATTGACCCACTGACTAGTATAGGGTAAATAATACCAACATCGAGCAATTTTAAAATCTTAGCACGCATGACTTCTTTCATAGCAGGGTTGAGTTGACGTTGGGGGTTCACGAGAAGTCTTGGAGTTTTCCTCCAAATGAATGCAATGACTACAAACATTGGGGTTCACATCGTGAATGTCTGAAATGGTCCATCCTATAGCAGTGCTATGCTGAGTAAGAGTGTGGACTAGTTACTCTTCTTGCGCAGGGGTCAAGTCGGAAGCAACGATGATAGGGTGATGGTTGTTGGGGCCTAAAAAAGTATATTTGAACTCGTGAGGTAAGGGCCTAAGCTCCAAACTAGTACATGGCGCAGGAGTGACATCAGACTCAGACACATAAACAGAGTTCGGAGAACTATCAGTGCATATAGTGGAGGAATCTGATGTGACGGGGAGTTCATAAGATAGAATATGGTGATCCACATAGTGAAGAGTATCTATAGAGAGGGGTTCGAAGGGAGGATCCCAAGAGGAAGTGTCTATCAGGGGAGTGGAATCTAAAATGGCATTTAGTCAAAGTCGGATCCAAAATGAGCCAAACATGGTTGGAGAGGATCGACAAGGAAGTTTGGTTTAACATTTCGTTAACTAAGGAGTCAATCACACACACCTCATCAATAGAATCGACATCAACCTGTTGTTTCATAAGGTGGAAGATATTGACTTCGACAGTCATGTTGCCAAAAGATAGATTCATGGACCCGTCACGACAATTGATGATGGCATTGGCAATGGCAATAAAAGGGGCGACCCAATATGATAGGAGTATTAGTTGGGTCGGGCGCAGGAGTGTCTAAGATGATGAAATCCACATGATAGTAAAAGTCCAAAACTTTCACCAAAACATCTTCAACGATTCCTTTATGTACTTTCACGGAACGATCAGCAAGTTGAAGAGTAACCCGGGTAGGTTTCATGTTTTGTAAACCTAAATCAAGGTAGATGGAGTAAGGTAACAGATTAACACTACCCCAAGATCAAGTAAATCACTAGTAGTGAACTTGTCGCCTAACATGCAACAGACATTAGGACGAACAGGGTCTTTTTACTTCACAACACCATTATCATGGAGAAGGGATGTAGCTTGCTCTATGAGGAAAGCATCACGAGGAACATTGGTCCTACGCTTAACAGTGCACAAGTCTTTCAAAAATTTGGCATACGAAAGGACTTGTTGAATCGCGGTGAGGAAGGGAATGTTAATGTGAACATTCTGAACGACTTTCCTGATCTCATCAAATTGTTGGTCTTTCTTAGTGGGAGCCAACCGATTAGGGAAGAGTGCTTTGGGCACGTAGACAGAAGTCGATGCAGTAGGCTCAGACTCAGTGTGAGGTGTGGATTTAGATGGTGGGGTAACTCTAGGGATAGGCGCTAAAGATGGGATGGGTGGGTGTGGGACATCACTGGGAGCATGAACAGCATTATCAACTTGTTTTCCCGAGCAAAGAGTAGACACCGCTTTCATAGCCGCTTGGTAATTGGGTGGATTGAAAGTGGAACCAACCTCGTATGCTGAGTCTTTTTCGTTCCCCTTAGGGTTAGCAATGGGTTGATTGGGAAAACGACCTTTCTCTTACTCAGACTCAAATTTATTGAAACGCTGTTCAAGCCATTGGAGGGCTTGACTCTGAGTGGTCATTGATAACCACCCAAAAGTGTATAATTTGTGCCCCGAATAGATGCATTTTAGTCGTTTGTTTTTAATAAAATTGGCCTTATGTTCGTATTTTATCATTTTGCAGGTCAATACGCATTTGCGGTACAAATAATGCTAAATCGGTACAATTGCGACACAGAAGCGGTTAAAGCAGTGCAACGAAGAAATCAAAAGAGACCGCAAAGTCAGAGTCCCATTGAACTTGCCCAGAAGAGTTTCGGTGTCCCGAACCAGTCCCAAAACCTTAACCTAGGCCAGACCGAGCCCAGTCCATTCCCCGAGCCCCGTGTGTGTTGAGTTTGAACCTTTATTATTTTTTTGATTTTTTTAATTTGAGTTGTTTTATTTTTATGATTTACTTTACAATTTTTTTAGATTTATCTAGGATTTCGTTTCTATTTTTATATTTTAAAATTGATTTTTATTGGTATTTAATTTTTAATCTTTATTTTGTTATATTTCCTAGTTTTATTAGATTTTATTTTTTATTTTAGTTTTATTTTATTAGGATTATATTTTTTTAGTTCTAATAGAGTATTATTTTATTTTATTTTCATTTTTTTATTTAGTGTCTTATAATTTTTATTTTGAGATGTTGGTTTTTTTTTTAGTTTTATTAGATTTTAATTTTCTTTTAGTTTATTTTTAGGTTGTGTTATTTTTAGGATCACAACTTAAACACACACATATTAAATTCGCTCACACCTAACTAACCCACACCCACCACTCCATACACCCTCACCACACACAACCATACCCACACCATCTTCTTCCCCAAAACCCCTCTCTCTCTTACCTCCATTAAAACCCACCAACCTCAACCTCACTTCTACTCACCATTACCTACCACCCTCTTACCCAATACCCGCCTGCCCTTATCCCTTAGTCCGGCGACACCACCTACTGCCCAAACCCACCGAAAAATTAACTTCCGGCCAAGACCAAACAAAACTGGCCAGCTCCCTGCCGTGGCCAACGGCCTGCTCCAGCCTCAACCCGCGAGCTAACCCATCTCAGACCCATCTCCTTACATCTAACCCAAAACGCGAAACCATAACCCGGAGACCAACGGGTTTAACCCGATTCCCATTTCCGACCCCCTGGCGGCCCATACCTGCTACGATCCAGCCTTATCCCCAACCTGATCTAGCCTTATCCCCAACAACCGATATCCTTGAAACCCATTTTCCATATTCACCCAAATCGTTTTTTTTATCTCCTACCAACACCAAATTAAATACCCCAAACCAAAAGAAAACCCAATCCCACAAAATCAGGATAAACAAAATCCCACTAAATCTTCAAAAAAATCGTGGACAACAAAAGAAGGGGGACTCTCATTTATAAAAAGAGGACTATCAGAGCAGAAGAAAAAAGAGACGAATAGAGAGAGAGAGAGAGAGAGAGAGAGAGAGAGAGAGACAAACTGTATATTATGTACAGTTTAGGGTCATGAAAAAAATTTAGAAAAATACAAAAAAATTAGTTTAGCTTTAGAATAATTTTTAGGTTTAGTTTTTAGTCTTCTTTTTTGTAATCAAGCGCTGAAAATTGTGAAGAAGTTGGACGCATGTCAAGGTGCATTTCAAGACAAATTTGTGAAAAAAAAATGCGTATTGTATTTCTACATTCTCTTTTCAATTTATTTCCTTCTTGACATATTATTTATTATTGTTTATGCACACATGAGAATGTTTGGCTAAACACCCTGTTCAAGGGGTGGGATGCACTGCGAATGATGTTAGTTTAATTAATCAATATCATTAATGCTATAATTCTAGGAAAATTATTTTTTAAATGTCACCAATTAATTTATGTAACGAGAGTTAGTAAATTAATTGAACAAATTAATGTTTGAATTTAGGAATCGAACTAGAGATAGGTTTTTTCGATATTTGAATATTGACTCGGTATTGAAATTTGAGGATTGATATTGTTTTCGTTAAATTGATCCTAGTAGATAATTTTCTGAAAATAGTATGATTCTTAATTTTTCACTGTGTGAAAATTTTAAATTAATTTTCTGAAAAAGATTTTGTTAAATTTATAATTTTAACGAGAGTTAGATTATAGATTTAATATTATCTCGAAATGTTTCAAATTAATAAATTGAGAAATTATAATAATTAAAATGCAGTGTAATCCCATCTCTTGACCTTCTCACATATTTCACACTCGGTTGCACATTTTTTTATTATTTAGTCATTTCATAATTTTAGCATTAGTTAATTTTTCCCTTGAAATTGTTTTTAAAAAAAAATCAAAAAAAAGATTCTCATAAAAATTTGAGATTGCTAGTTTTCACATTAATTGTTTCACCTTGGAAGTTGGATTGACACCCGTACTTACCGCAATACGAGTTATTTTTAGACAAGTTTTGTAGGTACTCAAGGGAATTTTGAGAGTGACTTTTGAAGACAACGACCGTATAACGACCACACGCAAAAAACTTCTTATCAAATGGCGTCGTTGCCGCTTTCTTGACGTGGAGACGAATTGAAGACTTGTAATTTTTAATTTTTTTTAGTTGTCATTATTATTTCCTCCTCCCTCCTCCTTAGACTGGTTGTATAGGATTTTTGAAGTTGTGTATTTATTTGGGTGCATTTTGACACCATATTATTTTTGTAATAATTATTCATTAAAAAAAAAGAGAAAAGGGAAACCAGACAAGGTAGAGAGAGGGCGTCCAAGGTGAGGATTTTTGAAGCCTCTCTACTTTGGGTCGATAGGACTCCCGGGGACGACTGAGATAGGCGAGATCTCCCCCCAATTGACTCAACTCAATCTTCACCCCACGTGTGTAAAAACCTTGGGAGGTACATTTCTTTATCCCTCGTGAATCTCCTGTCATCGAGTTCAATTTTTGTGTGCTTATTTGCTCTTGTGTGCTTTTAATCTCTGCTTCGCACTTAAATTGCATGGTTTGATGAATTAATTTACCTAAGACCTGGACCGATCATTGAAATGAGAGGGATTTCATCACCCGACTCACTCGCTTATCCATTGTGTGCTACCCTAGCTGTCATTAAATTAAAATCAATCAACTAGCCAGCCCAATAGGAACACATTTTTGCAACAGGCGATCACAAAGATAAATTTCGTGAATTTTGTCGTCTGCGGACTTAATTAAAATTTGACTACCCCTTTCACTAATTTTGAAGACAATAATTGGCTATGTGCTCGTTAGGAATTTTTTCTTAACTCGTGTGTGTCCAATTCCATTCTTTAGGTAGTCGGTTTTAGTTAGTTCGACCAAATCAAGGGTCCAATTTTTCCCATTTTTCGAAAAATCCCAAAAAGATTTTCTTTTTTTTTCCATATTTAAAAAACCAAAAAGATTTTCCTTTTCTTATTTTCAAAAATCACAAAAATATTTTCTTTTCTTTTGAAAAATATTTAAAACCCGAAAAATATTCCTGTCATGGCCGAAGAACGTCCTTTATGGGAATACTTTGGCCATTTCACATTCTCTCGAAGTTTGTTTGATGATAAGCCCGAATCGAACCTTCATTCATCAATTGATGGATTTAACTCTCAAACACCCATTGTTGATACTCGTGTGTCGTCCACGCACGCGTCCTACTCCACCGCCTATGGTGTTGAGTGTCAACACATCCCATGCTTCGCCGTGCACACACTGCTTTCTTCTTGATCACTTATCCCATGAGTGTCCATTTATATTCTCTCCATCTGAACCCACCATGGAACATGTGTCTCCATATGACGCTGTTTCGAAACCACCCTCGATGTCTTTTCACAGTATATCCAATGTCGGAGGGTTTGAGTACCCAAGCTATTCATGGCGGCTTGATCACCCTTCCATGCAATCTGAATCACAATGCCATGTTATGGATCCTTACGGTTTCCAACAGTCGTCATTACCACCTCGTGAACCTCATATTTATCAGTTCACTTACTATGCTCCTCATGCTGATCACCCTTTTGTCTCTCACGAATATGCTTCTCTCGTGTATGAACAACTTGATCCCATTCCCCACACTTCATACGAGTATTCTCCACATCCTAGTGTTTCTAGTGAGTTGTGTCCACCTCAACCACCACCGCCACCCACTACCACTTTTCCACCACCTTATACATCCGGTCTCGAAAGTCTCTTGCAAAAGTTTGCGCACACTCTTCACTCTCAAAATGAAGCCCTTCAACGGCTTGAACACAGGTTTACTGCATTTGAGTGTGCGAACGAGTCGGATTTCACCCCAAGTCAACCCATTATTGACCCCGCGTGGGACGATGATATGTCGTCTTGTGCCACTGATTTTGAGTGTGACCAACCCTATCCTCCTGAGAATCTTGAAGTTGAGACCACCCCGTGGTCCGAGTGATAAGTCGTAACAGTGATAATTGATTAAATTCGTAACTTTCTACGTTGGCACACTTATTTAATTAGAGTCTATTAATTCAACCCCTAAACATGCATCTATGGTGCGTGCGACAAACCATAAACAAATAACGCATGCGACACAACAAATATGCTGAGACACAGATTTCAGGAAAAAAAACCTTTCGGGTAAAACCTTTATTTCACTATGAATTTATAAATTGCAACTTACAATTACATAGAGAAATCTGCAATGGATCAACGCGCAGCCAACCCACAAAGACTCGTAGTCTTGAACTCAGCAAGAGAATACCCGCAACACCCTCCAAGGACTCTCAGTACTATCTTCAGCAAAGAATCTTCACACAGAAAGATCATTAATGACACGCAGCCATACGGTGTAGAGACGCACTCCACAAACGATGAACAAAGGCAAAGATGTGTTCTTGAACACCAAAATAATTCACTAAAGCAAGATGGGAGTTTTGTGAATTGTAAATCAAAAAGGGAATAAACCCTAAAAGAAGAAGCCTAAAGATTACTTCTTTGGCAGTGTTTCTGTTCGTCAAAACGTTGTGACTTCTTGATGAAAACGTTACCAAATGATGAGTATTTATAAGAAAACACGTCGCCTCGAAAACAGAGCTTGTTCGAACGAGATCAGCAAGTCGCTCGAACGAAGGACAACTGTCGTTCGAACGAGATCGTGTGACATGCTATCTCGCGTGAACGACATGTTATGTCGCTCGAACGACTGCGGAAAAAAATCATTATTTTAATGTCCTCTTCAACACTTAGAAAAAATACTCATTTTCAAATTTTGACGAAAAAGTCCGCTCCAACACTTAGAAAACATTTTGTAAAAATATCCCAAAAGCTCTAAGTGAAAAGTTAAGGTATTTAAAACATAACCTTACCAAAGAAAACTTCGCGGAGTCTTGAATGATGAAGAACTTGAGTAATTTTGGATTCGTCTTTGATGTAGATGTCTCTTGAATGCTCTTCGACGGTGTATCAGTATATGACATAATAAATTGATAACGGACCTATGAAAATATGTCCTTACAAATCTCCCCCTATGTCTATGCCGATACATACATAAAAAATCCAAATTATCAAAAACCAAATTGCCTATACAAATCTACCCTCCCATGAATAAATTTGCAAGACCTCAAAAATGTTCTTCAATCATCTTCGACAAATCTCAAAGCTTTTCTCATCAGGGTGTGAATCATCATGATCTTTAATCTTTGTACCTACACACATGAGAAAAAGCGAAAACCTTCGTGACACATCGAGTTTGAAATGATATAAGAATAAAGCATTAATAATCAAATCTCCCCCATAATGCAAAAACTCCCCCATAACATGATAATTCTTTCTCCCCCTTTTTATGATATCCCCAAATAGACAGATAAGAAGAAACAATCAAAAACATGGAGTGTAACGATAAAATGCATAGCAAACCAGAATCAAGCTACGCGCATGCAAAGGAGTATCTCGCAAATTTCACAAACTATTTTTGATTTTTCAAATTTTTCATACAAAAATAGGATACAAAAAAAATCACACCATGGATTTAAACTCAAACAACCAAGTCATGGAAATGGAATGTATGGGTGTGAACACATTCGATAGGTAAATAAACTCAATCAATCATATGTGCACGATGTATACGTGTACCCCTAACGATTGAACATCAAAAGAATCCTTAGGTGTAAAAAGTTGTTGAATTTAAATGACATCGTCTTATTCAAATCAACAAATCAAAGTCAAATGATTTCCACACCAATAACGTCCAAAACTATTTAGCGCTTTTTCAAGATTTTCAATGACGCGCAAACCCGTTTAAAATCTCCAACCAAACACCCTCATATATATTTTCTTTTAGAGGTGAATAAACTAAATTCTCAAACTTTGGAGAATTGGTGCAAAAACCTAAATGGCCCATAATTTGGCATGAATTTCTTTTTATTGCCTTTAAATTTTTTCGGGCTCTTTTAACCTCTTTGGACCCCGGATAATAAAATTCCTCCATTTTTTAGGTCCAATTTAACGGTGGCTTAGTATTCGCAAAGGCAAAATGAACCTTTCGCAGACCTTCCCCGTTTTAAAACAAAGCACACAAACTCACAAAACGGTTCTTATATGCACAATTTCCTTATCAAAATTTATCGCGCTTGATTCATTTTAAAGGACAGGATTGAAGTGAAAACACCCAACCAACATGTGATAAGACAAGCACACTAATCAAACAAATCCGTGCATGTGTGCAATAAAGGAAACATGAGTCAAACATGTAGGAAGTAACACTTAATTACATCTTAATTACCCCAAACATTATAAAACACAAGGATGAATTGACCTGTTGTCTCAAAACACTATCAAATAGTCACATGAAAAAAATGGAATGATGTTGTGACTCGGTCATCCTAAGTGTTTATCCATAAAAGGTGCAAACAAAATAAAAACAAAAATCTTTTTATATTTTTCAAAATTTTCAAAACAAAAAAATATATATACAAAAATGATACATACTAGCAATAGGCAAAAAATGTCATCATTAAAATCATCCTATGCTAGTAAACAAGTCAAACCTCAATCATTAGGTGGGGAGGGGTTTTCCAAAGGTGGTGACAACTTATGAAAAACCTCCATCAATTCTTGTGAAGTTTTGACTAAAAACTTAACTTGCTCACCTAAATGTGCAAACTCTCTCATGTAGTCTCCGGGAGCATATAAAGAATCATGTGTGGGAGCATGTAAAGAATCATAAACACGTGTAGAAGCAAAACGTGACACATACCCCAACTTAAAGAAAAATTCCCTAAGATGTCCTCTCCTTTTGCAATGTGAGCAAACATAAATAGGCCTCGGAACACCTCTCTCAAAAACTCTAGGACGTGCTCTCCTAATAGGAATGGGACGCCTAGGTGGGTGAGGGTGAGACTCATGTGAATCTATCACTAAAGTGGGAACCATCTCGGGTGCTAATTGGAAAATAGAAGCACCGTCATGACTTATTCCAAACTTCTCACCTTTACCCTTAAGAACCACCTTTTCAACCTTCTTAGGTGCGTTCTCAAAAATGACTTTGACCTCCCTGGCACGTTCGAGATCACTCTCGAGTTGGAATACACGTGTCGTCAGAATAGATAACGTGTCGGTCAAATCACACTTCTCCTTTCTCAAAACCTCCTTCTCTCTCTCCAAATCTAAACCCCGACGACCTAAATCACGATTATACTTCTTTGTTTTCAAGGTCTCGGTGTACAAATCTCTAAAAGTTTTTTGGAGCTCACTTTCATCTCCACTTTCTTCTTCGCTCTCATCCTCACTCGAAGAACACAAATCACTATCATCTCTCTCGTGTGCACTCTCGTGAGACAAAGTGGGTGTGCTCACACGACTAGAAAAAGCGACAACCATCCCATGAGCTAAACCTTTATCGGACTCATCTCCCTTATCACCCTCACTATCACTAAGTGTGGCAGGCATGGATACTTTCTTCCCTTTCTTTCTAAGCCATGTTGGACACTCAAACGACTTATGTCCCTTACCCC
The DNA here is from genome assembly GCA_949130495.1 of Sambucus nigra. Lineage (NCBI taxonomy): Eukaryota > Viridiplantae > Streptophyta > Magnoliopsida > Dipsacales > Adoxaceae > Sambucus > Sambucus nigra. The sequence goes on along the minus strand of OX422221.1, from coordinate 238,493,614 downwards.
CACATTCAAAACAAGTCACGTTCTCAAGATCTTCCTCACACTCCTCATCTGAGTCATTATCTTTTTCTCTCTCACCGCTTTCTTTGGCCTTTCCTTTCTTTTTATTTTTCTCAAAAAATTTCTTTTTATTGGAAGAATTATTTTTGTTCATGTTGAGAAATTTTTCGCAAACAAGGCCATATCATTAAAATCAAAGTCTCCCTCGGAATCGGACTCATAAACTTTTTCTTTCTTTTTCTTACAATGAGTCTTTAAAGCAATGCCATTATCCTTAGCCTTAATGGTTTTGGGAAACATGCCAATCTCATAGGTTGAAGATCTCCTACAAGTTCTTCCAACTTAAGTGATTTCAAATTTCCCAAAGAGTTCAAAACAATGACTTTAGGAATAAAGCATTTTGGGAGAGATCTCAAAATATTTTTAACGACACGCGTGTTATCAATCACCTCACCCAAATTAAAACTGGTGTTAATAATGTCCGACAAACGAGCATAAAAATCATCAAAGCATTCAGATTCATACATGGTGATAGTCATAAATTGGGTGGCTAAATTTTGTAACTTAGATTCTTTAACCGCGTTCGTACCCTCATGTGTCAATTTCAAAACATCCCATGCCTCTTTAGACGTGGTGCACGTCATAATTAGGCGAAACTCATCGGAGTGATAGCTCCAGAAATAGCACTCAAACCACGTGAATTATATTTAGACATTTTATGATCATCTTCAGTCCAGGCTGACACGGGTTTTAAAGAGGTGATATTATCAACGATGACCGTGGGAGGAGTCCACCCATTTTTGCAATGGTACCAAGCACGCTCGTCAATGGCTTTTAAACCAGATTTCATGCGATCTTTCCAATAGGCATAATTAGACCCATCAAAAATAGGCATCTCATTATAGAAGTGCTCCATAGAAAAAAATGCGATTTTTCACAAAACTGATTTTTCAAAAAAAATCAATATCACACGATTTTGCGGAAAATAGGAATACGCGATAAATTAGCGTAACCCGCTCTGATACCAATTTGAGAAGTCGTAACAGTGATAATTGATTAAATTCGCAACTTTCTACGTTGGCACACTTATTTAATTAGAGTTTATTAATTCAGCCCCTAAACATGCATCTATGGTGCGTGTGACAAACCATAAACAAATAACGCATGCGACACAACAAATATGCTGAGACACAGATTTCAGGAAAAAAAACCTTTCGGGTAAAACCTTTATTTCACTATGAATCTATAAATCGCAACTTACAATTACATAGAGAAATCTGCAATGGATCAACGCGCAATCAACCCACAAAGACTCGCAGTCTTGAACTCAGCAAGAGAATACCCGCAGCACCCGCCAAGGACTCTCAATCCTATCTTCAGCAAAGAATCTTCACGCTGAAAGATCCTTAATGACACGCAGCCATACGGTGTAGAGACGCACTCCAAAAATGATGAACAAAGGCAAAGATGTGTTCTTGAACACCAAAACAATTCACTAAAGCAAGATGGGAGTTTTGTGAATTGTAAATCAAAAAGGGAATAAACCCTAAAAGAAGAAGCCTAGAGATTCTGCTTTGGCAGTGTTTCTGTTCGTCAAAACGCTGTGACTTCTTGATGAAAACGTTACCAAATAATGAATATTTATAGGAAAATGTGTCGCCTCAAAAATAGAGCTCGTTCGAATGAGATCAGCAAGTCGCTTGAACGAAGGACAACTGTCGTTCGAACGAGATCGTGCGACATGTTATCTTGAGCGAACGACATGCTATGTCGCTCGAACGACTGCTGCGAAAAATCATTATTTTAATGTCCGCTTCAACACTTAGAAAAAATACTCATTCTCAAATTTTGACGAAAAAGTCCGCTCCAACACTTAGAAAATATTTTGTAAAAATATCCCAAAAGTTCTAAGTGAAAAGTTAAGGTATTTAAAACATAACCTTACCAAAGAAAACTTCGCGGAGTCTTGAATGATGAAGAACTTGAATAATTTTGGATTCGTCTTTGATGTAGATGTCTCTTGAATGCTCTTCGACGGTGTATCGGTATATGACATAATGAATTGATAACGGACCTATGAAAATATGTCCTTACCCCCAAATTGACAATTGTGTTGACATATCCACTGCTTGTGAGACTGATCCCACACCGCCCTATCCCCTCGAATCCACCATTTAGGTTTGCATTTCCTCTTCCACCGAATCCATAATTATGCCCGAGTTTACACCTTTTGATCCTTCCCTGTGTGTTCCTGAGGAACCCATTATTTATAGGTTAGCTACGGTTGCGAGTGCTTCCCACTATCCTGAGATTGGATCCGACATGGTTTCTACCTCTTCGAATATGAATGATGTCGCACCACGCTTAACTCACTTTGAGTCATATATTAATGTTGATTCTTCTAACTCGGATTTGGATGCCTCGTTAGATTTTTCCACCATCACGGATGGTGACAAATTGGTAGAGAAGTTGACCACTCCATCACTTGATACCACACTCCCTCTTCAGGAGGACCTTGAGGATTATTCCGACCCTCATAGTACGTGTGTGTCCCTGACTCGTGAGTTGGATCATCGTCCCCCACCCTTTGTCCCACCCGATCCATCCACTGTCCCTTCCACCCCACCACTTGGTTTGGACCTTGTTATTTCACCTCAGCTGTTACCATTTATGTATTTAGGTCCTCACCTCTACCCACCCTCCGCCCTAGTGCTTCACGATCCTATTTGTACATTTTTCTTCCACCCCGATATCTATGAGAGTATTTGTGCTACTCTCCACATCCGTGACACCGAGCTTGTTACTTTATGCACACCACTTCCTTGTGGTGTCGATTTTCTCCATCAACAGCTCCCTGACGTGTCACGATGCTACCATTATCACCGTCCATTTATAGAACAGTCGTGCACTTTCTCTGAGGCCCACCCCATTATTATTGCCAAACCATTTTGCCTCCCTATCCAATTAGAGCACCAGTCTTATAGAGTCCTTGTTTCCCTCACATTTACGACCAATAAGGCTCGTGACCGGTGCCTGTTCATCCTCACCCTTACTCTTCGTCCATGTACCCTCTTACCCACCCACCCATGGTCCACCGATGCTTTGCATCAAGTGATGCACTTTGCTATACAAGTGCATTGACCTATTTTCTCCTTTATCCAGCAAGACTGACACTTCAGTCTTGTTTGGGGGTGATTTTCGTCACCCCATTTTCTGCCACCCCGTGCTTTCACAGTTCTTACTCTTAGGGTGAGTTCCGATCGGTCTGGCTGAAGACATTAAACTTAGCGCTACCGGGAGGCAGCCCGTCATTCATTATTTCTGAGTATGAGTCTTATCCTGTTTGGGGGTGGTGTTTTACCACCACTCAATGATTTTCACATGCTTTATAGACTTGTACGTCTTTTTGTATCACATTTGTTCTTCAGGTTTCATCTATGCTCCAGAGTGCGGTACATTTCACTAGTGGCTCATTATGGTACTATCTTTCTTCCCTTGTGCTTTTCATTTTTATATATGTTTTTAAACATCGATGACGATGTTCTTTTTTGTTTGGGGGTGGGTAATTTATCAAAACTGTACCTCTTTTGAAAAATTTCAGAAACAAGTGATTTTGAATTTTTTTTGCAGTTAAATTTAATTTTTATGACATGAATTGTCTATCATCCCTCTTTTAGAAATCTCGAAATACCCGTGTTTAACCCAAAAAATTACGCTTTTAAACTTAAATTCATTAATACCTATTAAAGCGTACTTGCACTATGAATTCCTAAACTCGACAAATTTGCGCTATCACGTTTACAATCAAAAGTTGAAGAGTCATTATATTCTCAAGAGAGCCTTAAAAATCACTAGTGGCGACTTAAAAACCCGTGAGATTTGAGCTTTTCACCTTTTTTAGGGTTTTTTACGTATCTCCGAGTCACAAGTTGACTCAACTTTCTTTGGGTACTATATTTAGTCATTGCATGATACCATTATTTTTTTCAAAATTGGCTTAATCACTAAGAATGACATTATTTTCGAGTTGTAAGAAACATATGTCTTGTAGTTTGTCCCGAGCACTAAACCGATTTTCCATACACTCATCTCTTTCCCTATCACATTCTCATTCACCCATTATCATTTTCCATATTACCCTTATCCATATGTCCCAGATACTATCCTTATGTCATTTCCCATCACTACCATATTTTTTGAGAAAAAGAGTGTTTGAAATTTTCCATGTAAATTGTCTTCATTTGTGTTATAAAAAGAAAAAAGCATCGCAATAAAAAAAAGAAAAAAAATATAGAAAAAAAGAAAAAAAGTAGAAAAAGAAATATGCGATCATAAGTTCAAAAGATGAAGACAATAGTCAATCAAAGTGTGTCACACTCTTCTCAATATACCCCATCATTCATCTTCTTCATTTCATTATCCCTTCATACCTTACATAAACCCCATTTTCACCTTTGGCAAAATGTTCGGGCAAACGAGAAGATTATATGGTGAATAATTCGACATTCTCGACATAGTGGTTAAGCATTCGTTCATGAGATCGAATTTCTTTCATGTATCCGTCATTTGTTATAAAGTGTGTGAGACGTTTGAACTTTTTTACTTCAACTCACCTCCTCACACACTAGAGAGATACATTTACCCAATTCTCATAGAGTTCGATTCAGAGAGATATATCCAGTGAGAATTGAAGTCAAAATGTCGATTCTATAAAGGCGACCTTAGAATTACTCTAATGATACTTAAAATTACTTCGCGCTACACTTGTTGAGTTTTAGGAAGGATTGCGCTTTTGGTATTAAGAAATTTAATATCTCATTTTGATAGTTGAATACGATGTTCCTTGATGTCCTTTTAAGTTGGGTTGTATAGCGTTTCATCATCTACTCAGATACTGCATTTAAATAAATTTTCGAATTTTATGAGTACATTCACTGCAAAACCTCACGAGACATCACTCGCTCTGTAGGGCAGCCTATAGGTTTAACGGCTTGTTGCACATGCTAAGTGCAATCGCCAGTGCCTGCGAAAGTGGAACACTTTTGGTTACTTATCTCTGTTTTCTCTCTATTCTTGCTCGAGGACTAGCAATGTTCTGTTTGGGAGTGGTGTGATAAGCACCCAAATGTGTATAATTTATGCCCCGAATAGATGCATTTTAGTCGCTCGTTTTTAATAAAATTGGCCTTATGTACGTATTTTATCATTTTGCAGGTCAATACGCAGTTGCGGTCCAAATAATGCTAAATTAGTACAATTGCAACACAGAAGCGGTTAAAACAGTGCAACGAAGAAATCAAAAGAGACCGCGAAGTCAGAGTCCCATTGAGCTTGCCCAGAAGAGTTTCGGTGTCCCGAATCAGTCCCAAAACCTTAACCTAGCCTAGACCGAACCCAGTCCATTCCCCGAGCCCCGTGTGTGTTGAGTTTGTACCTTTATCATTTTTTAGATTTTTTTTAATTTGAGTCGTTTTATTTTTATGATTTACTTTACAATTTTTTAGATTTATCTAGAATTTAATTTCTATTTTTATATTTTTATATTTTTATATTATTTTTTTATTAGTTTTTAATTTTTAATCTTTATTTTGTTATATTTCCTAGTTTTATTAGATTTTATTTTTTATTTTGGTTTTATTTTATTAGGATTATATTTTTTTAGTTCTAATAGAGTTTTATTTTATTTTATTTTCATTTTTTTATTTAGTGTCTTATAATTTTTATTTTGAAATGTTAGCTTTTTGTTTTAGTTTTATTAGATTTTAATTTTTTTATTTTATTTAGTTTTTTTTAGGTTGTGTTATTTTTAGGGTCACAACTTAAACACACACACATTAAACCCACTCACACCTAACTAACCCACACCCACCACTCCATACACCATCACCACACACAACCATACCCACACCATCTTCTTCCCCAAAAACCCCTCTCTTTCTTACCTTCATTAAAACCCACCAACCTCAACCTCACTTCTACTCACCATCACTTACCACCCTCTTACCCAATACCCGCCTGCCCTTATCCCTTAGTCCGGCGACACCACCTACTGCCCAAACCTGTCGAAAAATTAACTTTCGGCCAAGACCAAACAAAACCGGCCAGCTCCCTGCCGCGACCAGTGGCCTGCTCCAGCCTCAACCCGCGAGCTGGCCCATCTCAGACCAGCTCCTTACATCTAACCCAAAAGGCGAAACCATAACCCGGAGACCAACGGGTTTAACCCGATTCCCATTTCCGACCCCCTGGAGGCCCATACCTGCTACGATCCAACCTTATCCCCAACCCGATCTAGCCTTATCCCCAACAACCCATATCCTTGAAACCCATATTCCATATTCACCCAAATCATTTTTTTTTTATCTCCTGCCAACACCAAATCAAATACCCCAAACCAAAAGAAAGCCCAATCCCACAAAATCAGGATAAACAAAATCCCACCAAATCTTCAAAAAAATCGTGGACAGCAAAAGAAGGGGGACTCTCATTTATAAAAAGAGGACTCTCATTTTTCATTATGTGACATTTTTAAATTATTTTTTTGAAAAAGATTTTGTTAAATTTATGATTTTAGCGACAATTATGTTATAAATTTAATATTATCTCAAAATATTTCAAATTAATAAATTGAGAAATTATAATAATTGAAAATGCAGTGTAATCCCATCTCTTGACCTTCTCACATATTTCACACTCGGTTGCACATTTTTTGATTATTTAGTCATTTCGTAATTTTAGCATTAGTTAATTTTTCCCTTGAAATTGTTTTAAATAAAAAATAATAAAAAACATTCTCATAAAAATTTGAGATTGCAAGTTTTCACTTTAATTGTTTCACCTTGGAAGTTGGATTGATACCCGTACTTACCGCAATACGAGTTATTTTTAGACAAGTTTTGTAGGTACTCAAGAAAATTTTGAGAGTGGCTTTTGAAAATAACGACCGTATAACGACCACACGCAAAAAGCTTCTTATCAGTCATAAACTAAGTGAGGAGATTCTCAAGAAAATAGTGGGTGAATTGGGCGGAGGGGCATAAGATGTTTGGGGTACCAACTCGCGCTGAGAATGAATCGGTTGTGAATACTCAAAGGAAGGAGGGGGAACAGGAACAAGCTGATTATTGTTGTTTGAATGTCCGCCGTGGGGAAAGTACGGTTGATGGTAAGAAGCAGATTGATGCAGAACAGGAGGGCGAGGTTGCTTTGTCATTTGTGTGGAAACCCAGGGGGACCACCAACGTGTTGTTATGGTTGGGAAGGAGCGTAATTGTGTTCGTACTTATAAGAGAAATATGGGTGATTCCTATGGTTAGGATTGTAAGTAAACGACGGGGGAACGGGTTTCCAAGTGGTATCAAAGGCACATGCTTGGGCCATGGTGGATTCGGGATCATCTTGCTGGAGGGGGCACAAATGAGCTAAATGATCTCGACTTAAGCAGACACTGCAAGAAGAAGGACTAGAATTGTTGACAGTCATTGCTTGTTTAGAAAGTGAAATATTTTGTTGCATAATACAACTGAGAGCGTCAATGGTTTTAGTCAATGAGTGTAAGCTATGTAGCAAAGTTTTAAAATTAGGATCACTTTTTACCTCAGAAGTGTTCCCTACACGTGGAGGGTCGGATCGTGAAAATGCATTGGTGCCCTCCCAATCTTTGGAGTCATCGCCTAATTCAAGGAGAAAATTATGGGCAGCAGTGGGAGTTAAATGCATGAACTTCCCTTTATGCATGGATTCAATTATGGTACGAGAAGAAGGGATAAGACCATTGTAAAAACTATGGACTAATAGACTTTTCTCGAGACCGTGATGTGGGAAACTATTAATATAGTCTTGAAAACAGCCCCATGCTTCACAAAACTATTCGGTAGGCTTTTGTCTAAATTCCTGAATGGATTGGCGCATTTCATTTGTTTTGATCATGGGATAGAACTTAGACATGAACTTCTTGACAAGTTGTTTCCAAGTTTGGATAGAATCCGAGGGCAAGGAATGTAGCCACATGGATGCATTATCGTGGAGAGAAAAGGGAAACAACCGAAGACGAACATTCTCTTCATCTAAGTTTTGATTTTTGAAAGTAGCGCACACAGTGAGAAATTTCCGCATGTGAGTATAAGGAGACTCGCGTTCAAGGCCATGAAAACTGGGCAACATAGAAATAGTCGCAAGGGGAATTTCAAATTGCACGGCCAGAGTGGGAGAAAGGACGATACATGAAGGTGGAGTAGTCATAATCGGGGCAAAGTAGTCCCTTAAAGCGCGTTTGTCAGCCATGATGGGTGGGGTAACAGAACTAGAGGAAGTGGGAGAACTAGGCATCTCCGATCAAGAAGAACACGAATCGGGGAGATGAGGAGGAAAATCAACGAGAAGGGCACGATCACCTAAGATGAAATTTAGGGAGCACTGGGAGAACGAGTTAAGCGATGATCGATTCGGTGCCAATTTGGGATAAAAACAATGAAAAATATTTTTGGGGTTTTTGAGAAAGAAAAAAATGAAAAATATTTTTGAATTTTTGTAAAGTTAGGAAGTAAAAATGAACAATATTGGTGGTGTGTGGAGGGAAGAATGAGGCAGAAAAAAATGGAAAATATTTTTGTATTTTTTTATTTTCGTTAAAAAATTTAGAAAAAACAAGAAAAAGGAGCGATGGAGGAGGAAAAACTAGGGGCGTTCACGGGTCGGTCGGTTCGGTTTTGGCCGGATTTTTTGGGTCGAACCGACCATGTCAGTTTTTGGAGGAGAAGAACCGAACCGAACCGAACAGGGTCGGTTTTTGATAGGGCCGGTTCGGTTTGCCCATCGGTTTTTTACTGGGTCAGTTTTATATAGGGCCGGTTCGATTTTTTCATTTATTTTAATAAAAAATATTTTTTTAATACCTAATATAAATATAAAATTAAAAAATATAATATAATATGCCAACACTAATATAAATATAATATAAAATTAAAAAGTATAAAAATTAATTCGGTTCAAAATCATTTTTTTTATGCCAAAACCGAAAATCGAACCGACCCCTTCGATTTTATACCTGATCAAACCGAACCGAACCGACCCTTAAAAAAACTCGACCCAAAACATTTCGGTTCGGCTCGATTTTGTCGGTTTGGTCAATTTTTTTGCACACCCCTAGGAAAAACTGACAGATGAAGAGAAAATTTGACTACCTAAAAGAACAATGTAGACACGTGCACAAAGGGAACAATTCCGAACGAGCACATAGCCAAATTATTATCTTTAAGTTAAGTGAGTGGGTAGTCAATTTTAATTAGTCCGCGGGTGAGAAAAAGACGGAAGCTCTGGCCTCGTCGGTAAAAGTGTGCTCCTACTTTCTTCCCGAGAGACAAGAGGCTTACTAGTTAAGGCTCGCCACACTAGCTACTATAACAAACAACTATCCGGTACCACGCTGGGGAAAGCACAAACCTATTTTACTGGGCGGGCTCACTTAAAACCCAGTTTGACTACACAAAAGTCTTAAGATAGTTAAATGAAGATTTACAGGGGTGGAAAGGACTCACTAGAGTATCCTACGAGGGTCTCGATCCGAAAGGGTCCTAATGAACACCGTTCTTACTTGGCTTGCTAGTTGATTGATTTTAATTTAAGTGAGAGCACGGGTAGCAAGCAAATGGAGATGTGATTGAGTGGGTGATGAAATCCCAACTCGTTGCAATGACCGGGTATAGGTCTTAGGTAAATTTATTCATCAAACCATTCAATTTAAGTGCGATACAGAAATGAAAAGCACATAGGAGCAAGTAACACCCAAAAATTAACTCGCTTGCAGGAGATTCGCGAGTGATAAAGAGTTTACCTCCCACGGTTTTTACACGCGTGGGGTGTAGACCGAGTTGAGTCGATCGTGGGGAAGTACGCCTACTTCAGTCGTCCTTGGGAGTCCTATTGACCCAAAGTAGAGAGGCTTCAAAAATCATCGCCTTTGGATGCCCTCTTTCTACCTTATCCGGTTTCCCTTTCGCTTTGTTTTTGTTTTTCTATTTTTTTATAATTATTAAAAAAATAAATAAAATGGTGTCAAAATGAACCCAAATTAATTACAAGGCCTCAACAACCCTAAACAACCAGTCTAAGGAGGGAGAGGAAGGAACAACTACACTGAAAAAAATTACAAATCTTCACGGGCTTCAATATTCAAGAAACCAGCAATGGCACCATTTGATACTTCGTCTTTTGTGTGACTTGTTTTTGTGATTCGTCAGTCGTTGCGGTCAAACTTCGAGTATCAAAGTTCCCTTGAAATCACCTACAAAACTTGTTAAAAATTCAATATCGTGGTAAATTCGGGTATCAATTCAATTTCAAGCGTCGAAACCGTTATCGTGAGAACTTGCAACTTTAATTTTTATAAAAATAATCTTTTGTGTTTTTAATTTTTTTTTATTTCTAATTAAAAACAATTTCAAGGGAGCAAAATTTATGCAATTAAATGACTACGAAAATTTAAAAAGTAATATAGTTTAGAATTTATGAGAAGAAACAAGAGGTGAGATTGCATCGCGTAGTCAATTTAATTTAATGTCCTAATTATTCAAGTGAATAGTTCGAAATAATATTGAATTTAAAACTTAACTCTCGTTACAATCCTAAATTCAATTTTATCTTTTTTAGCAATTAAATCAGGAATGGTCACTACATATAAAAAAATAAGATTCATACTTGTTTTTATGCATTATCCGCTAAGATCAGTTCATAAAAATTTGTACGGGTCTTTGAATTGCACACAAAGAATTAATAATTGAATTCAAGAATAGGACCTATCTCTAAGTCAAATCCAAAAATCAAATATTATTTTTCAACATAATTTATTAACTCTCCTTATATAAATTAGTGTGTGATACTTCCCAATATAATTAACCTAGAACACATCAATGAACAATCAATTTATTAAATAACTCAACATATGCGTTTCATCCCACCCCTTGAATGAGGTGTTTAGCCAGACATAATTATAATTTTAGCACAAACACAACTAACAAACAAGAAACTAAAGAGAAAGAGAAAGAAATACGATACGCAATAATTCTCTGTGTCAACTGTGTGCATGAACACGCATCCCAAACTCATCACAAAAACTCGACTGGATTACAAAACTAAAAATAAAAACTGAACCTACAATTTTTTTCTAAACCTAAACTATATTTTTTTTCTTTTTTTCTGACTCTTTTTCTACCCTTTGCAGTATTTTTTTCTTTTCTTTTTTGGCTCTCTCGTTCCTTATCTGTGAGTCCACTTTTAAATGACTTGCCATCCCTTCTTTTAATAGGCCCACGATTTTGTTTTGGTTGAAAATTTTATAGGATTTGATGATTTACTCACGTGGGTCTTTGGTGGTAAGGTTTGTAGGTCCGATTTTTTTGGGATATGGCAAATGGATGAGTTCCTATCTTGGTGTTTGATTTGGCAGGTGGGATTTTCGGTTTTGGGTTGAAATCGGGTCAGGGGAGTATCCGGGTTTGGAGGTTTGGGTGAGGGATAAACTCGGGTTTATTATGGTTTGGAGTGCGTGTTAAGGGTCGCAATGGCAGCGGGGTTGGGTCACGTCGGCGGCTGGTATGGCCTATGTTAGGTGGTGGTTGAGTTCGATTTTGGTGGGAGGTTATGGGTTTTGATAGGTGGTGGTAGGGAGATCTTGTAGAAGTTCGGGGTATGGAGCTGGTTGTACCCAGGTTAAGGCCGCGGGTTTCGAGTTTGGCCCGATTTTAGGGGTTGGCGGGTAGGTGGGTCTTGGTGTTGTGGTCCGATCGGGTAGGTGGGTATGGGGTTTCCATGGTTGGTATTGAGGTTGGATGGTTATGGAGGGATTGGAGTGTGTTAATGGAAGAGAGAGAGTATGTGGGTGTGTAGGGAAGAAGATGTGTTAGTTGATTGGGTGTGTGAGTGTGTATGGGAAAAATGGTGAGGGTGAGGTAGTATTTGGATGTGTGTTAGATGTAGGGTAGTTGGGTGTAAGTGAGTGTGTTGTGTGTGTTTAGTTTGGAACCTTAAATAAAATAACACTACCCAAAAAATAAAACTAGACTAAAATAAAAAATTAAAATATAAAAATAAAATTCTACTCTATTACTAAGAAACTCAAATATAAAAAGAAAAAAAAGAATAAATAAATAAATAAAACTCTATAAAACCTAAAAAAAAAACTAAAAATCCTAACTAAATAAATTAAGACTAAAAACTAAAAAATAAAATAAAATAAATTCCTAAAAACTAATTCTAAGAAAAATAATAAAATAAAATAAAGATTAAAAACTAATCAAAATCAAAATAAAGAAATATAAGAATAGGAAATAAATCTTAGAAAATTCTAAATAAATCTAAAATAAATCCTAAAAATAAAATGACTCAAAATAAAAATTTAGAAAAATAACAAAGGTACAAACTCAACACACATGCTCGGTTGATGGTTTGGGTTCGATTTAGGCTTATGTTTGGTACGGGGATAGGGTTTGGGACATTGGAACTCATCGGTGCAAGGTTAAACTTGACTTCTGACTTCACGGCCGCTTTGAATTTCTTCATTTAACGTTTTGAACATTATTGAGTCGCAATTGACTTGATTTAACATTATTTGACGTTACGACTAATAATTGACCTGAAAACTAACAAAATACAACATAAGGTCAATTTTAATAAAAAAAACAGTGACTAAAATGCATCTATTCGGGGTATAAAATAGACACTTTTGGGTGCTTATCATGTATGTATATGAATTATTATATATGTGTGTGTGAGTATGAATTAGGTGTGTGTGTGTGTGTGTGTGTGTGTGTGTGTGTGTGATATAATGGTAGTGTAGAATGTGTTTAAGAGAGAGAGATACACACATGCAATAGATTGATTATAACAACTTTATAGACGATTTGATATACCCCCGGCATTATATATACTTACATATGTATAACCTGTACAAACACATGCATCCGTATAACACCTACAAACACACATACACACACACGCACATATTCTTACACGTATTTTCTCCTCGTTTCATGTGCGCATGCAATTGGAGAACAATAGTTGAAGTTCAATTATAGGTGCTTCCTTTATATAGGCAATTTTACTTATCTTTTATTCTATGTATCATAGTCTTATAACTATTTGTTTGACTATTATAAATACGTATACATGTATAACGCATATAATTCAAATTGTGCATATCTTTGGTTGACTGTTACAACATGCATATTTGGTAGACATTTAGTAATTTTAGGATTAATATAAATAAAATAAACATAATTTTGACTTAATGATATTGTAGGAGTGAATAATATGGATAATACTGTTAAGTTGACCATTGAGGTCATGTTCACCCCCTCCTTAAGTGGTTGTTGTTTGGGTGAACATAAATTGGTGGAAGGGGTTGCACATTTGGTGGACATATAGTAATTTTAGGATTAATTTAAATAAAATAAAATTAATTTGGACTTACTAATATTGGTAGGGTGAACACAAATAGACGGAAGGACGTATAACAATGTTAGGATTAAATAAAATAAGATAAACTTAAATTGGATCGATTGAAAAATAATGACCAATTAATGATTAATTAGACCTACTACTTGTAGGACTAATATTCACACCCTTATATATTTTTCTCTGGAAGAATAAAGCATGGTGATAGTCACCAGCAACAAGAGTACGAGAGGTTACAATTATACCGCACTTGTTTATCTTTTATTAGTACGCACCATATAGAGGGTAATCCTATTTATAAGTGTGGAAATAAGAATATTAAACAATTTAACTACCTTACAAACTATGAAGTTCATCTCTCGCAAGAGTACGTGTTCGATCATATTCTATTTTCCCTACCAGAAAGCTGGGATAAGGCAGTAGAAAATATATTTTGCCTAAATAATCTTGGCATAGCCCTGATGTTATTTACACTGTTTGAGAACCCATTATGGATACAACTACGTAAAGAGAAAATTGACCAAGACCGTGATGTCTTACGATACATGCACATTAAATTGAATCTTGCTAATAAGTTGAAGAAGAAAGGATTCTAATCGATCCAATTTATTTTATTAATCATTAACTGATCATTAATCATTATCTGATCATTATTTTTCAATCGATCCCATTTTTAAAAAATCTATGAATTTGTTAGTTACGCTTCCTCCTAGATGGCCACCTAAAAAATCCATAGATTTTTAAAAATTAATACCGAATGGATGGAGATTAAACACATTGAACATGCTTTAAAGTCTTATAATGAGAAGGTATATACACATATAATCATTAACATGTTAGTATAATGAATTCGTCATTTTTTATTGTAAATAATGTCGAACGAAAATGGAGATAATGTACCAAATGTTGATGGGTCACCTCCTGGATTCTCATTTCCTACACCCCAACCTGAATTCTCATCACCACCAAGTGAAAAATACTCTTCTCTGCCAATGGTTCACTCCACCACTCCATCTACGAGTAGGAAACAAATGCCTATTAATCTAACAGCCACACCTCTGCTACCGATACCTCCCGATCAAATGAGAAGAATCCCACTAGGTTCTCCTTTATTTGAGACAATCCTTCTCGCACTAAAATGACTTACAGATCTTTAAATCCCAATGTTCATGTCATGGGAAAATGAATGTGGGATTCAGGGCAGCAGATAACTGGAGCGCAATTGTCAAGCCATCAAGGCCGACATTTTTAAACGACTTTGTGAGAGTTTTTCATTCCCCAACCATTCAAAGAAAAAGGTGCTTTCCTGGGTTACTGAAAAAATGAGAACATATCAGATGAACCTTCTAGGGAAATATTTCCCAAAGGGGGCATCAAGCACCGACATTTTGGCTATGAAAGGCAAAGTCCCTCTGAATGTTGACATGTCGATTGATCAATGGAATAACTTTTTGAAAAAGGAGGCAATGGACAAAGAGTTGTTCCAGAGGGAAAAAATAAACCAAACATAGTGAAGAAAGTTGATGTTCCTAGGCTGGAGTCTAAATCAAATAAACATTTGAGGATTGAATGGTCATAAAGGACAATGAGCGGTCCAGATGCCAGTAAAAAACCTAATCGGGGCAACTTGTATGTGCATGCCTGACGGGACAATGATAATGAATTCCCACCACTCTTGGTTTTGAATCCAATGAGTATGACTAGTTTTATATATATATACACGTTATATGAAATAATGTTAAAATAATAAGACTAAATATAATTTCACGCTACAAGAATCAATCGAAGCCATTAGCAGTTAGTCTGCTTCAATCCCTTATAATGACATTGAAGATGATGCCCTGACCCGAACCTTTGGAAATGAAAAAAGAGGGAGGACGAGAGGTGTCAGATCACATATGCTGAAAACTAAATTAAAACATATTTCACCTCTCGTGAACGAGCTCTCTTTGGTGAGGAATCTCACCTTGAGAAAGGTTTTCAGCTCCAAATTCCTCCTCAATGTTACTTTTACCCTCATTCTCAAGGTTTATCCTCCGCCTCAAGGTTTCCCCTCATAAATGCCTTCTCCTTTGATATTCCACTCCTCAGTGCCTCCTCCTGCCACATTCCTCTCCCAAATTCCTCCTCCTTCCACAGTCCTTGGATCATCCTCATCCACTCACGGGGACTATGGTGAGCAGTACTATATAAGAGATCTGGTCAATACCAGGATTATTGCCCAATGCACACTCGTTTCCTTGAATGTCGAAACTCCCGTTCATAATCTCGCTTTACAGATGGGTGAGGATTAGATACTGGTTGATAACATATACACCAGTTATGGAGAAGAGCCTGTGCTTATTGATAGCGGAGAAGGTCCCTTGCTAAAATACTATCAGAATTATTTTATCACTTAGCCAGTTTATTTGCTGGTCAAGATTAGGCGACAAACAATGTTTAATTTGAGAAGAAATTGTGATAATTTGTTTATTTAAGTTATTTTAATTTTGTGGGTCATTTGTTGACAATTTTAGTGTATGCAAAACAAATTTTAGTTTATGTTGTTTAATTTGAGTTATTCCACATTTGTGTTGAATAATTTGAATGAATTATGAATTGCGTGTTCTTGTATGCAACATGACCTTTGTTTCAACCTATTAATATATGTCAATTGAATTTTAAATATTATTTAATGGATTCCCCATAATACAAAGAGTTGATGGTAGGGAGTAATCGAATATCTAATAATCATGTAAAGAGCATTCAAGAATTATTAAATACGTAGATGTAAATCTTAAAAGTGATAAGATTTCGTGTTTGTGCACCCGTTGTATGAACGAAAAATATAAGTCTTTAGAAGAATTTTAGTTGCATTTACTAAAGTGGATAATTTTTCAAGACTATAAGATATGGACATACCATGCGGAAAATAATGTACCTTATGTTTCGAAAGAATTACCGATACAAGATCGCGTAACGGACCCCCACTGAGTGGAAGTTATAAATGATTTGCCAACACATCATCCTTTAACCGGACTAATTGATGATGCTTACAGAGCCCACTACCATCAAAATCACCAACCTAAGGATAGAGATAATGTGCATTATGACCAAGTGAATGAACAAGATGATGCTGAATTACCAGAAGATCAGGAATACATACGGTTGAAAGTAAATGCGGCTAGACCATTGTATAAAGATTGCAATGAAGATCACTTGGTATTATATCCAATTTGGTTTGCATAATTTAAAAAGTCCCTTTGGTTTTTCAGACAACGGCGTAACCAGAATTCTTAAGTGGTTTAAAGACATTCTCCCAAAAGAGAACACATTACCAGATAATTATCCTAGCATGAAGAAGAGCTTGAAAAGTTTGGATTTAAAATAAAAATCTATTCATGCATGTAAGTATGATTACATATTATACCGCAACGAGCATGAAGAGAAGGATGAGTATCGTATATGCAGTGGGCCAAGATATGTGGCTTGTGAGAATGGAAAAGACAAGATTGTAAAATATCGCAAATTCCACATAAGATTTTGAAATATTTTTCCCCTTGGGCCACAAAACAATTTTTCACTGTACTGTGGATAGAAGAGGCCATGACATGACCCGCTCAATGCAAGGTGGGTAAGAATCTAATGCGTCATTCGGTTGATTCACTCATCTAAAAACTTTCAAATGCACGATACCTTAAATTGGCAAAGGAACCGCGTAATGTCCATTTTACATTATAAATCGATGGTTTTAACCTTTTTGGTAATTTAAGCACTAATCAGAACTATTGGTCAGTTCTCATGGCGCCTTTAAGTCTACCTTTAACACTGTGCATGAGAATGTTCACATTATTTTTGTTATTGATACCAGGATGAAGGCTCCCGATGATGATATTGATATTTTCTTAGCCCCATTAATAGAAAAACTTAAAGAGTTGAGGGATAAAAGCGTTAGGGCATTTGACGCTCATAAGGGTGAAGAGTTCACACTTAAAGAAATGGTGGTGTGGGTGATCCACAACCATCCTGCTTATTGGACCTTGTCCAATTACAATGTGTGTGGTTATTATTGATGTCCCATATATGGGGTGGAAATTGAAGCCACTTGGCTACATCATAGTGTTAAAATGAGTTATATGGGTTGTTAACGCAAAAATTCTCCATCTACGAGGACTACTCAGAAAAGGACACATGTCATCCTACGTGGTAATATTCGACACCCAGGAGAGTTGGTCGGCATCCGAGGAGAGTTGGTCAGCACCCGAGGAGTGTTAGTCGGCACCCGAGGAGAGTTGGTCAATACCCGAGGAGAGTTGGTCGGCCCCCGAGGAGAGTTGGTCGGCACCCGAGGAGAGTTGGTCGGCATACCAACCAGGAAGATCAAAGAATGACTATGCATTTAATGTGCATTAATGAAGATGACAGCGCATTTAATGAGCCTTAATGTACATTTATACTGTATTAATAGATGACAACACATAGCATACCAAGTAATTCAATAATTAGATTCGTTGAATGTGGACATAAATGTCTACATACAATGAATCTCTTTATCTCCCATCACTATAAATACATGTATTCCCTTAACCAAGGAGATCCGGGAGAACCTAGAAACACCATACACAAGATACACATCCTTTCTCTCTCTACACCTTATAGTGCTATTATAAACCCCTGGGAATAAAATAACAGTGGACGTAGGCTTTATTCATAGTCGAACCACTTTAAAAACCTTTGTCTCTTATATGTTTGATGTGAAAGTTTATCTTCATCTTCAATCTCATCCTCATCATTTATCTGCACCGCTGTCATTTTAGTGGCGTCAACATGGGTCATCATAGATTTTTGTCGACGAGTCACTCTTTTTGGAACGAAAAGTCTAACTTCTTGTCCGTCAATCATGAGCATATAAGACAGAAGCTACTCAGCTTTTTGGTTACTAGATCAAGGAAAAGGAGAAGGCTGCAAATGTGGGGAATACGTATGTAAGCAAACAACCTCAGTTTGTAAACCTGAAGCGTAAAACTAGGGAGGATTCGAACAACCCTAGTACAATAAAGGCATGGTCCAGACAATTAATATTTTTTGTTCTGTCATATTGAAAACATCATCGTGTAAGGCATGTAATTGATGTTATGCACATGGAGAAAAATATTGCACAACATCTTCTAAGAACATATCTGGGTGGATCTCATTCAAAAGATGGAGAGAGGGCACACCGCAATCTATAAAAAGATGAAAATAAATAATAAATTGTGGTTTAAAAATGATCCTACAATAGGAAGAATTTTTATCCCCCGGGTTGCTTTCACTTTCACTACTAATGAGAAAAATATCCTCCTAGACACATTGTTCAACTTGAAGACTCCAACTGGTTATTCCGGTAATTTGTGCAGGGTAGTAATTTACCAAATAAATGACCTAAAATTGCAAGTCTTACGACTGAGACCTTCAATTAATCCCTATGTTATTTAGGTAATGCTTCTCCGAGTATAAAGATATTTGCTGAGAATTATGCAAATAAATGTGTGATTTACCATACTTTGTGCAAAAGTGGTAGATATAAATCACATTAAGGCTGAAAAATCAACTTTAGCTGAGACATTTTATATTAGAGAAATATTTTGTTTCGTCATTCTTCGATATCAGCATCCACCTGCTTATACATTTATACGATGAGTCTTTATTGTGTACTCCCATTAGGTAACACTGGATGTCTCCTTTCAAGCGCTAGATGAAAACCTTCAAAGATTATGTTAAGAATACAACGTATATTGGGTCAATTACTGGAGAATACATAACTATGGAATCATCGTTATACGCTAGGAACATATACCAGAACAAGAGCTGAGGAGGTTTAATACTCGTAGAGAATGAGTGATCGAGGAACCTGTCGAGTTTGAGAATGAATTATCGTTTGCGAACCCTAAAGAGGTGAATACGAGTAAGAAAATCGTTATGTCTTCGAATCGCAAGATAAAGTTAAAGATTAGAGAGAGTAAATAGCTACATAATTAACTAAATTACTCTTGTTTGATTATATGTATTCTATATATTATGATCTAAACTTTACGATTTACCATTAGAAAGTACGAGAACGGAATTTGCCCAAAATTAGAGGAGAAATTTCACGACGAATAATTTTAGGGCATGGATATCAAAAGAGGCATTTTCTACCTCTTATGTATGCGATTATTTATTTGTATGTGGTTAAACATGCCCTAATACAATATCATTAATAAATGCAACTTCTAAAGAAGGTGATGCCTCTTCAAGGCCTGCAATCCTAGCAAAAGGTCCCACATTTCGTGTGAAATAGTTTAAGAAATTTAGCACCAATGATTTTGATTTCATTTCATATCCATGTGAGGAAATGCTTTTGACGCAAAACATTGAAATTTTAATTTCTTCCTTGACGACCTGTGTCGCTAGAAAAAGTGATAAAAATACCAAAGATATAGTGCTAATTTATTATGGGATTGTCCAACAAATCCCAAAATTTAATTATTTAGATTTCACAGAAACCGTATTCTATTGTGACTGGGCAAAGGTGGAGGACACTATAAATGCTTGTAAAATTAATCCTGACTTAAAATTTATCATGGTAGATTTATCTAAGATGAAGAATAAAGATCGCATAGTCGACGAGTATTTTATTTTTGCCTTTCGGAACGTAAAGAATGTATTCTACTCAAAGATCATAAACGATAGGAATTGGTCTATTATTGTGCATGAACCAAAGAGTATGACTACTCAAGCAGACGCATTAAAGGCTCCTAAAGAGTTCCAGTCTTTTCTCGATTACAATCCTATTTTAAAGGATCTTTTAGTTGATTTAAAGGAAGAGTGAGTATCAAAACATTATTTTACCATTGACAATCCTATTTGTATCCTATAATTATATTGGACCTTGACAATCCTATTTGTATCCAAATTGTATTCTAGTATGATATTGACACTATATCGATGCTTTAGTTTGATTTATGAATGTTTAGATTGATTTATGAATGTTTAGTTTGAATTATGAATGTTTAGTTTGATTTATGAATTAACTAGGATGCACAATGCTTTACTTTGAATTGTCGGCTCCACGATTATATATTACTGAATTGTATATGAATTGGTTGTTGAATACAGATTTTCTAAGGGGGCAGCCTAAAAATATATTTTTTTTATTGAATTAATATGGTCACGACCTTAATCCTTGACCCCATTTTTTTAAAAACAAATAAATAACTGGTCATAGTCCAAGATCGTGACCATTTATTTATTTATTTTTAAAAAAAAATTGGGTTACACCCATGGTCACGGATTATGGTCGTGACCATAAAAGCAATATTGTCCCACTTTGGTCACGGATTTGGGCCCTGACCACGGAGTCAGGAACTAAGTCCCTGACCATGGGGCCAATATTATGTTACGGGGGAGACCGTGCTCTCCATTTAGGGTCACGAATTATGTCCATGCCCACTCGTTTTGGTGATAGGGAAAATGGTCACGATTGAGGTCCGTGACTCGTGGCTCTGGTCACGGCCGAGGTTCGTGGCCATCTTATATATGGTGTAGTATTTGATGAGATCCTAGTATATTTTTTCAAGATAGATTATGAATTTATGGAGATCGACCACCTCACCCAGCAATGGCGAACCCAGTATTTTGAGTTGATGGGTGTGAAAATGTCTAACGAAGGTCGGAAGTTTGGGGGCGGGAGCCCCCGAGGCAAATTTTTTTGGGTTGTTTTAATTTTTTTTTGCATTTTTTTAACCCTAAAAATGTTGAGGTATTAATTAACTAAATTTGGACTCCTACTTTGTTCATGAATTTTTTTATAATATAATATTTTAATATAATTATTGATACAAAAATTAGTCAGTTGACGTGGACCAATGATACGAAGACACTTGTCATCTTACGTGGTAAAAATATATATTTACCGAGCTACTCAGCGTACCGAGCTACTCAACATACAGAGCATCTAGTCAAGAAGATCAAGCGACAAGAACAGATTCAATGAACATTCTTATTATTTACAGATGTATATGTCTATTAAATAACGGCATATTGTTTATTCATACTAACAGCCCAAGGGCTATAAATACATTGTAACACCCTCCATAACAGGTTAATTGATCACTGGCGATCATCATCAAGATTAAGGCAAAACACCCAGCAATACAAAACAGTGGACATAGGCCATTTTCATAAGGCTGAACCACTTTAAAAATCCTTTGTCTTATTTCTTTATTCATATTTATCTGCGGTTAATTAATTAGATCAAGTCTAGTTTTTTTACATCAACAGATTGGCGCCGTCTGTGGAAACGACTATACGTACTGTTTTTCACCAAAAAATTCACTATACATGGATGGGCTCCCAGAATCTAGAAATAGGAACAATACCGAAGTTCCTCCTAATCCTTTTGTTCCTCCAACTGTCAATGAACTCACTGGAATAGTGGTCATCTTAGCCAGGGGACAAACAGTTATGCAGGATACCATGCGATAACTCATTCAAACCGTTCAAAATGCAACACCTGCCCAGTCAGGTCAGCGAAGCCTTCATAGAACCACTCACCTGTTGTCTTTGAGATCCAAACATACTATGTTCCCTCATGCTTCCTCGTCCAGGCATGCTGAATCGCATCATACTTAGAGGTCTAGTGATCCCTCCTATCAGCCTGGTCGGACATCTCCATAAGAGTCATGGACTCTCAAGAAAATGTTACTTTAACATCGGAACGAACAAGATCCCTGGAAAGGTTGAGTAGAGTCTCACCTTTTGATCATTTGGGCCCCAGGAGGAATAGAAATCCTCCTCGGATTGCGTCGAGAAATTCTCAATGACCAAATGGTCTAAGGGAAGGTTCTGCCCAATCACGTCCTGTGGCTCATACAGAAAGATCCCAAGAGGAGAATTCAGCGACATCTGTTGCTCGAGAAAATAGATCGGAGGCTGGAAATGACGCCCGAAAGGGATCCATTCAGAGGTTGGAAGATAGGTTAGGGGAAATGGCTAAGGCCAGAAACCCTCTCCAAAGAACCTTTGTAAAAGGATCACCCTTCGTACAAGAAATTGTGGATTTTCCCACACCATCGAAGTTTAAAGCTCCTGTAGTTATGCCGAAGTACGATGGCAAAACTGATTATGTCCTCCATATAGAGAAGTACCAAGCTGCTGCCGATATCTATGTAGTTCCCGACAAGATGAGGTGCAGGGCATTCTCAGGAACTATCACTGGGTCAGCTCCAATATGGTACAACAACCTTTCTCGGGAGCAGATCGCTATTTTTCATCAACTGGCAGAGCTCTTTATAGGAAACTTTTATTTTGGTGCGAAGCCAGTCAAGAGGGTAGCGCATCTACTGAGTGTAAAGCAGAAAGCAGGAGAAAGAATCAGGGATTACATCACTCATTTCAACAACGACAAATTGGAGGTAATCGATTACGAAGAGAAGATAGCCATTATGGCTCGGATGAGCGATCTTTTACCAGATAAGTTGTATTATACTTTGGCTAAAGATCCCCCCAAATCCATAGAGGAATTAACGGCAAAAGCTGCTAAGGTTTTGAATGCCGAAGAAGCCATAGCTGCAAAGAAGAATGTTGATACAAAAGTACAGACTAAAGTTGAAGGTAAATCTAAGAGGAAATATCAAAAGCATAATGGGGGGAACAAGCAATCGAAAGGCAAAGAGACGATAGAGCACTTGAGGAAGTTTAGGAATTATACTCCCTTGAAGATGGATATAAACCATATTCTGGAGGAGATCAAGAACAACGAAGAACTGAATTGGCCGGAGAAATTGAGGATAACCCCTGAAAAGAGGGATAAGTCCAAATATTGTGAGTTCCATAGAGATCATGGCCACACGACCAGGCATTGCATAGCTCTCCAGAATGAGATTGAGTCACTCATTAAACGAGGGAAGTTGAGTAGGTTTGTTGATCGCCATAATGATGGGAAGACCAACGACTGAGCAAGGCACAAATCTAAATCTCCTCACCGAATAAGAGATGATAAGAAAAGGGACCATGAAGATGACCCGTAGGATGACCCCGGCCTCCCCAAAAAGCTAAGGCAACCAGAGCGTGAGGTATTTTCAATCCATTTTGGTTCATTCGAATGTAATGTGATTACAGGTGGAGATGCAGGAGGTGGGGATCACACTACTGAAAGGAGAGATTACCTCAATGAGGCCCAATCCTATTCCTATATACAGCGAATAAATCTGGAGGAACACTACACCAAAAACAGGAATCTGGCACGGTTTAAAATTGTGCCAGATCAAATCTGGCACGGTTTTGAACTGTGCCAGAATCAGGTGTTCCAAAATGGCAATTTTTTTCTGGCACGGCTCAAAAGTGTGCCAGATTTGGTCAAACAGGAACACTTCTGGCACACTTTTGGCACAGTTTTTAACTGTGCCAAATTTGAGCAAACAGGAACACTTCTGGCACACTTTTAAACCGTGCCAGAATTTGATATTTCTGGCACACTTTTGGCACAGTTTTTAACTGTGCCAGATTCAAAACAGTTTAAAATTTTTTGGCACAGTTCAAAATCGTGCCAAAATATGATACACTTTTGCCACGGTTTTGAACTGTGCCAAATTTTTTATATAAAAAAAAAATTATTTGAAAGCACAAAATTCACAAATTAATAATATTGCACGTTGTTAATAAATTAATGTACATACAAACTTCAAAATATTACAAGTCTTTAATAGTTCACATGCCTAAAAAAAATTGGGCAGAGTTTCCTCTATTTTTTGGACATTCCAAAACCTGTTAATACAAAACCTGCCTAATATAAAGCCCGCACGGCCACAAAATATAACAATTAACATACAAAAGCCTGCACGGCCATAAAACTCAACAATAAAACAACAAAAGACCGCACGGCCATGACACAAAAAAATGGAATCATGAATAAATCCCTTGTTGTAAACCATTGAGTTCTCTGTGTGTTCCACGTGAATAAATGCCAACGATAAACTGTTATCCTGCAAAAAAAATATACAAAAAAGATACGATATTAGTAACCCAATAATTTGCAAAAAAATTTTTTACTCAAACTATAAAATTACATATATGAGTGGAAATTATCATCATACTCTCAAACCGGGAGACCCGAGACTACGCGGTCAGTTACTATAAGTTACATCGGTCCCGTGCGAGGTGTTCGTGCCTCCTACGAGGTCGTTGGGGGGCTAGTTTGGGTTTACACCCTTTAACTGCATGTTTTTAAGTCTAAGTGTGATTTTTGCAAATTATCGTCATACTCTGAAATCGAGAGACCCGGGACTACGCGGTCAGTTCCTACAAGTTACATTGATCCCGTGCGAGGTGTTCGTGCCTCCTACGAGGTCGTTGGGAGGCTGGCTTGGGTTTTCACCCTTTAACGGCATGTTTTTAAGTGTAAGTGTGATTTTTGCAAATTATCGTCATACTCTCAAACCGAGAGACCCGGGACTACGCGGTCAGTTCCTACAAGTTACATTGGTCCCGTGCGAGGAGTTCGTGCCTCCTACGGGGTCGTTGGGGGGCTGGTTTGGGTTTTCACCCTTTAACGGCATGTTTTTAAGTCTAAGTGTGATTTTTGCTAATTATCGTCATACTCTCAAACCGAGAGACCCGGGACTACGCGGTCAGTTCCTACAAGTTACATTGGTCCCGTGCGAGGAGTTCGTGCCTCCTACGGGGTCGTTGGGGGCTGGTTTGGGTTTTCACCCTTTTAACGGCATGTTTTTAAGTCTAAGTGTGATTTTTACAAATTATCGTCATACTCTAAAATCGGGAGACCCAAGACTACGCGGTTAGTTCCTATAAGTTACATTGGTCCCGTGCGAGGTGTTCGTGCACCCTTTAACGGCATGTTTTTAAGTTTAAGTGTGATTTTTACAAATTATCATCATACTCTCAAACTGGGAGACCCGGGACTACGCGGTCAGTTCCTATAAGTTACATCGGTCCCGTGCGAGGTGTTCGTGCCTCCTACGAGGTCGTTGGGGGGTTGGTTTGGGTTTACACCCTTTAACTGCATGTTTTTAAGTCTAAGTGTGATTTTTGCAAATTATCGTCATACTCTGAAACCGGAAGACCCGGGACTACGCGGTCAGTTCCTACAAGTTACATTGATCCCGTGCGAGGTGTTCGTGCCTTCTACGAGGTCGTTGGGAGGCTGGCTTGGGTTTTCACCCTTTAACGGCATGTTTTTAAGTTCAAGTGTGATTTTTGCAAATTATCCTCATACTTTCAAATCGAGAGACCCGGGACTACGCGGTCAGTTCCTACAAGTTACATTGGTCCCGTGCGAGGAGTTCGTGCCTCCTACGGGGTCGTTGGGGGGCTGGTTTGGGTTTTCACCCTTTAACGGCATGTTTTTAAGTCTTAGTGTGATTTTTGCAAATTATCGTCATACTCTAAAATCGGGAGACCCAAGACTACGCGGTTAGTTCCTACAAGTTACATTGGTCCCGTGCGAGGTGTTCGTGCCTCCTACGGGGTCGTTGGGAGGTTGGCTTGGGTTTTCACCCTTTAACGGCATGTTTTTAAGTCTAAGTGTGATTTTTACAAATTATCATCATACTCTCAAACCGAGAGACCCGGGACTACGCGATCAGTTCCTACAAGTTACATTGGTCCCGTGCGAGATGTTCGTGCCTCCTACGGGGTCGTTTGGGGGCTGGTTTGGGTTTTCACCCTTTAACGGCATGTTTTTAAGTCTAAGTGTGATTTTTGCAAATTATCATCATACTCTCAAACCGGGAGACCCGGGACTACGCGGTCAGTTCCTACAAGTTACATTGATCCCGTGCGAGGTGTTCGTGCCTCCTACGGGGTCGTTTGGGGGGCTGGTTTGGGTTTTCACCCTTTAACGGCTTGTTTTTAAGTCTAAGTGTGATTTTTGCAAATCATCGTCATACTCTCAAACCGGGAGACTCGGGACTACGCGGGCAGTTCCTACAAGTTACATTGGTCCCGTACTAGATGTTCGTGCCTCCTACGGGGTCGATGGGGGGCTGGTTGGGTTTTCACCCTTTAACGGCTTGTTTTTAAGTCTAAGTGTGTTTTTTACAAATTATCGTCATACACTCAAATCGGGAGACCCGGGACTATGCGGTCAGTTCCTACAAGTTACATTGGTCCCGTACGACGTGTTCGTGCCTCCTACGGGATCGTTTGGGGGGCTGGCTTGGGTTTTCACCCTTTAACGGCTTGTTTTTAACTCTAAAGTGTGATTTTTGTATATTATCGTCATACTCTAAAACCGAGCGACCCGGGACTACGCGGTCCGTTCCTACAAGTTACATTGGTCCTGTGCGAGGTGTTTGTGCCTCCTATGGGGTCGTTTGGGAGCTGGTTTAGGTTTTCACCTCTTAACGGCTAGTTTTTAAGTCTAAGTGTGATTTTTGCAAATTATCGTCGTACTCTCAAATCGGGAGACCCGGGCCTACGCGGTCAGTTCCTATAAGTTACAATGGTCCCGTGCGAGGTGTTCGTGCCTCCTACGGGGTCATTTGGGGATTGGTTTGGGTTTTCATCCCTTAACGGCTTGTTTTTAAATCTAAGTGTGATTTTTGCAAATTATCGTCATACTCTCAAATCGGGAGACCCGGGACTACGCGGTCAGTTCCTACAAGTTACATTGGCCCCGTGCGAGGTGTTCGTGCCTCCTACGAAGTCGTTTGGGGACTGGTTTGGGTTTTCACCCTTTAACGGCTTGTTTTTAAGTCTAAGTGTGATTTTTGCAAATTATCGTCATACTCTCAAACCGGGACACCCGGGACTACGCGGTTAGTTCCTACAAGTTGCATTGGTCCCGTGTGAGGTGTTCGTGCCTCCTACGAGGTCGTTTAGGCGCTAGTTTGGGTTTTCACCCGTTAACGGCTAGTTTTTAAGTCTAAGTGTGATTTTTGGTAATTATCATCGTACTCTCAAACCGGGATACCCGGGACTACGCGGTTAGTTCCTACAAGTTGCATTGGTCCCGTACGAGGTGTTCGTGCCTCCTACGGGGCCGTTTGTGGGCTGGTTTGGGTTTTCACCCGTTAACGGCTTGTTTTTAAGTCAAAGTGTGATTTTTGCAAATTATCGTCGTACTCTCAAACCGGGAGACTCGGGACTACGCGATCAGTTCCTATAAGTTGCATTGGTCCCTTGCGAGGTGCTCGTGCCTCCTACGGGGTCGTTTGGGGGCTGATTTGGGTTTTCACCCTTTAACGGCTTGTTTTTATGTCTAAGTGTGATTTTTGCAAATTATCGTCATACTCTCAAACCGAAAGACCCGGGACTACGCGGTAAGTTCCTACAAGTTACATTGGGTTTTTATCCTATAACGATATGTTTTTAATTAATTTAAAACGTTATTGAGTTTAGAAAATTTTGACATAGTTTTATTTGTTTATTCGTTAAATCCAACATGTTTTAACATTTAAAAAAAACTCAACAGCAGCAGCAAATTCCAAAACCAAACCACCAGCAAATCCCTTCCACCAATTTAACTAAATAAGCTCATAAAGTAATCCATTTTACGTTTGGCTACTTGTCACCGCTATTTCAAGCTATTTTTTTATTTAATGCTGCAACATTCAAAGAGATTTTGAGACTAACCAGATTTCATTTGTATTTTGATAGCCACCCGATGAACTCTTCGCGCCATAACTTCTCGAAAGTATCCCATTTGGTCCAACAATGTCTTCAAATTCTGAAATCTTCCGCTGACAAGGAAAATACAGTAAAGATAAAGAAAATATGTAATTACGACCAGAAAATTATACATGTTGCGTCTTCATTTATAAATTTATAAATGCCTTCTTTGAATGAGATAAGGAGTTGGCAAATATCATGACTTGTAACAAAACAAGGATACAACTTGCATGTCATTGATACTCCATGCAAATCCATAATGTTCAGCAGTACTATGCTTTTAAATACAGGACAATATAACATCTTAACAGGGTAGACAAGCCTTATGCAAACAATTCAGTATAAGAGAGGCACCATAGATTGTTATACCGGGGGGGGGGGGGGAACTCAAATGTGGATATCACTGACAAGATTTTTTTTTCGTTTAGGGGGATTAGGTACTGGATTATCGCATGAACAAGTAATAATCAGCTGCAGTATTAAAAGTTGGGACGGTTAACTTGGTGAGTAAAACAACAAAGTGGGATGGGTGAGTAGTGGATAAAAGTTGGGATGGTTGACTGTCACTAGTTTAAACTATCCAACCTGGGATGGTTAACAGTCATCTGCTTGAACATCTTAATATCAGGACGATTGTGTGTATTCTGGGGTCATTTATTATCTATCCTAACAAGACACAAATAACACACATATGATATATATACCTGGTCTCCTGATTTCTTATAAATTTCAAGTGCTCTAACGGCATCATGGCGTTGCATCTCAAAAAACTGTTACAGAACACAAAGTGAATGCTATTTTTATAAGATGATACGAATGAGACCAATTTGATTGTGTCAAATAGATAAAGCAAATGTTACCTTGTCAACCAAATTGAGAGTTCTGTCGGTAATTGCTACATACATTTTAACACTTTCAGCTGCAATCTAAAGTAGATAAAAAGATGAGGGGTAAATGTATAATCAAACCTAAATAAATTAATGATATTCATAGAATTACTTACTTACAATTGAAAGGGCATACTGAATCAGGTAATTAAATCTAGCCATTCCCTATGGCTGCAAAAACACATATGGTCAATGTTACTCAAGAATAAGAATACATGTACTCTAGTAGTTAAACTGAAATGATTATATACAAATAGACACTAACACCTCGTACCCTCCAAAACAAGAAAAGTTAAGCAAAGAAGCTTTATCATCCTACACACAAGAATCCAAAAAAATCAACCATGATCATAATTTAAACTCCATGCCATGGATGAAAAATATTCAGTCCAAGTTTAAAAATTTACCAATTCCGATTCCAATTCCAAAGCACGATATTGGGTTTCCCAAACACACCCTAAGTACTCCCTCCGTCCCAAATTAAGAGTCCTTATCCTTTTTTCGCATAGATTAAGGCTACTCTAAATCAATTGCCAAGGTCAACATTCGTTCACTACGATGAAATTTGGTACGTTAATTATGTTCAAAAAGGAAAAGTGGAGTACGAACCAAAAGAGAATAGTGGTCTGACTCTTAATTTGGGACTGAGAGAGTAATAAACATGTATGGTCTAAACACCACAACAAAAATTCAAAACCAACTAAACCAAAACCCTAAATCAAAACTCACCATCAACTCAGCAGCCGAGTGCTCCGCGAATCACCACTCTGAACAACGAGTCGGCCTACGGGGAGGGGGCGCGGCCGTCGGCGGTGAGACCGGCGATGGCGATGGTGACGGGGACGCCGATGTGATCGTCGACCACGTGCGACTTCGAATAATGAGAGGAGGAATGTCAAAACAAAGATGGGTCAAAATTTTTTGGAGAGTTGTGACAAGTTTAAATGAGAGGAGGAATGTTTTTTTGGAGAGTTGCAACAAGTTTAATTATTTAGCAGCCTACAAATAAGTTGATTGAATTTTCTTGTGCATTTTGAATTTTTGTATGTTCAGAATTTGTGCACATTATTTTTGTAACAAAAACTAGTAAAATTTAAGTAGCACCATGTACAGTCCCAATGGAGGTGGGTAAAATATGAAGTAACCCTTTATCAAGTGAGTTGGATGATAGAGTTCTAAAACGAAAAAATGAGGTGACATTCTGAAAAGCAACACATATGGTACGAAATAAATGTATAACTGATGGCATATTTGCAAATGTTATAATTCTAAACATTTCAAACATATATGCTTACTACGAAACCATAAGAAATCCCAAATGTAATTCAAATAACAATGCTTCAAACAAACCTCATCACTTTCATTAAAATAGAATGGGACAGTTTGAGAATGTTTTAATCCCTCGCTATTCCTCCATGCTACATATTGTCACGTAGCTATATTGCAGAAACTCACAACACTTTCTGAAATCCAAATTAAGTTTTCCAAAGGTGTTTCAAGAAATAAATTCAAAACAAACAGAGGGAACAAACGACCAGACGCAATCAATAGGAAATGAAGAATCAGAACACCAAAATTAATCAAACCTAT
The DNA here is from genome assembly GCA_949130495.1 of Sambucus nigra. Classification (NCBI taxonomy): domain Eukaryota; kingdom Viridiplantae; phylum Streptophyta; class Magnoliopsida; order Dipsacales; family Adoxaceae; genus Sambucus; species Sambucus nigra. Next base: position 238,463,063 of record OX422221.1, on the reverse strand, counting down.
ATAGAAAATGCAATATATCGAAAGAAGATGCAATATGATAAAAGAAAAAAATCATATATACCTTGAAATTGTAGTGTTGGGTATCAATTCTTCTGAATCGATTTAAAGGGTGTGACAGAAAATTGGTACAACTTAGGTTTTGGTTGCCATGAGAATTGAAGGTCGTTTGATTAATTGAAGATCGTTTGAGCAACATCGTGATTGAGCTTCTTTAAGTGTTGGAGAGCAATTCGTTCTCTTTCAACAACCTCTCCTGGGCTAAAAAAACAATAACCAATATTATGTCTGTTAGTGTGTGAGAGAGAGAGGGAGGGGATTCGGATGAACCTTTTCGCGGTCGGCTTGAGCGAGCTTATCAGCGGTGCTGGAGAGAGATGAGTCGAGGGAGTGAAGCTGGGATTGAAGGTCGGCGATTCGAGTGTCCTTGTCGGTGAGCTGATCTCGGAGAGAGAGGGTAGGGTTTTTGGTCGTGAGAGAGAGGGGGGAGCGGGGGAGAAGACGAGGGAGGAGAGAGAAGAGGGAAACTAAAGTGTGTCAAAAATTTAAGGCATTTTATATTCTACTCAAGTGTTCTTAATTTTGTCACACTTTAAAACAGTGCCAAATTTTGGCACTGTTTTAAAGTGTGCCAAATTGTCATTAAACCGTGCCAAAATCTGGCACAGTTTAAAACTGTGCCAGATTTTTAATATCAGGGTGTGCCAAAATGCTGTTTTTGGTGTAGTGGAAGAGGATCGCCCGAGGAAGGTGAACAAGGACAAACTGGTCATCGATTTTTCCAAAAATGATCTGGAAGGTGTTTTGTATCATCACGACGACCCCTTGGTGGTCAAGATGAGGATGAAGGATGTGGTCATCTCAAGAGTATTGGTAGACAATGGTAGCTCAGCATATATCATGTTCTACCCTTGCTTTGACAGTTTAAACTTGAAACTAGCCCAGTTAGAGCTATATCACAGGCCCCTCCTAGGTTTCACTGGAAAAAAGTCTTTCCACTTGGGATGATCAAGTTGGACATGCTTATCGATACCTGGCCTACTTACAGAACATAAAAAGTATGCTTTTTCGTCATGGACAAAAATATCTAATCAGCCTATAATATAATCATGGGAAGAGTAGGCCTGAAAAGGTTCGAGGTCGTGCCATCCACGGTACATCAATGCTTGAAGTTTCCAACCAAATTTGGTGTGGGACTTGTAAAGGGCGATCAAAAAGTAGCTCGAGAATGCTACTATTCATCTGACAAATAAAAAGAGCTGGAGGATACCAGGAAAAAGACCACCACCTACCAAGTGGACGAGTCCGAAGATCCAAAGATTGAGACACTGGACCCCATAGATGAATCAAAGCTCGTAAAGGGACAGGTCATGGAAGCAACGGAGAACGTTATTATCGATGATGAATGACCAAAATGAATAACTCAAATTGGCACTTCATTGGCCCCGGTAACAAAGCAAGAGTTAGTGGCGTTGTTGAGGCACGAAAAGTAAGCTTTTGCGTGGAGTTATGAAGATATGTTGGGGATATACCCAACCTTCCTGTGTCACGAGCTTAATGTTAATAAAAAGGTCAAATCGGTGAAATAATGAAGAAGGGTCTTCAGCCCGTAGAAGAACCAAGATATATAGGAGGAAGTCGAGAAGCTGCAAAAGGCCTCTTTTATTGAAGATGCTAAATATCCTGACTGGTTAGCTAACATAGTCATGGTAAAAAAGAACAATAAATGGAAGATGTGCGTAAAATTCATAGATCTCAACAAAGCCTGCCCAAAAGATCACTTCCCCCTGCCCCGAATAGACCAGCTGGTAGATGCTACCTCGGGTCATAAATTATTGAGCTTTATGGACACTTACTCTGGATACAACCAGATTAAGATGAAGCCAGAAGATAGGGAGAGTACCTATTTTATTACCCCAAGGGGAACATACTGCTACAATGTTATGCCGTTTGGTCTCAAAAATGCAGATGCAATGTACCAGCGGATGATGAGTAAGGTGTTTGCAGATCAAATCGGCAAAAACATAGAGGTTTACATCGATGACATGCTGACTAAGAGCTGAAAAACTGCTGACCACATAACTGACCTCAGCCAAACTTTCGACCAGCTGGAGAAATATCAGATGAAATTAAACCCGACTAAATGGGTATTTGGCGTACAAGAAGGCATGTTCCTTGGGTATATCGTGAATCAGCGAGGCATTGAGGCAAATCCTGAGAAGATTACAGCTCTGTTGGAACTACAATCGCAACTACGAAGAAGAAAGTGCAAAGCCTCACGGGTCATGTCATAACTCTCAACAGATTTGTCTCACGAGCAACGAATAGATGTATTCCATTCTTCAGGACGCTCAAAAAAACTTTCGAGTGGAATGATGAATGTGAGAAGGCATTTTAAGAGTTGAAGGGATATTTGGGGACACCTCCATTGCTATCCAGGTCAGTGATGGGAGAAAGGTTATACGTGTACTTGGCTGTTTCAAAAAGCGCCATTAGTTCGGCGTTGATAAGGGTTGAGGATGGAGTGCAAAAACTGGTGTATTATACAAGTAAAACATTTTGAGGAGTAGAGATTAGATATCCAAGGTTGGAAAAGTTGGCATTAGCATTGATCGAGGCAAGCAGGAGGATGAAACCATATTTCCAGGCCCATACCTTAGTGGTGTACACTGATATGCCACTCCGACAGGCTTTGCATAAGCCAGGAAAGTCAGGCAGATTGATGTATTGGGCAGTGGAGCTTGGTGAATATGATATTGTTTATGAGCTGTAATACCCCGTACTTTTATCGATATTTATTTACGGGATTAATTAAATTAAATGTGTATTAATTGAGAATTAATCCGAATAAAATACTAATGAGATGTGAGTTGGTATTTGATTATAATGTGTATATATGGCAGTATATGAATATTGAAAATATTGAATTTGTAGTAAGATAGAAATACGGCAATTTGGGAAATTTTGTTGGGACGCGCGTGATAGTCGCGTCAAGAATGTAATTATTTAAATTAAAAAGGGAATTTTATTTTTATCAACGGTATGGTCATTTTGAGTGCGCCAACGAGTCCGGAAGGGTCGAAATAGTCAGAAAACACTAGCCGGGGGTTTAGTTTGGGTCCCGGGGCATTTGTAGGCCATACCGGCAACTTAAAAGGGTAGTTTGGTAATTTTGGAATTTTGGGATTTATGACCAACGAATTTTGGGAGTTTAAAATAGGAAATTTAATGACCCACTAACCCATTACCAACACTTAAGTGATTAGAGGGCTACGGGAGTTTCATGAGAAGTTAGGAGAGGTTCCCAAAAGACAAAACCTAAACCTCCATCTTCAACCTTCAACCTTCAACCTTGGGAGAAAAAGGAGAGAGCAACCTTCATCAATCCAACACCAAATTCAGAGAATAATCCGAGGCAAGTGGTTTAATTACATTATTTGCAATGAATGTTTCTTCCATGCTTAGACATTTATGAAAATTGCATTGTTTTGGGAGATTGATAAAAACCCATGAATTTCAGGATTAAAACTATAAACCATGTTAGGATTTGCATGTAGACATATTCTGGATGAATTATGAATTCATACTATAGCCCTTGATAATTCAAAAAACGGATTTAAGAAGAGGATTATTGTTGATTTTGAAAGAAATAGAAAACTAGGGTTCTTGATGATATTTTGATCTAAATAAGGCCTTTGGGTGATGATTAATTAGTTTTAGAACGTTAACAATGTTGTAGGATGATTATTGATGATATTATAACGTTAGAATGAAGTTTCATGCATTGTAATGGATTTTTGGGTTGATTTGAGGACTGCAAAACGAAGCAGTCCGTAACTTATCTGGTGCAATCGATCGATCGACATTCATCAGTCGATCGATCGACCACCATCGATCGATCGATGTTCAAGGTCGATCGATCGACCTTCCCAGAATGAGAAATATTTTCCCTAGTTAAATTTTAATGATGTTAACCCTTAGAAAATTATTAATGGAGATTTTATGAATATCCTTAGACTTAAGGAAGACCAGTAGGTATGGTTATAAAATTTGTACCTGCGTTAGAATTCAATTTGAGGAATTATTATGAAATCTAATAAAATTCGATGAGTGAGATATTATTAGGGTTAAAGGAGTAAATTCGAATAATTTGATGAAATGAGGTTTGGGGCAGAAGTAAGGATCTTAATAATAATGATGTTATATGTGGGAATAATAGGAGACTTAGTAATCCCTTTGAGATAGGTTTTAAGTACAAGAAACTATGACGTGAGATGTGTCGACAGTCTACATTATATATTATCGGAAGATTTAAAAAAGCATAAAATTGGAATAATGGTATAGGGATGTAGAAGATACCTTTATTAATATTAAGATATCTAAGACGTGTGAATGCTTAGTATATGACTTATGTGTATGACATACCTACCATACTTGCTATCACGGAGGTCGTTTTTCGTGTTGGGCCAACTAATCTTTGTGTGCCTACGGGGGGATTTAGATTGGTACCTTAAGAACATAATACCAGAATGACTTATTTGTGAGTTAATAAGTCAGCTGACTATGGAGCGTAGGTATGTACGTGACCCATGGATATGTTGAATTATGTTCGCCTCCATTTTTGTGTGTTGTGCTTATTCTAACAATTCCTGAGAGATTCGGAATTTGTAATCCTTATGTACGTGATGTACCGGGATGAGATAGCAGAGTATGTGCACCGTAGCCTAGACTAGGGGTGCCTATAATGTATATTTATGATGTGAATAATATACAACTAATGTTCAATGAAATACTTAGTAAAGTAACGATGTGTATACTTGTGCTATTTTAATAGAGATTAAAATGAGAACTCCATATAATAAAAGGTTGTTATTAGGGAATTAAGGCACATACATGGTATACTTTAATGACATGAATAAACTCTTAAACCTATAAAGTGAAGCCAGGTTTTGTATTAGACTAGTTAGTTAGTAGCATAACTAGTACGGGCTATGGATGCGTTAGGAGTGCACATTAGTTGAGAAGTGAGGAGCTCATGTGAGTGCACGTCCTAACATGTATTTTGCATTCATTGTTTTAATGTTATTAAAGCACTTGCTGTTTTTAAAATACTCTCCACTTTCGGGCTCTGACCCGTTTGCTTTCAAATCTATTTTTTTGTAAAAACCTTTTAGGTGCCCAGCCACAAGGACACCATGCATAGTATTTCCATTCAGGTGACGAGATGTAGCTGTTGTGGAAGTTACAGGGCCTTGATAGTAGACGCCTCCTTTTCTAGTCTTGACTCCATATTCAGTTTCATCATTTGTAGGTCATGTCGCCCATTTCTATTTAGAGACATTTCATATTTCAGTTATTCAGATTTTGGCATGTAATTAATTGAGGGTACACTGTTCTATTTATTTCAGTTGTGGGATTGTTGTGAGGAGTATTTCCTCCAGACATTATTATTTGTTGGTTATTCTATTACTTCTTTATGGTGAATGGTTATGTTATTCTTTCATAATTCTTTTATTGCATGTTAATCAGACTTAATTTAAAATTTGATATCTTACTTTTTAAATACTAGGTGGTTAGTAATCATTAAATGTTTTCGATGGTGATGCTATTAACTGAACCAACCTGGCATTTTGAATTAATTTAATAAAGGAGTAGCTACCCGGTATTTAATTAGTCGGGGTGTCACAGGTGGTATCAGAGCATCAGGTTCTAGTGTCCTTTAGGATCTGTGCGGCCTATTATGCTTCCAGCGTAACTTTCTTTGATATAGAGCCATATGTTTAGGATTGTTGATTCCTTTAGTAAAATTTCGTTCTCCTGCTATGATGTATATGATAGCGAATCGTATTGCGATCGGGTGTATTCGTGTGCCGAACAAGGTAGTACGTCAGGCGAAGACAGTTGGGTGAACAGCAGGAGGCAAATATATATTGAGGTTAATTGATTTATTTAAAGAAGGATGACCGTAGTTGAAGTCACCGATATTATGGCACAAAAGTCCTGGATAATATAGAAGGCTAAGGCGCGACTTGAGACTTCCGGGTACAGCTATAGTAGGAATGGGATCAAATTAGACACATCCAACAAGGTTGGAATGGGAGAGAAAGAGTTAGGTGTAACATTGAAGAGAACCAGCAGTAGCAATACTCGAAAGGCGAAGACGGCATGTGCTAGCCAAACGAACGCAATGTATCCAAAGGCTTGGACATATGTCAGGATATGACCAATTGAGAGTGAAAATTTGGAGAAATTTTTCCTTGACTCGTAAGAGCGGAGATTCAATGGTGAGAAACAAGCAACCCACTTAAAAGTGGAATGTGATGTCAAGAGGGTGTACACGTATGGTTTGACCATAAGTTCCTTCATCAGATGTTCAGGTTGAAAGGCGAATGTTATTCTGAACTCACATAAGAGGGCCAAACAGGGGTCAACTTGTGAGGAGAAATTTAATGTTGTAGTGAACCTTACACCGGGTGGAGAAGGTGGTATGGAGAAGAAGATGTTAAAGGGAGAATCTACTTACAAGAAGAATTGTTAGCTCTTATGGGGAATTCTGCTTGGATGATAAATACAGATAGTAATTATATCGCGTGGTGTAAATTTGGAGGTAAATGTTCCCTTGGGTAGGGAGATACAAAAATCGAAGAATTTTTATAGAATAAGACTGGGAAAAATGGTGTTGGAGAAACACCACAAGGAGGAAGACCCAATGGAGAAACCGTTAAAATAATTCGATAGAGGAATTACTACCGAGCGATGGTAATTTCAGTAAGAGAGGTGGAAAACTAGTAGTGTTTTCCTTAGGTACATCAAGCTAAGGGAACAATGGAGATAGTCTTCAGAGCTGAGACTACCAACGTCCGAGGAAAGGACCACTTTAACATGGTCAGGGTGACCGAAAATAAGTGGAGTATGTGTAGAGGTACTTTGTGGGAATGAAAACCCGTACATTATAAATGTTTCCCGATACAAGAGTAGGGATCAAGGTATTGTTCCTGGCGAGGGCAACAGTTATTGAAATATCCGGTATGGGACAGACATGTGTGGTAAGTCCAGGAACCATTTGAGCAGTCGAGACGATTATTAGGATAGAAGTATGAATTATATCCTCAGATGATGATGCATGTTGGCTGTGATATAAACAGGTTACTACAATGGTTATTGTTGTTATTGTCACTTTTCACTTGAGAGTCGAGTTTAGTGAGTATATCAGTAAGTTTATTATATATAAGAACATTTTCCCTGATAGTGTGGGGGTTACTTTTATTGTCATCCGCGGAGGATGAATGGGTATATTAATAGCGGTTTATGCTTTATCGAAATTACTCGTTTTAGTGCTGTGTTATACGAGTATGATATGATCTTAATTAATGTTTATATATATGATTATACCGATAATGTGTTGGTATTTCAAGTTTATTGGGATTACTACATCGGGGTAGCATGTTTTATTCTGGCGAGGCCCCATCTGTGAGAGAGTCGGGCTCGCAATTGTACTTTCGTGCATATATATATAAATATATATACAGGTTATGATTTCAAATGGGTATAATGGTCTCAGATATTTAATCCCAGTATGCGTAGGGATTTCATTGTTATGAGTTGTATGTAATTGATTTACTAGTCAACAAAGAGTTTGTTGGTTCTTATAATTAACGATAGAGAAGTCGTAACGAAAAGAGTGCATTGTTTTATCACCCGTTAGAGATTTGGAAGTTTATACTCATAGTTGTGTGTCTGGGGACGGGAATTTGAGGGTCTCAAATATCTCGCATGTTGTATATGAAACGTGATTTCCATCACTATAAAGAGAAAAGTGTCTTTCAGAAGGAGTTCTTTGTTTATGTATAATTGCGAACTGAGATGAAACTTTGTTGTTAAAAGACGAGAGTGTAGGTGTACATATTATGGACAGGGCTTAACGGATTCCGATGACCAACAATGTTAGGTAGTAGTGTATCGGGGGGTTCCTTGTTTGGATTTCGCTTTGCGAGACACCCCACGCATGAAACTTAGCGTAAGGTTGGTAGTAAGGAGATGTGTGGCCCTTCGTTCATGATTTGCATACCTCTATCGTTATGGGAGTACGTAGTTATAACGGGATGTTACAAGGAGTAAATTATGATATACAGCCATTAGAGCCAGTTGTTAGTAAACTACGATATAAATACTAATAATGTTGGTTTTGTCACGGCGTGTTGAAGGACGCATTGAGGATAAGGAGGATTTAGGATTTCTAATTCACTAGCGATTGAGAACGCCCAAGTGGTATAGCACCGTTGTATTTACAGTGACAATAAAGAGTTTGGGATTTGTATGAAGCGTATATAATGTTTAAAAAAAACGTATGGTTGGGTTATAAGGGGCGGAGACATCTTGATTTGCTAAAGTGTAAATCAAAGGAAGAGGGAACATAGACGGGTGAGATTTTTACTTATGAGATTAAACGTCATAAGAAAAGGTGTAAGTGAATATCATGTGTAGTCAGTGTAGCACGTTCAAACTTGGAGAAAAGGCAGTAGAAAGCCATTTAATAAAGGGATATCTCTTGAGAAGGCGAATATATTATTATGAGAAATTTGGAGTAGAGTTCCGACTAATCAAATGTTGTGGGTGACTCAAGAGTAAATAGAGTGAAAATGTTAATAAGGTATAAGGAGTCCGGATTTTCACAAAGAGGTGAGAAAGTGTAAGGGTCGAAACTTTGGCATACGCCAAGAGAAGCAGAGGATCATTAAGTATCACTTAACGGGAAGGAACATTTACAAGAAAGTCAGCATTTAAAGGGGTGTAGTAAGTAGTAGAATGGTTAGGTGTTAGATGATTAACCAATTAATTTTGTATCCAACCGATGATTCCAGGGATGGAAGAGTCAAGTTAGTAAATTCCTTGAGGGGTAACAAATTCCTTCAAATACGTGAGTCATGTTGTTCAGAAGGAGACAAATTGTTATATACTTGAATGATTTACACTATTAGATAGTGAACACGCCGATACGTGGTTCGACGTAGTATTATTTAGAATTGGAATGAAATCCCCGAAATCCACATTTAGGTGGGGTGACAATAAGTAGTGGGAAATAACGATTCAAACTGAGGGTTGTATCACCTATAACCCGAGGTGCAGGCGCAAGGTGGCTAACGACTGATGGATTGTATGAAAGAAATTTTGGATTCATTGCGATATTTTCAATTCCAAATCGGGTATAACTAGTGAGGTATATTGTAGTCATGAGGAGGAGATATTACCTAATGGTAGAGTTGGGGGAAAAGCACCCGTATCTATTTATGGTGGACAAGGTGCTTACAAAGATTTGTGTGACACCAACAGGCTGAAGTGGTTTTCCCTTGTGTAAAAGTCACAACGTCGGGATACTTCAAGGAATGGACAAGCGTAGTCAGAAGTGTTATTGATTCATCCCAGGATGGGAGTTTGTAGTTTTGGTAAACGCGGGAGTTAGTAGTGAGGTGCGGACTCACAATACTAATAAAAATAATGCGGCTAATGATGTATAGACTATTTTTATTTGAAGGTTGTTTAATAAGAGCGCAACGTGAGGTACATTTATTGAAGTGTATTCTGATAAGGTATCAAGTCTGTTAAACAAGCTTGTTGTGAACAAGGGCTTTAGTGATTCGGATTTTCTTTATATTTTTTTGGAACACTGGAGGGTACCAAATTTTTCCAGGTATGCCTTATTTTTTTTCCGAATTTCGGGACGAAATTCCGTTATTAGGGGGGAAGTATGTAATACCCCGTACTTTTATCGATATTTATTTACGGGATTAATTAAATTAAATGTGTATTAATTGAGAATTAATTCGGATAAAATACTAATGATATGTGAGTTGGTATTTGATTATAATGTGTTTATATGGCAGTATATGAATATTGAAAATATTGAATTTGTCGTGAGATAGAAATACGGTAATTTGGGAAATTTTGTTGGGACGCACGTGACAGTCGCGTCAGGAATGTAATTATTTAAATTAAAAAGGGAATTTTATTTTTATCAACCGTATGGTCATTTTGAGTGCGCTAACGAGTCCGTAAGGGTCGAAATAGTCAGAAAACACTAGCCGGAGGTTTAGTTTGGGTCCCGGGGCATTTGTAGGCCATACCGGCAACTTAAAAGGGTAGTTTGGTAATTTTGGAATTTTGGGATTTATAACCAACGAATTTTGGGAGTTTAAAATAGGAAATTTAATGACCCACTAACCCATTACCAACACTAAAGTGATTAGAGGGCTACGGGAGTTTCATGAGAAGTTAGGAGAGGTTCCCAAAAGAGAAAACCTTAACCTCCATCTTCAACCTTCAACCTTGGGAGAAAAAGGAGAGAGCAACCTTCATCAATCCAACACCAAATTCAGAGAATAATCCGAGGCAAGTGGTTTAATTACGTTATTTGCAACGAATGTTTCTTCCATGCTTAGACATTTATGAAAATTGCATTGTTTTGGGAGATTGATAAAAACCCATGAATTTGAGGATTAAAACTATAAACCATGTTAGGATTTGCATGTAGACATATTCTGGATGAATTATGAATTCATACTATAGCCCTTGATAATTCAAAAAACGGATTTAAGAAGAGGATTATTGTTGATTTTGAAAGAAATAGAAAACTAGGGTTCTTGATGATATTTTGATCTAAATAAGGCCTTTGGGTGATGATTAATTAGTTTTAGAACGTTAACAATGTTGTAGGATGATTATTTGATGATATTATAACGTTAGAATGAAGTTTCATGCATTGTAACGGATTTTTTGGGACGATTTGAGGACTGCAAAACGAAGCAGTCTGTAACTTATCTGGTGCAATCGATCGATCGACATTCATCAGTCGATCGATCGACCACCATCGATCGATCGATGTTCAAGGTCGATCGATCGACCTTCCCAGAATGAGAAATATTTTCCCTAGTTAAATTTTAATGATGTTAACCCTTAGAAAATTATTAATGGAGATTTTATGAATATCCTTAGACTTAAGGAAGACCAGTAGGTATGGTTATAAAATTTGTACCTGCGTTAGAATTCAATTTGAGGAATTATTATGAAATCTAATAAAATTCGATGAGTGAGATAATATTAGGGTTAAAGGAGTAAATTCGAATAATTTGATGAAATGAGGTTTGGGGCAGAAGTAAGGATCTTAATAATAATGATGTTATATGTGGGAATAATAGGAGACTTAGTAATCCCTTTGAGATAGGTTTTAAGTACAAGAAACTATTACGTGAGATGTGTCGACAGTCTACATTATATATTATTGGAAGATTTAAAAATGCATAAACTTGGAATAATGGTATAGGGATGTAGAATATACCTTTATTAATATTAAGATATCTAAGACGTGTGAATGCTTAGTATATGACTTATGTGTATGACATACTTACCATACTTGCTATCACGGAGGTCGTCGTTCGTGTTGGGCCAACTAATCTTTGTGTGCCTACGGGGGGATTTAGATTGGTACCTTAAGAACATAATACTAGAATGACTTATTTGTGAGTTAATAAGTCAGCTGACTATGGAGCGTAGGTATGTACGTGACCCATGGATATGTTGAATTATGTTCGCCTCCATTTTTGTGTGTTGTGCGTATTCTAACAATTCCTGAGAGATTCGGAATTTGTAATCCTTATGTACGTGATGTACCGGGATGAGATAGCAGAGTATGTGCACCGTAGCCTAGACTAGGGGTGCCTATAATGTATATTTATGATGTGAATAATATACAACTAATGTTCAATGAAATACTTAGTAAAGTAACGATGTGTATACTTGTGCTATTTTAATAGAGATTAAAATGAGAACTCCACATAATAAAAGGTTGTTATTAGGGAATTAAGGCACATACATGGTATACTTTAATGACATGAATAAACCCTTAAACCTATAAAGTGAAGCCAGGTTTTGTATTAGACTAGTTAGTTAGTAGCATAACTAGTACGGGCTATGGATGCGTTAGGAGTGCACATTAGTTGAGAGGTGAGTAGCTCATGTGAGTGCACGTCCTAATATGTATTTTTCATTCATTGTTTTAATGTTATTAAAGCACTTGCTGTTTTTAAAATACTCTCCACTTTCGGGCTCTGACCCGTTTGCTTTCAAATCTATTTTTTTGTAAAAACCTTTTAGGTGCCCAGCCACAAGGACACCATGCATAGTATTTCCATTCAGGTGACGAGATGTAGCTGTTGTGGAAGTTACAGGGCCTTGATAGTAGACACCTCCTTTTCTAGTCTTGACTCTATATTCAGTTTCATCATTTGTAGGTCATGTCGCCCATTTCTATTTAGAGACATTTCATATTTCAGTTATTCAGATTTTGGCATGTAATTAATTGAGGGTACACTGTTCTATTTATTTCAGTTGTGGGATTGTTGTGAGGAGTATTTCCTCCAGACATTATTATTTGTTGGTTATTCTATTACTTCTTTATGGTGAATGGTTATGTTATTCTTTCATAATTCTTTTATTTCATGTTAATCAGACTTAATTTAAAATTTGACATCTTACTTTTTAAATACTAGGTGGTTAGTAATCATTAAATGTTTTCGACGGTGATGCAATTAACTGAACCAACTTGGCATTTTGAATTAATTTAATAAAGGAGTAGCTACCCGGTATTTAATTAGTCAGGGTGTCACATGATCCAAGGTCTTCACTCAAAGAGCAGGCGGTTGCAGATTTTATTGTGGAGTTTACTTACCCAGATACCTCCGACCAACAAGGGTCTAATGCAGAACAACCCATAGATGTTAGGGGATTATTAGAGACTATCCCCGATCAACTTCCATCAGCAGATTTTTCGGAGGGGACAGACACCGAGCACCAAGAATCATCGGACAACAGCCCAGTGTTGGGAGATGATAAAAGGAAGTACCAAATATTCCATCAGGGAACTTTGTCAAACCCAGAGTTTGATAATTGTATACCTATATAGAATCTGTATGTTAATGGCTCTTCGTGTGCCACAGGCAGCGGGGCCGGAATAATTCTTAACAGTCCAGATGGATTGGATATTAAATATGCTCTGCGCTTTCAATTCAAAGATTCCAACAACGAAGCTGAATATGAAGCTATGATTGTTGGCCTCAGTTTAGCCAAAAAACTGAATGCATAGCAAGTTACGGTGTTTAGTGATTCACAGTTAATCGTAAATCAGATTCTCGAGTTGTATGCGGTAAAGGGAGACTTCATGTCTAGGTATCATTCCAAAGCTATGGAGATTGTGTCCACTTTTACAGCGGTTCAATTGATTAGAATACCAAGATTAGAGAATGAGAGAGCTGACGCACTAGCTCGGTTAGCCTCAGCTATTCGCACCAATCTATAAAGAACGATTCCTATCGAGATATTGGTAGACCAGAGCATTGATGAAGATTTAATGGTGAGATTCATCACTTTGGACATCGGACCTTCCTGGATGGACCCCATCAGGGCGTATATCGAAGAAGGAAAATTATCAATTGACCAACTTACAACCAAGAGACTAAAGTTTAAAGCTGCTCAGTATGTATTGAATAATGGCGTTTTGTATAGAAGAGGTATGATAGTAGGTCTACATAGATGTGTTCATCCATCAGAAGTTAAAGATCTGATAGAAGAAATTCACGAAGGGTCTTGTGGTGCTCATGTAGCAGGTCGGACTCTCCTGTAGAGGATAACAATGCAGGGATATTATTGGCCAACGATGCACGCTGATTGTACAGCTTACGCCAAGAAATGTGATAAATGTCAACGGTTTTCTACCATACGAAGAACTCGCCAGGCATTATTAACACCTATCACTTCCCCTTGGCCATTCTCCATGTGGGGCATAGACTTGGTTGGGCCTCTGCCAACTACCAGAGGACGATTCAAGCACTTGGTGGTCGCTGTTGAATATTTCACCAAATGGGTGGAAGCTGAACCTCTTATTGACATGGCTTATGAAAGGGTCTACCAGTTTATTTAGAAGAATATTATTTGTAGATATGGTCTGCCGCATGCTTTCATTACTGATCATGGTACCCAGTTTGATAATGAGGAGTTCGCTGCATATTGTCACCAGTCAAACGTCTAGAAGATGCAGTCCGTACCAGGCCATCCCTAGAGTAATGGGAAAACTGAAGTGACGAACATGACTCTGCCTAATGGATTGAATAAACGGTTGGATGATGCGAAAGGGAATTAGATTAATGAGCTACATTATGTATTATGGGCTTATCGAATAACTCCCCAAATAGCAACGGGGGAATCTCCTTACATACTAGCCTTTGGAAGTGAAGCAGTCATACCAGCTGAATTGGGCCTACCCACTCATAGGGTGTTCAATTTCAACTCTCCCGTAAGTGATTTGATGAGACGATTAGACTTGGAAATACTCGAGGAAGTGAGAGAAGATGCGGTAATTAGGAATGCAGCTTGCCAGCAAATAACTACCATGTTCTACGATAAAAGAGTCAAGAAATGTGATCTTAAGGAGGGAGACTATGTGCTCAGGAAAGTGATTTAGAAGAACAATAAGCTGGAGGCCAACTGGCATGGACCTTATCGTGTTACAGCGGTTATTCGACCTGGGACCTAAAGAATAGAAACCTTAGAGGGAGAAGAATTCAAAAATGCGTGGAATGCAAAGCACCTGCATAAATATTATCAGTAATACAGACTCGCATGTACCCCATTTCTTTTAATATGAATAAAAGTGATATTTTCCCCATATTCCTTTTTGTTCAATTTTTTTTTAAGTACTCATGTTACACACTACACCACCAACTACGGTTGGGCATTTGGTCGGCATATCATCAACCACCAACTACGGTTGGTCGGCATATCAACAACCACCAACTACGGTTGGTCGGCATATCAACAACCACCAACTACGATTGGTCAGCATATCAGTAACCATCAACTAAGGTTGGTCTGCATCAATAAACTGAACCAACAATGTTGGCATAACAATCATACACGACAAGGCCTTTTTTATTATGGGTGACCTCAAGGGGCATCCAAAACTAGGCAAGATGATGGGTGACCTCACGGGGCATCCACTGCCTAGGTACCAAGGTAATCTAGATAATATTGCTACAACTAAGCAGGACCATGGGATGAAAATCATTCCATTGCTTAGGCACTCATGGGTGACAAGTCACTACAACTTGGCAATAAATGGGGCAAAGTTCCATTGTCTAGGCAATTAAAATAAAATAGGACAAATTATCCCTTTATATACATTGATCAAAAGATAATATGATAAGAAAAACACCTTACAACGTATTTCCAAGGAAAGGCAATTGCAAAAAGATGAACTTTTCTCCATTAATTACAAATATCATACAATGGATTCATTTCCAAGGAAAGGAAAATTATAAAAGAAGATGTGCCATTTAATAATTACTAACAATATACAAATTTCCTATTCTATTGGCTTTTTTCCTTCTAGTTCAGGTACGAAATCCATTCCAGTTGGAGGATCATCTAAAGCATAAGAAGAATTGATAAAATTCATATCTCGTAGCATTCTGATGTTGCTCGAACTTGGTCGATCAAGCAGATGTTGAGGTCGAGATATCTCAAAATCTTTATGAAGCTAGTGATCACTAAGATACCTAGAGATCAAATACTGAGGAATGGCACAGGCTGGAATCCAACTGACATCCAGTTTAAAGGAAGGATTCGGCAGATCAAGTACTCCAAGCTCATACCAATCCCATAAGGAATTTCCTTCCTCAAGCTTCATCACAGTCAAGGCATTCAGCCATCCCTGTTTGTATCCTTCATTATTTGATTGTTTCAATCGAGCATCGAGATGGCATAGAGCTTCATTGTATCCCCCCGTCTAAAACTCTCTAGGCTGCTTGTGAAACTGATAAGTCAATCTCCCAAGCTGCTGATGAAGTTTCTTCACCAAGTTTTCTTTACTCTCCAGTGTAGAGCTCTGATTGGAAAGTTATTCGGTAAGACTTTGTATTTTCTGGGGCATCTCAACCAGAGCTTAATTTTTTGCTTTCAGCTAAACAGACTGATTTGCTAAGGCTTGTTGAGTCCTAGTCTCTTCAATCTTGCTCCGACCAGCTCTTGCTCTACCCCGCGAGGAAGATGTAGGTCTGACTTGTTTCAAAGCGTCCAATTCTTCTCTCAACGCAACATTTTTAGTTTCCAAAAATAAAAAACCTTCATTATTGACTGGAACCAAAATTCCTAAAGAAGAAGCAGATTTTAGTTGCCTCAATTCCTCTTGCATGGCAACATTTTCCTCTTCCAATAGTTTAGCAATGTTTATGTGCTCCTCAACTTCAAGTTTAAGCACACGCTCTCTCTTTTTATGGGTTAAAATGAACTTGTCATAGCCCCGATTAGTACTCAACTGCTGATACTTCTTCTCATAACCTTCATACAGAAGTGCAGTGGTTTCCTTATGTTGAAGTTGAAGTTTCTCGATTGTTCCTTAAAGATCTTCAATCATTTCATAGTAAGCCACATTATTGGCCACAGCTCGATCAAGCAAACACTTTAAATATTGGTAGACATGAATTGCCCTTTCAGAAGCATCAGATACAAGGATATCAATTATTTAAGCTTCAGTGAAGTCTGCATGACCAGCTTTGAAGTAATCATTACACTTATTCATCAGTTCCGTATCATGAGCTGACAAGAGTTCCATCCTGGTAATAAACTAGTAAGGAAAAGTAAAAATGCATTAACAATAATACGGATCGAGCAAGTAAGGGAGATAGCTCAGAATAAATGACAAAGTCCATTTTATTGATCATGAGACGAGAAAGTACAATCAAAGTTACAACAAAAAGGGAAAAATAACATAGTTAAAGATCCGAACAACTTTACACCTTCTCCTTATTTCCTACAACATCTTCAGCTGGTTTGGATGAAGGAGTCGGTTGCTCGGAGGGCAATTGGCGTTGCTTGGTAGAAGTTGTAGCCTGCTGAACTTGCTCGGAGGATTGAGGAAGAGTAGCAGCAGGTGTTTGTTCGTATAATTACCATAGAATATTCATCAGATGCAGCTTCATCTTCTTCTTCTTCTTCTTTTTCTTCTTCTTCAACAGTAGAAGGAGGGCCATGAGTGTGTTTCTGAAACAGTTCAGAATCATCAGCAACACTCAACTCCTTTAACGCTACAACCCATCCATCTCTGAAGTATTTCAAACTTCCATACTCCATCTGGGAAGTAATAGCAGCTAAATCTTTACTCCATCCTTTGTCCCATCTCGAGCTAAAGGACTTCTTCACATCATCTTTCCTCTTCACCCTCTCTGAGAAAGTTTTTTCCCTTAAAAGATCCTCAGCAGACTTCACCTGCTCCTCAAGGTCTTTCTTACGCCGTTCAGCCTCTTAAAGCTTGCCATCAGTTTTCACTTTGCTGGAAACGACGACTTTCAATTTCTCCTCCACCTCTTTAGAAGTATTTAAAGCTCGTTGTAGAGCTGTAATCGCCTCTTGTCGAGCCGTGTTAGCATTTTTAGTCATTTAAACAACTTGTTGTCGAGCTGTCTCAGTATATTTGATTTTTCTCTCCCAAGCAGCTTTATCCTCCTCGTACTTCTTCCACGACTCTCCCAAGGATTTGGACAACCCATCAAGGGCTTCCTCTACTCCATTAGATGAGGTTGAAGCTTTTATGGCTTCATCTTTCTCCACGATATTATCGAAGTACACCAAAAATTATAAGAAGAAGAAAGACACGAATCAGAGCATGAACATGGCAATGAAAAATTAGAAAGATAAATATAACGATCACTTACTGAGGCAAGAAGTTGAGCCACCACATTGACAACCTTATCTCGAGGAGTTGAAGTTTCAGCAGCTCGGCAGTCAGGGAGAGTCCCTGATTTGATCAATTTCTTAGCCAAGCTAGGGGTGAGGGCAGCTGGAGAATTAGCCCTCAGGGAAGAAATCCTAACTCCAGTAGGTTGGGCAACAGTATCCACAAGTCTCTCAATAAGACCCCTCCTCAAAGGAGCACCTTCAATCACAGGTGCTGCCTCTTCTTCAATCAAAGGTGCTGCCTCTTTAGGGGCAACAGGGGGCTTCTTGCTGATATCTTTAGCAGGAGGAACAATATCATTCTTTTTAGTTCCGTCGGCTGGAATGTCGTCCTTTTTCTTCTTCGCCCCTTCATTACCAGGAGCAGATTTGGAAAAGAACTCAGGTACCCTCCTCTTCTTCGTCATCAGATCAGCAATAGAGGTACCTAAATCGAAAGAAAATTCTTCCACGCTTGCTCGAGATGATGGTACTTGATTAAGATCAATTACCACGGGAGGGGCAAAAGAACGAGCAATAAAAGATGAAGTGGTGTTCTTGTATCTCAGCAAATAAGAAGTAGACCTCACGTGCTCCCCATTAATGGACTGATGCAAACTCCAGATAAGTGTTAAAGTTTTTATATTTATGTCACTCTCTTTTGGAGGTTTCCTTTTACTGTCAACTGCAATAAATAAAAATACAAGTCAGTGACGCATTTCATCAAACATAAACAAAGCTAAATTGAATAAAATAAAAACAACCTATCCCATTGCCAAAAAGTGGACATCTAGGACCTTGATACACATCTTTTCCTTTTAGTGGGGGGTGTTACCAATTTTTCATCACAACCCCATAATCAAAATAGTCCCTATTAGCATCGGAGAGATTGACCACTAAAGCTCTATTTGAAAACCTAGTTTTTAAATAGAAAGTAGTGTCACTAGTAACCCATTTGTAACAATACATAATCTCAGGAATTCCTAAGTGAGTTTCATGTATTTGGTTTAACCTATGTACGCCATTAACTACCCTCCATGTATTTGGAGCTACTCTCGCAGGAACAATATCAAAATATTGGCAAAACTCCAAACACAGGGGATTTGGCGGGAAAGAAAAACCACATTCCGCTACAAAAATGGAGGGAAACCAGTGTCCCTCAGCTAAAGAAAATAAATCAAAAGGGCAAGGAGGTTCCTCTAGAATAACCCAAGAGGGAATCGCAAAATCAGCCCGAAAACTTATCCAAGGATTCGACAATATAAACCATGGTGGCTAAAGCAAAGAAAGAAGAAGGAAGAAGTTCTTACAGAAAACTGAGAAATCTGCTAAGGCGGGTGACAGAAAGAACGACAGTAAAAGGATAGAGCGAGAAAATAAAGAATTTAGAAGTCTGGAAGTAAAAAGTAGAAGATGATTTGATTCTATCGCTTTTAAATGCCCTGCATCGGAAAGCGAGAAAAGAAATGATTACTAGAAAAGACGATTGCGTTTCCGGTGGCTAACTGATAAAAAAGATGCAAATACCCAAGCGTCTGTCAAAGATTCAAAGTATTTACGAGTTTGCCATTTCGCGCTCAAAGTCATTAAACGTCACAAGTGTTGGAAATCTGTAATCTAACCGTACTGGGTAAATGTGCCCGAGCAACTTCTCGGCATAATATTCCACACTCTCATAGTCAACCTCAACTATGAAACATTGGGGGCTTTTGTTGATACAAAAATTAGTCAGTTGACGTGGACCAATTATACGAAGACACGTGTCATCTTACCACTACAACAAACTGTCTAATCAGTGACAAAAAAATTTAGGACAAAAGTAATTTTGTCACAAAAAGTAACCTTTCTGTGAGGAAAATTAATTTTGTCACGAATTGAGTGTGGAGACGTTAAATTGATGACGAAATAATAATATTTGTCACCAAATACTCATTAAAATTTTGGCGCCATCATTCTCGAGTTGCAAAATGTTTCATTCATCTATTCGTGACAAAATTATTATACATTTAGTGACAAATATGTTTATCAAAATGTTCCTGTTCGGAACCCTAACTTTTCATGCGTTCCATTTCTGAACTTTGCAGGTTAAGATTCAGAGAAGAAGATGAGAAATCGACTTGAAGAGCTTGAAAAAGATCTATTAAACGATGATGTTGAACAAGGAGACGATGCTATGTCTGTTGTTACCAACAGCGAATGGTTCGAAACGATCCAAAACTTAATAACTCCAACTCCAACTCCCTCTCCAGCTTTCGCCTGTTGGTATAAACTTTCGTCATTCTTTTTTTTTAATTATTAATTTAGTTTAAGGTTTTATTAGTTAATTTATTGATCTTAGTTAGTTAATTGATGTTAGTTTACAAAATGAATAATTCATGTTCATTCCTTTTCTCTATTTAATTTTTTGGTTGTTTGCTGAATTTGATGATACATTTACCAAATACTAAAACATTGAAAGACTCCACCCTTGAAGCATAATATCTTTATAAGAAAATTCAAATTTAACACCCCTTGTTAAACTTATGATGTAGATGCAAGTAGCACTGAGAATTTGGCAATAAGAAATAATATTATCATGTAATGGTGTCTCTTTATTAAGTTAGCTAACTGCATAGTGGTAGCAACACATGGAAAATGATGGTTCCAAGTTGAAAGTTTTGCTTCACAAAGTTAAAATAAATCTGGATATCCTTCGCACCCTCACGAAATATATTTATCACACATTTAGGGGGAAGGAGAGAACACTGGAATGCTCATATGGGCAAGCAACCACCCTTACTAAACAATTAACATTAAATGTAGCCATTGGAACGACTCTGCGTGACGTGTTTGTAGGAGGAGATAAAGAGTCAACAAAACACAAAAGTGGTCTATTAAATCACGAGCCTAATCAACATCGCAAGGGACATGAAAGGACTCAATTGAATCTAATATAATGTACATGATAGACAAGTGCATCGATGTCGGAGAGGATACAAATTGATAGGCAAATGCATACAATTCCCAGCAGTGGTGAGATACAATGTAGATTTGACTAGGGAGACACCACCAAGAGAAAAGAACTAATACTAATTTCAATATGAGTCTCAACTGTTTTGGAATCTTCAAATGTGCTGAATTTGTAATAAGACATTAGCTAAGATAATTAGCTACATCAATAGTTAAGCTCATGCCATTATATACAACAAAATAATGATGGCTCAAATAGTTCAAGGCAAGAAGATTGGTGGAGAGTCCCATTAGAAGATAATAAATTAGAAAAATTATCTCTATATACTCCCCACCCAATTCCATTTGAAACACATTTATAGTAATAGCGTATTGATTACGGACTAAGGTACGGAAAGTCATATTTGACTTTTCTGCAAGATCTGATTCTTTTGTGATCTCATATTTAGAAATTTAATATAATGAGATTCTTAGTGACCCTTTTGTCCACAGAAAATACGCTAATCCATGCTATCCTGTTCTAATACTAGTACAACAATCTGAGTACAAACTAATGTTACTAAAACACATACGAGTTTAAGTGCTTTTCTATATGAGTTTAAGCGCTTTTCAAATCAACAAGAGCTTGCAGCTTATCCGTGTTATGATTGTTACTAGATACTAGAGCTCTGTAAAATAAAGAAAAATAGGTTGTACTTGTTTATCTTATTACTTAATTATTTTTACATGGAGAATTGTTTTCATATTTTCCATCCTCCCTCATGCTTACTTCCAACAAATAATTTACCAGCCTGTTTTGATATTTATATTTTCATTTATACTCCAGTTGGCATGAATCATCTCAGGGTTCATCCCAAGTTTTTACATTCAAATGCTACCATCCATAAATGGGCTTTAGGAGGTTAAATTCCACATCCATTCGACTTTGCTTTAATAAAATTTAGTATTTTCTTTTTAATGTGAATTAGATTTTTTGATAACTTTCTGACCATGATTTATATTCTCCGGCGCTCTCTGAGTTACTCGCAATGTTTTAAATCGCGATCGCACAGGGTGTCGCGTTTTGATTCCGAAATCGCGTCGCGCAAATAGCGTCGCGTATCGCGCAAGCAATTCGTGCATTCCAGATTTTTAATTTGAAAAACATGTAACAAATATAAATAAATAAATAAGCTCAAACAATCACTCCAAATCATTTCAAATATAGTCATAAAGCCATAAAGTGCTACACCATTCCAAATAAAACACAAAAATAGGGCCATATTGTTCCAAACATAGGACCATATTGTTCCAAAATCTCAAAGGCATGAAGCTTCAAAATAAATTAACACCAAATGAGGTTTTTCGAAAATTGTCAAACATAAAAAATAAAAATAAAAGAAATGTGTAAATTCTTACCAAAGTTGGATCGGGGCTACCAAAATGTGGATGGAAGAGACCGGAGCACTGTTAATGAGGTTTTTTTTTTTGGTTTTCAAGATCGAGGCTGTTAAAAGTGATTGAGGAAGGGTTTTGTTAAGTTGGGGCTGTCAAAACTATAATAAGGAAGGGTTTTTTTTTTAAATCGGGGTCGTCAAAAGTGAATAAGGAAGTGTCTGTGTTTTTTTTTTTAACCTTTGTACTTGCCAAAACGACGTCGTTTTGGTAAGCCAAATGGTTAAAAAAAAACACGCATCGCTTGGCTATAGCGCAGGTTTGCGCACTTTTGCACTAAATCGCGCACAATAGCGCACACAACAGTAGCATCCCAGTTAGCAAACCCATTTGCGTTGCCTTTTCCCGTCGTAAAAGGCAATAGCGCGCTATTGCGTTCGCAATAGCGAGCTATTTAAAACACTGGTTACTCGACAATGGTTTGGATGAGGTATTTGCATAATTCGATCCTTAGTTATGGATTATATCTATTTTTCTTCTTCTTCTCGTCTTCATTTCTTGTCTATCTATGGTGATCAGGTCTGCAATGGAGCTACGTATGTCCATCTACATATGCTAAAAAACAAGAAAGATAATACAAAAATGTTACTAGTTGAAGGTATGTATCTTAGTAATTTCATTTTCTTTTGGAAATATTTTGGAAGTTTCTTTTATGTTACGGCTTATATTTTCAAACTTTATAGCGCTGCGCTCATTTTTCTGCATTTGGTGGTTGAAGTTTATCTCATATACAATTTTATGTCTGAATGAGACTTTTTACTTGTTTAAAATCTCTATTTACTTTCAACTTTGACTGCAGATAATGGTGGGGGAATTCAAACTAGGGGGGTCAACCGAGATGATACGAAGATAGAGATGGCGAAAAGTTGTCCAAATTGTAGACACTTCTTAACTTATCGGCATTCTTTAAGAGTAAGTCGTTTCAATTGTTATTGTGTTTTTCTAATTTGTAATAATAATTTGAATATATTACATAGCCCCCCCTTGTGTAAAAGATTAAGCTTAGCATCATTTTGGATCAATTATGACAAATCTTTTTCGTGGGAATCGATCTTGACGTTTAAAGAATATTTAATTTGTATAGAACTGAAACAACAGAGAAATTTTTACAATACTCATATCTTATATATGATGCAAATATTAGACTTGTCTATTCTTGTTATCAACAGATTTGATTAAATTTTCTTTAAACGAGGTTTGATTGTTATATTAGTTTACAATGCCTTGTTAATTGATTGTTTATACGTTTCTTCCAGAGTTATGCAACAATTTTGTATCTGAGTATTCCACCCAACTTCTGAATTATTATGCGTGGGAAAGATGTCGATCATCACAATTTACTTGATGACATGATGCTAAGTCAGGAGATTAAATACATGCCGGTAGCAATTGCTGACGGGACAGTAAATCAAAATATATTGCTTTAGGAACTAAAACTTTATTTTGTCGAGCCTCCTCGTGATAAACAGGGGTTTGAGCATATATTATTGGGTTCTTTATTAATGTATATTTTCTTCAATTTGATTTGCAGGACAAACATAACTTAAGGGACATCATTCAGATGTTTCAGCAGGGGAAGGCATGGCAACTTACTATGCAATGTGATGCCAGCTCTCCATCTGTTTATCCAGAGTACATTCTAGCATATCTGGTCCATGCTCTCGTGCATCATTCTTCATGTCCTAATGTTGATGAGTGTAAGGATGTCAAAGCATTTGAACAAATATACAGGTATCTCTGGTTTCATGTTTTATATGCTACGATGTTTAAAGGAGAAGGATGATATTTTGACATTTATATCAATATTTCAAAGTATCAAGTGCTTAGATGATGCTGTAGATGCAAAAAAGTAAGGTAAAGATTGAAGTTTTTGCAACTATCCAATCAATTATATAATTTATTTGGAGCCTCCAAACAAATTCGCACGTTAAGGAAACAATCAGTAATAGTAATAAAATTATTATTATTATGACATACACTAACGAAATAAAAAGGCCACAAGAAGAGAGATGTGAAAAATAGATGTTGAGAAAGGCACAGATGCTCTATGTTATTTTAGTGATATGAACATTATTTTTTCAGAACTCTCTTGCAATCTGTGATCTTGGCCTCTCAACCATTAAGCGTTTAGCTCGAAAGCAAGATGATCTTCAGAAATTAATTGTACCTGCACCCCTACCTCCACTGCTGTACAAGCCACATGATAACAAAAAAGTAAATGACCCTCTGGTAAGTTACTCTGACATTTTTACACTTTCTTTGATCTGTATACAGTGATATAAATGCCTCGAAGAGGAAAAATTACTTCCCACTTAAATTTGTTCAGATGAGAATATGAGATGCATGTTGTTCAGATGAGAATACAATATGAAAAGTTACTTCCCACATAGATTTGATGAGTAACTGTAGTTGTACACATAGAATGCAAATTGCTTTGTAAATAAACACGTCTCTTCCACCTGTGTTATAGTTATTCGTGCGACATTTTCATCAGTGTTTCCCTTCTTTAAATGGTTAAGGCTTAACTCTAGTTTTGGACCTGAGAATATACCGAGTCTATTACCCTAATAAAGCTGTGTGATTAGTAATTTACAGTCCGGGTCTGTGAATTAGCGGAAAAGAAGAAGCATTGCTGGTTTGGCAAAGTATTTAATACCTAATAAATCTGTATATTTTGGCGTTAGTTTACTTGAGAATTCTTTCCCTCTAGATACTCGCTCAAAATGGTGGTAATTTCTGATTTTTCATTCCAATTCTGTATAATTTATATGAATTAAACAACAGCCGTCGTGATGATCTCAAATTTTATTTCATATTTATGTTCACATGGAATTATATATATGTCACTTTGGCAGTGTTACTCAAATTGGTATTGTTTTATTTTTTCTTTCGACAGGTCAGTGAAGGGCAGACCTGGTTATCTGATGAAAGTGCTTTGGCCCACTTTGAATCACTTAAGTTGAATGCTAATGGTTCAAGCTTGGATGAGGAACTAAGATCATTCCTTCAATTCTTGCAGCCTTTGGAGTTGGTTGGGATAGATTGTACACACAAGTATCTTGTAAGAGGAGTCGAAGGCTTTACTAAGACCATCGATTGATCCAACAATGTTGCAGTAGTCACAAACAGATGGTTGGTATTCTAACTCAATTTTGATTAGGATTCCTATCTCTATATGATAAATAATGGCATTTGGAACTGTGTAGGAGAAATCAATATCTATCAGAACTTGAGCAAATAAATCATATAATGCTCATGCATCTCATATGTGAGTACCTGTACATGTTATCTTATTGATAACATTAAACAAAGAGATATTTTGTGCATGATATTAGCCAAACCTTGAAATGCACCATCTCCACAAAGCTCTGTTACTTGAACCAAATAAGAAAATGCTCATACGTGTCCACATATGAGATGCATGAGCATTATATGATTCAACTATCCACAAAATATGTTTATTTTTTGTTTGGCATTAATAACCTTTGTCTATAATCTATGTTATATGATCCTAGTTAAACTCTATGGAAGTATTTGGAAATAGTATGAGAACAGGTTATAAAGATATCCAAGTTATATGCTAGCTGTATTAAATTAGTATACGAAAGTAGTAGATCATCCAATGGAACAATGTAATGCAACAACCGCATTCCTTTTTTAAATTGATAAATATATCTATCGAAAGAAATTGATCATTCAGTGTTTGTTACTGTAATACCCAACCTGATTATATTTGGTGTTTGTTACTGTAATACCCAAATTTAATACCCATTGCTTGTTAGCAGTGATTCTACTTCTTCTTATCAGCAGTATATGGTTCCAAATCCAGCGTATGGTATGCCTGTGTTGCCACTACCAAGAAATAGAATGGAGACGTCTGGTGGGATGTTTGGATGTGTGGTTAGTGTTGGGCCCATTTGATCCGATGCTTCACCCCGTGTTTTCGAGTCCGAGATCGTCTCCCCTACTAAGATTTCTCATTTTTCGTACTGTACTTGGGTCATTATTAGATATATTATGTAAATTCTGTTTATGAAATTCTCAAGGGAGCAGCCTGTAATTGTTGAACATTGAGGGGATTATGTCTAATTAGGGTACTATTGCAGGGAGTAAAGTCAAAATAATTAGTGAAATTCTATAGTGTATAGTATCAAATATAACGAATTGAGGGGAAGCAAGCATGAGAGAGGCTTTGTAGTATTGTTTGGAGTCGGAGAAATTCAATAAATATCTTGAGTTTATATTATGTTTTTTTCTTTTTGTGGGAATATAGCAAAATAATTATGTGGCTTTGTTTGGATAATGACATACAAAATAAAAAAATAAGGAGATCATCTCAAAGTTTTGTGTGTGGTATTAAATTTTCTTTATTTGGGTTTATATTGATTTTATTTTGTAAATCCAGATTAACATTATAGTCTAACTCGAGTACTATAATACCCAAATAATATTTGTGATCATCGATTTTGTTTTGTGATCATTCAGTGTTTGTTACGGTAATACCCAAATAATATTCCAGGGTCTTTGTCATCTGATTGTACACAAAATCAGATTTTTTTTTCTTCCTTCATTTTCTAAACCCAACATCACGTGATTATCACTTGATATATATTTTTATATATTTGTTTTTTCTAAAGTTGATCCGTTCACAAATATTGATAATAATGATTGTCTTTCATGATTATGAAGAATGATGCGGCGAATGAGGGGCTAGATCGAATTGAGTTCTACAAGAAAACCCACTTCACTAATGAAAAATGGTCTTTTCTCGAAGATGAGGAACTATATGTAAGAATATAACACATATTAGACAAATACCATAACTTCGATTTTATGAAATGATATATACTAATTTGTTTTACAGATTAAGATGAAACAGTTGCAAGTTGAGCCTACTTCCGAGGGTAGTGAACCTTTGACTCCCGATGAGATAGTTGATCGAGTACTTGGCACTAAATCGGGATATATCATAGGTCTTGGGCATGATACGAAAGCTACCAAATCAAAAACATCACGACAAGACGCAGAGTTGGGGACCCTTAGGGAAGCTCAGAGAGTGAATCGTGAGTTAAAGGAATAACTACAGACTCGTGATGAGCGTATGGAACGCTTAGAGGCTCGTCAATTTGGATTCGACAAGTTGTGTGATACTTTAAAAGCATCCGGTTCCCTTCCTCCCACATTTACTATATGGTAAGTTTTAATAATTTCAATGTTGAATTTATCGAAATTACATTATTGGATTCACATCCTTTGAGTTATTTAATATCTTTATTGGTGATGCTATTACCTTATTTGCTGAATCGGTGGAAGGGATATTTTGGTGGATTGTCATTGGGTTTCTTGACTTTTTTATTTTTTAATTTAACAGGGTGGTTTTAGTCTATAAACAAAGATAGCTCTAGCGAATTTTTTTAAAATGTTGGCGATGCTATTACCTTATCTTTTGAATCGACGGAAGGGGTATTTTGGTGGATTATCGTTGGGCTTCTTTATTTTTTAATTTTTTAATTTACAAGGGTGATTTTAGTCTATAAACAAAGTAAACTCCGTCGAATTTTTTAAAAATATTATAAATAAAATTGAATTTCGTAATTTTTTTGGTGTTTAGCTCAATGTGTTATTTTTTAGTTGATGTTATTCTATTTATTAATTTTTAATAGACTTGTAAAGTTAGAAACTAATGCCTTAGAACTTTTTGAACTGAAGATTGGGACGTTGTGAGGACCTTTTTTTGAAAATTATTTTTCGGATGATGAAGATGCAAGGAGAATTTAGCAAACTTGTTGGGAATTGTTTTTTGGAGGCTACTTTGTAATTGATTAGGAATAGTATTAGGAAATATAAAGTTAGAAACTAATGCCTTAGAAATTGTTTTTTAGAGGTTACTTTGTAGTTGATGTGTTGTAACAAACGATGTAGGTTGCTCTGTAATTCACCAATGGTTTTGAGATATTTGTATGAATGTTTTCGTATCAATTATATAATCTTTTGAACCTTAATTTTGAGTATGTATATGATGGTAGTTGATTACTTCTATAATGTTCATGAAATTTAGTTGATTTTTATATTTAAAAAAAATTAGTTGATTCTATAATTAATATTTATTTGATTGAATAACTATATTAGAAATGCTAAAAAATATGAGTTCTAAATTTATAATATTTTGACAACAAAATTCATTTAGTGACAAAAAATATGTTGTCCCCTAATTATATTAATTTTGTCATCAAAAGTCAAAACATTTTGCATATCATGTACATTAGGTGACAAAGTTAGGGTTCTGAATCATATATATATATATATATATATATACACACACACACACATGCACTCTGTTATATATATATACCCCTCAATTATAACTAAGGTTTACTCATCACCCATAATCAATATTCTTATCTACATGGTACGTATCACTCAAATACTACGTATACTTAACCCCTTTATTTTAGTCCCGTACATCGCCCTTTTATAATTTCTTCTCGTCCCTAGAAGTGATTAGCTCGTTCTATATGTGAATTTAGTAGGCGTACCCTCATTACCATTTTGGTCTAAGTCCTTCACGAGTCTCCAAATATATCGTTTTACGTATATATGAATTTTATATAAATTTCGCACCCTAGTTATTCCACGAACGTAACTCGTTATAAGATTCCAATTAATGAAAATTATTTACACCCTACTGGTCCTCCCCATGACCCCTTATCATTTATAATCAATCTCCAAAGATCCTATGCACCCTACTCGAATTAAATCAACAGAGGGAAAATAATGCAATTCCAGGAGGGATCGATCGATTGATGAAAGTGGTCGATCGATTGAACCATCGATCGATCGACATTCTTGAGTCGATCGATCGACCGAAAAGGTATTATGAATTCTGCCATTGTTAACTACGGGTTTCCTTCATCAAACTCAACCAAAACTCCATAATTGAGTCCCAATCTCCTAACCAATTAAAATAATAGTTATATTAACCTACCTATATGATTTCCTACGTAAAGCATGTACGAATTTCATCAAAAGTATAGGATTAAAGGCCCAATTCATAATATTTATCAAGGACCCTAGTTTCATTATAATTTCCAATCTTTTAATTCTTTTTCCAGATTTCTCTCGTCCAAACCATTACAATTTTGTGGGTAATCCTCTACATATGATAAGATTTTCCAAAATATACTTATTTTTTTCTAAAGCATGTGATTTAAATTCCCTAAATCATCAAATTCTTCTAATAAACATATATTATTTAATCCTATTCTAACATGGTTGAATTATCCACTAGAAATAAATAAGAAAATTACTCGGCTTAAGTTAGTAGGTCTGATTCCACGAGTTTGACAAGTATAGGCTTGATCCCCTCGCTCCGATCTACGTTTTGGTGGTTGTGGTGGTGCAATTGGGTTGATTCTTGGCCTTGGATTCTTAGAAGATTTTCTCCTTTCTTCCTCTCACTGTCGTTCTAGACTTTTGATAATGTTAACCCTAGAGGGCTCTCCTAACATCTGATATTAAATCTTAATTTTCGTCATTAACTAAGGCTAAAAATGGGAAATTATCAAATTGCCCTCCTGGGATACCTGTTAGGCCTAAAAATGCCCCGGGACCCAAACTAAACCCCCGGGTATAGTTTTCTGAAAATCTCGACCCTTCTGGACACGTTGGTGCACTCGACATAGCCATACAGGCAACTTATAAATTATTCACTTTTTAGCATAATAATTTAGTCCCGACACGACACAGGCGCGTCCCGACTTAATTCTCATAATTGTCATTTTATTCACTCGTGACAATTTTAATAAAAATCAATTCAATATATTACTTTACTCATTAAGTAATATTCAACAAATTTCCAATAATTACTAACTCTACACACGCTAGTAAATATTTACATAAATATCCGGATTAATATTAATCAAATTCTATCTAATTTAATTTAATAAAAATCCGATAATAAATAATTAAAAATCATAAAATTACGGGGTGTTACACATTAGTGGATACTTCATCACTTTTGATAATGGACGGTCTTGGAACATAAATAGGAACCTCGACGGTTTTAACACCACCGTTAGTTGTAACTTATTGAAATTCCTTATCCCTAAGCATATCCCCCTCATCAAATCTCACATCCTGGCTAAAATATAGCTTTCTTGACCTGGGATCCCAAATCTTGTACTCCTTCACCCCTTTTTTAAAATCGAGACAGATACATGGGCGAGACCTGAAGTTATTTTTGGTCCTTTCTTCACTGGGAATGTGAACACATCTTGGACACCCGAGTACTTTCAGATGTGAGTAATCCACATCTTGCCCATACCATACTTATTCGAGACTTCAATACAAGAGTTGAATTTGTATACCTATTGACCAAATAAACGATATGGTCAATAGCTGCTGCCTAAAATGATTTTGGCAACCCGTCAAGAAACCTCATGCACCTTACCCTCTCCATAATGATGATGTTCATCAGCTCCGTAACACATTTTTGTTGTGGAGTTTTCTTCATGGTAAAACTTAAGGAATTTTCCATCCTTATATTCTCCTCGATTGTCATTCCTCAAATACCTGGTTTTCTTTTCAGTTTGATTTTCCTCCATAGCTTTCCACTCCTTTAATTTATCAAAAACCTCAAATTTTTCTTTCAAGCAGTAAACCCAGACTTTTCCAGAGAAATCATCAATGAGAGTTACAAAATATTTGAACGTGCCCAAGGATACAATATCTGAAATCCCACAAACATCGAAATGAATATAGTCAAGAATACCTTTACTTTTGGTTCTAGAGGTATTGAACTTAACTCTAGTTTGCTGGCCCATCACACAGTATTTGCAAAAATCGAGATTAGATCCATGAACTCCTTTCAGCAACTATCATCGATGAAGTTCTTCCATGGCTCTTTTGCTCATGTGACTAAGTCTCATGTGCCATAATTATAGCTCGTCAACTTCGGGTTTGGTATAGATTGTTTCCCCACTGGTTACTGTGGTTCCCTTCAATATGTAAAGATTGTTAGATGATTTTGTGCAGCACAAAACCACTATTGATACTTTTTTCACTTTCAAAGTCCCGTCCTCAGCTTGAATCACACACCAATTATCATAGAGTGTTCCCAAAGAGTCATTGTTGATGTAAAAAATTAGATTATATCTAATTTTTAATCATAGATAAAATAAAATGAGACAAAGAAATTTTAAAGTGGTTCAGCCTTATAAGAATGGCCTACGTCCATTGTTTCTATTATTGCTGACTGTTTGGAATTCTTGATTACCAGTTTTGTCAAGAAATTCCCCGGTCCCCTGGTCCCCCTACAATGAGGATGATACAATGTATTTATAGTCCTCGGGTTGTACATGTGAAAGGATAATACATAGCTGTCCATTAGGCGTATACATTTGTATGATAATAATAAGCATTTAATGCGCAGTTAATCTGTTGGTTATCCTGCTATTAATGCTCTGTTCGAGGTGCAGCTCGGACCGCCTAAGCTGCTCGAACCGCCTAAGTAGCTCGGTACTCATAAGTTGCTCGGTTTATTAAAGTTCCTCGGAGAATTCTTGTTGGTTGAAGCGTCTGAGTTGATCGGGGAAGCAGAGTTCCTCGTTGCAGTATGGTTCCTCGGAGAATATCTATTGCTCGAAGTATCTGAGTGGGTCAAGATGTTGTTCGTAAGTGTTTGTTATTGCCACGGAAATTGCCACATGTCTTCACTCAATTGAGCCATGTCAGCAGACTAAATTTGATATCAACAGTCATTTTTTTCTTGAGTGTCAGAACATGTCTAATTTTACTTAGCATTTAAACAACATTATCCCTCATATTGATTCTCACTGTGAAAATTCTCACTACCTTGTACGTAGCATTATTTTCCATGAGAATATTTCCACCATTTTATGGTTTGTATTGATCAAACCACTCCTGATTGGGGCACATGTGATAAGAGCATCATGAGTAAAAAATCCACTCACTTTTATGATTGGCGAAAAAAATAAGTAAGTACCTTCGTGATATCTTCTTGTGTTGCAACACCCGTAACAACTTTTAGAGTAATGCCTTTCTTCTCTTCCTTTCGCATCTCCGAGAAATTATTCTTGATGTGACCCTTCTTGTAACATTTATACCACTCAAAGTTTTTGTGATCTCGTGTTTGAGATCTATTGGTACCCTAATTTTTGATGCCTCGTGACCTTGATCTTCATCTTTGTCCACCATTTCCTGTCTTCAAAACTAAGCCCTCATTTTGAGAAGATGAGACATCATTTTCATTATTTTTCATGGTCACGTGAGAAAAGATGTCTTGCACTACCTTGTTAAACTTGAGCATAGTCTTCCCGAACATTAGGGTGGTGATAAAATGTTCATATAAATCGGACAATGATGCAAGCAATAGCAGGGCTCGATCTTCCTCCGTGACTTGAACATCTATTTGAGTCAAATCAATTATCAAGGCTTGGAACATATTGATGTGCTTCATCGTATCTTTGTCCTTCTTCATTTCGAGCTTGAACAATTGATTCATGAGAAAAAAATTGTTAGAAAAACTTTTCCCCAAGTATACTTTTTTTAACTTGGTCCACATGCGCATGGCAATGGTCTCCTCCACCAAGTGATTTAATACCTCATCAATGATGTATTGTTTAATTGAAGAAGTTGCTTGTTCATCACTATTAAGCCACTTCGCATCGAATATGCCTTCTGATTTGTTTAGAATGCCTAACAAAGATATTTCAAGACTTTATTTTACTAGAACGCTTGCATCTGTCGTTTCCATAGGCCGAAATTGTTATTTTCGCCATAAGGCCTAATTTCAAATTTCATGGAACCACCGGATCCATAACTAGGATCCCACTTCTTTGTGTTTGTGCTCGTAGGAGCAACACTAGGAGTAATGTTTGATTTCATTTCCGCCATTAGACAAAAATCATGAGCTTGTGCTTAAACGCCCCTTAAAAGTTTTGAATCGTTTTACCGGTGTACTTAGAAACCGCGGCTCTAATACCACTTGTTAGCGATGAATTTCGAAAGTCTCAAAACACTGCTTGCAGGTTGTGTGGAATACAACCCAATTTTTTTCCTCAATCTACTAAATCAACTTTCTAGTAGAATTATGAAATAAAATAAGCACATAACAACAACACAATTTCAAGACACATATATTTAATGTGGTTCACTAAAATTGGCTACGTCCACAGGAGGGTAGGGGAGGTTTCACTATAGGAGAGCATGTGTTACACACTCAATCACTCATTTGAACACTCACTCAACTTATAATAATAATATTATAGGAACCCTCTATAACAACCCGTACAATCTGGCGTTAGCTGCCACCAAACTACGCTGAGCGTTACTAAATAAAATACTATTCTCAGCACGTGACAAAAATATGAGGCATTTAAAACTTTAATCCACCAGATATATAATGCAAATATATCCAACGAGTATATAAAAACATCAAATCAATAATATCCATCACCATGCTAATCTCCAAAATAAGTCTAAATTAAAATTTATAAAATAATATCCAATAAATAATTCCACTACAAATCTCTAACTGAAATCCATAAACAACTATGGAACCGAATGGCTCACCAAAAATCCAAAAATAACTGTCTAAGAATAAAAGCACGGAATGAAGAGTAAATCTAAACTACTAAATCAGATAAAATAAATCCGTAGATGCGCTCCAAAGATCTCCAATACATCCTATGTAGTTACTCCAGCAACTATACCTGAAATATCAATCAACGCAATGGGTCAGACTCCACCGCATGAATGCTAGCTACTCCTCTCAATTAGGGTCCGTAAACCCAGACAGTATCATTATACATGATAAACATCACAATAGAGTATTTTAAATTAAACGATATATATATATACATATATATAGGGAGAGGTTCACAAGTGAACCTAAAAGATGAACTTTTTAATTAACCTTAACAAAATAACACCTAACAACTCATTAATTTTAATTTATATGTTGTAATTGGTCCGCGCCAGCATAAACGAACACGCGTGTCGATCAATCTCCAACTCCCTCACCCCCTCACACCCGCCCCCACCCAACCCCCCAACCACCAACATGGGGTGGAGTAGGGAGGGGGGATCAATCGACACACGTGTCCATTGACGTTGGCGCAGACCAATTACAACATAGGAATTAAAATTAATTAATTGTTATGTACTTTTTGTTAAGGTTCATTAAAAAGTTTATCTTTTAGGTTCACTTGTGAACCTCTCCCTATATATATATGAGAGTAAAGAAAAACTACCACTATTTACCCACATAACTAAGGCACCCCAATGTTCAAGTCCAATTATGAAATTTCAATCATTTAATTATACTAAAGGGACCAAATTTTATTATAACGGTGTCGTCATAGCTAGCCGACCTTTCTATTTATCCTGCACTTATTCGGGTTTGTCTAAAGTTATACACCACATACATTTTCCCTCGCTATAGCCAGGCGAACCAACATCGTTAGCCCTGCACTTATTGACGAGATTCCACACATGACACGACATAATTGCCCGTCAGCCCATATTCTGTCAGCCTTGCACTTATTGGTGACGCCAGCACACGCCCACACCGCTATAGCCAGCCAGCCCGTGTTCTATTATCCCTACACTTATTGGAGACGTAAATTCATTTTAATACCCTTTATTATCTTAGCCATTAATTCTCAATTTTCTCAAGTCATCATCTTTTCTATTAGTCCCACCCTTTAATCGATCGAAAATCCTAAAAACCACCCATAGTCCCATATCTAGAGGGGTCCAAAATACAAATATATCTTAACCTATCATTTAGGAAGAATACCTAGCAAAATCACTACCTAGCCTCACACTTAGGCTAACAATCCAACGGAAACAACGTAAAAATCAGCCAACCTCAAAGTCGTCCCTCCTTAAAAATCTACACTAACTAGTCCCATACCTAGAAAGTGTTACCAATAACTAAGGCCTATCTACTAGTGTCATACCTAGCAAGCAACCTAATACAAGGTGAGAGTACTAACTACTCCAATAATCTTGTCGTTCCCGCAGTGTCAATTATTAACAACATTAACAAATCACACATAGCATATTTTCGACTTATCACAACAATATGCCCGTTTAATTATTACATTAATTTAACAATCCAATTTCTCATCAATTTATAGTATTTCTATTCACACGCAATTATTCGGGAGCATACAATAATAAATCTCTACTCCACAATATGCACATAATTAATGTGTTTATACATGTTTTAATCAATTTATAACATCCCTAAACTGTATTATACATAGGAATGTCATAAATTCTAATGAAACCCCAAAATCTAACCTAAGCATGCAAGGGTTTTGAGTCTTAATTCGTATTGAAGATTTGAATAAAAATAGTCCCGAATTTAGTTTGACTTTCTCTAATTGGTCTTTCTAATTTATTTTAAGAAAAACAATGATCATTAGTGTTTAGGCAACATTTAAAATACATAATACTAAAGGGGAACAATAAAAGTATTCATGTCTGTAAAGAAGTCGTCTTGCAAATCTGATTACACGATTGCATTCCTCTCGCAAAAATAGCAAAGAACTTTCTTAAGATCTTCAAAACCTGGGATAAAGTTGTGTTCAATGGGGTTTAGGTTTTGTAGATGAAAGAGAATGAAAATATGGGAGGATATTGATTTTGAGAAGGCTAAAATATATTTTAAAAGTTTGAAACCCGTCACTCTATGTTTATATACCAAAAAGAATTTGAGTCCTAATCAAACACAAACACTAAAAAAAATTACGGACGATCGGACTGTTGGAATTGGCTGAAATTTTAATATGTTTTAGCTGAAGGCAAAATGAAGTTGCACAAAAAATTTCAACTCGATTGGACGATCGAATATATTTATTTATTTATTTATTTTTCTCCTTGGGTGGGATCCTCCCCCGGTTTTTATGTAAAAAAGTTAAAAATTCCCAATTTTAATCCCTATTTAAATTTCACTTAAAATCTTGTTTTTATATTTAAAACCCAACATTTTTACATACCAAAATTAAATAGATTCCAAAAATTATTTTTTTCGAATTTTTAATTTAACAAAGATTTTTACGGCTAAAAAATCACGTGGTGTTACACCCTCACATAAGAAACTTGCAAAATGGTCTCTTTCTTGCACTCATTAACAAAGAAAATGCCTTAGTTGTAAACTTCACTCTAATTGCTGTCTCACTTGATTTCTGGTATATCTCTCAACAATTAAATCCCTTCCTTATATAGGCTGTTAGAGAGAGGATTAAAGGATTAAATAAATCCTCGATGGGATGGTGGTGGAGCATTTAATGGGGTTGTTGAGCTCTTAATAGCACTGCTGGTAGGGGAGCTCTTAATGGAGTATTAGAGTAAATGGAGCATTAGAGTAAATTGGGCTGCCACAATCAATATTGTAACACCCCGCCTAATTAAACCTTGGGTGATCAAGCCTTATTTTAATATAAACAGGTTTCTTAAATGGTTCATTCTTAACATCACTGTCGATCGTCTTTTAATTTACTAACCACCTAAATGAAATTAAACGGGTGCCAAATTTTATCCTTCTTAAACAAAACATTCACCATACAACCACATTACAAATACTAGATATAAATAAGCAGTTTGTAAAATATCTGAAAGCAGGTAAAGTCTTGCCGAAAACCACGGCCCAAAAGACAACTACAAATCCATA
Organism: Sambucus nigra; assembly: GCA_949130495.1. Lineage (NCBI taxonomy): Eukaryota > Viridiplantae > Streptophyta > Magnoliopsida > Dipsacales > Adoxaceae > Sambucus > Sambucus nigra. The sequence goes on along the minus strand of OX422221.1, from coordinate 238,426,225 downwards.
ACTAAAATAAACTGATATAGTAAAGGTGGAACAACATGTCCCAACAAAGAATAGTAAAACTGAGATCCTGCACTAGAACTGAAAAAGAGGAAGCGTCTAAACAATCCCTGCAACATCCACACTTGCTGCAGCTCCCCAAATCTCTTAAATGAAATCATGCTGGGTGTCCCTGTGGCTGGGCACCTAAAAGGTTTTTAAAAATTTACATAGCAAGAGTTAGTACTCAAAACATTTGAAAATATTTTGCAAGCAGTTATCACGATTAAGTTATTGATTACACATATTAAGGTTTCGCACACTCCCTTGATCTTCCTCACCTCTCTTGCGTAGTACGTAACTATCGAGGATACTAAGTCTACCTAGTTACACTACCCATAACCGTAGTTAACTCATTTACTGTCCGTTGTCCTTATTCTTGTAATAATTTCATCACGCTATAAATTATTACTAAGACATTTACATTTCATTTCATTGTCTACTATTTTAAATTAATAGATTGTGCACAAAGAATACATTTTATCACACAACAATGTATTTAACATTAGTTACCACTAACATATCCTTTTATTTCACATAAAGGACTCTTGGTTCGGAATAATGCGTCGACCCCAAGTGAAAGTTGGTTCGGAATAATCCATCGACCCCAACTATTTAAAAATATAAATATATACACATATTCTGGTTCGGGACTCTTTCATCGCGACACCAGTTACAAGTTTGGTTCGGCATTTTTCATCGACCCCAAATATATAATAGTTTTATGTTAGTTCGGAATGTCACATCGACCCTAACATAATTAATTTAGGTAATATTCTCTTAACCCAAACTTTTTATATAATTTAGTAGGTACACACCCGACCTTACAAATCATACCCGTACGTAATATATTTTACTTATATTCACCGTACTTATAAATTACAATTTATTTCACCATTGTATTTATTCGAGTATTCACGCAACTCTAAGGGCCTTAGTTACCCCTCTCTTAATTCAGTAGCTAAGTTAATATTTAACCTACTGGTATTTCTTTTCTGGAAATTAAATCTCATTCTCTCCGAAATTTAATTCTCACAGTCGCAACATATGGCTAAATCGCTCGTTCTTCCGTCAGTCTATTTCTCCAAAATTCCCACTCAATCATTTGTGAAGAAATCTAATGATACACCTACTGGTAATTTTAAAGTCCCCTCATAGGTAAAATATCATTTCTAAGGTTCCCATTAAGCGACGGTAATTAAAAGAAATATTCACAAATTTCTCTAAAGTCCAGCCAGAGTCGATCGATCGAAGGGTATGGTCGATCGATCGACTGCTCGATCGATCGACATTCAAGGGTCGATCGATCGATCAAGCAGTGACAGACCCAGTTCATCTTCTTCCTACGGGTTTCACCATTTTTATTTCTCTAACTTTCATGATAGTCCACCATATTCACAACCAACAATTTCTAATCATTCCTACATGTTCTGGGATGATTACTAACGATTTAAAACAACAAAATCATTATAAATATTGGCCAAATTAACTAAAAATCTCACTAATCTTCAAGAACCCTAAAAATGCATTCTTTAAATCTTCCATCCAATTTCCAGATTTTCTCACGAATTTGTCATCTAGTTTTTTATGATATAAACATGCTTGGTAAATTCAAAAACGTTCTACATGCAGATCCTACTCAATCATGGATCATAATCAACTGTTTGTTCCCAAGAATATCATAAAAATCATGTTCTTCCTAAAGCTTAATTATGGGTATTATAACTCAATTATTTTGTAAATAACCACTTGCCTTATGATTTGTAGGGTCTGATTTCGTGGTTGTTGATGATGGTTGATGATCTTGATACTTCAATCCTCCTTCCCAACAATCTTTGTGGTGAAATCTCCTTAGGATGATACCTCCTTCCTTCTTTTGCCTTAGGAATTTGCCTCTCTCTCTCTTCTCTAATGGCTATGGTGTATCTTCATTTGACTAACCCTAGACACCACTCTTATAATCTGATCTAGGGTTTCAAAATTTGTAGGTCAACTTTCCCATAATTGTAAAGAGACCAAAATGCCCCCGAATGGTCCCGATTTAGCCCGAAATTGACCCCGACACTCAACTAGTACCCCCGGGTATACTATTTTGACTAATTCGACCCTTTCGGAATCAACTGTGGACTCTAAATTATCATTTGAGTCTCTTAAATATTTTTCTACTCTCATCCTTAATTTTTGTCCTACGCGCGATACTCGATTGAGATAACTCCGGTACGTCCATATAGTCACTAGATCGTACCTATCAACATTAAAACTTTACTATTCACATTTAGTAACTTTTTACTCGTCATATTCATCTTTATTAACATAATATTTCATTAAATTACTCATCTCACGTAATTTAAATAGAATGTAATTAATCACATAAATTACTCTACTCACGTGATCACTTTAAATTACTCTACTCACGTAATTTAAACGAACGTGGTAATTAATCACATAAATTACTCTACTCACGTAATCACATTAAATTACTCTACTCACGTAATTTAAACAAACGTATTTTCCTAATTAAGCAGAATTACGGGGTGTTACAAATACTAAGTCAAATTCCAACACAGTCATCAACCCTTCCCTTTCACACATAAGATGACTGAGGAAGATGAAGAAACTGGGTAAAGGAACTAATAGATATGAATTTGTTCAGTGCTCAAGAGAGTGACACCATGGGTACTTTTATTTGGGCTTTAAAGGATGGATATCTTTAACTTAACATTGAAAATTCATGTGAACCTCTGTAACAATAAATCTAAGAGAGAGAGATATAACTTTCTCTGAGTCACTGGAGTCAATGACGGAAACAGAGTAGTGGTAGATGAGATAAGCTTGTCGAGAGAAGAGAGATGATACAAAGTTGGTGCAGTTTTAATTAGGTTAAACTTTGTCTTTGAGTTTGACTTTATATGCCAAAAATGATGATGGATATTAATAAGAAATAGATGGCCGAGATTGATTGGGTTGTACCAAGATAGATATAGGTTAAGATTGATAATAGTTTAAAATGGACATACTTGACAAAAATTTCTAATTTGGTATTTTTGGGTTGTAATTTGTGTATATTATTGCGGTAATTTTGGTATTTTAGATTCAGTATACTTCATACAGTAATTTCGATAAATTGGTTTTTAAAATTTTTAAACCAAAACCAACCACAAAAAAATCGGTAATTTCGATATCGAAAGTTATGATTTTCGGTAAGTAAAAAATGTAAATCATTAACACTTTTCTCGGTACAAAATGGTACAGTTGGGTTTTTACCATATCACAAACACTCCTAGTCTAAGGAATATGACACTAATCTTCTAGAATAACTTGTATGCTTATAATTGGTAGCATTGAGAAAATAAACGTGAAAATGATTGCTTATTCAATACAACGCTTATATAGTGATTAAAATTCATTTGCAACTCTAGTAGTTTATAGTATTTGAGATAAAACATGCAGTCCTGATTGTTAGTATCCCACTTTCTAAAACTAACAAAGAATGTTAATAGTTTTTAATGAAACTGGGTGTAAACCTGCGCGATGCGCGGGGGCGAGACATAATGCGCAGAACATATGAAGAAAAATATGGATAGAAATTTAGATAGATATTTTTTACCATCATCTTTGAGACATTTATTCAAACAATACACGAACAATATGAAGAAAATAAAAAGGATTTGATTTAGAAATTCTTTAGTCTCTATATAATTATAACTTGTGCTAATAAAATATTTTATAAAATATCATGGACCACAATTAAAAAAAATGAAGTTAAATAATAAAACCAAAGTTACATGAAAGACATTACCCAATAAGACAATCACAATCACTAAACCCAAAATTTGACTCTTCCAAAATACATATAACTTTATAATAGGCATAAAATAATAAAAACCCCTTCCAATAATTAATACATCAAAATTACCACTACCTCTCAAAAAAAAGTCCATCGTATATAAAAGAGCGAATCCAACCATTTAGATATTTTAACAAACACCACATTAACAAAAGTGTATATACATTATTGTACATGAGGATTTTGAAAGAGATACATGTATATATCAACTTTTGTGTAAAGTTCATACTAACAAAATATACTTGTAGTATACTAAATTTTACCCAACAATAGATATATCAACTTATTAACAATATTAAGTCAAAACCAGTGACTACCCGTATATAATTATGATAAATTATATTTATAAACAATAGATATATCAACTTATATTTAAATCATGCTTACCTTATGTGATATGAATAATGTGTATTAGTATATCTAATGTTAATTGATTATGGTGAGTATAATCCTACTTTCATAAATCATGAAATGTCGAATTATGTACAAACACAAAATTTTGTTATTTTCAGTAGAAATGTTCTTGTTGGAGACTAGGTTTGACCCTTATAATGTAACAAATAACTCAAGGTGAAAACTGGATAGTTGTATATATATGAGTTAGGTTTATGACAAAGCAAACGGTGCATTAAACGGATGTCCGATTAAGAAGTTCGGTCGAATTTACGAACAAGGGGCAAATTTGTCCATTCTCTTTAAGTGGCAAATTGTCTTTTAGTAAACCAAATGTTTTAATTTGATTGGTTGTCATGGGAGGCAGCCTTGGATGACTTAAAACACTTCTTCTAACCTATTTATTCAGAAAATAAAACCCTAGGTTTAGTTTGAAGAGTGTTTGGCTTGAGGAAAGAGAAAGTAGAAGTTAAGGAAGAAAAGATTACAATAAAAACTACGAAAATTTCAAGAAAATCCTTAAAGTGTTTCCAAGGTAAAATTATCTGATTAATATTCTTTTAATATTGTATTATACTTATTTCAAAGTATATAAATCATGAATTATTGATTAAAATTCCATCCTCCTTTGTGATAATAAGTATTTGTTCACATGTGAGATAAGTGGTGTATGTAGCCCGTATTGCGTGTTATTGAAATCCCTTGTATTCAAACTGGCATATATTTTTGGGTACTTACTCGAATTGAAATGAAACTAGACTCATACATCCATATCATACCCGAAAATTAGAATTTAAGTCCTTGTAGTTGGGCCTTAGTGATGGTTGCAAATTGGTGCATAGTTGTTGTTGGTATATTTCATTTCGATATGCCCTGAGTTTGGTCAAGCTTTTGACATAGAAAATGAAGTAAAACAATTATGAAACTTTAATTCTGTACTATTTAGTATGTTTATTGAAAATGGGTGGAAAATCATAGAAAGTTATACTGGAGAAAAATTATGAAAATTCTTGGAAGTTGAAGGAACAATAGTGGAGCTTGTGGGCCAGATTTAATAGGTTATAAAGAAATGGTCATAACTTACTCTAGGAAGCTTGAAAAACTATACCGCCACTTGTAATGGAAAATATATTCAGATATGTTTTATAATGATAAGCTTGGACACTTGTTTGTGTACAATTTATGAATATGGGATAGTTAAGTATGGAGGGCGATAATTTGAGGCCATACTGGATACCCCATGAAAGAATATTTTTATCTGCTCCTTCCAAAGGGTATGTTGAGAACATGTTTCATGTGTATATATATTGAGAAGTATACTTTTATGTTTACTTGATTTTAGTTATAAATTCCTTACGAGGTATTTTCTATGGTGAATGTTCATAACCTTATCAACATATATACCATTGTTTCGTCTTTACACATGTTTCATGGAATGTGACTTGAGTAGAATTATATTGTTGTTGTATAGTCATTGAAAGTTACATAGATATATTAATATAATACTTATGATTGAGATTCATTACTTATTTAGTTGGATTAACAAGTGTAAGGTCAAATCAACCCAGTTCAGCTCCACTCGAAGGAAACGTGAATACATAGTTGACAACCCAATGTGAGTGTACTTACTGAGTTGATTGTGGATATGATGTGTATGTATTATATGTTGAGATGTTATGGCTTATTAAAAGTCAAGAGATGTTGAGATGTTATGGCTTTATAAAAGTCAAGATATGTTGAGTTGCTATGCAATTCAGGAGATGTTGGGTTATTAAAACCTACGGATATGATTATTACCTACGGGAAGGAGATGTGGGGTTTATTAAATCCGGATGTCTATATGGCCTAATTTGGCACAGAGATGGATATGTTGATATGTTGAGATTTTAATATAGTACTTTTACTATATAGAGATGTAGTACATTCGTTGAGTTTTTAAACTCATGATTTTATATGTTTACATTTTCAAGTTTTGAAGTTGCCACTACCAGTTCTAGGATGTTGAGTGAATAGTAACGGGGTCTCATCAGTTTGTTTTATACATTGTAATAGTTGTAATTAAGTTAAATGGTATGGGAGTTTTGGTTAAATTATGTCTCCTTAAAACTATTGGATTTTTAGTATTCCGCATTTTAACCTTGAAGTTTTTTTAATATGTATTACAAAATAAATAAATAAATTGTAATTATGGTTTGCGAGCTATTTAGTTAATTATATCCTAATGGGTTTAGGGTGTGACAACTTGGTATCAGAGCTTTAGGTTTTTATATTCTGGGGTTAGAAAGTCTAGATGTGGCTGTGGCAGAAATAGTGTGGTATGGGTCATTTATATTAACTTGTGAGAAATACTAACCATTATGTTAGAAATAAATGTTGTATATTTGTTTCTGTAATTGTGGTTTATGACAGATAGTAAGATATGGAAAGAGCAAATGTTCATGAGCGTGTGGAGGAGGAGGCTTCAAATACATTAAACTAACAAAATCCAAATAATGTAGAGGGGGCACCTGAACAACTTACAGATATGCAAAGAATGGATCGTGCCATGACTTTAATGGCAAAACAACAAAACATGTTTATGACGCAAATAACCGAACAACAATTCAAGTACTTGGAGGAGCAGACTTTGGCCAGAAGATAAAGGGAAATACAACGAGAGGAAAAGAATACTTTGTACGAGAAATTTATCAAATTGAACCCCCCAGCTTTCCCAGGTTCTGTAGATCCTTTATAAGTTGTGGCTTGGGTTAGAGACACAAAAACTATCTTCGGGGTGATGAGTGTACCTAGTGCACAAAAGGTAATTTTGGCTACTTTCATGTTAAAGGGCGAAACTAAATATTGGTGGGAGTCTTCCAAACATTTATTACTTACTCCTGGGGGAGGTGAGGTAATTACTTGGGATTCCTTTATTAAAGTCTTATATGAAAAGTATTTTCCTCGTATGTATCGAAAGCAAAAAGATAGAGAATTTTTATCATTGACTCAGGCGAATATGTCAGTCAGGGAGTATGAAACTAAATTTATATCTTTGTATCGATTTTCATTACGTTTCTTACATGATGAGGAGGACAAATGCACCAGATTTAAAGATGGGTTGAATTTGGTTATCAAGTCTAGAGTCACTGCACTTGAAATGGTAGATTATACTTCTTTAGTTAGCAAAGCTATGATGGTTGAAGGAGATATTAATGATGCAATAAAGAATAGGGAACAAAGGGGAAAGAGGAGTAGATTTGATCCATCTCAGCAGAAGTAAGGCAATATAGAATACTCAAAACAGGGGAGTCAAAGATTTCAGCATGGTAAAGGGACTGAAAATTATGTTCAGAATATGACACTAAGCAGTTTTAGGGGTGTATGATTGATGGGCCAATAGTATAGACAGCAGGAGAATGAAAATGGGCAGTTTAAGCCTATTACATGCTATTTTTGCAAAGCTGAGGGCTATATTAGTCCAGATTGTCCCAAGTTAAAGGGGGTAGAGTGTTATCACAATCATCAAATTGGTCATACCAAAAAGAACTATCCTATGCTAATAGGAGGGACTCAATCATATACTGCTAGTCGAGGTTCATCACCTGGAGGCATAGGGAGAGGAGGAGGTAGAGAACATGCTAGTGGTTCCAGGGCTTCGGGAAGGATATTTTCTATGACTTTACAGGACGCTCAGGCTACTCCAGAGGTGGTGACAGGTACATTTTCTATCATGAATAAACATGCTTATGTGCTTATTGATCCAGGTTCTACTCATTCATTTGTAGCACTGCCATTTATCATGTATTTGGTAGAGCATGTTCTTATCTAGATTGTGATTTATATATTTTTGCACCTATGGGGGACGTGATGTTAGTGGAGCTTGTGTATAAAAATTGTATATTGTATGTGGGGGAGAGGGAGTTGACCATTGATTTAATTCCACTAGATATTCAAGATTTTGATATAATCTTGGGTATGGACTGGTTATCTTCCTACCATGCATTGATTAACTGTTTTCTTAAGGAAATTACATTAATATGCCGGGGGAGGAAGAATTCAAATTTACTGTGGAAAGAAATGTGGTTCCAAATTATCTTATTTCTGCCATTCGGGAGAGGAAATTGTTAATTAAGGGTTGTCAAGGCTTTTTAGCGTATATTGTGGATACAAATAGGAAATTACAAAAATTAGAAGATATCCCAGTAGTTAAGGATTTTGCAGATGTGTTCTCAAATGAATTACCAAGGTTGCCACCTAGTAGAGAGGTAGAGTTTACTATTGATTTAGTGTATGGTACAACTCCAGTTTCTATTTCTCCATATAGAATGGCACCTGTGGAACTAAAGGAGTTAAAGGTTCAACTTCAAGGTTTACTAGATAGAGGTTTTATTCGACCTAGTATATCACCATGGGGTGCTCCGCTATTATTTGCGAAGAAGAAAGACGACACCATGCGACTTTACATTGATTATCGACAGTTGAACAAGGTAACTATTCGAAATAAATATCCATTGCCTCGTATTGATGGTTCGTTTGTTAAATTAAAGGGTGTTAAAGTATTTTTAAAATTTGATTTGAGATCAGGTTATCAGAAATTAAGGGTGAGAGATTGTGACATTTCTAAAACAGCTTTTCATTCTCGCTATGGTTATTATGAGTTTTTGGTAATGCCATTTGTGTTAACAAATGCTCCTGCGGTGTTTATGGATTTAATGAATCGAGTATTTCATCCTTTCATAGATTCGTTTGTGATTGTCTTTATCGACGATGTTTTGATATACTCACCTAGCCAAGAGGAACATGAGAAGCATCTAAGAGTTGTATTGCAAGTTTTGCGAGATAGTCAATTTGCTAAGTTTAGAAAATGTGAGTTTTGGTTAAATCAGGTAGTAATTCTGGAACATGTTGTTTCGGGAGATGTAATTTATGTTGACCCTAAGAAGGTAGAGGCAATTCTCCAATGGGAAATACCAAGAAATGTAACGGAGATAAGGATTTTCCTTGAATTGGCTGGATATTCTAGAAGATTCATAAAGCGGTTTTCAATTATAGCCTTATCGTTGACTAAATTAACCCGAAAGGAAGTGAAATTTGTGTGGAGTGATGAATGTTAGCACAGCTTGAAAAGTTGAAAAATAGGCTAGTATCAGCTCCAGTTCTCACTGTTCCATCCAGTGGAAAAGGTTTTATGATTTATACTGACACTTCACATCAGGGTCTGGGTTATGTTTTCATGCAACATGGAAATGTAATTTCTTATGCATCTAGACAGTTAAAGACGCATGGACGTAATTATCCTACACATAATTTAGAACTTGCGGCTATTGTTTTTGCCTTGGAATTATGGAGACATCATTTATATGGAGAGACGTGTGAAATTTTCACTGACCATCAAAGTTTGAAGTATTTATTTACACAGAGAGACTTGAATTTGAGATAAAGACGTTGGATGGAGTTAATTAAAGACTATGATTGTACCATTCACCATCATCCTCTGAGGGCCAATGTTGTTGCAGATGCTCAAAGTCGAAAGTCATTGGGGAGGTTATCTTGTATTCAATGTGCACGGATTGGCAATATTATAGAATTAAGACTGACGGGAGTAGAGTTGAACTTAACTAAAATGGGGGAGTTAATTGCACACGTTACAATGAGAACTTTACTGGAAGAACGCATACGAAATTTGCAAATCAGTGATCCATTCCTTAAAAAGAAGAAACGGGAAATCCTGGATGGTAAAGAAAGTGACTTTGAAATTAAGAATGATGAATCGTTATGTTATAAAAATAGAATTTGTGTACCGAATGATTCGTCCTTAAATAAGGATATATTGGAAGAGGCACATAGTTCTATTTACTCTATGCATCCTGGAGGTACCAAAATGTACAGATATTTGAAAGAGTATTACTGGTGGAATAATATAAAACATGAGATTGCAGAATTTTTGGCTAAATGTTTAGTATGCCAGCAAGAGAAGGTGCAGTATCAGAAGCCGGCATGATTATTGCAGTCATTGCCAATTTTGGAATGGAAGTGGGAACATATAACGATGGATTTTGTTGTAGGATTACCATGATCACCAAAGGGGCATGATTCTATTTGGGTGATTGTAGACCGATTGATAAAGTCAGCTCATTTTCTTCCAGTTAAGATGACCTACACTGTTGATAAATATGCACATATGTACGTTGATGAGATTATCCGTTTATATGGGGCACCAGTGTCAATAGTATCAAATAGAGATCCAACGTTCACTTCTAAGTTTTGGCCTCGTTTACAAAAAAGCCCTGGGCACAAGTTTGAAGTTCAGTACCGCATTTCATCCACAAATCGGTGGGCAATCAGAAATGACGATTCAAATATTAGAAGACATGTTACGAGCTTGTGTATTTGACTTCAAAGGTAGTTGGGATGATCACTTTCCATTAATGGAATTCGCGTATAATAATAGTTATCAGTCCACCATTGGTATGGATCCTTATGAAGCTTTATATGGGAGGAGATGTAGAAGGCCATTATGTTGGGATGAAGTATGTGAAAGGAAAATCTTGGGTCCTGAATTAATAGATATGACAACCGAAGAGATTAAAATGATTCGGGAACGGATAAAGATAGCGCAATGCAGGCAGAAATTTTATGCAGATAAAAGGAAGTGTCCATTAGAATTTCAAAAGGGAGATTTTGTATTCCTACATATTTCACCGTGGAAAGGCGTCATGTGATTCAGAAAAAAGGGGAAACTAAATCGAAGATACATTGGACCATATGAAGTGTTGGAAATAAAGGGACCCTGGCATATAGATTAGCATTACCTCCAGAATTATCTCGTTTCCATGATGTGTTTCACATATCGATGCTTCGTAAGTATTTGGAAGATCCACCTCATCAACTAAAAAACCAACCTATTGAACTGAAAGAAGACTTGTCGTACATCGACGAACCGATGGAAATTCTTGATCGTAAGGAGAAAGTATTAAGGAATAAAGTTATTCCCTTAGTTAAAGTTATGTGCATGAGCCATGGAATTAAAGAAGAAACTTGGGAAACGGAGGATAGCATGAAGAAACAGTATCCCCATTTGTTTGGTAAGTGGCATTCATATTAAATTTTGGGGACGAAATTTTCTAAGGGGGGGAAGTTGTGACAAACCGTATATAATTATGATAAATTATATTTAAGTCATGCTTACCTTATGTGATATGAATAATGTGTATTAGTATATATCATTCTAATTGAGTATGGTTAGTATAATCCTACTTTCATAAATCATGAAATGTCGAATTATGTACAAACACACAATTTTGTTATTTTCGGTAGAAATGTTCATGTTGGAGACTATTTTTGGCCCTTATAATGTCACAATTGACTCAAGGTGCAAACTATATAGTTGTAGATATATGGGTTAGGTTTTTGAAACAATAAACGGTGCGTTAAACGTATGTCCAAGTAAGAAGTTAGGGCGAATTTACGAACAAGGGGCAAATCTGTCCATTCCCTTTAAGTGGTAAATTGTGTTTTAGTAAACCAAATGTTTTAATTTGATTGGTTGGCATGGTAGGCAGCCTTGGCCGACTTAAAACTCTTCTTCTAACCTATTTATTCATCAACTAAAACCCTAGGTTTAGTTTGAAGAGTGTTTGGCTTGAGGAAAGAGAAAGTAGAAGTTCAGGAAGAAAAGATTACAAGAAAAGCTAGGAAAATTCCAAGAAAATCCTTAAAGTGTTTCCAAGGTATAATTATGTGATTAATATTATTTTAATCTTGTATTATACTTATTTCAAAGTATATAAATTATGAATTATTGGTTAAAATTCCATCCTCCTTTGTGATAATAAGTATTTGTTCACATGTGAGATAAGTGGTGTATGTAGCCCGTATTGCTTGTTATTGAAATCCCTTGTATTTAAACTTGAATATATTTTTGTGTGCTTAATGGAATTAATAAATTCCAATTGTATATGAAACTATACTCATATATTCATATCATATCTGAAAATTATAATTTAACTCCTTGCGGTTGGGCCTTAGTGATGGTTGCAAGTTGGTACATAGTTATTATTTGTATATTTCATTTCGATATGCCCTGAGTTTGGTCAAGCTTTTGACATAGCAAATGAAGTCAAAAAATTATGAAACTTTAATTATGTACTACTTAGTATTTTTATTTAAATTGGGTGCAAAATCATGGAAAGTTATACTAGAGAAAAATTATGAAAATTCTTGGAAATTGAAGGAACAAAAGAGGAGCTTGCGGGGAAGATTTAATAGGTTGTAAAGAAATGGTCATAAGTTGCTCTAGAAAGCTTAAAAAATTATACCATCACTTGTAATGGAAAGTATATTCAGATAGGTTTTCCTATTGATAAGCTTGGACACCTGTATGTGTACAATTTATGAATATGGGATGGTTAACTAAGGAGGGCAATAATTTGAGGCCATACTGGATACCACGTGAAAGAATGTTTTTATCTGCTCTTTCCCAAGGGTATGTTGAGTACATGTTTCATGTGTATATACATTGAGAAGTATACTTTTATGTTTACTTGATTTTAGTTATAAATTCCTTACGAGGTATTTATATGGTTGAATGTTCATAACCTTATCAACATATATACCATTGCTTCGTCTTTACACATGTTTCATGGAATGTGACTTGAGTAGAATTATATTGTTGTTGTATAGTCATTGAAAGTTACATAGATATATTAAGATAATACTTATGATTGAGATTCAGTACTGATTTAGTTGGATTAACAGGTGAAGGTCAAATCAACCCAGTTCAGCTCCTCCCGAAGGAAACGTGAATACATAGTTGACAACCCAATATGAGTGTACTTACTGAATTGATTGTGGATATGATGTATATGTATTATATGTTGAGATGATATGTCTTATTAAAAGTCATGAGATGTTGAGATGGTATGTCTTATTTGAAGTCAATAGATGTTGAGATTTTATGGCTTTATAAAAGTCAAGATATGTTGAGTTACTATGCAATTCAGGAGATGTTGGGTTATTAAAACCTACGGATATGATTATTGCCTACGGGCAGGAGATGTGGGGTTTATTAACTCCGAATATGTATATGGCCTAATTTAGCACAGACATGGATACGTTGATATGTTGATATGTTAATATAATACTTTTACTATATAGAGATGTAGTACATTCACTGAGTTTTTAAACTCATGGTTTTATATGTTTACATTTTTAGGTTTTGAAGCTGCTACTACCAGGTCTAGGATGTTGAGTGAATAGTAGCAGGGTCTCATCAGTTTGTTTTATACATTGTACTGATTGTAATTAAGTCAAATGGTATGGGAGTTTTGTTTAAATTATGTCTCCTTAAAACGATTGGATTTTTAGTATTCCGCATTTTAACCTTGAAGTTGTTTTAATGTGTATTATAAAATAAATAAATAAATTATAATTGTGGTTTATGAACCATTTAGTTAATTATATCCTAATGGGGCTAGGGTGTGACAAAACCACTCTCTACATCCCTTACAAAATAAAAATTAGAAACAACCTAATGATAATGGTTATACATATGTGCTCCCATGACCTCTAAACATTCATAAAACTAAAGAAGCAAAACATTCTATTTACAATAGTCATTCCATACTTTGATACATAATATAAACTTCCATGCCTATGGTTCCTCATCAACCTAAAATCAAAACATGTTGTCAAATTATTTGTCTTAACCATTACCACTCCCATCGAAAAGTATGCAGGAACATCCAACAACACTTGACCTTCGAACTATCAAACAGAAAAGAAAAGTATGCAAGAAAAATCATTTTAAAATTCGACTCCCAATAACACTTGAATAGTATCAAATTTCTATATATAAAAGTACACTGACGAAAACTTAAAGCCAATCCAACAACATTTGTCAGTGATATTCAATTTTCAACTCCTTTTGCTTCTCTCCCTAGACTTTTGACCACTGGGGCTCCTTTTCATAAAATAGATGCACTGTTACCATGGCAGATATGGTGAATCAAATTCTCATAAAGCCGATCCAACAACACTTGAACTGAAAAGAAAAATCGACCTTGATCTTCGAATTATCAAACAGAAAAGAACAATATGCTTTTTGTGCTTTTCATGCCATAGCCCTAAAACAGATACAACCCTAAAATAGACGTATTGTTATCTGTGTGGTTTTTACGCCTAAATAACCCATATATATTTAACAACTATATACATCCCTGTGGGGGAAGTGTAATGGGACTTCCTGGGCTTTTTGATGCCGTTTCTATGAGGCTTTTGAGTTTGGTTACGAGTTGTCTGATTCATCGACTTAGACATATCTTGCCAACTTGTTGAGGAGACGGCTATGGAGATTTTTTAGGTGAAAGAGAGTGGTACATAGATGTCTTTGTAAGAGCATCCGTAATGGTGTGAATCGACGAAAGGTAGGTGTGAGGCGCGTGTGTGTTTTACCTTTCGCCCAAATGGGCAACAAGTAGTGGGGGAGATCCTACGAACTTCTATAGTTCGTAGGAACTTCTTACGGACAAATGAAGTCCGTAGGAAGTTCTTACGAACTATAGAAGTGCGTAAGAACTTAACGATCACATTTAAACGGTAACATTCCTCCGTTTATATATTCAGGAACATTCATCCTTCTTCTTCATTCTTCCACATCCGTTTATATTTATTCAGTTCATCTTCTTTCTTCTTCATCTTCTTTTGCATCTTTCATCTTCTTCATTTATCGATAATCTTCTTCCTCCATTTTCTTTTCTTATTTACTCAAAATTTATACGTACCAGTCTCATATAATTCAGTCCAAACGTTTCATATATTTTTCCTAAATTTATTCATATACTCTAAAAAATCATTCCATTTATTCCCAAAAATAATTTCAAATTAGTCCCAATCTAGATATAGAAAATCCTCCAAATCAGATCTTGTCAACATGATGGAATTAGGTAGAAAATGGAATAAATATATTAATATCGGGAAATCAAAAAAACACGGGTCGACTTCAACGACAATTCCCGATTCTTCCGCGCCGATTCAATTGTCGAATCCCGTAATTGACAACTATACCCGTATTTACGACGGAGTATCACATGCGTCGGACGACAAAACTCCGATAATAAACGGAAATAAATTCGAATTTCGGGGGAATTGGGCGGGGCCAATGAAATTGTACAAATTGATTTAAGAGAGAAAACCAGATATCAAAACAATTATCGACAGTGTCGATTTTATGTCGAATTTCTTTTCTATGGTGATGCCCAATTCCGATCAATGTATTGTGACAGCGATGATCGAACGTTGGTGGGACACGACGCATACCTTCCAACTACCATATGTCGAGCTTGCGTTCACTCCGCTGGACTTCACAATGCTTTCCGGTAATAATTTATGGCTTATTTCGTTCTACTTATATTCATAATTATTTCAAAATGTGAAAATAATATGTTATACCTAAATTCATAATTAATTGTTTGAAATATATTTTTAGGTAATTATATTCATAATTATTTCAATATATGACAAAAAAATTGAAAAATGTACCCACATTCCGATTGTGTCAATATATGAAAATAATTATTTATATTCACTTAATGTTTCAATATGTGAAAATAAATAGTTGTACTTAAATTCATAAATGATTGTTTGAAATATATATTATGGTTTTCATATTCATAGTTATTTAAATATATGACAAAATTTTAAATATATGTACCGACATCATAATTGTTTCAAAATGTGAAAATAATATGTTGTACTTAAATTCATAATTAATTGTTTGAAATATATTTTTAGGTAATTATATTCATAATTATTTCAATATACGACAAAAAAATTGAAAAATGTACCCGCATTCCGATTGTGTCAATATATGAAAATTATTTTTTATATTCACTTAATGTTTCAATATGTGAAAATAAATAGTTGTACTTAAATTCATAAATGATTGTTTGAAATATATATTATGGTTTTCATATTCATAGTTATTTAAATATATGACAAAAATTTAAATATATGTACCGACATCATAATTGTTTCAAAATGTAAAAATAAAATGTTGTACTAAAATTCATAATTAATTGTTTGAAATATATTTTTAGGTAATTATATTCATAATTATTTCAATATACGACAAAAAAATTGAAGAATGTACCCGCATTCCGATTGTGTCAATATATGAAAATAATTATTTATATTCACTTAATGTTTCAATATGAGAAAAGAAATAGTTGTACTTAAATTCATAATTGATTGTTTGAAATATATATTATGGTTTTCATATTCATAGTTATTTAAATATATGACAAAATTTTAAATATATGTACCGACATCATAATTGTTTCAAAATGTGAAAATAATATGTTGTACTTAAATTCATAATTAATTGTTTGAAATATATTTTTAGGTAATTATATTCATAATTATTTCAATATACGATAAAAAAAATTGAAAAATGTACCCGCATTCCGATTGTGTCAATATATGAAAATAATTATTTATATTCACTTAATGTTTCAATATGTGAAAATAAATAGTTGTACTTAAATTCATAAATGATTGTTTGAAATATATATTATGGTTTTCATATTCATAGTTATTTAAATATATGACAAAATTTTAAATATATGTACCGACATCATAATTGTTTCAAAATGTGAAAATAATATGTTGTACTTAAATTCATAATTAATTGTTTGAAATATATTTTTAGGTAATTATATTCATAATTATTTCAATATACGACAAAAAAATTTAAAAATGTACCCGCATTCCGATTGTGTCAATATATGAAAATAATTATTTATATTCACTTAATGTTTCAATATGTGAAAATAAATAGTTGTACTTAAAGTCATAAATGGTAGTTTGAAATATATATTATGGTTTTCATATTCATAGTTATTTAAATATATGACAAAATTTTAAATATATGTACCGACATCATAATTGTTTCAAAATGTGAAAATAATATGTTGTACTTAAATTCATAATTAATTGTTTGAAATATATTTTTAGGTAATTATATTCATAATTATTTCAATATACGACAAAAAAATTGAAAAATGTACCCGCATTCCGATTGTGTCAATATATGAAAATTATTTTTTATATTCACTTAATGTTTCAATATGTGAAAATAAATAGTTGTACTTAAATTCATAAATGATTGTTTGAAATATATATTATGATTTTCATATTCATAGTTATTTAAATATATGACAAAATTTTAAATATATGTACCGACATCATAATTGTTTCAAAATGTGAAAATAATATGTTGTACTTAAATTCATAATTAATTGTTTGAAATATATTTTTAGGTAATTATATTCATAATTATTTCAATATACGATAAAAAAATTGAAAAATGTACCCGCATTCCGATTGTATCAATATATGAAAATAATTTTTTATATTCACTTAATGTTTCAATATGTAAAAATAAATAGTTGTACTTAAATTCATAATTGATTGTTTGAAATATATATTATGGTTTTCATATTCATAGTTATTTAAATATATGACAAAATTTTAAATATATGTACCGGCATCATAATTGTTTCAAAATGTGAAAATAATATGTTGTACTAAAATTCATAATTAATTATTTGAAATATATTTTTAGGTAATTATATTCATAATTATTTCAATATATGACAAAAATATTGAAAAATGTACCCGCATTACGATTGTGTAAATATATGAAAATAATTATTTATATTCATAATTGTTTCAATATGTGAAAATAATTAGTTGTACTTAAATTCATAATTGATTTTTTGAAATATATTTTATTTATTTATATTCAAAATTATTTTAATATATGACAAAAATTTAAACCTTCCTGCAGGCAATCCAATTGGACAAGGACGACCCATTCAAAATCTACGAATTGAACAATATATAAATTTTGTTAATACCATAAATGAATTTTTCCTCTACAGAGATTTACTGGTGCGGGAATTTCAGTTTCTGACCTTAAAAAATAAATAAAAAATTTTGTCAAGGTTGAACCTTTACCAGATTATATGTCCCCAATCATAGCTCGGGCATTTTGGTTTTATGTATTGGGGAGTGTATTTTTTTCCAAATGCTCACTCCACTTCCGACCTCGGCTATTTACATTATCTGGAGGATATTCCTGCCATCGGCACATACGACTGGGGTTCGGCTATTTATGCCCATATTTTATGGTCTTTGGACAAAGCCAGTCGATGATCGTTGACTAGCGTTGAATGCATGTGGCAAATACTCGAGGTATATTTTCGTTTCATCTTATTTATTAAAATTTATGTTTCATTACAATATATGTCAACTTATTCTAATGAATTAAATTTATTGACAAATTTTATAGTATTTACATCACGAGTACATGGCCACTGCATGTCCTATTCTCGTCGATCCGTCCATCGATGCGTGGCTCCGCATATTTCGTTAGTCGAGGGGGAACAGAAAGAAAGTAAAGGGAGCACAGCGGTTTAACATCTGAAGCAGTCAACATCAGCTTGAGATGCGGTCACCCGAGTCCATTATATGGCAGCCATACGAGACTTCTGCCTACCGTGACTCTGATGTCATCTTATATGCTCGAGAGATATTGGGGTTACAGATGATTTTTTGGGATCCCTTATTTAAGGGTTTTTGGTACTTGGGTGATCGGGCCATCCGACAATTGACTGGGAGGATATGTATAGCAGACAACCCACCATCAAGTTTGTGTTGTGCCTCAGAACACGATTTTCAAGCAGCTGCCGCCCAAAATTGGCCTATCGCAAATCTATACGTAAGAGATGTGTCACAAGAAGAGTATAATGCATATTGGAAGGCAGTAGCACTCGGGCCAATACTACCGCCGATTTCCAGATATGTTAATGTAGATTTGATTGGAGTTGGTTCAGTGGCACCTTCGACGTTGCGAATCCCGCAAACACCAGCACCGACAAATGATCCGCATGTGTATGAGACACAATTCTCTGTGGGTGGTTCTACGCATATCCAACCACCGAGACAGAATTGGACGGTTGACGTAGGCCTACCGGAGGGGGCTTCATATACTATAGATGTGCTGAGACCTGAGTTTTCAACCAACGCACCTCCAGCTCAATCTTTGACACAGTTAGAATGGCGTCAGTCCTACGTCGAGGCAGCAGATAACATTCGAGGTCTACGTCATTTAATATTACACGAGACACGTCAGCGAGAGGATCAACTCAAAGCACGTGATGATCGCATTGATGAGTTGGAGCGTAGACTAGCACGTTTTGCTATGCCTAGTCGAGGGTTTGAGGAGGGTGGTACTAGTTCTAGTCGTCCGAGTGTTTACAGACCACACCTAGCCCCACCCTCTGACCCGGTCCCGACATATGAGGCGCAACAAGGTTGGGGTAATTTATTTAGGTCTAACCCTTACACGAGTTCACATGTAGATTTAGGTGCTGATTTTGAGTTCGGCCCGGGGCGCCGGTGATGTATAATATACAATTGAAAAATGTTAAGAATAAATTTTGTATTGTTGTCTCAATGTAATTGTGATGATAAATGTTATGGTGTATAATGTCTCATATTTATGAAAAATATTATGATGTATAATATCTCATATTTATTTTCATTTATTACACATAGAATGATGACAAACAATTATTACGATTGCTCTGATATCATTTATTATTATTGACTTAAGTAGTAAAAATAATAATACACGATCAAAATGATTATTAGGAGTATGTGTTCAAACGCTTAGGTCGAACCTAGTAGAAGTACAACAATATGGTTTCCCATTGCGCACTAAACATTTAGGTAAGTAAGATCGTTGCGTATCTGAATCAACATATTCTTCATTGTAGTTTGATATATTTGGTTCGTACTCTTCCCCATCATTTTCATATATGCATTCCGAAAATTAATCATAACCGGAATTGGTGTAGTCTGAAATATCGTTATCTGATGCCAATGTAGAGTCGTTATATATGTTAATTAATTGTTCTTGAATGTGACGACCTGATAGCATCGCGTGTTGTGCTTTGTGATAACGTCGTAGGCACCTCTCCATCTGTCATATCTCTTCCTCCAATAAATCAAGACAAAACATATCCGCTTCTTCGGGATACGATATCGGCCAAAGTGCGGCAGCCTGATTTTTTGGCACAGATATGTGATGGTAATGGCAAAGCACCTCCAGGTCACACCTTTCATCATATTTATCTGGCCATGTGAGGTGTTCCCAAGGATACACAACTCCGTCTTCAGGTTCCGAATTTGGAGAGATTATGAATATATGACCAAAGTCATTGAGAAAACGTCGAGAAGTATCAATTGGATATGTTTGGAAAATTATTTTTTTCCCCATACCAATCGTTACCAACAATATGTGTGTAAGAGCCATTGTAAATGGATGAATAGTAGGGAGATGAAGCCATTTTTGAAATATAAGACAATGGTAGATAAAAAATTATTGCAATCCTTCTAATTTATTTATAGGTAATTTTAAACCTTCGCAGATATAATTTTATTTTACAATGGTAAAAAATATTTATAATAATACAAAGGCACACATACCAATGGAAAAGATAAATTATACAAAGGCACACATACCATAAAGCTGATAAATTATCACATAGTAATTGTAAATCCTTATAGTAACTCTGTAATTGTAAATCCTTATAATAATTATATATAACTGTATTAGTAACTATATATTGATGTATTAATTTGGTACTAGTTAATATACAGTGATAGTAGTAAATACATACAGTTATATTATATAAATGTACTAGTAAATATATATTGACGAAATTTATTTAGTAATATACAGTGGTAATTGTAAATTCTTGTAGTAATTAAAAATAATTGTACTAGTAAATATATTTTGACGTATTAATTTGGTACTAGTAAATATATAGTGGTAATTGTAAATCCATATAGTTATTATATTTAACTGTACTAGTAAATATATATTGACGTATTATATATAATTGTAGTCAATATACAGTGGTAATTGTAAATCCTTATAGTAATTATATATAACTGTACTAGTAACTATATATTGACGTATTAATTTGGTACTAGTTAATATACAGTGGTAATTATAAATAGTAAAAACATATACAGTAGGTACACATCCCAATTGACACTGGGTACACATCCCAAGTTTCAGAGATACCTCTGTAATTTCTGCATCCCGAATTCCCAAATACACAGGAGGTACACATCCCAATTTTCTGCATCCCAACTTCCATAGATACCTCTGTAATTATTACGACAGATACACAGTAGGTACACATCCCAACTTCCACAAATACACAGGAGGTACACATCCCAATTTTCACCGATTCTTACGTTGGCATTTATTTACCTGGTACACATCCCAAGTACCATGGCAAACCTCTGTAATTATGATGACACAAAATAAACAGATCCCAAGAAATTTATAAATAGATCGGTAAATCTTGATAAATTATAATACAACTTAAATTATTAAACTTCAAAGCAAAACAAATCATGGACTCCTCCAGTTCTAGCGATGAGGGCCGAAATCTTATGCTACAATATGCTCAATTTAATGAAGGTAGATCATATGATGATTCAGACGAGGAGATGATAATTACGATGGAGATTACGCGGTGGTGTGCTGAAAAAAAATATAATTCGCGATGGGAAAGAGCTCGAAACCAGACGTCGAGTTAATCGTAGGAGAGAAAGGGGTCATACAACACTATGGGAAGATTACTTTGGTGAAGATAAGGTATATAATGAGTATTTTGTCATTATGATAACTACTTTATTCAGAAGAATGACGCTTGTGGTCGTACAGGTTTAAGCTCCCATCAGAAAGTGTTGGGGGCAATTCGACTATTAGCTAACGGGGGTTCCCATGACGTGTAGTCTGAGCAGTACGCCATAAGTGAAACCACTCTATTAGAAACAGTAATTAGATTCACAGAGGCAATTGTTAGGATTTTTGGTCCCCAGTACGGCAGAAATCCGACCGAAGGCGATGTCACAAGGTTACTAGAACAAAATACTAGTAGAGGTTTTCCAAGAATGCTAGGCAGCATAGATTGTATGCATTGGCGTTGGAAAAATTGTCCAACAGCATGGCACGCTCAATATAGTGGTCGTAAAGAGCCACCTACTATAATCCTTGAAGCGGTTGCCTCCTACGATCTTTGGATTTGGAAATCATTCTTTGGGGTGCCTTGTTCTTGCAATGATTTGAATGTCTTGCACCGATCTAATGTCTTTCAAGAATTGCGCAATGGGACGGCAGCTCCCGTTAATTACAATGTTAATGGAAATTCTTACGACATGGGCTACTACCTTGGAGATGGCATTTACCCTCCGTATGCTTCAATAGTAAAATCATTTAGGAACCAAAATGGTATAACACAAAAATAGAAATTATTTTGCAAGTACCAAGAAACGTGCAGAAGAGATGTTGAACGTGCGTTTGGTGTATTACAAGCTCGATTCTCTTTTGTTCGGGAACCTTGTAAATTATGGAATAGGGCGTCACTATCAACCATTATGAAATCCTGCATTATAATGCATAATATGATTATTGACGATGAGCGTAGAGATTGTCCATGGAAAAATGAGTACGAACACAATGATGAAACACCTGTAATTATGAGGGGCCAAACTAATTTCTACGACTACCTCATACGGGATGCTAAGATAAGAGACATAACTAAACATCAACAGTTACGTAATGATTTGGTAGAGCACATTTGGAACACCCACGGTGATGAAATGGTCGGTTGATGAATTTATTGTATTTTTTATTTTAACCGTTGTTAAATGTTTTATTTGTTCCATTTTCAATTTGTATTTGTAGGATTGCCGTAGTGATCATATAAATGTTATTCTATATAAAATAATGGTTTTACCGACAATATTATATAAGCGGAAATTTATTAAATAATACTCACATTTCATCTATTTAAGGGTGGCATTTCATTTATTAAGATGGATAGTGAATCACTCTCCATATACCGAAAAAAAATGAAATACAATTATGAGGGTTCAATACATCATTTAAAAACACTACTAGTCATTAATTGAACCGCTTGGACCAGACGACCCGGCACAGTTCGATTGCAACTCAAATATCGCAGCTTCGGTCGCAGCAACCATCGTTGTTAGGTCATTGAACCTTTTAAAATGAAACTGCTTTTGTATTTCATTCATATGGGTCATATCCAGCTCCATAATGTACGATTGCTCTCGTCCTAGGCGCACGAGTTGATCCTGCTTTTTGGTGAGTTGATCAGCTCGCTTCATCTGAATGAACGCATCCATTTGAGAGTCAAATTTAAAGGCACGATTATTCTTCCACTCTTGCTTGCTTTTAAACATTGCATTGAAGTCTTCGCAATGTTTGAGTACTGCCGTGTTACAATCCAAGCTGTCAGAACGCGCTCGTTGACGTGCACGTTATTTCTCACCCTTCCTACCTGGGGGTCTATCCGGTACGTCTCGTACCCTCGGAGTGTCATCTTCGCGTACAGGTGTAGGGCTCTCGTCGTTCCCCGCTGTATTTTCCAAGTCAAATTTTGGTAAATCTTTTAAAATTTGATAGCAGTTATCGAATGTAAAATGTTTGTTGGTTTCGGCGCGGTACGCGTCGCGTGCATTAGTAACCGCTTGGAATTCGTTCGTCCCGCTTCCCATATTCATCATTTGGTAAGAAAGCTTTGCAATATATAGTATTATATGATGCGATATATGATTATAACGTGTTGATAACATGGATCTTGTACGAGTAATTGTAATTCCATGCGTGACGTTATACTCATCTTTCACTGTGTCCCAAAATGTGCCCGATGATATTGAATTTCCTTCAATACTTTGAGCTGTATATTTTGCATAAATGGTACATAATACTTCATCCTCAAAAGGAGTCATATTAGGTTGTCGAGATGTACCGGAAGTAATCGGTTGAGAGGAAGACATATTTTTTATAGAAATAAAATATATTAAGAATGGAAATAAGAAAATGGAAGAGAGGACTCTCAAAATTTATAAAGGGTGATAATAATAAATTGTGAAAAACTTGGCCCTATTTATAAAGAAGAGGCCCCAAATGGTGTTAAATTTTACAACAGTAAAAAGGGTTTCCTACTAACTTCTTTTGTTCGTAGGAATTCTTACGAGCTTCTGAAGTTCGTAGGAACTTCCTACGAATAAAAGAAGTTCGTAAGAACTTCTTACGGACAAAAGAAGTTCGTAGGAAGTTCCTACGACCATCAGAAGTTCGTAAGAAGTTTTTACTGATTCAGTATCCATCCGATAACTTTACAAATCCTTTACCTTTCCTCTCTCCATTTTTGCCAACTGCCTATCCCCATTGTACGCCTACAAATTGGTAATTTTACAAAAAAATTTGTCCAAACTCTCCACCATTGTGTATGCTCTAAGTGGTAAAGAATAGATGGGAATATAACTAACTTCATTTGGTGGAAATGAGCGTGTGTGTGGAATATAAAAAGATTGGTAAGTAGAGAGACAGAGTAGGTAAAGTTATCTTTTGGGGAGATGAAATGACCCAAAAAAAATAAAAATATGAGGATGTAAAATGACGACAGAAGGGAATAAAAAGAACAAATATGCATTGCCACGTGGAAAGCCTCTTAAATGAGTAGCATTAAAGCCCTGGTAAGCATTTTAGAGTATATTAGTTGTAAGCCCGCGCGATGCGCGGGTGAGGCGCAATGTGCGGAATATAGAAAAGAAAATATCTCTCAAAAGATATAAAAATAGTAACAATTACCAAATTAAACATTAAAAGAAACTAATATCTGATTATATACTTTCAAAGTTTTAATATAGTTTGAACTTGTACTATTTTTTAGTTTACGCACTCCTTAAATTATTGTGTGTTAAAAACAATAAAAAAAAATAACGTGTGAGAATGGGTTGTATTATATTAGAAAAATATAGCATATGAGATCTAATAACTCCAACCCAATGAGTATTCAAGTCTCTGTTTCACATGTCAAAACTTGAAACCTTACTCCAATTCTATTTTTCACAATGATAAACGACAATAATTTATAATAGAGTAGAGAAAATGTCCATAAGAATAATACATAACTCATAACCAATATACCTTAAACATCTTCCAACCAATCAAAACCAAAAATTAAATTCATAAAATAATTATAAACCAAAAACAAATTCTAAATCATCCAACCAAACACTTCCAAAGTAAAATTTTACACCACCGTATTTCTATTCAGATTACACAAATAACCAAATTGCCCATCACAAACCAAGTTGTCACAATCTCCAATTTTAAAGTAGAAAAAAATTGAAAAATAGGGCCCAAAAACCCATTTCAACAAATTAAACTAAATCAAACCAAATAACTCAATTACTTTAAATTACCCTTTTTTATTGATGAATTAAAATCCTAACGAGATAATAATTTTCACCACTTAGCTATGATACGTCAATCCAAGCTAGTTGAACTACACTCAAGAGAACTATAAAATAGCGCTAACCATACTATACTCTAAATAAAATTAGTTACATCACAAAAACTAACTGAGTGCATAAATTAACAAATAATAATTTGTTCTTCTGGTGTTAAAAAATACATGTATATATGTGTACACATCATTGGCAAGTAAAAATTGGAATGGAATAAACAAAAATTTAGAAGAAGTAAAAAAAACTCAGTAGGTGATGAGCTTCGAGGAACTTTTCGTGTTCTTCATCAATTCAGCTCCTGTACACCAACCCACCAAATTACCCATAACCTTTTACCACCAAAAAACCATCATCCATAGCCGGTACCAGCCATCGGCACAATACCGAACAACGAATCCATTTAGACATCACTGGTAAGTAAAAATTGGAATGGAATAAACAAAAATTTAGAAGTAAAAATATCTACAACCCCCTCTGAGCACACTTGCCGAAAAATTGACCTCCATTAGAGCCTACATGATAATAATAATTAATCAAACACTATTGATTGTAATGAAAAAGTAATTAAACATTAGGTTGGAAGGCTACAATGGTGGACGACGACATGGAAAAAGTGTCAATTGGTTGCCAAATGGGTGGTTGGTGTGCACAAAGGTGAAAATTATATTAACATGGGTGGTGGGGTGAAAATCGTGCAACGTGTTTGACAAAATTAGGTGAAAGTTACCTTTGAGGAATTTTAACAAACATTTTGTAGGCAGCAAGTGAAAATGAATATTTTGAATACCATTGGATTGTTCAATCTCCCAATTTTTTACAACAATAATTAAATATATACAAAGATGTGTAAATGATTGAATGTAACATGTAAAATTCATTTGCACAGCTTTCAATCCAAGAGTATTCTAAACATATTGAAAAAAATTAACCAAGTCCTAACTTTTACGAAAACCCCAAATTAAATCAACAAAAACATGTAAATAATGTGTGAGATTGTTACCTTGATAAACATTTAATGGATTGAGATGAGTTTTTCAGAGGAAATGACATTAGGGAGGTTTTTGGTTTTTCGGGCAGATTTTTTTTTTTTTGGCTCTATGTTCAACCTGAAACGCATTAATTAGTGACTCAAAAATCAATATTGATCAAAACTAAATGACAAATCTATAACGCCAAACAATATTCTAAGGCCATGTTTGGTTGCGCAAATTGTTTGATTATGTAAATTGGTTCATTGTGAATTAGTAAATTGTAAATGAGTTGATTTGAAATGAGTTTAAATCCAATTTAAATGTTGTTTGGTAAATGAAAATTGAAATACAATAATTACGAATTGGCCAATTTTAAGATGTTTGGTTGCACAAATTATTGAACCCGGTGAATTTAAAATGATTTGCATTTTTTCAAAAAACGATTAACTTAAATTGCATTTTTTCAAAAAATGCAAAATAACTGAAAAAAGAAATAATTTTTTTTTAAAGTGCAAAAATTATTGAAATGACATATGACTAGAAGTTCATCCAAAATGTCGTATAATCCACAAAATAACAATGAAATATAGTCGTCGAGTAATGACATAAAGAATATGACTAGAAGTTCATCCAAAACGTCATACAATCCACAAAATAACAATGAAATATAGTCACTGATATCTATCACAACTAATTCAACATAAACATATCACACAACACGTCCCCTCCTCCTTAATTCGTTGAGATGATCACGCCACATATCCATTGCTATTTTTTCTCGCAATACTTTGCCTTCTCGAAGTAGTCCGCTCATGGAATTATTTCTTTGCATCAGTCTTCGTGAAAGATTCTCGAATTGTTCCTCAATGCCCATACCATTGATTAAACGATCATACTCCTCATAAACCCAATCTTCACCTCCACATTCGATGCGTATGTGATTATGCAAAACACACAATGCTACTATTATTTTGGCTTGAGAAGTAAATGGATATGAATGTGGCATTCTTAAAATAGGAAATCGTTGCTTAAGAACACCAAATATTCTCTCAATTGCATTTCGTAAAGACGAATGTCGATGGTTGAACAACTCCTTTGCATTTTTAGGTGCCCGAAGTCCAGAATCATATTCTTTTAGATGATATCTAACACCCCTATATGGTGCAATAAAATTTGGCAAATTTGGGTAACCGGCATCCACGAGGTAAAATTTACCTGTTAACATAAATAAAACATATGAAATGTGCGTAAGATAATCTCCATTTATAAAATCATAATCTTAAATATGTTTAAACTAAAAGGAATAATACCTTCAGGAACAACGAAATCTTTTTCTCGTGCCGCAAGCAAAACACGACCATCTGCTGCAGATCCCTCCCAGCCTGATAAAACATGAGTAAATCTCAAATCAAAAGAACATGCTGCCATAACACTCTGGGATAAGTTTCCCCACCGATCCCGAAATGAAGCTTGTTCATCGACCCCAACAATAACAGAGACGTGGGTCCCATCAATCGCTCCAATACAGTCCTTTAAAAAATACATTGAAGTCAGTAAAGTTTGAATATTAAGACATATAAACAAAGTCATGAATTTAAAAATGAAGTACCTTAAAATATGGATAAAATCTAGGATCGGTTAAAATCTCCATTGGTGTGATGTTTGACGGACCTCGAATGAAATCACTTGAGAGTTGGGTGAGAGCATGTAATACCTTGTGAAAATACCTACTTACGGTTTCACCTGAATGTTGAAAACGTTCTTGAACTAGTCGATTCCCAGCACTATGACCAACGGTGAAAAGAAACATAGCCAATTGTTCTTCTATGTTAACACGTGACGTGTCATTCAAAATACCTTGCTCTCTCACAATATGACAAAGCTTTTGAAAAATGGGCAAATCCATTCGACAAACCTCACGACAACGCGTTTTATTTCCCTTAAGTATTTCATCAACATATGCTGCACCACTAAGAGCGGAGTTACGACATGGTTTTTTCCGAATTCTACTCGTGTAATAAAAGGCAACAATTGCAGCGGCCATGTCATCCATTTCTTGATACTCTTCATCAGATTCTACCATCGCTAGAATAAAATTAATTCAAAGCCAAAACTAGTTGGTTAGAGAACATTGAATCAAAGAAAATTACCATATACAAGGATTAAGAAAGATAATATTTCAAAGTCTCACAGTGAACCTCTACTTATGTCATGCTGAAACAAAAAGAAGTGATGATCCCACATTTTTTAGTGCAAGCAGATAAGATAATTAGTATTATAAAAAAAATACAACTGCAGGGCCACTTTGCTTTTTTATTCCTCAAGAGTAATTGTTGAAAATGTAACTGCAGTGCCACTCTACATATTTATTTTGAGGATCTAATTCAGAAGATAAGGAATAAATTTCCTCTCTACAAACTAACTTTTTTTCTTTTGCAGGTAGAAGAACCTCGATCATTTCAGTCCTTTCTTCTATTAAAATTCATACATTTGCAGCCCATTAGGCATGTCCATCCCCAAGAAAAATCTTTGAATAGCTTGGACCACATCCATTGTCACAATATCCCTTCATTGTTGAAAGAAGAAACCATCAAAACCATCCGGACCAGGTCCATTTGGAACACCACCTGTTTAACTTCTTCATTGTTAGGAATTGAGGATAAACTCGTATTAATTTTATCAGTAATAGAACTGTCAATGACCTCCAAGAAGCAATCATCTGTATAAACAATTGACCCTCTGGCATTGGAAAAAACATCTCTAAAATACTCCACTGCTGCAACTTGCACTTCATCAACTCATTTGTTTCTCAAGCATCTAAAAACTCCCCAGAAGTGCCCAAATCAATAGGGCTACCCCCTGCCTTTTCTGAGCTAGTAGCTACCACATTAAAATCCCTTCCAATTAACAAAGGTTGGTCAGTGAAAGAATGAGAGATGAATTCCCACAAATCCCTTCTTTCCACTTTTGTATTTTTTGCATACACAAAAGAAGAAAGTAAGGACTGATCTTTGCCTACCAGTGGAAGAAGGAGGTTTGGGATTTAAGCTTACTAAAGATATTTGCAAATCTTTCAGCATCAAGTTATGGTCTGAATTCTATTGGAAAAAATACAGAAATATGGACTTTAAATCTGGTTCTCTTACTCATAAGAGGTTTAAAGATGTTGTTGAACCTACTGATCTGCTATTGAATGCCTTATATGCAATTGTATATACCTTATATGTATTTTCATTCAATAGCAGATAGCTTATATCTGCTTATAACAGATAGCATATACAATTTGCACAACCAAAAGATGGTGAAAAAGATGACCACTGTTGTCGACCAAATAGCTTATATTTAAGAGTGGACTGAAAATTTTATAAATGAAGAAAACCAAATATGGCAGCCCTCCACAACAATTGACAATTGCAATTTGTAGCTGAAGCTCTTGCACTAGCTGAAGGATTAAAACTATAGAGGAGCATCCTGGAAGGGAGAGATCTACTCCTGAATGGGATGCACTGGAATGTGGGAGACGGGGCAAATATCAAAATCTAGGATGCTTCTTATCAGGACTTTTAGACTGCCTCTCATGAGCCTAGGCCCCCTACAACCATAACTTTGGGAGGGATTTTGCAATACCCCACTCTAATACACTTTACCAAGTGAGTGTATATGCTATAAGGTATCTGCTATGAGCAGGTAGGCTACTATTACAGTTACTTCACCAAGTGGTGCAGCGAATGACACGACTATTACGATTCATAATTTCAGTTAGAACCTGAAGACAAAGACCTCTGATTATGATTGCAAACTTCTTTGACAACCTTCAATTCAGACAGAGCCTTTATCTTATCAACTTCTTCTTGATTTCCCTATCCATCTTCTCTGATTATTGTTAGAGACCAATGGGGATTGAAGAGTTGCACACTTGGTTATTCTCAGATATTTCAGCAGCAACATTAAAATGCAAATATATAATTGATCACTTAAATTATGAGATATATTCAGACTTAATTGAGCACTTAAATTATGAGATATATACACAGATACACAGTTAATGAAATAAACCTACTGCATAACATATTCACAGCAACAATCACCAATATATGTACACAGATACACAATTTTCTGTGAAAGTAGTGCTGCCAGTGCAGTGTTGCCATACATTTTTCATCTTTCTAACCAAGAAAAAAAGCAATTAAAAAGCCAAATACAAACAGAGTATCAACTACAATATTGAAACTTGACTTTGAGTATATTGAGTATAAACTGTATTAGACCTCACTGGACATATATTGAGTATAAACTGTACTACAAAATATAAGAATGACCCATTATTATATGGTAAACCTACACTACCACAATGACTTCAAGAAGGCCAAGCGCAAAGAACCCGTAAGTGTCATGAATGCAATAGCAGTTTTTTCATCCCGAAGAGCACTTAGGGACTTAAGTATCTCCGACTCATCCAACTCTTCCATTTTCTGCAAATCCTCGATGCATTTTTGGTACAAACTAAGCCCATTTTCTTCAACTTTTTGAAGTGCTCTAATCTTAGAAGCAGTAGCCATCTCAGAGAAAGCGTTTGCTATCCTATCTCCCGTCTTAAGGCGCATTTTTTTCTTCGGACGTGAACTCGTTGGACCATCGAATTTAGGTTTTTTGGATTTCCCATCATTAAGTAAGAAGATTGAATCTGAAATCGAACCGATTGTATCAATTGATTTTCTTACTGTACTAGTTGACTTTGAAACTTGGGTAGCATTCAAATTATCATTTCCCTCTTCGGATACAACTTGAACACTTGAAACTTGATACTTCCCGGTAGCTCGTTGACCTATAGTCAAAATACGTTACTAGATTTTATAAATATATATTTTTACAAGTAAAAGTGTATAACTAAATTAAAATTTCATTACTCATGTAAAATGAATTACCTTCAAATATATGTGATAATCGATCATATAACGGGAACCCTTTTCTTCGAAAAGCTCTCGCATCGTTATGGACCTACATTTAAAAGTTTTAAGCGTTATTCCCTTTTTATATATAGTAATTACTGACCCAAATACTTTTACCTACCACAAGATAATCATCCCAAACTTTGTCATCCGCCACAACCATTTTTTGATCATCATCCCAACCAAATCCATATTGATTCCGTAACTTCTTGACAATGCCAAAATCTTTCTTCAGAACACTGTATCGATTTTTGATTTGAGCTACATCCAAATTCAAATTGAATTTCTTATTAACTTCTCGCGCCATACTTCGAAACACCTCGGTTTTAAAACCACTTTGATTTTTTCCTCCATTATGATGTTCAATAAACAGTTCAACCAAGAAAGCATCACGTGATGGCACCCACTCTGCCTTCGTTCTATTTTCGATCGTATCTTGTGAATTTGCCATTTACCTTTTAATCAAATGCAAAAATTTAGTTTAGTATTAATGTGTCGCGTAAAAGAAGGAGATTTTCATTTCATATAATCTCCAAGATAAATCATATACATGAGAAAGAAAGAATGGTAAATCATATACAACTATTAATCAAAGGATGAACAAAACATACATTAAAATAACTACAATCAAACACGCACATATTATCATTTCATTAAGGCAAATTTTAAACAAATCTACAAGATACACATGCTTTAAACTTTGGTAATGAATCATCATTTACAAGAAAAATTTTAGACTAAGATTCAAACAATGATAAAAATCAAGAGTCAACCACAAATGTCCATAGTTAAATGAAAATTCACTAATAATCACAAAATTGAACAACAATAGACATAAAAGCCCAAAAATCTAGGGCATATACAATTTTATAAACTTTAAACATAAAAAAACCCTAAAATCTATAGCATATACAATTTTATTATCTTTGGACATATAAAAACCCTAAAATCTAGAAAGATCAAATTAAATTGTTAATCATATTTGATTGTGCAGTATATCATATCAGATTTGATTAATTTGAACAACATTAGACATAAGAACCCTAAAATATAGTATGATTATATAATATTAACGATCAAATCAGAGAGAGAAAAGATAATTAGAGAAGAGATCGAGATCGAGAGAGACAATAAAATCAGAGAAGAGATCGAGAGAGAAAAGATGCAGAGAAGAGAGAAAACTTACGGATATGAAATGAGGGGATGAGCCGCCGGCTGGTTAGAGCTGCTCGGGATGAGGGTATTTCATGTTTTGTGTAAAAACGATCCTATTTGAAATGAGGGCATTTCATGTTTTTTGAGAAATGAATCAATTTCTAATTTTACAAAGGAGCTCAAATGGGCCTATTATTGAATCTTTTCATTAAAAAAACCAAACACAAATAATGAACTCATTTGTAAATGGGCCTATTTTTAAATGGGACAATTTACAATTTTGGGACAACCAAACAGGGCCTAAAAGAAAAAATCAATCAAAATGAAGGGGGTTAATTACAAAACAGAAATGCACAAACTGTCTGCCAAGAAAAATATTAGAAGGGATTAAATACTAAAAAAAATAAGACGATAAAAACTATCATTTACCATTTATAAAATCAAAGATCTGGCCATAGCTTCCCAAAAAAAGGAAATTAGAGAGAGATGAGGAGAGGGAAGAAAGCTCGTTCTGATTTAATATATAGAGAGAGAGGACTGCTATCTATTATGGGACATGGGTTATGGAAGAGGGAATCCAATAGACTTGGAATGCCAAAAGGCCATGAAATGAAAGGCAAAGAAGATCCTTAAGGCCTTTGATTTTTGACTTTGGAAGTCTTTAGACTTGGAAAGACAATGAAATGAATGGCAAAGAAGAGTATTAATGTTCAAGAAAGAGATGGTGATAAAAGAGGTTGCCACGTGGATAGGCTCTTTGATCATTAGTACTAAATGACTGTAATGCATTTTAATATATTACTAGGTTTTAACCTGCGCGATGCGCGAGCATTTTAAAAAAATAATTATATATAATTGATTACCAAAAATTTTGAAATATCATTTAATTAAAAAATATGAGAATGCTCTACGTCTATTTAACACATTAAAAGATTTAAAATGAATTATACAAAACAGGAAATATTTTTTTTAATTAAAGAATTCAATTGGCATTAGATTGGGAATCTCAATGGAGTTCAATTGTCTGAGCTTTCAATCCACGCTGAACTAAAGATAAAAAAATCAAAGGCCTGTACAAAACTGTTGGAAATTCTATAAAGTAAAGATGGATCAAGTCATATCAGTTATCCTTCTTCCGCCTTTTATACTTTGTTTCAATAACATAGGGTCTTTCAACTCAAGGTCTGCAAGAAAACAAACAAAACTTAATTTAAATAGGGACACGCTAAAATTTAAAACTTTACACGTGAAAACCAAATAGTTAAATACATGGAAGTTTGTGTGGTTTGAGACAACCACTTTTAAGAATTTACGGTCATAATCCATGAATTTTAGGCATAAAAATAGACGATGGCAAGAAAAACAAAGATAATATTAAAATTAAAAAAATGGGTTATACTCAATAAACTACAATAACATAGCTTATCACGTTTTCAAAAGAAAGAAAACTTTCATAAGAGAATGATGATTCCCATGAGTATAAGTAGCTCCATTAATTATTAAGGGTGGTTGGCTTAATGTGGTTGTGTGTCCCTTTTCTCCCTTCCTATTTGATAACACGCCCCTACAAAAGAAAAAGATAAACAACAGACCAAGCTAAGACAACTAATCACAAAGTAATAATTTAGTTTCAAAAAAAAGTAGGAGACCAAGTATTCTAGTGAAATACATAATTGATAAGAATGACAACAAATAGTCTTCATAGCTAAGTGTAATGGAGAAGGGATGGGTGAATTGAAAACTTATTAGTGATGATATATATATATAGTGACATATAGAAAGTTAAAAGTCATTTATCTACTCATATAAACGAATCTAGGAGAGGAAAGAGACAAAGTCATGATAGTGGGTGGGATATCTAATTAGATGTAGATACATATGGCGATGACAGCTAGAAAATCATTTAGACATGTTTTAATGAGAGCCACGTGTCACAAAATCGGAAGGAGACACCATTTTTATAATTAGATACTAGCATGTAGGTCACACAATATAGCTATATAGATTAGTTTTATAAAAGTGGGTTTTGTAAAAAAAAATATTATTGAGATTTCTACCATTTTAAAGATTTGCTCATAACAAAAGAAAATAAGATGATACCCCTATTATTTTAAACAATTTAAATTTCATACCTAACGTCTACCATTTTAAAGATCTTTTCCAAGATAGATCTCCTCCAAAAAAATTATTTGTATCTATACAATTCTTTTGACTTCTACCATTTAAATACATTCATATGTTCCTCACCACCCGGATACAAAAAAGTGTCATCCACTCAATCACCTATTTACTATGACTATTTAACCCAAACTTGTATTTTCTCAATTTATCTTCAAACTTTATTATGAGTAGATCAAACATCAAGAAATAAGAGTAAGTGAATAAAAATTAAGATGTTAAAACATGAGGGAAAAGGTGGGGTGTGTGGAGAAGTGTCTAACAATATGAAATTTGTTAAACTACACAAAGAGAGAGAGAACTCACAAATCAAATCTTTAAATAGATTATCTCAGTAGACAGAAGTCTTTGTATCAAATAAATAAATATAACAAACAAAATAAAAATAAATTTTCACGACCCATAATTATACGATATTTAGAATCTTGACAAAGAAAAGATTAAAAAATTACTAGTAGTTGTAGCAAAGATTGGCAAATCCAGTTGTTGTTGGAACCCATTAATCCGAAGCATTGCTAAGTAATCATTCACCACACAACAAAACCCAATTAAAATCCTAATAACCCATTTGATATAAAGATCAATTCAATTGCAAATCTTAACGTTGTAATAAAAAAAAACCACATTTACTAAGTTTTCATATTATTGGATTTTTTTTAAATCTAGAACAATATAGGAAAAATATTTTAAAAGTCTTATTAATATTGAATAAAACATTTGAAAATAGTAAAATGCAAAAAATAAATTCCACCCAATAAAAATTCTAACCTTGATTAAAAAATATTTCATATTAGTTCATACTTTTTATAGATATTTCATTAAAAAAAATCAAATTAGTTCATAAAAAGTAATACTTTATAGATATTTCGAAATAAACTAATATGAACTAATACTTTTTAATAGAATTTAGAAAAAAATAAAAAAATATTTCAAAATTTATAGATAGAAAAACTTATAAAAAGTGTGGGTACCCTGAATTTAGCACCATAAGGCCTGGACGAGTAGCCCCTCCTTAGCAGGCCCAAAGCCCAGGCCCATCACCTCTTGTACTCATCCGATTACCCCACGATCCCATGTAGGGGAGATGGCTAATAAGAAGGAACCCATCACCCCCACTACTCCAACATATACATGTATAAATTAAACCCTAAGTCCGGGGCAAAGGACAAGTTGTACTCTCTGTACTTATTCTTCAGAATATAGAGAAATAACACTGACTGAACCACCGTGGACGTAGGCACTTCTTTGCTGAACCACGTACTCCCGTTGTTGTGTGATTGGCCTTTTATTTGTCTTTTCTTGGTTGTTACCTCTTTCATATTTATTTGTGTTGCATAATAATTGTCACCACAATTGGCGCCGTCTGTGGGAAGCGTTTATCTTTCCCTGAGAAGAGCCCACGCCGAGAAAAAATCTAAGATGTCTGGTCACAGCAGCAACGCTCCTCAAGCAGGAGATATTCAGGAGCCACCCGCTCCTCGCAGGATTAGGTCTGAAGTCCGACGTTCAGATCAAGGGGCTCGCTTAGAAAGGCCAGCCTCAGAAGAAAGTCAAGGACCAGCAAGGTCCACTCAAATATCCAGATTGATCGATGCATACGAAGCAAGGATCCACGAGCAGAGGGAGTCTTCTCGCAGGTATGAGGCTGAGAATGCTCGCTTGAAAAGAAGACTGAAAAAACTGGAGAAAGAACTACGTCCTGATACCAGGAGACGCCCCTATCGCACTCCTAGCCCTCAGGCGAGCAAATCTCGCAGCCGAGGAAGGAGCCCTAGGCGGCAATATCAAGGGTTCGAAGGTGGCGACTCAGACGACGACCTCCGCGAGCAACTGAGAAAAGCTCGCCGCTATCAGAGCCCTGCTCGTAGCGACGACAACATACGGAACCTAATCCGCAGATAAATGGACCAACATCCAGCTCACCGCGGCACCAGGTCAACCAGAGAACTCGCCAGGAGAGCCCTCAAGACCCAGATGAAATCGCCCTTCACGAGGGAAATTGAAGAAGAAGAAGCTCCCAAAAAGTTTGCTATTCCAAGGTTCAAGATTTACGACGGGAAGACTGATCCCATTGATCATGTCAGGCAGTACCGGCAGGCTATGACCCTCTGGAATCACCGAGATGCGCTGATGTGCCGTATTTTTTCCTCGAGCCTTCATGACGTGGCCCAGAAATGGTTCGAGAAACTCCCTCACCGATCCATCAGAAATTTCAAATCCCTGGACGAGCTCTTTACGGCCCGGTTCATCACCAGCAGCTCCCATCCCAAAAGGATGGATGCTCTATTGATAATGAAGAAAACTCCTCAGGAGACACTCCGAGACTACGCGAAGAGGTACTGGGAGTTATTCAACGAAGTCAAGGACTGCGAGGAAGAGGTGGCAGTGGCTTCATTCAAAATTGGGCTACCAAGCTCTTCCCTCCTTTACCAGTCCTTGACAAAGAAGGAAGCAACCACCATTGATGACCTGATGGCCCGGATTGAGAAATACGCAAAGGTGGAAGATGTCACCCGCCTTAACGTAAGTGAAAACGGTCGAGCCAAGCTCGCCACGAAGGGAAGTGAGAAAGTTGATAACCAGAAAAAAGGAGGAAAGAATGGGAGCAAGAATGGCTCCAAGAACGGAGGGAGCCCTGACGTTGCAAAGTCGTTCCAGGCGGTCAACACCGTCTTCAAGGAACCAATTTACAAAATTCTCGCGAAGATCAAGGATGATCCGTTCATCAAATGGCCCCGGAAAATGGGAGGAGACCCATCGAAAAGAAACAATGCGCTGAGATGCACCTTCCACAAAGAGGGAGGACATAAGACCGAGCACTGCAAGGCTCTTAAGTCCCACCTCGAGGAGTTGGCCCAATCCGGACATTTGAATGACTTTGTGGAAAGGAAGGTAGAGAGAGTGACTGTCCACAAGGAGGCAAAACCCGACAACGTATTGGAAGATGACACCGGACACGAATTCGCAGTAATCCATGGAGTATCCGATGTTAAGCAAATCCAGGGCAACTCAGCTCGGATGGAGGTAAAGAAGCTGACAGCAGTAATGCAAGATTTTCAAATTGATCCAGCGAAATCACAGGCAGGAAAACGCCGGCGAGCAGAGGACATCAACTACAACCAGCATATTGTTTTCACGGATGAAGATCTTGTGGGAGTAAGGACCCCACATCACAATGCCTTAGTCATTACACTCGGGATAGCCAACTTTGATATCGACAGGCTGTTCGTCGATCAAGGAAGCTCATCCGAAGTAATGTACATCGACCTGTTCAGAAAATTGAAGTTGAACATCGCCGACCTAAAGGGAACCACTGTTCCTCTGGTCGGCTTCGCTGGAAAAATGACAATACCTCTGGGCAAGATAGTACTACTAGTGCTCGCTGGAAATGTTTCGAAAATGATCGAATTCTTGGTGGTCGACATCGATTCACAGTATCAAGCCATCCTCGGCAGGGGATGGCTTCATGCAATGAAGGCAGTCTCCTCGACCTACCACCAGAAACTCAAATATGTCACCGAGCGGGGAGTGATGGAGATACATGGCGACCAGGCGATGGCGAGAAAGTGCTTCATAGCGGCCATCCGACCAAAGCCAGAGAAAAAAGCCGTTCAAACCAGCGAGAAAGTGGAGGAAGGTGCAATCCCTTCCAAATAGCAATTAAAATATGGAAGGCCCGGAGTGGAAGAGACCAGGCTCCTCCCCTCCGAGCGTGTTGTAGAGGACCTGGTAGAAGTAATTGCTAGAGAAGGCGACAACAGCAGAGTCTTCCTGATCGAGACCTCACTCACTGACCAAGAGCAAAAGGATTTGTTAACCTTACTCAGAAGCAACATAGATGTTTTCGCTTGGGAACCCTATGAGCTGCCAGGAATCGATCCCAATATGGTCTGCCATCGGTTGCACGTCAATCCCACATTCAAGCCGATAGCGTAGAAGGCACGACGAACTGCTCCCGAGAAGGCCAAAGCAATAGAACAAGAAGTCTCCATACGGGAATTGTAATTCCCCAAATGGTTATCCAACCCAGTGGTAGTTCCAAAAAGCAACGGGAAGTGGAGAGTTTGCATAGACTTCACTGACCTCAACAAAGCCTTCCCCAAGGATAGCTTCCCTCTTCCGAAAATAGACCAACTAGTAGACGCCACTGCAGCTCACGAGCGAATGAGTTTCCTGGACGCATACTCAGGCTATCACCAGATTCCCCTGTATGCACCAGATCAGGATAAAACGGCGTTTATCACGACGGTTGGTTTATACTGTTACAAGGTCATGCCTTTTGGGCTAAAAAATGCAGGGGCAACCTATCAGCGGCTGGTTACTAAAATGTTCAAGAATCAGATGGGAGACACGATGGAGGTCTACATCGACGACATGCTCGTCAAGAGCAAGGAGGAGGAAAATCACCTCTCGGACCTGTCAAGTACCTTCGAAATCCTCAGGAAGTACCGAATGAAACTCAACGCGAGCAAGTGTTCCTTCGGTGTCCAGTCAGGAAAGTTCCTTGGGTATTTGGTCAGCAAGCGTGGCATAGAGGCTAATCCGGACCAGATTGATGCAATTAAATGGGTGCAACCTCCTCGCACAATCCGCGATGTAGCTGCTCTAAATCGTTTCATTTATAAATCCTCCGAGAGATGCAAGCCCTTCTTCCAACTCTTAAAAGGCAGCAAAACAGTAAAATGGACCCCAGGTTGCTCGCAAGCATTAGACGAGCTCAAATCCTACCTAAGCTCCCCACCACTGCTTGTCATACCACAACAAATGGACCCTTTGTACCTCTACCTCTCTGTATCCAGCCATACTATCAGCTCAGCGCTAATGTGTGAAGTTACAGGGATCCAACATCCAGTCTATTACGTGAGCAAAACCTTACTAGACGCCGAGCAGCGCTACCTGCCATTGGAAAAGCTCGCATTCGCCCTAGTAATGTCCTCGAGGAAACTGAAGCATTACTTCGAAGCTCATACGATCATTGTCCTTACATCACACCCCCTCAAGGCTGTCCTAAGGAAGGCGGATTTGTCGGGCAGACTGTCTAAATGGTCAGTCGAGCTCGACAGGTTTGACATCCAATTTCAACCAAGGACAGCTATCAAGGGTCAAATCCTTGCTCACTTCATAGCTGAATTCACAAGCGAAGAACCCTTCGACCAGCCTAAGCCAACAGAACAAAACAGCCAGGCTACAGGGGGAAGCTGGAAGCTATTCGTTGATGGAGCCTCCAACTCAAAGGGGGCAGGAGTAGGAATTGTTCTCATCACTCCAGAAAATACAGTCCTCGAGCAAGGAATCAGGCTGGGATTTGCAGCCTCCAACAACGAAGCAGAATACGAAGCCTTAATAGCAGGTCTCCAAAGGGCGCAAACTCTAGGAGCAAAGCATTTACAGGTATTCGGAGACTCGCAACTAGTTTCCAATCATATAAGTGGAGACTATAACGCGAAGGATGAGAGGATGGCAGCCTACCTCTCCTTGGTAAAAAACTTAATGACGAACTTTGAAGAAATCAACATCCAACAGTTTCCCAGGGGGCAGAACAGCCACGCTGACGCCTTGGCAGCCCTGAGCTCGGCAGTTGATTCCAGCCTTAAAAGGATAATCCCTATCGATTTCCTTAGATGCCCGAGCATTTACCCCAACTGCGAGCTGACCAAAGCGAAACAAATACTCCAATTGGAACCAGCCCCAAGCTGGATGGATCCCTTAAGAGACTATTTGAAGAACGGAACGCTCCCAGAGGATAAGAGGACTGCCCACTAGATAAGAGTCAAAGCTGCTCGCTTTCACTTATCCACGGGAGGCGACTTGTATAAAAGATCTTTTTCCGGCCCCTACCTTAGATGCGTCCACCCAGGCGATGTCAAGACAGTGCT
Organism: Sambucus nigra; assembly: GCA_949130495.1. Classification (NCBI taxonomy): domain Eukaryota; kingdom Viridiplantae; phylum Streptophyta; class Magnoliopsida; order Dipsacales; family Adoxaceae; genus Sambucus; species Sambucus nigra. The sequence continues at coordinate 238,385,415 of OX422221.1, read as the reverse complement.
TCACGAGCTTCACGAAGGAGTCTGCGGGACTCACGTCGGAGGAAGGTCTCTAGCCTTCCGAGCAATGAAGGAAGGTTACTGGTGGCCATATATGCAAAGGGACTCCGCAGTATATGTCCGCAGATGCCTAAAATGCCAGCTTCACGCCCCCATGGTCCACCAGCCCGCCAGCGAATTAAAATCACTGACCAGCCCCTGGCCTTTCGCCCAGTGGGGAATGGACATCGTGGGACCACTGCCCACCGCTGCCGGCAATCGCAAATACCTGTTGGTCGCAATTGATTACTTTACCAAGTGGATCGAGGCAGAACCACTGGCGAACATCCGAGATGCTGACATGATGAAGTTCATATGGAGAAATATAATCACTCGATTCGGGATCCCCAGAACCATCATCACTGACAATGGAACACAGTTCGAGAGTGGCCCTTTTCAGAACTTCTGCGACCAACACGGGATCAGGCACCACTTCAGCTCGGTAGCTTATCCTCAAAGCAACGGACAAGCTGAGGCATCCAACAAAACAGTGATCGCTGGGTTGAAGAAGCGGTTAGAGCGAGCAAAAGGCGCGTGGACAACCGAGCTACCACATGTCCTATGGGCATACAGAATGACTCATAGGCGAGCCACAGGTCAAACGTCATTCTCACTAGCATATGGTATGGAAGCGGTCATCCCATTAGAAGCAGGATTGCCTACAATGAGATCCGACCTTGTCGAGCAGAGTCAGAACGATCAGGCTTTGCTCGCTGAACTCGACTTGGCCGACGAGCGCAGGGAACTTGCACTAGTAAAACTAGCGAGCTATCAGCAACAGCTCGCGAAGCACTACAGCACAAAGGTCAATCCGAGGAAATTCGAAGTTGGGGACTATGTTCTAAGAAAGGTCCTGGGCAACACAGTGAAGCCATCAGACGGTAAACTGGGCCCGAACTGGGAAGGACCTTATGAGATAATTAGAGACGATTTGCAAGGTGCCTATCATTTGAAAACGATGGAGGGCAGAGAGATACCACGAGCATGGAACGCAGCTAATCTCAAGAAATTCTACTTTTAGGAGTTCTATTGTTAGATCTTTTATTGTACTCATTATGGGAAAAGACAGTTTATTTCTCAATTCACCAATGAAAATCTCTCAGTTGACCACTCTCTAAAAAGTAACAATTATATCTTATTGCACATCCTTTTCAAATCACAGGTATAATGGTTGACATAGCAGGGGAACACCCCTCCTCAGGTCATCGTCATGAAGCACGGCAGACCTCTTAGCATTGCCCATGGCAATATATGAAGCCCTACAGAGCATTCTTAGGCATCAAACCTACTTTGGTTAAACAAAATCCTGACCGGATGAAGACATCCAATAACAGGTGTGTCCTCGCCAATTGCCCCACTTAGACCTAAGGGAGTGTGACGACACGACCTAAAAGGTAAAGAAAGGGCACAATGGTATTCTTAATACTGGACTGGGTGGACACTCACATGACAAGATAAAAAAGATTGTGGAGCTGCAAAAATATAAAAAAGATTGGATAAACACGTTTAGTCGGCAAAATCGCCCAAAACTCAAACTTTCCATTAATCTTTTATATTTACAAACAATAATAGTACATGTTTAGTCGGCAAAGCTCGCCCAAAGCATTTACAATTATTAAAAAATAAAATATCAAGAAGGTGGAAGCCTCCGAGCAAGGTAGTCAGCAACTTTAGCTCTCCTCCCGTCATCAGGAGCAGGATCGAACTCCTCCACGACCTCATTTACGCCCAACTCCAGTAATCGCCGGGGAATAGCATCGATGGGAATCCATCGATCATCTCGCCTGAATGGATTGGGCATCAGAGTAGAGGGAGACATCAATATCGAGTTCCTCGGGACCTGCAGCTCTTTGAGAGCACTCAACCACCCCCTCATGAAGGAAAGCTCCTCGAACTCTGATAATCTTGTGGGAGCATCCAGCCAGCCCTGATCATAGCCATCAGTCCACACTTGGCGAGGGCCTTTCTTGAATAGATGCCGCAGTCGGGTGACGTCCCTCTGGAGCCCAGCAGCAGTCACATAAGCTCGCCGGACATCGCCGCGTAGCTCCTCCATTTCCCTCTCACGCTGCTCCTCAACTTCCCTACTCCTACCCCGTGTACTCCTACCAGCACGCGGGAGGGGAGGCCGAGCAGCCCGCGACGAGGAAGAGCCTTGTAGGACTGCCGAAGCGGTGCTCGGCGAATGCTCCTTAAGCTTCGAGACCTCCCGCCTCAGGTCGTCATTCTCCCGCTGAAGAAAATACACGACTTGGTTGATCTCGGTGGCCTCCAGTAACTTTGCTCTCAGCTCGCTAACTTCTTCTTGCACTGAAGCTCCGATCTCTTCCATTTCCTGGAGCCTGTCCTTCAATTTAGCCACCAGCTCGAACTGATCCTTATATTTCTGGTTCCTTGACTTAGCAAACCTGCAAAGCCTAACAAAGGCCTGGCGAACTGCAGGGCTTGCATTAGGACCCAGAGTCCTACCTAATTGGGAGGTAACAGGAATATAGTCATCCACATCAACCAACTACAAGTAAAAGAAAGAGTAAAGAAAGAGATCAGCATAAACAAAAATAAAGTCTTTTCATTGATAATGAGTGAGGTTACATCAGATCAAAAAAGAAAAAAGTTACAAAGAAGCCCTATCACTTAGAAACCTCGGTGGATGGACCCTTGTCCTTATCAGAATCAGCAGGGGCATTACCCTCTGCAGGGGTGTCCACTGCCTCCTCGACCAAGGGAGCATCAGAAGGAGTCGCCCGAGAAACAAGATTGGTGCCGTCAGCAGTTGGGTCTGGGTCCTCATCCACGACTGGCTTTGGCCCTGGATCATGCTCGTCAAAGAGTGGGGATGCAACATCCACCCCAGCGACCACGAGGGCCTTGTTCCACCCTTTCTTGAAGTTCAGACGGCTAATATAGCCTATCTGAACCTCGGCGTCCTCATACGCAGCAGACCAGCCAGAATTGTACGAATCTTCTTTAAGAGTGGCTGCCTGGGCTTTCTCCGCCTCCAGTTGCTCGGCAAGAACCCTGTTCTTCTCCGCAAAGTCCAGCTTGCTCGAGCATACCTGATCATACGACTTCCTCAGCTCGTCGAGCTCCCTGACAGCATTATCTCTCTCGCGAGCAGAATTAGCAAGGGCCGAGGCAGATGAAGCTCGAGCCGCATCAGCAGCCTTCAGATTGGCCTCCAGCTGAGAACCCCTGGCCACCAGAGTAGACTTCTGCTGCTCCAGCTCGCTGTTCCTTCTCAACAGCTCGTCGCGAGAGCGATAGAGCACAGCAAAGTCAGTCACAAACTGCAAAAAACGAGGGAAGGATCAGAAAGAAGAAACCATCAAAACGGATTAAAAAAAAGTTGAGAATTAGAAAAGGAACCTTACCAAGGCAAGCCTCTGGCTAGCTTGCAAAGCCAGTTGATCGGACCCCGACGCCCTCTCACGATCTGCAGGGAGGACTGCCCTCTTAAGCAGCGCAGGGGCAAGCTGAGGAGAGGTGGCCACCGAAGCCCCCTCAGGCAAGGCAGATACTGGGACCAAGGCTTGACCAGTTTTGGTCCTCAGTTCCATCTTCCTCCTCTCCTCCTCCTTTTCTTTCTCCCTTCTCTTTCTCTCTTCCACCTTCTTCCTCTCCTCCTCCTTTTTCTTCTCTCTCTCTCTCGCCTGCTCCTCCTCTCTCTTCTTCTTCTCTTGCTCCTGAGAAGAAGGCCGAGAACCAGTAGTTATGGCCCCGGAGGCAGTCTTCGATTTCTTGGACCTCTGGGCAAGAAGCACATCATCATCATCATCATCTCTGATTAAATTCTTCCTGGGAGGCATCTCTTCACCAGAACTGCTGGAAGTGCTCGAAGAACTGCTACTGTCAACACTGCCTGCACCCAAATTACTAACACCTGCAAGCTCACTCTCCGAGCTGCTCTCCTCTTCGTCCAATTGGATGGGCTCAGCAGAAATCTCTTCGGAAGAGTCAAAGTCCGGAACACTATCCACAGGTCGGGCTATGAAGCTGGAGCCTGTGTTCTTGTATTCAAGCAGAAAAGCAGCAGACCTAGGATGCTCGCCGTCACCCAAAGGTTCCCTGATGTTCCAAGCTTTCACCAGTTCCGAGATACGAACCTCGCTGAGAGCAGGCTCCAAGTTCTTTGCCCTCGCTGTAAAAGAGAAAGCAAGAAGAGGTTAGAAAAATCACAAAGTCAGCAAAGGTTGAAACAATAATACAACATCTACCTATATATTCTTCCCCATAAAAGGGAACAGTGAACCTCTCAGACCTCGACCCTTCAAATTGGGGGGAGAATTGCCAATTCCTAACAAGAAAACCTTCTTGCCAGTAGTCCTTATGGGAATCAGGTAAATTTACTACCAATACCCTATCAGGGTTCCTAGCCTTAAGGTACAGGACACCCGAACTCGTTCGAGAAAAAGAATAACAAAAGCAGACCTCGGCAAGCCCTAACCTTGTGCCGTACAATTGATTTATCCTATGCACGCCGTTCACTATTTTCCATACGTTGGGCGAACATTGTGCAGGCACAATACCAAAATAGCTAAAGAAGTGCAGAAACAGACCATTAGGGGGAAAGGTAAGACCCCCCTGAGAGAGCAACAGGACGTGAATCCAATGTGCATCCTCTATATCCCTAACGTTCCTAGGCGGCGAGGCACAACACTCAATCTCTACCCACTCAGGAATACTGTAGAATTTTTTAAACTCAGTTACTAACCTATTTCCAATCTTCGCCATTGGAAAAATACAAGAAAAACTATAAACTCGAGAAAAAGGGGACGAGAGACTTACAAGACAGAAGATCAGGTCAAATGGCGAAGAAGCGACGAGAGTGGAGACCGAAAACAGAAGGTACAAAGCTTAAGAGTTCTCAGAAGATAGAAGATTGCTGGAAAAGCTGAAGCGACGAAGAGAAAATGTGTCTTATTCCAACAAGCTTTCAAGTCTAATCATAACGCACGGATAGCGAAGCGGGTGCCGCCAAAGCAACTTCACAGTTTTCAAAGAAATCGACCATCATAGCTGATTATTTAAATTCATTGGACTTGTAAAAATGGCCCAACAAATTTAGGGGCAATTGTGGGTACCCTGAATTTAGCACCATAAGGCCTGGACGAGTAGCCCCTCCTTAGCAGGCCCAAAGCCCAGGCCCATCACCTCTTGTACTCATCCGATTACCCCACGATCCCATGTAGGGGAAATGGCTAATAAGAAGGAACCCATCACCCCCACTACTCCAACATATACATGTATAAATTAAACCCTAAGTCCGGGGCAAAGGACAAGTTGTACTCTCTGTACTTATTCTTCAGAATATAGAGAAATAACACTGACTGAACCACCGTGGACGTAGGCACTTCTTTGCTGAACCACGTACTCCCGTTGTTGTGTGATTGGCCTTTTATTTGTCTTTTCTTGGTTGTTACCTCTTTCATATTTATTTGTGTTGCATAATAATTGTCACCACAAAAAGTATGACGGATATTCTTAAAAACTTCTAAAAATCTTGAAAAATTGAAGAAATAATATTGAAAATTTATTTTTAAAAAATCTGGAAATAATATAAATTATTTTGAAATTTTAAAATTACAGAAAATTATTTTAGAATTTTGGAAAGTATTGAATGTTTTTTAAGAAATTATGGAAATATTAAAAAAAACATTTAATAAGTTTGCATATTATTGAAAAAAGATTTAAAAATTATGGAACAATAAAGGGAAAATATTTTAGAAATCTTACTAAAATTGAATAAAACATTTGAAAATAGTAAAATGAAAAAAACAAATTCCACCCAATAAAAGTTCTAACCTTGATTAAAAAAACAACAAAAAAGATTTAAAAAATCTGGAACAATATAGGAAAAATATTTTAGAAATGTTACTAATATTGAATAAAACATATGAAAATAGTAAAATGCAAAATACAAATTCCACCAATAAAAGTTCTAACCTTAATTAAAAAACAACAAAAAAAACATTCCCGACACACAAAAAAATCCAATAAAAAAAGATTGCCATAAAAAAAATCCAACCATGATAAAAAAAAATCGAGCAAAAAAAGCTTCTAGAAAATAACATGGTTTTAGCAAAACAAACTACAACATTGATTAAAAACAACAAATGAAATTTAAAAAATGAAAGTTTCTAGAAAAAAAAATTCCACCAAAAACATAAAAATAGGGGGAACCAAAATTTTGGATCTACATAAATGAACATGTTAAAAAAATTGTCAAGATGAAACTAAAATTGTCAGTATGAAACTAAAATTTCAAGAATTTGTCAAGATTTATATTCCTATGGGGTTGTAACACATCAAAGAGGTTAAGAAAATGAACATACAGTCTTACAATAAAAAATAAGTTTATCAAAGGCTACTTAATAAATTTGTATACAAACACACAGATACACACTACGGTAAATTTTGTTTCTTCACAACCAATTTTGCAGGCATGTTCTTAAACAAATAAAAAATATCATTTTTTAAACCACTCCAAAAAACCTACACCAAAAAAGTGAATGTAAAAAGAGAGAAGAGGGGAAGAGATCGTGAGAGGGGAGAGAGAGTTTGGATTTTTTACTCAGGCCATAAATTTAAAGTTGTGTGGTGAACTGTTGGTATACCCAATAAAAAATCTCAATCTTAAAAGGGTAATGAATAGTCTGATCATTAATGGGCTGGTGAGAGGATGCCAAGAGTGGAAATAAGAGTGGAAGGCAAAGAGAACAGCTCGTTAAACGAAAAGACAGATGAACGGATCTTGGCTTCCGGTTTTTTTTTGGGGACAAAGAGTTTAAGAGGTCTCGTTAAAGAGCTTTTATTATTGACACGTGTCACCCTCACATGATTTGGGTCTAGAGTTTTTATTAGATATACATAAATTAGATAGAGATTAGTACTAAATGAGTGTAGTGCATTTTAAAATATTATATAGATATAGATAAAAGATTTGAGCAATTTTCTTGTAATGGAGAGGAGTATTTTGAAGAGTTCCCCTAAGCCCCAAAAATCTCGTAGCGCAGTCTCACTATCCTATTGTAACAACCTTTTAGTATCTAGCAACCCAGAGCTCATTCTATAACTCATCTACCATTGAGGTTATAATATCAACATACTTATTCGAACCCCACTCACAAGCAGGTCAATTAAATTTTAGAGCTATTTCTAAAAATAATAAAACTGAACATATCTTGACCGTTGAAATCAACTCAACAAGTAAACAAATCGAACTTGATCATCTCTTAAAAAGCTTTTATAAGCCAAGCTTGAACACCTATTACTCTGCTAACAACCAATTTGCCATCAGATGGACTCTAGACTTCTCCATCAGAAAGTTGAACTGAAAATTATTATTCTTGGTCAATTTGATGCCATAGCCATCCTCACAAAGACTAAAAAAATTTGCCTTTGAAATAATTGAAATGCTTTAATTCAAAACTTTTTGTTTCTATGCACAAACATTTTCTACTCTTGTGGAAAAAAGATACATTTCCGCTGCTTGAAGAAGAAGGATAACAGAAAAAGAAATAAATTATACAGCCATTTTGATCCTCAAAGCAAGCTATAGTGGTTTTGGCAGGCTCATGAAATCAAATATTGCTGCAAATTATTTGTTCTCCTCTTGTTCTTCAACTTTCGGAATGCACATGACTCAATTTGTCTGATTCTTTCTCTACTCACACCCATTAGCTCCCCAATCTCTTGCAGCGTCTTCATCCTCCCATCGTCTAGTCCAAACCTCCATCTAACAACCTGTCTCTCTCTCGGGTTTAGAGTGTCCAACACCTTATCCAGATCCTTCCTCATAAATTGCTTCATTAGCAAATCTTCTGATGTTTCTGCCTCTGGATCCGCTATCACTTCCTGGGGAAATTTACAGAAACAAATGAGCATTACAAAAAAGAGTGCATGTGTGCATGGCAAAAGATAGAAAATATTGATTACCACAATGGAGTGGTGTAGTGTAACAGTCTAAAAGAGGATCTTCAAATCAAAGATTTTGGTACTGATCATATCAATGGCTCTGTTGTAAATTCAGTGACCCCTAATTGCAGGTGTGTAATCAAGTGCCTCTCCTTTAATTCGTGATATCGAGGTATCGTTACAATGATTGTCAACGGATATTAACTCCAAGATTAGGCCGTTTTGGTTCAGAATGGAATATTTGTCATATGGTGAAGGTGATCATTTTCAACTTCGCACAAGTTAAAAAACATATTTCACTTTTACTCGGGTGAAAATATTTCATCCCAATTTAAATAGCAAAAATATTTCATTCTTACTCAGATAAAAGACATTTCACCCCAAATCAGCGGGGGCATTAGGAACACATCAGACTTATCAGATGAATGGTATAGGTACGCACCGAAGGTTTGAGATTCTGATTGATCCCAAACTTCTGATCAAGAGATCTTGGAGGTTTAGGGGTTAGTAATACAGCAGTGAGCCTCTTCATCGAGAGCCCTGTGGCCTCTGCAACTTCTTCATTGTTTGGATGTCTTTTATTATCACTATACAATTGCTTTTTAGCCTCTTTCACCCGATAAGTAGCCTCCACCATGTGAAACTGTTAAGCCAACAAAAATTACAAATTACGTTGCAGAAAATATGGCGATAGTACAAAAATGAATTCATTCATCAATGGTCCTCCAGTAATTCTAATGCATTTAATTTGAAACAAAACATACAGTTTTCATTTTTTTTGGTAAACCGCAAAAAAATTGAAAAAAAATAAGATATTACATATTATTCTTGCAAAAAGAGAGATTTGCAACATTTTTAAATTTAGGGAATTTTTAGCAACAAACTAATAGTTCAAGAATTTTTTTCGCACTTTACCTTAATGTTTTGTAATGGCAGTTCAGAAAGTAAATCTATATATACATAAGTCAGAGAAGTAATGGAAGAGTTACCGGTAATCGAATTGTCCTCGATTGCTCAGAAAGAAACTTCCGAACTGCTTGTTTAATCCACCAATGAGCATAGGTTGAGAACTTGAACCCCTTTGAAGCATCAAACTTCTCTGCACCTCGTACAAGGCCTCGGCATCCTTCCTGAGAGTGAATTAGTAGACTAGGTTTTAGAAGCATCAAAACCAGCGGGATCCACATAATAATTATTACGCATGACTCATTTATATCCTAGTGGCTTTTAAGTGACACATTGGGTGGGTGGGGGAGGGGGGGGGGGGGGGCTTTGCAAAAAATGAATAGTTCAGGGTTTTACTTGCATTAAAAATAGTTTGGGGGTTACTTGCAAAAACGGATTAGTTCTTGACGTAAACTACACGTCAAAAGACTCCTAAAATTATCTAAACACTACTTTAGAGAGAGAAACACTATTTTCTATTTCAAAATTCAAGTCTACCTCAAATGAGGCTTACAAGTGGGTATTTAAAGAGGCGGAGTAGCTTAGGCTCCAAGCTAAGGCCCTAATTACAAAAATGCCATTACTACTCCTTACCTCTAAATACACTAACAAAAATAAAGGAAAATATAATAACAAAACAAAAGAAATACAAAAGAAAATAAAAATAAAAGTAATCCCTAAAAGGGCCTATTTCCATCACTCTCCCAGACTTCAAAAAGCTCGTCCTCGAGCGTAGGAGGTGAATGGTAAGAAAGCAAGGCACCCATCAAAGAGCTCCTCACTAGGAAGAAGAGCCGTCCTCGAAAACGCCCCTTGTACCGACTTGCAGTAAATCCCGGGAGGATAGGAACACAATTCAAATGTGGCCGACCAACAAAATCGTGATCCGAGATTCCCGCGATGAACCTCCTTAATGCTATGCCGCGAAAAATTTCCTCCGAGCGCATATCAAAAGCTATCATAAATGGGTCCACATACCCACCACCTATCACATCACCCAAGATCACCACCTCATCTCCGGGAGAGAGAAACACCGATCCAACCTCATCAAAATCGTCATCCCCATGCCCAAAAATTAGGAAGAAGTCGCTCAAATAAAATGTTTTTCACTTGCAAAAGTGCGTGCGAGTCACCAAAACATCCTCGACAAAAATGTCAAAAAAATTCCCAATACACAACCCAATTTCGTCGTTTCTTTTTTTCTTGCAATCAACAGGCTTGGGAGGGGACTTTTTATCGTTGATTTAACCCAATTGGTTGCATGAGTGAGGGAGAATGATTGGGTAGACCAACCAATCTTGGACTAGCCGCCGGTAATCTTGAATTGAGCCTCGGGGGTGAATCGGGGAGGAAAAGTAATTTTTTTTTTTTATGTTTGGGGTTTGAAAAATGGGTGGTGGGTTAGGGGATTCGGGTTGGTGGTGAAGGAAATTTGTAGGGTTGGAGGTTAGGGTTTGTAAATTGTGTATTTGATTGTAAAATGGTAAGTGAAACCCTAGAAGTGGGTTGTCTTGGAGCTTGAATGCAGGGTTTATGGAATGGATTTGGATTTTTGGGGAAATTAGGGTTCAAGATTTGGGTTTTCGGGATGGTGGGTTTTATGGTGGTGGGTTTGGTGTAGAGGCTGGGGTAGGGATTTCTAGGGTTAGGGTTAGGGTTAAGGTTTTGGAAATGGGTGTAGATTTATTGTTGTGATTGTACCCCCTCTCTCGTTCGTTTTTTAATCTCCTAGTAAAGTTGTTCGGATTTCTTGGGAGCCATTGAAGAGTAGTGTAAGATTTGATAAAAAATAAACACCCGTACACCAACACCAATGTGGAGCTTCACCCGCTCTTATACCAATTTGACGTAAACCACCCGTCAAAAGGCTTCTAAAATATCTAAACACCAATTTGGTGAGAGAAACACTCTTTTTGATTGTCAAAATTCAAGTCTACCTCAAATGAAGCTTACAAGTGGGTATTTAAAGGGTAGGAGTAGTTTAGGATCCAAGCGAATGTCCTAATTACAAAAATGTCATTACTACACCTTACCTCTAAATACACTAACAAAAATAAAGGAAAATACAATAATAAAAGAAAAGAAAATAAAAATGACAAATAATCCCCAAAAAGTGCCTATTTCCATCACTATTTGACATAAACCCCCCGCAAAAGGCTCCGAAAATATCTAAACACCAATTTAGAGAGCGACACTCTTTTCTATTGTCAAAATTCAAGTTTACCTCAAATGAGGCTTATAAGTGGGTATTTAAAGGGGAGGAGTAGCTTAGGCTCCAAGCTAAGTCACTAATTACAAAAAATGCCATTACTACTCCTTACCTCTAAATAATAAAGCAAAAGAAAGAAAAATACAAATAACAAAAGAAAAGAAAATACAAAACAAAATAAAATTTTAAATATATGTACCGGCATCATAATTGTTTCAAAATGTGAAAAAAATATGTTGTACTTAAATTCATAATTAATTGTTTGAAATATATTTTTAGGTAATTATATTCATAATTATTTCAATATATGACAAAAATATTGAAAAATGTACCCGCATTACGATTGTGTAAATATATGAAAATAATTATTTATATTCATAATTGTTTCAATATGTGAAAATAATTAGTTGTACTTAAATTCATAATTGATTTTTTGAAATATAGTTTATGGTATTTATATTCAAAATTATTTTAATATATGACAAAAATATAAACCTTCGTGCAGGCATTCCAATTGGACAAGGACGACCCATTCAAAATCTACGAATTGAACAATATATAAATTTTGTTAATACCATAAATGAATTTTTCCTATACAGAGATTTACTGGTGCGGGAATTCCAGTTTCTGACCTTAAAAAATACATAAAAATTTTTGTCAAGGTTGAACCTTTACCAGATTATATGCCCCCAATCATAGCTCGGGCATTTTGGTTTTATGTATTGGGGAGTGTATTTTTTTCCAAATGCTCACTCCACTTCCGACCTCGGCTATTTACATTATCTGGAGGATATTCCTGCCATCGGCACATACGACTGGGGTTCGGCTATTTATGCCTGTATTTTATGGTCTTTGGACAAAGCCAGTCGACGATCGTTGACTAGCGTTGAATGCATGTGGCAAATACTCGAGGTATATTTTCGTTTCATCTTATTTATTAAAATTTATGTTTCATTACAATATATGTCAACTTATTCTAATGAATTAAATTTATTGACAAATTTTGTAGTATTTAAATCACGAGTACATGGCCACTGCATGTCCTCTTCTCGTCGATCCGTCCATCGATGCGTGGCTCCGCATATTTCGTTGGTCGAGGGGGAACAGAAAGAAAGTAAAGGGAGCACAGCGGTTTAACATCTCAAGCAGTCAACATCAGCTTGAGATGCGGTCACCCGAGTCCATTATATGGCAGCCATACGAGACTTCTGCCTACCGTGACTCTGATGTCATCTTATATGCTCGAGAAATATTGGGGTTACGGATGATTTTTTGGGATCCCTTATTTAAGGGTTTTTGGTAGTTGGGTGATCGGGCCATCCGGCAATTGACTGGGACGATATGTATAGCAGACAACCCACCATCAAGTTTGTGTTGTGCCTCAGAACACGATTTTCAAGCAGCTGTCGCCCAAAATTGGCCTATCGCAAATCAATACGTAAGAGATGTGTCACAAGAAGAGTATAATGCATATTGAAAGGCAGTAGCACTCGGGCCAATACTACCGCTGATTGCCAGATATGTTAATGTAGATTTGATTGGAGTTGGTTCAGTGGCACCTTCGACGTTGCGAATCCCGCAAGCACCAGCACCGACAAATGATCCGCATGTGTATGAGACACAGTTCTCTGTGGGTGGTTCTACGCATATCCAACCACCGAGGCAGAATTGGACGGTTGACGTAGGCCTACCGGAGGGGGCTTCATATACTATAGATGTGCCGAGACTTGAGTTTTCAACCAACGCACCTCCAGCTCAATCTTTGACACAGTTAGAATGGCGTCAGTCCTACGTCGAGACAGCAGATAACATTCGAGGTCTACGTCATTTAATATTACACGAGACACGTCAGCGAGAGGATCAACTCAAAGCACGTGATGATCGCATTGATGAGTTGGAGCGTAGACTAGCACGTTTTACTATGCCTAGTCGAGGGTTTGAGGAGGGTGGTACTAGTTCTAGTCGTCCGAGTGTTTACAGACCACACCTAGCCCCACCCTCTGACCCGGTCCCGACATATGAGGCGCAACAAGGTTGGGGTAATTTATTTAGGTCTGACCCTTACACGAGTTCACATGTAGATTTAGGTGCTGATTTTGAGTTCGGCCCGGGGCGCCAGTGATGTATAATATACAATTGAAAAATGTTAAGAATAAATTTTGTATTGTTGTCTCAATGTAATTGTGATGATAAATGCTATGGTGTATAATGTCTCATATTTATGAAAAATGTTATGATGTATAATGTCTCATATTTATTTTCATTTATTACACATAGAATGATGACAAACAATTATTACGATTGCCCTGATATCATTTATTATTATTGACTTAAGTAGTAAAAACAATAATACACGATCAAAATGATTATTAGGAGTATGTGTTCAAACGCTTAGGTCGAACCTAGTAGAAGTACAACAATATGGTTTCCCATTGCGCACTAAACATTTAGGTAAGTAAGATCGTTGCGTATCTGAATCAACATATTCTTAACGTAAACTACACGTCAAAAGACTCCTAAAATTATCTAAACACTACTTTAGAGAGAGAAACACTATTTTCTATTTCAAAATTCAAGTCTACCTCAAATGAGGCTTACAAGTGGGTATTTAAAGAGGCGGAGTAGCTTAGGCTCCAATCTAAGGCCCTAATTACAAAAATGCCATTACTACTCCTTACCTCTAAATACACTAACAAAAATAAAGGAAAATATAATAACAAAAGAAAAGAAATACAAAAGAAAATAAAAATAAAAATAATCCCTAAAAGGGCCTATTTCCATCACTTTCCCAGACTTCAAAAAGCTCGTCCTCGAGCGTAGGAGGTGAATGGTAAGAAAGCAAGGCACCCATCAAAGAGCTCCTCACTAGGAAGAAGAGCCATCCTCAAAAACGCCCCTTGTACCGACTTGCAGTAAATCCCGGGAGGATAGGAACACAATTCAAATGTGGCCGACCAACAAAATCGTGATCCGAGATTCCCGCGATGAACCTCCTTAATGCTATGCCGCGAAAAATTTCCTCCGAGCGCATATCAAAATCTATCATAAATGGGTCCACATACCCACCACCTATCACATCACCCAAGATCACCACCTCATCTCCGGGAGAGAGAAACACCGATCCAACCTCATCAAAATCGTCATCCCCATGCCCAAAAATTAGGAAGAAGTCGCTCAAATAAAATGTTTTTCACTTGCAAAAGTGCGTGCGAGTCACCCAAACATCCTCGACAAAAATGTCAAAAAAATCCCCAGTACACAACCCAATTTCGTCGTTTCTTTTTTTCTTGCAATCAACAGGCTTGGGAGGGGACTTTTTATCGTTGATTTAACCCAATTGGTTGCATGAGTGAGGGAGAATGATTGGGTAGACCAACCAATCTTGGACTAGCCGCCGGTAATTTTGAATTGAGCCTCGGGGGTGAATCGGGGAGGAAAAGTAATTTTTTTTTTTTATGTTTGGGGTTTGAAAAATGGGTGGTGGGTTAGGGGATTCGGGTTGGTGGTGAAGGAAATTTGTAGGGTTGGAGGTTAGGGTTTGTAAATTGTGTATTTGATTTTAAAATGGTAAGTGAAACCCTAGAAGTGGGTTGTCTTGGAGCTTGAATGGAGGGTTTATGGAATGGATTTGGATTTTTGGGGAAATTAGGGTTCAAGATTTGGGTTTTCGGGATGGTGGGTTTTATGGTGGTGGGTTTGGTGTAGAGGGTGGGGTAGGGATTTCTAGGGTTAGGGTTAGGGTTTTGGAAATGGGTGTAGATTTATTGTTGTGATTGTACCCCCTCTCTCGTTCGTTTTTTAATCTCCTAGTAAAGTTGTTCGGATTTCTTAGGAGCCATTGAAGAGTAGTGTACGATTTGATAAAAAATAAACACCGGTACACCAACACCAATGTGGAGCTTCACCCGCTCTTATACCAATTTGACGTAAACCACCCGTCAAAAGGCTCCTAAAATATCTAAACACCAATTTAGAGAGAGAAACACTCTTTTTGATTGTCAAAATTCAAGTCTACCTCAAATGAAGCTTACAAGTGGGTATTTAAAGGGTAGGAGTAGTTTAGGATCCAAGCGAATGTCCTAATTACAAAAATGTCATTACTACACCTTACCTCTAAATACACTAACAAAAATAAGGGAAAATACAATAATAAAATAAAAGAAAATAAAAATGACAAATAATCCCCAAAAAGGGCCTATTTCCATCACTATTTGACATAAACCACCCGTCAAAAGGCTCCGAAAATATCTAAACACCAATTTAGAGAGAGACACTCTTTTCTATTATCAAAATTCAAGTTTACCTCAAATGAGGCTTATAAGTGGGTATTTTAAGGGGAGGAGTAGCTTAGGCTCTAAGCTAAGTCACTAATTTTTCAAAAATGCTATTACTACTCCTTACCTCTAAATAATAAAGCAAAAGAAAGAAAAATACAAATAACAAAAGAAAAGAAAATACAAAACAAAATAAAATGACTAATAAAACCCTAAAATAGGGCCCATTTCCATCACTATCCCCCTCTTAAAACTAAGCTCATCCTCGAGTGTTCTAAATTTGGGGATTCTTAGGGAAATTTAAAAAATTGTGCCAAAAAAAAATTGTGAAGGCCCAAAAATTATTCTTGAAAATTGAGGAGTGCACATCCCACAAATCTTGATCGTTATTTCTTCTTCTTCTTCACCCAATCAAGCCCTAGAAAATTTCACCCGGGTCAAAAACCAATGTCTGGAAGCGGGTAGAATGGTTTGGGGTTGGGTAAGGCAGCCCATGAGGTTTCCGAGTAAGCCTAGGTCAAAATCCTAGGTTTACAGGATCAATTTGGGGCTGGGGGTTATTGCCAACAGTGTTTTTTTGTCCAGTGGGGTGGTCGGTAGGTGGGGTGGGGGGCTTCGGGGGGGTATGGGGGTTGGGCGGCATGGGTTAGGGTCACGATTAGTTTTTTTTGTTTGGGGCAGCAGGTAGGGCTGGGTATGGGGTGGAATAGAGGGTTTTGGGGTCCGATGGTGGTGGGTAAGGCTGACGCAGTGGGGCGGAAGCTAGGGTTAGGGTTAAAAGGGGGGGGGGAGGCGCTAGGGTTTGTGGTTCTTCTTGGGTTGGGGCAGCCATGGGGGTTGAAGGGTTAGGTTTTAGCCCTAGATTAGCAAAGAATTTGTCTATTTGTTGTTGCAACTCCGCAATTTGTTGCCTCAACTCTCGATTCTCATCTTGTTATTATTGGGATTTCTTGGGAGCTATTGAAGAGTAGTGAACGATTTTGATTAAAAAAATACAGCAATACACTAACACCAATGTGGAGCTTCACCGGCTCTGATACCAATTTGACGTAAACTACACATCAAAAGGCTCATAAAATTATCTAAACACCACTTTAGAGAGAAACTCTTTTCTATTTCAAAATTCAAGTCTACCTCAAATGAGGCTTATAAGTGGGTTTTTAAAGGGGAGGAGTAGCTTAGGCTCCAAGCTAAGGCCCTAATTACAAAAATGCCATTACTACTCCTTACCTCTAAATACACTAACAAAAATAAAGGAAAATACAATAACAAAATAAAAGAAAATAAAAATGACAAATAATCCCTAAAAAAGTCCTATTTCCATCAGTTCTTTTTTCACTTTACCCTTGTTTCAAAATTCAATTTATTATGAGGAATAGTTGGAATGATGAAACTGCATTCTATACAAATGAAAAATGGATACCTGAACAAGATCTTGAAGATTCATCCCAGCGTTTTGATAATTTTTTGCAATTGAAATAACAAGCCGAATGTTGCTCTTGATCATTTTATCCTTGCAAAAAGTTCCATAGTTTATGCGCTCCCTTAAGGTCTTTCGATCAACAGAGGCTGCAGCAGCCCATTGCGACACAGTGGGCTCACCCCCACAACGTTCTGTGAGCTCATCATAAAGTTTTTCCAATTTCAATAGATCCTGCATTATATTAGTGACAGAAATTAATAAAAAATTTAAACAATAGATACAATGAAAATGTTGGGGTGAGTAGAGAATAATATCAAGCAGAACTAAAGAGTTCGCGTGTTAAAATTATTGCTAGGATAACTCGATAGAAATCCCCATCGGGCTTTTCAGGAAAATTTACCTCATCATAAGAATCAAGAAGCTTTTAATGGAAACGGTAAAATTACGATGTTAGTTAGATATCTGCTAGGATAGCGACCCAAATTGAGTGACTTTTTGAAACCATATAAAATCTTAAAATTTTCGGAAGGATTCTAGATGAGCGATGCCTGACTAAATAAGCCCAAAGTACACCCCACATATTATAACAGATCAATATATTTTCAGGAGACCTTTTTTTAATTGTATTTTTAGGAAACTCGAAAAGGTCATATTACAGGGTCTAGTTGCAAAGTTTCGAGGCTGATATCACCATCACTCACCCCAAAACCACTTATGGCACAGCAAAAGAAATAAGAAAAATATAAATAAAACATAAACAATTAAAAAGAAATCTATGATTACTGCTAAAACTTGGAAATTAATTCCTGAATACACTGCCTGCAGTGGTAGAAGTTTGATTTGACATTACAAGTTCAAATATGATGCAAGCCACACTATACAAATAAAATCAAAGCTTAGGTCTACACCCAGTTATCCCTCCCAAAATGCTTGATTAACATGGACCTAACTAGGTAATGACCTTTAGAGAAATAGGAAAGGATACGGTAGGGATACAGTAATAAAATTATAATATGATACATTTTTATATGGATTAAATATACTAATCTAACAACTCTTGTGAAGAATATGACTTGAAAAAGTATTTAAGTAGAATTGTATAAAAAACAAAAATAACAATTCATATCTATCATAAGTGTTCAAATGTTATTGGAGAACCAGCAAAGCGGCCACGTTGTTGGGAGAAAGAGACGAGTTGTTTTAGTATACGACTTTTTGTTCTATTTTGTAATGGGACAAATGACTAATGTTTAGTTAGTTGACGAAAAAAATACATTATATTAGACAAGTTTCGTTAAATCACAAAATGGCCTTATTTAAAACTGCAAAGTGCTAGTACTGTATCTTCCAAGCATCTCACCATGCCATCTCAGGTATCCAAGAGGTATCGGAAAAGTAAAAAATAAATCGGGATATGTACAGGATACATGTGATTTATCTTATACGCCTCCAATATATATCTTGCAGGTGTCCGAGCATCCAATACATATCTGATACGGGTACGAGGACCCTAACGAAGTATCCGTGCTTCATGTATGACATTGCTCAATGATCGACTACTCTTCTGGGTGGATACTGCTTACGATGAAAATGAGTAATATGTTCTAGGGTATGATGCACGAAACCCCCTAAATCTTTACAAATGCCTCTTTATGTGTAGCTAAAAAGTGCCGTTATTTTTTTATAGGGACACATGGAAGGGAATTGCAAAATGAATGTCATTATTCAGAAGGTTTGTTAAAATTTATCCTATATTCTAAACAACAAACGAAGTTACCTCAAAAAACCCTTTTTCCTTATAAGCTTCAAGTGACTTTTCATAGAAATATATTCAATAAGGGCCAGTTTGGTTGCGCAAATTGTTTGATTATGTAAATTGGTTCATTGTGAATTAGTGAATTGTAAATGAGTGAATTTGAAATGAGTTAATTCCAATTTTACACAATGTTTGGTATTTGAAATTGATGTTAAGGTTCTATGAAAAAAAGATAAAAACAAATCAAGAGAGAGAGGGGGACGGAGGGAAAGAGAGTGGGGGAGCGGGAGAGGGAGAGGGGACATGCACTTTATGTGACTCCTATTTCAAATGGATTCATTTCACGTTTTTTTGTGAAATGATTCAATTTCAGATTTTGCACATGAGATAAAATGGGACAATTAATGAATCAAACCAAACACAATTAATAGGCCAATTTGTAAATGGACCAATCTATTAATGATCCAATTTACAATTTTGGGACAACCAAACGGGACCTAAGGTATTTTCTTAACATCAAGTGACATTTCTAGGTGGATATTTCTTAGCACTTACAACAAGTATTAGTATTATAGTCTGACAAATAAAATAAATGATCAATTAAAAAAGGATAAGAAACATTTTTAAATTAAATTATTAGTACTACTAATACTTGTAACCACACCTGTATCCCTGCTGACAACTTGTGTTCTTCAGATGCAGTGAGAAGCCTGGAACTACTGGTAGTTCCTCTTAAATAACGCAACGGATCCGAGTAGTCTATATCTTGTGAAGAAGTCCGTTTTTTTCGGCTCAGAGAACCAGATTTCACAGACACAACACTCGCTGCAGCCCTCTCTGCTGCTCTCGATCTTTTGTGTTTCCGTTCTGTCTGACGATTTGATCGCACAGCTATACTCTCCGAGAGTTGTGAATCCAGAAGTGCAAGTTCTTCATGTGTGGGCTCCACATCATCAGATTCTTCGATTGGATCTTTTAGTGTTACCAAACCAATTTCAGCTGCTTCTGCTTCTGCTTCTGAAAGCTTAGCCCTCCCAAATAGGGAATTACCTGCTTCAGATGGGAAACGGGTAGGTTTAATATCCGGTTTTGTGGAGGTGTGATGGCTGACATTCATAGCTGCTGCATCCTTTGCAACCTTAACAGCTGCCTTTGCTAGAGCAACGGCTTCTGCAGCAGCAGCAGCTATAACAGCCTCGTCACTTGTAACTAAATTTTCTGTAGGAAAAGTTGCCTGCACATAAATATAAAATCCAGAAAATCTGTAAGCAACAAGTGACTCTTTTAAATTTTGTCCAATGAATAAGCCATCTAATTTGTACATTTTGAAGTTGTTGAATGACAAATTGGGAATGAGATTCTGCACTCTGGAGTCGGATCCATTGAGAGAGTGACCCTAACAAAGGCAGCTTCTAAACATCATGTTAAACTAATTTTTGAAGATGCAAGGAGAATATAATTGGTACACATGAAACCATAAACGGCATCCCATTTGTATAACTGACACCACAAGAAGTTAGAAACTGCCCAATACAGTGGCAGATCCAAAAGGTCTCGAGTGGGGTGATCGTACCAACTGAAATTTTGAATTTTATAATTATCCCCCCATTCCCATATTAAGAATTGATGTTTCAATGTCATTTTTCTAAGCAATGTTGACTTTGAATATAATTAATGGGAAGAAAAAAAAATAACTTGAATACCGTAGGATTTGATTCATTTAAATTTTAAAGTGGGATCTTAATTTGGGACATGTCAAAAAGGAAAGTAGGACTCTTAATTCCTGAATAGGGGATTAAAATCAAAGTGTAATTGACAATAACATTTGTTTAGAAGCCAATGGACTAATTTTCTCTCTACTTCTCATTCATATCCAAAAGTAAGTGATTACAAAGAGTGGCCAAAGTTAATGAGGTTATCTTGCTAGCCAAGATAATCCTAAAGTGTAAAATGACGAAAGAGGGCACACTAAAGACATTAAAAGTCAATGTCATCCTCTAAACTAATATAACAACTAATAACCTAATAAAACATGAAAATACAAATAACAAAATTACAAAACATGAAAATTCACGTGACACATCACTCTCCCCAACTAAGAAAAGCTCGCCCACGAGCATGAAAGTGGTTGAGGTGACCGTCAACTGAAGCATGCAAGCACCATCATTCTCCCCAACTGGGGAGAGAGCCATCTACGCTAACGCCCGGCGTATCGGCTCACATACATGTGGATTGACTAATCAGAAATTCCAATAATGGTTGACATACATAAACTCGACCCCAAACCTTAGCACAATGGGTACCATCATACAAACTCCATTGGGGGGGGGGGGGGGGGCGCAATGATGCCAGACAAGGGCCAGTGCCATGCACTGAAATGCAGCCTCGCCTTGAATCCCACCAGAATAAGTCCACATACTCATAACCAACCACATGATCCCAAAACAATGAATGAAACTCAAATCCATCAATAAAACTTGTCTCAACAGAATCATCTCCGTTCCCAAAGAGCGGGAGGAAGTCACAAACATCGTACGACTCTACCTCTCTGAATTGAGTGAGTCATCCACATAGCCTCTGCAAAGATCGGAGAAATCTTCGATAAAGAACCCAACCTCTTCTTCCCCTAATATGAAAAAGTCTCAGTTTGTCGACATCTGACGAAGATGCCGAAGAAATATCCAATACAATACTCGAGATGGGTATCATGAGCCACAAGCTCAACTGGAACGTCGATCAGGGGTAGGGAGAGGTTTGTCAACAACAACAGGAACGGGACCCTCGAGAAATGGCTCATCCAAGGCCATAAGACTAGTGGAGCTATGAAGGGATGCAAAAATTTTGGATAAATGCACCCTCAACTCAAATTTGAGCTCCTCATATATGATCCTTGATATGCCAAGTATAGCCTCGTCCAGAATTATGTTACCTCAGCTAAGGCCGACCATCACCAATCCACCCAGAATAAGGAGTTATGACTCGGCCATGGACTCAGCCCGAACTGACTCGTCCTCTACCAGCGGCTCATCGCAGGGAATCTCGGCCTCGACCTGGAAGACCAGTCGACATGTCTTCCCTCATTAATCCTATGAACCGCCACCCTCATCCTCGGTCGACCTCCGGACGACGAAGACAGGACGAGACAGCCCAACAGGATAGGTGTCATTCCATCAGTGGGCCATAGTTCAATAGTTCAGCATCGGCCTGGACGGACGGCCGACGGTGGACAGCTGACAGAGCGCGTGGATTGGGGAACGCGTGAGAGTGTGCATGTGGGCCACAGATCCCACGTGTGCCAAAACTGTTATAATAACATCTCCCTCACACGTGAGGGAATATTTGATCATCATGCCTACATGTGACAGAGACAACTGGCTCCTCCTCATTGGCTAGGAACATTCCACACATGTTTATTACATGTTTGAGGGGTACACTACACCCCCTATGCACTATAAATACTTGTCTTCAATATCTTTGTAAATGATCGATCATGGTAAACCCTAGCTGAAACTCTGTCTAAAACACACAGGAGAGAGAAGGCTTGAGTGCTATGTATCCCAAGGCCATTAGAGCCCATTCTTAGTAGATTTCACACACACTCACACAGTGGACTAGGCCTAGATAATATGAACCACTTATATTCTATGTTATCTTCCTCTTTGCCTCATCTCCTTCTATATTTTTACACCTGTCATACTCCATTGATACACTGGTTTGAGCTTGCTTATTACATTGATTTGGTGACACCATTTTCGGTATCATCAATCCTCCAATGAAGCGCCTCCCTTTCAGACTCCTCATTTTCAAGCGGCACTTTTAGTACCGAGCTCATGTGACGTGGCCGAAACGCTACCCCATCGCCTCGTTGCACCAACAAGAGCACTCGCTCTCCCAATGACCAACCTCTTTCGCAATATCCAGGAGAGCCTCCCAGTAATAGGCCACGAACTCCTTAATATCTTCCTCAACATAGCTCAAATCACTACGTGTAGCTCCAAGTTGGGTGCGTAGTAAGCGGTGGGTTATCCGAGGGGAGTTAAAAGGTGGTTTCAAGCATTAGAAGATTAAGGGTTGATAATAATTTTTGAAAAATTCTGGGGAAGATTCAGGATTTTAGAAAATATGAAGAAGAAGGTTTGGTGCATTTTTACAATGGCTTCGGGCTTTGCAAATTATAGGGGGTGTTTGACTTAAAATTTAATGACCAAGGGGAAGGGGGACAAAACAACACTTTGAAAGGAGGGGTAGATTTGGAAATGGGGTAAAAATTTGAATTAGGTCTACCTTTCTCTTGGTTTCATACGGACAGCACGTGAGAGAGTTCTCATCCAAGACTGTTCCATTTGGTCAGGCCTAATCACAGTTCCGATGGGCCTCGTCTCCTGCCGGCGATGGTCGTCGATTAACGGCAAGGGTGGATGACGTCCCACGGTAGTAGTTGTAATACCCCGTACTTTTATGAGTATTTTTATTTCCATATGTGATTATTAATTTAATTG
Source organism: Sambucus nigra (assembly GCA_949130495.1). Classification (NCBI taxonomy): domain Eukaryota; kingdom Viridiplantae; phylum Streptophyta; class Magnoliopsida; order Dipsacales; family Adoxaceae; genus Sambucus; species Sambucus nigra. Next base: position 238,362,359 of record OX422221.1, on the reverse strand, counting down.
GAAAAATTAAATTGGTTCGTCAAACATTAATTAGCAAGTTCGGGATTAATATTTATGATTATTATTATTTACTTGCGTGTAATAAGTAAATATTGATGCGAATTATTATATTGTCGCTTTATGAGTGAAAAGCGACGGATTATTTATTATGTCGTTAGAGAGTTAGAACGACGGATTTAATAGTTTGAGGGTTACGCGTATTGTACACATGTGTCGGGCCTGGTTAATGATATGATGGTATATTTTTAGTTCGGTGACTCAGATGGTCTTTTTGAGTGTACCGGTGATGCGGAATGGGTCGAAATAGTTTATAATAGGTACTCGAGAGTTAGAGTTAGGTTCCGGGAGTAGAGCCCGTATGGGGGTATGGTTGCCTTTATACCCTTAAGGCTACACCTAAAACGAAATGAGGGTATGATTAAGAAGTATTTAAGGTTAAGTGGGGTGGATGGCAGCCTCATTCTAGCCTCTGCATATTGGAGATTATGGGAGAGATCATAGAGAAGAGAAAAGGGAAGAAAAGAGAGAAGGAAAGCTTGGAGAAGAGAGGAAGAACATCTCCGGATTCAATTCATCTCTACGAGTTGAGACTTCGGATTTTAATCCAACGGGGCAAGTGTTTACTTGCTTTAGATTTGCTAATTACGTTCATAATGAATTAGTAACTAATCTAGTATTTTAAAGATGAAACCTTTGGAGATTAATCAAAGGGAATTGATTTGTGTTTAGCTTATGATCATAATTGATAATAAATAAGTGAGAAATTTGTGATATTAATCTGGGTTTATGATTATGAACATGAAGAACATTGATAGGGTGTTGGATCAATGAAATACAAAGATTGATTAATTTTGAGTTGAATGAATTAGATAAATGATTAGGAATCATTTGAGATTTGATGTTGGATTCGGGATTAATTCGGTGTTAAAATACTCCTGGAATGATTATATATTGATGTGGGATCTTAATTTATGGGTTTGAGAGGCCCGGGATCTCCATTGAAGGGTTTAGGTACTGAAAACCCAAGGTTGAAGACGAAGGGCAGCCCGGCAAACTGAACTGGTTCATTGGGGGAGCAAATCGATTCGCTTGACCGAACTGGTTCGATCTGCCAAGCAAATCGATTCAGTTTGCTAGCCTGTCCCGATTTTTATTATGCATTGTTTTGACCCGTTAGCGTTGGGTAAATGGGCGTATGGGCTTCTGGGGTAGATTGGGATTACCGCAGAACATTCTTAGGGGTTAGTGCGTGTTTTAGGCCAATGGTTAGATGGATTCGAGTGAGACGAATCAAGCTACAAGTGAGTGAACACTTAATTAGAAATCGGGAAGTCGGTTTGGACATCGGAATTGGTATACTAGTACGCTATGGGATTTCCGTACATAGTCAGTATTTGTTTGTGTATATATATATATATATATATATATATATATATATATATATATATATATATAAGTTATTGTTTGTGTATCTATTTGAACATACCTACTCGGTAGTGCTATCGTTAAGAGGTTGTGCGTAGTGGGCAGTCTACCCTCGCGTTGACCAACAGGTGTTGAATTGATTTTCCACATCATAATATTGTTGCATGGCCACTACCCATGTGTGAGGATAGGTGTTAGTTTAGAGACCGAATGGATGCGATGTGGTATGGTTGTGACCCCCGGACGTATGTTTATAACCGCCTCCATTGTTTGTGTTTACGTTTGGGTTCAGTGGTAAGATTTCGATCCGATGGTCCGGTTGTCGTACGTGGTATACCTGAAGCCCAATAGCATACGAGGGATGCATCTGCGAGGTCCATACTCTAGGGATGCGGTATATACGTATATAGCGAGTGATATATACGTATGTGTATTTTAGGTATACTCTGCATATCTACTTATAGCACATATGTATCTATGTAATACCTAGTGCGGGTAGTATTTATTAGCTAATGGTGACTATTAGCAGGATGGACTATGATAACGATTATTATCCTAGTTAGACTGGGTAGTATGATTAGGATAATAAAATGAATGCGTCAGGTGTGCACCGTAGATGCGAGGTGAGGAATGATCTCATGTGAGTGCGATCGAAAAATTAATTATGAAGGTAATACACTGCACATTTATGTTTAAAGCATTTAAATACTTGCAAAATATTTTCAAATGTTTTTCGAGCTTATATTTTTGTTTTTAAAACCACAGGTATGCAGCAGTAGGGACCATAAATTTAGTCTCTTCATCACGCAGTCGTATGCATGTGGATGCTGCGAGATTGATTTTAGCAGCCTCAGTTCATTTCTATCTAGATAGGATTCAGTTTCACTTTCAGTATTTCCTTTTGGGCGTGTTGCCCGTAGTTGGATAGGACATTTCATTTATGTCAGAGATCTTATTCACTTCGCAGTATTCTATTACATTGGATTATTATTTGTGGTAACCGATGGTTTATTCGGTTTACATTATTTATATTTATGCTTATTAGTTCTTCTGTCATTTCATTTGGTATATGTTATGTTGGTTTTATATTTATATTATTTGTTGCGACAGTGATGCTAAGAATGAAATCATACTGGATTCCTGTTTAATTTTAATGAAGGATTGATCACCCGGTATTAGATTAAGCGGGATGTCACAGTTAGGGTTGTAGATCTCTACGGTTTATGGAGAAAATCCTCCCAGGAAGTCCCTGTGTGGTCTCGATCATCGCAAGGTCTCGAACCAAGGTTGCCTGGACTTGGATATGGCCGGCGATGGTCATCGAAGAAGGGGAGGGCGATGACCGACAGTGACTGCAGCCGAGTTTGGTTGGGGGCATGAGAGGTTTTGGTGGTTGTTTAGGGGTAAGACAATTGGTATGGGGGGTTAAGGGTGGGGATTTCAGAGATGATGGGTTTTGAGGGTGGAGGTTGGGTTGGTGCCACTTGACCACTAGCAGCAGAGTCAAATTTGGAGTGGAACATCTTCCTCCGAGCCTTGCCCATGGCTCTACAACAACTTTGGCGACCACCTTAAGAGTGCATGCAACTTTGATACCAAATTGATGCAAGGGAAAATATTTTTACAACATCAACAACGTTATCCATACCTATTATGTGAATGAAACAAATTTGACTTGCGCAACATGCCGAGTTTTGACCGAAATGCCCAAAATATTAGCGACTCGGCGAGATGATTAACCGATCACCAAGTCGATACACGAATTATACTATTTTCCTCAAAAATAAAATTAATCCCTTAGATAATGTATCGGCCAAGTTGACTAGGTATCGAAGGCTACTGATCCGATTACATGTTACAAGTTGAGTTTTAGACCTTTTTGGTGTGAATCGGTCCATATCAGTGATATCTCGGTAGTATCAGCCCATATCGACAATATCTCGATAGTAAAAGTCTATGTTGGTGATATCAGACGTGACGGGATAAGTCACTGCTCTCCCTCAATTCTAACTCAATCGAGCCTCGATTTTGCATCTATATTACGATTGGAGCAATCTCTTCAATTTGGCGCACGGGCAATGGTGTTTCATGGTGAGAAAATGGGGTTTATTTGTCGAATATCTCTTCTATTCTTTTAGTATTATGACAAGGTTTATGTCCCAATTAACTCTTTATTTATACTAATTTGCATTAGAAACATATCATTATTTATCTTTCCTTAAGATGTATCTTTATTTACTTAACACAGATTTTTAAAATGCATCATTGTCCACTTAAAATATATTGGTTTTTGTTATTTTCTTAATAAATAATAAGTATTATGATTACATTTACGAAGAATATATTACTTCAATTATTTTTATTAATTATCATTATCTACGTAATGAATACTAAGTATTATTATAACATTTATGAAAAATATAATATGTACTTAATAAATTATTATATGTAATATTTTTTCTTTATAAAATATTATGCAACTCCTTTATGGAGTTTTGAGTCTAATTAAATTGTTTTCCTTACTATTGAAATATTATGGAATATTGCAGCTGACTTTATACTAAATAATTTTTTTGTACTTATTTAATTTAGTCATATTATTATTCTTTTTTTTCCTTCTAAACTTCTCTTAATTTTTTCAAAATTTTTTGGGTTCTCTAAATAGTGTGTCATTGGGTATAGCCCGATACCGATACCGAGTTAATAATTGGGCGTCCAAGTCATAGACCAATACCACGACTTTGAATCATGGCCAGTCGAGAATCCGATTTTCGTCACTATTCTACTATATGAAGTGTAATGTTGTAAACTACAATCCCCTTTTCATAATCCAGGAGAAAAAGAACTCCAATTTATGTCAAACGAAAATCCTTTGCACCTAAAAATATAAGGATAATGGAACTCTAGTCAAAACTCAAATTAGGTATGCTGTATAAGTTTATCCCCCCACTCCCACTCCCAAAGAAAAAATGGTAGGTAAATAATCAAGAAGACTCAAACCTCAACCAAATAATTCTAAGATTTTGTAGTTTTGGTGCCTAAATAGATGAGCTCTGACCTCGTTGGGCGGACCTATTGCACCCATATATGTCCATGGTCTGTTTGCAGCAACTGAATTTGAATGAACTTCTAATGACGGTAATTGTAGCTTCTCCATATCGAGAACTGTTGTTGTTGCTGCTGATGCTGGTGGGGGCCATGATCTGTTTGCACCAACTGAATTTGAGTGAGCTTCTAAAGAAGGTAATTGCAGCTTCTCCATGTCAAGCAACGTAGATGATGTTGTTGAAGTTCGTGGTGTTGCAGTAGATAAAATGCATTGTGTTGGAATGTAATTGGGCTCTCTACTCTTTGCTGCATTTACCAATCATAACAATAAGATTACAACTCCAACAAAAAATACGGGTAAAAAAATTGCAAGAAATCCCCTGAACTATCACACTAGTTGCAGTACCTTCCTAAACTATGTCTTAAAAAAATTTCCTTGAACTGTCCCCATCATTTGCAAATTCCACCGTGAAGCTAAAATAGGCCTCTAGCAACACATAATGAGGTATTTCTAACCTTTTGAGGGGTTTGTTTACAACATTAGGGGGTATATGCAATTGGTAATAAATCAGGAGGTTTGTTGCATCTTAAACAAATTACAAAATATAGTTCCACGACATAATTTGGTGCTGTTTGACATTTACATACCAGTAAATTGATAAATTGTACTTAACAATGTCTAATCGAACACCTCAAAGGGTTATCATCCAAGAATATGATTGCATGAAAACAACAGTTATCTTCCAATTCGAGAAATCATAATAAACAAAGATAAACAGTGATTCATGTAACAGAACAAAAAGACACTAGACATACTTTAATACATCTTCATAACAAGATATTATAATATCATGAGCAATGGATGCCACAATTTTATGTTCTTGTTCTTTTGGTCAACGGTTGCCTTTGATTCTTAAGTAACGACATGTTTTTTACCACTTTTCAAAGTTAAGATTTATTTTTTTCCTCTTTTGAGCTGAAGAAATCTAGAATGGGCAATCATACTCTTAATACATTTTAGCTGCTCAAACACTGTTTAAGCATTTAGTACATAACAAAGATTAAGATTTCCGCAATTGGACTCCTGGGACATGGACCCTAACATAGAGATGTATCTTACTTCAAGTAGTAAGTTATTTCTACCTTTGTTCTGAATTTAGGGACCCCATTAGAAGATTAAAGATTTTTTAGCTATAGCAACTAACGGGACTGAAATCCAATTTACATTGATTTAACTGCCAAATACATCTTCTTCTTGTATGCATACTCAAAGTAGGGACAGAATAAGAAAATTTGAATTAAAAGGTTCTTGAATGTATGGGTCCTGACAAAAGAACTCCAATTAGGAAATATAATTGAAGTTCAAAATTGTAAATTTGAATAAGCAGTTCTTCAATTTGATAACATTATCTTCTAATTTTCTTGAGCCAAGTGCCAGGTGAACAAAAGTTTAGTTCTTTTTTATTATATACATATAAAAGAACCCCACATCATCGAATTCCTTGATAGCGCAGGCAGACAAGTATTTTTATGTATGATTGAATATCAGAAAATATCCACCAGACATCCATGATAAAATTGGCAGATAAAGAACTGTCAATAGTTAAAGCAAAAAGAAAAGAAAATCAATTTGTGGGTTTTTCTTAACACTAGAAACAATTGTTCATTCAACATAAACCAACCAACAATGCATTATGAGCATAAACTGAGATTAGTTCAAAGTCCCACAAAACACACCTACCCCACTTCAATTCTTTTTCAAAGACAAACACTAGCTAGTGGAAATGTGTATATATATAGACTTACGGAGTTGGATGGAAGTATGGTGGTGGGTTTTGAAGTGGGTGGAGAAGGTGTCCGGCAGACACTTGAACTGTGGGAGCAGACACGACATGTTTTTAATGTGGATTTAGATACATACATATGTTGCTATACAACATATGTACAGATACAATATGAACTGTGGGAGTGGACTGGAGGAGGAAAGAAATTGTTGAGAGTGAAGAGAGTGTTGCTGCTAAATGAATGTGATAAGTTAATGGATAAGGAAAGAGAGCTCACCTGAGGACGAGAGATGGACAAGGAGGATTTTTTTCTCGTAGGTTTGGCTACTTGGGTTTTTTTGGCCAATTTGTGATTGTGTTAATATCCAAATGACCCGTTTGGTTGCGTAAATTATTTAATTTTATAAATTGATCAATTTAAAATGAATAGATTGTCGATGTATTAATTGTAAATGAGTTTAAATCTAATTTGTGGTGTGTTTGGAAAAGAAAATGGAGTTATTTACTTTTGATGTGTGTGTTTGTGTGTAGAGAGAGAGATAGAGATAGAGATAGAGAGAGAGAGAGAGAGAGTAGTATGGTGAGAGGTACTCTATGGGAGTGGTGCATTTAAGATTCATGTTGTAATTAGAAATTGTGCAATTTCAAGCTATTGGTGAAATGAACTAATTTAAGTTTTTGTGAATCAACATGAATTGGTTCATTTTTGAATTTGTTCATTCTTGTAACCAAACACTAATAATAAGGCAATTCATGAATGAGTTAATTTTAAATGGGCTAATTTACAATTTTGGGGACAACCAAACAGGCCCAAAGGTAATTCTAACATCGACGACAGGTAAGTGAGTGTACCTTATTCCATATAAATGAAGTATTTATGTGTCGTGTCGTGTCGTGTCGTGTCGTGTCGTGTCGTGTCGTGTCGTGTCGTATTGGATTTAATCGGATTTGTGTTAAAATCACCTCTGTTCAAACCCGACTCATTGCGTTTCATGTTTATCGTGTCGTGTCTTATCGGGTTCGTGTCATGTTTGGATTGTGTTGAATTCGTGCGTTAACGAGTCGTGTCACGTATTTACACTAAATGGCTAAATTCAAACCCGATTTGTTAAGCTATCGTGTTTAGCGCGCCACCCGTTAAGCACCCATATTCGTTAAGACTTCACTCAAACCTGCTAAAAAGTCGTGTCATGTTACCGGGCGTGTGACAATTTGTCACCGCTACATATCATGCTTGGTTTGTTAAAAAAGGGCAAAAGAAGTCTTTAAATATAATATTGGCAAGAATTTGTATTTGACACACATGTTTTTAAATACTTTTTTGTTTTTAGGAAATAGTAAAAGATTTTTTTCTAAATTATGTTTATTTATTTATTTTTATCTCACAATCGTTCATTCTCGATATTTTTATGCATTTATACCTTAATATAATATACATATACAATATATTAATATATATGTAATTATAATAAATAAAAATTATATATGAGATGTACACAAAATTACGTGTATGTATTATTATTAAATTATATAGAATGGAAGTATTATGCATGTGTGTTTGTATATATATTATAAATAAAAATTATATATGACATGTACACAAAATTACATGTATGTATTATTATTAAATTATATAGAATGGAAGTATTATCCATATGTGTGTTTGTATATATATTATATGTGCACATATATGAATAATATATACACACATATTTACCAAATTTGCGTGTATTAGTTTTAAATTTTTGAAAAAATTGAATTTCAAACAAGCTTACTAAATGCACACCGATATTTATAAACTAAAAAAACTTAATTTAAAAACTTTATTATAAATCATTTTTAAATCGAATTTTTTGAATTCATAACCGCATGAGCCTTTAATATTTTTTAAATTCATGTCCAGTCTAAGTTTTTAATATTTTGATCCAAAAAGTTATTCTCCACATAAAATACGAGGTTATTATAAATTAGTCATATATCTTTGGTCAAACTTTATTTTAGTCATGTTGGATATTTAAATATTAAATAATTTTTATTATGCCAAATTTAAAAACACATATGACCAAAATACCCACAACATTTTGAATATAACTAGCAAGGTTGTCACTACCAGTCGTCGCCACCACCACTACCATCTGCTCTGCCACCATTGTGTTACCACAACCACCGTTGTCAGTACGGTCACCACCACTGCCACCACTATCTTCATCGCATCCACAATAACTTTTCTCCTAATTCTAATGGAAGATAACAACTCATGACAGTAATTAATCCTCCACCGTCCGATCAAAAATGAAAGCTTGATGAGCCACTAGCGCTCGATAAAAACCCTAATTCAAACTCACTTTCTGATTCTGATTTAGTTATCGAAGTTGATGAATCCGAACCTAAATAATCTCGTCTGGACGATTCAGGTATTATTTCACTTTTGTTAATACAATTTTATCGTAGATTGTTTTTTATCAGTTTGTAATTTGGTTCTATACTTTAGGTTTTTTATATAGAGAATGCAATAGTATTATTATTTTAAAGTGTTATTTGTCATAATCTAACACTATCACGTGATTCACAATGTCATATAACGCGTTTACATTATTAATTTGGCAAATTGTGTGATAATATAAATGTGTTTATTTTAGGTGTCATTTAGTAATATAATTGTGTTGTGCCAAAATGCAACACATCCATGCTCATCAAGAGAGGTATCAATCAATGTAAAAAAAAGAGGCCAACTACATTTTCACTTTGTCCCTAGCACTAACTACATTCCTGAAAATGTTCTTATTCTTCACATTATTCTTTGTTTTCTTTTTTTCTTAGTAGATGTCTACTTGGAGTGTAAATATCTGCAAGCGCAAATATTTTAGCTTAGGCATTTTATTTGTATTTATTTGCACTTTGACATATTTGGCGTATCCCGTTACAAACCGTCACATACTGACATGTCAAACCGAACTCCAACATCTTCAAGTTCACAACTCCGCTACATTTCATGAATGTATAGAACATTTAGGAGTTCTTAATTATTCATATTTATAATTGGGATGTGTTTTTAAGAAAAATCAAGGCTGAATTTTTAAGTTTTAAAAATATTTTTTTAGCCTCATTCAAACTAGTTTAGAGATCGTTCGAACGAAATAGCCATTTCGTTAGAAGGTCGTTAGATATTTACTTCAAACGAACATCTAACGAGGTTGCACTGCTTCACAGAGAATTCTTGTTAGAAGCTCACTAGATGTATACATCGAACAACATGCCTTTGTCGTTTGAACGAACTCCTATTCTCGTTCGAATGAACTGGCATTCTCATTCGAAAGACCCTTATTATCATTCGAACAAGCCGCCGCCTCGAATTTTGTGTTAGACCTATAAAAAACTGTTTTGAACCTTTTCTCGTGGGACTTTGGGAAAAATGATTTATGTATATCTTTGCCAAAGTTTTTTATATTTAGGTCTCCAACCACCTTTTGATTCACAACACTGTCATCTCTATATGAATTTTGAATCCTTTTGAAATCCTAGAAGTTTCATACCTCCTATACACTTTGTGGAGATCATTCTCTATGGCTGAACTTGTGACCCTAAGGATCACTACCGAAGGAAGAAGATAAGTTGATCGGTGGATACTAAGGGTGGATCGTCGCATGTGGGCGACTCTGGATCGAGCCATTTTCTTTTGAAGTTCTAAATAATGCGCGTCATACTTGGTTGTTCTAAGTGATTTGTAAGTCGATTGTCTTGTAAAACGTTCTAAAGTGTTGAATATAAGTTTTTCCCTGAAAAGTAATTTTTCCTCATATTTGTGTGGTTACATGCGTAAATTTTTTATATGATTGGAACTTTAACTATATACACACTATATTTTATTAAAGATTAAAATTTGGTAAAAATTAAATTGTGTGTTTGGGGCATTTAATTAAATAAATTGATTTGTTAGTTCTTACACACTCTCAAATTGCTATCAGAGCTGGTTGCACTAATTTATCATGTAGATTTTTGTTTAGTGTTATTTAGGGTGGTTGTTTATTCTTCTCTTTTGAGTTTGTTTTCTCGATGGGTTCTCATAGTGATAAGTTGTGTAAGGACATAAATTTTCATTTGAGTCCCTGTATTGTTTTGACTTAATTCCGTGAACAAAACTGTGTTTGTAATATGTCATAGGGAGACTTTATTTTGTCACGATCCCACTTGGTCTATGACGTATTAAAGAAATTGAAGACGTTGCGACAAAGCTTCAAAGAATTAATCATGCCTAAGTTTAATTGGTGCAAGTTTATTCGTCTTCAAGTTAATTACATTCTGAGATCACACAGGTATGAATGCGTATAATTAATGGTGTTCGGAATTATTTTTATAAAAGAAAAGGATGTAATTTTTATAAGGAAAATATCTTAAAATGTTATAGATGTTTTAAACTACGTTTTATTCTGATAAGCTCGGAAAAGAGTTTGACGAAGAGACGTTTTAAACAAAAAGTTAAAAAGTCAAACTGACGCGCGGCGTTGTTCAAACGACAAGCTGTCTCGTTCAAACGAGATGGCTATGTCGTGCGAACGATAGTCCATTCTCGTTTGAGCGACACATTTTTTAAGGCGGTGATATTTTCCTATTTAAAGAATGGTGTGTGCATTCTAGAAAAACTGTTTACGATCCATAAACGTGTTTGCACATGTTTTTCTAAGGTTTCAAAGCTGAAACATATCCTTAGAGTTTGCAAAGATCTGAGTTATCATTATTATATGTTTATGTGATCTTGCTGCACCAAGTTGGTTTGTTCTACAATTGAACCTCTGAGTTTTGCAGTGAAGAAAAGAGAAGGACTTCTTGTTCGACATCATAGACGTATCAAAGTCATTCGGTAGACATCGAGACATACGTGGACACGTGTGTTGTGGATGAGCATCGTGGAAGACGGATTTTTTAGGTGTGCACTATTGAAGAATGGTAGAAGATCATAAGGAGCATCAAGACTCATGGGGATCGAGTCATTGAGTAAGGCTAATCTGTCTTTGTAAAACCTTTATTCATAGTGATTGTCTGGCTTGGGCTATCCGAGGTTGTTTTTCCCGTTTTGGTTTTTTTTCTCGTACATCCGGCGTTGTGAGTATTCTTTACTTTACTTTACTTGCTTTAATCACTAGATGCATGTTTAGGACTAATCAAGATAAAATTGGTTTAAAGTAAGAATTGGTTTTCACAACTTGGTTTGGTGCTAATTAAAAGTTGGATAATTTTTGGTGAAAATTGGTTTGATTTGAAACACACGCATAGGGATCACCACGTTTTCTAAAATTGGTATCAGAGCCAGAAAACACAATTTATTTATTTTGTGATCCCGTGTGTTTATCTCTTCTGTGTTTGTTTTCTCTTGATGGATTCTCTAAGCTTTGACAATTTAAATCGTTTGAATTTAAAGTTTTCAAAACGTATTGAAGTTTTGAAGAAAGAAAATTCATGTGTTTAAAAATATGATTGAATATTTGCAAACATTTCAAATTCAAAGAGATATTTGTCGTGAGAAGTTTGGTTCCTTGTTTAATGATTTTAATATGTTAAAATTGGGCAAAAAGGAGAGTGATGATAGAGTCCTCGTTTTAGAAAAAGAGTTAGAGGATTTGAGAAATTCTAGGGTTTGTTCCCTTGAGGAAAATAATTCGTTTAATGATTTGGTGGCACGAGAAAAGGCTCTTAGGGATAAGTTTTCTCACATTGAGGGAGAGCGAGATAACCTTCTTGGGGTAATTGATAATTTAAAGAAGGAGTCCCTAAAATTTGAGGAGCTTAATTTTTTGTTAGAGTCCAAAGTTTTGAAGTTTAAAAGTGTTTCAAATGACTAGAATAGTTTGTGTAGTGATGGTAACGGATCATCTTGTTCTAATGCTTCCATTGCTAATGCCAAAAGCATTACTTGTCTTATATGATCAATCACATTCGAGGGTGTTAGAAAATATCAACTTAGAGGTCCCGTTCCTTGTCGAGTTTACACATGTTCGCATTGTGGTAGGAAAGGTCACCTTATGAGTTTTTGCTATGATCTTAGAAAAGACCCTAGAAAGTTTAAACGTAGTGTCCCGTCGATTCCCAAAACCCGTTTTGTTAGGTATACTCCGGTTTGGGTTAGGAAATCCGTTTTGGAGATGCTAAATGCTAGGTTGGTTGATTCTCACATGCTTGCACATGATGCATCACATGCTCTTTCTTATGGATAGTTGCTTGCATGATTTTGTTTGTCATACGCTAATTTTGCTTCATGATATATTCTTCCTAGTGTTATGGCATGTTTATCTCTTTGTATTATATTTTTCATTTGTTTGAGTCTTATTTGAAATATACAAAAAGATTTTGTTTTTGATAAAAATTTTGAAAAACCAAAAATAGTTTTGTTTTCTTATTTGGTTTTTGTTTGTGAGTTTACATGTTTGATGTGGCATATTGGTGTGCTTGGACCCCCCCCCCCCATCGTTTCATTATCCATGTGGCTAGGACATTTGGTCATTATTATCGATTCTTAGAATGATCTTAACCATTGTTTATATGGGGGTGTTTCGAAGTTAATATGCATTTTGATTCAACTTTGTATATATGCCAACATTGCACACATGCACAAGTTTATATGGATATTTGACTTCTCTTGCATATTTAAATTTGGTGAGGCGTTCTTATCTCAATCTTGGAATCTATGCGTAAGTATAATTAAGGAGAAGTGTGCATGTAAGAATCGTTTACCGTGAGGAATTGAATTGGTACAAAAAATGATGAGTGATTCACGGGAAAGGGTTGCGAGAGTTCAAAATTAGCTCGTCGTGAATGCCACCGTTTAAAAGAGCCCAAAAGAAAAAGTAATATTAAGAAAAAGGGCCAATAAGATTTTCTCTAAGTTGAGGATGCTAGAAACCTCAAAATAACCTTAAAATGTATATATTTATAAGGGAGTTTGGTTGGAAAAAATTTAAACGGGTTTGCACAACTAATCCTAATGTTGAAACATTGCAATTTGACGTTATTATTTATAGAATCATCAAAATTCTAGATTTGTGTGCATGTAGATTGTTTAGTTCATTAATCTCACACTTTAATTGTCATATGGCTATGATATAGTTTAATGATTTATCGATATCAATTAGAGCTTCTTGATCTTTTCGATATGTTGGAATTGTGACTCATTTGTTGTAGTTTCACGCCCATACATTCCATGTTCATGTTTAAGCACATCGGTATTATGTTTGCATGTAACTCGCATTGTTAGTTTTTATGCATTTTTTGTGTTTTGTGTTAAAAGCTTACTGTTTTAGTACTGTTTTGCTGTTGTCAAGCCCTTCCTGGTATTTTTTCTGGAAATTTTTTCACTTGGCAAAAATATAAGATATTTCTGGGAAATTGGGAAATTTTGGACTGTCGCGAGAAGTCGTTCAAGCGACATCTCTCGCTCGAGCGACGTCCTCATCTCGTTTGAGCGACGTCCCTGGCTCGTTCAAACGACAGTCTAGGATTTTGTGCTTCGTTCTGGTTTGCAGTCCACTGGTTTATTTTGGTGATATTTTTGGTACTGCTGGAAGTTTTCTGAACTAATTGACTTATATGCAGGTTTTATTATCTCATATTGATATTTTGCATATGATTCCGTTATCACACATGATTAGATTGCTATATTCTTTGTGTGATTCTTTGGTTTACTAGCTCCTGATTTTTCATCTATTGGTCATATTTAGCTGGTTGTTTCATGATTATTTAGCGATTTTAAATAGACTCAAATTGACATATTCTCATGCTAGATACTTATTGATTGGTTTATCTTTTTACCGGATTGTCTATTTGAGACAAAAAGGGGAAGAGATGTATGTGATGTAGGGGAAGATTTGAGATTTGAGCATATTTTTTATTGCATATTTTACAAATTGGTATTACAAATTGGTAGTTTAAATTTGGTATCATTTTGTTGCTCAATTGTTTAACAAGTGATTTTTTTAGAGTTTGTTCATATCGGTATCTATTGTAAAATTGGTATCATTTGGATATACATTGGTTTTATTTGTTCCTCCATACTTCACTGGGTATTTGTTTGTCTATTTCATGTGTGTAGGTATCCTTTAGCAATTCGAGATTTCAAGTCTACATCACATTCAGACAGTTCATGCTTGCCAATGCTACATATACTAGTTCGTGTCCTATAATTTTTGAGTTTGGGTTTATGGGATGGGATTTAGGCATCATACAGCTTGACAGCCCGACTTAGGAATTTTACTGGTTTAGTTTTGTCCCAGAATAGTCAAAGGGGGAGATTTATAGGGACATAAATTTCCAATTGAGTCCCTGTATTGTTTTGACTTAATTCCATGAACAAAACTCTGTTTGTAATATGTCATGGGGAGATTTTATTTTATCACGATCCCACTTGGTCTATGACGTATTGAAGAAATTGAAGACGTTGAGGGAAAGCTTCAAAGAGTTAATCATGCCGAAGTTTAATTGGTGCAAGTTTATTCGTCTTCAAGTTAATTGCATTCCGAGATCACACAGGTATGAATGCGTATAATTAATGGTGCTCGGAATTATTTTTATAAAAGATAAGAATGTAATTTTTATAAGGAAAATATTTTAAAATGTTTTAAAAGTGTTTTAGATGTTTTAAACTACGTTTTATTCTGATAAGCTCAAAAAAGAGTTTGACTTATTTGGATCTCTTTTGGAAGAGACGTTTTAAACAAAAAGTTAAAAAGGTGAAACTGACACGCGGCGTTGTTCAAATGACAAGTTGTCTCGTTCAAACGAGATGGCTATGTCGCGCGAACGACAGGCCTTTCTTGTTCGAGCGACATATTTTTTGAGGCAGTGATATTTTCCTATTTAAAGCGTGGTTTTGTCAGAGTTTACATGTGTGCATTCTGGAAAAACTATTTACGATCCAGAAACGTGTTTGCACATGTTTTTCTAAGGTTTCAAAGCTTAAACACATCCTTAGAGTTTGCAAAGATCCGAGTTATCATTATTATATGTTTATGTGATCTTGTTGCACCAAGTTGCTTTGTTCTACAATTGAACATCTGGGTTTTGAGGTGAAGAAAAGAGAAGGACTTCTTGTTCGATATCGTAGACATATCAAAGCCATTCGGTGGACACCGAGACATACGTGGATACGTGTGTTGTGGACGAGCATCGTGGAAGACGAATTTTCTACGTGGGCACTATTGAAGAATGGTAGAAGATCAGAAGGAGCATCAAGACCCGTGGGGATCGAGTCATTGACTAAGGCTAATCTGTATTTGTAAAACCTTTATTCATAGTGATTGTCTGGCTTGGACTGTCCGAGGTTATTTTTTTGTTTTGGTTTTTTTCCTCGTACATTCGGCGTTGTGAGTATTATTTACTTTACTTTACTTGCTTTAATCACTAGATGCATGTTTAGGATTAATCAAGACAAAATTGGTTTACAGTAAGAATTGGTTTTCACAACTTGGTTTGGTGCTAATTAAAAGTTGGATATTTTTTGGTGAAAATTGGTTTGATTTGAAACACACGCATAGGGACCACCACGTTCTCAAGTTGTCTGACATGTTTTGTGATGACAAGTTTTTTATTCAAGAGAATGTTAATGAGCTTCATAACTGATAAATAGCTTTTTGCGTACGGTATATATCGTTGTTGTGCAAAAGCTACTCTCAAAATTCCCTTGAGTACCTACAAAACTTGTCTAAAAATAACTCGTATTGCGGTAAGTACGACTTTCAATCCAACTTTCAAGGTGAAACAATAAATGTGAAAACGTGCAATTCCAATTTTTTTTTATGAAAATAATTTTTTTTTATTTTTTATTTTTAAAAAATTTCAAGGGAAAAATTTACTAACAATGCTAAAAATTATAAAATGACTAAATGATGAAAAAATGTGCAACCGAGTGTGAAATATGTAAGAAGGTCAAGAGATGAGATTATACTGCATTTTCAATTATTTTAATTTCTCAATTTATTAATTTAAAATATTCCGAGATAATATTGAATCGATAATCTAACTCTCGTTAAAATTATAAATTTAATAAAATCTTTTTCAGAAAATTAATTTAAAAATGTCACACGAATGAAAAATTAGGACTACACTATTTTCATAAAATTACCCGCTAGGATCAATTTAACGAAAATAATTTTAATCCTCAAATTTCAACACTGAATTAATATTCAAATATCGAAAAAACCTATCTCTAGTTCGATTCCTAAATTCAAACATCAATTCGTTCAATTAATTTACTAACTCTCGTTACATAAATTAATTGACGACATTTAAAATTAATTTACCTAGAAATACGAAATTAATGAAACCAATTAATTAGAGTAACATCATACGCAGTGCATCCCACCCCTTGAACGGGGTGTTTAGCCAAACATTCTCATGTGTGCATAAACAACATTCAATAAAATATAAAAAAGATGACATAAATTTGAATAGAGAAATAGAATACAATACGCAAGTCTCCTTGTCGAATCGCGTTCATGAAACGCGTCTCAATCTTCTTACTAATCCAGCACTTGATTACACCAAAAGAATAAAAAAATAAACCTAAAATTTATTCTAAAACTAAAATAATTTATTTCGAATATTTTTATGAACCTACTATGTACATATTATGCGCCGTGTGGTTTTATCTCTCTGCATGTCTTTTTTATTCTCTTTCTTGCTGTTAGTCCCTTTTATTGAGAAGCTCTCCTCATTTGAAGAACCCACGAAGCTGTATTTTAGAAGAGGAGTTGGTGGGATCTCCTTAGGATTGGAAAGGGTAAGTCAAATGGGTATTTGGTTTTTCGATTTTTCTGGGATGTTGGACAAAACGGTTTCGGGTTGAACACGGGGTGGACATGGTGCGGATCTGGGCTTGTCGCGGGTTAGGGATTCAGGTCAGGAGCTGCGCCGTGATCGGGTCAGGCAGCGCCCGTTTGGGCGGTCGCCGGAGGTTGTGGATGGCCAACACTGATCGTGGTTTGGGCGGTCGTCGGCAGGTGAGGTCGGGGATCAGCAGGTCCTGGGATGGTTGCGGTCTGTCTCTGAGACAGACCGCAACCATCCCAGGACCTGCTGATCCCCTACACTAGGAGAGAGAGAGAGGGGTTTAAGTTGTGGGTTTTAGGAGAGAGAGAGAGGGGTTTATACCTGAGAGTCTCAGGTATAAACCCGAGTTGGGTTCGGGACATAGGAGAGAGAGAGAGGGGTTTAAGTTTTCTTTTATACCTGAGACTCTCAGGTATAAACCCGAGTTGGGTTCGGGACATAGGAGAGAGAGAGAGGGGTTTAAGTTGTGGGTTTTGATGGAGGTGGGTTTGTTTGGTTATGGGGTTATGAGAGAGAGTGAGAGATGGTGGGAAGAAGATGAATAGTGTAGGGGTTTGTTTGGGTGTGTTTGGTGTAGGATAATGGAGTGTGGGTATGTGAGATAGTGTTAGTGTGTGCTTAATTTGCACCCCTAAAAAATGACACTTACTAAAAAAATAAAAGAAAACTAAATAAAATAAAAAATTAAAATCTAATAAAACTAACATCTCAAACTAAAATAAAATAAAACTTTATTAAACCTAAAAAAATTCTAATCCTAATAAAATAAAACTAATATATATAATGAAATCTAATAAAACAAAAAAAAATTCCTAAAAATTAATCCTAATAAAAATAAAATAAAATAAAGATTAAAAATTAAAAACTAATAAAAATTAAAATCAAAATAAAGAAATAGAAAATAAATCCTAAAAAAATCTAAATAAATCTAAAATAAATCCTAAAAATAAAACGACTAAAAATAAAAATCTAGAAAAATAATAAAAGAGGCACAAACTAACACACACCGGCTCGGAGTATGGATTGGGATTGGTTTGGGCTAGGTCAAGGTTACGGGACTAGTTCGGGGTATTCGGAACATCGGGGCAAGCTCTGAATAGGGACTTAGACTTCACGATCTCCTTGATTTCTTCGTTGCAAGCTTTTGACCGCTTCTGCGTCGCAATTGACTGAATTTAGCATTATATGTACCGCAACTGCGTATTGACCTGAAAAATAATAAAATACGAACATAAGGTCTTTTTTTTATTAAAAACGAGCGACTAAAATGCATCTATTCGGGGTATAAAATAGACACTTTTGGGTGCTTATCAATAACCGTGCTGAAAAATGAAATCATTTGAATTTGAAGTTTTTAAAAATAATTAAAATTCTTGAAAGATAAAATTTTTATTTTAAAGTTGTTATGGAACTTTTGCAAACATTTCAAATTCAAAGAAATTTCTTTCGTGAGAAGCTTGTGGACATGGACCATGATTTTAAAAATTTAGAATTGTCCAAGAAAGAGAGTGATGATAGAGTCCGATTTTTAGAGAAATGATTAGAAGACTCTAATATTTATAGGGTTTGTTTACGTGCCAATGAGGATAGTGATAAATTAATTTTAGATTTAAAAGCATGTAAGAAGACTCTTAGGGATAAGTTTGCTTATATTGAGGAGGGGGGGAGAGATAACCTTCTAGGAATGATTAAAAATTTAAAGAAGCAGTCCTTAAAGTTGAAAGAGTCTAATTCTTTATTTGAGTCTAGAATTTTGAAGTTAAAAGATGATATGAAAGACTCGAGTAGTGTTTGTACAGGCTCCCATGATTCCAATGCTTCTGTCACAAAAGTCAAGACCATTGTTTGTTTTAGAGGGTCAACCGCATCTAAGGACGTTAGAAAAGGTTAACCCATAGGTAACATTCCTCTCGTTTACACATGTTCGCACTGTGGTAGGAAAGGTCACCATAGGGCATTTTTTTATGATCGTATAAGATGTCCTAGGAAGTTAAAATCTAGTGTCCCTTTAGTTCCTGAAACCCGATGCACTAAGTACATTTGGGTTAGGAAATCCGTTTTAGAGGCGCTAAATGTTCGACTGCTTGATTCTCGCATTCGTGCTCATAACACTTGACATGCTATATCTTATAGGTGATTGCTTACATGTTTTTGTTTGTCATACTCGAGTTTGTTCTTCACGATATATGTTTTTCTTGTGTTGTGACGTGGGTATCTTTTGTATTTTATTTTCTTTTATTGAGTCATAATAAAAAAATTACAAAAGGATTTTTTGTCTTTTGAGTTAGGGTTTGTTTTCATAAATTAAAATATTGGTATTTTTGAAAATTTTAGAAAAACTCGAAAAGATTTTTGGTTTTTGTGTATTTTAGTTTTACACATTTGGTATGACATATTAGTGTGTTTGAATCCAATTCACTCCGTACCTTCCATGTGGCTGGGAAATTTGGTTATAATTATAGATACTTAGATTGTATTTAATCATGCTTACATGGAGTTGTTTTGAACTTGATTGGCTTAATGGATTTGACTTTGTATATGCCTATGCACACACATGGACGAGCTTTTTGAATGTTAACTTCACATGTATATTTGAGCTTTGTGAGATATTCTCCTACTAATTTTGTCATCTACATGTTTTTGTGACTATGGGGGATTTATGCATGTAAGAATAGTTGCCTGTGAGCTTTATTTGTATAGTATTAAAAAAAATATATACTAGGGTGCACGAAAAAGGACTACAAAAGGAGAAAATCTCCTTTGCGGCAAAGCCATCGTTAGCAAGAGCCTTATGAAAAGATTAAAGGCAAAAAAATAGAAAAAATGCAAAAGGCTAACATAGTTTAGTGTGTTTGATCTTTTAAAAGAAATTACTTCAAAAGAATTGAGAAAATAAAATAAAATAAATTATGATATATGCTTATCTTTTGAGGGTGTTTAGTTGAAGATCAATGGGTTTGCACAATGAATCATAGTTATACCTATCGTGTCATGACAATATTAAGTTGTAGAATTATCAATATTCTATGCTTGTGTGCATTGTGCTTGTATGTTCATTAAGTTCACTTTATCTTGTCACTTGAGGCTAAATCTTAGTTTGATAAAATTTTGTGATCAATTAGAACTTCTTGAACATATTTGAAAGTTTGGGTTATAATTCATTTGTATCTAGTTCACTCTCGTTCATTCCATCCCACGTGTTTAGACACATCGATACTATGCAAGTGTGTAAAGCTTATGTGTTTTGTGTCGAGTTTTATGGTTGTTTATACTTATATATGTGTGCTAAATTTTTATTGGTATGTTTTGCATATATTATATATGGTATCATGTTTTGACTCTTTGCGGTTTACAGTTTGTCCATGGTTGTCACGTACTTGATCATAGTTTGGATTATTTGTTCTTGAGTTGTTGTGTTGTATTTGAAATATTTACACTTTTTTGAAAAAATAAAAAAAATAATTGGTGGATTTTTCCTTTGAGATTATCATTGCATGTGCGTTATTTCTATATCTTTGTGATGATATCTTACTTCTTATATGTAATGCTTTATTCTTTATGTTTAGCTTCTACTTCTATGTCTATTTCGGACAAAAAGGGGGGGAACAAGTTATAGAGGAGTTTGTTTTATAGGGGAGTTTTTATTTTCTATTTCAAAATTTATGCATCACGGGCATTTTATTTGCTTCATATGTGTAGGTATCCAAGAAGAGAACATATTACACCGTATGAAGACAAAGTTTTACAAGGGATGAACAAGATGATATTAAATATAAAGTTTCACAATGTCGTTCTGTTTCTAAGGTTTGGGAGGGCATTAGGAATTATTATCATGGAGGTTTTTTTAATGTAATTTGGATTTTGGTTTAGTTTTGTATATTTTTGTACTGGAATAGCCAAAGGGGGAGATTTGTAAGCTCTAATATTTTAGCTTAGGCTTTTTATTTGATTTTATTTGCATTTTGGCATATTTGTCGTATAACCGTCACGCACTGACACATCGAATCGAACTCCAACATCTCCAAGTTCAAGGCTCCTCTAAATCTCATGAAGGTTTAAAACAGTTGGGACTTCTTAATTATTCATATTTATACTTGGGATGTGTTTTTAAAAAACCAAGGTTGGATTTTTAAGTTTTATAAATAAAAAACTTTTGACCTCGTTCAAACGAGTTCGGAGATCGTACGAATAAAATGGCCATTTCGTTAGAAGTTGGTAGATATTTACTTCAAACGAACATCTAACGAGGTTGCACTACTTCATAAAGAATTCTCATTAGAAGCTCGTTAGATATATACATCGAATGACATGCCTTTGTCGTTTGAACGAACTTCTGTTCTCATTTGAACGAACTGACATTTTAGTTCAAATGACCCCTATTTTCATTCAAACAAGATGTCGCCTCGAATTTTCGGTCAAACCTATAAAGACCTTTTTTGATCCTTTTTTTCATGGGAATTTGGAAAAAGTGATTTCTGCATATCTTTGCCAATTTTTTTGATATTTAGGTCTCCAAACACCTTTTAATTCACAACATTGCCATCCCTATATGAATTGTGAATCCTTTTGAAATCCTAAGAGTTTCATACCTCATATACACTTTGTCGAGATCATTCTTTATGGCTTAACTTGTGACCTTAAGGATTACTGTTGAAGGAAAAAGAAAGGTTGATCAGTGGATTCCGAGAGTGGATCGCCTCCTGTGGAAGACTTTGGACTGAGTCGTTTTCTTTAGAAGTTTTAAAGACTGTGTGTCATACTTAGTTATTCTAAGTGATTTGTAAGTCAATTGTCTTGTAAAATGTTCTAAAGTGCTAAATATAAGTTTTTCCTTGAACATAGATTTTTCCTCATATTTGTGTGAATGCATACGTAGAATTTTTTTGTGATGGGAACTTTGACTGTATACACACTATATTTTATTAAAGATTAAAATTTGATAAAAAATGAATTGTGTGTTTGGGGCATTTAATTAAATAAAATCAATCAATTAATTCGTGTGCACTTTCAATATCCACTCTTTGAGTTAAAAGGTAAGTATTCACACTCTAAGTAAATATTTACTTCGGGTACATATCAATTACATAACATAAAAAATCATCACTAGCAAAAAAAACATAAAATCTCTCTCTCTCTCTCTCTCTCTCTCTCTCTCTCTCTCTCTCTCTCTCTCTCTCTCTCTCTCTCATATTATAACACACAATTGCACACACACACACACACACACACACACACATATATATATATATAAACTTGTAGGTGGTAAAATCTTGCTTAGATTATTTCCAAGAAAATAAAGCCAAACAGTAAATGAAAATCACATAATCACAAAACACAAAATATATGTGGTTCAATAATGTGCCTACGTCAACGAGGTGTTTCTTTCTTTATATTGATTAATTCGCAATAATAGGAATCACCTGCCCCTTTTTCCAAGGGTGAGGTTACATTTACAGTGAACAAAAAGAGTCTGAGCCTGAGCTATATAGGACTCTAGGACTTTTGGATGCAGTTGCAGTGTGGTTGAAAAGATCCAAGCCCAAGATATTCACTGATTGGATTCCCTTTTGTTCCTATCTCTAAGCTCCGATAATTTATCTAAGCTTCCGGATAGGTGTTAGCTATTCCGATCAGGTCGGATAATTCAGATAATTCCACCACAATTGCCCCCAAAGCTTTGCAGTCTAAAAGGGGTGAAGAGGTTTGATCGCCAATGAAATTTGATACCGATCGATAACGATGTTTGATCGGAGAGTGTCAACACTTGTGGTTTTCGGAGATAAAAAAATCCACTTTATTTTGCCCGTTGAGTTTGAATGGCAAACTCATAATGTAGGTAATTAATGTACTGAGGAGGCTAAATGGTGAGGCACGTCTTCCAGCCATCACCTAGGGTTCAGTGTCAAATGATGAACTACTTTGGAAGTTGAACCAAACAGTTCAAAGTCTTTCTCTACCGCCATTTTTCATCTTTTCCCTTACTATTCAAGACGTCAGAGCCTTTTGTATTCTTCTTCACCTATATGTCTTCTTATTTTCTCATTTTCTATTTTCTCTACAATTTTCTTCATACCTATCTGTCATTTTTCTCCTTGAATTAAGAAAATAGTGTACGCAGTGAATGAGAGATCCCTAGAGGAGCTTAGAGAAAAGGTGATCCATCCCTGATTAGGTTATCATAGAATGTGTCGAGCAACCTAATGACAGTTATAATGTAGTGGGTGGTCATTGGTTGCACACCTAGTCCATTGCTGAGGATGGAATCACATTTCACATAATTAATTATTTATGGAGTTTAAAGTGGTGCATGCTCAATATACTCCAAATACATGTAAGATTGTTAAGGATGTTCATAGGATTAATGAGCTATGTCAAACTCAAATAGGAATCCCTGAAATTAGATTTTATTATTCACGGGTAAAAACGAACGACATCACCTTATATCTAAAGGCAATAATGGATGATAGAGTCCTTCTCGTAAATATTAGTAACTCTAATAAGGGTAATTGGGGCCATGGCTTTATTGTGAGGCAGTGGTAGCATTCACCAATTCCTTAGAGTGGTGATCCCTATGGGGGTTTAGGCACCTTAATAGAGGGAATAAGATAGGCTGATTGTTGCTTTCTAGTTATATTGTGTTTTGGTCGAATGGGTTTCATGTGAATTTGTGCTAACATCCTCTTAGTATTTGTTTCGTGCAAAAGATTCCAAGAAAAAGAACCCAATATTTCTCACATCAATTGGGTCGAGTTATTTAAAGTTTGGAATTTGAAGAGACCTTTGTCTACTTGTGCCGAGCATCCTAGGCCGGCATCCTTGATACTTGAATACATATCACAACCAACTATTTTATTATGAAGCCTATGGATATAATAGCTGAGATCCTAGTCCTTTCAAGCAGTGACGAGGCTTCACGTGAGTCCACTTCATCTTCTTTTTATTCGGTGGGCGTTATTATTATACCTGTTGTGATCCCCGCCACTTCGGATGAAGAGTTGGACCCCAAAAAAAGGATCCCCACTATGTTGGATGAGTCCAACCTCCCCACTTCTCCAAAGACCGAAACTTAAAAAGGAAAGAGATGGGAGATCCTCCCGACCTTATTAACTCATAGTATTCTCTCGAAAAAACTCAGGCTCAAAAGAAGAGCAGGACTCGTGATGGTCCTTAAGCTATTACCATTGCTCCTGCTAAGAAGTTTGATCCTCTTTAAAGGGCAAGAGTCACATAATAATGTCGGTGGCCAATAATCCTAACTTGCCCCCCAGATTTCTAAGGGGGTGGAGATGGATTAGGAATAAGTCGACAAATTGACTATCGATCAGCTGGTTTCTCACACTGTTCAGGCATTAAATTTGGTAAGCTTTTTACACTTTGATCGGATTTTGACTTAGGCATTTTTCTATAGTACTGACTTGTGATGGTTCTCTTACAATTTATGGCAAACTTCATCGATATCCTCGATAGAAGGGCTGACCAGGACAAATCAAATAATAACCTGGAGCACTCTTTAGCAAAGTCCCAATAGGCTTACAAGGCCTCTAAGGATGCTTACGAGATAAAAAATAAGGACATTATGATGGAGATTGCCAAGTTGAGGTCGAAAATGAGCGTTTAAAGAAGGTCATCGAGGAGAATGTCTGAATCCTATTTTAGGCGCTAACGACCAAGGATAAGGCCTATGACTAAGGGTTCATTGACACCTTTGTCCAGGCCAAGAAGAAACTAGCTTATATACCCAAGTCCCATTTTAAAAAATGTTGGGACTCATCATTAGCTAAGACTGAGGTCCCTTTGAGTTCGGACTCTATGGTAATCGTGATTCAGGCTCCCTACCAATGGATGAAAAAGAGGGTGAGGCCTCAGGTAGTGGTTCAAAAAAGGATGAGTCTAAGTAGGAGAAGGAGGTTTCCGACTAAAATAAGGGTCTAACTAATCAAGACCACGTGAAAGAGAAGGAAGACCAAGCTAGTTAGGCTTAAATTAGGTTCCTTTATTTTTTTCCTTTTTATACTTCCCTGTCTTTTGATAAACATGTTTTAAGGGCTTTCCCTATCCTTTGATTTTTTTTAATAAAAAATCTATTTTGCATGCCATTTATTACCTAACTATTGACTACTTGTGAGTTTTATATTTTGTTCCTTTATTTTTGAATGCCTTTTCCGATCCTTATAGTTTGAAAATGACTTGAACTTGGTTCTAATGCCATAAGAGTGTGAAGACTTGGATTTGATCTTTGGCCGGGAGGCTTCTAGATGAGCTCATGAAGCGTTCCTCTCTGTTCGGCAGACACTCCATAAAATGATAATAATTTTTTGCAAGGAGACCCATTTAGTAGTAGGCCTTCAAACTGAATTAAAAAATGTTAGGGATATCACCGAGCTATTATAAAATGAGAATAGTTCTCTCATGGATATGATTAATAAGTTCGAAGAGGACTTCCATAATAATTAGGTGATCAAGCAGAGTATGAATCGTCGGATAATGAAGTTGAAGTACTCATTTAGGAAATATCCTCATGCAATTTGGGTTATCGATTATGATGCAAGTTGGATGGATGCCTCTTTATGTCTAGATGAAGCCAAGAAAGTATCTTATAAGCATGGTTGGCTAAATGATCTATCTATCAAGAAGGTCCCCAAAGACTCTGAGCTTTGGTATTGGTACCAAGTGGAATGACATGCTTATTGGCATCCTCCCCTTAGGAGTGATGAGAGTTTGATTCCTTCTGATGCAGTTCATTTCTAATTAGTTAAGAATTACTTGTTGTTTCATGATAGTGATGACGAGTTATAGCCTAACCTATATCATTACCACTGATTTAATATTACCAAGCTAGTGACTCTCTAGAAATTACCACGATGTTTATCATGCGTGTATCCATTTTGTAATTATGTCGACCCATGATTTTTATAGAATGAATGTTGTGAATGAAATTATAAGTTAAATCCATGTCTTGAACTTTCCCATTTTCAATGTTGAGCATGTATTTATTGTTTTCCTTACCTTTTAGAAAGTGTCATCACACAGTTTTAGGCCTAGGTATGGAAAAAATGTACATGGTCGTAGGGCCATCCACCTATTCAGTATTTTAGCAGACCATGGCCGGGACAGTTAGTGTCTGGACAATTCTTAACGCTTTTATGTTTATTAATGAAGACATTGATTAAATGAAATATCACTAAGGCATTCAAATTGATGATCAGGGTTTGATCAGGTACCGACGATAAGAACTTGATTGGATAAATAAAGATAGATTTGTTATAACAAAGTTGGTTTGCCATTTAAAATAATAAGAAAGCTAATTGTATTAATTGGGCTTTAAATTATACGATGAACAAAACTTTGAAATTTGAATAAAGATAAAAATAAAATTTCCTAAGATTGTCCACATTCCAGGCCCTATCGATCTCCCTGCCACCATTGTTTCTAAATGGTAGGCTCCTTAGAGGTCATCTCTGATAATTTAAAAGGGTGCTTCCCAGTTGGGACCTAACTTGCCATTCAAAGGCTTCTTCTCGCTTTTGATCACCATTCTAAGGACATAATTCCCAATCTAGAATTTCCTCAAATTGACGTCTTTATTGTACTTCTTCGACAACTGCTGTTGGTAAGAATTCAAATTGATCAAAGCTTATTCTCTCCATTCCTCTGCTAGGGTAAGATTAATACTTATAATTTTTCATTTAGGTTTTGATCAACAACTGCCGCCTTCATGGTCGGCACGCGAACTTCCAAGGGAATTATGGATTCTATTCCATAAGTTAAGGCAAAGGGTGTTTCCCCGATCGACCTCCTAGGCATTATACGACATGCCTAGAGGACGTGGAGAAGCTCATCCACCCATGAACCTTTTGACTTCTCTAACCTTTTTTTCATCTCGTTGAGCACTATTTTATTAGAGACCTCATCCGGCCCATTTCTTTGAGGCTAGGCCATCGAACTGAAGTGGTGCTTAATGTTGAGGTTGTTGTAAAAGTCTTAAAATGGTCCACTATCAAATTACATCTCATTGTTAGTGATAATGGTCCTCAACATAACAAAATAGGTTATGATGATTCTCTAAATAAACCTGATCATATCGGTACCCTTATGTTCACCAAGGTTTTAGTAACTATTCATTTGTTTAAATAGTTCGTGTTGACCAGGAGGTACTTTTAACTTCCTAATGCTGTAGGTGAGGGACCGACAATGTTTAGTCTCCACTAAATAAAGGACCATAGATTAGTCAATGACTTTAGGTCGTTGGATGGTTGGTAAAGCATAAGAGAGAACTCTTGGAACTTCTGAACTTCCTAGCATAGAAAACTGTATATTTCTGCACGTAAGGCCACCAATAGCCCTCTTTGATGGTTTTGAACGCCAAAGATCTTCCCTCGACATGACTTTTATACATCATGTCATGCATCTTATAAAGAACTTGGTCGATGTCATTTGGGTGTATACACTAGAGGTGTGGGACTTTGAAAGATCACTTTAACAGTTTAACTTCAGGTAACAAGTAGAAATAAGAGAGTTTTATCATGACTTGATGGTCCTGCTTCTTATCGGTGGACAAAATCTACTCTTGTAAATAAGTTATGATTATGTTCATCTAGCTAGGAACTTTTTGGACATCGATGACTAGTTTGGTGACCTTTGGTTGTAAGATGACTTATTGGGTAAAGTATTCGATCTTAATGGTTCTTTTAAGATTAGAGTCAACAATTGACCCTAAAGTGTCTAAAGTTTATAAATAACTATTATTTCCTTGGAGAAACTGCTGAATGCGGACATTCTCAAATAGGGCGATTAAATCCTGGATGACTAGTAAGTGTACTGACATACGTTTATTTATGGAATTATAGTATCCTTGTACCTAGTTAGATACCAACCTTGAATCTAAAATAAGGTCAAGGTGACTTACGCCAAAAGATAGGGCTTTCCTTAATCTAGTGATGATGGCTTCATACTTGACCTTGTTATTAGACTTTAAAGTCGAGTCTGATCCCTTGGTCCTTCATGGTTTATTCTGGGGTAATCAAAACAACTCCTACTTCTTCCCCTTTTAAGTTGGAGGCTCCATCAACATAGAGCTTCCACTTATTAGGTTTTTCATTAGTCGCTTGGTCGACGAGTACCTCTTCATCGGGTTATTGTCCTTCGGTAACACCTGCCATTTGATAATAGTCCTAGGTTGATAATGGATGTCAAACCTTCCTAACTCCACTGACCATTTTGACATCCATCCAAAGAGGTCGACTTCATGAGGACTGTCTTGAGAGTGAAAAAGATTATAAGTATAATTGGGTGGGCTTAAAAGTAGTGCTTCAACTTCTTTGAAGTAATAAATAGATAGTAAGCTCACTTCTCGAGAGGAAGGTAGTGTTTCTCGGTATCTAGTAGCGTCTTATTGACATAATAGATCGGGGATTGATGCCCCATTTTTCTCATATCAAGGGCGAGTTAACTAAATGGTCGGACACTATGAGATACAAATAGATTGAATCTCCCAGATTTGGGACTGCTAGTAGAGGCGGTCAACTTAAATATGACTTAATTTATTTGAGTGACTTCAAGCATTCTTCATTCTAGGTCATTCCTTTCTCTTTCTTCAAGAGCTGAAAGAATAGTCGACACTTTTTAGGATAGTTGGAGATGAGATAGTTGAGCACGACTAACATTTTAGTCAACTTTTGGATATCTTGAACCGTTTTTGGTGGTTGAAGATTGTTAATCTCTTTAATCTGGTTAGGATTTTCTTCGATCTCCCTTTGGTTGACTAAGTAACCTAGGAGTTTTCTAGTATGTACTCCAAAAGAGCACTTGGAAGAATTAAGTTTTATTGTTGTAATACTTGAGAACTTCAAATGTCTTCACCAGGTCTTGTAGATGGTCGCACTTGTGTTCACTTTTGACCAGTAGGTCGTCTATGTAAATCTCCATGATATCTCCTAATTAATGTTTGGATATCTTGGTGACCAATCCTTGGTAAGTGGCCCCTACAATCTCTAGCTTAAATGGCATAACTGTGTAACAGTAAAAGCCAAAAGTGGTAATAAATGAGTTTTTCTCCTGGACAGGGCCGAAAAGAAGAATTTGATGGTACCTGAAGTATGCATCCAAGAAATTCATTCGTTTCATAGCTGGTTGTGGTGTCGACCAATTGGTCGATCTTTTGCAAAGGAAAGTTGTATTTGATATAAGTTTTGTTGGGGATGGTGAAGTCTATGCAGACCCTACATTTTACATTACTCTTCTTGATAACCAATGGTTGGAGAGCCATTTGGGGAATTGAACTTCTTTAATGGCACCTACCTTTTTTAGGGTTGTTCGATGCGCTTTTTGAGTGATCAATGAGAATGATGGGTCCACATGAAGTCGATGGAATATGACTTCAACATCAATCCCAAAGCATATAATAAGGCTTCCAAGAAAATACATATTGATTCTCTTTGAGCAGAGAGATCAATTCTTCCTTTTTGTGATTGGTAAATGACCTGCAAATTAGAAATTTATTCTCCGAGGGTGAATCATCGAACATCACTTCTTGTAATGGTTTCATGACTCTATTTGTGGGGGATACTCTTATTTCTTCCACTCCCAATATAGTGTAATTTAATTTCTACTTGAACGGAGTAACCTCGTCCTTAGTTAGCTCATTCATGACCACATTTTCCTTATCTTTATTATGCTTAGGCATGATAGCAACAATAAAGCAATTCCAAGCAACGACTTGGTTTCCCCTTATCTTCATTATCCCCAGATCGATGATGCATTTGAGCTTATGGTGATAAGTGAAAGGGACAACCTTCATGGTGTGAAACCATCCTCGTCTGAGGATGGAATTCTAAGGAGAATCAATCTCCATAACTAAGAACTCATTCACTTCGAGATATACCCAGTTCGGATCGAAAAAATCTCCTTCCCTAGGGGCATAGTCATCTTTCTGGCGAAGCCAATCAAAGTGGTGGTTGCTTACCTTAAATACTCCACATTGAGATTGAGCTTATTGAACAACTTTAGGTACATGACTTCAGAGGAGATTACCTGGTCAACTAGTAGAGTTATTACTAGCGCATCATGATGTGGAGTTACCACTACGACGAGGTCTTCCTCGGTAAAGATTATATGTTTGTTATAGATGATATCTTCTGGATGTCGACGTATCCTTGCTGGGCTTTTAGTAGGGTTGATCTCGAAAGCCTCTATAAACACAGTGATTTTCTTTAGTTCCACCCCAAAAATATTGCCTTGGATTTGATTCAGACTTGCTGCACCCTGGATAACTACAAACTTGTGTCCCATATCGTCGTTGTCTAGGACATTGTCAAGCTTTTCATCATTCTCCATAACGGGCTTTACACCCCTTTTCTCCATATAGTTGTCCATGTCGACGACTTGGGCCAATTCTTCCAAATGAGACTTGGGAGCCTTACAGTTATATGTCTTGTGTCCATGCTCCTTGTGATAGGCACATCTAAGGGCAGTGTTCCTCTTATCTGGATCTTTGTCATTTTTCTTGACCACTTGAGGAATCGCTGATCTTTTATCTTGTTTAAGATCTTCTAGAGAGGTTCATTGAAAATGGTGTTGATTGCTTAATAGGTGCAATACCCCACAATTTTCAGGAAATGAATAATTAAATAGTTTAATTATGGTGAGCATTCAATCAATAAATTAAGAAATCATTAATAATGATTTATTATGACAAGATATGGAAATAAACAATGTAAATATGATTTATAGAAATTTTTGGAATTTTATACCAATGAAAAAGTAATTTTGAAAGATTTCATGATAATTAACGGTAATCGCAAGAGTTATCATAAATTAAACAAAATGGAAATTATATTGAGAATTAATTAATTTTTTTATTACATGTAATTAAATGAGTCAAGATGAATTTATACAATTTTTAGAGATTTTATATGATATTCAGAACTTTTTCAATAATTAAAGGGATAAAAGAGGGATTTATGTAATTAGTTTTTAACTAGAGTGTAAAACGGGTAATTGTACATGGCTTAGTCTACAATCTAGGGAAAATTCAAGGGTCAATTATATATATATATATATATGTATACATCTATATAATAAAGTAGAAAACTTATGTATGTCACAAGTTGAAACTATGATGCCACTTTTGGGGTCTCTAAATTAATGGTTGAGATTGTATGTGGAGGTTTTGAATCTAATTGTTTATAATCATTCAAACATAAATGGTTGGGATTAAGCAACCTTCACATTGGGATTCACAATCATAGAGTGGCTGAAGTACAACCTAAGATATGGGCATTCTCCATATCTTCACTTAACTTCATATGCTCCAAAACCCAAGAGACAGATGCAGAGGAAAGTTATGCGTGAGTTTCTCCTTAAGGTGAGTTCCATTTTTTTGTTAACGGCATATATGGGGTAAAAGCTAAATGAGTTTGTATACTGAGTTTAAAGCTAAATGAGTTTACAAAAAAAAAAGAAACCTAGTTCACATTGTGAGTTTATATGCTTTTTTTGTTAACTGGATTTACGGCTGGGTTTACAAGAACTGGGTTTCTTTTTTTAATTTACTAAAGGCTGATGTTTTGAAGGAGTTTATGATAACAGATATACACCAACTTCAAAAGATAACCAACACAGTTGACGAGCTCAAGCAGTTATTTTCCAATTGAAAACGTCAAAATCTGTTCCATAAAAATAGGAATACACGAGCTCAAGAAGTCCATAAAAATAGGAATCAGTCCACCGTTCAGCTCCCTATTAATAGCATACAACGTTCAGTTGACGAGCTCAAGCAGTTTGTATGTTTGAGTAGAATTTATATGTTCGGTTCCCAATGTTTAGCTTCTCAATATGCCTCCATCTTCTCTAAAGAACTGATAGTCTCTCTCTCTCCTCCCTTTATTTGCAGGAGAAAAATTGGGTGATCCAAACCGAAGAACACGAGCTTGAGAAAATTTCCATATCTGATTTCTAATATTGAGGTGGATGTCAAAATATCTCCAAAATTAATGAGAGGTATGTTCGAACTACGTTCCATTTTAATAAGATTTCGTCTATTTGACTGCGTTGGCCTCATTTTTTGTTCGAAACCCAGGTTTGTCCCATCTCTGAGTTTTTTTAGGAACAAATCAATCATTGAGGAGAGCAAATGCTATCCTGGGCGAACAACCCCAAAGTTTGGCCACCTGAAAACACCTAAATCAGCCCAGTTCCGAATCGGGTAACTATGGTAAAACACCTAACACCCAAACGCAATCCAGATCCAAATCGGGTAACACCCAAATCAGCCCAGTTCGGCCACCGGAAAACATCAAACGGAGTGGAAGAATGAAATATCAGAATGAAATATTCTCGGACCTGTGTTGGATCGAAATGAAATTTTGTCGAACCTGTGTTGGATAGGAATGAAAATAGGACATGTGTTCAATTAGGAAAGGGTAAATGGTGGGGAGCTATAGATGTCCTCTGCCCAAGACATGGGTTTACGTTTGGACATGAAAATAAGACATGTGTTGTATGTTTTCTATGTTTGAGAGAGAGTCGTGAATTTTTAACAAGTTGCTGAGAGAGATTCTTTTATTTTTTTAATTTCTTTTAGAATTTGAAAATTGCCTTTTGATTTTTTTTTGGATCAAATATCAAAAAGTTCCTCAAACATTTTTTAATTTTTTTGAACAAAATAAAAGAAGTACTTTTTAATATATGTTTTTTTTTGTTGGGAAAGCCCTATAAAAAGAATATTATTTTGTTGGGAAAGCACCATCTAAGATATCAGCTGGTATTTTGATGGGTTACTCATTGTTGAAAGCACTGTGACGATCTTGATAGAGGCCCATAATTAGGGTCTTCAAAAACCGAAACACACATTTTTATATTATTTTTGGCTCACATATTATATAAAAATCTGTTTTTATATAATAACGATTTTTTTTTTATATAAAATCTTTTTATATAAAAACCAAAAAATCACTATTTGTTGTTAGGCTAGAGTAAAGAGTATACTGATAAACACAAATTAATTTAATATGGATACGCGTTTTTAGGATACCTTTAGTCAGGTAAAGGCGGGAGAATTTGGCTCTAGGTTTCTTACTAAAAGAAAATGGGGTGTACTACCTTAAGTGTTAACGTAAAAAGATATCTGAGCCTTTCCTTAGCCATTTGATTTTCCATAGGAAGCTTTTAATAAAAATATCACATAATGTGATCATAAAGATAATGTTGCTCAAGTTGTCTGCAAAAGAAGTGATCACATGTCTAAAACTTAAAGGCAGTTTGGTAGAATATTTAAACACTAATATTATTTCTCCATACAGATGGAGAGTGGGTTGAACCAACAACTTAAAATTTCATAAATGTATTTCACTAAATATATAGTGCGGCACTAGGTCATGAAATTTTTTTTGTTAAATTAAAAAATAAATTTTAAACGGTTTTTAAATTATAAATTATTTATATGAAAATAATTAAATAGTATATGAAAATGTTTTTTATAAAAAAAAGGTTAAAAACGAATATGTATAGAAAAACATTTTATTTTATGAAAAAGAGTTAAAACAGATTTTTATATATTTAAAAATAGTTAAATATATATTTATTATAAAAAAATAATTTTTTAAATAGTATTTTACCCCCTATTGTAATTTGGATGAAAATGTCCCCATTCTTTTGTTGGTTTCTGGAATTAAATAGGTTATGTTTATCTGTGTGTTGGGGGAACGAAATTCTTTTGCCTAAATTTTTTAAGACTAATTTTTTTTTAAATTACACTTTGTTTTGTCGGGTGGAACGAAATTTTTTTTGTTTTACAATTACTTCGAAGTTTTTATCGTTATGCGATTATGTACTTTGAAAATTTTCGTCGTGCCTTCAGGCATGGGCATATCCTAGTATATATATATATACACATACACACACACACACACACACTAGGGTATGCCCGTGCCTGAAGGCACGCTGATAATTTTGAAAAGTATAAACTTGTTCCTTGGTGCCATGCCAAGTGCTATCGCCAAAGCTACGATTGGTCTTGAGGTCGAGACACAAAAACAGTCTCGTCATATATGAGGTAAGCAAGCCAACATCCGCCTATTCAAGATCCTGCAGTTAAGCGTATGCCCGTCCCTGAAGACACGTCGAAATTTTTTCAAAGTACGATTACAACACAGGGACTTGTTATCTCCAATTAAATAAAAAACATCTGTGGGGTGTCTTAGGTAGTAAAAAAATAGCCTACACCATGTACCACAACAAAATCCATTGAAACTATATAAGCCATGATAAAATGGCTAAATTCACCCCGGTGCCGCAATCCGCGGATGGGATGAAATATGAAAACTGTGACTATGAGAAGTTGGGCACAAAGTCGACTATGAGAAGTTGGGCAAAATTTCCTTTATTTATAGAACTATCCACTCTGTTTAAGAAATAAAAAATACACCAACAAAACTAATATTCCGTAATAAGATAAACATAACCTATTTAACTCCAAAAACAAACAAAAGAACATAATGTTTTTAAACCATGCACGTAAATCTTTTACAAAATGGTTGAAAATAATTTTAGAAATGTTTATCGTTTTTCTATTTAAAATATCTAAAAAAATTTATAAATAAACTGGAAATTAAAAAAAACGTTTTGGAATTTTCACTATTTTTTCTGTTAAAATTTTTAAAACATTAGAGTTAAAATAAAAAATAAAAACACTTTATTATTATTATTTTTGGATTAAAAAATAGTTTTTTTATTCCCTAATAATAATAATAGAATAGTTTATTTTTTATTAATCTATTATATTAATGTAATATTATTAATTAAAAAGAATTACTAATTATAATTATCTTATATTATAGCTACCTCTGAAAGTTTCTGAACTCCTTACGCATAGCTTGAACCATCTATGATTTTGAAGAGCTTCTATATTGATCAATATTTCTACCACTACCCTGAATATAGACTCGTATGGGATTGTGCTAATAGGAATTTGCAAAATACCACATGCCATGTTTGACAAAATTAGGAAAATAGTTCCACCAATCTAAGATCTTGAATTATACTTTTGAATCCCCCTTACATGCATACCTACATTCTAGATATGAGTCAGGCTCTTATGCGAGAGTCCAAATGCTGGACTCTCGTGCGGAAGGATTTTTAAAAATAAAAAAAAATGTTGTTATTTTTATTTTTTTTGTGTGTTATAAACATTTCAGAATACCCCTGTAAAAAATATCAGCTCAAAATAACACTTTTTGTTATATTAAAAAAAAGTCAATATTTGATAGTATTTTAAGATACCTATAAATTGTCAAATATTGGCTCAATTTTTTAAAATACCAAAAGGTTATTTTGAGTTGATTTTTTTTACAAGAGTACTCTGAAATGTTTATAACTCATACAAAAAAAGCATTTTTTTGTATTTTTAAAAAATAGCCCGTACGGTAGTCCCGCATTTGGGGTCCCGCATAGGAGCCGTTCTCTTCTAGATATATGCTCGAGCCAAAAATTAAAGGTTCAGTGGTATCCAACTGTTGTGCACACGAATTAAATTTTGCCATCAAATTTAATTTTATACTGATAAATCGAAACGGGCCATCAGTAAATTACGGGCCTCCGAATACTCATTAAACTTTTCACTCATGTTTTTTGAACATCTAGCATCAGATTTAATAAAGAAACAAACCCACCGGTCAACCACTTACAAAAAACAACCCATCAAAACCAAGACCCTAAGCCAAAATAACCGACTGGAGGGTAAAAAACACAGCCAACCTAAACATTACATTCAACAAAAAATTAGAAAAGGTGTAAATTCAAAAACCAAAAAACCCTTCTGCATGGAAGTCAATCAGTCGTTTCCAGTTGAGATAGCGTAGCTCTTGAGGTCATGAAGCATAAGATCCGCCAATAGAAGTGGATGAGAGCTAACTCAGTTGGGGGGAAGATCCGTCAAATAGAAGATCCGTCGATTCCAGTTGGACGCCATTTGTACCCACCCAATCATCCGCCATGTTGGTATGATATAAGGCGTTGTTGTCTGCAGAATTTTTGCTTTGGGGTGGCGATGGGGTCATCTTCAGGTTGTGTTTGCTCACCTCAGTGATTTTTTCGATGGCCGATCTGGTCTGATTTGGGTGTTACCATCACCTCCTTCACCTACCTC
The DNA here is from genome assembly GCA_949130495.1 of Sambucus nigra. Taxonomy (NCBI): domain Eukaryota; kingdom Viridiplantae; phylum Streptophyta; class Magnoliopsida; order Dipsacales; family Adoxaceae; genus Sambucus; species Sambucus nigra. The sequence continues at coordinate 238,326,146 of OX422221.1, read as the reverse complement.
TCCGACGGAGATGGATCCGACTACTCAAAATAAGAACATAGATATTAAAATTGATTCATTTCACTTCAATCTATATGTTAATAGAATAACAAAAACTCCTTAGTTCATTGTCTTAGATAAGTTACCTTATTTGTAGAATGTCTAAATTTTGGAGTACATTCCCTTATTTGTAAACCCAGCAAAAAATAAAGCTACGCGCCTACAATAAATACACACATATGAATACACTTCCATAAAAACCCAGAACGAAATAGATACATACAATCACATAAAATGAAAAGTAACTGAAAAGAAAAGCGGTAGAAAAACACAAAGCAAGACAGATTTGAGATTGAAAGGTGAATTTCGGTGATTTAAAAGGCAGAAAAGAAAACTTACCTTAAGAGAGAACTTAAAGAGGGTGAGCAAAGACGCGAGAAAGAGAGAGTTCAATGGAAGAATGAATAGATAAATGGATATGTAGTGGGTGAGGTTGAAAGCTGAATTTCAGTGAGTTGCAGGCAGTAGGTGTGGAAGGCAGTGGGAGTACATAGATTTGAGATTTGAGAGGTACGTTTTTTAGAAGGGGTTTGATTCGTTTCTTGAGCCTTGTGCTCTGTACTTGACGGGTTTGCTGAGCCTTGAGTCTTTTGTCTCTTATTTAAAAATTACCATGTTGCCACCAATGTAATCATATCCTTTGGAATCATTTTGAATCATGGGATAGAAAACTCTAACTTTTAAGTTCACTAATTTACCCTTCTTATTTGAATTTGGACGAAGAGCAAAAAAGAAATTTTAGGGAAGAAAAAGAGGGGAAGTCAAAAGATTGAGGGTAAAATAGGTAATAAAGGATAAAAACATCTTGATGATGTCATGGTGCTATCTTATGACATACATAAGTTTTTACTTTATATATATATATATATATATATATATATATATATATGGTAAGTTGGTGTAAAAGAAAGGAAGAGAAAATAAAGAATATGGTAAGTTGGTGTAAAAGAAAGGAAGTGAAAAGAAAGAGAAAAAAGATAAAAATAAGAGAAAATGAAAGAAAGTGAAGAAAAAACAAAAAAGAGAGGGAGAATGGATATATATATATATATATATATATATATATATATATATATATATATATATATATATATATATATATATATATATATATATATATATGGTAAGTTGGTGTAAAAGAAAGGAAGAGAAAATAAAGAATATGGTAAGTTGGTGTAAAAGAAAGGAAGTGAAAAGAAAGAGAAAAAAGATAAAAATAAGAGAAAATGAAAGAAAGTGAAGAAAAAACAAAAAAGAGAGGGAGAATGGAGGATGGGCTTCCATGGAAGCCTCTAGGGCCACTATAGCGGTACCCTAAGCCATTATGGAGGTTAGAGTGTCAGAATTGGGCACCATCGGGAGGTTCTTTTTGGGTTTTTTGATGAACAAAATGTCAATCTTTAGCATAATTTTCGAGGACCTTCCTTGGGGATTTTGGAAAAACACCAAACATGGACCCGACTCAATTTTTTTACGTACAATTCAAATTTGGAGTCGAATTTTGGAAATTAAGAAATTTCGTATCATAATTGTTACCACTTTAGATTTGGATATCTTAGAGGCAAGTATACCTCTACTTTTCTCCTTAACTTTTATATGTGTTAAATATTACCTAAACTTAATATGAATTGGGATTAAAAGAGATTAGGAACGTACAGAGGGGAAAAATAATCTAATTTATGAGTATTCATATGATTGAATGAAATAAACATGTTAGAACTTGTGAATTGAATATGACTACTCGTGCTCATATTTTCATATGAAACTTGAAATGTTGAGATCTAGAAATTTAAAATCGAAATTTGGAATGATGACTAATGTTAGGGTTTCATTGATATTCTTGAAACCAAATCTAATATGCGAATGAATTGAAAACTCCTTGGTTATGGTATAGTTTCAAATTGACATTTACGTTGGAAATTATTTACTAAATTAAAGTAGTCATTATATGAGAAATGGTATTATGGGGATATGAACCTTGTATCAATCAAATAATTAAACAAAATGTCCTATAGTAAACGAATAGGTATGTTAGGAAGAAAAAAGGTTTAAAATTTTAAACCCCTTCAGTGTGTCATTGAAATGCGCTTAATTTTAAGAAATATTGATTTTTGCTTGTTAAACTTTGGTTGTTGGACAATTCACAAGGTGTGAAAGATTTCAATGCAAATTAAAATAATCTATTAATAAATCTTATTTGGAAATTTGGATTATACACATATACTTGGGAATCATAAGTTTATTGAATAATTTCATATATTCTTTGAATTACAAGTTATTAGTATATGAGAGATGATCCTATGTTCGTTACGATTAGGATATAGTGTGTGTGTGTGGTGTGTGTGTGTGTATTAAGAAAGTTATGTTGATAATTCTAAATTTATATTGTTAAAGCTGTAAATCATAATTTGTTACGCAGTTACGACATCGATAATTATAAATATTGACGATTTTAATTTTTTGTAGCGTTTAATGATTGGGTGGACGTGAAATATGCTATACATGAAAAATGTGATTAAATAAGTGATATGGATTTTGTCCTCGATGCCTATTAGTGATAGAATATAGGTGGGATGATGGAGTTGTGACGATATATTAGTAGTGATTCTGTGATTTCTAGATAATGATATGGCTAAGTATATTCGTATTTTGATTGTTTGATATTGAGTTATGGTGTTTATCTTTAGGAGTCAAAATATTTGGGATTAGTTTTAGTGCATTTGGAGTTATTCATAAAACAACTATGTGCACGTGAAGTTAGGTATAGTTACATAGGAAATGTATTGACTTATGATATTTGGGATATTACATTGATACATTCGAAGTTGTAATATAGAGAATATGCACGTGTGAGGTGTGAATAAATGTTATGTGTTGGGATAATTTTGTTAACATACGGAATTGACTTGAGACTTTAAAGAAGTATTTCATCATCTAGAATGATCGTGATGTATTAAAGAGAATACATATGTAATACCCGGTGATTTATGGGCGGATAATTTAATTATTTTTGGGAGAAATAAATATTTATTTAAATTGGAGGATTATTAAATTTGACATTTGAGGTCAAAATTTGAGGATGTTAGAAAGTATTTCGAATGATGATTCTGAGTGTGAGGTTGATTCCGGATGGGTCGAGATAGTCGAAATGACTGTAATTGGGTCTTATATGGGTTCCGAAATATTTTAAGTTAGTTTGGCTCGAATTGATATAACCGAGTCATTTAAAGTGTGTATTATCATTTAAAGTTGGGTATTTTGGAGTTAAGGCTCAAAAAGCCTACGGGAGATAACAATCTCATTTGAGAGATTGAGAGAAAGCCCTAGAAAGAGAGAGAAGAGGAAAGGAAGAAGAGAAAGAAGAAAAGCTTGGGGATTCCGACTATTGTGCGATTTCGAGGAAGATTCAAACTCGACAAGTTTGAGGCAAGTTATTAAACTTGCTAAATAATTTTTGTGTATCATTTATTTCATGATTTGTGGATAAATTTATGGATTTGGGGTTAAATATGTTAAAACCTAGATTTTGGATTAAATCTTACATTTGATGGTTATACAAGGATTTAAGGTTGTAAATTAGTTGGGTTTATTTATTTGATGAGTATTAATGTTAAAAACATGATTGGGTTGAATATTTAGGGTTTGAAGTTGGTATTTGAGGTTTTTGGAAAGTTAGAGTTCTTCCGAAATGGGGTATGGCCGAGTTATCTGCTATGGCCGGTCGACCGCGACCAGGGGGTCGGTCGACCGCGTCTCAAGGGAAAAGTGTACTGCCTTCTTTTATAGGAAAATTTGAAAATCGCGGTCGACCAGGGGTCAGGGGCTTGTCCACCGGTCCTCTATTTTTTGTCCAAGTTTGGGATTTCAAGTTTACCCTCTTTCTTTTGGGTTTATATTTACGGACCTTCTTAGTTATTGTATCATAGAGGGTTAAGTGATTACATTAGGGGATTGATGACCTTAGGAATGTGAGGAGATGTTTGGGGTCTATTTCTTAATGGATTTGAGTGGGTAGTGCCTCTCTCATTAAGGAAATGAGAGAAGGATTGGTAGATGATTAGATGTAATGTTGGAGTCGTATTGGGTTATTGCGAGAGAGTACGAGTTTGAGTTATGATATCGTATAGATTTAGTGGGAAAATTCTCCTATCATCGAGAATTATATTTGGGGGAAAATGATTGTTAATCGGTGTGTATTCGGATATAGAGGGCATCCTTAATGTTTGTCGAATTGGGAGACTTTTCATACTCTTAGGTGTGAGCGATGAGTAAGTTTCAAGTGAGGGGTCGACGTACGATAATGGGAAGGTATGTGAGTTAACAACGGTTAGTATAACGAGAGTTATATACTTATATATGAGTTTACTTCTTTTATACATACGAGCGTAAAAAGAGTATGTATACCTATATGGCGTGATATAAATACCTTGTGTGATGGTTTGCATTTATATGATGTGATTATATATATATATATATATATATATATATATATATAATGTGAATGATATATGATACTTATTGTGTGAGCATACCCTCCATTGCTATCATGGGAAGTTGCGCGCTATGGGTGAGGCCCCTGGCATGAGGAGCAGGGTGCGTATAGTCCCTAGGTCATAGTCATCCTTTATTTATTGTGTGATTTTATTCGGGGTGAGAAGTCTTGAGTATGATTCGTTCTCACTTTCGATTCGGAACTATAACCGCTTCCTATACGTTGTGAATTATTTTATTACCATGGCGGTGTGATAATAATCCGATATATGGTAACCCGGGATAAAGTGAGTAATTCCTGGAAGATGATAGCATTGTGAAGTATTTTGTATATCCATAAGTTATTGGATTTTGGATATTAATATGTACGCTAAGTGTGTTATGTGTACTTAATTATTGGGATTGAATGATTGTGCTTTGTAACAAGTGTAATGTTATAGACCCTAAATGGTTAGGAGAATTATCTTATTTATGTGATTGGAGTTTATTGCTCCCCATATGCATTCGTAATTATGGATGGGGTACTGAGGGCATAATGGACCTCAACGACCAATAGTGCCAAGGAGTAGTGTATCGGGGGGTATACTTGTTCGGATTTTGCTTGCTAGACGTCCTACGCACGAAACGCAGTGTAATGTTGGAAGTGGGGATAAGTTTAGTCCTTAGTACTCAGATTTATATGTTATAGTGAAACAAGGTTTTATGAGAATAAACTGGAGTAATATTTAAATGAGTAGTTGATGTTATATGCGTCGTGTTTTGATGGCATAATGAATCTCGACAATCAACAGTGCCAATGAGTAGTGTATCGGGGGGTTCCTTGTTTGGATTTAGCTTTTGAGACGTCCTACGCACGAAACGCAGTGCAATGTTGAGAGTTGGTAGAAGTTTAGTCCTTAGCATTTAGATGTTATTAACTCGTGGTCGTTAATATCTAGAATTCGATAAATTCTAGTAGGAGATATGTATATGTATATGTATATGTATATGTATATGTATATTTATAAGTTAAAATAAGTTTAGACGCATATTTGGGTTATAGTAGAATCGAAAGTTGATGGTTATGTTTTAGATGAAGGTTTACGCGAGAGTGAATTGGGCGTAGGTTAGATTGATTTATCCTTAGAAAGTGTTGGGCAGTGATTTGAGGATCATATGCATACGTTTAGGTGCGCGCTCTAGTTGAGAGGTGAGTTGGATTTTCTGGAGCGTGCGACTCCACTTTATTCATGTTATAATGCATTAATAATTATTATGCATTTTAATGCACTTTCTAAAAATGTTTTCACACCTCGGGCTCTGAACCATTTATATTTTCTCTTCCTATATATATTGTATTATTTTAGGTGTTCCTCCGCAAGGAATCCAACGATGTTATCTATCCAGTGTATTCGTGGAGCTGTGGTAGTAGCAGACTATCATGGGATTTTGAAATAACCGTTTCCTATATTTTGTATATCTAGATTAGGATTCAGTTGTATATCGGGTTTACACCCAATAGTTTTAGTTGCAGCATTTTATTTATATTTCTTTTCTCAGTTGTTGTATTGTCTGTGACCAGACAACATATTCGGGTATTTCCTTTTGTGTATTTTTGGTGTACTATAGAACCATTCTCTTTTACCTAGCATGTGTGTACATTATCATGTTTAGTATTATTTATGTTATTGGTTGGTTACTGCAATTTATGTTTTTAATTTTTTTTTGGCACCCTCTTTTTATAGTATTGGGTATTTAGCCATGTTTAGCTTGTATCGTCCGTAGATGCTGAGAATGATCCACTTGAGATTCCTGATTTATTTTAGTATAGGGCTGGCCACTCGTTATTATTTTAAGCGGGGTGTCACAGGTGGTATCAGAGCATCAGGTTCTAATGTCTTTAGGATTTGTGTGGGTTTTGTGCATTCTTTTGTAAGCGTTCTTGATGTAGTTCCCTATTATTAGGGCTGTTGTGTTCACACGTCTATATTTTCTTCTGTGATGTATAATGATTTGAACGGCATTCTGATACAGTTGCTTTTGTTTCAGATGCCACCGAAGAGAGGTCGTCCAAGCAGGGCAAACAAAGGGGCTGAGAATATAGGACTATAAATGCCTCAAGAGACTATGACCACAACCGAAGTTGCCAACATTGTGGCATAAGCAGTAAATGCTGCCATTTCTGCGATGGCACATCAACCTGCAGCTCGAACAACCCAAGCCCACCCAGGGCTGCCTATGTAGGAAAGAGAACGGGAAGCGTTTAGGAAGGGACATCCTCCAGAATTTCTAGAGAGAGCTAAGGCGATGGTTGTAAGTCGTTGGAAGAAGAGTATGCAAAGGCACCTTCGGATGGTTGAATGTAGTGAGGTGCAGAAGCAATTTCTCTCCACCTTTAATTTACTGGGAGCAGATCTCCAATGGTGCGAGTCCATCACCACTTCGGTGCAGAGAGATGGGATGAACATAGTGGGTTTTTTAGAACTCTTTGACCGGAAGTATTTTCCTTCCGCAATCTAGAAGGAAATGAGGAGAAGATTATTGAATGTGTTTCAAGGTGATCGAACGGTGGCCAAGTATGAAGAATAATTTACCCTATTGGTGAATTTAGTGCCCAATGAGGTATATACATAGGAGAAGAGAATTGCGATGTTCGTGGGAGGTTTAGAATGGAGAACTCGACAACATTTATTAGGGAACCCATGATTATTGACTTTCATCGAGGTAGTGAATGCGACGTTGTTACAGTGTCAAGAATATCGTCTTTGTTCACAAGAGGGTAACAACTTTAGAGACTCGAGTTTATCAAGTAAGTTTGAATGAGAGAATTCCATTGGAGCAAAATGGTATGAACAAGATTATCAAGGGTTGCAACAGCATTTTATTCCTCAGGATGGGCAGGGAGGATTTGCTGGTAGATGTTTCTTTTGTAAAGAAATAGGCCATAGGAAGAGAGATTGTCCTGAGAAAGGTTGAGGACCACTTTTTGAGGAGGTTTTGGATGTGCAACCCCTACATCAGGTTCAAGGCCATTTTAGGCAGGAGGACTTTGAGCAGGAACCCATCGATGAAGCGATGCAGTCAGACTAGAGAGGTATGATGTGAATTATTTTCCTTTGTGATTTCGATTATGATTTGAGGGGCTTTGGGAGTATGGCATTTAAGATTTTTATGAGTGATTAGTTGTTATAACCCTATTATGTATGGAATGACTCGGAATAGAGGAGTGAGCAAGTGAGGCTCTTGGATGATATCTTTTGGGAGAATAGATTGTCCTGTGATGTGCTAGTAGAGAGTTACGACTTTGTTTTGATCGTAGGAATTGTTGAAATGAGTTGGGTAGTAAGGTAAAGCTATCATTTTATAGTTGTGCTAGACTTATGTATTTTGTAATGTTCCAGCTATGGAAGAGCCTAGTGTATGGAAATGGTTTATTATGAGGTAAGGGATTCATGTTGTTGAAGAGATTCAGGGTTTAATGGGTTATTGTTTGAGCTAGGGATTTTAGCTTATGGTTGTGTTAGTTTGAGAACTAAGTATTGGTAAGAGTATTGTAATTGTTAGCGCCTTGTGTCTTGGGCATAAGGTATTTGATTTTGGTATCGAAAGACATAAACAGTTTTTAAAATAATTTTTTTATAGGCCTTCAGGCAATATCAAAATGATTTAAAAAAATATTTTTAAACTTTAGTCCCGATCTAACTGATCTCAATCCCCGACAGACCTACATAGTAGTGTATTGGGATGGTTCCTTGTTTGGATTTTGCTTGCGAGACCACCCCCGCATGAAAGTAGCGAATGTCAGCAAGTGAGAAGAGTTAAATCTTCGGACATTTCAAATTTTTTATATAATTAGTATGTTATAATGGATTAATTTGTTTTGAGTTATTGTACGATTTGAGGCTAAGTGAAGTCGGGTTATGTTTATACGAGTCGAGCTCGGGTATAGGGTGTATGGGCGTCCTGGTTAGCTGATTTTGTCTTTAATTAATATGATTCGTCGTGAGAAGTGGGAGGAATAGGTATAGTGATCTGGAGGATAGGTGTTGGTATTTAGTTGAGATTTGTATTACTAGGCTTAGCTTAATTTCGGGGACGAAATTCTTGTAAGGGGGGAAGTATGAAATACCCTGTGATTTTTGGGCTGGTGATTTAATTATTTTTGGGAGAAATAAATATTTATTTAAATTGGAGAATTATTAAATTTGGCATTTGAGGTCAAAATTTGAGGATGTTAGAAAGTATTTCGTATAACGATTATGAGTGTGCAATTGATTCCGGATGGGTCGAGATAGTCAAAATGACTGTACTTGGGTCTTATTTGGGTTCTAAAATATTTAAAGTTAGTTTGGCACAATTGATATAACCGACTCATTTAAAGTGTGTATTATCATTTAAAGTTGGATATTTTGGAGTTAAGGCTTAAAAAGCCTACGGGAGATAACAATCTCATTTGAGAGATTGAGAGAAAGTCCTAGAAAGAGAGAGAAGAGGAAAGGAAGAAGAGAAAGAAGAAAAGCTTGGGGGTTCCGGCTATTGCGCAATTTTGAGGAAGATTCAGACTCTACCACTTTGAGGCAAGTGATTAAACTTGATAAATAATTTTTGTGTATCATTTATATCATAATTTATGGATAAATTTATGGATTTGGGGTTAAATATGTCAAAACCTAGATTTTGGGTTAAATCTTACATTTGATGGTTATACATGGATTTAAGGTTGTAAATTAGTTGGGTTTAGTTATTTGATGAGTATTAATGTTATAAACATGAATGGGTTGAAGATTTAGGGTTTGAAGTTGGTATTTTGAGGTGTTTGGAAAGTTGGAGTTTTTCCAAAATGGGGCATGGCCAAGCTATCTGCTATGGCTGGTCGACCGTGGCCAGGGCTTCGGTCGACCGCGCCTTAAGGGAAAAGTCTACTGCCTTCTTTTATAGGCAAATTTGAAAATCGCAGTCAACCAGGGGTTAGTGGCCGATCGACCGGTCCTCTGTTTTTGGTCCAAGTTTGGGATTTCAAGTTTACCCTCTTTCTTTTGGGTTTATATTTACGGACCTTCTCAGTTATTGTATCATAGAGGGTTAAGTGATTACATCAGGGGATTGATGACCTTAGGATGGTGAAGAGATGTTTGGGGTCTATTTCATAATGGATTTGAGTGGGTGGTGACTCTCTCATTAAGGAAATGAGAGCAGGATTGGTAGATGATTAGATGTAATGTTGGAGTCGTATTGGGTTATTGCGCGAGAGTACGAGTTTGAGTTATCGTATCGATTTAGTGGGGAAATCCTCCTATCATCGAGAATTATATTTAGGGGAAAATGATTGTTGATCGATGTGTATTCGGATATAGAGGGTATCCTTAATGTTTGTTGATTTGGGAGACTTTTCATACTCTTAGGAGTGAGGGATGAGTAAGTTTCAAGTGAGGGGTCGACGTACGATAATGGGAAGGTATGTGAGTTAGAAACGGTTAGTATAACGAGAGTTATATACTTATATATGAGTTTACTTCTTTTATGCATATGAGCGTAAAAAGAGTATGTATACCTATATGGCGTGATATAAATACCTTATGTGTCTGACAACCCGCTTAAAATAATAACGGGTGGCCAGCCCTATACTACATAAATACTGTATCTCAGATGGCTCAGTCTCAACATCAACTGATAATACTAAATAATATAAGGCTAACTACCCAAAACTATTAAAAGCGGATGCCAAAACTAAATAAAACATACCACGAACAACAAACCACAACTATAGAACTACTAATAAAGGAAAAATGCATACAAGTACTATGATAAATGAAATGCTAGAATAAAACGAAAAGAGTACATACAAGGAAATATACTCGAATAAGCTGTCGGGTCACAGACAGTACAACATCCATGGGGAAGAAATATAAACAAATATAAATAACTCTAAAGTATAATCCCGATGTACACAATGAATCCTATCTAGATTTACAGAGAAATAGTGGCGACTACAATCTAAATCCCGCAACAGCCCGCACCTGTTACGGCTCCCAATACTCTGGATGGAACAGCATCCGGCATCCCTGCGGTAGGACACCTCTCTCTATATATATATCAAAAGAGAAATATAAATGGGTCAGAGCCCGAGGTGTAAAAAAATGTTTGGCAAGTGTGTTAACCGTGCATAATAAATATAAATGCACTTATTTCATAATTAAAGTGGAGTCGCACTCTCGTGAAACCCCAACTCACCTCTCATCTAACAGTGCACACCTATTCGCGTCCTGGAATCTTACTTAAGTTACCCCACCCATAAGGACAACTTATCTTTTAACAATACCCTGGAGTCCTTTCCATTCTAATCACACTTAATTATTTTTTTTCACATAAATGTCATATTAGGCTTACTTGATTCCGGTTTATAATTTAATCAGTTATAACTCTTAATACGTTACCCATTTACATTAGGTTTCAATCATATGATTTAATCTTTAAATAACATGCATATAGATTAATAAGGACAAAACTTCTCTCCACTCTCAACATTGCACTAAGTTTCGTGCGTGGGACGTCTCGCAAATCGAAATCCAAACAAGGAACCCCCCAATACACTACTCCTTGATAATGTCGATAGTAGGGATTCATTATGTCACACACACAATTCTACTACTACAACTACCTATAAATACAAGGACATAACTTCTCTCTACTCTAAACATAGCACAGTATTTCGTGTGTGGGGCGTCTCGCAAAGCGAAATCCAAACAAGGAACCCCCCCAATACACTACTCCTTGACTACATTGATTGTAGGGATCCATTATGTCATCTACACAATTTCTATTTCTGCCACTACTGAAGTTAGATTACTCTCTAAGAGTGACCTCAATATCTCCAATAAATGTCCTTGGGATGACGTAACCGAAATATTCCTTAAATGCGATACATCAACCCCTAACAATCTAGTACACCATAATCACCCAAGATGTACACCATAGAACCTTTATATCCTTCCATCTATAGGATATGTATAAGTATATATGTATTTACTCTAAACATATATATAGATACAATCATTAATTCCCATAGCCAAGTGTACATACCACATATGATGTATAATGGCCATTCACATAATATAACCGGCTATATATATCGCCGATATACTGCACCATGTTATCATCTTCCAGTGCCCAAACCACGTAGCATACTGGGGACCACCTGGTGGGGCTAAATGACACCCACCTCGTGATAAACTCACACAGAAAACGTCCGGGAAGCGGTCATAGTTCCCAATCGGCAATGAGACGAAACATACCCACCACGTCTCATCCCAAAAAAATGTAAATCACATAATAACACAATGGACGACTATGACTTGGGGAATATCCACACTCTACTCCTCGAGCCAGGGTACTCACCCTCATAGCGGAAACTTCCCAATGATAGCATGTGTGGGGTATGCTTAACCACATAAGTATATATATCATTCACATGCATAATATATATACATCCATATAATTCCATCATATAACTAAACCTTTATATACGGTTTAACTATTCTCGCCATGAGTATGCACATATATTCATATCTATACAAACACATATACATACATATATACATACTATCTCTCGTCGTATATATGAAGCTCATAAGCTCGACCATTAGTATCCACATTCCTCAATATGCTAGCCATCACTCCAATCATAATAGCTCAATTCGTTATATGAACACGATCCCTCAATTGAAACATATTCATCCATTTCCCTTTATGATATAAATAATCTTCCAACATAGATATATCTCCAACATTAAGGTTATCACCCAAAGTTTAGTGTAGGTAACATTCACCACCCATCGCATCTATATTTGAAAGTACCTCAATAACTCTAGTACTAATTCGACCATTGGTATACACATCACTAATAGTATATAAATCTCAAGCTCAATCTTAAATTCGTCACATGATCCCATCACTTTAGGGAAATACCACATTGATATATAATCACTATCCCGACTACGGTTTAATTACTCCTATAAACCCCTAAATCTTATTGCATTTGCAACCTATTCCTCAAGTTAAACATTACTAAGGGTAAGCAACCACTCTCTCTTGTCGGTCCCTAATCCGTATCTAAATAGAATCCCATCTCTATAAGGATTCGACATAAATATAGGCCTAGGATTTCACAGTGTACCCTCGCAACTCTATCTATAAGAGAAATTAAACTCACTTCATATCTAAACTCATTTTTTATCTATAATTAGGATTCCCATCCCCAATGAGGTTTCCCGCAATCTCTATACACAACTCTAATACATACACATAAACATATATTTACCCAAACTATTTTGATCCGTCCCCACGATCATATCATGTGAGAAACCCTCAATAAAAACCCCACAACATAACTCTCGCATCATAATACAAAACTTCCAAATCGGGAAACCCAACCGAAATGGATAAAAACTCATCCTAGGAAAATTTCTCAAAATGCCCTGTTTCTGAATCGATTTGGCCCCTCCGAATCGATTCGGTCCTAGCTGCGAATCGATTCAGCCCCTTCGAATCGATTCGGCTCAACTAGACCAGTAAGTCTGCTACATACCAAATCGATTCGCTAGGGGCGAATCGATTCGGCCCTAAGGACCTGAGGCTTCTGCAACATAGCGAATCGATTCGCTAGGGGCGAATCGATTCGGCTTGTGCAGCAAGCCACAAAAATGGCTGATTTCTTCTAAACCTAAATTTGCCAAAATTTGATTTATACCTCTTCCAACCCTTAATCTTCAACCCCAACATGTTTTCAAACATCAAAACTCATCCTATATCTAATCTCATCAATTTATATCCCTTAAACCCAAGTGTAAACTTCAATTTCAAGATTGAAACCAAAAGTTAGGTTTTGATAAATATACCCAGAAGTCCAATTCTTTTATCCACAATTATGAAATGAAATACACAAATGAAATATTTAGTAAGATTAAACACTTGCCTCGAAATTGTAGAGGTTGTATCATCCTCGAGATCGCGTTTGGGCCGGAATCTCCAAGCTTTTTCTCCTCTCTCTCTTCCTTTCTTCTTCTTTCTTTCTTCCTTTCTCTTTTTCTCTCTTTATCTAAATGAGAAGGCTTGATCCGTAAGCCTCTTAAATCCCTTAAAACAATAAACCCAGTTTTAAATGTTAATACACACTTTAAATGACTCGTTTACTCCAATTCAAGTCAAACATTTTCAAAAATATTTTGGAACCGAAATGAAACCCAATGACAGTTATGTTGACTATCTCGACCCATACGGAACCAATGGTACACTCAAAATCCTCATTTGACAAACTTTAAAAAGTCCTCAATTTTTGGACTTCAATTTCCAAAATTTAAAATTCTCCAATTTAAATAAATTTTTATTTCTCCCAAAATAAAATTTCTCAGTCCCAAAATTGTGGGGTGTTACAGTGTGATGGTTTGCATTTATATGACGTGGTTGTATATATATATATATATATATATATATATATATATATATATATATATATATATATATATAGTGTGAATGATATATGTAAACTTATTGTGTGAGCATACCCTCCATTCGTATCATGGGAAGTTGCGCGATGTGGGTGAAGCACCTGGCTTGAGGAGCAAGGTTACGTATAGTTCCCAGGTCATTGTCGTTCTTTATTTATTGTGTGACTTTATTCGGGATGAGAAGTATTGGGTATGATTCTATCTCACTTTCGATTCGAAACTATGACCGCTTCCTATACGTTGTAATTTATTTTATTACCATGGCGGTGTGATAATAATCCGATATATGGTAACCCAGGATAGAGTGATTAATTCCTGGAAGATTATAGCATTGTGAAGTATTTTGTATATCCATAAATGATTGGATTTTGGATATTAATATGTACGCTAAGTGTGTTATGTGTACTTAATTATTGGGATTGAATGACTGTACTTTGTAACAAGAGTAATGTTATAGACCCTTATTTATGCGATTAGAGATTATTTCTCCCCATTCACATTCGTAGTCATGTGTGGGATACTGAAGGCATAATGGACCTCAACGACTAACAATGCCAAGGAGTAGTGTATCGGGGGGGTTCCTTGTTTGAATTTCGCTTGCAAGATGTCCCATGAACGAAGCGCAGTGCAATGTTAGGAGTGGGGATACGTTTAGTCCTTAGTACTCAGATTTACATGTTATAGTGAAACAAGGTTTTATGAGAATAAACTGGAGTAATATTTAAATGAGTAGTTGATGTTATATGCGTCGTGCTTTGATGGCATAATGAATATCGACAATCAACAGTGCCAAGGAGTAATGTATCGACGGGGTTCCTTGTTTGGATTTCGCTTGTGAGACATCCCACGCATGAAACGCTGTGCAATGTTGAGAGTTGGGAGAAGTTTAGTCCTTAGCATTTAGATGATATTAACTCGTGGTAGTTAATATCTAGAATCCGATAAATTCTAGTAGGAGATATGTATATGTATATTTATAAGTTAAAATAAGTTTAGACGCATATTTGGGTTATAGTAGAATCGGAAGCTGATGGTTATGTTTTAGATGAAGGTTTACACGAGAGTGAATTGGGCGTAGGTTAGATTGATTTGTCCTTAGAAAGTGTTGGGTAGTGATTTTAGGATCATGTGCATATGTTTAGGTGCGCGCTCTACTTGAGAGGTGAGTTGGATTTTCTGGAGAGTGCGACTCCACTTTAATCATGTTATAATGCATTAATAATTATTATGCATTTTAATGCACTTCCTAAAAATATTTTCACACCTCGGGCTCTGACCCGTTTATATTTTCTCTTACTGTATATATTGTATTAGTTTAGGTGTTCCTCCGCAAGGACGCAAACGATATTATCTATCCAGTGTATTTGTGGAGCTGTGGCAGCAACAGACTGTCATGGGATTTCAAAATAGTCATTTCCTATATTTTGTATATCTAGATTAGGATTCAGTTGTATATCTGGTTTACACCCAATAGTTTTAGTTGCAACATTTTATTTATATTTCTTTTCTCAGTTGTTGTATTGTCTATGACCCGACATCATATTTGGCAATTTCCTTTTGTGTATTTTTGGTGTACTATAAAACTATTCTCTTTTATCTAGCATGTGTGTACATTATCATGTTTATTATTATTTATGTTGTTGGTTGGTTACTGCATTGTATGTTTTTAATTTTTTTTTGGCACCCTCTTTTTATAGTATTGGGTGGTTAGCCATGTTTAGCTTGTATCGTCAGTAGATGTTGGGAATGATCCATTTGAGATTCCTGATTTATTTTAGTATAGGGCTGGCCACCCATTATTATTTCAAGCGGGGTATCACAGGTGGTATGAGAGCATCAGGTTCTAATGTCTTTAGGATCTGTGTGGGTTTTCTGCGTTCTTACGTAAGAGTTCTTGATGTAGTGCCCTATTATTAGGACTGTTGTGTTCACACGTCTATGTTTTCTTTTGTGATGTATAATGATTTGAACGGCATTCTGATACATTTGTTTTTGTTTCAAATGCCACCGAAGAGAGTTTGTCCAAGCAGGGCAAACAAAGGGGATGAGAATATAGAACCCCAAATGCCTCAAGGGACTATGACCACAACCGAAGTTGCCAAAATTGTGGCATAAGTAGTAACTGCTACCATTTTTACGATGGCACATCAACCTGCAGCTCAAGCAGCCTAAGGCCACCCTGGGCCGTCTACGTGGGAAAGAGTATGAGAAGCTTTTAGGAAGGGACATCCTCCAGAATTTTTAGGGTGAGTCGATGTGATGGTTGCAAGTGAGAGTATGCAAAATCACCTTCGGATGGTTGAATGTAGTGAGGCGCAGAAGCAATTTCTCGCAACCTTTAAATTAACGGGAGCAACTCTCCACTGGTGGGAGTCCATCACTACTTCGGAGCAGAGAGATGGGATGCCCATAATGGATTTTTAGGAACTCTTTGACCAAAAGTATTTTCCTTCCGCGATTCAGAAGGAAACGAGGAGAATATTATTGGATGTGTTTCAAGGTGATCGAACGGTGGCCGAGTGTGAAGAAGAATTTACTCGATTGGCGAATTTGGTTCCCGATGAGGTAGATACAGAGGAGAAGCGAATTGCGATGTTCGTTGGAGGTTTAGAATGGAGAACTCGACAGCATTTGTTAAGGAACCCAACATTATTGACTTTCACCGAGGTAGTGAATGCGGCGTTGTTACAGTGTCAGGAATATCGTCTTTGTTCACAAGAGGGTAAGAACTTTAGAGACTCAGGTTTATTAAGTAAGACTGAAGGAGAGAATGCCAGTGGAGCAAAATTGTATAAATAAGATTATCAAGGGTTGCAACAGCGTTTTGTTCCTCAGGATGGGCAGGGAGGATTTGCTGGTAGATGTTTCTTTTGTAAAGAAATAGGCCATAGGAAGAGATATTGTCCCGAGAAAGGTAGATGGCCACTTTTTGAGGAGGTTTTGGATGTGGAACTCAAGGCCATTTTTTGCAGGTGGGATTTGAGCAGGAACCCATTGATGAAGCGATGTAGTCGGACTAGAGAGGTATGATGTGAATTATTTACCTTTGTGATTTGGATTATGATTTGAGGGGCTTTGGGAGTATCATATGTAAGATTTTGATGAGTGGTTAGTTGTTATAACCCTATTATGTATGGAATGACTCATAAGAGAGGAGTGAGCAAGTGAGGCTCTTAGATGATATCTTTTGGGAGAATAGATTATACTGTGATGTTCTAGTAGGGAGTTACGACTTTGTTTTGATGGTAGGAATCGTTGAAATGCGTTGGGTAGTAACGGTAAAGCTATTGATTTATAATTGTTCTAGACTTATGTACTTGTAAAGTTCCAGCTATGGAAGAGCCTAGTGTATGGCAATGTTTTGTTATGAGGTAAGGGATTCATGTTGCTGAAGAGATTCAGGGTTTAATGGGTTATTGTTTGAGCTAGGGATTTTAGCTCATGGTTGTGTCAGTTTGAGAACTAAGTATTGCAAAGAGTATTGTAATTTTTGGCGCCTTGTGTCTTGGGCTTAATATATTTGATTTGGGTGTCGAAAGACATAAAATGTTGTCAAAATAAATTTTTTATAGGCCTTCGGGCAATATCAAAATGATTTAAAAAAAATATTTTTAAACTTTACTCCCGATCTAACTGATCTCAATCCCCGACAGAGCTACATAGTAGTGTATTGGGAGGGTTCCTTGTTTGGATTTCACTTGCGAGACCTCCCCCGCATGAAAGTAGCGAATGCCAGGAATTGAGAAGAGTTAAATCCTCGAACATTTCAAATTTTTTATATAATTAGTATGTTATACTAGAATAATTTATTTCGAGTTATTGTACGATTTGAGGCTAAGTGAAGCTGGGTTATGTTTATACGAGTCGAGCTCGGGTACAGGGTGTATGGGCGCCCTAGTTAGATGATTTGGTCTTTAATTAAAATGATTCATCGTGAGAAGTGGGAGGAATAGGTATAGTGATCTGGAGGATAGGTGTTGAGAGCTAGTTGAGATTTATATTACTAGGCTTAGCTTAATTTTGGGGACGAAATTCTTGTAAGGGGGGAAGTATGTAATACCCCGTGATTTTTGGGTTGACAATTTATTTATTTTTTGGAGAAATAAATATTTATTTAAATTGGAGAATTATTAAATTTGGCATTTCAGGTCAAAATTCGAGGATGTTAGAAAGTATTTCGAATGACGCTTCTGAGTGTGCGGTTGATTTCGGATGGGGCGAGGTAGTTAAAATGACTGTACTTGGGCCTTATTTGGGTTCCGAAATATTTTAAGTTAGTTTGGCTTGAATTGATATAACCAAGTCATTTAAAGTGTGTATTATCATTTAAAGTTGGGTATTTTAGAGTTAAGGCTTAAAAAGCCTACGGGAGATAACAATCTCATTTGAGAGATTGAGAAAACGCCCTAGAAAGAGAGAGAAGAGGATAGGAAGAAGAGAAAGAAGAAAAGCTTGGGGATTTCGGCTATTGCGCGATTTCGTGAAAGATTCGGACTCTACAACTTTGAGGCAAGTGATTAAACTTGCTAAATAATTGTTGTGTATCATTTATTTCATGATTTGTGGATAAATTTATGGGTTTTGGGTTAAATATGTTAAAACCTAGATTTTGGGTCAAATCTTACATTTGATGGTTATACATGGATTTAAGGTTATAAATTAGTTGGGTTTAGTTATTTAATGAGTATTAATGTTAGAAACATTATTGAGTTGAAGATTAAGGGTTTGAAGTTGGTATTTTGACGTGTTTGGAAAGTTGGAGTTCATCCAAAATGGGGTACAGCCGAGCTATCTGCTATCGCCGGTCGATTGCGGATAGGGGGTTGGTCGACCGCGCCTCAAGGGAAAAGTCTACCGCCTTCTTATATAGGCAAATTTGAAAATCGCTGTCGATCGGGGGTCAGGGACCGGTCGACCGGTCCTCTGTTTTTGGTCCAAGTTTGGGATTTCAAGTTTACCCTCTTTCTTTTGGGTTTATATTTACGGACCTTCTCAGTTATTGTATCATAGAGGGTTAAGTGATTACATCAGGGGATTGATGACCTTAGTAAGGTGAGGTGATGTTTGGGGTCTATTTCATAATGGATTTGAGTGGGTAGTGCCTCTCTCATTAAGGAACTGGGAGCAATATTGGTAGATGATTAGATATAATGTTGGAGTCGTATTGGGTTATTGCGAGAGAGTACAAGTTTGAGTTATCGTATCGATTTAGTGGGGCAATCCTCCTATCATCGAGAATTATATTTGGGGGAAAATGATTGTTTATCGATGTGTATTCGGATATAGAGGGTATCCTTAATATTTGTTGAATTGGGGGACTTTTCATACTCTTAGGTGTGAGGGACGAGTAAGTTTCAAGTGAGGGGTCGGCGTACGATAATGGGAAGTTATGTGTGTTAGCAGCGGTTACTATAACGAGAGTTATATACTTATATATGAGTTTACTTCTTTTATACATACGAGCGTAAAAAGAGAATGTATTCCTATATGGCGTGATATAAATACCTTGTGTGGTGGTTTGCATTTATATGATGCGATTATATATATATATATATATATATATATATATATATATATAGTGTGTTAATGATATATGAATACTTATTGTGTGAGCATACCCTCCATTGCTATCATGGGAAGTTGCGCGATGTGAGTGAGGCCTCTGGCTTGAGGAGCAGGGTTGCGTATAGTCCCCAGTTCATAGTCGTCCTTTATTTATTGTGTGATTTTATTCGGGGTGAGAAGTCTTGGGTATGATTCGTTCTCACTTTCGGTTCGAAACTATGATTGCTTCCTATATGTTGTGATTTATTTTATTACCATGGCGGTGTGATAATAATCCGATATATGGTAACCCAGGATAAAGTGAGTAATACTTGAAAGATGATAGCATTGTGAAGTATTTTGTATATCCATAAGTGATTGGATATTGGATATTAATATGTACGCTAAGTGTGTTATGTGTACTTGATTGTTGGGATTGAATGATTGTGCTTTGTAACAAGAGTAATGTTATAGACCCTAAATGGTTCAGAGCATTATCTTATTTATGTGATTAGAGATTATTGCTCCCCATATGCATTTGTAGTCATGTGTCGGGTACTGAGGGCATAATGGACCTCAACGACCAATAGTGCCAAGGAGTAGTGTATTGGGGGGGTTCTTTGTTTGGATTTTGCTTGCGAGACGTCACACGCACGAAACGCAATGCAATGTTGGGAGTGGGGATAAGTTTAGTCCTTAGTACTCAGTTTATATGCTATAGTGAAACAAGGTTTTATGAGAATAAACTGGAGTAATATTTAAATGAGTAGTTGATGTTATATGCTTCGTGCTTTGATGGCATAATGAATCTCGACAATCAACAGTGAGAAGGAGTAGTGTATCGGGGGGGTTCCTTGTTTGGATTTCTCTTGCGAGACGTCCCACACATGAAACGCAGTGCAATGTTGAGAGTTGGGAGAAGTTTAGTCTTTAGCATTTAGATGTTATTAACTCGTGGTAGTTAATATCTAGAATCTGATAAATTCTAGTAGGAGATATGTATATGTATATTTATAAGTTAAAATAAGTTTAGACGCATATTTGGGTTATAGTAGAATCAGAAGTTGATGGTTATGTTTTAGATGAAGGTTTACGCGAGTGTGAATTGGGCGTAGGTTAGATTGATTTGTACCTAGAAAGTGTTGGGTAGTGATTTGAGGATCATGTTCATACGTTTAGGTGCGCGCTCTACTTAAGAGGTGAGTTGAATTTCCTGGAGAGTGTGACTCTACTTTAATCATGTTATAATGCATTAATAATTTTTATGCATTTTAATGCACTTGCTAAAAATGTTTTCACACCTCGGGCTCTGGCCCGTTTATATTTTCTCTTTCTATATATATATATATATTGTATCATTTTAGGTGTTCCTCCGCAAGGACGCAAACGATGTTATCTATCCAGTGTATTCGTGGAGCTGTGGCAGCAGCGGATTGTCGCGGATTTTGAAATACCCGTTTCCTATCTTTTGTATATCTAGAATAGGATTCAGTTGTATATCGGGTTTACACCCAAGAGTTTTATTTGCAACATTATATTTATATTTCTTTTCTCAGTTGTTGTATTGTCTGTGACCCGACAGCATATTCGGGTATTTCCTTTTGTGTATTTTTGGTGTACTATAGAACTATTCATTTTTACCTAGCATGTGTGTGTACATTATCACGCTTAGTATTATTTATGTTGTTGGTTGGTTACTGCATTGTATGTTTTTAATTTTTTTTGGCACCCTATTTTTATAGTATTGGGTAGTTAGCCATGTTTAGCTTGTATCGTCCGTAGATGCTGAGAATGATCCATTTGAGATTCCTGATTTATTTTAGTATAGGGTTGGCCACCCATTATTATTTTAAGCGGGGTGTCACAACATATTTGTAGTAAATGAGGTTTTAAGAGTAAATTAAAATATTTGTTAATATGACAAATGGGTTAAGTGTGTTAGGTCAAGTAGTTTAAAAGAAAAAATGTAGGTATAAAGAATGATAAATAGGCCTTCGATAGTATTGCATGTTTATTTAATTGTACACTCCCATGATCATGTTAACAATGAAATGTCACGAAATAATATTATTAGTAATTGACAATTTGGTTAAATTAATAAAACACTATATAAATTGGGAATTTAGATTTATATGATTATGCAAAATTATTAATACACGAGAAAATGATCATTCGTATGATTTTAATAAAGTTAATGAAAATTTTAGTTAATGTCCAAGTAGTAGTGGTTTCCCCACACGTTTATTTAATAGAATCAATTAAGTTAGAGACTCATAATATATTTAAAATTGATTTCTCTCCATTATGATGTAGATTCATGCCTTTATGTAAAGTGAACTTTATAATTAAAATGTGCGATGTCCCCATAATATGATTGTTGAAATGTAGAAATATTATAATTCCTACATGAGATAAGAAATTAATCCTTTTTAGATTTTGTGTAAAATTTATGCCTCACCCTCCCCTTTTAATATTAGTATAACTTTAAGAAACGATTAAAATATACATAATAAAAGAAGTGAAATACATTGGTGACATGTGAGTATAAACTGTGGAATTTTACTTAGAGTGGAACAATATTAATCTTATGTTGATGACCCTATGCATGTGGACACTTTTTTATACTGCTATTATTTATATGTTTTGGGTGAATAAGGTTGAATTTCGTATCGTGGGGCTTGGTGATCCCAAAGGAAACTTATGGATAGACACGATTATGATGATTTATTGGTGATTCTTTGGGGTGGATAAGGTGATGTTGGATTGTGATTATGATGGGGATATATTTTTATTATGAGTTGAATTTTATTTAACATGCGTGGGGTGTTAGTTACACTCACGGATTGTATTTAAACATTAAAGTTTTAATGTGATTATATATATTTGTGAGGCAGGTCATACGTTGTAAGGTTTAAATTTATAAACTGTAGAATTATTATTTATTTAACTAGCATTGGGTGCCGTAGCTATGATTAGCTAAAAATGGCCTGCCATCGTTGTGAACTCTTAATTTATGAATAGTGACAAATTTTTTTAAGGTACGAGTATGTCTTGTTATTGTTTGTCTCTTATTTGTAGATATTCTTTTATGCCTTGTAGATATATAATATTTGTTTAATTAAAAGACTCTACTGTTGTATTTAGTGCATCTAGTAGTTATGATTGAGTCATTGTACTCTAATTAGGATCACGTAGCTGGTATAATTGTGATGTTTTAATCCACTTTTCGTTGACTAACACTTCAAGTTTTGAGTTAAAGGTGGATTGCAGCTATTGAGAAATGATGGGTTTGATATGTACGAGCAATATCTAGGAGTACTGGTACATTGGGATACTTGGAGATTTATTATTTGTATTCTTTAAAATTTATTTCTAGCCATTGTATATGAGACAGTTTATGGGTTAGTCATCTTGTATTATTCGAAGATAGTAAATCTATTGTGTTTGGAGTATTTCAATTAATGGAAGAATTTTACAGAGTGTTATTTATCATTTATTAATTTTGTTAAGAAATGTTTTTAAATTGTCACCTATTTTCCATCACATGCTGAAAATGATATTTTTATTTGTTTCATTTTTGAGTATTTATTAATTAAGCACAATCACATTAGTTAATATTATTCGGGGTAATACACACCTACCAACCAAGGTGCCTCCAATAAACTTATCCTCCATACATTGTGCCACCCATTACCAAGTTTGGCATCAGTCATCAAGGAATGCCCGAAAGTAACTCGGTTCAAGTAGAATTCCAAGAGTTCGTGTTCGCCAGACTTTCTACAGATGCGCTAGCAAATTTTCTTCAAAATGAATCAGATATTGTCAAATGTCGTTAAAGTTCGTCAGAAACTGAAAAGTGTCAGTATGCTAATTATCAGGAGGGAATATCAAGAATGCTAACTAGTTTAGTGCGAATCTAAGTCTGAAATAGAATAGGATTATCTTATTTTATTTCGTAACTATCTAGTTGTTATTTTCCTTATTATTTTTTTTTTAGTTTATCTCGTTTTCTGCTCTGTTACATTTGGGGACTTAGACAGCTATCTTGTGCCTCATCTCTCTGTGTGTGAGTGTATAAGATGGATCCACCCTGTAATTTGGGGGGGGGGGGGTATATTAAATCCAAAGGATTTTAGGCAAATTTATAATTTTTATTACCTTTTGGGGTGAAAACACTTAAACCAAAAATATTGTTTTAACCTAACGCATCACTATCATTTGAACCCCCAATAAAAAAATTTGAAACCTTTTGTTGTAGTGCGCCACTACTGTGTTGTCCTTTCCTCTCCTCTTCTTTGCAATTTGTTGGCGGTGTGATCTAGTTGTGGTGGTGGTTGGATACTCTAATGTTGTGCATTTGCTCTCCGTGATGACAATTTACTTCAAAATTTACATTATATGTATGAGTTTGTCTATTGTTTATCATTTTAAACATTTTTTTAAAAATATTATCCTATATTGCACGAGTTTATAGCTAGTATATACACACACATGTTGCGAAATATATCAAAGAGAATCACTTACTATACATAATGCACTTTATTCACTATCTAAACTTCTTAATCTCACAATGTTTAACACCTTTTCCATCTTTTAATATATTTTTAGCCAAATTCTGACACCTCTCCTAATTACCATTACCATGGTCTCTCTCTCTCTCTCTCTCTCTCTCTCTCTCTCATCTCACTAATTTCTCTATCCTATTTAATAATTATAATTTATAATTATTTAAAAAAAATTCTATTTGTCTTAGAGACTCAACTTCTCTAAATTTTTTTATCTTCTATGATAATAATAATAATATTTTTATTTTGAGACATAAGGTTTTTTTGTTAGAGTTTAGTATGCGCTCAATGCTCATCTCATTAGAAAACTTGAAATCTACATTTTTTTACTAATTCTAAAATTCATAAAATTTAAAAAAGTTATATATATAGTTTAATAATATTATAATAGAATACAACTTGGGCCTACTTCTATACATCAGCCTAAAACCTCATTTTAGGTTAGACCACCTTTCACGATCAAATAACCCTTTTTGCACACCGGGTTTTACAAATTTGTCCCCCAGCGGTGATGTCAATATTTAAATATGAAAACCACATTTTCCATTATTAAAATAGTCCCTAGAAATAAATAGAAAAGGAAAAAAATTAGTTGGAAGGTGACATTCTGGCAGCACACAAGAAAGTAAGGGTGATGTGGTGCCCGTGCCCGAGATTGTACCTCTTTCCCCTTGTAATTTGCATGCCTATTGGCCACTGGATTGATGTAATGAATAGTTGTCTATTTTGAATTGTTCTTACGGCCTTGTGAAAAGAAAATGGGATTTAATGGCAAAAAATTTAAATAAGAAAAGTTTTAGGGTGTTGGAAGAGATGCTAGGTTATTTGAACGAGATTCAAATCTCATTCGGCATGACCATCAAATAAAAATTACTTGTTCATTTTACCATCCTTGTTATATTCTCATTAGAACTCCGTTCGAATGAGATGTGATTCAAACGATGTCTAATCTCATTCGAACGAGATTGCAGAACATTCAAATTTTGGCAGTCCAAATGTGTTGTCGCGATGAGAACTGTTAGATCGTTTGATCTATCAAGATCCCAATGGAGCAGATCAGAGTGGGATAGGGGTTTTGGTGGACCAAGGATTAAAAGTCTTGGGGGTTTGGGGGTATAAATAAGAGAAAAGAGTGTTGGAGGTATTACAACACTTCTCCATCAGATTTTCAAGCTTCCCCTCTCTATTTCCAAGTCCCTCCCTCCATTTCCATCCTCCTACCACCTTACTCCAAGATTTTTACCTCCATTCCAAACATTATTTTAGCCATTTTCAAGCTTGTAAGACCCATTTCAAGCCTTGTACAAGGAATAAGTTGGGCTAAGAATTTTTCTTATAGATTTCAAGAGGAGTTAGTCCATTTCTTAGAGATTTTTGAGTTGTTCGAAGCTTTCTTGAGGATTTCTTAGAGATTTAGGAGCTTTTAAGTCATCATTTCTTAGTTTCTCCTCTTCAAACTCAAGGTGGGGTTTTCCTCACTATGTTTTCAAATTTAAAACCTAAGTTACATGTTAGGATGTATGCTAGAATGTAGATAGTGTTGCAAAGTTATTTTCTAGTATGTTTATTTAAAGTTTTCTTATAAAAAATGCAAGTTTTAAAGAAAACTAAACTTGAAAGGATTTTTAAAGAAAAATTATCATTTTAATCTTGGAATATGATGAATATGAACATAAAATATGATTTCATGTTAATATCACGTTTAAAACCTCATATTATTGGATAGGTTGAAATCCATCCTCACATGTGTAAAATCTTGTAGTATGTTAGTAGAGGACATATAAACATAATAAATAAAGATTAAAATGAGTTTCAAGATGAAATATATAAGTTTGAAAATTCTACCCCTAAATGTGTTTTAAAATTTTGATAAAATGAGGAATAATGATGTTTAGACAATATATAAGTATGAGGCTAAAATGGACATTTTTAATAAAAATGGCCTTCATAATGATAAATGTAATTCTTGTTAAAGAAACGCGAAGAAATGGGATTTTCTTGAAGAAAAATGATGAGATATGGTTTTTGAACATAAAATGATAATTTATGATATTATAATGATGAAAATATGTTTTTCACAACGTGTTGGCAAAAGGGATGGTAAAATAGAGGGTCCAAGTGGTTGGACTTCCTCATTTGACCTTATCAGTCAGTTTTGTGAAAAGGGATGAAATGAATGATGTGGCATGAAAACGGTGTGAAATGTAAATGTGAACCGTAAGAATGATAAGAAAAGTGGAATATTGTGGACATTTGATAAAATATCAAAACACGTTAATACGGACTCATATGCAACTAAGAAAGAATTATGAAAGGCCCAGAGTCCTAGGTTGAAAGACCTAAAAACACTGGCCAGAGCATATGGTAGCATAACCGACGGTGTGGAGTCCATAAATTATGCGGTTATTTGGTAAATTCCAAGAAAAGATAATGTTGACAACAGAATGATGGAAATGGAATTAAATAAGGCTGGTATTTGGAAATGTAAGAAAGACGACCTAATCGAAGTAGTAAAATGGAGACTAGTGTATAAAGATGATTAAATGGTCTCTAATTATGTGAAAATTTGGTTTAAAATGGATAGGTGTGGGTATGAGCACATCGCTCGGTTGCATTGCATGGTAGTTGCATTTATACTCGTTAAATGCTATCATTTTCGAAATTACTAAAATTGACGTTATATGTATAGTATTTTCTTATAAAATGTATTACTTAGTACTCCCCACCATGGCGAGCGCCTTTCTCACCCTTACTTTTATGTTTAAAATCCCCACCCACAGTTACCTCTGGTAGGGATGTTAGCAAGGATGTTGGTAAGGCCCCATAGGGTACTGGTCATTGTTTGAGCTATACCATGACTTTTTTCAAAAATCGAGTTTCGGGACATTTGAATTTATGGCACTTTAAACAATCTTTTATTCAGGTCTTGGGTCATTTATTGTAATAATACAGGAGTTTTATGGTTTATTTCCCTTATTATTAATGTTATTGTATTCAATAGAATTTTACTAAATAAATCTTGCTAGTTAACTTAATTACTTAAAGCGACAACCTATTTCTTAAATTAAAACCATTTACACATATTTCGTTCCTTATAAAATAGTGCATATTAAGGGATTTTATTAGACAGTAAAATTGGACCTCACCCTCCCCCTTAACACCTTTACTCGGGTGTGGCTTGACCCAATGGTAGCCTAAATCTGGACCAGTGCGTAATAAATGGTATCAGAGCATTAGGATTATCATGTGTGATGGAGTGTTTTACGCTTTCTTAGTACGTTTCCTTGTGCGTCCCGTTATAGTTTTCACTTTCGTTTTCATTACCGTGTTGTATTGAACTTTTCTCTCTGGGGTAAATGAGTACACGTCACGGTGGTGATAGTGGATATGGGAACAACAATATCAGACATATGGAATAGGTTGTGCGTCTACTTGACAAGTCCC
Organism: Sambucus nigra; assembly: GCA_949130495.1. Classification (NCBI taxonomy): domain Eukaryota; kingdom Viridiplantae; phylum Streptophyta; class Magnoliopsida; order Dipsacales; family Adoxaceae; genus Sambucus; species Sambucus nigra. The sequence goes on along the minus strand of OX422221.1, from coordinate 238,298,581 downwards.
TGTCTCTGTAGCAAAGAGCCAATCGTAGTGGAACGGTTGAACGCACCACTTCAGCTTCTATCTTGAAGGAGTTTAGGATGCTGAACCCACCGACCTTAAATGGGGAATATGGCCCCGATGCCAAAGAGGAGTGGATGGATGAGGTCACCAGGGTTATGGACATCCTTGACATGCCATCTAGGCACAAGGTCAAGATAGAGACCTTTCATCTCACCGAGCAAGCTCAGCACTGGTGGATCGCCTACTCAGTCAGCGTGACAGAGATCATAGACTGGAAGGGTTTCAGGGTTGCATTTATGTACTAGTACTTATTTTAGGCATTCAAAGATTCCAAAAATGATGATTTCCTTCATTTGATCTAGGGAAAGATGCCTGTCAATGAATACTAGGTGAAATTTAATAGCTTGTCTAAGTATGTGGACGTAGTTCAGAAGGATGAGGCCAAGAATATGGGGTTATTTGTCAAGGACCTTAACCTTTTCATCCGGTGGGTCATGGTTGGTTTGTATCTACCAAACTTCAAAACGATAATGAACAAGGCCATTAGGCTTGAGCTTGAGGCCGAGGAAGACAAGGCCATCTATGAGAAGAAGAGGGAGACCCACGGGTCCAAGGGCATTGATCTTAAAAAGTTTCGGGGCGATGCTCGAGGCTTTTTTATGAAGATTAACATTGCTATGGGTGTTAGTTCATCTTTTTCCCAGTGTACTAGTGATCAGAACCCTATAGCCCCTAACGAAAGGATGTGCATCTGGATTTCTAGGCCATTTCAAGATGGACTTCCCACAAAGAGCTTATGGGAACCATCAGGACAACCAGGAAATGGTCAACTTTATTCTTAGCTGTAGTTCCAGTTACATAGTTCTCACCTAGCAGCAGCAGTTTCCCTCCGAGTATCATCATCCAGCAAGGCACAATGTGAACGGTTCATATCCCAGCCAGGGTCAGAGAAGCCATAGGAAAGGTCAGGTTCCCAGTGGCTAGAGTAGTAGGTTCAACCCTGAACGTGCTTATACCATGCCCTAGTTTGCAGCTCCTTCAGGCGATCTATCAGTTATGGAAGGTATGATTTTACTATTCAGCACTTAAGTAAAGTCATTATTCAATTCAGGTGGATCACATTCATTTATCTTAAATTTTATAACATTCATCTTGGGTTTGGGGGTAGATCAGTTTTACCTTCCTATCATCATAGAACTTTCGATCGACGATAATATAGTTCTCGATATAGTTTGTCACCATTGTGTTGTCATGGTTAGAGATTATGTTCTGGAGTATGACTTGATTCTCATGGACATGGATGGGTTTGAGGTGATCCTTGGTATGGATTGGCTATCGTACTTTGACCTTACCATCGAATGTCATCGTCATAGTGTCTCTGTGTCTCTCCTAGACAGATCTCTCCATCGTTTCAGTAGCGAGCATAATGTGGGTTATCCTTATAAGTTTTCTACCATGCGAGAATAGAAATGGTATTTTAGTTGGTTGAGTATTATGGTGGATTAGAAGGAGCTTGATCGGATGTTCTTGGATTATCTAGTTTTGGGAGTTTCCCGATGTGTTCCTTGACGATCATCCTGATTTACCCCCACACCGAGAGGTGGACTTTGCTATAGAGGGGCATTAGGGCCTTTCACCTATCTCTATACTACCTCATGGGATAGATCTTATGAAATTATAGGAGTCGAGGGTTAAGTTAAGGAATTGACTAACACGGGTTTCATTCATCCCAGTGTATCCCATTGGGGAGCTCCAATCCTCTTTGCCAAAAAGAAGGACAACTTCCTATGGCTTTGTATCCATTATAGGCAGCTGAACAGGGTGACTATAAGAATAAGTACCCGTTTCCCCGTATCGATGATTTGTTCGACCAATTGTTTGGTTGAGAAGTTTTTTAAATATTTACCTCCTATCCGGGTACCATCAGCTGCATATCATAGAGGAAGACATTCCTAAGACAATGTTCTAGATGTGGTATGACCATTATGAGTTCTTAGTGATGCCCTTCGGTTTGACGAATTTCTATGGATATGATGAACTGTATCTATTATTCGTATTTTAGATCAGTTCGTGGTGGTCTTTGTGAATGATATTTTGGTCTATTCGACTTTGGATGTAGACTATGAGGAGAACTTTTGCACGACGCTTCAAGTGCTCATGGAGAATCAGTTGTTCACCAAATTCAGCAAGTGCGAGTTTTGGATGAACAAGGTAAAGTTTCTTGACCATGTAGTTTTTGATGAGGGAATTCCCATTGATCCATCCAAGGTCGATGTCATTGTGATTTGGGATAGGATGAATATAGTTACGGAGGTGTGCAATTTTCTTGGTTTGGCCGATTATTATAAGAGATTTGTGAAAAATTTCTCAAAGGTTGTGTTGCCTCACACTCTGTTGATGTAAAAGTATGTTCGCTTCAAGTGGTCAAAGGATTATGAGTCATCTTTTCAATAGTTTAAGGTTAAGTTGACTTCGACACCTGTTTTTATCCTCCTATAATAAGGTAAGGGTTATACCATGTACTGTGATGCTTTCAGATCAGGTCTTGATGCAGTGTTGATGCAAAATGGTCAGGTGGTTGCTTATGAATCCTATCAGTCAAAGGTGTGTGATAGGAACTACCCCACCCACAATTTGTAATTAGCCACGTTGGTGTTTGTGCTAAAGATCATATTACTTATACGGTGAACGATTTGATGTGTATACGGATCATAAAAGACTGTGGTACATTTTCATTTAGTGCAATCTAGATATTCATCAGAGGATATGGATTGTGTTGATATAAGACTATGAGTTTCCTTGGAGTATCATCCGAGTAAGGCCAATGTGGTGGAAAATGCTCTTAGTCGAAAGTCTGGGCTCACTCTATCAGACAATAAAATATTATTGAGCCAAAAATGTTCAGCAAGTTATAGAAGTTTAACTTGCATGTCTAATGGGGTTATGATAGGGCATATATATAGGGAGTGGTAGCCAGACCGCTCATTCAACAGAAGGTGTTGTAAGCTCAGTCTTGCAATCCAGAGTTTGAACATTATCGTGATCGCATCCAAAGCTACGAAGTGTTCCGCACTTTTATTATGAATAAGGATGAGGGCATGCGGCATAAGAGAAGGTTGATTATTTCAATCATCAGTGAACATCAGGATGAGGTGGTGGCGGAGTCCCATCACTCACATTTCAGTATACATCCCGGTGCCACTAAGATGTTTAAGGACCAATACAGAGACTTCTGGTGGTCAAGTGTGAAGAAGGATGTGTCAATGTATGTGGTAGAGTGCTATACTTATCAGCAGGTGAAGGAAGAGCACAGGAAGTCGACAGGTCTATTGCAACTATTACTGGTGGCAGAGTGGAAGTGGGAGCACATTACAATGGACTTTATCACAGCCTTACCACAGTCCGATCATAGTTATGATGTAATTTGGCTTATAGTGGATCTACTTACGATGTAAACACATTTTTTATCAATTAGGGTCACGAATAATGTGGCTAAGTTAGCAGGTTGTATGTCTAAAAAGAAGTCCATCTTCAAGGCGTCCCGCTATCGATCGTCTCGGACAGAGATCCCCGATTTATGTCTCAGTTTTGGGGGAAAATTCAACAGGGTTTGGGTACCGATTTGAACATGAGTACAACTTACCATCCCGAGATAGCTGGGCAGTCATAATGGACCATTCAAATTCTGGAAGATATGTGGAGGGTCTGTGCATTTGATTTTCAGAGTAGTTGGGTGGAGAATCTGCATCTGGCAAAATTTCCCTACAATAATAGTTATCAGGACAACACAATAATGGCTCCCTATGAAAACCTTTATAGGAGGCCGTCCCACTCTCCATCCCGTTAGGCAAAAGTGGGTGAGAAGTATCTCACAAACTCGGACATAATCAGAAAGATGATCGATAGAGTTTATGTGATTCGGTAGAGACTCATGACGGCTCAGAGTCGAAAGAAGAATTACATTGATAATTGGCGGATATCTCTAGAGTTTGAGGTGGGTGACCAAGTGCTGTTGATTATAGGGCGAGAACCGATAGTCAGCGATTCGGCCAGAAGGCCCCTCGGTATATTGGTCCCTTTGATATCCTGGAACGGATTGGAGAAGTATCGTATCGCTTGACGTTACCTCCTCAGTTGTCCCACGTTCATTATGTGTTCCACGTATCTATGCTGAAGAAGTATATCCCAAATCCTCGGCGCATTATCAATTGAAACCACATTAAGTTAGAGGAAGACGTTATGTTTCATACGCGACCTATGCCCATCTTGGAGATTTATTATGTGTATTCTTTAAATTTTATTTCTAGCCATTTTATATAAGACATTTTATGGTTTAGTCATCTTGTATTATTTAGAGATAAAAAAATATATTATGTTTGAAGTATTTCAATTAATGGAAGAATTTTACAGAGTGTAATCTATAATTTATTATTCTTGTTAAGATTTTTTTAAAATTGTCTCCTATTTTCAATCAGATGCCGAGAATGATATTTTATTTGTTTCGCTTCTAATTATTTATTAATTAAGCACGATCACATTAATTAATATTATTCGGGGTACTACACACCCACCAACCAAGGTGCCTCCATTAACCTTATATTCCATACATGGTGCCGCCCATAACCAAGGTTTGGCATCATATGCCCGAAAGTAACTCAGTTCAAGCAGAATTCCAAGATTTCATGTTCATCAGAGTTTCTACGGACGCGTCAACAAATTTTCTTCAAAATGCGTCAGATACTGGCAAATGTCATTAGAGTTCGTTAGAAATTGAAAAGTGTCAATATGCTAGTGGTCACAAGGGAATATCAAGAATGCTAACTGTTCTAGTGCGAATCTAAGTTTGAAATAAATAGGATTATCTTATTTGTTTTCCAGTTTATCTCATTTTTTGCTCCGTTACATTTGGCGACTTAGTAAGCTATCTTGTGCTTCATCTGGGAAAGATCACACACATATATAGGATGCATCCTCCCTTTATTTTTATTTTTTTTTGGGGGGGGGGGGGGGTCAAGTTCCCCACATAGGATTCTCATATTTTTTTTAAAAAAATCCAAAGTCGTTTAGGCAAACTTATAATGTTCATTCACTTTTGTCATGAAAACACTAAAACTAAAAATATTGTTTTAACCTAATGTGTCACTTGCATTTGAACCCACCACAAAAAAGTTTGAAACCCTTTGATGCAGTTCGCCACTGCTATGTCGTCCTTTCCTCTCCTCTTCTTTGCAATCTGTTGGCGGTGTGATCTAATTGTGGTGGTGGTTAGATACTCTAATGTTACGCATTTGCTCTATGTGATGACAATATGCTTCAAAATTTACATTATATGTATGAATTTGTTTATTGTTTAGAATTTTAAATATTTTTTAAATAATATTCGGTACATTTCATGAGTTTATAGCTAATATATATACACACATGTTGCGAAATATATAAAAAAGAATCACTTACTACACATAATGCACTTTATTCACTTTCTAAACTTCTCATTCTCAAAAGGTTTTACACCTTTTCCATTTTTTTAAATATATTTTTAGCCAAATTTTAACACCTCTCTCATAATTACCGTTACCCTGGTCTCTCTCTCTCTCTCTCTCTCTCTCTCTCTCATCTCATAAATTTCTCTATCCTATTCAATAATTATAATTTATAATTTTTTTAAAAAAATTCTATTTGTCTTAGAGACTCAACTTCCATAATTTTTTTATCTTCTATGATAATAATAATCATATTGTTATTTTTCAATTGAGACATAAGGTTTTTTATTAGACTTTAACACATGCTTATTGCTCATCTCATTAGAAAACCTGAAATCTACATGTTGTTGCTAATTCTAAAATTCATGAAATTTAAAAAATTTATATATACATGAAATTTAAATTATATATATATATATATATATATATATATATATATATATATATATATATATATATATATATATATATATATATATAGTATAATAACATTACAATAGAATATAACATGGGCCTACTACTATACGTGAGCCTAAAACCTCATTTTAGGTTGGACCACCTCTAAAGATCAAATAATCTTTTTTGCACATTGGGTTTTGCAAATTTGTCCCCTAATGGTGATGTCAATATTCAAATAGGACAAACACATTTCCCATTATTAAAATGGTCCCTTGAAATAAATAGAAAAGGGAAAAAATAAGTTGGGAGGTGACATTCTGGCGCCACTTAAGAAAATAAGTGTGGTCTGATGCCCATGCCTGAGATTGTACCTCTTTCCCCTATAGTTTGCATGCCTATTGTCCACGAAATTAATATAATGGATGGCTTTCTATTTTGAACTGTTCTTGTAGCCTTGTGCAAATAAAATGGGATTGAATATCCAACAAATTAAATAAGAAAAGTTTTGGGGTTATTTGATCGAGATTCAAATCTCGTTTGAACAGTTGATTCAAGAGACCATCAAACAATAATTATGTGTTCTCTTTACCCTCCTCGTTAGATTCTCATTGGAAACTTGTTCGAACTAGATGTGACGTCATTCAAATAAGGTTTAGTCTCGTTCGAACGAGACTGTAGAACACTCAAATTTTTACAGTCCAAATGTGCTGTCACGATGAGAACCGTTTGAACATTTCGATCTGTCAAGCTCCCAATGGAGCATATCAAACAGGCAGGGGGTATTGGTGGACAAAGGGGTTTGAAATGTTAGGGGTATAAATAAGAGAAAGAGAGTGTTGGTAGGCATTCCGACACAGATCCATCATATTTTCATGCATTTTCTCTATATTTCCATGTCCCTCCCTTTATTTCCAACCTCCCTCCACCCATCTTCATGGATTATACCTCCATTCCAAACATTATTCTAGCAATTTTCAAGCTTGTAAGACCCATTTAAATCCTTGTCTAATGAAGAAGTTGAGTTAAAAAATTATTTGTAGAGCTTCCAAGAGAAGTTTGTACCCGGGGAGAATGTGATGCTCGTGCCCGAGATTGTACCTCTCTCCCCAGTAATTTGCATGCGTATTAGCCATGAAATTAATATAATGGATGGTTGCCTATTTTGAATTGTTCTTGTGGCCTTGTACAAATAAAATGGGATTTAATGGAAAAAAATATAAGTAAGAAAAGTTTTGGGGTCGTTTGAACGAGATTGAAATCTCATTCGAGCAACTGATTTAAACGACCATCGAATAAAAATTACCTACTCTTTTTACCAGCCTTGTTAGATTCTTACTGGAACTCCGTTCGAACGAGATGTGATGTCATTCGAATTAGGTTCAATCTCGTTCGAATGAGACTGCAGAAAAGTCATATATTTAGAGTTCAAATGTGTTGTCTGATATGTCAAACTTCCATTGGAGCAGATCAAATCGGGGGGGGGGGGGGGGGGTTGGTGGACCAAGGGTTAAAAGTCTAAGGAGTTTTTGGGTATAAATAAGAGAGAGTTAGTGTTGGGGTCCATTCCAACACTTCTCCATCAGATTTTCAAGCATTCTCTCTCTCTCTCTCTCTCTATATATATATATATATATATATATATATATATATATATATATATATATATATATATATTTCCAAGTCCCTCCACCCATATCCAAGGTTTATACCTCCATTCCAAGCATTATTCTAAAGATTTTAAAGATTGTAAGACCCATTTCAAGCTATGTACAAGGAATAATTTGGGTTGAAGAATAGTTCTTGCACAAGGCAGAAGTTGGGTTAAAGAATAATAAAATTGGACTTTCCAACTCTCCCCTTAACACCTTGACTCGGGTGTAGGTTGACCCAACGGTAGCCCAAATCCGAGCCGGTGCGTTACAGGTGCAACCACAATAAACAAGAGTGACACCTCAACTATAGGGACCTTATTTATAATGAAAAAGTTGATTGTCCTATTTGAAGATTGACACCAGCATTTGGGGGTCTAACCCTTATTCCTTATTTTCACATTTTCCTCCAATATCTTCATTATCACTATGCATACTTGACCAAACCATAGATATCGTCTAATTTAATTAAATTTTAGTGTACAACGGGTCTCACTTGAATTGAATTTGAAATTTGAAAATTTGAGTTAACTGGATTGGTTTCAATTTCTAAAACTTCAAAATTGACCAAAACCAATCCTTTAACTAATCCACTATGTTCAATTTTTGTATTTATATGAAAATTTTAATTTAATTTTTATGTCCAATATTTGTTAATGTTATACTTAAATTAATTTTTCTTTAATTTCCACATAATTTACTATCCTCTATTTTTTTTAACTTTATTCCAATATACGGATACTCCTCGTTGTGTTGGTTTGATTAGGTTGTATTAATTCAAATAATGAAACCATTATATAACTAAATAATTAACAAATACTCATCTAAATTGACACAATTCACCCTCCAATTACATTGGATTTTCAATCTAGTTTGGTTTGGATTTGAATTCAAATCAATAAAATTGATTATAATTGGATTCCAACAATTATGTCGTTTGTGTGTATATGAATCGTGTATGTTTGGGTTCACATCACTTATATCTAAAGTATATAAGACCTCTTACTGACTCAAGTCAAGCTCAGCTTAAGCCGACCCTACAAAGTGTGCACTCCTGATAAATCCTGCAAGGACTGTCTCGACCTCGCCCAAAGTTGGGCCGAGACCCTACATTACCTTAGTGGCTCTTTACCCTGTCTCGTCTGTCTCAGGAAGATAATATGACACCAGCTGAAGAAACCTCTCTCTCAGCCTGATGCAAGTCAACCTAGACTACACTTGGAAATTATCAACATGCAATCCAGTGGAGCGTCAGCAGTCTCATACTCGGCCAGGCCAACACCTCATCCCAGAAAGATACGTTTGACATTTGGCAAGGCGCATGGAATGGAGCACGCGTGGACTGGAGGGCCACGTGAGCTAAACCGTTACAACAACATCATACCTACATGTGAATAATATCTTATAATCATTAGTTACATGCACAAGAGACAGATGGACCAATATCATTGAACATTTGGTGTTGTGCATGCCTCATGCACGACTGGGGTGCGTATGACACCACCCCAGCCATATAAATACTTATCTTCTAGATCATTATAAACGATCACATATTAAAAACCCTACTGAACTCTATTAAAACCATTGTTACAGAGAGAAAGATTGATTTCTTGTATCCCAAGGCCATTAGATCCCATATTTAGTGGATTTCACACACTCACAAGTGGATGTAGACCCTTCAAAGGCTGAACCACTTATATTTGGTGTTTTCTTCCTCATTGCCTCATCTCTTTCTATACTCTTATACATGCTTATACTCCATTTTTGTGTTGGTTTGAGCTTACTTATCATACTGATTTGGTGATACCATTTTTGGTATCATCAGTCAGGCACCGTCTGTGGGAACAAGATAGCCATCTTCTTCCCTTCATTTGTAGCTACTCCACCAGATTCTCTGGTGGTGGTCCAATATCATCATTGGTTGAGCTTGAACCACCATTGAAAGAGCTCTGATTTGAGTTTCAGCTCATTTTTTGATTTTTCAGCACACTTCCAGCTCATCACTTGGTTTTTTCGATCATCGAAAATCTACAATGGCATCATATACTCCTACTATAGGTGGACTCAATAACAACCAAGCTCCACCTCAGTTAGAAATGACTAAGGTAGTAGTGGCTTTGCGTTCCTTAGTAAACAACCAATGGCAGATGCAGGCCACACTGTAATACCCCGTAGTTTTAATGCATTATTAATTACTTATGTGTGCGCAATTAAAATGATTTAATAGAGAAATTAAATTAATGCATAATTAATTACGCGTGTGTGAGAAATTAAATAATTTAATGGAGAAATTAAATTGACTTATAATAAGTATTAATTAGAGTGATAATGTTAATCTACATAGATGTTTACTAGCGTGAAGAGTATATATGAACGTATGATTTTAAGTTATGTTGTTAGTGAGTAATAGCGACTACTTTACGAATTTTGAGCATGGGATTTAAGAGTCGGGTGCGAAAGTATATTTTAGATAAGTGACTTGGATGGCCATTTCGAGTGCACCAATGATTCCAAATGTGTCGAAATAGTTGAAATTAAGTATTCGAAAGTTATATTTGTGTTCCGGGAGTTTTTAGACCCTTAGTGACTCGAAAAAGGGTATCGTGATCATTTTACACGCTAGGTTTTAATTAAATCCAAAAATTACCCTTAAAATATAAATAGAAAGGGGTAGGGTTTAGTCTTCTCTTTTTTGTGTGTAAAAGAGGTAGAGAGAGAGAAGAAGAAGAAGAAGAAGAAGAAGAAGAAGAAGAAGAAGAAGAAGAAGAAGGTTTCCATCTTCTTCATCAACACCTCCCTACACAAAATAAAGGCAAGTTAATCTAGATTGTTAAATCTTGAATGTTTGATGAAAAAATGTATAAACATGAGTTGAATCCATAAATATTGAAATTGATGAGATGTAATTAATATGTAAATGATTTAGGATCCATCCAACTAGAAACAAATTGAACTCATACAAATCCAAAATTAAAAAAAGGCGAGCATTGCAAGTTGATTTTGGGTCTGTTTTAAGCCATAATGGCCGTGTGCTCCCAATTTCTTGTAGAAAATCATTTTCTAAACAACTTTGTAGTTTTAAGTTTTTTTAAAAACGGATCGAAAAAACCTCAAATCTGCGTTTTACATTTCTGCGCAGAAAGTTGTCGAAAACAGGGGCGAACATTATAGGTTAGTTTTGGGCCTGTTTTAAGCAGGAAATGGGAGTGTTATTTAGAGTTCCCATAGAAAATCATATTCTGAACAACTTTGTAGTTTTAAGTTTCTTAAAAAACGGATCGAAAAAGCCTCAAATCTGCGTTTTACATTTCTGGGTAGAAAGTTGTTGAAATAAGAGTGCTAATGTTTTTCATGTTGTTAGTAAGAGAATTGTGGTGTTGTGTCTAATATTCTAACTTGATCATATACTTACGATTTTTAGGGACATATAACCTTGAAATGATTTTGATGTTGAATTAGTAAATTAATGATGTGAATTATGTTATATCATAGATAATGACTATTGTATAACTCAAGTAAGAGACTCGATACGATTGTATATATAAATATGCGTGAAATTGTTTTATATGTATATTGTCGAGTATACGCTAGAATAGTCCTCCGATCGACGTAGGCATGTGTTGAATGCGATTTGTTGTGATTTCTCCGGTTATTTTTCGCTCGAGTGCCGTGTCGAAGATAAATCGTCGGAATCAGACACATAGTTATAATGAAGGTTGGATAGGAAGACCTTGGAATGCCATATGATTTAGGTTTTAGTATGATTTCCCTTGCCACGAAAGATTGGGGAATATTCGTGTGTAGGCCTAGTGTTAGGACTTGTTCCCCCGGGTAACGACAGTGACCCGATACGATTTATTATGTGAGATATTATGCTTGTATCTTAAAGTAATATACCGAATCGATGCGTTGGATATTATACTTGAAGGAAATATTTCGATACGTTAAACACTGAAATGAGATTAATAATGATTAATCACGATACGATATGAGATTACATGTTACTCGAGTTTAGGTTAGGTAGTCACAACATAGGAGCATTGGTTGGGTAATTGAACGGATTAATTACTGGAGACAAGTTATGTTGAGTATGGTTTCATCATATGTATATCTTATAACTGTATAGATTTTCTTGTTGTTGACACCAGTTTCTATGTCTCCTCTCCCCTCTCCCATATATATGTATTATATAGGTCCTCGCCCCGTTGGACAGTAGACCGTGGAGCTGGATGATCTCGCATCTATTCTGAGGATCCTGTAGTGGTGGACGTTGGTCCTTATCCTGTTTTGTCACTCTTCCTTAGAGTGTGGTACCATATATTTTCCCATTGTTAGGAATTTTAGAGTGTGGAGAGCTTTACATTACACACTTTACCTAGTTTTTTTTGGGCCCGTATGTTTGGGCATTAATACTCAGTACTGATATTACTTGTGGATCCTATAGTTGCTATGATGTGATTTGGTTACACATATGGGAGTGTACATGTTTACTTTATTGCATTTATTTAAATTTTTTTCTAATGATAACATATTGACGCTCCACTTTAACTTAATTGGGCATAGTTAACCGAATTAGATATAAAAAGTAGGTTTGCCACACACACTTGCCGCGTTTAGTCCGAATATGGCAGTTAAACGCGCCAGCACTGAAGATGAGATGATAACTCCGGTCGCCAGGGAGGGTGTTCAAGATCCAGCGACCAGGGGACCACCCCAGGCCCCACTTAAAGATCTTTTTCCTCAGCAAAGGAACATGGACGTGGTTAACCTTAGAAATTTATGCCTGGGGAGTCCGGGTCAGGAGCACCCAAATGATAAGGAAGAACAGTATGATGATGAGGATGGCAGAGAATGATGGGAGCCTTATCAGATTTCTAGAGGCACTATATGACCAATTCAGCCCAACCAAGGATGTAGCAATAGGTCGAGCCGAGAATATAGGCCAAGGGAATCAATTTTAGATAGACTAAGCAGAGGGTCAGCCTTTGATAGGCTAGACCCAACGATAGATGACTTGAGGAACCGTCTCTCTAGATCTTGAAGTATCGCTGGTTCTCGTAGAAATGATAGATGTGATGATCGTCGACCTCCTATAGGACGAGATGAGGAACAATGAGAGTGATATTGCCAATAGAGGATAGTTTCCAGAGAGCCCTCAGTTCGACCAGCTGATGGAGAGGGGGCTGGAAAGAGCGAAGCCCAGAGTGAGGTTATAGTTACGATCGCGAGGCCTTGGAATGATTCCATTCAAAGACTGAAGGACAAAATATGGGACATACTGAAGAGACAAGACCCTTTGCAGAGGGGATATAGTGAGGGATCTCCCTTTGTGGATAAGATCGTGAGTTATCCAGCCCCGTCTAAATTAAAAACGTTGGTAGTCACACCCAAGTATGATGGGAGCACTAATCCAGTCCACCATGTGGGGATCTACCAATCGGCTGCTGATATTTATTCCGTATCAAACGAGATGAGGTATTGGGCCTTCTCAAGCACATTGACCAGAGCGGATCATGTATGGTTCACCTAACTCCTTAAAAACTCAATTGAGAATTTTAAATAGCTTACAGAGAGGTTTATACACAATTTCTACTTTGGAGTAAGGCCCCAAAATAAGATGATCCACTTGCTGTATGTGAAGCAGGATAAGAATGAAAGTCTAAGAGAGTATATAGCGAGGTTCAATAAGGAGAAATTGGAGGTTGAACATTACTAAGAGAGTATTTCTATGACCGCCTTGATGGGAGATCTTCATAAAGGAAAGCTACTTTGGAGGCTTGTCGAAGATCCTCCAAAGTCTATGGACGACCTCCTGGCTACGCCCGGGAAGGTTATGAATGTAGAGGAGGCAATGGGTGCCATATGTGAAGATGAGAAGGGAACAAGCAGCAGAGGTAAGTTCCACAAGAAGAACAAATATGGCAAGAAGAGGTCAATGAACGATAAGTTCGCTGACTATACTCCTCTGACTGTTAGTTGTGAGCATATTTTGAGTAAGGTCAAGAATGATCGATCTTTGAAGTGGCCTAAGAAGCTAAAAGATCCTCCTCACAAGAGGAATAGGAACATGTGATGTGAATTTCACTAAGACCACGACCATATGACCGATAAATGTTACGCTCTCAAGGACGAGATTGAGAGAATGCTGAAAGCTAGAAAGTTAAGAAAGTATGTTGACAAGAGCAATTCAAAGGGTGGCTAAGACAACACCCAAAAGAGGAGGAATGATAAGTGTAAGCCTGATGCTCCTGCCAAACGAGATGAGGGTGACTCAGACGATGATGATAAAGCTGACCCTATCTTGCCACCTTCAATCATCGATCTTAATGGTAGGCTCCATATAATTTCTTTTATAGTTAAGATGATCTGTGGAGGACTTGTTGGGGGGGCGGGGGGGAGGAGATCGCAGATAGAAAATCTCACGTGGCTGAAGCCAAAGTGCTTCCTCTAAAACCCAAAGAAGTACACTCGACGATGGTTGAGCTGAAGAAGGTAAAAAGAACTAAAGTTGATATGAATACTTTGATTATTGGTTTCTCCAGGCTGGACTTTAAGGGGATGTTATCCCCTCATGATGACCCTTTGGTAATTACCACCCTAGTGCATGGGTATGAGGTTCCAAGAATATTGATCGATGGTGGCATCTCGGCCGATGTGATGTTTTGGGACTTCTACAAGGGTTTGGGACTGAGTAAGAAGAGGTCGGTCCCGTATCACCAATCACTCATCAGTTTTAGTGGTGAGAAAGTGCATCCTTTGAGAATTTATGATATGGAAGTTATAATGGGGAATAGCTTGCCAAAATGCCTCAGAAAGAAAATCAACTTCTTTGTCATGGATGAGAACGTCTACTCAGCTTATACCATAATTTTGGGAAGGGTATCCCTAAAGGAGTTCGAGTCCGTGCCCTCAATAGTTCATCGAATGATTAAATTTCCGACTCCGTATGGGGTAGGGGAAGTGCAGGGTGACTAGGTTGAAGCATGCTAGTGCTACTTCAACTCGGTCGAGAAGAGGGAGGCATACAAAAGGGCCACAATAACTTACAACATTGATAATTTGGACCCCAGGGATGAGACTAAGATGAAGAAGGGTGAGACCGCTGAGGAGGTAGAATCCATCCTCCTCAATGAGGATGAGCCGAAGAAAATATCCAAAATGGAAAAGCCCTAAATAAGGAAATCAAAGAAGAGCTAGTTAAATTATTGAAGAGGAGGCAGAGCATCTTTGCTTAGAGCCATGAAGATATTCCCGACATCTATCTGAATATCCTCTGCCATAAGGTTAATGTGGCCCACGATGCAAAGCCGACCAGACAGATAAGGAGAGTTTATTCCCATGAGAAATATAATGTCATCAGATAAGGAGTGAAGAAGTTGGAAAAGGTTGACTTCATCAGGGAAGTCATATACCCTGAGTGGTTAGCAAATGTAGTTATTGTCCCCAAAGCCAATGGAAAGTGGAGAATGTGTGTTGACTTTACAGATCTGAACAAAACTTATCCCAAGGATATCTTCCCATTGCCAAGAATAGATCAGATGGTTGATGCTACTACCCGCCATGAATTAATGAGATTTATGGATGCTTACTCTAGTTATAACCAAATATTTATGGACCCTACGGATGCTGAGAAGACATCTTTTATAACAGACAAGGGGACCTATTGTTATAAGGTCATGCCCTTCGGTTTGAAGAATTCCGGGGAAACATACCCACAGATTGGTCAACAAGATGTTTAAATAGCAGATCGTTAAGACAATGGAGGTTTATATCGATGATATGTTGACAAAGAGTCTCAAGGCCGACACTCATGTGGCTGACCTTGAGAGAAATTTTGATACTATGAACGGGTTTATGATGAAACTCAACCCTGCCAAGTGTTTGTTCGACGCGGGGTCAAGAAAATTATTGGGCTTTATCATGAATCAGAGGGGGATTAAGGCAAACCCCAAGAAAATCAAAGCTTTAATGGAGATGAAGACTTCAACAACAATAAAAAAGTGCAAAGGTTAATTGGTCGGGTGGTAGCTTTGAACAGGCTTGTGTCTAGAGCTACTGACAAGTGGTTTCCATTTTTTTAGGTGCTCAGAAAAGCATTCGAGTGGGATGAGGAGTGTGATAAGGCCTTTCAAGAATGAAAGACCTACCTCGGCTCCCCACTCCTATTGTCAAGACCAATTTAGGGAGAGAAGTTGTATTTGTATCTAGCGGTGTCGGAATAGACCATTAGTGCTGCCATTGTCAGAGATGAAAATAGAGTGCAGAAGCCAGTGTACTTTAACAGTAAGGCCCTCCAGGGGGCCGAGCAGAGATATACTAAAATGGAGAAGCTGACCTATGCTCTAATCCTGCCTCAAGAAAGATGACGCCATACTTTCAGGCACATACCATTGTCATCCTCATCGATTCTTCCCCCAGACATATCATCCATAAACCTGAGAAATTGGGTAGGTTGATGGCCTGGGCAATAGAGTAGGGGGAATTTGATATCATCTACTAGCCAAGAACGTCCATTAAAGGGTAGGCCCCAGATGATTTCATAGCCGAGTTCATATGAGACAAGGTTGATGCAGAAGAGATTGAGACTCGAGCATGTGATCCGAAAAGAAGAGTATGTCTTCCCCCGACTGAGGCCGAGACGAGTACAGCTAGGAGAAGGGTATATGAGAATGAGGAAGAGAGATACCTCATCAAGAATGGGACCCTGGAAAAGGGTAAATTTTTTTAAAGATGGTACTGTGTGGAACTTGTTAGTTGATGGGTCTTCATGTGAGAATGGAAGTGGAGCAGGTCTGATTGTGTCGGCCCCAGATGGGACTGACATTAAATATGCTCTAAGGTTTAATTTAAAATCCTTTAATAACGAATTAGAATATAAGGCCCTCCTAGCAGGTATCTCCCTTGCCCAAGCACTGAACATCGGCCAACTCTTGGTCCATAGTGACTCCAGGTTAGAGGTGAATAAAATTTTAGGAGTATATGAGGCTAAGGACAACGGAATGGCCAAATACCTTGGAAGGGTAAATGAAGCACTGAAGCATTGCAGAGAGGTTAAGATGAAAAGGATACCCCGACTACATAACGGTCGATCTGATGCTTTAGCAAGACTACCTTACGCAATAAGAACCAAAATATGAAGGTCAGTGCCGGTAGAGACCTTACATCGGCCGACCATTGAAGGGGAAAATAACACTATGGAATTTTGTTTAAACTTGAACATAGGAGATTCTTGGATGGATCCTATCATCCGGTACATCAAGGAAGGGTAATTTCCTGATGCAAAAACTGATAAGAAGAAACTAAGGTACAAAGAGGCTAAATTCTTCATCATAGGAGACATCCTATACAAAAAAGGATTTCTACTCCCACTAGTCAGATGTGTCCACCCGTCTGAGGTAGAGTATATTCTAAAAGACATTCACGAGGGATCTTGCTCCAGTCACATTGGAGGAAGGTCACTAGCAAAGAGAATCATCACTCTAGATACTGGTGGCCAACGTTAGCCAATGATGTAACTGCAAATGTGAAGAAGTGTGATTAGTGCCATAGGTTTTCCATTATACCCCATCAACCTCATCAACCTATTACTTATATCACTTCTCCCTGGACATTTGCAGTATAGGGGATTGATTTGGTAGGTCCATTATCGAGAACTGTGAATAATTATCGTTATCTGATTGTGGCTATTGATTATTTTTCAAAGTAAGTAGAGGCCGAGGTAGTGATATTGATCACAGAGAAGAAAGCCTTATAATTCATTTGGAAAAACATTATCTGCAGATACGGCCTGCCTAACACTTTGATTTTTGATAATGGGAAGAAGTTTAAGAATATCTCCATCGAGAAGTACTATAAGCGGGTCAGAATCAAACAGTTATTTTTAACTCCCGATTGACCCCAAGCTAATGTGCGGACATAGGTGATGAACAAAATAATTCTTGATGGAATAAAAAAGCTTAAAGATGCCAAGGGAAGATGTATTGAAGAGGTGAACGTCATCCTATGGGCATATAGGATGACAGAGAGGACACCAACGGGGGAGACCCCATTCATGTTGGTGTATGGGTTAAAGGCTGTGGTGTCGAATGAAATTAGCCTCCCAACACACAGGTCTAGACATATAACCCACAGAAAAATATGGCAGATGAAGACTGGATTTAGATCTTATAGAAGAATGATGAGAAGATGCTGAAGTTAGGCAAGCGTCCTATCAAAAAAGAAAAATAAAGTTTTATAATAAGAAAGTGAAGGACCGACCATTGGCAGTGGGAGACCTAGTTTTGAAGAAGACTTGGTAGAAGCCCAACAAGCTTCATCCTATCTGGCCTGGTCATTATCAGGTGGTTGAAGAAGTGGTTCGAGGAATGTATCGGCTGGAAAACCTAGATGGATAACCATTCTCTAACCCATAGAATGCATATCATCTCAAAAAATATCACCAGTAAGAATTTTGTATTAGCTTCATTTTCATTTGTTTCATTTGTCTATGTATAAGATAAATTAGATTATATGATTGAATGAAAAATCTCCAAGTTTTCTCTCCTTTTATGTTGTTTGAATTATTTTGGATTGTATATATTAGTTCATCTTAAGCTACAAAATATCATTCGTGGTGAAGTAGCTCCAACTTACTCTCGGTGGCATGACAGTCCAGATGGGGTCAACCTCATCCATAGACTCTCGATAACACTGAGAGGGGGGAACAACATGTTAAACATCATTAATTTGGTGAAAAAACTCTCTCGGTCGAGATGAAAATGCATGGACGAGACGACTCTCATCCATACACTCTCAAAACGATGAGAGGGGACTTATGATGCAAACTCCATAATTTGGTGAATTAAAATTTAAAAACCACTTTAGTATGGTTCATGTTAAACATCATTAATTTGGTGAAAAACTCTCTCAGCCGAGACGACAGTGCATGGACGAGATAATTCTCATCCATACACTCTCAAAATAACGATAGGGGACTACTGATGCAAACACCATAATTTGGTGAATTCAATTTAAAAATCACTTTAGTGTGGTTCATGTTAAGCATCATTAATTTGGTTAAAATTCTCTCTCGACCGAGACGATAGTGCATGGACGAGACGACTCTCATCCATGCACTCTCAAAACAACGAGAGGGACTTGTATAATTTGGTAATCAATCCATTCAGGATTAAAAATCATTATTTCTCATCTTATGATGAGACTATGTTTGTATAAGGAAATTTCCCACTTATGTGTGTCTCGTATAAAGATGGGATATCTTATTAATTGGTGATACCAAGGTTATAAACCAATTTAATTGTGGTTACTTGATAAAACATCAGAAGAAGGCATGTGCATAAATGAATAAAGACAAATCACAAATATGGAAAGGAAGGATCAGAGAATTTGTCGTTCATAAATATGAGACCTGAAATGTTCAAAAGCATGTTCAAGTTTTAAAACTTTATACAATCAAGAGAGGCATCAGGCCATAAGCAGCGACCCAAAAAAGAAAGACTGGGAACAGCTAAGCTTGGAGTTCCTTCTCTTCAGCATTCGAATTCTTGATTTTGTTAAGAGCCGAATCCTCCCTAGCTGTAGTACTGTTAGTTTCAGCATCTCCTAGAGGCTCAATCTCATTCGCCTGGTTCATAGTCTAGACTATGGGCTCTGTTCAACCGATGCCTCAACCTGAGTCAAGGCTATCATTGCAAGAGAGTCATCTAGGGTGAATGTCTTAATTGATCAGAGAGGTGGGTGATCTCAGGGAACTTCATCGTTACCCATAGGCAACTAGTATGAGTTCCCCTTTCAAGGTACTGCACAGTATAACCCAGGAACTCCTCAGACGATTTGAAGGTCTCAACTGCCTGACTCAAAGACCCAAAGAGCTTTCTATCAATAGCCTCCTTTATCTTCCCAGCAATCTCAGTTGAGTGCTAGTTGTTCAGATATTCGATAGCCTCATCATGACTCTTGTTCATGTTGGTGATTGCTTCGGAGTGTTGTGTCATCAGGGTCTTAATCTGAGCCTCCAGCTCTTTGATACTGCTCTTCTAAGCTTCATCATCCCTGATAGCTTGACGAGCCAAATTGACCTTAGGAACTTTATTCTTGACCCACAGATGGAGCTTCTGAAGACAAATAATAGACTACATAAAATAAAGTGAGTTAGTACCAGACGACCTTATGGGATTATCTTACAGTTATTGACAAAAATGAAGAGAACAATGACTTGCTTGGATAACCTGTAAAGAATAAAGCCATTCATCAGGGAGATATTGGTGGCCTCCAGAAACCTACTATCAGAATCAGAGGTATTGGATGTCAAGAACTCTAGGGCCTTGTCCTTTCTCCCCAAGGCAGAGTGAGGACTGATCTTCAGATTCTCTAACTTCGCAGTAAGCGCATCCTCTGAGGAGATATGGATGGATTGACTCATACCGATCTTGGACGATCCGTCCTTACTCTTTTTGCTATGACGGGTTGTAACGACATTCTCTTGAACCTTTGTTATATTCTTTTACCACTTGGATTGGCTGGGGTTTGCAGTCGTGGATTTTTTAGTCTGAGGTGCAGGGGCCAATTTTGTCCTGACCTGTTTGAAAAAATTGGCAATGCTTGGTGCTGCCATATTCCACACGGCTACAGGGGTATTTGGTGTCTGATCTATAATAAAGAGAGTAGTTTCATCAACTCAGACAGTTGAAATACGACACAATAGCTGGGAAGTAAAATGTTAACAAACTTACATTGCTCAGATTAGGGGTCCACCCCATACCCGTCTGCTCTAAAAAGTATGGGGTCATCAATTGTTCGAATTTGATGAGACCCCCAGGCTTTTAGTGGCTTCAACACTTAAACTTGGATCAGCTTTAACTGATATTGTGGCTTTGACCCATATTTGGGGGACTCGGGGCTCAGAGGCATTGCAAGGGACATCGGGACCAAATTCCTAGGATCTCAAGATGAATAAGTAACATGGTTTCTAGTTATGATTGGAAGTTTGGGTTACTAGCATAACTTTCTTCTCAGACTTCCTAGCTACGAGGTGATAGTAGAAAAACTGAGTCTTGGGGGACAATACGGTGTAACATCCACTAAAGATATTAACTTGGTGGTCTGTACGGTGAACTACCTTTTAAAGGAAGACGAAGTTGAGAAAAACTCTCTAGGCATCTAGTGAAAGTTGAGAAGGGGCAAGACCGAGACTGTTCAGAATGGCTAGTACAACCAGATGCACATGTGACCTAAAGCCGACCTTAGACATCTATTCGTATACGCAAATTTCACCCTTTAGACCTTGAAACGCTCTCTAGTAGGCCGAGGGTTCTCTCATATGGATGGAAGGTCCAATACCACAGAGATGTCTCCACGACAAAAGGCTAACCTCAGTTAATTTACTGATATAGGATTTAGTGCAGGATGTGTCAAGTGTGCCCTCGACTATATCTTCATCGTCGTCTTGGTCTGCAGTCGAGACGACACCTGGGGCATGAGAAGCACTGTTAAAGTTCTTCCTCAGAATAGTAGTGATAGGAATGGAATCTATTGGGGGTGGCATAACAACGTCCACTCTCGGCCCATCATGGGACGAGAGGATATGTATAGAAGAATCTGATCCCTGGGAGGACTCAAATTGATTTGATGATGACTCAGCCTGGACCGATGACTCGGCTGGATAAGAAGATGAGGCTCTTGAAGAACCCTAAACTCCTCAGACCCATCATGTGGGACCTCCATTGTCACTTGGAAAGAGTCAACACTCTCAGCTGCCGACTCAGACATGGAGTCACTAAGTTCTACAATTGAAGGACAAGTGTTTGCAAGAGGGATATGATAATTATGACAAAGAGGAAAGGCTTCGACCTTGCACTTGGTAGCTTCCTCGGCCTCATTCTTTCTGATCTCCATGAAGAACCTCTCTCTGAGAGTGGGGAAATCCCTAGCTAGCTCGTATAATTTACTCAACATCCAAAGGACGACCCTCAACTTGGTCGAAATAATAAAAAAGGGCAAACAACTAAAGGTTTGACTGGATTCGACCAAAAGATCTAAAGTAAGGAATTCGAATAGTTGAGACTAAGAACACTCAAGAACAAGATAAGTGATTCACCGGAGAAGATGACCGGTGATTCATCGGAGTGACTAAATGATGGTAAAATAGAGAGGAGAAACTCCAAAACTACCGGTAAATCCACAAATCCACTCTCTCAACCCTCAAACCAGTTTATTCAACCCTAAATACCACCTAATATCCACCCAAAACCTTCACCGCAAAGTAATGAACCACTAAAAAAGCAACACAAATGCAGAAAGCGCTAAAAATGATGAAAATCTAATAAAAAGGGGAAAGAGGAGTACCTAGAAGTTTTCCCTAGGCTAGCAATTGATCGAGACTAAAGAAAATGACCAGAAAATGCTTGGGAGGTGGAAGGAAAATTAGAAGGAGCTCTGGAACTGAAAAGCGTAAAGAGAGAAAATGGCGCGCGTAACTAAAGAAAGAGAAGAAGTTTTGGAATTAAACATTTTTAAATCCCCTAATGATGAGGTTTAACTCTTAATGCACCCATCATTAGGGCACAACTTCCAAGGTGAACACATGCAGACGTCGCTACTTGGGGAACACGCTAGGGCAAGGAACAAATGATAAATGTCCCCCACTCGTACACATCAGTACATCAACATCTGATAAGTTAGAGACATACCTCCCTTAGTGAAGTTTGATATTTTTAGCCCTCAGTATTCTATCGACACGGAAGACTAAGGGCTAAGGGTGATTGATATGCCAATATGAGACCTCGTCCCAGCTCAAGTCAAACTCGATTTGTTGACCCTACAAAGTGTGCACTCCTGATAAATTCTGCAATGACTGTCTCGACCTCGCCCAGAGTTAGTCCGAGACCACACATTACCTTGGTGGCTCTATGCCCTGTCTCATCTGTCTTAGGGAAGATGAGACGACACCAGCTGAAGAAACCTCTTGTCTTGTCCTGATGCAAGTCAGCCGAGACTACACTTGGAAAATATCAAAATACAATCCAGTGGAACATCAGTAGTGTTATACTCGACCAAACTGACACCTCATCCCAGCAAGACACGTGCGATATTTGGCGAGGCGCATGGAATGGAGCATGTGTGGGAGAGTCCAGGCCCACGTGAGCTAAACCGTTACAATAGCATCATCCCATGTGAAGAATATCTTATAATCATTACTTATATGCATAAGACACAGGTGACACAATATCATTGAACAATTGGTGTTGTGCATGCCTCATGCATGATTGGGGTGCGCATGACACCACCCCAGCCATACGAATACTTGTCTTCTACATCATTGTAAAGGATCGCATATTAAAAACCCTACTAAAACTTCGTCAAAACCATTTTTAGAGAGAGAAATCTTGAGTGCTTGTATCCCAAGGCCATTAGAGTCCATATTTAGTGGATTTCACACACTCATAAATTGGACTTAGGCCATTCAAAGGCTGTACCACTTATATCTTGTGTTTTCTTCCTCTTTACCTCATCTTTTTCGATATTCTTATACACGTTTATACTCTATTGTTGTGTTGGTTTGAGCTTACTTATCATACTGATTTGGTGATACCATTTATGGTATCATCACTAGTGGTTCAACCTATTAATGATGGGAATTTGTTAGAAAATACTACCATTAAATATACATTTTGTGCAGTGTTTAAATCGTGCTATATGTAGTGCTAAAACTTATGAGTTCCACCTTTAAGTTAAAATATTAAATAAGATATTAGGGTGATCTTAAACTAGTATGATTCCTTCTATGACAACTTATGATTTTCATGTGTCGGTCGTGACATGTTGACATGGCATGTTGCTATTAGTTAGTGCCGCTGGCACAGACTCACATTCATAAGTCAATAATCAATCATGACACACCATGTCGCAGTTGACACATGAAAATCATGAGTCAGCCTAGACTTATTGAACTAACATTTCAAAAGAACTACAAGATACATTATGCTCATGTAGTCACGTACATACAAAATATAAAAACTAATTATTTAACAGATTATACTCTCAAAATCTTGTTTAGCTTGTAGCTTGCCTTAATGCTAGTTTATAATTTAAGCTCTATTTTAAGGATAAAAAAACTTAATAAGATGGGTAAGCTTCTACGATATAAATTTTTATTCTATTTTTAATACCCATGCTAATTTAATATCACCCTAAAATATGAGGTAGGTGCCTGCTCACCTTGATCTACACATCCATCCACCATGATTAGATGTGGTTCTCTTACTATAAAACACTCCATACCCATTAAGGCCTCGTTTGATGCGTCGTATAAGGGAATCGAATAGGATAGGATAAGATCCAAATTGAATAAAATAAGGGTGGGTCGGACAAGACTTATTCCAATACTGCATTTGGAAAAGTTCCGGATAAGAAGACATGATGTGATATAATAATACAATCAAGTGTTTGAAATGCTCCGAATATGATTAATTTGTCTCTAGTTTTCCAAAATACCATTATTTTGTATTTAATGATTAAAAATACAAAAATATATTGTTATCACATATTTTATCTTAATAACATAGTATTTAAATCCACGTGGTTTGTTAAATAAATAATATTATGAGATGATAATAATGATAGGGACATATGTATTTGTATTTGTATTTATAAGTTGTACACAGTCAATCACTCACACATACAAAAACTATGTGCACACAAACTAGTCGCCAAAAATAATGAGATAGTAAAACTGGTTTTTTACTGTCTTCTCTTTCAATTCAAAACAAACTGACGTGACTTTAAGAGTGTCTCTAGTGTGTGCTTATATCGGCTCAAGTGTAGCTAGTCGCTCAAGTAATAATTCGATAAATCGGGTGTTGAACACAGGGAATAGGACGAATGCTCGTGACGACGAATAGGAAGAACAATTAACCCTGCGATTGACTCTGAGAAAGAAGGAAAAGATGATGAATTATGACTTTAACTATCAACCAATTCAATTTGAATTACATTAATAACTAAACTACATATGCAAGAGGAACTAAATTAAACTTAAATGTATGGGAGAAAATAGAGTTAGGGTACAATCTCTCGAATCGCCGATAATTGCATAGAGCATAAAAGCTTCAAAAATCTAATTCTTCATTCCAAGAGACATCCAATACGTTCTAAGCATTCGACATATGACGAATTTACTCTGCAAAATATCAAATAAAAAATTGTATTTGATGAGGATGAGAAATTATCAAAAAACCAATTGCACCCTTAATCATTCCGGTTAGCTAGGGCAAATGGAATTAAAAAAACCTACAACTATTATCCTGATAAAGTTCAAACCTTTGAATGAGGAATTATTTTTTATTCACTTTTAAATCCATATGTGTAATCTAGGTTGGGTTCATGTACCCAACATGCTAAAAACTTAGCCTAGCATAAATACGTAAGAAATACACAAAGTTTTAATGTTGCATGGATGGAAAATCATGATTAAATTAATACTAAGCATGAAAGAGATATTTAGATTTCCAGAAAAAGAAAGAAACATGCAAAGAAGAAGAACATGCAAGAACAATATAAAGAAGACAAACTTGGTATTGAAAAATTAAAATCTTAATCTTCAATAATGTATGAATAGGAAATGAATTGAAATCGAGGGTTCTTGTCTCTCTCTTCTCTAACTCTTAAGTAAAAATTAGCTTAAAGATACCTAGCCTCCTAAAAGAATAATAATACCACATTTTTACACGTGTTTGAAACAAATCAAACTCTCCAAAATAAGTTAAAGTTTTAAGTTGAGAAATTTGCCAAACAAAAAAACGTACCGATTTTACTTGAGAACCGAACCGGTTCTGGCTTCTTAAAAATCTCTGAAAAAGTGAACCGATTCTACTTTGGAATCGAACCGATTATGATTTCTATTTCATTCCTCTCATCTTCGAACTCTCACATCTTTTGAACCGTTGCTCAGATTGGGATGCTGTTTCTTCCTATATTCTTGGGAGATTCCAATATTCAACTTTTCTTAGATTCCACAACTGAATTCTAGATGCATAGTTATGGATTAACCCTTGAATTTTCTTATTTTTTTTGTCTGTTTTCACTCCATCTTTTACCTTTTCTTTGTGTTCATGAATTACTTGAAAAATATAAGATAAATACACGAAACTCGGTGTACTTATTAGAAGATGTCAATAACACTGATATGAGACAAATCCACTTTATTTACACCACATGGGGTGATAAAATCCTCCAAATTTTGGGGAATAAATATGAAGAATTTATGCCCAATCAACCCCCCTAACTTAGAGCTTTGATCGTCCCCGAGAAATGTAAAATAATCAAGTAATACTAAACACTTGAAAAATATTTTATTGGGATAGAGGATCTTTTTCGCTGATGAGAGATTGTATTAAGCATATATAACAAGCCGTTAAACCCCTAGGTTACCCTAGTAGGACGAGTGGTGTCTCAAGAGGGTTTGTAGCACAAAATTCAATTTTTGACTCAAAGAAAAAAATCAAAATACTTAAAAATTGTACAATTTAAACTTCTCTAAAAATAATCACCATAAATTTTCATTCGAAAGTCTCAATTTGTAGTGTGTGAAGCCGAAAATCGAACTGCTAATTTCCACCGATTGATCATTATGTTACTTTCCAAAAATTCGTTTTGATTCAATTTCTCATGGATGCACTCATAAATGAATCACTTGGAATTTGGCTAATTCTCTCGGTATGCGTGATATAAAGAGTAAGTATAATGGACACGAGTTCACGCACACAAATTCAAAAGGCGAAATTTATTTTGGCAAAAGATCTCTTCATCGGAATGCGGTCATTGGAAAACAAGAAACATCGCCTCTTATTCACACCAATTAATCTCTCTTATTATCTTTTCGTGTCTTAGGCTCTCCACGCGATAATTAATTTGCAATTCGAAATCGGTTAGGTCTTTTTCGGATTATAAGGTGCGTTGGATAAAATTGGGAATGGTTGGGACATTCAAAATTAGGAAATTTTTGTACGATGTTCGTTAGTGCTATTTCAGGATTTTGCTCATTTTCTTTTATTTTTCTATTTTTTCATGTTTTTCTCATATATTTTTATTTTTATTTTTGTTGAGCATTTTTTTCTCTTACCCCTTTCATTGCACCATTTGTACTTTTGATGAATTTCTCGATTTTCACACCTCCAGGCTTAATGGTTTATTTGGGTTAATCGAATGAATTTGAAAATTTCATTAGGCTCAAGATGGTTAGAAAATGGAATTTTTCACAACTTTTTGTGGCTCATATTTTTGGGTAACCTAACTTCATTTATCGAAATTACTCATCATTTTACCATATGTGTCTTGAGAATAATTTAGTTAAGTGATATTTTTAACGCCTTTTTCAAGATAATATCTCACTCGTTTCCCGTAACTGATCGAAATAAAGGAATATAGATCTTCAACGACTTATTTAGATGCTGAATCGAACTTTGAGTTAAGCATTAACTCATATTGATTTAATTACTCAGAAAAAGTGGAAGGCTCGAAATCTCTTCGGGTTAATTAATCTCCACACTTATTTGTTAAGTCATTAATTTTCGCTCTTTGGTCAATTTTGGCTTCGTGCATTTGATTTTGACAATTTGAGACTTCAAACAAAAGTTTAGTGATAAAAATTTTTTTATTTTGAAGGAAAATATCTTTGGCTTTTTCAGAATATTCAATTTTTTTGGATTTTTTTTTAAATTTTCTATTTTTTTGGCATTTTAAAGTTTGTGAAGTTTTTAAAAGACGCACTTGTCACCCCCTAACTTAGACTTTTGCATTATCCTTAATCTAAAGGACTAAAATCTAAATAAGAAAAGCCGAGTGCGAAAAATAAAATGAAAAAAATATTAAAATGCAATATGACACTATATAACTCCAACACACGACTCAAAAATACAACAAAAATCATCACATACGCGTCAGGGGTGCTATGACCTCTCTCTCTCGCCTCTACAAACTCACCCGACCTCGGTACTGGGGTTCAATACTCTCCTCATCTCCCTCTTACTCACATCGTAAACTAATAGTCAGAACAAGTTGGGACCAGTCCCATAGATAAGAGGGACACCTTGAGGTTCGTGATGACTGAAGTGAATGGGATTCTCATGGTGCCCAATCAAATCGCAACATACTTTTCCCGACATGGAGATAACATCTTAGTAAAAATTGGACGGACATGATAAACCACGATCTCTCATAACTTCGGGAATGTATGGGTCGGGCTCTAAATTGGACGAGACTAGAGTCCTCTCCTCGATCTCATTCAAGGACTCAAGTGTGACTCCCCGCCTAATAAAATACCGGATGATCAGTCCTATACCAAATTAAAACAGGGATCCCAATTGGATCATCCTTAGCATCACTGTCGAAAACTTTTTAAAACTTACTAACCACCTAGTATTCCAAAAGCTGGTGTTAATTTTAACTTTTTGATTAAACAAAAATAGTACATGCGGAATTAAATAAAAACCATTTACACAACTGAATGAAAATAAACTGAATCCATTATTTAAACAGTTTGCCGAATAAACCATCGGCCACCAAAGTGAAATAATCCAAAACAAATATCCAACACAGGAATAAAACAAATCTGAGAACTGAACTGAAAGTCTGGGCGACATGCCCTAAATGAAACTGAAACTGATACAATATTCCTACTCTAGGAATGAATGAATGATGCGTCTAATCCAAATTCCTGCTAGCATCCACATATGCCGCAACTCCGTGTCCCTGGAATAGAATATCAATCCTGGCGTACCTGTGGCTGAACACCTAAAAGGTTTTGAAAATAGTTTTATTGCAAGGGTTAGAACCCAAAACATTTTGAAAATATTTAGCAAGTGAATTAACTGCAGTAATTTAAAATGCATGAATGCGCTTCATATTTAAGTTAGTGTCGCACTCCCTTGTGGACATTCTCACCCCTCCACTATTGTGCACACCTACCGGTTACCTTAACCCCACCTAGTTGTACTACCCTGTCCAACTAGTCCTGGTATAACCTTCCCTTGTCATACTACTCTAACCCGAGTATAATAATTCTTGAATTATAAGTTATATCAGAATTAACTTAATTAATTCCTCTTAAATAGTAGCGTATAACCGTGTCACAAGTTATATAAAGTAAATACATCACACACTGTATTATTACCCGTATATAATATTTACTACCATTATATACGTACCTTTACCACATCATCTACACATATAACATATGTATATCCATCCCTTCTAGCATACCCTCGCTGGATGATTCCCTCTAAAGTGCTATCTCATTATGTGTACTCACAAAACCTAGTTCCCCAAGTTGGAATCGCTCACCAACTTGGTCCAAACTATAAACGTAGTGGAGGCGGTCATATTCCTTTCCTGAAAGTGAGATAATCCCTCACCTATATATACCAGACGCTATGGCCTGGGAATATACTCGCCCTACTCCTCAAGCTAGGGGATTCACCCACATCGCGTAACCTCCCTTGATAGCATTAGAGTATATAAATTGAATAAATATCAAGTCACTGATATTTAATATCACACCCAATATATACACACATATATATATATATATATATATACTATCACTACATCGTATATATATAATATAAACCCCGGCTGTACCGTGTACTCAAAATCCCGTACACTGCTTGTAATTTAATATCACACACAATATATACAAGTATATATATATATACTATCACTACACCGTATATATATATATTATAAACCCCGGCTTTACCGTGTACTAAAAATCCCGTACACTGCCTGTAATTTCTTAAGTCTGTGGCCCGACTCGACGTAATTAATTTTCTCGCTTAATAATTTATCGTCTTCCAGAGTCTATGGTCTGACTCAATATTTTTAATTCACACCTCAATTTATATATTACTTTCCCCGAGTCTATGGTCTGACTCTAATTAAATTAATTAACACACTTATTAATTCAATACCTCCCCGAGTCTATCGACCGACTCTAATTAAATTAATTATCACACCTATTAATTTAATACTGATCCGAGTCTGTGGTCCGACTCCCAGTTAATTAATTTACACATTAATTAATTTACACCAATCCGAGTCTATGGCCCAACTCTAATATAATTAATTAACACACTTATTAATTCAATACCTTCCCGAGTCTACAATCCGACTCTAATTAAATTAATTATCACACCTATTAATTTAATCCTACCCGAGTCTACAATCCGACTCTAATTAAATTAATTATCACACTTATTAATTAAATCCTACCCGAGTCTACAATCCGACTCTAATTAAATTAATTATTACACTTATTAATTTAATCCTACCCGAGTCTACAATCCGACTCTAATTAAATTAATTATCACACCTATTAATTTAATAACTTAGTGTCACCCAACCATTATCCCCGGACTCACTTACTTGGCCTGTAACTTAATATTTTCCCGAGTCTATATTCCGACTCCAAATTAATTACTCTCTCTCAATAATTAATTTAACACTTGATGTCACTTAACCAACAAACCCAGACTCGCTCACTTGGTCCATTTTACATCTCATAATATCATACCCACATTTTCGCCTACAATGTGTCATACATTTACTTCCATAAATTTTCCAATTATATTTGCATATAATTATCAACATACCCGGACTCGATTCACTTGGCCCGAAATTTATTATTTCCCGAGTCTATATACCGACTCTAAATTAAATAGTTTATCTCCAAACTTAATTCAATATCTTGGGGTCGCTTGACCAATTTACCCGGATTCGCTCACTTGATCCGTATCTCACTATTTTGGAATAAAATTTCTCAAATCCATTCATTAAGTGCCCCACATAAATTCATCCTAGTCCCAATTAATTTCTCCCATAATTGCTAGGAATATTTATTTCATAATTATTTATCACTTATTAATGTATGAAACTTAACTTTTACTAAATTTCCCTTTATATAACAAACTGGCCGAACTGCCCAGATTTCGCCATCATCGATCGATGGAGCCCCCTGGGTCGATTGATCGATCGTTCCAGTAATCGTCTTCTCCATCCACTGTCAGCCATGGACGAAACTTAAAGCCTAAATTATCAACCCCTTACCCAAATACAAATAACACATCCTCAATACAAGGAAAGGGTCTAAACATCCCACAGACCTAAATTCATCATCAATATCCATAAATTCCAAGGTTTTCCTGATTTGGGTATTATCCGGGTTTCAAATCCCCAATACGAATTTTATTCATTTTATCAGCAATTAACCATTTATTCTCACTGATTTTTAACATACGATTCATTCCTCTACATTCTAGAATCATAAACACAATAAACCTCACCCTTAATCCCATTAAGGTATATTCATTCCTAAAAACCCAATTTAAATTTTGGTCACACACCCAAAACGAAATTTTGATTTACACATCACTATGATATGAATTGATTATCATCAATTTATAAATCACAACAGTTAACCACTTGCCTGAAATTGTTCGTAGTGTCTGATCCGTTGTTGATGTCCATTAATTTGGCTCCAATAACCTCCAATTTGCTCTTGATTTGCTTCCCCCCAAATCCCCTCTCAAACCCTAGGTTTAGAGTTATGTTGGCTGCTATTCCCTAATCTCTTAATTAGGTTAAAAACATCCAATCCCGTTTTGGCCATGTGGGTCTAATTAAAAAGGCCCAACTCACCCCGTGTGGGCCCGGCTATGCCCAAAAATACCCCGAGACCCAATTACCACCCCCGAGTACTCTTTTCTGACTATCTCGACCCATTCAGATGCAACCGTGCACTCAAAATTGCCATCCGAAATACTTTTCGAAATTTCCAAATTTCGACCACAAAATGTG
The DNA here is from genome assembly GCA_949130495.1 of Sambucus nigra. Taxonomy (NCBI): domain Eukaryota; kingdom Viridiplantae; phylum Streptophyta; class Magnoliopsida; order Dipsacales; family Adoxaceae; genus Sambucus; species Sambucus nigra. Next base: position 238,267,206 of record OX422221.1, on the reverse strand, counting down.
ACACACTAGATTTTGAACCATTAAACTTAAAAGTCGCCAATTATAAATAATTCGGCTCACTCAATTAAATTCTCCAACTCATGGATTTAAGTTTCTTCAATTTAAATATTTTTATAACTCCCAAAAATAATTAAATATTTAATCCTCAAAATTACGGGGTGTTACATCAAATGGCACGGGTTGTAGGTCACAAAGAAGGACCTCGTCTATCCTATCTTTCCCTTCGTTCTATTCTAAGTGACTACATAAGTCCAATAGTGATTATACCTTGACAGGGAGGCTCTCGTCCATCAGGCTTATATCTCCTAAATCTCTTTCTTGATTAATTTCTAAGTCCTCGATCAATCTCTAAATCATCTCTCTTGCACTCAAATACGTGATCTCTCTCGCTCTCCACATCAGTCACTAAATACGTCTTCTCGACCTCTATCGTAATGTCTGAATTACCACTTTCACTTGATGTAATAAGGCATACTCCTAACGGCTCTCCTGTGTGATTCCTCTCGTGCTTGTGTACTGTCTCTTCCATAAGATTCGTCTCTTACGATCCGCCCTCAACACCTTCGAGCTTGGTGGTGTTGAAGATATTTGTTTTGAGAGTCATGTTCCTGAACATGAGTTGCATTTTCCCATTGTGTGTATTAATAAGCATATTAGCCGTAGCTAAGATTTGGCTGCCAAGGATGACGGGAACATGATTACTAGGTAAAGCGGAGGGCTCCTCGTCCCAAATGATAAAATCTACTAGGAAGTAGAAAGTGTCAATTTAGATGATCACGTCATCAGTTACCCCCCGAGGTATCTTCACGAAACGATCTGTGAGTTAGAGAGTCATATTTGTGGTCTTAAGGTCCCCCAAACCTAATTTCTTATAGATGAGACATGGAAGAATGTTAACACTCGCCCCTAAATCAATTAGTTCCCTCTCAATTCGATTTTTCCCGGTGATGCATAAAATGGTGGGTGCACCCGGATCTTTAAATTTTAGTGGAATATTGCTTAGCTGTATTGAGTTGATGTTATATGCTAAGAACATTTTTTTCTTTACCTTCATCCTACGTTTCATCGTGACTAAGTCCTTAAGAAACTTATTGTACACGGGAATTTGCTTTATGGTCTCGAGAAAAGGTAAAACAATCTTACTTGCTTAAGAACGTCCAGAACATTATCACAAGAGGTCTCCTTGGAGTGGGATACTAACCGTTAAGGGTATGGAGCAACAATGGGAGGTTTCACGACCACCTAGGGCCTGCCTGTGTCGTCATTACCACTCTTTCACATCTTCGTACTGTGTGAAATCTCCTTGTCATTCTGCTCATTGTGTGGAGGAGGTGACAAGTTAACAACTATTTCACTACGTAGAGTGGTTACCGTGCTACACTGATCTTGATTGGCATTGAAGTAGATCTCTCACTAGATTGACCTTGGGGAGATCTTTGGCCTTGGGCCAAAACTTTATCCTTATCTTGGATACTTAGAGAAGATTGTAACTTTGAAATGTTCGCATTTATGTCGAAAAACATTCGGGCATATTGAGCACTAGTTGCATTTTAAGATTGTATAAATTGATTCAAAGTATCCTCGATATTTCTCCGCGATGAGGTAATGTACAACGTCGGGGGTGGTGCTTGCATATATGGAGCTTGTTAAAAATGCGTAGGTGGTGGTAAAGGAGGGGAAATGTGTGAATTAGTATTCAAAGCAGCATTTTGTTGCCCATAGATAAAACTAGGATGGTTCCTCCATGAAGGGTTGTAAGAAATCCCATGAGGGGAATCAAAATTAACCTTAAGTCCTCCTACCTCTTCCACTTGCTCATGAAGCATGACTTTGTAGGCGGGTATAGTCGGGAATTCCTTCGTTGAATGTCCTGCCTCACAAATATACACACGTTCTCTTTCATTGCTCGAGTGGATCCGGTTGTTTCTTGTGCCCGTGATTCGACTATGTCTTCCAATCTTTTCTCAAGTTAGTTGATTCAAAGTTTCCACTCGTCTTCCTTGTCCAATTGATAGAGACCGAACACAAAAGGAGCTGTGGACGTTTATCAAACCCAAGTTTGGGTGTTAGGATCGTATGTGTCCCATGCTTGAGTAGTCTCGACGACAAACTTAATATGTACCTCTGCATATAGAAGCTATACTTAGCCTGTGGTGGAAGAAAGAGATAAGACGATACTTCTCAAAATCATGATGCGGGCATGTGTTGACTAACTTGTTGAAACGCTCCCAACATTGATCAAATGGTTCATTTTCTAGTTAGTGAGACGTTTAAATTTGATCTTTAATGGAATTAGTTCGATGTTGGGGGAAGAATTTCAAAAGAAAATTGGCTTGCATATCCCTCCCCGATCCAATTGAGTTTGGTGATAAAGGCCATAACCAGGTCTTGGCTTTATCCTTTAAGCTGAAAGGAAAAAGTTTGAGGTGAATGACATCTTCAGTGCATGTTTGATCGCTAAAAGTTTCGCATGCCCCTTCAAACTCACGGATGTGGAGGTATGGTTTCTCCGAATCCATACCATGTAATGTGAGAATAATCTAGATCATCCCATTCTTAAAAAGAAATTGTCCCACATTATACGGAAGTAGAATGAATCCCGGAATGACGGTTTGCTCGGGATATAAGAGGTCTCTCATGGGACGATAAGACACTTCACCCTCACCCATACAATAACTAGCATGGTTCGACATCGCTCTCTCTCCAATTGACTTGGTATCCTCACTCAATGCCCTAGAAGTGTGACTCATGATGGAATTGGGCGGTGTATGAGGTAGAACCCAAAATTACGGAGCATTAGGAATGCGTGGACTATTGGGGTCATATTCAACTATAGGATTTTCGTGAATGCGAGAAGGTGTGGATTGAGGAAGTTCTTGAGGATTTTGCATGTAATGACTCAAGAGATGATATATATATATATATATATATAAATATAATTTTTTTCTGAATGTTTTTTTTGAATTTTTGGTTTTATGATTTTTTTGGCTTTTTAAGAATTAGAGTCAAAATTTTGAATTAAATCGATCTAACCTACAAGTCTACCTAATTCCCCAGCAACGACGCCAAAAACTTAACGCGAATTTAAAAGTGTCTCTAGTGCGTGGTTATATCGACACAAGTGTAAGTCGGTCGCTCAAGTAATAATCCAGTAAAGCAGGTGTCGAACTCAGGGAATAGGACGAATGCTCATAATGACGAGTAGGAAGAACAATTAGCCCTAGGATTGACTCAGAGAAAGAAGGAAAAGTTAATGAATTGTGACTTTACCTATTATCTAATGCAATTTGAATTAAATTAGTAACTAAACTATGTATGCAAGAAGAACTAAATTAAACTTTAAATATATGGGAGAAAATAGAGTTAGGGTACACCCCCTCGAACCTTCGGTAACTGCATAGAACAAAAAAGCTTTAAAAATCTAATTCTTCATTCCAAGAGACATTAAATACGTTCTAAGCATTCGACATATGAGGACTTTACTCTGCACAATATCAAATCAATAATTGTATTTGACGAGGATGAGAAATTATCAAAAGTCAATTGCACCCTTAAACATTTCGGTTACCTAGGGCAAACTGAATTAAAAAACCTACAACTTTTATCTTAAAAAGTTCAAACCTTTGAATGAGGACTCACTTTTTATTCACTTTTAAATCCATATGTGTAACATAGGTTGGGTTTATGTACCCCAACCCGCTAAAAACTTAGCCTAGCATAATGACGTAAGAAATACACAAAGTTTTAACATTGCATGGATGGAAAATCATGATTAAATTAATACTAAGCATGTTAGAGATATTTAGATTTCCAAAAAAAAAAAAGAAACATGCAAAGAAGAAGAACATGCAAGAACAATATAGAGAAGACAAATTGGTATTGAAAAATTAAAATCTTGACCAATAATGAATTAATATGCAATGAATTAAAATCGAGGGTTCTTGTCTCTCTTCCTCTCTAATTCTAAGGTAAAAAGTATCTTGTAGATACCTAGCCTCCTAAAAGAATAACAATACCATATTTTTACAAGTGTTCGAAAGAAAAAAAACTCTCCAAAATAAATGGAAGTTAAGTTGAGAAATTCGCCAAACAGAAAAACGTACCGGTTCTAGAGAACTGAACCGGTTCTGGCTTCTTAAAAATATCTAAAAAAGAGAACCGGTTCTACTTTGGAACCTGAACCAGTTCTGATTTTTATTTTATTAATCTCATCTTCGAACTCTCATATCTTTTGAACCGTTGCTCGGATTGGGTTGTCGTTTCTTCCTATATTCATATGATCTTGCAATCTTCAATTTCTCTTCAGGTTCTATATCCGAATTCCAGCTGCATAATTATGGATTAGCCTTTGAATTTTCTTCTTTTATTGTCGATCTTCACTTCGATTTTCCCTTTTCTTTGTGTGCATGAATTACTTGAAAAATATAAGAGAAATACACTTAACTCGGTGTAGTTGTTAGAAGATGTCTATAATACTGATATGAGATAAATCCACTTCAATTTCACCTCACGAGTCGAAAAAGCCTCTAAATTATGGGGAATAAATATGAAAAATTTATGCCCAATCACAAACCAACCACCGAATTATTTTTAAAGCGACAACTGGGTGTAAGAGGGTACTTTAGATTATATATATGGAGGCGTAACCCCTATTGAGTATGGTAATCACAAGTTAAATTAGCCAAAACCCTAGACTAATTATAGGAAATGCACACACAAACTCAATGAAGATGAACTCAGTTTAAGCTCTCAAATCTCTCGTGTATAACCCAGGTCATGCTAATGAACCTTTAGAAGTGGCTTAGCTAGAGGGAGGGAGAAGTAAGCACCCTAGATACACCCTGATAGGCAGGTAGAAACACACCAAAAACCCTCAAGAATCTCTGTAAAATATTAAAAGCTTCGTAATAAATGACAATGGTGCGTCAGTGAACTCTCTAGTTTGCAATAACTCTTTTTAATTCTCCAAAAAGGGATCCTCTCCTCAAAGGTGGTTGGGGTCCTTAAATAGCCCCCCCCCCCCCCCCCCACACCTCCCCCGAGGCAACTCAGTCATTAAAGACTATGAAAGACATCCCTCATACTTTATGTCACAACATTAAATGCCTGATGTACTAGTTGTCTCTACGTCATAAACATTAAATGCCAAGACATGCCTTTTGCCTATCCACTGTGTGTCAGGGGGTTGTTGTCGCAGAGGTGGCTCACCAACTGCCTGACAGCCCCAAATACCACGGTGGTTTACTCAAGTGCATGTCTGACAACGTTTAGATGGCTAGTGACATCACCCACAGTAGATGTGACATTAAGTAGAGGGTCGTTTGGTCCATAACTCAATGCCCGATGGAACTCCAAGCTGCTCCACTTGAGGTTCCACGGTCAGGGTCCTTCGGTGTTTTACCAGGTGTATCTAAGATGGTCAGGACAAGCCCCAACGGTGCCTTACTTCTCAATCCTCCAAACCAGGTCCCTCTAAAGTTCCCACAGTGAGGTCATTCGATAGAGCATGAAAGCTCTCCCAGGCCCTGCCAAGCCTGGTCTTTCGCAAGTACCGTTTGACCTCATACAAACCCTTTAGTTATTATCGTTACGTCATTACAATCGTTAAAGCTTACAGAAATCAATAATGAAAGTACAATGTGATTAAAGCAACAGGCTAAAATATGAGTTGCCACGCTGAGCTGCCTCCCCAAGCTGCCACGCTTGAGCTGCCACGCTGAGCTGCCTCACCAAGATGTCACGCTTGAGTTGCCACGCTGAGCTGCCTCACCAAGATGCCACGCTTGAGTTGCCACGCTGAGCTGCCTTACCCAGATGTCACGCTTGAGTTACCACGCTGAGCTGCCTCCCCAAGATGCCACGCTTGAGCTGCCACGCTGAGCTGCCTCACCAAGATGTCACGCTTGAGTTGCCACGCTGAGCTGCCTCACCAAGATGCCACGCTTGAGTTGCCACGCTGAGCTGCCTTACCCAGATGTCACGCTTGAGTTGCAAGCCCCCTCTACATTTTCCCCCTCGTGGAGAGATTTGTTGGGACAAGAAATGTCTGAACTAAATGACTCAACTTGATGGATTTTCCTTTGTGTAACTGTTGGAACATCTTCTTCGTTGGGGCCTTGTTAGATAAGTCTGACAAAAAGATTGGCGCCAAAAACTCAAGCTTGCTGAAGAAGGTAACGCTTCCTGTTCTCTATGCGTCATTTCATTAATGACGTGCGCTGTCTTTTCAACTGTCGCAGCACTTCCCGAAGTGCCACGTGTTCTTGTAAAATGATTACAGGCGGCCGTGCACGTGCGAGGGTGGGAAAATCTAAACGCCAAACTCGAAAGTCTCAACAGCCATTTTTCAAAATACTTTGAACCTTAACGACGTGGGCCTAAAGGGTCTGTTTCTACTTCTTCTTTCTTCTTCACTTATTTCCTTACTTCATTGTTATCTTCTTTCCTCAGACTATAGCTTCTGTTCTTATAAAGAGAGAGAGAGAGAGATACGCCATTGTTGCAGAGAGCTATAACACTACTTGTGATCGTCCGTCTCCATTGTTGCGTTCAATCCCTTTTCTCTCGAAGCTTTCTTTGTTACGGCTTCAAGCACCATTTCTGCCATGGCGTCTTCAAGCAACCCCACCATTTCTGCCACCAGTGTTCCTTCTGCCACCACCACTGCTGCCTCCGCCCAGGGTGCTGCTCGCCAAGAACAGTTGAGATTTTACCGTCGCTCTCCCATTTTTGGGGAGAGTGATGGATTTGCTGTTGCCTGTAAGGCTGTTTGCTTTTCCTCCAAGTTTGACGCCCTCTTGCTGGGTGATGAGGACGAAGAGGTGTCTAAGTGGGGATTTCTGCCCCCAGAAGGAACTCTGAGATTTTGCTTAGAGCGAGGGGACTTCCCATGGTCCCATATTGAGTTTGAAGCGCCTGGGGGATCCCCCGCGCACTTTGCTGCCTGTAACTCTCACATGCAGAGTTCCCATGCTGATGTCCTTACTAAGATTGGGCTGCAACGGGCAAGGTGGTTTGGTGAGTTTACTCTATCAAAGAACAACGCTGCCTTGCCTATACTGGTCTCTCGCTGGAACGTGGACACTCATACGTTCATTGCTACCTGGGGTGAGTTTACCATAACTCTGGAGGATGTGTGTGAGCTCCTGGGCCTCGATGCAACAGGCCATGAGCCTTACACCGATGAAGCTCTTGATGCTCAAGAGACTGCGGATCGTTCGGAGTTGGATCGCATATGCCGAAGATGCATCGGTTCTTCCAACAAAGCTACTTTTTCTCCCCTGATCAACTATTTCTTCCAGAGTTCTAGCGAAGGCAGCTCTTCGTCAACTGCCCCTGGTCAAGGTACATCGTTGGAGCTTCCTGCTTACATTCTTGTGATATTGTCCCGTTTCTTTTTGACGGGCAAGCCTAACGATCAGCCCCGAAGAGACCTCATCAACCTGTCCCTTCGTCTAGCTCGAGGCATAAAGCTTCCCCTGGCTGCAATTGCCTTGGGATCCCTGTACACCTGGTTGGACAGGATTTTATTTGACATGAAACGTTCCATTGGCCGTTATAACCTGGCCAACTTTGCCAACAGTGTGCTTCTGACCAGTTTTCTCTACTTCCGCTTTCCTGCCGTAGCGGCCAGGCCCAACAGTCCTCCTTCAGCTGAAACAATTTTGCCTCCTCGGTCATTCATTTATCATAAGAGGCAAAGCCGAAAGGAGTTGATTTCGGTGATTGATCGTTTTGAGAGTTTCGTTATGAGGCCTTATCAAGAAGACGCCTTTTTCCACACTTGTAAATTTTTTCAGCATGATGCCAGGTTGATACAGGACCCTTCTCCTGACATTGAGGATCCCTCGCTGGCTGTAGTTCTTCTTCTTTCTCCTGGATATCTGCCCTCCTACACCGAGTGGGGATACTCGAGCGAGCATTATAACCCCAACCGATGCAGCCGTCAGTTTGGGTTTGACCAGGGGGTGCCACGTTCGGTTTTCCAATCATCAAACCCCAAAGTCTCCTTTGGCGAGGCATGTTCGTTGTTTTCTTCAACTGCTGCGTGGGGGATATCCTCAGCAATGGCTGGGCGTGTCACCGTTCCTAGTATTACTAGGCATGGGGATGTGACCCCTCTGTTTGCCACCAAATATTGGCCAAGACAACTAGCTGAAATTGCTAAGTTCATCGAGCAAGAGCCGGTGTACCCTCCTGTTTGCTCATTTTCTGCCCTAGAGTTGGGGCTAAAGGGCAACTCTGTGCTTGGGATAGAGTTCCCTCTAAGTTCAACCCACAAAGCACCTCCCAACGAGCTTCCCCCACTTTGTGCCATGGTCCCAGTTGCCACGCCAAAGTCAAAAACTGCTGCTGCAAAGAAGGCTGCCCCCTCTGATGCAGCTACTACCGATGAGGGGGCTTCTCAACCTCTTGCTAAAAAAGCAAGGACGGCCAAGAGTGGGACATCGAAATCGAAGTCGAAGTCCCAGAAGCCCCAAACTCCCGTGGCAGCTCTTCCCATAGCCCCCGTTCCTCCTCCCATGCCCGTTGAGATGGCTGAGCGTGTGAGGAGGGAGGCCCAGGCAGAAGTGGACCGAATAAATGCTGAGTATCAACGGCATGCAGTCGTTTTCCCTTCCTCCGTTGCTTTCCCCACGGTGGTGGTGGGTCCTTCAGAGCCAACGGCTAAAAAGAGGAAGAGTTCCAGGGTTCCTCAAGGGGTCAGCATTGGTGCAGCTAGCTCGAGGAAGAAGACTCTGGGCACCAAGTCCCAGAAGAAACGGACTCCTGAAGTACACCTGACCCCTGAGGTGCAATCCACCCTTGCCCCCTCAATTGCTGCCACTCCTCCCACTTCGCCCGTGGTTGTGCCATCTCGTTCTCCTTCTGAATCGGAGGTATGTATGGCTGACTTAATTATTATCTCCTTTTTGCCTGAGGATGACTGTCTTTGCTTGTGTGTATACTTATCCCTCCCCCCTTTCTTTGACAACTGTTTTGCAGGGGGTTGAAATAGAAAACCCAGACCCTTCCAGTCCTCCCGTGAGCCGTTTTGTGGGAGGACGCTTCAGTGCACCTCATACCGATGTAACTCCTCCCCGTTCCCCCATGACGGGGCTCACGTATTCTCGCCGTGGAGCCAGCTAACGTGCGAGGGAAGATTTTGTGGGATGTGATGACGTTGATCGTGCGAGTGATTCCTCGTCGGAAGTGGTAATCTCGCCCGAAGTGGCACATCCCGAAATAACCTCCTTTGTCGCTTCTGAGTCACAGGCCCCATCTGAGGTTCCTCTGCCCATTGTACTTGTGGTAGAGAGTGAGCCCGAGGTATGATGTGATCTATGATTTGTTTGTTGTAGTCCTTTCGGTCATACTCTTTTCGTATTTGGCTTACTGAATTGTGATATGTATTAGGTACCCCAGGTGGAAGTGTCCTCGTTGTTGGCGAGCATTCTTCTTCCAACGGTGCTGCTAAGGCCCCCGCCTGTCATTCCTTTGTTTAGCACCCTAACCGAGGTAAGTAACACGTCAAGATATTTCTTCATAATTTCTGTGCCCATTCTTCTTTTCTAACACTTGGCTTTGTGCACAGTTGTCTCCTGATCTTGCACCAACTCCCGTAGTGAGGGCCCAGGTTGGTGTGTTTACACCTCCTCCTGACGTGGCTTTGTTTGAGGGCCTAGTGTCTTCTCATGATGATCCCAATATGATGGCCCTTGTGCCCTATACGGGTGATCATGTTTGGACAAGCGTGGAGGCTTCTGCGCCAAGGGACCCCGTTATGCCATCTGAGGCAATAATCGCTCCCCCAACGGTTCCTGTCCCTGTGGCTGCCTCAACTGCTCCCGTTGTGACTGAGGTATATTTTCCTTGCTATCTTTCGTTAAGGTTTTCCATTATCTCCATCTTATGATTTTATGTAAGATTGTTCTTAAGCTCCTCCTTGTAACGGTGACTTAACAACGAAAACACTTGTTAAGTTTTTTTTTTTTTTTTTCACAAACTCCACCTTATAACGGTGACTTAACAACGAAAACACTTGTTAAGTTTTTTTCACAAACTCCACCTTATAGCGGTGACTTAACAACGAAAACACTTGTTAAGTTTTTTTCACAAACTCCACCTTATAACGGTGACTTAACAATGAAAACACTTGTTAAGTTTTTTTTCACAAACTCCACCTTATAACGGTGACTTAACAACGAAAACACTTGTTAAGTTTTTTTCACAAACTCCACCTTATAACGGTGACTTAACAACGAAAACACTTGTTAAGTTTTTTTTCACAAACTCCACCTTATAACGGTGACTTAACAACGAAAACACTTGTTAAGTTTTATTATCACAAACTCCACCTTATAATGGTGACTTAACAACGAAAACACTTGTTAAGTTATTCATAATTCCATCATTTGGGCTTTTCTTTTCAGGTTGCTCGGGAAGATTCGCCCCCAGTCCTCTCACCTGTAGGCTCGCCCTTCCGAGAACCTGATGCTTCGAAAAATTCTATTCATGATGATCAAGGTTCTACGACTGGTGCTGCAGCCGAGAGCGAATCTGGGTGTGAATTGCCTCTTCCCGACCTAGCTCCTCACTCGTTCTGCCTCATGGTGCTTCGGCAGTCTCCTCAAATGCCCGTCAACCATCGCCTGGTGATTGAACAATTGGTGGATCGCCATCCTGAGACCTTCACACCGGATTGCCTGCGTTCAAATATTCATGTGATGAGTCTCAGACTGCAAGGCATGGCGATCGTTGTTGCTAAAATTGTCAGTACCCCTACTGCCAGTGTTACCAGATCCCTTCTCAACCAATTTCTAGGTTTTCTGAAGGAGTTGGGACGTGATGGTTTCCGTTTTGACTGGCTTGCTATGTATCTAAAGACCTTGAAAAACCAGCAACTGATCAGCCAGAGGGAGGTATTGCGCAAGCACCAAGAGGACCAGCAAGCTGAGGAGGCTAGGTTGGTCGTATTGGCCCCTCTTTTGGAAGCGGTGGAACAAGAGGTGAAAGATGCCGAAGAAGCTTTGTGCCTGGCCAAACTGAAGCGTGAGAGACTCCTGATCGAACGTACGTAAGTGCAAACGAGGCTGGAGGTTTCCATTAACGCCCAACGTTCCTTCACAGCAGCTTCTTCGGGCCTGCCTGGAGATTTTTTCTCTTCCTCGGATTTATCTTTTCTTTTAGGGTAGTTACCTCTTGTATACAGATCTTTTACTTCTTTTTCTCTATGTAATTCTTGGGCAATAGCTTCCAAAGGAAATTTTGTAATACTCTATTGTTTATGAATGAAGAACGCATACTTTTCAATCCCTTCATGTGTTGTGACTGTTGTTGTGTGCTATAGAGTTTTGTGTTTCTGCAATTCTTTATTCTAAGAAAAATGTCACCCAAAACTTGTATATTTATAACGATATAACATCAGCTCAAACTTGGTTATTTTACACATGATAAACCTTCAGCCACTTATTGTTAATCTTAAATGGCTTGTCTTCTTCTATCTTCGAAATTAAGCAATACCCTGAGTCATGCGCTTCCTTCACAACGTAAGGTCCCTCCCAGTTGGCTGCGAACTTTGGTAGAGGAAGTCCCCTGATGTGTTTTACTGCCACTTTCAATACGAGGTCTCCTTCCACGAACTTCCTTGGTCTCACCAAGTTGTCATATGCTCTGGAGAGTTGTTTCGTATATATTTGAAAGTGTTGCATCGAGTTATCTCTGTGCTCATCCAACGCTTCCAGCTGTATATGTCTACTATGAGGGAGCATGCTACTTCTCAAGTCATAACGGGCAGAGGGGGCTTCCAATTCTACTGGGAGGATTGCCTCAGCCCCATAGACAAGAGAGAACGACGTGTATCCTGTGGGTTTTCGCTTGGTTGTTCGATAGGCCCACAAGACAGCTGGTATCTTGTCATCCCACGCCCCTGGAAAGTCTTCCATCATTTTGGCCAAAATATTAATCAGGGTTTTGTTAGTTGCTTCGGCCTGACCATTTCCCTTTGGGTATGCCACCGTTGAAGTGTGATGAACAATGGAGTATTTGTCCGTGAGCATTGTTACTTCAGAATTGACGAAGGGGGTCCCATTATCTGAGAGAATTACTTTTGGGATCCCAAAACGGCAAATGATGTATTCTCTGATGAAGTTGCTCACCACCCCAGCCGTTGCCCGTTTGAGTAGTATTGCCTCGGCCCATTTTGTAAAACACTCCGTTGCTACCAGTATCCATATCTTGCCTCTCGAAGAAGGGTGTATTGCCCCCACTAGGTCAAACGCCCAAGTATGAAATGGATAGGGTGTTGACAGAGAGTGTAAGTCCACCGATGGGGCATGGATCATATTTCCATGAAGTTGGCAAGCTTTGCATTTTCGAACGAACTCAGCAGAGTCTTTCTCCATCGTTGGCCAATAATACCCCAACGTCATCAACTGATCATACAACTTAGCCCCTCCTATGTGTGCTGGATCGTGTGCTTGTTTGAGGACCTCCGCTGCTTCTTCCCTTGTGACACATCGCAAGGGCCTGTTAAAGTACCCCTTTCGATAAAGCTGCCCCTCCTGGACGTAGAACCTTGGAGCCCTTCGCCTTAGACCCATTGCATCTATTTTCTCCGTTGGGACAACCCCCTCCAGAATGAAGTCGATGTAGGGCTGCCTCCAGTCCGTTTGGGCTTCAATAAAATGGCACTCAGCTGCTTCGAAGAATATCTCACACTTGTTGCATTTCCGTTGTAGCTCTGTCGCATCCTGCTTCATTCTAGGCCAGAAATACCCCTCCCTTTGAATTCTCCTATATAGAGGTATCTCAGTCGTCTCGCAATGCTCCTCATGCGTTTTCCTCAATATTTGCTCGGCCTCCTCGGGGCTGACGCATCTTGACAACCATCCTCCTGTATTTCTGAAATAGAGATTTCCCTGGCATGTAAAATATTGGGCCAACTCTCCTAGCCGCATCGCCCCCTCGCCAGACTCCAGTTGCTTCTTAATGTCTCTTCTCCAATCCGCGTCTCCCTCCATCGGTAGTATTGACTGCACCACCGAAGGAGCTGTTCTTCGTTGGATCATAACGATAGTCGTATCGCTCCTCATGACCATCTTTTGAGCAATAGTGGCATAAGCGTCTGGATGTCGGTTCATCGTTCTGGGATGTCTTCTAATTTTGGTCTGATGGAACTGGCTGAGGAGCCTTTGAATGATCGTTCTGTACGGTGCCAAACTCATGTGCTTCAACGCATATTCTCCATTAACTTGCTGAATTACTAAGTTCGAGTCACCCTTGATGCAGAGTGAACGAATTCCCCTTCGAAGAGCCTCCAGCAACCCTAGTACTAATGCCTCGTATTCTGCTTCGTTATTGGAGCAAGGGAAATCTAGTTTGTAGGAAAGGCAAATTTCCTCCATTCCTTTTGAAAGGATGACCCCTGCCCCTCCTTTTTTTCCAGCCGAAGACCCATCAAACTGCATCGTCCATTCCTCATCGGTTGTATCCAGATAGTTGGCTTGTAAGTCGTCTCCCGGAACGTCTTCTTTAGGTGGTTCAAACGTTCCCGATGGAAAGATTGCCAATAGATCAGCATACGCCTGGCTCTTGATAGCACGAGGAACCACACACTTTAAATCATATTCGGAGAGAATAAGGAACCACCTAGCTGCCCTGCCAATCAAGATAGTTCTAGCCAACAAATACTTAATAGGATCACATCTAGTTACAATGTGAATTGTAAAAGACAGCATATAATGTCTAAGTTTTTGTGCTACAAAGACTAAGGCCAAACAATGCCTTTCTAGGCTGCTATATCTAATCTCTGGCCCATGTATGATCCTGCTGAGGTAATAAACTGGCCGTTCTTTCCCATCAATCTCTTGTGCCAGCAAAGTTCCAACGGACCTTGCAGTGGAGGTGAGGTACAGCTGCAACGGTACTCCTTCCTGTGGAGGAACCATGATTTGTGGTGAAACGAGCAGCTTCTTCAACTCATCGAGAGACTCCTGGTGATCCTTTTCCCACCTGAACTTTGTGTTCTTTCGCAGCAGCTGCATCAACGGGTGTGTTACCTCGGCCAATCCTGGTACGAATCTTCTAAGGTAGGAGACTTTACCGAGGAAACTTTTCAGCTCCTTCGCCGTTCTTGGGCACGGCATTTCTAAGATCGCGCGTTGTTTATCCTGGTCCATCTGCACCCCTTGTCGATCAACCACAAAGCCTAGAAACTTCCCACATGTTACTCCGAAGACGCACTTCAATGGGTTCATCCTTAATTTATACTTCCTACATCGAGTAAACACCTTCTTTAAGTCGTTCAGGTGGGACTCCTCCTTCTTCGATTTGATGACCAAATCATCCACATAGAATTCTACAAATTTGTGGAAGAAATCGTGAAAAATGGCCATCATTGTTCTTTGATAAGTAGCTCCCGCGTTCTTAAGTCCAAACGGCATTACTTTGTACATGAAATTGCCCAACGGGGTTCTGAATGCCGTTTTCTCTGCGTCCACGGGGTCCATTTTGATCTGGTTGTATACTACGTACCCATCCATGAAGCTATACATCTCATGCCCAGCCGTGGCATCTATCAAGCTATCAATGGAGGGTAGAGGGAACTCATCTTTGGGGCAAGCCCTGTTCAAATCTCTAAAATCCACACAGATCCTTATTTGATTCTTGTTCTTTTTTCCTACTGGCACAATGCTAGATAGCCAAAGGGGATGCTGTATTGGTTTGATGAATCTTGCTGCTAACAAACGCTGAACCTCTTCCTTAATCTTCAAGTCCAACTCAGGTTTATAAGTCCTTGTTGCCTGCTTCACCGGGATGGCTGAAGGCATCACGTTTAGCTTGTGGCTGCTCACTTCCTCATCTAGCCCTTCCATTTTGATATACTTCCATGCAAAGACATCTATGAACTCCCGGATTAGCCCAACCAAGGCTTCTCGTTTCTCTTTATCGAGATCCTTCGCGATGAAGATGGGCCTTGGGTCTTCCCCTTCTCCTGCCAGGTTCAACTGCTCCAACTCTTGTGCCTGGGGCTTCGGTTGATTTGCCATGTAGTCTGGTTCTTCGGCGACCTCCTCCACGAACTCCTGTATGTTGGAGTTGTCTATCACCATACACTGTCCCTGTTGATCTACCAAGAAACACTCGTATAACGGGTCAGCCCCATCCTCGGTCTCTTCGGCCGCCCGCTCACATCGTTATAAACGGTATACCACCTTCCCCTCTTCAGTGACCACCTTCTTGCATTGCCTGTTGGTAACTGTTGCCACGGCCTTCCTCTTTATTTCTCTCGAAGCCTCAGCGATTCTTCCACCTGAAAAGCGACTCAGCACGCTTTGCCGTTGGACCTCATGCTCCACAGGATCCATTCTAAGCTTTACTTTGTTTTTGAGCTGCTTCGTGGTACCTTGGGGTCGAGGGATCACCTGATGGGTTTCTTCGGCCCTCACCCCTTCGTTACTCGCGGCTTCTTTGCTTTGCTCGTTCAGAGGCCCCATTCTATCTCTGATCGAGGGAACCCATGCCCCCTCCATTCTTCTCGTTAGGACTCGAGCATCCTCCTCCAACTCCGTATAAAAGGCCGCATCTACAAAGTGAGCTTCCTCGATAGCAAAAGGCCTTTTTGTAGCCCTAATGGTCACTTCTGTTCCTTTGACATTCGCCTTGGCGCATTGATGATATGTTGAAGGAACTAAACCTTGATTGTGCATCCATACTCTTCCTATTAGTAAATGATAGGAAGTTGCACTTTATATTACATGGAACTTGATGTGGGAACTCAGATTTCCCATTACAATTCCCACATTCACATACCCAATGGATTTGGAAGATTGGTTGTCATACCCTGAGATTACCAGAGGCATGGGGACCAACCTTTCTTCTGGGATATCAGCTGCGTGGAAGGAGTTAATCGGCATAATGTTGATGGAAGCACCCCCATCCATAAGCGTTCTTGCAAAACTAACCCCGTTGATACTGGCCGTCACATACAAGGGCCTGTTATGAGGGAACCTTACAGCTCTATCTGCATCGCTGAAGGTCACCTCTGATAGGAACTTTTTCACCAGCCTCGCCATGGGTCCCCTCCATTTCAGCGAGGGAACCGCGTCCTTCTTCGCGATGTCAAGGATCGCCCGAGTTATTTCCAGTCTGCTCTCCTTTGATATCCCCACTTGATCGAAGAACCAAGCGAACTTTGGGGATTTTGAAACTGCGCTATATTCTATGACAGGATCCGTTTCCTCGCCCTCAACGCTATAGGCGTCTTCTACGTCCCTAGCACTTGCTTCATCATACGCCAGAACTACGTTAGCCATTCCCCTAGTGCAATACTCCAGTGCTTTATCGAACTCCATCGTTGCCCCTCTCCCCTCTCGCTCTGCCTCCTTATCGTAGGCCGTCACAACATTGGCCCCATGCGCCGGGAGCGGGTTATTGTTAACGTTTTGTGGGGGGATTTGCAGCGTTCCCGCCTTCACGTACTTGTCTATGATTCTTCGCAGCGTGAAGCAGCTTTCTGTTGGATGCTGGACCTTTCGATGAACCTGACAATATTTGGGATTGGCCCTAGTTGCCGCATCGGGCTCCTCCACCGGGACACCTTTTGGCTCGTAAACCGTTCCGCCTTGGACCATTGCGTTATAGCAACTCATAGCCTCCTCCACCGTACAAGGCAACGGTGGCGGTTCTTCTCTATCCCTTCCGAACTTTCTTTTGTTGTCCTTCCTCTGAGCCTTGCCCCCATCTTCTCTCTCAACATATCCTACCCGTGGGGCCTGAGACCTTCCCCCGATGGGTTGTATCGTCTGTCTGAACATCATGGGGGCTACTACCGGGCTAGGTCGCACCACCAACGATATAGTTCTTGCAGATTTTAAGAAAGCTGAAAAAGTTCCCTCGCGTGTCTCATTGATCAGGTGACAGATATACTCAGGAAGTAATCCCTCAGCGCAAATTTGTAGTAACCTGGCCTCCTTAGCTTCTTCCCTCACGTTGAGGGACCTTTCCCTAAACCTTCGGATATAGGCCACTACCTCCTCCCCTGGCCTTTGCCTCTCCCTGCCCAGTTGGGTTAGGGTGAACTCATCTTCTGCCAAGAAGAACTTTCGGACAAACAACACGTGCATCTCCTCCCACGTGGAGACACTATTGGGAGGCAGGTGAGAGTACCAAGTGTAGGCTTTATCAGTCAGGGATTTGGAAAACTCCCTCAGCCTAAGCTTTTTGTCATTGCAATGCGCCCCCAAGTGTTCAACGAAACGCTTAATGTGTTCCTTCGGGTTCCCACCCTTCCCTGAGTATTTTTCAAAGGTAGGGGGAATATAGTCCTTCGGGTAGGGTTCGTCGTTGTACTCCTGGGGGTAGGGTGTCCGGAAGTCGTCGTAAACTGCTGCCACCTCGCCCACAGCCTGCGAGGAAGACTGCATGAAGTTCAGCATCTCCTTCTGCATCTCTTTTCTCATCTCTTCCAGGGGCGAGGCTACTGGGGCCACCTGCAACGGAGCAGACGGTCGAGCGCTCGTTGCAACCGGAGCGAACGTTATCGGTTGCGCCGTTGAAACTCCTGAGCCGCCCACAGTGGGATTCACAACAGAGGGTACACTTGCTGGGACCGCTCCCGTAATGCCTGCCCCTGGTGGGGCCCCTGGGGCCACTCCTGGTGTTACAAAGGCATTAGTCTCCAGCCCTCCGAGTATAGTTGAAGCTACTGGGGTTTGCAAAAACTCGTAAAATTTGCTCATGAGGAGCGCCATCTGGGCCGGTCCCAGCCCCGCGCTCGTGGAAGGTTGTGCCGCCCCTGGGACGCCTATCGTTGTTGGAGCCAGCGGTACCTCTACTCGAGGAGCCCAATCTCTTAGGGCCTCCTGCTCCCTCGCAGCCTGTTCTTCATTATGCTGTATCTCATCGAAATTGAGTCTTCTAGTAGCGTTATCCTGCGCCATACTCCTTCTCTAGAAGGATGCCTCCCCAGTAGAGTCGCCAAATGTAAGAGGGTACTTTAGATTATATATATGGAGGCGTAACCCCTATTGAGTATGGTAATCACAAGTTAAATTAGCCAAAACCCTAGACTAATTATAGGAAATGCACACACAAACTCAATGAAGATGAACTCAGTTTAAGCTCTCAAATCTCTCGTGTATAACCCAGGTCATGCTAATGGACCTTTAGAAGTGGCTTAGCTAGAGGGAGGGAGAAGTAAGCACCCTAGATACACCCTCATAGGCAGGTAGAAACACACCAAAAACCCTCAAGAATCTCTGTAAAATATTAAAAGCTTCGTAATAAATGACAATGGTGCGTCAGTGAACTCTCTAGTTTGCAATAACTCTTTTTAATTCTCCAAAAAGAGATCCTCTCCTCAAAGGTGGTTGGGGTCCTTAAATAGCCCCCCCACACCTCCCCCGAGGCAACTCAGTCATTAAAGACTATGAAAGACATCCCTCATACTTTATGTCACAACATTAAATGCCTGATGTACTAGTTGTCTCTACGTCATAAACATTAAATGCCAAGACATGCCTTTTGCCTATCCACTGTGTGTCAGGGGGTTGTTGTCGCAGAGGTGGCTCACCAACTGCCTGACAGCCCCAAATACCACGGTGGTTTACTCAAGTGCATGTCTGACAACGTTTAGATGGCTAGTGACATCACCCACAGTAGATGTGACATTAAGTAGAGGGTCGTTTGGTCCATAACTCAATGCCCGATGGAACTCCAAGCTGCTCCACTTGAGGTTCCACGGTCAGGGTCCTTCGGTGTTTTACCAGGTGTATCTAAGATGGTCAGGACAAGCCCCAACGGTCCCTTACTTCTCAATCCTCCAAACCAGGTCCCTCTAAAGTTCCCACAGTGAGGTCATTCGATAGAGCATGAAAGCTCTCCCAGGCCCTGCCAAGCCTGGTCTTTCGCAAGTACCGCTTGACCTCATACAAACCCTTTAGTTATTATCGTTACGTCATTACAATCGTTAAAGCTTACAGAAATCAATAATGAAAGTACAATGTGATTAAAGCAACAGGCTAAAATATGAGTTGCCACGCTGAGTTACCCCAAATAGCCGCCGAAAACATATGAAAATAAACAACCTGAATTGTACATAATTTTCAATTTGCCTAGTTGGTGGATTAGCAACACTTTAAAAATAATATATGTAACAAAATATTAGCAGTGGATTTACAACATATAACTTTCAACTTGTCTAGCAGGTGGGTTAACAAAATATTTTCATCGATTTAAACAAAAATAGTAATTCATGATAAAGCAATAGACATAAAAAAAGAAAAATAATAAATTAAGAGGATGTTACCTACTATGATAAAAATGTGAATCGAGAGTTGTGTGAACGAAAGGGACCGACAACTGTTATATAATATTTGAGAGAGTGCACGTTGAGTGGGTTTCTTTTAACTTAATTAGGGCTAGGTAGTAATTTTCAATTAAATTTTAACACCAAATAATTTTATACTACCTTTGGAGGTGAGATTTTTTTTATCTCACTCCTTGTGGGATAAGGAGATCATTTGGGATAACTTATCCCATCTGATATCCCATCCTAAACTACACCAAAGATTGGATATGATAATTTTATTCAATACAAATTTGTTACACGACACATCAAACGAGGCCTAAAAAGACTACATACACTGAATTAGAACAAGTATCACAGGATATGAGATCAACAGGATGAATTCAAGAGAGTGTAATTATAAGATTATAACATAAATACATAAATAACTCAGAAGTTTCCAATAAATTTATAGCCTGGTGGATCTCTCTTCTTGCTCCTTAGTAATACCGTACTACATATTATTAGAAATAAAGTAATAAAAATCAATAAGAGTCAAACTTACATGTTATACATAAAATAAAATAAATATGTAATGTGTGAAATAAAATTCCCTAGTATATTTTATTTAGTTATATTCTTGGATTTTGTTTATGAAAATTCAACCAGTAAATCAAGCTCAATTTCTCTCTTACTACATCATTTTAGTTAAATTATGTCATTACATAACATGCATCAAGCATACTTTGACATTCAAAATAAAGACAACAAGCATCAATCAAAATCAACAAAGTCAAATAAGTCAAAATGCTCTAGCCAAGCACAAACAATCATTCTTAACATATTCACTACACAACAAGGCACAATGATGGAAGATTGATCAGTTAGTCGTCAAGACTTAACAAGCCAAGCAAGGATCAGTGCCCTAATAAAGCATCTCACCAAGCTAGAAAAGTTTCCATGACCAACATCAACATGTTTCAATGATTGAACAACATTGATCGAGCATCAAAATGGTTAAATACTTTAACAATATCAATTGGACATCATTCAACATGGACCAAGTTCAATATGGTTCAATAACCCAACATCAATTGGACATCATTCAATATGTACCAAGTTCAACGTGGTTCAACACATCAACATCATCAATTCACTGGAAACATTGACATTTGAAGGCAACATTACGTAAGAAAATAACCATATAAGATATATTTTCTCAAGTTATATTTCACTAAGTCTCAAGAACAAAGAATGAATCACACACACTAAAAAAACTTTTTTGAAACCCAAAAATCAACGTTCTTGCAACATTTAGGTGCCTAACTCTTTCAAGCCAAACAAACCGGTCGCCTAGTTTAGTTCATCAGGGTCTGCTTCAAAATATTAGTCAACTTTGGCGTCTAATTTTCTCAAGGCAAACAACCTAAGCGCCGAAGTTTCCTTGAAGCCAAGCCCTGATGAACTTAGGTGCCGACATTTTTTTATATAAACAAACCAATGTAATAACCCGCACTTTTATGGCAAATTAAATTTAATAATTAAGTACAAATTGGGAATTTAAGAAATTATCATGAATAGTAATTTTTGAGGTTTTCAAGGATTTAATGATTTTCGATGGGTGTTAGATTTACTTTTGGGATTAATTAAATGGACTGAAGTATTTTAATAATATTTCGCAGCTGGGTAAAGCGACAGAGGACAATGTTTTAATGGGAAAACCCGCATTGAGATGTAGTGGGTTAAATTAGTGAGTTGCGGTCAAGTGCCTAGCATGGATATTTCGAGTGCGCGATGAGTCTCGGAATGGCCGAGATAGTCAGAATTGAGTGTCTAGGTGTCGGAATTGAGTTTTCGGAATTTTCGGGCTATTAAGAACTCGTAATTGAGTAAACGAGTCACTTTTGGGTTTAAAGGGATAAACCCTCATTTCTCCCTATATAAGGCATGTGAGGGGGAAAGAAAAGAAAGAAAAGAGAGAAAGGAAAGAGGAGAAGAGAGAGAGGAAGAAAAGGAGAAGAAAAAGGGAGATTCCGGCCAACCTCCGCGGGATTCGACTCGGGATCATCGGATTTCATCCACGAGGCAAGTGTTTACTTGCTTTATTTAATTTTGAGCATAAATCTCATATCATATTTGGTAATAACAAACCCTAAAGATTTTGGGTTGGGTTTTCGTGGGTTAAACGGGTTTTTCTCGAAAGTTTAATGGGTAAACCCCGACAAATGTCAAGTTGGAGAAACTTAGGAATTACTTGAATTTAGTTGTTGATTCTTGGTTCTAGGATGATTAGAACCTATTTATTTTGTGTATATATAGTTAGGTGTAATTATATGTTGGTAGGAGAAGAGATAAAAAGCTTGGAGGTGTATTAATGGAGGTTTGGGATTCTTGGAGATGATGATGAATAGTAAGGTAGCGGCCTTTCTGAATCGATTCGGCTCTTGGTCAAAAAATGAAAATTGTAGTTCGATATGGCCGCATGGGCGCTGACCGCGTATTTTTTTGATTTTTTTGGATTTATAATGATTTTTCTACAGAAACCTGTCCGAGATCGAAATCATTTTTTAGAAATCAAATTTGACATTGGGAGAAAAGAAATCAGTGTTAGGATGATTACAAAGTTGTTGGTTGAGATTAGAAACCACACAAATGGAGGTTTAGTTGATATTTGGGTATTTTGAAGATTGAGAAGTCGCTCAAACAGTGCCCCTCGAACAGGCCGAATTGATTCGGGTCTAGGGTGAATTCATTCGCCTAAGGGTATCTGTAAGGCTGCCTTGAGCCAAATCGATTCGGATTTAGACCGAATTGATTCACCATTAAGGACCTGCTTACAGAACACTTTCCGAATCGATTCGAATTGGGGGCCGAATCAATTCGCCCATCTGAATCGATTCGCAATTAGGGCGAATCGATTCTCTTTGGTCAGATTCTTCAGTTTTCTTCCCTTAAGAGTATGGGGAGTTAACTTTCAATTTAGGGTTTTATATAGCATATCATAGTTATGATTATCGGGACTCCTAAATATTAGTTTTGAGGGTGAGTAAACCCTTAGATGAAAAAGTGAACCTTGGATTGGTGTAAGGCATAATTTGGGGAACGGACGTAGTAAACGTTCAGGACGGTCAACATTTGAGAGAGAGTTCTGCTGCCGTTGGACATAGGTATTTACATTATTTGAATATATGTGAGCTGAATACATCTGAGTAAATCCTAGGAAGCAATTTCTAGGGATTTATATCTTTGGGGATTAGATGTGTCTAAATATTTAAACGCAAATAACGTACAAGTTAATTATCAAGTGAGGTAATACCTTTGGGTTTAGTATCGTGAGTGTGCGATTACTTAAATGCTATTATTAGTATGAATTGGTGCATTCGGGTTTATGTACAAGTCCTTAAATAGTGATTAAGGAGTGAGTAATATTTAAGAGAGAGAATGCTCAAATATTATTATGTGATTGGCAATTATGGCCATATATATATTCGAGGAGTAATATATTGTATATATATACTATGTGATTAAAGTATATATATTATGATGATGCTAAAGTCTAGCACCACCAGATAAGTGATGATGAGCTCAAACAGTAGTAACCATGGCAACCATAGATGTATATGTTTAGTGTGTAAGTGTGTAGAAGGAGAAGAGTATAAGAGGAGCAAGGTAATGATGTATAGTGGTTCAGCCAATTTGGCCTACATCCACTGTGAGTGTGTGATCCACTAAGTATGGGCTCTAATGGCCTTGGATACAATGCACATAAACTCCCTTTCTCTCTCTACTGTGTGTATAAGCAGAGTTTTTTGCTAGGGTAACAATTATCCATCCCCTTGTAGGGTTGCAGGTGACAAGTATATATAGGTCTTGGGGGGTGTAGTGTACCCCCCAAGTATGCATGGTGCATGTGAATGGTGATCTAGCCAATCCCCTGCTGACACCTGTAGATGCCAAATGATGACATAATATTCCCTCACATGAGGGGGTGATATGGTTATAACGGTCTTCCACGTGCCATGTGAGCCCCACGGACACTGTCCCACGCGTCTCCCAAACCACGCGCTGTGATGATGTCACCCTCAGCCTATGATATGAGGCCAAGGGCAAAGTTCCTTCTGGTAGTGAGTCTGGCCTAATTTAGGCCTCGTACTGTCGTGCCCTCGGAGGGTCGTCTGGACCATGATGAGGGGTCGGCCCCTTGGAGGGTCGTCTGGGCCTGATGAGGGGTCGTCCCCTTGGAGGGTTGTCCGAGCCTGGTGAGGGGTCGGCCCCTTGAAGGGTCATTTGGGCCTGATGAGGGGTCGAACCCTTAGAGGGTCGTCCGAACCCGGTGAGGGGTCGGCCCCTTGAAGGGTCGTCTGGGCCTGATGAGGGATCGGCCCCTTGGAGGGTCATTCGAGCCCGGTGAGGGGTCAACCCCTTGAAGGGTCGTCTGGGCCTGACGAGGGGTCGGCCCCTTGGAGGGTCGTCTGGACCATGATGAGGGGTCACGAGACCATCTTGGGCGAGCCTATATTGGAGGGCGCCCTCGGCCTAGCCGAGGGTATATATGGGTATATCAATCACCCCCCAGCCCTTTGCCATGGATAATGCTGAGATGGCTGAGGGATAATGTTGCTTTTGAAATAAGTGTGTGATCTGTTTGATGAGTGACACCTTCCAAGCTGTCGTGACATCTAGGCAGATGCCCATTGTTGCTTCCATTTCTAAGGTATGGCGGCTGCACACTTGACCTGGGACTTTGTGCCCTAATGATGCCCTCCTCATGGGCTGTGCTCTTCCTTGGATAATGAGCCCACTCATTATTAAGGTATTTAAGTAATTTTTTAAACCTTTACTTCTCTTATTCTTCTTCGCGCCCAAGCTTTCTCCCTCTAGATTTCCAACAGACAAACCACCATTTCTGCAAATTTCAACATTTCGAGTTTAGCAGTCTTTCTCTTCCTCCTCAGGTAATCTCTCTGCCCCAGTGTCCTCTTTACTTTCATTTCCTTTTTTTCTTTCTTATTTTAGGCTTGTAGGGCCGGATTTTCCTTAGGCTGTTTTATAACTTTTCTGGCGACTGGTTCTTGAGCGTTCTTGAGTGTTCTTGAGTGTTCTTGGTTTAAAACCCTCGATTTCTTTTATTTCAATCCAAAAGTCCAGTCTAGTTAACTGCAAACTTGTTTTTAATTAGGTTACCCAAATTATTACAAGTGTAGGGTCCCCCCTTAATGCTTAGGAGGCTTTATAATTTAGCCGAGGAATTCCCATCCTTGAGAGAGAAGCTCTTCAGAGAGATCATACGAATAGAGGAAGAGGAGGAGAGGAGACGATGGGCTGACCCTAATTGGGTACGACCCATATTTCCCATTCCTCTTGCCACAATAAAGCCATTTGAGCCGTCTGAATCTTGTGGGTCATCCTGTCGTCCAGTCGAGAGGCATTCAGAAGAGATGGATGAGAGAGCATCGTCACCAACTGGCACTGGGCCTTTGGGGCGGAGAGAGACGTTCGAGCCAGGCCCAGGACAACAGACCGAGGGTATGGTTGCTTTCGAGGCTGTCCCTGTGACAACTCTATCCCCCCATGCTTTCCAGATGGCTTTTCCTCAGGGGCCTCTGTCAGGTGATGAGGCCGAGGGAGAGGGGACAGAGGACGATGGTGAGGGCTCAGATATTGACCTAGTTGACACCTCCCATGCCTCTTCTTATACCTCCTCAGTCAGGGACCGAGACCTCTTGCTGTGGATGCATGCATATGGTGTGTCCTCCAACATAACTATGAGGGTTCCCTCTGAGTCTGAGAGGGTCTTCGAGGGTGAAGAGGGAGAGGTTGTAGTATATGAACAAATGTTTAAGGTTGGTGTCTTATTCCCTCTGCATCCTTCCATCATAAATATCTTGTTAGCCCTCAGCATTGCCCCCTCTCAGCTTCCTCCCAACTCCTGGAGGACGATCCTTGGATACATCTCCCTGTGGAAGAATGCTTTCACTGATGAGCCCCCGGCCAACGTATTTTTGGCATGTTACAATATCACCTCCTCATCTAAACAGCCTGGGTACTATCACCTGGGGGCGAGGAGGTCTGACAAAAAACTTCTCCACGTGGCGCAAACCTCCAGCCATGACTGAAAGAAGAGATTTTTCTTCGTTTCTGGAGAGTGGAAATTTTCCGCCGAGTCTCAACATTTGGACGATAGTCCGAGGGTTCCCAGAAGATGGTCAAATCCCTCGATGAAGGCCCGGTCTGATCCCGAATTTAGTCTGGATGAGATAGACATAATCGAATATCTGAGGGAACGAGGGAAAAAGGGTGAAATTGCCAAATTTGAAGATCTGATGACCCCCAAGTTCCTCAAAGAAGCTGGTCTGAGGGTCGACCCCCTGATAGAGCTATGTGAGTTACATTATTTTTTACCCATTCTATACTTTTTTCTAGTGTTTCATATTTGCCTCTGCATTTTTCTGATATGTCGTCCTCCTTTCAGGTCGTCCTTCTGGTATATCAGATCAACTTTGGGAAATAACTGCTCCCAGTTTGTTATCAGGTTTGGGCAAGAAAAAGGGCAAGGAGCCTCAGCAAGCTCCGAGGAAGACGCAGACCACGGGACTGACACCTGCTGAGCCAACCCTCGACAGACAAAAGAGGAAGGAGCTTGAGGTTCTGGTCGACCCTCAACCAGATTCACGGACGAGGGAAAGGGTCGAGGCGTCTGAGGGGACCGTCTCTTCATCCAGTATGGGGGCCTTCTGGTCCTAGAACTCGACGCTTCTGAAGGTCGAGCCATCTTCTTTTATCGCAAACTTGAGGGCGGCCAAGGCATCCATGCTTTCTTCCCCCTCGGCTGCCGATTATGAATTTTTATCCAAGATGCCTCCAGCAAAAGTGTATGACTATGGTCTGCATACCCTGGCTTAGGTACTTGTCTTACTTCATTTCCTTAGTTGCATTCTTTTACAAACTATTTTCTCGGCCTCTTGACAACTATTTATTATTTATGTGCAGTCTATATGTGCCTTTACCTCGGCCACCAAGTGGATGACGGAGAATCAAAAAAAAATTCATGAGGCTGAGAGGGCCATTAAACGTGAGGCTGATCTGCAGGCGGAGTTGGATACTGTAAGGGCTACACTGAAGAGTGCCAGGACCGAACAGGCCAGGGTCTTGGACGAGCTGACGAGGTAGCACGATGCAGATTTACAGGCCAAGGATGTGCTCATAAAGGAGAAGGATGAGGCTTTGACTAACCTGGGGGTTCAACACAAGGCCGATCTCGAGGCAGGTGTCAAAAAAGCCGAGGTCATTGCCGTGGAGGCCTACAAACTCTCAGATGAGTTTCAAGGCTTCGTCCTCGAATACTTATAGAGGGGGATTAGGACGGCCTGTCGATGGGTCATCCTTAAGTTTAACGACGCAGTATCTTCTGTCCGCCACTCCATCGAGGCAGTCCAATTGGAGGACCCTTTGATTGCTGAGGCCTTGGCTCAGGTGGAATCTCAAGTGCATATAGAGGGTACTAGCACATCTGAAGATCAGCCAGTTTTGATCATCGAGGAAGCCCCCATCATCAATGTTGAATCACTGCCCTCCGACGGTGCTCAATAGGGTGGCTGCCTGTAGCCCATACCCTCTTCATGTAACTAATGTTTTTGTACTCTATTTTTGTTGGATAAACATCTTTTTGTAATATTTCCTCTATAATATCGTCTCTCTTGCTGTCTTCCATATTTGTCTTCCATGCGATTTGTATTGTGAATTCTTTACATGAACTCATGAAGTTCTCTCTCGTCTTTCTTGGGGAAATGGTGGGGTCGTCCCCTCCATTGACCCTCATTATAGGCCGGGGGTTATAATTACCAACTTAATGGTTTTAAAAGTCTTCCCTCATCTTTCTTGAGGACAATGGTGGGGTCTTCCCCTCCATTGACCCTCATTATAGGCCGAGGGTTATAATTACCAATTTTAATGGTTTTAAATCTTCCCTCATCTTTCTTGAGGATAATGGTGGGGTTGTCCCCTCCATTGACCCTCATTATAGGCCGAGGGTTATAATTACCAATTTAATGGCTTTAAAAGTCTTCCCTCATTTTTCTTGAGGACAATGGTGGGGTCGTCCCCTCCATTAACCCTCATTATAGGCCGAGAGTTATGATTACCAATTTAATGGTTTTAAAAGTCTTCCCTCGTCTTTCTTGAGGACAATGGTGGGGTCGTCCCCTCCATTGACCCTCATTATAGGCCGAGGGTTATGATTACCAATTTAATGGTTTTAAAAGTCTTCCCTCGTCTTTCTTGAGGACAATGGTGGGGTCGTCCCCTCTATTGACCCTCATTATAGGCCGAGGGTTATGATTACCAATTTAATGGTTTTAAAAGTCTTCCCTCGTCCTTCTTGAGGACAATGGTGGGGTCGTCCCCTCCATTGACCCTCATTATAGGCCGAGGGTTATAATTACCAATTTAATGGTTTTAAAAGTCTTCCCTCGTCTTTATTGAGGACAATGGTGGGGTCATCCCCTCCATTGACCCTCATTATAGGGTCGTTCCCCAAAGATGATTCCATTCGTATTAGAGTTGACAAACACAAGATGAGAGGAAACACTGATTTTTCTCATTAATTTTTCGAAGTGTACTACTGGAGCAACACCCATTACAATTATGGTCCGTCAGGACATTACAACACTACTGATAGTATTTTTTCAAATGATCTACATTCCATGGGTTGAAAAAGGGTTCCCCTTCTAGGTTTTCTAGTCTATAGGTCCCTGGGACAACTTCGTTGATGACCCTATATGGGCTGTGCCAATTAGGATGGAGCTTGTTGGGCTTCTACCAAGTCTATTTTAGGACCAAGTCCCCCACTACAATTGGTCTCTGTTTCACCCTCTGATTGTAAAACCTTGCAGTCCTTTACTGGTAGGCGGCTTGCCTTATCTCGGCGTCTTCCCTCCTTTCCCCAATCAGGTCTAATTCAAGTCTCCTCTCTTCCATATTTCTTCGGGGGTCATACATTTGGACCCTATGAGTAGGAAACCCAATCTCAGTGGGGATGACGGCCTATGAGCCATAAGCTAGCATGAATGGGGTATCTCCGGTAGAGGTCTTTGCCGTCGTCCTGTAGGCCCACAGTACAGCATATAACTATTCAACCCATCTTCCTTTAGCCTCCTCAAGTCTCTTCTTGATCCCGTCTAGGATCGTCCTGTTTGTAACTTCTGTTTACCCATTAGCCTGAGGTCGGCCTGGGGTAGAGAAGAATTATTTGATACTCACCCTTTCACAGTACTTTTATAGAGACGTATTCTTGAATTGAGTCCCGTTATCCGAGATGAGGGTATTTGGGAGACCATATCTGCATATAATATTTCTCCATATAAACTGGAAGCTCTTCTGCTCTGTGATCGTTACCATCGGCTCCGCCTCCACCCATTTTGAAAAATAGTCAATGGCCACGATGAGGAACCGATAGTTATTGATGGCCCTAGGCAAAGTTCCTACTAGGTCAATCCCCCACACTGCAAATGGCCACGGGGATGTAATGGAAGTAAGATGGGGTCGGTGAGGGATGGTGGCAAATCTTTGGCATTTGTCACACTTTTTCACATATGCCATGGCATCTTTCCCCAAGGTCGGCCACCAGTACCCTTGGGTGATCACCCTCTTCGCTAAGGACCTGCCCCCAATGCGGCTTGAACATGACCCCTCATGCACGTCTTGCAAAATGGAAGGGACTTCAGATGGGTGCGCACACCTAAGTAAGGGGAGCAAAAACCCCTTTTTGTATAAGGTGTCTCCAATGATAGTGAATTTTGCAGCTCTGTATCTCAACTTCTTCCTTTCTTGCCTTGCTTCTGGCATCTCCCCCTCCTTAATGTATCTGATTAGAGGGTCCATCCATGAGGCTTCCTTAGCGATACTCAGGCAAGTTCCAAGTGTTCCCTCAGCATATTCAATAGTTGGTCGAAGCAAGATTTCCATTGGAACTGTCCTCCTGATGTCTGCCCTAGTTGTTGAGGCCAACCTAGCAAGTGCATCGGCTCGACCATTATCGAGCCTAAGTATCCTCTTCAATTTTACTTCTCTGAAGTTCTTCAGTAATGACCTCACCTTCTGTAGGTACCCAGTCATCCTCTCATCCTTGGCCTCATAGGCTCTTAGTATCTGATTCACTACTAGCCTCGAATCACTATGAACCAAAATCTGGCTGACACCAAGAGACAGGCCTACTACCAAGGCCTCATATTCAGCCTCGTTGTTGGAGTCCTTGAAGTTGAACCTCAGGGCGTACTCAATATCTGTGCCATCGGGTGCTGACACTATTAATCCAGCCCCACTTCCTCTTTCGCAAGAGGACCCGTCGATGAAGAGGCTCTACACGGTGTGTTCTGAGAAACTTCCCTCGGTGAGTGACCCCTGTCTAAAGAGATATCTCCCCTCTTCGTTTTAGGCCACTTTCCTTCTAGCGATGCTTGTCTCAGCCTTATCTGCAGGTGTGTTGGTGAGCCCGTCTTGTTGGGTATCTGCCTTCCCTAGGCTCTCACCCTCGGTTTTATCATCTTCCCACGTAAACTCGGCCACGAAATCCGCCAGTGCTTGCCCCTTAATGGCCGTCCAAGGCTGATACACAATGTCAAACTCCCCTAGCTCTATAGTCCAGGCCATTAACCTGCTTGATTTTTCTGGCTTGTATAGGACCTGCCTAAGAGGAGAGTCAGTGAGGATGACCATTGTATGGGACTGGAAGTATGGCTTCATCTTCCTTGAGGCATGGATCAAGGCGTAGGCTAACTTCTCCATCCTCGGGTATCTTTGCTCCGCCCCTTGAAGTGACTTACTGTTGAAATACACTGGCCTCTGTACCCCGTCTTCCTCTTTGACGATTGCTGCACTGATGGCTGACTCAGAGACAACTAGATACATATAGAGTCGTTCACCCTGCACTGGTCATGACAACAGCAAGGGGGACCCTAGGTATGACTTTAGCTCCCTGAAAGCCTCCTCACACTCTTCACACCATTCGAAGGCCTTCCTGAGGATCTTGAAGAATGGCAAACACTTATCTGTGGCTCTGGATACGAACCTATTCAAAGCATCCACTCGCCCCGTGAGCCTCTAAATGTCTTTAATGGTCTTGGGGGTCCTCATTTCCAGGAGGGCCTTTATTTTCTCAGGTTTAGCCTCGATGCCTCTTTGGTTGCAATGAACCCCAGGAATTTCCCTGCTCCGACCCCGAAGACACACATGGCCGGGTTGAGCTTCATCTGGTATTTGTCCATCGTATTAAAGGTCCTCTCCAGGTCAGCCACATGATCCTCTGCCTTCAGTCTCTTAGTCAGCATGTCATCTACATAGACCTCCATAGATTTCCCAACTTGGTCTTCAAACATTTTATTTACAAGGCGCTGATACATTGCCCCTGTATTCTTTAGACCAAAGGTCATGCCCCTATAACAGTAGGTCCCCTTGTCGGTAATGAAGGCCGTTTTCTCCGAGTCTCCAGGGTCCATGAAGATCTGGTTGTACCCTGAATAGGCATCTATATAGACCTCCATAGATTTCCCAACTTAGTCTTCAAATATTTTATTTACAAGGCTCTGATACGTTGCCCCTGCATTCTTTAGACCAAAGGGCATGACCCTATAATAGTATGTCCCCTTGTCGTAAATGAAGGCCGTTTTCTCCGAGTCTCCAGGGTCCATGAAGATCTGGTTGTACCCTGAATAGGCATCCATGAAGCTCATGAGCTCATGGCCTGCGGTAGAGTCTACCATCTAGTCAATGCGGGGGAGAGGGAAACTATCTTTGGGATAGTGCTTGTTGAGGTCGGTGAAGTCCACACACATTCTCCACTTCCCATTGGCCTTTGGGACAATGACTGCATTGGACAGCCATTCAGGGTAGATGACCTCTCTGATAAACTCAGCATCTTCTAATTTTTTGACCTCATCCCTTATGACCTCATACTTTTCTCTAGAGTAAATTCTCCTTTTCTGCTTTACTGGATTTGCACCCTCTACCACGTTGAGCTTGTGGCACATGATCTTGGGGTCGATCCCCGGAATATCTGCATGGCTCCATGCAAAGACGCTCTGTCTTCTCCTCAAAAGTTTAACGAGGTCTTCCTTGATATTGGGCTTCAGAGACTTGCCAACTTGGACGATTTTTTTGGGTCATCCTCATTAAGGATGATGGATTCTACCTATTTCGCAGCCTCTCCTTTCTTCAGCTTTGTCTCATCCCTGGGGTCTAGGGTAT
This sequence comes from Sambucus nigra, assembly GCA_949130495.1. Taxonomy (NCBI): domain Eukaryota; kingdom Viridiplantae; phylum Streptophyta; class Magnoliopsida; order Dipsacales; family Adoxaceae; genus Sambucus; species Sambucus nigra. Next base: position 238,235,699 of record OX422221.1, on the reverse strand, counting down.
CAATATTGTAAGTGGTTGATGCCCTCTTGTGTGCCTCTCTTTCTTCCGCGGAGTTGTAATAACATTCCCGTGCTGTCATTTGCTCTCCCTGAACTTCCCCCACCCCGTAAGGGGTTGGAAATTTAATCATTTGATGGACCGTAGATGACACAGCTTCAAACCCCTTGATGGCTACCCGCCCCAGTATAATATTGTAGGCCAAAAAGATATGTTCGTCCATCACAAAGGAGCTGCCTTCTTGGTAAGCCATCTAGGCCACTTGTCCCCCATCCTGACATCGGCCTCATATACTCCGAGGGGATGAACCTTTTCCCCACTGAACCCAATTAATGGGTGATGGTACGAGATAATTCTTGCACGGCTGAGACCTAAGGCTTTGAAGCATGGCCAAAACATCACGTCTACAGAACTTACCCCGTCGACTAGTATCCTCGGCACCTCACACCCGTGTACCCAGGTAGTGATGACGAGAGGGTCATCATGTGGGGCTAAGAGGCCTTTGAAGTCCATTCTTGTGAATCCCACTATCAAAGTGTCCATATCGACCTTCTTCTTTTTTTTAACTTCGCCTCCAGAGAGGTTGAGTGTACTGTCTTCGTCACTGCCTTAGCTTCAGCCACGTGGGCCATCCTGTCTGCGACCTCTGGCCCTCCTCCTGCTAGGCCCCCGAAGATTATTCCTACTCCGAGCGAGACCATATTATGTCTCTTGATAGGGCCGTGGTCATCTCTCGGTGGGAGGTCAGGGTCGTCCTCATCGTCAAAAGGGTCGTCCCCTCTTTTTTGAGGACCTTCTCTACACGCATCTCCTCGCTTCTTTCTGGGGTCGTCCCCTCGGCCCCTCCTGAAGGCACCTTTGTCAACGTACTTCCTGAGCTTCCCCTCTTTCAGTATCTTCTCAATCTCATCTTTCAGAGCAAAACATTTTTCTGTCACGTGGCCATGGTCTTAGTGAAATTCACACCATAAGTTTTTGTTCCTCTTGTTGGGGGCTGCCCTCAACTTCTATGGCCACTTCAGGGATCGGTCGCTCTTTATCTCATTGAGAATATGTTCGCAACTGACCGTTAGAGGGGTGTAACCAGCGAACTTGTCATCCGTAGACCTCTTCTTCCCCTCTTTGTTCTTCTTAGGGTACTTACCCCCACTAGCGCCTCCGTTTTTGTCTTCGTATTTTGCGGCCAACGCCTCTTCGACGTTCATCACCTTTCTCGCTGTTGACAGCAATTCAGCCATCGTCCTTGGAGGGTCTTCGACAAGCTTCCATAACAGCTTCCCCTTTTGGATTCCTCCAATCAAGGCTGTCATAGCTATGCTCTCCTCATAGTCTTTCACCTCCAAATTTTCTTTGTTGAATCTGGCTATGTAGTCCCTTAGACTCTCATTCTTCCCCTTCTTAACATAGAGCAGGTGGGTGGTCTTCTTCTGTGGCCTCATCCCAAAGCAAAAGTTATAGATGAACCGGTCTGCCAACTGCTTAAAGTTTTCAATGGAGTTTTTTGGGAGAGACCTGTACTAGACATGTGCAGCCCCAGTCAGGGTACCAGAGAAGGCACGACACCTCATTTCATCTGAGATAGAGTATATGTCTGCTACTGATTGATACATCTCAATATGGTGGACAGGGTTGGTGCTCCTGTCATATCTTGGGGTGACCACAGGTGGCTTGAACTTTGATGGCATAGGGAAGTTGACTATCTTGGCCATAAAGGGTGAGCCTATGGTGTATCCCCTTTGAAGAGGATCCTGACTTTTCAGTATATCGCCAATCTTATCCTCCAGTCGCTATATCGAGTCATTCCAGGGCCTCGTAGGTTCGGCTTGGCCGATGTTATCCCCTGTCGCCTCTTTGAGATGGACAGAGGGTTCTGTCGCGGCTGGCCTGTGTCGGCTGTTTACTTCCCCCTGACCATCGTCCTGTCCTAGGGGTCGGCCCCCGTGGGGTCGGCCATCTGCTGCCTCCCTTCTGGACCTCGCGGCGCTCCTTGATGTTGACAATTTTTCTCGTAGGTCATTTACTGGGCCGAGCCTCTCAAAGGCCGACCCCCTGCTCAAGCGATCAAAAGCAGAGCCTCTCGGGCGATTGTTAGGATTTGATCTCCCGCACTTCCCTCTACTATCTTGGAGAGGTCGTACAGTATTGTTGGAGACCTCATATGGCTCCCAGCATTCTATGGGGGCCTCCTCTCCCTCCAGATCGTCATACCTGTCCTTAGGGCAAGGGTTTCCTTGCCTCCCCAGACGTAGACGCCGAGGGTCAGCAACATCCCTATGCCGCTGAGGGGGTGGCAGGTCTTTGCGTGGTGCCTGGAGTGGTCCCCTGGCCTCATGCTTCCCTGGAGCTACTGCCGGGGTAATCATCTCAGGTGAGACCCCTGGTGGTCTTAGTATGTTCTGGCTTAGAGCTGTGAACTGCTCCTGCATGATCCGCTGGCTTGCTTCTAGAGACTCCAAGGCTTCCTCCACATCATCCATCTCTGACTGAGGTGGTGGATGACTAGAACTAGGTCCAACTCCACTCTCCGATCGAGGGAGTGGTGGTGGTGGCATCTCTGGTGCCATGTGTTTGCATTGTGAATCACCTAAATTGGAAAAAAGACTGGTGAGCTTAAGAACCTTTGTGGGTCTCTTTCAATGGTGAAACGTCTCCTCTCAAGGGGAGAACTGGTTCTCCACCAGAGCGCTCAGTGAGGTCAAGCTGTGCAAAGGAAGAGATGTCTTCTCGTTCCCACAGACGGGGCCAAACTGATGATGCTAAAGTCTAGCACCACCAGATAAGTGATGATGATCTCAAACAGTAGTAACCATGGCAACCATAGATGTATATGTATAATGTGTAAGTGTGTAGAAGGAGATGAGTATAAGAGGAGCAAGGTAATGATGTATAGTGGTTCAGCCAATTTGGCCTACATCCATTGTGAGTGTGTGATCCACTAAGTATGGGCTCTAATGGCCTTGGATACAATGCACATGAAATCCCTTTCTCTCTCTACTGTGTGTATAAGCAGAGTTTTTTGCTAAGGTAACAATTATCCATCCCCTTATAGGGTTGCAGGTGACAAGTATATATAGGTCTTGAGGGGTGTAGTGTACCCCCCAAGTATGCATGGTGCATGTGAATGGTGATCTAGCCAATCCCCTGCTGACACCTGTAGATGCCAAATGATGACATAATATTCCCTCACGTGAGGGGGTGATATGGTTAGAACGGTCTTCCACGTGCCATGTGAGCCCCACGCGCACTGTCCCGTGCATCTCCCAAACCACGCGCTGTGATGATGTCACACTCGGCCTATGATATGAGGCCGAGGGCAAAGTTCCTTCTGGTAGTGAGTCTGGCCTAATTTAGGCCTTGTATTGTCCTGCCCTCGGAGGGTCGTTTGGACCATGATGAGGGGTCGGCCCCTTGGAGGGTCGTCTAGGCCTGATGAGGGGTCGGCCCCTTGGAGGGTCGTCCGAGCCTGGTGAGGGGTCGGCCCCTTGAAGGGTCATCTGGGCCTGATGAGGGGTCGGCCCCTTGGAGGGTCGTCCGAGCCCGGTGAGGGGTCGGCCCCTTGAAGGGTCGTCTGGGCCCGGTGAGGGTCGGCCCCTTGGAGGGTCATTAGAGCCCGGTGAGGGGTCGGCCCCTTGAAGGGTCGTCTGGGCCCGACGAGGGGTCGGCCCCTTGGAGGGTCGTCTGGACACGAGACCATCTTGGGCGAGCTTATGTTGGAGGGCGCCCTCGGCCTAGCCAAGGGTATACATGGGTATATCATATTATATAATACAAATATATATGTTTCTGTGTTTGATTGGTATATGTGTATTTAGAAGCTGGTTTCCACGGGCTTTCCTTTGGTATAGGGTTGGAACATCTAAAGTATATGTGCGATCCAAGGAGGTTGCGCGATGTGGGTGAATCCCCTGACTCGAGGAGCAGGGAGAGTATAGTCCCCAGGTCATTAACATCCCGCGTTCGAGTGAGATGTGTGTAACTCCACTTGCAGGGGGAACATGACCGCCTCCACCGTTGTGTATTTGTTTACCATGTACATTGATGGAGTCTGGCTTGGTACCGCGGTTTAGTGGGAAAACCTGGATTTTGGATCGGCACTTTGAGACCGTATCCTCGAGTTATAGCTCGTCGGGATGGTTATTGTACTTGTGTGATAGTACATTACTTGTGTATGAGAACAAGATATAATATCTCTATGAGAGTAAAGAGATAAAATGAATATGAAATGAAAAAGGATTAATTCTCATTCCGGGAGATATATCCGGAAGTGTAACATGATACGTATGTAAAAGTGAGTATGAAAGTTAAAGAGGATCATGATAATGAATATAATTCTATGTGTGTGTATATATATATATATATAAATATATCTTTCGTGTCCTGAGGGTTTAATGGATCTCGACGATCGACCTTGCCAAGTAGTAGTGTATCGGGGGGTTCCTTGTTTGGATTTCGCTTCACGAGACACCCCACGCACGAACATGGCATAGTGTTGAGACTGGGGATAAGTTTAGCCCTTAGAACTTTGGTTAACTAGGATTGTTAGAAAATGGGTAACGGACTAGTTAGGCAGGGTAGCTTGACTAGGGTATTTATTAGGATGCGATAGGTGTGCACTATTATAAGAGAGGTGAGGGTATCTCATGGGAGTGTGATACCAATTTAAATATGAGATAAAACATATTTTCAAAAATAAAGCATTTATGCACTTGTTAAATATTTTCATAACTCGGGCTCTGACCCGTTTCTATATTTTTCCTCTCTTGCTATATATTGTATATATATAGGTTTCCAGACACAGGGACGCCTGGATAATGATCCTTTTGAGTCATACGTTTGCTGCAGCAGCTGTGGATGCATGCAGGTTTGATTTAGACGCTTCTATTATTGCAATCTAGATAGGAGGCATTGTAGTTACTCTCGGGCCGAAAGCCCAATTATTTTTATTTATTCTTTTACCACCTTTTAGCGCGGCATTCGATTTGGTTGTTTTATTGTTAAACCGAGTGTTCGGTTATTTTTATTTCATCTCAGTTTCATTTATACATAAACCGTGTGAATGTTTATATTGTATAGCTGTTTAAAAAGATTAGTTAAGTAAAATTTTGACTCCAGCCTAATAGGTTATTAGTAATTAAATTGGTTTTTCGACAGTGATGCTAAGAATGATCCATATGCGACTCCTGTTTTAATTTGATATAGGAGTGATCACCCGGTATTTTATTAGGTGGGTTGTCACGGATGGTATAAGAGCATCAGGTTCTAGTGTCCTTAGGAATCTGTGCGGACGTACTACGCTTTCAGCGTTGCTCTTGATTGTTATAGAGACTTATGATTAGGATCGTTGATTCCTTTTGTGAGATTTCGTTCTCCTGCCATATTATAAGATTATTGTAATATTTTGCGTGCTCATTCGAGATTCGTGTGCTGATCGAGGAAGGGGGCATGCTTTGGGGCTTAGTTGAAGCTGGAGACTAGGACCGTAGTATAGGTCATTCTCCTTGTGGCATTTTCTAAGAATTATGGCAACGACTACTAAAGAATAGTAGTTATGAGTACCCCAGTACCACTGTAGTAGAAAGTGGTACTAAAGTTGAATTACCCAGTGAAACTAAGGGTTCGAAAGGGATCTTACGGATAGTTTTAATAGTGTGTCCCCATGATTTATCAGGAATGAGAAGAATGCAGTTTTAAATTATTCATATAAGGTTCGGTCAGAGGCCGACAGTGAATGAAGAGATTTATGGATAAGTGAATTTTGTACTGAGACGAGAAAAGTACAATAAAGAGAGAGTCCTTCAAGGGAAAGATAGGCTCACTAGAGGAGTGTTGCTAACACTTATGGAAGGTAGAACTACACGTTTTGATCTTGCCCAGTAGGAGTTAAAGGACAAGAATAGGGTGCCGAGGATCCCTCACACATTTGTAATGACTCTGGCGATGTATAAGGATAACTCCTACCAATAAATCCGAAGTGATTAAGGATGGTCATCCTGTAACCCCAATTGAATCCTTCTGTAAAACTTTTACTTAACAAAACAAATCTTCTTATATATCGTATATAACGGGAAAGTCTTTCTTCGCTTATGAATCAATCTCTCCCTTGTATAAAGATAAAGATAATCTAACTTTTCCTCATACTGGTTACCACGTGGCCATCTGTACAAGGTCTTCAAAACTTACTCTTCATGCTATTACAAATTGTGAGTGGGAGCATTTCCTCTCGAACCATATATTAAGCATGTACTAAAGGTCTCATGCCCCAAATACCCTAACTCCTGACCGAATTGACCTTATACATGGGATGTCTCTGTGACACCCCGCCTAATAAAATATCGAATGATCAGTCCCATATCAAATTAAATAGGAATCTCATATGGTTTCATTCTCGGCATCACTGTCGAAAACCATTTAATTACTAATAACCTATTAGGCCCAGTGTCAAATTTTAAACTTTAAAATCTTTTTAACTTAAACGCACAAGTAAATCCAGGAACATAATTAAATGAATTCAATAAAACAATAACCGATAACTTTCGATAAAACATCAATACAACCATATCGAAAAAGCATAAACGAAAATGCGAAAAAAATAAAATAAATGACAACAGTTGGGCAGTATGCCCGAATATTACAACAGTACCTCCTATCTAGATCACAAGGATAGAAGTGTCTAAATAATTTTCTGCTAGCATCCACAGCTGCTACAGTAATGTTTGACTCGAAAGAATAGTCATTCAGGCGTCCCTTTATTTGGACACCTAAAAAGTATAACAAAGGAAAAGAAAAAGAAAAGATAGATACGGGTCAGAGCCCGAGTTTTGAAACACATTTTAGCAAGTTCTTAACATACTTTAATATTTTAAATATGATATTCTCCATATTTAAACTGGTGTCACACTCACATGAGATACCCCTCACTTCTCGTCTAACAGTGCACACCTAACGCATATATTTTAAACACCCAAGCTATGCTTCCTAGCCTAACTAGCATCGCACCCAAACTTCTAAACACCTAAGCACTATCTCATGTCCTGCGTATATTATTCCAAGCTTTCGCCCGAGCTTATACCTTGTAATTTCTCGCTTCGACATATATCCATTCATTATGAATAACATTCACTAGTTATTACACTATTCACATTTTAGTATTATTATCTCGTATATAAAATTCTCATATTTATATACGTATATCACATATGTTATTCCGAATTTTGTTCTCCCGGATACTCCAGAAATTATTTTACATTTCATTCTTTATTCTGTCCGTATATATATATTTTCACATCTCATATATATATACAGTATACTGTACGCATCAAGTATATCCATACTTATATATCACACACAATATAAGTATAATAACCATCCCTCAAAGCTATAACTCAATGGATGCAGTCTCTCAATGATATCATCTTCCTGAGAATTACTCACACATCATCCTGGGTATCGACAATCGGACTCTCACACCGACTTGGTAAAACCCACATCAGAATGTATGGGAAGCGGTCATAGTTTCTCACTATAAATACGATGAATCATATCCAATACGTCTTACCCCTGATAAAATCACACAATATAAAAATGGACGCTATGACCTGGGGACTATACGTAACCTGTTACTCAAGCCAGGGCCACACCCACATCGTGCAACTTCCCATGATAGGACTAGAGGGGTATGCTTCACATATATATATCATTTACACACATATATATTCATAATCATATCATATACGTAATGTCTTTATACCCATATATTGTAAGGACATAAATTTCCAATTGAGTCCATGTATTGTGTTGGCTCAATTCCGGACAAAAACATTTATTCATAGGATAGTATGTCATTGTAATACTCTCAAGCCTATGAAGTGTTTGTTGAAAACGTAGCGGCAAAGAATATAAAGCTTCATCAAATGTGCCGGGTTGCGTGCCTCGTTTCTACGTCATCAACTATGGTTCCATGCTCCCAAGGTATGAATGAAATTATATATATAGGAGCTTGGAACAAAGCTTATTGGGTGTTAGGTTTAATATAAACTGCGTTTTTATTTTCAGAATAATTTAATTAGAACTTTAAATTAAAGTATATAAAGTTTCTGGGCCAAAATCGAATTTTACAAAATTTCTGAAAGTCGTTCGAAATGTCGTTCGAACGAGTTTTTTCGTTCGAACCAGGTTTCGTTCGAACGAGTTTGCCAACGAGTTCTCACTAACCTATACTGGTCTGTCGTTCGCAATGTTGTTCGAACGAGATTTTTCGTTCTAACGAGATTCTAATGAAGTCCATACTGGTGTGTCGTTAGAAGTCTCGTTCGAACGAGAGTTCGTTCGAACGAACTGCTAGGCGGGAACAGTTTTTGGCAGTTTTTTGGCAGTTTTTACCCATTTTCCCCACTTGTTTTGTAACCAACATTTTCAGATTTTAATAGGGACGAGAATCACTTTTTTTAATCCATCTTTTTCATATCATACAAACTCTTAGAGAGTGTTTTGAGAGCAAAAATAAAAAGAGAAAAAGATCATGTTTTGAGTGCAAATGTTTAAAGAGAAATTCATATACCACTCTAGTGTTTACACCCAAATATTGTTTATCCAAGTTCTCCTACATAAATATCAATTGCTTGGAGTTTGTTGGCACCAGTTTTCTCTACACCGAATTGAAGAGAAGTTTTGGGTTTTGCTTCTACCTCCCACACAGAAAGAAGAAGTGTTTATGTTGTTTTATCCGGTTGAAGAAAGGCTTCGTGTACGGGTGACGGTGACCATAGAAAGTCCCATCGGTGGATTCCGAGATCGCGGTGGAGCTCCGTGGTTGTCCGCTAGGAAGAGGTGTCTATAAGAAGAAGCATCAAGGCTTGAGAGGGTTCGAGTTGAGGAAGTAAGTCTTTTGTCTTGTATTTGTAAAATCCATATCTAGTGGACTTGTGGCTAGGGCCGTCCGAGGTTTTTTCCCGTCTTGGGTTTTTCCTCGTACATCGCGGCATAGTGTGATATTGTTTATTTTATCTTGAATCATAATTTAGAACGCGGCGTAGTGTGAAGGTTGGAAAGGGATTTGGGTGTGGAAATCACGCTGACTTCGAGAGAGGTTTTCTGGATTCGATGAGAGTGATCTCTATCAGATCTGGGCTCCCTTTGTAATGAGGTCAAGGCCTCCTTTTTATAGGCCCAGGGCATTACCGATCGGCATAACTCTGTTCCTGCCATTCGACAGGTGCGTTTAGGCACACTGGTCTGGTTCCTGCCATTTGGCAGTGTCTTTCAGGCCTTTTTGGAAAATCGATCGCAGAACGCAAACTGTTGATCAGAATCATGCACGGGGTAGACCGTTGGAAAGGTAATTGAAAGACCTTCGAAAGTACTTTGGACTGCTCTGGGGTTAGGGAGTTGACTTTGGGTCAAATATGGCTCGTAAGCATTCATTAGTCCATTAGACGGGTAATCGTCGGATGCAAACGGATCTTTTATCCGCATGGTAAGTCCAAATCGCACATGGGGCAAACCGTTGGAAAGGTTAGGAGATGTACTTCGACATTCCAAAGAGTTTGATTAGGTTCAGGGAGTTAACCTCGGTCAACTGGGACCTGGAAGCATTCGGTGACCTTTCGGAGTCAAACGGATCATTCGTCCCTACCCTGAAGTCGGAATCGCTCACCGGACGAGCCGTTGGAAAGGGGTTTCAGTGACCTTTGAAGATTCATTCAGCCATGGTCGAGTTGAAGAGCTGAACTTAGTCAAATAGAGCCCAAGAGCGCCCGATGTCCTCCTGATTGAGTTTTGGGGTAAATGGGTAATTCATCCAGATGGTAGGTCAGAATCGCGCATGGGATGGACTGTTGGAAAGGGGTTTAAGTGCCCTTCGTAGATTCATTCAGTCTTAATCAAGCTGAAGAGTTTGACTTTTGGTCAAACGAAGCCTAGGAATGCCTGATGGCTTCTAGGTCAGTACTTGGGGTATCACCTGGATCTGTAGTGATGAGGGTAGGTGCTAGGGACCTAAGGAGAGTTTAGGGGGTAACAGAATGGGGTGTCTACAGAGCCCCTCGACGGGTGAGTTTGGAATAAATGATAGTCATCAAATAGACACTGCATGATGATTTTGAGGGAGGATGACCAATTCGGAGGGTCGAGACCGATTCTGAGGACCTAAGGAAAAGAGGATGACCAATTCAGAGGGTCGAGGCCGATTCTGAGGACCTAAGGAATGGTTTGGAGGAAAGGTTTAGGCCAATTACTGAGGAGGTGTTGGGGATGACCGATTCAGAGGGTCGAAGATAATTCCGAGGGCTTAAAGATGAGGGTGACCGATTCTGCGGGTCGAAGCTAATTCTGAGGGCTTGAAGATGAGGGTAATCAATTCTGCGGGTCGAAGCCAATTCTGAGGGATTGAGTAGAGATGACCAATTCTGCGGGTCGAAGCCAATTCTGAGGGCTTAAGTTGATATGACCAATTATGCGGGTCAAAGCTAATTCTGCGAGCTTAAGTAGAGATAACCAATTCTGCGGGTCGAACTTGATTCTGCAGGCTTAAGTTGAGATGAAAAATTCTGTGGGTCAAAGCCAATTCTGAGGGCTTAAGTAGAGATGACCAATTCTGCGGGTCGAAGTCAATTCTATGGGCTTAAGTAGAGATGACCAATTCTGCGGGTCGAAGCCAATTATGAGGGCTTAAAGATGAGGGTGACCGATTCTGCGGGGTGAAGCCAATTCTGCATGCTTAAGTAGAGATGACCGATTCTACGGGTCGAAGCCAATTCTGAGGGCTTAAGTTGAGATGACCAATTATGTGGGCCAAAGCTAATTCTAAGGGCTTAAGTTGAGATGACTAATTCTGCAGGTCGAATCCAATTCTGTGAGCTTAAGTATAGATGACCTATTCTGTGGGTCGAAGCCAATTTTGAGGGCTTAAGTTGAGATGAAAAATTCTACGGGTCAAAGCCAATTCTAAGGGCTTAAGTGACGATCCAAGACCGAGGTCAATTCTGACCTAAGAGTGGTGACGACCAAGGACCGAGGTCAATTCTGACCTAACTAAGGTGACGATCCAAGATCGAGGTCAATTCTGACCTAAGAGTGGATGAAGATTGGATTTTGGGTTCCGCTAGGGAATGAGCTAGGGAAAAAGAAGAGTGTCTTTTGGAGACTTTGAAAATGACTTTTTGGAGTTTCGCTGGGGAAATTACCTCGTGATATTGTGTTGAGCCAGGGAACTGATTGTTGGGGAAGCGTTTGTGATTTTAAGGATTTTGCGGAGGAAAGGCAAGTTTAATGCCGTAAACTTCACTAGGGAAGTGATTAGGTGGTCCAGGGATTGTACGTATTTTAAGACCTTTGGGGGATAGGAGGTGATCCTTAGAGATCCTCCGGCGACGTTGCCAGGAGGAGTTTCACTTGGTTTTTGAGAGTTCCACTAGGGAAATGGGGGTTTCACTTGAGGGAGTGTGAAATTATCTTGGTAAAAATGTTCTAAATCCTTTTCGGGATTTTTAGGAATTTTTTGAGGATTTTTTTCAGATTTTTTGGTATTTTCTGGGAATTTTTGTATGAAATTTTAAGGGGGTGCCGGTCGGCATAGTTCAGAGGGTGCCATTCATCAGTGGCACAGACTTTTCGACTGCCCCGAAAAGGTAAGGAGACAATGCCGATCGGTGGGTGGGGGGTCAATGTCGATCAACATGACGCTTATCATCCTATATATAGGGGCGAATTCCCCTCATTTTTCACAGCTTCTTGCTTTCTTTCTTTCTACGATTTTCCTCTGCAAATCATTCTAGCATTCTGATCTCTAAGAAATGGCCACCTTTGTGCGCACTGCAGCGCATAGGTAATGGTTGACTGTTGACGACTGGGCGAACGTGGAGTGGAGGGCCAGGGCGCCTCTTACTTTGGGGAGTGAGAACTCCTTTGACTCATTCGACCCGATTGAGGATGAGAGGACTTTGCTACGGGAGCCATCGCATCATCGGTCTTCTAAGGTGGTGAGCCCTGGCAGTTATGTAAGTAACCTGACTTTTGGCATTCTCCTCTTTTTGGTGATTTTTTCTTTCTTCTTGAGTTTTGACAAGTTTTCTTCTTTTGACAATCTGATATCTCTTTGAAGAACATGCGTGCTCGTGGGACAACGGGGCTTAAGGATGTCTGGGAGCATCTTCCACCTATGGTACTTTGGCTGGTATCATCAGCAGGTTTTGGAAGGTTGGCGTTTGCGCTGGATGAGACGCCTTGGTCGACAGCGATCTTGTGCGCTTTGGGGGAGAGATGGTGGGATACTACCCACACCTTCCATTTCAGCTTTGGGGAGATGACCGTGACTCTCATAGACATGCAACAGCTACTGGGGTTGGATTACGATGGGGAGCAGATAAAGGTGGATCGCTCTCTGAGGGTGAGGCCGGAGGCGGTGAGGGCGGCGCTCGGTGACGTAGGGAGGATAGTTTTTGGTGATTCCATCCGATTGTCCTTGCTGAAGGATATTCTGCTGGGTAGGGTGGTTGATGTGGAGGATGGGTTGTAGGTGAGGCAAATGGCCCGATTGTTCATTTTGCTGGTGCTGGAAGGGCTTTATGGTGGCGTCGAGTGGCGACATCGTTCATTTGTGGTTCTTGCCGTACTTGAGGATGTTTTCGAACATCCCTCTCTATGATTGGGGGAGCCTGACTTTGGCGACCCTCTATTTTTCTTTGGATGCATTCAGTCGGTGCTGCCGGAAAACTTTTACTGGAGCCATGTATCTCCTCGAGGTATCCTTTAATTTTGCACATTTTCCTTTCATGCATTTGCATTTTCCTTATGCGTCTCTTTTTTATTATGAATTCCTGTCTTTGGAAGATGTGGTTCTATGAGGTGATTGGGTGCAATATGCAGTTGGTCGCTCTGAAGGATGATACTGTTGGGGACTTTTGCCGATTGTATCGATGGCAGAAGGCCAATCGGCAGCCGAAGGGATCTCTCTCTCTGGAGGCGGTGCGTCAGGTCTTGAATGGCCTGACCAGTGGTAGGGTAAGACTCTTTCCTTTTCAGCCTCGGTTTTGGCATGTTCTGATTTTGTATTGACTTATGCCCGCTTGGGGATTTTTAGCTGACCTTTTACCCTGGGGGACAACCAATTAGGTTACGGGGAGATCGGGGTGAATGCACATATGAGGCATTTGCTAGTGCATGAGTTCGGTTATTCCTGATATCTGGGGGAGCGAGTGGATCGGCAGATTGCTGAGGAGGAGGTGGTGGGTCCACCCGTGCAGCCTCTTATGTCTATGAGGTGGGAGCCGCTGCTGCAGGAGGATGCGAGGATCGCAGCAATTATCGGTGAGTCCTACATGTTATACACTGATACGGCTGCGCCGTATGACTATATGGACTTTGTGATGAGCTGGTTGATGGCGCCCAGTATATATGATGCCTTGCCCTTCCCTCATGCGGGTTCAAGTCGGGCGGTGGGGTCTTCCGACAGTGGCGGTGGTCTGGCGGCGGCAGCTTTAGAGGTTCCTTTCGTGCGATTGCACACTCCTTCGTACAACATTCGGCGAGATGATGGAGGGATGGTGCCCATGTTACACCGTCCTCATGCGATGGATTCGGAGGAGTTAGGTTTGATAGAGGAGGTCCTCCGTCCTGCAGTATATCTTCTTGCTCTTTTTTTATTCCATTTATGTTTTGATCCCTCTTTGATACTGATTTTGCCTTTTCTTTACAGTAAGTCTGGGTGTCGACCACTTGGCTGAGGGATATTAGAGACTGGATCTCTTTGGCGGCTTCCCACATTCGGGGTACGATCCCAGTTCCTTCTTATTTAGTGCCTTCTGCTTCATTCAGGGAAGACTCTGGCTCGGGTAGTGATGGTGCGTCGTCTCGCCGTAAGGGAAAGAGAGCACGTCGCAGGGTGGAAGATCTTAGAGAGAGGGGTGAAGGGTAGGTGTGTGAGAGAGAGAGAATATGGGTTCGGGCTGGGTCCCGTTGTTTTTTTTTCCTTTTTTCTATTTCCTGCAAAATTGATGTAACACCGAGAACAAATATATATGAAATGCAATGGGATTTTTTTATTATCCTTTGTTAATGATGAATGCATGCGCATGCACTTTTTACTTTGATGCTGAGACCGTAAAAAGAAATATTTTTGGGATTTTGAAGGAATGTTAAAAATGGGAAATTTTATAAGGATGGAGAAGGATTTTTGAAATTCTGTTGAGAATATCAATTTATTTTTATTGGGCTTCTGATTTTTATAAAAGAGGAAAAAGGAAAATTTCCAAAAATAGGGGGTTGCCGATCGGCAAGCACCTTGTCCTGTCTCTTATGAGGGTTCTCAAGTAAATAAAAAGGGGAAGGGTGGAGTGTTTCCATCACACCTTCATTTGTTTACTGTTTCTTAGTCTTGTAAGATGTCTCTCCCTAGTAGCATTGAGTTTGTTAATTACCTCGAAGCCTTGGAAGCAATGTGCTCTTATAATGTCAACTATGATGTTTTCAACATGCGTCAAGTCTCTTTGTGGCGCAATCGGTTCATTGAGTGGAACATGCTGATGGCAGCGGTACAATTTTGGTACACCGAAGACCATGTATTTCGTTTTGGGTTGGATGAAGTTTGTCCTACTTATGAGGTCTTTTCTGCCATGCTGGGGATAAATCCCAGTGTTGTTGCGGCTTTACCCGAATTTTCCCATTCTCCCAGGGATTTGCTGGCTGGGCTTCTTCGCATTTCACCTTCGGTGACTAGATAACTGGTTGCTGGAGGAATTATTTCCCTCCCGGTGGTGTTGCAGTCCGTGCATTTGTGGGAAGTAGGCGATACTGGTTATCCTGGAGCCGTTGCTCTGGACTTAGTATCAAAATTGCTGCTGGTGACTGGGGAACTGCGGGTGGATCCGCAACTTGCAGCCATTACTTCATGGATGTCATATCGTCGTAATCCTGCGGTGGTGATACTGGCGGAGACCCTGAATGGTCTAGATGCCTAGCGAGAAGGTCATTCTGACTTCCTGTGGGGTAGCCCCGTGATGCTGTTCATGTGGTTGTCTGAAAGACTCTGCTTGGTGACTCTTCCAGAATATCCTTTATCGGCTATACCCAATTTCTTTTTACGTCACTTTTTCAGCATTGGCCTAGATATTGTGATCTGGGAGAATTGGTTTGTGGAGCATGGGGCTCGACATCTTTATTGGTTAGTGCCTTGGTGGGGACAGTTACTGCCTGTTATGGAGCTAGGAGAATACCCATATGTGCGTCTGGTTGGCCTCAGCCATACCTCTTTTTATTTCCCTTGGCGGCTTCTGCACCAATTTGGCTGGGCACAGATGGTGCCACCTCGGACACTAAATTTCTTTCTGATAGAGGATTTGACTGAGCGTTTATGCCTGCGACTTGGCTATCTATGGGAAAGTCGGTGTTCGTGGACCCGTCCCTCTCAGTTTGTTAGGAGAGTTTGGCATATCCCTGGGGATTAAATGAAGTGGTTGTGGAGGAAGTAGTTAGCAAGATGTTGGCAGTGGAGACTGGACAAAGGTGGTTTGTTTCTTTTGACGCCATGGAGGGAGGTGTTGTGGTTTATTCGAAGCTGGTTCGAGCTTATCGATCCATGGAGTGTTTGTGACACTCTGTTCAGGCGGGGGAAACTTGGGGACCCCAGGATGTAGATGATGATAATGGATCAGGCTCCTCTGGTAGCTGTGGATAGGACTCCTGGAGAGTTTATTGTGTAATGGGAAATAAATGTGGTGATTTTATTTGGCTTTTTAGGAAGGTAGGGGGAAAGGTAGTTATCCGTTCCTTTTCTTATGTAATCTGTACCGTAATTTCTTATTAGTGAAATAAACAAGTTTCTGATCATCCATCTATACCTTTGATGAGTTTTGTGTTTGTTTGAATTATCTATACTGATCGCTAAGGCATACATAAACCTTTTGTTTAACTATATGTTGGAATTGACTGTCGTTCTCGGAGATAAGAAAAGAATAGTGTTTTGTGAAAAAGAAAGGGTTGTGCTTATGTAAGGTGTATTAGCTGCCTACGTACCTCTGGGGTTTTTGAAAAGTTTTAATTTTTTTAAAAATGATTTTTGTAGAGGATCAGGCCCACGTAGTTTTGGGTAGGGGAAATGAAGAGTTTTTTTTTTAATAGAAGGGAGATGATAAGAGTCGTAGCATGCCGAGATTTCGGACTAGGGGTAGAATTTCTTGAGATGGTCCAGGTTAACTGGACGAGCCATCTCTTCCCTATATAATTCGGTGAGCATGGCGGCACCACCGGACAAGATCTTCTTGACAATGTAGGGGCCGCTCCAATTGGGCTTGAATTTCCCTCTGGGGTCCCCGATGGGTTCTATGATTCCTTTGAGGGCTAGGTCCCCTTATCGAACACCACGGTCCTTGATTATCTTGTTGAATGATCGCGCTATTCGGCGATGGTACCCTTGTACGTGGTATAGTGTTTTTATCTCCTTTCATCTAGGAGGGTCAGCTCGTCAAGACGACTTTGGCACCAGTCTTCTTCACTGACCTTACTTTCAAGCATGATGCGCAACGAGGGTATTTCCAGCTCCACGAGTAGTACTGCTTCCATACCATAAACTAGAGAGTAAGGGGCAACCCCAGTAGAGGATCGAATTGAGGTTCGGTAGCCCCAGAGGGCATACTAGATCTGGTAGGCCCAATCTCGATAGCTTTTGGTCATCTTGCTGATGATGGGTTTGAGGTTCTTATTGGCAGCTTCAACTGCACCATTGGTCTGAGGTCGGTAGGGAGAAGATTTATGTCTCTGAATCCCATACTCGTTGACCACTTTTGTGACTTCTGCCTCGAAATGTAACCCGTTATCTAATACTAGCTCGTGCGGGACCCTATATCGGCATATGATATTTTTCTTGATGAATTTGGCCACTTTCTTGGCATTCAGCACTGCGTATGACTCAGCTTCGACCCATTTGGTGAAATAATTAATGGCAACTAGGATGAACTCATGTCCGTCGGAAGCTTTCGGTGTATCCTTCCCTATAATATCGATCCCCCAGGTGGAGAATGGCCAGGGAGAGGTTATGTTGTATAATTCGCGCGGAGGCAGATGCTGAAGGTTGGAAAATTATTGGCATTTGAGGCATCTTCGGACATAGGCAGTGCCATCTTGGGTCATGGTGGCCCAGTAGTAGCCTTGTCGGATGATCTTCTTGTCAAGCATGTGACTGTTCATATGGGGTACGCATTCCCCACTGTGGATCTTTTGCATTATCTTTTCAATGTCAGCCCCTGCGATGCAGTGCAAATGAGTTCCATCGAAGTTCTTTTTAAGCAGTGCTTTATGACAGATGATATACTGGGCAGCCAGTCTTTGAAGGGTTGCTCGATCTTTCTTATTGGAACCCTCGGGATACCTACCATGCTTAAGGAGGCGCCAGATATCTAGTACCAACAATTGGCTAGCTCGGTATCTTCTGTAGTGACGAGCTCAATGTGGTAGCAGTGAGTTGGTTTGTCTTGCTTTTGAATTAGGAAGGGGGTCATTGTGGTTCCTTCGGGCAATGTGACCATAGAGGCCAAGGTAGCAAGGGCGTCGTCTAGGTTATTCTTTACTCGAGGTAGGTAATGGAAGGTGATATCTTAGAATTAGGAGGCTAGTTCTTCTAAGTGGGCATGGAAGGGTTGGAGTTTCTCGTCATTGACTCTCCACTTTTTGAGCATTTGACCGATGATGAGGACGAAATCCTCGTAGATGTCTAGGCATTGAATATCTTTCTTGAGAGAAACTTTGAGGCCTACCGTGCATACCTCGTATTCGGCCATGTTGTTGGTGCAAGGGAAATCCAATTTGATGGCGATGGGAGTGTGGGAGTCATCTGGAGCGATCAAAAGTATCCCCGTGCCGTGTCTTTTTTTGTTGGCAGCGTCGTCAAAGAACATCTTCCATCGACAGGTGTCTTGAGCGGTACAAAGGATTTTTTCATCTTGGAATTCAGAAGCCCAGACATCGGCTTCTTCTACGAGGTAATCAGTGAGGTAGTCAGAGATGGTTCTTCCTTTCATGGCTTTCTGCATGACGTACATGATATCGAACTCGGCTAGGAGCATCAACCATCAAGCCATTCGGCTGGACAAGGAAGGTTTCTCAAACAGGAATTTGATGGGGTCTATTCGGGATACAAGTTTGATGGGGAAGGCGAGTATGTAGTGCGATAACTTTTGGGTGACCCAGACAAGTGCGATACATGCCTTTTCCAAAGCAGTGTAGTTGACCTCGTACCAGCCAATTTGCGACTGGAATAATGAATGTCTCTTTCTTTAATCTTTAACGTATTGGGCCAGCAAATCCCCAACTGCAGTGTCGGTTATGGTTAGGTATAGGAGCAAGGGGAAACTAGGCTGTGGTGGCATGAGTACTGGGGATTGGGTCAGATATTGTTTGATTCGGTCAAAAGCTTCTTGGCAAGCCTCATTCCAAATCTTGGTTGAATCCTTTCGGAGGAGTTTGAAGATAGGTTCACAAAAGGAGGATGAATCGGCTGATGTATTGCAATTTTCCAAGGAAACCTCAGACTTCTTTCTCTGTTTGGGGAGGTGGCATCTTAAGTATGGCTTTTAACTTGGAAGGATCTACTTTTATCCCCTTCTCACTGACCATGAATCCTAAGAGTTTTCCCTTTGTAATGCCGAAGACGCATTTCTGTGGATTGAGTCTCATCTGATACTGCCTCAGTCGTTCAAAAAACTTTCGGAGAGTGGAAACATAACCCTCTCTAGTTTTGGATTTGATAATCATATCATCCACATAGACCTCAACTTCTTTGTGAATCAGACCGTGTAAGATGGTCGTGGCAGCCCTCTAGTAGGTAGCCCCAGCGTTCTTGAGACCAAATGGCATGACAGTGTAGCAAAAGGTTCCCCATGGGGTGATGAATGCGGTTTTTTCTTGGTGGTCTGGTGTAATACCCCGTAATTTTATTTAATGGGATTAATTAAATTAAATGTAAATTAATTAGAAATTAATCCGGATTTAAATACTAGCGAGACGTGAATTGGTATTTGGTTATGATAATAAATGATGAATATTACTGGATATATGTGGTAACATATGATGTTAAATTTATTAAAATTATTGCGAGTCATAATTACGACAATTCGGGAAATTTAGTTGGGATGCGCGTGCAGTCGTGTCAGAAATTAATTTAATGAGATTTAAAAGTAAATTATAATTCTATCACCCGTATGGTCATTTTGAGTGCTCTAACGTGTCCGGAGAGGCCTAAATAGTCAGAAAACACTAGTCGGGAGTTTAGTTTGGGTACCGGGGCATTTCTAGGCCAAACCGAAAACCCAGGAGGGTATTTTAGTCATTTTTAATTTTATGGAATTTAGACCCACGAATTTTAGGGTTTATTTAGTAGCTTTTATGAGGGCCATTAGGTCCATTATCAGCCACAAAGCAAGAGTGGGCAACGTGAGTTAGAGGAGAGGTTACAAAAAGCGCTTTCAAAGCCATAACCACCATTCACCACCATAATCCACCGGATTTGTCACCATAGAGAGAGGGAAAACCAGCCATCTTCATCACTAGCGGATCAGAACACTATTTTTAAGGCAATTGATTTGATCTCCATTAGTTTCAGTGAATATATCATCCATACTAGTATAGGATTTAATGATAATCTTGTATATTGATGAACACTCATGGAAATTGGAGAAGAAACCTAAATTTTGAATATGACTTACATGTAGATTTGTCTTGGAAATCATTCAGTAGCAAAACCATAAACTTATATGAATTAAAAACGGATTTAGAAGAGAAGCATGATGATTCTTGTTGAAATAGAATAAAATAGGGTTTTTATGATAAAATGAAGATTTAATCCAAGAAAGGTTGATTGTTGATGATTTAGAGCTTTTGGAACGTTAGGAATCATGTAATTAGGTTGTTTAATGATCCCTTTGAAAACGCAGTTGGATCCCCGGTGATTAATAATGTCAAATTAAAATATAATTTCCTTTTCAATAAATGCGGAAGCGTATAGAAGTGATGGTTCCACAACAAAACAACAAGGCCGGGTTTTAATATCTTAAGAAACAAATTAAAACAACATAATTCAAGTCCTAGTATTTGCCTAAGTCATGATTAACAATTATATCCAAAGTTAGGCGAAACCATATTAAAGCAAGTGACTTGAATAAACCAATTTTATCCAATATTTAATTTAAGTCCCAAATTAAATGAGTGTGAGAATTAAACCCAATTTTATCTTGAAATTAAACCTAAGCATGCGTTCTAAATTTTGTGCAAGATAAAATAAACAAGGTCACACTACACCGCGATATACGAGGAAAAACCCACTAACGGGAAAAAACCTCGGGACGGCCCTAGCCTCAAATCCACTAAAAACGGTATTACAAAATACAAGACAAAAGACTTACTTCCTAAACTCGAACCCTCTCAAGCCGTGATGCTCCTTCTTGTATCAACCTCCAATTAGCGGATAACCAACGGAGCTCCACCGTGGTCTCGGAATACACCGATAGGACTTTAAACGGTCACCGTCACCCGAACATGGAGCCTTTCTCCAAACGGGTAGAATCTCAACAAATGTCTTCTTTGTGATGGGGTGTAGAAGCAAACCCGAAACGTCTCTTGAATTCGGTAGAGAAAACCGGTGCCAAAAACTCCAAGTAAGGATATGTATATATAGAACTTGGAATAAACAACAATGGGTGTAAACTAGAGTGTGTATGAATTTTCCATTAAAGATTAACACTCAAAAACATGAACATTTTCCCTAATTAAATTTGCTCTCAAACTCTCTCTAAGAGTTGGATATGGAATGGAAAAGTTATCTTGGAAAATGTGTTTCCCGCACATAATATTGCATGAAAAATGTTGGTTGAAAACCAAGTGGAGGAGTGGGGAAAAACTGCAAAAAACTGCCAAATAACTGTTCCCGCTGGAAGTTCGTTCGAACGAACTTGATTCTCGTTCGAACGAGACTTCTAACGAGTGACCATCCTGGGCTCGTTAGAAGTTCGTTAGATATCTTGTTAGAACGAACATTCGTTCGAACGACATATCAAACTCGTTCGAACGAACCTAAACTCGTTCGAACGAAATCTGGTTCGAACGAAAAAACTCGTTTGAACGACATTTCAAACGAACAAACAGAAAGATTGAAAAATTCGATTTTGGCCCAGAAACTTTTATAAACTTTTATATACTTATTTTTTAAGTTTCTAATTGATTCTTTCTGAAAAATAAAATGCAGTTTTAATTCACCTAACACCCAATACGAATTGTTCCAAGCTCCTATATACATATAAATACATTCATACCTTGGGAGCATGGAACCTAAGTTGATGACGTACAAACGAGGCACATAAACTACGGCATGTTGATGATGCTTTATACTCTTTTCCGCTACGTCTTCAACAAACACTTCATAGGTCTTGAGTATTACAATTAAATAAACTCCTATGAATAAATGTTTTTGTCCGGAATTGAGCCAAAACTATATATGGACTCAATTGGAAATTTGTGTCCTTACAAATCTCCCCCTTTGGCTATTCCGGGACAAAAACCAAACAAAAATCCTAAAGGGTCGTCAAGCTCTACTAGACTCAAAACATAACCCGCCCAATCTTGACTCAACCCAAGGATCAAACTCTTTGCCATAGAAAGATGCCGCTTTAGAATAATTCCTGCACACTTAAGCAAACTCATCAAATGCATAGGGAATATCAAAATAGTAAATGCAATTAATTAATTACTCCCCCTAAATTAATTCTCCCTTTAAACACATGACCTACTTAGAAAGACGTCTCCCCCTAAGATAAATCTCCCCCAAACGAAGATACGATAATAATAGGATTAGATACCATTTCTCCCCCTATCATCATTCTCCCCCTTTTTGTTCGGGAATAGGCAAAGGATAAAGAACTAATAAATCGCATGTGAAAGCTTAAAGTGTTAAGACATGAAAGCATATGGGCAATTTAAAAGCAAGGCAAAGATAAATGAATACCATATATATAGACATTAGAAATATACCAATATAGAACTTGCATATATATAGATATAAACACACACATGACACAAAATACAATAAGTTTGCACACTCGTATGGCAAAAATCTGTCATATGGAAACGGAAGTGTAGGGGTGTGAACTAGCAACAATTAAATTTAGACCCAAACACTTAAGAAACGTTCACGGAGTTCTCATTTGATTGCAAACTTCATCACAGTTAAATATAACCTCATGTGACAATATAAAGATTGAACTCAATGAACAAACATACACAATGCATACAAGCCTAGCATGATGATGATTCTACAAACCAAATAGAGTCATGACATTAAAGACAACTAGGATAAACGGACATTGTGCAAACCGTTGATATACCATCCAATTCTCCCTCAATGAGCATATATATTCTTTTGTTTGTGAATGAATATATCAAACAAACATAGGCCTTGGCAATTGCTTTTTGTTTAATGCCAAATATTCTGTTTTTAGGCCTTTGGATCACGTATTTCTTTTAGATCCAATCAACGGTGGCTTACTATCGCAAAGGACTTAATTCATCCTTTCGGAGCCCTTCCCCGTGCATATATTAATTTATCATGTTTTCATTTTTAGCACAAATCTCACATGCAACGAATTTTGACATGCACTAGTCCTCCTAGGTCATAGATATGTAGATGACTAGATTGATAGGAGAACACCTCAAAAAGCTCAAATATAACATGTGACATTAAGATTTCAAAAGAGCTCGTGCATGTGTGAATAGATGCATATAGAAATAGAATCCATTTAATCAATACAAAATCCAACTACTCCATATAAAACATGGTAAAGAACATTTTAAGGATTGAAAATCTAAACCAAAAGTTCTAGCCACATGGAAGCGTAAACGATAGGATTCAAACACAAATATATGCCACATAAAGTGTGTCAAACAAAAATACACACAAAACAAAATCTTTTTGAGTTTTTAACATTTTTAATCAAAAATAAATATTTACTCAAAAGGACAATCAAAAATCATTTGTATTTTTCATTAAGCTTAAATGAAATAAATAAAACACAAATTATAAACAAAAAATCTTTTTATATTATGCAGTCAATTCAAACACAAAATATAATACAAAAAGATAAACAAGTCATAATTACTAGCATGTGATATGAAATAAGGCAATGACTAGAAAATGACAAAACAAGCATACATTTAGCATGTGAATATAGCATGAAGTACAAACGCTAAAGTATGCAAACACTAACACATTCATCCATTAGATTTAGCAAGGGAGGAAGGATGTGAAAGTAAATGAGAATCAAAATCCCTATTTTGTAAGGTAACCAAGTCGGATTTCCTAACCCAAATTAATGAAGAATTACTATCTTGGGGTGTAGGAACATTATCTATCGTGGTTACTTTACTATGGGATTTTCTAGGAATTCGTTTAAGATCTAAACAAAATTTCCTAAGATGACCTTGTCGACCACAAAGTGTACAAGTAAGAATATGTCGAAAAGATTTATCTAAGGAGTGATCATTAAATGCATTCCTAGAAGATTCTCCTAAAACATTGGTTTTGACTTTAGGGTTAAAATCATTACAAGAATTGAAGCCTAAACCAAAAGTGTCATTTTTAATTTGGACCGTTCCTAACATTTTATCTAGTTTTTCAGAACGACACTCCAAATCAAATTTGACATTACTAGAATCTTTTAATTTATTTTCCAAATCCAAAATTTTAGATTCTAGTAAAACATTTCGCTCTTCAAAAGCAAGAAGCTCCTTTTTCAAGGATTCCATTAAACCCCTAAGGCTATCTCTCTCGCCTTCTACATAGTTAAGCTTCTCTTGAAGAGTCCTTTCATGAGTCTTAAGGTCTTCTATTAAGGCACTTTCATCAATGACCTTGACACTCTCTCTTAAACTCGCTTCTAACTTCAAATTAGCTCTTTTCAATTTAATAGATTCTTTATATAATTCATGAAAAGCATTTTGAAGTTCACTCATATCAACCTCTTCTTCATTTTCACTCTCTTCTTCTTTTTCACTCTCACTATCATAAAAAATAAGAGAATCATGTACAATGACCTTGGAAGTGGCATGTGCTATAATTTCATCATCCGATGAGTTCTCATTATCACTCACATGTGCCATAAAAGCCACAAAATTTTTCTTTGTGGGGGAATCGGGCTTTTCTTCCTTATCACTATCACTAAGGGTCGCATTATATGAAATGGGTCGTTTACCCTCTTTCCTTAGTTTAGTGGGGCACTCAAAAGCCCTATGGCCATAACCTTCACAACCAAAACATTTATTAGACTCGTCCCTATCAACATTTTCATTACTAGGTTTAGGGATCTTCTCGGCTTTAGAAAACTTCTCGCTTTTATCATGTTTAGAAGATTCAAATTTCTTAAAATCATTTTTAACTTTATCTTTGTTAAATTTAAGAAATTTTCTAAATTTACGAGCAAACAAAGCCATATCTTCCGAGTCACTATCACTATTGCTCTCTACTACTTGTTTAACCTCTTTGCGGGCTTTTAAAGCAACACCCTTTTCAATTTTCTTTTCAGTTTTAGAGGGAAACATATCTAGTTCATAGGTTTGTAAATCACCTACAAGCTCTTCTAATTTCGTAGAGGCTAAAGAGGGTAAAGAATTTAAAACGGTCACCTTTGGAATAAATCTATCGGGTAGGGACCTTAAAATTTTCTTTACAACACGGTTGTCAGGTATTTTCTCTCCGAAGTTAAAGGATGAATTAACAATGTCAGAAAGTCTGGCATAAAATTTATCAAAAGTTTCATTTTCATCCATTTTGATAGTTTCAAATTGAGTGGTGAGGTTTTGGAGTTTAGAAGCTTTAACGACACTAGTTCCTTCATGAGTTAATTGTAAAATATCCCAAGCTTCTTTAGCGGTTTCACACGTCATAATACGTCGGAATTCATCCGGTGCGACAGCGCTAAATAAGGCATTTAAACCACGGGAATTAAAATTTGCAAGCTTAAACTCATTTTCGGTCCATCTATCGACGGGTTTGGGAACTTGTTCATTTTCAATTAAATGTGTTGGTGGAGTCCAACCGTTAACAACAGACATCCAAACACGTTCATCGATAGATTTAAGTGCCGATTTCATTCGCGCTTTCCAATACGCGTAGTTAGAACCATCAAAAATAGGAAATTTTGAAAATGGGGAAAAATCCATTTTAGCCAAAATTTAAAGGATCTTAACGAAGTAATTTATCGTTTTTGGCTCTGATACCAATTTGAAAACGCAGTTGGATCCCCGGTGATTAATAATGTCAAATTAAAATATAATTTCCTTTTCAATAAATGCGGAAGCGTATAGAAGTGATGGTTCCACAACAAAACAACAAGGCCGGGTTTTAATATCTTAAGAAACAAATTAAAACAACATAATTCAAGTCCTAGTATTTGCCTAAGTCATGATTAACAATTATATCCAAAGTTAGGCGAAACCATATTAAAGCAAGTGACTTGAATAAACCAATTTTATCCAATATTTAATTTAAGTCCCAAATTAAATGAGTGTGAGAATTAAACCCAATTTTATCTTGAAATTAAACCTAAGCATGCGTTCTAAATTTTGTGCAAGATAAAATAAACAAGGTCACACTACACCGCGATATACGAGGAAAAACCCACTAACGGGAAAAAACCTCGGGATGGCCCTAGCCTCAAATCCACTAAAAACGGTATTACAAAATACAAGACAAAAGACTTACTTCCTAAACTCGAACCCTCTCAAGCCGTGATGCTCCTTCTTGTATCAACCTCCAATTAGCGGATAACCAACGGAGCTCCACCGTGGTCTCGGAATACACCGATAGGACTTTAAACGGTCACCGTCACCCGAACATGGAGCCTTTCTCCAAACGGGTAGAATCTCAACAAATGTCTTCTTTGTGATGGGGTGTAGAAGCAAACCCGAAACGTCTCTTGAATTCGGTTGAGAAAACCGGTGCCAAAAACTCCAAGTAAGGATATGTATATATAGAACTTGGAATAAACAACAATGGGTGTAAACTAGAGTGTGTATGAATTTTCCATTAAAGATTAACACTCAAAAACATGAACATTTTCCCTAATTAAATTTGCTCTCAAACTCTCTCTAAGAGTTGGATATGGAATGGAAAAGTTATCTTGGAAAATGTGTTTCCCGCACATAATATTGCATGAAAAATGTTGGTTGAAAACCAAGTGGAGGAGTGGGGAAAAACTGCAAAAAACTGCCAAATAACTGTTCCCGCTGGAAGTTCGTTCGAACGAACTTGATTCTCGTTCGAACGAGACTTCTAACGAGTGACCAGCCTGGGCTCGTTAGAAGTTCGTTAGATATCTCGTTAGAACGAACATTCGTTCGAACGACATATCGAACTCGTTCGAATGAACCTAAACTTGTTCGAACGAAATCTGGTTCGAACGAAAAAACTCGTTCGAACGACATTTCAAACGAACAAACAGAAAGATTGAAAAATTCGATTTTGGCCCAGAAACTTTTATAAACTTTTATATACTTATTTTTTAAGTTTCTAATTGATTCTTTCTGAAAAATAAAATGCAGTTTTAATTCACCTAACACCCAATACGAATTGTTCCAAGCTCCTATATACATATAAATACATTCATACCTTGGGAGCATGGAACCTAAGTTGATGACGTACAAACGAGGCACATAAACTACGGCATGTTGATGATGCTTTATACTCTTTTCCGCTACGTCTTCAACAAACACTTCATAGGTCTTGAATATTACAATTAAATAAACTCCTATGAATAAATGTTTTTGTCCGGAATTGAGCCAAAACTATATATGGACTCAATTGGAAATTTGTGTCCTTACACCCTTATACTTACATTAGAATTTCTTATCATGTAATGGCATTTTGGGACAAATCTGGGACTGAAAAATAAGGAAACCCGTAACCGGTAACTGCTTGATTGATCGATCGACATTCATAGTCGACCGATCGACGGAATCCATCGATCGACATTCATGATCGATCGATTGACCTCCCCAGAAATTGTGATATTCTCCCCCTTTTGAATTTAAATAATTCTGACCCTTGAAAATTATTGGTAAGGACCTTGTGAATACATTTAGGTTTAAGGAGGGCCAATAGGGGTTTATGTTGGAACCGGATTATATTATAATTGAATTGGGACTTTATGTTAGACTTAATAGGGTCAAACGAGTGAAATGCTATTGGAGATGTCGGGAAAAGGAATTAAACCTATATAGTTGATAATTTAAGGTTAGAGACAGAAATATGGACCTTAAGATTAACGAATTAATATGGGGGGAATAATAGGAGAGTTAGTAACCTTCTTGTTTAGGTTTTAAGTACTTAAACTATACGACGCGAGACGTATCGTCCAGATATATGATATACCATCTAATAATATGAAAGCGTACGAAATTGAATAACGGTATAGGGTTGAGAACGTACCTTTAATAATATTATAAGTTATCTAAGTTGTGTGAATGCTTAGTGTAGTAACTATTATGTGTATAACATACCTACCATACTTGCTATCACGGGAGGTCGGCTTTCGGAATAGGGCCATCTAATCTTTGTGTGCCTACGGGGGGATTTAGATTGGTACCTTAAGGACATAGGACTGTGAATGGCTTATTTGTGAGTTAATAAGTAAGCTGACCATGGGAGCGTAGGTATGTGCGTGACCCATGGGTATGTGGACTATGTTTGCCTCCATTATGTTTGATTTTGCTTATTGAAACGGTTCCTAAGAGATTTGGAATACGTAGTCCTTATGTACATGATATACTGGGATTCGATAGCAGAATATGTGTGCACCGCAGCTTAGTCTAGGGGTGCCCTATTTTGTATAATTGTGTTGGGAATAATATACTTGTGATATTTATTAATTCATATATTAAAGTGCGGATATAAATTATTGGGACATTTTTAAATGGAATTTGAGAATTCCCTATCGTAAATGTCACACATTAAAATGATTAATGAAAAGTGAGGTTTATGTAGGTTATATTAGAATGTTATAAATAAAATCCCTTAATAATGTGAGGATAAAATGATAGACAGACTAGTTATTTAGTGGCATAACTAGGACGGGTAAGGATACACGTTAGGCGTGCACAATAGTTGAGGGGTGAGGAACTCAAGTGAGGGCACGTAACTAACATGTATTTAATATTTAATTTTTAATGCAATTAAACACTTGCTATATTTTTAAACTCTTTTCACCTCGGGCTCTGACCCATTTACTTTCAAATCTATTTTCTTGTAAAAACCTTTTAGGTGCCCAGCCACAAGGACGCCAAGCTTAGGAGTTCCATTCCTTTGACGTGATGTAGCTGCGGTGGAAGTTACAGGACCTCGATAGTAGACGCCTCCACATTTTACATTGATTCTGATTCTGATTTATTTATCAGTTAAGGCATGTCGCCACTTTTCTTTAGAGATAGATTTATTGTACTTTCAGTTTTCATTTCAGTTTTGGAGTTGATTAATAAATTTTTCAGACATTGTATTTGGTTTTATTCAATATTTGGATTATTCAGAGGAGTGTTACTCCAGATTCATTTATTATTCCACTTGTATTCGGTTGTGATTGTGATGTGATTGTGGTGTTATTAGTTAAGAATTTAATTGGTTGCATGTTAATCTCATTGAAATAAAATTTGACAACTCACTTTTTAAATATTAGGTGGCTAGAAATTGTTTAAAAATGTTTTCGACAGTGATGATATGAACTGAACCAACTTGACATTTTTTATTAATTTGAATAAAGGAGTAGCTACCCAGTATTTGATTAGTTGGGGTGTCACAGGTGGTATCAGAGCATCAGTAACTAGTGTCCTTAGGATCTGTACGACTTGTTATGTTTTCGCGTAGCGTCCTTTGATATAGAGCCCTATATTTTAGGATTTTTGTACTCTTTTATACATCTTACACTCTTTAGCTGTTTTGAGATATTAACTGTGGACTTATAAGATTTTTCTCTCATTTCAGATGCCTCCACGATGTGCACAGAAAGTTCCTAGGGATGCCCAGCCCGACCCACAGCCTGCACCAGTTCAGGGTTCCATGAACACTGCAGAGGTTGCCGCCATTGTAGCCCAGGCGGTAAATGCCACTTTTGCAGTTGTACAACAGGCACCACCTCAGGCACCGGTGGTAGCCCCAGTCCAGGATCATGAATTCTCGTCTGCTTGGGAACGTGTTCCTGATTCCTTTCAGAAGGCACACCCTCTGGAGTTTGCAGGTAGCTCCGACGTCGTTGTGTCCAGTTAGTGGAAGAAGGACATCCAAAGACACTTGAGGATGTACGAGTGTACGGATGTACAGAGGCAGATACTGGCTACTTTTAAGATGGTAGGAGCAGCGTTGCAGTGGTGGGAGTCTATTACCACCGCGGAGGAGAGAGATGTTCTTACTATTTAGGAGTTCTGGGTGCGGTTCGACCACAAGTATTTTCCCTCAGCAGTTCAGACCGAGATGAGGAGAAAACTGATGAACCTTAAGTAGGAGGGGAAGACAGTGGCTGAGTATGAGGTCAAGTTCACAAATCTTTTGAACATCATTGCCGATGAGATTCTGACTTAAGAGAAGAAGATCCAGAAGTTCATGGATGGGTTGACATGGAGGATTCGTCAACACTTGCTAGGTAATCTCTCATTGGCCACTTATTTTGATGTGGTTAACGCAGCATTGCTTCAGTTTCAGGACCACTGCTTTCACTTGTCATAGGGTAAGCGAGCAGAAGAATCCAACCATCAGGGCAGGACAGGGGGAATAGTGCCAACGGGGCACAATCAGCTCAGGGTCAACACAGGCAGGGTGATCAGAGTTCTCAGCAGGGATATTCTAAGATATTTACATCTAGAGGTTTCAGAAATGGTCAGGGAGGATTTCGACATGGTCAGTAGGGTTAGTACGGCCATCAGAGCCAGCACGGCTAACAACAGTAGTTTCAGCAGGGCCAACATGGTTAGGGTAGGAATGGTAACTACCATTAGGGTCGTGGGTAGCAGGGTCAGAGAGGGGGAAACTTTGTGAGGAAATGATTTAGTTGTGGCAAGATTGGCCACAAACGTCAGGAGTCTCCTAAAAGGGGCAGGTCCCCACAGCAGCAACAGCAGGGTGCTCAACACGAACCCCAGAGACCTATGTTTCCCGCCTCCCTCCCAGCACTGCCGCAGATGCCAGCTTTACCACCCATCCCAGCAGTCCCAGCCCAATAGGGACAGCTTCAGCAAGCCGCAGTCCCACAGGATCCACCCGCTATTGAGGGTATGTTTTATATTCAGGGGACTATGAGGCGTATTTTATTTTACATGGGGGCCACACACTATTTCATTGCCTTGATATTTTCACGCACTATGGGGTTATTAGATACTGCGACGAGCACTGCTACTTGCATAGATTCGCCGTTGAGTAGGGGTTTTGTGATTTCCCTTATACGTAGAGGTGTGAGTGTAGATATCGGGAGGTTTACTTTGCCTGTTGATATGTTAGTGTTAGACATGACCGCGTACGATGTGATTATAGGTATGGATTGGCTAATTGCGTATCCGAGATTGATTATTTCAGTATGAGTATTATTTTTTTTATACCCGGACAGGAGATGTTCCTAGTGGCGATGCCTCGTCCTGAGGGAGGATCGGCCACTCACTTGTACTATATAGAGGGGGAGACCTCTAAGGGAAGTGGTGATACCACTTGATTCGATTCCAGTTATGAGGGAGTTCGCTGACGTGTTCCAGGATATTTCGGGATTACCTCTTAGCAGAGAGATAGACTTTGTTATCGATTTTATGCCGGGCACTCGGTCCATAGCCCGCGCACCTTATCGTATGGCTCCAACAGAGATGAGGGAGCTACGGGATCAGATAGAGCAGATGTTGGGTCAGGGGTTTATCCGTAGGAGTACTTCACTGTGGGGTGCTCCTGTGTTGTTTGCTATGAAGAGGGATGGATCTTTGAAGTTGTGTGTAGATTATCGGGAGTTGAATAAAGTCACTATACGGAATAAGTATCCACTGCCCCAAATCGATGACTTATTCGACCAGTTGAGAGGATCTTCCTTCTTCTCAAAGATTGATTTGAGATCGGGATACCATCAGTTGCGAATCAGGGAGTAGGATGTCTCAAAGACTGCCTTCTTGACGAGATATGGTTCCTACGAGTTCAGGGTTATGCCTTTTGGTTTAACCAACCCTCTAGCCGTGTTTATGGACTTGATGAAAAGGGTGTTCAGAGAGTTCCTAGAATAGTTCGTCATCGTCTTCATTAATGACATTTTGGTTTACTCCCAGACAGAGGAGGAACCTGCCGAGCATTTGAAGCAGGTCTAGAAAACGCTGCGTCAGAACGAGTTATATGCAAAGTATGAGAAGTGTGGATTCTGGCTGAAGGAGGTTCAGTTTTTGGGGCATATCATTTCCGACAGGGGAATATTTGTTGATTCGGGGAAGGTATCAGCGGTGAGGGAGTGGGGACAGCCCATGACACTGACTGAGATATGTAGTTTCTTGAGCCTAGCAGGATACTACAGTAGGTTTATTCGGGGTTTCTCAAAGATAGCGGGACCTTTAACACATCTGACTCGCAAGGGTGTGCCATTTATCTAGAGCGATGCCTGCCAGTTGTCATTCGACGAGTTGAAAGACAAGTTAACCTCAGCACCAGTGTTAACATTGCCCAGATCAGGAGTTAAGTATCTAGTCTACACGATGCGTCCTTGCTAGGACTTGGGGGTTTACTGCAACAGGAGAGTCAGGCTATAGCTTATGCTTCCCATAAGGTTAAGCCTCACGAGATGAATTACCCCACCCACGACTTGGAGTTAGTGGAAGTAGTATTTGCCCTTTGGATATGGAGACATTATCTCCTGGGGGAGAAATTTCGTTTATTCACGGACCACAAGTCCTTACAGTACCTCTTCATGTAGAAGGAGCTGAATATGCATCGATGTAGGTGGCTTGAGTTCGTGAAGGATTATCAGTTTGATATCCAATATCACCCAAGGAAGGATAACATGGCAGCAGACGCGTTGAGCCGTAGGCCAGTACGTGAGGTGGCCGAGGTGTGGAAAGCAAAGTGGCAGGAGTTGGGACACCAGGATGCAACTGCCCGATCATTCATGTCATTGATGACAGTCACGCCACAAATCGTTATGAGAGTGATACAGGCCCAGGGAAAAGACTAGTTCTGTCAGGAGCAGATAGTCCGATTACTAGCAGAGGGAGCCAAGTCCTATACCATTAGTTCAGACGGGGGCTTACACTTCAATGGGAGATTGGTTATTCCGGAGGGGGAAGACTTGCGACATGAGGTAATGAAAAATTCGTACGGTTCGCAGTTTGTGGTACATCCTGGTGGGGATAAGATGTACCAGGATATGAGGCGACAATACTGGTGGAGCGGGATAAAGAGAGACATTTCCGAGTTCGTTTCTAAATGAGCCACTTGTCAGCTGGTAAAAGTGGATCATCAGAGACTGGCAGGACTTCTACTGCCATTAGAGGTTCCTATGTGGAAATGGGAGAGCATTTCCATGGACTTCATCACGGGGTTACCTACATCGCAGAGGGGTTACGAATCTATATGGGTAATCGTGGATCAGTTGACCAAAGTTGCTCATTTTTTATCGGCTCGGACAGACTACACTATGGGACATTATGCCCAGATTTTCATAGCGGACATAGTGAGACTCCATGGGGTGCCTCTCAATATCGTGTCTGACTAAGATAAGATATTTGTTTCGCGATTCTGGGAGAGTTTCCAGGAAGCCATGGGTACAGAGTTGCGATTAAGTACAGCATATCACCCGCACACAAATGGGCAGACCGAGGGGACGAATCAGATGTTGGAAGACATGTTGAGGATGTGCATCCTAGACTTTGGAGGTGGTTGGGAGCAGTACCTTCCACTGGTGGAGTTTGCCTATAATAACTCCTATCAGTTCACGATTGGCATAGCTCCATTCGAGGCGTTATACGGTAGACCTTGTCGTTCCCCAGCATGACTCCTTGGACCGGAGGTGATTCAGGATACTTCAGCGAGGATAGAGATGATACGGAGCCGTATTCGGGTAGCTCAGGATCGACAGAAGAGTTATGCCGATGCCAAGAGATTCTTCAGAAAATTCAAGGTGGGGGACCAGGTGCTACTCAAAGTGTCCCCTTTGAAGGGGATTATACGTTTCGGGAAGAAGGGGAAATTGGCACCTAGATATGTGGGGTCATTTCCTATTATCGAGAGAATTGGGCCAGTTGCGTATAGACTTGGGTTATCGGAACACCTGCATAGGATCCATGACGTGTTCCATATTTCTTCACTAAGGAGATATCTTAGGGATGATTTGTCCCATACCCACATTGCTTTAGAGGACATCGATCTACAGCCTGATAGTTCCAATGAGGAGGGGCCGATTGCTATTCTAGACCACAGCGAGAGGAAACTGAGGTAGAAGATAGTACCGTTAGTACGTGTTCAGTGGCGGCATCATAATGCCGAGGAGTCTACCTGGGAATGAGAGGATGAGATGCGTGAGCGTTATCGAGAGTTATTTTTTATAGGTATATTTTATTTCCGAATTTCGGGACAAAATTCGGTTATTAGGGGGGAAGTATGTAATATCCCTTAATTTTATTAATTTTATTTAATGGGATTAATTAAATTAAATGGGAATTAATTAGAAATTAATCCGGATTTAAATACTAGCGAGACGTGAGTTGGTATTTGGTTATGATAATAAACGATGAATATTACTGGATAGATGTCGTAACATATGATTGTTAAATTTATTAAAATTATTGCGAGTCATAAATACGACAATTCGGGAAATTTAGTTGGGACGCATGTGTCAGTCGCGTCAGAAATTAATTTAATGAGATTTAAAGGTAAATTATAATTATATCACCCGTATGGTCATTTTGAGTGCGTTAACGTGTTCGGAGAGGCCGAAATAGTTAGAAAACACTAGTCGGGAGTTTAGTTTGGGTCCCGGGGCATTTCTAGGCCAAACCGGCAACCCGAGAGGGTATTTTAGTCATTTTAAATTTTATGAAATTTAGACCAACGAATTTTAGGGTCTATTTAGCAGCTTTTATGAGGTTCATTAGGGCCATTATCAGCCACAAAGCAAGAGTGGGCAACGTGAGTTAGAGGAGAGGTTACAAAAAGGGCTTTCAAAGCCATAACCACCATTCACCACCATAATCCACCGGATTTGTCACCTTAGAGAAAGGGAAAACCAGCCATCTTCGTCACCAGCGGATCAGAACACTATTGTAATGGCAAGTGATTTGATTTCCATTAGTTTCAGTGAATATATCATCCATTCTAGTATAGGATTTAATGATAATTTGTATATTGATGAACATTCATGGAAATTGGAGAAGAAACCTAAATTTTGAATAGGATTTACATGTAGATTTGTCCTGGAAATCATTCAGTAGCAAAACCATAACCTTAGATGAATTAAAAACGGATTTAGAAGAGAAGCATGATTATTCTTGATGAAATAGAAGAAAATAGGGTTTTTATGATAAAATGAAGATTTAATCAAAGAAAGATGGATTGTTGATGATTTAGAGGTTTTGGAACGTTAAGAATCATGTAATTAGGTTGTTTAATGATCCCTTATACTTACATTAGAATTTCTTATCATGTAATGGCATTTTGGGACAAATCTGGGACTGAAAAACAAGGAAACCTGTAACCTGTAACTTCTTGATCAATCGATTGACATTCATAGTCGATCGATCGACGGCATCGATCGATCGACATTCATGATCGATTGATCGACCTCCCCAGAAATTGTGATATTTTTTCCCCTTTTGAATTTCAATAATTTCGACCCTTGAAAATTATTGGTAAGGACCTTGTGAATACATTTAGGTTTAAGGAGGACCAGTAGGGGTGTATATAAGAACCGGATTATATTAGAATTGAATTGGGACTTTATGTTAGACTTAATAGGGTCAAAAGAGTGAAATGCTATTGGAGATGTCGGGAAAAGGAATCAAACCTATATATTTGATAATTTAAGGTTAGAGACAGAAATATGGACCTTGATATTAACGAATTAAAATGTGGGAATAATAGGAGGCTTAGTAACCTTCTTGTTTAGGTTTCAAGTACTTAAACTATACGACACGAGACGTATCGGCCAGATATATGATATACCATCTAATAATATGAAAGCGTACGAAATTGAATAA
This sequence comes from Sambucus nigra, assembly GCA_949130495.1. Classification (NCBI taxonomy): domain Eukaryota; kingdom Viridiplantae; phylum Streptophyta; class Magnoliopsida; order Dipsacales; family Adoxaceae; genus Sambucus; species Sambucus nigra. Next base: position 238,200,485 of record OX422221.1, on the reverse strand, counting down.
CGGTATAGGGTTGAGAATGTACCTTTAATAATATTATAAGTTATCTAAGTTGTGTGGATGCTTAATGTGGTAACTATTATGTGTATAACATACCTACCATACTTGTTATCACGGGAGGTCGGCTTTCGAAACAGGGCCGTCTAATCTTTGTGGGCCTACGGGGGGATTTAAATTGGTACCTTTAGGACATAGGACTGTGAATGGCTTATTTGTGAGTTAATAAGTCAGCTGACCATGGGAGCGTAGGTATGTGCGTGACCCATGGGTATGTGGACTATGTTCGCCTCCATTATGTGTGATTTTGCTTATTAAAACGGTTCCTGAGAGATTCGAAATACGTAGTCCTTATGTACGTGATGTACCGGGATTCGATAGCAGAATATGTGTGCACCGCAGCTTAGCCTAGGGGTGCCCTATTTTGTATAATTGTGCTGGGAATAATATACTTGTGATTTTAATAAATTCATATGTTAAAGTGAGGATATAAATTATTGGGACATTTTTTAATGGAATTTAATACTGAGAATTCCCTATCGTAACTGTTACCCATTCAAATGATTAATGAAAAGTGAGGTTTACGTAGGTTATATTAGAATGTTATAAATAAAATCCCTTATTAATCTGAGGATAAAATGATAGACAGACTAGTTATTTAGTGGCATAACTAGGATGGGTAAGGATACACGTTAGGCGTGCGCAATAGTTGAGGGGTGAGGAACTCAAGTGAGGGCACGCAACTAACATGTATTTAATATTTACTGTTTTATGCAATTAAACATTTGCTATATTTTTAAACTGTTTTCATCTCGGGATCTGACCCGTTTGCTTTCAAATCTATTTTCTTGTAAAAACCTTTTAGGTGCCCAGCCACAGGGACGCGAAGCTTAGGAGTTCCATTCATTTGACGTGATGTAGCTGCTGTGGAAGCTACAGAACCTCAATAGTAGACGCCTCCACATTCTACATTGATTTTGATTCTGATTTATTTATCAGTTAGGGCATGTCGCCCCTTTTCTTTAGAGATAGCTTTATTGTACTTTCAGTTTTCATTTCAGTTTTGGAGTTGATTAATAAATTTTTCAGACATTGTATTTGGTTTTATTCAATATTTGGATTATTCAGAGGAGTGTTACTCTAGACTCATTTATTATTCCATTCGTATTCGGTTGTGATTATGATGTGATTGTGGTGTTATTAGTTAAGAATTTAATTCGTTGCATGTTAATCTCATTTAAATAAAATTTGACAACTCACTTTTTAAATATTAGGTGGCTAGAAATTGTTTAAAAATGTTTTCGACAGTGATGCTTTGAACTGAACCAACTTGACATTTTGTATTAATTTGAATAAAGGATTAGCTACCCGGTATTTGATTAGTCGGGATGTCACATCTGGGTGCATTTTGATTTGGTTGTACCCTGCAAACCCGTCGACGAATGACTTGAGAGAAGGATTGGCTCCGTTGTCCACGATCATGTCGATATTGGGTAGCGGATAATCATCCTTTGGAGAGGCTTGTTCAAATCCCGATAGTCTACACACATCCGACTTTTCCTCCTGATTTCGGCACGGGCACTATGTTGGATAGCCACGTGGGATATTCAATCACATGAATGAAGCCTACGTTCAACTGTTTGACCACCTCTTCTTTGACCTTGAGCGACTATTCGGTGCGGAGTTTTCTCAACTTTTGCTTGACCGGCTTGTAATCTGGGAGAGTGGGGATCTCGTGCTGATCTATTTCAGGATCAATGCCGAGCATATCATCATAGGACCATGCGAAGACTTCCACGAATTTCTTTAGCAATTCTTCGAGTTGTGCACGCTCATGCTCGTTGAGGGTAGTCCCTATCATAATCTCACGCAGTTGGATACTAGAACCGAGGTTTATAACAACAGTCTATTCTTCATTAACTTGAACGCGGTTATGTTGTTTATTATTAAACTTATTTAGATTAGTTAAGAATTATTCATTTGCAAAATCATCATCATCAAAAGTTTGATTATAATCCAAACAGTTAATGTAAGGCACATAAAGATACTCAAAATCTTCTTTTATTTCATTGATAGGAAAAACAACATTGAGAACCTTGTCAAAAGAGGACTCGATTACATTTAAATAAGTATAGACAACATAAGAAGAAATGGAGTGAACATTAGGATGATGGGAGATTTTAGCAGGTCGAACTGGCGCAGCATGCCAGTTGCGAAGAGGTGTATCAGCAGCTTTAATCAGTTGGGATGGATCCGATGATTTAGTGCCTGAGTGAACCATGCAGAGTGTTAGACCCAGTGTCTGTAAGTTAAAGAAATCTTCAGAGTCACTTTCCTCAGTCTCTTCGGTATCTTTGATGAGCGGTCGTACATGGTGTTGGGAACTCTCCGCCCATGGGTATCAGTCTTAGAAAAAGATCTCCATTCTAGGCTTCATCTTCTTGTCTGTATGGTCATACCATGGTTCAAGAAAGATGCAAAAGGGGAAGTCCTCACCCTCTTTGATGAATCTTCCGTTCAAGGAATCACCTGGGATAGTCTGGATGCAGTCTAGTCATCTCTTTGGTCGAGACTGGCGGATCATTCTGAGCTCTTGTTCTGACGGTTGATACCCCAAACCACAAGGAGGGAAAGCCTTCTTTAGTTCAATCGGAGCAAGTATCCCTTGTTGTCTTTGTCCTAGCCCCAATTCGGGCATAAAGTACATGTTTCTAAACATTTTAATCACATTGATGTTGCCATGAGGGTCGTATTCTCGACAAACCCTTTCTTTGAAGTCATCCCCTATCGGGAGTAAAAGTGGTTCAACCCAGAATCCTGATATGAGCATATCATTTGACCCTTGTTGTATCTCAAGGATTGGGCTACTGATACTTGCACCATCGGCATTGTCATCGTCACCCAAGATAGTAATGATATGTCCATCGATGAGGAATTTTAATTTTTAATGGAGTGAGGAAGACACGCCCTTGATACCGTGGAGCCAAGGTCATCCGAGAATAGATTGAAATATGTTAGGAAGTCAATAACTTGGAATTCAACTCCAGGGTTTATAGGGCTAGCCCCTATTTCAAGCTTTGTGGATCCCATCACCTCCCGACGGGTATTATCATAGGCACGTACAGTAGCGGAGGTTGGCGCGGGGTCACTTTCTTTTAGTCCTAAACATTTGAAGGTTCTCAGTGGGCAAACATTCAAGGCGGATCCATTGTCGATAAGAGAGAGTGGTACAACCTTCCCCATAACTTCGACGGAGATGTTGAGTGCATGATTATGGTTTGGCCCAATCTTCGATATTTTTTCTTCAAAAAAGGATAGCATTCGGGTAGAGGTCAAGGAACCAACCAAATTTATCGCTTCTTCTAGTGTGGTAGATGGAGGAACTGTGGGTCCAGTGAGCAACTTGATCAAAGCATTTCTGTGCAACTGAGAAGATATGAAAAGCCCCCATAGAGTGATGTTAGCTTGATTTTTCTTTAGTTGGTCGAGGGTCTTGCTCTCCTCGAGGGTCATTTCGGGCATAGGAAGGTTTTCCATGCCCTTCCCCTTGTCATTAGCTAGTAGTGATCTTAGGATCTGGTAATGCCTCCCTGATTTGGTTATGTGATTTACTGAAGAGGGAAAAAACATGAATCCCATTTCCTTGTCGATCTCGAGTTGTTCTGCCACCTTGTTTATTTCTCCGAGGAGTTCTTTAAATGATATCATTCCACACATGTCGGCTACTAGGCCAGTTTTCTCTAAAGCTTGCTCTTCATTCAAATCTTTGAATTCTTCCCCCCATCCGGTAGCAACAACTTTGTCCTTCCATGTAAAGTCAATGAATTCCACAACTTCAACGGCTTCTTCATACAGGTCATCCCATTCTGTGGGGACGTGTTAGGGTGAAGGGACCAGGTTCCCCTGTAGCTTCAAAGCATAGAATAACTTGGTGATACTGTAAATGTTGTTAGTCTGCCTAATTAATTCTGCTATAATCTGTACCACATCATCTGGGCTGACTTCATCGGTTGGTACTACCCAACTATCCGACTCTCGGGCCCATTTCCATGCTTCCAAGAACAGCGTACTAAATCTCTGGCAATCAATGATCATCTATGAGGGCAATTTCAGCCCGAACTCTAGGTGTTGGTTTAAGACTTCTGGTAATTCCATACTTCCATTTTCAGAACGGATATGGACAGCAATGCATGCTCTGGTAAGGAGTGACAGTGCCTGATCAGTGAGGCTAGTAGGGTGTAGGAGGAAATATGGGCAAATTTAGAGAGGTTTAGGAGAGTAAATGGGTGTGATTTGAGTTGAGGGATCGAATTTCAGGTTCGCTTCTAAGAAGATGACATTAGTATGATTTGGAAGTGGGTTGTGAGTAGTGTTGGTTTAGGATTCGCTGGTGGGGCGATGGTACCCTAGTCAATTAGACCTTGGATTACATTTCGGAGGTGAAAGTATTGGTCGGTGGTATGGCCAGCTGTTTGGTGAATGGTGCAATAGGCATCTGCCTTAAATTTTCTTGGGAGTGGATTTGGCAATGGACGGGGATCCAAGGGTTTGATGAGGTTTCGGCTTAGTAGGGCTTGATAGACTTGGAGAGGGGAGCATGAAGATAAGTGTATTCCTTTTGAACTGGGACATGGCGGCTTTCTTGTGCCCATAATGCGGTTAGTTGAGAGATGTTGTTGATGGTTGAGACTGTAGCACTGGCAGGTTTGTCATATCTTCTGGAGGTGAACTATCGGGACACCTTTTTTGGTTCAACTTATATCTTGGCAAGACCTTCCTCGATTTCTACCCCTGACTCTCTGAGAGCTCGAAAATGGGGATAGTATTGTCCTCCCATCGTTGTTCGGATATGGGGTAAGAAATTCTTCTTTACTATGCTGACATGTTCTTCCTCAGAAGGCCGATTGGTCATAGTTGCTGCTTTTTCCCTCCATCGGGCGATGAAGTTACTGACTGATTCTCCAGGGTTCTGCTTGGGCAGCTCTAAATAACGACGGGTGACCTCAAGCTCTTCATTATATTTGTACTATGACATGAATTCTTGGGCTACATCCTCCCAGCTACGAATTCTCGATTCTTTGAGAGATAAAAACCATTAGAGGGCGCTATCCTTCAGAGTTTGCTGAAATAATTGGGCCATCACTTCTTCGGAAGCCCCTAGTAGAGTCATAGAATGGTGATAACCGTGGAGATGAATAATCGGGGGTCCATTTCCTCTGAATTTCTCGATATTTGGCATCTTGAACTTCTCAGGTAACCTTGCTTTAGGATACGGAGACATGTGGGTGTAATCCATGTAATTTCTCGAGACTCTGACTTGGTCAAACTTCTTAGTGAGCATCTTGAGGTTTTCTTTGACTTTGTTCAGCTCTTCTTCCTTCGAATTAATGACCATAGGCAAGTTATCCCCATGCTGGGAAAGATTCAGCATAGGAAGCTGGGCAGGAGGTGACCCATTTGCTGGAGGGGCACGTGGAGCGTGCTGATACTCTTCGGGAACCCAGATAGGGCCTCGAGCTCTTGAGGAACGAGCACCTGGTTTCGTTGCATCTCTCAGACCTCGGTTTGAAGGTTGTCAATCTTGGACACAAGATGAGCTAGAACTTCCGCCAGATCCGGCTGCACAACGAGTACTTGATCGGTATTCTCCATGGAAAGCGAATGGATTCTGGACTCAAAAGGAGTAATAGGGGAACGAACGGAACTCCGGGGTGACTTGACTGAAGACCGAAGACCGAAGACAATAAGGAGCCAGGACAAGGGCTTGCGATCAAACTAAGAAAGCGTAAAATGGGATTTATTTTTTAAAAAAGGGGAAGAAGTTTTTTTTTTGGATTTTTGACAAAGAGAGGATAAATATTTTTGGATTTTTGATAAATAAGGGAGAAATGTTTTTGGATTTGTTTTTTTCGGGAGACGGATCTCAGCATGATTATTATAATTATTATGTTCTCACTTGTATTAAATTCTCCTAAATACAAAATGAAATGTCGGACGGGACTCGAGCTTGGAAAAATTGGGTCTGCATTGTATGCAAAGCTATGGATGGACTTATGACTAGGCTCATGAATAGGGTCCCGTCTTAAAAATGCAGGAATTCGGGCGACAGGATGACCCGAAATTTTGACAGAGTTTTGGGTTAAAACCGGCAATCTAACATGTGTGTCCTAGGGTTGACACCTTGTAGAATCGCTACAACGGAAATATTATGGCTTCTCAAATAAAATCCAATTTTAATTAATTCCAAATTTTAGTTAAATCCTAAAACATGCATCTAGATGATTTATCCAATAAAATAAAGCATGCAGGATAAAACAAACAATTTCAGGAAAAATCCCCCAAAGGGGCAAAACCTTTTATTTCACTATAATTTGTAAGAAAACGGCTTACACGGATTACAATGAAATAGGGTGACATACGAAATACTCGCAGGTGTCGGTTTCGATGTCTCGGCTGGAACTTTCCCTTTTCAGGAGGGCATTAGTGAAGAAGAGAAACGGCTTCTCCACAAGTTGTGATCTTTATAAGGACTCCCTCCACAATAGCACGCAGCTCTCCGGTTGTAGAGTTCTCCCCACAAAGATAAACAGTAGCAAGGTGTGTTCTTCAACACCAAAACAATTCACTAAAGCATACGGGAGTTTTGTGAATTGAAAACAAAAAGGGATTAAAACCCTAAAGGAAGAAGCCTAAAAGGATTCTGCTTTCGCAGTATTTCTGTTCGTCAAAACGCTGTGACTTCATCATGAAAACGTTACCAAATATTGAGTATTTATAGAAAAATGTGCCGCCTCAAAAACAGAGCTCGTTCGAACGAGATCAGCAAGTCGCTCGAACGAAGGACAGATGTCGTTCGAACGAGATCGCGCGACATGCTATCTCGCACGAATGACATGCTATGTCGCTCGAACGACTGCGACGAAAAATCATTATTTTAATGTCCGCTTCAACACTTAGAAAAAATACTCATTCTCAAATTTTGACGAAAAAGTCGGCTCCAACACTTAGAAAATATTTTGTAAAAATATCCCAAAATATCTAAGTGAAAAGTAAAGGTATTTAAAACATAACCTTACCAAAGTAAACTTCGCGGATTCTTGAATGATGAAGAACTTGAGTAATTCGGATCAGTCTTTGATGTAGATGTCTCTTGAATGCTTTTCGACGAAGTATCGGTATATGACATAACAAATTGATAACGGACCTATGAAAATATGTCCTTACACACCTATATGCGGGTATGCAGTTTGTTGGGTGAATTGGAAAGGGTTCCCCCCTTTAGCGTGACTTCCACGATATACGTCTTGCTCTTGCGGGCAATCAATACGTGTGGGCAAGCCATTTGATATACCTGAGTCTATGTGAATTGCCTCACCATATACCTCGTGGGGACAGTACGTGTGAGAGAAAATTCGATATACTCGGCGTATGTGAACGAGTTCCCTGTGATATACCTCCCGTCATGACTTCGGTCAAGTGGTATGATGTGGGGGAATCGTTTGATATACGTCGAAGGTACTGGGCCAATGGAAGGTGAGAGTTATATCGCTTAGGGTAACTGTGCCCTGTCGGACCAGCGCCCATCACGAAGTGACACTCCAGTTACTCGGTAAAATTTGGTCAATAATAATGCTCTTTGGTGATGTCGTGTGAATCATGCATGATTCTTTTATTAGTATCTTGAGATGAGAGTATCTTTCTTGATTATGCCAAACAGGGAGCAAAGTGCAAGTACCAACGGCACACCAAGTATGGATGATGCGTGCAACATGTGGATATATGTGACCCTAGGTGCACGTGGTGCGAAGTGTACATGGAGAATTTTCTACAAGTGTGTGAATAGAAGCATAAGCATGGGGTACACATGAGTAGTAAAGGGGGACATGCAAAATGGGGGAGAATATAAGCAAACATAACACCCACGTAAGTAGAGTCTAGCCCTCAAAAGAAATTCCCTAATAGAGTCTCCACTGTGGCCATCACCTTTCGGATCCCGATCCTCACGGCGGACGGGCCATGCAAGAGTGAGGATCCTTAGGTCCCGCGCGTCCCTCTCGAAAGTGCTTCGGCCGACGTCATTTGAGGTGAGGTGAAAAAAGTAGAGAGATTAGAGTCGCCAGTCTATTTTACTCAAAACAGACAAAAGAAAAAGGGAAGCCATCCCGAAGGACAGCATTCAAAGGCATACTGGTGCATACGAAACCAAAATGATTCGAAAAGGGTCCGAAGGCTAAGTTACGAAATGGGAAGGTGTTAAGCACCCATTCCGCCCTTTCGGTCTCTCATGGGTTTTTGCTATTTTCCTTTATTTTCCCCGTGATATGTGTGCAAATGTATACATAGTGGAGATAGGAATCATCAACTTGTACCATGGAAGAGGTAAAGCGAGTCGTCCGTAGGAAGGTGTAAAAAGTATTAGAAAATAGGATTTAGGCAATCATCACTATGTTAATCGTTATGAGGGAACGATAACATATATGAAATAATACGCCTTTAAGAACAAATATGTATATATATAGTATAAGAGAATGGAGTTTAGAGAAAATAGAAAATGAGAGAAAAAGTAAAAAATAGGACTCGAGTCTCGAGTTTACCCCGAGATGCCTACGTAGCCTATAGAGGCATCAAAGTCTAGGTAGTTCGCATACAAAATGAGGGGTGGGGTTTATCCCATAAATCCAACTGGGGATTCTCTTATTTGTGTGTGTGTGTACAAAAAGTATTTTAGTTGTGAGAGAAGTGTAAGAAAAGTGTGAGAATTCCCGTTTGGAATTTATGAGAAACCCTCTTTTTTCTTATTTTTTGGGTTTTTATTTATATGAAATTAAGAGATGTGCAATAATACTAAATAAAAAGTATATTAGGATGTGTGAGATGAGATAATGAAAGTACTAAGTAATAAAACAAGTTATTGCAAATTTATGAGAATTTAAGGAGAGAGTTGAGAAAATTGGACCTTCTTGAAGATCTTGAGCTTGATCTTGAATGTTGGAGAGCAGCCCTTAGACTTGGATGATGATGGAGGGTAGTGAATTCACCAAGTTTGGTGAAAAGGATGATGAAAAGTGAAGGTTGGAAAGGGATTTGGGTGTGGAAATCACGTTGAGTTCGAGAGAGGTTTTCTGGATTCACTGAGAGTGATCTCTATCAGATCTGGGCTTCCTTTGTAATTAGGTAAAGGCCTCCTTTTTATAGGCCCAGGGCATTACCGATCGGCATAGTCTTATTCCTGCCATTCGACAGGTGCGTTTAGGCACACTGCCGATAGGCAGGGTCTGGGACCTGCCGTTTGGCAGTGTCTTTCAGGCCTTTTTGGAAAATCGGTCTCAAAATGCAAACTATTGATCAGAATCACACACGGAGTGGACCGTTGGAAAGGTAATTCAGAGGCCTTCAAAAGTCCTTTGGACTTCTCCCGGGTTCGGGAGTTGACTTTGGGTCAAATATGGCTCGGAAGCATTCATCAGTCCATTGGACGGGGAATCGTCAGATGCAAACGGATCGTTCGTCGGCATGGTAAGTCCGAATCGCACATGAGGTGGACCATTGGAAAGGTTAGGAGATTTAATTCGACATTCCAAAGAGTTTGATCAGGTTTGGGGAGTTGACCTTGGTCAATCGGGACCTGGAAGCATTTGATGACCTTTTAGAGTCAAACGAATCGTTCATCCGTACCGTAAGTCAGAATCGCGCACGGGACTAACCGTTGGAAAGGGGTTTCAGTGACCTTTGAAGTTCATTCAGTCTTGGTCGAGTTGAAGAGCTGACCTTATTCAAATAGATCCCAAGAGCGCCCGGTGTCCCCCTGATTGAGTTTTGGGGTAAATGGGTCGTTCATCCAGATGGTAGGTCAGAATCGCGCATGGGATGGACTGTTGGAAAGGGGTTTAAGTGCCCTTCATAAATTCATTCAGTCTCAATCAAGCTGAAGAGTTTAACTTTTAATGATTAATTCAGTCTCGGTCGATCTGAAGAGCTGACCTTGGCTAAATGGAGCCCAGGAGCGCCCGGTGGGCTCCTGATTGAGTTTCGGGGGAAATGGGTCGTTCGTTCGCATGGTATATGAAAATCGCGCACGGGATGGATCGTTGGAAAGGGGTTTCAGTGCCCTTCAAAGATTCATTCGGTCTCGATCGAGCTAAAGAGTGTGAATTTTGGTCAAATGGAGCCTGGGAGTGTCCGATGGCTTCTAGGTCAGTACTCGGGGTATGACCTGGATCTATAGTGATGAGGGGAGGTGCTAGGGACCTAAGGAGAGTTTAGGGGGTAATAGAATGGGGTGTCTACACTAGTCGTTAATCACCTCCTATTTACTCATCGGGCCATCAGTGATACAACTTTCCCAAAATAAATCGTCATCCCCACTACTTCCCAAAAATTCCTATCGAAGGTGGCGTTAAAGGATCTTCATCCTAATTCACAACAATATTGAATTGGACCTTGCACCGGTGTAGTCCTTCTTTACTAGCCCGTCTGCCAATTTCGTCACTGGAATCATCGTCTTAATATAAAATTTTTGGTTAATCATCTCAACCCAGCCTATTTCCATTTATGAGTGATGCACTCGGAGACAGTCTCACTATGTCTCATCTAGCACCAACTCCCACTTATAATATCTCACCTTAAATGGTACTTTATACTCCCCTTCTTTCCCTGGGGTACCAAAGTTTCTGCCTGTGCACTTTTGCCACAATGCGCACTTATTGGCCCTTTTTGCCTTATATATATTATCATTTTATTTACGCGCAAGCCACTCTCAACATTCAACTGAGTAGGACTTTGCTTCATTTTCTCATAATAGTTAGATTTTCTTCTTTTCAAAAGATATCCTTATAAATGGCTTCCCACAGGCTTTCTACCCATCTCGGGTGTGCCAACTCTCATTGCAGACATATACTTGGATTATCGTCATCCTCACACAACGTTCAATCCATCATGCCATTCCATCTTTGTTTATATGGCCCCACAGGCATATATTACGCACATTTATTCCCACGTCCTCCTATCTTGGACGAATTGAAATCAGCTAACCAGGGCATCCATACACCCTATAATCAGTGCATAATTGCACAATCAATGGAAACGTCACACACTTTCCTCAAAACTGGTCTCGCATTCTCGACATGGCTATAACACATGGGTATTCTTAATCACCCCATAAATCAAAATTTAATTCTCCTCGACATGGTTCCACCCTCCAACTCGCGGTGAGAAGAAAAATTTTTAGTGCTCTCTCATGGCACTACCGGCTTCACTGGAATTATACTACACAATAGCCTCAACTCAGAGTGTTTTCCCTACACTACCATTAATAAACGTTCAAAACTAATGCCCTAGCATCCATCAACGTCTCTCTACTCACGACATTCATTAAGGTTCATGCGTATCTCATCATGCAATAACATTTAAACAAGGAACTTTCCCTAATACTTTATCACTCAGCATTGGCGATAATCAAATCCCATAAACCTCAAACACATAACCACGACTCTTAAAATCATGTCCCCATAAGTATAAATATAAATTTTAACTCCCACATCTCTAAAGGAGTGATATAATAATGCGCTCTCCTTATCACCAAGTTCTGAGCACTAAACATAATAACGAGCTAAGTATCTCCACATAACAGTAAATCTAATATACCTCAAATAACTTCAATAAAGTCCCCACACACCGGGATCAAATATCTCGAGACAACCATACTCTCGTAAGTCTCTATCATAATAGAATATAAATGCGAGCTCGACCCTCTTTCAGGTGAGACATCGCCAAAACTAGACATCCGGCCCTAGAACAACAAGCATGATAGCCTGACACTAATCATCCCGATATCGTTCAAACCATCGCTAACCAGTTCATACTCAAAATAATATTATACTCTTATAACACATCACAAGACGAGTAATACCAATAAAAAGATACACACAATTTACACCCATTCCCCTGAGGATGAAACCGAAATTAACCCCGCTACACCACAGAAAATATATATACACACAAAATGTTGGTTAATAGTGTTATCAACAAAACCCCTAAACTCGACTCTCTTGTGAATCTAGGGCTACCAAAATACTGTGACTCACTCGTGTCACACAAAGCATACCTCATTCACCCGAGGTCAAAACTCATTTTTCTACCTTGCCAAATTGCGCTGACTGCTTAAATAGTTCCCGGACATGACACGCCTATCCGAACCGAACCAAAAACTATCTTAATTATTGCCCCAGAAAGGCATCATACTTTTGTCCCTTTACTCGATTCGGGAAAAAACAATGTATGTGGTCCTACTATCCACATAAAAATATCTCTTCATATAATCCACTTATCTTTGTCCACGCTAGCCGTATTAGGGTTGTCCTTCTCTCGAACCTTGGTAGCCTTGACCCTAATTGCCACCCTCATTGTTCCCTTAGCTCCGCTAGCCCTAAGGAGCACACACTACTAGTCTTAACAGTCCTAACTGAATCCACTGTCATTCGGTAGGAATTCAACTATCTAAACGGGTCTCTTGATGGGTCTCCCCCTGCGGTGTTTCACTAGCACCGTTACATCCAGTCTTACCCCCTGACTAAATCCTTCAATGCTTTTATCTCCCTTCACATCGAAGCATTAATATCTTCATTCTCAAAACACGACATAGTCACCATCTGATTTGGCCTTCCAAGCGAAATTTCCCCTAAGTGCTGGTGACTCGTTTCATGAGTCCATCACCCACTTAAGGACTCTTTTCTCTATTGTACCTAACTTGTCGGGTACAAAGTTCGCTAGACAAGGCCTCTGTCCTGCCCTCCTATGATAAATTCAGAATTTTCATCCACATCTCTTTCTGAACAAAATATGAAGGAACTTGCAGTCAAACAGTACCCAAGATCCTTCCATTGGCATAATATTTCACCTTTCAAAATATTGTGATTGACCCCACCATTACAACACCGCTCCTACGAGCCAAGAAAAATTTTACCCTAATTTTTTTTCACTTATGGGTATATTACTCCCTATTATATGCCAAAATCTCTGGGTATCTAACATCCGTTGGCTACACACACAATCTTCGCATTTACCAAAATTCTACTGGGTGGTCCTCTTCAAAGACTTGTTCGACTCTATCCCATTCTAACCACACTGGGTGAGTCTAGTTTAGCTCCACTTTTTACTATAACGGTACAACAACATAGGTTTTACCGTAGTAGTCCTTACAACCCCATCTTCCCTAGAAACAATAGGAATGACCTTGACTACGGTCATTGTACCCAAAATATTCTTCAACTTCAACTCAGCCCCACCTCTTGTTGTTCTGGTAACAACCCTCATTGGTCGTCCTTCGTTGTTCGGCATATGAAGCACACCCGAACGCGTATAAGATTCACTATAATTATACATTATGGCAGGAGAACTAAATCTCACCATAGAAATCAACAACCCTAAGCATAGGGCTCTATATCAAATAGAAAGCAACGCTGAAAACGTAACATGTTCGCACAGATTTCCAAGGACACTAGAACCGGATGCTTTGATACCATCCGTGACACTCCGCCTAATAAAATACCGGCTGATCAGTCCTATATCAAATTAAACAAGAATCACATATGGTTTCATTCTCAGCATCACTATCGAAAACCATTTAATTACTAATAACCTATTAGGCCCAGTGTCAAATTTTAAACTTTCTAATCTTTTTAACTTAAACTCATAAGTAAATCCATCCACATAATTAAATGAATTCAATAAAAAAATAACCTATAACTTTTGATTAAACATTAATACAACCATATCGAAAAAGCATAAACGAAAATGCAGAAAATAAAATAAATGATGACAGTTGGGCAATATGCCCGAATATTACTGCAGTACCTCCTATCTAGATCATAAGGATAGAAGAGTATAAACAATTTTCTGCTAGCATCCATAGCAATGTCTGACTCGAAAAAATAGTCATCCAGGCGTCCCTGTGTCTGGACACCTAAAAAGTATAAGGAGAAGAAAAAGAAAACATAGATACAGGTTAGAGCCTGGGTTTTGAAAAGTATGTTTGCAAGTGCTTAACATACTTTAATATTTAAAATATAATATTTAAAATTAGTGTCGCACTCACATGAAATACCCCTCGCCTCTCATCTAATAGTGCACACCTAACGCATACATTTTAAACACCCTAGCTATGTTTCCTAGCCTAACTAGAATCTCACCCAAACTTCTAAACACCCAAACACTATCTCATGTCCCGCGTATATTATTCCAAGCTTTTGCCCGAGCTTATACCTGATAATTTCTCGCTTCGACATATATCCGTTCATTATGAATAACATTCACTAGTTATTACACTATTCATATTTTAGTGTTATTATCTCGTCTAAAATATTCTCATCTTTATATATGTATATCACATATGTTATTCTGGATTTTTGTTCTCCCCGATACTCTAGAAATTATTTTACATTTCATTCTTTATTCAATTAGTGTATATATATATATATATATATATATATATATATATATATATATATATATAATATACTATACGCATCAAGTATATCCATACTTATATATCACACACTATATAAGTATAATAATCATCCCTCAGAGCTATAACTCAATGGATGCAGTCTCTCAATGCTAGCATCTTTCAGGGAATTACTCACACATCATCCTAGGTATCGGCGATCGGACTCTCACACCAACTTGGTAAAAACCAAATCAGAACATATGGGAAGCGGTCATAGTTCCTCACTAGAAATAAGATGAATCATACCCAAGACGTCTTACCCCTGATAAAATAACTCAATATAAAAATGGACGCTATGACCTGGAGACTATACGTAACCTGCGCCTCAAGCCAGGGCCCTCACCCACATCGTGCAACTTCCCATGATAGAACTAGAGGGGTATGCTTCACATAAAAATATCATTCACACACACACACACACATATATATATATATATTCATATCATATACATACTGTTTCTATACCCGTATGTATTATCAAATCCGGCCATACATGCCTAGCAATCTCGGCATTAGCCTGCAAATCCCGAATATACCAATTCGTATTAATTTATAAGTATTCACGCACTTATATTAAACCCATAATAATTCTCTCACTTAGGATACAATTATCACATAAATAATTCCCAAATATTAGTTTAACTCATCTAGCTAGTATTCTAATATCATCGTACTTGCACATTCGGATATCACACATACATTATAATCGGCATATATATATTCTACACACATAAATATATATACATATACCCGTCGAATTATTTCCTCGAATGTCGTTGGTTCCCAACACTCAAAATAACCACAACCCGGATTTATTTCTCGACTAACCCAAGGTTTAAATCTCACTCAATTAATCATTTGGAAGTCCTACTACTCTTTGTAGGATCCCCTACTATTTATCTCCATAAAACCATTCTCCTTTAATCCTTAAAATCGGGGAAAATTTTGCAATAACTAACAAGGCGAATCAATTCACTTAAGGGCGAATCGATTCGCCTCCTGCCGAATCAATTTGGAAATGACGTTGTGTTACTATACACCTTCTTCTCCAATTTCCGCCTTATTCCAACACTCAACCAATAAAAGTCTTATGATTTTTACATTATCAACCATCAAAATAATCATCTACACATTATGATTTAACTAACACATCAATTACTTCATGGGATTCATCAAATTTAACAAGATTTAAACCCTAATTCTACATTACACACATCTTCCAATATTTCACCAAAAATACCACCATTAAAATGGGTTTTAACTTAGATTTCATATGGAGTGTCAACACATCAATTTATATGAAATCATTTCCGAATAACCCATTTTTTTTGCGAAAATCCCAAACCCAGAATCTTATAGTTTTCAACACCAACTATAATATGAACAATAAACACACTTAATAGTTAGTTGGATAAATCCGATGACCTCGTGCCGAAATCCGTCGGAGCTTGGCCGGAAATCTCCTTTTTTTCCTCCATTTTCTTCTTCCTTTCTTCATTTTCTTTCCTTCTTTCCTCTTCTCTCTTTCTCTCGTGGCTTATAAGGGAGAAATGAGGGTTTATCCCTTATTAGACCCAAAATTGACTCGTATACATAAATGTAAGTCCCTACTAGTCCAAAAAGTCCCCGGAACCCAAACACTACCCACGACTACTCTATTCTGACTATTTCGGTCCTTTCGAGAACAACCGTGCACTCGAAATTTCCATCCAAGTCACTTATCAAAAATTCACCTTTATAAGTCCAACACAACTACGCACGTGTTTTCCAAATAAAATATTGTTACTTGTCTCTTTGCACAACCGCGACAAGATATAAAATAATCCAACTTTATTTACTTATTCTCCTAAGTAAATACAACACACATCAATATTAATCTGTCACTCGCCAAATTAATATTTAACCCACACTTCAAATTCTCTTTCACTTAAAATTCTCAAATCATTAAATTACACCCACTCATGTAATTTAAATATCCATAAAAGTACGAGGTATTACAGTCTCACAAAGGAAATACAAACAAAGAACCCTCCCGATACATTTTGGATGATTCAAGTAATTCATGTGGAACCATGGCATGAAACCCCTTAAGCGATCCTCGTTATAAATAGTAAAAATCCTAAACGATAAGGCTCTAAAGTAATTGAAGAATGCAACACAAAATAAGTGACAAGCAAGCTCAAGATCCCTAGGGCACTAAAATATGTAATGATGTGATATCAACTATGACACCTCATAAAATCTAAAGTAGATTGATCATGTCTAAATTAAATAATATAAGAGTCTAAACTTATCATTCTTAGCATGACTGGAATCAAAACTACATGCATAAAACAAATAACTAAAACATAATAAAGGTGAACCACATAATCTATGGTACCAATCCTACCAATAATAATAGCACCATTGCATGACCACCACTGTCTCACCATAAATACAAAACCAAATGTAATAGTAATACATATTCAATACGACTATTATAAATCTGACACGGCATAAAATAAATAGGAATAAAAGAGTGAGCGTGCAGGCTCTGAGCATCTACTGAGGGAAGAGTAAGATTAAATCAGGGGTGAGGTAGCATCGATGACCTATGTCCTAAAAATAAAGTTTAACAACAACATTAACAACAACTTTATGACGAGTAAGACTATAATTGAGTTTGGGCTTCAATATAAGTACACATCTTCCTCTCGTCTTTTAGTTGTTTTTAAGTTATCCCAATCCATAAAATCATAAATATCACATGCGTTTAATCCCAATCCTAGGTGAACCCTGTGATTACGTTTTATTCATCTCAACTGAATATAAGCAAAGGTCCCATAATTGTACTAGTCTATCAACCGAACTATTACTCCTCAAATATAACAGAAAAATGCTTATAAATTTGGAAATTTGGTCTGAACTGCACGGATTATAGGAAACCCATTCAATATTACCATTGCCTCCATGGTCAGTCGTAAGTGGAATGGTTCCAGAAGACAAATTCATTATTACCATCGCCTCCGTGTGTAACACCCCGTAATTTTAATGATTTTTATATTGGGATTAATTGGGATTTATTAAATTGAATTGACTAATTAATCCGAATTAAAATAAATATCAATTAGCGAGACAAGGATTAAAATTTATTTGTATTGAATACTACTTTTTGAATGAGTAATAAATTGATAAGAAATTTTTATGATTGTCATGAGTGAGAAATACGGCAGTTACGGTAAATTTAGTCGGGAAGCGAGTGTCAATTGCGTCTGAACTTAATTTTAGAAAATAAAAGGTAATTAAATTTTAGATAATTCAAATGGTCATTTTGAGTGCGTCAGTGTGTCCGGAAGAGTCGAAATAGTGAAAAAAGTGTACTCAGGGGTTTAGTTTGGGTCTCGGGGTATTTTTAGTCCAAACCGACACCATGGAGGGGTATTTTTGTCTTTTGAAATTTTGGGGAATATAGACCTACAAATTTTATAAGTGTATATCAGATTATATGTTGGGGAAGCTAAGGTTATCATTTACCAAACCAACGAGATGCTATAGGAGGAGGAAGGAGAAGGGTTTCGAGGGAGACTCTAAGGCTTTTCCACCATTCTTGCACCACCACCACCATCATTAGGTAGATCGGAAGGAGAAAAATGCCACCCGACCACCAATCTGCGAAAATTCAGACCTACATTTAGAGGCAAGTATTTATCTTGTTACTTTTCGAGCATATGTAACATCCATGTTAGTGTAGAATGAATAACCCCATAAAAGTATGAGTGTTTGCTTGAATTGGAAGACTAAAATCATATTCTAGGTTAGGAATCATGATAGGTTTAATCCTTTATGCATGTAGAACGAATTGGAGGTATTATTATGATGAACATATGAAGAAATCTGAGATCTTGTTGATGTTCTTGAATAAAAAGGATAATTTAGGGTTCTTGGAGCTAATTGTTGAATTAATTTGGTTTAAAGGGATTCTTTGAGGATTTAATGATTTAATTATGCTAGAAATCATGTAATTAAGTTAGAATAATGTTTAGACATTTGGTTGAGATTTTGGGATTAAATTATGGTGATTTGGAGGGCTAAAACCTGTATAAATCGTAATTGGTATTATGAGGAAAACAAGACCTGTTATAGCGAATCGATTCGCCCCTAGCCTAATTGACTCAAAAAGCAAATCGATTCGGAATAAGGTCTAATTGATTCAGTTTCCTAGAATTGGATAATTTTCCCTTTTTGCTTATAACTCAGGGGAAACGATCAGGTTAACCTTTGGAGTAATATTAAAACATAATGGGATATTTTTAAATTACTAGTAGGCTAATGTTGGGATTTAAACTGAGTCACGTGAGGAGAAATTTAGGCTAAAGTTGATCAGGTTTAAATGGATAGTAAAACCTATCTCGGAGAATGATATCTTCTCACGAGAAATCAAGAGAACGTATGACCTAGACTAGTAGGGTACGGGTGAAGATCTACTGAACTAACTTAAGGGGCACTTGGTAACATTTCGAGCATTGGGAAACACTCGGGATTATACAATGACAAGTATTATGGTAAAGTAATGATACATAAAATATTCGAGAGTTATTATACTACTACGAATTCTTATTATAAGTTGAGTGTGTACCTATATGAATGATATCGATAGGTGGAGGGTATACCTATACGGGTTATTATTATAGGTTGTGTGTATACCTACATTAAATATACATATGGATAGGTTGTGTGTATGTCTATTGTGTGCTTTCTTATGTGTATAAATATACCTACGCTGCCTGCTATCACGGGAGGATTTCACGTTGTGTACAGTCTTATCCTGATTAGCCCATTTGGGGGGGGGGGGGAGATTTTAGACTTGTGCCCCAGAGTATAGAACCTAGGTGCGTGCTATCTGAGTGTATGGTGGTTTTGACGGTCAATTGGGCACGTTTGGTATGTGCGTGACCCATAGACTTGGAACTATTTCAACGCCAATATGTGTGGTTTGAGGGTGATATCCGAACTGGCGTCCTTATTTAGTACGTGATGCACCAGGACTTGATAGATGAGTATGCCCGCATCGCAGGTCTCCACCTAGGGATGCCATATATATATATATATATATATATATATATGAGTGTTTTAGTAGATATTATGTATGGAAATATCTAAGTTAATCTCAGTATGTGTGAATTCGATAATTAAGTGATAGCTCATAATAAATGAAAGGGATTGGAAATTTTATATCGTATTGTATGGGCAATATGGGTGGTCACAATAAATTATTAAGCGGGAATAGATTTAAGTCAAACTAGTTAGGCGAGTGTAATACCCTGTGACTTTGGGACTGAGAAGTTAGATTTTTGGGAGAAATAAAATATATTTAAATTGGGGAATTTTAAATTTTGGAAAGTGAGGTCCAAAAATTGAGGACGTTATAAAGTATTCTGGATGATGATTCTAAGTGCGCCATTGGTTCCAGATAGGTCGAGATAGTCGAAATGACAGTCCTTGGGTTTTATTTCGGTCCCGAAATATGTTTTAAGTTAGTTTGACTCGAATTGGAGTAAACGAGTCATTTAAAGTGTGTATTATCATTTAAAACTGAACTTATATTTTAAGGGTTTAAGATTCTTACGAAATCAGCCAATCTCATTTGTGAGAAAGAAAGAAAACCCTAGAAAGAGAAAGAAAGAGAGAAAGAAGAAGAAAGGAAGAGAGAGAGAGAGGAGAAAGCTTGGAGAATTCTGGCCCGTACGTGATTTCGGGGATGATTCAACCTCTACGATTCTGAGGCAAGTGTTTAATCTTGCTAAATATTTCATTTGTGTATTTCATTTCATAATTTTTGGATAAAAGAATTGGATTTTGGATATTATGTCAAAACCTAGCTTTTGGGTATTTTACCTTAAATTTGAAGTGTAGGAGGGTAGTGAGACTGGGGTCTATGAATAACTGGAAAGGGTGAGGCGTGACCCACTCCAATGGACACTGTCTGCAAGTCTTCAAGGTCTCCTGGTGCAACTTCTGAAGAAAACTTCTCCTTCTGGTAACAATGGAACTCAAGCTTCAACTCACTCCCTGCAAGAAGATGAACTTTCACAGCAAAAATAGCAATTTTCTCAAGGGAAACACCTGAGAGTGATGGCTGTCAGTGGGGAGTGAAGGAACAAGGCACTCAACACTAAGAGAATGAGCAGGGAGAGAATACTAGGTAGGTCTGGTGATATTTTAGCAGAGTAACAGTGCAATTTTTCTTGTCCCTCTTTTGACCTTGCCCAGATGTCTATTTATACATGGGCGTAAGGGGTGAGCTGGCGATTTTGGGCGCCAAAATTGAGAGAGTTGGTGGGGAACAATGTCTGAAGTGTACCATTTGTCCCTACCTGCAGGCAGCCTACCTGTCCCCTCTGCAGGTGCCACCTGGCGCCGACCAAAACTCAAAAAGCACATATGTCCCCTAATGGAGACAAAATAGCAGATTTTGGTAGTTATCTTTTGAAACGGTAACTTGTGGTGCAATTTTGCAAATCTTTGAGAGAGGAGACCTTAAGGCCTCACTCCCTCTAAAAAGTGTTATTTTTCTTGAGAGGGACCTCGAGGACCCCCTCTTCTGGAAAAGTCATTTTTCTTGTAAAGAGTTTATTTCTTGTGAGTAGCCAACTCTTTGGCCACTCCCTTCATTTATGACTAAGTGTGCAGTGTGCGTAGCCTCGAGTGGCTTCTGGGTCTTCCTACTAGTATTCTCTCAATCCTATAGTGCTAAGTGGTTGAGCTTGCTCAACATACCTTGTCCCTCAGCCGCCAAGCCAAAACTCCCAGGAGGTCCCGACGCGCCTGTTCGAGCCCTGCTTGCTCGACTAGGCAACCTGTGCAAGAAAGTAAAGTGTTAGTGATGTTGTTCATTTAGAGCCTGCTGTTTCATGATGAAAACTCCTGTAGCAGCGCTTCTCGAATAACATTTCTGCAGTACAATTGCAGTGGCGCTGACGCTTGAAGCGGCGCCGACCCTTGTCCTGTCGCCGTTGCTCGGAGTGGCGCTGATGTTGTGAGGCGGCGCCGACCCTTGTTGCGGCGCCGACGCTCGAAGCGGCGTTGACGCTTGAAGTGGCGCTGACGCTTGAGGTAGCGCTGGTGCTTGAACTGGCGCTGACAGGTGAGGCGGCGCCGACCCTTGTCCCGGCGCCGACGCTCGAAGTGGCGCTGACGCCTGAGGTAGCGCTGATGCTTGAACCGGCGCTGACAGGTAAGGCGGCGCCGACCCTTGTCCCGGCGCCGACGCTCGAAGTGGCGCCGACGCTCGAAGTGGCGCTGACGCCTGAGGTAGCGCTGATGCTTGAACCGGCGCTGACAGGTGAGGCGGCGCCGACGCTCGAAGTGGCGCTGACGCGTGGGGCGGCGCCGACCCTTGTCCTGGCGCCGATGCTCGAAATGGCGCTGACGCTTGAGGTAGCGCTGATGCTTGAACCGGCGCTGATAGGTGAGGCGGCGCCGACCCTTGTTGCGGTGCCGACGCTCGAAGTGGCGCCGACGCTCGAAGTGGCGCTGACGCCTGAGGTAGCGCTGAGGCTTGAATCGGCGCTGATAGGTGAGGCGGCGCCGACCCTTGTTGCAACGCCGATGCTCGAAGTGGCACCGACGCCTGAGGTAGCGCTGAGGCTTGAATCGGCGCTGACAGGTGAGGCGGCGCCGACCCTTGTTGCGGCGCTGACGCTCGAAGTGGCGCCGACCCTTGTTGTGGCGCCGACGCTCGAAGTGGCGCCGACGCTCGAAGTGGCGCTGACGCCTGAGGTAGCGTTGATGCTTGAACCGGCGCTGACACGTGAGGCGGTGCCGACCCTTGTTGCGGGGTGCCGACGCTTGAAGTGGTGCTGACGCCTGAGGTAGCGCTGATGCTTGTACCGGCGCTGACATGTGAGGCGGCACCGACCCTTGTCGGGGCGCCGACGCTTGAAGTAGCGCTGACGCCCGAAGTGGCGCTGACGCCTGAGGTAGCGCTGACCCTTGCGGTGGCGTAGGGACTCCCCGCGGCGCTGACACTTGCGGTGGCTTTTGAACTTCTGGGTGACCTCGCGGGTACCTCTCGGATGTTATTTAATAAAAAAAGCATATTTATTTTATTTTGCTTTTTTTTCTGTTTATAACACCCTTCTACATTAGCCCCTCGTGCAAAAAGTTTTTTGTTGGGTAGACCAAAAAAACTTTGTACGCTATGAATCTGGTTTCAACAATTATATATATATTTATATATATATATATATATTTTCTGAGGGATCCTAGGATCATTAAATTTTGTGGCCCTTTATCCGAGGTATTTAATTTTTTGAGAACCCACGCGTCAGTGTGGGAACTGTCATCTCATCATTTGGGAAAAAAAGATCATCAACTTTTTTTTTTTTGCCTTCCTGCACGGTTTTCCATTTTGGTGAAAAAAACATAAGCCCCTTATCTTGGGGTCTTTCATCTTCTTCAACCAAAACATAGGCATCTTTGGGTTTGTAGTGAGAGAAAGTGAGAGAGGGATTCTTTTAAAACCCCATAGCCACCCATCTCCTTTTTTCTCTAACCTTCCCAAATATCATACCCTCTCATCCATGGATTCCCAACCAAAGAATGTATCTCCCAATGTGAGCAGCTCCAAAACCCCCATGGTTCTAAGTTCTATACCTTCTTCCTTGCCCATTTCAGCATTTCCGGCCGTCTCTGTTACCACCGCGGGCGCCTCCATGCTACCCGCCCTCTCTCTGGCGGACGGAGGTTCGAGAACCCTCATGGGTTCCTCACAACTTCTTTCCGTGGACCGTAGTCAGATCTCGGGTATCTCAAGCAGCGGGGTTCAATTGGAGATGGGTACCTCGACCGCCCCATTTGTCATTGCTGTCGACAAGTGGGTATCGCGAACGGACCTCTCGTCCGGAGGCCTCTCGCCCATTGTCCTAGGTTCCGATGAGCAAGTCAGTCGCGTTGGGGGAGATGCTTCAACCTCGGTTCGCGGATTTTTTCAATTTGATTTAGGTGTGGGTATCTCGAGCAGCGTTAGCGGCGAGAGCCCGGGGCGGACGGTTCTCTCGTCTGCGGGTCTCTCGCCCGTTGACTTGGGCTCCGCTAAGCAAATCGATCGCGTTGGGGGAGATGTCTCGGTTCACGAAATTTATCCCTTAAATTTGAATAAGGGTATCTCGCGCAGCGCTGATGACGAGGGCCCGGGGCGAACGGTCCTCTCGTCCGCGGGTCTCACGCCTGTTGACTTGGGCTCCAACGAGCAAATTAGTTACGTTGGGAGGGGGGTCTCGAACGAAATTTATCCCTTAAATTTGGATAAGGGTATCTCGCGCAGCGCTGACGACGAGGGCCCGGGGCGGACAATCCTCTCGTCCGCGGGTCTCTCGCCTGTTGACTTGGGCTCCGACGAGCAAATTAGTTGCATTGAGAGGGGGGTTTCGACGCCTGGTCTGGTGCACATGGGTCTCTCACCCTTGCAAGGGGGTGTCTCGGGAGGTATTAGTGCTGACGCAAGCATATCGACCTCAGGTATTTCGATGCCTTTCACCCTTTCTGAAATGGGGGTTTCCACTTATGGCAGCACGGTGACTTCTCGTCATTGGTCGGAGGTCTCGCGACTTGGCCTCGCATCTACGGGTCTCTCGTTCGTGGAAGGGGGTGTCTCGACATTTCGTCACCTCAGGGGTTCCGTGACCCAGGGTGTCTCGACGACTATTGGTGTTACGGAGAGCATGCTACTGCCCAGGGGCTCTTCCTATGATTATGATGGGGTTTCTGCCTCCCCCTCTTTTTTTACGAGAGGGGGCCCCCCGGGTCCTTCGCTCGGAATCCCCACTGAGGTGAGTTCTTTTCTTGATCCACTGGCTCTGGGTGGTTCATCAGCTACGCCTACTTCCTCTCAGGCATGGAAGGATTATATGCACATTCGTCAAGGGTGGGACTTCGGTATTTATCGCCGTGCTCCCTTTTTTGGCCCTGCTGACAGTTTCATGACTTCACTTTCCGACTTTGGGGAAAAAATTTCGGGTGCTGTTCTCGATCGGTCTCATGTGGTGTTAACTGAGTCTGCTGATCTTCCTATTATTTCTCCGGATTCAATTCTCCGAATCCGAGTTGACCGAGGCGACTTTCCCTATTCCAACGTTGAGGTTAAAACCCCCGGAGGACCTACAGAGGAGTGGGCCAGTTGGGTTGACTATGTTCTGAGCGTTCCTGATTACGTGGTTATTCTCAGGGAGGTGGGGCTCTTCACCGCCGTCAGCAGTCTGAAGTCCTGCACCCTCTTTAAACACGGTTCTTCGCTCAATCTCTTATTGTCCCGGTGGAGTATGGAGTCTCACACCTTTGTTACGGGCTGGGGAGAATTTACTGTTACTCTCGAAGATATATGTGAGCTGTACGCCCTTCCTTTCTTTGGGCAACAGGTCTTTACTGATGACTGCGAGGACTCCCTAGAGCAGGAGTTGGTGGGGGAGTTACGGTCATCTCTCGGGGAGTGCTCGAGATATGTGGCCATAAATGTAACGGGTCATTCCAAGCATTCCTTTGCCAAATGGCAAAGATATTGGTTCAGAGACTTTGAGCAATTGCCAAAGGGGGAGACTTCTCGTGCAGCGCCCAGATCCCAGGATGGTCCTAAGCTTCACTCTCCTGCACATTTATCCGCTTTCCTTGTTACGTTCCTGACTCGGTTCCTTCTTCCAGGTAAGCCTGAAGACTGTCCCCGCGAACTTCTTTTTAGGTTGGCTGTGCGATTGTCTCGAGGTAGACCAGTACCTATAGCTGCCCTGACTTTGGGTTCTCTTTACACCTGGATAGACCGAGCACACATAGATGTAGAGAGGTCCTGCGGCCGGTATGATGTTGCTAACCATGTCAACGCCCCTTTCTTGATGGCCTTTTTGTTTGAGCATTTCCCCCACTTTACTTCAGGGGCTCACGCTTGTCATAGCGATGCTGCGAGGCTTCTTCGGTGGAATAAGAAAACTCCCAAGCAGTCTTTGGGAATGTTGATTGATGATATCGAGGAGTTTCAGTTTCGGCCTTATACCAAGCGCCCTGGGGGTACTTTCAGCTGGCTTTCTTTCCCTGGTGATGGCGGAACCTTCTATTGTCCTTCCGCAGTGGGGTCAGTTTCCACGTGTCCCCATATTAATGTGATGACGATGCTCTTACCATGTCACCTTCCTTCTTGGACCGAGTTAGGTCCCCGTGCTGAATTTTACCATTCCGAGAGGGCAAGACGACAGTTTGGTTATGATCAGGGTGTCCACACTCCTCCTCTTCCTACCTACGGCAGTCATTCTGAGGCATTCTCCGAGGCGTGCGCGAGCTTTACTCTTCAGGGGTTATTTCGCAGGGTCAGTGGTTTGGGTGGTCTCTATGTGCCTACCAGTGATTATCAGCCTTCATTCACTTCATCCTGGTTCCTTCTTTGGCAGCAGCAGGTTCGTCTTATTCAAGAATGTGTAGTTGGCCCTCCTCATGAGACTAACCCCATTAAATATACCAGAGCTCAGTTTTTGGTCAGGCGGACGCAGAAAGAGCCTTGGTTTCTCAGTACCACCTCTACGCCACCCTTGGAGCAGGCCATCCCTATTTTAGTGAAACCTCTCTTTGACGAGTCACTTCCGCCTCCGTCGACTGAGCTTCCCCCTGTGAAGTCTAAAAGCCAACCAAAAAGCAAAGAGAAGGCGGGCACCTCTACTACTAGCAAAAGGAAGCATCCTGACACCGATGTTTCCAATTTTTTTCCTGCTACTACTGCTTCTCCTCCTTCCTCCCCTGTGAGGACCCGGGCTGCGAAGAAAAAAGAAAGGAAATGGCGCTGGCATAGCTGCTTCCTCTACGGTGGACCAAGGTTACTCCTCACCGAGCCTTACTTCTCAGGAGACGCGGGTCGCGTCCATTCCTATTGCAGAAGGTACTATATCACAGCCTCCTTTACTTAGTGGAACCAGTTCTCGCGGAGTTCTTTCATCTCCCTCCCCTTCATTGGAAGAGGAACTAGTTGATTATGGAAGCACCCCTTCCTATGACGACCATAGTTCTTCTTCGGGTGATATGGGCGGCCTGGGTTTCCATAGCGAAAGCACTACTGACACTTATGCTTTGTTATTAGTCTCCAGAGAGTCTTCTAGCGATGATGAGGCCTCCCGTTCTCCTGGGGGGGTCAGCCCCACCCATCTCCCTTATAGCCAGACTACGCGCCCCGTTACTGTAAGCGTTCTCCCTTCACTTGTCTATATATATTTTTTGCATACGATTTTCTTTCTTCCCTTCATCATATATATGTATATATTTTCATTTAAAGCATTCTGTTATATTTTTGCAGGCCACTTCCATCGAGGCAGGTGGTTCTCCTCTTCCCCCACTACGACCGACGCCCTTTCAGCGGGAGAGGAACTCCATGCTCATTTCCTCCCGGGGACTGTTTAGAGAGGTTTGCTGTTTCCTCAGTTCATTTAACATCTGTTGTAATTTATTCATCTCCTAACTGCCTTTTGGTTGCGTATACTGTCGCTTCCTCGCAGCTTTCGTCCGTGCATTTTACCGTCACTCGGACCACTCCTGTGGCTTCCCCTTCTCCTCAGGTATGCCTCGTTATTTTCAAAACTTTCATTGCGTCATTTCCTTTTGTATTCCTTCTTCTTCTTTTTTTATTTACCCATTTATCATGCGTAGAGAGCTGTGTCTTCGGGCGTTGCCACATCGTCCTCTCTTGTCTCGGCGGCGGGTACTTCTGCAGCTGAGCCCCTGGAGGCCTCTTCATCTGAGGTAGTACTTATTTTTTTTGAATATTTGTCTCCTCTCAGCAGGAGTCTTAATGGCTCTTGGATTTTCTTCTCAGGAAGGGGCTCCTCCCTTAGCTGGCGTTATCGCCCCGGGTTTGTCCTCTTCGGGGAGAATTTCTATCCCTAGGGTCCGCGTATCTATGGATGGTAGATCTTTGGTTCAGGCGATTTCTCGTGGCCCAATATTTACCGTGGCCTCCACCAGTGAGCCCACACTTCAGTTCAGTCCTTTCTGTTGAAGCAATGGGATCTCCTTTTCCTCGAACATGCAGTAAACAACGCATTTTCATTCTTTGCAGGCCATCAGTACAGCCCCTACTGCGCAGACCGTCTTTTTCCGCGCTTCCCCCTTAGATGGGGTTCAGGTAGTCTTTTATTTTCTTAGTTCTATTTTCTTATCTGTCCAGTCTGTGCTTATCGTAGCCCTCTTTTACTTTGTTGCAGTTATCCCTTGGCGCTGTTTCGAGTGCGGCTCCTGCCACTACCGTTTCAGCAGCCCCTATACAAGGGCTGGTTTGTCCTGTCGTTGCGCCTCTTCAGGTAGCTATCCCTACGGTGCCTGAGGTTGAGGTATCTTCTTCGGAAGTATTGGTTACCGAGGCAACCTCTTCTGGAGCATCAATCAGTGTTGTTGCCCCTACGGGGGCCCCTGCTCCTCCTTCTATGACCGTTGCGGAGGGCATTGTTCAGGTATCGTGTATAAGACTGGCATACCCCCTCTTTTTACTATTCCCCTTTTCTTTTCTTCTTGCGTATACTGTGCAAGCATTCCTATAATACCCTTGTCTCATTGTTTCCAGGTGTGTGAGGATACTCCGGTGACTGTGGAGTCTGGCAGCGGGGCAGCTGTGAGAGAGGTATTAGACTGGCATACCCCCTCTTTTTACTGTTCCCCTTTTCTTTTCTTCTTGCGTATACTGTGCAAGCATTCCTATAACACCCTTGTCTCATTGTTTCCAGGTGTGTGAGGATACTCCGGTGACTGTGGAGTCTGGCAGCGGGGCAGCTGTGAGAGAGGTATTAGACTGGCATACCCCCTCTTTTTACTATTCCCCTTTTCTTTTCTTCTTGCGTATACTGTGCAAGCATTCCTATAACACCCTTGTCTCATTGTTTCCAGGTGTGTGAGGATACTCCGGTGACTGTGGAGTCTGGCAGCGGGGCAGCTATGAGAGAGGTACTAGACTGGCGTACCCCCTCTTTTTACTATTCCCCTTTTCTTTTCTTCTTGCGTATACTGTGCAAGCATTCCTATAACACCCTTGTCTCATTGTTTCCAGGTGTGTGAGGATACTCCGGTGACTGTGGAGTCTGGCAGCGGGGCAGCTGTGAGAGAGGTACTAGACTGGCGTACCCCCTTTTTTTACTATTCCCCTTTTCTTTTCTTCTTGCGTATACTGTGCAAGCATTCCTATAACACCCTTGTCTCATTGTTTCCAGGTGTATGAGGATACTCCGATGACTGTGGAGACTGGTAGTGGGGCAAGTGCGGAGGGAGATCACAGTTCTGAGTTCACTCCTTTAGTCGGTGATGTTGATTCTGGTGGGGAGTCTTCTTTTCTTCCCTCTGAGGCGGGGTCTCGCCACTCCGAGGGCGATGATGAAACAGAGGACGCTGCGACTATTTCTAGTAGGCTATGGCGTGAGGAGCTACCAGGCCGCTTCAGGGTACACGAGCGTCAGCTCTTAGATCTCATCTTGGAGCACCATCCCGAGACGTTTACTTCTCAGAGTATACTCCAGGTTGACAGTCTTGCGGCCTTCAACCTGAGGGCTCTTGCCAGCCATGTTCATGAGTTCTTGGCTACCTCCCCTGCTAAGCTGACTAGCTCTTCTATCTTGCTATTCTTGGATGCTCTCCGCGACTTACAGCAGTTCTATCATTTTCGTTTGGATTGGCTTGACGCAGGGGTTCGCCCCTTCCTGAGTGTTCCTTTCCGGAAGATAGTGAGGTTTCACACGTCCCGGCAGTCCAGGGTTGAGCAACGACACGCTGAGGCTACGAGGATCCAGAATCAGATCGCCCTACTGCAGGTGAAGCTTGCCAGACTTGAGTCTGGCGATGAGGAGGATGATGCTAAATCTGTCAGGTTGGAGGAAGAGTTTCTGCGGGAGGCTGGTCCGTCATATGCTGGCGCCATTGCGCGCGATGATTTATTTTTTGTGGTTTCTAGCCAATAGGCTACCTCTTATTTTGTAGTGCTCAGAATTCTATATGTACATCACTTATCTTATCATTCATGTATGAGACACTTTGTTTCTTCTGCACTTTCTTTTTCTTTTGTTCTCCCTTTATGCTGTGGGTGTTTGTTTTACATGACTTGCTCTAATTTCTGTGAGCCTTTAGTCTACTGGTGGCTACCCCATATACTGCGGGGTATTTGCATTGATATGAAAAGTTATGTATTATCATTTTGTACACATTTTTTTTTTGAAAATGCACCTCTTGTAACTGTGAGGTGTTGGCATGTGACTTTCTTGGGTTGCCCCTCCTGTCTGTGGGGGTATTCCTACATATTACTGCTTATAGTCATAGAGGCTGGGTTGGGGAGGAGGGTGACCCCCACCCCTTTCCGGAAGCCTGATTTTATTATAAAACTGTATTAATTTATGTCTGGGGGGACTTTGCTCAGTATACTTTCTCTTAGGATGGACTTACCTCCCAAGTGTAGTGAGTAAAGTTCCCGACCTCTTTTTTTTTACTCTCTTCTAACTTAATAGGGAGCGTATATGTATGTATAAATGAGTAAGCAAAGTAAACGTCAAAATGACCGAAAACGTTGCTATTTCATTTCTTTTACTTTTGTCTATCGTTTACAGTGTAGGATTGCTTCAAAAAAACAAAAAACTTTTCTGGTGTAGGAGCAATCCTTGACATCCGTTGTCGACATGCAAAATACAAACAAAACTTGTTAGTTTCCACTAAGCATAGTACCTCTTCAGCCACTTGCAGTTGATGGACTGGAGGTAATCACTCTCAGGTTCTGATATCTGGCAGTAGCCCGACTTCCCCACTCCTTTGACAACAAAAGGGCCTTCCCAGTTAGGTTTGAATTTGGACGCCGACATGCTACGGAGATGGTGGGTTGATGCTCGTAGGACTAGATCTCCCACCTGGAATTCCCTAGGCTTAACCAAATTTTCATAGGCCCTGGACAGTTGCTGAGTGTAGACTTTGAAGTTCTCTCTCGCCTTGTCCCTGTGCTCATCTAGTGCCTCCAGCTGCACATGCCTAGGGTCTGGAATGAGCCCATTGCTAAGAGAAATTCTGGCCGAAGGTACCGCCAGTTCCACTGGTAGGACAGCTTCGGTCCCATACACTAGAGAGAAGGGGGTGAAACCCGTTGGCTTTCTTTTCGAAGTACGATAGGCCCATAACACCATAGGCAGCTTCTCATCCCATGCTCCCGGCATGTCTTCTAGCATCTTTTTCAGAATATTTATCAGGGTCTTATTAGTAGCTTCCGCTTGGCCATTGCCCTTGGGGTAGGATATGGTCGAGCTACTATGCACAATCTTATACTTGTCCGTGAGGAGGGCCATCTCTTTGCATACAAATTGCTTCCCATTATCCGTTAGGATCATTTTGGGTATACCAAACCTACATATGATATACTCTTTTATAAACTGGGTTACCACTTGGGCAGTGACCCTCCTTAAAGGGATGGCCTCCGCCCATTTGGTATACAATTCTGTAGCCACAATGATAAAGGTCTTGCCATGAGATGCTGGGGAGATCTTACCCACCAGGTCGAACGCCCATGTGTGGAAGGGATAGGGGGTTGCCAAGCTTTGTAGGCTGACGGAGGGAGCGTGCACCATGTTTCCGTGCACCTGGCATGCTCTACACTTTTTCACGTATCCAATGGAGTCAGCCTCCATGGTCGGCCAGTAGTATCCCAGCGTCATCAGCTGATCATACAGCTTGGCGCCTCCCATGTGGGAGGGCTCATGAGCTTCTTTCAGCACCTTTTCCACTTCCTCTTTGGCTACGCACCTTAACGCCTTCTCATTATACCCTTTCCTATACAGCTCTCCTTTGACCAAGTAGAAACGTGCTACCCTTTTTCTAAGGTAGATTTCATCCGCTCTCTCGGCGGGCAGCTCCCCATTCTTCAGATACGCTAGGTACGGCTGTCTCCAATCTTCGAAGGCTTCCACGAAGTTAGCTTCCGTCGGCTGATCAAAATTAGCTTGGCACTTTAGACAACTTTGCTGCAAGCGGGCCGCTTCTACGCTCA
This sequence comes from Sambucus nigra, assembly GCA_949130495.1. Classification (NCBI taxonomy): domain Eukaryota; kingdom Viridiplantae; phylum Streptophyta; class Magnoliopsida; order Dipsacales; family Adoxaceae; genus Sambucus; species Sambucus nigra. Next base: position 238,168,983 of record OX422221.1, on the reverse strand, counting down.
TGGAGGGCCAAAAATACCCGCTTCGCTGCAGTCTTCTGTAAAGGGGGATATCTGTATCTCCACAGTGCCTCTGGTGCATTTCTATTAACCTCTCTTTGGCTTCCTGCTCCCCTACGCACCGTGCCAGAAACCCTCTGGGACTCTTGAAATAGAGAGTTCCCTGCAGCACATGATAGTTGGCTAACTCCAAAATTTTCATTGCCCCTTCTCTGGTTTCCAGTTGCCTCTCCACCAAATGCCTCCAGTCTTCCGGCTCGTCACTTGGGAATAGGGACTTTACGGTAGTAGGCACTGTTCTCCGCCTAACGGTGATGGTTGCTTCTGAATCCTCCATGTCCAACTTTTGTGCTATGGTGGCGAGCGCGTCAGGGTGCCTGTTCATCGTTCGCGCCTGCCTCTCCACAGTTACTTCCAAGAATTGTCTCAGCAGTCGTTGGATGATGTGTCTGTACGGCGCTAAGTTGGCATGTTTAAGGGAAAACTCTCCATTGACCTGCCTTACTACCAGATTGGAGTCTCCTCGTATACACAGTACCCTGATCCCTCTTCTGAGCGCTTCCAACATCCCTAGAATGAGGGCTTCGTACTCAGCTTCATTATTTGAGCATTTAAAATCTAACTTGAAAGAGAGGGTAATCTTCTCCTTCCCATCTGACAGTATGACGCCAGCCCCACCTGTTCCTTGTGCACTAGAACCATCAAATTCCATAAACCAGTTCTTCACCTCCTCCGCCATGCATGCTTGGAAACTTTCTCCGGGTAGCTCTTCACTAGGTGGTTCGAAAACCCCACTCGGGAAGTGGGCCAGCAGATCTGCTACCGCCTGGCTCTTGATGGCTTTAGGCACTACGCACTTTAGATCATACTCTGACAAAATCAAAAACCACCTTGCTGCTCGTCCCACGAGTATAGTCCGCGCGAGGAGGTACTTGATGGGATCACACTTAGTGATTATGTGAATGGTGAAGGCTAAAAGGTAGTGTCTCAACTTCTGGGCTACAAATACCAACGCCAGGCAGTGCCTCTCAACGCTGGTGTATCTCGATTCTGTCCCGGATATTACTCTTGATAGGTAGTAAACCGGCCTTTCCATTCCTTCCTTCTCTTGCGCCAAGAGGGCCCCTATCGACCTCTCTGTAGAAGTGAGGTAGAGCAGCAGTGGCGCTCTGGCTTCGGGGGGAATCATTGTGGACGGAGAGGCTAGGATTTCTTTAATCTTTTTGAACGCACTCTCTTGCCTCTCTCCCCAAACCCACTTGGCTTTGTCTTTTAGTAGAGGCGCGAACGGATGAGTTACTTCTGCCAACGCAGGTATAAACCTCTGCAGGTAAGATACCTTTCCCAGGAAGCTCTTAAGTTGTCTCTGGCTCTTGGGCGGTGGCATCATCACAATGGCTTTCATCTTCTCTGCATCCACTTGCACCCCTTGTCTATTTACCACAAAACCTAAGAATTTCCCTGCAGTAACCCCAAAGGCACACTTTGAGGGGTTCATTCTCATCTTATACCGACGACACCTCTCGAATACTCTCCTGAGATCTTGAATGTGCTTGCTTTCTTTCCTAGACTTCACCACCAAATCATCCACATAGAATTCTAGTATGTCATGAAATAAGTCGTGAAAGATTGCCATCATGGTCCGCTGGTATGTGGCCCCAGCGTTCTTCAATCCGAAGGGCATGACTGTATAGTGAAAGTTCCCTAACGGCGTGCGGAAGGCAGTCTTCTCTGCGTCGGCGGGGTCCATCTTAATCTGGTTATATCCAACATACCCATCCATGAAGCTATACATCTCATGTCCCGCGGTGGAATCCACTAAGCTGTTTATGCTGGGTAGTGGGAATTCATCCTTAGGACACGCCCTATTCAAGTCGCGAAAGTCTACACAGATTCTGATTTGGGTCTTGTCTTTCTTTGCCACTGGCACTATGCTAGACAGCCATATGGGGTGCTGAATAGGCTTGATGAACCCTGCCGCTAACAATTTCTCCACCTCAGCCTTTATTTTTAAATCAAGGTCCGCTTTATATGTGCGTGTGTCTTGCCTTACCGGAAGGGCGTTGGGAAGGATGTTCAATCTATGAGAGCTCACTTCTGCGTCTATTCCCTGCATCTCCGTGTACTTCCAAGCAAATACATCAGTGAACTCCTTAAGTAGCTCAATGAGCTCTTCCCTCTGCTTCGGTTCCAGGCACTTGGAAATTAGGATGGGTCTACTCTCGCCCTCTTCCGACCCCAACTTGATTTCCTCTAACTCCTGCAGCTGCTCTCTGGGTCCGTCTTGCATGCACTCCGGCGCCTCTTCTGGTTCTTCCACATGCTCAACAATATGGGATTCATCAACAATAAAACACTCGGGCGCCGGGTCGATGCTCTCGTCCCAGAACATCGCCCGCGCAGACCGTTATAAACGGTAAATGACTTTTCCATTGGGCAAAACCACTTTCTTGCAAGTTCGAGGAGGCCTAGCTACCTCCTCTACCTTCCTCTTGCCTTTTTCTATGTGGGGAATTATTCTTTCCCCTAGACGATCATGAACGGATTTTTTCTGCGGGACCCTTCCCTCAGCTATCTCGCTTCCTGCTAGCTTTCTCGTAGAGACCTTTCTTTCCTCGTCTAACTCGGTGTAAAAGGCGGCATCTACCAGGTGGGCCTCCTCAACTGCGAAGGGTCTCTGCGTGGCCTTGATCACTATCTCTGCACCTCTAATATTTGCCTTCGCGCACTGATGGTAGGTGGAAGGCACTACGCCATGAGTGTGCATCCATACCCTTCCAATGAGTAATTGGTAGCTGGTGTCAGCGTTAATAACATGAAATTTGATGTGGGAGGTGAAATTTCCCAACTTAATTCCCACATTCACATATCCGATTGACTGCATTCCGGCGTTGTCGAATCCGGAGATTACTAGCGGTACCGGGACCACCTTCTCCTGGTCAATTCCCGTTTCATATAACGTACTGATGGGCATAATGTTAATGGATGCTCCTCCATCCATCAACGCCCTAGGAAACGAGACTCCATTAATTATGGTTGTGACGTATAACGGGCGATTGTGGAAGTAAGGCACTGCCCTATCCGCTTCTGAAAACACCACTTCAGAGGTATACTTCTTAATCATCCTTCCCATTGGCCCCTGCCAATTTAGCGAAGGGTCTCCATGCTGCTGCACCGCCTCCAAGACTTTCCTCGTGATGGACACCCTCGTGTCGTACTTCACCCCTATCTGGTCGAAAAACCACTTGAACTTGGGGCTCCTTGCTATGGCCTCGCATTCAGAATCTAAGTCTACCTCGTACGTCTGGGCACTGCAAACATACTCCGCTTCAGAGGTCCCTCCCTCGTCTAGAGCGAGGATGACGTCTACCTCGCCTTCTGAGAGACCGACTTCCTCAGCTTCCCCGCTCCCGCTTTCATACTCCGGAGTGAAGAACCACTCCTCTTGCTTTCTTTCCAGCTGAAGTCTGCTTAGTGACAGATTTTCTAACTCCTCGCATAACTGCTCGCCGTCCTCCCGTTTCACAAGACTTCTCGCAGCTTCTTCGTCATAGGCAACTACCATGTTGGCAGTTCCAAAATGATGCGTAGGGAGGGGGTTCTCGTTAACGTCCACGGGGGGTATCTGCAAGGTACCTCTGGCCATCTGCTCACCAATGATCCTTCTCAAGTAGTAACAATCCTTGGTAGAGTGATGCACTCGTTGGTGCAATTCGCAGTACTTCGGGTTGGCCTTGTCAGCTGCAGTGGGGATCTCTACTTTTAGGTTGGGGGGTCCTGTTACGCCTTCTCGCACCAGGGTGTGGTAACAATCCATGGCCTCCGCTACGCTGCACGGTAGTGGCGGCGGGACATCCTCCCCGAACTTTCTCTTGTTACCGGGACTGTCAGTCCTGGCCCCGGGACCTCCCTTCTTCCCTTTGTTACTCCCGTCCACATAGTTAACCGCCTGCCTCCTCGTAACTTGAAACCTCCCGGGAGTCGGTGGAACTTGTGTCCTCCAACCCGGGGTTCTCGGTTTGATTATCATAGCGATGTTGCTGGCAGCCCTGGTGAATTCTCTGAAAGTCCCATCTCTAGTTTCGTTGATCAAATGCAGCTTGTACTCTTCCGAGAGTCCTTCCACACATATTTGTAGCAACCTGGCCTCCGCCACGTCCTCGTGAACATCTAAGGCCCTCTCGCGAAATCGCTTGATGTAGTGCATCAATTCCTCTCCTGGCTTCTGGACCTCTTGCGCCAGGTGCCTCAGTGTAAATTCATCCTCCGCTACAAAAAACTTCTGGAGAAACTGCCTGTGCATCTCTTCCCAACTAGGGACGCTGTTAGGCGCCAAGTGGGAATACCATGTATAGGCTTTCCCAGTGAGAGTTTTAGAGAACTCTCTCAATCTCAGGCTCTTGTCGCCAGCGTGTACTCCCAGGTACTCGACGAACCTCTTCACGTGTTCTCGAGGGTTCTCCCCCCTACCGCCAAACTTGATAAATTTTGGTGGAATATACCCCTCAGGGTATGGCTTCTCACTTACTTCCTGTGGATAGGGGTCTTGTAACTCCTCGTATAGGTAGGAACCCTCTCTTTGAGAGGAGGAGAGGAGCTTCCTCACTTCTTCCATAGTAACAGCCTTGGAGGGTGATTCCTCCAAACATGTGGTTTTAGGAACTGGAGAACCTGTTGGCGCCAGGACATGCTCCGGCGCCGCCTTCCGAGACGGAATCATCTCTGCCGGAATCGTAATAGGAGTGGCTACCCCTCCAGAAGGGGCAGCAGCAGGTGTCACACAACCTTGACCCAAGTTTGATAGATCCACGTTGTTTTGCTTTAAAAAGTCAAAAAACATTGCCATAAGGTTCATACCTGCCATTGGAGCCACTGCCGGCGAACTGGTCTGGCCTCCCTGAGGCGCTAGCGCCTTGGCTCCGATCACCACCACTTCTTCCTGAGTAGTCTGGTCACTGTGAGCTCCATTACCAGATGGAATGTCCTCAAAAACCAACTGCTTGGAGACATTGAAACCTTCTTTGTCCATGGAAATGAGAATACCTCCCCAGCAGAGTCGCCAAATGTAGGAGGGTAGTGAGACTGGGGTCTATGAATAACTGGAAAGGGTGAGGCGTGACCCACTCCAATGGACACTGTCTGCAAGTCTTCAAGGTCTCTTGGTGCAACTTCTGAAGAAAACTTCTCCTTCTGGTAACAATGGAACTCAAGCTTCAACTCACTCCCTGCAAGAAGATGAACTTTCACAGCAAAAATAGCAATTTTCTCAAGGGAAACACCTGAGAGTGATGGCTGTCAGTGGGGAGTGAAGGAACAAGGCACTCAACACTAAGAGAATGAGCAGGGAGAGAATACTAGGTAGGTCTGGTGATATTTTAGCAGAGTAACAGTGCAATTTTTCTTGTCCCTCTTTTGACCTTGCCCAGATGTCTATTTATACATGGGCGTAAGGGGTGAGCTGGCGATTTTGGGCGCCAAAATTGAGAGAGTTGGTGGGGAACAATGTCTGAAGTGTACCATTTGTCCCTACCTGCAGGCAGCCTACCTGTCCCCTCTGCAGGTGCCACCTGGCGCCGACCAAAACTCAAAAAGCACATATGTCCCCTAATGGAGACAAAATAGCAGATTTTGGTAGTTATCTTTTGAAACGGTAACTTGTGGTGCAATTTTGCAAATCTTTGAGAGAGGAGACCTTAAGGCCTCACTCCCTCTAAAAAGTGTTATTTTTCTTGAGAGGGACCTCGAGGACCCCCTCTTCTGGAAAAGTCATTTTTCTTGTAAAGAGTTTATTTCTTGTGAGTAGCCAACTCTTTGGCCACTCCCTTCATTTATGACTAAGTGTGCAGTGTGCGTAGCCTCGAGTGGCTTCTGGGTCTTCCTACTAGTATTCTCTCAATCCTATAGTGCTAAGTGGTTGAGCTTGCTCAACATACCTTGTCCCTCAGCCGCCAAGCCAAAACTCCCAGGAGGTCCCGACGCGCCTGTTCGAGCCCTGCTTGCTCGACTAGGCAACCTGTGCAAGAAAGTAAAGTGTTAGTGCTGTTGTTCATTTAGAGCCTGCTGTTTCATGATGAAAACTCCTGTAGCAGCGCTTCTCGAATAACATTTCTGCAGTACAATTGCAGTGGCGCTGACGCTTGAAGCGGCGCCGACCCTTGTCCTGTCGCCGTTGCTCGGAGTGGCGCTGATGTTGTGAGGCGGCGCCGACCCTTGTTGCGGCGCCGACGCTCGAAGCGGCGTTGACGCTTGAAGTGGCGCTGACGCTTGAGGTAGCGCTGGTGCTTGAACTGGCGCTGACAGGTGAGGCGGCGCCGACCCTTGTCCCGGCGCCGACGCTCGAAGTGGCGCTGACGCCTGAGGTAGCGCTGATGCTTGAACCGGCGCTGACAGGTAAGGCGGCGCCGACCCTTGTCCCGGCGCCGACGCTCGAAGTGGCGCTGACGCGTGGGGCGGAGCCGACCCTTGTCCTGGCGCCGATGCTCGAAATGGCGCCGATGCTCGAAATGGCGCTGACGCTTGAGGTAGCGCTGATGCTTGAACCGGCGCTGATAGGTGAGGCGGCGCCGACCCTTGTTGCGGTGCCGACGCTCGAAGTGGCGCTGACGCCTGAGGTAGCGCTGAGGCTTGAATCGGCGCTGATAGGTGAGGCGGCGCCGACCCTTGTTGCAACGCCGATGCTCGAAGTGGCGCCGACGCCTGAGGTAGCGCTGAGGCTTGAATCGGCGCTGACAGGTGAGGCGGCGCCGACCCTTTTTGCGGCGCCGACGCTCGAAGTGGCGTCGACCCTTGTTGTGGCGCCGACGCTCGAAGTGGCGCCGACGCTCGAAGTGGCGCTGACGCCTGAGGTAGCGCTGATGCTTGAACCGGCGCTGACACGTGAGGCGGTGCCGACCCTTGTTGCGGGGTGCCGACGCTTGAAGTGGTGCTGACGCCTGAGGTAGCGCTGATGCTTGTACCGGCGCTGACATGTGAGGCGGCACCGACCCTTGTCGGGGCGCCGACGCTTGAAGTAGCGCTGACGCCCGAAGTGGCGCTGACGCCTGAGGTAGCGCTGACCCTTGCGGTGGCATAGGGACTCGCCGCGGCGCTGACACTTGCGGTGGCTTTTGAACTTCTGGGTGACCTCGCGGGTACCTCTCGGATGTTATTTAATAAAAAAAGCATATTTATTTTATTTTGCTTTTTTTTCTGTTTATAACACCCTTCTACATGAAGTTTATACATGGGATTGAGGGCATTTAAGTTAATGAGATGAGATGTAGGTTAGGTTTTGATGTGAGGAATACGATTGAGTTAAAGGTTGAGGGTTGAATGATAATATTTTGGGTGTTTTGAGAGTTTGGTTTTGTTCAAAAATGGAAAATGGCCAAGATATCTGATATGGTCGGTAGACCGCAGCCAGGGGACCGGTCAATCGCCCCTCAAGGGAAAAGCCTACTACATTCTTCGTAGGGAAAAATTTAGAACCGCGATCAACCGGGGGTCAGGGACCGGTCGACCCGATCCTCTATTTTTAGCCCAAGAATGGGAATTTCTTTTACCCCTTTTCTTTTGGGTTTTATTCTTAGGGGCATTCTTAATGGACTTATTATGTAGGGTTGTGATATAATATTAAGGGATTTGTACCTTAGGAGGAATAGGGGCTTTCGAACTTATGTTAGAAATGGATTATGAGGGTATGATGCCTCTTTTAGTAAGGAAATGATTGTGGGACTGAATGATAGGCTGATTATATTAATATGATGGTGGTGGGCTATCATGAAATAGTTTACAAATATAGAGATAGTCCCTTTTTGCTTATGTGCGTTTAAAGTCAAATGGTATTGCGCTATATGCTTTTGATGATTACTGAATAGAATTGTTATGTGTGTACTTCTAGACGAGATAGTTATTACCCATTTATGTGCAATCAATAATAGATGTTCCGAGAATGATGGGATTATAAGAAATGAATTGGGATTGAGCTCGTAGATTACCGACTATTAGGTTGTGTTTATACTTATAGCTGGAATGATTATCATATATTGGTATGCATCTGGTTATAGATGGTATGGGTATGATGATGGATAAGTACGTTTTATGTTAAGGGTTTAAGGGTTCATATGAGCAATTGAAACGTAGACCAAATTGAGAACCATTGGACTATACTATCAACTAGCATAGGTTGTGATGTAATGATCGTCGGGATAGTTACTATATATATGTGTGTGATTAATAATGGAGATTCCCATACTTGATGGGATCATGGAATAAATCTAGAATGAAGCTTGAGGTTTGCAGACTATTAGTTAGGTGTATACCAATAGTCAAAACTATTACTAGATATATCGATGTGCTTTCGAATATAGATGGGATGTGTAGTGATTGTTATATACATTAAACCTTGGGTTGATAACCTTAATGTTGGATATATTGGAAGACTATTCATATCATAGGGGTAATGGATGAATATGCTTCAAGTGAGGGATTGTATTTATATAACGAATTAAGTTAATACGCTCGGAGCGACGACTAGTATATTGAGGATTATGTACACTTATAGTCGGGTTTATAAATTTCATACATACAGACAAGAGATGGTATATACATATGTTTATGTATAGATATGTATATATGTGTGTACTTATGGCGTGAATATCTATACCGTGCGTGATGGTTTGATTATATGATGTGATCATATGTATATATATATATAGTGTGTGAATGATATATATACTTAATGTGTGAAGCATACCCGACACGTGTTATCATGGGAAGTTGCACGATGAGGGTGAGCCCCTAGTTTGAGGAACAGGGTGTGGATAGTCCCCAGGTCATAGTCATCCATTTTTTTATTTGTGTGATTTTATTTTGGGGGTGAGAAGTCTTGGGTATGAGTCGTTATCACTTTCCGATAGGAACTATGACCACTTCCCATACATTAGGATTGATTTTGTCGCCATGGCAGTGTGATAATAGTCCGATAGGTGGTGACCCCGGGAGAAAGTGAGTAATTCCTGGAAGATGATAGCATGGTGCAATATTTTGTTATCCTATAACCGTTTATGTTATGTGTATTGCAAAGTGTACATTATGTGTGTTATGTATACGTGGTTATAGGAATGAATGAATGATTGATTGATTATATATATTTAGAGTAAATATATATTTATCTATCCTATATGTGAAGAGGATATGGAGTTTCTACGGTGTACATCTTGTGTGATTTCGGTGCACAAATTTATCAGGGTTGAAGGATCGTACTAAGAGATAATCGCGGTTATGACGACCCCAAGGAGTTAGATAGAGATTCTAATTATGTTCTTAGATATAGTACACTATAATTAAGTAGTTGCAATAATAGGATTTGTGTGGAAGACATAATAGATCCCTATGATCAACATTGTCAAGGAGTAGTGTATCCGGGGGTTCCTTGTTTGGATTTCGCTTTGCGAGACGCCCCACGCACGAAACGTAGTGCAATGTTGAGAGTGGAGAGAAGTTTTGTCCTTAGTACTAGAATGTGTGTTGTTTAGATAATAAAACTCTTATATTGAAGCTTAATGTTAATGCGTGACGTATTAAGACTTATAACTGTTTAAGTTCATAAATGGAATCACGAGAGCCTAGTAAGGCATATATGTGAATATATATTTAGGTGTGATTAGAATGGAAAGAATTCTTGGGTTAGGTTAGGATGGAAGGTCATGCGGGCATAGGCCGTGCGAATGGTAAGGTAGGTTGTCCTTCAGTGGGTGGGGTAACTTAATTAAGGTTCCAGGACACGGTTAGGAGCGCGCTGTAGATGAGAGGTGAGTTGGGGGTTTCACAAGAGTGCGACTCCACTTTAATTATGAAATAGTGAATTTATATTTATTATGCACGGTTAACACACTTGTTGCAAATATTTTTACACTTCAGGCTCCGACCCGTTTATATTTATCTTTGTTGTGTATGTACATACTGTTTACTACAGGTGTCCCACCGCAAGGATACCGTTGATGTTATTCTATCCTGAGTTTTGGGAGCCTTAACAGTTGCGGAATGTTGTGGGATTTAAATTGTAGTCGTTTCCTACTTCTTATAAATCTAGATAGGAATCATTTTGTATATCGGGTTTACACCCAAGGGTTATATGTAGATATTTATATTTCCTCCCTATGGTTGTTGTACTGTCTATGACCCGACAGCTTATTCGGGTATATTTTTGTATGTACTTATGATGTATTGAGAGTATGTCATTTCTTCATGTTGAGCATGTATATTCTTAATTCATGTTAATAGTCATTCTCATTGTTGGTTTGAATTCCATTGTATGTTTTTATTTAATTTTTTGGCATCCGCTTTTATTGTTTCGGGTAGTTAGCCTTATTTATTTTAGTATAGTCTGTTGATGCTGAGAATGAACCATATGAGATTCCTGATTTAATGGCTGGCCACCCATTATTATTTTAAGCGGGGTGTCACAGCGAGGTAGCATAACTAGGTGGGTTAGAAGAGTACGTTAGGCGTGCATAATAGTTGAGATGTGAGGATCTCAAATGAGAGCATGAGAAACTAACATGTATATAGAATTTACTCTTTAAATGCACTTTAAATACTTGCTAAAATGTTTTCAAACTGTTTTACTTGGACTCTGACTCGTTTCAAATCCATTTTTGTAATAACATTTTAGGTGCCCAGCCACAAGGAAGCCGGCTTAAGAGTTCTTTACTTGACGTGTTACAGCTGTTGTGGAAGTTGCAGGACCTTGGTATTAGACGCCTCCAGATCTTTCAATTCCTGTTTCGTATTTTATCTATTCCAGTTGGGCATGTCGCCCATTCTTAGTCACTGCTTATTATTGGGACATTGTACTTTTATTTTATTTCTAGCATTGGATTTACATTTTATTTATGGATTATTGTATTGGGATTTTTATCTGGAGTGTTATTCCACACACATTTATTTATTTCGTTAGCTTATCGTTCATTATTATGTGTGTGGAAAGTGTGAATATGATTTATTTAGTTTATATCAGCTGCATGTTAATAATAAGAATTAAAATTTTGACACTGGGCCATTAAGGTATTAGTAATTAATTAAATTTCGACAGTGATGCTGAGAATGAAACCATTAATGATTCCTGTTTAATTTAATAATGGGTGATCACCAAGGATTAGAATTGGGGCAGTGTCTCAGATGGTATCAGAACATAAGGTTCTAGTGTCCTTAGGATCTGTGTGTCTTATTACATTTCAAGGTAGTGTTCTTTGATATAGATCCCAATTATATAATTGTTGTGTTTCTCTTCATAAGCACGTTTACATTCTCCTGCTACTAAATATAGTTGATGCGATTCATATGCGAGTTTAATTAGGCTTCGTACACAGAACACTATAAGACGACCAGCTGTTGTTGTTACAATGAGCTCCCAAGTGTTAGATGAAGCGTTTAATATGCTCCTTCGGGTTTCACCCCTTCCCAGGGTATTTTTCGATGATGGGAGGAATGTAGTCCTTTGGGTAAGGCTCATCATTGTATTCCTGGGGATAGGGTGTACATAAATCATCATACACCGATGCCACCTCGTCGGTTGATTGCAAGGAAGATGCTATCATCTTTAACATTTCTTTCTGCATCTATTTCCTCATCTCTTCCAAAGAAGATGCTGGTGTTTTATTGATCGTTGGGGGAATAGCCAGAGGGACCACTGGTGGGACACTGGTTACACCTGGACTAACCTCGACGGGTGAAACTCCTGTCATACCTAGGGCACCTACCGTTAGAAGAGGAGTGGGTACTATATTCGAGGGGGTAGTGCCCGTTGGAGCTGCGCTTGTTGGGTCCTATCAGAGCCACCATTGGCATCACAAAAGGACTGGCATCAAATCCCCCAACACCGTTATAGCAACGGGTGTCTATAAAAACTCGTAAAACTTACTCATGAGGAGGGCCACTTGAGCATGCCCTATCCCAGCGCTCATGGAAGCTTGCGTTATCCCTGGGACGGCCGTCGCCGTTTATACTGGAGGCACATCCACCCGAGGGACCCCATATCTAGATGCCTCAACTGGAGGCACATCCACCCGAGGGACCCCATATCTAGCTGCACGATAGTTTTGAGGCCTAACATGAGTAGTCAGGGAGTGCTGAGGGTGTATCCCGCGATGAGAGATGGCTTGGTACGACATTAAGGGAAATTGGTATCTACAGAAATGAGGCTTTTTCTAACATAGAGATGATAGACCCAGTGGAGTATAGGATCATCTTTTGAGACATTGTGATTGAGTTCACGATAGTTTTGCGGGTCATTATATAAGTGAGACCTTAAGTATAAAGGAATATATCGATATGTAAGGGCTTGAATGAACTTGTCACTAATTGTGGGTTGTAGTGAGTAGACCTTCGATCGGAATGGTACCATTGGTGTATGTATAGTGGGAATAACAAAAGATTATTGCAAGTAATTTTATTTTTTAATACGTTCGAATGCAGTTGTGTGCAAGAATCTGATTGTGACACCCCGACTAATTAAATATCGGGTAGCTACTCCTTTATTCAAATTAATACAAAATGTCAAGTTGGTTCAGTTCATAGCATCACATCCGAAAAATTTTCAAACAATTTCTAGCCACCTAAGATTTAAAAAGTGAGTTTTCAGATTTTATTAAATTAAAGTAACATGCAGTCCATCGAATATTTATTAACTAATGACAATACAATTTCATCACAGTCACAACAGAATATAAATGGAATAATAAATGTGTCAAGAGTAAAACTCCTCATAATAGTCCCAAATACTGAATAAAACCAAATACAACGTCTGAATAATAAATGAATTTAACTCCAAAACTGAAATGAAACTGAGTATAAAAAAAATTGTCTCTAAGAGAAATGGGGCGACATGCCCCAACAACTGATTAAGTCTGAAGTGGAATCAATATAGAAAGTGGAGGCATCTATCATCAAGATCCTGTAACTTCCACAGTAGCTACAACGCGTCATTGAAATGGAACTCCAAAGCTTGGCGTCCCTGTGGCTGGACACTTAAAAGGTTTTTCAAGAAAAATAGATTTGAAAGCAAACAGGTCAGAGCCCAATGTGAAAATAGTTTAAAATATAGCAAGTGTTTAATTGCATTAAACAATGAATATAAAGTACATGTTAGTTCCGCACTCTCACATGAGTTTCTCACCTCTCAACTATTGTGCACGCTTAACGTATATCCATAATCCATCCTAGTTATGCTACTAACTAACTACTCTATACTGCAACCCATCCTCACATGATACTATAGGGATTTGTTCAAGACATTCCAATCTAACTTATGTGAATCTATCTTTTCATTACTCAGATTAATTTATGTTAAATCATATAGGAAATTCTCAATTTTAACTTTACTCAAGGTGTCGCAACTATTCACACACATTAATAAGAATATTCACCCACATTAACAAGGAGTCTGTTATCATCACCAATATATAAATTTTAACATAATATTATACTTGGGGCATCCCTAGGCTAAGCTGCGGTGCACACATACTCTGCTATCGAATCCCGGTACATCACGTACATAAGGACTGCGTATTTCGAATCTTTCAGGAACTGTTTTACTAAGAAAAATCACACATATTGGAGGCAAACATTGTTCACAAACCCATGGGTCACTCACATACCTACGCTCCCATGGTCAGCTGACTTATCAATTCACAAATAAGTCATTCACAGCCCTATGTCCTTAAGGTACCAATCTAAATCCCCCCGTAGGCACACAAAGATTAGATGGCCCTGTTTCGAAAGCCGACCTCCCGTGATAGCAAGTATGGTAGGTATGTCATACACATATAAATCCATTTACTAAGCATTCACACAACTTAGATACTTTATAATATTATTAAAGGTATGTTATCAATCCTTATACCATTCATCCAATTAGTACATTTTTATACTTCCGGATAGTTATATAATATAGTCCACCGACACATCTCACGTCGTAGTTTCAAGTACTTAAAACCTAACTCATAAAGGCTACTAAGCCTCCTATTAATCCCACACTTTAATCCAATACTCTTAAGGTCCATATTTCTTCCACAAACCTTATTTTATCAAACTATAGTGATTAACTCATTAAATATCAGTTTTCTAATAATCCCTCACTCGTCGATCCTTATTAGATTTAACATAAATCCCAAATTGAATTCTAATAATAATTCGGGTCTCATAATCATGTCTACTGGTCTTCCTCAAATCTAAGAGTGTTCATAATGTCCCCACCAATAAATTTATTCTGGAGTCTCGTTTGTTAAACATTCAACAAGGAAAAATATAACAATTTCTGGGAAGGTCGATCGATCGACCTATGAATATCGATCGATCGATGGTGGTCGATCGATCGATCACACTAGATGAGCTACGAACTGCTTTGTTTTTCAGTCCCAGATTTGTCCCAAAACTCCATTACAAGGTATGTTAGTCTAATCTAAGGTTATAGGATCATTATACAACCTAAATACATTATTTTTAACGCTCCAAAACCATTAAATCATCAACAATTAGCCTTACATGGATCAAATCTTCATAAAAACCCTAGTTTTCTATTTTCTTCAAGAACTATGATATTACTCTTCAAAAATCCGTTTTTAATTCATCAAAGGTTATGTTTTCGGTTCTGAATTTCGTCCAGAACTAATCTACATGCAATTCCTAACCAAGGTTTAGAGTTCTACATCAAATTTGATGGGTTTTCATCATCTTTCAAGGCAAATATCAATTTCTACACCAATCATGGAAGAAATATTCGCTAAAGCTAATGAAATCAAATCACTTGCCTTAAGTTTGATGTTTAGAATCGTTGATGGTGTCCAGGGGCTAGTTCTTTCCTTCTTTCCAGTCACAATTCCGTCGAAATTGGTGGTGGTGTGTGGTGGCTAGGTTTTGGGAACCTCCTGCAACCTCTCCTCTAACTCACGTAGCCCAGTATCTCCTTTTTGGCTGATAATGGCCCCAATGGAACTCCCATTAATAATTAAATAAACCCTCAAATTCGTGGGTCTTATTTCCTTAAATTTTAAAATGACCAAAATACCCTCCCGGGTTGCCGATTTGGCCTAAAAGTGCCCCGGGACCCAAACTAAACCTCCGACTAGTGTTTTTGACTATATCGACCCCTACGGACATGTTGGTGCACTCAAAATGACCATATGGATGATAAAATTATAAATTACCTTTTAATCTAATTAAATTGATTCCTGACGCGACTGACACGCACGTCCCAACTTAATTTCTCAAATTGTCGTATTTATAACTCTCGATAATTTTAATACTTTCCATACTCATATATTACCATATATACTCAGTAATATTCAATATTATCATCATAATAATGCCAACTCACGTCTCGCTGGTATTTAAATATGAATTAATTTTCGATTAATTCCCATTTAATTTAATTAATCCCATTAAATAAAATCAGTAAAATTACGGGGTATTACATATTCCCACCTAATAATAGAATTAGTCCTGAAATTCGGAAAATAAAGTTTACCTGGCAAGAATAACTCTGGATAACGCTCTCGCATCTCATTCTCGCGCTCCCAGGTGGACTCCTCGGTATTATGATGCCGCCACTGAACACGTACTAACGGTACTATCTTCGACCTCAATTTCCTCTAGTTGTGGTCCAGAATAGAAATTGGTCCCTCCTCATAGGAACTATTAGGCTGTAGATTGATGTCCTCTAAAGTAATGTGGGTATGGGCTAAATCATCCCTAAGATATCTCCTTAGCGAGAAAATATGGAACACGTCATGGATCCTATGCAGGTGTTTCGGTAACCCAAGTCTGTACGCAACTGGCCCAATTATCTCGATGATAGGGAATGGCCCCATGTATCTAGGTGATAATTTCCCTTTCTTCCCGAAACGAATAATCCCCTTCATCGGAGATACTCTGAGTAGCACTTGGTCCCCCACCTTAAATTCTCTGAAGAATCTCTTGGCATCAGCATAACTCTTTTGTCAGTCCTGAGCTACCCGAATACGGCTCCGTATCATCTCTGTCCTCATCAAAGTATCCTGAATCACCTCTGGCCCAAGGAGTTTGTTATCCCCCACCTCTAGCCAACATGCTGGGGAACGACAAGGTCTACCGTATAACGCCTCGAATGGAGACATGCTAATGGTGAATTGGTAGGAGTTATTATAGGCAAACTCCACCAGTGGAAGGTACTGCTCCCAACCACCTCCAAAGTCTAGGATGCACATCCGCAACATATCTTCCAACATTTGATTCGTTCGCTCGGTCTGCCCATCTATCTGCGGGTGATATGCTGAACTCAGCCGCAATTCCATACCCATGGCTTCCTGGAAACTCTCTCAAAATCGTGAAACAAATATCTTCTCTCTGTCAGACACGATATTGAGAGGTACCCCATGGAGTCTTACTATTTCTGCTATGAAAACCTGGGCATACTGTCCCATAGTGTAGTATGTCTGGGCTGGCAGAAAATGAGCAATTTTGGTCAACCTATCCACGATTACCCATATGGAGTCGTGACCCCTCTGCGATGTAGGTAATCCCGTGATGAAGTTCATGTAAATGCTCTCCTATTTCCACATAGGGACCTCTAATAGTTGTATAAGTCCTGCAGGTCTCTGATGTCCACCTTTACTAGCTGACAAGTGGCACATTTAGAAACAAACTCGGTAATATCTCTCTTCATCCCGCTCCACCAGCATTGTCGCCTCATATCCTGCTACATCTTATCCCCACCAGGATGTACCGCGAACCGCGAACCGTGCGACTCTTACATTACCTCGTGTCGTAAATCTTCCCCCTCCAGAATGAACGGTATCCCATTGAAGCGTAAGCCCCCGTCTGAACTAACGATATAGGACTCGACTCCCTTTATTAGTAATCAAACTATCTGCTCTTGATAGAACGAGTCTTTTGCCTGGGCCTTTATCACTTTCGTAACGATCTGGGGTGTAACGGTCATCATAGACATGAATGATCGGGCCACTGCATCCTGGTGTCCCAACTCCTTCCACTTTTCTCTCCACACCTCGGCCACCTCACCTACTGGCCTACAGCTCAATGCGTCTGCTACCACGTTAGCCTTCCCTGGGTGATATTGGATATCAAACTGATAGTCCTTCACGAACTCGAGCCACCTACGTTGACGCATATTTAGTTCCTTCTGCGTGAAGAGGTACTGTAAGGACTTATGGTCCATGAATAAATGGAATTTCTCCCCCAGGAGGTAATGTCTCCAAATCCGAAGAGCAAATATGACTGCTGCTAGCTCCAAGTCATGGGTGGGATAATTCTTCTCGTGAGGCTTAAGCTTATGGGAAGTATACGCTATAGCCTGACTCTCCTGTTGCAGTACACCCCTAAGTACTAGTAAGGACGCATTGGTGTAGACTAGATATTCAACTCCCGATCTGGGCAATGCTAACACTGGCACTGAGGTTAACTTATCCTTCAACTCGTCGAATGCCAACTGACAGGCATCGCTCCAGATAAATGGCACAACTTTGCGAGTCAGATGTGTTAAAGGACCCGCTATCTTAGAGAACCCCCGAATAAACCTCCTATAGTATCCTATTAGGCTCAAGAAACTACGTATCTCAGTCGGTGTCGTGGGTTGTACCCACTCCCTCACCGTTGATACCTTCCCCGGATCAACAGATATGCCCCTGTCTAAAATGATATGCCACAAAAATTGAACCTCCTTTAGCCAAAACCCACACTTCTCGTACTTTGTATATAACTCGTTCTGATGCAGCGTCTACAAAACCTGTCTCAAGTGCTCGGCATGTTCCTCCTCTGTCTGGAAGTAAACCAGAATGTCATCAATGAAGATGATGATGAACTGGTCTAGGAACTCTCTGAACACCCTATTCATCAAGTCCATAAACACGGCTGGGGTGTTGGTTAGGCCAAAAGGCATAACCCAAAACTCGTAGGAACCATATCTCGTCAAGAAGGCAGTCTTCGAGACATCCAGTTCCCTGATAAGAAACTGATGGTAACCCGATCTTAAGTCAATCTTTGAGAAGAAGGCCGCCCCTCTCAACTGGTCGAATAAGTCATCGATTCGGGGCAATGGATACTTGTTCCGTATCGTGACTTTATTCAACTCCCGATAATCTACACACAACCTTAAAGATCCATCCCTCTTCTTCACGAATAGCACTGGGGCACCCGACGGTGAAGTACTCCTACGGATAAACCCCTAACCCACAGCTGCTCCATCTGATCCCGTAGCTCTCTTATCTCCGCTGGATCCATACGGTAAGGTGCGCGGACTATAGGCCGAGTGCCAAGCTTCAAATTGATAACAAAGTCTATCTCTTTACTAGGAGGTAATCCTGGAATATCCTGGAATACATCAGCGAACTCTCTAACAACTGGAATCGAATCGAGTGGTATTACCACTTCCTTAGAGGTCGCCTCCTCTATAAAGTACAAGTGAGTGGACGATCATCCCTCAGGACGAGGCATCGCCACTAGGAACATCTCCTGCCCGGGTATGGCAAAAATAATACTCCTACTGAAATAATCAATCATGGCTTGATACGCAACTAGCCAATCCATACCAACGATCGCATCGTACTCAGTCATATCTAACACTAACATATCAGTAGGTAAAGTAAACCTACCAATCTCTATACGCACACCTCTATATATAAGGGAAATCATAGAACCCATACTCAATGGTGAATCTACGCAAGTAACCGTGCTCTTCGCAGTATCTAACAATCCCATAGTGTGTGCAAATCTCGTGGCTATAAAATAATGGGTGGCCCCCATGTCAAATAAAATAGCCCCATAGTCCCCTGAATAGAAAACATACCTTCAATAGCGGGTGGATCCTGTGGAACTGCGGCCTGCTATA
Source organism: Sambucus nigra (assembly GCA_949130495.1). Classification (NCBI taxonomy): domain Eukaryota; kingdom Viridiplantae; phylum Streptophyta; class Magnoliopsida; order Dipsacales; family Adoxaceae; genus Sambucus; species Sambucus nigra. The sequence continues at coordinate 238,150,124 of OX422221.1, read as the reverse complement.
GCTGATAGACTCGCCCGTACTGAAGCTGTCCCTGTTGGACTGGGGCTTCTGGAATAGGTGGTAAAGTCGGCATCTACGGTGGTGTTGGGAGGGCGGCGGGAAACATAGGTCTCTAGGGCTCGTGTTGAGCACCCTGCTGCTGCTGCTGCTGTGGGACCCTGCCTCTTTCAGGACACTCCTAGTATTTGTGGCCAATCTTGCTACAAATAAAATATTTCCCCGCAAAGTTTCCCCTTTGTGACCCTGCTGCCCACGACCCTGATGACCATTACCATTCCTCCCCGGACCATGTGGCCATGCTGAAACTGCTGTTATTGGTCGTGCTGGCCCTGATGGCCCTGATGGCCGTGCTGACCCTATTGGCCATGTCGAAAACCTCCCTGACCAATTCTGAAACCTCCAGATTGAAATCTCTTAGAATCCCCTATTGGGAACTCTGATCACCCTGCCTGTGTTGACCCTGAGCTGATTATGCCCCGCTGGCACCATTCCCCCTATCCTTCCCTGATGGTTGGACTCTCCTGCTCATTTACCCTCTGACAAGTGAAAGCTGTGGTCCTGGCAGTGAAGCAATGTTGCGTTAACCACATCAGAATAAGTGGCCAACGAGAGATTTCCTAGCAAGTGATGACGGATCCTCCAAGTCAACCCATCCATGAATTTCTGTATCTTCTTCTCTTTAGTCGAAATCTCATCGGGAACGATGTTCAGAAGATTGGTGAACTCGGCCTCATATTCTGCCACTGTCTTCCCCTCATGCTTAAGGTTCATCAACTTCCTCCTCATCATGGTATGAACAACTGAGGGAAAGTACGTGCGGTCAAACTGCACCCAGAACTCCTGAATGGTAAGAACATCTCTCTCCTCTGCAGTGGTAATAGATTCCCACCACTGCAACGCTGCTCCTACCAGCTTTAAAGTAGCCAGTATCTGCCTTTGTACATCTGTACACTCGTACATCCTCAAGTGTCTTTGAATGTCCTTCTTCCACTGACTGGACACAACGACGTCGGAGCTACCTGTAAACTCCGGAGGGTGTGCTTTCTGAAAGGCATCACGAACCCGTTCCTAAAAAGACGGGAATGCATGAGCCTAGATTGGGGATACCACTGATGCCTGAGGTGGTGCCTGCTACACAACTGCTAAAGCGACATTTACCGCTTGGGCTATAATGGCGGCAACCTCTACGGCGTTCATGGAACCCTGAACTGATGCAGGCTGTGGCTCGGGCTGGGCATCCCTGGGAACTTTCTGTGCACGTCGTGGAGGCATCTGAAATGAGGCAGAAGTCTTATAAGTCCACAAAAATTATCTCAAAATAGATTAAGAGCGTAAGATACACAAAAGAGTACAAAATCCTAAAATATAGGGCTCTATATCAAAGGACGCTACGTGAAAACATAACAAGCCGCACAGATCCTAAGGACACTAGAACCTGATGCTCTGATACCACCTGTGACACCCCGACTAATTAAATACAGGGTAGCTACTACTTTATTCAAATTAATACAAAATTTCAAGTTGGTTCAGTTCATAGCATCACCGTCGAAAACATTTTTAAACAATTTCTAGCCACCTAATATTTAAAAAGTGAGTTGTGAGATTTTATTAAATTAAAGTAACATGCAATCCATCGAATATTTATTAACTAATGATAACACAATTTCATCACAGTCACAACAGAATATAAATGGAATAGTAAATGATTCAGGAGTAACACTCCTATGAATAGTCCCAAATACTGAATAAAATCAAATACAACGTCTGAATAATAAATGAAAATAACTCCAAAACTAAAATGAAACAGAGTATAAAAAAAACTGTCTCTAAGAGAAATGGGGCGACATGCCCTAACAACTGATTAAGTCTGAAGTGGAATCAATATAGAAAGTGGAGGCGTCTATCATCAAGATCCTGTAACTTCTACAGTTGCTACAGCACGTCACTGAAATGGAACTCCTAAGCTTGGCGTCCCTGTGGCTGGAAACCTAAAAGGTTTTTCAAGAAAAATAGATTTGAAAGCAAACGGGTCAGAGCCTGATGTGAAAACAGTTTAAAATATAGCAAGTGTTTAATTGCATTAAACAATGAATATAAAGTACATGTTAGTTCTGCGCTCTCACATGAGTTTCTCACCTCTCAACTAATGTGCATGCTTAACGTATATCCATAATCCATCCTAGTTATGCCGCTAACTAACTAGGCTATACTGCAACCCGTCCTCACATGATAATATAGGGGTTAGTTCAAGACATTCCAGTCTAACTTATGTAAATCTACCTTTTCATTTCTCAGATTAATTTATATTAAATAATATAGGAAATTCTCAATTTTAACTTTACTCAAAGTGTCGCAACTATTAACACACATTAATAAGAATATTCACCCACATTAACAAGGAGTCTGTTATCATCACCAATATATAACTTTTAACATAATATTATACTTGGGGCACCCCTAGGCTAAGCTGCGGTGCACATATACTCTGTTATCGAATCTCGGTACATCTTGTACATAAGGACTACGTATTCCGAATCTCTCAGGAACCGTTTTAATAAGAAAAATCACACATATTGGAGGCGAACATAGTTCACATACCCATGGGTCACGCACATACCTACGCTCCCATGGTCAACTGACTTATCAACTCACAAATAACTCATTCACAACCCTATGTCCTTAAGGTACCAATCTAAATCCCCCTGTAGGCACACAAAGATTAGATGGCCCTGTTCAGAAAGCCAACCTCCCGTGATAGCATGTATGGTAGGTATGTCGTACACATATAAATCCATTTACTAAGCATTCACACAACTTATATGCTTTATAATATTATTAAAGGTATGTTCTCAATCGTTATATTATTAATCCAATTAGTACATTTTTATACTTCCTGATAGTTATATAATATAGTCCACCGACACATCTCATGTCGTAGTTTCAAGTACTTAAAACATAACTTATAAAGGTTACTAAGTCTCCTATTAATCCCACACTTTAATCCAATACTCTTAAGGTCCATATTTCTTCCACAAACCTCATTTTATCAAACTACATAGATTAACTCATTAAATATCAGTTTTCTAATAATCCCTCACTCGTCGATCCTTATTAGATTTAACATAAATCCCAAATTGAATTCTAATAATAATTCGGGTCTCATAATCATGCCTACTGGTCTTCCTCAAATATAAGAGTGTTTACAAAGTCCCCACCAATAATTTTTTTCTAGAGTCTAGTTTGTTAAAAATTCAACAAGGAAAAATAAAACAATTTCTTGGAAGGTCGATTGATCGACCAATGAATATCGATCGATCAATGGTGGTCGATCGATCGACCTATGAATGTCGATCGTTTTTCCCAAAACTCTATTACAAGGTATGTTAGTATAATCTAAGGTTATAGGATCATTATACAACTTAAATACATTATTTTTAACGCTCCAAAACCATTAAATCATCAACAATTAGCCTTACATGGATCAAATCTTCATAAAAACCCTAGTTTTCTATTTTCTTCAAGAACTATGATATTACTCTTCAAAAATCCGTTTTTAATTCATCAAAGGTTATGTTTTAGGTACTGAATTTCGTCCAGAACTAATCTACATGCAATTCCTAACCAAGGTTTAGAGTTCTACATCAAATTTAATGGGTTTTCATCATCTTTCAAGGCAAATATCAATTTCTACACTAATCATGGAAGAAATATTCGCTGAAGCTAATGAAATCAAATCACTTGCCTTAAGTTTGATGTTTAGAATCGTTGATGGTGTCCATGGGCTAGTTCTTTCCTTCTTTCCAGTCACAATTCCATCGAAATTGGTGGTGGTGTGTGGTGGCTAGGGTTTGGGAACCTCCTGCAACCTCTCCTCTAACTCACGTAGCCCAGTATCTCCTTTTTGGCTGATAATGGCCCTAATGGAACTCCCATTAATAATTAAATAAACCCTCAAATTCGTGGGTCTTATTTCTTTAAATTTTAAAATGACCAAAATACCCTCCCGGGTTGCCGATTTGGCCTAAAAGTGCTCGAGGACCCAAACTAAACCCCCGGTTAGTGTTTTCTAACTATATCGACCCTCCGGACACGTTGACGCACTCAAAATGACCATACAGGTGATAAAATTATAAATTACTTTTTAATCTAATTAAATTGATTCCTGACGCGACTGACACGCGCGTCCCAACTTAATTTCTCAAATTGTCGTATTTATAACTCTCGACAATTTTAATACTTTCCATACTCATATATTACCATATATACTCAGTAATATTCAATATTATCATCATAATAATACCAACTCACGTCTCGCTAGTATTTAAATTTGGATTAATTTTCGATTAATTCCCATTTAATTTAATTAATCCCATTAAATAAAATCAGTAAAATTATGGGGTATTAAACTGATGTGGTATTATGGGGCCTCATAATGCCAACGAGTCTATTTTGGAGCGCAAAGATGAGATGCGCGACAAACATCCAGAGTTATTCATACCACGTATTTCCTTTCCACGAATTTCGAGACAAAATTTTGTTATTAGGGGAGAAGTATGTAATACCCCGTAATTTAAATGATTTTTATATTCGAATTAATTAGGATTTATTGAATTCAATTAAGTAATTAATCCAGATTAAAATAAATATTAATTAGCGAGACAAGTATTAATATTTATTTGTATTGAATATTACTTTGTGAATAAGTAATAAATTGATGATAAAGTATTATGATTGTTGTGAGTGAGAAATACAACAGTTACGATAAATTTAGTCGGGACGCGTGTGTTAGTCGTGTCAGGACTTAATTTTGGGAAATAAAAGGTAATTTCATTTTAGATAATTCAAATGGTCATTTCGAGTGTGCCAGTCCGAAAGGGTCAAAATAGTAAAAAAAAAAAAGTGTACTCGGGGGTTAAGTTTTAGTCCCGGAGCATTTTTAGTCCAAACAGGCACTCCGAAGGGGTATTTTTGTCTTTTAAAATTTTGGGGAATATAGACCTACGAATTTTATAACTGTATATCAAATTATGTGTTGGGGAAGTTAGGGTTATCAGTTACCAAACTAAAGAAATGCTACAGCAAGAGGAAGGAGAAGGGTTCAGGGAGACTCTAAGGTTTTTCCACCATTCTTGCACCATCACCACCACCATTGGGTAGATCGGAAGGAGAGGAATGCCACCCGACCGCCAATCTGCGGAAATTCAGACATACATTTAGAGGCAAGTATTTATCTTGCTACTTTCGGGCATATATAACATCCATGTTAGTGTAGAATGAATAACCCCATAAAAATATGAATGTTTGCTTGAATTGGAAGACTAAAATCATATTCTTGGGTAGGAATAATGATAGGATTAATCCTTTATGCGTGTAGAATAAATTTGAGGTATTATTATGATGAACATATGAAGAAATCTGAGTTCTTGTTGATGTTCTTGAATAAAAAGGATAATCAAGGGTTCTTGGAGTTAAATGTTGAATTAATTTGGTTTAAAGGAATTCTTTGAGAATTCAATGATTCAATTACGTTATAAATCATGTAATTATGTTAGTATAATGGTTAGAACACTTGGTTGGGAGTTTGGGGTTGAATTATGGTGATGTGGAGGGCTAAAACTCGTGTAACTCATAACTGGTATTATGTGGAAAACGAGATTTGTTACAGCGAATCGATTAGCCCCTTGGCCGAATCTACTCGAAAAGCGAATCGATTCGAAATAAGGCCGAATCGATTCGATTTCCCAGAATTGGACAATTTTTCCCCTTTTTGCTTTTAACTCATGGGAAACGATCGGGTTAACGTTTGGAGTAATATTAAAACATAATGGGATATATTTCAATTACCAATAGGCTAATGTTGGGATTGAGACTTAGTCACATGAGAAGAAATTTAGTCTAGAGTTGATCAGGTTTAAATGGATAGTAAAACCTATATCGGAAAATGATATCTTGTCACGAGAAATCAAGAGAACGTACCAGTAGGGTACGAGTGAGGATCTACTGAACTAACTTAAGGGACAATTGGTAACATTTTGAGCATTGAGAAACACTCGGGATTATACGATGAGAAGTATCATGGTAAAGTAATGATTCATAGAATATTCAAGAGTCATTATACTACGTACGAATTCTTATTATAGGTTGAGTGTGTACCTATACGAATGCTATCGATAGGTGGAGGGTATACATATACGGGTTATTATTATAGGTTGCGTGTATACCTACATTAAATATACACATGGATAGGTTGTGTGTATACCTATTGTGTGATTTCTTATGTGTGTAAACATACCTACGATGTCTGCTATCACGGGAGGTTTCCGCATTGTGTACAGTCTTATCCCGATGAGCCCATTTGGGGGAATTTTAGACTTGTGCCCCAGAGTATAGAACCTAGGTATGTGTTATCTGAGTGTATTATGGTTTTGACAATCAATTGGGCACGTTTGGTATGTGCGTAACCCATAGACTTGGAACTATGTTCGCCTCCAATATATGTGGTTTGATTTATGGTTCGAGGGTGATATCCGAACTGATGTCCTTATTTATTACTTGATGTACCAGGACTTGATAGCAGAGTATGCCCGCATCACAGGTCTCCACCTACGGATGTCGTATATATATATATATAGATGTGATTGATTCTACTACGGGTGTTTTAGCAGATATTATGTATAACAATATCTAAGTTAATCTCAGTATGTGTGAATTTGATAATTAACTGGTAGCTCATAATAAATGAAAGGGATTGGAAATTTTATATCGTGTTATTGTATGGGAAATACGGGTAGGAACAATAAATTATTAAGTGGGAAGAGATTTAAGTCAAACTAGTTAGGCGGGGTAGCATAACTAGGTGGGTTAGAAGAGTACGTTAGGCGTGCACAATAGTTGAGAGGTGGGGATCTCAAGTGAGAGCACGTGAAACTAACATGTATATAATATGTATTCTTTAAATGCATTTTAAATACTTGCTAAAATGTTTTCAAACTGTTTTACTTGGGCTCTGACCCGTTTCAAATCCATTTTTGTAAAAACATTTTAGGTGCCCAGCCACAGGTCCATCAGGCTTAGGAGTTCCTTTACTTAACGTGTTGCAACTATTGTGGAAGTTGCAGGACCTTGGTATTAGACGCCTCCACACCTTTCAGCTCATGTTCCGCATTTTATCTATTCTAGTCGGGCATGTCGCCCATTCTTAGTCGGTGGTTATAATTGGGACATTGTACTTTTATTTTATTTCCAGCATTGGATTTACATTTTATTTATTGAGGACTTTATTGGGATTTTATCTAGAGTGTTATTCCAGACACATTTATTTATTTCGTTAGCTTATCGTTCATTATTATGTGTGTGGAAAATGTAAATATGATATATTTAGTTCATATCAACTGCATGTTAAAAACAAGAATTAAAATTTTGACATCGGGCCATTAGGGTATTAGTAATTAATTAAATTTCTACAGAGTTGTTGAGAATGAAACCATTAATGATTCCTATTTAACTTAATAATGGATCGATCACCCAGGATTAGAATAGGCGGAGTGTCTCACCGTGGTCGTAAACCACACATCTTGTTGATCTCGTCCTCTCATAACATTAATTAAAAAGACTAAATAGTTGAACATTATGATAATTTATTAAAATATATAACATTGTATAATGGTGCGAGTGAAATGCTACCTTGTAACAGTTGAATAAGATAAAATAAAATAATATAAAATAGAAAGAATTAAATCGACCACTATTAAAAGCACAATTATTTAATAGAAATTAAATAATTTCACTCTTTAATTCCAAATCACAACCTTGCAAACATATATACATTGAAAATAGTAATAACTCAACTTTTAAAAACACAAAATGTAATGTATTTTATGCTAATAGGAAGACGTTTCTCTAACATGCCTAAGTCACAGTGCTCCATTATGACCACTTTTTTATTTTAAAAGTATTTATACTAAGGGATTCCCTTACAACTAATATTATTAGCTATTATTACTAATTTTTTAATTTTTTTAAAACTGAAGGTTTATTATTTTTTCTAGTTATTAATCTTGCCTAAGTTAACTAATAAAGAGAATGTAAACATTCAATTAAGTTTTGCATATTGAGTACACACCCTAAAACACAAACACATAAACATACTTCTATAAGCAAAGAAAATAAATGAAGGATTTTTATCAATTGGTCCTGTTTACTAAGTAGCCAAATTGGTCCAACGTTTTTTTCTCCCAAAGGTACCATGAAAAAATTATTTGCTCCAATATGTCCTATTAGAAAACAGGTTGAATATTTACTACCTGTATAACTTGGAACAAATGGAAAAAAATTATTTTGATAGGAACAATAAATAAATGTCTTATGTAAACTCGACTTATTTGTCAAGATTGTATAAATAAAAATTTGAAAATACTACACCTACTTATGCATAAGTTTCAAATGTAAACAACTGATGCGACTATGTATCCTCGGAATGTAAAAAGTCACACTCATAATAGGCACAACAAATCCATATATAAAGCGCCAATAAGACAAAATATATTCTACTTGTTTAGTCCACTTGTAATTATTATTTGTTTTGTGAAAACTAGACCTGATGAAACATTACATATCTTCTTGATATAAAACTACATGACCTGGTAAAAAAAATCAATTACATTAGGATGTTATTGGCCATGTAAACAAGATGATAACTGATATACAGGGTTTTCGTTGCGGCGCGAGAGTCACCTATGCGCCGATCTTTTGTCATTCGGCACACCAGCTCTATACAAAAACCTAAACTTACGACTACACTCAACAGGTGAGTATAGCGGCCAAGTCCGGGTATCGAATCCACAAAGACGAGTTGCTAGAATTTAAATGGTAAAATATTCCTAAATAAAAGTGTAAAAGATAATTATACACAAAAAGGAAAAGATGTAAAAAGGGAAAGATTGATCTAGGCGAGTGTATTTAAACTAGTTTAATAAAAGAGGTAAAAACTATAGGTTGCGTCGAATATCCCTCACCCGAGTTAATTAGTATAAAATGGTTACATGGGTCGACGAGTTCTCGTTTCGACAGTTAATTAAATCAAGAGTTGTCACACCCCTATATTCACATAAAAGTCTAATATGATTTTGGCATCAACAAATACCCCAAAAATTACGTACACAAGGTCATAAGCATGGAGCAAACATGATATACCCCGCCAAATCTCCTAGACATAATAACTAGGATAACGCACTCGAAATAGACCCGTAAAACTCTATCACCAAAGCAAAGCAATAAGTCAACCCTAGGTGAGTTCAATCCGACACAACCTAGACTAAATTAGCTAGAAAGCATGATAAATGACATGTATTGAAAGAAAACAAGTAAACCTAATTATGAAGGCAATAAATAAATGAAATACAAGTTAATCCAGGCAAGGGAAATTAATGGCAATAATGGAAACAAAGCTAGAACAAGAAATGTATTAAGGAAGAAGATGAAAAGTACAAGAAAAGCTTATAAAGAAATGGAAAATGGAGAGTAGAGCAAAGCTCTCTCTACTAACCCTAAAATCTAAGACAAAAATGTAGATATTTCCCTCAAATGAGAGAAAAGAGTATATATACAAAACCCTAAAATGACAAACTTGTAAATAGAAAAGCTGAGAAAAATAGGGGATCGATCGATCGACCCCTTTGGTCGATCGATCAATCGATCAGGTCTTAGCCCACTGTGAAAGCTCGAAGGCAAATTCTGAAGGGTCGATCGATCGACCCTTTTGGTCGATCGATCGATCAAGCAGGTCTCCAACAAGTTGCCCCCTTATTTTAGTTCATTTGGAATTCTCTTCCGCTAATATCGTCGTAACTTCGTCATTTGGACTCGGAATCACGCACCGTTTGCGGCCACGCAAAGCTTATGAAGAGGGATACAACTTCCGTGTAGATGTCGGGCCAGGTGCCCAAACTGTAAATTGACCGAATTTCCCTTGTGCGTGCGGATATGTATGGAACTTAGCCAGAATGCATCCATATCCATACTTAGTACCTAAATACCTATAAAAACCCAATTATACCTCATATATCATGTTAACAATATAAATTTGAGGTTGTCTGGTTAGCGAGCTTAAATATAGAGATTAAGGCACTCGAGGGGGATAAAAAAGCGTAGGTTTGAGGGTATAAATATGCAATATTCGGTACGAATCCATAACTAATAACACACTACTTGAAATAAAAAGTAAAATGGAATATGTTCAAAGGTCAATAATCTAAATATCAGACTCAAATTGGTCAGGTTTAATCTTCAGAGACAACAATATGAGGGTGTTTGATCTGTCATTTTTTTCTTTCTCAACGATTGAAAATGCTTAAAAATACCTTGTTTTAAATTCAATACAAAAAACAAAACAAAATATACAAATCTAAAAAAATACAGAACATAACACTAAAATTAGCTACAACTTCTAAAATTAAAAATAAAGTTCGGAAACAAAATACACAATTTTATTGTAGTCCATGTAAGAAGCCCAACATATCAAACCCTTTTAACCAAACACAAAGCACAAATAAAGATATCAAACTTGTGCATTATGAATACCAAACACGAATGTATGATCCCATATTATACCTGCAGCTTTTAACCTTTCTAATTCCTCTTTCTAGCCATGTTGAAAAAAATACATCCCTTGGCTGCTAAATCAATCAATAGAATAAGGAAATTAACATAAAAAATTATCTTATTAAGACCATTCTAAACATAAGTATATTGACCATTTTTAAATAGCAGATAACGTGAGAAATAATCAATGATTCTTGAAAATATTCGTCGATTTAAAGCAATAAAATCGAAGAGATGAAACTAAGGTTAGGTTAGAAATCCATCAAGAAAATCCAAACACAAGCCACCGTGCAACAAAGAATGACAATTGAACGTGTGTAAAACTAACAATACATAAATAAAAATAACAGAACAAATGCAATCAGAGAAAAATAGTTCCCAACATCTTAAATTATTCGAGACATTTTAAAAAATAAAATTTACGCATATCATAAAACTATTACTTCGATAACAAAAACGAAAATATGAAATACAACACTCTAAAAGTTCTGATCGAGGTAGATGGGGAGTCTAAGAGGCTATATGAAATATTACCGGTGATAGATGATATAAAAAGTTTTCTTGGCATTGCTTCGACAGATCTAGAAGGAGTGCATAAAAATTGGTAAAAGCTAGGGGGCGGAAGAGTTCAAGATAGATAGAGAAATGTTGCTTAAGACTCTGTGAATGAGATGGGGATATTTAACCGATATAGATTAGGGTAGATTAAGAGTCAAGAATGTTAATCGGTTTGTTCAAGAGAGCGAGACGCACGATGTATGGAATAATGTGAAGGGTTAAAAATGGGTTTATAGCATTGAGAGGAAGAGAAAGAGGCGTAACATTTTCTCTAGGAGAGAGAACCATTTTGGGAACTTGTAAAGTAATTTCATGACGTGTGGAGAGATAACGCATGGAGAACCAATTCAACATTAACTTTGAAGAGGTTGAGTTGTTATAAACAAAAATAGGTGAGGGGAGTGAATGAGAATTAATTTGATGCCACATGTCAATAGGTGCAACCTTCGTTTTCATATTAAGTATTAAACTAGGTGTAAACTCGCGCGATGCGCGAGTTAGATCGTAGTAGATATAATTTGAATTTATGGAGTGAATATTTTATTAAAATAAAATGCCTTACGAAAAGATGAAAGATAAGAGTTTTGTACAAGTAATCCCTAGAAAAAAATAGTATGAAATTCTCAAACTCTATGGTCTTAAAACTAACAATCCATTGTAATAATAAACTAAATTAGACAAAGACTTCTTCCATGCCATTCAATATTTGTTATCTCCAGCAGTCCTTGGTCTCTTTTCCTTTTTCCTGTGATGTAATCAAAGAAATTAACATAATGTTACAGAATATTGAAGATATTTTGTAAATGTAATATGTTGAAAAAGTTATGTAAATTAATAATTTTAAACATACCTTGAAGATTTGATTCTCTTAGATGATCTAATGGTGCATCCTTCATTTTCGTTGGAATTTCTGGCGAATGATCCCTTGATCGTGAATGTGCTGCATAAATATTATTTTAAAAGATAAAATAAGTGTTATGATTAATCTTAAATCTTAGGCAGTGTTAACAAAATTGAGGTTTATATATGTTAACTGTGTGGAGAATGAATTCATACCAATGTATATGTTACATATATCAAAGTCACCTAAAAGGAAAAAAAACATTGGTATACCAACTCATCAACAAATCCAACTGCACCATATTTATAAGATTTAAACCCCTTTCTAAAAAGATCAGTGAAAATCAACAGCACATTAAGCACTGTAGGCTACACGGTATTAAACATTCAAATCCTTCATAAAATTAGGATACCTGCTTCTCGAGCTTTAATGTGCAGAAGCAATCCCTGGTATCGTTTCCTTTAGTCCTGCAAAAAAACATTATTTTATGTCAAAATATAAATACCGTTCAGATAGTAACTTTCAATTTATATTAAAAATATTTGTTTGTATGTAATATATAGATACTGTGATGTAATTTAAAAAAGGATGCGTCAAGTAGTTTTCATTAATAAAATTATTTCTAAAATCATCATTTGACCAAAGTTTTGCCTAAGTTGATTTCTCCTAAAAGTTGGGTCCTAATTAGATTGTCTTTTTGCACCTAAAACTTGAGTCCTCCTAATTAGAATGTGTTTTTCCAAGGTTGAGGCATTGTTGATAATGTGATGTTATCCTCGAAAATGAACAAAACTTTATCTCAAGTAAGAGATGCTAACACCCGTGTGTATTGTATATTCAATGCCTATAACAAAAATTGGAAAAAAAAATTAAAAACGTAAAAATAAGAACCCATCTGCTAAGATCACAAAAATTCGAACCCCCCCTCCCCCCCCCCCCCAAAAAAAAAAAAGTGAACCATAATCATCGGCTCAAATCAGCAACCCCATTGAGGCGCCGTCACAGTCTCCCGTCCTTCCTCCAATAAAAACAAAAGGTGACACCCTGAATCCTACCTGTAATGTAAGCTGAGTTTTTTTTCACCACAAAACCAAAACCAAAACACAATAAAACTAAAACAATTTAAACAAACAGAGTTTGGATTTGAGATCAGAACCTCTCAAGATGAAACCCACCCCACCGGAGCCGGCGACTGCCAAGAAAATCCGGCGAGAGATGAATGTTTATTATGTATACAATACATATATCTGCAATAAAAAAAATATCGTACCATATTGAAATAGGACCCTAGATCTGAACGTTTATTATGCATAGATCTGAATTAAAAAAAACATCATACCAGTTTGAGAGAGAGAGAGATGGTATTGGTCGGATCAGTCGTGAGTTTGAAACTCCCTGGCGCCGGCAAAACTCCGGCTGCTTGTTAGTAAAGGGTTTAGTTGGTTCTAGTTGAGGCAGCGGGTAGGATTAGGAAGCCGGATCCGAAAAGGGGAGAGATTGTGAGAAGCATCTGAGTGAATGTGTTTTTGCAAGGTACATAAACTAAAGAAAAAATAAAAATGGAGAGAGAGGATTAACTTGGAGGTGAGATGGATGGGGCTTAAATTGAGGGCTTTGGAATGGGAAGAAGAGGCATCTCAAAAATAGAGAGAGAGGAGTTTGGGAAAAAAAAGCCACGAAATAAATGGATAAAAGAGAAGGGGAAGTGGAAAAATGACTACCAAGGGAATCTTTACACGTGAAGGATTAGATATGAGTTTGCATTAAAGTCGTTATATTGAAAATAAGAGTCATTAAATACTTTGTTTACGTGGATAGGCTAGTTGGAGAGGAGTTTTAATGCTTTGTTTTGCATTTTATAGTATTAAAAGATATGGGAACTTCGGGTCCCAAATTAAAATGACTATTTCAGAATTTCAGCTCCCAAATTTTGGATTGGTATTCACAACTTTTAGAAATCTAATTATACATATGAAAAATAAAATTAAGGCTAATGCAGATAGCTAAAAACATAAGATCAACCAAAAAAGTACGGATTATACTGTAAATACTTGAACTATCTTTGCAAGGTCACATGTAAGTATAAATATATACACAAATATTATCATTCTTATATGCCTTTAGTTACCCAAGAAATTTATTTTAAAAGTATTAAACGAATACATTAACTATTTTACACATATTACATATAAATCTATACATGTAAGGATAAAATATATACACACAATTAAAGAATTAAAGACAACGTGCATGTAGATTGGGATATACCTATTGATATGCATACACAATACTAAACTAAATAACCTGACATAATATCTTGAATGAGACGAGATCATGTCAGGATCACATAATGATGTGCCAACACATTATTAAAAATTCATAATTGAATAATAATAGTTATTATATGGGTATGTGATTGTGTGTAAGAAAAATCTATTGGAAATATATTCAATATTCAATAAAAATATGTTATATCAATGGTGATGGGAGAAAACACGTATATGTGTGGAGTTTAGGTGTTAAAGAAACTACATGTAAATGGTTATTAACACAAAAAAGGTACTAACCACTTTTGGCGATTTATACAAAACAAATATTCACTATGAGATATCCTTAAGCTATTGTGTTTATTTATTTATTTATTTATTTTGATTTGTCTGATCAAAGTTTGCTTTAAGCACAAAAAACTTTAATTATACGAATATCAAATGAGGATGTATATTTAAAGGAGGAAAATTTTAATAATTACAGTAGAGAACTTTTGATGAATCAAAATTTTATATTCTTATCATATCTTAGAGACTTCGTTCTCGAAAATAAGAAACTTTGGGTTTCAAATATAGCACGGTAATAAACCTTTAACTTCCACCAAAAATTAGGGTTGGACAAATATCGATAATTTTTTTTCAAAAGTATGTAATAAATAAAAGAAACAGTTAAGGATAGAATATGGATCACGAAATTAATGATGATTAAATTTTTTTATGAAAAGTAATGAGAACTTCAGGTTTTGTATTTAATGTCACATGTATATGAATCTTCGGGTTCATATAGATTATAAAATTAAAACCTAGGACTTCAGGTCCTATAATAAAATAACCACAAAGTGTCTGGTGCGGATTATGTATAAAAAATCAAGTTTTAATCATTTGTACACGAGAACTTGTTCCACATAAAAAGTTGAACTTAAAGTTTAATATTACTAATGTTAAAGGTAGTTAAAAAAAACTTCAAGTTTGATTAGGGATAAAAATGTTGGAGAATTTTTCAAGTAAGTGCCAAATATTTTTATTAACTCCAATCAATAATAATATAGCCTCATAAAAAAATGTGGGGTTTAATTTTTCACATTGTCTACACATTACCAAGGTAATAATACGCAAATATTGCGTATTTCATCCCTCGAACCTACGCATTTTAGCCCCCTCGGGTATCTTATTCCCTATATTTATGCTCATTAACTAGACAACCTCGGATTTCTATGTTAACATATTTTGCAGGGGTTAATTTGGCTTTTATAGGTATTTGGATGCTAAATGTGAAGTTTGGACGCATTCCGCCTAATTTTTGTACGCGATCGCACGTTCAAGGGAATTTAATCTTTTCACAGTTTGGAAACCTGGCCCAATATTCACATGGAAATTGTAGCCCTCCTTGCAGCTTCGCATGGCCGTGAACGGTGCACGAATCCGATCCCTAACGAAGAAGTAACGACGATTTTAGCAAAAGAGAAAAATAATCCAACCAAAACACGAGGAATAGCTGCCAAAAACATTAATCCTTAAATTATTCAATATTGAGAATAAATGCATGAATTAAACCTTGAAAACCCATTAGCACTTGAGCATATTTTCTAAAATCATTCGGTAGGACAATTATAGTTTGGTATCTTTTTATTGCTATGTGTACACTAAAAACCTAGCTAGCTTCGTGCTTTTCTTCATTTTCGAGTGCTTATACGCTACTCTTTCTCTTTCTTGAATAACGTATCTTGTGGATGATCTCATTTTCTTTTCATTGATTGCATGTTAATTGAATTATCACTTGAGCATGATTTTCAATGGTGTTGAGTCCCGAGAATGACATGAAACTTTAGGAAAGGATCATACGCCCTCTAGTTAACCCATACGACCTTAATCTTACCCTAATACATGTCCCTAGTCAACCTCGTTGAGCCCTATTATGACCTTTCTTTTTGTCCTAAATCCCCTAACGAACTCCACATTAGAGTTTTACACCATACAATTTACCTTTCTTACCTATGTTTGGAATGATATTTGGGATTGAATGATGATGTGTAGTGTGGTTGCAATTTAAGCATGAAAAGAGTGAGAAAAGAAGAAAGTGTAGTGAAAAAGAGAAGAAAAATAGAAAGTTGAAAGCAAATGAAAACAAAAGAAAAAGTGAGAAAAAGAAGAAAAGAAAAAGAAAGAGAAATTTGTATATATTGTTTATAGTGATTCAATAATCCTTGTTGCTCTCTCGATTGATATATTTAATGCTTGTTTGGAAATCATTCTCCTCTTTTGAAATTGCCTGCTATTTTCCATTATCCCACGTTTTTCATCTCCGAACATCTTTTGTATCCGTAAATACATCCTTTCATTTCATACCCCTAGCCTAACCTACATTATAACCCAATAAAGTCCTATTTAATCCTAGGGTAATGTGATTCAAAGGTCGAACATTAGCGATAATCTGTTTAAGTGCATTTCATATCGGTTAATATGCGATATCCTTTCATGAGATTGTATTTTTTACTTTTATATTTCGTTCTTCATTAATGACATGTGCGCGACCTTGTTCCCTTTTACAATTACTCTTTATTCCCGCATGTCCCGTGTGTTACACCCTATTCCGAGTGCTTCTATTTGTTGAGTGTGATACCCAAAGAGGATTTAGTGGAAGCATGCTTTAATTGTTATCTGGGCTATAGGCATTTTTACCAAATCAAAGCTTTTCGCATGTGCATATACCCCACTCACATTTGAGGTTTCAATTCCATGTAGTTATTCTTTTAATGTTGATAGTTATGGATTGATGGGCAAACTTCTCTTTTGCTTTGTTAATATTATGTTGAAATATCTAATTGTTGTAGAGTTTGGATTATTGGTTGTTTGGCCATATATTTTGAGGAAATTCTATGTTTGTGGGTTTCATCCCTGAAAACCATCACGAGACGACACTCGTCCACTAGGGTAACCTAGGGGTTTAACGGTTTATTGCATACGCTAAATGCAATCGAATCGCCCGCGAAAGTGGCATTATCTGTTTTTTCCATTTTTATACTTTCTCTTGTCTTTGGTCTACTTGTAGTTCTTGTTGCATCTTATTCCATTGCTAGGGACTAGCAATGTGTAAGTTAGGGGGTGTGATAAGACGCAAATATTGCGTATTTCATCCCTCGAACCTACGCATTTTAGCCCCCTCGGGTATCTTATTCCCTATATTTATGCTCGTTAACTAGACAACCTCGGGTTTATATGTTAACATGTTTTGCAGGGGTTAATTGAGCTTTTATAGGTATTTGGATGCTAAGTGTGAAGTTCGGACGCATTCCGGCTAATTTTCGTACGCGATCGCACGTTCAAGGGCATTTTAGGCTTTTCACAGTTTGGGCACCTGGCCTAACATTAGCACGAAAGTTTTAGACCTCCTCGCAAGCTTCACGTGGCCTCAAACGGTACACGAATCCGATCCCTAACGAATAAGTTATGGTGATTTTAGCGGAAGAGAAAAACAATCCAACCAAAACAGGAGGAATAACTGCCAAAAACAGAGTACCGATCGATCGCGGTTTTAGGACCGGTCGACCACGGTTTGAACTTTTGTCATGGAAAGGAGATAGTGGGATTTATTTTGAAGGCACGGTCGACCGCGCCCTTGCGACCGATCGATCGCGATCACCAGATATTTGTTGCCTCTTTTCCTTTTCTTTTCTTTCTTCTTTTCTTTTCTCCCAACTTACTATATAAGGAACTTTTGTTGTAATATCAGATATAGATACTTAGATACTTAGTTTTAGAAGATATTTTAGGTTAGGGTTTGGTTTTGAGAGCTCATCTTCTTCTCTTCTTGGGGTGACATCCATTTGGTTTTGTAAGATTGAATTATTCATTATCATCTCCTTTAATATAGTTTTGTTCTTTATTTTCCTTGCCTAGATAATTAGTTTTCATGCTTTATTAATTAGTTTTCTTCCTTTATTTCTTGCTTTCCTAGTTTAATTAGTCTAATTTGTTTAATTCATGTATTACCCTTAGATCAATAGGGTCGGGATTTCGTTCCGCCATTAACGGGTTCCGAGCTCTGAAATTTAGGTTTTGTGCAAAATTGCGTCTAATTGAACCCGCGCGAATTAAAGTCGGATTATTATGCGTTTAACTTTCTCTGTCATGCAACGTTAGTATTTATAGCGATAATCCGAAATTAATCCGCGTGTGACCATTTTTCGTTAAATGTTTAATCTCGCAACTTTGGACTTAATTCCTTATTGTGTTATGTTTATGCTTAATTGATTGTGTCGGTTAAATAGCTTTCGAGATGGAATCTTGATTTGTAGTTGTTTCGATCCGTATGGTTGGATGCTATCCCGTTCCTCTTTTACTTTTGTGTAGACTTACCTTATTCTTTTCTTTACTTTATATTCTCACATCACCTTTTACACTTTTATTCCTGAATTAATAAATCGATTACGAGATATACTAACACTCTCTGTGGATTCGATACCCGACTTACCGCTATACTTGTATCGCAAGTGTAGTCGTAACTTAATTTTTTTGCATAGACGTGGTGAAACGAGCGACAACGACCAGCGTCCTGACAGACGCCGCGTTTCGCGCGCCTATCACAAGGCTCCAATGTATATTAAATAATTAGAATATGAAATTAAATACCATTAAAAGGAATTTAATACTCAAATGATTAAAAGCACCAAGAGATAAATATTTAATAGTGAAACCATTAATATGATAGTTAAATGGACACTTAACCACTAATAGAGTATTTAAAAAGATATTTCATTTAAAAAAGAAAGTGAAAAGATCCTCATTTGATATTTCAAGAGAGAGAGAGAGAGAGAGAGAGAGAGAGGATATATCGTATGATAACATGTTACAAAATAAAAGGACGAAAAAAGAATTTAAGGAGAACATAATTTTTTTTTTCATTGTATTCAAAACTCATGGGGTATCACCCTAGAGGACTTATTAAGGTATTCCAAAAAACATACACAAGAAAATATATATGGATATCCACATAAAAATATAAACTTTTAACAAATATAAATGAAAATATAATTATGTAAACATGTGTATTTAATACATCTATATCTATTATATACCTCTAAAACGATAGATTAGAGGAGTTATGAGCATTTAATTTATTACCTATCTCTATACAATAATTTGTAATTCCTCCCAAAGAGCTTATCCGAGTGTAATTAAAAATAATCCTTTTTATTCTCTCTCTTTGACACAATTCAGCATACTCATTTAATCGTTTCTGGTTCTATCCGAACTTATTTTCAATCGTTGTGTCCCTTTCGATTCATTTCTCTTTTATCTCATTTAATGCTTTAAACCCAATCCACGCTCTACACATAGGAGCATATTGCAGAAATGATGCGTGGGAGATGGCCTCTATTCCTAAAACAAAGGTAATAGAAGTACACCTCAATCTATTTATTGATTGAACAAATTTTTTCTGCATATTGCAAAAATTCCTTTTACAAAAATTCATATCAAGCGTAATAGAAATCCACCTCAATCTATCAAGCATGAGGCGTATTGCAGAAATTCATTTTATAGAAATTCGTAGCTTCAAATCAAAATCCAAACGACGTATTGTAGAAATCCCTAGCTTGAAAGCTTACACTTTGAACAAAACACGCGAAAGATTTGGATGGAATCGGACGAAACCAGATGGAGTCACTTGATGTAGATGTATATGGCCACTGGTGCCAAACCCCGATTTCTGGGTATGGTGTAGATGGCGATCGGTGATGGGTGAGATTATTTTTAAAATAAGAAACCTACTTAGACTCAATTTGTTTTATGTAAAATGGCAGGTTCATTATTATATGTCTCCTTAGACTCAATTCTCTTTAATGATTGTTGTGGGTACCTTGATTTATCATCCCGACCCAAGACGAGTAGCCCAATACAAACGGCCCAAAGTCTGGGAGCCTCACCTCCCAATCAATTCAGTTACGACTCAGTCAAGTCCCTAAAATATCGTATGCAGATATTCTAGGGGTTATGGATTGACGTGGGGGAGTCCAACACCCCCATTCCCCGGAAACAAACCTATATATAACAAACCCTAAGCCTAGGGCAAAAGGCATGTATTATTTTTCCTGTAAAACACTCCCCGGAGTATAGAGAAATAATATCGAGAGCACCACCGTGGACCTAGGCATTCTTGCTGAACCATGTAAATACTGTGTTGTGTGATTGGCGTTCTTTACACTCTTTATTTGCTTGGGTGATTGACTTTTCTTATTCATTTGTGTTGAACATAATTGTCACCATAATTGGCGTCGTCTGTGGGAAAGGTTTGTCTTCCTTTAAGAAAGCCCTCACCAATAAAGAATTTGGAATGTCTGGTCACAGTAGTAATGCCCCTCGCAGGATCAGGTCTGAGGTTCAACGTTCAGATCAAAGGGCTTTCCCAGAGCGGCAAGCCTCAGAGGAAAGTCAGGGACCTGCTAGGTCCACATAAATATCTAGGTTGATCGATGCCTATGAGGCAAGGCTCCAGAAGAAAAGAGAGGCCGCTAGCAAGCAAGAAGCTGAGAATGCAAGCCTCAGAAGGAGACTGGAAAGGATAGAAAAAGAGCTCCATCGTAGCACCAGGCGATGTCAATATCGCACTCCTAGCCCTAAGGCGAGCAAGTCTCGCAGTCGAGGAAGGAGCCCTAGACGCGGATCCCAAAAGGATCGAAGAGCACACGTCAGGTGATGACTTGCTCAAATAATAGAGACCAACTCGCTGTTACAGGAGCCCGGCTCGAGGAAATGATGACATACAAAATTTGGTCAGAAGAGAAATGGACTAGCACCCAGCGCATCGGGGTGACAGATCGACCAGAGAGCTGGCCCGACGAGCTCTCAGGACCCAGATGAAATCCCCTTTCTCAAGGGAGATAGAAGAAGAGGAAGCCCTCAAGAAGTTCGCGATTCCAAGATTCAAGATCTATAATGGGAAGACTGGCCCTATCGATCACGTTAGGCAGTACAGGTAGGATATGACTCTTTGGAACCATAGGGATGCACTAATGTGCAGAATATTTCCCTCGAGTTTGCACGATGTGGCCCAGAAGTGGTTAGAGAGGCTCCCTCATAGATCCATCAGGAGCTTTGAGTCCCTGGCAGAGCTCTTCAC
Source organism: Sambucus nigra (assembly GCA_949130495.1). NCBI lineage: Eukaryota > Viridiplantae > Streptophyta > Magnoliopsida > Dipsacales > Adoxaceae > Sambucus > Sambucus nigra. The sequence goes on along the minus strand of OX422221.1, from coordinate 238,128,742 downwards.
GGCTCGCTTCATCACTAGCAGCTCCCATCCAAAGAGGATGGATGCCTTGCTAACAATGAAGAAGACACCCCAGGAGAGCCTCCAAGACTTTGCAAAAAGGTACTGGGAACTGTTCAACGAGGTCGAGGACTTCTCGAAACAGGTAGCAGTGGCATCTTTCAAGATTGGCTTCCCATCTCTTGTCTCTTGCACCAATCCCTCACTAAGAAGGAGGCCACAACCATTGATGACCTGATGGCTCGCATCTAGAAGTACGCGAAGGTTGAAGATGTGACCCGCCTCAGTGCAGGAGAAAATGGTCGAGCTAAGCTCGCTGCCAAGGGCAACGATAAGGCTGAAAACCAGAAGAAAGGGGTTAAAAATAGAGGCAAAGGTGGCTCCAAGAATGGAAACAAGAACGATGCCTCGAAAGAATTTCAAGCAGTAAACACTGCCTTCAAGGAACCAATATATAAAATCCTAGTAAAGATCAAGAACGAGCCATTTGTCAAGTGGCCTAGAAAGATGGGAGGAGATCCCTCAAAAAGAAATAACGCGTTGAGATGCGCTTTTCACAAGGAGGGAGGACACAAGACAGAGCATTGCAAGGCTCTTAAGTCTCACCTAGAAGAGTTGGCCCAAACCGAGAACCTAAACGAGTTTTTGGAAAAGAAGGCAGAGAAGGTCGCTGCCAATGGAGACAAAAGTCCCGACAATGTACTCGAGGATGATGCTGGCCATGAATTTGTAGTGATTCATGGAGCATCTGATCTAAAGAAGATTTAAGGGAATTCATCCTGAATGGAAGTAAAAAAGCTTACTGTAGTGATGCAACCTTTTCAGATCAATCCAGCAAAGACATAGTCAAGAAAGCATCGATGAGCAGATGACGTCGACTACAGTAAACACATCATGTTTACGGATAAAGATCTAGTGGCAGTAAGAACCCCACATCATGATGCCTTGATCATTACCCTCAGGATAGCCAACTATGATGTTGACAAGTTGCTCGTCGACCAGGGAAGCTCTTCAGAGGTAATGTATCTAAGCCTGTTCAAAAAATTAAAGTTGAGCGTTGCTGATTTGAAGGAAGCCACTATCCCTCTAGTTGGCTTCGCTGGTAAAGTAACTATGCCATTGGGAAAGATCGTGCTGCCAGTGAGGGCAAGAAGTGTCTCTAAGATGATCAAGTTTTTGGTAGTCGACATTGAATCACCATACCAAGATATCCTCAGCAGAGGATGGCAACATGAGATGAAGGCAGTCCCCTTGACCTACCATCAGAAACTCAAGTACGTGACTGAACGAGGAGTGGTGGAGATCAAGCGATGGCAAGAAGGTGCTTCATAGCAGCCATTCGCCCAAAACCAGAGAAGAAGGCCGAGAAGGCCAAAGAGAAGCTTGAGGAACAAGAAGGTTTAATACCTTCAAAATAGCAGCTAAAGTATGGAAGACCCGGAGTGAAGGAAACCAAGTTCCTCCCCTCTGAGCGGGTCATTGAAAACTTGGAAGAGATTACAGCCAGTGGGAGTGAGAAAGACATAATGTTCTTGATTGGAGCTTCCCTCACAGATCGAGAGAAGAAGGAATTGGCGGTACTATTGAGAAGAAATCTAGACGTTTTCACGTGGGAACCGTACGAGCTGTCTGGAATTGACCCAAGTGTGGTTTGTCATCGGTTGCACGTCGACCCCACTTTCAGGCCAATAGCACAGAAGGCACGGCGAACTACGCTCGAGAAGTCCTAGGCTATAGAGAAGGAAGTAGAGAAGCTGCTAGATGCAGGATCCATACGGGAAGTTCAATTCCCTAAATGACTATCCAACCCAGTAGTAGTTCCAAAGAACAATGTAAAATGGAGAGTTTGTATCGACTTCACTAACCTTAACAGGGCATGCCCTAACGACAGTTTCCCCCTCCCAAAGATCGACCAATTGGTGGATGCCACAACAGCTCATGAGAGGATGAGTTTCCTGGATGCATACTCGGGGTATCACCAGATTCCTCTGTATGCACCAGACCAAGACAAGACAACATTCATCACAACCGTCGGGTTATATTGTTATAAAGTTATGCCCTTTGGGCTCAAAAATGCTGGAGCAACCTACCAGCGGCTAGTCACCAAGATGTTTAAGGAACAAATGGGAGATACCATGGAAGTCTACATTGACGATATGATCGTCAAGAGCAGGCACAAAGAAGACCACCTCTCAGACCTATCAAGTACCTTCAAAATCCTCAAGAAATACCGTATGAAACTTAACGCGAGCAAATGTTCCTTCGGTGTCCAGTCAGGAAAATTTCTCGGGTACTTAGTTAGCGAGAGAGGCATTGAAGCCAACCCGGACAAGATCTATGCAATCAATAAGGTATAACCTCCCCGCAAAATAAGAGACATACAGAAGCTCACAGGAATGCTCGTCGCCGCCTTGAATAGGTTCATCTCGAAGTCCTTCAAAAAGAGCCAGCTATTTTTCCAACTATTGAAAAGAAACAAAACGGTAGAGTGGAACTAAGGTTTCTCGAGAGCATTGGAAGAGCTCAAATCTTATCTCAGCACACCACCCTTGCTCGTAATACCTCAAGAGAATGATTCCCTATACTTATACCTTGCCGTCTCCAGCCATGACATCAGTTTTGCACTGGTATGCGAAAAGACAGCAATCCAGTACCCAGTCTACTACGTGAGCATGACCCTATTGGATGTCGAGTAGCGGTACCTACCACTGGAGAAGCTCGCCTTTGCACTAGTGGTAGCATCGAGGAAACTGAAGCACTACTTCGAAACTCACACTATCATCGTCCTTACATCACACCCCCTTAAAGTAGTATTATGAAAAGCGAATATGTCCTATAGACTGTCAAAATGGTCAGTCGAGCTCGGACGATTTGACATCTAATTTCAACCAATGAATGAAATCAAGGAGCAAGTCCTCGTCGACTTCATCGCGAAGTTCACAGGCGAATAGCCTTGCAACCAACCTCAGTCCATGGACCAGAGGGAAAATCACTCAACAGGAGGTGTCTGGCGACTGTTTATTGATGGAGACTCCAACTCCAAGGGGGCAGGAGTAGGCATTATGCTCGTTACCCCAGAAGATATAATTCTCGAGAAGGGGATCAGACTTGGATTTAAAGCCTCCAACAACGAGGCAAAATACGAGGCTTTGATAGCAGGCCTGCAGAAGGCATAGGCATTGGGTGCAAAATAACTACAGGTGTTTGATGACTCACAATTGGTCTCCAATTAGATAAGTGGGGACTTCAACGCGAGGGATGAAAGAATGGCAGCCTATCTCACCTTATTAAAAAAGTTAATGTCCAACTTTGAGGAAGTCAGTGTCTAACAGTTTCCCAGAGGACGAAACAGTCATGCCGATGCCCTAGCATCCTTAAGTTCAGCAATCGACTTCGACTTAAAGAGAATAATCCCTATAGACTTCCTCCCCCAACCGAGCATTATCCAGAGTGAAGAGCTGCCAGACATGGGCCATATTCTCAAGATTGAATCAACACCCAGTTGGATGGACCCCTGAGGGATGATCGAGTGGAAAAATCGAGCATCCGTATAATACGCTAGTCGTTGTTATCGGCTTCCAACCTCAATACAAAAAAAACCTAAACTTTTAACTACACTTTTATGGAGTATAGTAGTAAGTCTGGGTATCGAATCCACAGGGAATGTTTTATAGAATTTAATTGATTTATTACTTCTAAAATAAAAATGAAAAAGATGATGATTGGGAAAATTTCTATTAAAAAATTACTTAAGAAAAACAAACTGAAAAGTGCAAAAGAAATTAGATCTGAAAAATGGGAGAAAATAGGGTAGGGTACAATCCCTCAATCCTTAACAAATTATCCTTTAGAATACTAGAATTATAAATCAAAATTCTTGATTAAATCCAGTCCTTATCATCACTAAGCATTACATATATGAGGGTCAAGCCCGCATCATATGAAATCAAAGATCAATATAAGGCGGTGAACGACAAATTATACATACAAAGCATTCTTAAACATCCCAAGTACCTAGGGCAAGAGAGATTAAAAGATATGACAATGCATATATGATTTTCATTCACGATTCAACCAATATTTTCATTTATTTTCTAATTTTCCATACAAATAATTTGTATTAGGATTGAGTTCATGTACCCCAACCCTTGAGAATTTAGCTACTCATGATTGGATTAAAAAAAACAAATTCATACACAACATTAAAGATCTACAAGACATTATAAATAAATTGCAAATAATAAAACAAGAGAATGGAAATGAGATTACTTGAATTCAGAAACAAGAACGAAATTGGGATTCAGAAATTCTTACAAAATAGGATTCATGAAAACTCTTGAAGGAATAGAAAATTTGCTCTCAAAATCTAACCCTAAAATTCAATCTAGCACTTCTAACCTACTCCTAACCTAGCCTCTCTCTAGCAACTCCCCTTCAAATGATGTAGGTCATGGGCTTTTATAGCACAAAATCTCGAAATTGACAACCAATAGTGCTTGTGGAACAAGTTTTCCAAGAGTTGCACTGCATTAAATGCATAATTAATGACAGAAATCCGCACATCCAGACTCTTCATTATCCCGCAACTTCAAAACATCGTAACTTCTTCACCGTAGCTCGGATTGAGGTGCCGTTTTTTCTAGTATTCTTGTAATTTAGAGCTCTTCAACTTTCTAGTTGGCCCCACCTTCGGACTAAGGCTGAAAAATTACGAAAATTCCCTTCAACCCTCCATTTCTTGGTTTCTTTCATTGTTTTGAGTTCTCCTTCGCACTAACTTGCGTGAAATACCTGTAAAACACATGAGAAATACACAAAACACGAAATACTTGCCAAAATGGGTTAGTAGCATAAATAAGAGACAAATCCAAGCTACTTACACTGCACGGGATCATAAAAATACTGAAATTAAGGGGATAAATGTGAAGAATATGTGCCTAATCAAGGGACTATTTGAAGGATGGTGCACTACCAGACGATAAGAAGGCATCTCATCAGATAAGAGTCAAAGTTGCTCGCTTTCACTTATCTCATGAGGGTAAGCTATATAAGAGATCATTCACCGGCCCTTACCTCTAATGTGCTCACCCAAAGGACGTCGAGCAAGTGCTGCGCGAGCTCCACGAAGGAACCTGTGGGAGCCATATTGGAGGGAGATCGCTAGCTTTTAAATCAATAAAGGAAGGCTACTAGTGGCCATACATGCAGAGAGATTCTGGAGTATATGCTCGTAAGTGCGAAAAATGTCAGCTATATGCTCCTATGGTCCACCAACCTGCCAGCGATCTAAGATCACTTACCAGCCCTTGGCATTTCGCCTAATAGGGAATGGACATCGTGGGCCCTCTTTCTATCGCTGCCGATAATAGCAAGTATCTGTTGGTCGCCAAAGACTACTTCACCAAATGGATTGAGGCAGAGCCGCTGGCGAACATCAGAGACATATATATGATGAGATTCATATGGAAAAACATAATTACCCACTTTGGGATCCCCAAAACCATCATCACTGATAATAGAACGTAGTTCGAGAGCGGACTCTTCCAGAGTTTTTGCAACGACCACGGGATCAGGCACCATTTTATCTCGGTTTCCTACCCCCAGAGCAACGGCCAAGCTGAAGCTTCCAACAAAATAATGATTGATGGATTGAAGAAACGACTTGAGCGAGCCAAAGGGGCATGGGTGGGTAAGCTGCCACACATTTTGTGGGCTTATCGCACTACCCCACGGCGAGCAACTCGGGAAACCTCATTCGCACTAACATATGGAATGGAAGCAATCATCCCTCAAGAAGCTGGCCTCCCAACCATGAGATCCACCTTGGTTGACCAGGGCCAGAATGATGCAGCATTACTCACTGAACTTGACCTAGCTGACGAACGCAGAGAGCTATCCCTAGTAAGACTAGCGAGCGATCAGTAACAACTCACCTATAACAAAAAGGTCAATCCAAGGGCATTCCAGGTTAGAGACTACGTCCTAGGTAAATTCCTTGGCAACGCAATAAAACCATCTGATGGCAAGCCGGGTCCAAACTGGGAGGGACCATTCAAGGTGACAAGAGACAACCTACAAGGAGCCTATCACTTAGAAACGCTGGAGGGCAGGTAGATACCCCGAGCTTGGAACGCACCTAACCTGAAGAAATTCTATTTTTAGTTTTTCATTCTTTTTTATTATTGGAATTGGCGACAAATTTTTTATTATTTTTAATAAAATATTATTCGATAGTGGCACTCCATGAAGTGTTAATTTTGTTTTGTACTTTATAACTTGCACACCTTTTCTAAGCGATAAGCACACTGCTCAATATATAAAAGCAGGGAGTCACCCTCCTCGGGTTTACGTTATGAGACACAAACAACTTCTTAGCATTGCCATTGGCAATATATGAAGCCCTACAGGGGAGCCTTAGGCAGTTCGATCAAATCGAATTGGTCACCAAACAATGTTTAGCTCAGAAAACCTGATAGGATAGAACATACAACACTAGGTGTGTCCTCTCCATTGCCACAATTAGGCCTAAGGGAGTGTCAGGATACGACCTCAAAGGTAAAGTGGGGCAGAATTGTATATCATAAGCATACTAGATTGGGAGGATACTCACACGATAGAACAACTCTACCCACATTTAATTTAATCGGCTACGAAGGGCCCAAGATAATCAAAAGAAGAATTAATGAAGTAAAAAAAATACACAACACATGTTTAGTCGGCAAAATGCCCAAAATATAAATATTTTATTACTTAGTTACATTTACAAAGAGTTATATTGAATTAAGAAAATCTTAATGAGGATTAGGCCTCTGAGTAAGATAATCAGTCACTTGCGCTCTTCGGCCGTCGTCCGGATGAGGAGCTAATTCTTCCTCAACTTCATTCGCATCTGGCTCCAATAGCTGCCTGGGGATAGCATCTATAGGGACCCATAGGTCATCCCTCCTAAAAGGATTAGGCCTCAGAGTTGAAGGAGAGATCTCATGACGATACCAGAGCACTGAGTTCCTGAGGACCTGCAGCTCCCTGAGAGCACTCAACCATCCCCTAATAATGGATATCTCTTCAAACTCTGCCAACCTCATCGAAGCATCTGTCCAACCCTCGTCATAACCATCAGCCCACACTCGTCGAGGTCCTTTCTTGAACAGATGCCTCAGCCATGTGACATCTCTTTGAAGCCCAACAGTAATCACGTATGCTCGACGAACATCTTCTCAAAGCTCTTACATCTCCCTAGCTGGACCCCCTGCATCTGTGCCATCTCATGGATCGACCGATGAAGTGGAACCTCATAAAACTTGAGGGGTGGCACTCGGCCCAGCGCCAGCTCGCGGACCAACCGATGAAGAGGAGCCTTACAAAATTCGAGGTGCTACACTCGACGCATACTCCCTAAGCCACGATACCTCCCTCCTTAGAGTTTCATTCTCCTGCTGAAGAACTTCTCCTACTTGATTGATCTCGGAGGCATCCAGAAGTTTAGCCCTCAGAAGGTTCACCTCTTCTTGAACAGAAGCACCAACCTCTTCCATCTCCTAAAGTCTATCCTTCAGTTTTGCGACGAGCTCGGACTGATCTTTAAAGCTCTTGTTCCTCGACATAAGGACTTGTAAATCCTAACGAAGGCTTGGCGAACTTGATTGCTCGCATTAGGACCAAGGATCCTTCCCAGTTGAGAGGTGGAAGGTATATATTCATCTACATTAATCAACTACAAGCCATAAAAAGCATTAAAGAACAGAAGAATCAGTATGCAGAAGGGAAAGTATTTTCATTTCATTTAAATAAAGAGGTCCAAGTACGTCGGTAATTAAAAAGAACAATTACAAGAAAAGTAAAAATACAAAAGAAGTCCTCAGAACAAGCTAGCTAGCAACCTCAATGGACTCTGAGGTCGTTGGTTGCTTTCCCTTGTCTGCAGCAGCAGGAACACCTCCTTCAGGTGGAGCAACTGTTATTCCCTGGGTAGATAGAGCACTAGTAGGAACGGATTGAGAAGTAGAGACACCACCATTGATGGCCGGGGTAGGCGCCTCATCCACAATGGGCTTTGGACCTGGATCATGCTCGTCAAACATTGGATAATCAATGTCTACCCCAGCAGCTAAAAAAGCCTTATTCCAGCCCTTCTTAAAGTTCAGTCGGCTGATGTAGCCTATCTAAACATCGACATCTTTGTACACAATAACCCATCCGGCATTGTATGAGCTTTCCTTCAGGATGGCTACCTTATCCTCCACCTTCTTCACCTTCTCTGCCAGCATCCTGTTCTCCTCCACCACAGCTAACTTGCTCGTGCAGACCAAGTCATAGGATTTTTGCAGCTTGCTGAGCTCTTTGATCGCCGCCTCCTTCAACTTATTGGCCGCAGTAAAAATGAGATTGAAAGTCCTCTAAGCGTTATTAGAAATCTTCAAACTGGCCTCCAGCTCGACATTTTTCCCCTTCAGTTCAGCGTTCTGCTTTTTTAAATCAGTATTCCTCTTCACCAGTTCGTCGCGGGTGCGAAAGAGGACACAAAAGTCATTCATGAACTGTAAAAAAAAAAAGAGAAAACATTAAGAAAGAGGAATCATTAAATAGAATATCACAAGCATAGGAAGCTGAAACAGACTTACCAAGGTTAGCCTCTGACTCACCTGCAGAGCTAACTGGTCGGTCCTCATTGTCTTCTGATGATCAACAGGCAAAGTTGCTCTCTCAAGCAGCGCAGGAGACAACTTAGGAGAGATGGAGACAGAGGCCCCCTCGGACAATGTGGACACGGGCACCAAAGCTTGCCTTGCCTTCATCATCATCTCCTCTCTCTTTCTCTCCTCCTCCCTCTCCTTCTTCTCCCTCTCAGCCCTCCTCCCCTCCTCCACTTTTTTCCTCTCTTCCACCTTCTTCTTTTCCTCTTCCTTCTTTCTCTCTCTCTCTCTCTCTCTCTTTCTCAACTGCTCTTCTTCCTCCTCTTTTTTTCCTGCTCATTAGTAGCAGGCTGAGAGCTAGTGGTAACTTCCCCACTACCAGACTTCTTCTTCTTCAACCGCTGAGAAAGAAGCACATCATTATCATCATCTTCCCTAATCAGATTCTTCCTGGGAGGAACCATATCTTCCTCGCTGGAACTGTTCAGCTCATTGGAAGACTCTCGAGCTTCTGAAAACTCTTCCGAGATGGAAGATCCTTCACCACTAAAGCTCTCCACACTGGAACCACCTTCAGCACCGTCCCCGTTATCACCTTCGCTATCCTTACTAGTGCTGCTCTCTTCCTCATCCAATTGAATAGGATATACAATAACTTCTTCAGTGATGTCTAGCTCAGGGATGCTGTCTATAGGTCGTGCAATAAAGCTAGACCCAACGTTCTTGTACTCCAAGAGGAAAGCCGCTGATTGAGGATGTTCACCGTTAGCCAAGAGATCCCTGACATTCCAGGCCTTGACCAACTCAGCAGCTCGAACCTCGCTGATAGTAGGTTCCAAGTTCTTTATCCTCGCTGAAAAGAAAGAGAGAAGAATACCAGAGAAGTAATACATTAACAAGAAGATCGAAGAGCGGAGCAAAAACTAAGTCTACCTATGAACTCCTCCCCATAAAAGGGGGCCCTGAACCTGTCAGACCTCGACCCCTCAATATGGGGAGGAAATTGCCAATTTCTAGCAAGAAAACCCTTTTGCCAGTAATCCTTGTGGGAATCAGGTACATTTACTACCAATACCCTATCAGGACTCCTGGCCTTGAGTTAAACAAGACCAGAACTTGTTTGCGAGAAAGAATAACAAAAGCAAATCTTAGCAAGCCCTAGATTGATACCATAGAGCTGATTTGTTCTATGGACATCATTAACAATCTTCCAGACGTTTGGCAAACACTATGCAGGGACAATATTGAAGTAACCAAAGAAGTGCAAAACTAAATTGCTTTGAGGGAAAGTAAGACACCATTGGGACAGTAAGAGAACGTGAATCCAGTGAGCGTCCTCTATTTCTCTAACATTTTTAGGGATAGAGGTAAACTCAATGTCTACCCAATCTGGGATGTTATAATACTTCCTAAATTCAGTTACCAATCTATTGCCTATTTTCTCCATTTACAAATCTTAATTACAAATGCGAAGAAATGTCCATAGAAAAAGCAAAGAGAAGAGAAAGAGGGACTTACGAAGTGAAAACTTAGCTTGGGATTATGCAAAGTCACAAGCAAAGATGATGAAGAACAGTGAAGTTGGAAGACGAAGACTTGAGAATGAGAAGCGCAACAGCGGGAGCTTGGAGAAGGTTAGAAAGTATGAAGAAACTTGAAACGACAACAAATAAACACTACTATGAGGGATTTTAAAACCTTTCCAATCATAGCACACTGAAAATGAAGCTCGCTGCTGCCTAAAACAGTTCAGAAGAAATGCTTCAATCTTGGGAAATGTGACACAATTTACAAAAATGCCATTATGACAATTATTTAAAGTTATTGAGCCCGCATTGCGGCCCAACAACTTTAGGGGCAATTGTGGGTACCTCGATTTATCATCCTGGTCCAAGACGAATAGCCCAATACAAACGGCCCAAAGTCTGGGAGCCTCACCTCCCAATCAATTCAGTTACGACTCAATCAAGTCCCTAAAATCTCATATGCAGATATTCTAGGGGTTATGGATTGATGTGGGGGAGTCCAACACCCCCACTCCCCGGAAACAAACCTATATATATCAAACCCTAAGCCTGGGGCAAAAGGCATGTATTATTTTTCCTGTAAAATACTCCCCGGAGTATAGAGAAATAATATCGAGAGCACCACCGTGGACATAGGCATTCTTACTAAACCACGTAAATACTGTGTTGTGTGATTGGCGTTCTTTACACTCTTTTTTTGCTTTGGTGATTGACTTTTCTTATTCATTTGTGTTGAACATAATTGTCACCGCAATTACACACTTTATTTGCTTTGGTGATTGACTTTTCTTATTCATTTGTGTTGAACATAATTATCACCACAATATTTACGTGGTTCAGCAAGAATGCCTACGTCCACGGTGGTGCTCTCGATATTATTTCTCTATACTCCGGGGAGTGTTTTACAGGAAAAATAATACATGCCTTTTGCCTCAGGCTTAGGGTTTGTTATATATATGTTTGTTTCCGGGGAGTGAGGGTGTTAGACTCCCCCACGTCAATCCATTACCCCTAGAATATCTGCATACGAGATTTTAGGGACTTGACTGAGTCGTAACTAAATTGATTGGGAGGTGAGGCTCCCAGACTTTGGGTCGTTTGTATTGGGCTACTCGTCTTGGGCCAGGATGATAAATCGAGGTACCCACAATTGTAAACATGTAAATCTTTAAAAATTTCAAATGGGTAACCTTAATACAATGAATTCGTCTTGAATTATGTTCATACTCCGTATTTTAAATGTTAAGAGAATTAAGTTTATTGTGTGATTTGGGTGTTTGTTAGTTTGATCAAGCAACTCAACCTACAAATTTGTCTGCTTGTAATGAGGTTGAGTTCTTTTGTGTTAATAAGATGATGCATGGATTTGTGATTTTCAACTGTAATGTTTTTTTGTCGATATATTGATCTCGATCTCCTGTATGTATGTCAATTTGTGTGTCCCTAACTCTGCCTAATACAATATAGACAAGGCCCAGTTGAGGATGCTTAGTTGAAAGCGTCTCTCTCTCTAACTGTACTATTTTTCTAGCGTAGAAAAGAAAAATCTATTGTCTTACTTCTGTAGCACTTCATTTTTTCCTTTGTCATTAAGTTTCCTTCACAGGGAAAAATGGGGAAAATGGAGCTTTTTTCCCGTGAAGATTTAGATAAACATGGTTGAGAGATGTGACAGTTGAGTGACACTATTTTAAGTGTTTTAAATGAGTTGTTGTTTGTTTTCTCACCCTTTAAAAATTGTGTTTGATAATAAAGAACAAATTATGAAATGTTCCACTAAATTATTATTTTTTTCTATAAAAATTCCTTTGGCCACTATTGATTTTATTTGTAATATTTTCACCCTTTATTATCATTTGTTTCTAACCCATAAATGTCTTCAGTTGGTAGTTGATCAACTACTGAAACATTTGCAGACATCAGCTACTGAAACATTTTCCTTTTGAACATTGTTTGGACATGAAGTTTTTTAAATTCACATTATAACAACATCAACTTTTCCTTTTTTTTTCTAATGTATTGGGTGAAATTGTAGTCAATTCATTAATATTTTTCCTTTTAGTTGAGGAAGTTGATGGTGATGGAACTTTATGGTGGTCTTGAAACATGTCAAAAATTAAAGTCTTTCACGGTACAAATAAGTATTTTGTTAATTTGGAACTACTGAAAAACAATCATTTTCTTAGTTTTCTAATGAATAATATGATAATTTTTAGATAATGTACTAATGTATTTTGGTGTAGTTAAAAAGGGTCTAAAAAAAGAGTGAGAATATATGGTTATGTATGGTTTCTAATTTAATGAGTTAATAAATATTTAAATTTGATTTTATTGGGTGTTTTATATATTCTTGCTAAAATTTTATTACATTACAAGAAGTAAGTTATTTTTGCACTTTTGTGTCCTAAGCTAAGTCACAAATACGCTAAGCGAATCGGAAGCGGGTGCGAGTGCGAATGCGTGAGTGTGTCATTTTTCAAAAAATTATAAATGCGGGAGCGGCGAGAGAGCACCTATTAATTTATTAATTTAAAATTATATAATAATACTAGCATGTAACCTTTAAAATCTAAAAAATAATTTTTAAAACTTTAAAACTTTAAAATAAATTATTAAATGCAGAAATTCCTTTTTACAGAAATTCGTAGCTTCTTAAAAGTTTTTCTATTATTCCCAAAATTTCTTAAAAGTTTTTTTTTCAATTATTTTTAGATTTTTAAAATATATATTTTTTAATTTCCAAATAATTTTCTATTGTTTCCACATTAAAAAAAATAATTTTCAATAATTTATTTTTTATTTTTCTAGATTTTTAAAAGTTTTAAAGAATATTCTTCATACTTTCTATAAGTTGTTCTATCTATAAATTTTGAAAAAATTTCCCATTATTTTTGAAATGCAATGAAAAAAGTAGTATTTTTGGATTTTTTAAATGTTTATTTAGTTCATATTACTTTTCGTGATTTTCGAATTTTTATAATAGTTGATTTACGAATACAGTTGATTTGCGCCCGCGTATCGCGCGAGTTACATGCTAGTTATACCTATAATACAATAGTATTATAGGTATTTATGAGACTTTAATCTGTCCTCACTCTGTCATAGCCTATCTCGGTTTTGAAGCTACAGCTTCCATCCAAATGTGATTCATTTTCTAACTATGAACGGTTGAAATTCTGAACGCTTCAAATTCTGAGATCGCATAACTGGCATCATAGAACCCTTCAAATTTTGAGATCGTATTTGAAGTCCCTCCTCCCTACTGTTAGCATATGTGTGAATCCCCTAACACCACTCTCTCTCTCTCTCTGAGCTGTTTTTTATTTTATTTTTTTATTTTTTAAACAGAAAGCCACATTCATATCACCATAGAAAGTCTAGAGCAAGAAAAAAATAACATGGACACCCGAGCCTTCTTCAAACAAGTAAAAAAAACACCACATAGTAAAAATACCCCTCGATATGAGAAGGGGATAGCAAAACTGATTTCAACAAGGCATTTTGTCTTTGAACTGTGAAGTTAATCTTTCGCATATTTAATTTCCATATATATATATATATATATATATATATATATATATATATATATATATATATATATATATATATATATATATATACACTTCTTTGTTATATTTAGAAGACATTGATATGCCCACATATAAATGTATATTATCCTTTGGATCATCCAAATATTCGTTGGATGGGTTCTCAGCTGTTGGATCACTTGATTGAACATAATTGTCCTACGGTAATTCCGTGGATATGGTTCTTTATGAGGGAGTTGAGGTGCTGCCAATTAAATCCCTTGCTGTTGCATTAACACATGTAAATATAAGTTTTTTTCAAGCCATCAACCAAATTTCAAGCCATTAACCAAATTGGACTGTATTACTTTTAAAAAGTGTTGGTTGTGGACAAGGCTCTTGAAATCCATAAACTTATATAAATTTATAAACCTACATTCGGTCCTATGAAAAATTATATATTCTTCCCTTTTTTCTCATATCATCCTTATTTCTTTTATTGATTTGATCTAGCTCATCCACATATATACATAAATATGTTCAATCGCTAGATCTACTTGAATATCTTTTTCTTGTTCTTTTTAACCAGAATCTTACACGGTAGTACTTTTTCTTCCTGATTACTAAGATTCACGGGAATCAAGGACGATGTGAAATTTGATCACTATATAGGTTTGTTAAATTTATTTACCTTTAACATTATAATATAGATTGTTGGGTCTGATTTTGTGTTTTAAAATAGGTTTTGAAATTCGATGATAACACAGTAAGAGATGATAAAAATATCCATGTTATGCTGAATCGAGATAATTATGGATGGTTCTTCGTTGATACTTTCTTATTTTTTTTAAATATAGTGTTGGATTTATATTAGAATAAATCTGATTCAAGCTGTAATTATTAAATTTTCTTCAATTCCTAATTGCAGTAAGATTTCAATTATTGATTGAAAGAAAAAAAAATTAGCCCTTATTTGCGCAAATATTGGTTTCATGAATTTGTATTTTTAGATTTTATTTTATCAAGCCTTTATCAATTGATGATATGTTCTTTTTATTGAGCTTAAAAGATTATGTTGTCATTACTTTAATTTAAAAGATCACCTAGGTAAGAAATTCCATAATTTATTTTCAAACTTAAGGGTTATCATTCAATTGAGTTTTGAATATTCACAATTCTCTTAACCATTATTATAATGCACTTTAAATTTCAAAAATACAATTCCCGAACAAGTAGTCTTAGTATGGAAAAGTTTGTTTTATGTAGGAGTGTTTGCGGTCCGGTTAGGTTTTAACATTTTTTTTGGACCGGACCGACTTGGTCGGTCCTCTAAAAAAATGGACCAAGACCGGACCGATAATGTCGGTTAACCAACCCTAGTCGGTTCGGTTTTTTAAAGGGTCGGTCCGGTCTAACCCGTCGGTCCTCACATTAATGAATTACATCATTTATAATATACAAATATACCCGAGTCTATTTTTTCCAAACATTAAAAACTAAAAAATATTAAAATTTGTAATTAAAACAAACCTACTATTAGATTAAACTATAATTTAAAGTAATCAAATATTAAAGTATATACTTTTATTATTTATTTATCTTATATATTACATATATATATGTAAAAATATATTGTTTTATATAGTGTCGGTCCGGGTTGGTCCTAACAGGGTTTTTAAAATTGTAAACCGTGGACCGGACCGACTAGGTCGGTCCGTCCAAAAAATAAACCGATACCGAACCGATTATGAAAAAAGATCGAAAAAATAGGGTCGGTTCGGCTCGGTTCGGTTCGGTCCATCGGTCCAGTCGGTTTTTTGAACACCCCTAGTTTTATGGTTGGTTCCTTATTTGATATGTTAAAAAAATTTCTATCTATTTTTTTAAAACATTTATCAAAATTAAAAACTATTTTTTAAAACTAGTTAAACATTTAAAAAAATAGTTTTTTAGGGGGATTTTGGAAACACAAGAAAGTGATTAGAAAAATATTTTACACAATTATTTTTGTCTATCATTATTCTTTGAACATATATGTCATTTACATATAATTAAGTAATATATTTTTAAGGGGAATATATCAAATAGTCACTCGATTTTTTTTAATACACGTTTAGTCCAAGTCTTTTTATTACCATGCCCAAAGGGCTTTACTAAGCCACTGGCGCTAGGGGTGGTCGCGGTCCGGTCCGGTTCGATTTTGGAGTTTTTTTGGACCGGACCGACTATGTCCGTCCTCTAAAAAAATGGACCAAGACCGGACCGATAATGTCGGTTAACCGACCCTATTCGGTTCGGTTTTTTACAGGGTTGGTTCGGTTTAGTTTATCGGTCCTAACATTGAAATTAAATATGCTAGTTAAAAGAAATCTGCAATCTGATAAAGAAAGGGATCCCAAGCTTGGTAATCTGAAACTAAAACTGAAATTTAATACATCCAAAATGCCCTTTATTATTTGCTTGAATTATGTTGGTCAAGACATGAATTTTGGAAGAGTTTAATCCCCCCAAAATTGGGTACTACAGTTACAACAATGTGGGTACAACAATTACGAATTGGGTATAAGCCATGATCAGAAAGAAAAAAAATTAAATGCCAATCTAAGTATAAGCCATGGAGAAAGAACTCACCAATTGATTAAATGATGGAGACCTGAAATAACAACAAACAATCCAAAGCACACTTGTACCAAAGCTGGAGACCTGAAATAACATCAAACAGTCCAAAGCACACACTTGCACCAACTGTTCAGCTCTTAGGTAAAGGAGACGGGCAGGACAAGTAAAGAGGGGCGGCACGACAAGGAGAATGGTGGGGTGGCAGCATCAGGAAGGAGAAGGGGTTAGCGGCGGCAAAGAGAGAGAGTGTGGGTGGGTAACCATGAGTTTAGTGAGAGAGAGAGAGAGAGTTTTGTGTGAGAAAGAACGATTGAGAGAGTGAGAGAAGTAATGAAAGTTTAGGGTTTAGTTTAGGACTGCTTTAGCCTCATATATACATATATATATATATATAATTATTGTCGGTCCGGGTCGGTCCAGACCGACCCTATCAACTAAAAACTCGAGGACCGATCGACTTAGTCGGTTTAAAAAAAAAAACGGGAATGAACCGATTACATAAAAAAATCGACAAAAATAAGGCGGTTCGGCTCGGTTCGGTTCGGTCCGTCGGTTTGATCGATTTTTTTTAATATCTATTTGTACGATACATTTACGCGAGGCCATCGCGAGAGCTAAATGCTACTTAAGTAAAAGTTGATAGGTTTATGCATATTTATTATAGATTATGTACTTTTAGGACTTAAAATAATATTAATTATGAATATATGACAACAAACATTTCGTTTCCATTTTTAGTTCATATTTTCAAATTAAAGGGACACATGACATGCTATGATTGATTGACATTTTATGAATACGAGTCCGCGTTAACGACTTTATTAAAAAATAAGAATTAAAATTATAAATAAAATATTTATTATTTTATTTTCAAAATATATATTACAATAAATCATAAATTTATAACGCCGCTGTTTATTAACCCATAAATATGACGGGTTTTGTTGTAGAGTGGCATTATTTGCGAGGCAGGTCCACTAGTTTGAATAGGAGAATAAAGTTGAGAATAAAGTTGAATAGGAGAATAAAGTTGGGAGGTTTTCGACAATCTAAGAGTTGGGTGTGAGATTGGAGGAGCGTGGGGACCCAAAACGACAGCCATAGTAATGGGAGGACAACGTTTTGAAGAATCAACATATTCATCATCATCATCAGAAGATGAGTTAGAGTTAGAGTTAGAGTTGATGTACGATGAAGCAAAACGAGAGACATGGATGGATGACTACTGTTCCTCTCATAGAATACTGTTGGTTGGCGAAGGAGATTTTTCGTTCTCTCTTTGTTTGGCCAAAGCTTTTGGGTCTGCCCGCAACATGGTCGCCACTTCTCTTGATACCCGCGGTAATACTTCCTCTATCACTATCGGATTCTTTTTCAACATTTTCCTTTTTCATAATATATATATATGTATGTAAATGTAAATGTAAATGTTTCAGAGGAATTAGTGAACAAGTATAGTAACGGGATTGGGAATGTGAGGGAGCTGGAGGAGAGGGGATGTTTGGTTCTGTGCGGAGTGGATGCTACCAGTATGAGCCAGCACTTTTTCCTCAAGACTCAAAGGTTTGATCGGATCGTCTATAACTTTCCCCATGTCGGTTTTATCTTCCCCGAGGCTAATGGCTGCCAGATCAAGTCAGTCCTCTCTCTCTCTCTCTCTCTCTCTCTCTCTCTCTCTCTCTCTCTGTGTATATATATAGAGGCACGCTCCTGTGCGCACTGAGTTTGCACATTACTTTTTTAAAGTAGTAAAAAAAATATTTTTGAGTTGATTTTTTTTGTGTGATATTTAAACATTTCAAGGAACTCATATAAAAAAAATCAGCTAAAAAAAACTTTTTTTTGCTAGTTTTAAAAAATCAGTCAAACTTTCTATGTTTTTAAGCCCTTTAAAAACTGCGAAAGTTTGACCGATTTTTTAAAAATAGCAAAAAAAGTTTTTTTCAGCTAATTTTTTTTATGTGAGTCCGTTGAAATGTTAAAATATCACATAAAAAAATTGGTGTGCGTCAGCACTCAAAAATATTTTTTTTACTACTTTAAAAAAGTAATGTGCAAACTTAGTGTGCAAACTTAGTGTGCACAGGAGTCTGCCTCTATATATATATATCATGCGCTTGTGCGGACTAGTCTGCATTTTAAGAATGCGGACCGGACATGTGTCACTTGGCGATGACCCAGATTAGAGAGAGAGTGTGCTTAAAATTTAGACAATAATTTCTAGGAGCACCGTTAGGTGACATATGTCCGGTCCGCATTCTTAAAATGCGTACTAATCCTCACAAAATCCTTATTTTATATATATATATAATAATAATAATAATAATAATAATAATAATAAAGTAGAAAAATTAAGGGCTCAGATTAACTCTTGAACTTATGGGGGAGAGGTTGTATCTTGGTGCATTGACAACTTCCCTAGGTCAAGCTACGGTTGGTCTCGAATTCAAGACATGAGAGTCGCCAATCAATATCGGTTTCTCTCTCGACCTTGCAGTTGAACACGAACCTTGTGCACTGGTACGACCTTTTATATATAAATATGGGGGGCTCCAATACGGAAGCCGCTTAGGGACCTCCGCGAGATCTTTTTTAGAAAAAATATGATTTTTTGGAGGGGTTTTAAACATTTCAGGCTACCATAGAAAAATCAGCTCAAAATGAATTTTTTGGTATTTTAAAAAATGAATCAATATTTGACCATTTTTAAGTTGTAAAAAATCAGGTCAAAATGATTTTTTAATATTTAAAAAAAAGGTCAATATTTGACAATTTTTAAGTTGACTAAAATGGTTTAAAAACTGTCAAATAATGACTCTTTTTTAAAAATTCAAAAAAAATCATTTTGAGTTATTTTTTTAGGAGTACCCTGAAATTTAATTTTTTTTTTTTTTTTTCTAAAAGAGATGCTGTAAAGGGTTGGTAAGTAATGCTCCCATGTGAAAGCTTGACCCTATATGCATTAACTAGGGTATGCCTTTGTTTGAAGGCACAAAGATAATTTTCTAAATTTTTTATATATAATTCAAATAAGTGTAAACAATTGAGAAAAATTGGGCAGAGTTTCCTTTATTTATAGGACTATCCACCCTGTTTAAGAAATAAAAAAAATACTCAATACTAACAGCAATTAAGTAGTTTAAAAGTAAAATTATCAGACAGAGATAATCAACATTTAAGGTTAATCTTTTTGTACATATCACTAAAAAGACATCATAGTTAGGTTGTAAAAAAAAATGGACTATAAAAATAGGAACAAAAAAACACGGACATTTTTTTGGCACAAACCACCATATCCCAACAACATTCATTACTCTCGTCCTAAATATGTGTCTTAAGGCCCAATTGAGTTATCCATAGTTCAATAAAGAAAAACTAAAAAGAGACTTGACAAAAGTTTTAGATTTAGTCAACTTCCTCCATCTTGCTACTCTTATTATCAGCATCTGTTTCCTCTAATGGTGGCATGTCCGCATTAGCCTCACTTGCGTATTAAGACCAAGCTTCAACATTTTATGGATCCAGTTCCCAAAAGTGTTGGGCTCGTTGAGGCTGAAACCAGACATGAGCATTGGGGTTGAACCAACGAATGAAGATCCATATATAAGAATGCACACAACCAAAGATGAAAGTAATACCTCGGGATCGGGTGTAAAGTATATGTCAATTAGTGCTTTTCGTTTTGGCGCCTTCTTAGGAACAACTTTAGCCTTACAAACACGAGAATGTCCCACTGCACTTCTTTTATATGCAACCTCAACATCTTCCTCCTCCTCTTCATCTCCCACTCCCAAATCAACCTTATCAAAATATGGTGGTCGAAAACTGCTGTGCTCTTTCAATTTCTTTTTTTCTTCCATAGCCCTCTTGATTTCTTCTTTGACATGATCTGGGGATGAGGTGCAAGCTGTGGTATTCCCAAATCCACCAATAATCTGTTGCTTTGCCCTGAAAATTCCTCCTTTATTCACTTTCCCGCAACAATTGCAAGTGATGGCATTTTTATCTTTAGGATTCTCCAAATTACTGTGTTTCCATGCAGGGTCCTTCAATCTCTCGCCGACCATTTTTACTTCTAATATAAAAACAATTATGGCATTAGCAACTTAAAAAGTAACCTCAATGAATACTAAATACAGATTACTTGCAGCAGTGCAGGCTGTGATATTAAGTTTAGTTTACTACAGAAAATATATACAAATACAAGACAAATACAAAATTATAGAATGTGAAAAAAATCAATTTATAGTGCCCTTTTCATGTTTAGCAGGTGAAAATTTGCTTCAGAGCACACAAAAAAAAAATACTAAAGACAACAAAAAATAGAGAACATTGAAGGGAGTAGAAGAAAAACAACCGAAAAAGAAGATCAGAGAAGAAGAAGAACAAAGAAGAAGAAAAAGAAGGGGGAAGAAAAAAAGCAAACAGAAAAGAAGAATAGAAAAGAAGGAAAAAAACAGGAAAAAAAGAAAGAAAACGAACAGGAAAAATGAACAACAACAGAGAAGAAGGAAAACAACATAGCAGTAAAAGACGATCCGAGGAGAAGAATGTGACACCCCGCCTAATTAAATACCGGGCGATCACTCCTTTATTAAATTAAATCAAGGTAAACAGTTGGTCCATTCTCAGCATCACTGTCGATAAAAATAATTTTTCCAATTTAACACCCTAAATAATTAAGCTAAGTGTCAAAACATTTTCCATACAAAACTTTCCAAATTTTAATTAAAGAAAAAGATTTATTTTAATTTAAAACAACATTTCTACAATAAAGAATCACACCACAATAAACCAAATAACATAATACATTCGTCAATCGAATGTCAACAAATGGAACTAAAAACTACAAATCCATCCAGAATAAATTCCATAGAACAAAACTGGAAATAAAAGAAATACAAAATCCCAACAACAAATGAAATGATGAAAAGGGCGACACGTGCCCAATAAATGAGAATAATAGGAGTGGAGTCAATAACAGAAGCCGTCTACTCAAGTGATCTGCAACTCCCACCTAAGCTGCAGCTCGTTCTTCTCAAGGGATCCTAAGCAAGACGCCCCTGTGGCTGGGCACCTGAAAATATACATATATATATACAAGAGAGAGAGAGAGGAAAAGAAACGGGTCAGAGCCCGAAAGTGTGTTTGATTTTAAAAATACGTTAAGCAAGTATTTAAATTGATACAGGCCAATGCAAATCATATTAGTTCGACACTCTCTTGAGAAATTCTCACCTCTCTTCTAATGTGCACGCCTATCGTACTAACCTTCCCAAATAGTTTAGTTTATCTTAACTTACTCATAAGTTTTCAAAACCGAACGATGACAATGTTTTTTAAAAGGTTACTTTCAATTTGTAGCACTACTCTCGTTTTAACTTCATTAAATTATAAAGTTTCCCAGTGTCTTCCTCATACTTTCACAAAACAAGTATTTAATAATTTGAGTCAACAACCATGTCCTACTTATCAAATCACAGTAGGCAGTTAAAGTTTATAACCTCATGTATATATTAACTACTCGGATAATATATATATATATCAGCACCCCAACTAAACTATGGTGCGGGCATACTCTGCTATCCAATCCCCGTATCGCTCACACAAAGGGAAATACAAGTTCGGAATCACTCTCGAACTGTATTAACATATACAAAACAACGTTGAGGCGAAGCATAGATTCCAAGTCCAAGAGGTCAGTACATACCCACACGTCTCTTAGGACCGTCCGACTATCAATCTGATAGCCCGTACCTAGGATCTATATCTTCTAGGGTACAAATCAATATCCCCCCATAAAGCAACACAGGATAAGATCGTCCCAGCGCGGTAACCTCAGGGATAGCAAGTAGCGCGGGTACGTTTTTCACATGTATATAATATATGTACACCCAATCATATAAATATACCCATTTTATCATATTAATATAGGTTCCTCTCGTAACCCATAGTCACAACATTTATCCTTAATTTCTCATTATTATGATTACGTATAAGGTTTCGTCTCTAACCTTAACTCGAAGGGTTTTCTCACTAGCCATGTGACACTCGTGGATTCTATCCATCTAAGTAGCAAAATCAGTGGGTAAACGTCTATTCACTATCGTAAGTATTTGACGTAATCTCTCACTTGAATTACGTAGTTTCCTCGTCCTTTAAATAATTGTCCCTAAAATACAATTATCATTTCATAATAAAGTTCTCCACACTTAATCATATGCCCTACTGGTCTCTCCTATATCCCAAAACATTTTATTCATAAAGCCCAAAAGCTATTTCACGATGAATCATGTTCAATTAATTAAACAAGGGGAAATAAGAGTCTGCCAGGAAGGGTCGATCGATCGAGGTCTGGGGCTCGATCGATCGAATCTTCGATCGATCGAAGCTCTAGGCTCGATCGATCGATCAAGCAGGTCTGCGAAATCCTGCAGAAGTGCAGTTACGGGTTTTACCAAAATTCTTCACCCAAATCAATATTTTCCAACCCTAATCGTCCCAAAACTCCTACTACAAACATAATAACATATTTCCAGATGATTTTAACGTTAAGCATGCGTATTTCCATCATTAAACATGGTTAAACAACCCAAAATCTCATTTAAACATCAAGAACCCTAATGTTTTCTTAACTTTTGTTCTAATCAGTTTTCTCCAGAATTTCCTTCTAACATAACATCAAAAATTCGTGGGTTAATCATCTACTTCACATACTATTTCCAGAATATGGTTATAATATTTTCTACATGCAAATTCCTATCAAAATTTGGGGTTTTCTTCCATTGATTACACTCCTAATCATTCCTACACTAATATGAATATTGCACCAACGAAAATACGCAATTTAAACACTTGCCTGGGATTTCAGAGGTCTGGTTTCCTGCTGATATTGGTGTGGTTGCGTTCTCCTCCTCGCGATCTACGCGTTGGTGGTGACGGTGGTGCGATTGGTGGTGTTTTGGCCTTGAATCACCTTGAGAGCTCTCTCCTCTCTACTCCAATGGCCGTTCTAGGGTTCTGAATGTTCTAACCCTAAAAGGCTGACTTAAATGGCTGCTAAGGATGGCTGAAATACGTGGGTTTAATTACCCTATTTTGTAAAATGACCAAAATGCCCTCCCGGGTCACTAATTAAGCCTAAAAACATCCCGAGACCCAAACTAAACCCCCGGGTACACTTTTCTGACTATCTCGACCCTTCCGGACGCGTTGGCGCACTCAAAACGACCATACGAACAACTTATAAAATATTCACTTTTATATCTCAATAATTAGTCCCGACGCGACACGGGCGCGTCCCGACTAAAATTCTCAAAATTGTTATTTCATTCACTCGTGACTTATAATATAACCCATATCATATATTACCATGCTCATTAGTAATATTCGACAATTTTATATAATTACTAACTCTCATCACGTTAATAATTATAACATAATTAATTTCCGGATTCTTATTAAATAATTCACTCTCATTAAATTTAATAAAACCCCCAAATTAATATAGCATAAAAATACGGGGTATTACATACTTCCCCCCTAATAACGGAATTTCGTCCCGAAATTCGGAAAATAAGGCATACCTGATAAGAACAAATCTGGATATCTCTCGCGCATATCTGCCTCACTCTCCCAAGTGGATTCCTCCACATTATGGTGTTCCCACTGGACCCGCACAAGTGGAACTATCTTCGACCTCAATCTCCTCTCACTATAGTCTAGGATAGCCACCGGTCTCTCCTCGTAGGAGCTATCAGGCTGTAAGTCGATCTCCTCTATCGCGATTTGAGTATGGGCCATATCATCTCGAAGATATCGTCTCAACGACGAGATGTGAAATACATTGTGAATGCGATGTAAATGTTCCGGCAGTCCCAATCTGTATGCAACTGGCCCAATCCTCTCTATGATGTGAAATGGTCCCACGTACCTCGGAGCCAACTTTCCCTTCTTCCCGAACCTCATCACTCCTTTCATGGGAGACACACGCAGTAACACTTGGTCCCCCACATTAAACTCCCTGAAGAACCGTTTCGCATCGGCATAGCTCTTCTGTCTGTCCTGGGCTACTCGAATGCGACCCTTGATCATCTCAATCCTCGCAGAGGTCTCCTGAATCACCTCTGGTCCTAGCAACTTGTCATCCCCCACCTCAAGCCAACAAGTTGGGGAACGACAAGGCCTTCCATACAAAGCCTCAAATGGAGCCATACCAATCGTGAACTGATAAGAGTTATTATAAGCAAACTCTACCAGTGGAAGGTGTGGCTCCCAACCTCCTCCAAAATCGAGAACACACATGCGTAGCATATCTTCTAACATCTGATTAGTACGCTCTGTTTGCCCATCTGTCTGTGGGTGATAAGCTGAACTCAACCTCAACTCAGTACCCATAGCCTCCTGAAAGCTTTCCCAAAAACGCGACACGAAAATCTCGTCTCTATCGGACACAATATTCAGGGGCACCCCTTGTAATCTTACAATCTCCCCGATGAACAACTGAGCATACTGACCCGTGGTATAATCTGTCCGCACCGGCAGAAAATGGGCCACCTTGGTCAGACGGTCTACAATCACCCAGATAGAATCGTGGCCCCTCTGTGATGTAGGCAACCCTGTAATGAAGTCCATGGAAATACTCTCCCACTTCCACGCGGGTACTTCCAATGGCTGGAGCAATCCTGACGGTCTCTGGTGGTCCACCTTCACCAGCTGGCAGGTAGAACACTTGGCCACAAACTCAGCAATGTCCTTCTTCATCCCGCTCCACCAGTATTGTCGCCTCATATCCTGGTACATCTTATCGCCTCCTGGATGCACTGCAAATCGGGACCCATGAGAATGAGTCATCACTTCATGACGTAACTCTGCTCCTTCTGGAACCACCAATCTCCCATTAAACCGCAAACCTCCATCAGAACTAACAGAATAGGACTCAGCACCCTCGGCTAGAAGTCGCACAATCTGCTCCTGGCAAAACGGATCTGTGGTCTGCGCCTGTATCACCCTCGTAACAATCTCGGGTGTGACTGACATCACGGATATGAAAGAACGTGCTACGGCGTCTTGGTGACCCAGCTCTTTCCACTTTGCTTTCCAGATGTCTGCTACATCTTCTACCGGTCTACGGCTCAACGCATCAGCAACTACGTTGGCCTTCCCCGGATGATACTGTATATCAAACTGGTAGTCTTTCACAAACTCTAACCACCTGCGCTGACGCATATTCAGCTCTCGCTGAGTGAACAGGTACTGCAGTGACTTATGGTCTGTGAACAGACGAAATTTCTCTCCCAATAGATAGTGTCTCCATATCCTCAATGCAAATACAACCGCTGCTAACTCCAGATCGTGGGTGGGGTAATTCTTCTCATGCGGCTTAAGCTTGCGGGAAGCAAAAGCTATAGCCTTCTCCTCCTGCTGGAGTACTCCTCCAAGTCCCCGTAAAGACGCATCAGTGTAAACTAGGTACTCCACACCCGGTTTCGGTAAGGCAAGGACTGGTGCTGAAGTAAGCTTGTCTTTCAGTTCGTCGAAAGCTAATTGACAAGCATCATCCCAAACATACGGTACCCCTTTGCGAGTCAAATTCGTCAACGGACCCACTATCTTGGAGAATCCCCGAATAAATCTCCTGTAGTATCCGGCTAACCCCAAGAAACTATGTACCTCTGTCGGTGTCGTGGGCTGTCCCCACTCCCTCACTGCTGATACCTTACTCGGGTCAACTGCTATCCCTTGCTCAGAAACAACATGGCCCAAGAACTGTACCTCTCGCAACCAGAATCCACACTTCTCGTACTTAGCATACAACTGATGCTCTCGCAGAGTCTGAAGAACCTGCCTCAAGTGCTCGGCATGCTCCTCCTCGGAATGGGAATATATCAAGATGTCATCTATGAAGACAATGACAAACTGATCCAAGAACTCTCTGAACACTCGATTCATTAAGTCCATGAATACGGCTGGAGCATTAGTGAGGCCAAACGGCATCACTCTGAACTCGTAAGACCCATATCTCGTCAAGAATGCAGTCTTTGAAACATCCTGCTCCCTAATACGTAGCTGATGGTACCCCGACCTCAGATCTATCTTCGAAAAGAAATTCGCTCCCCTCAACTGGTCGAACAGATCATCGATTCGAGGCAACGGATACTTATTCCGTATCGTGACCTTGTTCAGTTCCCGGTAGTCCACACACAACCTTAGTGAACCATCTCTCTTCTTCACAAACAAAACTGGAGCGCCCCAAGGTGAGGTACTTCTGCGAATGAAGCCCTGACCTAACAGCTGCTCGATCTGATCTCGTAGCTCTCGCATCTCTGCCGGAGCCATACGGTATGGTGCGCGTGCTATAGGTCTCGTATCTGGCAATAAGTCTATAACAAAGTCTATCTCTCGACTGGGGGGTAGGCCTGGTATTTCCTGAAACACATCGGAATATTCCCTAACAACTGGGATAGAATCCAAAGGGATCACAACCTCCTTAGAGGTATCCTCCTCTATGTAATACAAATGAGCGGTCGAGCCTCCCTCTGGGCGAGGCATCGCCACTACAAACATCTCCTGCCCCGGAATGGCAAAAACAATGCTCCCACCGAAGCAATCAATCATGGCTCTATAAGCTGCGAGCCAATCCATACCGATAATCACATCGTGCTCATGCATGTCTAAAACTAACATGTCTGCAGGTAATACCAGACTACCGATCTCTATCCCCACTCCTCGGTATATAAAGAAAATAAGTGACCCACTCCCCAATGGTGAGTCTACACACGTCACTGTGCTCTCTGCTGTGGCTAACAACCTAAGGCCCTCGCAAAATGCGTAGCTATAAAACAATGCGTGGCCCCCGTATCAAATAAAACCCGACCCATAGTACCATGGATAGGAAACGTACCCTCAATCGCGGGTGGTGCCTGTGGAGCTGCTGCCTGGTGGACGTTATAGACACGTCCATACTGTAACTGCCCCTGCTGCACTGGAGCTGCTGGGATGGCTGGTAAGGCTGGCGCTTGGGCTGGAGCTGGAAGAGCAGGTGGAAAAAGTGGCCTCTGTGGCTCATTACGGGCTCCCTGCTGCTGTGGGGCCCTATCGCCTTCTGGGCAATCCTGACGCTTATGGCCGTGCTTGCCGCACACAAAACACCGCCCTCTGAAATTACCTCCCCTCTGTCCCTGCTGACCGCGGCCCTGCTGGCCGTTACCTCCACGCCATTGGCCCTGTTGGCCCTGATGTGCACGCTGTTGGCCCTGCTGGCCCCGTTGCTGACCCTGCTGTCGGTGCTGACCCTGCTGTCGGTGCTGGCCCTGCTGGCCCTGCCTATAACCCCCATTTCCCTGCCTGGGATCACCCGAATGGAATCGCTTAGCAGGGTCCCCCTGATGGGAACTCTGCTCGTGCTGACGAGTCTGTCCATGAGATGGTGCCCCACCGGCACCGTTACCCCCGGTCCTGCCCTGCTGGCTGGACTCTCCTGCTCTCTTGCTCCCCTGAAGATGGAAGCGGTGATCCTGGCAATGTAGTAACGCTGCATTGAGTACATCAGTGAACGTACTCAGGGACAAGTTCCCAATAAGGTGCTGACGGATCCTCCAAGCCAACCCGTCGACAAACAACAAAATCTTCTTGCTCTCAGTAGGTGCCTCATCTGGCACAATGGTGAGAAGTCTCGTGAACTCCTCCTCATACTCTGCTACAATAAGATTATCTTGCTTCAGATTTAGTAGTTTCCGCCTCATCTCAGTCTGCACTGCAGGTGGAAAATACTTGCGGTCAAACCGCTCCCAGAACATCTGAATAGGGATCGTGTCCCTCTCCTCCAAAGTAGTAGTGGACTCCCACCACTGCAACGCGGCTCCCACCAGCTTAAAGGAAGCCAATAACTGCTTTTGTACCTCGGTGCACTCATACATGCGAAGATGCCGCTGGATGTCTTTCTTCCATTGGCTGACCGTGACAATATCGGAGCTACCCGAAAACTCAGGGGGATGTGCTTTCTGAAAAGCATCCCGAACCCTCTCCCATGCAGATGGAAGCTGTGCTGGTACTGGCGCCACTGCCTGAACCTGGGGTGGAGCCTGCTGAATCACTGCTATCGCGGCATTCACCGCCTGAGCAACTATGGCGGCTACTTCATTAGCATTCATTGTGCCTGGTGCCGGAGCTGCTGACTGCTCGGCCTGGGCACGCCTATCTCTCGGAGCACGTCTCGGAGGCATCTGAAACGTGAACAAAATTTATTAGTCTACAGTTATCATCGGATCTCAAATAGCTGAAGACTTAAACGTAAAAGCAGGAATACTACAATCCTAAAAATAGGGCTCTATAGCAAAAACGTTGTGCTGAAAGCGAAATAAGCCGTACAGATCCTAAGGACACTAGAACCTGATGCTCTGATACCACCTGTGACACCCCGCCTAATTAAATACTGGGCGATCACTCCTTTATTAAATTAAATCAAGGTAAACAGTTGGTCCATTCTCAGCATCACTGTCGATAAAAATAATTTTTCCAATTTAACACCCTAAATAATTAAGCTAAGTGTCAAAACATTTTCCATACAAAACTTTTCAAATTTTAATTAAAGAAAAAGATTTATTTTAATTTAAAACAACATTTCTACAATAAAGAATCACACCACAATAAACCAAATAACATAATACATTCGTCAATCGAATGTCAACAAATGGAACTAAAAACTACAAATCCATCCAGAATAAATCCCATAGAACAAAACTGGAAATAAAAGAAATACAAAATCCCAACAACAAATGAAATGATGAAAAGGGCGACACGTGCCCAATAAATGAGAATAATAGGAGTGGAGTCAATAACAGAAGCCGTCTACTCAAGTGACCTGCAACTCCCACCTAAGCTGCAGTTCGTTCTTCTCAAGGGATCCTAAGCAAGACGCCCCTGTGGCTGGGCACCTGAAAATATACATATATATATACAAGAGAGAGAGAGAGGAAAAGAAACGGGTCAGAGCCCGAAAGTGTGTTTGATTTTAAAAATACGTTAAGCAAGTATTTAAATTGATACAGGCCAATGCAAATCATATTAGTTCGACACTCTCTTGAGAAATTCTCACCTCTCTTCTAATGTGCACGCCTATCGTACTAACCTTCCCAAATAGTTTAGTTTATCTTAACTTACTCATAAGTTTTCAAAACCGAACGATGACAATGTTTTTTAAAAGGTTACTTTCAATTTGTAGCACTACTCTCGTTTTAACTTCATTAAATTATAAAGTTTCCCAGTGTCTTCTCATACTTTCACAAAACAAGTATTTAATAATTTGAGTCAACAACCATGTCCTACTTATCAAATCACAGTAGGCAGTTAAAGTTTATAACCTCATGTATATATTAACTACTCGGATAATATATATATATATCAGCACCCCAACTAAACTATGGTGCGGGCATACTCTGCTATCCAATCCCCGTATCGCTCACACAAAGGGAAATACAAGTTCGGAATCACTCTCGAACTGTATTAACATATACAAAACAACGTTGAGGCGAAGCATAGATTCCAAGTCCAAGAGGTCAGTACATACCCACACGTCTCTTAGGACCGTCCGACTATCAATCTGATAGCCCGTACCTAGGATCTCTATCTTCTAGGGTACAAATCAATATCCCCCATAAAGCAACACAGGATAAGATCGTCCCAGCGCGGTAACCTCAGGGATAGCAAGTAGCGCGGGTACGTTTTTCACATGTATATAATATATGTACACCCAATCATATAAATATACCCATTTTATCATATTAATATAGGTTCCTCTCGTAACCCATAGTCACAACATTTATCCTTAATTTCTCATTATTATGATTACGTATAAGGTTTCGTCTCTAACCTTAACTCGAAGGGTTTTCTCACTAGCCATGTGACACTCGTGGATTCTATCCATCTAAGTAGCAAAATCAGTGGGTAAACGTCTATTCACTATCGTAAGTATTTGACGTAATCTCTCACTTGAATTACGTAGTTTCCTCGTCCTTTAAATAATTGTCCCTAAAATACAATTATCATTTCATAATAAAGTTCTCCACACTTAATCATATGCCCTACTGGTCTCTCCTATATCCCAAAACATTTTATTCATAAAGCCCAAAAGCTATTTCACGATGAATCATGTTCAATTAATTAAACAAGGGGAAATAAGAGTCTGTGCCAGGAAGGGTCGATCGATCGAGGTCTGGGGCTCGATCGATCGAATCTTCGATCGATCGAAGCTCTAGGCTCGATCGATCGATCAAGCAGGTCTGCGAAATCCTGCAGAAGTGCAGTTACGGGTTTTACCAAAATTCTTCACCCAAATCAATATTTCCCAACCCTAATCGTCCCAAAACTCCTACTACAAACATAATAACATATTTCCAGATGATTTTAACGTTAAGCATGCGTATTTCCATCATTAAACATGGTTAAACAACCCAAAATCTCATTTAAACATCAAGAACCCTAATGTTTTCTTAACTTTTGTTCTAATCAGTTTTCTCCAGAATTTCCTTCTAACATAACATCAAAAATTCGTGGGTTAATCATCTACTTCACATACTATTTCCAGAATATGGTTATAATATTTTCTACATGCAAATTCCTATCAAAATTTGGGGTTTTCTTCTATTGATTACACTCCTAATCATTCCTACACTAATATGAATATTGCACCAACGAAAATACGCAATTTAAACACTTGCCTGGGATTTCAGAGGTCTGGTTTCCTGCTGATATTGGTGTGGTTGCGTTCTCCTCCTCGCGATCTACGCGTTGGTGGTGACGGTGGTGCGATTGGTGGTGTTTTGGCCTTGAATCACCTTGAGAGCTCTCTCCTCTCTACTCCAATGGCCGTTCTAGGGTTCTGAATGTTCTAACCCTAAAAGGCTGACTTAAATGGCTGCTAAGGATGGCTGAAATTCGTGGGTTTAATTACCCTATTTTGTAAAATGACCAAAATGCCCTCCCGGGTCACTAATTAAGCCTAAAAACATCCCGAGACCCAAACTAAACCCCCGGGTACACTTTTCTGACTATCTCGACCCTTCCGGACGCGTTGGCGCACTCAAAACGACCATACGAACAACTTATAAAATATTCACTTTTATATCTCAATAATTAGTCCCGACGCGACACGGGCGCGTCCCGACTAAAATTCTCAAAATTGTTATTTCATTCACTCGTGACTTATAATATAACCCATATCATATATTACCATGCTCATTAGTAATATTCGACAATTTTATATAATTACTAACTCTCATCACGTTAATAATTATAACATAATTAATTTCCGGATTCTTATTAAATAATTCACTCTCATTAAATTTAATAAAACCCCCAAATTAATATAGCATAAAAATACGGGGTATTACAAAGAAGAAGAAGAATAACAAAATAAAAACAATAAAAAAACTAGCCTCTTGCTGCCGGAGGTATATTTCGCTGGAGAAGAACTCAAACTCAGCTGTCCAATATTTTTTGCCAGAAGAGCTTTTTCATTAGTTTAGGGTTTGATAGTAACATCTTCTTTTTTCTTTTGCCTTTTTACTGTCTCGTCAGATTACCAAGGAGGATGTCGTTTTTATTTATTTACTTATTAAGTACTACTAGCTGAAAGTTCACTTTGGGGGATGAGTAAAAACAATAAAATAAACATAACACAGACGCACATACAAAAAGGCGCACGCCCTAGCTAAATGTGCCTCGCCTAGTAGTCCTTAGTTTTACCCTATTTTTTCAAAAAATTTAGAATCGTCGCACCCGCACTCAATCGCACACGCACCCATGCTTCATAGGTTATTAACTATCTTCAATTACATCACATGCTAAAATATAATCTTCTAGAAGCTTCCTCTCAACCTTTACTACGATTAAAAATGTAACAAAAATACCAAACAACTATTAAAGGGAAAAATACAATGAAATAAAAAATTAAAGGAAATAAAATAACCCTAATTTTTTTCAGAAAAACCAACCTGTTGGGACTTGCGATAGGTTAAAAGCCCTAACTTTTGGCTGCCATCTTTTCCTTTCCCCTCCTACTGCTCGATCTCTCTTCCATTCCCTGTTCCTTTCCTGCTTGCTCGCGACTGCAGTTTGAGAGATTTCTACTGTTCGAGAGGTTTCTGCTGTTGTTCGAGAGGTTTCTTGCTGTAAACAGTGTAAGTTTTAACCTCTAAGTCTTAGTTCTAATAAGTTCCTAACTATATTTTATTATTATATGATAATTTTATATTGTATCATTATATTCTCGTGTTTACTTCTTTTTGGTATTATGGCTGAACAAGAATTATTATATTCTTGTGTTTAGACTTTAGTATTATTTTGTTTGAATTTGGACATTGTAGGCGTTGTATGTTTAGAATGAAACAACATTTTGCTGGTACATATAATTTTTCTTCTTTAATTTATATATATATATACAGTCCTGCTCTTGTGCGGACTAGTCCGCACTTTAAGAGTACGGACCGGACATGTGTCACCTGGCGGTGAGCCCAGAAAAGAGAGAGAGTATGCCTATAATTTAGGCGATAATTTCTAGACGCACCGTTAGTTGACACATGTCCGGTCCGCACTATTAAAATGAGGACTAGTCCGCACAAGAGCATTATTATATATATATATATATATATAAACTCCACCACCACCAAGCACGTGACCCTTTAAAGTGAAAATAAACTAAAAATGAGAGAAAAAACTCAATGAACTCTAAATTGGCAACCAAATACCACAACACCCAAACACCTTGAAGCCTCACAACCAATCACCCCAACAACAAACAAAACCCTTACAGCCTCACATCAAACACCCAGCCCGCCACCCACTACCACCTTCCGGATCTCTCTCTCTCTCTCTCTCCACCAATCCATCGCCTTCTCCCAACTCCATTAAAAATCCACTTGCAGGTAATGAGGACAAGGGTTGGCGGTATCCAGGGGGATGATTTTGAAGGTTAACTGTTTTAAATGGTGAGATTTCAATCAATCGATATTGGAGCAGATGGAAAAGACACCATCATGCTACCGGTTTCAAACCCTCTCTCGCCGATTTTAGACTCACCATTTCAGTTCATGATTTCAAACACTTACTGGGCGATTCCAGACATCACAATTCAGTCCATGATTTGTAACTCTCACTGGTTGAATTCCTCGGATTTTGGAGGAGAGGGGGAGGTGGATGTTGGTATATGGTTGTTTGGTTGCTGGGATGGTGATTTTAGCTCTGTTCTAAAAGGCCCGCCTAGGCTCCGCCTAGGCCCGCCTAGGCTTGAGGCTTGAGGCTTGAGAGAAACGCATCGCCTACGCCTTATTACGCCTTATTCTTGGTAAAAGGCTTAAGGCACACTTTTTAAAAATAACAAATGATTAGTTGACAAATATTGGTTATGGAGCATGAATATGAGAAAGATGGCTACCAAACATATGGATATATTTTTAAAATTCAAGGTATGTACTATTTTATTACATTACTAGCCTTGGAATAATTAAAATAATAAAAAAAGGAAAAACGCCTTTTTACGCCTAGGCTTCGCCTAGGCCCGCCTAGGCTCATAAGGCTTGAGGCTTGACCTCTACGCCTCGACCACGCCTCGCGCCTTTTAGAACCTTGGATTTTAGAGTGCAAGTTTGTGGATAACCTGTTTGTTTTTTGTATGTTTGAACCAGATGGTGTTTCTTTCTCCGATTAAAATTAATTCTTTTTATTTTCCTCTATTTAAAATTATTTTCTATTTATAGAAGGCTGTTATGATTAACGGCTTCCTAACGAAAGAAAAATGGGATTGCTAAGCGTGATCATTGATGACATAATTATATATGTTGTAGCTACACAAAAATCAAAGGGCAAATGATACCACAAATCCACGTACTATAAATGAATGTCGATAAAGAATACATTGACCAAAATGAGAAAATGCCATGATGGCGTAATTCGGGTCTCTAAATAAACGTGGTGTATTCGGACCTATAGTACACCTTGAGGGTTACATTAACCCCATGAGACGTTAACCTTGAAGGTTACGAATGGGTGTTTATAAGACAACGTAGTAAAAAAATCGTTAAAAGTGCACAGCTTATGGCAAAAAGTTTCATGTAGAAATCGAAGATTGATTATATATCGATATACCATCCTGTTATGGCCGTAAATACTTTTCAAATATCTGACTAGCTTAACAGTTTTGAAATATAGTATATATGAGACTCATGAATATTACAACTGCTGCGTGACTTGGACAAAGAATTCATATAAAAATTCCAAAAGGATTTGCCTTGCCTAGAGCAAAGTCAAAGAGTACGTACTCAAATCAACTAAGTCATTTATTGTACAACAGACAATCTAAATGGATATAGGTAGAATAGTCTTCGCAAATACTTATGTTAGGAAATGTACGAAAAAAATCATGTGTCAATGTGCCATTGTACAAATATCCATAAAAGGAAGCCCTCCTAAAGAGCTCAATTGAAATAAAAAATACCCAAATAAAAAAAATGTAAAAATGGCCTTAGGGTAATTAGTTATTATCTCGGCCTGCAGGTCGAGAATAAATTTGGTTAAATAATGATCCAATAGTCAAATGAATTGAAAAGTCGTGCAATACTTTAACATATATTAAGCACACATTTTTAGAATAGCCACGGTCTCAAATCTTGGGATATTAAAATATTCATGTCATCCTAAAGAGGATGACAAATATAAATTTGATCCAGAAGTACAATATTTGCATGTTATTATACCAAAGAGATATCAAAGTCAACATAAATAGTAGAAGGTACTAAGAGTATCTCCTACAGCCTTCTCAAAATTGTAGTTCTATCCAAATTTAACATTATTGATCTTTTATCAATAGTCAAACCGGTGTGACTCACCTCCCACTACCCCCACCCACTCCCCATACGACCTTTTTCCACTTATTGCCTTTGTCTGATAATAATAGTGGCACCTCTGATCGACACGGGACATCTTCCACAGTGATGTTCCTTTTTTCGACTAGTGAGAGCGCTTCGCCAGCACCGCTGAACATAACAAATCTGTATCAATCGCCGATGAGATTTTGTGTTTGCAGGCGATTGATATTCGAATGATTGGAGTGAAACCCTTTTTGTTTGTGTTTGCAGTCGACAAATCTGGTGATTCTGGCGATGATGATGCTATTTGTTTCTCCGTTTTGGAGTTACTGAACTGTCCATTTCTCGGTACCATAGTTCAATTGTTCTAAAAATATTTCTAGGCAGTCTTTGTAGTGGGTAGTGGGAGTTGTAGCCTTGCTTTGTTGTTGCGGAGAGTTAAGGTGGATAGAAGAAGATAGATACAGGCAGAAAGGGGCTAAATGGTGTAGCTGTAGTTCATTGTTGGCTATTAGACATTTGCTTATTTTTCTTCCAATAAGCAAATGTCTATTAAAGGAAAATAACAGAGCAAGGCTTATTTTTCTTGTAAATCAATAATAAAAAAACGACGTTGATTTACAAGATTGTTAAAGTTAGTAAACTTGACATTAAAGCATTTGTAATAGTTATTCTTTATTATTAATTTACAAGTAAAAATACAATTAATATATATATATATGTATATGTATATTTTTGGACCATTCATACTCCTCTAGGAGCATTACCAGGGCATATACGAAAATGACTCGCAGTGTAATTATATTAATATTAGTCAACACCAATGATCATGCGTCTACCGTTTGGCTTATTGAAACCTTGGGTGCTTAATAGCAGATTAAGTTTGGATGTGTCGATGCTTGTGTGTGGAGGTGCATTTGGCATTTTTGTCATTGATGTTTCAGTTTGTCTGCCCATTAGGGTGTTGATATTGTTTTGTTGGTTTTTAAATATGTTGGTGCTGATGAAATAGGTTGAATAAACAGTTGGTAAAAGGGTTTCTGAATAACGCAAAAGTGCTGCTAAGAAAGGAGAAAGGAGAGATTCACGTAACTCACAAGGACGGTGACCCTTACGATAAATGGGACTTGGTGAAAAAGGCTGAGAAGATAGGTCTGGCTTTACGGGATAGCAAGCCCTTCTGCAAGGACAAATATCCTGGTTATTATAACAAGAGAGCTCATGGTAGCTTTTCTGATGCCCCCTTTCGTTTAGGTGATTGCACTACTTTTAAGTTCAGGCATGCCCACTCTTGTTAGCAATGACGGCTGTATATATTTGTTCACTTCATCTGTGTGAGACTCGTTAATCTTCCTAAAATGTATTGATTGTTTCTTATGCTGATCAATTAACGTGCTGGGTGTCTTTATACAAAATTGAATGGTTCACTTGTCCATGGATATGACATAGAAGCTGAAAGGCTAACCCAACCTTCTAAATATGTTCCATTCATTAAACTAGTTGTCATCATCATTGCCTGTAATGTAATATAGTTTTAATTAAACCTAGTGTTTTTTAATTAATAGTAATCTCAGTGGTTTTTAACTACAAAAATGATATTCTTACTGGCTTTTCGTAGCACTTGTTTTTATCGGGTGCTTTTGAATGCTTGTACATTTTGACTATGGGGCGTTCTAAATGCTTTTACGTTTGATGTCAAAAGGAACTTTTAAAGCACCCGGTAAGAAAAAGTGGCAAGAAATGTCATTATGTGTAGCATTACTCTTTTAATTAATACTAATTCTAGGGGGACTTTGTAGTTAAAGGCGCGCCAACGCTCCGGGCTCACCTAGAAGCAATATTAGCGCCTTGCAGGGCCGGTCCCGAGATGTTAGGGGCCCGAGGCGAACTCTTGAAATGGGGCCCCATATATAATAAGATATTTATTTTTTTAATTTATAAATTTAAAAAATATTTACTACTCAAAACAAAACTATTTTTTTATTATTATCAAGCATAAAAGTCTACAAATCATTCTCTTATACTCTCCTTTCCAAAAGAAAAACAAATTAAGGAAGCATAACAACATATCATTTGATGTGAGCTCTTCTAGCATTTTTTGAAGCAAAGTGAGAAATTAATTCGGCATAATCAATCATCTCCACCATGTCTTTCTCAATTGATAATATAGCCAATCCATTCAATCATTCTTGAGACATAGTTGATCGAAGGTAAGATTTGATCAATTTCAACTTTGAAAAACTTCTTTCTGCAGAGGCAACAGTGACGGGAATGGTAAGTAATATTCGATAAGCAATCCACGAGTTTGGAAAAGTACCATCCAGCCTTTGCAAATAGTTCAACACATCAACCGCACTTTTAGCCTCTTTTGGTAAAAACTCTCTCAACAACTTTAACTCTGAAAATAAATCCGTCCCCTCAATATCATAATGGTTGACATGATTTAAAAAAGCTTCCATAGTGATACAACAAGTTTTCAAATCTTCAACAATAGAGAGTTCAACTTCTCTATATCAAACAAGAACCCAAAGATTTTTTCATAATGTTGAAACTATTCAAATCTACTAGTAAGTGAAGAAATAGCTTGATCCACTACATATAAGAAGTAATGGACTCTAAATGATTATTCGGATGAAAGTGTATCCTCTTCGCCTGTGCTCTCATCAAACTTCCTCTTTCTACGAATGATATGCTTTTCTCTAAAACTAGCTTCAATTCCCATTTCAGTTGCAATCCCTGTAGCTTGGCCCATAGCTTCCTGAAAACCAGTGTTTCTATAATTTTCAAAATATGAAATAAGCCCTTTCAATTGAAGTATAGCAACATCAATCTGTATGTCTTCCTTCTGCAAAAATTTGCTAACAGAATTAACAACAAATAATATATTGTGCCAAATAACCATGCCTAACAAAAATTCAAAATTCTCCATCTCATTTGTTGCTAGGGACCCAGCTTCACTTTTAATTTTTGGTTCTCCATCGATATTGGCCAAGTGAATTAATGCATCCCTAATCTTCATAGGTTGATATCTGATTGCTCTAACACTTTCAACACGACTTTCCCAACGTGTTTGTGACAATGACTTAAGTGTGAGACCACCTTGTACATGTTCTTTGAAAACATCCCACCGTTTTGTAGAAGAAGAAAACAATGTATATAAACGTTGTACCACCCCAAAAAAAGATATAGCTTTAGTACAACAATTTTCCATATCACAAATCGCAAGATTAAGACTATGGCAACCACATGGTGTATAAAAAGCTCTCGGATTTACATTAAGTAGTCTATTTTGCACACCTTTATGTTTCCCTTTCATATTGGAACCATTGTCATAACCTTGTCCACTTACATCACAAATATCGAGCCCTAAAACCCCTCAAACACGTTCAAGTTCATTGAAAAGTCCTAATCCTGATGTATCATCAACCACTAAAAATTCTAAAAAGAATTATTTCACCTTTATTGGTTTATTTGAAACATTGACACATCGTATTACGAGTGACATTTGTTCTTCATAACTTACATCAGGAGTACAATCAAGTATAACTGAAATATATTTCGATTTTTTAAGAGTTTTAATTATTGCACCTTTGATCTCACTTGCTAACAATTGTATCAGTTCGTTTTGGATATTTTGACTTAGATAATGCTTATGAACTTCACCACTTTGGTATCTCCTGATGTGTTCTTTCATTGTTGGATCAAATTCGGCAATCATTTCAATTAAGCTTAAAAAATTTCCATTATTCTCTTCGTAAATCTTTTCATTATTGCCACGAAAGGCCAACCCTTTTTTAGAAAGTGTTTTAACAACCGCAATAATCCTTAAAAGTACTTCTCTCCAATGTTCTCTCTCTTTTATTATTAACTCTTGCACTCCTGTCAATGACTTCAAGCTTTTGCAATTGCATTTCCAATTCAATCCAATTTGTCATGCAACTTATGTGTTCATTACTTTCTTCATGACTTTGAAGCCTATGACTAAGATTTTTCCAGTATTTAAAACCCTCACTAGACAATTGACTGTTATTCCCATCTTTCTTGAACAATTTACAACAAAAGCAAAACACTCTATCCAACGTGGTTGAATATATAAGCCATCTCCTATCATGCTTTTCCCCATTTAACCAATGTCGAGTGTAGTGTGTAGAAGAAAAATGTCTTCCATCACTGTCTTTAGGAAAATCAATATGAACTCTGAAAGGCCCTTTTTCTACCAAAAAGTCTATCAAATTTTGATCAATCTTGTCCCAATTTGCAGGGTCAAAAATATTTTGCGGTCCATATTCTTCTTTTTTATCACCCTCATTAGTTGTCCCATATTCGTCATTTTTATCACCCTCTTCACTAGCCATATTAACATTCTCACCCCCAAGTTGATTATCTTCATCAAATATCTCTTCAAGTTCTTTGTTTAATTCTTCTTCATTATCATCATCATTATTCGAACTTTTTTCCGCCAAAAACTTATAAAGGGCTCCTTTTTGAGATTGATTTTTTTTTTCAATTTCTTGTTTTTTCTTTCTTTTTGCGGCTCCAGAATCATACTTTCTATGAGGCATTACTATACACTAATAATTAACACCCAATTGATAATAGATAAAGTTGAAAAATAAAACCTGATTGGCGAATTATACAATATTCCAAGTACGAAATATCCAAATTAATCAGCTCCTCCTTCCAAAAAATTTATTTCATAATAAACCTGTGTCAAATAGTAATATAACAATCAATTGAAATAAAAAAATATAAATTCTAAAAGATAAAACAAAAGTAAAATGTATTTATAAAATTACTAAAAAAAATTATTTCATAATTTCCGCACCTCAAGTCTGCCCTACCGCCCTATTTGAGTTTTCCTCACCTTGGGTTTGGAATTTTTCTGCTGCTTATTGTGTTTCAGAATCAGATATGATATATGTTAATGTTATGTGGCTTATGGGTATATATAATAGTTTATATAAGTTGCCAACTTGCCAGTTGGGTTTCTCTGCCGCCCCGCCCATATGCTGTTTGTGTGGACTTTTGTGGGTTTCAAAGAGTTGCTTTGACTTGTGTGAGATTTGAAGCGTTGGTATCTTTGGAAATTGAAGAGTATCTTTGGAAATTGAAGAGTTGGCAGTGGCAGTTGATTGGCATTTTCTCTGGGTGTCGATTGGTGTGTGTGTGTGTATATATATATATATATATATAATCGGGGGGCCCTCAAATTCGTCAAAAATCGGAGGGCCGAGGCGGCCGCCTCCCTTAAAAATCGGCTCTGGCGCCTTGCCTCACCTTAGTCAATGCCCCTTCAATAAAATATCAACTTAGGCCCCAAGCTCAAGGTGTGACTTAGATGCGTCTCATTAATTTGTTTTGGAAAACACCCATAATACACGGGTGGACTAAATGGTATGCTGGTTTTATGTATTTTACAATGAAATGTGAAAAACTGGGCATTTTCCCACCATAAAACTAGTCAAAGTAAACTTTATCTTTCTTACTAGTCACTAAAGTATCGGTTTAATTGATGAACATAAGATGATAATCTGTCAGAATTTTTAATGATACTTTAACTTATGTCATTTTAATTGTACGTAAATTAGATTGCATTCTATCGATGTTTGGAAAGTTCTAGGTCTTAGCTTTCCAATGAGCTTTGAATTAGATTATTGGGAGTTCTGTAGTACCGTATTGGTCCTTTACATTTGTCAAAGTCTCAATTTCGTCTCTCACTTTTCATTTTTTTGTCAATTTTATTTCTCTGTTAACATCCATCAATTTTACTTTACGGAAGATAGGCTATTGATATTCATTTATCCTTTATACCATTCATTTAAGTGCATTCTTTTAAACATACAAATTATACTTCTATTTTTTTTAAACTGTTTTTAATAGATTTGGTTTTATAAAAAAATATTTTTACAATTAAATCCCATTTCTAAACATACAAATTTGTTTTTAAAATGTGTTGATTAAATTATTTTTATATGGTATAAAAATAATTTTTTTAATGCTTACTTTTTAAACATGAAAATTGTACATCAAAAAAATGTTTTGTTTGAATGCATTGTAACAGTTTTTGTTTACAAAAATATTTTGATATTTATTTTCGTTTTTAAACCTAAAAACCATATTTAAAAAAAAAATCGTTCAGTTTAGACTTGTTTATTTAACAGTTTTGATTTCTTTTAAAAATTGTATATATATATTTTCCCCTTTTAAACATGAAAATTATACTTAGAAAAACATTTTGTTTAAACTGTTTTGTAACTATAAAAATATAATAAATTCTCTATTAACAACAATAATGGAAATAGTTATTTTGATTAAAATTTTTATAATGATGTTTTTTTGTCTCAAAATGTGCATGAAAAAAAATTAAAACCAAAAATGTTAAAAAATCGTTTAAAAATTACATTTTTAAAATGATTTTTATATATAAAGGGATATAAGTATAAAAAGAACTGTTAAAAAGCAGTTTGAACAAGAAAGTTTCTTTTTAAAAAATAGTTTTTATATTTAAAGGGAAATACATATGAAAAAATTGGTACAAAGTAGTTTAAACAAAATATTTTTTAAAGTGTAGTTTTCATGTTTTAAAAGAGAAAAAATATTAAAAAACATTTTATACTG
Source organism: Sambucus nigra (assembly GCA_949130495.1). NCBI lineage: Eukaryota > Viridiplantae > Streptophyta > Magnoliopsida > Dipsacales > Adoxaceae > Sambucus > Sambucus nigra. Next base: position 238,086,962 of record OX422221.1, on the reverse strand, counting down.
TATAAAAACAATTTAATCAAAATATTTATAAAATTGGTACAAAATAGTTTAAACGCAATATTTTTTAAAGTATAGTTTTCATGTTTTAAAAGAGAAAAAGTATTAAAAAACATTTTATACCGTATAAAAAATTTTTAATCAAAACATTTATAAAAATAATTTTTTTTGCTTAGAAATGGTAAATAAGAATAAAAACATTTTTTTTATGAACTCAAATCCATTAAAAACATTTTAAGCAAAAATAAATAAATATATAATTTGTATGTTTAATAAGAATGCACTTAAGTGAAGGGTATAAAGAACAAATAAACATCAATTGTCTCTCTTATGTTAAGTAAAATGGATGGATGTTAACAAATGGATGAAATGTGACAACCCACCTACTAAAATAATAGGTGACCAGCCCAATACTCTAATAATCACAGGAATCCTAGATGCTCCATTCTCAGCATCACTGTCGATTAAAATAATAGTATGAGATAACCACCAATCATTTTAGAAAACGGACTGTCAATAAAAAAAAATTTGCAAGTAAAAGAAAAACACTTAGACAATCCAATTTGCAAAAACGGTGGATATAAAAAATCAACGAATAAAGAATGACAATATAATAAACAATCACCGAATAAGCTGTCGGTGAACAGACCAATACAAATAGTTACACTCAGTATTACAATTTAATATCACAGTAATAATGAATGAATGAAATGCTTGGGCAACACGCCCGAATAAATAAACTGAACATAACTAGAGTACAATGGAATGAAGCGTCTACAACAAATACCCTATAACATCCGCGACATGCCATAGCTCCATGACAATGGGAATGGAATGCCAATACGGGTGCCCTCGCGGTAGAGCACCTGAATGGATAAAGAGTTGCATGCACAACAAGAAATATATACGGGTCAGGGCCCGGTTTGATATGATTCCCATGTGACTAAAATGCATGACAAATAAGTACGTAAATCTCTCGCAATTAACATAATATTTCTCACCTCTCAATCTAAAAGCACAACCTAGCGCAAAATCATGAGATGCTCTAGTTAACCCAAGTACTAAAGGCTAACTTCTCCCCAGTCTCAACACTATGCCCTGTTCGTGGGTGGGGTATCTCGCAAAGCGAAATTCAGACAAGGAACACCCCCCCCCCCGATACACTACTATTTAGGCAAGATTGATATTTGAGATCCATTAGACCCTCAGCACGTAATAAATAGATATATGTATGAATGCATATGCATGGGAGGTCACAATCTACAACTACTCAAGGGGATATAATTAAATTCATTCATCATCTAAAGGCACAATTCCTATTTTTTTTTCTTTAGGAAATACATATATGGTAAATTCATTTTATCAAATGTTTACCAATTAATCTCATTTCAACAATTTCTTTACCAATTTTATTTCCTTTCTTCCATCCTGGAAAAAATACATTTTTAAAGCAAGTTTTATTATCATAAAAATGCTTTACCTTTTTATAAAATCCCACTTCCCTTCTTCCATCCAGGAAGTGTAATCAAAAGTCATTTTTATTATCATAAAAATACTTTTGCCTACCATGTGCTTCCATCTCCCTTTTTCCATCCGGAAAATGTATCTGAAGCCAATATATTTAACCCATTTCCCTTTTTCCATACAAGAAATGTAAGTAAAGCCATTTTATTATCATAACATGCTTTAACAAAAATCTAAGACCGCCCCTCCGGGTTTCCCCACTGGACGCGCCCCTAAATGGCTGTTATCTTCCAGGGCCCATCAAACAAGACAACCTAAGAACCTAACAAACGTCGGGAAGCGGCCATATGCCTGCGGGAAAGTCAAGACCACACCCAGAATCTCCTAACCAGCGCAGTATAATAAACGCCCATATGACCTAGGGACTATATCCACTCTGCATTCATTAGCCAGGGGGCTTCACCACGCGCGCGCAACTTCCCTCATGATAGCGATTTAGGGAGGTGTGTAATCATAAATTAACATTTATGAAAACATTAATTTTTCCATTTTGAAAACATCCACTTTTACATTCTCGAAAACCATTTGTACTTATTCATTTAGTACCATATTTTATAACATGCAATTCTTATTCTTAGTGTCATATTTTATTAATGACATAAGACCCGAAGCACTATTATCCTCAAACTAGCCTCCAAAAGTTCATATAATTCATAAACCATCAAAGTGAGTCTTTATCAATAATAGACTCCCCAAAGTCTCCTCATTCTTATTTATCTCCAATTTATTTTTCGATTAATCTCCTATATCATACGGACATTAACCTAAACAAACTAGCCCTCGGGGTAAGCCCAAATATCCCATTCTAGCCTAGGACATTAGTCTACCCAAAACAACCCTTTAGGACTCCCCATGACTTCCCAAAGGAAGGTTCCTAAACCTCGGACCTAAAAGAAAAGGGCTAAAATAAAACTAGAAAAATCCCACCTTTTCAAAAGGGGTCGATCGATCGACTCTTGGCCGTCGATCGATCGACCCTTGGCCGTCGATCGATCGATCGATCCTGGCGGACATCTTCTTCTCCGAGAAGCTGTTTCGGCCATTAACGAAACCTCCAAGCTTCTATCCGTCATTTCACCTAACCACAACAACAAATATTACTACAAAATCATCTCTACACATCGAGTAACCAATTATTCCTCCTCAAATCAAATTAAAACACAAGATTAAGGGTTTAATCATCAAAATCAACAAATACCCATTTATGGTTTAAACCTCCAAAAACCTAACTATACATGCAATTTATCATATTAAATCAATATCTAGCAAGTAAGAAACTTGCCTCGAGGTTGTAGTCTCTGATCCTCCTCCGGTAGCAACGGATCCAACCCAAATCTCCATTCTCTCTCTCTTTTCTCCATTTCTCCCCACTCTCTCTCTCTCTCTCTCTCTCTCTCCCTCTCTCTCTTTTGGCTTCTCACATAAGAATGAGAAAATAAGGAGGGGTGGGGGAACTTATACGGGTCTTAAAACATAATCCCCCTCTTTTAAGTGTTAATACATCACTAAAATGACTCGTAACCACTTAATTGAGTCATAACCCCCCAAAAAATGCTCGAATCTCAAAAATACAACTGAGCACTTATTCCGACTATCTCGACTATTCTAAAAACAATCGCACCCCCTATTTTGGCATTTGGAATAACGTGAACTATTTTTGTATTCCAATTTCATTTTATTTCATTAATTTTATCCAACTTTATATATAGGTCATAACCGTCGTTTTACATAGATAGACGCAATAAAACACAATATAATGCTATTTACCTTCTCATAACGGTAAATGGGTAAAACATAGTAAATATTATCCCTAAATATCGCGGGAAACAATATTTACTCCAACTTTCGCTATTTTATAAAATTAGCCCATCGGGCAAAATAATATAAAATAGCCTCTCAAAAACCTGGGTTGTTACATGAAATTGACACAAGATGAAAGGTGAAGGACGAGATTTAAACAAATGACAGGTAAGGGACCAATATGTGGTACTTTACTCGATAATTTGTATGCTCATTTTAGTTTTTTTTTCACACATTGGAGTACTAATGCTTCAGATAATCTTTAATTTTGTTGATTATTGGATGTTTAAATTGTTAAGTGTTGATATCTAAATATATAATTTGTTCATATGGTTACATGTGTTGTAAAATAAAGGGACAAAGAGAATTTAGAGAGAGAGAGATATATTATTTCATTTCTAAAGTGTGTACAAACTTAATGGGTATCACCCTATTTATAGGACATGGTGAGGTATCTCAATAAACATATACATGGAATATGTGTGGACATAAACAAAAAATACATGTTTTTCAACACTTCCCTTGGATGTTCAATATATCCACCATTTAATGATTGTTGCCTCATTAAAACATTACTAAGGGAAAAGCTAGTGGGAAAAAAGTCAAAGTTAAGGAAAAAGAGTACTACTGTTATGATCATTAAATCTGTGTTGAGCGCGCTTAGTGCGGTCTCGTTAAATCCTTTAACAGGAAAATCCAATGGGAAAAAACCTACTTAAAGAAAAAAAGAGTACAATGAGCATATGTCAACATAATTAAAGAAAAAAGATTACAATCAACATATGTCCAAAACATCATGTTCTACTAGTCTGCCCCGATAAAGTGATCCTCCTAATCAGATACTCCCCTCATTATGGGATTTCTCTGATGATTGAGTCGATGCCTATCAGTCTCAAATACAGATTTCTGGCAATGCCTTGGTGAAGAGATCAAATCAGTTGTCACTTCATTTTTATTTTTCTTCCGAAGCTCGAGTTACATAAGATTTTGCTGAAAAAATGTCACTTTATTTGATCTATTTGGCTTCAATTGCATAACTCTTCTGAAGTTCATAAATGTATAAAAATTTATATGCGTTGGTCATATCTCCCTCGATGTAGCCTCTTTAAATTTGAGCTATACATGCATACTTTCCTTCATAGTTAGTGGTAGTAACATGTGTTATTGGGGTAAGTCCCAAGCGTTTAAAATGTTCATTGTGATGATTATAGAGATAACCCGTATCTATATAACTGATTAGACACACATAGTTAGATATAAAAGTATCACATAATATGATTGATATTAGTCCCATGCTTTGCAAGTCAATGGTAATTGTTTCATGCAAAAAAATTGACTACAATTATTATGTCCACAATCATGCATTATTTTATGTATAGCAATATTTTAATAACGTACAAATATGGTACTTCTCGACCAAATTTAACAATGAAATAATAACATGCAAATATAGTACTTCTGGACCAAATTTATTTTTGTCATCCTCTTTAAGATGACATGGATATTTTAATATCCAAAAACTCGAGACGATGGATATTCTAAAATTGTAATATATGTTAAAACATTGTAGGACTGTTCAATCCATTTGACTGTTGAATTATTATTTAACCAAATTTATTCTCGACTTGCAGTCCGAGATAATAACTAATTACCCCAAGGTCATTTTTACATTTTTTTTATTTGGGGTATTTTTCATTTCAATTGAGCTTTTGACACATATGATTTTTTTCGTACATTTCCTAGAATAAGTATTTTCGAAGAATATTGTACCTATATCCATCTAAATTGCCCGTTGTAAAATAAATGACTTAGTTGATTTGAGTACGTACTCTTTGACTTTGCTTTAGGCAAAGCAACTCCTTCAAGAATTTTTATATGAATTCTTTATCTAAGTCCCACAGCATTTGTAATATTCATAAGTTTCATATATACTGTATTTCAAAACTGCTAAGCTAGTTAGATATTTGAAAAGTATTTACGATCGTAACGAGATGGTATATTCGTAAATAATCAATCTTCGATTTCTACAGGAAACTTTTTTCCATAAGCTGTGCACTTGATAGCTTGCGTGGGTGGACTCTTGTGTAGCACTGAGGATGAGCGGTTGAATATTGAAGACGCATCAAGGCTTGTGGGGATCGAGTCTTTGTGTAAGTCATCTGTTATATTTTGTAATTCCGTATCATAGTAAATTTCATAGCTAGGTCATCCGAGGTTTTCCCCATTCTGAATTTTCTCATACATTAGTGTGTTGTGCGGTTAGTTTATTTATTTTATCTGCTAACATCTAGATCCATATTTTAGGTTAAAAAGATAAAATTGGGTAAAGTGATTTATCGCCACAACTTGATTTAAAATTGGTGGACAAAGTTTTATCTGGTTAATTTGTTTAAAGGTTTGATCTTTAAAATTGAAAAAATTATAAAATCGGATTTTTGTTTGTTCGGGCCATCCTTGCCTAAGAACACATCGTGTATAGGGTCAGTTTTGCATTTATATTTTGTATATGTATAAAATATAGATATCTTTTTAATAGTAGGCACCTTTGCTTATTTTAGGAGGTTTATAGTCACTTTAGGGACGTGTATTTTCATAGACAATAACCTCCTCTTGAGTTTAAAGAAAGTGGATCTTTTCTTCATAACCTCTTCTTGAGCATTACATATAATCTCTTCTGGAGCACTATTTGGGCATGATTTTATTTGACCTCCACTACTAGGGAGTCAAGTAGTTGTGACCTATAGGTTTGTCACGCTTTTGGCGTAGTAAATTTATTTGTTGCCGAATTTATTTTGTCCCATTGGGACAATGGTTTTGACAAGCACATTTATAGCTAGTCCATGTGACTACATCTAACATTTTAAGTTTTGTAATCCTTCGATGTTGCAATATCATTTTTCGCTTTATTTTTGCATTGATCGATATGGAGGATTAAATGAGACAAAGTGAAAGTATTTCACGATAATTTTCATTATTTTTCGGAATAGAACGTTCTTCGGGAACAATTTGTACTTTAGGTACATTCTTCCCTCCCTCTAACGCCGGGAAGAGTGTCTCATCAAAATAATATTGCACATATAGGATAAACACTATATTTGTCGATGGTTCAATAGAGGGTGAACAATAAGAACTATATACTCGTGTGATAACATTAGTAAATATACTCCTCAATTAAAATTATAAATATCCTTAAAAAATCATTAAAGAGCTCAAAATATCATTTATAATCATAAAATCTTATGGAAAATAATTAAGGTGACCAAAATGGTCATTGTATAATATAACCTCATTGGACCATGGAGCGTCGAGCGCATGGCAAAGTATAATTCTAAAATAACACATGTTACATAGTATAATCCCATGTATAATGAAATGAATGCTTGCTAGTATAAGCTTATGTCTTCTAACATCAGAAGTAATTCAAAAACTTATTCTTTTTCATAATAGAGCGGGTTGTTCATTGTCTTCTAGACAAATGTCACTATATAAGGGCAATACATAATTGTCAATTACAAGATTAAATATAGATTGTAAACTTATTATGAGTCTACATATAAAGATGCAAAACAATACAATACTTTACGTTACAGTCAAGAGTTTAGTGACCAAATCTAAACAAATGTGAGTATATTAAAGATAACATCTCTTATAAAAAAATAATGAGATATTCAAAAGAGGGGTTGGATTACAAAAAAATTAAGTTTATCTGTAACAATGTATTTTAGAATACTTAATAATATCAAAAGAATTGTATATTTGAGATTCTAGATTAGTAGGTTTATGGAAAGTCATTCAAATTATATACAAGTCTAAAAATTATTCATTTGGATAGCTTTGGATCATCAAGAATCATGTTTTACAAATCATAATTTAATTAATATGCTTTAAGCATAAAAACCTTAACTATACAAAGATGAAATGAAGATGTAAAATTAAAGGATGAAAAATTGGTCAATTAAAGTTAGAACTTTGTGTCCTTCACTAAGAATACAAATTTCATATTCTTGATTATATGTTAGAGTCTTCATGATCATAAATAATAAACTTTAGGTTTATAACTATGACCACAAAAAATAATTATGATCAAAATTTTATTTGAAATGTAATGAGAACTTCATGTTCTTAATTTAGCATTGTGGTCATTGATTCAATGATTAAAACTTCAGGTTCTAAATCTAGTATTATGGAACTTCAGGTTCCTAGGATAGGAATTTAGAACTTAAAGTTTTTTTTATGGCATCATATCTCCAAGTTCTATTTCATGTCATATGTACATGAATCTTCAGATCCATATAAAGTATAAAAGTAAAACCTAGGGCTTCAAGTCCTAATTTAAAATAATTCAGAATGCTTCTGGTGCAAATTATGTGAAAATAAAATTTCACGTTTTATGATTTGTGTTTGAGAACTTTTGTTCTACACCAATAGTTGAACTTTAGGTTTAATATTTCTAATATTCGAGGACATTAAAATCTCTACCCTTTTATATCAAAACTTCAGGTTTGATTAGGGGTAAAAATGTTAGAGAATCTTCCAAACAAGTGCCAAATATATATATATATATATATATATATATATATATATATATATATATATATATATATGTCAAAGAATGAGTGTTTGTTTTTCAAGTTCTCGACATATTATCAATACTTCAATGCATAGTAAATGATTGGAACATGAAAGAGTAGTTAAAATTAAATGCCATTAAAGCATAATTTAATACTTAAATGAATCGAAAAGTCAAGAGACAAAGTTTTAATAATGAAACCATTAAAAGGATTGTTAAAGGGAAATTTTACCACTAAAAGAGTATGAAAAAAAGTCTTTCATTTAATAAAGAAAATGAAAAGACAAAAAGTCAAAAAGATATGTTTTAATATCTAATTTATTGTGAAGTTAATTCTTAGAAAAATAATATTTGGAGCTTGTCACATTAATGATTATGTATCTCCATATTATAAATTAATGATAACTGGGGGACTTGAGGTCTATACCCTTTCAATTAGAGAATCAAAATATAGGTTTGATTGTGATATATATTTGTGACACTTTAGGCCCAAATAATTTAGAAACTTCATGTCCCAAAATTTGAATGGAAAAAAGTGCATTTTTTAAATTTGAATGATTATTGAGGAACTTTAGGTCCTAATTGTAAATAATTAGGGGAACTTCTGATCCCAACATTAAATATTTATTGACTTTGACGGTCCTGCCTAAGTGTATCCAAACTTCAAGTTTCATAAGGAGTAAAATTATCTGTGACCTCAGGTCCAAATTATAATTAATCATTTTGAGACATTCAGTATCCTTTCCCTTATTATATAAATGATAAAAACTTTTAGGTTTGAATTCAGGGAATAGTTTATTGGAACTAGTTTAAAAACTAAATTACAATTGGGAACTTCTGTCACCTAATTTTAAATAATTATTAAGAACTTCGGGACCCAAATTTTAAATAATAATTGGGAATTTTATGTCCCAAATTTTAAATAATAATTGGGAACTCTAGATCTCAAATTTGAATAGCAATTGAGAGCTTTAAGTCCTAATTTAAAAATTTTTGGGAACTTGTGGCCCTAGATTAAAATCGCTATATGAGAAATTTCATATTAATCAAAGTTACAATTATGCAAAATTGGAAGGATAAATTATGAATGCCAAAATAATAATTTAATTTAACTAATTTCTTGGAAAAAACTAAAAAGAATATCATAATTCTTTTTTTTTTAATATATCTAAACCAAATCATCTTTTAACTTCTTTGTAGAAAATATATTACTTAAGCAATAGAAGTTATATATATATATATATATATATATATATATATTTAAATATGGTTTCTAAAATAACACAAAGATAGAATACATACCTTACTTAAAGTTTACAATTGGTGAAAGCCACTCCTTGTCTCAGACTGACCTCTTACTACCAAGCTTCACAAATTTGCGTTTAAACGATGGTACATATAACTGGGTTCTAGAACTTATTGTTCATCGGTGCGTCCTTCAATACCGTCACAACCACCCAAAAAATAAAGGTAGCGCATAAGAATTTTAGTAATTTCGTTAAGTTCATATCTAATTACCAAATTCTGCAGAACCACTTGTTCATATTTATCCTAAGGTTCATACTTATACTGCAATAACCATCTTTTGTCAGTAGTTTGGATCTCAATTTCCTCTCCATTTATCTTTGATAATTGTCCATCAATCCAAGATACTGATGGGTCCCCAACCCAAATTCACGAAGTGCCCATTATTACTGGAGGGGTAAACATGAAGTAGATAGGGTCTTTTTATCCTTAAAGAATTAATGTTAGTACAAAGAACCATCATGATCCTCCATCATGAATTTCATTCACAGCCCAAAAGCTGCCAAATTTTGAAAAGGTGACCAAAAGTTTGGATGGTGTGATTTCATTAGAGTATTCCATAATCGTGTGTTTTAGTTGAGAGATTCTTGTTGACAATGTGTCTGTAAAATAAAGTGACAAAGATAATTTAGAGATAGAGATACTATTTCATTTCAAAAGTGTGTACAAGCTCAATGAGCATCACCCTATTTATAGGATATGGTGAGGTATCTCAATAGACATATATAGGGGTGTTAATTATTTCCGAACTTTCGATTTTTTCGATTTCCGATCCGTAATTTTCCGATTTTGGCATCATTTTTAAATTTTCGATATCCGAATTTTCCCATTTCCGAATCTTCCGAAATAAATTGGAATGGAATTGGAAACCATATTTAATTTTCCGAATTTCCAAATTTTCGATCCGAAAATTCCGATAACATGCCGATCCGAATTATCCAAAATATATTCCGAAATCATAATATTACTATTTATTTTAATAATTTTTTAATTATTATTTGTACTAACATTTTAACATTAAAAAATGATTTATTAGTAGTATAATCTCAACCCTTGATTTAAAACAATCTTAACCCTCAATCTTTTACCATATATATTCTACACTTTAACACACACAACACAACACTCTAAACCTAAAACAATAATTCAGCCGCCGCCCCTCTCTTTTCTCTCTCAGCCTCTTTCTAAAAACCTAAACTCTCATCTCTCTCCAATCCAAGCGATCCCCGGCGACCCGGCCTCATCTCTCTCGCACCTGGCAGCACCTCAAGCCTCATCTCTCTCATCACAGCCATTGCTAGCATCTCAGGTAACTAACCTCATCTCAGGTCACTCACTCGCCATTGTATGTCAATGTATGATTTGTAGTCATCAGTAATGTATTTGAAAAATGTTGAAAGAACTTGGTCATGTATGGTGATCAGAGCTGTTGGTGATCAGATTGGTTCTATTGTTACCTGACTGAAATCAATTCGAAAAGGAACAAGAACATTTTTGGTGATCAGAGCTTATTCTGGGATTATTGTCATTACTACAGTTCAGAATTAATCAGTTGGTTCTATTGTTACCTGATCCTTTTTAGCCTGGCCAGGGGCAGATTTGAATCCTAGTTTGATCGTGATTTTCTTTGAACAATATACCTGACTGAAATCTTATGCCTTATTTCTCATTTGGAGCATGTATCACATTTTTTTGTTATCTGTGTTTTATTCCATCTGACCCAAATTAATAGTCCCTATTCTGAATGAGGTTTTTAAGAATTCACTCAAACGAATCTCCAGTATCTAGGCTTGTTCACTATCATGAAATATGGTCATGTATAGTATGGTGATCAGGGCTCGATTTTTTGACACTCATATCTGATTTAATAAATAGCTCGCTTGATTTTTTACTCCATTTTTTACACTCATCTCAGGTCACTCACTTAGCTCACTGTTTGTAGATATGATTTTTTACTCCATTTATATGTGTTTGTATATAAAAACCCTCTGTAAATAAAAACCCTACGAAAACTATATAAAAACCCCTACACCCTCCGCGTAAATATGTATAAATATATGTGTGTTAATTTCTAATATGTTTCCTCTGTTTGTTATTTGGTGTGGTACTACTTCAGATATATGTCAATTATGGAGGAGAGTTCCACGGCAGTCAGTAGCAACCCCACTACGAAAAGTAGTAAAAAAAATTCAAAGATTGGTGCCAAATCCGGTCTTTCGGGAAATCATAGAATTTTAGAGGTATGGAATTACTTCACCAAACAACTTGTAGAAGGAACTGAAAAATATTCTGGTAAATCTGATTGTGTCTTTTGTCATTATACTATTAATGCACCTTCTTCGGGTGGAACAAACAAGTTGTGGAACCACATTAAAAAATGTAAGGAGCTTCCTAGGGATGAAGAAGATACCGGACAAAGTATTATTTCTTTTGGAAAAGGTCAACTCACTCCATGGAAATTTGACCAAGAAAAATGTCGTAAATCTTTAATAAGAATGATCATTCTTTGTGAACTCCCTTTTAGTCATGTCGAGAAGGAAGGTTTTAGGTGGTTTTGTGAAGATTTACAACCAAAGTTTCACGTTGTTTGTAGAACTACAATAACAAAAGATTGTTTGCTAATGTTTTTTGAAGAAAAACAAAAGCTAAGGGAATTTTTTAAGGCCACGCCTACACGAATATGCATCACAACTGATATGTGGACACCAATTCAAAATCTTGGTTATATAGTCTTAACTGCTCACTTTGTGGATAACGATTGGAAACTTCACAAGAAAATAATTAATTTTAAAGTACTTCCACATCCTCATAAGGGAGAAGCCATTGCTAAAGCCGTGGAGAGTTGTTTAATAGAGTGGGGTCTAGAGAAAGTTTTGACAATAACTCTTGACAATGCTAAGAATAATGATACATGTGTTACAGATTTGAAAAGAAGATTATCAAAAAGAAATGGTTTGTTGTTGGAAGGTGAAATATTTCATGTAAGATGCTTTGCACACATAATCAACTTAGTTGTTAGGGATGGTGTTGAAGAGGTGAAAACAACTATTAAGCGCCTTCGTAGAAGTCTTAAGTATGTTAGGAGTGGTTCCTCACGAATGCAAGCATTTAAAAAATGTGCTTCAGATGAAATGTTAACTAGTAAGAGGGTTTTATGTCTAGATGTCAAAACTAGATGGAATCCAACTTACCTAATGATAAATGTGGCATTGGAATCTGAGAGAGCATTTGAGAGGCTTGAGGAGCAAGATCCAAATTATAAAATTGAGTGTAATGTGAAGGGTGTAGGTATATTGGATGAAATTGATTAGAAGAAAATGAAAGCTTTGCACACTTTTTTAGAAGAATTATACGAACTCACGAAGAGTGTTTCAGGGTCTAAATATGTCACTTCCAACACATATTTTGATGAATTAACACAAGTTAAAGATCTTCTTATGGAGCAATTAGTAAGTAGGGATCCTTTCTTTCGTGAAATGGCAAAAAAAATGGATGTAAAATTTGATAAATATTGCAACTTTAACTCTCTTAATCCAATTTTAGTTGTTGCAATAGTGTTGGATCCTAGATATAAAATGCAATTTGCGGAATTTTGGTATTCCTCGTATTTGGATAATATTTGCAATCTTTCTGAAATGGAGAAAACTCTCAAAGTGGGTAATTATATAACGAGGTTGAATGATTTAATGAGTCGTCTTTATTATCAATACAAGTTAGTGGGTACATCCTTTGTTGATGTTGAATCATCCAACATTTCGAATAATGATATGGTTGTTGATAAGGTGTACAAGCGTCCCAAGCCAAAAGACTTGTTTAGGGGCATTTTGAAGAGGAAGGATTATGTTGAAGCATTAAATGATTTAGATAGGTATCTAAGTGACGGGGTAGTGGTTAATGAGGGTCACAATTTTGATATCTTAGCGTGGTGGCATGGTAAGGTTGGAAATTATCGTGCTCTTGCGATGATGGCTCGTGATGTATTATGTATTCCCGTGACATCGGTTGCTTCTAAAAGTTCCTTTAGCACAGCTGGTTGTGTTTTTGATCCTTTTCGAAGCTCGTTGACCCCTACTACTATGGAGTGTTTGGTTTGTACACAAGATTGGTTAAGAGGCCCTGCACCATCCATTGTTGATTATTCCGTTGAAGAAAAACTTGAGGTTCTTTTTGAACTTGAGAGAGGTATATACTCATTTGTATGTAATTTCTTATTTATTATTAAGTTATTTAGTTGCATTTTAATTAATTTTGTATATTTTTCAATCATTTCAGTTGTATTGGAAGACTTTCAAAAACTAACTCTTGGATCTTCTACTTGAGGTGATATCTTCAAAGGTAAAATTTATTAGATCTTTTGATATTTTCAAAGGTAATTCATTTAATCATGTTTACAAAATGCTGTATCAGGCTGCTGTACCAGGCTATACCAGGCTGCTGTACCAGGTTGTACCAGGCTGCTGTACCAGATTTGAATCAAATTTGTGGAACCTTTATTTGTATTTATTTTATTTGAACAATGGGTTTTTTGTTGTGATTTTTATTGGAACAATGTTAGAAAATTCATATTAGTATGTTACATTATTGTTTATGCTATTGATGCATTATAGAGTTTCTTCATTAATCGTATGTATGTTTTTTAAAAATGATAGTTTCGATATTTTTCGAAATAGATGAAATGGATAATTCCAACTTTTTCGATATTTTTCCGAATAAAAAAAATTCCGAGAATTCCGAATATTCCGAATATCCGAACTTGGAAAAAAATATGATTTTTCGAAATTTATTTTTTATGATTTGGAAAGGATTTTAAAATTTCAAAAATTTTGGAAAATTTTCCGAACACCCTTATTCCTATCCGATCCGGCCGAAACACACCCCTAGACATATACATGGAATATATGTGGATATCCACAGAAAAGTACACATTTTTCAACAATAAGATATATTTTTATGCGAAATATATCGAATTTTAAATCAAAAATTAATCTCATCACGGCTTGCCTTGCGCCTAGGTTTCGAGGAAAACATTGAATTTTTTTGTGTAGTTGGGGAATGAAGAGATTTTAATTAAACTACATAACACCAACAATATTTAAAAAACCAATGGACCAACAATCTATTTCTCATTCGTCTCTCAATTGAAAATAGTAGCACTAAGACAAAAAATGGACATGGCCACAGTTTTGGACCTTGACCCGGTCGAGGACATGGTCACGAATCTAGATTGTGACTATTTTAAGGGTGACCAGTTTGGGGTCATGGACCAAAACCGTGACCCCAAAAGGGGGTAACAGTTCAGTGGGTGACATCAACATTGAGCGGATGGTCCCGGTTCGAAACTGTGATCGGTGGTCACAACTCAAAATTGTGACCTAACACGTGGCCCAATTATCGTGGTATTTTAACGGTCACAGTCCAAAATTATGACCCCAAAAGAAGGATTTTTGTTATTAGTCATGGTCCAAAACTGTGACCATATTAAAAAAAATAAAAAAATTAACTGTGACCATTTTTTTAAGTTTCTGCATCCCAAATAAAATATGTACATTTTTCATACTTGTATACATTTGTACAAATAAATATTATGCCATTACGCTATCCATAAATTTAAAAAATAATAATACAACAAAAATTAACATTATTAGTCAATAAATTGTAATAATATTACAATAGAACTCATGCTTGCAGCAATATGAGGATAACATTGCAATATCTTCATCGACATCCAATGCACATTATGGATAACTACCCAACACATACAACAATGAAATATATCCATCCGAAATGTCAATCCACCTGGCCTGTGAATAAGAGTTAAAAATGTTAAAAATGGTATGTAATAAAGGACTTCAATTTCAAAATGACTTTGGGACTCATACATAGCAAAAAATGGCATCAAAGCCTATGCAGTTCGTAAGATGATCAAGGTAGGGGTCTAACCCATAATTCGAATCTTGGGTGTCTCTTTTGATTAATGAAAATATATGATAAATGTGTTAAAAGTGTAAAAAATTGTGAGAACACTCTAAATTGGAATTTGTGGCATAGGCTCTCTTTTTTGGGTTTAGATTTGTGAAAATAGATGTGAATGTATATATAATTGATTAGGCATAAACATTCCATATTTATTCCCTTAATTTTGGTATTTTTACGATCCCATACATTGCATCTAGATTGAATTTATCCCATATTTATGATAATAATATTTTTTGGTGAGTATTTCATGTTTTATGTGTTTCTCTTGTTTTTTACAAGTAAATTTTGTAAGTGGATGGAAGAGAAAAATCAAAACACTGAAAGAAATATGAGAAAGGGAAGTCAAGGGAATTTTAGTAATTTTTCATCTGTAACCCGATGGAGGAGTCAACCGAGAAGTTGAAGATCTTGAAGTCACGAGAATACTGGAAGAAACGATAACTCGATCCGAGCTACAGTTACAAAGTTACATGCAATTGAAGTTGAGATGAAAGTCCAAGGAAAAAAGTGTAAATCAGAGAAAATCTGGCAAAACAAGGCATCATTGGCAGGGATCGTGATTGAACCGGTTCAGTTAGGCAAATCGGTTTGCCTGAAGGGTTCGATGATGGGTTCGGTCCAAAATGGGATTTTGTTATTTTCCCTAGATTCTAAGAGAGGAGTTTGAATTTATCTACACTTCTTTACACGAATTTTCTAACTATTATAAACCTATTAAGAGTCTTTTAAACATATTAGTATTCATTATAACGCAAGCTATCATCAAGATCATGAACATATTAGAGAAAAAATTTACATGCTTTACACCATAATTTTAATACAAGATCATAGCTTTTCCGTTTTTTCTTCAAGTGTTGATTCCTCTTGCATGCTTAAATGTTCTTTAATCTTGGTAACTTGAATTTTCAGCACCTTTCTTATTATTTCATTATGTTTGCATGAAAATCAATGAATTCCTACGTAGAGATTAATATCATGTCCGATTAGATTATTGGCGTGTTGGGAAATATGAAACCATCCTAGGTTTTAACGTTAAATATAAAATTCAACGTAATTGTATACGTGATTATTAGGTTTCGATATTTTTATTGAGACTAATATAGTAGATCTCTTAACTCCATTTGTCATAGGCAACCAGAGTGTTTGAGAATACGATATACGTGTCAATAATTCTATTGGTCACGTTAATTTAATTGTTAACTAAGTATTATGCAGAGTAACATTCTCATATGTTTAGTGCTTCAGTTTAATTAATGTTCTTCTTCTAATTAATTATATAATTGTCGAGAATTTTATATTTTGCGAAAATACCTGTGGTTCGGGGGATTGGATCTCGACTCCACTATTCCTAAGTTGTTTTTACAACTAAAATTCTAATTTTCTTGCTTTTCATTAGTTTAAATTTCACACGCTAGTTTAATTTTTTTTAGTTAAATAGTAATTTTTTTTGAAGCAAAATTATATATTTTTTTCTTTCGAGAGTCGATACCTAGATTTTAGAAGCCCACCTTATTGTTGTTAAAATGTTCTACGTCCTATTCCGTGAGTATTAGACCCCAACTTACCGGGTATAACTTGAGCGACCGACTTGCACTATAGCTGTAGGTACACACGTAGCACACTGATTCTGCATCATGTCAAGTTTTTGGCCCCATTTTCGGGGTTTAGGTAGACACATAGGTTAGGTCGAATTGTTGTAAAAATTTGATTCTAAATCGTAAAAAGCCATAAAAATTCATAAATCACAAAAAAATCCAAAAAACAAATTTAAAAGATCCAAAATATAAAAAAAATTAGAAAAATAAAAATAGAATAAAAATATTCTTTCGAGTCCTTAAATGAAAAATACTCAACCCAATCCAAATCTCGAGCCAATAGTTGAACTCCCTCCTTCTAGCAATGACACTCCAAACACTCCAAATTTTTGGGTACCACCTCCTACATCGAGTAGTCACACCATGAGTCGAATGTATAGGAACTCCAGTGAGGAAAGTGATTTTTTAAGTGTGAGTGCGATGTCAGATCACGCTAGTTTCAGAATGGTAGAGGCTGTGATGCCATACCACCCTATAATTGACCTCTTTTACCCGGAGCGAACCGTCACTCTAGGATGCATTATATTCCCTTATAATGCGGGGCAATTCCACTTTAGGAATGGGATGACTTAAATTTTCCCTACTTTGCATGGTATGGAATCGGAGAAGCCTTATCTCCACATTCGAGAGTTTTAGGAGGCGTTTAAAGCGTTCAACGATCAAGATTTCACCTAAGACGTCATGTGTCTCAAGCTTTTCCATTTCCCAATTAAGGATAAGGTTAAGACTTGGCTTTTAACTTTGGTACCAAACTCTGTCAGTAGGTGGAGAGACATGCATCTAAATTTATCCAAAAATTCTTTCCCGCTCACAAGACCAACTTTATTTGGGCTCAAATCCAAACTTTTAAGCAAAACGATAATGAGCCATTTGATAAGTGTTGGGAGAGGTTCAATGAGTTAGTAAACATTTTCCCACATCATGATTTTGAGAAGTGGAGACTCATCTCCTACTTCCATCACGGGCTTATACTAATCTCTAAACAACTCGTTGAAATAATTTATCCGATAGAGTTCTTCGAGTTAAATGCGGACGATGCAAAGGCCCAGTTTAAGTATATTGTCGATACTACTCAATCTAGGTACACATCGGATCCGAACACCCAATCCAAAGATAGAATCACGTCCACAACCCCTTTCGCGTCCGAACTCTATCAATTGGACAAGGATTGGGTGTTGAAGCTCCAAATTAATCAATTAGCCAAGCGGCTCGAAGACGTGGTAAAAGCTAGGGGGAGATATACATCCTGCCTATCTCGAGATTTAAAGGAGGAGATTTACACGATTTATGAGGCAGGATGTTTAACGAAGGAATGCCCAATTATACCCGCCTACGAAATTATGCTTTAAAAGCAAGTTGAAGTGATGGGAGCTTATAAAGGGAATTTTAATGACCCTAATGGGAATTCTTTTAATCCCTCGTGGCGGAACCATATCGATTTTAATTATTAACATGCTGCCCAACAATTGCAACCACTCCCACCTTACCAATAAATGCCACCCATCACTACACCAAATCTGCCAGATTGTCATGGTCATTAACCGTGACAAGTACAACTTGTCAAGGTCAATGACCGTGACAATTTTGGGGGTGACAACTTATGTTGTCATGGACTTGTCACGATCACTAACCGTGACAAGTTCATTAGACTTGTCACGGTCCTGTCACGGTCTGTGACCTTGATAATATTTGTCACGGTCTAAGACCATGACAAAGCCACTGAAATGTTTAAAAAATTGTCACGATCAATGACCATGACAAGTTTTATTTGTCACGAACTTGTCACCGTCAATGGCCGTGACAATTCTGGGCAGAATTGAAAAAAAATCTCTTGGGCAATATGGCCACTGCCACTGCCCAACAGTATATTTGTAACTGTTATAGCAACGTTGTACTTGTTCAAACATCATATATTTAAATAAAATAGAGATAATGCAAGTATACATTCAAAATAATATACATCATGATATAATTCAAATATAACAACTTAAATCAATTCAATTCAAATAATGTCACTACATGTCTGGGGTAGGTTTGAGGAGGTGGATAGGCCACACGATATACGAATTCATACACCCTTGTATATTCATCGTGCCGTATTATTCTCACAACCACAATGGGGAGTTCTCCTTCATGGGTATTACATGCGTTACGATGGCCTCGATGTTGTGAAGCGCACGTCCATGAACTGGCATACCCTGGACGGTATTTAGGCCCCTCAACCCCCGCCCTATTTGCTGGCCATCAAATATATCCTGTATAAAAATGCTTGGACAACCAAGTGTCGACATCGATCAATCGAAGGGAGACAAATAGGGGACTGGATCATCAGAGTCTGCATGTGTCGGTGATGAAGCAGCGAGCTCCACATCATCATCCTCCACCACCTTTTCCTTCCCTTTCCCCTTATGATTTTTGCCCAACGAATGCTTCATGAATAAGAACATATATAGGACCGTCGCCTCTAAATGGGATAGCTTCGCGTCATGCGAGTCCATCGTTCGAGCCAACCCGATGTTCTCGTCTCCTATTCGATGATCCTAGATTTGGCCACCCGCGAGCTCACCCCCTTGTCCTCCCCTTGCGATCAGTGCCAAGCACTTGATTGAGTGCATCTGTGGACAAAGATGCCTTATCGTCATCAGACTGCGACTCATGCACTTCCTTAAGCTTTGCCTGAAATGACAAAAAACACATGATTAGTTAAGTAAGTAAATAAAAAAATTATAACGTAATTAACAAAAAGTAAACTGTCAGATTACTTACAATCATGGAAGAGACAATTAGGGACACCTCCTTATCCTTCCCCCTTTTCACCAGAATATCCACATAAGTATAGAGCCTATGTGGCCTACCCCTAGGGCCACTCCCCGTCCCTTGAAATAAAATAATGCAAAATTAGTATCAGTGAAAAGTAAAATAATGCAGAATAACATATTTCTATAATTATAAAAAAATTAAATCTTACCATAATCCTATGCTCCACCTCGGCATAAGACGTTCGGCCGGAGTAGTGTACATCCGTCTTTTTCGCCCGATTTTCCCTCCCCGATTGGCGAGATGCCAATTGTTGCTCTCCGATGTCATTGTCAATTATTGAGGGAGAGTCCTACCAGAAGAGATTCATACTTTGACTTGTTATTGGAGGCCTTAAAGTTGAACCTCAGAGCATATTCAATGTCAATTCCATCGGGGGCCGACACGATCAAGCTTGCTCCACTTCTTGATTCGCACGAAGATCCATCAATAAACAAATTCCAAACAATACCTTCCTTAGAAAAATACCCTCCTCCAGGGTCCCATATTTTAAAAGATATATTTCTTCTTAATTTTCAATCACTCTACCTCTTTCCATGATTGTCTCGGCTTCAGTTGGGCTTTCACTTGATTTTTCTAGCTCTGGCGCTGGGTTTGTCAACTCTTAACAATTAGCCTCATCACAGGTGAACTCAATGACGATATCTACCAGAGCCTGCCCCTTGATGGCTATTCTTAGCTGGTAGATAATTTAAAATTCTCCTAACTCTATCTACCAGGCCATCAACGTACTCGATTTCTTAGGTTCATGGATGACCTGTCTGAGAGGAGAGTCGGTGAGGACGACCATAGTGTGCACCTAAAAATATGGTTTCATTTTTCTTAAGGCATGAATTAAAGCTTAGGACAACTTCTCCATCTTCGAATATCTCTGCTCGACCCCCTGGAGGGCTTTACTATTGAAGTATACTGGCTTTTGCACACCATCCTCATCTCTGACAATTACTGCATTGATGGCCAATTTTGACACAGCCAGATACAGATATAGCCTTTCACCTTGAATAGGCTGAGATAACAAAAGTGGTGAGCCGAGATAAACCTTTAACTCCTGGAGGTCTCTCTCACACTCTTCATTCCATTCGAAGGCATTTCTTAACACTTTGAAAATGGTAGACATTCTTTTGTTTCTCTCGACACAAATCTATTAAATGTCGCTACTCGTATAATCAACCTCTAAACATTTTTTTATGGATTTTGGAGTCTTCTTCTCCATCAGAGCTTTAATCTTCTCGGGGTTGGCCTCAATCCCCTATTGATTAACAATAAAACCCAAGAAATTACTTACCCACACACCGAAAATATACTTAGAGGGGTTGAGTTTCATTCGGTACTCATCTATGGTATCAAAAGTTCGCTCAAGGTCTGCCACATGAGTGTCGGCCTTGCGGCTCTTTGTCATCATGTCATCAACATATACCTCCATGATTTTCCCTATCAGGTCTTCAAATATCTTATTTACCAACCTCTAATATGCCGCCCCAGCGTTCTTCAGGACGAAAGGCATGACTTTGTAATAATAGGTCCCTTTGTCAGTAATGAATGATGTCTTCTCAGCATCGATCGGGCCCATAAATATCTGATTATAGCCAAAATAGGCATCCATAAAACTCATTAATCTATGGTCAGTCTTGGCATCAATCATCCGATCTATCCTCGGTAGGGTAAAGCTATCTTTGGGTCATGCCTTATTTAAGTCCATGAAATCAACGCACATTCTCCACTTGCCATTAGCCTTAAGGGCGATGACAACATTTGCCAACCATTCAGGGTAGATAACTTCCCTGATGAAGTTGGCTTTCTCCAACTTCTTCTCCTCATCTCTGATAACATCATAATTTTCTCTGGAGTACACTCTCCTTTTTAATCTAATCGACTTTACATCCTCGACCCAGTTGATCTTATGATATAGGACCTTATGATCGAATCCAGGCATATCCTCATGGCTCCAAAAAAAAATGCTTTGCCTCTTCCTCAACAGTTTAACTAACTCTTCTTTAATCTCTTTCTTCAGGGCCTTACCTATTTGGAAGGTTTTTTCGGCTCATCCTCATTGAGGATGATGGATTCTACCTCCTCGATGGCTTCACCCTTTTTCAGCTTGGTCTCATCTCTAGGGTTAAGAGTGTTAATGTTATAAGTTTTAGTGGCCCTCTTATACGCCTCTCTCTCTTAAGGAGATTTGAAGTAACACTCACATGCCTCAACTTGGTCACCGTGAACTTCCCCTACTCCATACGGAGTCAGGAATTTAATTATCTAGTGAATTGTTGAGGGTACGACCTTAAACTCCTTGAAAGCTACTTGTCCCAAAATTATATTGTAGTCTGAGTAGACGTTCTCACCCATAACAAAGAAATTAATCTTCTTTGTGAGGCATTTTGTCCCACTGCTCCCCATTCTAACTTCCATCTTGTAGATTATAAAAAGATTCACCTTCTCTCCATCTAAACCAATGAGAGGTCAATGGTACGGTATTAGTTTCTTCTTGCTCAAGCTAGGCCCTTGTAGTAATCCTAGAACATCATATCGACTGAGCTGCCACCATCGACCAATATCCCGAGGAATTCATACCCATGCACTGAGGTGGCGATCACTAATGGGTAATCATGTGGGGCTAAGATACCCTTAAAATCTAACCTCGGTAAATCAATAATCAGGGTATTCATATCAACTTTTGTTTTTTTCACCTTCTTTGGCTCAACAGCTGTCGAGTGTACTTGTTTGGTCTTTAGTGGGAGAGCTTTGGCCTCTGCTACATGAGCTTTCCTATCAATAATTTCCTTTCTTTCCCCTACAAGTCCTCCAAAAATTATTTTAACTCTAAGAGAAATCATGTTCAGTTGACCCTTGGGATCAGTGATTGGATGTGATAGGTCTGGGTTGGCTATATCATCATTGTCTGACGTATCGTTGTCTCAGTTAGCTGGGGCATCAGGCCTGCACTTATCATTCCTCTTCTTCCAAGTGTCGTCTCGGCCACCCTCGAAGCATCTATCGATTGTATGGCCATGATCTTGGTGAAATTCAAACTACAAGTTCTTATTCCTCTTGTGAGGAGGTGCTCTCTACTTCTTCTGCCATTTCAAAGACCGATCATTCTTTATCTCATTCAAAATATGCTCAAAGCTGACTATCAGTGGGGTATAGTCGACGAACTTATCATCTGTCGACCTCTTCTTTCCATCTTTACCCTTTGACTTCTGTAATTTACTTCCACTTTTTTCTCCTTTCTCATCTTCTCCCTTGGCAGCCATCTCCTCCTTCGCATTCATAGCCTTCCCAGCCATAGCCAGGAGTTCATCCATGGATTTTAGAGGATCTTCGGCTATCTTCCAGAATAACTTTCCTTTCTATAATCCTCCTATCAGGACGGTAATAACAATGATCACTTCATAGTCTTCGACTTCTAATTTCTCCTTGTTGAAGCTGGCTATATACTCTCTTAGACTTTCATTATTTCCCTACTTAACGTACATCATGTGTGCTATCTTTTATTAGGGATTCACTCCGAAGAAAAAATTATGTAGGAACCTCTCTACCAACTGCTTGAAATTTTCTATTGAGTTTTTAGGGAGATAGGTGAACCACTCATGAGCGACACCGATAAGTGTGCTGGAAAAGGCCCAACACCTCATCTCGTATGAGATTGAGTAGATATTAGTAACGAATTGATACATCTCCACATAATGGATGGGATTAGTGCTCCCGTTATATTAGGTTTGACCACTGGCGACTTGAACTTAGCCGGGGTTAGATAACTCATAATTTTTGCCACAAAGGGGGAGCTTTTAGTGTATTTGCTCTGGAAATGGTCTCGGCTCTTCAGTATATACCTATCTTATCCTCCAATTGTTGTATGGAATCATTCAAAGGCCTCTCAACTACAGTTACAACCTTTCTCTCTGTTGAACAACATTGTCTCCAACCCCTTCTTTATCGATTGGATGAACTGAAAGCTCTATAGTAGCCATTCTCTATCGTCTATTCACCTCTCACTGTTCTTAATCTCAGCCTCGTAGAGGCCTATAGTCACCACATATATCATTTCTCCCCGATAATGCGTTGAGATCTGGAAAGGCAATTCTTAAAGTCATCTGCTGCTGGGTCGAGCCTATTAATGGCCGACCCTATGCTTAGCCTATATAAAGCTGATGCCCATGGCCTATATTCTCGGCTTGGCCTGACACAATGTCCTTTATTAGGCCGAATTGGACGCATAGTGTTTCCAGAGATTTAATAAGGCTCCTAGTACTCTCTATCGTCCTCATCATCACATTGATCATCCTCGTCATCATGGCATTCTTGGCTCAGCCTCCCTAAATGTAAATGCCTAGGATCGACCACGTCTCTACGCCTTTGCTATGGAGGAACCTTTTTGTGTGGAGCCCGGGGTGGTCTCCTGCCGCTGGATCTGGATGGACCTCCCTAGACGCTGAAGTTAGCATTTCATGTTCATCATCGGCACATATAACCACATTGTTCTGGCTGAAAGCAATGAGTTGCTCTTGGATCTTCTCTTGGTTGGCCACCAATAAGTGTAGCGCTACAACCACCTCAACCATTTTTTACTGGGATGGAGCTTGACTGGATCTTGGGCCAAAGCCCAAAGGCAGATCACGAGCCATATCTTCAGTGAATTGGAAGAGCTAAAAATATGAAGAAAAGCTTGAGAGGCTCAATATGAGATATTTCAATGGTGACACAGGGCCACCTGAGCTTAGTTGGATCACCACCAGAGAATCCAACGAGTACAAGCTAAACAAAGATGAGGAAGAAGATACACTTCGTTCACACTGACGGTGCCAGATTGATGATACCAAAAATTGTATCACCAAATCAATATGAATATTCAAGCTTAAACCAGTGTATCAATGGAGTATAAAAAAATATGAAAATATAGAAGGAGATGAGGCAAAGAGGGAGATAAGACAAAATATAAGTGGTTCATCCAATCTTGTCCTACTCCACTATGTGAGTGTGTGTGAAATCCACTAATAAAGTTCACTAATGGCCTTGGGGTACAGAACACTCAAGGTCTCTCTCTCTCTTTACTGTGGTTTTGACAGAGCTTTAGCTAAGGTTTGTAGTGATCGATCCTTTACAAAGATGTATAATATAAGTATTTATAGTGCATGGGGGTGTAGTGTACCCCCCAAGTATGTAATAATCATATGTGGAATGTTCCTAGCCAATGAGGAGGAGCTAATGTCACTGTCACATGTAGGTTATGATGATCAAATATTCCCTCACGTATGAGGGAGATACTGTTGTAACGATTTTGTCCACGTGGGATCTGCAGCCCACGCACACGCTCTCACGCGTTCTCTAATCCACGCGCTCTTCCAGTTATTGACTTTTGATCGTCCGACCACGCCGAGGATGAGTTGTCGAGTTATAGTTAACTAATGGAATAACACCAGACATATCGAGCTGTCCCTTCCTATCCCCGTCTACCTAGTCCCAGTCGAGGATGAGGGTAGTTGAATATCAGAGTAATAATATGGGGAACGTTGAGTAGTCTTCCAAGATGAGGCCGAGACACCCTGTGAAGGACCATCGATCGAGGATGAGTCAGCTCAGACTGAGCTCTAGGACGAGTTATAATTCCTTACATTTGATGGATTGGCAATGGTTAGCTTTGGCCGAGGTGATGTAACTCTGGGACGGGGCTATACTTAGTATATCATACATGATAGGATTCTGTCACGATGTCCATTTGAGGGTGATTGAATTGGTGTCTTTTCCATGAAGTGTTTGGGAGAATCAATGTTGTATTGAGGTTTATGTAGTGATGGTAAATCACTAGTGATTGTCGTATAGTTAAGTCATGTTGAATCATGGCAGTTGCTTAGAGCTAGTTCCACGATTTGGTTTGTGAGCATGTGCTATGATATGACCTTTGAGGATAATGTCAAAAATAGGTTGATAAGTGTTAGGTTAGGCACCTCAGAGATGTAGAACACGATTAAGTTCATAATGGTTTAAAGTTAGCACTTGGAATGGGGTGTTAGGCTTGATTATAACACCTGCGTGTGCTACGTGTATGGTTTAGTATGACTCTGGTGAGGGAAATCATTAGGTCTTGGGCATGGGTAATACTTGAAAGTTTGAGATGCCATTAGGATAGTTATGATTTGATATTATGTAGGATGTGGCTAAGTGTTATAGCAGTGACCCATGAGTTGAATGCTTAAAACTATGTGAGTATTGTGTTTTACTTGATGAGAGTGATCTCGAAAACTGAGGTTGGCTATCGCATGTTAAAATTATGGAGGCGTAGGTATGATAGGTCAGTGACTAATGATAAGTGACAAGAGATGTAACTTCACCTTTATTTGGGATATTTATGCTTATTAATGATGGAAAAGTTAGCATTGTTCCTAAGGAGGGAAGCCTAACATTTTAGCCTCCGAAGAGATTGGTTTTGCATTCCGTTCGTTAAGCAAGAATGGATCATTCATGGTTAGGAACCATCAGGGTTAATGGGCCAAGCCAGGGTTTGTGGAATGGATAAAATGATAGAAGATATCAGTGAGAGTTATAGGTTTCAAGTGTACGTTGTGGGTTTGTACTTCTTGTGGAACGGTCCATTATCAAAAATTGATTATTTTTTATTGGCGTGATAGTTGCCTGGTTCATTTCATTCCTTGTGTTTTCTTGATCCCGGTAATGGGAAGTTGTTGTTCCATTGTGATGCGAGTGTAGTGCTGCATAAGCTTAGAAGTGATGCGGGTTAGTCCGATTGTGGCTGATGCGTCACAGTATATGAGTGTGCACTTCTTCGTAAGCATCCCTGTTCTATACTAGTTTGTTTGTACGCGTGGTCTCACGTTTGTTGCATGTAGTTTGCATGTTTTATTTGGTTGCATTAGGTTAACATGTTTCGTTAGTTAATCGATATAACTAGCTATGACTTGGTCGTGGGTTTTGAGCTTGTGACACGAGGATATTGTGAGTATTAAAATTCAATGAAACATTAGGTGCTCATGTTGCACTATGTCAAAAGTTATGTTGTTTGAGGATGTAATCTCTTGTGTATATTTGGGTTATGATACCTAGGATGACTCTAGGTTAGTGTGAGGATCTCGTAGGAGATATTGGTCGGGTAGACCAATGGGATTAGATGACCGTCATGATTGATGATGAGATGGATAGTGATGTTGTGGTCATATCAACCTAGGCCAGGTGTGATCCAAATTTTTTTGAGGAAACATAGGCTTGTAAATCCTACCGTAGGAAGGAGGCTTGATGATGAGTTCATTAGTGGTAGCATAATATTTTCTGAATACCGGTTATTTTGAGGGATTGTTTCAATGGATGAGTTGGGCATGCTTGGGATTAGTAGTAAGACCTTATTGTCCGCCATGATTAGGTTAGAAATGTAATTGATGAAAATAAAAGCTTTGGGTTTTTAGAACATAGTGTTAAGGATGCCCTAGGATTGGAAACTGGTTGTAAGTAACTGGATTCTAAGGTTGAAGACCATGAATTTTGAGGAAGAAATTTACTAAGGAGGGAATAATGTAAGACCCCGCCTTAGAAAAATAACTATTTAATGATAATCGAAGTATTTTATTCAAAGTAAAATTTGAGGAATAAATATATACGGAAGTTACGCCAAATGGCACAAAAAGCGACACATTACGAAGAGTAATTAAGGAGAAAAATCCCCACATAGCATGGTTTTCATGGATGCGTATTTAAGTTCTAATAGTCCTAGTAAGTATGTTGGTTAAGTTAGATACAAAAATGTCAAGGAATGATTGTGACACAGTCATGGTTAATATAACGCGATTTTTGCGAACACGCGCCGCGCAGGACACGAACTTGCACGATTTGTTTAGGACAATTAGAGAGGGATAAAAATAGCATGACTATATATGTGGAGACCTAAAAATATAAGGACAAGTACCATGTAGAGGAATAATCCAAAAAGTAAAATAAAAGTTTATCTAGCACTTTTGACGGTATGAGACACTATGAAAACCCAACTTTGCACAAATTGTTTGGTCTATTGTAAGGTAAAAAAAAATACAATTATCATATATACGAGACACTAAAAATACATAGAAAAATACCTTGTAAATATTTTTTTGGGCCGGTGACCCCCCACTAGATTTTGCAGCAACGTTTTCTTGTGTGTTGGGTGTTTGATTGGTTTGTTGTCTTGTCCTTTTCCAACTTTGTAGCAGACCTTGGTTAGAGTAGTTTCACTCTTTTGGGCATACCCTTTCTTAAAACATTGGTCAAGACTTCCATTTTCCACTTATAATTTCTAAGACAGAGAGAGATGGGTTCATGGTTGGGGGGCATCCTAGTTATCAGATTTTATCTATTCTTTCTCACTAAAAGCTCTCTCAAGACACCAAAATGCTTCCCAAAATTCGTAGCTCCTCGTATATCTTTGTTTTTCGCCACCAAAACTCCTTCAAAATGGTCCACAACATCCATTAAAGCTTCCCTTTAAGATGAGACAACTTATTAGGGATTGAGAAAGCATTTTGGGAGCTAACGTGGGTCCTCCATGGTGTTTGAGGAAGAAGTTGATTGGAGCATGGAGGTGTTTGCTTGGGTCAAGCTTTGAGCATGGAAATGGGGATAGTGTGACTCCCCTTGAGGTCTTCATCCATATTTCATAAAACCCATTTTCCTTTATTAAAGACCTTGAGGTGGGAAAACTCATCTCTTTAAGTAGTCTAAGTTGACGATGTTGTTAGCATGATTATTTGCATATTTTGGATTCTTAAATGTGTAGTAATATTTATTTATGCTTAGGTGATAATCCCTCTATGTTTTCATATAAATATCTAAACTAAAAGTTGGATTTTTATGAGATTAAAGTTGGTGTAAGATAATCAGAATATTGTATCAAATATGTCATGGGTAAAAATGTGGTAAACTCATGTTTTAGTGTTAAAATATGACTTTTCATGATAGGTGGACTATTGGGTTTGAATATACACTTAAAAAGTGTAAACATGTGAAACTAAGGTCCTCATGCATTTTTTTGGGTGTTAATGCAAATAATGAAAGTAAAAAAAAGGCTAAACTTGAAATAAATGGCTAAGTAGGTGTTGAAATGCAAAAAGTCATATATAATGTGTGTAAATCAAAGTACGAAAAGTAAGAATGTAAAATGCTTGAATATTGGCAAAGTGGGTAATAAGACGTAAAAACCCGAGAAGAAAGTGTACATATGAAATATGTCTCAATTGGGACTTTAATATGCAAAATGTGTACAATTATATATTAAAGGTTTTAGAGTGTTAAAAGTGAAAGTTTAGTAAAATAAGGTATTTAACAAGTGTTAAAAATGGCTAAATGAGTTTAAGTGTTGAGTCGAAAACTTAAGTTCCCATTTTTTTTGAAAATGACACTTGTTAAAGGACTAAATTGCAAGTTTTGGAAATAAAAGGGTAAATTGGTAAATTTACTTAAAGTGGAACATTTTTTATGAATTAAAAATGTTGATGAATGTCTTTACACTAGTGTGGGTGAAAATGAATCAAGTCCTAAAGTGTGAATACTTTGGTATAAAATCAATGTGTATGTGAATAAACGGTATCAAATAATTTTTGGAATTATTTCAAAATGATTATTTTTGGAAAGAAATAATTTTCCAAAAATGAATCAAGTGAAATAATTTTTATGAAATCAACGTGTGTGTGAAATAATTTTTGGAATTATTTTTGGTATAAAGTCAAAATGATTATTTTTTAAAGACAAGGAGAATAAACGGTATCACATCGATTAAAGTAGTTTCTGGCTCAGTAAGGGCAAGTATATCATGTCCGGGAACCATATGGAGCAATCAGGGAGATTGGCGACGTTATTATGAGTTTCACCTCGAATGAAGGAGGTATATTCGGTGTGACAAGATTGAGTCACGGTATTTTATTAGCCCTAGACTCGTGCGTGATTCGAGTTTATTTGTAGTATCGACAACATTATATAGTATATGTTTATGTGTTTTTTTCGCGATAGTGGAGATCTATTTTCTTTCATTCGATGTGAAGAGCGGGTGTTAGTATTTTAAGTTTATATTGGACTTGTATTGCTCGTTTTATGTGTGATATCGGAGTATGATATTATTTTGAGTATATTATGTTATTCGTTGTTCGGAGCGATAGCAGGCTAATGATGACAAGATTATCGCGTCCGCAGTTCCAGGGTGGAACGGGTTGTTATTGCGATATCTCACCTGGATACAGGTTGAGTTCGCCTTTATTATATGTATGGATGGAGCTTCTGTGAGTAGATTTTTCATCAACATGATTCGAGTGTATGGCGGCCTTATAGGTGTGATTTAAGGTATGAAGGGTTAATTGTTGAGCTGTGGATTTAAGCTCATTATTGATTGCACAAGGACTGAGTGTTAGTGCGAGCGCTTAGTGGTGTGGCTCCTGGATAGAGATAGGAGTTCAGACCACATTTCGTTGAAAGAGGGGATAGGGTTATCCCGGTTACATGTCTGAAGTTAACGGACCTCCACGACCGATAAAGTTAAGTAGTAGTGTATTGGAGGGGTTCCTTGTTTGGATTTCTCTTGCGAAACGCTCCACGTATGAACCTTAACGACATCGGGAGTGGAGAGATATTATAGGATGCGAGGATGTTGGTTTTGTTGATAAGCTATATAGTGTGGATGAAACACTATAGACTATGAGCCGTATAATAATGGTATGATTATGGAAATATTGTGCTATGGAAAGGCACGAAAGTGCTCCTCTCACCACAAGTGGGTGGGTGAAGTAGGACTTAGAGAAATTAATTTGAGGAGTATAGTCAAGCCTTAATGAAAAGGCAAATTTTAGAGGAAGTATCTTTTGGGTATGATGTTCATAACGCTTTTGCAGAGAGTTGGCGCCTCGGTTAGTTAGATTTCCTTTTCATATAGGTGGAAGGATAGAATAGTAGAAATGCGTTAAAAGGTTAGCAAGGTAGGATTTAGGACGTCCCGCTGGTGTGCCTTAGGCCGTTATATCTCAATGATCGACAACACGAGGAAGTAGTGTAATGGGAAGGTTCCTTGTTTGGATTTCTCTTTGCGAGACGTCCCACGAATGAAACCAAGCAAATGTCAGAAGTTGAGAGAGGCCTTGGGCACTAGGGATATACGTAGGATTATACTCGTTTCGCGTGGGTAGGATAATGCATAGATCGTAGGATTATTAAGGAGTAAGTTCAATAGAGTTAGTGACGCCGATATAGGAAGATCGTGGGAAGTAAACCACAAGAAGATTGGTTCATTAACCTTGAGAAGAATTGAATTTTGCGGGTTGGGAAAACCCATGTATGAGTATTACGCCGAGGAAATAAGGCCTATTGTTTAGAAAGTATGTACGTGTTGGACGTTGGTGATAGTTGTGCGGAGAGGCACGGGTGTATGGGCACCTTAATGATTTGGTTTTGTATATCGCCTGATATAGAAGGGGCGTAGTATATAGAGTTGAAGAGTACGCTGAGATGGTAGTATAGTATAGTATAAACCTTATTAGAGGTGAGTGCTTATTGAGCACAGTTAAGAGTTATTGGGTAGTACCATTCCATTTTGAGGTATTAGGATATGGAGTGATTCACGATCCTAGGTTAGTGTTGGTAGTATTGGTTATATCTGAATTTTGAGGACGAAATTTCGTTGTAAGGGGGGAAGTATGTAATAACCCACACTTTTATGGAAAATTAAATTTAATAATTAAGTGCAAATTGGGAATTTAAGAAATTATCATGAATACTAATTTTTGAGGTTTTCAAGGATTTAATAATTTTCGATGGGTGTTAGATTTACTTTTGGGATTAATTAACTGAACTGGAGTATTTTAATAATATGTCGTAGCTGGGTAAAGCGACAGAGGATAATGTTTTAATGGGAAAACTCGCATTGAGATGTAGTGGGTTAAATTAGTGAGTTGCGGTCAAGTGCCTCAGATGGAGATTTCGAGTGCGCGATGAGTCTTGGAATGGCCAAGATAGTCAGAATTGAGTGTCCGGGTGTCGGAATTGAGTTTCTGAAATTTTTGGGCTATTAAGAACTCGTAATTGAGTAAACGAGTCACTTTTGGGTTTAAAGGAATAAACCCTCATTTCTCCCTATATAAGGCATGGGAGGGTGAAAGAAAAGAAAGAAAAGAGAGAAAGGAAAGAGGAGAAGAGAGAGAGAAAGAAAGGGAGATTCCGGTCAACCTCCGCAGGATTTGACTCGGGATCGTCGGATTTTATCCACGAGGCAAGTGTTTACTTGGTTTATTTAATTTTGAGCATAAATCTCATATCATAGTTGGTAATAACAAACCCTAAAGATTTTGGGTTGGGTTTTCGTGGGTTAAACGAGTTTTTCTGGAAAGTTTAACGGGTAAACCCCGAAAAATATCAAATTGGAGAAACTTAGGAATTACTTGAATTTAGGTGTTGATTCTTGGTTCTAGGATGATTAGAACCTATTTACTTTGTTTATATATAGCTAGGTGTAGTTATATGTTGGTGGGAGAAGAGATAAAAATCTTGGAGGTGTATTATTGGAGGTTTGGGATTCTTGGAGATGATGATGAATAGTAAGGCAGCGGCCTTTCCGAATCGATTCAGCCCTGATTCGAATCGATTCAGCTCTTGGTCAAAAACGAAAATTGTAGATCTTTTCGATACGGTCGCGTGGGCACCAACCGCGTATTTTTTTTATTTTTTTTCGATTTATAACGATTTTTCTACGGAAAGTTGTCCGAGATCGAAATCGTTGTTTAGATTCAAATTTGACATTAGGAGAAAAGAAATCAGTGTTAGGATGATTACAGAGTTGTTGGTTGAGATTAGAAACCACACAAATGGAGGTTGAGTTGATATTTGGGTATTTTGGAGATTGAGAAGTCGCCCAAACAGTGCCCCTCGAACAGGCCGAATCGATTCGGGTCTAGGCCGAATCGATTCGCCTAAGGGGATCTGTAAGGCTGCCTTGGGCAGAATCGATTCGGATTTAGACCAAATCGATTCGCCATTAAGTACCTGCTTGCAGAACACTTTCTGAATTGATTCGGATTGGGGGCCGAATCGATTCGCCCATCCGAATCGATTCCCAATTAGGGCGAATCGATTCTCTTTGGTCAGATTCGTCAGTTTTCTTCTCTTAAGAGTATGGGGAGTTAAATTTCAATTTAGGGTTTTATACGGGGGATCCTAGTTATGATTATCGGGACTCCTAAATATTGGTTTTGAGGGTGAGTAAACCCTTAGATGAAAAAGGAAACCTTGGATTGGTGTAGGGCATAATTCGGGGAACGGACCTAGTAAATGTTCGGGACGGTCAACATTTGAGAGAGAGTTCTGCTGCCGTTGGGCATAGGTATTTGCATTATTTGAATATATGTGAGATGAATACATCTGAGTAAATCCTAGGACGCGATTTCTAGGGATTTATATATTTGGGGATTAGATGTGTGTAAATCCTAAAAAGCGAATAACATACAAGTTAATTATCAACTGAGGTAATACCTTTGGGTTTAGTATCGTGAGTGTGAGATTACTTAAATGATATTATTAGTATGAATTGGGAAATTAAGGAGTGAGTAATATTTAAGAGAGAGAATGCTTAAATATTATTATGTGATTGGAAATTATGGCCATATATATATATTCGAGGAGCAATATATAGTATATACATACTATGTGACTAAAGTATATATATTATATGATACAAATACATATGTATCTGTGTGTGATTCGTATATGTGTATTTAGAGGCTGGTTTCCACGGGCTTTCCTTTGGTATAGGGTTGGAACAGCCAGAGTATATATTTTCTCTAGTGCGATCCAGGGAGGTTGCACGATGTGGGTGAATCCTCTGGCTCGAGGAGCAGGGAGAGTATAGTCCCCAGGTCATTATCATCCCGCGTTCGAGTGAGATGTGTGTAACTCCACTTGCAGGGGGAACATGATTGCCTCCACCGTTGTGTATTTGTTTACCATGTCCATTGATGGAGTCTGACTTGGTACCGTGGTTTAGTGAGAAAACCCAGATTTTGGGATCGGCACACTGAGACCGCATCCTCGAGTTATAGCTCGTTGGGATGGTTATTGTACTTGTTTGATAGCACATTACATGTGTATGAGAACAAGACATAATATCTCTATGAGAGTAAAGAGATAAAATGAATATGAAATGAAAAAGGAGTAATTCTCATTCCGGGAGATATATCCGGAAGTGTAACATGATACGTATTTAAAAGTGAGTATGAAAGTTAAAGAGGATCATGATAATGAATATAATTCTATGTGTATATATATATATATATAAATATATCTTTCGTGTGCTGAGGGTCTAATGGATCTCGACGATCGACCTTGCCAAGTAGTAGTGTATCGGGGGGTTCCTTGTTTTGATTTCGCTTCGCGAGACACCCCAGGCACGAACATGGCATATTGTTGAGACTGGGGAGAAGTTTAGCCGTTAGTACTTGGGTTAAATAGGATTGTTAGAAAATGGGTAACGGATTAGTTAGGCAGGGTAGCTTGACTTGGGTATTTGTTAGGATGCGATAGGTGTGCACTATTAGAAGAGAGGCGAGGGGTATCTCATGGGAGTGCGATACTAATTTAAATATGAGATAAAACACATTTTCAAAAATAAAACATTTATGCACTTGCTAAATATTTTCACAACTCGAGCTCTGACCAGTTTCTATATTTTTCCTCTCTTGCTATATATTGTATATTTATAGGTGTCCAGACACAGGGACGCCTGGATGATGATCCTTTTGAGTCAGACGTCTGCTGCAGCAGCTATGGATGCATGCAGGTTTGATTTAGACGCTTCTATTCTTGCAATCTAGATAGGAGGCATTGTAGTTACTCTCGGTACAAAAGCCCAATTGTTTTTATTTATTCTTTTACCGCCTTTTAGCGCGACATTCGATTTGGTTGTATTATTGTTAAACCGAGTGTTCGATTATTTTCATTTCATCTCAGTTTCATTTATACATAAACTGTGTGAATGTTTATATTGTATATTTGTTTAAAAAGATTAGTTAAGTAAAATTTTGACACTATCCTAATAGGTTATTAGTAATTAAATTTGTTTTTTGACAGTGATGCTGAGAATTATCCATATGCGACTCCTGTTTTAATTTGATATAGGAGTGATCTCCCGGTATTTTATTAGGCGGGTTGTCACAGATGGTATCAGAGCATCAGGTTCTAGTGTCCTTAGGAATCTGTGCGGACGTACTACACTTTCAGCGTTGCTCTCGATTGTTATAGAGACTTATGATTAGGATCGTTGATTCCTCTTGTGAGATTTCGTTCTCCTGCCCTATTATAAGATTATAGTAATCTTTTGCGTGCTCGTTCGAGATTCGTGTGCTGATCGAGGAAGGGGGAAAGAGGTGGGGCTTAGTTGAAGCTGGAGACTAGGACCGTAGTAAAGGTCATTCTCCTTGTGGCATTTTCATTTTAAATCCTCTATGGATCTTTTGCAAACAATTCAAAATTAAAGAGATTTCTTTCATGAGAAAATTGTGGACATGGATCATGCTTTTTAAAAATTTTAATTGTCCAAGAATGAGTGTGATGATAGATTTTGACTTTTAGAAAATGAATTAAAGGACTTTAAAAATCCTAGGGTTAATGTTTATGCCGTAGAGGATAGTATTTTGATTAATGATTTTAACACACGTGAGAAGACTCTTAGGGATAAGTTTTCTTTCATTTAGGGGGAGAGAGATAACCTTTTAGGAATGATTGAACATATGAAGAAGGAGTCCCTAGAATGGGAAAAGTCAAATTATTTGCTTGAGTAAAAAATTTTGAAGTTAAAAGATGATTTAAAAGACTCGAGTAGTTTTAGTAGTGATGGTAATGGTTCATATGTTTCTAATACTTCGAGTGTTAAAGACAATACCATTTGTTGTTTTAGAGGATCAACCACATCTAGTAGTAGCAAAACTATGGGTTGAGCCTAATGTGAGCGGGGGGCCAAATATGGGTTGGGATAAATATAGGTTGGGCCTAATATGTGCGGGCTGAATATGGGCTAGGTCAACCCATTTTTTTATCTCCAAATAAGTATTACAATTCCAAATATATGTAAAAAGAAACATAATTTACTCTTAACTTTTAAAATTAGGTTTTGTATTTTACTCGTACCTTTTGAAAATGGACTCCATATTTGATTCATAGCTTTCAAATATGAGCCCCATATTTAACTCTAACTTTTAAATTTGGGCCCCATATTTGACTCATAGCTTTTAAAAATGGGCTGCACATTTAAATGAATGGGCTAATATGGGTTGTTTTATTCTTTGGGGCCCATTTTGCACTACTAACCACATCCAAGGACTTTAAAAAAGGTCAACTCATAGGTAACATTCCTCACATTTACACATGTTCACATTGTGGTGGGAAAAATCACCTTAACCGTTTTTGTTTAGATCTTAGAAGAGGTCCTAGGAAGTTGAAGTCTAGTGTTCCCTCGGTTCTCGAAACCCGACGCGTTAAGTATACACCTATTTGGGTTAGAAAATTTCTTTTGGAGGATCATGATGTTAAACTTGTTGATTTTCATATGCTTGCACATGATTCTTATCTTGATATATCTTATAAATGATTTCTTGCATAATTTTATTTGTCATACGCTAGTTGCGCCTCATGATATATTTCTGCTAGTGTTATGACATGTGTATGTTTTGTATTCTATTTTTATTTTATTGAGTCATATTAGAAAAATACAAAAAGATTTTATTTTTGATAAGATTTTTGAAAAATACAAAAATATTTTTGATTTTTGTATATTTTAGTTTTACACATTTGGTGTGGCATATTGGTGTTGTTATGAGTTTAGATGCTTAGATTGATCTTAATCATGTTTATGGAGTTGTTTCGAACTTGATTTTCTTTACGTATTTGACGTTGTATATGCCTCCGCACACACATGTACGAGATTATTGAATTTTTACTTCACTATGTACATTTGAGCTCGGTGAAATGTTGTCCCATCAATCTTTTCATCTACATGTTTATGTGACTATGTGTGATTTGTGCATGTAAGAACAGTTGCCCATGAGGGATTTTATTTATTATTGAAAAATATGAGTGAATATGGGAAAGGGCTGGGAGAGATAGGTTGACTCGTCGTGAAAGTCACCGTTTGAAAATAGCCCAAGAAAAAATAAAGGCAATAAAAAGAGCAATATTTGCCAAAAAGGGGCCAAAATAGTTTAGTTTGTTTGATCTTGCAAAAGAAAATAAAAGAATAGAAATATGATTATGTTTATCTTTTGAGAGAGTTTAATTGAAGATCGACGGGTTTGCAAAATGAATCCTAGTATGCTTATTCTGTCATGACTCTATTGATTTGTAGAATAATCAATAATCTAGGCTTATGTGCATTGTACTTGTTTTGTTCATTAAGTTTAACTTTATTTGTCACTTGAGGCTAAAGCTTAGTTTGATAAAGTTTTACGGTCAATTAGGACTTCTTGAACATATTTGAGTGTTTGAGTTGTAATTAACTTGTGTTTAGTTCACACCCATGCATTCCATCCCACATATTTAGACACATTGATACTATGCTAGTGTGTAAAGCGTATATATTTTGTGTCATGTTTTGTGGTAGTTAATACCTATATATGTGTGCCGGATTTTCTTTGACATATTTTGCATATATTATATATAGTATTGTGTGTTGTATTTCTAAGTTTAACATTTTTTTTTTGAAAAAAAATCAAAAAACTTCAAAAATTATTGGTTGTATTTGCCTCTGAGAGTATCATTGTTGATACCAAATTTAGTCTGCTGACATGGCTCAATTAAGTGGAGACACATGGCAATCTGCGTGGCAATAACAAACACTTCTAAATAATACTTTGGCTTCCAGGAACTCAATTTCCCTGACCAACTCAGATACCCCGAGCAATAGATGCTCTCCGAGGAACTTTACTGCACCGAGCAACTCATGGATACCGAGATACTTAGGCGGTCGGAGCAGCTTAGGCGGTCCGAGCTGCATCTCGATCAGAGCATTTATTATCAAACAATGAAGAGGATTAAATGCACATTAAATGCTGATTATTGTCATACGGATGTATACGCTTATGGAACAGCTATGTATTACCCATTCACATGTACAGCCTCAAGGATATAAATACATTGTAACCTCCTTATTAGCAGGGGACTGAAATTTCTTAAGAAAAACACTACCTCGAGAATTCCAAACAAACAATCAACAATAACAAAAATAGTGGACGTAGGCCATTCTTTTAAGGCTGAACCACTTTAAAAGTTCTTTTGTCTTATTTATTTTATCTGTGATTAAATAATTAGAGATAATCTAATTTTTTACATCAACAGATTGGCACCGTCTGTGGGAAACGACTGTAATTTTCATTTTTCACCAAAAACAATTCATCATCAATGGCTGACAATCCTGAATCCAGCAATCGAAATGCTAGAAACCCCCCAAATCCATTCGCTCCTCCAAATATCCAAGATCTGGCTGGAATCATGGCCAGTTTGGCTCAAGGGCTGACAGCCATGCAAGAAATAATGCGATAACTCATGCAAACTATCCAGGGTGGAGCATCAACCTATTCAGGACAACGAAGTGTTCAATGAAATACTCGTTTACTTTCTTCACACATTAGGCAAAGTGATTCATATCGCATTGAGAAATCTGAAGATTTTTCTTATCAACCAGGTCGAACTTCGTCAGTACGAGCCACAGATACTGAACAACACATCACTCTCTCTCCAGAAAGGACTAGTGCACTGGAAAGATTAAGTAGGGTCTCTCTTTTTGATCAATTGTGCCCTAGGAAGAATAAAAGTCCTCCTAAGGCTGTGTCGAGAAACTTTCGACGACCATCTGATCTAAGAGAGGGTTCTGCCCAATCACAACCTGTTGCTCGACAATATAGATCGCAGGAAGCGGCTTCAACATGATCAATTGCTCGAACCAATAGGCCCGAGGAGGGAAATGATGCGTGGAAAGGCTCTATTCAGAGGTTGGAGGATATATTAGGGGAAATGGCTAAGGCCAAGAATCCTCTACAAAGAACTTTTGTCCAAGGGACACCTTTTGTCGAAGCAATTGTGGATTTTCCCACACCATCAAAGTTCAAAGCACCAGTGGTAACTCCTAAATATGATGGAAAAACCGACCTTGTTCTTCATATAGAGCAATACCAAGCTCCTTCTGACATCTATGCTGTGCCAGATGAGATGAGATGCAGGGCATTCTCGGGAACTCTCACAGGAGCTGCTCAAATATGGTACAATAATCTTCCTCGGGGTAAGATTTCAACTTTCTTTCAACTAGCCGAGCTCTTCATTGGAAATTTCTATTATGGAGCAAAATCGGTTAAACGAGTAGCACACTTGTTAAGTGTTAGACAAAAGGCAGGTGAGAGCACCAGGGATTATATAACTCGTTTCAATAACGAGAAACTCGAAGTTATTGATTATGAGGAAAAGACAACGATTACTTCTCTGATGAGTGGGCTGTTGCCCAACAAGTTGTACTACACTTTGGCCAAAGATCCACCCAGAACCATGTCAGAACTGATGGCAAAAGCGATTAAGATCATGAATGTCGAGGAGGATATGGCTGTAAAGAAGAATATGGATACCAAAGAGACCAAGGTGGAAGGTGATAAGTCTAAAAAGAAAGAGCGTAAGAACAATGGTGGTGACAAGCATTCAAAAACAAAGCCATCATGGGAGGTATTGAAGAAGTTTGAAAATTATACTCCTTTGAAGGTAGACATCAACCACGTTTTAGAAGAAATCAAGAACATCGAGGAGTTAAACTGGCCAGAGAAAATGAAGTCAGACCCTGACAAGAGGAATAAGGCCAAATATTGCGAGTTCCATAAAGATCATGGCCACATGACCAAAAATTGAACGAGATCGAAGCACTCATTAGACGAGGAAAACTAGCAAAGTATGTTGATCGTAAAAATGAAAGAAGAAGCAGCGATTGGGCAAGAGAGAGGTCTAGATCTCCTCGTCGAGCAGAGGAGAATAAGAAAAGAGACCATGAAGATGATCCAGAAGACGACCCCGATCTTCCCAAAAGACCAAGGTAGCCAGAACGTGAGGTATTTTCAATACATTTTGGATCATTTGATTGTAATGTTATTACAGGTGGAGATGCAGGAGGTGGAGACCTTACTGCAGAAAGAAAAGCTTACCTCAATGAGGCTCAAGCTTGTTCATATATTCAACGAATAAATTTGGCTGAAGTTGATCGTTCGAGGAAAGTCAACAAAGAAAAACTGGTCATCGGGTTCTCAAAGAACGACCTCGCAGGTGTGCTGTATCCTCATGATGACCCATTAGTGATCAAAATGAGAATGAAGGAAGTAATGATCTCGAGAGTACTGGTTGATAATGTTAGCTCGGCTGATATTATGTTTTACTCGTGCTTCGACAGCTTAAATCTAAAGTTGTCTCAGTTGGAGCCTTATCACAGGCCCCTCCTCGGTTTTGCTGGCAAGAAAGTTTTTCCACTTGGGACGATCAAGTTGGATATGTTCATTGGAACATGGACTGCTTGTCGAACAGAAAGAGTACGCTTCTTTGTGGTGGATAAGAATGTTCAATCAGCCTACAATATCATCATAGGAAGGGTAGGATTGAAGAAATTCGAAGCAGTACCATCTACGGTACATCAATGCCTAAAATTTCCAACCAATTTTGGAGTAGGAGTTGTGAAGGGTGATCAAAAAGTATCTCGAGAATGCTACTATTCATCTTCCGAGCAGGAGGAACTGGAGGAATCTAGGAAAAAGACTATTACCTATAAGGTGGATGAAGGTGCATAAATTGAAACATTGGATCCTAGAGACGAGTCGCAACTCGTGAAAGGTCAGGTGGTGGAAGCTACTGAAAACATCATACTGGACGACGAGCACCCTGAACGAACAACTCAGATAGGTTCGTCGTTAGATGCCTCACTAAAACAAGAATTAATAGTTTTCCTAAAAAGCAGAAAATAAACTTTTGCTTGGAGTCATGAGGATATGCCCGGAATAGACCCAAATTTCTTATGTCACGAGCTCAATGTGAATAAGGAGATCAAGCCAGTGAAGTAGAGAAGAAGAGTGTTCAGTCCCGAGAAGAACCAAGCCATACAGGAGGAGGTTGAGAAGCTCTAAAAATTTTGCTTTATTGAAGATATTAAATATCCAGACTGGTTAGAAAATGTAGTGATGGTGAAAAAGAAGAACAACAAATGGAGGATGTGTGTAGACTTCACCGACCTCAACAAAGCATGTCCAAAGGATCATTTTTCCTTGCCCCGAATTGATCAACTAGTGGATGCTACCTCGGGACACGAGCTGATGAGCTTCATGGATGCTTATTTTGGTTACAACTAGATTAAAATGAAACTTGAAGACAGGGAGAGTACTTCTTTCATTACCCCTAGGGGAACTTATTGTTATATTTTTATGCCTTTTGGTTTAAAAAATGCAGGTGCGACATATCAGCGGCTGATGAACAAGGTGTTTGCAGAATAAATCAGTTGCAATATGGAAGTCTGTGTTGATGATATGCTGACAAAGAGCAAGAAAGTTGCTGACCATCTAGTTGACTTAGGCCATACCTTTGATCAATTGGATAAATACCAAATGAAGTTGAACCCGACGAAGTGCATATTTGGAGTATGAGAAGGTATGTTTCTCGGGTATATTGTCAATCAACGAGGCATTGAAGCAAACCCTGAAAAGATTAAAGCTCTATTGGGACTACGATCTCCAACGACAAAGAAAGAAGTGCAAAGTCTTACAGGGCGAGTAGCAGCACTTAACAGATTTGTATCGCGAGCAACTAATAGATGCCTCCCATTCTTCAAAACGGTCCAAAAGACTTTTGAATGGAATGAAGAATGCGAGAAATCTTTTCAAGAATTGAAGAAATATTTGGGAGCACCTCTGCTGTTGTCCGGACTTGTGATGGGAGAAAGGTTATACTTGTATCTTGCAGTTTCAGAAAATGCAGTTAGCTTGACATTAATAAGAGTAGAGGATGGAGTACAAAAACTAATTTATTACACTAGTAAGGCCTTCCGAGGAGCAGAGATTAGATATCCAAAACTGGAAAAGTTAGCACTGGCACTGATCGAAGCGAGTAGAAGAATGAAGCCATACTTCCAGGATCATACCATCATCGTATATACCGATATGTCGTTGAGTCAAGCTCTTCATAAACTAGAAAAATTAGGGAGATTGATGTATTGGGAAATAGAACTCGGTGAATATGATATAATTTATGAGCCTAGATCGTCACTAAAAGGGCAAGCAGTAGCAGATTTTATAGCAGAGTTCACTTATCCTGATACTCCCGAGGAGCAAAAGATGAACACCGACCAACCTGTGGATGTTACAGGATCATCAAATTTAAACCCCGATCAACTTAAGTTGGTCGGAAAGCAAGAGAAGAAGGTCGACGAGCAGCGAGGTGTGGTAGAAATGGAGATAAAGGAGCAACAAATATTCCATCGAGGAACTTTATCCAATAAGAAGTTTGAGGACAAAATACCTGTATGGAGCCTATATGTGGATGGCTCATCATGCACCTCAGGTAGTGGAGCTGGGATTGTATTGAAAAGTCCAAACGAGGTCGATATAGAATATGCTCTGCGCTTTCAATTTTAAGCTTCTAATAATGAGGCTGAATATGAAGCGATGATTGTGGGTCTTAGTCTGGCAAAAACCATGAAGGCAGAGCAGGTAATCACATGCAGTGACTCACAGTTGATTATAAACCAAATGCTTGGTGTATATGCAGCAAAAGGAGAATTGATGATTAAATACCATGCAAAGGTGATGGAATTGGTATCAGAATTTGTTACTGTTCAACTGGTCAGAATACCAAGAATGGAGAATGCAAGAGCAGACGCTTTAGCTCGATTAGCATCGGCTACTCGTACTGAGATACGAAGAATGATCCTAATTAAAGTTCTAGCTGGTCGGAGCATAGATGAAGATCTGATGACGAACTTTATTACCCTTGATTTAGGGCCATCTTGGATGGATCTTATCAGGGCATATATTGAGGAGGGAGAATTACCGACTGATAAACTCGCAGCTAAGAAATTGAAGTTTAAAGCTGCTCGTTATGTACTGACTAATGGTGTTCTATACAGATGAGGAATTATGGCAGGTTTGCAAAGATGTGTGCATCCCTCCAAGGTGAAAGACTTGATTGAAGAGGTCCATGAAGGTTCCTGTGGAGCCCATGTAGCAGGTCGGACGCTTTTACAAAGAGTGATGACGCAAGGATACTATTGGCCAACGATGAGGGCTGATTGTATAGCCTATGCCAAGAAATGTGATAAGTGTCAATGCTTCTCCACTATCCGAAGAACTCCCCAAGCATTGTTGACACCCATGACTTCCCCTTGGCCATTTTCCACGTGGGTAATTGACTTGGTTGGGCCACTTCCTACGACCAGAGGAAGATTTAAATATCTCGTCGTCGCACTAGATTACTTTACTAAGTGGGTGGAAGCCGAGCCTATTGTCGACATGACGTACGATAAGGTGTACCAATTTATTTAAAAAAATATCATTTGTAGATATGGTATTCCCTATGCATTCATCACAGACCATGGAACACAATTTGACAACGAGGAGTTCGCTGCCTATTGTCATCAGTCAAATATCTTGAAGATCCACTCGGCACCAGGCTATCCTCAAAGCAATGGAAAAACTGAAGTGACAAACAGGACGCTGCTAAATGGTTTGAAAAAAAGACTGAATGATGCAAAAGCAAACTGGATCAACGAACTACATTCACTACTGTGGGCTTATCGTACTACCCCCCGAGCAGCAACTGGAGAATCTCCATATATGCTGGCATTTGTAAGTGAAGCTGTTATACCTGCCGAGCTGGGTCTCTCAATACACAGAGTACTGAATTTCAACTCCCCTATCAGCGATTTAATGAGAAGGTTAGACTTGGACATGCTCGAGGAAGTTAGAGAAGAAGCAGCCATCAGGAATGCTGCTTACCAGCAATGAACAACTTTGTCTTACAACAAGAGAGTGAAGAAGTGCGACATGAAAGAATTAGACTATGTGCTAAAGAAAGTGATTCAAAAGCACAACAAACTGGAAGCGAACTGGCATGGACCTTACCGAGTTACAGAAGTTGTTCGACCAGGAACCTACCGAATAGAAACTTTAGAAGGGGAGGAGTTTAAGAACGCATGGAATGCAGAGCATCTGCGCAAATATTTTCAGTAATGTAAACCTCATATAATGCAGTTTCTTCAGTATGAATAAAATGTGAATATTCTACCCAATCTTCTCCTTTTGTTGAAGTTTTTTCGCGGAATACTAATGATACACACTACTCAGCAAAATCCACCAACTCCGGTTGCTCGGGAAGACAAATATTTCCCAAAAATACCAACTCCGGTTGGTTGGGAAGAAAATCCACCAACTCTGGTTGGTCGGGAATAAAAAATATTTCCCAGAAATACCAACTCTGGTT
The DNA here is from genome assembly GCA_949130495.1 of Sambucus nigra. Taxonomy (NCBI): domain Eukaryota; kingdom Viridiplantae; phylum Streptophyta; class Magnoliopsida; order Dipsacales; family Adoxaceae; genus Sambucus; species Sambucus nigra. The sequence goes on along the minus strand of OX422221.1, from coordinate 238,042,895 downwards.
GGTTGGGAAGAAAATCCACCAACTCCGGTTGGTCGGAAAGAAAAATATTTCCCCAAAATACCAACTCCGATTGGTTGGGAAGAAAATCCACCAACTCCGGTTGGTCGGGAAGAAAAATATTTTCCAAAAATACCAACTCCGGTTGGTAGGGAAGAAAAATATTTCCCAGAAATACCAACTCCGATTGGTTGGGAAGAAAATCCACCAACTCCGGTTGGTCAGGAAGAAAAATATTTCCAAGAAATACCAACTCCGGTTGGTTGGGAAGAAAATCCACCAACTCCTGTTGGTCGGGAAGAAAAATATTTCCCAAAAATACCAACTCCGGTTGGTTAGGAAGAAAATCCACCAACTCCGGATGGTCGGGAAGAAAAATATTTCCCAGAAATACCAACTCCGGTTGGTTGGGAAGAAAATCCACCAACTCCGGTTGGTCGGGAAGAAAAATAGTTCCAAGAAATACCAACTCCGGTTGGTTGGGAAGAAAATCCACCAACTCCGGTTGGTCGGGAAGAAAAATATTTCCCAGAAATACCAACTTCGGTTGGTTGGGAAGAAAACCCACCAACTCCGGTTGGTCGGGAAGAAAAATATTTCCCAGAAATACCAACTCCGGTTGGTTGGGAAGAAGATTCACCCACTATAGTTGGTCGGGAATAAAAAATTTTACCAACTAAGGTTGGTCGAGAATTAAAACACCAACTCTCTTTGGTCGAAAATAGTTGGTTAAACAAATAATGGCTTAGAATTAGAAAGTGATCAAGCAAAATTTTAATACTTGAAACATTTCACCAAGAGAGAAACAAAATATCATCCATTTTGATATACATGAACATATGTAAAGTGTTTTACAAAATATCTACAAGACAATGGCAATCAAGATTGCAAATAAAAATAGAAGTTTTTCATTAAATCCAAAACGAAATACATTGGGAATAAAATACAAAAAAAAAAAATTATTACATCAGGATTCCTATTCTATGGGTTTTTTCCCTTCTGCCTTTGAAACAGGTTCTTCACTAGCAGGAGGATCGTCTAAGGCATAAGGGGAGTTTATGAAGTTCAAATCTTTAAGCATCCTGATGTTCATAACTGATGGCCAATCAAGAAGGTGCTCTGGGCGAGATATCTCAAAGTTGGAGTGAAGACTGTAGTCGTCGAGATACTTTGAAATTAGGCATTGTGGAATGGCCCGAGAAGGAATCCAGCTCATATCAAGCTTGAAAGGAGGCACTGGTAGGTCAAGCAACCCAGGATTGTGGTAATCCCACAAGTAATGTCCTTGTTCCAACTTCAGCACGCCCAAATCATTTAGCCATCCTTGCTTATAACCCACATTATTTGCATTTTGGATCCGATCATCTAGATGGTAGAGGGCTTCATTATAACCAGCCATCCAAAACTCCCTAGGCTGTTTGTGGAACTGGTAGGTTAATCTTTCTAACTGCTCATGGAGATTCTTCACCAAATTCGTTTTATTCTCCAAGGCAGAATTTTGGGTAGCCAGTTGCTCGTCTAAAGTTTGGATTTTCTTAGACATCTCAGCCAATGCCTGGTTCTTTGCCATAAATTGAAAGGCTTGGTTCTCTCGAGCCGATTGAGTTCTTTGTTCCTCAACAGTAATCCGAGCAGCTCTTGCTCGTCCCCAAGGAGCTCTTTCTCATCCCCGAGCTGATGTAGAAGGCCCAATCCTCTTTAGGGTTTTTAATTCATCTCTCAGATTAGCATTTTCAACCTCCAGGAAAGAGAATCCCTCGTCGTTCACAAGGACCAAAGCGTTTGAGGTAGAGGCTGCAGACCTCAGCTGGGATACCTCTCCTCGCAGGTTATTATTTTCCTGCTCCAGCAACTTAGCGATTTGCCTGTGCTCTTCAACCTCGATCTTCAAAGTTCTTTCCATCACATCATAAGCAAAAAACAAATTATCATTTCCCTTATCAGCATTCATTTGCTGATACTTCTTCTCATATCCTTGGTGCAAGAGGGCTGTAGATTCCTAGTACTGTTGTTGAAGCTCCTCGATAGTGCCCTGGAGGTCTTCAATCATCTCATAATATGCTATATTATTAGCCACTACTCGGTTGAGCAGACACTTTAAATACTGGTAGGCTTTAACTGCTTGCTCTGAAGCATCTTGACCGAGGTTATCAATGATTTGAGCTTCAGTCATATCTGTATGACCAGATTTAAAGTACTCATTGCATTGTCTCAACAATTTTGTATCCTGAGCAGATAACAATTCCATCCTGGCCATAAACTAGTAAAAAGAAGAGATAGTAAGAATCAATAAGGAGCAAGAGGAAGAGAATCAATAGTATGAATAAATCAAAACTTCAAATTTTATTACATCATAAAATAGAAGTACATAGTTCAGAGTTACACTTAACAAAGAAAATAAACAGAGAGAAAAATCCAAATAACTCTACACCTTCTCCTTGTCTCCCAAAACTTTATCGGGAGGCTGGGACGAGGAGGTAGGTTGCTCGGATGGCACAGATGGTTGCTCGGGGAGTGCTGGAAGCTGCTCGGGTGAAATAATGGATGGTTGAAGTTTCTCACAGGAGGACTGGACAACTCGGGGATGAGAAATTTGATCTCCCATCACCATGGAGGATTCCTCAGAGGCAGCTTCGTCCTCTTCTTCTTCTTCTTCTTCTTCTTCTTCTTCTTCTTCTTCTTCTTCTTCTTCTTCAGGAGTTGGAGGGGGGCCAGGGATGTGTCGCTGAAACAGGTCAGAATTTTCATCAACATTCATCTCTTTTAGAGAAGCGACCCAGCCATCCCTAAAGTACTTAAAACTACCATATTCCACTTGTGACTTCATGCCAGCTAAACCCTTATTCCAACCTTTGTCCCAGCCTGCACTGAAGGACTTTTTCACAGCTAACATTCTTTTCACCTTCTCTGAGGAAAGCTTCTCGGATAGAAGTTCCTCAGTAGCCTTCAATTTATTCTCCACCTCCTCTTTCTGACGACCTACTTCACGAAGCTTGTTTAATTCTTCCTCAACAGCTTTGAGCTTACCTTCAAGCTCCCCATCATTTTGGAGCTTCCCTTCGAGCTCTTTATTCTTACTTTCTAGTTCTTTTATTTTCTTCTCCAATCCCTTGGAGACCTCAACAGCCTGATCCTTTTCCTGTTCGGTCGAATTGAGCTGCTTCTCCCAGGCAGCTTTATCATCAACATACTTCTAACGAGAATCCTTCAGAGACTGCGTCAGACCCACCAAAGCTTCCTCTACACCTGAAGAGGAACTTAAAGCTTTAATAGCTTCATCTTTCTTCAAAATTGTATTGAAACAGGTTACCAACTGGGAAAAGAAAATAATAGCAAGTCAGTGCAAAGATATAACAGTAGAAAAATGAAAGTTTTGGACAATAATACTTACAGAAGCAATATGACGAGCAACCAATGTGGTAACCATATCTCGGGAAAGATTTTCTTCAATACCTTGGATCTCGGGAATGATCCAAGACTTCACCGAGCTCATGGCAGAGCTCGGGGCAATAAAAGTGGGAACACCACTTCTAGTAGTCAGGGGCTGAGAGATGGATTTAGCCAAATTGACCGAGGAGCTTTTCTTCAACCTCTTCGGAGGAGCATCAATGGTCTTGACCAAGGATGTAGTCTTAGTCGGGGATATGACTATAACCTCACTTGGAGCAGCGACCTTGATAGGATCCACTGGGGGCTTCTCAGCAACCTTCGCAGTAGTAGCCGGAGGAGGTGCATCGACTTTTCTTGTCCCTTCTTCCGGGACATCATGCTTGCGTTTCTTTGCCTCTCCAGCATCAGAGGCAGATTTCTCGAAGAGGGCAGGAGCTCTTCTTCTCTTCATTCTTTCACTCAGAGGAATATATTACTCAAGTAAAGAAGTTGCAGAAGTTGGTACTGGTTCTACGTCACTTATCACCGAACGAGCAGTAAAAGATGAGGTGTAACTCTTATACTGCAGCAAATATGAAGCTGATCTAATATGCTCTTTGGCAACAGTCTGATGCAAACCCAGATAAGTTTAAGATGTTTTAAGTTAACTTCTGTCTCTTTTGGAGACCTTCTTTTGCTAACAACTACAGATAAATGAAAATTAAAATATCAGTGACACATTTTATCAAACACAAAGAAAGCATAATTTCAAAAACAAAGTAAAGTAAAAATAACCTATCCCATTGCCACATGGAGGGCATCTGGGACTCTGATACACATCATTTCCAATTAGTGGAGCATGTTGCCAATTTTTCATACTAACACCATACTCGAAATAATCCCTATTGGCATTTGGGAGATTGACCACTAAAGCTCTATTTAAAAACCTAGTTTTCAAGTAAAAAGTACTATCGCTCACAGCCCATCTATAGCAAAACATAATTTTTGGAATTCCTATACGAGTTCCGTGAATCTGATTTAATCTATGAACTCCATTAACTATTCTTCATGTATTGGGGGCTATTTTGGCAGGAACCACGTCAAAATATTGACAGAATTCTAGACACAAAGGGTTTGGAGGAAAAGAAAAGCCACATTCAGCCACAAAGAGACTGGGGAACCAATGTCCCTCAGCCAAACAGAAATAATCTAAAGGTTCAGAAAGTTCCTCCAGAACAACCCATGAAGGAATAGAGAAATCAGAACGAAACTTATCAAGCGACTCAACAAGGTAAACCATGATGAATAAAGGAAATAAAAGAGAAGGAAGAAGATCTTACAGGAAAAGGATGAATCTGTTGACAACTAACGATGAAAGGGATGAACGCACAAGAGAGAGAAAATGGAAAACTCAAAGATACAGATTTGAAAAAGTAAAAGACGATATGATTTTCTGCAATGCTTAAATACCTTACCTTGGGAAAAGGTAAAAATAATGATTATAAAGGGAGACATTTACGCTACCGGCGGCTAAAAGGACAAAAAGGGCGCGAAGATCGAAGCAGTTAGAAAAATTCTAAAAGTCCGATTCTATGAATTCGAAAAGAAAAATAAATGCGAAGGAAACACTCCTAAAATTCAGGATGACCATTTAATCCCGCCATATTTCGAGAAGAATGTTCCACAACCCACATTCTCGAATTGTGAAACATTGGGGGCTTCTGTTGATACCAAATTTAGTCTGCTGACATGGCTCAATTAAGTGGAGACACGTGGCAATCTGCGTGGCAATAACAAACACTTCCAAACAATACTTTGACTTCGAGGAACTGAATTTCCCCGACCAACTCAAATACCCCGAGAAATTGATGCTCTCCGAGGAACTTTACTGCACCGAGCAACTCATGGATACCGAGATACTTAGGCGGTCTGAGCAGCTTAGGCGGTCCGAGCTGCATCTCGATCAGAGCATTTATTATCAGACAATTAAGAGGATTAAATGCGCATTAAATGCTTATTATTGTCATACAGATGTATACGCATATGGAACAACTATGTATTACCCATTCATATGTACAGCCTCAAGGCTATAAATACATTGTAACCTCCTCATTAGCAGGGGGCTGAAATTTCTTGAGAAAACACTACCTCGAGAATTCCAAACAAACAATCAGCAATAACAAAAACAGTGGACGTAGGCCATTCTTTTAAGGCTGAACCACTTTAAAAGTTCTTTTGTCTTATTTATTTTATCTGTGATTAAATAATTAGAGATAATCTAATTTTTTTCATCAACAATCATTACACACGCTTTATTTATATCTTTTTGTGATTATATCTTATGTTCTGCGTGATGCTTCATATTTCATGATTATATTTCTACTTCTTTGTCTATTTCGGATAAAAATAAAGGGGGAGAGCAAATTGAAAATGAATTTTTATGAGTTTGAATTATGAGGGAGAATGTATTTATGAATTTTACTTTATTTCAAACTCGATGCGTTACAAGGTATATATTTTTGTCTCATGTGTGTAAGTATTTAAAGAGGAATTCAAGACACACAAATGAAGACAAAGTTTGAGAAGGGGAAGAAGAAGATTGAAAACAAAGAGACTTATACCATTCTGTTCTAGGGTTAGGAAGGGTGCTAGTATTTTCTTCTTAGGAGATTTTGATTTTAATTTGTTTTTCGGTTATGTTTGTTTTTTTTGTACCGGAATAGCTAAAGGGGCAGATTTGTAAGAACAATTTTTCTAACATTGTTTATAGCATAGTTTTATACTAGTTTAGCGTATCCCTTTACAAACTGTCACGCACTGTCAAGAAGGACCAAACTCAAGCATCTCTAAGTTTGAATACTACCTGATATCCTATAAAGGTATACAACAATTTAGATTTAAATTAATTTATAGAATTTATGTTTGGGATTTTTTATTTTTATAAAAATAAACAAGAACTTTTTGTTTCGAAAAAGAAAAATATTTTTTGTTTTTAAATCTCGTTCAAACGAAATGGAATGTCGTTAGAAGGTCATTTCATATGTTTTTCAAACGAAGTTTAAACGAGGAATCACTGCCTAATATTTTTTCATCTCGTTAAAAACAAGACACATCACGTTAAAAATAAGACACATCTCGTTTGAACAACTGCACCGCCTTGAATTTTGTGAATGTACTATAAATAACTTTTATGTGTTTAGTTTGTTTAAGACTTTTCCAGACTCATTTCTGCATAAATTTTGCGAATGTTCTTCATGTTTTAGCGTTCCAAAACACTATTTAATTCACAATAAACATCCTTGAATATTATTCTTATGAATTCATTTAAACCCTAAAAAGTTTTGTATCCTTACATACACCTTGTGGAGAGGATATCCATGGCTAACTTTTGATACTTGAGGGAACTCACTACTGAAGACAAAGGCTGAGGCTAAAGAGGAAGGACTGCGGTCTTGTGATTCTTGCGAGGATCATAGTTGTTCACTAGAGATTTGCGAAGATTAGCGCATTATACTTGTGGCGGTTATTAAGTAGTCTGTAAATCGACTGTCTTATAGATTTCTAATGTGAATAAAGGTTTTACCCGAATTGGGTTTTTGCCTTATACCTTGTCTTTGTTGAATGCTTGGTTTGATTTATCTGTTTTATCACATAGATTCATGGTTAGGATAAAAAGATAAAATTAATTGCGCACTCTCAAATTGGAATTCTTGTTGAGCATATTTATTTTTGCATTTAAAAATTGCTATCAGAGCACTCATTTTTTTCATCCCAACAGGGTTTGCGTAAGGCTGTAAGAGACTGAGTAATATTTTTAATTTTTTGTTTAGCTAATCATCTTGTCATCTGTAATATTAATTTTTTTTATTTAATTGTTAACATTAATGTTTATAGATTAGTTGTTTTAGCCCTTATTTTGTGTATATTATTTTTACTAGGTTAAAATAATGGCCCATAATAAACCTTAACTGAGAAACTAAACATCATACTTACTTTTTTTAAAAAGACAAAGGGTGATGAGATAATATGTAAATTTACGTAGAATTTATCCTGACAATTTCAATGGACTAAAAATTCATGCATTGCGATGTCAGTTGATGCATTATGAGCTTGGTGCTGCTAGTGATCCCGAGTTTTAGAAAATTTTTAAACTTAGTGATCTATGTTGATCACTATTTGTTACAAGAAAGTGAAAGAAATACTCTATAGTTGATAATTTATTTCTCTTGTGTTAACTCTTTATGTTTCCATAAAGACTATAGAGAAAGCATTTTGGACTATGAATCATGTTAAAACAACTATTCGCTATGCGACGGAGGATTGATTTCTTACTAATACCATGGTACTATACCTTGAGCGAGATTATAATTTGAATGGTAATTTACATTCAATAATGAATGAATTTGAATCTTTAAAGACTCTACGAACACAACTAGGTTAAATATTTATAATTGGTGAATTGTAATATTAAAATAAAATTAAAGATTATTTTTACTTTTCAAGCTAATTTTTTTTTCTCAGTGAGATTTTAATTAATACTCAGACTATCCCTCCAAATAATCCCGGGTCCACCACTTAGTGGAATCCAAAGAGGGATTGTCCTTGGAGAGTGGATGTATGATTGGGATTGAAGCCAAACCACTACAAAATCATGGTGTTTGTTGGTTTGATTCTCCCGCTCTTTATCTCTTTACTTTACCATTTATATTTTGCAATCATAATCTTATTTATAACATTATATACTTAATTAGATGTCAAAACTATAACGAATATTACCATGGGCAACGAAAATTTGTCACCCCAAAAATCATTTTCATCACAAAAACATTTTCTTGAAGGAAAATATTTTGTCACCAATTCATAGCGAAATCACCGTCGTTAACAATATATGGCAATAAAAGGACAATTTCATCACTAATAGCTTGGAAATTCCCGACGAAATATTGTGTTTATTGCATAAGGATAATTTTTGTTACGAAAGTTATTGTAATCAAGAGCACACTTCATTTGTCGCTAAAACCTTATTTCATGGCATATTTATGGAAATAACTAGAAATTAAACATTGTGTTTATGGTTCCGAAATTATATTCTTTAACAACAAAAAAAAAACTCGTTGCTAAAAGTGATTGGTGTAACACACTCTGTTTTTATTAATTAATTTAATTAATTAATTAAAATATTCGAGAAAAATAAATTTTGGATTTAATAATTTTATTAGTAAAATATGTTTGTTTTAATATTAGAAGAATAAAACTTGAAGCGGAATTGAATTCGGAATTAAAATGGAGTTTTTATATGGTTTTTATTATTTTTCCTTGTAGGCATTTTTTGGGGGAACTGTTGCCAGACCTGTAGGGTCGATCGACCGACTATGCCCAGATTTTGATTCGGTGGGTTATATTTTGAGAGTTTGAGTTGGTTTAGGATTTTTAATTGGTATTTAACCATTCTAATTCGTGGGGGGACTTCTCATAATCACTTTTTCCCAAGTTTTTCACTAGAGAGCTCTTCCAAAAGTTTTTTCTCTTCACCATATTCATCAACCTCCTGCATAATCAAGTTTTTTTTGTCACAAGTTTTGGAAGGCTTAATTGGGGTTTAGTCAAGTTTATTCAAAAACACTTCGTTCTTAATTTTTCGAGAGGAATTCATCCGTGCTACCTATTTTTCTTCAACTTAATCTCAGACATGAATAATTCTTTCCTTTCCTTTAGTATTATGAGTTTTAAGTGTCACCTAAACCCTTAATCATGTATTTTTGATTAAAATCAATTAGTAACTTAATTAGAGAAAATAGACACTAATTATGGGACTGTTTTTATTAAATCTTTTAATATGAATAATATTCATAACCCTTGGGTACGTAGGATTGATGAGTGAATTTTGGGTTTTATTAGTATAGGTTGCATGTAGAAAAATCTTGGTTTTTAATTAAATGAATTTTGGGGGTGTAGAACTCATGTAAATTGTGTAGAAATAATTAAATTTAAAATATGGTGTATTAATGATGAAATCTCGTTGTGTTTGATTTAAAATAATTAAATGGCATTAATTGGGTGTTTATGATGATGTGATAAATAAATTAAGATTTAATTAAATTGGACTATCATGAGTAGTTTTGTACGTTGATTTATTATGCTTGTTTGTGTGACTTGTTGGTATTATTAAATTGCCTTTGTGACGACGGGTTGTTGGGTATTTTTGCTCTCCCTATATTTTAGAATGACTTCTAGGTATGAAACTAGTGGGTAGGCCTTTTGATGATTTACGCCTTCTAGGTATGGAACCAGTAAGGATAGATTATTGCGACTTTATCATATCGGGGGTGGGATGATTTTTGATATTTTATTGTCGTTACGCTAGCCTAGGCATGAGACTAGGTCAAGATTTAAGTTAGAAATTCATCTTATACATAGGGAAGGACGTATTGATAACTTGGGGACCCTTAGTTATAGGACTAAGGGGTATTTTAGGATCTCACATCGATAATAAGGGTAGGGGAATTGGTTAATTGTGAAATTGAGGTAATTGAGAATCTAATATCTAAGATAATAAAACGGGTATTAAAATATATTGGGGACATAATCAGTGAGGTTCGACAGTTTAAACGGTCCAATCAACGTTTTATGTTGTGTCGTGTGTGGAACCTCGTCATGTAGCAGGGGCGATAGTTTAAACGAACCAGTTGGCGTTTTGGCCAGGAGATGTGTATTTTGGTGGAGAAATCACCCGTGGCGGGAGGATCGCTATAATAATATATTTTGGTGGGGGAACCACCCGAGGCGGGAGGGCCGCCATACCTAATAATAAAGTGAGAAGAATCATGCATGTGGTTAATTCAATTAAATTAATAATTTGTGATTGTGTGATAATTAAAATGAGATTGGAGTATTTTTATAAGAACCTTTCGGTGTGGTTAGTAATTCACCTTTCTTGCATTTAATTATCTTGTATTAATTAAAATATTCTACTGTGATATTTATTGCGTATAATGCTACTGTCTGGGTTCACAACCCTATTTGAGGGGAGTAATGTGTATTCATGCTCGGGGCTCTGACCTCGTGCATTGACTAACCTTTTCAGGATAATTTTTGGAGATGTTGCATATAATTATCGGAGTTTATCGTTTGGAGGTGCAGCTGGAGTTTATTCATTTTATTGCTTTATTTAGTTAGGCTTTCTTTTCAATCATAATTCATTATGAGACTTCATTTGGGTTTTATTGGGACATTCGGTTCCAAAGTTGTTATGAGTTTTATTCAGTATTTCACGGGATTTATTTAGGAGATTATTCAATTTCATATTATGAGAGATTGGATTTACTTTGAGTTTAACAATTATCATTTGGGATTGATTCAAATATTTTCTTGTGGATTGATTTTAGTATGTCTCATATCTGTTTTATGCTAAGAATGATACTATATTTAATTCGCGGCCGGCTTAGTTTTGGTGGCGACCGACATCAGAATTAGGCGGGGTGTGACAATTAGTTATTTTGCGACAAAAGTTTTTTCCTCACTAAGGTTGCATCTTTTGCACCAAAATGAGACTGTCGATAAAAATTGGTTTGTAAGTTTTGGTGACAAAATTTAACTTGTCACTAAATTTTTAGAATTACTAGTTTCTTAGTGTTTCGTAAAAAAAATTAGTAAAATATTTTGGTGCAAAAATTAATGTGGTCCCTATCGTTCGGTGATAAATTCAATTGTCATTAGAAGACCATACATTAAATCATATGCACCATGTAATAATATAAATTTATATGATACCACAAATATAGTAATAGATTGTATACCAGAAATTAAAATCATCCCTGCAAATTATTAAATTCAATATTTTGATCCAAAGACCACATCGCCACACAGTAGTGTATTGGGAGGGTTCCTTGTTTGGATTTCGCTTTTGCGAGACGTCCCCCGCACGAAAGTGGCGGATGTCAGGAATTGAGAGGAGTCAATTCTTTGGACCATTAAAATTTTTATCCTTAAAATGTTAATATCCTATATTGTTGGAATTGTGGAACTTTGGAGGCAAATAAAGCCTCATTATGATTGTTTTGAGCATAAATCTCAAATATAAAGGGTGTATGGGCGCCCTTGTTCTGGAAATTGGTTTTATTTAACTTATAATTAACTTAAAATAAAACAAATTAAATTAATTCGTCGTGGGAAGTTAGAAGTTTGGAGATAGGATTAGTGAAAATGGGTAGATTAAATAGTTGAGCCTTGGGAGAATTAGGCCTAGCAAAATTTCGAGGACGAAATTTTTGTAAGTGGGGAAGTTTGTAACAATCCAAGACTTTTGGAACAGTAATTATTTTATTTAGGGAGAAATAAATAATATTTTATTTGGAGAATAATTAAATTGGCAATTGAGGTCAAAATTTGGAGTTGTTAGAAAGTGTGTCGAATGGAAATTCTGAGGGTACCATCGTCTCCGAAAGGGTCAAGAAAGTCGAAATGACTGTACTTGGGGTCTATTTGGGTTCCGAAATAAATTAGGACCGTTTGACTCGAATTAAAGTTATCGGGTCATTTAAAGTGTGTATTATCATTTAAAGATGTGTATCTTGGGTTTTAGGCTTAAAAAGCCTACGGGAGATTCATTTCTCCAAAGGAGAGAAAGAGAAAAAGAAAAGAAAGAAAGAGAGAAGAAGAAAGAAGAAGAAAAGGAAGGAGAAAAGAGAGAGAGGGGAGGTCTCTTGCCAATACGCGATCTCAAGGCGGATTCAGACCCTACAAACCCGAGGCAAGTGATTAAACTTGCTAAATAATTGTTGTGTACATTTATTGCATGATTTGTGGATTGATATTTTGGGTTTTAGGTTTAATTTAACAAAACCTAACTTTTGGGTATAATCTTAGATTTAATATGTAGATGTTTGATTTGAGGATAGAAATTAGTTATATGTATTCTAGGATGAATATTGATGATATATTTGTGATTGGGTTGAAGATAATTGGAGAGGAAATGATAAATATGAATTTTTGGATTTTTGGCTTACTAAAAAGTAGCCATTTTCGAGCCTCCAGGTAGGCCGAATCGATTCGGAAATATGCAGGTACCCAGGTCTGAGTGACCGAATCGATTCGGACTCCATCCGAATCGATTCGGCCTGAGACAGAATCCCAGGTCTGATGACCCGAATCGATTCGGAATAGGCCCGAATCAATTCGGAAACAGGGCTTTTGGGGGAAAGTTTTTCTAGGGAGAATTTCTTTCCGTTTTGTTCGATTGGGGATCTCTATAGGAGATATTTGGAGCATGTTTTGGAGACTTTTAGAGAGTTTCCTTTATAAGAAATGATTGGAGTCATATTGACTAAATTTAAGGAATACCGACTAGATATTTTGGTCCTAAGTGGGGAAGCCTACCTTGATTTGGAGATTTTACTTGGAGATAATAATTAACATTCGTGTGTAGAATGAGAATAAATTAGAGATATTCGATTTTAAAATCCAATCCCCAAATGGGATAACTTTAAAGAGGTTCATAAACTGAATTGAAACCTATAATGGATAGAGAATCATAATGCTATTTGATGTGCATACGGGAATAGAAATATCCTTATTTATGTTTGATTTGAGAGATATCTCACACAATGAGAAATTCTAATTGAGGTGCATTAGGATATAGAATATCCTTAACTTAAAAGAATTGCGAGGCAATTCATCTTATAAGCGACATGAGAGCTTCAAGCGAGAATTAGTATAACAAATACTAAGTGGGGGAAAATATGTGAGTATTGACGATTAGTGTATCACGAGAGAGAGAGATATACTAAGCAAATGATGTTAATCAAATTGCGCCTAAGAGCGTATAATGAAAAATGAATATGATGTTGCAGGTATACATTATATAAAATGGTATATCTTTATTATGTGGGATGTACGTATACCTTATATATGATGGTGTATATACATGTTAAGCATACCCCCTCCTTGCTATCATTGGGAAGTTTCGTGCGTAGAGGGTGAGCATTTTGACTAGAAAAGAAAGATGTGGATATTCCCCAGGTCATAGTCGTCCACTGTGGTCAGCAAATGACATTTATGATATATATATTTATTTATTTTGGGGGTGAGAGGTCGGGGGTATGTGACGCTCTCACTTGCCGGTTAGGAACTATGACCGCTTCCCGGACGTTGTGTGCGTGAGTAGATCACGAGGTGGGTGTCGTTGAACCCGACTAGGTGGCCCCAGTTTGCTACGTATATGGGCTGCTGGAAGATGATAGCATGTGAGCCTGCGTCCTTCGAGTTATTGCTCGGTTGGATGGTTATTATTGATTGTGCTTGTATTTGGGTGTCAAGGGCATAATGGACCTCAACGACCTACATTGCCAGGATTAGTGTATCGGGGGGGTTCCTTGTTTGGATTTTGCCTCGGCGAGAGGTCCCACGCACGAACCACAGTGTAATGTTGGAACTTGGGGATAAGTTTAGTCCTTAATGCTCATAATTATATAATATATATATCACCTATCCCGACAATCGACAGTTCCAGGAGTAGTGTAACCGGGGGGTTCCTTGTTTGGATTTCTCTTCGACGAGACGTCCCATGCATGAAACGCCGTGTACTGTTGAGAATTGGGAATATTAATTAATTAAAATTGGAAAATAAATTTGGGTTACATGCTTCATGAATTGAGGGCATAATGAGCCTCGAGGATTAATACGGTCAGGAGTAGTGTAACGGGGGGGTTCCTTGTTTGGATTTCGCTTCGGCGAGACGTCCCACGCACGAAACGCAGTGCCGTGTTGAGAATCGAGAGGAGTTTAGTCTTTATATTCATGATGCTAATAACTCATATATAATTACTATAATAATTATATTTATGGTTTCATGCCTTATAAGGGCATCGCTAGAATACAAAATTTTAGTAATTGAGATTGATGGTGTATGTTGATGATGTGGACATGATTGGATCATGTAATTTTATATGTTCAACAAATGAACATTATAAAGATAATTATAACAATTACATTAAAGTTAATGTATATAACTTGTAAATCATTGTAATAAATGTGGAATTCGGGGATAGGGTAGATGGTTTCTCTTAAATACTTTATTTGGGATTAAGTTAGAATCCTCTTACCTAATTAGAATCGGACATCCATTTGGAGACACGTTCATACGCTTAGTGCGCGCATTAGATGAGAGGTGAGTTGAATTGATGGAGAGTTCGATTCCAACTAAATCATGTAATAATGCATTTATAATTATTATGCATTTTAATACACTTGCTATAAACTGTTTTTCAAAACTCGGGCTCTGACCCATTTATATTTTCCTCCTCCATGTATATATTGTATTACTTCAGGTGTTCCTCCGCAAGGACGCCTTTGATATTCCTCCATTCAGGATTCGTGGAGCTGTAGCAGTAGCGGACCGTTGCGGCACTTTGCTTTAGTCGATTCCTATCTATTGTACATCTAGATTAGGATTCAGTTGTGTTGGGTTAGTATTCAAGTGTTGTATATTAACACTTTCTTATTTCATTTCTCAGATTATTGTATTGTTTGTTACCCGACAGCATATTCGGGTATTTTATTGTTGAGATTTTGTTGTACAATGTATTGTACTCTTTCATATTATTGGAGCATTCACATTTCACTCATCATAGTTAGATGTATATTGTTGGTTATGTGCATTATTGGTTTTGTTGTTGTTGTTAAAAATAAAAGTTTTAAATTTTTGACAATTTGCACTTAATGATTTCGGGTAGTTAGCCTTATATTGTAGTGTATAATGGTTGATGTTGAGACTGTGCCATCTGGGATACCTGATTTATGTAGTATAGGGATGGCCACCCGTTATTATTTAGAGCGGGTTGTCACAGGTGGTATTAGAGCATCAGGTTCTAGTGTCTTTAGGATCTGTGTGCGTTACTACGATCTTCCGTAAGCGTTCTTGATGTAGAGCCTTATTATTAGGACGATTGCATTCATACGTCCATATCTTTCTGTGATTCAAAAATATTTGAAAGGCGTTCTGATACAATTGTTCTTATTTCAGATGCCACCGAAGGGAGGTCGTTCAGTCGGGGCAAACAAAGGGCAACCCCAAATGCCTCAAAGGAACATGACTACGGATGATGTTGCCAATATTGTGGCACAAGCGGTTACTGCTGCCGTTTCTACGATGGCTCAGCAATCTGCCGCTCGAGCAGTCCCACCCCATTTAGGATTGTCCTTATGGGAGAGAGTGAAGGAAGATTTTAGTAAGGGGCATCCTCCCGAGTTTGCAGGGGGAGTTGATGCAATGGCTACAAATCAATGGAAAAATAGTGTACAGAGGCACCTTCGTATGGTTGAGTGTAGTGAGGTGCAGAAACAATTTTTAGCCACCTTTAGGTTATTGGGTGCCGCTCTCCATTGGTGGGAGTCTGTCACCACATCTGAACAGAGAGATACTTTACCTATAAAAGAATTTTGGGAACTTTTTGATCGAAGGTATTTGCCTTCCCCAACTCAGGATATGGGGATTTTTCAAGGAAATAGGACGGTGGCAGAATATGAAGAAGATTTTTCTCTATGGGCGAGATTAGTACCTAATGAGGTAAATACGGAAGAGAAACGTATATCGAAGTTTGTTCGAGGTTTAGATTGGAAAATCCAACAACATTTGTTAGAAAGTCCTAAGTTAATGACTTTCGTCGAGGTAGTGAATGCATCACTATTAAAGTGTCATGAATATCATTTTCGTTCTCAAAAGAGTAAGAACTTTGGAGATTCGAGTTCATCAGGTATGTTTGGCAAAGAGAGTTCCAGTAATGCGAGTGGGCAGAAAGGGTTTATGGGTAAGTGTTTCTTTTGTAAAAAATTAGGCCATAAAAAGAGATATTGTCCTTATAGAGGTAAGGGACCACGTTTTGATGAAATTTTGGAAGTGCAACCCCTACAGCAGATTCGAGGTCGCTTTAGACCGGGGGACTATGTCTGGGAGCCCATTGAGGAGGATGGGCAATCGGACTAGAGATGGGTAATGTAAGTTAATTTTCCTTTATAAATAGGATTATTAATATGTAAAGTTTTGGAATATCGTATGGGAGATATATATGGATTGGGTAGTGCTATAGCCCTTTTTGTTTATGCATGGTATGTAATGACCCTAAAGGGAATTTTGAACAAAATAGGATCTTATTCTATGATTGTGTAAAGGATTGAGGATTTTGCAAGGTGCTCATAAACAGCTTTAAACCTTGTAGTAAATGTAAGAATGGTTACGGTGGTAAGTAGTAATGATAAAGCTACTTCTTTTATATAGTCAATATAGACTATTATGAATATTGTATTCCAAATATGGATATGCCTTATAAAAAGGCTATATATTGAAATGATGTAAGATGTTGTTTATGTTTGAAAGTTGAGATTGCGGTTTGATGGGACGCAGGTAAAATATTAGCTCATGAATATGATAATATTTCTGAGCTACATGTTATATAGATGATGATCTATAAAGACCTTGTGTTGGACATGAGGCATTTTATATTATATTACAATATATAAACCGTTTTCAAAATAAACTATTTTCAAAATAAAACTTTTATCGGCCTTCGGGCCCTTTCAAAAAAAAAAATTTCACTAAAATATTTTCAAACTCTAGTCTGGATTTAACAAACTCTCAATCCCCGACATCGCCACACAGTAGTGTATTGGGAGGGTTCCTTGTTTGGATTTCGCTTTTGCGAGACGTCCCCCGCACGAAAGTGGCGGATGTCAGGAATTGAGAGGAGTCAATTCTTTGGACCATTAAAATTTTTATCCTTAAAATGTTAATATCCTATATTGTTGGAATTGTGGAACTTTGGAGGCAAATAAAGCCTCATTATGATTGTTTTGAGCATAAATCTCAAATATAAAGGGTGTATGGGCGCCCTTGTTGTGGAAATTGGTTTTATTTAACTTATAATTAACTTAAAATAAAACAAATTAAATTAATTCGTCGTGGGAAGTTAGAAGTTTGGAGATAGGATTAGTGAAAATGGGTAGATTAAATAGTTGAGCCTTGGGAGAATTAGGCCTAGCAAAATTTCGAGGACAAAATTTTTGTAAGTGGGGAAGTTTGTAACAACCCAAGACTTTTGGAACAGTAATTATTTTATTTAGGGAGAAATAAATAATATTTTATTTGGAGAATAATTAAATTGGCAATTGAGGTCAAAATTTGGAGTTGTTAGAAAGTGTGTCGAATGGAAATTCTGAGGGTACCATCGTCTCCGGAAGGGTCAAGAAAGTCGAAATGACTGTACTTGGGGTCTATTTGGGTTCCAAAATAAATTAGGACCGTTTGACTCGAATTAAAGTTACCGGGTCATTTAAAGTGTGTATTATCATTTAAAGATGTGTATCTTGGGTTTTAGGCTTAAAAAGCCTACGGGAGATTCATTTCTCCAAAGGAGAGAAAGAGAAAAAGAAAAGAAAGAAAGAGAGAAGAAGAAAGAAGAAGAAAAGGAAGGAGAAAAGAGAGAGAGAGGGGAGGTCTCTTGCCAATACACGATCTCAAGGAGGATTCAGACCCTACAAACCCGAGGCAAGTGATTAAACTTGCTAAATAATTGTTGTGTACATTTATTGCATGATTTGTTGATTGATATTTTGGGTTTTAGGTTTAATTTAACAAAACCTAACTTTTGGGTATAATCTTAGATTTAATATGTAGATGTTTGATTTGAGGATAGAAATTAGTTATATGTATTCTAGGATGAATATTGATGATATATTTGTGATTGGGTTGAAGAGAAATGGAGAGGAAATGATAAATATGAATTTTTGGATTTTTGGCTTACTAAAAAGTAGCCATTTTCGAGCCTCCAGGTAGGCCGAATCGATTCGGCCCCCTAGCCGAATCGATTCGGCCTGAGACAGAATCCCAGGTCTGATGACCCGAATCGATTCGGACTCCAGTCGAATCAATTCGGCCTGAGACAAAATCCTAGGTCTGATGACCCGAATCGATTCGCCTTCCTGGCCGAATCGATTCGCTGGGCCGAATCGATTCGTAATAGGCCCGAATCAATTCGGAAACAGGGCTTTTGGGGGAAAGTTTTTCTAGGGAGAATTTCTTTCCGTTTTGTTCGAGGTTATCGATTGGAGATCTCTATAGGAGATATTTGGAGCATGTTTTGGATACTTTTAGAGAGTTTCCCTTATAAGAAATGATTGGAGTCATATTGACTAAATTTAAGGAATACCGACTAGATATTTTGGTCCTAAGTGGGGAAGCCCACCTTGATTTGGAGATTTTACTTGGAGATAATAATTAACATTCGTGTGAAAGAATGAGAATAAATTAGAGATATTCGATTTTAAAATCCAATCCCCAAATGGGATAACTTTAAAGAGGTTCATAAACTGAATTGAACCCTATAATGGATAGAGAATCATAATGCTATTTGATGTGCATACGGGAATAGAAATATCCTTATTTATGTTTGATTTGAGAGATATCTCACACAATGAGAAATTCTAATTGAGGTGCATTAGGATATAGAATATCCTTAACTTAAAAGAATTGAGAGACAATTCATCTAATAAGCGACATGAGAGCTTCAAGCGAGAATTAGTATAACATATACTAAGTGGGGGAAAATATGTGAGTATTGACGATTAATGTATCATGAGAGAGAGAGATATACTAAGCAAATGATGTTAATCAAATTGCGCCTAAGAGCGTATAATGAAAAATGAATATGATGTTGCAGGTATACCTTATATAAAATGGTATATCTTTATTATGTGGGATGTACGTATACCTTATATATGATGGTGTATATACATGTTAAGCATACCCCCTCCTTGCTATCATTGGGAAGTTTCGTGCGTAAAGGGTGAGCATTCTGACTAGAAAAGAAAGATGTGGATATTCCCCAGGTCATAGTCGTCCACTGTGGTCCGCAAATGACATTTATGATATATATTTATTTATTTTGGGGGTGAGAGGTCGGGGGTATGTGACGCTCTCACTTGCCGGTTAGGAACTATGACCGCTTCCCGGACGTTGTGTGCGTGAGTAGATCACGAGGTGGGTGTCGTTGAACCCGACTCGGTGGCCCCAGTTTGCTACGTATATGGGCTGCTGGAAGATGATAGCATGTGAGCCTGCGTCCTTCGAGTTATAACTCGGTTGGATGGTTATTATTGATTGTGCTTGTATTTGGGTGTCAAGGGCATAATGGACCTCAACGACCTACATTGCCAGGATTAGTGTATCGGGGGGGTTCCTTGTTTGGATTTCGCCTCGGCGAGACATCCCACGCACGAACCGCAGTGTAATGTTGGAACTTGGGGATAAGTTTAGTCCTTAATGCTCATAATTATATAATATATATATCACCTATCCCGACAATCGACAGTGCCAGGAGTAGTGTAATGGGGGGGTTCCTTGTTTGGATTTCGCTTCGGCGAGACTTCCCACGCATGAAACGCCGTGTACTGTTGAGAATTGGGAATATTAATTAATTAAAATTGGAAAATAAATTTGGGTTACATGCTTCATGAATTGAGGGCATAATGAGCCTCAAGGATTAATACGGTCAGGAGTAGTGTAACGGGGGGGGGGGGGGGGTTCCTTGTTTGGATTTCGCTTTGGCGAGACGTCCCACGCACGAAACGCAGTGCCCTGTTGAGAATCGAGAGGAGTTTAGTCTTTATATTCATGATGCTAATAACTCATATATAATTACTATAATAATTATATTTATGGTTTCATGCCTTATAAGGGCATCGCTAGAATACAAAATTCTAGTAATTGAGATTGATGGTGTATGTTGATGATGTGGACATGATTGGATCATGTAACTTTATATGTTCAACAAATGAACATTATAAAGATATCGATAACAATTACATTAAAGTTAATGTATATAACTTGTAAATAATTGTAATAAATGTGGAATTGGGGGATAGGGTAGATGGTTTCACTTAAATACTTTATTTGGGTTTAAGTTAGAATCCTCTTACCTAATTAGAATCGGACATCCATTTGGAGACACATGCATACGCTTAGTGCGCGCATTAGATGAGAGGTGAGTTGAATTGATGGAGAGTTCGATTCCAACTAAATCATGAAATAATGCATTTATAATTATTATGCATTTTAATACACTTGCTATAAACTGTTTTTCAAAACTCGGGCTCTGACCCGTTTATATTTTCCTCCTCCATGTATATATTGTATTACTTCAGGTGTTCCTCCGCAAGGATGCCTTTGATATTCCTCCATTCAGGATTCGTGGAGCTGTAGCGGTAGCGGACTGTTGCGGCACTTTGCTTTAGTCGATTCCTATCTATTGTACATCTAGATTAGGATTCAGTTGTGTTGGGTTAGTATTCAAGTGTTGTAGATTAACACTTTCTTATTTCATTTATCAGATTATTGTATTGTCTGTTACCCGACAGCATATTCGGGTATTTTATTGTTGAGATTTTGTTGTACAATGTATTGTACTCTTTCATATTATTGGAGCATGCACATTTCACTCATCATAGTTAGATGTATATTGTTGGTTATGTGCATTATTGGTTTTGTTGTTGTTAGAAATAAAAGTTTTAAATTTTTGACAATTCGCACTTAATGATTTCGGGTAGTTAGCCTTATATTGTAGTGTATAGTAGTTGATGTTGAGACTGTGCCATCTGGGATACCTGATTTATGTAGTATATGGCTGGCCACCCGTTATTATTTAGAGCGGGTTGTCACACAATGTAATTTAAATGCATTAACCTCCTTATTAGGCGTGACTTTTAAAATGAATATTTTTCAATAAAAGTGGGTGAGATGATACCTCTTATCTATATGCTCCGCTACATACCATTTTTCAAAAATAGTAAAAAAATAAATTTTTGATGAAACTTCTTGGTGACTTTTTTTTATTTCTTATATAAAAATTAGGGTTTATTGGATAATTATGATTTTGCTTTGGGGAAGAAGATGAAGTGAGGGGTATTTGGTAAAAAATATATTTAGGGGTTTCATCTAGTGTAACACCCCTTGTTTTTAATAGTTAATTAGTTTAATTAATTGGGAAATTCGAGAAAAAAATTTGGATTTAAATATTCTTAGTAATTAAATATGTTGGTTTATATATATAAAAATAAAGTTTTAAGTGAGATTTAAATCGAGATTAAAATTTGGAAATTATAACTTTTTATATAAAATCGGGGTAGGATCCGAGATAGGGATGATAAAAATTTTATTTTTAGAAATCCGACTGTCCGATCGAGTTGAATTTTTCACAAAGGTCCTGTCTCGCCGTTCGCTACAGCATGCTAAAATTTCAAGTGATTCTAACGGCCTGATCGTCCGTAATGATTTTTCGAGTGTTTGTATTTGATTGGGACTCTAATTCTTTTTGGTATATAAACATAAAGTGACGAGTTTAGGTATTTTAAAACACATTTTAGTCTTCTCAAAAATCAGAAATCTCTCATCTTATTCAACCTCCAAACCCTAGCCCCTTTATACATAATTTTCAACTCAAGTTTTGTCAAGATTAACCGGATTTTCTCAAGACGCGTCAAGAACGAATCTTTGTCAATTTTTTTGAGAGTAATACACATTCAAGATCAGATTTCTAAACCAACTTTTATTCAGGCATGAATACTCTGTTCTTTTTCTTTAGCATTATGCATTTTAAGTGTTGCCGAATACTTAATTCAATATTTTCTTAAAATCAATTAGCAATCTAATTAGAGAAAGTGGACACATAAAACTTGGGGCTATTTTTATGAAATAATTTAATATGATTAATATTTATAACCTTTGGGGTACGTAGGATTCATGACTGAATTTTGGATTTTGTTGGTATAGGTTGCTTGTAGAAAAACCCTAGTTTTTAAATAAATGAAGTTGGGGCGTATAACTCATATAATTTGTGTAGAGATAATGAAATTTGTTTTTTGATATGTAAATGATAAAAACTCGGTACATTTAATTTAAAATAATTAAATGAGATTAATTGGGTATTTTGACGTTGTGATAATTAAATTAAAATTTAATTGAATTGGACTATCCTGCATAGTTTTATATGTTGATTAATTTTGCTTATTTGTGTGATTTGTTGGTATTATTATATTGCCTTTGTGACGATGGGTTGTTGGGTAATTTTGCTCTCCCTATATTTTAGGATGCCTTCTAGGTATCAAACTAGTGGGTAGGTCATTTGATGTTTTATGCCTTCTAGGTATGGGACTAGTGAGGGTAGATTATTGTGACTTTATTATGTCCTGGGTGGGCTGATTTTTTTTATTTTATCGTCGTTACGCCAGCCTAGGCATGAGACTATGCCGAGGTTTAGGTTAGAAATTCATCCTATACATAGATTAGGACGGATTGATAACTTGGGGACTCTAAGGTATGGGACTAAGGGGTATTTAGAGGATCTCACGTCGATAAAAGGGTGGGGTAATTTTCAAATTATGAAATTGAGGATTAATGCCTAAGATAAAAACTGGTATTAAAATTTATGGTGACATAATGTGTCGGGGCCAACAGTTTAAACGGGTCAGAGGACGATTTATGTCGTGTGTGTGTGGAACCTTGTCATGTGTCGGGGCCGACAGTTTTAACGGTTCAGAGGATGATTAAAAAGGGGAAGTGTGACACTTTGGTGGATTACCACCTGAGACGGGAGGACCGTCATAATAAAAAGTGAGAAAAATAATAAAATGGGTTAATTAAATAAAATTAGCATCGGGGGACTTGGGAATTTAAAATTATATTGGTGTGCCTTTATAAATGAGGATCTCTACGGGTAGTTAGTAATTTATATTTTTCGCGTTTAATTATCCCGTTTAATTTAAAATATTCTATTGTGATATTTATTACGTATAATACTACTGTCTGGATTCAAGGATCCTATTTGAGGGGAGTAGTGAGTATTCAAGCTCTGGGCTCTGACCTCGTGCGTCGACTAACTTTTCAGGATAAGATTTGGAGAAGCTGCATAGGATTATCGAAGTTATCATTTGGAGGTGCAGCTGGAGTTTTTCATTTTATGGCATAGTTTATTTAGACTTTCCTTTTCAGTCGTATTTAATTAAGAGACTTCATTTGAGTTTTATTTGGACATTCGGTTCCAAAGTTGTTTAGAGGATTTCTATTGGATTATTCAGATCTTTATTATTCTGATTTTATTTAGTCATTATTGGAGATTGGATTTATTCAGAGTTAGCATGTGATAGATCTTTTATCGCTTAGTTGTTTATGATCGTTTAAGATTTTTTCAATTATTTATCTTATGGACAGATATATTTATGTCTCATATCTGTATCATGCTAAGAATGGTATTTTTTTAGTTTTCGCCCGACATAGTTCGGCGGCGGTGGCTGGCCACCCCGTCTGTCAGATTTTGCGGGGTGTGACAGATGGTATCAGAGCATGGTCTTAGGTCTCGTAGGTTATGAGTCCATTTAGCTTACGCATTTTTGATCTTTGATTTCCTTTGTTGATTGATACTCCTTAAGTTAGAGGGTCTAGCATACGTGTTGGATGTCTTTCTTGGAGATGTGAAGCTTTGTGCTAAGGACGTCGCAGACATTGAGTTTAGAATTAGTAAGCTTAATGTGAGGATCCTTAAAATGGATTTTGGAGACGATAATTATTTTAGAGATTTTATTGTAGATGTTAGGTATCGTATGTATCGATTTTTGATGTTGAAATTTAATTTGAGGGTGTTAGCATTTTGATGACTTTCGGATATAGGATCGAGTGGGGGTTTGTGAGAGCGTGTGGTACGCCGTTATTTTCATAGTTATGTATATATGCAATATATATTATTTTATTGTTCGTGGAGTAGGTGTGCATAGAATTGGGTGTATGGGCGCCCAATTATGGCATCCTACGGGTAGTCATATGTGAGCCTTATTTTATGTTTCGCGATTTACGTTTGATGTTTATGCTTCGTCTAATTTCGAGGACGAAATTCCTTTATTTAATCATTATTGGAGATTGGATTATTCAGATCTTTATTATTCAGATTTTATTTAATCATTATTGGAGATTGGATTTATTCGGAGTTAGTAGGTGATGGATCTTTTATCGCATAGTTGTTTATGATCATTTGAGATTGATTCAATTATTTATCTTTTGGACTGATTTATTTATGTCTCATATCTGTCTCACGCTAAGAATGGTATTTATTTAGTTCACGCCCGACATAGTTCGACGGCAGTGGTTGGCCACCCCGTCTGTTGAATTTTGCAGGGTGTGACATCTAGTTACCAAACAGAGGTATACTAACGGAGTTGGAAATCTATTAGGTTTTTGAGTGTTGTGTCTTAGATATAAAGGTAGAGTGGGGGTTTATGTCCAATAAGGCATTATAACATGTGAGTTATGTAAAAAACTACTTTTAATTATTATTTATGTACTTAAAATAGTTATATCTCAAACGTCTTTATCACATCTTCATTCTATTTTGTGGCGATGAATGTGATATAACATTGTTCATTGTTGAATTTTTTGGGTGATAAACAATTCGGTATGTTAAAAAGCGAGGGAATAGTAAAATGCATATTCTATTCCCATAATTTCATGTAAATATTATTTATAAGTTTAGAATATAATTTTTATATATGCTTGAGAGTTGTTAAACCTGATTTTACATATTTATTTATCTTTTTATTTTTAATTTGTTAATATTTTTTTTTGTCCAATGTATAACACTTAGTGCTTGCTTAAGAGATAAGGCCACATTAGGTAAATTATGCGACTTTTTGTAATATTTTTTTTATATTTGACGTTTAAAAGCTCTCATTATTGTGTGTGATTATTTCCCCTTAATATTTGATTTTTTATTTGATCTTTGATCTTTAATTTGATGGTTGAAATTGGATTCTTTTTTGGTATAGGTGTTATATAATATATGACTTTTATTGAATTGATTTGCATTGCTAGATTTTAATGTTGGTGAAATTTATGTTTCGTAAAACTTTTGCCGTGGGTTTGTTTTTTAAAAGGTCATTGTATTGAAAATAAATCATTTGGTATGAAATATATATTTAGAATAATAGTTATAGTGGATTTACCCTACAAGAGGTATTTGAAATGGTGGTGAAATTTTAACAAGAATATGGTTAGTTCTTCAAAGTATTAGAGTGATGGTATTGCATTCTAATGGAAATATTTTGATATGTAAAAAGGTTACTTTATCTCATGCATTTTCTTATATCAATAAATATTAATATTTCATCGAAAGAATTTTATTTTTATCATCTCTAGGTTTATATTCTTAATTTCTTTGCTCATTTGTTACAACATTAGAATTGGAGTTCGTACATTCTCAGGTGAGGATTGACCTAAATTTTATATGAGTTTGTTTGGATGGCTTGGTTGGTTTGTGTATTTGGTTATGTGTGAGCATGTCAGTCAAGGTTATGGTCTTACCACCCAATTAAATACTTTAACCTTGAGCTAATCAAGCAATTGTGTACCATTCGATGCTTTAATTAAGAAGAGTTTTGATTCTTTTTAGGAGGACTTTATAGTGAATGCTGACTAAGTTAAACAACTAAAATATAAAGAAGAGATCGTAAAGTACAAAAGCAAGTGTAAAGAGAAGGTTCGAACCAAGTAAAATCTTAAATCAAGATAAATAAAGTAAAAGAAAATAGTTACACTAAGAAATGTAAAATAAGTTACACTAGAAAATGTAAAGGCAATTTAAATGTAAAGGTAAAAGAACATTTCTCAAATCATAAAGAGAATTATAGTAAATCTACCTTACAAGCAATTTCGAACTGGAAAAAAATAAAAAGAAAAAAAGAGGTAAAACGAGTAAATGCAATTTTTTTGTTGAGGTAATACTCTCTTCTTTCATCCTTGAGGGTTGAATTCATAGTTGTCAACAATAACTAACTCTATTTGGCTCCAAGTAAATTTCAATATATTTTCAATTAATTCTCTGCAATAACCACCCATGCCTGTTTCCAAATAACCTCGAATTGAAATAACCACTACTTGCACCAAAAATTCCTGTAATAACCACCATATAACGGTTACGAACTCCCTCTATTATATAACCACATTTCAAAAAACATCATGAGATGAACCCAGTAAAATATGGTGTAAACATACCTCCCACACCATTGGAGTTTTAAGAAATATTTAGGTGGCAGAGACTTAATAATTGCAGTCTTGAATAAACTTTTATCGCATTGGTGAAATATGTAAAACTTCTTCCTAATTGAAGTAGTCATCAATATTGAAGCTCATATTAAAAATGGCATAGTTTATTTCGTCGTTTCAACATCAATCATCACCAAATAAGGTGAATAACTCCAACCCTTTTAACTTCGAATATCATGATGGATGGGGAATAATCTTAACATTTTAAACCTTCAAATGTCACCAAAGGTGGTGAGTTATATATATATATATATATATATATATATATATATATATATATATATATATATATATATATATATATATATATATATATATATATATATATTCATCTTTTATTTTTTTACCTATGAGGATCACCAAATACGGTGAATAATCATAAGAAATTTTAAACTTCGAAGGATAGCCTAAGATAGTGAATAATTACAACAATTCTAACCTTCGAAGGTTACCACATATAGTGAATAATCATAAATATTTTAAACTCCGAAGGGTCACCAAAGATGGTGAATAATTGAAATATTTTTTACCTTTTATGGTCATTAAAGATGGTGAATAATCATAAAAAATTTAACCTTCGAAAGGTTACTAAAGATGGTGAATAATCACAAAATTTCTTACCTTTGAGAGTTACAATTTTTTTATAACAATCGAGAATTTTGACCCGAATTCTCAATTTTGGAATTATTTGTGTATTTTGACCCAAAATAGAGATCTGAAAATCAAGCTTCCAATGCAACACATGTCTTGTCATTCGAATTTATGTTGAGAGATTTATAACCATTTTGTCAAAACTTATTTTTGGTGACTGCATAAAACACTATAATGGTCATAAATTTGTTCTGAATTCTAGACCATGGAGTTATCTATGCATTTTTAACTAACCAATATTCATGTACCGAAATAAAGCTATGGAAATTCATTCCAATGCAAAATTGTTTATCGTTTGGACCTCTGTAGAGATGGTTATAACCGTTCTACATAAACGTGTTTTGGGTGGTTGCACAACGCGAGAATAAAATCACGCCAATTGTTAAGCCAACAAGATTCCAATTGTTGGTGTTCAGATTTATTCCCCATGACCACTGATCCATTTTTTTAAAGACAATTGATCTATAACTATTGTGGAAAGAATATTGTAATTACCTGAACTAGATTTAAGAATTACCCACGGGTTAACCTAATATGATACGAATGCATTAAGTGTGGTGCGATGTGAAACAACCTATAATGTTTCTAGTCCATTTTAATTAAATATATTTAATGAATAGGCATGAAATTCTTTTTTCCAAGGCATATAAACATAATAATAATAGGGGAGTAACCCATTAGGCAACGCCATAGGGTTCATGTGATTAGAGCTACTAATATAAATTGTAATTATCACTTACTTGCAAAATCATCTCAAATGACGGAATATTATTTAACCTGCCATAACAAAGGGAGATGGGTGAATTAATGCCTAATGGTGTTCCTTTAAAATGCAATATAGAAATGAATGAAAGAAGGAACATATTCCACAACTTAGATTAACTCGAATGCACTCCTGCTAACTAAATAATGTATGTATTAATCATGTTTTATTTAGAAAATATTTACTTTTACTTAGGTTAAAAGCCGTTAACCTTTGCATTACAGCTTTATCATTCTATTACGAACACATTCCTTTAATCTATTAATCCATGCAAATAATATATGAGAACCTATATTAACTAAACTACAAATCGAGAATGGTCATGATAAGTAGGTCACGGCCTAGGACCGTGACAAAAGCCAAAAGCGCATGACAAAGAAAAAGCATGATATTAAATGGTTATGGTCACGACCTTAGACCGTGACCATGAGGTTCAAGACCTTGGTTCGTGACCACACTCGTGATCAAGTGGGCACTAAAACTCTCGCCAAAGTGGGTCATGACCCTAGACTGTGACTATAAGCGTGACAAATGTTAGGGTTTCGTTTGAGATAGGTTATGGTTACGGGCCGTGACTATTTTGAAATTGTCATGGGAGTTGGTCACTTTCATGAGCCGTGACCTTGGGACGTGTCAATTTATTTTTTTCCAGATCACCACCCTGGTTAAGGTCCTAGATTGTGACCACGTTCGTGATATGTAAAAAAATAGATGGCCATGTCATAGGGTCATGGCCCAGTACTGTAACCAAACTGCCTACACATAAAAAACCCAATCTCTCTCTCCCTCTCTCTCTCTAACCCCTCTACTCGTTGCCTCTCTATCTTCTGGCCACCTACACCTGTTTTCCCACTCCCCCTCTCTCTCCCCACCTATCTCTCTCACGCACACACACACGCACACACACACACACACACACACACACACACACACACACAAGTACTCTCCCTCTCTCCCTCTCTCCCTCTTTGTCCATCATTCTTTTAATGGTATTAACATTACTTTTTCATTTCTTAATTTGTATCTTTTTATTTGGTGTAACAATATAGGGTGATATCATCAGTAGGGGCTGGGGAAATACAATCACTAGGAGTTTCTTATTGTTGTTGAATTAATAAGTCCAATTGTTGAAATATGTGAATGTGAATAAGTTTGTATACGACTACAATTTACAAGGAATTATTTCTTATTTTGACTAAACAATGGATAATTAAAAAAATATACAAAAATAATTCTAAAAAATGGGGGTGCATACAAATTTGTTTTTTGTTCACTTTATACCCCTTGCTGATAATGCCTCCACATATATGTAATTTGTTGTCTTCTTTTTGAATTTGTTTTAAATTATCTAAATCTTGAAGATATATTACTACAATAGTTATAATGTGTTATTTGAAAGTATGTAAACATGGATTTCTATATGTGTGTGTTTCGTTGAAATGTATAATTTTTGTATACATGTGTATGTGTATGTATCTAGTATAAATTTGTATAGTTTTTATTTGTTGGATAAATCCTACATAATTTCTTGCTTAATATGTCAATTTATGTTTGAGGTCTCGCATAAAGTTTTTTTTACTCATTTTTGTTGGTGACGTGTATAATATTAAATTGTCACGACCTGGGGTCATGGTTCAGGATCGTGACCAGATGCTAGTACATAGATTTATAGTCTGTTTAGTAAAATTCAATTTAACCTTATTCTTGACTACATCACCAATTCCATCGCTAGAAAGAACACAGAGCCTCTCAATCATACAACATTCTAGCGTATTCAAATTGGCTTAAGAAAAATTGAATAATTTTCTTCCATCGAATTTCAATAATAAAAAAGTATCACATCACCTTTAATTATACATTTAGTAGATTGCTAAAATTATCCATTTAAAGTGTATTAGTAGTAATTTTTTTTGTCAATAATCAAAAGTGTATGGGTGATCAGGGTTGATTGATTTGGAGTATAAGGTTTGAGACCTTTTATGTTATGGTTATGTGACCCTTTGGGTGTGTTTGTGAATCCCAGTTTTAGTTTTGGAATTGGGATTTTCAATCACACTATTTATGTTTTAATCTATTTTTATACCAAAACACCATATCTCCATTTTTGTTATAGTAAACTTTGTATTTTTGTGAATTGTTGTATGTGTGTGAATGTGATTTATTATATGTGTGTATGTGTGATAGAATGGTGGTGTACAACGTGTTTGAGAGAGAAACTTACACGTGCAATGGATTGCTTATAACGAGCAAATAGATAATTTGATGTGCCCTCAACCTTATATATACTTACATGTGTATAACACATACAAACACACGCACATGTATAACACATACAAATACATGCACATGTACACACACATGCGCGCGCGCGCGCGCGCACACACACACACACACACACACACACACACACACACACACACACACACACACACATATATATATATATATATATATATATATATATATATATATATATATATATATATATATACATACTTACATGTGTTTTCTCCTCGTTTCATATGCACATGAATTGGAGAACAATAATTGAAGTTCAACTAATTACAGGTGCTTCTTTATTCAACTAACTTTATTTATGTTTTACCTAACATAGAATTATAATTGTTTGTTTGACTGTTACAACTACGTATACGTGTATAACACGTATAATTCAACTTGTACATTTCTTTTGTTGACTATAATAACACATACATTTAGTGGACATATATTAAATTTAGGATTAACTTAGATAAAATAAACTTCATTTTGACTTACTGATATTATGCGGGCGAATAATACGGGTGTGGTTAACTGTTGAGGTCGTGTTGACCCCTCCTTAAGTTGTTATTATTTTGGTTAACACAAATTGATGGACATATAATAATTTTAGGATGAATCTAAATAAAATAAACTTAATTTAGACTTTATGATATTAGAAGGGTGAAAGCAACTAGGCGGAAGGACGCATAACAATGTTAGGATTAAATAATATAAGATAAACTTAAATTGGATCCGTTGAAAAATAATAATTAGTTAATGATTAATTAGAGACATTACTTGTATGACTCATATTCACACCCTCATATATTTTTCTCTTGAAAAAATGATACACGGTGATAATCACCAGTAATAGGAGTACGAGAGGTTGCAATTAGACCGCATTTATAAATATTTTATAAGTGCACACCATATAGAGGGTAATCCTATTTACAAGTATGAGAATAAAAAGATTGAACAATTTAACTACCTTGCAAATCTTGGAGTTCATCTGTCGCAAGAGTACGTGTTCGATCGTATTCTATTTTCCCTACTAGAAAGCTGGGATGAGGCAATAAAAAATGTATTTTGCCTATATAATCCCATCGTATCCCTGACGTTACTTATATGGCTCGAGAAGACAGAGAAAAACATTCACCCATTATGTAAAATAGCATTAACCGAGACCATGATGTCTCGCGACATACGCATGTTAAATTGAATCTTACCACTAAGTTAAAGAAGAAAGGGTTCCGAGTTCATGTCACAAACATCTATACATAAATCATAGATACGCTTCCTCCTAGTTGGTCATGTGAAAAACCATAGTTTTTTAAAAAGTAATACTAAATGGATGGATATCAGACACATTTAACATATTTTAAATTCTTATTATGAGTAAGTATATAAATAGGAGAATTCTGACCTACATCATGCTCTATACATCATCTATACATCACACCTAATTATAGGCCATAATTTTTTTTTAACTTTTTTATTCTTCTCTTGAAATTAACCTTCCAATAAATAGATGTTCAAAACATTAGGTCAAAATACATTTTGTATCTATTTTTGAAAAATTCACAAAAAACAAAATACCATATTTATAAGGGTCCGCGCCAGCAGTTTGTTGTTGATTTTTTAAAAATAGCTACAAATGTATTTTGACATAGTTTTTTGAATATGGATTGATTGGAAGGCATATTTCAACGAAAAAATAAAAAAAATGGAAATTTTTTTAGGGCCTAGAATTACGTGTGATGTATACATCATGATGTAGGTGAGCCTTCCTATATATATATAGTCATTAACATGATTAGTTATTCGTAAACATGTTAGTATAATGAATTCTTTGCTTATTTTTCTTATTGTATTTTATGTTGAATGATATTGGAGATAATGTACCAAATGTTGATGGGACTCCTCTTAGATTCTCAATTCTCGCACCCCAGCTTGGATTCTCATCACCAATTGGTGAATAATACTATATTTCGCAAATGGTTCATTCTACCACTCGATCTATGAGTAGGCATCGAATGCATGTTTATCTAATACCCACACACCTCGCTACCAACACCTCCCGAGTAAATGAGATGAAGCCATTGGGTTCCCCCTTCTCGAGAATAATCCTATTGGCAATAAATATGACATACAAATATTTAAATCCAAGTGTTTAAATTGGGATCGAAGCTTTCATACTTATGCTGTAGAGATCTTGTTCACACCAATGGTTTGTTCATCCATATTGAACAAGTTGTTTCGTTGGAGTTTTGCAATGAAGAAATGGTGAAGGATGTGTTCTGAATCGTAGACGGTTACCAAAGTTGCATCGGTGGATACCGAGGTGCATGTGGATTCGTGTGTGGTGGACAAGTGTTGTGGAAGGATCTTTGTATGGACACTGGGGAGGAGCTATTAAAGAGAAGAAAATCATCAAGACTTGTGGGAATCAAGTCGTTGTGCAAGTCTGTTTGTCTTCCTTTGTAATTTTCATATCATAGTGATTGTCTGACTTGGGTCGTTCGAGGTTTTTTTTCCCTTAGTAGTTTCCTCGTACATCCGGCATTGCTTTTGTGGATTTATTTATTTTACTTGCTTTAATCTCCTAGATGCATGCTTATGATTAAATAAGATAACATTGGGCTTAAGTAAAATTGGTTCACAAACTTGGTGCATAATTAAAATTTGGAATTTTTTTTGAAAGAAATATTATTTTCACCTAAATAAAACTTTGAAAAAGGGGTCTACAAATTGGTATCAGATCTAGAAATATTTTTTATTGTGTGTGATCCCTTGTGCTTGTAGGTATGAATTTCAAAAAATTTTATGCTTTTCGAACTCCTATTTTTGATGGCACTATTTATTCTTATTAGAAAATTCCAAATAAAAAGTGCACTTATATCTATTGATGAGCGTGTTTAGTTAGCGGTAGAAAAAGGGTGGTCACCACCGGTTACGAGAGATGGGGAGGCCACTAGTTTAAAACCTGTTGAGTCATGGACCAAAGCCAAACATAGACTTGCACCTTATAACTTTAAAGGTTTAAATGTTATTTCCTCATCTTTCTCCTCAAATGAATATAATCATATTATGTTGTGTGATACGTCGAAAAAGTCTTAGGACTCACTCACGAGGGAACTAGCATGGGTAGGGAATCTAAAATTTGAAACCTCACTAAAGGCATTCATCTACATCTCAACAATCATATTATGAGGACATCGTACATCTTAATTATAAAGTTCACTTTGCACTTGTACTACTAAAGACATTAATCTACATCACAATGGAGAGATATTAATTTCAATATATCTATCACGAGTCTTTAACTCAATTGATTATTTCAAATAAAGGTGTGGGGAAACCACTACTACTTGGTCATCAAGTAAGAAATTCTTGGACTTTACTAAATTCATACGAGTGGTCGTTTTCTCATGTGTTAATAATTCCACATAGTCATATAAATCTCAATTCACAATTTATATAGGGTTATACCAATTTAACCAAATTTCACAATTTACTAATACTATTATTTGGTGACATTTCATTATTAACATGAGCATGGGAGTGTAAAATTATAATTTACATGGAGTGCTATCAAAGGCCTGATTATTATTTGATATACCTATAATTTTTCTTTAAAACTATTTGATCTGACACAGTTAACCCGTTTCTCACATTTCCAAGTATTTTAATTTAATCTTAAAACTCTCACTTACTACAAACCCATATTCTCGTTAATACATCTCGATCATTCTAGATGATAATATATAGCTTTAAAGTCTCAATTCATTCCCTTATGTTAATAAAATTATCCCTAACACAACATTTATTCACAGCTTACATGTACATATTCTCTATATTATAAACTCGAATGTAACAATTAAATATCCTAGATATCTTAGGTCAACACCATTTCCTATGTAACTATACCTAGCTTCACGTGCACATATTTGTTTTATGAATAGCTCCAAATTCACTAACAACCCATCCCAATTATCATGCTCCCAAAGCTAAACACCGTAAGTCAATATCATACAATCACAATACAAATATACCTAGCCACATCAGTATCTAATAATCATGTTACACCCCGCAATTTTCCACGCCTGGTTGATCAGGCCGCACATAAAATACCAAGGACGTCTAAATACTTTATATAATTCTCAGCATCAATGTAAACTAAAGTCATGGTAAATTAAAACTAACACAATAAATGATTCCATAAGAGATGATGAACAAAAATACTAAACTGTGAAAACTTAATCCACTATATAAAAATCTTTGATAATAATTGTTCAAGTGAATAAAAGAGTACAACTGAACTTCCTTTAACTAAAATATTCCAACTTAAAGACAAATCGAGTACAAAGTTGACCCTTCCACATAACTCCGAATATGCTGACAACTATAATGAACCAACAAATCCAACTGCAAATACCAAACTGGATCGTTACAATCGCTAATCTGACCATTTAGTCCTGTTGTCCTATTTATAAAATAATAATACCTAGGGATTTTTTTTTATATAATTTGGATTAACACCCTAAAGTTGCATGAATTAACTTTCAATACCAATAAATAATGATGCTGTCAATTCACAATACATGCCACCCATCAGCTCTCATATGCAATGAGTCTCACTCTCACCTATTTGCAATAATATGTGCATGTCCCAATCCAATGCCTAACTATTCTTGAAGTATCTATATATTAACAATTAAACATTATCTATAACGGACAACTACCACTGAATGCTACTAATAACCTAAATAGGAAATCTCCAAAAGGTCCACACACATATTTTTATTAATGTATTCATAGGCTCATAAACATAATGCTCGACATGTTTAAGTATTTTTTAATTAATCGAGTTATTATCCAACTATCATAAAGGATAGGTCACAACCACATACCGTGGACAAAGGAGTGTAACTAGTCAGACATGCAAAAATACAACCCAAATACCTATCCCCGCATTGTCACTCACAAGGAACATACAAGTAAACCATAAAGTACCTAACATGCTATAATGTTCATTGTTAAAGTACACAATTAGAGTGCATTAATTCTTATATATATATATATATATATATATATATATATATATATATATATATATATATATATATATAACACAAAGGCATTTACCCTCAATGTCCACCTCGTGCTTCTATCGGCAAGTCCGGAGGATTCCCTCATCTAACGGACTTAAACAAAACACACATAAGTGGGGTGATCATAAGGCAACGCCACCACCTGCTCTTCCCATACCCAAACATAATAGATGAAACATGTCGTCCTATTTTTCTCATCACAAAGTGGTGACCCCTCTCCATGTGATCTAAAATAATAACCTACTCTGCATCCAAACACATCTCTACTGGTGCATGGTACCTGGTCACAATGTCGAATGATTCACCACGAATATGGGTATCTCCACATAATCACACAATATATATATATATATACAACGCATACACTCAAGCGTACCTAACGAGATCCTCACATCATTGGATCCTTATTTAAATTACGTTTACAATCTCTAAAATAAGGTTAAACATATATAAGCAAGTAGAATACCGCACATAGATTCAAGTTTACCCCAAATCACTTTAAATTCATAATCATCGGATTATTCTTTACGTTATTAGGTTTGTCAATTCTTAACCTTATTAAATTCACTTGTCTGTTTATTGCGTCTCTAAACTATAAGTACGTATATCTCTCTCTATATAGACATTATCTCATAATGTACATAAGCATCTCTTCATTAAATTACTAAATTAATTTCACGGTCTATACCCTCTAAAAACCTGAATAAATCTCCCAAACACTTTAGCTTGTTACTCTCTAAGCTCGATATACACATACGACCATATGATACCGCTCAATCGTGCATTTACCCATTCTAACCAAATCTTAACCACCGGATATAAGTACATTTGTATAAGGGTAATAACTCTAACCTACGTAACTATCCTCAATATTAACAAAGTATTATCCATGAGTAAATTTGGAGTAGTAATCATAAAGTAAAGTCACATATAAAAATCAATAAATCCAACTTTTAATCTCGCTCCCCATTTAGTTGAAAAATCATATCAAATCCCAAAAAATTAAAAAAATATGAAATCAGGGCCCACACCTTCGTATTTCATTATGCACAACTGGGGAAGATTTCTAAATCCGTTCGAATGATAATGGTACCTCATTCCAACGAGAAAGGCACTTCGTTCGAATGACATTCTAACGAGAAAGACGTTGTGCTTCATCCCCAACTACGAAAATTAACCCTCAAACTCCCCCAAAACCTCCACTAAAGCCCCATCAAGGCCTCCAATCAAATATCCATCATACCAGAACTTATACTAAATTCTAGGGACAAGAATCCTAATGATTTTTAATCATAAACAAGTAATTTTAACCTGATTTCAATCAATAATTAAATTAACCCAATTTTTCTTAAGAATATTTATAAATCCCTACTATCTTTTAATTCATGATTCATTAAACAAGGATTCAATTAAAAATTCACTACAAACCTAAACATGGATCCTATTATAATTCCTAATAGTTATACAATGTCGATTTCAAGTTTTATCACCAAAGTCTTAACTTTCAAAGTAAGATTAATTACTATCTATTATGATCAGTCCCAATCATAAATTATAATGTATATGAATCGCCAACAGAATTAACACTCCAAAATCGTATAAGAAATCATTCTTATAAATTAAGAAACACATTATTAAAGATATTGCAAGAAAATTCTTGCCTTAGAAGATGACTGAATGCTCCTCCCTTGAGATTCTCCTCTTTCTCCTTTACAGACATGTTAACCTCTTCCATAATATTTATGGCTGCTAGGTTTAATCAGAAATGGATAGAATACCGAATTAGGGTGGCTTATATTATAATTAAACTCCTTAATCCCATATCTCACCATAAGGCCTAATTTCAGGATCTTAAAATAGCCCAGAGTACTACCCGGAATAGCCTAAAATCTCTCCGAAAGGATATACCTACCCCCGACCAATTTAAAGGGATAAAAACACATAAATAGACATCCATGTCATCCCAAAGTCGAGCCTAAATGATATTTCTAATAACTCATGGTGTTATCTCATGACATTAATAATTTATTCACTTAATTATTCTACGCGTACACATTTTTCAATTACCATCTAAATTGTACCAAATTATTATTAATAAGCCATACAAGTAGTCATTAATTCCATTTATTAATTTGTTAATTACTCAATATATAATAATTATAGTCCATAAAAATACGAGGTATTACAAATCACAATATCACTACCAACATTATAAATATCATCACAACTCCAGCACCCCACCTAAATTCCATCACTAATAGGCATCGAGGACAAAATCCATATCACTAATACAATAATAGTTTTCATGTATATCACATCTCACTTCCACCCAATCAATCGACGGTACCAAAAGACCATTCATCAATAATTATAATTATCGTATGTATGCAACAATTCACAATTTCTAGATGTAACAATATAAATTTAGAATTATCAACATAACTCTCCCAATTTACACACTATATATATCCCCCAATCATAACAAATGTAGGTTCAACTCCCATATGCTAATAACTCGTAATTTTAAAGAATATATTCTCTTATTAATTAAACTTATAACTTCCAAGTATATTCATATAGGCTAAATTTCTAAATAAGATATTATAATACATTATTTTAATCTGCATTAAAATCTTTCACACCTTGTAAATTGCCTAACAACCAAAATGTACCAACAAAACTCAACATTTCTTCCTTATTTATTCCAAACATAACTATTCGTTTACTATGCATCTTTTCATTTCATTATTTGATTGATACAAGGTCCATATACCCATAATACCCTTTTTAATGTGATGACAACTATAATTTAGTAAATAACTTCCAACATAAATGTTAATTATAAACTATACCATAACATAGAAGTTTTCAATTCACTCACGTATCAAATTCGTGTTCAAGAATATATATGAAACCCTAAAATTAATCATGATTCCAAATTTTGATTTCAAATGACCAAATCTCAACAATTCAAGTTTAACATAAAAATATGATCATGAGTAGTCATATTCAATTCATAAGTTCTAACATGTTTATTTCATTAAATCATATGAATACTCATAAATTAGATTATTCTTCCCTTAAGTAGGTTCCTAATCTATATTAATCCGAATTCATATTGAGTTTAGGCAATATTCAACACATATCGAAGTTAAGGAGAAAATTAGAGCTATACTTGCTTCTGAGACATCCAAATCTGAAGCGATAAAAATTCTCATACAGGATTATTTCATTTTTAAAATCAGACTTCAAATTTGAATTATAAGGGAAGGTCCACAAAAATTATGTTCAGAATTAACATTCTGTGCATTCGAAAACAAAAAATCTATCGACGCCCAAATCTGACCTTAGCGGCCCAACCTCTATTCTCCCTCTCTTTTTTGTTTTCTCTTCCATTTTTCATTTTATCTTCCTTTCTTTTACACCAACTTACTCTATCTATCTATCTATCTATCTATCTATCTATCTATCTATCTATCTATCTATCTATCTATCTATCTATCTATCTATCTATCTATCTCTCTCTCTCTCTCTCTCTCTCTCTCTCTCTCTCTCTCTCTCTCTCTCTCTCTCTCTCTCTCTCTCTCTCCCCCTCTCTCTCTACACACACACACACACACACACACACACACACACATATATATATATATATATATATATATATATATATATATATATATATATATATATATATTGTGTGT
Source organism: Sambucus nigra (assembly GCA_949130495.1). NCBI lineage: Eukaryota > Viridiplantae > Streptophyta > Magnoliopsida > Dipsacales > Adoxaceae > Sambucus > Sambucus nigra. Next base: position 238,003,913 of record OX422221.1, on the reverse strand, counting down.
GTGTGTGTGTGTGTGTATTTTGTGTTTTAAATATTTATAAAATATACACTCAACAAATATTGAGTGTATGAAGCCCAAGTCAAGTCAAGGGAGGTTGTGGGAGGAGACTTAGTCCTATACACACATCAAATTCAAGGTATGTCAAACCTGTAGTTCACTAAAAATTAGGAAGGTCCCTTTTTAGATTGAGAGGTGAGAAACTTAGATTATTGCAATTTTTTTAAAACTAGTATCTTCTGAAAAGATCAGTTTGTTAGACTGCAAGTGTGAAAGAGTGGCCTTTATGCGTGTGTTTCAAATCAAACCAATTTTCAGCAAAAGTTATCCAACTTTTAATTAGCACCAAACCAAGTTGTGAAAAACAATTTTTACTTTAAACCAATTTTATCTTGATTAATCCTAAACATGCATCTAGTGATTAAAGCAAGTACAGTAAAGTATAGAATACTCACAACGCAGGATGTACAAGGAAAAACCCAAGACGAGAAAAAACCTCGGATGGCCCAAGCCAGAAAATCACTATGAATATGGAATTACAACGAACAGACAAAAGATTCACTCAACGACTCGATCACCACGGGTCTTGACGCTCTTCTGATCTTCAACCACTCCTCTCACAGTGCCCATGCAGAAAGTCCTTCTTCCACGATACCTGTCCACAACACACGCGTCCACGTATGTCTCGGTGTCCATCGAATGGCTTTGATACGTCTACGATGTCGAACAAGAAGTCCTTCTCTTTTATTCACCGCAAAACCCAGATGTTTAAGTATAGAACAAACCTTCTTGGTGCAGCAAGATCACATAAACTCTAAGGATGTGTTTAATCTTTGAAACCCTAGAAAAACATTTGCAAAAAACTTGTACTGGATTGAAAACTATTTTCCAGATTGCACGTCTCTTTAATTCTTACTAAACCACGTTTTAAATAGGAAAACTTAACTGCCTCGAAAAATGTGTCACTCGAATGAGATTGACCAGTCGTTTGCACGACATGGCTATCTCGCTCGAACTATTCGAGCTGTCATTTGAACGACGCGCGTGTCAGTTTGACTTTTTCTTTAAAATGTTTCTTCCAAAAGAGATCTAATTAAGTCAAACTCATTTTTGAGCTTATCAGAGTAAAATGTTGTGTAAAACATTTAAAACACTTTTAAAATTTCCTTATAAAATTACATCCTTATCTTTTATAAATATTATTCCGAGCTTCATTAATTATACGCATTCATACCTGTGTGATCTCAGAATGAAATTAACTTGAAGACGAATAAATTTACACCAATTAAACTTTGGTATGATTAATTCTTTGAATCTTTTCCGCAACGTCTTCAATTTCTTCAATACGCCATAGACCAAGTGGGACCGCGACAAAATAAAATCTCCCTATGACATATTACAAACATAGTTTTGTTCATGGAATTAAGTCAAAACGATACAGGGACTCAACTGGAAATTTATGTCCTTGCAAATATCCCCCTTTGACTATTCCAGGACAAAACTAAACCAGTGAAATGCCTAAGCCGGGTTGTCAATCCGTATGACGCCTAAATCCCATCCCATAAACCCAAAGTCAAAAATTACAGGACACGGACTAGTATATGTAGCACCGACAAGCATGAACTGTCTGAATGTGATGTAGAGTTAAAGACGAATCTCTGAAGCATACCAACACACACGAAACAGACAAACAAATACCCAGTGAAGTATGGTGGAACAAATGAAACCAATATATATATCCAAATGATACCAATTTTACAATAGATACCAATATGAATAAACTCTAAAAAATCATTTGTTAAACAATTGAGCTACAGTATGATACCATTTTGTAAAATATAAACAACATTTAAATCAAATCTCAATAAACATGCTCAACAAATCTCCCCCTACATCACATACATCTCTCCCCCTTTTTGTCTCGAATAGACAACCCGATGAAAAGATAAACCAATCAACAAGTATCTAGCATGAAGATATACCAAATAAAAATCGCTAGATAATCATGAAACAACCAGCTAAATATGATCAAGTAATGACAAATCAATAGATATTAAACAAAGGAATCACACAAAGAATGTAGCAAACTAATCAGGTGTGATAAATGGATCATATGCAAAATTCCATTATGAGACAATAAAACCTACATATAAATCAGCTAGTCTAGAAAGCTTCCAGCATTACCAAAAATATCACAAAATAAACCAGGGGACTATAAAGATAAAGAAGGAAATTCCCCGACCGTTGTTCGAACGAGCCAGGGACATCGCTCAAATAAGATGTGGACATCGCTCGAATGAGGCTTCTCGCGACATGGTAATGTCACTCGAACGAGTCTTCTCATGACAGGCCAAACTTTCCCAGATTCCCAGAAATATCATATATTTTTTCCCAGTGAAAAGTTTTCCAGAAAAACACACTGGAAGGGCCTGGCAACAGCAAAACAGTGCTAAAACAGTAAGCATTTATCACAAAATGCAAAAACACATAAAAAACTATCAAAGCGAGTTACATGCAAACATAGTACCGATGTGCTCAAACATGTACTTGGAATTTATGAGCGTGGAACTACAACAAATGAGTCACAATTCCAACTCATCGAAATGATCATGAAGCTTTAATCAATAACAATAGATCATCAAACATTTTCACAGCCATAGTTGACAGTTAAAGTGTGAGCTTAATGAACTAAATATTCTACATGCACACAAATCTAGAATTTTGACGATTCTACAAACAATAGCATCAAATTGCAATGTTTTAACCTTAGGATTAGTTGTGCAAACTCGTTTAATCAAAATATACGATCTTTTTCAAGTTCTTTTGAGGTTTCTAGCATTCTCAACTTAGAGAAAATCTTATTGGCCCATTTCTTAGCATTTTGCCTTTTTCTTTTGGGCTCTTTTAAACGATGGCTTTCACGACGAGTTAATTTTGAACTCTCGCAACCCTTTCCCGTGAATCACTCATCATTTTTTCAATTAGGTTCCAATTTAAATCCTCACGGTAAAGGGTTCTTGCATGCACACTTCTCCTTAAGTCTACTTACGTATAGATGACAAGATTAAGATAAGAACACCTCACCAAATTCAAATATGCAGGAGAAGTCAAACACCCATAGAAATTAGTGCATGTGTGAAATGTTGGCATATATACAAAGTCGAATCAACATGCATATTAACTTCGAAACACCCCATTTGAAAAATAGTTAAGATCATTCTAAGCATCGATAATAATGACCAAATGTCCTAGCCACAAGGATAATGAAACGATGGGGGGGGGGGGGGGGATCAAGTACACCATTATGCCACATCAAACATGTAAACTAAAAAATAAAAACCGAAAATCTTTTTGGCTTTTCAAACATATTTTGACTCAAGAAAAATCTTTTTGGTTTTTTAAAAGTTTTCTCAAATACAAAATATTTTTTTATTTTTCAATAGGACTTAAACAAATAAAAAACTATAATACAAAATGATACACAAGTCATTATACTAGCAATGAATATATCATGAAGCAAACTAGCATATGACAAACAGGGCAACACTATCATCCTTTAGATTTTGCATGGGAATAATTAAGTGCACCCAAATGAGAATCATGAAGTTTTATTCCTAAAGCCACTAAATCCGATTTCCTAACCCAAGTAGGTGTAAAACGATGCCTGGGGGTTTGGGGAATCGGGGAAACTTTATTCCTAAACATCCTAGGAGCTTGTGTAAGGTCATAACAGTAACTCCTAAGGTGACCTTTCCTACCACAAAATGTGCAAGTGTAGCGACGGTGGGAATGATTACCTATACGAGGACCTTTTCTAATCATCCTAATGTTTCTCACTCGTGCGGGGGGAATGGGAACAATTCTCTCATCAAAACCTATACCTACCCTATCTCCCTTAATTTGGATGGTGCCTAACATCTTATCTAACTTCTCCGACCTAGCCTCCAAATCAAACTTAACTCTAGACAAGTCTCTCAATCTCTCCTCCAACTCATACATACTAGACTTGAGGAAACACCTAGACTCCTCAAACTCTAGAATTTCCTTCTTCAAAGACTCCATCAAACCATGGAGATTATCTCTCTCACCCTTGACATAATCTAATTTCTCCCTAAGAGTCTTCTCTCGTGCCCGAAGATATTAAATCAAACTATCATTATTTTCTATGGCACGCTCATTCAAGTTCGCTTGCAATTTTGCATTTGCCTTTTTCACTTTCACCATCTCGGCATACAACTCATTAAATGCAACTTGTAATTCTTTTACATCTACCTCCTCTTCGTCACTCTCTTCACCCTCACTAACATGGGATTCACTCAAAACCTCCTCGGAAGTGTCATTCACATGAGAATCGTTGTCGCTCACATGGCATGCCATAAACGCAACAAAGTTACGCTCAATGGGGGAACTCTCTCCCTCTTCCGGATCACTATCACTTAAGGTGGCACTATATACAATGGGCTGCTTGCCCTCTTTCGTAATTCTAGTGGGACGCTCCTTAACTTTGTGATCGTATCCCTCACCCCCAAAACACTTATCCGACTCATCTCTCTAAGGCTTCTCAAACTTATCCTTAGAGGTGGGATCCACTTTGTTGTTCTTGAATTTTTCAAACTTCTTGGCATCTTTCGATAGCTTTTGAAACTTAATTAATTTTGTAAATTTCTTTGCCAAAAAAGCAACATCCTCAAAATCAGAATCCAAAACTTTAATTTCCTCCGTTCGGGTTTTCAAAGCAATACCCTTTTCTTTCTTAGGTACTTACTTTGAGGTAATCATGTCGATTTCATAGGTTTGTATGTCACTTACAATCTCTTCTAGTTTCATTGACTCTAACTTACCCAAGGAGTTTAAAATAGTCACTTTCGCATCAAACCTACTAGGCAACGACCTAAGGATTTTGTTAATGACACGGTTGTCAGGAATTTTCTCACCTAGGTTAAACGGCGAGTTGATAATATTGGACAACCTAGCATAAAAATCATCAAAAGTCTCACTTTCTAACATCCTAATGGTCTCAAATTGTGTAGTAAGATCTTGAAGTTTTGACGCCCTAATCGTGCTAATGCCCTCGTGAGTGAGTGCCAAAATATCCCAAGCCACTTTTGATGTTTCACAAGTCATACTTCTATTATATTCTTCTCGCGTGACATGTGAAGACATAAAGTGCAAACCCTTAGAATTATATTGTGAAATCCTATGTTCACTTTCGGTCCATGACTCGAAAAGCTTTAAATTAGTGACCTCACCTAAAATAGTGACAGAGGGTGTCCAACCTTTCTAAACTGCTAACCACACACGCTCATCAATAGATGTTAATGCACTTTTCATTCTCATCTTCCAATAGGTGTAATTAGTGCCATAAAAAATAGGAGTTCGAAGAAGTTCGTTATTTCCAAAATTCATCTTTGAAAACACACGGAATCACAAAACAAATATATAATGTTTTCTAGCTCTGATACCGCTTTGAAAGAGTGGCCCTTGTGCGTGTGTTTCAAATTAAACCAATTTTCACCAAAAATTATCTAACTTTTAATTAGCAACAAACCAAGTTGTGAAAAATCAATTTTTATTTTAAACTAATTTTATCTCGATTAATACTAAACATGCATCTAGTGATTAAAGAAAGTAAAGTAAAGTAAAGAATACTCACAACGTAGGATGTACAGTGAAAAACCCAAGACTAAAAAAAAACCTCGGACGACCCAAGCCAGATGATGATGGTGGAAACATCACCACTCGCCAAGGTGTTTGCAAGCTCAAACTAGTGATAATAATGGCAGCACAAGAGTATACTAAATGTAAGATATTGATATGAGGAGAAGAGGATAAACACCAATATATAAGTGGTTCAGCCAATTAGGCCTATGTCCACTATGCAAGTGAGTGATTAAGGTCACTAAAATAAGGCACTAACGGCCATGGATACAATCTCTCGAGCTTTCTCTCTCTACTATGTAATTTGACAGAGTTTCAACAAGGGTTTTGATTTTGAATCCTTTTACAAGGTAGAGGATGACCTCTATATATAGTGTTGGGGGGTCTAGTGTACCCCCAAGCATACAATGAGCATGTGCATGGAGATTCAGCCAGTGATAAGATGACACCTGGATAATCTTCAACAAAGTAATAATGACCTCAATATTCCCTCACGTGGAGGGAATGATTAATTCTCATTCTGGGAGATATATCCGGAAGTGTAACATGATACGTATTTAAAAGTGAGTATGAAAGTTAAAGAGGATCATGATAACGAATATAATTCTATGTGTATATATATATAAATATATCTTTCATGTGCTGAGGGTCTAATGGGTCTCGACGATCGACCTTGCCAAGTAGTAGTGTATCGGGGGAGTTCCTTATTAGGATTTCGCTTCGCAGACACCCCACGCACAAACATGGCATAGTTTTGAGACTAGGAGAAGTTTACCCCTTAGTACTTGGGTTAACTAGGATTGTTAGAAAATGGGTAACGGACTAGTTAGGCAGGGTAGCTTGACTAGGGTATTTGTTAGGATGCGATAGGTGTGCACTATTAGAAAAGAGGTGAGGGGTATCTTATGGGAGTGCGATTCTAATTTAAATATGAGATAAAACACATTTTCAAAAATAAAGCATTTATGCACTTGCTAAATATTTTCACAACTCGGGCTCTGACCCGTTTCTATATTTTTCCTCTCTTGCAATATATTGTATATATATAGGTGTCGAGTCATAGGGACGCCTAGATGATGATCCTTTCGAGTCAGACGTCTGCTGCAGCAGCTGTGGATGCATGCAGGTTTGATTTAGATGCTTCTATTCTTGCAATCTAGATATGAGGCATTGTAGTTACTCTTGGGACGAAAGCCCAATTGTTTTTATTTATTCTTTTACCGCCTTTTAGCGCGACATTCGATTTGGTTGTATTATTGTTAAACCGAGTGTTCAATTATTTTTATTTCATCTCAGTTTCATTTATACATAAACTGTGTGAATGTTTATATTGTATAGTTGTTTAAAAAGATTAGTTAAGTAAAATTTTGACACTAGCCTAATAGGTATTAGTAATTAAATTGGTTTTTTGACAGTGATGCTGAAAATGATTCATATGCGACTCATGTTTTAATTTGATATAGGAGTGATCGCCCGGTATTTTTTTAGGCGGGTTGTCATAGATGGTATCAGAGCATTAGGTTCTAGTGTCCTTAGTAATCTGTGCGGACGTACTACGGTTTCAGCGTTGCTCTTGATTGTTATAGAGACTTATGATTAGGATCGTTGATTCCTCTTATGATATTTCGTTCTCCTGCCATATTATAAGATTATAGTAATCTTTTGCGTGCTCGTTCGAGATTCGTGTGCTGATCGAGGAAGGGAGCAGGAGGTGGGTCTTAGTTGAAGCTGGAGACTAGGACCGTAGTAGAGGTCATTCTCCTTGTGGCATTTTCATTTTAAATCTGCTATGGATCTTTTGCAAACAATTCAAAATTAAAAAGATTTCTTTCATGAGAAAATTGTGGACATGGATCATGATTTTTAAAAAATTTAATAGTCCAAGAATGTGAGTGATGATAGATTTAGACTTTTAGAAAATTAATTAAAGGACTTTAAAAATCCTAGGGTTAATGTTTGTGCCGTAGAGGATAGGATTTTGATTAATGATTTTAACGCACGTGAGAAGACTCTTAGGGATAAGTTTTCTTTCATTTAAGGGGAGAGAGATAACCTTTTAGGAATGATAAAACATATGAAGAATGAGTCCTTAAAATGGGAAAAGTCAAATTCTTTGCTTGAGTAAAAAATTTTGAAGTTAAAAGATGATTTAAAAGACTCGAGTAGTTTTAGTAGTGATGGTAATGGCTCATTTGTTTCTAATACTTCGAGTGTTAAAGACAAGGCCATTTGTTGTTTTAGAGGTTCAACCACATCTAGTAGTAACAAAACTATGGATTGAGCCTAATGTGAGAGGGGGCCAAATATGGGTTGGGATAACTATAGGTTGGGCGTAATATGTGCGGGCTAAATATGGGCTAGGTCAACCCATTTTTAGCTCCAAATAAGTATTACAATTCCAAATATATGTAAAAAGAAACATAGTTTACTCTTAACTTTTAAAATTAGGTTTTGTATTTTACTCGTACATTTTGAAAATGGACTCCATATTTGATTCATAGCTTTCAAATATGAGCCCCATATTTAACTCTAACTTTTAAATTTGGGCCCCATATTTGACTCATAGCTTTTAAAAATGGGTTGCACATTTAAATGAATGGCCTAATATGGGTTGTTTTATTCTTTGGGGCCCTTTTTGTACTACTAACCACATCCAAGGACTTTAAAAAAGGTCCACCCATAGGTAACATTCCTTACATTTACTTATGTTAACATTGTGGTGGGAAAAATCACCTTAACCGTTTTTGTTTAGATCTTAGAAGAGGTCGTAGGAAGTTGAGGTCTAGTGTTCCCTCGGTTCTCGAAACCCGACGCGTTAAGTATACACCTATTTGGGTTAGAAAATTTCTTTTGGAGGATCTAGATGTTAAACTTGTTGATTTTCACATGCTTGCACATGATTCTTCTCTTGTTATATCTTATAAATGATTTCTTGCATAATTTTGTTTGTCATATGCTAGTTGCGCCTCATGATATATTTTTGCTAGTGTTATGACATGTGTATGTTTTGTATTCTATTTTTCTTTTATTGAGTCATATTAGAAAATTACAAAAATATTTTATTTTTGATAAGATTTTTGAAAAATACAAAAAGATTTTTGATTTTTGTATATTTTAGTTTTGCACATTTGGTGTGGCATATTGGTGTTGTTATGAGTTTAGATGCTTAGATTGATCTTAACTATGTTTATGGAGTTGTTTCGAACTTGATTTGCTTTACGTATTTGACATTGTATACACCTCAACACACACATGTATGAGATTATTGAATTTTTACTTCACTATGTACATTTGAGCTCGGTGAAATGTTGTCCCATCAATCTTTTCATCTACATGTTTATGTGACTATGTGTGATTTGTGCATGTAAGAACCGTTGCCCATGAGGGGTTTTATTTATTATTGAAAAAATATGAGTGAATATGAGAAATGGCTGCGAGAGATAGGTGACTCGTCGTGAAAGTCACTGTTTGAAAATAGCCCAAAGAAAAAATAAAGACAATAAAAAGAGCAATATATGCCAAAAAGGGGCCAAAATAGTTTAGTTTGTTTGATCTTGCAAAAGAAAATAAAAGAATAGAAATATGATTATGTTTATCTTTTGAGAGAGTTTAATTGAATACCGATGGGTTTGCACAATGAATCCTAGTACGCTTATTCTGTCATGACTCTATTGATTTGTAGAATAATCAATAATCTAGGCTTATGTGCATTGTACTTGTTTTGTTCATTAAGTTTAACTATATTTGTCACTTGAGGCTAAAGCTTAGTTTGATAAAGTTTTATGGTCAATTAGGACTTCTTGAACATATTTGAGTGTTTGAGTTGTAATTAACTTGTGTTTAGTTCACACCCATTCATTCCATCCCACATATTTAGACACATTGATACTATGCTAGTGTGTAAAGCGTATGTATTTTGTGTCATGTTTTGTGGTAGTTAATACCTATATATGTGTGCCGAATTTTCTTTGAGATATTTTGCATATATTATATATAGTATTGTATGTTGTATTTATAAGTTTAACATTTTTTTTTGAAAAATAATTGAAAATTTTCAAAAATTGTTGGTTGTATTTGCCTTTGAGAGTATCATTACACACGCTTTATTTATATTTTTTTGTGATTATATCTTATATTCTGCGTGAAGCTTCATATTTCATGATTATATTTCTACTTCTTTGTCTATTTCGGATAAAAATAAAGGGGGAGAGCAAATTGAAAATGAATTTTTATGAGTTTGAATTATGAGGGAGAATGTATTTATGAATTTTACTTTATTTCAAACTCTATGCATTACAAGGTATATATTTTTTTCTCATGTGAGTAAGTATTTAAAGAGGAATTCAAGACACACAAATGAAGACAAAGTTTGACAAAGGGAAGAAGAAGATTGAAAACAAAGAGACATATACCATTCTGTTATAGGGTTAGGAAGGGTGCTAGTATTTTTGTCATAGGAGATTTTGATTTTAATTTGGTTTTCGGTTATGTTTGTTTGTTTTGTACCGGAATAGCTAAAGGGGAAGATTTGTAAGAACAATTTTTCTAACATTGTTTATAACATAGTTTTATACTAGTTTAGCGTATCCCATTACAAACTGTCACGCACTGTCAAGAAGGACCAAACTCAAGCATCTCTAAGTTTGAATACTTCCAGACATCCTATAAAGGTATAAAACAATTTAGATTTAAATTATTTTATAGAATTTATGTTTGGGATTTTTTATTTTTATAAAAATAAACAAGAACTTTTTGTTTTTAAATATTGTTCAAACGATATGGAATGTCGTTAGAAGGTCATTTCATATGTTTTTCAAACGAGGTTTAAACGAGGAATCACTGCCTAAGATTTTTTCATCTCGTTAAGAACAAGACACATCACGTTAAAAATAAGACACATCTCGTTTGAACAACTGCACCGCCTTGAATTTTGTGAATGTACTATAAATAACTTTTCTGTGTTTAGTTTGTTTAAGACTTTGCCAGACTCATTTCTGCATAAATTTTGAGAATGTTCTTCATGTTTTAGTGTTCCAAAACACTGTTTAATTCACAACAAACATCCTTGAATATTATTCTTATGAATTCATTTAAACCCTAAAAAGTTTTGTATCCTTACATACATCTTGTGGAGAGGATCTCCATGGCTAACTTTTGATACTTGAGGGAACTCACTGCTGAAGATAAAGGCTGAGGCTAAAGAGGAAGGACTGCGGTCTTGTGATTCTTGCAAGGATCATAGTTGTTCACTGGAGAATTGAAAAGATTAGCGCATTATACTTGTGGCGGTTATTAAGTTGTCTATAGATCGACGGTCTTATAGATTTCTAATGTGAATAAAGGTTTTACCCGAAATGGGTTTTTACCTTATACCTTGTCTTTGTTGAATGCTTGGTTTGATTTATCTGTTTTATCACATAGATTCACGGTTAGGATAAAAAGATAAAATTAATTGCGCACTCTCAAATTGGAATTCAAGTTGAGCATATTTATTTTTGCATTTAAAAATTGCTATCAGAACACTCATTATTTCATCCCAACAGGGTTTGCGTAAGGCTGTAAGAGACTGAGTAATATTTTTAATTTTTTGTTTAGCTAATCATCTCGTCATCTGTAATATTATTTTTTTTATTTAATTGTTAACATTAATGTTTACAGATTAGTTATTTTAGCCCTTATTTTGTGTATATTATTTTTACTAGGTTAAAATTATGGCCCATAATAAACCTTAACAGAGAAAGTAAAAATTATACTTTCTTTTTTTAAAAAGACAAAGGGTGATGAGATAATATGTAAATTTGCGGAGAATTTATCCTGACAATTTCAATGGACTAAAAATCCATGCATTGCGATGTCAGTTGATGCATTATGAGCTTGGTGCTGCTAGTGATCCCGAGTTTTAGAAAATTTCTAAACTTTGTGATCTATGCTGATCACTATTTGTAACAAGAAAGTGAAAGAAATACTCTATAGTTGATAATTTATTTCTCTTGGGTTAACTCTTTATGTTTCCACAAAGACTATAGTGTAAGCATTTTGGACTATGAAACATGTTAAAACAATGATTCGCTATGCGACGGAGGATTGATTTCTTACTAATACCATGGCACTATACCTTGAGCGAGATTATAATTTGAATGGTAATTTACATTCAATAATGAATGAATTTGAATCTTTAAAGACTCTACGAACACAACTAGGTTAAATATTTATAATTGGTGAATTGTAATATTAAACTAAAATTATAGATTATTTTTACTTTTCAAGCTAATTTTTTTTTTCTCAGTGAGATTTTAATTAATACTCAGACTATCCCTCCAAAGAATCCCGGATCCACCACTTAGTGCAATCCGAAGAGGGATTATCCTTGGAGAGTGGATTTATGATTGGGATTGAAGCCAAACCACTACAAAATCATGGTGTTTGTTGGTTTGATTCTCCCCCTCTTTATCTCTTTACTTTACCATTTATATTTTGCAATCATAATCTTATTTATAACATTATATACTTAATTAGATGTCAAAACTATAACGAATATTACCATGGGCAACGAAAATTTGTCACCCCAAAAATCATTTTCATCACAAAAACATTTTCTTGAAGGAAAATATTTTGTCACCAATTCATAGTGAAATCACCGTCATTAACAGTATATGGCAATAAAAGGACAATTTCATCACTAATATCTAGGAAATTCCCGACGAAATATTGTGTTTATTGCGTAAGGATAATTTTTGTTAGGAAAGTTATTGTAATCAAGAGCACACTTCATTTGTCGCTAAAACCTTATTTCATGGCATATTTATGGAAATAACTAGAAATTAAACAATGTGTTTACGGTTCCGAAATTATATTCTTTAACAATGAAAAAAAACTCGTTGCTAAAAGTGATTGGTGTAACACCCTGTGTTTTTATTAATTAATTTAATTAATTAATTAAAATATTTGAGAAAAATAAATTGGATCTAATATTTTTATTAGTAAAATATGTTGGTTTTAATATTAGAAGAATAAAACTTCAAGCAGAATTGAATTCGGAATTAAAATCGAGTTTTTATAAGGTTTTTATTATTTTGCCTTACAGGCATTTTTTGGGGGAACTATTGCCAGACCTGTAGGGTCGGTCGATCGACTGGGAGTCGATCGACCGACTATGCCCAGACTTTGAGTCGGTGGGTTATATTTTGAGAGTTTGAGTTGGTATAGGATTTTTAATTGGTATTTAACCATTCTAATTCGTGGAGGGACTTCTCATAATCACTTTTTCCCAAGTTTTTCACTAGAGAGCTCTTCCAAAAGTTTTTCCTCTCCACCATATTCATCAACCTCCAGCATAATCAAGTTTTTTTTGTCACAAGTTTTGGAAGGCTTAATTGGGGTTTAGTCAAGTTTATTCAAGAACACTTCTTTATTAATTTTTCGAGAGGAATCCAACCGTGCTACCTGTTTTTCTTCAACTTAATCTCAGGCATGAATAATTTTTTCCTTTCCTTTAGTATTATGAGTTTTAAGTGTCACCTAAACCCTTAATCATGTATTTTTTATTAAAATCAATTAGTAACTTAATTAGAGAAAGTGGACTCTAATTATGGGACTGTATTATTAAATCTTTTAATATGAATAATATTCATAACCCTTGGGTACGTAGGATTGATGAGTGAATTTTGGGTTTTATTAGTATAGGTTGCATGTAGAAAAATCTTGGTTTTGAATTAAATGAATTTTGAGGGCGTAGAACTCATGTAAATTGTGTAGAAATAATGAAATTTGAAATATGGTGTATTAATGATGAAATCTCGTTGTGTTTGATTTAAAATAATTAAATGACATTAATTGGGTGTTTATGACGATGTAAGAAATAAATTAAGATTTAATTAAATTGGACTATCATGAGTAGTTTTGTATGTTGATTTATTATGATTGTTTGTGTGACTTGTTGGTATTATTAAATTGCCTTTGTGACGACGGGTTGTCGGGTATTTTTGATCTCCCTATATTTTAGAATGACTTCAAGGTATGAAACTAGTGGGTAGGCCTTTTGATGATGTACGCCTTCTAGGTATGGAACCAGTGAGGGTAGATTATTGCGATTTTATCATATCGGGGGTGGGATGATTTTTGATATTTTATTGTCGTTACACTAGCCTAGGCATGAGACTAGGTCAATATTTAAGTTAGAAATTCATCCTATACATAGGGTAGGATTTATTGATAACTTGGGGACCCTAAGATATGGGACTAAGGGGTATTTTGAGGATCTCACATCGATAATAAGGGTAGGAGAATTGGTTAATTGTGAAATTGAGGTAATTGAGAATATAATACCTAAGATAATAAAACGGGTATTAAAATATATTGGGGACATAATCAGCGAGGGTCGAAAGTTTAAACGGGACAGTCGACGTTTTATGTTGTGTCGTGTGTGGAACCTCGTCATGTAGCAAGGGCAACAGTTTAAACTGTGACAACCCACTCACCAAAATAAGGGGTGGCCAGCCCAATACTCCAATATAACAGGAATCGTAGATGGAATCGTTCTCAGCATCACAATAAAATATAGAGTATCCAGGATAACCACCCAAAATTTCAGAAAACGGGTTGCCAAAAATTTTGAATTTAAAGTAAATAAAAGAAAACAAACAACCCAAATTCTGAAAAGATAGGGGAAACCTCAAGGATATATATTACTATAATAACAAGTGACAAATAAGAAGAACAAATATGTTATCGGTCCGCTGATACATACAACATTTTTAAACAATTTCAATAAATTTATATAATACATTACATTAATCAATTACAAAAGTTAGGCCTCTCGCCCGAGTAAAAGAGACCCGATCTTAGCTAGAATACAAAAATGAAAACTTTTATACCAAATGTATCCCGTAATACCCGCAATGCATCACGGCTCGCCGAGGAGATCGGAATAGGAATTCGGATCGGGCATCCTTGCGGCTAAGTACCTGAGCGGAGACAAGATGCATATGCAACAAGAAATGTAAATGGGTCAGGGCCCGGTTCTATTTGATTACCAGATGAATAAAGAGTATGACAGTTATGAAAAAAAAAATCATGCTAGGAAGAATAAAATCTAATTACACAGTTCTAAAACATAAGCTAAGGCAGTAAAGAAAAGAATGAGTTTAATTTGAATATTCAAAGGAAAAGAAAGAGTAACATAAATCAAAAGCTTCCATCTCATTACTATGTTCCTTATCAGGAACTCATAATTTCAACATTTATGCTCTTTACTAGCATTTCATTCCTTATCAGGAAAATATAATTACAATTTTAAGCTCTTTATGGCTTTTATTTCAATTACAAGCCCATCCTGGCATTACCATTCCTTAGCAGGAATATAATCAACATTTAATGCTCTTTGTGGCATTGTAGTGTGCTCTTTGTGGCACTTTTTTATGCTCTTTATGGCATATCACAAGCAGCAAGTCCCACTTGATTTTGAACTGTTATATTTATATACATATAATGAATTCTAAGACCGCCCCTCCAAGTTTCCCCACTGGGCGCGCCCCTAAATGACCATCATCTTCCAGGGCCTATCTATACAAGACGACCTGGGCACCTACAACGTAATACGTCGGGAAGCGGCCATATACCTGCAGGAGAGTCAAGACCACACCCGGAATCTCCTCACCAACGCAGAAAATATAACATAATCGCTCATATGGCCTATGGACTATATCCACCCTGCATTCACTAGCCAGGGGGCATCACCAAGCGCGCGAACTTCCCTTATGATGTCATTTAGAGAAGTGTGTTTAACCAAATCATCATTTATCATATTAATGATTAAGTAAATTATCATTTACCATCATTATTCCCATTTCCATTTACCATTTCCAATTCCATTTACATTTTAGCAAATGTATGTTTCATTTTAGTCGAAATCATATCCCTTTACGTTTCATAAATAGTTCACCTTTTTAATCCGGAGCCATACATATTTCATATCATCATTACAATCCTCAAAGGAGAAATGGACTCCCAATTTATTCTCCCAAGATTCATTAATAGGTATTATAAACCATCAAGACTAACATAGCTCCATTGAGCTTCTTAAGTCTCCCAAACATAATAATACATCTCCTAGTTTCATAAAAATTAACTAGAAGAAAGAATGCCCTAATATCAATCCGCATAACCCCGAAAAAGTCCCCACATAACTCATTCCGAATGTAGGGTAGACAATTAACTCATCTCACAATCTAGGACTCTAAGTTTACTTCATTCAAGAAGATTCCTAGGTCCTAAACAAAAAAAAAATGAATTGGAACTAACTAAGAAAATCACTCAAAAATTCAAGGCCCCCGAATCGATTCGGCCTAGCCGAATTGATTTGGGTTCAAGAAAGCGAATCGATTCGGACCTACTGAATTGATTAGGTTAGGAAAAACTGACCTTCTGCATAATTGCCTAATCGATTCGGACCATCCGAGTCGATTCGGTCGACCCAGACCTGAAAACTGCCTCAAGGCGAATCGATTCGGCCTGCCGAATCGATTCGGTTCTGCAGATTTTCCTAATTTTTATCTTAAGGGTTATGAACCCTAATTCTACCAAACCTCAATTCTCTGCCATTTTACCCACAACCAACAACATTTATCTACTCAAATTTTATCCTACATGATTTATAACCATTATTATCCACAATATCATCATCAAAACCAAGATTAGGGCTTAAATCATAAAATTTCCATTTTTGATCTCCAAATGAATATACATAAATATCATACAAATTATTCATCTTAAATCACATATTAGCAAGTAGAAAACTTGCCTTAGGGTTGATATCTCAGGTTTATTTGGAGAAGAAGTAATCCCAAATCCTCCATCTTCAATCTCTCTCTCATTTCTCCATTTTCTCTTCCCCTCTCTTTCTCTCCTTATGTTTAAGACACAAATTTGGGAATTAAGGGGATTTGGAAGACTAAAAACGGGGCTTAACATAAGTCTCCCAACTTAAGTGGTTAATACCACATTAAAATGACTCGCAAATACGCGTTTGGGTTAAAACCAGGTAAAAGTGCCCAAAATACAAAAAATACAATATGGCACTTATTTTGACTGTCTCACACCTTCCGAGACTAACTACACCCTCTAAACTGGCATCCGGAGATTTTATAATTTATTTCAACCATTTAAACCATAATGTCATCTAAAATTCATGACACTATAATACATGCAACCTGATGATATTTACTTTCACATACAGTAAATATGCATCAATCTAGTAAATATTAATTTTCAATTCATTCAATTAATATTTACTCCAGTCCCCACATTTTATATAATTACCTTATACGGTAAAATTAGTATAAAATGAGCCTCCCAAAAATGAGGGTTGTTACATACTCCCCCCCTTATGAGGGAGTTTTGCCCCCAAAATTCGGGTATTCCCAAATCTCATAAAGGGTATACTACTCTAAACTAGGATTCTAACCTACCTAAATGAACCCCTCGTTATCGCAATCGTCCTAAATGGACCCGGACTAAGGTCGACTTTATCGATTTTAGCCTACCTCATTTGTGATCTAGCGTAGCACAAAGCGTTCCTCACTAACTATCGATTCTACCGTCTTAAAACGGAAGGAGATACCCACACAACTTGGCAGAGACCGCTTTACTCCCTCCTTGGGGATATTTATACCAACGCTAATTGGTTTAAACCCCAACACTAATCAACTTTTCTTCGCATTAACGTATCCCATCATGGCTTATGACTTGAAAGCCAAATCTTTAAGGAAATGTCACGAGGCCACTCCAAGTCCAAGGAACACATTACCCGTTGGTTCCATCCAATGAGTATTCAAATTACTCAACCGACCACGCTAGGACACTCACGATGCCATGCCTTAGGAAACGATCCATAAGGCTATTCAAAAGCCTAATTGTTGTATGGGAAATTCCCTCCATGCAGCTATGCTCTCAATAACTATGTATCCTAAGGCGCATGTTCCAGATATGCCTTTCAGCATTAAGTCAACTTCCTCCATTCAACAATCCGCTTTAGGGTGGTAAGGTATACTCCATTTTCGTATGGTTCCCATTACTTCATGGAAACTTTACCAAACCTCCGACACAAACATCTAGTCTCGGTTCACCCTATTTTAATAGGCACCTCCTACGGTTCTAGCAATCCTCCATTGAGAATGGGGCGTACTCTTTTACATGTAATCCATCCATAATGGCCGAAAATGCAACAGTCTGGTCAAACGATCTACAATTTTCTCAAATAGGATCATGACCATAATGGTCCCGGAACTTTAATGCAAACATACCCTTCTTCATTCCACCGATACTCTTCTTCGCACGAGTAGGTGAAATGGTAAATCACAGACCGAAATGCTCTCACTACAAAGTCTTCCGAGTCATACTCATTTCATTTGGCTCTCCATGCCAACAAAAATATCTCCGACGGGTTTCTTACTCAACGCGTCTACTACCCCAATCGCATTTCCTTAGCAAATGAGAATATCCAAATGATAGTTCTTTAAGAACTCCAAACACCAACTCAATTTCTCCCCCGACATACTGCAACCACTTGTTGCTTGCGAGAAAGACTAAATTTCTTCCCAGTAAGCAGTGCCTCCATTTATTTAAGGCAATTTCCACCGCAATGAATTTTAATTCAAGCGTGGGATAATACTTCCCACAAGTTTAAGCCTGTGAGACGCATAGACAACGGGTCCATGCTCTAGTATTTTTACTTCCCAAAAGTTAAATTATCAACATAACATTCTAATCAAGAAAGGCCTTATCATCTTCGGCCTCACCTACCAAACTTCTCGAGACCCCATAAATCTCGTTCCTAGTGACTTAATCCCTCCTAGAGTTGACCCACAACCTATTTGTGGTCAACTCCTTACAGCCTCCCTAAACTAACGTCTCATACCCTAAAGACCTAACATCCTAATAATACTAAAGTCAATCTATATATGCCCTATCTAAGTCGTAGATATATAATACTAATAAATAGATCACTAGTGCCCAAGACCTTACTCAACTCCCGACATTCACTCGGGTTCATGCGTGGGACGTCTCGCCGAAGCAAAATCCATACAAGGAACCCTCCCATTACACTACTACTTCGTATAGTCGGTTGTCGAGATAGGACGATCTAAGACACATAATCGGGATCGATAATAAAAATGCAAATTCACAACCCTACTAATAAGATTCTACTACTAGGCTTTACCATAGCATCATTAAAGATTTTAACTGATCAGACATTCACTTTTTGTGAATTCTTTCAAATATATATATCCCCTTATATAAACATGGCCTTCTTATCAAGGCACAATCCCGAAGTCTCAACCCGACTTTGTATCTCAGTCTCCCTCACATCGATCAGAGGAGAGAACTATATACAGTGCTTCTATCTCGCACTCTAATAGCCCTTAATCACTCTTCTACGTGATTCTCGGCTATTCCTTCCAATCCCACTTCTAACAACAAAATAAATAAAATAAGAGAGAAAGAAAAGGATAGCGTCTCTCCACTCACAACATTGTTAAGTGTTCATGCGGCGGAGTGTCTCGCAAAGCGAAATCCAAACAAGGAACCCCTCCGACACATGCCTACTTAACTAGTTGATCATGGAGATAAGCGTAACATGCATAAACAGAACAAACAAATTATCAAACACTCACACAAGGTAACTAAACAAATAACAAAATCTTCTACCTACCTCGATCCACCTCTATAAAGTCTCAACCTGTATCCAGGAGAGAAATCATAGAACAACTAGTTCCATTTTGAACTAGAAGTAAGGTAGCCTTACAATTTTATTTGCTTGCTATCACTCCAAACCAACCAAAACATCTCTACTCTCATACTATACGTAAGATAAGAGAAAGGAAAAGTAACATCTCTCCACTCCCAATGTCGTTAAGGTTCACGCGTGGAGCGTCCCGTAAAAGCGGAATCCAAACAAGTAACCCCTCCTATGCATTACTATTTAACCTTGTTGGTCATGGAGATAAGTCATATCATCCACATACAATGCAAACAAGAAGCAAAACATTCATACTAATTATCACATATAGCACATATGCCTTTAAAATATCATCACTCGTTTTATAACGAGTGAAGAGATCATAAAACTTCCCTACCACGGAAGTCATATAATCACCCTTCTATAATAGCGTAAATACCACTACAAGTTCAATACACACACCCGAATCTACAGTAGACATAATACTACTCTATCTTATCCTAAGGAATACACCACCCACTAATAAGGTGGAATTCCCACCAACAGTTTATGCCAATCACTCCGGGTCGATACTAATGGTTCTCAGACTCCATATTCGAGCCTTACACGAACCAAAATTATTTCCATCAATACCCCAACCAGGCACTCTACTCTTTCCCTTGTTTTCCAATCAATAAAAATCAGAATGAGTGGTTCTACATTCCACATCCTAACCATTGTTCCGACTCTGGTCGATAACAGTTTCCCACGCAGTCCCTCTTACTTTCTCAGTAAAAGAGGACACGCTCACGGCCTCCTCTTCCTTGGTTCAATGAAACCTCCCCAGGCGGATGTTCACCAAAAGGGTTTTATGATCATTGCCCCATCAGAAGTGTTAACGACACTTAACTGGAGCCTATCATTTTATGGTTCACGGTCTCCCTAACCGTACAACACTTTATTCGCTATCGGCCTTTAACTGAACATTGTGTGAACATTAGAAAATCCACCTTCTCCTCAGTCCAGTTTTCCCAGAGAAACTTGTTGTCGCAAGTATCCATCGGGCTTCTCTAGGGGCCAAACTTCCATCACCCACGAATATGGTGACCACTATTTCACCCTCTCAACACTACTCCTACGGGAGGAAGGTTTTCCTCCATCCTATTTCAGGGCGCTTCTCCACATCAACTTAACATTCCTTGAAATCTCAAGCTTAGTACCACTTTCTGCTTCTAGCGGTACATGGGAAACTATATCAACTGTAACAAGTAGTCATAGTAGCAAGACAAGAGAATGCTACAAAAAGGGAGCAACCTCCAAAGCGGTCCTCATCCCCGACCACAAATTACAGTTCTCAACAATCTTTCCCAAAGACACCCTTCTTCAATCGACCTATTATTCTCACACGAATGCGCAAAAGATCTTATAAGTTCTACCTCATGGTAGAAGAACGAGACCTCACTAAAGAAACCAACGATCTTAATCCTAAGGCTCTATGTCAAGTCAAAAGCAACGTGAAAAACTTAAGGCGTTCACACAGATTCCTAAGGACTCTAGAACCTGATGCTCTGATACCATCTGTGATAACCCACTCACCAAAATAAGGGGTGGCCATCCCAATACTCCAATATAACAGGAATTATAGATGGAATCGTTCTCAGCATCACAATAAAATATAGAGTATCCAGGATAACACCCAAAATTTCAGAAAATGGGTTGCCAAAAATTTTGAATTTAAAGTAAATAAAAGAAAACAAACAACCCAAATTCTAAAAAGATAGGGGAAACCTCAAGGATATATATTACTATAATAACAAGTGATAAATAAGAAGACCAAATATGTTATCGGTCCGCTGATACATACAACATTTTTAAACAATTTCAATAAATTTATATAATACATTACATTAATCAATTACAAAAGCTTGGGCCTCTCACCCGAGTAAAAGAGACCCGATCTTATCTAGAATACAAAAATGAAAACGTTTATACCAAATGTATCCCCTAATACCCGCAATGCATCACGGGTCACCGAGGACATCGGAATAGGAATTCAGATCGGGCATCCTTGCGGCGGAGTACCTGAGCGGAGACAAGATGCATATGCAACAAGAAATGTAAATGGGTCAGGGCCCGGTTCTATATGATTACCAGATGAATAAAGAGTATGACAGTTATGAAAAAAAAAATCATGCTAGGAAGAATAAAATCTAATTACACAGTTCTAAAACATAAGTTAAGGCAGTAAAGAAAAGCATGAGTTTAATTTGAATATGCAAAAGAAAAGAAAGAGTAACATAAATCAAAAGCTTCCATCTCATTACTATGTTCCTTATCAGGAACTCATAATTTCAACATTTATGCTCTTTACTAGCATTTCATTCCTTATTAGGAAAATATAATTATAATTTTAAGCTCTTTATGGCTTTTATTTCAATTACATGCCCATCCTGGCATTACCATTCCTTAGCAGGAATACAATCAACATTTAATGCTCTTTGTGGCATTGTAGTGTGCTCTTTGTGGAACTTCTTTATGCTCTTTATGGCATATCACAAACATCAAGTCCCACTTGATTTTGAACTGTTATATTTTTATACATATAACGAATTCTAAGACCGCCCCTCCGAGTTTTCCCACTGGGCTCGCCCCTAAATGACCATCATCTTCCAG
This sequence comes from Sambucus nigra, assembly GCA_949130495.1. Classification (NCBI taxonomy): domain Eukaryota; kingdom Viridiplantae; phylum Streptophyta; class Magnoliopsida; order Dipsacales; family Adoxaceae; genus Sambucus; species Sambucus nigra. The sequence goes on along the minus strand of OX422221.1, from coordinate 237,981,871 downwards.
GGCCTATCTATACAAGACAACCTGGGCACCTACAACGTAATACATCGGGAAGCGGCCATATGCCAGCGGGAGAGTCAAGACCACACCCGGAATCTCCTTACCAGCGCCGAAAATATAACATAATCGCTCATATGGCCTATGGACTATATCCACCCTGCATTCACTAGCCAGGGGGCATCAACAAGCGCGCGAACTTCCCTTATGATGTCATTTAGAGAGGTGTGTTTAACAAAATCATCATTTATCACATTAATGATTAAGTAAATTATCATTTACCATCATTATTTCCATTTCATTTACCATTTCCGATTCCATTTACATTTTGGAAAATGTATGTTTCATTTTATTCGAAATCATATCCCTTTACGTTTCGTAAATAGTTCACCTTTTTAATCCGGAGCCATACATATTTCATATCGTCATTACAATCCTCAAAGGAGAAATGAACTCCCAATTTATTCTCCCAAGATTGATTAATAGGTATTATAAACCATCAAGACTAACATAGCTCCATTGAGATTCTAAAGTCTCCCAAACATAAAAATACATCTCCTAGTTTCATAAAAATTAAGTAGAAGAAATAATGCCCTAACATCAATCGGCATAACCCCGAAAAAGTCCCCACATAACCCATTCCTAATGTAGGGTAGACAATTAACTCATCTCACACTCTAGGACTCGAAGTTTACTTCATTCAAGAAGATTCCTAGGTCCTAGACAAAAAAATATGAATTGGAACTAACTAAGAAAATCACTCAAAAATTCAGGGCCCCCGAATCGATTCGGCCTAGCTGAATCGATTTGGGTTCAAGAAAGCGAATCGATTCGGACCTACCTAATCGATTCAGTCAGGGAAAACTGACCTTCTGCATAATTGCCGAATTGATTCAGACCATCCGAACCGATTCGGTCGACCCAGACCTGAAAACTGCCTCAAGGCGAATCGATTCGGCCTAGCCGAATCGATTCGGTTCTGCAGATTTACCTAATTTTTGCCTTAAGGTTTATGAACCCTAATTCTCCCAAACCTCAATTATCTTCCATTTTACCCACAACCAACAACATTTATCTACTCAAATTTTATCCTACATGATTTATAACCATTATTATCCACAATATTATCATCAAAACCAAGATTAGGGCTTAAATCCTAAAATTTCCATTTTTGATCTCCAAATGAATATACATAAATATCATACAAATTATTCATCTTAAATCACATATTAGCAAGTAGAAAACTTGCCTTAGGGTTGATATCTCAGGTTTATTTGGAGAAGAAGCAATCCCAAATCCTCCATCTTCAATATCTCTCTCATTTCTCCATTTTCTCTTCCCCACTCTTTCTCTCCTTATGTTTAAGACACAAATTTGGGAATTAAGGGGATTTGGAAGACTAAAAACGGGGCTTAACATAAGTCTCCCAACTTAAGTGGTTAATACCACATTAAAATGACTCGCAAATACGCGTTTGGGTTAAAACCAGGTAAAAGTGCCCAAAATACAAAAAATACAATATGGCACTTATTTTGACTGTCTCACACCTTCCGAGACTAACTACACCCTCTAAACTGGCATCCGGAGATTTTATAATTTATTTCAAGTTCCAATTTCATTTAAACCATAATGTCATCTAAAATGCATGACACTATAAAACATGCAACCTGATGATATTTACTTTCACATACAGTAAATATGCATCAATCTAGTAAATATTAATTTTCAATTCATTCAATTAATATTTACTCCAGTCCCCACATTTTATATAATTACCTTATGCGGTAAAATTAGTATAAAATGAGCCTCCCAAAAACGAGGGTTGTTACATAAACGGACCAGTTGGTGTTTTGGCCAGGAGATGTGTATTTTGGTGGAGAAATCACTCGTGGCGGGAGGACCGCTATAATAATATATTTTTGTGGGGGAACCACCCGAGGCGGGAGGGCCGCCATACTTAATAATAAAGTAAGAAGAATCATGCATCTGGTTAATTTAATTAAATTAATAATTTGGGACTGTGGGATAATTAAAATGAGATGGGAGTGTTTTTATAAGATCCTTTCGGTGTGGTTAGTAATTCACCTTTCTTGCATTTAATTATCTCGTATTAATTAAAATATTCTACTATGATATTTATTGCGTATAATGCTGCTGTCTGGGTTCACAGACCCTATTTGAGGGGAATAATGTGTATTCATGCTAGGGGCTTTGACCTCGTGCATTGACTAACTTTTTCAGGATAATTTTTGGAGACGCTGCATATAATTATCGGAGTATTTCATTTGGAGGTGCAGTTGGAGTTTATTCATTTTATTGCTTTATTTAGTTAGACTTTCTTTTCAGTCATAATTCATTATGAGACTTCATTTGGGTTTTATTGGGCCATTCGGTTCCAAATTTGTTATGATTTTTATTCAGTATTTCACTGGATTTATTTTGGAGATTATTCAATTTCATATTATCAGAGATTGTATTTACTTTGAGTTTAGCATTTATCATTTGGGATTGATTCACGTATTTTCTTGTGGATTGATTTTAGTATGTCTCATATCTGTTTCATGCTAAGAATGATACTATATTTAGTTCGCGGCCGACTTAGTTTTGGTGGCGATCGACATCAGAATTAGGCGGGGTGTGACAATTAGTTATTTTACGACAAAAGTTTTTTCCTCATTAAGGTTGCATATTTTGCACCAAAATGAGACTGTCGATAAAAATTGGTTTGTAAGTTTTGGTGACAAAATTTAAGTTGTCACTAAATTTTTAGAATTACTAGTTTCTTAGTGTTTCGTAAAAAAAATTAGTAAAATCTTTTGGTGCAAAAATTAATGTGGTCCATATCGTTCGGTGATAAATTCAATTGTCATTCGAAGACCATACATTAAATCATATGCACCATGTAATAATATAAATTTATATGATACCACAAATATATTAATAGATTGTATACCATAAATTAAAATCATCCCTGCAAATTATTAAATTCAATATTTTGATCCAAACACCACATAGCCACAACTAAGTATAATGTCAATCCACAAAGTTATCACAATTGGTCAAAATATTAATAAAACTGAAATCCATAGTAAAAGTTTGAACTAAAAATTCTATTCACACCCTAAAGATCACGATCAACATCATGCTCAATATCACATTCTGTAGTATATAGATACGACCAAAAGGAGTTTCTAAAAATGTCCTCATTGACACCAATTTTTAATTCAACAAAAGGGAAGATATGAGTGGAAGAAATAAATATATATTTGAAATATTGAATCGTGAAGATTTCAATTATACACTGAACAATGTATGATTTTTCAATAACAATGTAATTTAAATGCATTAACCTCCTTATTAGGCGTGACTTTTAAAATGAATATTTTTCAATAAAAGTGGGTGAGATGATACCTCTTATCTATATGCTCCGCTACATACCATTTTTCAAAAATAGTAAAAAAATAAATTTTTGATGAAACTTCTTGGTGACTTTTTTTTTTTATTTCTTATATAAAAATGAGGGTTTATTGGATAATTATGATTTTGATTTGGGGAAGAAGATGAAGTGAGGGGTATTTGGTAAAAAATATATTTAGGGGTTTCATCTAGTGTAACACCCCGTGTTTTTAATAGTTAGTTAGTTTAATTAATTGGGAAATTCGAGAAAAAAATTTGGATTTAAATATTCTTAGTAATTAAATATGTTGGTTTTTATATATAAAAATAAAATTTTAAGCGAGATTTAAATCGGGATTAAAATTTGGAAATTATAACTTTTTATATAAAATCGGGGGAGGATCCGAGCTAAGGATGATAAAAATTTTATTTTTAGAAATCTGACTGTCCGATCGAGTTGAATTTTTCACAGAAGTCCTATCTCGCCGTTTGCTACAGTATGCTAAAATTTTAAGTGATTCTAATGGACTGATCATCCGTAATGATTTTTCGAGTGTTTGTATTTGATTAGGACTCTAATTCTTTTTGGTATATAAACATAAAGTGGCGAGTTTAGGTCTTTTAAAACACATTTTAGTCTTCTCAAAAATAAAAAATCTCTCATCTTCTTCATCTTCTTCAACCTCCAAACCCTAGCCCCATTATACATAATTTTCAACTCAAGTTTTGTCAAGATTAACCGGATTTTCTCAAGACGCGTCAATAATGAATCTTTGTCAATTTTTTTAGAGGAATACACATTCAAGATCAGATTTCTAAACCAACTTTTATTCAGGCATGAATACTCTATTCTTTTTCTTTAGCATTATGCGTTTTAAGTGTTGCCTAAACCTTAATTCAATGTTTTCTTAAAATCAATTAGCAATCTAATTAGAGAAAGTGGACACATAAAACTTGGGGCTATTATTATGAAATACTTTAATATGATTAATATTTATAACCTTTGGGGTACGTAGGATTCATGAGTGAATTTTGGATTTTGTTGGTATAGGTTGCATGTAGAAAAGCCCTAGTTTTGAAATAAATGAAGTTGGGGGCGTATAACTCATATAATTTGTGTAGAGATAATGAGATTAATTGGGTATTTTGACGTTGTGATAATTAAATTAAGATTTAATTGAATTGGACTATCCTGCGTAATTTTATATGTTGATTAATTATGCTTATTTATGTGACTTGTTGGTATTATTATATTGCCTTTGTGATGAAGGGTTGTTGGGTAATTTTGGTCTCCCTATATTTTAGGATGCCTTCTAGGTATCGGACTAGTGGGTAGGTCTTTTGATGTTTTATGCCTTCTAGGTATGGGACTAGTCAGGGTAGATTATTGTGACTTTATTATGTCCTGGGTGGGCTAATTTTTTTATATTTTATCGTCATTACGCCAGCCTAAGCATGAGACTATATCGAGGTTTAGGTTAGAAATTCATCCTATACATAAAGTAGGATGGATTGATAACTTGGGGACTCTTAGGTATGGGACTAAGGGGTATTTAGAGGATCTCACATCGATAAAAGGGTGGGGTAATTTACAAATTATGAAATTGAGAAATTGAGGATTAATGCCTAAGATAAAAACTGGTATTAAAATTTATGGTGACATAATGTGTCGGGGCCAATAGTTTAAACGGGCCAGAGGACGATTTATGTTGTGTCATGTGTGGAACCTTGTCATGTGTCGGGGGTGACAATTTTGACGGGTCAGAGGATGATTGAAAAGGGAAAGTGTGACACTTTTGGTGGATTACCACCCGAGACGGGAGGACCGCCATAATAAAAAGGGAGAAAAATAAAAAAATGGGCTAATTAAATAAAATTAGCATCGGGGGACTTGGGAATTTAAAATTATATTGGCGTGCCTTTATAAATGAGGATCTCTACGGGTAGTTAGTAATTTATATTTATCCCGTTTAATTTAAAATATTCTATTGTGATATTTATTGCGTATAATACTACTGTCTCGATTCAAGGATCCTATTTGAGGGGAGTAGTGAGTATTCAAGCTCTGGGCTCTGACCTCATGCGTTGACTAACTTTTCAGGATAAGATTTGGAGAAGCTGCATAGGATTATCAAAGTTATCATTTGGAGGTGCAGCTGGAGTTTTTCATTTTATGGCATAGTTTAGTTAGACTTTCCTTTTCAATCGTATTTAATTAAGAGACTTCATTTGAGTTTTATTGGGCCATTCGGTTCCAAAGTTGTTTAGAGGATTTCTATTGGATTATTCAGATCTTTATTATTCATATTTTATTTAGTCATTATTGGAATTGGATTTATTCGGAGTTAGCATGTGATGGATCTTTTATCGCTTAGTTGTTTATGATCATTTAAGATTGATTCAATTATTTATCTTATGGACAGATTTATTTATGTCTCATATCTGTCTCATGTTAAGAATGGTATTTTTTTAGTTCACGCCCGACATAGTTCCGCGGCAGTGGCTGGCCACCCCGTCTTTCAGATTTTGCGGGGTGTGACAGATGGTATCAGAGCATGGTCTTAGGTCTCGTAGGTTATGAGTCCGTTTAGCTTCCGCGTTTTCGATCTTTGATTTCCTTTGTTGATTGATACTCCTTAAGGTAGAGGGTCTAGCTTACGTGTTGGATGTGTTTCTTGGAGATGTGAAGATTTTGCTAAGGACGTCGCAGACATTGAGTTTAGAATTAGTAAGCTTAATGTGAGGATCCTTAAAATGGATTTTGGAGACGATAATTATTTTAGAGACTTTATTGTAGATGTTAGGTATCGTATGTATCGATTTTTGATGTTGAAATTTAATTTGAGGGTGTTAGCATTTTGATGACTTTCGGATATAGGATCGAGTGGGGGGTTGTGGGAGCGTGTGGTACACCGTTATTTTCATAGTTATACGTATGTATATAGGCAATATATATTATTTTATTATTCGTGGGGTAGGTGCGTGTAGAATTGGGTGTATGGGCACCCAATTATGGCATCCTATGGGTAGGCATATGTGAGCCTTATTTTATGTTTCACGATTTACGTTTGATGTTTATGCTTCGTCTAATTTTGAGGACGAAATTCCTTTGCTAGTGGGGAAGTATCTAACACCCCGTATTTTTAATAGTTAATTAGATTAATTAATTACGAAATTAAAGAAAAAAATTGGATTTAAATATTCTTAGTAATTAAATATGTTGGTTTTTATATATAAAAATAAGGCTTTAAGTGGAATTTAAACCGAGATTAAAATTTCAAAATTATAACATTTTATATAAAATCGAGGGAGGATCCGAGCTAAGGATGATACAAATTTTAATTTTAGAAATCCGAACACCCGATCGAGTTGATTTTTTCACAGCAGCCCTGTCTCACCGTTCGCTACAATATACTAAATTTTAAGTGATTCTGACGATCCGATCGTCCATAATGATTTTCGAGTGTTTGTATTTGATTTGGACTCTAATTCCTTTTAGTATATAAATATAAAGTGACGAGTTTAGGTCTTTTAAAACACATTTTGGCCTTCTCAAAAATCAGAAATCTCTCATCTTCTTCATTTTCTTCAACCTCCAAACCCTAGCCCCATTATACATAACTTTCAACTCAAGTTTTATCAAGATTAACCGGATTTTCTCAAGACGTGTCAAGAATGAATCTTTGTCAAGTTTTTTTGAGAAGAATACACATTCAAGATCATATTTATAAACCAACTTTTATTTAGGCATGAATAATCTATTATTTTCCTTTAGTATTATGCGTTTTAAGTGTTGCCGAAACCTTAATTCAATGTTTTCTTAAAATCAATTAGCAATCTAATTAAAGAAAGTCGACACATAAAACTTGGGGCTATTTTTATGAAATACTTTAATATGATTAATATTTATTACCTTTGGGGTACATAGGATTCATGAGTTAATTTTAGGTTTTGTTGGTGTAGGTTGCATGTAGAAAAATCCTAGTTTTGAAATAAATGAAGTTGGGGGCGTATAACTCATGTAATTTGTGTAGAGATAATGAAATATGGTTTTTGATGTATAATTGATGAAAACTCAGTATATTTAATTTAAAATAATTAAATGAGATTAATTGGGTATTTTGACGTTGTGATAATTAAATTAAAGATTTAATTGAATTTGACTATCATTTGTAGTTTTATACGTTGATTAATTATGCTTGTTTGTGTGACTCGTTGGTATTATTATATTGCCTTTGTGATGACGGGTGTAGACACCCCATTCTATTACCCCCTGACTCTCCTTAGGTCCCTAGTACCTCCCTTTATAACTGTAAACCCAGGGCACGTCCCGAGTACTGACCTGAAGGCCATTGGGCACTCCCCGGCTCAGTTTGACCCAAAAGTCAAGCTCTTCATCTCGACCGAGACTGAATGCATCTTCGAAGGGCACTAAATACCCTTTCCAATAGTCCACCCCGTGCGCGATTCCGACTTACCATGAGGACGAATGGTCCGTTTGCGTCTGAAACCTGACCCATAGGCCATCGGGTGCTCCCGGGCTCTGTTTGACCTATGTCAACTCTTGATCTCGACTGGGACTGAATGAATCTTCAAAGGGCACTGAATACCCTTTCCAACAGTCCGCCCCGTGCACGATTCTGACTTTCCATACGAACGAACGATTCGTTTGACTACGGGAGGCCACCGAGCGCTTCCTGGGCCCGGTTGACCAAAGTCAACTCCCCAAACAAGGTCAAACTCTTTGGAATGTCAAATTACATCTCCTAACATTTCCAACGGTATGCCCCGTGCATGATTCGGACTTACCATGCGGACGAACGATCCGTTTGCGTCCGAACGATTTCCCGTCCAATGGACCGACAAACGCTTCCGAGCCATATTTGACCCAAAGTCAACTCCTGAACCTAGGAGCGGTCCAAAGTACTTTCGAAGGTCTCTGAATTACCTTTCCAAAGGTATGCCCCGTGCACGATTCTGACCAACGGTTTGCCCTCGGCGGTCGATTTTCCAAAAAATCCTGAAATACACTGCCAAACGGCAGGTTCCAGAACCTGCGTATCGGCACCTACCTTCCGAAAGGCAGGAAGGGCTCTATGCCGATCGGCAGCCCCTTGGGCATATAAAAGGATGCCTTCATCTCATTAGCAAGGGGAGCCCAGATCTGATAAAAATCTCTCTAAACGAATCCCAAAAACCTCTCTCGAAGGTAGCGTGGTTTCAACATCCAAATCCCTTTTTTTCTTCCACTTCCCATCATCCTTTTCATAAAACTTGGTGAATTAGCCACTCTCCATCATCATCCAAGTGCAAGGGTTGCTCTCCCACATTCAAGATCAAGCTCAAGATCTTCAAGAAGGTCCAACTTTCTCAAACTCTCTTCAATTCTCAATAACTTGTTTCATTACTTAGCACCTTCTATTATCTCTTTTCATACATCCTAATATACTTTTTATTTAGTATTATTTCACATCTCTTATTTTCATATAAATAAAAAACCCAAAAAACAAGAAAAAGAGGGTTTGTTCATAAATTCCAAATAGGGATTCTCACACTTTTCCCACACTTTTCTCCCAACTAAAACACTTTTTCTGCACACACACACACACATACACACACTCACAAATAAGAGATTCCCCATTTTGGATTTATGGGATAAACCCCACCCCTCGTCTTATACGTGAACTACGTGGACTTTGATGTCTTTATAGGCTACGTAGGCGTCTTGGGGTAAAACCCGAGACTCGAGTCCTTTTCTCACTTTTTCTCTCATTTTCTATCTTCTCTAAATCCACTTGTCTTATATTATACATATACTTGTTCTTAGTGACGCATTACCCCATGTGCGTTATCATTCCCTTATAACGATCAGCATAGGGGTAATCGCGTAAATCTCATTTTTTTCTAATATTACTCTTATTTCTTCCTACGGATGACTCGCTTTATTTTTTTCATGATACAAGTCGAGGATTCCTACCTCCATTCTATATATATAGACATGAACACATATCACGGGGGGAAACATAAAGGAAAATAGCAAATATTCATGAGAGACCGAAAGGGCGGAATGGTTGCCTAACACCTTCCCATTTCGTAACTAAGCCTCCGAACCCTTCTCGAATCATCTTAGTTTCGTGTGCACCAGTATGTCTTTGGATGCCATCCTTCGGGGTGGCTTCCCCTTTTTCTTTTATCTGTTTTCAGTAAAATAGACTGGAGACTCTGAATCTCTCTACATTTTTCACACCTCACAAATCGACACCGGCCGAAGCGCTCTCTCAAGAGGGACGCGAGGGACCCGAAGGATCCTTCTCCTCCGCGGCGGGGATCGGGGATGGCCACAGTGGCGACTCCGCTGGGGACTAATATATTTTGAGGGCTTGACTCTATTTACATGGATGCTATATCGGCTTATGTTTCCCCCCATACCTGCATGTTCCCCTTTCTCATATGTACCCCATGCTTATGCTTCTATTCACACACTTGTAGAAAATTCTCCATGTACACTTCACACCACGTGCACTTAGGATCACATGTATATCCCCATGTTGCACGCATCACCCATCCATACTTGGCGTACCTTTTGGGGTACTCGTACATTGCTCCCTGTTTGGCATAATTAAGAAATGCACTCTCATCATAAGATACTAATAAAGAGAATCATGCATGATTCAGACGACATCACCAAAGAGCATTGATATTTACCAAATTTTACCCAGTAACTGGAGGGTCACTTCGTGATGGGCGCTGGTCCCGCAGGTCGCAGTTAGCCTAAGCGATATGACTCTCACCTTCCATTGGCGTAGTACCTTCGACGTATATCGAACGGTTCCCCCTCATCGTACCACTTGACCGAAGTCATGGCGGGAGGTATATCGCAGGGAATTCGTTCATGTACGTCGAGTATATCGAATTCTCTCTCACACGTACCATCCCCACGAGGTATATAGTGAGGCAATTCACGTACACCCAGGTATATCAAATGTCTTGTCCACACGTACCGATTGCCCGCAAGAGCAAAACGTATATCATGGAAGTCACTCCAAAGGTGGAACCCATGCCGATTCACCCAACCAACTGCATACCCGCATATAGGTGTCAGACCTTGGACACGCACTTTAGATTGCCGGTTTTAACCCAAAACTCTGCCGAAATTCCGGGTCAATCTGCCACCCAATTTTCGCTCATTTTTTAAAACGGGACCCTGTCCGCGAGCTTGGTCAAAAGTCCAAACCGTAGCTTTGCATATATTAAAAACCCCACTTTTCCAGGCTCGGGTCCCATCCGATATTGCATTTAGAAGAATTAAATACAAGTGAGAACATAATAATCATAATAATCATGCTGAGTTCCATCTCCAAAAACATTTCTCCCTTCTTTATTAAAAATCCAAAAACATTTCTCCCTTCTTTATCAAAAATCCAAAAATAGTTTCTTCCCTCTTTCTCAAAAATAAATCTTATCCTATGCCTTCTCAGGTCGATTGCAAGCCCTTGGCCTGGCTCCCTATTGGCTTCGGTCTTCAGTCAAATCACCTCGGAGTTTCATCCGCTCCTCTACTACTTCTTTCGAGTCCGGAATCCATCCATCTTCCATGGAGAATGCAGATCAAGCACCAGTCCTACAACTGGATCTGTCGACAGTCCTGGCTCAGCTCATGGCCAAGATTGACAACCTCCAAGCTGAGGTTCGAGAAATGCAACAAAACGAAGTTCTTATTCCTCAAGAGCCTGAGGCCCTGTTCCCTCGTGCTATGGGTCCACCCGAGCCTATTTGGGTCCCGGAAGAATATCAGCACGCTCCACGTGCCCCTCCTGCCAATGGGCCGTCGCCTGCCCAGCTTCCAATGCCAAACATTGCCCAGATTATGGCTAACCTGCCTGTGGTCTCTAATCCAAAGGAGGAGGAGTTGAATAAAGTCAAAGAGGATCTCAAGATGCTCACCAAGAAGTTTGACCAAGTTAGGATCTCTGGGAATTACATGGACTACACCTACATGTCTCCTTATCCTAAAGCGAGGTTACCCGAGAAGTTCAAGATGCCAAATATCGAGAAGTTCGGGGGGAGTGGTCCCCTAATTGTTCATCTTCGCATTTATCATCGTTCCATGACTCTACTAGGGGCTTCTGAAGAAGTGATGGCCCAACTGTTTCAGCGAACTTTGAAGGATAGTGCCCTCTGATGGTTTTTATCTCTTGAGGAATCCAGAATCCGTAGCTGGGTGGATGTAGCCCGAGAATTTACGTCGCAGTACAAATACAACGAAGAGCTTGAGGTCACCCATCGTGATTTAGAGCTGCTCAAATAGAATCCCGGGGAATCAGTTAGTAACTTCATAACTCGATGGACGGAGCGAGCAGTTACCATGACTAATCGATCATCCGAGGAAGAACATGTCAACATAGTGAAGAAGAACTTCTTGCCCCATGTCCGAGCGACGATGGGAGGACAATACTACCCCCACTTCAGCGCTCTCAGAGAGGCTGGAGTGGAAATCGAGGAAAGCCTCGTTAAAGCGGAAATTGAACCAAAGAAGGTGTCCGGACAGTTCACCCCTAGAAAGTACGACAAGACTGCCAATGCTATAGTCTCAACCATCAACAACATCTCTCAACCAACCACATCATGGGCACCAGAAATCCTCCTTGCTCCCGTCCGAAGGGAATACACTGAGCTTCATGCACCCCTCTCCAAAGTTTACCAAGCCCTGTTAAGCCGAAACCTCATCAAACCCTTGGATCCACGTCCATTGCTAAATCCACTCCCAAGAAACTTCAAGACCGACTCTCATTGCACCTTCCACCAAAATGCCGGTCATACCACCGACCAATGCCTTCACCTTCGAAACATAATCCAAGATCTCATTTACCGGGGTACCATCGCCCCACCAGCCAATCCTAAGCCAAACACATCTCACAACCAACTCCCAAATCGCACCAATGCCATCTTATTGGAAGAAAACCCAAATTTCGATCCATCAACCCAAATCACACCCCTATACCCTCCTAAACCTCTTCAAATTTGCCCATATTTCCTCCTACACCCTACTAGCCCCGCTAATCAAGCACTGTCACTCCTTACCAGAGCATGCACCGCTGTCCGTACTCGTTCTGAAAATGGAGGTATGGAATTGTCAGAGATGTTGAACCAACTCCTAGAGTTCGGGCTGAAATTGCCCTCACAGATGGTCATCGATTGCCAGAGATTCAGTACACTATTTTTGGAAGCACGGAAATGGGCTCGAGATTCAGACAGATGGGTGGTACCAACCGACGAAGTCAGCTTTGATGATGTTGTCCAGACTATGGCAAAATTATTCAGGCAAACCAACAGCATTTGCAGTATCACCGGGTTACTTGACACTTTGAAGCTACAAGGGCGCTTGGTCCCTTCAATTGCACATATCCCCACAGAATGGGAGAACTTGTATGAAGAAGCCGTTGAAGTTGTGGAATGCATCGACTTTACAGGGAAAGACAAAATTGTTGCCACCGGATGGGGGGAAGGATTCGAAGATTCAAGGGAAGAACAAGCTTCAGGAAGAGCTGGCCCAGTAGTCGACATATATGGGATGATCTCATTTGAAAAACTCCTCGGAGAAATAGACAGGGTGGCAGAACAACCTGAGATTGACGAGGAAATGGGATTTATGTTTTTTCCTTCTTCAGTAAATCACATGACCAGATCAGGGAGACATTACCAAGTTCTAAGCTCACTACCAGCAAATGACAAGGGGAAGGGGGTTGAAAACCTTCCTATGCCAGAAATGACCATCGAGGAGAGCAAGATCCTCGATCAACTGAAGAAAACTCAAGATAACATCACTCTATGGGGGCTTTTCATGTCTTCCCAGCTACACAGAAATGCTTTAATCAAATTACTCACTGGACCTATAGTTCTTCCCTCTACCATACCAGAGGAGGAGGTAAACCTGGTCGGATCCTTAACCTCTACCCGAATGCTATCATTTTCTGAAGAAGAAATCCCCAGAATTGGGCCAAATCATAATCATGCACTCAACATCTCTGTCAAAGTCATGGGAAAGGCCGTGCCACTCTCTCTTGTCGATAACGGATTCGCCTTGAATGTGTGCCCATTGAGAACCTTCAAGTGTTTAGGCCTGAAAGAAAGCGACCTCACTCCAACCTCCACCGCTGTGCGTGCCTATGATAATACCCATCGTGAGGTGATGGGATCCATAAAACTTGCAATAGGGGTTGGACTTATAAACCCTGTTGCTGAATTCCAAGTCATAGACATCACAGCTTGTTTCAACCTGTTGCTCGGATGCCCCTGGCTCCACAATATCAAGGGTGTGTCTTCCTCACTCCATCAGAAATTGAAGTTCTTCGCCGATGGGCGAGTCATCACCATTTTGAGCGACGACGAAAATGTCGAGGGTGCAAGCACCAGTAGTCCAATTCTCGAGATACAGCACGGGTCAAATGATATGCTCCTATCAGGATTTCGAGTCGAGCCATTCCCACTCCTGGCAGAGGACGGTTTCAAAGAAAGGGTTTGTCCAGAATATGATCCTCATAGCAATGTCAATGTGATTCAGATGTTCAGAAACATGCACTTCATGCCCGGATTGGGGCTAAGGCAAAGGAAACAAGGGATACTTGAGCCCATCGAACTAAAGAAAGCTTTCCCTCCTTGCGGCTTAGGGTATCAACCATCAGAACAAGAGCTCAGAATGATCCGCCAGTCTCGACCAAAGAGAGTATTAAACTGCATCCGAATCATCTCAGGAGACTCCTTAAATGGATGATTCATCAAAGAAGGTGAGGATTTCCCCTTTTGCGGTTTTCCAGAACCATGGTGCGACCACACAGACAAGAAGATGAAGCCTGGAATGGAGATCTTTTTCCAAGATAGCTACCCATGGGCTTAGAGTTTCCCACACCACGTACAACTGCTCATCAAAGATATCGAAGAGACTGAGGAAAGTGATTCCGGATATTCCTTCAACTTACAGATACCGAGGCTAGCACTCTGCATGGTTCATTCAGGCACTACATCAATGGACCCATCCCGTCTGATTAAAGCTGTTGATACACCTCTCCTCAACTGGCATGCTGCGCCAGTTCTACCTCTTGAAATCTCCCCTAACCCTAATGTTTACCCTATTTCTTCTTCTGTTGTCTATCATTGCTCAAATGTAATCGAGACATCTTTTGATGAGGTTCTCAATGTTGTTTTTCCTATCAATGAAATAAATGAAGATTTTGAGTATCTTGATGTGACTTACATTAACTGTTTAGATTTTAATCGAACTTTTGATGATGATGATTTTGTAAATGAACAATTCTTAACTAATATAAATAAGGTTAATAATAAACAACATAACCGCGTTCAAGTTAATGAAGAAGAGACTATTGTTATTAATGTCAGTTCTAGTAGCCAACTGTGCAAGATTAGGATAGGGCTACCCTTGACAAGCATGAGCGCGCACAACTCAAAGAATTGCAGAAGGAGTTCGTTGATGTTTTTGCATGGTCCTAGGATGATATGCCCGACATCGATCCTGAAATAGCACAGCACGAGATCCCCACTCTCCCAGATTACAAGCCGATTAAATAAAAACTGAGAAAACTCCGCACCGAATGGTCGCTCAAGGTCAAGGAAGAGGTGGTCAAACAGTTAAATGTGGGTTTCATTTAAGTGATCGAATATCCCACATGGATAGCCAACATTGTACCTGTACCGAAATCAGGAGGAAAGGTTCGAATGTGTGTGGACTACCGAGATTTAAACAAAGCTTCTCCTAAGGATGATTATCCGCTACCCACCATCGACATGATCATGGACAACACAGCCAGTCATGCTCTCAAGTCATTCGTCGACGGGTTTATCAAATACAACCACATCAAGATGCACCCAGACCACCAAGAAAAAACCGCATTCATCACCCCATGGAGAACCTTTTGCTACACCGTTATGCCATTCGGTCTCAAAAATGCTGGGGCTACCTACCAAAGGGCTGCCACAACCATCCTGCACGATCTGATTCACAAAGAGGTCGAGGTTTACGTGGATGATATGATTATCAAGTCCAAAACTAGAGAAGGTCATGTTCCCTCTCTCCGAAAGTTCTTCGAACGACTGCGACAGTATCAGATGCGACTTAATCCACAGAAGTGTGTCTTCGGCGTTACAAAAGGAAAACTGTTGGGGTTCATGGTCAGCGAAAAGGGGATAGAAGCAGATCCTGCAAAGCTGAAGGCCATACTTGAGATGCCACCACCCCGAACAGAGAAGGAAGTCTGAGGTTTCCTTGGGAAATTATAATATAGCAGCTGTTTCATCAGCCAGCTAACGTCCATCTGTGAACCAATCTTCAAGCTCCTCCGAAAGGATTCAACCAAGGTTTGGAATGAGGCCTGCCAAGAAGCTTTTGATCTAATCAAATAATACCTGACCCAACCTCCAGTACTCATGCCACCACAGTCTGGTCTCCCTTTGCTCCTATACCTAACCGTAACCGACACTGCAGTCGGGGCTTTGCTAGCCCAATACCTTGAAGACTCCTGCAAAGAAAGAGCCATCTATTATGCCAGTCACAAATTGGCCGGGTACGAGGTCAATTACACTGCTTTAGAAAAGGCATGCATCGCACTTGTCTGGGTCACCCAAAAGTTGCGACACTACATGCTCACCTTCCCCATCAAACTCGTATCCCGAATGGATCCCATCAAATACCTTCTTGAGAAACCCGCCTTATCCAGCCGAATGGCCCGATGGTTGATGCTCTTAATCGAGTTCGATATCGTGTACCTCACACAGAAAGATGTTAAAGGAAGAGCCATTTTTTACTACCTCGCGGATTACCCTGTAGAAGAAGCTAATGTCTGGATCTCTGAATTTCCAGATGAGAATATTCTTTGCACTGCCCAAGACAACCTCCGATGGAAAATGTTCTTTGATGGTGTTGCCAACAAAAAGGGATATGGCATTGGGATACTTCTGGGCTCCCTAGATGACTCCCACACTCTCATCGCCATTAAATTGGATTTCCCTTGCACTAACAACATGACAGAATACGAGGCATGCACAGTGGGCCTCAAGTTCACTCTCAAGAAAGGTATTCAATACCTTGACATATATGGGGATTCTGCCCTCATCGTCGGTCAAGTGATCAGAAAGTGGAAGGTCAAAGATGAAAAGATCCAACCCTTTCACGCCCAATTAGAAGAGTTAGCCTCTCAATTTTGAGATATCACCTTCCATTACCTACCCCGAGCAAAGAATAACCTAGCCAATGCTCTCGCTACCCTGGCCTCCATGGTCGATATGCCCGAGGGAATAACAATGACCCCCTTCCTAGTTCAAAAGCAAGATAAACCGAACCATTGCTGCTATGTGGATCTTGTCTCCACCGAAGATCCCGAACGAGCCAATTATTGGTATTATGACATCTGGTGCCTCCTCAAACATGGTAGGTATCCTGAGGGTTACAACAAGAACAACCGAGCTACCCTCCGAAGGCTGGTCACCCAGTACATCATCTATCATAAAGCACTACTCAAGAGGAATTTCGATGGAACTCATTTTCACTACATCGCAGGGGCTGAGATTGAGAAAATGATGCAGAAAATCCACAGCGGGGAGTGCGGACCCCACATGAATGGTCACATGCTCACCAAGAAGATCATCGATAGGGATACTACTGGACCACCATGACCTAGGACTGCACCGCCTATGTCCGAAAATGCCTCAAATGCCAACAGTTCTCCAATCTTCAACACCTACCTCTGCGAGATTTGTACAACATGACCTCTCCCTAGCCGTTCTCCACCTGGGGTATCGACATCATTGGGAAGGTTACACCAAAGGCTTCAAATGGACATGAGTTCATCCTGGTTGCCATTGATTACTTCGCCAAATGGGTCAAAGCTGAGTCATACGCAGTGTTGAATGCTAAGAAAGTGTCCAAATTCCTCAAGAAAAATATCATTTGTCGATATGGGGTCCCGCATGAGCTAGTGTCAGATAACGGGTTACACTTCGAAGCAGAAGTCACAGAAGTAGTCAAACGAGTATGGGATCCAAAGATACAAATCTTCTCCCTACCGACCTCAAACCAATGGTGCAGTCGAAGCCGCCAACAAGAACCTCAAAGTTATCATCAGCAAGATGACCGAAAGGTGTAGGGATTGGGCCGACCGGATCCCATACGCCCTCTGGGGCTATCGAAACTCAATCCTAACCTCCACTGGGGCTACCCCTTACTCCCTGGTCTACGACATGGAAGATATCCTCCCTGTGGAGCTGGAAATACCATCTCTACGCGTCATGCTCGAAAGCAAGGTTAGTGAAGAAGACCGGTGCCAAAGCCGTCTTGACCAGCTGACCCTCCTGGACGAAAGGAGATTAAAGGCTCTATACCACATACAAGTGTACCATCACCGAATAGCGCGATCATTCAACAAGAGATTCAAGGACCGTGGTGTCCGGGAGGGGGATTTAGCCCTCAAGGAGATAATATAACCCATCTGGGACCCCAGAGGGAAATTCAAGCCCAATTGGAGTGGCCCCTAAATTATGAAGAAAATATTATCCGGCAGTGCCGCTATGCTCACTGACCTGGATGGGGAAGAGATGGCTCATCCAACCAATCTGGACCGTCTCAAGAAATTCTAACCCTAGCCTGAAATCTCGACGCGCTATGACTCTTCTCATCCCCCTTCTATTCTTAAAAAAAAAACTCTTCATTTCCCTCTACCCAGAACTACGTGGGCCTGATCCTCTACAAAAATTATTTTAAAACTTTTCAAAAACCCCAGAGGTATGTAGGCAACTTATACTCCTCACATGAGTGCGGCCCTTTCTTTTTCACAAAATACTATTCTTTTCTTACCTCCAAGAACGAAGGTTCATTCTAAAATTATTTGAACAAAAGGATTATGTATTCCTTAGCGATTAGTATAGATAATTCAAAATACAAAACTCATCGAAAGGCACAACTGGATGATCAGAAACTTGTTTATTTCATTAATAAGAAATTACGGTACGGATTACATAAGAAAAAGGAACGGATAACTACCTTCCCCGCCACCATAAAAAGCCAAATAAAATCCCCACATACATTCCCTATTACATAAATAAACTCCCCAGGAGTCCTACCCACAGCTACCCGAAGAGCCTGCACCCTCATCATTTACATCCTGAGGACCCCAAGTTTCCCCCGATTGAATAGAGTGCCGCAAACATTCCATGGATATATGAGACTTAACCATCTTCGAAAAGACCACAACACCCCCTTCCATGGAATCAGATAAAACAAATCATCTTTGACCAGTCTCTACTGCCAACATCTTGCTAACTACTTTCCTCTACAACCACCTCATATAATCTTTGGGGACATGGCAAACCTTACCGACAGACTGAGAAGGACGGGTCGACGGAAGCCGATTTTCCCACAGAGATCCAAGCAACAGACGCAGACGCTCAGTCAAATCTTCTACTGGAAAGAAATTTGAGGTTCGAGGGGGCACGACCTGCGCCCAGCCAAATTGGCGCAGAAGTCGCCAAGGGAAATAAAAAGAGGTTTGTCTGAGACCAACCAGCCGCACATATGAATACTCTCCTAGCTCCAGAATAGGATGCAATTATTCCCACCAAGGCACGAACCAATACAGAGCCCCATGCTCCACAAACCAATTCTCCCAGTTCTCAACATACAGGCCAACGGGGATGAAGTAGCGCGAAAAGAAGTTGGGTACAGCCGACAAAGGATATTCTGGAGGAGTCAACAAGCGGAATCTTTTAGACAACCACATGAACAGCATCACAAGGATACCCCTTAAAAAGTCAGAATGACCTTCTCTCCAGGCATCCAGGCCATTCAGAGTCTCTGCCAATATCACCGCCGCAGGATTACGACGGTATGACATCCATGAAGTAATGGCTGCAAGTTGTGGGTCCACTTGCACCTCCCCAGTCACCAACAACAATTTTGAAACCAGACCTAGAACCACGGCTCCAGCATAGCTGACATCACCTACTTCTCGTAAATGCACGGACCGCAGCACCGCCAGGAGGGAGATCATTCCTTAAGCAACCAATGACCTAGCTGCCGAAGGTGAGATATGAAGAAGCCCGGCCAAAAAATCCCTAGGAGAACGCAAAAATTCGGGCAAAGCCGCAGCAACACTGGGATTCACACCAAGTATGGAAGAAAATTCCTCGTAGGTAGGACAAACTTCTTCCAACCCAAAGCAGAATACATGGTCTTCGGGGTACCAGAATTGTACTGCCGCCATCAACATATTCCACTCAAAAGACCGATTGCACCACAAGGAGACTCGACGCATGTTGAAGGCATCGTAGTCGACATTATAAGAGGACATAGCTTCCAAGGCTTCGAGGTAATTGACAAACTCAATGCTACTAGGGAGAGCCATCTTATAAGAATAAAAGATAATGGGTAGATAGGAAAGACTACAAAGATGTGATGAAAACACTCCACCCTTACCCCTTTTTATACTTGAGAACCCTCACAAGAGACACAATTCCTGCAGAAATCGAAGGGAATCCTACCCCACAAGGTACCAAAGGCTGAAGAGGGTACCATTCAAAGCCTTCAATTGATGGGACTGGACTGAACTTTCGATAGGCAGGTCAGGGTGCTTGTCGATCCGCATCCCCCCATTTTTTGAAATTTCCTCCCTTCCTCTTTTGTCAAATCACAAAACTCAATAAAAATAAATTGATATTCTCAAAAGAATTTCAAGAATCCGGTTTTCTCCTTATAGGATTCCCCCTTTAAATAATAGCTTTCCTTCGAAAATTCCAAAAATATTCCTTTTTTACGGTCTCAGTAGCAAAGTAAAAAGCGCATGTGCATGCATTCATTCATCATTAATAAAAGATAATAATAAAAAAAAACTCCCATTGCATTGCATATATTTGTGTTCTGTGTTACATCAGTTTTGCAGGAAACAAGAAAAGAAAAGCCAAAAACAACGGGACTCATCCCGAACCCATATTTCACTCCCTCTCTCTCTCTCTCAAGAGCTTCCACCCTTGCGATGCGCTCTCTTCCCCCTACGGCGAGACGACGCACCCGAGCTCGAGTCTTCTCCGGACGAAGCAGACAGCACCAAGCAAGAAGGAACAGGGACCACGTCCTGAATATGGACAGTCGCCAATGATATCCAGTCTCTGATGTCCCTGAGCCAAGTGATCGACACCCGGACTTGCTGCAAGGAAAAGGCAAAATCAGTATCAAAACAGGAATGACCAAAATAGAAAAGAAAGAGAGGAACAGAAAGGTATACTGCAGGTCGAAGGACCACCTATGTCAAACCCAACTCCTCCGAATCCATCGCATGAGGACGGTGCAGCATAGGCACCATCCCTCCATCAGCCCGTCGAATGTTGTACGAAGGGGTATGCAACCGCACAAAAGGGACCTCCGAGGTCGTCGCCGTCGCATATGCCGACGGACCACCACCACTGTGGGAAGACCCCATCGCCCGACTCGAACCCGCAGGAGGGAAAGGCAGGTCATTATGTATGCTGGGCACCATCAACTAGCTCGTCACAAAGTCCATGTAATCATACAGCGCAGCCGTATCAGTGTACAACGAGTAGGATTCGCTGATCATCGCCGCTATCCTCTCATCCTCTAACAGCTGTCGCTCTCGTCTCATAGACATAGGAGGCTGCGCGGGTGGCCCACCACCTCCCCCTCAGCGATATGACGAATTACCCTCTCCCCAAGATACCAAGAATGGCTGAACTCATGCGCCAACAAACGCCTCATCCGCGCGTTCACCCCGGTCACCCGCACATCCTGAACAGTTGTACCCCAAGGATAAAAGGTCACCTAAAAATTCCAAGCAGGCATGATTCAATACAAGATCAGAAGGTGCAAAAACCAAGACTGAAAAGGAAAGGACCTTACCCGACCACTGGTCAGGTCGTTCAAAACTTGACGCACCGCCTCCAGGGAGAGAGATCCCTTCGACTGCCGATTGTCCTTACGCCATTGATACAAGCGACAGAAGTCCCCAACAGTGTCATCCTTCAAAGCGATCAGCGGGGTATTGCACCCAATCACCTCATAGAACCACGTCTGAATTCATAAGCAAAAAAGAGACGCATAAGGAAAATGCGAATGTATGAAAGGAAAATGCGAATGCATGAAATGAAAAGTGCAAAGTAAATAATACCTCTAGGAGATACGTGGTTCCATTAAAAGTTTATCGCCAGCACCGGCTGAATGCATCCAAAGAAGAGTAAAGGGTCGCCAATGTCAGACTCCCCCAATCATAGAAAAGGATGTTCGAAAACATCCTCAAGTACGGAAGAAATCACAAATGAACGATGTCGTCGCTCGATGCCACCACGAAACCTCCCAACACTAGAAAAATGAATAACCGGGCCATCTGCCTCACTTGCAGCCCGTCCTCCATATCGATCATCCTGCTCAGCAAAACATCCTTCAGCAAGGACAGCCGAATGGAATCCCCGGAGACTATCCTCCCCACATCACCAAGCGCCGCACGCACTGCCTCTGGTCTCACCTGCAAGGAGCGATCCACCTCTATCTGCTCCCCATCACAATCTAGCCCCAACAGTTGCTGCACATATATGGGAGTCACCGTCATCTCCCCGAAACCAAAATGGAAGGTGTGGGTAGTGTCCCACCACCTCTCCCCCAAAGCGCACAGGACCGCTGTCGAACGAGGCGTCTCATCCAGTGCAGTCGCCAACCTCCCAAAACCCGCTGATGATACCATCCAGTACACCACGGGTGGAAGATTCTCCCAAACATCCTTAAGCCCCGTCGTCCCGCGGGCACGCATGTTCCTCAAAGAAATATCAGACTGCCAAAAGGAAAAATCTCATCAAAAGTCAAGAAAGAAAGAAAAAAATCACCCAAAAAGGAATGCCAAAGGTCAGGTTACTTACATAACCACCGGGAATCACTCTTGAAGACCGATGATGTGATGGTTCCCGCAGCAAGGTCCGCTCATCCGCAATCGGCTCAAATGCATCGAAAGCATTATCGTTCCCCAAAGCAAGGGGAACCCTGTCCCTCCAATCCACACTCGCCCAGTCATCAATGGGCAACCACTCCCGGTGTACAGTGGTGCTCACAAAGACGACCATTTCTTGAAGATCGGAGCGTTAGAACAATTCGCAGAGAGAAATCGCAGAAAGAGAGAAGGAAAGAAGCTGTGAAAAATGAAGGGGATTCGCCCCCTTTATATAGGAAGCCAAGCGCCATGCCGATCGGCACCTCCCCCTTCCATACCGATTGGCACTGACTCCTCACCTTCCTGAGGCAGTCCAAAAGTTCGTGCCACTGCCGAATAGCACCCCTCAGTCTCTGCCGATCGACACTCCCCTTAAAATTTCGTACAGAAATTCCTGGAAAATGCCAGAAAACCCTAAAAAATCCTCAGAAAATTCCTAAAAATCCCAAGAGGGATTTAGAACATTTTGATCAAGAAAATTTTGCACTCCATCAGGCGAAACTGCCTTTTCCCCAACAGAACCCTCAAAATCCAAGCGAATGACCTCTCAAACAATCACCTCCTCAGCAGAGTTTACAACCTCAAACTGTTTATCTCCTCAACAATCTCCTCTTCAGCAGAGTTTACAACCTCAAACCGTTTATATCCCCAATAATCACCTCCTCCACTCGAATTAAGGACACAAAACCTCCCCAGCCCTCGGCTACCCAGTGCGAAATAATATCGCGTGATATTTTTCCTGGCGGAATTCAGAAGAATCACTCGCCCCAGGTGATCTCTCCCAAAGGACGATCCAAAATATTCCCCAGCTAATTCATCGTTCCCCAGCAGAACCTCAAAACCAATTCTTATCCCCAGCGGAACCCCTCTTCCCCAGCGGAACCTCAAATCCAATTCTTATCCCCAGCGGAACCCCTCTTCCCCAGCGGAACCTCCAATACAATTCTTATCCCCAGCAGAATCCTCAAAAGCTAAGTGAAAACTCCTCCCGGAAAAGCTCCAGAAAATCCCTAAGGATCACCTAATCACTTCCCCGGTGGAATTCTCTTACAGCATCCAAGATAGGTTGTTCCCCCCTGCGAGGTCTCCTAAAAAGCTTCCCCAGCTATCAGCTGCCCAGCTCAAATCGGAATCACAAAGCTCTTTCCCTAGTAAAACCAAAATCTAATCCTCAACCACTCTTGGGTCAGAATTGGCCCCGGTCTTGGATCGTCACCTAAGTTAGGTCAGAATTGACCTCGGTCCTCGGTCGTCACCACTCATGGGTTAGAATTGGCCCCGGTCTTGGATCGTCACCTCAGTTAGGTCAGAATTGACCTCGGTCCTCGGTCGTCACCACTCTTGGGTCAGAATTGTCCCCGGTCTTGGATCGTCACCTCAGTTAGGTCAAAATTGACCTCGATCCTCGGTCGTCACCACTCTTGGGTCAAAATTGGCCCCGATCTTGGATTGTCACATCAGTTAGGTCAGAATTAACCTCGGTCCTTGGTCTTCACCACTATTGGGTCAGAATTGGCCCCGATCTTGGATCGTCACCTCAATTAGGTCAGAATTAACCTCGGTCCTCGGTCGTCACCACTCTTGGGTCAAAATTGACCCCGATCTTGGATCAACACCTCAGTTAGGTCAGAATTGACCTTGGTCCTCGGTCGTCACCACTCTTAGGTCAGAATTGGCCTCGGTCTTGGATCGTCACCTAAGTTAGGTCAGAATTGACCTCGGTCCTCGGTCGTCACCACTCGTGGGTCAGGATTGGCCCCGGTCTTAGATCGTCACCTAAGTTAGGTCAGAATTGACCTTGATCCTCGATCATCACCACTCTTGGATCAGAATTGGCCCCGGTCTTGGATCGTCACCTCTGTTAGGTCAGAATTGACCTCGGTCCTCAGTTGTCACCATTCTTGGGTCAGAATTGGCCCCGGTCTTAGATCGTCACCTCAGTTAGGCCAGAATTGACCTCGGTCCTCCTTTATCACCACTCTTGGGTTAGAATTGGCCCCGGTCTTGGATCATCACCTCAGTTAGGTCAGAATTGACCTCGGTCCTCGATCGTCACCACTCTTTAGGTCAGAATTGACCTCTCTAGACCTTTACCCTAAGCCCACAGATTCGACTTTGATCCACAGAATTGATCATCCCCAGAACCCTCCTTAGGTCCTCAAAATCGACCTCAACCCTATGAATCGGTCATACTCCCTCAAAAGCATCATGTGGTGTCTATTCGACAATCATCATTTTTTCCAAACTCACCTGTCGAGGGGCTCTATAGACACCCCATTCTATTACCCCCTGACTCTCCTTAGGTCCCTAGTACCTCCCTTTATAACTGTAAACATAGGTTACGTCCCAAGTACTAACTTGAAGGCCACCGGGCACTCCCCGACTCAGTTTGAACCAAAAGTCAAGCTCTTCGTCTCGATCGAGACTGAATGAATCATGGAAGGGCACTAAATACCCTTTCCAACGGTCCGCCCCGGGCGCGATTCCGACTTACCATGCAGACGAATGGTTCGTTTGCGTTTGAAACCTGCCCCAGAGGCCACCGGGCGCTTCGGGGCTCTTTTTTACCTATGTGAACTCTTCAGCTCGACCGGGGCTGAATGAATCTTCAAAGGGCCCTGAATACCCTTTCCAACGGTCCACCCCATGAGCGATTCTGACTTTCCATGCGGACGAACGATCCGTTTGACTCTGGGAGGCCACCGAGTGCTTCTCGGGCCCAGTTGACCTAAGTCAACTCTCCAAACCGGGTCAACCTCTTTGGAATGTCGAAGTATATCTCCTAACCTTTCCAATGGTATGCCCCGTGCGCGATTCGGACTTACCATGCGGACGAATGATCCGTTTGCGTCCGAACGATTTCTCGTCCAATGGATCGACAAACGCTTTCGAGCCATATTTGACCGAAAGTCAACTCCCAAACCCAGGAGCGGTCCAAAGGACTTTCGAAGGTCTCAAAATTACCTTTCCAACGGTTTTCCCTCGATGACAAATTATCCAAAAATGCCTAAAACACACTGCCAAACGGCAGGTTCCAGAACCTGCCTATCGGCACCTGCCTACCGAAAGGCAGGAAGGGCTCTAT
Source organism: Sambucus nigra (assembly GCA_949130495.1). Classification (NCBI taxonomy): domain Eukaryota; kingdom Viridiplantae; phylum Streptophyta; class Magnoliopsida; order Dipsacales; family Adoxaceae; genus Sambucus; species Sambucus nigra. The sequence goes on along the minus strand of OX422221.1, from coordinate 237,956,407 downwards.
GCCGATCGGCATACCCTTGGGCCTATAAAAGGAGGCCTTCATCTCATTTGCAAGGGGAGCCCAGATCTGATAAAAATCTCTCTGAATGAATCCCAGAAACCTCTCTCGAAGGAAGCGTGGTTTCAACATCCAAATCCCTTTTTTTCTTCCACTTCCCATCATCCTTTTCATCAAAATTGGTGAATTAGCAACTCTTCATCATCATCCAAGTGCAAGGGTTGCTCTCCCACATTCAAGATCAAGCTCAAGATCTTTAAGAAGGTCCAACTTTCTCAAACTATCTCTTAAATTCTCTTCAATTCTCAATAACTTGTTTCATTACTTAGCACCTTCTATTATCTCTTTTCATACATCCTAATATACTTTTTATTTATTATTATTGCACATCTCTTATTTTCATATAAATAAAAAACCCAAAAAATAAGAAAAAGAGGGTTTGTTCATAAATTCCAAATAGGGATTCTCACACTTTTCCCACATTTTTCTCCCAACTAAAATACTTTTTCTGCACACACACACACACTCACAAATAAGAGATTCCCCATTTTGGATTTATGGGATAAACCCCACCCCTCGTCTTATACGTGAACTACGTGGACTTTGATGCCTTTATAGGCTACATAGGCATCTCGGGGTAAAACCCGAGACTCGAGTCCTTTTCTCACTTTTTATCTCATTTTCTATCTTCTCTAAATCCACTTGTCTTATATTATACATATACTTGTTCTTAGTGACGCATTACCCCATGTGCGTTATCATTCCCTTATGACGATCAGCGTAGGGGTAATCGCGTAAATCTTATTTTTTTCTAATATTACTCTTATATCTTCCTACGGATGACTCGCTTTATCTTTTCCATGATACAAGTCGAGGATTCCTACCTCCATTCCATATATATATATATATATATATACACATGCACACATATCACGGGGGGAAACATAAAGGAAAATAGCAAATATTCATGAGAGACCGAAAGGGCGGAATGGGTGCCTAACACCTTCCCATTTCGTAACTAAGCCACCAAACCCTTCTCGAATCATCTTGGTTTCGTATGCACCAGTATGTCTTTGGATGCCATCCTTCGGGGTGGCTTCCCCTTTTTCTTATGTCTGTTTTGAGTAAAATAGACTGACGACTCTGAATCTCTCTACATTTTTCACACCTCATAAATCGACGCCGGCCGAAGCGCTTTCGCGAGGGGGACGCGCGGGACCCAAAGGATCCTTTTCCTCCGCGGCGGAAATCGGGGATGGCCACAATCGGTTGTTGGGTAATTTTTCTCTCCTTATATTTTAGGATGCCTTATAGGTATGGGACTAGTGGGTAGGCCTTTCGATGATTTACACCTTCTAGGTATGGGACTAGTGAGGGTAGATTATTGCGACTTTATTATGTCGGGGGTGGGCTAATTTTTTATACTTTATCCTCGTTACGCTAGCCTAGGCATGAGACTAGGTCGAGGTTTAGGTTAGAAATTCATCCTATACATAGGGTAGGACGGATTGATAACTTGGAGACCCTTAGGTATGGGACTAAGGGGTATTTTGAGGATCTCACATCGATAAAAGGGTGGGGTAATTTACAAATTGTGAAATTGAGAAATTGAGGATTAATGCCTAAGATAAAAACTACTATTAAAACTTGTGGTGACATAATGTGTCGGGGCCGATAATTTAAATGGGTTAGAGGACAATTTATGTCGTGTTGTGTGTGGAACCTTGTCATGTGTCAGGGCTGATAGTTTAAACGGGTTAGAGGACGATTGACAAGGGAAAGTGTGACACTTTGGTGGATTACCACCCGAGACGGGAGGATCGTAAAGTGAGAACAATAATAAAATGGGCTAATTAAATAAAATTAGCATAGGGGGACTTGGAAATTTAAAATCATATTGGTGTGCCTTTATTAATGGGGATCTCTATGGGTAGTTAGTAATTTATATTTATCGCGTTTAATTATCCCGTTTAATTTAAAACTTTATATTGTGATATTTTTTGCGTATAATGCTACTGCCTCGATTCAAGGATCCTGTTTGAGGGGAGTAGTGTGTATTCATGCTCGGGGCTCTGACCTCGTGCGTTGACTAACTTTTCAGGATAAGATTTGAAGAAGCTGCATAGGATTATCGAAGTTATCATTTGGAGGTGCAGCTGGAGTTATTCATTTTATGGCATAATTTAGTTAGACTTTCCTTTTCAGTCGTATTTAATTATGAGATTTCATTTGAGTTTTATTGGTCCATTCGGTTGCATATTTGTTTAAAGATTTCTGTTGGATTATTCAGATTTTATTTAATCATTATTGGAGATTGGATTTATTCGGAGTTAGCATGTGATGGATCTTTTATCGCATAGTTGTTTATGATCATTTGAGATTGATTCAATTATTTATCTTTTGGACTGATTTATTAATGTCTCATATCTGTCTCATGCTAAGAATGGTATTTATTTAGTTCACGCCCGACATAGTTCGATGGCAGTGGTTGGCCACCCCGTCTGTTGAATTTTACAGGGTGTGACATCTAGTTACCAAACAGAGCTATACTAACGGAGTTGGAAGTCTATTAGGTTTTTGAGTGTTGTGTCTTAGATATAAAGGTAGAGTGGGGGTTTATGTCAAATAAGGCATTATAACATGTGAGTTATGTAAAAAAACTACTTTTAATTATTATTTATGTACTTAAAATAGTTATATCTCAAACGTCTTTATCACATCTTCATTCTATTTTGTGGCGATGAATGTGATATAACATTGTTCATTGTTGAATTTTTTGGGTGATAAACAATTCGGTATGTTAAAAAGCGAGGGAATAGTAAAATGCATATTCTATTCCCATAATTTCATGTAAATATTATTTATAAGTTTAGAATATAATTTTTATATATGCTTGAGAGTTGTTAAACCTGATTTTAGATATTTATTTATCTTTTTATTTTAAGTTGTTAATATTTTTTTTTTGTCCAATGTATAACACTTAGTGCTTGCTTAAGAGATAAGGCCACTTTAGATAAATTATGTGACTTTTGGTAATATTTTTTTTTATATTTGCCGTTTCAAAGCTCTCACATTTGTGTGTGATTATTTCCCCTTAATATTTGATTTTTTATTTGATGTTTGATCTTTAATTTGATGGTTGAAATTGGATTCTTATGTGGTATAGGTGTTATATAATATATGACTTTTATTGAATTTATTTGCATTACTAGATTTTAATGTTGGTGAAATTTATGTTTCGTAAAACTTTTGCAGTGGGTTTGTTTTTTAAACGGTCATTGTATTGAAAATAAATCATTTGGTATGAAATATATATTTAGAATAATATTTATAGTGGATTTACCCTACAAGAGGTATTTGAAATGGTGGTGAAATTTTAACAAGAATATGGTCAGTTCTTCAAAGTATTAAAGTGATGGTATTGCATTCTAATGGAAATATTTTGATATGTAAAAATGTTACTTTATCTCTATGAATTTTCTTATATAAATAAATTTTAATATTTCATCGAAAGAGTTTCATTTTTATCATCTCTAGGTTTATATTCTTAATTTCTTTGCTCATTTGTTATAACATCAGAATTGGAATTCGTACATTCTCAGGTGAGGATTGACCTAAATTTTATATGAGTTTGTTTGGATGGCTTGGTTGGTTTGTGTATTTGGTTATGTGTGAGCGTGTCAGTCAAGGTTATGGTCTTACCACCCAATTAATTACTTTAGCCTTGAGATAATCAAGCAATTGTGTACCATTCGATGCTTTAATTATGAAGAGTTTTTATTCTCTTTAGGAGGACTTTATAGTGAATGCTGAATAAGTTAAACAACTAAAATATAAAGAAGAGAACGTAAAGTACAAAAGCAAGTGTAAAGAGAAGGTTCGAACCAAGTAAAATCTTAAATCAAGATAAATAAAGTAAAAGAAAATAGTTACACTAGGAAATGTGAAGGCAATTTAAATGTAAAGGTAAAAGAACATTTCTCAAAACATAAAGAGAATTATAGTAAATCTACCTTACAAGAAATTTCGAACTGAAAAAAAATAAAAAGAAAAAAAGAGGTAAAACGAGTAAATGCAATTTTTTTGTTGAGGTAATACTCTCTTCTTTCATCCTTGAGGGTTGAATTCATAGTTGTCTGCAATAACTAACTCTATTTGGCTCCAAGTAAATTTCAATATATTTTCAATTAATTCTCTGCAGTAACCACCCATGCTTGTTTCCACATAACCTCGAATTCAAATAACCATTTTAAACTTCTCACTACTTGCACCAAAAATTCCTGTAATAACCAAAATATAACGGTTACTAACTCCGTCTATTACATAACCACATTTCAAAAAACATCATGAGATGAACCCAGTAAAATATGGTGTAAACATACCTCCCACACCATTGAAGTTTTAAGAAATATTTAGGTGGCAGAGACTTAATAATTGCAGTCTTGAATAAACTTTTATCGCATTGGTGAAATATGTGAAACTTCTTCCTAATTGAAGTAGTCATCAATATTGAAGCTCATATTAAAAATGGCATAGTTTATTTCCTCGTTTCAACATCAATCATCGCCAAATAAGGTGAATAACTCCAACCCTTTTAACTTCGAATATCATGATGGATGGTGAATAATCTCAACATTTTAAACCTTCAAATGTCACCAACAATGGCGAATTATATATATATCTTTTATTTTTTTACCTATGAGGATCACCAAATACGGTGAATAATCATAAGAAATTTTAAACTTTGAAGGATAGCCTAAGATGGTGAATAATTACAACAATTATAACCTTCGAAGGTTACCACATATGGTGAATAATCATAAATATTTTAAACTCCGAAGGGTCACCAAAGATGGTGAATAATTGAAATATTTTTTACCTTTTATGGTCATTAAAGATGGTGAATAATCATAAAAAATTTAACCTTCGAAAGGTTACTAAAGATGGTGAATAATCACAAAATTTCTTACCTTGTAGAGTTATAATTTTTTTATAACAATCGAGAATTTTGACCTAAATTCTCAATTTTGGAATTATATGTGTATTTTGACCCAAAATAGAGATCTGAAAATCAAGCTTCCAATGCAACACATGTCTTGTCATTTGAATTTATGTTGAGAGATTTATAACCATTTTATCAAAACTTATTTTTGGTGACCGCATAAAACACTATAATGGTCTAAAATTTGTTTTGAATTCCCAACCATGGAGTTATCTATGCATTTTTAACTAACCAATATTCATGTACCGAAATAAAGCTCTGGAAATTCATTCCAATGCAAAAATTGTTTATCGTTTGGACCTCTGTAGAGATGGTTATAACCATTCTACATAAACGTGTTTTGGGTGGTTGCACAACGCAAGAATAAAATCACGCCTATTGTTAGGCCAATAAGATTCCAATTATTAGTGTTCAGATTTATTCCCCATGACCACTGATCCATTTTTTGAAAGGCAATTGATCTATAACTATTGTGGAAAGAATATTGTAATTCCCTGAACTAGATTTGATAATTACCCACGGGTTAACCTAATATGATACGAATGCATTAACTGTGGTGCGATGTGAAACAACCTATATAATGTTTCTAGTCCATTTTAATTAAATATATTTAATGAATAGGCATGAAATTTTGTTTTCCAAGGCATATACACATAATAATAATAGGAGGGGAACCCATTAGGCAACGTCATAGGGTTCATGTGATTAGAGCTACTAATATAAATAATAATAATCACTTACCTACAAAATCATCTCAAAAGACGGAATATTATTTAACCTGCCATAACAAAGGGAGATGGGTGAATTAATGCCCAATGGGGTTCCTTTAAAATGCAATATAGAAATGAATGGAAAAAGGAACATATTCCACAACATAGATTAACTCGAATGCACACCTGCTAACTAAACAATGTATGTATTAATCATGTTTTATTTAGAAAATATTTACTTTTACTTGGGTTAAAAGCCGTTAACCTTTGCATTATAGCTTTATCATTCTATTACGAACACATTCCTTTAATCTATTAATCCATGCAATTAATATATGAGAACCTATATTTACTAAACTACAAATTAAGAATGGTCATGATAAGTAGGTCACGGTCTAGGACCATGACCAGAGCCAAAATCGCATGACAAAGATAAAGCATGATATTAAATGGTTATGGTCACGACCTTAGACCGTGACCATGAGGTTCAAGACCTTGGTTCGTGACCAGGCTCGTGATTAAGTGGGCACCAAATCTCCCACCAAAGTGGGTCATGACCCTATACTGTGACTATAAGCGTGACAAATGTTAGGGTTTCGTTTGAGATAGGTTACGGTCACGGGTCGTGACTATTTTGAAATTGTCATGGGAGTTGGTCACTGTCATGAGCCGTGATCTTGGGACGTGTCAATTTATTTTTTTCCAGGTCACCACCCTGGTTAAGGTCCTAGATTGTGACCACATTCGTGATATGTAAAAAAAATAGATGGTCATGTCATAGGGTCATGGCCCAGTACTGTGACCAAACTGCCTAAACATAAAAAACCCAATCTCTCTCCCTCTCTCTCTCTCTAACCCCTCTACTCGTTGCCTCTCTATCTTCTGGACACCAACACTTATTTTCCCACTCCCTCTCTCTCTCTCCGCCTCTCTCTCACACACACACACGCACGCACACACACACGCATGCACACACACACACAAGTACTCTCCCTCTTTGTCCAACATTCTTTTAATGGTATCAACATTACTTTTTCATTTCTTAATTTCTAGCTTTTTATTTGGTGTAACAATATTGGGTGATATCATCAGCAGCGGCTGGGGAAACACAATCACTAAGAGTTTCTTATTGTTGTTGAATTAATAAGTCCAATTGTTGAAATATGTGAATGTGAAAAAGTTTGTATACGACTAAAATTTACAAGGAATTATTTCTTATTTTGACTAAACAAGGGAGAATTGAAAAAATACACAAAAATAATTCTAAAAAATGGGGGTGCATACAATTTTTTTTTTCCCACTTTATACCCCCTGTTGATAATGCCTCCACATATATGTAATTTGTTGTCTTCTTTTTGAGTTTGTTTTAAATTATCTAAATCTTGAAGATATATTACTACAATAGTTATAATGTGTTATTTGAAAGTATGTAAACATGGATTTGTATATGTGTGTGTTTCGTTGAAATGTAAAATTTTTATATACATGTGCATGTGTATGTATCTAGTATAAATTTGTATAGTTTTTATTTGTTGGATAAATCCTACATAATTTCTTGGTTAATCTGTCAATTTATGTTTAAGGTCTCGTGTAAAGTTTTTTTTACTCATTTTTGTTGGTGACGTGTATAATATTAAATTGTCACGACCTGGGGTCACGGTTCAGGATCGTGACCAGATGCTAGTACATAGATTTATAGTCTGTTTAGTAAAATTCAATTTAACCTTATTTTTTACTACATCACCAATTCCATCGCTAGAAAGAACACAAAGCCTCTCAATCATACAACATTCTAGCGTATTCAAATTGGCTTAAGAAAAATTGAATAATTTTCTTCCATCAAATTTCAATAATAAAAAAGTATCACATCACCTTTAATTATACATTTAGTAGATTGCTAAAATTATCCATTTAAAGTGTATTAGTAGTAATTTTTTATGTCAATAATCAAAAGTGTATGGGTGATCAGGGTTGATTGATTTGGAGTATAAGGTTTGTGACCTTTTATGTTATAGTTATGTGACCCTTTGGGTGTGTTTGTGAATCCCAGTTTTAGTTTTGGAATTGGGATTTTCAATCACACTATTTATGTTTTAATCTATTTTTATACCAAAACACCATATCTCCATTTTTGTTATAGTAAACTTTGAAGTTTTGTGAATTGTTGTATGTGTGTGAATGTGAATTATTATATGTGTGTATGTGTGATAGAATGGTGGTGTAAAACGTGTTTGAGAGAGAAACTTACACACGCAATGGATTGCTTATAACGAGCAAATAAATAATTTGATGTGCCCTCGACCTTATATATACTTACATGTGTATAACACATACAAACACACGCACATGTATAACACATACAAATACATGCACATGTACACAGACATGCGCGCGCGCGCGTACACACACACACACACACACACATATATATATATATATATATATATACACTAGGGTATGCCCGTGCCTGAAGGCACGCTGATAATCGCAAAATGACGAAAATTTTCAAAAGTACATAATTTCAATAAGGCAAAAATCTTCCCACGTACGTAATCGTAAAACGGCAAAAATTTCTGAAATATGTAACTGCAAAAAGGGCAAAAATTTCGTTCCCCGACAAAACAAAGCGTAATTTTAAAAAAAATGATCAGAATATCTTTTATTTATAAGACTATCCACCTGTTTAACAAATAATAAATAGTTCAACATTAATGAGCACCAAAAACTCCAACTGACATGTTAATTATCAAATTACAAAAAAAATTAATAATGCATAACATTTTTCAAGAGTATCTCAAAAAAAATTATTTGATTCGATTATCAAACTAAAACATCTGAATTGCAAAACTCGAAACAATAGAGTTGCTCTATATCTATATCTATAGAAAAGTAAACAAATATGTATCGTACCATAAATGAAATCTATACAATAAAAAGCACAACAATTAAGTAGATTAGCAAATTAAAGTCAAGAAATTACATAGACATCAATAACAACTTTATAAGATCCGACCCTTGAGATGTTTCTTTGGTTGTTTGGTAAGCCTTTTCTGTGGCTATTTTATATGCCTTATCTTTCACCTCCCCGGCCTTTTGAGATGTTTCTTTGGTTGGGTTAGCCTTCTTTGTTGCTTCATTTTTCACACCTTCAACTTTATCCACAGTGTACTGTCCAGAACCAGTAACAACTTGTTCAATATTTGAGGCAATCCCCTAGAATTACACCCAAGTTGAAAATCAATATGTATCCCTGCTTTAGCAACTAAAATGCAAACAATACTTTATTTTGAGCTTTCCCAATAGGCATTTAATTCAAGTATTACTACTTACCTCACACCTTGCATCCATTTTGCATTAGATATATATGTATTTGGCCACTTATCACTTGAAATTCAAAGAGAACAATTTACTAACATGTAAATTCCCATGAATATGAGCAAACTAAAATAAAATTAATAAACACGTAAATGAAAATAAATAAACCTACCAATTTAGATAAAAGAGAAGGCTAAACCTTACGCAGTTATAGTGCCTTAAAAGAAAAGCCAACAACTTCATGAACAGTCAATCTTACTTTGCCTATTGGATTATAATACTGAATCAAGTTGCTAGTTCTTGAGTATCAAAATTTATAGCTTTTACAATTGTTTTCCTAACTTTTTTTGGCAGCTCTTGGAAATCTAAAATACTTTCAGTGAAAATCGAGTAATACTCATGTTTAGACAACATAATAATAAATGTCTCCTTATCCTCGTAATACATTTCTGCAGCCGATATATCATGAAGCATCCCTCTATTCTCTTCTCTTCACTAAGGAGTTCACATGTATTCTCTTCACTAATGACAGCATAAAAAGCAGGGAAAAAATATACTACAAACTTATACACTGAACTCAAGCGGTTTTCATTTGATGAAAACATGAAAAAACACATTTCATGAATAAATGGGTATGTACCTCAAAACAGAGAAAATATACGAAATTAAAATTATGTTGGAACAAACAAAAAGCTAAATCATTAAGTATTAGAAAATAACAAACAGAGCACAAATATAAGTTTTATAATGGCCAAAGCATTTTATACCAAAAATATGATAAAAGTAAAACCATAAAAATGTCCCATTTAGACAATTTGATAAACAACTGAACGACCCCATATTACTGAAAGACCCCATTTAGAGAATTTTAGTAAGATCTGAAATTCAATATATCACTTTTTGCACAATGATATTTGATTTATACCTTCTGAGCCAAAGCTCCCATATTATACTGATTGGGATAATCTGGTGAAGCCACTTAGACATCTTTGTTCTATCTGCCTGCAACCACCAGTGTATTAAGACTCCATGAACTGAGTTAGGTAAATACATGATTCCCATTATTCTTTTAAACACCTCCCAGGTATTTGATGCTATTTGATGCTACTGGCCCAAAAATAAGAAGATGATTTATGGATTCTATTGCAGACTTACAGCACTGACATCTGCCTTTCTAACTCCAACAGTTTGAGTAAGCTCATCTACTGGATTATATTGCAGACTTGCAGCACTAATAATTGATGAGCACAAACTAACATACCTCAGTTGCGTTGTGTACCTGTTAACAGAACACAAACAATAGTTAAACCAATCAAGATTGAATTGAACACATTAAAAAAATTGCTATTATTTATAGTTGGTCTTTGCTTACAATCTTTGGTTGCTCAGGCTCAACCTTAATTGATTTATGTCTTCCCAAGCCCAAGCTCGGTCCAAAATTGATTTATGAATACTCAGATACACAACATTATTGATTTTTATAACTAATCATCTCATATTATGAATTGTGACAAACACTTGTAATACAATAAAAACTTAAGGAAAAAATAAGTCAAACACACTTAGGTATTGTGCCAAACACTTGACAGATATACTAACACTTAATGTATCTTCTTGAAAAGCCAAATGAAAGTCCTGCCCAAATGCTTAAGACAATTAATAGCTTAAATTCTTTGAAAACATAATCACTTGGCATTTTCCTTGTCTCTAGCTCTGCTACGGGCTGCATTGTATGTGTATGTGTCTATACAATCAACCTTGTCTCTAGCCCTGCTATGAGCCTTCGTAGTTTAACGGTTTGAGAAGCGTACTCTTGAGATAGTGATGACCTAATGACCAAATAAACATTTCTAATGAAGAATGTAAATAAATATATCAAATGAAGAATGTAAAAAAAAGAACTTAGAAGCAGAGGAAACTGTTCTTTAAGTTCTTTTTTACATCATGATGTAGGGACTCAAAGTTTCTTAAAAGCAGAGTTCTAAGCCTCAATATATTATAAGTTCTTTTCTGCATTTGAAATGTAAAAAATGGTATTCGTAAACATTTCAAATGAAGAATGAAGAATGTAAAAAAATATCCATAGATCAGTTATGAAAATAAATGTGTCTCTTAATGTTTCTCGTAATAATTATGAAAACTAAAGAGAGAGTATCAAATTTTGAATAGGTGACAAGTGGAGGATAAGAAATACATAATGTCATAAACAAATTGAATTGGTGACAGGTGGAGGATAAGAAATGCAGACTGTGAAAGAAAAAAAATTGAATAGGGAAACATCCTTCGTACAAAGCATCACCTTTGAGCTCAAATTTGGTACGACAAAAATTCTTGTAAGAGTATCTTATTTTCTTTAAGTTCTGGTGAGGGCATTTTCCTCCCATTTTTATGTCACTCCCAAATTAGATCTGCAAGAAAAGAACATAGAAGCAGAGGAGAAGAGTATACTAAAACATAGACTAAAAATTATGATTTATATTTTATTTTTAGAGAAAGTAACTTACCTTGCCAGGAGAATAGTTAAAAAACAATGCTGGGCATCGTCAATAGAAGAGTACTGAGAGAACATTAAGCAAACAGATACTGTGGGAACACCTCGTTTTTGAATTTGATAATCGACTGGTAATTTAGCGTGCAAAAGTCTGCAAGCCATCAAATAATTTTTTGGGCAAATAGCAATGATCCAAATGCCAATAATATGATGGCTTCTGTATGAGATATTCCCACATCCCCGATCAAAACAAAGTTGCAAACATACAAAAAATTAAAATTACAAAAATGAAATCGGAGACAGAGGGCTAGAGAAAACAAAAAAAAACTGTAAAAAGTTTGCTTTATGGATTAAGAAGCTTGAATAAACATAAAAATAAATAAAAAATAGATCTGAGACCTGATGCTAGAAATATAGAGAACAAACCTCAAGAAACCTTATACGAATTATCATAATAACCATCATAAAAAAATGAAGAAAGATATCTCATAGTATATACCTGACTGATGTGAGAAAGATAATTTATAACAACAAAGACAGAGATAGTACCGGGGAGTATATGGAAACAAAGATAGTACCAGAGAATATGAGAAGAAATACAGGTGGGAAATAAGAAGACCTCTTGATGGTTGTACATGCGATATTGTAAAGCCGAGAGAGAAATGGAGAGGGGAGAGGGGGAGTAAAGTGAGGGAAACATAGATGGCTAGGGTTAGACAACTGACTGTATGGGACAAAATGGGGAAATACTATTCTACCCTTCTTTTTGAATTTAGAAGAAAGGGGGGAAATAAATTAGAGTGTTTGAAAAGAGGGGGAGTTCAAAATTTCAAGGGTAAAATAAGAAGTGCAAAATAAATTCATCCTGTGACATCATCTTTTCATCTTATGACATACATAAGTTTTGTAACTTATTATATGGACCCAAGTAATGGGAAACTCCCATTAAAAGGATCTACTTTTTCTTACAACTGAAATATCATCCAGATCAATTCTTTCTATTAGCTCTCCAGCCTGCACAAACGGACATTTCTGAATCACAAAGATGTGTAAAGTGATTAAATTAAATTTAATCATTCTTAAAGTTAACTAACATTCATGATGATATATAAGGATCTCATATTTAATTTGCAACTTAATAATGCTGCTCCGAATAGAAAAATATTCAAAATCGCAAAGACCACACGTATAACCCGCACATGATCTCCTATTTAATCTGCAATCTTCCCGTATTACTACATTAATTAATCCCGAGTTGTTTAATGAGAGAACAAACTAATAATAACCCACACAGTCTCTTAGTTATTCTATCAAACATGTAATCTACACTCATATATCTGTAATATAGCTGTAGGAGATTAAAAAAATACGGACCATGGCTGAACAAATCATCACCATCATCATGGAGACAGAGAGAGAAAATAATTGGGTCTCAAACTTCATTTTTCTTGATTATTGCACATCCTATCGACTTTGACGTATGATCTGTGTCAAGACATGCTAATGTACCACAAATTGAGTGTTAAAAAAAGACCCTCTTTCACAATCAACAAATAATATAAATCAAAGAAACAAACCTTAGTCACGCGGGCTTCCTTATACCCTCTAATATCCACCAAAACCCCAATCAAAACCACCATAGATGCGTAAAGTGAGAAAATATTCCATGATCAATTGCCTCATATGATTGTTGTAGATTTTAACATTGTTTCTAATGGTGATGCAAAATGTGAAGGACCTGAAATTTACTTTAGAGCAGCGAAATATTTCAGCTCTTTCATTAGGCAAACTTTTCTCATTGACTTGGGATACTTGGCCTCTAAATATAAATGGCAGAATAGTATAACTGGAGAATATTCTATCCTTGAGAGATGCTTAAAGAAAAACTTTCAAGCTATCACATAAAAACCGTTACTTCTGAAATAATAGACTAACATATTATATTCCTAATCAAAATGTCTAACAAAACAATGAGACCACATTCCTACTCATATCACCTAAATTTCCAAAATTTATCTTCATTCAAAAAGGAAAAGAGGAACCTTTAGCTCCAAAGGCAGAGTTGTGACTAAGCTAAACATTATAATGCATGTGTTGCACAAAGCTTTAAATTACAAAGCTACTAATAAAATTACAAAGCTTTAAATAATTTAAACAATTTACAGTGAACTCTACTTCTTCAATTACAGTGAACTCTACTTCTTAAATTACAAAGATTCAAATAATTTACATAAACAAAAAAAGAATCTGATAAAATAAGAGTAGCTTCTTATAGGTCTAATAGATTAAAAGAAGAGATAAACATGATAAACATGCCTGGTTGTCTTTCAAACTTCAAGAAGAACCATACAATTAGAAAAGAAGGATGCTGCCATGGTTGATAGCATAAACTTATTAAGGTTACAGTTACCCGTGTAAGACCCTACCCTCTAGGGGAAAAAGGGACTCGCCCAATATTCAGTTGTTTAACAAATGATAAATTACTGAGAGTGTAAATCAAAATAATTGACCCCTAACAGGTGTTAGGGCATGTTGCATACCATTGTTGATATTGCGTGAAAAGACATGACATGATCTAAAAAATTCAGAACTTTTGCTAGAGTGAACAGGCCTACCGATAGAGTTATTGGAAATCGGCTGATTGTGTATGCCAAAATTAGTCAGTGTTGTTTTGCTAGACCGAGATTTGTTTTACCCAAAATTAACAAAAATATAAGGAACACCAAGGGTTGTGCTTAGATTCAAACTCATATTAATCAGCGTTGTCATGGCATTGTAAGTTTGTACAAAAAGTACCACGCCGTGATCCCAAATCTTCAAAATGAAATAAAAATAGATTACATGAATAAAAGCACTTGAACAACCATCAACAATCAACAAAAATAATACATGAACAACCATCAACAATCAAAACAGAGTATTTTGTGATGAACAACAAGCTTTTTGTAAACAAACTCATAATTATTATGAAATTAAATCATTATGAAAAGATCAGTGAATGTCAAATCACAAAAAATAATTAACTCATAATTGTTATAAAAGCAAAATGAAAAAAAAAGATAAAAAATAAAATTACCTCAACAATGAGATTTGTTTCCCATCATATTAGCGCCCTTTCTTGAAAAAAAAGTGTACAACCTACAATAGCAAGTCGCATCCATAAATATTTTATCGCGGCCCAATTGCAAGTTATTTGAATGAACCTGCACAGAAAGATTAAAATTTTCAAATATTTTTTAAAATCCCACCTCAAACCCTTATTTAAATAAAACTAAAGTTAGCAGCAAACCATTACACCGGGGAGTCAAAATCGAAGAGGAAGACAAAAAAAGGCATAAACTAGTAAAAAAAACATTTTGGGTTCCTACTGTCAAACACACAGTACAGACACGTAAATTAAAAGACCTAAAACAAAAAATGTAAAAAACAAACCCTAACCTAAGAATAATCATTATAAAATGTGTACCTGAATTAAATTTTTTTTTGAAGTCTTTCAATGGTGAAGAGCGGGCAATTTGTGAAGATATAGATTCAGAAAATGCCCAAAAAGAGGGGGAAAACAAAATAAAGAGTAAGTTTAGGTTTAGATATGTAAATAAAAGAAAAAGAAAATCGATTTCAGATCTACTAATGCTGAATCTATGTAGAAGATACCTTAACATGTATGGCGGTGCCGAGAGTCGATAAAAAATTCGATGGAAAACTACAAAGAAAACGGAAGTAAGGTAGATGGAGAAAGCGTGGTAGGAACTCACAGCTAGGTAGGAGGGAGTGAGACGGAGAGGAGGAGGTGGAGTTAGAGGTGCAAAGAGGAAGACGGAGTGCGGCGGAATCTTTGAAACCCTAGGATTCTCGTGGAGAGACTGAAATGAGAGAGAGCAAAAAGTGAGAGGGAGTAAAATGAGAAACGATTGGGGTTTAGACAAATGAGTGTAAGGGAGAAAGTGGGGGAGGACTATTTTACCCTTCTGTTTAAATTTTGAAGAAAGGGAATCCAAAAATCTCAAGGATAAAATAGGAAGTGTAGGGAAAATTCATATAGATGACATCATAGGCAAAGCTTATGACATACTTAAATTTCCTACTTTATTATATAGATATATACACACATACATATATACATACATACTTACATGTGTTTTCTCCTCGTTTCATACGCACATGAAATTGGAGAACAATAACTGAAGTTCAACTAATTACAGGTGCTTCTTTATTCAAGTAACTTTATTTATGTTTTACCTAACATAGAATTATAAGTGTTTGTTTGACTGTTACAACTACGTATACATGTATAACACGTATAATTCAACTTGTACATTTCTTTTGTTGACTATAATAACACGTACATTTAGTGGACATATATTAAATTTATGATTAACTTAGATAAAATAAACTTCATTTTGACTTACTGATATTATGCAGGTGAATAATACGGGTGTGGTTAACTGTTGAGGTCGTGTTCACCCCTCCTTAGGTGGTTATTGTTTGGGTTAACACAAACTGGTGGACATATAATAATTTTAGGATGAATTTAAATAAAATAAACTTAAATTGGACTTTATGATATTAGAAGGGTGAAAGCAACTAGGCGGAAGGACGCATAACAATGTTAGGATTAAATAATATAAGATAAACTTAAATTGGATCCGTTGAAAAATAATAATTAGTTAATGATTAATTAGAGACATTACTTATAGGACTCATATTCACACCCTCATATATTTTTCTCTTGAAAAAATGACACACGGTGATAATCACTAGTAATAGGAGTACGAGAGGTTGCAATTAAACCGCATTTATAAATATTTTATAAGTGCACACCATATAGAGGGTAATCCTATTTACAAGTATGAGAATGAAAATATTGAACAATTTAACTACCTTGCAAATCTTGGAGTTCATCTGTCGCAAGAGTACGTGTTCGCTCGTATTCTATTTTCCCTACTAGAAAGCTGGGACGAGGCAATAAAAATTGTATTTTCCCTATATAATCCCATCGTATCCCTGACATTACTTATATTGCTCGAGAAGGCAGAGAAAAACATTCACCCATTATGTAAAAGAGCATTAATCAAGACCATGATGTCTATTGACATATGCATGTTAAATTGAATCTTACCACTAAGTTAAAGAAGAAAGGGTTCCGAGTTCATGTCACAAACATCTATACATCAATCATAGATATGCTTCCTCCTAGTTGATCATGTGAAAAACCATAGATTTTTAAAAAGTAATACTAAATGGATGGATATCAGACACATTTAACATTTTTTAAATTCTTATTATGAGTAAGTATATAAATAGGAGAATTCTGACCTACATCATGCTCTATACATCATCTATACATCACGCATAATTATAGGCTGTAAAAAACTTTTTTTTTAACTTTTTTATTCTTCTCTTGAAATTAACCTTCCAATAAATCCATGTTCAAAACATTAGGTCAAAATACAATTTGTAGGTATTTTTAAAAAATCCACAAAAAACAAAATACCATATTTATAAGGGTTCGCGCCAGCAGTTTGTTGTTGATTTTTTAAAAATAGCTACAAATGTATTTTGACATAGTTTTTTGAATATGGCTTGATTGGAAGGTTAATTTCAAGAGAAAAATAAAAAAAAATGGAAATTTTTTTAGGGCCTTGAATTAGGTGTGATGTATACATCATGATGTAGGTGAGCCTTCCTATATATATATCGTCGTAAACATAATTAGTTAGTCGTAAACATGTTAGTATAATGAATTCATTGCTTATTTTCTTATTGTAGTTTATGTCGAATGATATTGGAGATAATGTACCAAATGTTGATGGGACTCCTCTTGGATTCTCATCACCAATTGGTGAATAATACTATTGTTCACAAATGGTTCATTCTACCACTCGATCTATGAGTAGGCATCAAATGCATGTTTATCTGACACCCACACACCTCGCTACCAACACCTCCCAAGTAAATGAGAATAAGCCATTGGGTTCCCCCTTCTCGAGAATAATCCTATTGGCAATAAATACGACATCCAAATCTTTAAATCCAAGTGTTTAAATCCGTATCGAAGCTTTCATACATATCCTGTAGAGATCTTGTTCACACCATTAGTTTGTTCATCCATATTGAACAAGTTGTTTTGTTGGAGTTTTGCGATGAAGAAATGGTGAAGGACATGTTCTGAATCGTAGACGGTTACCAAAGTTGCATCGGTGGATACCGAGGTGCATGTGGATTCGTGTGTTGTGGACAAGTGTCGTGGAAGGTTCTTTGTATGGACACTGTGGAGGAGTGACTAAAGATAAGAAAATCATCAAGATTTGTGGGAATCGAGTCGTTGTGTAAGTTTGTTTGTCTTCCTTTGTAATTTTCATATCATAGTGATTGTCTAACTTGGGTCGTTCGAGGTTTATTTTCCCTTAGTAGTTTCCTCGTACATCCGGAGTTGCTTTTGTGGATTTACTTATTTTACTTGCTTAAATCACCTAGATGGATGCTTAGAATTAAATAAGATAAAATTGGGCTCAAGTAAAATTGGTTCACAAACTTGGTGCGTAATTAAAATTTGGAATTATTTTTTGAAAGAAATATTATTTTCACCTAAATAAAACTTTGAAAAAGGGGCCTACAAATTGGTATCAGATCTAGAAATATTTTTTATTGTGTGTGATCCCTTGTGCTTGTAGGTATGAATTTCAGAAATTTTTATGCTTTTCGAACTCCTATTTTTGATGGAACAATTTATTCTTATTAGAAAATTCCAAATAAAAAGTGCACTTAAAGCTATTATGAGCATGTTTAGTTAGCCGTAGAAAAAGGGTGGTCCCCATCGGTTACGAGAGATGGGGAGGTCACTAGTTTAAAACCTGTTGAGTCATGGACCAAAGCCAAACATAGACTTTCACTTTATAACTTTAAAGTTTTAAATGTTATTTCCTCATCTGTCTCCCCAAATGAATATAATCGTATTATGTTGTGTGATACGTCAAAAAAGTCTTAGGACTCACACCTTCGTATTTCAAATCCCAAAAAATTAAAAAAATATGAAATCAGGGCCCACACCTTCGTATTTCATTATGCGCAACTAGGGAAGATTTCTAAATTCGTCCGAATGATAATGGTGCCTCATTCAAACCAGAAAGGCACTTCGTTCGAATGACATTCTAATGAGAAAGACGTTGTGCTTCATCCCCAACAGGGAAAATTAACCCCCAAACTCCCCCAAAACCTCCATTAAAGCCCCATCAAGGTCTCGAATCAAATATCCATCATACCAGTACTTATACTAAATTCTAGGGACAAGAATCCTAATGATTTTTAATCATAAACAAGTAATTTTAACCTGATTTCAATGAATAATTAAATTAGCCCAAATTTTCTTAAGAATATTTATAAATCCCTACTATCTTTTAATTCATGATTCGTTAAACAAGGATTCAATTAAAAATTCACTACAAACCTAAACATGGATTCTATTATAATTCCCAATAGTTATACAATGTCGATTTCAAGTTTTATCACCAAAGTCTTAACTTTCAAAGTAAGATTAATTACTATCTATCATGATCAGTCCCAATCATAAATTATAATGTATATGAATCACCAACAGAATTAATACTCCAAAATCGTATAAGAAATCATTCTTATAAATTAAGAAACACATTATTAAAGATATTGCAAGAAAATTCTTGCCTTAGAAGATGACTGAATGCTCCTCCCTTGAGATTCTCCTCTTTCTCTTTTCCAGGCATGTTAACCTCTCCCGTAATATCTATGGCTACTAGGTTTAATCAGGAATGGCTAGAATACCGAATTAGGGTGGCTTATATTATAATTAAACTCCTTAATCCCATATCTCACCATAAGTCCTAATTTCGGGATCTTAAAAGGGCCCAAAATACTACCCGGAATAGCCCAAAATTTCTCCGAAAGGATATACCTACCCCCGACCAATTTAAAGGGATAAAACACACATAAATAGACATCCATGTCATCCCAAAGTCGAGTCTAAATGATATTTCTAATAACTCATGGTGTTATCTCATGACATTAATAATTTATTCACTTAATTATTTTACGCGTACACATTTTTAAATTACCATCTAAATTGTACCAAATTATTATTAATAAGCCATACAAGTAGTCATTAATTCCATTTATTAATTTGTTAATTACTTAATAAATAATAATTATAGTCCACGAAAATACGATGTATTACAAATCACAATATCACTACCAACATTATAAATATCATCACAACTCCAGCACCCCACCTAAATTCCATCACTAATAGGCATCGAGGACAAAATCCATATCACTTATACAATAATAGTTTTCATGTATATCACATCTCACTTCCACCCAATCAATCGACGGTACCAAGAGACCATTCATCAATAATTATAATTATCGTAAGTATGCGACAATTCACAATTTCTAGATGTAACAATATAAATTGAAAATTATCAACATAACTCTCCCAATTTACGCACTATATATATCCCCCAATCATAACAAACGTAGGTTCAACTCCCATATGCTAATAACTAGTAATTTTAAAGAATATATTCTCTTATTAATTAAACTTATAACTCCCAAGTATATTCATATAATCCAAATTTCAAAATAAGATATTATAATACATTATTTTAATCCGCATTGAAATCTTTCACACCTTGTAAATTGCCTAACAACCAAAATGTACCAAGAAAACTCAAAATTTCTTCCTTATTTATTCCAAACATAACTATTCGTTTACTATGCGTCTTTTTGTTTCATTATTTGATTGATACAAGGTCCATATACCCACAATACCCTTTTTAATGTGATGACAACTATAATTTAGTAAATAACTTCCAACATAAATGTTAATTATAAACTATACCATAACATAGAAGTTTTCAATTCACTCGCGTATCAAATTCGTGTTCAAGAATATATATGAAACCCTAAAATTAATCATGATTCCAAATTTTGATTTCAAATGACCAAATCTGAACAATTCAAGTTTAACATAAAAATATGATCATGAGTAGTCATATTCAATTCATAAGTTCTAACATGTTTATTTCATTAAATCATACGAATACTCATAAATTAGATTATTCTTCCCCTAAGTAGGTTCTTAATCTATATTAATCCGAATTCATAATGAGTTTAGGCAATATTCAACATATTTCGAAGTTAAGGAGAAAATTAGAGGCATACTTGCTTCTGAGACATTCAAATGTGAAACGATAAAAATTCTCATACGGGATTTCTTCATTTCTAAAATCAGACTTCAAATTTGAATTATAAGGGAAGGTCCTCGAAAATTATGTTCAGAATTAACATTCTGTGCATTCGAAAACAAAAAATCTATCGACGCCCAAATCTGACCTTAGCGGCCCAACCTTTATTCTCCCTCTCTTTTTTGTTTTCTCTTCCATTTTTTCATTTTCTCTTCCTTTCTTTTACACCAACTTACTCTATCTATCTATCTCTCTCTCTCTACTCCCCCCCCCCCCCCATATATATATATATATATATATATATATGTGTGTGTGTGTGTGTGTGGGTTGGTGGGTGTGTATTTTGTGTTTTGAATATTTTTAAAATATACACTCAACAAATATTGAGTGCATGAAGCCCAAGTCAAGTCAAGAGAGGTTGTGGGAGGAGACTTAGTCCTATACACACACATCAAATTCAAGGTATGTCAACCCTGTAGTTCACTAAAAATTAGGAAGGTCCCTTTTTAAATTAAGAGGTGAGAAACTTAGATTATTTCATTTTTTTTAAAACTAATATCTTCTGAAGAGATTAGTTTGTTAGACTACAAGTGTGAAAGAGTGGCCCTTATGCGTGTGTTTCAAATCAAAACAATTTTCACCAAAAGTTATCCAACTTTTAATTAGCACCAAACCAAGTTGTGGAAAAACAATTTGTACTTTAAACCAATTTTATCTTAATTAATCCTAAACATGCGTCTAGTGATTAAAGCAAGTACAGTAAAGTGGAGAATACTCACAACGCAGGATGTGTGAGGAAAACCCCAAGACGAGAAAAAACCTCAGACGGCCCAAGCCAGACAATCACTATGAATATGGAATTACAACGAACAGATAAAAGACTCATTCAATGACTCAATCCCCATGGGTCTTGATGCTCTTCTGAACTTCAACCACTCCTCTCACAGTGCACACGCAGAAAGTCCTTCTTCCACGATACCTGTCCACAACACACGCGTCCACGTATGTCTCGGTATCCACCGAATGGCTTTAATACGTCTACGATGTCAAACAAGAAGTCCTTATCTTTTCTTCACCGCAAAGCCCAGATGTTTAAGTATAGAACAAACCTTCTTGGTGCAGTAAGATCACATAAACATATAGTAATGATAACTCGGATCTTTTCAAACTCTAAGGATGCGTTTAATCTTTGAAACCCTAGAAAAACATTTGCAAAAAACTTGTACTGGATTGAAAATTGTTTTCCGTATTGCACGTCTCTTTAATTCTAACTAAACCATGCTTTAAATAGGAAAACTTAACCGCCTCAAAAAATATGTCACTCGAATGAGATTGACCAGTCGTTCGCGTGACATGGCTATCTCGCTCGACTATTCGAGCTGTCATTTGAACGACGCGCCTGTCAGTTTGACTTTTTCTTTAAAATGTTTCTTCCAAAAGAGATCCAATTAAGTCAAACTCATTTTCGAGCTTATCAGAGTAAAACGTTGTGTAAAACATTTGAAACACTTTTAAAAACATATTAAAACATATTTCCTTATAAAATTACATCCTTATCTTTTATAAAAATTATTCCGAGCTCCATTAATTATACGCATTCATACCTGGGTGATCTGGAATGCAATTAACTTGAAGACGAATAAATTTGCACCAATTAAACTTCGGTATGATTAATTATTTGAAGCTTTGCCGCAACGTCTTCAACTTATTCAATACGCCATAGACCATGTGGGACCGCGACAAAATAAAATCTCCCTATGACATATTACAAACATAGTTTTGTTCATGGAATTAAGTCAAAACAATACAGGGACTCTACTGGAAATTTATGTTCTTGCAAATATCCCCCTTTGACTATTCCGGGACAAAACTAAACCAGTGAAATGCCTAAGCTGGGTCGTTAATCCGTATGACGCCTAAATCCCATCCCATAAACCCAAAGTCAAAAATTACAGGACACGGACTAGTTTATGTAGCACCTATAAGCATGAATTGCATGAATGTGATGTAGACTTAAAGACAAATCTCTGAAGCATACCTACACACACGAAACAGACAAACAAATACCCAGTGAAGTATGGTGGAACAAATGAAATCAATATATATATCCAAATGATACCAATTTTACAATAGATACCAATATGAATAAACTCTGAAAAATCATTTGTTAAACAATTGAGCAATAGTATGATACCAGTTTGTAAAATATAAACAACATTTAAATCAAATCTCAATAAACATGCTCAACAAATCTCTCCCTACATCACATACATCTCTCCCCCTTTTTGTCTCGAATAGACAACCCAGTGAAAAGATAAACCAATCAACAAGTATCTAGCATGAATATGTACCAAATAAAAATCGCTAGATAATCATGAAACAACCAACTAAATATGATCAAGTAATGACAAATCAGTAGCTAGTAAACAAAGGAATCACACAAAGAATATAGCAAACTAATCAGGTGTGATAAACTAATCATATGCAAAATTCCATTATGAGACAGTAAAACCTACATATAAATCAGCTAGTCTAGAAAGCTTCCAGCAGTACCAAAAATATCACAAAATAAACCAGTGGATTGCAAAGATAAAGAAGGAAATTCCAGACCATTGTTCGAACGAGCCAGAGACATCGCTCAAACGAGATGTGGACGTTGCTCGAATGAGGCTTCTCGCGACATGGTAATGTCGCTCGAACGAGTCTTCTCGCGACAGGCCAAACTTTCCCAGATTCCCAGAAATATCATATAATTTTGCCTAGTGAAAAATTTCTAGAAAAAACACACTGGAAGGGACTGACAACAGCAAAACAGTGCTAAAACAGTAAGCATTTAACACAAAATGCAAAAACGCATAAAAAACTATCAAAGCGAGTTACATGAAAACATAGTACCGATGTGCTCAAACATGGACATGGAATTTATGAGCGTGAAACTACAACAAATGAGTCACAATTCCAACTCATCGAAATGATCACGAAGCTCTAATCAATAACAATAGATCATCAAACATTTTCATAGCCATAGTTGACAGGTAAAGTGTGAGCTTAATGAACTAAATATTCTACATGCACACAAATCTAGAATTTTGACGATTCTACTAACAATAGCGACAAATTGTAATGTTTTAACCTTAGGATTAGTTTTGCAAACCCATTTAATTTTCTCCAACCAAACTCCCTCATATGTACGAACTTTTTTTAAGTTCTTTTGAGGTTTCTAGCATTCTCAACTTAGAGAAAATCTTATTGGCCCTTTTCTTAGCATTTTCCCTTTTTCTTTTGGGCTCTTTTAAACGATGGCTTTCACGACGAGTTAATTTTGAACTCTCGCAACCCTTTCCCATGAATCACTCATCATTTTTTCAATTAGGTTCCAATTCAAATCCTCACGGTAAAGGGTTATTGCATGCACACTTCTCCTTAAGTCTACTTACGCATAGATGACAAGATTGAGATAAGAATGCCTCACCAAATTCAAATATGCAAGAGAAGTCAAACATCCATAGAAACTCATGCATGTGTGCAATGTTGGCATATATACAAAGTCGAATCAACATGCATATCAACTTCGAAACACCCCATTTGAAAAATTGTTAAGATCATTCTAAGCATTGATAATAATGACCAAATGTCCTATCCACATGGATAATGAAATGATGGGGGGGGGGGGGGTCAAGTTCACTACTATGTCACATCAAACATGTAAACTCAAAAACAAAAACCGAAAATCTTTTTAGCTTTTCAAACATAATTTGACTCAAGCAAAATCTTTTTGGTTTTTTAAAAGTTTTCTCAAATAAAAAATGTTTTTGTATTTTTCAATAGCACTTAAACAAATAAAAAACTATAATACAAAATGATACACAAGTCATTATACTATCAATGAATATATCATGAAGCAAACTATCATATGACAAATAGGGAAACACTATCATCCTTTAGATTTTGCATGGGAAGAATCAAGTGCACCCAAACAAGAATCATGAAGTTTTATTCCTAAAGCCACTAAATCCGATTTCCTAACCTAAGTAGGTGTAAAACGACGCATGGGGGTTTGGGGAACCGGGGAAACTTTATTCCTAAACTTCCAAGGAGCTTGTCTAAGGTCGTAACAGTAACTCCTAAGGTGACCTTTCCTACCACAAAATGTGCAAGTGTAGCAACGGTGGGAATGATTACCTATATGGGGACCTTTTCTAATCATCCTAGTGTTTCTCACACGTGCGGGGGGAATGGGAACAATTCTCTCATCAAAACCTATACCTACCCTATATCCCTTAATTTGGACGTTGCCTAAGATCTTATCTAACTTCTCCGACCTAGCCTCCAAATCAAACTTAACTCTAGGCGAGTCTCTCAATCTCTCCTCCAACTCATACATCCTAGACTCGAGGAAACTCCTAGACTCCTCAAACTCTAGAATTTCCTTCTTCAAAGACTCCATCAAACCATGGAGATTATCTCTCTCACCCTTGACATGATCTAATTTCTCCCTAAGAGTCTTCTCTCGTGGCCAAAGATATTAAATCAAACTATCATTATTTTCTATGGCATGCTCATTCAACTTAGCTTGCAATTTTACATTTGCCTTTTTCACTTTCACCGTCTCGGCATACAACTCATTAAATGAAACTTGTAATTCTTTCATATCTACCTCCTCTTAGTCACTCTCTTCACCCTCACTAACATGGGATTCACTCAAAACCTCCTCGGAAGTGTCATTCACATGAGAATCGTCGTCGCTCACATGACATGCCATAAACGCAACAAAGTTACGCTCAATGGGGGAACTCTCTCCCTCTTTCGGATCATTATCTCTTAAGGTGGCACAATATACAATGGGTTGCTTGCCCTCTTTCTTAATTATAGTGGGACACTCCTTAACTTTTTGATCGTACCCCTCACACCCAAAATACTTATCCGACTCATCTCTCTTAGGCTTCTCAAACTTATCCTTAGATGTGGGATCAACTTTGTTGTTCTTGAATTTTTCAAACTTCTTGGCATCTTTCGATAGCTTTTGAAACTTAATTAATTTTGTAAATTTCTTTGCCAAAAAAGTAACATCCTCAAAATCGGAATCCAAAACTTTAATTTCCTCCGTTCGGGTTTTCAAAGCAATACCCTTTTCTTTCTCAGGCACTTACTTTGAGGTAATCATGTCGATTTCATAGGTTTGTATGTCACTTACAATCTCTTCTAGTTTCATTGACTCTAACTTACCCAAGGAGTTTAAAATAGTCACTTTCGCATCAAACCTACTAGGCAACGACCTAAGGATTTTGTTAATGACACGATTTTCAAGAATTTTCTCACCTAGGTTAAACGGCGAGTTGATAATATTGGACAACCTAGAATAAAACTCATCAAAACTCTCACTTTCTAACATCCTAATGGTCTCAAATTGTGTAGTAAGATCTTGAAGTTTTGACGCCCAAACCGTGCTAGTGCCCTCGTGAGTGAGTTCCAAAATATCCCAAGCCTCTTTTGATGTTCCACAAGTCATAATTCTATTATATTCTTCTCGTGTGACATGTGAATAAATAAAGTGCAAACCCTTAGAATTATATTATGAAATCCTATGTTCAGTTTCGGTCCATGACTCGACAAGCTTTAAATTAGTGACCTCACCTAAAATAGTGACAGAGGGTGTCCAACCTTTCTAAACTGCTAGCCACACATGCTCATCAATAGATTTTAATGCACTTTTCATTCTCATCTTCCAATAGGTGTAATTAGTGCCATAAAAAATAGGAGTTCGAAGAAGTTCGTTATTTCCAAAATTCATCTTTGAAAACACACGGGATCACAACACAAATATATAATGTTTTCTATCTCTGATACCAATTTGAAAGAGTGGCCCTTGTGCGTGTTTTCAAATTAAACCAATTTTCACCAAAATTATTTAATTTTAATTAGCACCAAACCAAGTTGTGAAAAACCAATTTTTACTTTAAACTAATTTTATCTTGATTAATACTAAGCATGCATCTAGTGATTAAAGCAAGTAAAGTAAAGTAGAGAATACTCATAATGTAGGATGTACAGTGAAAAACCCAAGACGGGAAAAAACCTCAGACGACCCAAGCCAGATGATAATGCTGGAAACATCATCACTCGTCAAGGTGTTTGTAAGCTCAAGCCAGTGATAATAATGGCAACACAAGAGTATACTACATGTAAGAGATTGAGATAAGGAGAAGAGGATAAACACCAATATATAAGTGGTTCAGGCAATTAGGCCTACGTCCCCTGTGCAAGTGAGTGATTAAGGTCACTAAAATAAGGCACTAAGGACCATGGATACAATCTCTCGAGCTTTCTCTCTCTACTATGTAACTTGATAGAGTTTCATCTAGGGTTGTGATTTTGAATCCTTTTACAAGGTAGAGGATGACCTCTATATATAGTGTTTGGGGGGGTCTAGTGTACCCCCCAAGCATACAATGAGCATGTGCATGGCGATCCAGCCAGTGAAAAGATGACACCTGGATAATCTTCAATAAAGTAATAATGACTTCAATATTCCCTCATGTGGAGGGAATGATTTAGTTATAACATATTTATCCACGTGCTTCAATCCATACATGTACGCGTAGAAGCTCGATTGTCTTTACTTGGTACCAACCTCGGCCTAAGTGAGTACGAGGTTGGTGAGGTATGACCCCTGCCTTAACTGGGAATTATATGATGACCTTGGATGGGATGCCAGTCCAGGTTAGATATGTGGAACATCGGTCAGGGTTGATTTTATCATGATAATTGATGCTGAGCCTACAAGGCTGCTGATTCTCATGTGGAGCTTGCAATGTCGACTAGGGTCGATAATGATGTTGAAGGGTGGTTGAACCCATAAGTCCTTGCTGGCCTCGACTGATACCCAGTCGAGGTTGATGTATGAGGTAGATGTGATGACGATTGTGGATGACCTGATGGATAACTGACCCCATGAGTCATGCAAACCTTGGTTGTTGCCTAATTGAGGGGTGACTAGTAATGTCGGTCGTGGCCGACCTTAAGCTGGACGAGATTACTGATCGCCAGTCTTGAGTCATTATTACCTCGGCCGTTATCCAGGCTAAGGTTGGTGCCTCCGAGCTAGCAGGTACAATTTGGGCATATCAATCACCCCTAGCCCTTAGTTACCTATGTGAGTAGGTGACTAAGGGGTATACATGTCTGAGGCTATATTTCCTTTATGTACCAACATTTCTTTGACAAGTGTTAACTTCTGAAGTAGGTTGTGTGCCTGACAAGTGCAATGATGATGATGGTCTTTCGGGCTCCCAAGGCAATGATTGGTCTTGGGACGCGTGCCATGAGTTTTAGGGTTTAAACCTTTTTTTCCTTCTCTTTTCTTCTCCATTTCTCTTACTCTTCCCGCCTGAGCTTTCTGTGCTTTCCATTTCTCTCTCGAGGATTTTGCTGCTTCATTTTGGGTTTCCCTATCTCCGATCTTCTTCTTCGTCATTTTATATTCAGGCAGGTAACATCTTCACCCTACTTCTTCCTTTTCTGCCCTTAATTTCCATTTCTTCTTTTTTCGACGATTGTATGAATTTTTCGATGGTCGTACGAGTTTTTCGGTGGCTTTTGTTCTTGGTTGTTCTTGGTGTGAACTTGACCAAAATTAAGTTTTGATCCTTAGTTTAGCGTGTGCCCAGTTGCTTATTTGTATTTTAGAGTCTCAAGTGTAGGGTCGGTCTTCTATGCTCAGACTTCTTTATCAACTTCTAGAGGATTTCCCCTCTCTTAGAAAGAAGACCTTTGAGAAAATTGGGCAGATAGAACTAGCCCAAGAGGAAGCTCATAGGCTCGAGGCCTTCCCCCTCAGACCTATCTTCCCTCCACCTCTGAAGGTGATTTATCCTGAGCTAGCAGAGCATGCTGAGCCAGCCAAGGATCCAATTGACCCTTCTCTAATGTCTGAGTCTAAGTTATCTACCTCAGACCCTATGTCTGTAGATTCATTCTAAGAGGCCATGGACTTTTCTATTAGGCAAGACCAGGTCCATGATTAGGCCGAGGTCTAAAGTCGTGCCTCGTCGCACAATGGTTCTAGCTCTTCACGAACTTCTTTCGATGTTGAAGTTGTGGGGCTGAGCGTGGCTATGCCCCCACCCATTGATGCCATTTCCCTGTCAACTGCCACAGGGGTTGAGTTCTCTCAGAGGTTCCCTAATGGTGTTCCTATGCCTTCCTAGGCCAACGTTACCAGGGATGAGGATGATGTTCGTGAGAGTGACGTTGATACCTCAAAGGCAACCAAGATAGAGGGTACTGTCAATGAGTACGATCTTTTAGCCTTTAGGCACCTTTATTCCATAGGTCCTTCTATCAAGCTTAGGAGACCTCTGAGGGATGAGAGGGCATTTGGTGGCCGAGATGGGGAAATCTGTGTATATGAGCAGATGTTTAAGTTAGGATTTGGTCTCCCCATCCATCTAACAATTAGAGCCATATTATCCCATATTAACCTGGCCCCTTCCCAATTATCCCCCAATACTTGGAGGGTGATGATTGGAGCTATCATACTTTGGAGGGTAGTCCATCACTCAAACCTTCTTGTTAGGGTCTTCGCAGGGTACTACGTGCCATCCTCTTCCAGAAACCACCCGAGCTACTACCACTTCCTTGCTAGGAAGTCTGAAAATAAGATGTTGTTGGTCACCCAGAACTCAAATCATAACTGTAAGCCACGGTACTTCTTCATCTTAGGGGCATGGGAATTCGGTACCTGTGCTCCCTCTTCATCACTAGAGCCGAGGACCCCTCTGAGGTGGGGAAAATTATCATTAGCTGCCAAAGACGACCCTGGATTAACCCAAGATAACCTAAAAAAGGTCAAAGATCTTCAAGATCAGGGGGAGCTTGGGTAGCTAGTCAAGTATGGGCATATGATAACCTCTTACTATCTCTCTGAGACTGGCCTGGGGGGAGTCCTCTAGCCGAGCTTCGTAAGTATTATTTTGCATAAGTTTTACCTCTTATTTTCTAATGTCTCTACTATTATGACTGAAATATATTTTTTGCAAAGTGTCCATAAGGTATTTCAGATGACCTGTGGGAGATGTCTGCACCAAGTCTTATCAAGTCGGTGAAGAAAATTGGGTTCAATGCACCTCTTCCTCCACCGCCCAAGCAAAACATCGACACCTCTAAGGCCGAGGCTACAAAAAAGAGGAAATCCATCATTGCTACCTCAGAGGATCAGAGGCCGAGTAAGCACCAAAAAGTCCCAATCTTGTCTGATGATGCATTAGCTGCTCGTCTGGAGTAGCTGAAGATCAGTGACAGTCTGATAGGTCACGGTCTAAAGGCAATGGATGCCATCGGCTCTATGATGACCGATGCATATAAGAGTTTTCTATGATCGATTGATACCCCTCTGCTGGGCGAGTTTTACCTTCACAGTTTTATCCAGGTAAAACCTTTTTCTTTTTTATTCCAAGTCTAACCTCAGATTTTATTGGATTAAGGTTTGTATTTATACATCTAACTTTGTTTTGGAGGGTATCTTGTCCATGCATTAGTTCATTGATAGGACCCTGAGGAAGCTGCCCCTTATTGAAAAGGGAAAAAAGGCCCAGAAGGTGGAGGCCTCCCTTAATGCTGAGGTTGAACATCTGAAGACCGCCTTGGAGGGGTCTGAGAATAAGGTGAAGCAGATAGACAGGGACATAGCTAAGATCCAGAAGTACCACACCTCGGCTCTAAAGGCCAAGGACGACGTTCTTCAGCAAAAGGTTGATGCTGCTGTGAAAGCTGCCCTTGAGGATGCCTCTGAGAAGATCTTGGCCGACTACAAGGTCTCTGACCAATTTATAAGCTTCGACTTGAAATACCTTGAAAAAGGTGTTAAAGCTACTAGTAAATGGGCAGCCATCAAAGAAAAAGAGTCAGGGAGTTTGCTAACCCTTAGTTTACTCAAGCCTTACAAGAGGTCGAGGAGGAAGGAGAAGGTGCAGCTCCTGCAGATACCGCACTACTAGAAGTTACATAGATCGAGGATGTCAACCCTCAAGATGATGGGGCCAAGGTTACCAACGTCGGATAAGCTGATGGGGTCGAGATTACCAACCATGTGCCTGCAGACACCTAGACCATAATTTATGAAGCTTTACACTTGTAATTTTTATTTCTCATCTGTAATTGTTTGTAACCTCTGATAACATACTCCAAGGCATATTGACTTGTAATTCTGACTTCTTCATGTTATATCATCCTCTTTAGAGGATTTTTTTTCTTTCGATGAATGCTTTCTTGAATGTTGTCTTGCAAATCATACTTCCCATCAAGTGATGTTTAAGGTCCGAGGCCATTAATTTATGATGTTACCCTTATAAATTTTCACCAAATTAATGATGTTTAAGGTCTGAGGTCATCTAACTAAGATGTTTCACCTCAGACCCTGTCACCAAATTATGATGTTTAAGGTCCGAGGTCATCATATTAAGATGTTATCCTCATAAGTTTTCACCAAATTAATGATGTTTAAGGTATGAGGTCATCTAACTAAGATATTACCCTCATAAATTTTACCAAATTAATGATGTTTAAGGTATGAGGTCATCTAACTAAGATATTACCCTCATAAATTTCACCAAATTAATGATTTTTAAAGGTCTGAGGTCACCTAACTAAGATGTTACCCTCATAAATTTCACCAAATTAATGATGTTTAAAGGTCTGAGGTCATCTAACTAAGATGTTTCACCTCAGACCTTATCACCAAATTATGATGTTTAAGGTTTGAGGTCATCAAACTAAGATGTTACCCTCATAAATTTTACCAAATTAATGATGTTTAAGGTATGAGGTCATCATACTATGATGCTACCCTTATAAATTTCACCAAGTTAATGATGTTTAAGGTCTGAGGTCATCTAACTAAGATGTTTCACCTTAGACCTTGTCACCAAATTATGATTTTTAAGGTCTGAGGTCATCTAACGAAGATGTTACCCTCATAAATTTCACCAATTTAATGATGTTTAAGGTCTGAGGTCATCTAACTATGATGTTACGCTCATAAATTTTACCAAATTAATGATGTTTAAGGTCCAAGGTCATCAAATTATGATGTTACCCTCATAAATTTCACCAAATTAATGATGTTTAAGGTCCGAGGTCATCTAACTAAGATGTTACCCTCATAAATTTCACTAAATTAATGATGTTTAAAGGTCTGAGGTCATCTAACTAAGATGTTTCACCTCAGACCTTATCACCAAATTATGATGTTTTAAGGTCTGAGGTCATCAAACTAAGATGTTACCCTCATAAATTTCACCAAATTAATGATGTTTAATGTCTGAGGTTATCTAACTATGATGTTACCCTCATAAATTTCACCAAATTAATGATGTTTAAGGTATGAGGTCATCTAATTATGATGTTTCACCTCAGACCTTGTCACCAAATTATGATGTTTAAGGTCTGAGGTCACCATATTATGATGGTACGCTCATAAGTTTACTACTAAAGCATGATGAAATAACGTATTGACATAAGAACTTCTCTTCTCATTGACATTCTCTTCATAAAATGATACATGTAATACAAGAAAATAAGTGCAACATCATATGTAGTACTTCTTCAGGTGATCAGCATTCTATGGGTTGGAGAAAGGTTCCCCTTCGATATTTTCTAGCCAGTAGGTACCGGTTACAAACTCCTCGACTACTCTGTAAGGACCATGCCAATTCGAGTGAAGTTTCTTTGCTTCTGCAACGTCTTCTTCAGCACTAGGTCTCCTATAGCTATAGGTCTTGATTTTACCCTTTGATTGTAGAACTTTGTTATTCTCTGCTGGTAGGCTGCCTATCTAATCTCTGCATCTTCTCTCCTTTCCTTAATTAAATCTAGGTCAAGTCTTCTATCTTCCCCATTCTTCTCGGGGTCATAGGTCTGAACTCCGCGAGTTGGGAGTCCTACTTCTGTAGGTATGATGGCTTCTGAGCTATAGGCTAACATAAATGGGGTCTCCCCCATTGGTGTCCTAGTCGTTGTTCTGTAGGCCCATAACATAGTATAAATATCTTTTGTCCATCTCCCCTTATCTTCTTCCAACCACTTCTTAATCCCGTTGAGGATTTTTCAGTTTATGACTTCGATCTGACCGTTTTCCTGGGGTCGTCCAGGAGAAGAGAAAAGTTGCTTAGGCCCGACTCTCTCGCAGTACTTCTCTAAGGAAGAATTCTTGAACTAGGTTCCATTGTCTGAAATGAGGGTGTTCATAAGGCCATGTCTTCATATGATGCACTTTCAGAGGAACTGGAAGGTCTTTTGCTATGTAATCGTGATCATCGGCTCAACCTCTACCCACTTGGAGAAGTAATCAATTGCTACAATCAAAAATCGATAATTATTCATAGCTCTTGGCAATGGTCCTACCAAGTCAATCCCGCATATAGCGAAGGGCCAATGAGAACTGATTGACATCATAGGTTGATGAGGTTGGAGGGGGATAGTAGAGAATCTCTGATACCTGTCACACCTCTTTACGTAGGCAATAACATCTTTGGCCAAGGTCGACCACTAGTATCCTTGCATTATTATCCTCTTGGCTAAAGGTTTTCCTCCTATGTGACTGGAGCAAGAACCCTCATGTACATCTTGTAGGACATGGGGAACCTCTGTGGGATGGACACATCTGAGGAGAGGTAGTAGAAATCCTTTTTTTATATAGGACATCTACTATTATTGAGAACTTTACAGCTCTGTACCTCAATTTACTCCTTTCTAGCTTCAATTTTGGTAGCTCTACCTCTTTAATATATCTTATGAGGGGGGTCCATCCACGAGTCTCCTAGGTTCAAGTTGAGGCAAGAGCTGGCAACCTCTTCTTCCTCAATGGTCGATTTGAGAAAAATCTCAACTGGTATTATCCTTCTAATGCCTGTCATTATTGTTGAAGCCAACCTTGCTAGTGCATCTTCACGACTGTAGTTTTGTCGAGGTACCCTCATCATCTTCACCTTTTCTAAGCCTTCTAGCGTCGTTCTTACCCTCTTCAGGTATTTAGCCATCCTTTTATCTTTGGCCTCATAGACTCCAAGTACTTGGTTGACAACCAACCTCGAGTCACTATGAAGTAAGAGTTGGCCAACTCTAAGGGCTTTTACCAAGGAGAGGCCTACTATTAAGGCCTCATATTTTGACTCGTTATTCGATGCTTTGAAGTTGAACCTTAGCGCATATTCGACATTAGTACTATTCGGAGATAACAGTATCAGCCCTGCACCGCTTCCACTTTCACAAGAAGGCCCGTCAACGAAGAGGTTCTAAACATCTTTATCCGAAGAGAAGTTCCCCTCTGACAGGGCTCCTTGATTAAAAAGGTACTTGTCTTCCTCATTCTCATCTATTCCTTTTCTGGCTCTGCTGGACACAACCTCTTCCGAGTTTCAGAAGATGTTACTGTTTGATCCCTCTGTAATCTCTGGATTATTCTCAACCTCAGCCTCTTTCCATATGAACTCAGCAATAAAGTCTGTGAGTGCCTTCCCTTTAATGTCCACCCTGGGTTGATAAATAAGGTCATACTTTCCCAACTCAATGTCCCAAGTCATCAATCTGCCCGACTTGTCAGGCTTATAGAGGACTTGCCTTAGTTGGAAGTTAGTGAGGATGACCATAAAGTGGGCTTGGAAATAAGGTTTCCTCTTCTTGGAAGCGTGTATCAAAGCGTAGGCCAACTTCTCTATCCGAGGATAGTTATGTTCACACCCTTAAAGGCCTTACTATTTAAGTATACAGGCCTTTGTACCCCAACGTGTTCCCGTACTATGGCTGCACTTATAACTGACTCCGAGACTGCTAGATAAACATACAACTTTTCTCCCATAATGGGCCGAGATAAGAGAAGTGGCGATCCGAGGTAGGACTTGAGCTGTTTAAAGGCCTTGTCACACTCTTCGTCCCATTCGAAGGCCTTTCTAAGCACCTTAAAAAATGGAAGACACTTATTCGTAGCTCTGGAAACAAATCTGTTGAGTGCAACAACTCATCCAGTGAGACTCTGAACGTCTTTTATACTTTTTTGTGTCTTTATATCAAGTAAAGCCTTGATTTTCTTAGGGTTGGCCTCTATTCCCCTCTGATTGACTATGAATCCAAGAAACTTTCCAGTTCCTACTCCGAAGACACACTAGGTAAGATTGAGCTTCATCTTGTATAATTCCATGGTGTCAAAAGTTCTCTCCTGGTCGGCTACATGAGTGCAGGACTTTAAGCTCTTCGTTAACATATCATCCACATATAACTCCATGGTCTTGCCAATTTGATCTTCAAACATCTTATTTACAAGACGTTGATACATGGCCCCTGTATTTTTGAAGCCGAAGGGCATGACCTTATAGCAATAAATCACCCTTTCTGTGATGAATGTTGTCTTCTCTGAGTCTTTAGCATCCATGAAGATCTGATTGTAGCTTGAATACGCATCCATGAAGCTGATAAGTTTATGCTCTGCCGTGGCATTTACCATCTGATCAATTCGTGGTAAGGGATAGCTGTCTTTTGGGTAAGACTTATTCAGGATAGTAAAGTCTATGAACATCCTCCAATTTCCTTTGGCCTTGGGCACAATGACGGCGTTTGATAACCACTCTCGGTATATAACCTCCCTGATGAATTCTGCCTCTTCAACTTTCTGACCTCTTCCCAGATGACATCATACTTTTCCCTGGAGTAAACTCTTCATCTTTGTTTAATTGGCTTAGCATCTTCTGCCACATTGAGTTTGTGGCACATAACCTTTGGGTCGATGCCAGGCATGCTCCAAGCTAAGACACTCTGCCTCTTCTTCAAAAAATTTATCAGCTCTTCCTTGATCTCCGGTTTTAAGGCCTTGCCTATTTTGACGGTTTTCTCTAGTTCATCCTCATTGAGGACGATGGATTCTACCTCTTCCGTGGCCTCTCCTTTCTTCAATTTTGTTTCGTCCCTAGGATCAAGGGTGTCAATGTTATATGTGGTAGTTGCCCTCTTCTGGGCCTCTCTTTCTTCGGCCGAGTTGAAGTAGCATTCTCCTGCTGATGTCTGATCACCCTGCACTTCCCCTAACTCATAGGGGATCAGGAATTTTAGTATTTGGTGGACCGTCGATGGCACGGCCTCAAACTCCTTAAGGCTTACCCGTCTTATAATGAGGTTGTATACCAAGAAGACATTTTCATCCATAACGAAAAAATTGATCTTTCGGGTCAACCTCTTAGGCCACTCATCTCCCATTCATACATCCATCTCATACATGCCCAATGGATGGACCTTTTCACCGCTGAAGCCAATCAATGGATGATGATAGGGTACCAGTCTTGCTCTGCTGAGGCCCAGGCTCTTAAAATATGGACAAAAGATCATGTTCACTGAACTTCCTCCATCTACGAGGATTCTCTGTACCTTACATCCATGCACTCTTATTGTAATTACCAACGGGTCATCATGCGGAACCAAGATACCTTTGAAGTAGAGTCGAGAGAACCCAACTATAAGAGTATCCATATCCACCTTTTTTCTCTTCTGCTTGGCCTCTGAAGATGCCAGATTCATAACCTTCACTTTGGTCACTGCCTTAACCTCTGCCACATGAGCTTTACGATCGACTACTTTAGAGCCACCCCTTCTAGTCCTCCACATATGGTGTTAACACCGAAGGAGATCACTCCAACCCTCTTCACAGGGGCCTTATCATCCTTCGGTGGGAGGTCTGGATCGTCCTCATCATCACCATTTGAGTTCTCATCTCTTCTCGTTGGGGTTTCATCTCCACACCTATCGCTTCTCTTCTTTTTAAGATCATCTCTTACCCTCCTAGGATCCTTGCCAACGACATACTTACTCAACTTTCCAGACTTCAACATCTTCTCGATTTCATACTTTAAGGCAAAGCACTTGTCTATCACATGCTTGTGGTCTTGGTGGAACTCACACCACGGATTCTTATTCCTCTTATGCGGAGGAGCCTTCAGCTTCTCTGGCCATCTTAGGGTCTGGTCATTCTTAATCTCGTTGAGGATGTGTTTGTAGCTCACGGTTAGATGAGTATAGTGTGCAAACTTATCGTCGACAGACCTTTTTTCTGTCTTTCTTTCTTTGGAACCTATCGCTGTCACTTCCGTTCTCATTCTCATACTTTGCGGCCATGTCCTCTTCAGCGTTCATGACCTTCCCTGCAGTTGACAATAGCTCTGCCATGGACTTGGGAGGGTCTTTTGTAAGCTTCCACAATAACTTCCCTTTCTGGAGTCCTCCGATGAGGGCAGTCATATCTATATTCTATTCATAATCTTCAACCTCTAATTTTTCTTTATTGAATCTAGTAATGTAGCTCTTAGGCTCTCATTCTTACCTTGCTTGACATACAACAGATGAGTGGTCTTCTTCTGAGGTCTTACCCGAAAACATAAATTGTGAATGAACCATTTAGCCAAGCCCTTAAAGTTCTCGATGGAGTTCTTCGGAAGAGAGGTGAACCAGATGTGTGCAGCTCCTGTCAAAGTCCCAGAGAAGTCCCGACACTTCATCTCATCTGGGATTGAATAAATATCCGCCGCAGACGGGTACATCTCAATATGATGCATAGGGTTGGTGCTACCATCATACTTGGGAGACACTGTAGGTGGCTTGAACTTGACAGGGGTTGGGAAGCTCACTATCCTGGCCACGAATGGGGAACCCTTTGAGAAACCTCTTTGCAGCGAGTCTCGACTTTTGATGAGGTCGCTTATCTTCTCTTTAAGACGTTGAATGGAGTTATTCCATGGCTTTGCAACGTCGACCTTGCTGAGGTTGTCCCTATCCACCTCCAATGGGTGGACTGAGGGTTCCCCAGTTGCTATACAACATCGGCTATTGACCTCCTCTTGATCCCTGTCTCGGCCTTACTGGGGTTGGCCATGATGGGGTCGGCCATTATGAGGCCGATGTTCCCCCTCTTCTCTTTGTGATCCTACTACGCTTCTTGACCTGAATAACCTCTGCCTCAGGTCATTGACTGGGCCGACCCTTTCAAAGGCCGACCCTCTGCTCAAGCGATCAGAAGTTGATCCTCTTTGTTGGGCACCACCATCTCTTCTGCCCCCACAACCTCGACTTTGCTGGATAGGACGTATAATGTTGTTCGAAACCTCGTACGGCTCCCAGCAGTCTTCTGGAGCATCTTCTGCCTCCATATCATCATACCTATCATCAGGGCAAGGATTTCCTTGCCTCCCCAAATGTAAACGCCTAGAGTCAGAAACATCCGTCCTCTATTGAGGGGTAGGTTGGTCTTTTTGCGGTGCCTGGGGTGGTCCCCTGGCTTCAGGATGGGGTTGAATAACTACTGGGGTAATCATCTCCGATGAGACCCCAAGTGGACTCATCATATTTTGACTGAGCTGTGCAAATTGCTCCTTCATCGCTTACTGCGTTGCAGCCAAGGACTTCAAGGCCGCTGCCAGCTCAGCCATTTCGGACTAGGGTGGTGCCTGGCTGGAACTAGGTCCTCCAACACCAGATAGTGGAGGAGGTGGTGGCAACTCCGGTGCCATATGTTAAAACTGAAGAGTTGGTGAAGAAAATAAGCTTATTACTTTTTAAGGACCTCTTTCAATGGTGAAACATATCCATGCAAGGGGTGAGGCCCAGTTCACCACCAGAGTCTCCGGTGAGGTTAAGCAAAAAAAAAAGAGGAAGAGACAGCTTCTCGTTCCCACAGACGATGCCAAAATAATGATGCTGGAAACAATACCACTCCTCAAGGTGTTTGCAAGCTCAAACTAGTGATAACAATGGCAGCACAAGAGTATACTAAATGTAAGAGATTGAGATGAGGAGAAGAGGATGAACACCAATATATAAGTGGTTCAGCCAATTAGGCCTACGTCCACTGTGCAAGTGAGTGATTAAGGTCACTAAAATAAGGCACTAACGTCCATGGATACAATCTCTCAAGCTTTCTATCTCTACTGTGTAATTTGACAAAGTTTCAGCTAGGGTTGTGATTTTGGATCCATTTACAAGGTAGAGGATGACCTCTACATATAGTGTTTGGGGGGTGTAGTGTACCCCCAAGCATACAATGAGCATGTGCATGGAGATCCAGTCAGTGAAAAGATGACACCTGGCTAATCTTCAACTAAGTAATGATGACCTCAATATTCCCTCACGTGGAGGGAATGATTTATTTATAACAAATTTATCCACGTGCTTCAAGCCATACATGTACGCATAAAAGCTCGGTCGTATTTGCTTGGTACTAACCTCGGCCTAGGTGAGTACGAGGTTAGTGAGGTACGACCCCTGCCTTGGCTGGGAATTATATGATGACCTTGGTTGGGATGCCAATCGAGGTTAGATATGTGGAACGTCAGTCAGGGCCGATGTTGTCATGACAATTGATGCTGAGCCTATAGGGCTGCTGATTCTCATGTGGCGCTTGTAATGTCGGCTAGGGCCGATGATGATGTTGAAGGTTGGTTGAACCCATGAGTCCATGCTGGCCTCGGTTGATGCCCATCCGAGGTTGATGTATGAGGTAGATGTGATGTTGGCTGTAGATGACCTGATGGATAACTGACCCCATGAGTCATGCAAACCTCGGTTGTTGCCTAATTGATAGGTGACTAGTAACGTGGGTTATGGCCAACCTTAAGCTGGACGAGATTGCTGATCGTCAGTCTTGAGTCATTGTTACCTCGGTCGTCATCCAGGCCGAGGTTGGTGCCTCCGAGGTGACAGGTACAATTTAGGCATATCACCAGACAATCACTATGAATATGGAATTACAACGAATAGACAAAAGACTCACTCAATGACTCAATCCCCACGGGTCTTGATGCTCTTCTGATCTTTAACCACTCCTCTCACAGTGCCCACACATAAAGTCTTTATTCCATGATACCTATCCACAACACACGCGTCCACGTATGTCTTGGTGTCCACCGAATGGATTTCATATGTCTACGATGTCGAACATAAAGTCCTTCTCTTTTCTTCACCGCAAAACCCAGATGTTCAAGTATAGAACAAACCTTCTTGGTGCAGCAAGCTCACATAAACATATAGTAATGATAACTCGGATCTTTGCAAACTCTAAGGATGTGTTTAAGATTTGAAACCTTAGAAAAACATGTGCAAAAAACTCGTACTGGATTGAAAACTATTTTCCAGATTGCACATCTCTTTAATTCTAACGAAACCACGATTTAAATAAGAAAGCCTAATCGCCTCGAAAAATGTGTTGCTTGAACGAGATTGACCAGTCGTTCGCTCGACATGGCTATCTAGCTCGAACTAAATGAGTTGTCGTTTGAACGACCCGCGTCTCGGTATAACTTTTTCTTTAAAACATTTCTTCCAAAAGAGATCCAATTAAGTCAAACTCATTTTTGATCTTATCAGAATAAAACGTAGTGTAAAACATTTAAAACACTTTTAAAAACATTTTAAAACATGTTTCCTTATAAAATTACATGCTTATCTTTTATAAAAAAAAATCCGAGCTCCATTAATTATACGCATTCATACCTGTGTGATCTCAGAATGGAATTAACTTGAAGATGAATAAACTTGAACCAATTAAAATTCGGTATGATTAATTATTTGAAGCTTTGCCGCAACTTCTTCAATTTCTACAATACGGCATAGACCAAGTGGGATCGTGACAAAATAAAATCTCCCTATGACATATTACAAACACAATTTTGTTCACGGAATTAAGTCAAAACAATACAGGGACTCAATTGGAAATTTATGTCCTCACAAAGTGGCTAAATCATTATCATGCATGAAGAAACAAAACAATCAATGAAGACAATAAATTCTTTCTTTTCATTCATTATCAAGAAATTCTTTAATTTTTAAGGAAAAGGAACAACTACACCTCTAAATATTTCTCTCCCAAACAACTGAAGGCATAATTAAGACTCTTGAAACAATAAGTATCCTTACTCCCTATCATTGTTACCATAATCTATCCCTACCAAAACTACGCTCCAAATCTTGCGTGTCCTTTTAGGGTACTTTAGCTTCCCAGTAGAAGTGGATGTTGGTCCAAATCAATATTAAATTGTCCCTCAAACTAGACAACCAAAAGATTGTAATCCACGATAGAGATTCGTTAGGGGTCCGAGCAATACTAAGTTACTTGATTGGAGATTTGTTCGAGCAGAATAATTTGTTGTTTCCTTTCTTTTTACTTGCGCTTGTGGATTCACTTTGAGAGAGGGTATATAAGTGAAGATATTTCTGACACTAATCACTTCTAGAGGCCATGGATAAGAGATAGGATATCATGTTCAGTCCTAAGCTTGAGTCATGGAAATGATGTTGT
The DNA here is from genome assembly GCA_949130495.1 of Sambucus nigra. NCBI lineage: Eukaryota > Viridiplantae > Streptophyta > Magnoliopsida > Dipsacales > Adoxaceae > Sambucus > Sambucus nigra. Next base: position 237,915,351 of record OX422221.1, on the reverse strand, counting down.
GGCCTACCGAATGAAATACTTCATTAAACATAGAATAATAAAATAAGAAATTTAGTTTGAATATTTGTTAGTTTTTTATGGGCGATATTTTCTCGCATTGCAGATGCTGCTGCGAGGATCGCAATATAGATGGTACTTGTGGGGTACAAACCATAATGAGCCCAATTTCGGCTAGACCAAGCAGGCCCAGTTAATCACCACGATGACTCAACCCAGTTTGCTAATGAAGAGATTAGAGCAAGAATTCATCACATGGATAAATCAAATACTTATAAGTTAAATATTGATAGGCTTAGTTGGTTATTAATAATCTTAGACGAGATATTTTAGGGTCACTACACGATCTAATAACAAGTTGGGAGATTTTTTTAAGCAACTCAACCACTTTACACCACTATAAATATAAATCTCACCCTCGGGTTAAAGGGTATGTAATTCTCAAACTTTGAGAGACATTAATAAGAATTAAGAAACCTCTTCGTGGACATAGGCGAATTGATGAACCGCATATATCTTGGTGTTGTGTGGGCATTTTTATGTTCTTTCATTACTTGCTTTACGTGATTCATTATTCTTCTACGAAATCAACCCATATGAAAGAATATCCACAAATGTCACACCACCCAAATAGTGCACCCCAACCTGGTGACCTATGAGATGAACTAGCTCCATTCAGTGTCAGACCTAAAGTTCGCCAAGATAGGATTTTGATTTTCTATCCACAAGACCATCATTTCAAGGAGAGCCACAACCAACCTAGATCAACTCATATCTCACTAATGGTCGACGCATATGAAGCACCACTTCAATAACAGGAGGAGGCAACTAACCTCCAAATTGAGAAAAAATCACGCCTTCAACAAAGATTCTAAAGGATGGAGAGATAACTACTCCAACAAAATTGAAACATTGTGGTCGAACTCCTATCCCTCAGGAGATCAAAACTCGTAGATGAGAAAGGAGCATTGTTCGTGAACATGAGAATTTGAAACATAAAAGTCACTTTGTGAGAAGGCACCGAGATGAAGAGCACCACATTAGTGATATAAAGATCTTGGTCCAGAGGGAAATGTACAGACACCCAGCACACCAAGGGGCTAGGTATGCCAATGATCTGGAGAGAAGAGACTTTATCATGAAAATAAAATCCCCCTTTTTGAGAGTCATTGAGGAGGAACAAACCCTACAAAATTTATTTCCCCGCGATTCAAGATTTACGATGGAAAAACGGATCCCATAGACCATGTTTTCCAATATAAGAAAGCCATGAATTTATGTATATCATAATGACTCCCTTATGTGTCATATATTCCCCTCTAACCTAGAGAACGTCACCTAAAAGTTGTTTGAAAATATGCCTCATAGGTCGATTAAGAGCTTTAACGCTCTTATCGAGGCCTTCACTACTCGCTTCATAACCAGTAGCTCACATCTATAGAGGATGGACTCTCTGCTCATGATGAGAAAAAATCCACAGGATACCCTACATGAGTATGCCAAATGTTAACGGGAGATTTTAATGAGGTGGAAGATTGCTCAGAGATGATTGTCGTAGAGTCTTTTAATATTGGCTTGCCCCTACTTCTATGCTGCACCAACCCCTTACCAAGAAATAAGACAACACCATCAATGACCAAATGTACCAAATTGAGAAGTATGCCAAAGTGGAGGATGTATTCCACACTATTCAAGTAGAAACTGGTCGCGCTAAGGAAAACAAAGGGAACGACAAGGAGAACAACCCTAAAAGGGGATCAAGAAGCAAAATGGGACCAAAAATGGTGGCAAGGATAACTCATGCAATGATTTTCAATCCATCAACATGGTTTTCAAGGAACCAATTTCCAAGATCTTAGGAAAGAGAAAGGACCAACTATTTTTCAAGTGACCAAAGAAGATGGGAGGGGATCTGACCAAGAGGAACAACAAGCTCCAGTGTGCATTCCAAAAAGAAAATGGACATAAGATATAGAACTGCAAGGCCTTAAAATCTCACCTAGAGGAGTTGGCTCAGGTAGGAAACTTAAATGAGTTCATAGAGAAGAAGTCTGATCAGGTCATCACCAATGGTGACCACGAACCAGACAACGCCTTGGACGACGAGGTAGAATATGAGTTTACGATGATACATGGGTTGTCAGCCCTCAAACAAATTCAGGGAGGGATGGAACTTAAAAAGGTCACGACTGTGAAGGAGGCCTTCTACATCGATCCTGTCAAGAGTCAAGCTGGTAAGCGCTTGAGATTATAGGACATGGGTTACAATAAACACGTAGTGTTTAAGAAGGAAGATTTGGTATGGGTGAGGACCCCAAACCACGATGCTCTAGTAATCACTCTTAGGATTGCCAATTGGGTTGTGGATATGTTAGTGGTGGATCAGGGGAGTTCCTTAGAGGTGATGTACCTGAAACTCTTATACAAGATCGAGCTGAAAATGTCAAATTTAAAGGAAGTAACTGTCCCTTTGGTCTACCTCATTGGAAAAATAATCATGCCACTAGGGGAAGGTAGTCCTGCCACTAAGGGCGAGGAATATTTTGAACTCATTGAGTTGTTAGTGGTTGACATCGATTCTACTTACCATGCCACTCTCGGCATAGGGTGGCTTCACACTATGAGAGTTATCCCATCAACTTATCATAAAAAACTCAAATACATCACATATCAGGGCATAATGGATATTAGAGAAGACCAAGCCATTACTAAAAACTGCTACATCACTACCATTAGACCCAAGCAGGAGAAGAAAAAAAAATAGGTCCTTCCAAATACATCCCAAGATAGGGATACTCCCTCAAAATAATAACTAAGGCATGACCGACCAGTTTTAGAGGAGACCAGGATCCGCCCTGTTGATAGGGTCGTAGAAAAGCTAGATGAGGTAGTTTTTTTATGAGAGCCAAATAGAGGAAGTTTCTAATCGATACGACACTGATTGACCACGAAACAAGGGAGTTAATATCCTTTCTAAAGTAGATCCTAGACATTTTTTCATGGAAGACATATGATATGTCAAGGATTGGCCCTGTGGTCACCTATCACCATCTCCATGTAGATCCGACATTCAATCTGATTATATAAAAATCTCACTGCATAGCCCAAAGTGACTCCTAAATTCATTAGTTGTTCACAAAAGTAACATTAGCTGGAGAGTCTGCATAGACTTTACCATTCTCAACAAGGCTTACCCTAAGGAAAGTTTCCCATGCCTAAGATAGACCAACTGGTCGACACCTTTACAGCCCACAAATGAATGAGTTTTCTAGATGCTTACTCAAGGTATCACTAGATTCCCTTGTTCGACCCCGACCAAGATAAGACTTTATTCCTAACAATGTTGGGTTTGTACAGTTATAGGATCAGGCGTTTTGACCTTAAGAATGATGGAACCACATACCAGAGACTAGCCACAATGATATTCAAGCAACAAATGGAGGAAACGATGGATGTTTACATTGGCGATATTATCGTTAAGAGGAAGAACAAGGAAGACCATTACAAAGACTTAGCCAACAGTTCAAAAACCTCAGGCCCTACTGGATGAAGCTCAATGCTAGAAAGTGCTCATTCGGGACCCGGTCAGGGAAGTTTTTAGGCTATCTAGTCAGAAAAAGGGGAATTAAGGCAAATCCCAACTAGATAGAGTCTATTAACAACGTTCAGTCATTGAATATGTTGTGTGGCATCCAAAAGCTTAATGGGATGCTCATATCACTTAGTCTATTCTTTTCGAAGTCATCCGAGTGTTTTTTACCCTTATTTCGACTACTCAAGAAGGAAAATGGTCTCACTTGGAATGACGAATGTTCAAGGGCTCTAGAAGAAATCAAGTCCTACCTAAGGAACCATCATTACTGACAATTCCTAAGTAAGGGGACCCCCTTTACCTCTACCTTGAAGTTTCAAGCCACATGGTTAGCTCGACCTTTGTTTGTAAGAAAGAGGTAAAATAGTTGCCCGTTTACTATGACAACAAAATGCCCCAGATGCCGAGCAACATTATTTACCACCGGAGAAATTGGCCTACGTGCTGGTGATAACTTATGAGAAGCTAAAACACTATTTTGAGGCCCACTCCATCATCGTCATCACTTCTTTCCCCCTTATATCTGTTATTTACAAAGATGACCTCTCTAGATGCATGTCAAAATGGTCAATAGAACGTGGGACATTTGACATTCACTTTTAACCAAGGATAATAGTCAAGAGGAAGATATTGGACAACTTCATATCGAAATTAACAAAAGATGCTCCTACCTACTAACAAATAGCGGAGCAATTAAAAGATCGTAAGCAGGACCAATTCGATAGCTGGACACTATATGTGGATGGCATCTCTAATTCCAAGGGGTAGAGGTAGGGATTGTCATTGTAATGCTGAAGAATGCAATAATCGAGCTAGGGATCAGATTAGGATTTGAAGCCTCTAACAAAAAGTCGAGTACGAAGAACTTATAGCTGGACTGCATAAGGCTCATTTATTGGGGGAAATCAACCAGAAGTGTATTATGACTCCAAGTTGGTGTCCAAACAAGTTAGAGTAAATTTCAATGAGAAGGGTGAGAGGATGGAAAGCATACTTTGAAGTGGTGAGTGAGCTGATATCAAAGTTTGAGGAAGTCCATTTTCAACAATTCCCCCGGGGGAACAATAATCATGCAAACTCTTTGGCAACCCTAAACTCAGTAGTAGATTTCGATCTCAGGAGAAGAATAGAAGCGGATTTATTTGCAATGCCTAGCATTGAAAGGGTGATGGACTCTGAGCAGGTTCTTTCCATTGATAAGGGTCCTGGCCGAATGGATTCAACCATCTCCTACTTACAGAACGATGCACTACCAATTGACAAAAAATAGGCTCATTAAGTTAAGATGAAAGCTGATCGCTTTTACTTAGGATCGAAGGAAAAGTTTTACTGGTGATCTTTCATGGGCCCTTAACTCCAGTGCGCACACCCAAAGAAGTCGACCAAGTTTACTATGAACTTCACAATAAAATATGTGGGAGTCACACGGGAGGAAGGTCTCCAGTATTTTGAGCAATCAAGAAGGGATACCAATGTCTATATATTCATAAAGACGCAAGTATCTACGCTCAAAAGTGTAAAAAGTGTCAAAATTCTCCCCCATACTTTATCAACCGGCCAGTAACTTAAGACCTTTAACTAGTCCATGACCGTTTTCACAATGGGGGATGGATATCGTAGGACCAATCCCTACTGTTTCAAGAAATCGCAAATACTTATTGTTTGGCACAAATTATTTTACTAAGTGGGTTGAGTAAGAATCAGTGGAAAACATTAGAGATACCGACATGATCCAATTCATCTAAAAGAATAATATAACTAGCTTTAGGATATCGAGGATAGTCATAACAGATAATGGCATACAACTTGAAAGTGGGACTTTTTGAAGTTTTTGCGACGAGTATGGAATCAAACACCACTTTAGTTGTGTGGCATACCCGTAAATCAACGGCCAGGTAGAGGTCTCTACCAATACAGTGTTCACTGGCTTGAAGTAGAGGCTAAAAAGAGGAAAGGGTGCGTGGGTGGACGAACTCCCACACATCATACGGGCGTATAGCACCACATTGCGAAAATCTATAGTGGAAACTCTATTCACCTTTACCTATGGAATGGAAGCAATTATTCCACTCGAAGCTGGAATGTAGTCCATGAGGACAAACATCTCTGAGTAAGGAATGAACGACGAAGCCCTTCGCGCTAAACTTGGAGGAACGTAGGTAAAAGGCCACGATCAAGCTGGCCTCCTACCAGCTGTAACACCCCGCATTTTTCATGCATTAAATACTCAATTAATTCGGGAATTGAAAATTACTTGTGAGTCGTAATTTTAATTGAATTAATTAGGGAAATTTTATTTAAATATTAATCGGGGAATAAATGGTTAATATTTACGGGAATTTATTTACTAAGTGAATAGTAATTATTTAGTTAAGTCATTTCGAGTATTAACGACAGGGTATGCACTTATATCAACTGGGAGTCGGTATAGACTAAAGGGGGTGGGGGGATAAGTATTTTTATAAATTAATTCGGATGCCAATTTTGAGTGTACGGTTGAGTCCGAATGGGCCGAGATAGTTGAAAAAGTGTACCCGGGGGTAGTAAACGGGTCACGGGGCATTTTTAGACATAGACGGGCCCACACGGGGGCAATTGGGTCATTTGGGTTTGGCCCATTAGGCAAAAAACGGGATTTAGCTTAATTGTTAAGTTAGGAGAAGTAAGGAAACGGTTGATAGAGTTTTAGAAAAAGGCTAAGTGTATTAAGGAACCCTAATAGTAGTTAAAGGCAGTTTTGGGATCACTAGAGAACAAGGATCATCTTCAACCTTGGAATTCATCTCCGAATTAGACACTACGAAACCTAAGGCAAGTGGATAACTTGCAATAATATTGAATCTGTTTTTCAATTCATATTCATGTGATGTGTTTGATTAAAAATTCGTTTTGGGTGTTCATGGCATAAACATGAGGTTCTGAAAATAATAATTTGATTTACGAATTTGAATGAGGATTCTTGTAGAAATCTGATATTATAAATTGATACATATATGGTAGGATGATATCTGGATAATTAGAAATGAATTTGGTGAAGGGATTTGGGGTGTAAATGGGTAAGGAATTAAAGATGAATATTTCCCCAAATTCAGAAATTGTAGTTAATGGATGAATTAATAACGTTGGTGGACATTCTGGAGGTCCCTAATAAGGTTCCTAACTTGTATTATTGTTAAGAACGCTTGAGATTGCTGGTAGAAGAAGTTAGGGTTTTATGAAACTCGTCCACGACATAATCTGTCTTTGCGAAGAAAACGAAGACCTGCTCGATCGATCGATCGAAGGTCTGGGTCGATCGATCGATGGTCGGCAGATTTTGACAGTTCGCCCAGTTTTCTTTTATATGAAGAAGATTTAATTTAATGTTTTTCCAGGACTTAATTTGGTGAGAAATTTATACATGGGTTTTAAATCTAATTAATAGTGAATAAAGTTAATTTGAATTTGGAGATGACTTAGTGTGACATCATAATTTAAATTTGTTGGGTTTTGGAGAAATTAGGTGTGACACACTAAGGCTGAATTTTTGGGAAGGTGTTCGAAAGGATTTAAAAATAGATGTAGTGAACAAGTCTGGGGATAATGGTTGAGGAATACCGAGAGATAAATCTTATTTAGGTAAAGGCTAAATAATTCGGGAGTCGGAAATTTAGACTCGGATGAGGTTAATTCGGACTACGAGAGTAAGTCCAATTTTATGGTGGGGGCGACACCAAAGGTGACTTAATTAATTAACGTGCGAATTAATTAATAATTAGAGTTAGACCATAAAGTCTTAATAAATTAAATAGGCTTGTGTTACGGATTTTGTACATGGTGTAGCCGGGACATTTTATATTTATATATATATATATACAGAGTGTGATAGTATATATATATATATAGTGTGTGCTTTAATATCAGTGATTGAATATTATTAGTATATACTCTAGTGCTATAGGGGGAGGTTGCGCATAGTGGATGAATCCCCTAACTTGAGGAGTAGGGTGAGTATATTCCCAGATCATAGCATTCGTTATATGGGTGAGGGGCATCTCACTTTCAGGTAAGGAATATGACCGCCTCCAAATCGTATGTTAAACTAAGTTATTGAGCGAATCTGACTTGGGTAACTAGGTTATGTGAATACACCTAGTGGGATAGCACTTTAGAGAATTTATATTTTGTGATTATTTTTACTCGGTCGAATGTTAGTATTAAATGTCATTTCAGTATGTTTGTGAATACTGCAATATGATTAAATATATAATTAGGTAAATAATTATATATGGGATAATTAATACATAGTGTAAAATGTATTATGTGCATAACAGGTGTGAATGTTAGATGAAAGTAAAAAGGGTAATGATTTAATTAAGTTGACGCTTATAATAACTTAAAAATCATGAATTAAGGCATACTCGGTTAGAGTAGGTTAATTTCAAGGGTTAACATAAGTATTGGGCCATGAGCGTAGGACCTAGTAAATTAAATGGAAGTGTTAATAGTGCATATTAGAGGAGGGGTAAGGAAGTCCTCAAGAGAGTGCGACACTAACTAAAATATGAAGAGCATGCATATTTATTTATTACTGCAAGTTAATCATTTGCTAAATGTTTTCAAATGTTTTTGGGTACTAACCCTTGCTATATAAATTTTTTTTTAAAAAACCTTTTAGGTGTCCAACCACAGGGACGCCAGGCTTGACTCTATTCCAGGTATCCTTTGCTGCAACACATGTGGATGTTGCGGGGTTTTTGATAGACGCCTCCTTCTTTCATTTGTGTAGAGACTCTGTAGCAGTTATCTGAGCTTGTCGCTCACAGTTCATTTATCAGTATTAGACTTGTTGATATTTTCTTTTTATCTTTACTTGTATTGGATATTTGGACCGATGGTTTATTCGGTTAGGTATTTTATTTGTGGATGGTTATTTTAGTTAACTGTGATTGTGTATTATTTTATGTTCTGCGTGAGTTTTATTTAATTAATTGAAAGATAAAAATTGGCACCAATCTACTTTTCTCACTTAGGTGGTTAGTAATTAAAAAGACGACGGTGATGCTAAGAATGGACCAACTGAGAAACCTTTTCTAACTTGATTAGGACTAATCACCCTGGATTAATTAGGCGGGGTGTCACACTAGCAATAGTTGGTAAAATAATACAACAGTGGGGTTCAATCCGAGGAAATTTTAGGTTAGGGAAAATGTCCTCATAAAATTCATCGGTAGAGCTAAAAGGTCGTCGGATGGAAAGTTAGGACCTAAATAGCAAGGTCCATTCAAATTGATCAGGGATGATTTGCAAATAGTCTATCACTTGGAAAAAATGGAAGGCAGGGAGATATCCCGAGAATATAATGTGGCTAAGCTCATGAAATTTTATGTTTAGTTTTATTTCCAGCATACTTAATGTTTGTAAATTTTCATTTCATAAATTATGTTGCTCATAGTTCACTCTCAAGTTATTAATAAAAGCCCTGGATATTTGCTCAATTACTTATCTGTTTAATTGGTTTATTATTTCACAAAGTAACAGACTCACAATTGACATTAATTTTTAACCTTCGATCAGGATTCAACTTTATTACAATGGCAACTTTGCTTATAACAATTAAACTCAAATTCTTCAGGTCTTAGTCATTGCAAACACAAATGACCTCATGAATTGTCCAGGAAAACACAAGACTTACAGGGATCCCTAGGAAGTAAACTAACTCGACTTGGTCGAATAAAATGAATGGGTGGACTGCCCTAATACCAAGTGCATTTTTCCATAGTCTATTTTAGGCCTAAGTAAGTGTGATGGCACATCCTAAAATGTAAGATAAGACAAATATAACACATGCTTGGCATAAAAATGTGCGAGATTAGTATCAAGTTAAATATACTGTAATATTCAGTTATTAGTTAAAAAGTACCAATTATAAAATATCATTACGAATAATATAAAATAAAACTATCTACGGTGAGTGAGTAACGAATAATGCGATCGGCCTCCTTTGACTGTCATTTGGATTTTGTCAGTACTCATCATCACAGTTATGAACCTCCAAATATCTCTCAGCGAGATGAAGAGGTATGGCATCCAATGGAGCCTACTTCCCATCACAACCAAAGGGAGGGCGTCTATATGTATGACAGTCAACTTGGTACATGTACCAAAGCTGAGTGTCTTGGGGATCTCACAACCTTGAGGGAGTTCAACCAACCATGCTAGTAGGCTACACTTTTGGCCTCCTCTAGCTTTACTAGAGCTTCTGCCCAACCCTCATCGTAGACTTCCAACCAGGTTGCTCGAGGACCCATCCTGAATGAGTAGTGAAGCTTTTCACATCATGGCTAACCCTCATTACCATAACGTGATCTCTTCAGCTGTCTTCCTTGACATCGGTGAGTTTCTTTATGATCTCATCATTCTCAGACTAGATTAGATCACTGACCTCTCCTACAACCTTTGCCTAAGTGAGTTAGGCCTTTAATTCATGTATCTCTTCTTGCATCAAGGAGCCGACGTCTCCTAAGTCATTCAGGTCATCCTTTAGCTTAGCCACCAAGATTGATAAGCTCTTATAATCCTTAATAATCTTTTTAAGGCCTTATGGATGGATAAAAATGCTCGACGAGCCCAAGCACTTGCATCCCGACCAAGAAAATCATCCAAGTTGCTAGTAAATGAGGGAATCTCCTCGCTAATAGACTACATGAATAAAACAAACACAAAGGACAAAATTCAGTAAAGACATCTGAATAATGTAACAATTAAGGGAAATGTTCTTATATTAATATACCACAAAATGGGCAAGGCCCTTACAAATAAGAAATGAAGAAAAATTACAAGGAGAATAAGTCATAATCTATGGTGCACTTGTTCCTTCAGCTGCTCCTCAACCAAAAACAAGCTTGATTTAGGTCTCTATGTCCTCAGTCTGGTCGGCTAAACCACTGGTTGTAGCCTCCTCCTTAATCCTCGATGTGGAGCCAGGTTTATGCTCATTTAAGAGGTCAAAGTTAGTTAGGACCTTGGTACTCACCAAGGATTCATCGCATACCTTTTTTAAGATTGATATGCGGATGTACACAAGCTGGCATTTGGCGTCTTTATAGGCTTAAGTGAAGCCCTTATCAAAATTGGCCTCCTTGGCTGTAGGAAATTTAGCCACCTCTTTGGTTAACTGAAATTGCTCGGCCTTCATTCGAGAGTTCTCAACCTTGAATTTATCATTCTTGGTCTTCAATGGGTCCATGGTAATGCTGGTAGATTTTTCTCATTCTCATATGACTTGTTTGTATTGTCCATGGCCTCCTGTGATTTTCTCAGAGCTTCACTAAGCTCATCAGTGACCTTGGAATAGTCCTAAAAACTATCCTAGAGTTGGACAAACTCTGTCACAAACTGAAAATAGAGAAACAAAACAAAGAAATTTTTATATGAGTTTATAGCAATAATGAGTAAAGAGAAGAAGGAAAGGAAAGTTAATTCCCATTGACAAAGTTTGAGAAGCATGGGTTGTAAGCTGCTTAGGGGCAAGCTGTTAGAGCTGATCGTGATCAATTGTGAGTAAATCCCCTCTCAAAAGTCCATGTGCCAAGGAGGGATCCTTGGACACAAACATAGCCTGGGAAGACCTGTCAGTAAGGGGAGATCACCACTCTTGGATAGTTAGGAACCCTGGGAGTTTTGTCCTTCCTCTTCTCCCTAATGACCAAATCCTAATAATTATCCTTGGAGCCTTCATCCTCAGTCATCTTTAAGACTTCTTGGGGGAGGAATACCAAACCTCCACATCATTATCATCTATCAATAAGACCCTCTTCCTGGGTTCCAAGGAATCTTCTTCATCGATAGGAATGGACTCGATGTTATGGGACTCAACGGAATAGGAGACAAATGTCTCTTTGTCCGGCAGAGAGAGGTCATGAATATTGTCTATTGGGAAAGAAATGATGCTGCTAGTAGTGTTTTTCTATTCTAAGAGAAAGGAAGATAATCTAGGATGATCTCCACCAGAAAATAACTCCCTCACCTTCCAAGCCTTTAGTAACTCAGCTTGGTTAATGTGAGCAAGAAAGGGGTCTTTCTTCTTCGAGCTGTTCAATGTCCAAAAAGAAACAATACTATCTGTAAAAATAATTCACGTTATGTAGGATGGTGATTGTACTGGGATCTATGTAGAACTGCAACAGGTGAGGTGTGGCCCACTCAAATGGATGCTATCTTTAAGGCCTTTAAGGTCTCAAAAGACACTAGATGATAAAACCTTATACTTCTGGTAATAATGGACCTCCTCTGAACTTTTTTCGTGGAAAGAGAGTGATGAGTAGAAACTTTTGTAACAATGATAATGTATGAAAGAGAGAGAGAGATCTCTTTAAAGTGATGGTTGTAAATGAGTGAATAAACAAGCACTTTAACACTTAAGAGAGCAAAAAAAAAAAAAATTCAATTGTGATTTGACAGAGTAGCGGTAGTAACTCGATTTTTCTATGCTATCTTGACCTTAAGGGTCCCATTTATAGATCGTTACTAGGGATATTTGGGCGCTAAAATAAGGCTCCCTTAGAGACAAGAGCTATAATGTGCCTTTTGTCTCTACCCATTTGTTAGTCATTTTCTCCCTCTAACAGGTGACACCTGGCACATACCAAAGTCAAAAATAAAATATGTCGGCTAATTGTGCCAAAATATATGATTTGGTAAATAAATTTTCAAATGATAACTTTTTTTACAAACTTTTGAAAAAACTTCGAGTCGCCTTGAGGGCCACTCACCAATGGTCATTTAGAAAATATTCCTGTGAGCAGCTTCTTAGCTATTTACTCATTTATTCTAAATGTGGGATGTGTGAGTGCTTGAGAGACCCCTATAGTGTTTCTACTAGTATTCTCTCTATCCTAAAGTGTCAAGTGGTTGGACTTTGGTTTCGCCCAACAATCTTTAACTCTCGATCCCTCCTTGATCAATACAGGCTACCTGTGCAAGAAAAATAATAATAGTAGTAACTGTTTAAATGAAACTTGTGAGCATCCCCTCAAACTTTTGGATCTTCTCACACATTTCATCTTTTGTCTTGGGGTTTCTCATTGATCACCCCCTTGCCAATTTCATTTGGCCTTTGGTTGTTTAACTTAGGACTGCTCGATGTAAGCCTTCTTTCCAATATTTTTGTCTTGGATCATTTAAGGCCTTGAGCCCCTCATGGTGGACCCTCTCATCCAAATCTCTATCTTGGTCTGTTTTGGGGATGGAGCCCCTTATGGTGGACCCCATCATCCAAATTTATGTCTTGAGCCATTTTAGAAATGGACCCTCTCATCAATTTCTATCTGGGTTGTTTTAGATATGGAGCCCCTCGTGGTGGAACCTCTCATTTAAATTTATGCCTTGGGTCATTTTGGGGATGGAGCCCCTCGTGGAGGGACCTCTTATCCTTAGTCCCCCTCTCCCTATTAGGCCTTCTTATGGAAACAAAGTAGGTTACTCTCTACACTAGACCCATCGTGCAAGAGTATTTGTGTTGGGTAGGCCAAAGGGTTTTTCACAAAATAATCATCACGTTGTCTTGGAGTTCGAAGGGGTTTATTCCTTCACGTCATTACACTGTTGGTATTAAAGGCCCTGGTCACTTAAGTCTTCATTTATTATTTCAAGGAGATATGTGGCTGCTTGGGAACAGGCATCCCATCATTTCGGTAATCATTTTACCCCATTTTAGCATTCAAAACATGCATCCCCATCTTCGTATAAAACCCTCTTTTCAAAATATTTCATTTTACTTTTGTTATTTTTAAACTTGTGTTTATAGGGATTCTTGATAGAGAAACTATTCATTCTCCCCCCCCCCCCCCCAAAAAAAAAAACTTACATAGCTTTTTCTTCCCAAACCTCCACTGTGTGAATGGTGTCTTCGTATAAGGCTTTTTCTTTCGCCATCTCCACTACAACCATTGAGATTCTCGTTAGTTCAATGCCCATTTAGGTGATGGTTTCCACCATCATGGTCTCCGCTATCGTTCCTCCCACCACCCTTGCCAGTGGGTCAGGTGGTTATACCTCCTACACTGATGCCCTCTGCAAAGCATAAAGAGAATATATTGAAAACCGCTCAAAGAGGGACTTTAGCTTTTACTGCCTAGCCCATATTTTGGGGAAAATTACACCTTCATGGAGGGTCTTAAGAAATTTGAGGAAGAATTTGTGGCCAAGTTAAGTGAGCAACCCTTATTAGGTTTTATTGAATCTGTTGATCACCCCATTATTTTGGCTAACAAAATTTTGAGAGTGCGAGTGAATAGGGGTGATTTACCCAATTCCAACACAAACCTGGATATTGTGGGGGTTCCCCCAATGAGTGGTACCTTTGGTTAGACTATGTTTTAACTGATCCTACCCATAAGGCTATCGTTAAGCAATTAGGTTTGACGAGAACTCTTCAGAACTTAAAGGCTTATACTATTGCCAAACACTCCACTAATCTCAACTTCCCAGCCTCTCACTGGAGTATTAATTCACACACTTTCATCACTAGATGGGGTGAATTTTATATCACCTTGGAAGATATTTGTGAATTAATTGCCCTTCTCCTCTTGGGAAATCATGTGTTCATAGATGTCTATGAAGAAGAAGATGTGTTCAAGCATTATCTGGCTACCCTTGCTACGTTTCCATCAATAAAATCGGAGCCACTAAATATTCCTTTGCTAAGTGGAAAATGTATCGATTTAGGGACTTTGAGCCTACTCCAAAAGAAGGAAGTTTGATAAGGGCCCCTTTAAGCCAAGATGGTCCTAAGATCAGGTCTCTTTCTCATTTAACATATTTCTTTTCCACTTTTTTGAGTAGATTTTTGTTTCAAGGTACTCTAAATGATTCCCCTTTCGAGTTGTTATTTTGTCTCACAGTCAGGCTTGCTCGAGGGAGGAATGTTCCCCTCACAGCACTTATATTGGGTTCTCTTTATACTTAGTTAGATCGTTTCAATGTGGATATGGAATGATCTCATGGTCATTATGATGTGACCAACCATGTAAGCTCCTTTATTTTGCAAATTCCTTCATTATGATGTGACCAACTTTTCCCCATAGGCTCGTAAGTTACACAACAGTGTTGCTCGCATCACTAGATGGCACTAGAAATATTCCAAGCAAGCCTTGGGTCCCCTGATTAACAATATTGATGAATTTTCATTTCGCACCTACTACAAGTGAGTGAGGGCATATTTTTGTGGTGATTCTTCACAGCTTCTCCTAACAGCTTTTATCGTCCCGCAGATTTGGAGTCAGTGTCAGATTGTCCTCACATTTTTGTCATGGGTATGGTTCTTCCTTGCTTGCTCCCCTCACTTCATGAACTTGGGAAGGGGATGATAATATCATTCAGAGAGGGTAAGATGATAATTTGGGTATGGCCAAGGAGTTTACGCCCCCACTTACCCCTTGAGTACTAAGCCCACTGAACTATATTTGAAGGCATATTCCAATTTCACTTTTGAGAGGATGCTCCAAAGGATCAATAACTTTGGTGGCATCTTTATACCCACTCGTGAATATCTCTTTTTTTTCAGTTACTCATGTTTTTTTTGTGGCAACGTCAGATTTCACTTATCAAAATTTATATCCAAGATGTGCCCCATGAAACCACCCCCACCCAAATTCCAAGCACTGACAAATACTTGGGTAAAAGGACCAAAAAAAGAGTTATGGTTTCACAATATAGTTACCAAGACTCCCCTCAAAAAGGTCACCCTTCTCCTAATGAGGCATCTGCGCAAGGAATCTATTTATGCAAAGCAACCTGAGCTTCAACAAACCAAGGCCAAAGTAGAGAGGAAGGCCAAGTCCAAGGCCGCCTCAAAGAGAAAAAATCTAGACACTGATGTGTCAAATTTTTTTCCTTCACCCATTGATAACCCCTTTCCTCCTCCTTCTCCTGTGAGGAATAGGGATAGAAATAACAAGAAGAGGAATACTGCTGAGCCTACTACTTCCTCCTCTAGTTCTAGATTAAGCGATAGACACTAATACCTTTGGGATTCAGGAGAATTATCAGACCGTTCAAAAGCAAGGCTATGAGGCATTGGGTATTCTGACCCATGAATAATCCCTCTCATCTGCCCTTTTATAAGGTACTCTAGCTGATTCCCTTTTACTTAGTGAAACTGGAAGTCATGAAGTTTCGAATGCTTGTTCCTTTCCTTTCTCACTTGAAGAGGAATTGGTTGATTATGGAAACATCCCTTCCTATAATGATAACAATTCTTCTTCAAATGAAATTGGTGTCATTGATCCTCACCATGATCATTGGTCTGACACTTGTTATTTATTATTAGCTTCGAGGGTCTCTAATAGTGAACAAGAGGATGCTATGATCTACTCTCCTTCTGCTTCCATCTCCATCACTAGGCAGCATCCTTAGAGCCAAGCCCTTCGCCCTTCCACCGTATGTGCTTTTGTCATTTCCTTGGTTCTTTCTTGCATGACTTTTTCACTAAGTTTTCTAAACTTTTAACTTTGTAAGGTTATTTCTGTAGGCATGAGTGGACCCTCAGAGGTGAGGACCACCTCCTCGTCTTCACATGCTCTTGTTTATCTATCCCCCTTCCTATACAAGAGGAACTCCATGGTTATTTTCTCTTTAAGTCTTGCACGGGAGGTTGGATCTCACAACTTTAATGCTCACACTTATCTTTATCCATCAACTACCTTCAACATTTTCTGTCTTAATTTATTCTACAACTTTGCATTATGTTCCCCACTTCTGTAAGGTGGTCGTCTATTGCCTCTCGCACTATGTAGGTATAATATATTCTTTTTAAACACTTGGATTTTTAAGTTTATTCATCTATTATCTCATGACTTCTCTAGTTAACTAATTTATACATTTGCCTGCCTAACAGGTGACTATAGCTCCTAGTCCACCTATCAGGCCTCCACCTTTTTCTTCAGATCTCAATTTTATTCTTGGGCACTCTATTACCCTATCAGTACAGGTACTCCTTATTGTTTTCTTTTTCATGTGTTCTAGATCCTATATTAGTTATTCTCACTCTGGGTTTGCTGCATTTGAAATTTATGTTGTAGGGCTCGCATTTAAATAGACCTGCCACTAATGGGGGAGTACTCCTACCCAAAGGAGTTGTTATTCTTGGGTTTCCCCCTTTTAGGAGAATATCTATTTCGAGAGTCTGTTTTCCCCTAGATAATAAGCCGGTAGTACAACCTCTTCCCAACCAGCCTATCTATAATATGTCTACGAGTGAACTTTTTTCACAGGTTTCTTCTTCATTACATGTATTTATCTATCTTGCTATATTATATATATATATATATATATATATATATATATATATATATATTACTTGGTCTCTTTTCTAACAAACTATTTATTGGCAGGTTGGTACATGCACCCATGTGGTCCCTAGGGTTGATTTGAGCCCCTCTCCCCCTCCTATGGTTCAAGTATTTAGACTTTCTTATTTCTATTCTCTGATAGCTAATTATTCTATAATTTACTAGAGTTGTAGCCCACTTGTTGTTTGTTTATATTTTAGGCCAATGTCAGCATCTCGCCACCAAATATTTCTGCAGCTAGTGTATAGGTGAGCAACTCGACTGCCACTCCACCTTAGGTATTTTCTTTTTTCTCCTGGGCTTTCTATACTTATAATTATTACTTTGTTTGATAGTATCTTGGATCATGTCCTTTCCTACTTTCCAGTTGATACCCTCGCAGGTCCTTATTACAGTGGACCCTCCTTTGATTTTACCCACGAGCATCTCCTCGTTAGAGGTGTCTTATGTATACTATCATCTTTGTTATTTCACCTTTCTTACCCTTTTGCTGTGTAAGATACCTTGATGATTTATTACTTGTTTCTTTATTCTCTAGGTTGGCACTGTTGCTGAGGTCCCTTTATCTGCGAGATATGTCACGAGCATTGCAGACGTGACTCCCAGGTACTCATTTTGACACCTTTGTTTGCTAGAATTTATTTTTCCGGGCAAGTAGTTTACCATCACCTACTTATTTTCTTTCCTTTAGGCTTGTGTGGATGAGGTCCCTATGCTTGTTGGACACCATGCTAGCACTGTAGAGGAGGTTCCACAGGTTTTTATTTAAATATGCTTTTTCATTCTGACTTGCTTTCTTCTGTGTAAGTTTTCACTGATGCTTTCCTATTACATCATTTTCATGTTAGTGCTACGAGTGTTCTTATGACTCTGGAACAACTTGGGGAAGTTGCTGCGAGTAAGGTTTATACTTTTACACCATATTAACTCTTTTCTATTTTCTCCTGCTATTTTTTTCTTCTTGATTTTACGGTGCAAGTTTCTTACCATCACACCATTGTTTCCCTATTTTCAGGTTAGTTAGGAAAGTGTTCTTATTACTATGGAACAAACTGGGAGCGCTGCAGTAAGCACTCCTCGGTATTGTTTGTCATACTTGACTTATTCTGGGTGTTTCTTAGAGTCTTTCTTTCTGATGAGAAAGTTCTCTAATATTGTTATACTTTTCTGTCGTTACTTGGTTGGCACACCACATCTAGGAGGGGACTCTTAATTTGCAGGAAGTATGCTTACCCCTTTGGGTCTGGGGGTAAGCTCTTTAATTTTTATTTTTTTCTAAGTGAAATTATTTAACTATTATTCTTCCTAAACTTTTCTATTTTCCATGTGTTTTTTACTGGATGATGAGTAGGGTCTTAACTCATAGGCCACTTATTCTGATAATATTGAGGGTTCTGGAGTGGATTCCTTTTTTCTCCGCTCTGAACTTGTGTCCAGGAACATAGGCTGTGACGGCAATGAGGTGGAGGCTCATAAAATCTTCATGAGGGATCTATGGAGTGAGGAACAACCCAAGAGGTTTATGAGACATGAGTGGGAGGTGTTGACGATGATCCTTGATCATCA
This sequence comes from Sambucus nigra, assembly GCA_949130495.1. NCBI lineage: Eukaryota > Viridiplantae > Streptophyta > Magnoliopsida > Dipsacales > Adoxaceae > Sambucus > Sambucus nigra. The sequence goes on along the minus strand of OX422221.1, from coordinate 237,896,865 downwards.
TCCTGAGACTTTTACATCTTAGAGTGTTGTCAACATTAATAGCCTTACTATATTCAACCTAAAGGCCCTTGCCAGCCATATTCATAACTTCCTGTCTACTTCACCCGCTGAGCTAACCAATGCGATGACTTCATTATTTCTGTAGGCTCACCATGATTTTCAAAGGGTCTATCATTTTAGTTAGATTGGATTGACACTGCAGTTTTCCTCTTCCTAAGTGTTCCTTTTAGGAAGATGATGAGGCTTCATATGTCCAGGCAGTCTAGAGCTCAGTAGCGCCAGGCTAAGGCCACTCATATTCGGGGTCAGATTTAATTGCTTGAAGTTAAGTGGGCCAAACTTGAGGCTGGTGACACCGATGATGAGTCCAAGATGGCCATACTGGAGGAGCAGTTTATTCAGGGAGTATTCCCTTTTATGTTGACATTCACTCATAGGAGGATCTCTTCTTTATTTTATCTAGTTGACCTGTTTTGAGATGTGGACTTTTCCTTTATATGTATTCTTCATTTTTCTTTGTATATATAAATGTTGTTCCGTATCAATGAAAATAAACGTTTTGCTTCTATTTTTTGTTTTCATTTTGTCTCTATACTATTTTTTATATCTGTTTACTGTGAGTTGCTCCTTTTTTTGGGGGAGTATTTACACAAAATCTTGGCAAATCAAAATTTTAGAACCGCCTCTTGGTCTGTGGGGTACTTGTTACACATTTCATTTGGAACCTTTTTTTACTTTTAAGAAAATAACTTAGAGGAAGGATGAACACTCTCTCCATATTCTGAAATAATTAAGTGAACAATTTGCAAAACATAAGCAAATGAATCATTTCACTTTTCAAAACTTTTCCTCTTAACAAAATAAAGAATCTGTCAATGTTTTAAAACTTCCCCTTAATCCGCGGGGTATTTAAACTGTTATGTCTACAGGGACTTTGATCACTATACTTTAGCATTGGGATATATATACTCACTAAGTATAACGAGTAAAGTTCCTTAGGTTCTAGGTCCTCCCTTAAACATTGAGAGCCAAATTTTTTTTACCTACTAGAAAATATATATCTAATTTTCTTTTATATTTAAGCAAAAATGATAAATTGATTATTCTCGATGTACCCGCTTCATTACTTATTAGTGAGTGAGTACTCATAAACTATTGCAAACAAATGCAGATAAGTAAAGGAAAGAAATTTCAAGTGATATTGGTTAAAATAGTTGATATTCATTCACTTCCATATCTGTACTGTTTACATGCATTGTGCTCAAAGTTTCCTTTCTAAAAAAGAGTATCCGTGCTAGAGATAACTTTTTGAAATCACTAAAAGAAAATAACTTAGAAAGAGTCAGGCATAAAATTTCTTTAGCCACATACATTTAATAGACTGGAGGCACTCGCTCTCAGGCTCAAATATCTAGTTGTATCCTAACTTCCCCACTCCTCGTACCATAAAGGGGGCTTCCCAATTTGTCTTGAACTTGGATGCTTCCATGATCCTTAAGTGGTGAGTGGATGCTCGTAAGACTAAGTCCCCTACTTGAAACTCTCTAAGATTAACCAAATTTTCATAAGCCCTAGATAGTTGCTGGGTATAGACTTTGAAATTTTCTATGGCCTTTTCTCTATGTTCATCCAATGCTTCTAACTGTTCATGCCTGGGGTCCGGTATAAGACCATTACTTAGAGCCAATCTAGCTGAGGGTGCTTCTAATTCTACTGGTAGGACAACTTCGGTCCTATAGACTAGTGAGAAAGGAGTAAGCCCTATTGGCTTTCTTTTCGAGGTTCTATTGGCTTATAATACCATTGGAAGCTTTTTATCCCAAGCCCCCAACATGTCCTCCAACATTTTATTCAAGATGTTAATCAGTGTCTTATTTGTAGCCTCTTCCTAGCCGTCCCTTTGGAACATGAGATGGTGGAAATATTATGCACGATCTTGTACTTGTCTGTCAGAAGCCCCATCTCCTTGCATACGAACTGTTTCTCATTGTCTGTAAGGATCACCTTAGGAATACCAAAACTTCATATTATGTATTCCCTTATAAATTAGGTCACCACCTGAATAGTCACCCTCGTCAAGGTAATCGCTTCCACCCACTTGGTATACAATTCGGTAGAAATAAGGATGAAAGCTTTTCCATGAGAGGATGGATTGATCTTACTGTGACACCCCGCCATATTAAACACCGGGTGATCAGTCCTTTGTTAAATAAAAATCAAGGAGAACGGTTGGTTCATTCTTAGCATCACTTTCGCAAAATAAAATTTCCAGTTTAAGTACCCTAAATAATTAAGCTGTGTCAAAACAATTTAAACCTTATTTCCATTTTATTAAATTCCCATATGAAAACCTTTTTGATAATCAACAGTTAAGAATCGCATAAATGTTACGGATGGGAATTAACACAGAAGAATTTAACCATTCAGATACACCAATACCAAGTTTTTAAAAACTACAAATGAATCATTCTAACAAGAATTAAATCCCAAAGAATACCGAATACTGAAAATAAAAGAACATAAATCTCTGGCAAATCCTGAACTGAATAGAGAAACGGGAGACACATGCCCTAACTAAGTAGAACTAAAATAAGAGCATAATCAACAAAGAGGTCATCTAAAGCAAGGCCCTGGAACTCCCACATAAGCTGCAGCACATCCGGTCCAAAGAATATAAGCATGACGCCCCTGTGGCTGGCCACCTGTAATATATACTTATATATACAAGAGAAAAGAAATAACAGGAAATGGGTCAGAGCTCGAGTGTAAAACAGTTTAAGAATAGTTTAGCAAGTATTTATAATGCTTACCGGCTAATGTAACAACCATGTTAGTGTGCAACTCTCTCTTGATAATTCTCACCTTTCATCTAGTGTGCACACCTACCGTACTATTAACCTCAAAATTTTATTTTAACTTAACTCTCCCATACGGTTCATCCCAAGAAAATACTATGGCTAAGATAATTAATTTCTGAAACTTAAACTCTCTCATATGTTTTATATTACTTAGAATACTCAGTATTGTGACCAAAATTCCCAAACACTTATAATAAAGTTTGAGTATTTATTCATTACTTAACTACTCTTGTGCACAGTGGAAAGTTCCCATATTTAAGTATACATATATTAGTCACTCAAATAATATATACTATCGGCACCCCACATAAAATCTATGGTGTTGGCATACTCTGCTATCAAGTCCCCGTATCACTCGTACTAAGGGAAATACTAGTTCGTAATCACTCTCGAAGTGTATTAACACAAAACACATACAATTGGAGGCGAAGTATAGTTCCAAGTCACTAAGAGGTCAGCACATACCCTCACATCTCTTAGGACCATCTGGCCATCACTCAAATAGCCAGTATCAAGGATACTATCTTCTAGGGTACAAGTCGTTATCCCCCATAAAGGCCCAATCAAGATAAGACTGTCCCGACGCAGAAACCTCCGTGATATCAAGTTTCTCGGGTATGATTTTTACACAGATACATAATATATGCACAATCACACAGTCATATATATATAAATATTTCACATTTTCTAAATTAGGTGCACCCGTGACCCATAATTATAATTATTCATTCTTAGCACATTTTACTCGATTATCTCACATAACGGATTCATCACTTTTATTCTCATAAATAATTTACTTCATACTTATTTCTCGTCTCCTGAAGTATTCTTTCTCCCTATGTATAATTTCATTAGGCATACTCTAACTCACCTTCTGGTATAACTCCCTCATGAGTCTCGATATTTTATTAAACGTAAGCATGATGTCTTATGTGTGAAAACTCCCTGTTAACCCATAATTTCATCCAACATTAAATTTCACTCAATGGGGTCTACCTAGACCCTGGTGGTACTCTTTATAATTCATTATTCTCTATCAATGATGATCAAGGGTTCCTATTCATTTTAATCGGATTAAACTTAAAGGAGAAGAATATGCAGTTTTCCAGGAGGGATCGATCAATCGAGGAATGGGGTCGATTGATTGATATCGTCGATAGATCGATGTTCTTGATCGATCAAACAGTTATGACGAATTCTGCCATTGAAAAGTTATGGGTTTGCCTCTCCAACCTCTACCAAATCTCCATTAACGATCCCCAAACTCCCAAACAACATTACTACAAGTACTATATACCTAACTACATGATTCCCTACGTGAAACATGTTCAAATTCTTCAACGATATCGAAATAATGGGGTAAAATTTACATAAACTTCAAGAACCCTAATTTTGGAAGAGACATCCATTCTTCTAATTATTTCCCAGATCTCTTATTTTTAAATTAATACTAATTCATGGGTAATCCTCTACATATGATGGGTATGTCCAGAATATATTAAATTTCTCTAAACATGCGATTTATGATCTCTAAATTATCAATTTCTTCCATTAAACATGTTCTTGATAATACTAAACTAACATGGGTGAGATATTAACTAAAAACAAAGAAATATAGATACTTGCCTAGAATTTAATGTTTTTATTTGTGGATGAAAAAGGTATGGTTGCGTTCCTCGTTACGCGATCTACGATTTGGTGGTGGTGGCGCTACAAACGGATGAGTCTTTGGCCTTGGGTTGCTTGGAAAGCTCTCCAACTTCTTCTCTAATGGTTGTTCTTTGGTTTGTGTTTGTTAACCCTAGAAGACAACTCCTAAAGGCTGATATATCCTTAGTAAATTCGTGGGTTTAATTATCCAAAAATACAAAATGTCTATGATACCCTCTCGGGATGCCAATTAGGCTTAAAAATGCCCCGAGACCCAAACTAAACCCCCGGTTACATTATTTTGACTATCTCGACCCTGACTGACACATTGGCACAATCGAAATGACCATATGGGTGACTTATAATTTAATCACTTTTAATAATAATAATAATTTAATCCCGACACGACATAGGCGCGTCCCTATTTAATTTCCACAATTGTCAAATTATACGCTCGTGATGATTTTAATAGATTCGATTATACATATTACTTTACCCCTTAAGTAATATTCAACAAATTCCTAATAATTACTAACTCTCATTACGCTAGTAAATATTTAAAATAATTTTCGAATTAATATTAAATAAATAACTCAATTTAAATTTAATAAATCCCCAAACTTAAAAGCCATAAAAATATGGGGTATTACACTTACCTACTAGATTAAATACCCAAGTGTGAAAGGTGTAGGGGCTTATTGACTTTTCAAGCTGACTGAGGGGGCATAGACCATGTTGCGTGCACCTAGAAGGCCCTGCACTTTTTTACAAAGTGGATAGAATCATCCTCCATCATCGGGGAATAATACCCCAATGTCATTAATTGATTATATAACTTATCACCTCCCATGTGATAAGTCTCATTATCCTCCTTAAACAATTTATCTACATCCCCCTTTTCTACACATCTCAATGCCCTCTCGTTATAACCTTTCCTATAAAGCTCTGTGTCTACTAAGTTGAAACATGTTGTCTTTTCTTCAAGTAAATTTTATCTACCCTCTATGTTGGCAGCTCTGCATCTTTGAGGTAAGCTATTTAGGGTTGTCTCCAATCTTTAAAATTTTCTACCAATTTGGCCTCATCGGGTTGGTCAAACTTAGTTTGGCACTTTAAACAACCCTGTTGCAAACGAGCAACTTCCATGCTCATGGTGGGTCAATAGTAGCTCCCATTGCGAACGTCAATAAAGAGGAATGTCAGTATCCCCACAATTCTTTTCGTGCATAACTGTCAACCTTTCTTTAGCTTCTTCATCCCTTACACACCTTGATAGGAACCCTCTCGGGCTCTTAAACTACAACATCCCATGGAGAAAGTGATAATTAACTAACTCTAACATCTTCATGTTTCCTTCTCTCATTTCCAGCTGTTTCACTATAGGACACCTCCAGTCTTCGGGCTCCTCACTTGGAGAAAATGACTTACTGTAGTTGGCATTGTTCTTCATTGCATTATGATGGTAGCTTCTTACTCCTTTATAAAAGGGGTAAAAGGGTGAGTAACCTCTGCAATAGTGGTATGAATCTTCTCAGGTAAGAAACCTTGCCCAAGAAGCTCTTGAGTTGTCTCTAGATTTTGGGTGGTGGCATCATCAAGATGGATTTCCTCTTTTCTTCATTTACTTTCACCCCTTCTCTGTTTGCTACAAAACTAAAAAATTTCTTCACTGTTACCCCAAAGGCAAATTCAGAGGGGTTCATCTTTATTTTATATTTACGACACCATTCCATCACCCGTCTCAGATTCTAAATACATTTTCTTTCCATTTTGGATTTCACTACCCGATCATCTACATAGAATTCCAGTATATCATGAAACAAGTCATGAAATATGGCCATCATTATACGCTGATAGGTGGCGCCTGCGTTCTTTAGCCCAAATGACATGACTCTGTAGTGTAAGTTCCCAAAAGGTGTTCAAAAAGAAGTTTTTCTAGCATCAACGAGATCCATGCTAATTTAGTTATAACTAGCATACCCATCCATGAACATGTACATCTCGTATCCCGTTGTGGCATTAACCAAACTATCAATATTTGGTTGAGGGAATTTATCTTTTGGATAGGCCCGATTTAAGTCTCCAAAGTCTACATAAATCCTTATTTTCATCTTATCTTTCTTGGCTATAGGTAAAATGCTTGAAAGCCATATATGATGTTGAATTATCTTGATAAACCTTGCTCCTAACTACTTATCCGATTCTGCTTTGATTTTAAGGTCTAACTCAGCTTTGTAGGTGAGAGTGGCTTGCCTCACTAATAAGGAGTTAGGGAGAACGTTAAACTTGTGAGAACTCACTTCAGGGTCTATCCAAGGCATCTCCTTATATTTTCATGAGAACACACCTGTGAACTCTTTAAGCAGGTTGATAATATCCTCCCTCTGTTTAGGATCCAATCCCTTGGAGATAAAGATAGGTCTTTCGTTTCCCCCTTATAGCCCCAAGTTTATCTCTTCTAGTTCTTGGCACTACTCCTTTGGGCCATCCTGGTGCACTCAGGTGACTCTTCAAGATCCTCTATATGTTCAACAATGTGGGACTCATCCACCACAAAGCATTCCAGTTCCGGGTCAATGCTTTTGTCCCAAATGACCACCCACGCAGACCGTTATAAATGGTAGATTACTTTTCCATCAGGTAACAAAAATTTCTTGCAGGTTCGAGGAGGTCTCGTCTCAACTTCTATCTTTCTCTTTCCTTTAACTTTCTCATCTGAAGGGGTCACTCACTGATCCAATTGTTCATGCACAACTTTTTGAGTTGATCACTTTCTCTAGCTACAGGGGCTCCTTCAACCCCTTAGTCAAGTTTCTTATCTTTTCATATAGCTCAGTGTAGAATACTGCATCCACTAAGTGAGTTTCTTCTACTGAAAATGTTCTTTCTGTAGCTTTTATCACTGTTCCTCGAATGTTTTCCTTTGTACACTGGTGAAATTTTAGCTGCATTATCTCGTGTGTGAATACATACTCGCCATATCAAGAGCTTATAACTGGTGTTGGCATTGATGATATGAAATTTGATATGGGATGCAAAATTTCCTAATTTAATTCCCATATTCACATAGACCAACGATCGCACCCCTGCACTATCAAAACCTAATATACCAATGGGATGGGCACTATCTTCTCCTGGGAGATGCCTATTTCATACAATTTGATAATAGGAAATATACTAATGGATTCCCCTTCATCTATGAGTTCTCTAGGGAAACTGATTTCATTTATCAAAGTTGTCACATACAAAGTACGATTCTGGAAATTAGGCACTTGGCTATCAACTTTTGAGAAAACCAACTCAGAGGTGTGCCTTTTTATCAATCTTCCTATAGGTCCCTACCAATTTAGAGAGGCATCCCATCAAGGTTGAACTGACTCTAGGATTTCTTTATATTAACTATGCGGGTATCGTGCTTCACCCCCACCTGATAAGAAAACCACTTGAATTTTGAACTTAGTTCTATGGCTACGGATTCTGAGTCCAACTCTACTTCATACATTTTTACATTGCACGCATACTCCAATTTAGGTGTCCCTCCCTAATCTAGGGAAGGGAACACATCTTCTCTTCCTTATGAGAGGATCACCTTCTCGCCCCACTCATCCTATTTATCTTCTCTATCTACGTTGTCTAGCCAATCTTCAGACATTTTTTTATTGATCTACCACTCCTCAGGCTCTTCCCTCCTCATCGTATACCACCACCATGCTGGCTGGACCATAATGATGGGTTGGTAATGGGTTATCATAAACATACACATGAGGTATTTGCATAGTGCCATTGGAAACCTACTCGCCAATGATCCTTTGCAAATAAAAGCAATCTTTGGTTATGTTTTGGACCCTTTGGTGGAGTTCACAAAATTCTGCGTCTGCCTTATCCGCTGCTAATGGTATTTTCCCATTACAATGAGGGGGTCCTGGTACTCCTTCTTGCACCAAAGTGCGGTAGAAATATATAGATTTTGCCACACTACAAGGTAGTGGTGGTGGAATGTCATCTCCAAACATCCTTTTGCCTGTTAGACTGTCGCCTTTGTATCCTTGGCCTCTCTTATTGCCTTTTGAGTTTTCATTCACATAGTTGATGGCCTGTCGTCTGGAGACTTGGAATCTTCATGCTGTCCGGGGCACCTGTGTCCTCCAACTTTGTGATCAGAGTTTGATAATCATCACGATGTTACTAGCTGCTCGCGTGAACTCCCTGAACATTCCATCTGGTCCTATTGACCATGTGGATTTTATATTTCTCTATCAGGACCTCAGCACATATCTACAGTAGCCTTGCTTCTCTCATATCCTTATGGACATCTAAAGCCGTTTTTTCGAAAGTGTTTGATGTACTGCATCAATTCTTCACTAGGTTTCTATACCTCTTGTGCGAGATACCTCAATATGAACTCATATTCTGCTAAGAAAAACTTCTGGAAAAACTGCCTATGCATCTCATCCCAGGTTAAAATGTTGTTTGACTCTAGGTGGGAATACCACATGTATGCTTTTCTCATGAGAGTCTTAGGGAATTATCATAACTTTAACTCCTTGTAATTTTCATGCATACACAAGTACTCTACAAACTTTTTCACGTGCTCTCTAGGGATCTCACTATTTGTATTAAATTTGATGAACTTATGAGAAACGTATCCCTCTGGATATGGCTTCTCATTGATACTTTCTGGGTAGGGATTCTGCACCTGCTCATATATGTGAGAGGATTACCTTTGAGGGGAGAGAAACTTCTTCACTTCCTCCATAGTAACGACTTTAGAGGGGGACTCCTCCAAGTTAACTTTATTTATCGCCGGTGAACTCATTGGCATTGATGTCTGCTATGCAACCGCCTCCCCGATCACTGCTGCTGCTGCCCCTCCGACAGGTACCACTGCAGGTATCATGCAACTTTAGTTCAATCTTGGTAGGTAAACATTGTTCTCTTTTGAAAACTCATATAACATAATCATCAAGTACATCCTTACTATAAGATTAATTTTATTCAAAAACCCAAAAATGGGATACAAACTAAGTCTTAGTCCTCTTTCTCCCTTGATCCAAAAACCTTACGGCTGCCGGGAAACCTCAACCTCCATCACACCTCTCTCAACTTATTGAAAACCTTTAGACCCATCAAATCCATGGAAAGTATCATTTGTTAATTTTATGAAAGGATCATCAGTCTCCCATGCAATTGGTATCAAACCTATTTCTAAGTTTCATGGAGAACCAGCCATTTTGTTAACCATTTAAGCATGCCATTATAGGAAAGTTCTAACATGGTCAGCCATCAATTGAGTTTATAAGGAAAAACTTTGAATCTTTTGGTCTTAAAGTAGCCTATCAAATCGGATGTGTAGACACCACATTCTAGAACCACCTAAGTTTCTCCTTAGGACCCTAAGACCTCTTCATTTCACTACAAACCCTAGGTAGCACTCCGAGTATCGATCTAGCGGCCATCGAACGCTCTCGAGCCCTATTTGACTCCAACCAACTATATCGTTAGAGTGAAAGCTCTTTGAATCTTTGAAGGTCACTGAAACCCCTTTCTAACGGTATGCCCGAGCGCAAAATGACATAATTATCGGTTTTCCCTAAAAATCAATCCGAAGGCTACTGAGTGCTCCCATGATCTGTTTGACCTAAGTCAATTCTTCAGCTCAAATGAGACTAAATGAATCTCCAAATGGCACTGAATACCCTTTCCAACAGTCCACCCCTGCGCGATTCTGACTTACGGTAAGGACGAACGACCCATTTTACTCCGATAGGTCACCGGGTGCTTTCAAACCTCGGTTGAATGTCGAAGTAAATATCCTAACCTTCTGAATGTTCCATCTCGTTCATGATTCTAACTTACCATACGAACGAACGATCCATTTTCGTTCGACGATATCCTGTCCAAAGGACCGACGTGTGCTTCCGAGCCACTTTTTATCCAAAGTCAACTCCTAGACCCGAGAGCGGTCCAAATAACTCTTAAAGGTCTCTCAATTAACTTTTATACGATATGCCCTGTGCATGATTCGGATCAATGGATTACGTTCTACGAACATTTTTCTAGGAAAATCTGCACGAGACTGCCGATTGGCAGGTCCAGATCCCTGCCTATCGGTAGTGTGTCTAGGGTCACCTACCGATTGGCAGGATAAGGGTTGTGCCGATCGGCAATCCCCTTACCCAATAAAATGATGGAATGACCTCACTACCAAGCAGACTAACACCTCAGATCCACCAGCATCAGTGATCTAAGTGACATTCTCTCGAAATCAACGAAGTTCCTCCATGTGAAGTTCCGTTGAAGTTTACATTACCATCCTTTCATACCCAATTTAGTAAATCACATTCTCTCTCATCCAACATCCATCTCACATTCAAGGGAGTTCACACAAGATCAAAGATCAAGCTTCAAATAAGGCTCAATTCCTTCCCTCTCTCTTTAAATTCTTTATTTTTTCATAATTTTCATTAGATTCATAATCTAATTCCTACTTTTGTTCATACCCATTATTATCGACGTTTTTATTAGTATATTGCACATACTTTTATTTTCTATAAAAAACAAAAAAAGAGGGTTACGCCCATAAATTCCGAATGGGATTATCCATCGCACTGTTTCAAAACTAAAAACACATTTTCTACAGACACACACATAATAAAAATCCCGTTCGGATCTATGGGATAAGCCCCACCCCCATGCAGCAACCGTACTACGTGGACTTTGAAGCCTTTATAGGCTATGTAGGCATTCCAGATTAAAACCCGAGACTCAAGTCCAATTTTCTAACTTTCCTAACTTCTTCATTTTCATCATATTCTTGTATTAATATACATATTATGTCTGTTAGCATTTCATCCAACACATATTGTCATTTTATAATAATGATCAATATCACGAGAAATGCATAAATCAAATTTTCTATATATATTATTTTGGGTACATTCCTATGAATGACCTCCCTCCACATTTCCCATCGTGTGAGTTGAATGATTCCGATCTCCATTATATATACACGCGCATACACTTCACGGAGAAATAAAAGAAAACAACAACACTAACCCATGGGAGATTGAAAGGGCTGGATGGGTAACTAACACCTTCTCATTCCGTAACTTATCCCCCAGACCTCCGAACTATTGGTTTCGTATACATCAGTTAGTCTTTAATGCCATTTTCTCGAGATGACCATATGTTCTTTTGTATGTTTTGATCAAAATAGACCGATGAATCTATCTCCTTACATTTACCCCAAACCGAATACGGACGAAGCGTCCCCGAGCGAGACACGAGACCTTTCTGAGATGACCCAATCTCGAATCGAGATCGTCACAGTAGCGACTTCACTGGGGACTCTTTTTAAGAGGGCTAGACTTTATTTTCATGGGTGTTTTGTTTTCTTGTGAGCATATGCACCTCTGTGTATGTACCCTTTCTCTCCCCCATTATTTTTTATAAATATACCTCATGCTTGTATCAGTATTCACTCACAAACTTATAGAAATACTCCATTTACACTTCACACCACGTACACCTAGGATCACTTATATCCCCATGTTGCACACACCACTTAGAAATCCATGCTTAGGTGTCACTAACACACACCACCACAATTATGTATATCCATGCTCATTCATACTTATCACACACCACTTGTAGTTGATCCTTGCTTACGTTCACTACCACACACTCACATGTAGATAATTACACACCACTCACTCTCATATATCCATTCTTAGTATAGATTTTTTTTCCATACTTGTACATCATCCCCCAACTAGGCGTGATTAAGATACTCTCTCCATAAGATACTAATCAAGAATCCTACGTGCTACACACTACATCACCAAAGAGCATTTCTATTGACTAATTTTTTCTCGTAATTGGGGAGTCACTTCATGATGGTATCTAGTCTGGCTGGGTGCAGTTAGCCTTAGTAATATGACTCTCACCTTCTATTGACCAAGTACCTTCGACGTATATCGAACGATTCCTCCCGCATCGTACCGCTTGACCAAAGTCATAACGGGAGGTATATTGCAAGTAACTCATTCACGTACGTCGAGTATATTGAATTCTCTCTCACACGTACTGTCCCCATGAGGTATATAGTGAGGCAATTCATATACACTCAGGTATATCAAATGGATTGTCCACACGTACCAATTTCTCTCAAAAGCAAGACATATATCGTGGAAGTCATGCCAAAGGGGGGAACACCTTCCAATTAACCCAACAACTACATACCCGTATATAGGTGTCAAACCTAGGGTACGCACATTTAGTTTGCTAGTTTCAACCCAAAAATTTGTTGAAATGCCGGGTCGGCATGCCGCCCAAATTTTTGTGCAATTTTTAAAATGGGACCCTGCCCACTAGCCTGGTAACAAGTCCAACCATAGTTTTTACGTATTTTTTTAAACCCAATTTTTTCCAAGCTTGGGTCCCATCTAGGATTTTTATTTTTGAATTTAGGTAAACCTAATAAGTGAGAACCTAATAAACATAATAATAATCATGCTGAGACTCGTCTCTCGTTTTTTCCTTCTTTCATTTCCAAAAAGTGTTCAAAAACATTTTTCCTCTTTTATCAAAAATACCAAAAACATTTTCCTCTTTCTCGTACCAAAAATATTTTTCTTCCTTGTATCCAAAATAATTTGCCTTCATCTTTTCCAAAATGTCAAAAACATTTTCCATCATTTTCTTAATAACAGTTTCCTCTTTCTCTTTTCTAAAAATAAATCCTAATTTTATCCTTCTCAGGTCGGTCCCATACCTTTGTCCTGGATCCGTATTAGCTTTGATCTTCAGTTGAGTTGGCCCAAAGCTTAGTCAGTACCTTCACTTCCTCCAAGTCCAGAATTCATCCACTTTCTATGGAGAATACATACCATATGCCGAATGTGAAGCCAAATTTGTTGACGGTCCTATCCCAACTTATCGCCATGGTTGAAAACCTTCAAACCAAGGTTTATGAGATGCAATGAAATCGAGTCCATATTCCCAAAGAGATCGAGGTCCTTTTTCCTCATGCCATGGGTATGCCTGCACCCGAGCCTATTTGGGTTCCCGAAGAATACCAACACGCTCCATGTGATCCTCCTGCTAATGGGCTGCCGCCAACCCAGCTTCCTATGACAAATATTGACCAGCCAGGGCTTAACTTACCCGTGTTTATTGATCTGAAGGAGGAGGAATTGAAAAAGGTCAAGGAATACCTCAAGATGTTGAACAAGAAATTGAAACAAGTGAGACTCTCTAGGAATTACATGGACTACACCCCATGTCTCCATATCCTAAAGCCATGTTACAAAAAAAGTTCAAGATGCCCAACATCGAGAAGTTCGGGGGTAGTGGACCTTTAATTATCCTTCTCCATAGTTATCACTGAGCCATGACTCTCCTAGGAGCCTCCAAGTAAATAATAGCCCATATATTCCAACAAACCTTGAAGGATAGCGCTCTCCGTTGGTTCTTATCTCTCAAAAAGTCTAGAATACGCGATTGGGAAGATGTTGCCCGCGAGTTCATATCACAGTACAAGTACAACGAGGAGTTTGAGGTTACCCGCCGTGATTTAGAGTTGCTCAAACAAAATCCTGGGGATTCATTCAGTAACTTCATAGCAAGTGGAGAGAGAAAGCAACCACCATGACCAACCGACCTTCCGAAGAGGAGCAAGTCATCATTATGAAGAAAAACTTCTTACCCCATGTCCGAGAAATGATGGTAGGAGATACTACCCTCATTTTCAAGCCCTCCGAGAAGTAAGAGTGGAGATCGAATAAGGCCTTGCAAAGACAAAAGTTGAACCAAAGAAAGTATCTGGACAATTCACTCCTCGAAAGTTTGAAAAGTCAGTCAGTACCACCATCTCAACCATCAATAACATCTCTCAGCCTGCCACTTCATGGTCACCAGAAAGTCATCCTAACCCAGTCCAAAAGGAAAACATCAAGCTTCATGCTCCTCTCTCCAAAGTTTACCAGGCCCTCTTGAGATGAAACCTTATCAAACCATTGGACCCTCGTCCATTACCAAACACACTTCCTAAAAATTTCAAGCCAGATGCCCATTGTGACTTTCACCTAACTGCTGGCCATACCACCGACAAATGCTTCCACCTACGAAATGTGATCCAATGTCTAATTGACCGAGGTGTCATTGTGTCACCATCCAATCCTAAACCAAACCCTACTCATAATCCCCTCCCGAATAATATATATGCCATCTTCCTAAAAGAAAACCCATAATTTTACCCATTTACCCAGATCATACCAAGAAAATCACCAATCATACCCATATACTCTCCTAAACCTCTCCAAACATGCCCATACTTTCTCTTACACCCGACCAACTTTGCTGATTAGGCTCTATCACTCCTTACCAGAGCATGCATTGCTATCTGCACCCATTTTGGAGATAAAGATATGGAATTGACAGAAGTGTTGAACCAACTCCTAGAGTTTGGGCTAAAATTGCTCCCCAGATGATCGTCGACGATCAGAGATTCGGTGTGTTGTTCTTAGAAGCTCAAAAATGGGCTCGAGAGTCAGACAATTAGGTGATACCAACCGATGAAGTTAGTTTAGATGATATGGTCCAGATGGTGGTGGATATATTACGACTAACCGGTAATATTTGTAGTATATCTGAGTTACTCGATGTTATGAAACTATAAAGGTGCCTAGTCCCTTCGCTTTTACATCTCCCCACCGGATGGGAGGACTTATACGAAGAGGCCATTAAAGTTATAGAGTGCATTGACTTTTCATGGAAAGATGATATCGTTGCCACCGGGTTGGGGGGACGAATTCGATGAATCAAAAAAGGTTAGTTCGATAGTAAGCATATGCGGGATTAGATCATTTGAGGAGCTACTAGGAGAAATCAATAAGGTGGTTGAACAACCTGAGACCGACGAAGAAATAGGGTTTCTATTTTCCCCTTTTTATGAACCATATGACCAGGCCAGTGAGGCATTAACAAAACCCAAGCCTACTTCCATCAGCAAGCGATGAAGGAAAGGACATTGAGAATCTTCCTATACTAGATATGACCCTCGAGGAGAGAAAGATCTTTGATCAGTTAAAGAAAATCTAAGCTAACATCACTCTATAGGGACTTTTTTATGTCTTCCCATCTGCACCGAAATTCCCTGATCAAGCTACTCACAGGACCCATAGTTCCTCCCTCAACCTTATCAGAAAAAGCAGTGAATTTAGTCAGATCCCTGACCTCTATTAGAATTCTCTCCTTCTCCGAAGAAAAAATCCCCAATATTAGACCAAACCACAATTATACTCTCAACATCTTTATCGAAGTCATGGGAAAGACCATCCAACTCTTCGTTGTCGATAATGGATCAGCTCTTAATATTTCCCCGTTGAGGACCCTCAATTATTTGAGATTGAAAGTGAGTGACCTTGCTCCAACCTCTGCCACCGTACGTGCCTAAGATAATACCCACCGAGAAGTGATGGGATCTATAAAGTTTGTAATAAGGGTTGGCCCTATAAATCCAATTATTGAATTCCAAGTCATCGATATCCCAGCCTGTTTTAATCTGCTGCTCGGATGACCATGGATCCATAGCATTAAGGGGGTGTCTTCTTCCCTTCATCAGAAACTAAAATTATTCACCAATGGGAAGGTTATCACCATCTTGGGCGACGATAACAATAATGAGAATGCAAGTACCAGTAATCCAGTACTTAAAATATAACACGGGACAAATGATATGCTTCTGTCAAGTTTTCGAGTTGAACCACTTCCACTCCCAGTGGGAGACTATTTCAAAGATAGAGTTTTCCCAGAATATAACCCCCATGGCAAGGTCAATGTAATCCAAATGTTTACGAACATGCACTTCATGCTTGGACTGGGACTGGGACTGGGACGACAACAGTAGGGGATACTTGAACTCATTGTCTTAAAGAAGGCCTTTCCTCCCCATGGCTTGGGCTATCAACTGTTAGAATAATAACTCAAAATGATCCGTCAGCCTTAACTAAAGAGAAGGATAGAAAGTGCCAAGATTATCTCGAGAGATTCCTTAAATGGAAGATTCATCAGAGAGGGTGAACATTTCCCCTTCTGTGGCTTTTCGAAACCATGGTATGATCATGTGGATAAGAAGGTGAAACCTGGAATGGAAATATTCTTCCAAGATAGCTACTCATGGGCCGAGGGTTCCCAACATCAAGTGAAAACACTCATGGAAAATATCATATTTGATACCAAAGATTCTGAGGAAAGTGACTCCGAGGATTGATTCAATTTGCAGACACTGGGGAAAATACTCTGCATGATCCACTCAGGGGCTACATCATCGGATCCATTCCGTCTAATCAAAGATGCTGATGCACCTCTCCTCAACTGGCATGCTACACATGTGCCGCCTACTGATATTCAACCTAACCCTGATGTTTATCCCCTTTTTTCTTCCTTAGTTATTCCTCCTAACTCTGATGTAATCGAAACTTCCTTTGATGAGGTTCTCAATGTTGTTTTTCCTATCAATGAAATAAATAAATATTTTGAGTATCTTATTGTGCCTTACATTAATTGTCTTGATTCTAATCAAACCTTTGATAATGATGATGATTTTGCAAATGAACAATTCTTAACTAATCTAAATAAGGTTAATAGCAAAAAACATAACTGTGTTCAAGTTAATAAAGATGAAGCTGTTGTTATTAATCTCGGCTCTAGTGGCCAACTACGCGAGATTAGGATAGGGGCTACCCTTGACGAGCATGAGCGCGTGCAAAATGAGGAATTACTAAAGGGATTTGTGGATGTCTTTGCATGGTTCTATGACAATATGACCGGTATCGACCCTGAGATAGCTCAGAATGAGATTCCCACTCTCCCAGAATGTAAACCAGTCAAACAAAAACTACAAAAGCTCCACACCAAATGGTCTCTCAAAATTAAAGAAGAAGTGGTAAAAACGTTAAACGTGGGTTTCATTCATGTGATCGAATACTCCATATGGCTAGACAATATCGTACCCGTGCCAAAATTATGAGGGAAGGTTAACTTGAACAAGGCCTCTCCAAAGGATGATTACCCGCTAGCCAGTTTCGACATGATTATGGATAACACGACCAGTCACGCTCTCAAGCCATTCGTTGATGGGTTTGCTGGATATAATCAGATCAAGATTCACCCAGATCATCAAGAGAAAACTTTATTCATCACCTCTTGGGGAACCTTTTGCTACACCGTCATGCCATTCGATCTAAAAAATGTAGGGGCTACCTACCAGAGGGCTGCATAACCATTTTTCATAATCTGATACACAAGGAAGTCGAGGTCTATGTAGATGATATGATTATCAGGTCCAAGACTAGGGAAGGTCATGTTTTCGCTCGTCGAAAGTTTTTCAAGCGACTGCGACGATATCAGATGAGGCTCAACCCCCAGAAATGCATCTTCGACGTTACAAAAGGAAAAATCTTAGGATTTATGATTAGCAAGAAAGGGATAGAAGTAGATCATGGCAAATTGAAATCCATACTCGAGATACCCCCACCCCGGATGGAGAAGGAAATTCGAGGATTCCTTGGAAAATTACAGTACATCAGCTAATTCATCAACCATCTGACTTCCATCTGTGATCCCATCTTTAAAATCCTCCGAAAGGATTCGACCAAAGTCTGGAATGATGCTTTCCAGGAAGCCTTTGATCGAACAAAGCAATACCTATCCCGACCTCCGGTACTCATGCCACAGCAGCATGGTCTTACCCTATTCCTTTACCTAACCGCAATAGATACCGCAACTGGGGCTTTGCTAGCCCAATATCTTAAAGAAACCCGTGAACAGAGAGCCATCTACTATGTTATTCGTAAGTTATGCAGGTACAAAGTAAACCACACAGCCTTTGAGAAAGCATGTGTCGCCCTTGTTTGGGTCACCCAAAAGCTATGACACTACATGCTTGTCTTTATAATCAAAATTGTATCCTGAATGAATCCTATCAAGTACTTGTTCAAAAATCTTACTTTATCCAGTCGAATGGCAGTTGGTTGATGCTTTTAGCCAATTTTGATATTGTATATGTCACACAGATAGAGATGAAAGGAAGATCCATCTATGATTACCTTGTTGACTACCCTATAGAAGAAGCCGATGTTTGGATTTCTGAATTCTCAAATGAGAATACCCTCTATACATCCCAAGAAGATCTTAGATGCCAAATGTTCTTTGATGGCGCTGCCAATAAGAAAAGGGTATGGCATTGGGATACTCCTAATTACCCCTGATGACTCTCACACTACCATTGCCATCAAGATGGATTTTCCTTGCACCAACAACATGACTGAATATGAGTCATGCACGGTAGGTCTCAAAGTTACCCTTAAGAAAGAATTCGATACCTCGATGTATATAGGGATTCAGCCCTCATCACCGGTCAAGTACTCAGAAGATGAAAAGTCAAGGACGAGAAAATCTTACCCTTCCATGCCCACTTAGAAGAACTAGATTCCTAATTCCAAGAAATAACCTTCCACTACCTGCCCCAAGTAAAGAACAACCTAGTCGATACCCTTGCTACCTTAGCCTCTATGATCGACATGCCCGAAAGAATAACCATGGCCCCTTTCCTTATCCAAAAGCAAGATAAACCCACCCATTGCTACCACATTGAGCTCATCACAAAAGAAGATCCTGATATAGCTAACTGATGTTACTATGATATTTGACGCCTCCTAAAGCATGGAAAGTATCCATAAGGTTCTGATAAGAAAGATCGAGCATCCCTCCACAGATTGGTTGCCCAGTATACTGTCTGTGATAAATCACTATTCAAGAGAAACTTCGATTAAACCCATTTTCACTGCATCGCATGGGATGACATTAGAGAGATAATACAAAAAATCCACAGCGGGGAATGCCGTCCCCATATGAACGGCCATATGCTCGCCAAGAAAATCATTCGATGAGGTTACTATTGGACTAACATGGTTTAGGATTGCAAAACCTACGTTCGAAGATGCCTCAAATGCCAACAGTTTTCTAACCTTCAACACTTGCCTCTGCGAGAATTATATAATATGTATTCTCCCTTGTTGTTCTCCACATGGGGCATCAACATCATAGGGAAGGTTACGCCCAAAGCCTCCAATGGACATGAATTTATCCTGGTTTCCATTAATTACTTCACCAAATGGGTTGAAGTCGAATCATACACAGTCCTGAATGCCAACAAAGTGGTCAGGTTCATCAAGAAAAACATCATCTGCCGATATGGAGTCCCGCATGAGCTGGTCTCAGGAAATGGGTTACATTTCGAGGTAGAAGTTCTAGAAGTGGTCGAAGAGATAGAAATCCTCTGCATACCGACCTCAAACCAATGGAGCGGTAGAAGTTGCCAATAAGAACCTTAAAGCCATTATTGGTAAGATGACTAAGAGTTATCGGGATTGGGTCGACCAGATTCCCTATGCCCTCTGGGGCTACCGCACTTTAGTTTGAACCTCTACTGGGGATACCCCTTACTCTCTAGTCTACAGCATGGAAGTAGTCCTACCAATGGAGCTAGAAATCCCTTCACTGCACGTCATGATAGAAAATAAGGTCAACGAGGAAGACTGGCATCAAACACGTCTCAAAAAGTTGTCACTCTTTCAATGAAAAGAGGCTAAAGGCCCTATATCATATACAAGTATACCATCGCCATATAACGCGATCATTCAATAAGAGAGTTAAGGACCGCGGTGTCCGAGAAGGGGAATTATCCCTCAAAGAGACAGTAGAGCCCATCTTGGACCCAGAGGGAAATTCAAGCCCAACTGGAGTGGCCCCTACATTGTGAAGAAAATCCTATCCAACGGCGCTGCTATGCTCACTGACATTGATGGAGAACAAATGGTATGTCCAGTCAACATGGACCGTCTCAAGAAATTCTATCCCTAGTCCAAAATCTTGGCGAGCTACAACTCTTCTCATCTCCCTTTTATTCTATAAAAAAAACTTCATTTACCTCTAATCAGAACTACATGGGGGTTGATCCTCTAAACAATCTTTTTATTTGTAAGAAATTGAATTTTAGAAAATTTTCAATACCCTCAGAGGTACGTAGGCATATCATTCATTTTACATGAGCATGGCCCCCTTGTTTTTCAAAAAAATGCTATTCTTTTCTTATCCCTAACAACGACAGTTTATTTTAACATATACATGAACAAAAGGATTATGTATGCCTTAGTGATTGGTATAGATAGTTCAAATGCAAAACTCGTCAAGAGGCACAAATAGATGATCAAAAATCCTTTATTTCATTATTCAAAATTTTGATACGATTACATCGGCATAGGGATTCAAATGACTTCCCTTGTCAACCTACTCCTACATTTCGAAAACCAAAATAAAAGCAAGTCCCACTAATTATAAAAATAACTCTCAAAATATTCCTAAACACAGAACCACACCCATTATAGAGGCTTCACATATCCTACTCGAAACTGTCAAAGGAACCAACTCCATCACTACTCACATCCTGGGGTCCACAAACTTCCCTTACCTAAATGGAGTCCCACAGATGCTCCATAAAGTTATAAGCCCAGACTATCTTGGGGAAAACCACAACACCTCCCTCTATGGTGTCAGATATAACAAACCACCTTTGCCCAGTCTCCACAACCAGCATCTTGGCTACTACCTTTTTCCATAAACACTTCATGTAGTTACCTAAGACATGACAAACCTGCCCAGTAGACTGTGAAGGATGAGATGATGGTCAACGATTCTCCCACAAAGAGCCAATCCTTATGCGCATACGGTCTGTCAAATACTCCATTGTAAAAAAATCCATTGTTCGTAGTGTCACAATTTGTTCCCAGCCAAATTGGCACAACAGCCGTTAGGGAAACTAGAAAGAGGTCTATCGGAGGCCTACTAATCAAACATAATGGTATTCTAAGAGTTCCAGAATGGGAAATAGTTCGCTTACCAAAACACTGACCAATGCAAGCCTCGAGTCCAATGCTCCAGGAACCAATTTTCCCAGATCTTGATGTCCAGTCCTACACTAATGAAATAGCATGAGAAGAAGTTTGGCACCTCTGACAAAGGATACTCAGCTGGGACCACTATACGAAACCTCTATGATAGACACGTGAACAAAATTATAGGTCTACCCCTCATAAAGTTAGAAAGAGCTTCCCTTCAGGCATCCAGACTATTCAAAGTCGCCGCTAGTATCACCGTCGCAGGATTGTGATGGTACAACATCTAGGAAATAATATCTGCAAGTTGGGGGTCCACTAGTACTTCCCCACTTACCAATAATAGTTTTGAAACCAGACCCAGAATGACGTCCCCAGCTTAACCAGCATCGTTGACACCCTAAAAATGCACTCAATGCGGCACCGCGGGAAGCGAAATCATTCCTCCTGTGACCAACGAACTAGCTACCGAAGGTGAAATATGGAGAAGTCCCACCAATAGCTCCCTAGGGGATCGGGAAAACTCAGGCATAACCGCTACAACACTGGGATTTATCCCCAACATGGAAGAGAACTCTTCATAAGTTGGACAGACTTCTTCCAACCCAAAGCGAAAGACATGGTCTTCATGGTACCAGAACTCAACTGTCGCCCTCAGCATATTCCGCTCTATGGGCCGGTTTTCCATAAAGAGACTCGCCACATGTTGAAAGCATCATAGTCAACGTTGTAATTACACATAGCTTCCAAGTTTTCGAGGTAGTTCACAAATTCAACACTACCAGGGAGTGCTATATCACAAAATAAGAATATAGTGAGCAAAAAAGAACATAAAGGAGAAGGAATGTGGAAGTATGAATGAAAAGCTCCTTCCACACCCCTATTTATACTTGAAAACTCTCAAACCAAGACAAGGAACCCTGCAGAAATTAGAGGAAAGCTTACCCCACTAAGTGCCAAACAATTAAAAAATGTGAAATTAAAGCCTTGGATTGATTGGACTGGACTGACATGCCGATAGGCAGGACAGGGGTCATACCGATCGGCAAACCCCTATTTTGGGGAAAATCCCCTTTTTCCTTTCTTGTCAAAACAAAAAAACTCAATAAAAATAATTTTTATTCTAAGGGAATTCCGAATGTCCTTTTTTTTACTTATCCCGTTTTAAATAAATTCTTTCTCCAATAATTTTTAATTATTTTTACGGTCTCAACAGTAAAGTAAAAAGAGCATGTGCATTAGTCACTAAAAGAAAAAAAATTAACAAACAACTCATTCCATTTGCATAGATATTTCCTGTGTTACATTGATTTTATAGGAAAATAAGGAAATATAATGGGACTCAGCCCGAACCGACCTACTTTCTATCTCTCACCCACTCACATCTTTTCTCTCTTCTCCTTCTATGTCTCTCTAGGAACCTCCTTCCCTACGAAGCTCTCTCTTCCCTTTGAGATGAGACGACGTGCCCCCATTTCCTGAGCCAGGCCCGTCATCAGACGACACCAAACAAGAAGGAACTAGAATCGTATCCCGAATGTGGGAAGTCACCTAAGATATCCAATCCCTAATGTCCCTCAACCAAGTGGTGGAGACCCAGATATGTTTCAAAAGAAAACAAAAAATCAGAAATAAGTCAATCCGAGACAAAGGAAGAAATCAGGAAATCAAAAGACAAAAGATAAGAAATATTCCTCAGGTCGAATGACCTCCTCTGCCAAGCCCAACTCCTCCGAATTGATCGCATCAAGAAGGTGCAACATACGCACCGACCCTCCATCATCCCACCGAATGTTGTAACCAAACGAGAACAACCGTACAAAGGGAGACTCCAAAGTCATCGATGTCGCTGATGTCGTCGTACCGCTTGCACTATGGGAGGAGGCTGCCTTCCGACTCAAACCTGCATGGGTAAGAGGCATCACGTTATATATGATGGGTGGAATCAACCAGCTCGACACAAAGTCCATATAATCATACATCACCTCCGTGTCGATATATGACGAGTAAGTCTCAACCATCATCACCGCTAGCCATGCATCGTTCGACATCTCCCGCACTCGCCTCATATACACTAGGGGATTTGCCGGTGGCATTGTAAACTCATCCTCCACAATCTGTTGGATTATTCTCTCCCTCAGGTACCAAGAGTATCCAAACTCATGCGCCAGCAAATGCCGCATCTGCGCATGTCCCCCAGTTAACCCCATATACTGGATATCCACCCCAAAGGATACAAGGTCACCTGAAAATTCCCTGGCAAGAGAAGAAATATCAACATCAATAAAATATCATCAAGAGAAAGACAGTCTCAAGAAAAAAGGGGGGAGTTACCCGCTTACTCGTCAGGCCATTTAAGACCTGGCGCACCGTCTCCAGAGAGAGGGACTTGTTCGATTACCGATTGGACTTTCGCCACCGATACATCCAACAAAAGTCCCAAACAGACTCATCCTTCAAAGATATTAATTGGGTGTTAAACCCGATCACCTCATAGAACCACGTCTGCAAAAGGTGAACAATAAATAAATCAATAATAAAGCGCATAAAGGAAAATGCGAATGCATAAAGGAAAATACGAAAAATGAAGAATACCTCCAGTAAAATTTTATCGGTAGCGCCGACTGAATGCATCAAGAGAATAATAAAGGGTCGCCAAGGTTAGGCTCCCCCGTCATAAAGACGGATGTCTGAAAACACCCTTAAGAACGACAGTATCCACAAGTGAACTACGTCGCCACCAGAAAACCCCCCAACACCAGCAAAATAAACAAACCATCCATTTGCCGCACCTGCCTCCCATCACTCTCGTCAATCCTCCTCCGCAGTAATAACTCCATAAAAAGAGATAAACTAAGAGACTCCTAGGGACCACCCACTCCACATCACCCAATGTCATCGCCAACGCCTCCGACATCACCCTCAGAGTCTTATCCACTTCAATCTTCAGCCCCTCGCAACCCAGCCCCAAACAGTTTCTTCACGTCAATGGGAGTCACCATCATCTCCCAAAAATTAAAATGAAAGGTGTGGGTGGTGTCCCACCACTTCTCCCCCAGAGCACAAAGAACAACTGTAGAACGAGGCATCTCATCCAAAGCAGACACCAGTCTCCCAAAATTGGCTGATGACACCATCCAACGGACCACAGATGGAAGGTGATCCCAAAAATACTTAAGCCCCATCATCCCTCGGGCATGCATAGTCGACATAGAAACATCAAACAACCAAAAGCAAAAAGAAAAAAACCTTGTTAAGTTCAAGAAATAAGGAAATCCCTCCAAGAAAAAAAGGAAGAGAATAACAAAAGTCATCAATACTTATATACCCGCCAGGATTCACCACCCTAGAAGAGCGATGGTGCGAAGGCTAACATGGGAGAGTCCGATTATCCGCCACTGACTCGAATGAGTCAAAAGATTTTTTGCTACCCAAAGCAAGGGGCACCCTAGCCCTTTATTCTAAGCCTGCACAATCGTCATCATCAAACCATGCCATGTGTGTTGCACTACTTGAGAACTCAATAATTTTTTAATTTTAAACGTTAGAATGATTTGCAGAAAGTAATTGCAGAAGAAGGAAGTCAGAAAGCTATGAAAAATGAGGAGAAGCGACCACTTTTTTATACAAGGCTAAGGTGCATGTCAGTCGACATCTACCTGCCACCCACCGATCAGTATTGTCCCTCCACAAGCTTGAGGTACCCTAAAAGATTGTGCTACTACCGTTTGGCACCCTTCTAACCATTCCAGTCGGCACCCACTTTAAAATTTCGTATAGAAATTCCCCTAAAATGCCAGAAAATCTCAAAAAATCCCAAAAATTTCCTAAATTTACTAATTGGATTTTAGAACCCTTTTTACCAAGAAAACATTTTTTCCACACTCACCCCCTTGGAAGAACTCTTATCTCCCCAGTGGAATCCCCAAAATCAATTTCATATCTCCCCAGCAACGTCTCCAAAGGACACCACAAATGCCCTAGCTGAGAAACGTTCGACCTCGGATCATTCCCTCTTCCCTAGTGGAACCTAAAATGAAATGTTTCCCAAAATTTCCAACGAAACTACAAAATGCGTATCCCCAATGGAAACTCCAAATTTCCCCCAGAAAAATTATGCCCGCAGAATTATCTTTGATTTGTAGAATTGGTCGATTCTACTTAAGCCCTCAAAATTGGTTACTCCTACCTTAAGCCCTCAGAATTGATCGCTTCTGCTTAAGACCTAAGAATTATCTTTGACCCTCAGAATTGGTTGCTTCTACTTAAGCCCTCAGAATTGGCCACGACCCTCTGAATTGGTCACTTCTACTTAAGCCCTTAGAATTGTCTTTGACCCTCAGAATTGGTCGCCTCTACTTAAGACCTCAGAATTGGCTTCGACCCATAGAATTGGTCGCTTTTACTTAAGCCCTCGGAATTGGCTTCGACCTCAGAATTGGTCATTTCTACTTAATCCCTCAGAATTGGCTTCGACCAGTAGAATTGGTCGTTGCTACTTAAGACCTCAGAATTAGCTTCGACCCTCAGAATTGGTCGCTTATACCTTATGCCCTCTGAATTGGTCATCGCTACTTTAAGCCCTTAGAATTGGTCACTTCTACTTAAGCCCTAAGAATTGTCTTCGACTGTCAGAATTGTTCTCTTCTACTTAAGACCTCAGAATTGGCTTCAACCCCCAGAATTGGTCGCTTTTACTTAACCCTCATAATTGGCTTCGACCCGTAGAATTGGTGGATTCTACTTAAGCCCTCAGAATTGGCTTCAACCCTTAAAATTGGTCATCTCTTAAGCCCGCGGAATTGGCTTCGACCCACATAATTGGTCGCTACAACTTAGGTCCTCAGAATTGAACTCAACCCACAGATTGGTCACTCCCTACCTTTGACCTAGTCATCACCCCCTCTTAGGTCCTCAGACTCGGCCATCCCCAGCATCCCCTTAGGTCCTCAGAATCGACCTCGACCCTCTGAACCGGTCATCCTCATCCCTTAGGTCCGCAGAGTCGATCTCCTCCTAAAAACATCATGTGGTGCCTATTAGACGGCTTGAACTTGTTCTGAGCTCACCCGTCGAGGGTCTCTGTAGACACCACATACTAGGAACCCCTAAGTTTTCCTTAGGTCCCTAGCACCTCTTCATTTCATTACAAACCCTAGGTCGCACTCCGAGTACCGATCTGGAGGCCATCGTACGCTCTTGGGCCCCATTTGACTCCGACCAGCTATACCGTCAGAGAAAAATTTCTTTGAATCTATGAAGGTAACTGAAATCCCTATCCAACGATTTATACCATGTATTAAATGGCATAACCATTCGGACGAACGATTAGTTTTCCCCTGAAAAGTGATTCAGAGGCCACGGGCACTCCCGGGCTCCATTTAACCTAAATCAACTCTTCAGATCGAATGAGACTGAATTAATCTCTAAAGGGACTGAATACCCTTTCCAATGGTCCGTTCCGTGTGCGATTCTGACGAACGACCCATTTTACTCTGATAGGTCATCGGGCGTTTTCGAGCCCCAGTTGACCAAGTTAAGCTTTCCAAACCAAGTTGATCTCTTTGTAATGACGAATTACATCTCCTAACCTTTCCAACGATCCACCTCGTGCACGATTATGACTTACCATACGGACGAACGATCCGTTTTTGTCCGACGATCTCCTGTCCAAAGGACGAATGTGCGCTTACGAGCCATATTTGACCTAAATTCAACTCCAGGACCCGGGAGAGATCCATAGAACTCTTAAAGGTATCTTAATTAACTTTCTGACGATATGACTCGTGTGTGACTTAGAACAATGGATTACATTCTACGACCATTTTTTAAGGAAAATCTGCACAAGGCTGCCAATTGGCAGGTCCATATCCCTGTCTATTGACAGTGTGTCTAGGGTCACCTGTCGATTGGCAGGACAAGGATTACGATGATCAACAATCCCTTAAACCTATAAACGGATGTCATGACCTCACTACCAAGCAGATCAACATCTCAGATCCATCAGCATCAGTGATCTCAGCAACATTCTCTCGAAATAAGTGAAGTTCTTCCATGTAAAGTTCCATTCAAGTTTACATTCCCATATTTTCATACCCAATTTAGTAAATCACATTCTCTCTCATCCAGCATCCATCTCACATTCAAGGGATTTCGCACGAGATCAAAGATCAAGCTTCAAAGAAGGTCCAATTCCTTCCCTCTCTCTTTAAATTCCTTATTTTTGCATTAATTTCATTAGATTAATAATCTAGTTCCTACTTTTGTTCATACCCATTTATATCTACATTTTTATTATCATATTTCACATACTTTTATTTTCTATAAAAAAAAAAAAAAACTAAAAAAAAGAGGGTTACGCCTATAAATTCTGAGCGGGATTATCCATTGCACTTTTTCAAAACTAAAAACACATTTTTCTACACACATATAATAAAATCCAGTTCGGATCGATGGGATAAAACCCACCCCCATGCCGCATCCGAACTATATGGACTTTGATGCCTTTATAGGCTACATAGGCGTTCCGAATTAAAACCCGAGGCTCGAGTCCAATTTTCTAACTTTCCTAAATTCTTCATTTTTATCGTATTCTTGTATTAATATACATATTATGTCTATTAGAATTTCATCCAACACATATTGTCATTTTATAATAACGATCAATATCACGATAAACAAACAAATCAAATTATCTATATATATATTATTTTGGGTACATTCCTATGGATGACCTCACTCTACCTTTCCCATGGTGTGAGTTTAACGATTACGATCAATATTATGTATACACACACTCACACTTCACGAAGAAATAAAGGAAAACAACAACACTAGCCCATGAGGGACTCAAAGGGAGGGATGGATGCCTAACACCTTCCCATTTCGTAACTTAGCCCCCGGACCTCGGAAATATTTGTTTCATATGCATCAGTTTGTCTTTGATGTCGTCCTCTTGAGATGGCGACATGTTCTTTTGTCTATTTTGATCAAAATATATTGAATAATCTATCTCCTTACATTTACCCCACACCGACGACGGCCGAAGCATCCCCGAACAGGATGTGAGACCTTTTCGAGCCTCCCCAAGCTGGGATTGGTATGGCCACAGGATGATTGAATCATAAACACATCCTTATCAAACTTAATTATGATGAAAATTTTATCAGGTTGTAGATGAAAGATCAGTGGTATGTGGGAAAAAGTCTGATGAGAACTTTTAAATGGTCTCCGATATTTAGAATCGATCGATAAAGCTCAATTATTCCCATTTGATCAATTTACTTCGGTTGCCAAGGCATCTTTTTACAATGGAAGTGTTATTATCCTTGCACAAGTAGTGGGTAACCAAGTGTTATAAAATTGGATTCAAGGACTATCAATGCCTGATATTCCCATCTCAGAAAATACTAAAGTAGATGCACCCAATAAGTCAATTAGGGAAGGCCATTCTCAATTGGTGGCACCCAAGCAGATATATAAGAAAAAAATGTTGAAGTAAATCCATTTTTAACAAAGGGATAGAGATCAAGGAGAAGCAATTCAACAATTTTAATTTAGAAGATTCTTAAATAGAAGCGAATGAAGAAGTAGAATCAGAACAAGAATTTGAAGAATCAGAATAAAGAGGCCTTTAATGTTTATATAATGAAGAGAATAATTTAGAAGAGCTTTATATAGAATATCTACAAAGATCGACCATTATAAAAGACAATAAGGTGGAAGATGCACATACCAGTCCTCGTCATATAGACCTAGACATTCCTTTGATTGTTCCAAAGCCACAAAAAGATACATGCTTCAAAGTGTGCCAGAAGGAGAAGAAGATAATATTGACTTTAAAAAAGAGGGGAACAACCAAAGAAGAGAAGTCTATGGAAATAAGTCTTCTTCAAAAGTAGAA
Source organism: Sambucus nigra (assembly GCA_949130495.1). Classification (NCBI taxonomy): domain Eukaryota; kingdom Viridiplantae; phylum Streptophyta; class Magnoliopsida; order Dipsacales; family Adoxaceae; genus Sambucus; species Sambucus nigra. Next base: position 237,867,499 of record OX422221.1, on the reverse strand, counting down.
ATGGAGGTTCAAGTTGGAGAAAAGGGATACAATTCAAATTTAGAAGAGGGAGAAATTCATCAAGTCCCTAGTTTGAAGGATCTTCTTAGTTTCTCAACCGGATTAAAAAACAAAATGGAGTCCATGAAGAGGAAACATGAATTTTAGAATTTTAAACTTCTCAAAGAAACTCCAGTGTTTAGTCAGTGCTTAAATCCTTCAACCACATCCTCACCCAAAATTAATCCCCAACAATCCCCCCCAAGTCAATTGAGGAGGAACATAAGATCCTTTCCAAATGATCATCTCATTAATTTAGAATGCTAAAGGAGTTGGGAATAATCCAAATAGAAGGAGAATAAAGTATCTTTGTAAGTCTAATAATCTGTCTTTTATTATTATTTTAAAGCCTATGATAAGTAGTAATAAAATTAAGAATATGAGAAGAATTCTTCAATTTGATGGATGCTTTGCTAATTCATCGAACAAGATATGGTGCTTTTGGAGACATGGCATTAATTGCAATACTTTAAGTCATGGGGATCAACACTTGTTCCTTAAATTGGATCATCCTATGGATCCTGTGGAAATAGGTGTTAATGTTATATATGCCAAATGTAGCAGGGAGGATAGAAGGGATTTATGGAGTAGGATGGTTCAACAGTCTTTATCTTATGAGGGCATTCTTAGTCTAGTAGTGGGAGACTTCAATATTATTTGTGATAGCTCTAAAAAGGCTAGAGGGAATGATATAGACCTAGGATCAACCTTTGATTTTATAGACTGCATTAACCTTTCAATCTCAACCTAATAGTCATGTCAAACCTGAATAGAAGTTTCTCAGATCATATCCCTCTTCCGATTACCTTTCAATCTCAACCTAATAGTCATGTCAAACCTTTCAAATACCAAAATATGTGGTGCTCTCATCCTTAATTCTTCCAAATTGTCCACAGTTATTGGTCTATATATACTAATCACTGGTAGGAAGTTAGAAGCTTTTGCCTTTAAAATCAAATGACTCAGAGCTATTTTGAGGAAATGGAGTAAGGATGCCTTTAAAGATATTTTCCAAAACATCAAAGACCTGGAGGATCGGCTATTAAAAGTTGAATTTAATCTAGAATAATCCCCCTCTGGTGAAAATAGAGATAAGCGTTATAAACTCAAAGCTGATTTGATTGGTGCTTTATCTAATGAGGAGATTTTCTAGAATCAAAAGTCTAAATCCAAATGGAACAATGATGGGGACAGAAATACCAAGTTTTGTCATTCTATTGTAAATAATACTAGAAGTAATCTCATGATTCATAGTCTTAAAAATGAAGATGGTAGTCAAGATCAATCACATGAGAAAATTTCTAACATTTTTATATAATATTTTTCTTCTTTGTTTTTTGCAAAAGATATTAAAGATCCAAAGCTGTTGAGAACTATCCCAAAGAAAATCAACTCCCAAATGAATGCAGATTTATCAAAGATTCCTAAAGAAGAGGAGATTTTTAATGCAATTAAAAAGATCAATTCCAACAATGCTCTATGAGCGTATGGATTCTCAAGTCAATTCTATATTAAATGTTGGTCTATTATTAAATCAGATCTCATTGAGGCCATCCAAAGTTTCTTTCTTGGAGCTGGTCTTCTAAAATCTTGGGGAGCAACCCACATTTGCCTTATTCCAAAAATAAAAAATCCCAGCTATTGTAAATATTTTAGACCAATTAGTCTTTATAACTTTTTTTACAAGATTATTTTTAAAATTATTAATAGTAGACTCAGCTCTCTTATGCCTAACCTTATTTCCCCTTGTCAGTCTAGATTTATAAAAGATAAGAATATCTTGGATAATATCTTACTTTCTCAAGAAATGGTTCAATTAGTGGATAAAAAGGCTTATGGTGATGATATTGTGCTGGTTGATCCTTATCCGGTCTCTAAGGGCTTTTGGATTTGGGGATTTTTTTTATTGATCTTATGTGGAGATGAATAACTTATACTTGGTATTCAGTTTTGATTAATGGAGTTCCTAAAGGATTCTTTCATTTTTTTAGAGGAATTAGACAAGGGGACCCCTATCCCCTACCTTATATCTTTTATCAGCTGAAGCTCTAAGCATTAATTTATAGGCCCTTATGGAATCCAATGATATAATTCCTTTCTTTCACCCTAGAGGATGCTCTATAGTTAGCCCTTTAAGTTATGCAGATGATATTGTTATCTTCACTAATGGGAATAAAAGAAGGCTTAAAAAGTTTATGTCTCTGTTGAAAGTGTATGAGGAAGAGTCAGGTCAGTTATTGAATAAAGAAAAAAGTAGCTTCTCAATCAGTTCCAAAGTCCTCCCTATAAGGATTTTAGCAGTTGCAGATGATACCTCCTTTAAACACTCTCCTCTTCCTATTCAATATTTGGGATACCCATTATTCAAACGTAGAAGTAAGGCCATCTTTTTTATCATCTAGTTAAAGATACTTTGGCTAAATCTAATGGTTGGAAGTCAAAATTTCATTCTTTTGGAGGTAGAATGACTTTGATCCAGTCGGTTTTCTCATCTATGCCTCTTTATTCTATGTATTCTCTTAATCCCCCTAAGAGGACTATATGTATAATTTAGAAATATTTCAATTCTTCCATATGGGTGTCTAGAAAAGAGTATGGTAAAAGGCATCAATGGACTCCCTGGCATTCTATATGAAGGCCTAAAGATGAAGGAAGTTTATTTATTTGAAGTCTAGAGTCCATGACTATGGCTGCTAATATTAAACTTGCTTGGAAATTCGAGAAGGAAGACTCTTTATAGGCTAGATTCATGAGGCAAAAGTATAAAAGAGTTCCAGGATTAACCTTTCTTTCAGTGATAGATCTCCCCTAAAAGATTTAAGGAGAAATTACTTTAGATAAATATAGTATGCCTTATATTAGGTACGTTAAGTATAGCTCTCTTTATCTTTTTCTTATGTATTTCAAGATGTAAGGCATCTAAAGAGGGTTGTTCTCTCTAATATCAATAAATTTATATTTCTCTAAAAAAAAGTTCATCCCTGTTAAAGGCATGGCTACTGTTGCGCTAGCCTACCCCATTTGAGGAGTAGGTGCTCTCACTTCAATCACTACAACGTCCTCTTGGGTTATCTAGTCACTTTGAACTCCGTTACCTACTGGCGTGTCTTCAAACACTAGCTCATTTGAAACATTATATCCTTTTTTATCCATAGTAGTGAGGATACTGCCCCAGCAGAGTTGCCAAATGTAGGAGGGTGGTTATATTAGGGTCTATGAAGAACTTGAATGGGTGAGGTGTTACACATTCCAATGGATGATGTCTTCAAGGCCTTCAAGGTCTTAAGAGCAGCTAGATGAGAAAACCTTCTACTTCTAGAAATAATGGATCTCGTCTGTAACTTTATTCCTAAAAAGAGAGTGATGAGTATCAACTTTTACAATAATGATAATATTTGAAAGAGAGAGATATCTCCTAAAAGTGATGGCTTTAAAGGGAGTGAAGAGACAAACACTTTGATGCTTAAGAGAGAACAAAAAGAGTACCTTTTTCGTGTGATTTTGACCGAGTAAAAATGCTAAATTGAGTTTTATGTATTATCTTAACCTCACTCAAGAGTCCTGTTTATAAGTAGACACTAGGGCTATTTGGGCACCAAAATAAGGCACCCCTTGAGATAAGCTCTGCAATATACATTTTGTCTTAGTCTATTTATTAACTGTATGCTCCCTCTGAGAGGCGACTCCTGGCGCATACCAAAGTAAAAAGCAAATATGTCGGTAAAAAGTGATAAAATATATGATTTAATAAATATATTTTCAAATGGTAACTTGTTGTATAAACTTTTGTAACTCTTTCCCTCACCTTCCAGGCCTTTAGTAACTCTACACGGTTAATGTGAGAAAGAGAGGGATCTTTCTTCTTAGAGCGAGTTGTTCAAAGTCCAAAAAGAAAAAATACTATTAGAAAAAATAATTTACAATATACAATCAGAGAAAGAAGTATATAAAAAGCAGGTCTTAACCTATATCACCCCCAAGCTGGGCACGGGAACCAAGCATATTCTTCACCCTCGAGGAGAGGTGGATGTTGCCAAATTCGAGCAATGAAACCCTGATCCCAATTTTTTTTATTAGAGTCAGAAAAGTTCACGACCTAAAACCCTATTGGCTTTTCTCGCTTTCAGGTACGCAAGGCCATCACTAGTGTGAGGCCATGAGTAATAATACTTGATCTATTGGATACCAAGGTTAGTCCTATACAACACATTAATTTTGTGCACCCCAGTGATGATAGTCTGAGTGTTAGGGACACAATGAGCTGGGACCACCCCAAAATATTTGCAAAACTCTAATAAAAGTGGGGTTGGGGGGAAAAGTAAATCCTCCCTTGACTATAACTAGGATATGAAATAGGTGCCCCCCATCTGCTGCAATAGCATTTCGGGGCATGGGGGAACATTCAATTGTAACCCACTAAGGAATGGAGTAGGTTTTCCTAAAGTTTTCTAAATTTTTCACATGAAGTGTGTTCACCATTATTGTGAGAAATAGAAGAATAACAATAGAAGATAACAGAATAAAGTTGTGAAGAATAAGATACAAGAAGAATAAGGAAGAAATTACAGGGCAAATGAATGCAAAAAAGATGCCTCATTGTTTTTTGAGTAAGGGGGGAGAAGAAAAATGATGGGTAAAGGGTTTTAAAAAAATGGCGTTTGAATTATGTACAATGCAATCATATGGAATGAGGATCAAAGTGGGTTTCTGGCGATTCATATTTCTCAATGGCCAACGTATCCCCGTTGATTTTCAACTATTTACGAAAATACCCGACCAAAAGACTTCAACAATATTTGGATCAATTTGATGGGCTTACAAAGGATTTAAAATTCTTTGGCCCAACTCTGGACCAATTTTGGCCAAGAATTTTAGGGGAAATTGTGGAGTCCAAACCATAATTTAGCCCAATTTTGGCTAGTCCAAGCAGGCTCAACAGATCACCACGTTGCCTCATCCCAGTCTGCCAATGAAGATATTAACACAAGAATTCATCACATTTAAATATCGATAGGCTTAGTTGATTGCCAATAATCTCGGATGAGATATTCCAAAGTCATCACACGAGCTAGTAACTATCTGTGGGGAATTCCTTAAGCAACTCAACCACTTTATACCACTATAATATAACCCTCACCCTAGGGTCAAAGGGGATGTAATTCTCAAACTTTGAGATACATAAATTAGAATTAATAAACCTCTTTGTGGTCGTAGGAAATTTGCAAAACCACGTAAATCTTCGTGTTGTGTATGAGTTTTTACATCATTTCATTACTTACCTTTTGGTATTCATTTATTGTTATTAATTACACTCACGGTACCAATTTGCATTTGTGTGCATCGTGATAATATATAAATAATGACGTCGATATGATTGTTTTTATATAAGATGGATGTACCTATTCATTTTTGGATTCTATAGACGAATGAGAGCTTTCAAAGTCTTTATTGTAGAGGATCTCGCAAAATGGTGTGTGTTGCCTGATTGAGATATTTCTAAACTAATAAATATTCAATACTGAGTTAAGTATGAAGTGAGTGGTTAAGTGTAGCAACAAAACCCAAACATGTTCATTGAGTTGTGGTCTTTATAGTGGGTGACAAATGTTCAAGCATGTGTTACGGTTTTTGCTTAAACTTATCATAATGGCATTTGAGCAGTTTGTCAAAATACACTTCTATAATATGATGATGTGCTAGGCAAAATATAGATGTGGTTGGGCATGTTGCATGTACGATTTCAAATTCTTTATCATGTTCAAATATGGAACTTAATACAAATCAACTAAACACGTTTTGGGCTGGGGTACAACCAAATTGGCATAATGGCGTGGAATTATCACGCCATACTGACAATCTTAGAAAAAAATCATTTACCCTTTTTTGGTACTTTTGTTTCATAGTGGGGATTCAAGAGTTAAAATAAAGAGGACTTTTTTTAAAACAAGAATTTTGCGAGATACAAAAGTGCTAAGAAAGAAGTTTAAAAAGCTGTTAGAGATGCTATGTCGAAGGCATATGATGATCTTTATAAGAGATTAGAAACAACAGATGGGGAAAGGAATGTTTATAAGGTTTCTAAATTAGGGATAAAAAAAATATTTTTTTGTGGTAGTGTTAGGTTTATTAAGGGTGAGTATTTGATAGTCTTAGTAAAAGATGGAGAAATTAAAGGGAGGTGGAAAAGTTACTTAGAGAAGTTGAGAAATGAAAATCATGGCTTAATTTGATAGGAGGAACTTATCACATTATTTTTCATAGAAATAGTGTATCAGAGGATAAAAATTCTCTGAAGTAAATGAACACATGGAGGGATTTGGGATTTTATGGTATTCCCTTTGAGGTTTGGAAGAATTTAGGAAATGGAGGATTGGCTTGGGTGATAAAATTGTTCAAAACAATTATGATAACTAATAGGATGCATGATGAATGGAGAAAGAGGATATTATATGTAGATACCACATTATTGGACCCCATCATTCTCTCCTTAAGTCCCTAGCACCTCCCCAATTCACTACAAATCCAAGATCATACTCGAGTACCGATCTGGAGGCCATCGAGCACTCTTGGGCCTTGTTTGACTGTGATCAACTCCATAGTCAGAGTGAAAGCTCATTGAATCTTTAAAGGTATATGAATTAACTTTACAAAGGTTTGTCCCCTGCATGAATCGGCATAACGGTTCAGACGAACGAACCATTTCACTATCAAAAACTGATCTGCAGGCCACCGAGCGCTTTTGAGCCCCATTTCACTATCAGGGCTCGGTGGCCTGCAGATCAGTTTTTGAATCTTCAGAGTTGATCGATAGCGCTGATCGTCAGAGCAAAAGTTCAATGAATCTTCGAAGGGCACTGAAACCCTTTCCAACAGTCCACCCCATGCACAAAATGGCATAACCATTCGAACAAACGAACTGTTTTCCCCAAAAACTGATTCGGAGACCACCGGGTGCTTCCTATCTCCATTTGACAAAAGACATCTCTTCAGCTCTAATGAGATTGGATGAATCCTTGAAAGACACTTAATACCCTTTCCAACGGTCGACTCAATGCATGAATCGGCCTTACGGTATGGATGGATGACCTATTTTACTTCGAAGGGTCACCGGGTGCTTTTAGGCTCCGTTTGACCATAGTCAACTCTCAAAATCGAGGGAAGATATTTGTAACATTGAATTACCTCGCATAACCTTTCCAATGGTCCACCCCATGCGCGATTCGGAATTATAGTTTGGATGAATGATCCATCGTCGACCAACGATCTCCTATCCAAAGGATCAACGAGAGATTTTGACTCCCGTTTAACCTAAATTCAACTTTTGAACCCAAGAGTGACCTAAGTATTCTTAAAGGTCTCTGAATAACCTCGCCAACGATATGCACCATGCATGATTTGGACTAATATATTGCATTTTATGACTATTTTTTTGGACAATCTGCGTGAGACTGCTAATTAATAGGTCCATTTCGCTTCGTATCGGCAATGTGTCTACGGTTACCTACCGACAGTAAGGGCAAGAAAAATGCCGATTGGAAGTCCCTTGACCCTATATAAGGACAGCATGATCTCATCTTCGAAGGCACATCAAAAACATCAACTTCAATGATGCCACCTTTCATTTCCACCACTTTCACACCCAATTTAGTAAAATCCCCCTACATTCTTCATTCTTTAATCAAGATCAATCTCCAAGTATCCAAAGAAGGTCCAAACATTCTACTTTCTCTTTAAATTTCTTTATTTTTGCATTAGTTATATAAATTCTTAATTTAGCTTTTACTTTAGATAATACGCATATTAATATCCAATCCTTTATTATTAATATTCCACATAATATATTTTCTATAAAAAAACCAAAACAAGAAAAAGAGGGTTAAACCTATAAATTTCGACGGGATTTGTCACAACATTCTCTCAAAACTAAAAAACCTTTCTCTTACACACACATAATAAAATTCCTATTTGAATTTATGGGATAAACCCCACCCTCGTGCCACATTAGAACTATGTGGACTTTGATGCCTTTATAAGCTACGTAGGTGTGTCGGGTTAAGACTAGAAACTCGAGTCATATTTTCCCATTTTCCTCTTTTCTTTCCTATCTTATCCAAACATTTTTCGTATATATCATACTTGTGATTTATATTTGCATTTTATATAACACATATTCTCATTTCATTATAGTGATGAATATCTCGATAAGCGCACATATCATATTTTTAATTATTATTTTTGAGAATATTCATATGGATGACCTCACTTTGTCTTTTCATGATGCGAGTTGAGGGGTTCTGACATCCATTTATATATACACGCACACACATTTCATGGAAAAATTAACGTAAATAGCAACATAAGCCCATAAGAGACCAAAAGGGCGGGATGGGTGCCTAACACCTTCCCATTTTGTAATTTTTCTCCTAAACCCCTAATCTAATTGGTTTCGCAAGCATTAGTTTCTCTTTGATGTCGTTCTCCCGAGGAGGAAACATGTTCTTTTGCATGTTTTGTGAAAAATAGATTGGTCACTCTATCTCTTTACATCAACCCACATCGACGACAACCGAAGCGTTCCAAGAAAGGGCGTGAGACCTCTCTCTCTCTCTACCGCGCGTGCAAGCGTCGACCCCCGAGAAGGAGAAAAGGAGAAAACCCGAAGAGTGTTGGGGGGAGGGATGACCACATTATGTTCAAATTATCATCGTGGTATTAGGTTAATGAGTCATGCATTAAAACTTTAGGGGAGTGATTGAACATAGTTTGAGAGTAAAAACGATGAGAAAGTTGTTCAAATTATCGTGATATTAGGTTAATGAGTCATGCAATGAAACTCTGGGAGAGTTATTGAACATAAGTTGAGAGTGGAAAGGGGGGTATCTAAGAATTAATTTGGATTTATGCCTGGGCGGTCAAAAATGGAAACCACCAATTTATGGAGGACATTTTTGGCTTCATGTGGTTTTCATAGATTTGGATAAGGGGTATGGTAGAGTACCTAAAGTTATAATATGGAGGGTTTACAATCAAAAGGAATTACCAATAGATATATTTATGTGATCAAAGATATGTATGAGGGGGTTATGAATATGGTAAGATCAACAAGTGGAGAAAATATCATATTTCCAATTATTGTGGGTTTACATCAAAGTTTAGCTCTGAGTCCTTATATGTTCTTCTTTAGTTATAGATGAAATGTTGAGAGGAATTCAAGATGACTATGTAGTGTGGTGTATGGTACTTATGGAGGATATTGTTTTATTGGATGAAACTAAGACATGTTTTAATAATTAATCAAAAGTGCTGAGAGAAACCCTTAGAACCAAGAGGATTTAAAAGAAGTAGGACTAAAGCTGAGTACAATGAGGACAATTTTAGTAATAATAGAACCATAAGTGGGTATAAAGTAAAAATGTAAGGTCAAGAGCTACCTAAAAATTTCAAATTCATCATTTAGGCTTAATAATCAATAGATAGGGAGACATTAGTGATGATATTAGTTATATGCTTAAATCATATTTGGTTAAGAGGCGAAGTTGGATCGACATGTTATTTAATCGGAAAAAGGGGAAGCTCTATAAGATGACTAATAGATGGGCAAAGTAAACCAAAAATTAATATGTTTGAAAAATAAGTCATGGGGAGATGTTAAGATGGATTTCGGTATATTAGGAAGAAAAATATTAGAAACAAACATCTTCATTGATTGGCAGAAGTATCTTTTATACAAGATAAGTTAAGAGAGAATATCCTAGGATGGGGTTCCACATATCAAACGTAGATTAGGAAGAGTTTTAATTAATATAAATGGTAATGTTATGGGACGAGGTAGACCTAAACTGACTTGGGAGATATTATTAAGAATCACATGGGTTCTTATGGTCTAACTGAAGATATTGTGCTAAATAGATAAGAATGGAGAAATAAGATTTATATAGCACGCCCCAACTAATTGAGAAAAGACTTGGTTGCTATTGTCTCTTTTGTTTCATAGTGTCTAACATATTATATGATTTTTGTTTCAATTTTCTTGAGTTTTCAATTCTTTATAAACTTGTAAAAAGGATTGTAAACCTATTAAGGAGAGGTATAAATATATATAGGAATTTATTGTATTATATATTTGAATATTTTATTGTGAATTGATCATGTTAGAGAAAAAGCCAATAGTGACTTTTTCCTTACCACTTTTCTTCCAACTTTATTCATGAATATGTTATGCTTTTCATCCTATAGAATTTGGTGGTTTGTATCTCCCTTCTAGTGTTTTTTAATACATTGATTAGTTATAAAAAGGGGTTTAGAATAAATTCAAAAGCTGTCAGTTTCAATTTGTTAATTTTCTTACCCACATGAAATTTGGGAGGTCTTTTTATCTAATAGTTTCAATTTTTTTTTATCTTTATTGGAGTGTTCTATATAAGATAATTTTATTGAATAATGAATATGTTTAACATACATACAAGTCTCTAGGCTTATCTTCTTTTATTGTATGGGCACAAAGATAATCTAAAAGATCTTACAAGTCATGTCTATAGAAGCTACCAATACTTTCTTATTTTTGTTAGCTTCATGTATGATATGTAATTATATTGTGGAAAATTCCCATCCCCCCTTTACAAATATTATTTTACTATCCATCCTTTATTGGTATTAATTAAGTTTTCATTTACTTAATAATAAAATGGCAAGATGCTGAATTATCGATATTATCGATAAACCACCACATTTATCGATTGTAGATAAGATGTTACGTGTCAAGATTCAAAATTTGTAGGCGTATGTGTTGTTATGTTGGATTATTCCATTAGACAAACTATTGTATGAGTTTTATCTTTGGGTTAAATGTATGTTTTGCCTCATACTCTCGTGATTTGAAGACCAAGTCACTCCTTGATGAAGTATTTTGTTTACCCATATATATGAGGTAGGTAATCCACCTCAAAGACCTTAGTTTTAATTGGGAGATCACACGCATTATGTTACTTTTAACTCTTGTTGCTCAAATGACACTGGGGATAAAACACCATCACAATTTCACTTGGTTCGAATAAGTGTCTGAATTATGAGTAAATTTGAACCTTAGTTCGAACTCATAGTGTCTCAAATGCTTTCATCTATTTTCTCAACTAGTGTTAAAACCTATTTGAACCAAAAGGTCCTGTTCAAATAAGGCTATTCCTTTTTGGCCAACTCTTTGTGTCTTAGGTTTTTGAGATATAGATTTTGAGAAATAAAGGGTTATATGGATTTACTTGTATCTTAGGTCTCATATAAAGATTCAAGTTTTACCTAATTTTACCTTGATTTAATTTAAAGTGAACATAGAAGATCCTGTAAATCCAAATTCAACTAAATCTCCAAACCAAACAAGAAGAAGAACAAGAAGAAATGGAGGAAAAATCCCTTTCGGGCAAAACCTTTAATTCAACCCAGTTAAAGATAAGATAGACACACAATGACTTATAAACTACATAGAGATCCACTAAGTATAATCCACAAATGTCTTCGAATCTTCCATAGAAAGTGATTCGGTTCAATACCGTCATAGGAAGCATATCTTCCCCCATTATCCACTGATCAGCCTTTGTAATACACAATTCTAGTCTTCTTCAGTTGTAGGGTCTCAACTCGATAAATAAGCAGTAGAGAATTTCTCTACAAGGTCATAGAACTGTTGGTTGTGTTCTTCTTGGTTTGGAAAATTTATCCTAAAATATTAAAGGGGTTGGATGAAAAATTAAAGATTTTGATCACAAAAGAAACTCTAAAAATCTTCCAATTAAATGCATTCCTGGGTTTCTTTTTATAGAAAAAGTTGTTACAAGGAGATATGGATAAAATGTTGCATCATATTTGTTTAGAAAAGTAAAAATACATGTACCCATTTGAATGAACTACCACCTCATTTGAACGATTTACGTGATCTTGTTCGAATGAGTTTCAATGATACTTTGAACGACATTCCAGATATGATAAAAAATGTGACGCTTCAGATCTCTTTTGAACGTGGAAACCACATTCTAATGACTCTTCACAACTCGTTTTAACGACATACCATTTCGATCTAAAAAGTTAACGAGTTTTGAAAAAATCTTAAAATCACTTTAAAAACTTTTTGCAAAAAAAATCTATTTAAAAAAGACCCCTAAATATTTTAAGCTTTACTAAACCACCTCATAACACATCTCGGGTAAAGTTGCAATGAACGATCTTCAATATTGCAAATGTCACCAACGATTCTTCTCTTCGAAGATGTGAGAACAGTCATGAAGGTGCAGCGGGTTGTAACATGATGAGCCAAATATAAACAAACGGGTCAATTATGAAATTTTCTCTTACAAATATCCTCCTTTGTCTATTTTGGTACAAAACACAAGCAGAAGCCAAATTGACCCCTAAGACTAATACAACTAATGCCCTCCCAAACCAAGAAACAAAAAATGCATAAATATATAATTATTCAACTAAAAGTCTTCATCTTATATGATCCATGAAATCATCATCAAGGTGGAATGACCTACACACATGAGACAAAAGAAATATTGTTATGTGTATGAGTTTGAGTTTGAAGAAAAATAAACTACCCCTCAATTTTTATTAGACAAAGAGTTAGAAACTAAGCATGAAATATTAGCATCACATGAATCCAAAAGAAATAACATCACAAAGATAAACAATAAAGTGCATGTAATGAATTTCCAAAAGTAAACAAACTATTTTTAAAGTTTTCACATTTTTCCAAGTAGAAAAGGTATAAGTATAAAAGTTACATGTAGGTACAAATACATCACACCATGGAATAACACTAAAATACCCAAATCATGAAAGCGGAATGTAATTGTGTGAACATTTTCCATAGGCAAATCAACATAGGCATTGATAACATATGTGCACGAAGTCAATGAGATACTTCTAAAAAAGGAATTTCATGTCAACCTTAGGTGTAAGAATGTTGAACATAATTGAAATTAACTTGACTTATACAACATTCCATGAATTTAAATGCTTTTCATAACAATAATGCTAAACTATTTAATATTTTTTAATATAGTCCATTTTACAAGCCCATTGATCTTCTACTTTTTAACACATTTAAGAATTCACTCTCAAAATTTGGAGGATATCATAATGCTCATATATAGCGAAGGATGAGTGGAAATAAATGGCCTTGGAACTTATGTTTTATTTTACCATTAATCTTTTAGGCTATCTTTGCAAATGGTGGCTTTTAACACAAAGAAAGTTTTCTCTTTCGTAGACCCTTTCCATTTCTTAACATAAAACAATTTTTTCGGGAAATGAAATTCGGACAATGGTTCTTACTAGAACAACTTATCTCCAGTACATTTGGTTATTTATTAAACACTACTGAGATGAGAACACCGTATTAGACATAAGATAAGCAGGTACAATGTTAAAAAAGTCTGTGCACATGTGAAATAAAGGTGACAAAAAGTGTAGCATGAAGAAAGTAATCATCAATGAACAATGAAATGCTAGCTACACATTATTAAGCACACTAAGAAAAGAAACCATGTATAAAAACACCATCACAAGTTCACATGAATAGATGGAATGTAGGGGTGATTCAAACATCTTAAATTCACATCCATATAGGGTGAAAATTGAAAATACAAAAATATTTTTATTTTTTTCAAAAAAATTATCAAAAATAAAATCTTTTGGGAAGTTTTCAAACTTTTCTTAGAAACTGAAAATATTCTTTGTTTTTTAAGATTTTTCAAAATAAAATCATATATAAACATAAAATTACAATCTAGCAATATCAACGATTGATATGAAAGTAATAATCACCCTAAACTAGATAAAGTACCCGAACTCAATTAATGGAACATATACCCAAAGACTTCTTAAGATTCTCGAATCTAAGTGCGTCTAAAAGTTTCATCAAAACATCACATTATTGGCGTTAGGTCCTCACAAAGCTCAAGGATATGACGTTCTCTATAACGAGATCACAAAAGAATGTTCACGTATCCTAATGTTCTTCGTGCGGGAGTGTTAGACTGGATTTTGGGATATATGAATTGCACTTGTATTATCACACGAAATAGGAATTGTGCCTTGGGTGATTGCATAATCTTCCAACATTTTCTTCTTCCATAAGAGTTGAGTGCAACAACTCCCGACGACGATGTACTCGGCCTCCACCGTGGACAAGGAAATGGAGTTTTTCTTTTTTACTTAGCCAAGAGACAAGATCACTCCTAATGTTAAAGCATCCATCCAAGGTGATCATACAAATATTAACATACTCGGACAAATCGGCATACGAATAGGCAGATAAACAGTCATTAGTATCAAGGGAATACCTAATATTATAGGAAAGAGTTCCACTCATGTATTTGATGATACATTTGAGTGAAAACACATGAAATTGTTTCGAGGATGCTTGATAATGCGCACAAACTCCAACGCTAAAGGTAATATCGGAACAACTAGTGATTAAGTAGAGAAGACTACCTATCATGCTCGTATAAATATTTCGGTCTACATCCTTTCCTAAAATGCCTTTTTAAGCTTAGTCGATGTACTAATTGGTGTGCGCGAGTGCTTAGAAGAGTCTAAACCAAACTTTTTAACTATGTCTCTAGCATATTTGGATTGACATATGAATATCCCATCATTAAGATGACGCACTTGGAGACCTAAGAAGAATGTAATCTCACCAACCATGCTCATCTCAAAATCACTCTTCATATTCTCCTCAAACGTGTGAGCATGTTGGGAACACGTGAATCCAAATACCATGCCATCCATATAGACTTGACAAACCAATATAAGACTACTCTCTCTCCTCAAAAATAACTTCTTATCCACTCCCCTATATAGAAGCCACGAGCTATGAGATAATAAGTGAGCCTATCATACCGAGCATGGTGTGCTAACTTAAAATAATACAATACCTTCTTAAGATAAAAGGCATTTCTCGAGTGCTTTGGGTCTCTGAACCCGTTTGGTTGTTCCACGTACACTTCCTCCAATAGAATGCCATTAACGAAGGAACTATTGACACCAACTTAGTATAACTTGAACCGTAGATGACATGCTAT
The DNA here is from genome assembly GCA_949130495.1 of Sambucus nigra. Lineage (NCBI taxonomy): Eukaryota > Viridiplantae > Streptophyta > Magnoliopsida > Dipsacales > Adoxaceae > Sambucus > Sambucus nigra. The sequence goes on along the minus strand of OX422221.1, from coordinate 237,852,383 downwards.
GGCGAGTAGTAAGTGAATGAAATAAAGCCTAGCAACAGGAGTGAATGTTTCATCAAAGTCTATACCCTCAATCTATGTGTAGCCTTGAGCGGCCAACCTATCCTTATTGCGAACTATGATATCATTCTCATCCATACTATTCTTGTAAATTAACTTGGTACCAATTACATTAGTACCTCTAGGTCAGGAGACTAACTCCCAGACATCATTCTTGCAAAACTAAAGCAAATCATCTTGCATATCGCATATCCAATGCTCATCCTTGAGTGATTATTTCACGTTCTTGGGCTTTGCTAATAAGGTCTAGCAAATATATCTAACCACATTCTCAAGTTGAGCGCAAGTCTTGACACCTAGAACAGGACCACCAAATATAGTGGAAGGGTCATGACTCTTTTGAACCTAAAAGGGTGGATCCTCTAAATAAAGAGAGGGGTCCATTGGGGTAGTATAAGGAATGACGAGAATGTCACCAAGGGTGAATCATTCTCACACTCTAGGTGAGGATCAATAGACATCAGTGGCTCGTCATCTTAATTATGACATTTATTAACTCCATATTCTTAGATCTTGCAAGGTTAAACACACTATAAGCCCTACTCGACAATGAATATCCTAAAAATATCCCCTTATCTCTTCGGGAGTCAAACTTTTCTAAGTTCTATCTATCTCTCAAAATGTAGCAAGGACTCCAAAAGACTCAAAAATGCAATAGGTTGGGTTTCTTCCCTATCCACAACTCATATGGCACGTTTAACATATGTGGATGAAGATATACCCTATTCACCGTGTGGCATGTTGTATTAACAACCTCTGACCAAAAACGTCTAGGCATGTTTCTCCCAAGAAGCGTGGATTTAGCAATCTTTTTAATCATCCGAGCTTCCTCTCAAAATTCTTATTTTGTTGAGGAGTAAAAATAATTGAAATCTTTTGTTTGATGCCCACTCCATCACAATAGAAATCCACTATGTAATCTTTAAATTCTATATCATTCTCACTACGCATCCGGTTACTATCGGTTAATAGTGACACCATGTTGGTTTTGTAGGGCATGTCACTTCGTTGTTAGGAACTCAACCGCATCAAACTTTTCTCTAAGAAACCCCATGATAGAGTATCTCGAAAAGTCATTGACCTTGTTGATAACGACCACAAATCAAGGAAGTTAGTTTCCCCAATGATTATAATCCATGAACAAAGTCTTTCTTCATTAATCTCTCAAGATCTGTAAAGTTCACATTACCTAGTCGTTGATGCCAAAGGTCCATAGAGGAGGCCGTGGAATTATTACACATAAAGGAGGACTTGGGAATGACACCATATTAATTATCTTAGATCTTCACTCCTTGTAGTAAAAGTTCCCAAAATTTATCATATATATCACACTCGTATTGGTCAAGCTTTACCATAAATATTGCATTTCAAATTTGACTTATGCTAATGAAGCTCTCTTTACCCTTCGACGAACAACACGTTGTCTAGCTTAGGAAAACAGGGTATCTCAACACCAGCATATCCAAAAATGTTAGACCTTATCCCATATCCAAAGTTGACTTTGCTTTTTTTACGATCCAAAAGTTTAGTAAATTATGACTTGTCACTGATCATGTGCCTAGAGCATCCACTATGAAAATACCATTGGGAAGTTTCTTGAACCTTGAGAGCAACATGAACAATAAGGTCTTTCTCATCATGCTTAGGTACTTAAATGGAGGTAACCTTTTATTTTCCCTTATCATTATTGGCTCTAGTCATAGCATTGGAAGCATTATCAAGAGACACATACATCCTTTTAAATTCTTCCATTAGTCTTTGAAAAGTGGAGACTAGAAATTCAACATGCTCTCTAAGTCTAGCAAACTATAGTGGTGCACGAGAGTATGTGCACGTGGATATCTTTCTAGCTTGTAATAAAATTACCTAAGGTGACCTCTCATTTTGCAATGGGTGAAAACATAGACTTTTTTGTGCCTACATTCGTTAGATCATTTAGGTGGAACTCCATTTGGTGGGTTAGGTTCAGGCCTATATGGATCCATCATAAACCTAGGAACCGGTTCGGGTGTGACATGGGAAGTGGATGCACCGACGTAACCAATTACTTTCTTCTCCTTAAAACCTAAAGTGGGATCGAGGAACATCTTCCCTACCTTCTTCGATGTATCCACTATAATAATATTAACCTATAAGGAACATTCGATATCTTTCTCGGGTTAGGATACATTCGGATGAACGATCCATTTTACCCTAAAAACTTATCTTGAGGCCACCAGGTGCTCCTGAGCCCCGTTTGACTCCGGTCAGCCCTTTATCTTAAGCAAAGCTAAATGAATATTTAAAGGGATATGAATTCCCTTTCCAATTATTTCCCCATGCACGAATCGATCTTACAGTACAAACGAATGACTCATTCTACTCCGAAGGGTCACCGGGCACTTTTGGGCCCCATTTTACCTTGGTTAACTCTTCGAAATGAATGAAGCTGAATGAAATCTTGAAGAAAACTAAACTACCTTTCTAACGTCCTCCCCGTTCATGAATTGGACTTACAATTCGAACGAATGATCCGTTTCCTTTCGAGAACCTCCAACCTAGAGACTATCGGGCACTTCCGAGCCCCGTTTGACCTTGGTCAACTCTCGGACCCATGAGTGGCTCAATGGATTATTAAAGGGTAAATTCACTTCGTCCTTTTTCATGATGCGATTTAAATTCCATTCATCATTTATATTATGCACAGGATCCCACACTTCACGGAGTCTAATAGGAGAAGATTAATAAATGCCCATGAGAGATTGAAATAGGTGCCTAGCACCTTCCCATTCCGTAACCTAGTCCCCGGACCTTTGAACTACTTAGTTTCGCGAGCATCAGTATTGTCCTTGATGTCGTTCTCTTGAAGCAGTGACATTAATGTTTCCTGTTTTGAGCAAAACAGGCTGGCAACTTTGTCTCTACAAATATTTCCCCAAATTAACGACGGTTGAGTGCCCCATAAAAGGGCGCATACCCCCTGCGTGCACCTAGGAAATTTGAAAAGGGAGGCCCTGGGATGCCCACAGTGGCGAGTCCACTAGGGATGTATTTTAAGAGGACAAGACTGTAATTCTACATGGTTGTTATCCTTTTCTAAATGTTTACATATGCTCTTACTTGTATGTTCCCTTTACTCCTCTATTTACTTATTGTGTATATGTACCTCATAGTTATATCTATAATTATCACTCCTCTTGTGTGTGTGTGTATATATATATATATCACTTTTTAACTCACTTATACACCTCACACACTTGTATGTACTCACTTGTCTATGCACTTACATTTGTATATGGTTTCACCTCTGATCACATGCTCCACACACCACTTAGATTATCCATGCTTAGGCTTCACTAGGATAGACCCACACTTCTCACACTTGTATATATCTTCATGCTCACTTACATATCTTACACACCACTTGTAGTTGATCCGTGTATTGGCTCACTACCACACACTCAAGTGTAAATATTCACATGTCATGCACTCATATGTACATATTCCCATCACCATGCGTAGTATAGTCTCATGTTTTATTATAGATTTACTTTTCATGATACTTGTATATTCTTCCCTATTAGTGTAGTACTCCCTTTACTCATCATGTAAATAAAAAATAAAAAACCACTCTCTATAATATTCTAATTAAGACTCGTGCATTTTTGCACACTACATCACCAAGAACAAGCAAATATTAACCAACATGTTTGTCCCGTACTGGGGAGTCACTTTGTGATGGTTGATGATCCTGCAAGGCATAGTTAACCTAAGCGATGTGACTCTCACCTTGCATTGGCCTCATATCTTCGACGTATATCAATAGTTCCCCTCGCATCATACCGCTTGACCAGACTCGCGTCAGGAGGTATATAGAAGAGAACTCGTTCACGTACGTAGAGAATATCGAATTTTCTCTCAAATATATTATCCCCATGAGGTATATAGTGTGGCAATTCACGTACACTTAGGTTTATCAAATGGCTTGTCCACACGTATCGATGAATGATTGCCCTTATAGAAAAGAGGTATATCGTGGAAATCATTCCAAAGGGGTGAACCCTTCCACTAACCCAGCAAGTGTATAAATGTCATATAGGCATAAATGCTAGGGCACTTATATTCAGTTTTTCGATTACCATACGAAACTCTACCGAAATTCTGGATCCATATACCTCCCGAAGTTTCTCGCTAATTTTGCCTCTTTTCAAAACAGGACCCTATTCGTGAGCCTGTAAATAAGTTAAATCGTATCTTACATTTTTATACCCTATTTTCATAAGCTCGGATCCTATTCGACATTTTTTTTACATTTAGGAAAACCTAATATAAGAGAAAACCTAATAATAATAGTAAGAATAATCATGCTGAAATTCCTTTCCTTAAAAAAAACAAAATGCCAAAAACATTTTTCTCCTCCTTCCAAAATATCAAAAAAGCTCTCCCTCATTATTTCAAAAATAAATTCAAACCATTTTCCCTCTCAGGTTGATCGCAAACCAGATTTTGGCTTGTCTCCCTATTGGCTTCGATCTTCTGTCAAACTGCCTCGAAGCTCCGCCGCTTCTTCTGCTACTTCGTTCGAGTTTAGGATCCACCTTTGCGAGATCTTCATGGAAAACATCTACTAAAAACCAAACATGTAGCCCAGTCTGATGGCCATTCTACCCAATCTAGCACCAATATTGACAACCTTCAAACTAAGGTCCAAGAAATGTAGCGACACTAGAACCAGATTCCCAAAGAAACGGAGGTCATCTTTCCTCCTACTATGGGTCCACCTCCCTCGAGAATGGTTGGGTCCTAGAAGAATGCCAGCATGTTTCGCATGCCCCGCCTGTAAATGGGCCGCCACTAGCTTCACTCCGGATTCTGAACCTTGCCCATCGAGGGGCAAATCTGCCAATACTCGTGGATCCTAAAGAAGAGGAACTGAATAAGGTCAATGAAGACCTCAAACTGCTGTTAAAAAAGTTAAACCAAGTTAAGATATCAAAAAAATTACATGGACTACACCCATATGTCTCCTTATCCTAAAGTTAGACGGCCAGAGAAGTTTAAGATGCCAGACAATAAGAAGTTCGTAGGCAGTGTGCCCATAATTGTGCACCTTCGAAGTTATCACCAAGATATGAACCTTCTTAGTGTCTTCGAAGAGAAAATGGACCAAATGTTTCAACAGACCTTGAAAGAAAGTTCTTTCCAATGGTTCTTGTTTATTGAAGAATCCAAAATCCATAGTTGGGAAGATGTGACCTGAAAATTCATGTCTTAGTACAAGTACAATAAAGAGTTAGCGGTTACGTAATGAGACCTAGAGTTGATCAAGTAAAATCGAGGGCAATGGATCAATAGTTTTATTGGAATGTGGAGAGAAAAGGTTGCCACCATAACTAATAGGCCTTTCGAGGAGGATTATGTCAGCATTATCAAGAAGAATTTCTTACCTCATATCCCAATATTAATAAGAGGACAGTATTACCCATATTTCCTATCCCTTTGAGGGGATTGTATGGAAATCAAGGAAGGTGTCACCAAAGTGTAACCTGAACTGAAGAAGGTTATAAAAACGTTCACCCCCGAAAGAATGAAAAACCTGCTAGTGCTACAGTATCAACTAGAAAGTCACCCCAATCTCATCAAACCGTTGGAACCCCATCGACTCCATTAAAACTTTCAGCTCGATTCTCATTGTGACTTCCACCAATTCATACCATCGACTAGAGATTTCACCTCAAAAATGTAATCCAAGACCTGATTGACTGGGGTATTATTCCCCCACCAGTTAATTCTAAACCCAATACCACTCATAACCCTCTTCCAACACATGGAACTGGGACAAATTCCATCTTCCTACAAAGTGACCCCGATTTTGACCCTTCGACCCAAACCATTTCCATCAAAACACCCATCATCCCCACAATCTCACCTAAACTTCTCAAGGTTTTCCCGTCCTTCCTCTTGCACCCTACATGTCTTATTAATCAAGCTCTTTCACACCTTTTAAGGGTCTGCATTATCATTCATGCCCGATCGGAGGGGGAAAGCATGAAGCTACCTACTGTGTTGAACCAACTCTTAGAATTTAACCTAAAATTACTCACCGAGATGTTCGTCAATTATTATAAATTTAGTGGCTTGTTCATGGAAGCCCGAAAGTTAGCTCGAGAATTAAAAAAATGGGTATTACTTGTCGAAGAAGTCAATATAGATTATGTCATAAATATCATAACCGATATGTTGTGTCAAATGAAGGAAATCTACATCATCTCTGAGTTGTTGACTACCTTGAAACTTTAGGGACGATTCGTCCCTTCACTCTTGCACTTACTTGCTAAGTGGGAAGACTTATATGATGAAGACATTGAGGTTGTCAAGTGTATTGATTATTCTTAAAAGGAAGACATAGTCTCCACCTAATTGAGGGAATGAATTTGATAGTTCGGACGATGAATCGAATCATGAAGAGGCCAACCATGTGCCAACTTATTTGGAATGATCTCCTCTGAGGATTTATTGAGAAAAATAAATAAAGTGAGTGTTCAGCTCAAGATAGATGAATCCACGGGGTTCTTATTCTTCCTTGCCTTGGTGAACCACATGATCTGATTAGGGCAGTACTACAAAGATCCGATTCCTCATGCAACTAGAATATACAAAGGTAAATCAGTAGACGAAGAACTTCCAATGCCAAAAATATTTATTGAGGAAAACGAAGTCCTCAATCAGCTCAAGAAGACCCAAGACAATATCACTCTATGGGGACTTTTCATATCCTCTCATTTACACCAAAAGGCCTTGATAATTCCCCTCACTGGACCCACAATTTCTTCCTCTACTACTCCTAAAGAAGCCGTGAATATGGTTGGATCCCTGACCTCTTTTAGACTCCTCTCTTTTCTAAAGAATAAATGCCAAAGTTCATCCCTGATCACAATTATGCTCTTAACATCTCTATCGATGTTTTGGGAAAAATAGTTCCACTATCACTTTTCAATAATGGATTTTCTCTTAAAGTCTGTCCGCTCATAACCTTAAACTTTTTGGGACTAAAAGTCACTGATCTTACTCCTACCTCTACCTCTGTGCGTGATTATGACAACACTCGCCGAGAAGTAATGGGTTCCATAAAACTCACACTAGGGGCTATCCCTATCAATTCTATGATAAAATTATAAGCCATTGACATACATGCTTATTTTAACCTGCTCCTCGATATTTCTTGGATCCATAGCATCCGAGGAGTATCTTCTTCTCTCCATCAAAAATTTAAGTTCTTTGCTAAAGGTTATGTTATCACTATTTGGGGGGATGATGACAGTGAAGATAGTTTCAGCATCAATAACCCAGTATTAGAGATCCATCATGGGGCTAATGACATGTTTTTATTCGATTTTAATATCGACCCACTCCCCATCCCAATAGGGGACAACTTCAAAGACCAGGTTTGTCCATAGCACATCCCCCATGGCAATGTCAATGTGATTATGATTTTTAAGAACAATCACTTCATTTCTGGAATAAGGCTAAGGAGATGCCAGCAAGGAATCCTTGAGCCCATAGTACTGAAAGGAGCCCTTACCAACCTTCACCGGATTAACTCAAAGCACTCTATTGACCATAACTGAAAAGAAGATAAAAGAGTTAAAAGACTATTTTAGGAGACTCTTTGAACGGAAGATTGTAAAGGAGGGTGATGACTTTCCCTTTTGTGGATTCCTTGAATCGGGGTACGACCATTGATAAAAAAAATGAAATCGGGGCTGGAAATATTCTTTCAAGACAGTACTCCTAGGCCGGGGATGGAAAAAATTAAGTGCAACCTATCACTAAGCAAATCATGGTAATTACCAAAGAATATAAGGAAAGTGACTTCAAAGAATCCTTCAACTTGCTGACACTGGGGATAAGTCTCTGCATGATATTCTCATATACCATGTCATCTAACCCATCTGCTCAGACCACAACAACTGATATGCTTCTTCTCAACTGGAATGCTATACCAGTCCTGCCTGCTCAAATTCAACCCAACCCTGTTGTTTGCCCTATTAAAGTCTCTTCAACTTTTATAGTTTTTCATTTTCCTGATATGAATGTAAAAAATACCTCTTTTGATGAGGTTCTCAATGCTATTTTTCCTAAAAATTAAATAAACGAGGATTTTCAGTATCTTGTCATACCTTACATTAATTGTCTAAATTCTAATCAAATCGTTGATGATGATGACTTTATAAATGAACATTTCTTAACTCATCTCAATAAGGAAAATAACAAACAACATAATTGGGTTCAAAATAATAATGATGATAAATTTTTATTAATCTCTGTTCTGGTAGCCACCAGCACTAGATTAGGATAGTGTCCACCCTCAACGAGCATGAGTGTGCGCAATTTGAATAAATACTAAAAGAATTAGTGGACGTCTTCGCATGGTCCTATGATGACATTCCCGACATTATCCCAAAAATATCTCAGCATGAGATCTCGACATTCCCAGAATGCAAGCCAGTCAAGCGGAAGTTTAAAAAACTCCACACCAAATAGCAGCTCAGAGTTAAAGAGTAAATGGTCAAAGAGTTGAATGTGGGTTTCATTTTCATAGTAGAATAACTAAATAGCTCACCAACATCATCCCCATACTGAAGTCGAGAGGAAAAGTTTGCATGTGCGTTGACTACCGAGATTTGAATAAAGCATCCCCAAAGGATGATCACCCATTACCCAATATTGACACGATCATGGACAACACATCAAGGCATGCCCTCAAATCATTTGTCGATGGATTCAACGAATATAACCAGATAAATTTGCACCCGGACCAATCGAAAAAAACATCCTTCATCACCTTATAGGGAATTTTCTACAACTTTGCCTTTCCATTCGGACTCAAGAACACTGGGGCTACCCACCAAAGTGCTGCCACAACCATCCTGCACGGCCTTATTTGCAAATAGGTTTAATTCTATGTGGACAACATGATCATTAAGTCTAAGACTCAAAAATGTCATATTCCCACCCTCCAAAAGTTCTTCGAATGGCTATGAGAATATCATATGCGGCTAACTCCAAAGAAGTGTGTTTTCGTGCGTCACATAAGGAAAACTCTTAAAATTTATGGTCAGTGAGAAGAGAATCGAAGTGGACCCAACCAAATTAAAAGACATACTTGAGATGCCACCAATACGAACAAAAAAGGAAGTGGGAGGATTCCTAGGTAAATTGTAGTACATCAGTCGGTTCATCAACTAGATGAACTCTATTTACGAACCCATTTCCAAACTTCTTCGAAAGGATTGAACTAAAGTGTGGAATGAGGCATGCCAAGAAGCCTTTAATTGAATCAAGCGATACCTCACCCAACCTCCGGTTCTCATGCTTCCGTAGTCAGGTCTTCTCCTCCTCTTATAGGTGAATATTACTGATACTAAAACAAGGGCTTTGTTGGCCCAATGAATTGAAGAATCCTACAAGGAAAGATACATCTACTATGCCAGTTAAAAATTGGCCAGTTACGAAGTCAACTACACTACTTTGGAGAAAGCGTATATCGCCCTAGTTTGGGTCACGCAGAAGTTACGACGCTAGATGCTTGCCTTTTCTATCCGACTATTATCTTGAATGGATACCATCAAGTATATGATAGAAAAATTATTCTATTCCCAACCGAATGGCTCGTTGGTTGATCTTGTTAGCCGAGTTCAATATTATGTACGTTATGTACAAAGCTATGAAAGGGACAGCCGTATTCAACTACCTTGATGATTACCCCATGGAAGGAACCGATGTTTGAATCTCTGAATTCCAGGATGAAGATATTAAATGCATCTCTCAGGAAGGCCTTATATGGAAAATGTTCTTTAATGGAGATGCCAACAAGAAAGGACACGACATTTGGATACTCCTGATCGCCCCCAATGACTCTCACAACCCCATTGACATAAAATTAGACTTCCCTTTCACCAATAACATGATCGGATATGAGGCAGGCACCATAGGACTCAAAATCTCCCTCAATAAAAGTATCAAGCACCTAGGCGATTATGAGGACTCTTCCCTCATTGTCTACCAAATCCTTAAAAAATTAAAAGTCAAAGACGAGAGGCTCCTACCTTTCCGTGCACACCTAGAAGAGCTCGGTTCCCAGTTTAAAGATGTCACCCGTCCACTATCTTCCTCGCTCAAAGAACAACCTAGCTGATGCCCTTGTAACCCTGACCTCCATGGTCGATATGCCAGAGGGATTAGCAATGGGCCCTTTCTTGGTTCAGAAACAAGTTATGCCCATTCACTGCTACAATATCAAGCTCGTTACTAAAAATAAATTCAACATGGTCGGGTTATGGTATTATGGCATTTGGTGCCTCGCCAAAAATGGTCGGTATCCCTGAGAACCAGATAATAAAGATCGTGCAACCCTTCGCAAACTGGTTGCCCTGTACATTATCAGTGATAAAGAACTTTTCAAAAAAACTTCAGTGGAACCCATTTTCATTGCATAATAGGGGATGATATTGAAGGAATTATGTAAAAGATCCACAATGGGGAATACGAACCCCACATGAACGATAATATTCTTTCTAAGAATATAATCCCTTAAGGGTACTACTAGACCACGATGGTTCAAGATTGCACTGCCTATGTTTGAAGATGCCTCAAGTGCTAATAATTTGACAATCTCCAACACTTACCTCCTCGAGAATTATCCAATATGACCTCTCCTTGTCCCTTATCCACTTGGGGCATAGACATCATAGGGGAGGCCACTCCCAAAGCTTCAAATGGTTCACCAGTTTATCTTGGTCGTAATTGATTACTTCACCAAATGGGTTGAAGTCAAGTCATATGCAATGCTGAATGCCAAGAAAGTATCCAAATTTATCAGAAAGATCATCATTTACCATTACAGGGCTCCCCGTGAGTTAGTATTATATAATGGACTCCACTTCGAAGTCGAGGTCACAGAAATGGTCGACAAGTACGGGATTTAGGAACACAAATCTTCTCCCTACGTATCGTAAACCAATGGTGCTTTGAAGCCTCTAATAAAAGCCTCAAAACCATCATCAATAAGATGTACAAGGTTTACAGAGATTGGGCTGTTGGATCCTATACGTCCTGTGGAACTACAACACTTCAATCAGGACACCTACTGGTGTTTTCCCTTATTCTCCAGTGCACGAAAAGGAATCATTCCTACCCGTTGCGCTAGAAATACCCTCCTTATGCATCATGCTTGAAAGCAGAGTCAGTGAAGAAGACTAGTACCAGAGCCAGTTTGATGAACTATCACTTTTAGATGAGAAGATACTTAAGGCTCTATACCATATACAGGGGTATCATCACCGAATAACGAGATCATTAAACTTAAAAGTCAAGGACCGCAATGTCTAAGAATGAGACATTTCCCTCAAGGAGATCCTAGAACCCGTCTGGGACCCAAAAGGAAAATTTTACCCAAATTGGAGCGGCCCCTACATTATGAAGAAAATTCTATTAGGTGACGCCACTATGCTCACAGACCTTGATGGAGAAGAGATGGCATGTTTAGTTAACCTGGACCGTCTTAAGAAATTATACCCCTATTCCAAATTCTCGGCACGCTACGACTCTTCTCATCCCCCTTCTATTCTAAAAAACTATCTTCAAGTTACCCTACCTAGAACTACATGGGACCTGATCCTCTCAAAAATATTTATTTTCAAAGTAAAATTCATGAAAATTTTCAAAAACCCCAGAGCTACGTAGGTAGCTTATACGCTATATATGGACACGGTCCCCTTCTTTTTCATAAAATATCCAATTCTTTTTTAACCCCCGAGAATGGTGGTCCATCATATCATCTACATGAACAAAAGGATTATGTATGCCTTAACGACTGGTGATAGATCAAAATGAAAAAGTCATCAAGAGGCACAATAAAATAGGATCGAAGTCATTTTTATTTCTAATGAAGGAATACAATCGTTACATGAAGTATCGGCGAAGGAAGTTAAGCAAACCACCCCATTTTCACTAACAAAACCATTTTAAAAAACCTACCTAATCCCTACCAGCTTCACAAAAATTATCCCTAACCCCACAGAAAAATTCTAAAATTACCCAAAACCTAAATTACCCTAGCTTCACAAAATGTTACCCCAGATTCACAAATATTGTCCTCAACTACCAGAAGACCCCCCGCTTAATCATCATTCTCTACCCCTGGAGGTCCTCAAGTCTCCCACTCCCAGGTAACACTCCATATACTCTTCATGGAGCGATACTCCCTGACAAGATTGGATGAAACCACAATACCCTCCTCTATGGTGTCAAAGGTGACAAGCCGCCATTTTCCAGTCTCTTCCTCCAAAAGCTTCTCCATTACCCAATTTCATAAAAACTTCAGGTAATCCCCAGACACATTCTAGGCACCTCCTAAAGATTGTGACGAATGGGTAAATGGTCGATGACACTGCCATAAGATATCAAGTATCACCCGTAAGGATTCATTCAGGTCCTCCATAGGAAAGAAGTTCATTATGCGAGGAGGCACTGTTTATTTCCACCCAAGTAGGCGTACAACCCTCCAAGGGAAATAAAAGAAGGTCTGATGGAGGCCTATTGACCATACATACCGATACTTTTTGAGTTGTAAAGTAGGCTACAAGTCTCCCCCATGGCACCGACCAACGAAGACATCAGGATCTGTGCTCCACAAATCGATTGATCATGTTCTCTATCGAGGGGCTAAAATTTAAGAAAGGTCGGGCAAAAAAATTAGGCACACCCTCCAAGGGATACTCGGAAGGGGCCACCAGACAAAACCTCTCTGAAAGCCACAGAACAACATCACCAGTATCCCTCTCAAAAAATTGGAGGGGCCCTCCATCCAAGCATCAAGACCGTTTAGGGTCTCCATAGCACCACCAGAATAAGACTATGGCGATAAGATATCCATGTCGCTACAGCAGCCATTTGGGGATCAGCATCAAGTTCCCTATCACCAATAGTAGCCTCAAAGTTAGGCCCGAAACAACAACTTTGGCAAAACCAGCATCATCAAAGCCCCACTGACGCACCGATTACATAATTGTAAAAAGAGAAATAGTCCCTCCATTAACCAACAATCGAGCCGTCAAAGGAGGAATATGGAGCAGCTCAGCCAGAAATGCCCACTGAGAGCGGGATAGATCAGGAATTGCGGCCATAACACTGGGTGATGATGCTGGAAAATCACCACTCAAATATATGAACAACTCAAGCTCAAGATAAGTCAACAATGGAGATAATAATCACAGAAATGTAAATGTACAAAAAGGAGATGAGAGAATAGACAACAGAGAGATGTAAGTGGTTCAGCCAAAGGCCTACTCCACTATCAAAGAGGGTTTGTGTTTATATTACTAAAAGGCACTTAAGGCCATGGATTGCAGTTTACACAAGATTTCTATCTCTTCTGTTTATAATTGGGCAGAGTTTGTACTAGGGTTGCAAATGTTCGATCCTTGATTAAGAAGATGAAGTTAGTATATATAGGCTTGGGGGTTCATAGTGTACACCCCAAGCATGCACCTGGGGTGTATGAGGTGAGCTATCCACTAGGATAATGCCATCTGTACCCTATACAAGTGTGTGATGATGATGAAATATTCCCCCAAGTGGACTGGAGATCTATTATAATGGTACAGTCCATGTGGCCTGATGATACACAAGGTGCGTGTTCCACATGAGGCACTGAGGTAGGCCCCGATGGTCCCGTCTGGGCCTAGGCTGAGGGATGATCTCCAAATCAGATGACTACGAGGTTGTGAAGATCACCTCAGGATGGTCAAGACGGTTTTAGCCTGTCAGTGTAGTAAGAGGTCAACACATGGTAGGGTCGAGACGTAAGAGATAGTTTGGATTGGAGAAAACATTATTATGCGATTGTAAATTTTGAGGACGAGATCTCAGAGGCTGAGACTGTCAGAGTTGGGCCTGTGCTCTACCGACCCATATGCAGATGAGTCTGACGGATACTGAGAAAGGGTTATGGAACTGGGTCGAGTCTAGTCTAGGACGAGACCAAACTTCTACATATCACTGGGGCTAACCCCCAACATTGATGAGAATTCCTCGCAGGTAGGAAAAGCCTCATCTAGGCCAAACTAGAAGAAATGGTACTCAGGGTACCAAAATTATACCTCCGCTACTAGCAAGTTCAAGTCTATAACCCAATTATGACACATAAAAACTCGACACAAGCTGAAAGTATCATAGTCAACATTATAGAGGCACATAGCCATGTTTACGATCATGTCTAGTAAGTGCAAATTGGAATTAGAATTGCATGCTAGTAAGCGTAACATTAAATATTAATAAAAATAGATTATAAACATTATTTAGGGTGTTTCATTGCACTTCACGATTAGCGCGTGGTTCAGATCATGCTGATCCTTTATCAACCCTTAAATCTGGGTCGGGCGTTACATTCACCCCATAAATTGTGGGTTATCCCACACCCGCAAAGTTTAAATCATTGGTGGTGACCCCAAGTATAATAGTAAGACTGACTCAGTGTTACACATAAAATGGTATTAAGTTATCATTGATATTTATTAAATTCCATATGAGATGAGCTGCTGAGCATTCTTGAGTACAATAACGAGATCAGTGTAAATCTGGTACAATAATCTACCGCGAGTGCAGATCATAATCTTTTAATATCTAGTCAATCTCTGTGTCAGTAGTTTCTGATTTGGAACTAAGCCTGAGAAGAGGGTGGTCCATCTATTGAATATTCGATAGAAGGCCGATGAGATGACTCGAGAGTTCATCACCCGTTCTAATAATGAGAAGCTAGATATAATCGACTAAGATGAGAAGATAACTATAAGAACCTTGATGAGTGGTCTGCTGCTCAAAAAATGTTATTGGGCATTAGAAAATGAGCCACCCAATATGACGACTAAGTTATTAGCCAATGTAGGGAATATTATGAACGCAAAATAAGGTACGGTTGACACAGAGTTTAGCAGCTCCAAATCCAATACCAGTAAGAGCTTAAAGAAGAAAGAGCAAAAAGATTAAAAAAAAATAACAAGCCAAAGAAATACGACAAGTATACTCCTCTAATTTTCGGTGTCCACTATATTTTTGATGAGATTCGTGGAAGAAAATACCTAAAATGGCCCAGGACACTGAAAGTCCCAGCAAATAGAAGGGACAAGAGAAAGTATTATGAGTTTTATAGGGATCATGACCATAAAACTGATAATTGCTTAACCTTAAAGAACGAGATAGAGAATATAATTCAAAAGAGAAAATTATCAAATTTTATTGACAAAAGAGGCTGAGCTAATCATAGTGACGCACAAAAGCCTTAGAAATGATTAGAGTCTCCCTGCAGGAAGGCTGATAAAAAGAAAAGAGGGAAGAATTATGTTTCAAAAGACAAACTGAATCTCCCCTAAAAAACCCACCCAAGAAGAGTGCACATGAGGTTAAAATGGTCTCCTTAAGGTTTAACTTTATTGCAAGAGGAGATGTTGGAGATGGAGACGAACCTGCGAAAAGGAGAGACTATCTTAATGAGGAAAAGGCTTGTGCTAAAGATCGCATAGTGGTCTATTTCTCTAAGGATGATGTATCCGGTGTACATTACCCATACAATGAACCTCTGGTCACCACAATAATGGTACATGAAAGTAGGGTAGCAAGAACTTTGGTCAATAACAGTAGCTCATTTGATGTCTTCTTTTAAAACTATTTGGAAAGTCTAAGGTTGAGGGACAACAAACTTGAAGCCTATCACATACCTTGGGTACAATTGAATTAGAATTACTGATCGGCACATGGCCTACCTGCCTAACAGATAAGAATGTCCAGCTAGTATACAGCCTCATTTTTGGCAGGATAGTGATGAAGAAATTTGAGGCAGTTCCCTCCCCTATAAACTAGTGCATGAAGTTCTCCACTCATTATGGGGTTGGTGTGGTAAAAGGAAGTCAAGTTGAAGCCATGGAATGCTACTATACCTTAGCCGACCAGGATGAGCAGAAGAAGATGACCATAACCTAACAAATCGAGACGATAAATCCCCGATATGAGGAGAAATCAGTTAAGTGGCAATTCAGAGAGGAGATTGAGTCAATTATATTGGATGAAGAGAAATCGAAGAGACATTCTCAAATCAGTTCATCGTTGATCCAACCCTCAAGAAAAACTTGGTTGATTTTCAGAGACAACGAAAGAATGTGTTTTCCTAGAGTCATGAAGGCATGTCAGGGATTGATCAAGAGTTAATTTTCCATGAGCTAACCATAGTAAAGGGTGTAAGGACAAATTTCCAATTGATTCAATTTTTATATGTTTGGATTAATTCTGGACAAAACTATTTGAGTCATAGATTAGAAGTTGTATTTGTGCCTTTCAAGCCTATGACATTTTTTTAAGGCGTAATGACCAAGTTGAAGTGATCACATCCTATTCCATGTTTCGTGCCTCGTTTTTTCATCAATAGTCCAAGGATCTCTTAGGTATGAATGTATATTTTATGTTGAGCCTTGTATAATTATTTAATTGGGTGTTTGTTTCTTGTTAAACCTTTTTAAAATTACTTTCATGTTTTTCGAAAAAATGTTTACATTTTTCTTAAGGTCATCAGAACGACTTTTCCAAGTCGTTAGAATGAGATTTAGCCCTCATTCGAATGAGACCTTTTTTATCTGTGCTAATTTCTCATTAGAAGTCTTATTTGAACAACCTTGTTAAAACTACATCGTTCGAATGACACACCAAACGAGATTGTGCTCAAATCCCATTAGAAGTCTCGTTCGAATGAGACTTCAAACGAGATTGGTACGAATCTAAAAAATTCATCTTTTTAAAAGTTTTCTTTCTTTAACTCCCCACTACTCCTATCACCCATTTAAGGAGTACGGGATTGCAGTTTTAAAAATGAGTGTTTTTGATATTTAAAGTGAAGAAACTCTTCCAAAAGTCCTTAGATGTTTGTTAATAATTTATGATTAATTTTTGTCAAATACAAATCAAGGTTTACATGCAGTTATTTTGATCCAAGCTTCAACATACATATATATTTTGAGATCACATATTAGCATCAGGTTTATCATTCCCAACATCATTGAAGATTGTTTCTTGCGGAGGATTTTGTGTTCGTTGGTGTACATATGGTGAACTTCGTATGTTTTATGGTTATAGGGGCCTATCGGTGGACTCTGAGCCATAGGGGGACTCATGGATTGTCATTAGGCATAGGTAGAAGGAATGAAGGCCATCAAGCCTTGCGAGGGTGTTGGGTCTTTAAGTAAGTTTTTTGTTGTGTCCTTGTATTAAATCCGTATTTAGTGGACTTGTGACTGGGTTATCTTAGGTTTTTATCGTTGTGGATTTTCCTCGTACATCACGGCATTGTGGTTGTGTATTCTTATCTTTCAAATTCTCACCTAGATGCATGCCTGAGTTTAACAAGATAAAATTGGTTTAATACAAAAAATAGTGTAATTGGGTGCTATATTAATTTGGGTAATCTAGTTTACTTTAATTCAAGTTGTAAGTTTATAAAAAAAAATTAATTTGACTAAATTATTGCCTTAGTTTGGTTTGTGTTAATATGAACTTGAATTGAATTTGCGTTCAAGAAGAGAAATTTAATTTAGAAGAAAATTAAAATTCGGATATTTCATGAACCATCCCTTTTAAAATTAAAATTTTGAATTTTTCAGGAACCTGCATCCTAACAAGTTGTATCAAAGTGGGAACACTAAAGTATCATGTTAGATCATTTTAGTTTTGAATACGAAAAATGTGTCATTTTCGAAGTTTCCTATTTTTATGGTTCTAACCACGCATACTGGAAAGTGCATATGAGATCGGAACTTAAGTCGTTAGATGAACAGGTTTAGCTATCGATTGTTAAAAGGTGGTCCCCACCAACGTGTTTAGTAGGAGAAGTTTGAGTTCCTAAATCCGTAGAAAGGTGGAGTGAGGATGAGCTTAATCTAGCAAATATTAATTCTCGTGGTTAAAATGCTCTTTTTAGCCCAGTCACACCGAAGGAGTTCCTTCGGATTATGATGTGCGAAATGTTTAAGGAGGCATAGGACATACCCCAACTCACTCAAAAAGGTAAAAGTATTGGTAAGGCTTCTAAACTTCAAAACCTCGCCACTTAGTTTGAAATCATTAAGATGTTAGAAAATGAGCCTTTTGATGAGTTCTATGCTAGATTGCTAGATATTGTGAATTCATCTTTTAATTAGGGAGTGACAATACCCGACAACCGTGTCATAAAGAAAATTTGGAGGTCATTACCCAATAGGTTTAATCTAAAAGTGATCATTTTGAATTCTTTCGGCATTCTAGAGTCTATGAAACTAGAAAAGCTTATAGGTGACTTACAAACCTATGAACTTGATATGTTTACCTCCAAGGATGTGAAGATAAAAGACAAGGGCATAGCTTTGACATCTTAGAAGGAGGAAACACATGTTTCGGATAATGAGTTTGACATCGGCTCGGATGACGTGGATATGTTTCTAAGAGGTTTGAAAAATTTCTTAAGTTTAATAAGATAAACTTAAAAATGATTATAAGAAGTTTGATAAGTATAAGCATAAAAAAGTTGAGAAACCCCCCCCCCTCCCCCCCCCCCCCCCCCCCCAAAAAAAAAAATCATAAAGAAGATATTAGGAGGGACGAGTCAAATAGATATTTTGGTTGTGAGGGTTATGGCCATAGGGCATTTGAGTGTCCCACTAAACTAAGTAAGGAGGGAAAGAAACCAATTTCATATAATTCCACCCTTAGTGATAGTGAACCTAAAGAGGGACTCGATTCCCCCATTGAGAGCAACTTCAGCGCTTTTATGGCTAGTCCTTTGAGCATTGATGATGAATGTTCCCACGAATATAGTTACTTGCATTAAAATTTCAAGGCCATTTTTTTTAATCCCACGTGTTTAATGGTAGGGAGAGTGGAGAAGAGAGTGAGAATGAAGAAGAGTAAGAGGAGAGTGAACTCCAAGTTTCCTTCCGTGAGTTGTATGTGGAATCATTGAAATTGAAAAATGAAAACTTGATATTGGAAGCTAGGATGAAAGAACGTGCTGTAGGTAATGATGAGAGTGTTTTAATTGAACGTCTTAGATCACATGAGAGGACTCTTCGAGTAAATCTAGAGTGGGTTAAAGGTGAGAGAGATAGTCTTCGAGGTTTAATAGAGGCTATGAAAAAAGAGATTCTTGAGTCTGAAGAGATTAGAGTTTACTTGAGTCTGGGATAGTGGATCTTGAGGATAAGTTGAGAGAATCTAATCGTATGATGTTTGATTTGGAGTCTAGATCCAAAAAAATTGGATAAGATATTAGGCACCGTCCGAATAAAAAATGACAAGTGTGGTATTGGCTTTTACACTCAAAATGCATTCGCTAATGAAGTCATGAGAGAATCAACTACGAATGCTAGAAAAGGTCAATCCTTAGGTAATACTTCTCACCATATTTTTTCTTGCACGTATTTTTATAGGAAGGGTCACCTTAGGAGGTCTCTTTTCGATCTTAGAAATGAATCGAGGAAGTCCAAGGGTTGAGTCACCAAGGTCACCAAAACCTGAGAGCGTCACTTTACACCTGTTTGGGTTAGGAGATATGATTTGGAGGCTTTACATGATAGACTTTATGATTCTCATTTTCTTGCAAATGATACTTCCCATGCTAGTCTAAAGTTTGATTGTGTTAGCTTTGCTTACATATTCCAGTTGTACTTCATGTTATATTCTTTCTAGTTGTATGTTTATTATTCGTATTCTAGTTTATGCTTCATCATATATGTTTTGCTAGAATCCTGATAATTTTATCTTTTATAGTTTATTTTTGCATTTATTAAGTCTTTTTGAAAAATACAAAAAGATTTTATTTGTTTTTTGAGTTGTCTCTATTTTTAAAATTTGATTGAAAATTTTTAAAACTCAAAAAACTTGTGTATTTTGGTTTTACGCATTTTATGTGGCATATCCTTGTGTTTGAATCCTATATCACTCAATATCCATGTGGCTAAAACTTTTGGTTATGAATTTCAACTCTTAAACTGTTATTTAGTTTGACTTTGATTTGCTTAATGGAATCTCTTTGTATATGCCTCCTCACACATATGCACGAGCTCTTTTGAACTTTAACTTCACATGTATATTTCAACTTTATGAGATGTTCTCCTATCAAGTTTTTCATCTATTTGTTTTGTGACTATGGGGGATTTTTGCATTTAAGAACCTTTGCTTGTGAGATTTATTTGAATAGTATAGAAAAAAAAGAGGGTACATGGGGAAGGGCTACAAAAGGAGCAAATCTCCTTTGCGTGAAAGCCACCATTGGCAAGATGCTAATGAAAAGATTAAAAGGCAATAAAAACGGAAAAAATTGCCAAAGGCTAACATAGCTTTGTTAGTTTGATCATTAAAAAAAATATCTTCAAAATAATAGAGATAAGAAAAGGAAAGAAAGTATATAATATGTTTATCTTTTGAGGATGTTTATTTGAAGATCAACGGTTTTGCACAATCAATCATAGTTATGTTTATTATGTCATGACTCAATTGATTTATATAATCAACAAAATTCTAGGCTTGCATACATTGTGCTTGTTTGTTCTTTGAGTTCACATTATCTTGTCACATGAGGCTAAATATTAATTTATAAAGTTTTGCGATCAAATAGAACTCTGTGAACATTTTAAAATAATTGGTCCATAACTCTTTTGTCTCTAGTTCACATCCATTCATTCCATTTATCACATTTGGTTTAGACACATTTATGCCATATGAATGCGTAAAGCTTATCATGTTTAGTGTCTTATGTGGTGTTTATATCTATATATATATGTGTTTATGCTTCATTGGTATCTTTTATATATCTATATAATAAAGTAGGAAATTTATTTATGTCATAAGATTAAAAGATGATGTCATCTTTATGAGATTTTCTACACTTCCCACTTTGTCCCTCAAATTTTTGATCTCCCTCTCTTTTTATCTCTATAATTTGACCCCTCTTTTACTTTAATTCAAACAAAGGGGTATCTTTGTAAACACACACTCACCACAAACCCTCATACACTCCTCACTCCCCGATCTCTCCCTCTTCACCTTCCCTTTCCCCTTCCCTCCCCCCATACCCTTTCCCCAGCTTTTCCCCTCCCATGGTAAGCTCTCTCTCTCTCAAACGAACACACGGCCCATTTATTTCTTCACACCTGTAAACACGCACACGCCATGGGTATTTTTCGGATCTAACATATTATATGATTTTTTTCTTTTAGGTACTTTGGAGTGCTAATCGCGATTCAATCCACACACGCAAGCGCGATTCAACCCACACACACACATGCACGATTCAACCCATGTAACCACCTAAAATGTGGTAATCTTTCTCCCTCCCTCTCTCTCTCACACACACACACACACAGGAGTGCGCACACACTATTTTGGTGTTGAATTTGTACACTTTAGATCTAACTTTCAATCAGTATTTTTGATTTTTTTCCTATGTTGGTTGCTTTCTGAGATTTTTAAGTTTTTTTTATTACAGTAGACATTTGGGGGTTTCAAGTTGATGCTGGAAACGAGGTAATCTCTCTCTCTTATATACACAAACACACTATTTTTAATTCAGTTTTGAAGATTATGTGGTTTTTATTTTATAGATTTTTTGGATGTTGAAGAAATGAAGTGCAGGTTTTAGGTATTCTTTTCGTACACTACTTTTGTAATAGTTTTAATTTGTTACTTATGTTGGTATATTAGTATTTTTTAAATTTTTATTCTTTATTTTCCTATATTAAAAAAGGTCTTTATGGAGCTTTATTGAACTAATAGTGGCAAAACTTCAATAAAGGTCATTATGTCGGTGTAGTTTCGACAGTCCTTGAATCGTGGTCACATGTACACACGCACACACAATATTTTGGTGTTGTATTTGTACACTTTAGATCAAACTTAGAGCCTGTGTTTTTTATGGATAATTTCTATGTTGGTTGATTTCTGAGATTTTTGAGGTTTTATTATTGCCGTAGACATTTGGGGGTTTTATGGTCCGCTGTAAATGAGGTATTATCTCTCTGTTACACACACACACACACACACACACACACACACATTAATTCTAATATGATCATGTGCGATATATTTTTAATTCGGTTTTGAAGATTATCTGACTTTTTTTACAGATCTTTTTGGATGTTGAAGAAATGAAGTGCATGTTTTAAGTATTCTTTCGTACACTACTTTTGGTAATAATTTTAAATTGATACTTATGTTGGTATATTAATATTTTTTTAATTTTAATGTTTTCTTTTCCTACATTAAAAAAAAAGGTCTTTATGGAGCTTTATTGAACTAATAGTGACAAAACTTCACTCAAAGCTCGACTCGGTGTTGTTTCCATTCCCTCCGCTGCTCTCTCATAGTAAGTTAGTGATCACTCATATGTTCAGATTTATTATCCTTGAAGCCACGGTTTCTTTTCTCATATATGGTTTGGTTTAAATGTTGATCACACACAGTTTATGTCCCTATATGTAATTTTTTGTTACAGTGAATCTGCTTATGATAATGTACGATAGTGTTTGAATTCAGATGGATAATATTTGAATTCAAATGGATAAATGGGGTCGTATGGTGTAGTGTGCTAATCTTTGAATTTGTATGGATAAGCGGCGTCGTGTAGTGTAGTGTACTGTAGAATTTCAGGAACATAACAAGAAGCTCAAATATATGAGGCATTTGAACTAGGATGTCGAAATGACATTTCAACCGGTAGTATATTATTGATTCATTCTTTTTATTTAAATTTAATACACTTAAGATCTCTTCCCTTCTGAAACAACACGAATGCAAGGCCTATTGACTTATATATGAGGCATTTGAACTAGGATGTCAAGTTTTGTTTTTTCTTTCAGCTTTATTTTATTTGGGTACTTATTTTTCATATTTCATTGTTGCAATGTGAAATAAAATTTGAAATCTCACCCATCCATGTTTATGCTTTAAAATATCAAGAGTGATATTTTATACAGCGAATTGCAAGAAATAAATTTTATATATATAATTTTTTCCTGACATTTAGTATTTAATGGTAATGAACATACAAATGACTTGGCCGCTTTACTTTCCAATGTTGTTATTTCTCATGTGTTTGTTATAAATTAAGGTCTTAAATTGACTTTGAGACTGACAGATGGACAAAATATTCAACTCTTTCTTATGCTTATTTGTTATCTTAAAGGAACTCTTGAATTTAGTTTAGCATGTTCGTACCTTCTTTAATGTTGAGTTGGCTTGATGTTCCAGCACCATACGCTTATTTTGGGATTATGTGTTTCTTCGGCCCTAATTTGATCTGTGGAGTGCCAATAAACAACCCATGACCTCTTGATTGAGTGTCGAGTCATAGTATCATGCTTTTCCTGAGCTTTTTTCCTAGATTGTGTTGATTATGCATTTGGTGAGGTCCATCTCCTGGTTTCTCAGCCTATCATACTTAACTGTGATTATCTCAGGATGACCTATATGGCCTCCAACCCAGTCTTATATGCTCGGACCACTCAATATTGAGCTCGACTATTATTTCATTCGCGAGCAGTTTCTCTTGGGATGCTAGCGTGTTTAGTTTGTTATTTCTGCATACGAGATAGTTTATTTTGTGACTATGGTCTTCACAAGCAAACTTCAGCTTCTTCATTCCTAAATTATCCATTTGAGATTCTTGAGTTTGTAGGGGAGTTTTAAGTAACCTAATAGCAAACAAGAAGTTTTGTATAAAGTTCATTGCTTGATTAGAGGCTACTTTAAAAGCTCAATTAATGGAGTAAATTCTGATCATTCCTTATTTATGCCTCTGTGTAAACCTATATAATCCCCTTTAAGAGATAATTGGCTATACACAGTTCTTTTTCTTACAGAGTTAGGTTTAAGGTAAAAAAAATGAAAAGAAAAACACATCAATCTTACAATCCTCATTGGTTAAGCATCAATTTAGCCTATTTACAAATATTACTCTCATTTATTTTGTTTGATATTTAAACTCCAGATATGTCTGTTTATGGTTGCATTAACAGCAATAGTGGTTGTTGGAGCATACATGGGTAACTTTCAACAAGTTAGGCATTTTAGCACAAGAATCATGCTTAAGACAATTGACGATCCTTATGTTGATTTGGTTGCAACTATTTCAGGTCCACTTGACTAATAGCCCGAGGAGAAAGTTATGCGAAATGCTCTATTTCACTGGCAAAATGATGTTGATACTACCCCAAATATGGATTTGGTGCATTTGGCATTTTTAAAGTTCTTTTAAAGAAGAGAATATTTTCTGAAGATTAAGGTGTGATGGGTTTGAGATATGGCTCAGCAAATCTGTTAGTTGGATCCAACCATTGTGAAAGGCATAAGTGTGGATCCAACTGCTGGGGAAATAGAGCACATTGAATTGGCACATTCAACTGCTGGGTAACAGTACCCGGTTGGATCCAACTAAGATCTGTACCCGGTACACTTAACGAAAGGCATGAATGGGAAGTGTGGATCCAACTGTTAGTTGGTAAGCACAGCGAAATAGAGCACATTGAATTATCAATTGAAATTCCTAGAAGTGCATGTTTGGTAAGCAAGATGTGAAGATTAACTGCTGGGGTGCAATATCAGCCACAATTTGGAAGGAAGGATGGATTGATATATAAAAATTTAGAGAATTAGAGTTGTGCCACTGGATATGGAGTAGGATCAGGCACTCGTTTGAACCCATCCTTCAATTTTGGTCTTGAACTTGCTAAAAATATATAGTGGATCCGGTTTTCTTAATGTATATGCTTTAGGATTGTTCTGTGAATGGTTAAGGCCTTAAATATTTGTACGTATAGAAGAGTGAAGTTAAGAAGAAGAACTGAAACGTCTATTGGATCAGATTCTGACCTATTACCTCATTCGTATGCTCCACTGTAATTCTTGAAGGTTTACTTCTCAAAGCTCTGTTGATGATGCATTTTATGATTATAATTCAAATTCCCTAATTAAAGTGGCAGCGAAATACTAATTCGAATATTTGTATTTTTGACAGGTTCCCGTAGATAATTTTAGTTTGTGTTTTCTATTTGGTTTGTTGCATCACATTACATGCTTTAGATGGAATAAATCCGCCTGTGCCAGGCTGGTGGATAAACTTCTTAGATTTCGATTCACTTAAGTAACGTGAAACAAAAATTCAATGTGCCAATTCATGTATAAATCTTCTTTTAAGTGAACTGGTACTGTTCTTATTCAACTTTGATATTATTTAAACATTGTAATTTCTCAAATTACTTCATTTTATTATTGAACTAATCACCTACATGTTAAGAGCTTCCCTTTTATTTATTGTAATCAATTTGATTAACTTTTCTGCAATCCCTCATATTGTGATTGTCGAACCGAAGCTTTCATATAAAACCTTTTTTTTAACATATGAGTCTCATCGTCTAATTTTTTTGTCTTAATATTGCAGATTAGTTTGAATTTCATTTACATTATGTGTTTGGTGATCGAGTACGTTTGCACATGATGATCAATACTCGGTGGTCGACACTGGGGCTTTCGATGATACTCGATGCGTTCGGTTTTCTTAAATTTCAGTTATGTATGATTTCCTCACATTTTTATGACAAGTCCCCACACACTATTACTTCCCCAACTGTCTTGGACCTAGATAGGCTATTGAAGTTTCCAAATGCCAAGAAAAATAAGGGAAGGAACAGGAAATTCTGATGTTGTTTTGAAACTTAAAGCAGCAGAGGCAAAGATACAAGACCTGAAATCAAACGTGGCAATATTGGGGAAGGAAGCTGCAGCAGCAATGTCTACTGTTGAAGCTCAACAACAGAGGTTGACACTCCAACGACTTATTTCAATGGTAAAATATGCCCACTTATAATCAAATTCGTTTTTGCACATACATAAGAATTAATAATTGAAATTTTGTCTTTTTCTTCACTACTAAAGGCTGAATCATAACGTTTCTACCATCAAAGAGTTCTTTAGATACTTGCTCAGCTTGAAGGCGAGGTACGTGATTTTGTTGACAATGCCTCTATTTATAATATCATAGCACTTCTTTGGAGGGTTAAGTTGGGTTGTTGGAATACACAATAAATCCTAAAAATACAATTATATAAACAATGTTTAACCTTTTAATATTGGGTAGGTTGTTGGACGAGGGAGAACAGAGTAGCCTATGTTGAAGGCTGGGAATGCATATCACAAGTATAGTGTGAAGCGTAACTGTTGGCCCTAAAGTTTAGGGTATTACTACACCACCAATATAATTATCATGCCAGTACTATTCGTCGCGATGCTCCACCAAGAGGACAACTTGTCTCCGTTGACGAGATGCGTCTACATGATGTTTTTTTTGTTAGATTATTTGTCATCTTTTGCGTCTACAAGATGCATCTCCGTTGACAAGTCATCTCCGTTGACGAGATGCTCCACCAAGAGGACAAGTCGTCTCCGTGTTCGAGTCATACTTTTCATGTTCATGGGCAACATTGTGGTTGGTTTTGAGTCAGATTTTAAAAGTCACCATTGTGCTAGGAAATGGTATGAAATCAACACGGGGTTTGTTTTGAATTTCTCTCTTTAGTCTATTAAAAATTAAGTCTTACAGTTTTATCTTCTGATGGGTTGAGATTTCTTTGTATTATACTTGATATAAATCATTTTAGAATCAAAGTTACTTTCTGTCTTTGCTATGATGTTCACCGTTATACAAATTTAAGACTCATTTGTGGGTGCGTTTTCATGGGCTATTGACTGATTTGGATTTCAAATATGTAATCATCATTATACACCACCTTACTCATCGAATACAATTATAAATTATTATATTTATCATTAATAATAATATAGTTGGTATTTTTATTTTTAAACATGATGGATTGTCTCATAAACAAAGGAAATACTGTCCAATTTTTTTAAAATTAATAGGTTCGTACCACACGTATATTTTTGAAAATTAAAATTGTGCCTTCAGTCAAAGGGAAATACGCTTAACTGCGGGATATTGAGAAGGAGGACGTTGGATTTCTTATCCCCATATATAAAGAGGTTGCTCCTGTATCTCGAACCCCAGACCAATTGTAGCTTTGGCGAGGGCACTTGCCATCGCACCAAGGCACGACTTTATGCTTTTAAAAATTATCAGCGTGCCTTCAGGCACGGGCATACCCTAGTGTGTGTGTGTGTGTGTGTGTGTGTGTGTGTGTATATATATATATATATTGAGTCTTTGTTTTTACATCTAGTCCTTATATGTTATGTGTTCATATTAATATCTATCTTATTGCAATTTTCATTGATATCCCATGCTTATCCTAGTACATTCTAGTTGATCTCATTTTGTTATCGCATCATAATTGGTATATATTGTTCCTTATGTGGATTATTTGTTCTTGTGTTGACAAGTTGCTTTGTTGTTCTTCTATCACTATACACAATTGCCTGATATAGTTATTTTTCATATACGCTTAGTCCTTATTTCATTTAGGGGAGAATTTGTTTCAATTGGGGAGAAATAAATTATTTTATGCAAATAATCTTTGTCTATTCCTGAACAAAAAGGGGGATATATGGTATCTAACCCTTTTCATTTGGGGAGATCTAACTTAGGGCGCGGCGTCCTTTTTTAGTTAGACATTGTTAGACAAAGGGGGAGGATTTAATTATGCATTTACTTTGTTATATTCCCTTTGCATTTTATGGTGTGTTTAAATGTGTAGGTTTTCATCCGTGAAACAAAGCTTCTAATGCAAAGCTTCTCATAATATGTGTCGGTCAAGCATCCGTATTTTTTTTCTTTTGGGTTGGGATTGAGTCTTTTAGATAAGCTTGACGATCCATAGGGTTTTTACTTTAGGTTTTGTCACGAAATATCCAAAAAGGGAGATTTGTAAGG
Organism: Sambucus nigra; assembly: GCA_949130495.1. Classification (NCBI taxonomy): domain Eukaryota; kingdom Viridiplantae; phylum Streptophyta; class Magnoliopsida; order Dipsacales; family Adoxaceae; genus Sambucus; species Sambucus nigra. Next base: position 237,824,392 of record OX422221.1, on the reverse strand, counting down.
ACAAATTTCAAATTGAGTCAATTTGTATGTGTTGGCTTAATTCGGGACAAAATTATTTGAGTCACAGGATAGAAGTTGTATGTGTGACCTTTTAAGACTATGACACTTTTGTTGAAGATATAGTGGCTGAGTCAAAGCAATCAAATCATATGTCGTGTTTTGTGCCCCATTTTCGTCATCAACAGTCCAACAATCTATCAGGTATGAATGCATATTTAATATTGAGAGCCTTAGGTAATTATATATTGGGTGTTTTATTCTTATTAAACCCTTTTAAAATCACTTTACATGTTTTTAGAAAAATGTTTTAATTTTTCTTAAGGTCGTAAGAACGACTTTCCAAGTCATTAGAACGAGATTTAGCCCTCGTTAAAACGAAACTTCGAATGAGACCCTTTTTTGTCTGTAATGTTTTCTTGTTAGAAATCTCGTTTGAACGACATCGTTCGAACGACACTTCAGACGAAATTGTGCTGAAATCTCGTTAGACGTCTCGTTCGAATGAGACTCAAACGAGATTAGCGTGAATCTAAAAAATTCATCTTTTTGATAGTTTTCTTTCCTTAACTCCCCACTACTCCTATCACCCATTTAAGGAGTATGAGATTGCAGTTTTGAAAATGACTTTATCCAATATTAAAGGTGAAGAAACTCTTCCAAAAGTCCTTAGAAGTTTGTTAATCATTTATGATAACTTTTTATCAAATACAAATCAAGGTTTGCACCCAATTAATTTTATCCAATCTTCAACATACATATAGATTTTGAGATCAAATTTTGGCACTGGGTTTATGATTCCCAACATCATTGCAAATTATTTCTTGCAAAGGATTTTGTGTTCGTTGGTGTACATATGGTGGACTCTATATGTTTGATGGCTGCAGTTCCCCATCAGTGGACTCTGATATGTAGGGGTACTCATGCGTTTTCACTATGCATATGTGGAAGCAACGAAGAGCATCAAGGCTTGCGAGGGCGTCAATCTTTGAGTAAGTCTTTTGTCATGTCCTTATATTAAATCCGTACTTAGTGGACTTATGGCTGGGCCATCCGAGATTTTTTTTCGTTGTGGGTTGTCCTCATACATTGTAGCATTGTGGTTATGTATATATATCTTGAAAATTCTCACCTAGATGCATGCTTAGGTTTAACAAGACTAAATTGGCTTAATCATAAAAATGGTGTAACTAGTGCTTAATTAATTTGGGTAATTTAGTTTACTTTAATTCAAGTTGTAAGTTTATGAAAAAGTTTAATTTCACTAAATTCTTGTTTTAGTTTTGTTTGTGTTATTGAACTTGAATTGAAGTTGTGTCTAAGAAGAGAAAATTTAGTTTAAAAAACAATTCAAATAAGGGATATTTCGTGAACCATCCCTTTTGAAATTGAAAATTTGTATTTTCCAGGGACATAGATACTGACAAAGGATGCTAAATGAGTGAAACATAAATGATGTGTCTTCAATCGAGAAAAGAACATGGACATTCAAGAATAAGTAGGGAAGCTGCGTAAAGCAAACTTTATCGAAGATGTTAAATACCCAGAGTGTTCCAATGTAGTCATGGTAAAGAAGAAGAATAACAAGTGGCGTATGTGTGTCGACTTCACTGACCTGAATAAAATGTTTCCAAAAGATCATTATTCTCTAGTCGATGCTGCCTCGGGGAATGACCTCCTTAGTTTCATGGATGCTTACTCATGGTAGAATTAGATAAAATGAAGTTGGAAGATTAGGAGAAGACTTCGTTCATCACTAGAAAAGGTACTTAATGCTATCACATCACGAGTTTTGGACTCAAAAATGTAGGAGCAATGTATCAGAGGGTGATAAATAAAGTGTTCGAAGACTATATATGCAAAAACATAGAGGTGTGCATCAACAACAAATAAAGAGAAGAACGATTGCCTTCCACATCAGAGACTTAGGGCAGATGTTGGACTAGCTATAGAAACACGAAATGAAGCTCAACCCAGGAAAATGTGTCTTTGAGGTAAAATAAGAGATGTTTTTGGGTTTCAGAATCAATCAGAGCAAGATTGAGGCCAACCGTCATATAATTCAAGCACTGATAAACATGCAATCCTCAATAAACAAAGAATAAGCTCAGAGGCTAACTAGGCGAGTCGTTGAATTAAACAGGTATGTTTCGTGAGCTACTAATAAATGCCTACCCATTTGTAAGTTATTGCGAAAGAAATTTGAATGGGATGATGAATGTGAAGTTGCTTTCCTTGAATTAAAGAAATATTTGTGGTCTCCACCCCTAATTTTAAGACCTGTCCTGGGAGAGAAGCTTTATTTGTACTTGGTTGTATCTGAATCAGTAGTCAACTCAATATTAGTATAATAAGAAAATGGAGTGATAATACATATTTACAATACTAATAAGGTATACAGAGGGGCAAAGATCCAGTATCCAGCACTGGCCCTATTTGAAGCTTCCCAGAGGACGAAGTTGTACTTTCAGGTTCACACTATCCATGTCTATACAGACCTACCTCTATGCCAAGTTGTACATAAGCCTCATAAATCGAGTAGACTAATGGTTTGGGCCACAGAACTAGGAGAGTATTATAAATGCACGGTGTGATACTGATTAAATCGAATTCACAAATTTCTAAGTTAATTTTATTTCATCGGTGTCAATTTTTAATTTAATTTAATTCAACCCTAAAACATGCATCTAGGTGTAGTGGAACATGCCAACACAAACAAATATGAATTAACGACTCGCATATTTCAGGAAAAATCCCCAAAGGGAAAAACCTTTTATTTCACTAATAATACTCACAATGATTACAAGGGAAATCTGCAAAAAATTTACCGCAGCAAATTCTCATAGGCCGCAACCTAAATCTGCAATGGAATTCCGAAGTAACTCCACAAGAATCACAGTTCAGTCAGCCCAGAACACCCACGATCACTCCTTATTGACGCGCAGTCAGTCAGCCCAGTACCTCCCTCAAGTGGAACCGAGATCAGCTGTAGGTTATCCTCCCTACAAGAGAAACTCTAGCAAAACCGTATCTTAGGTTCGAAAAATAATTCACTAAAAACTATTGGGATTTGTGAATTTAAAACAATCAATTTTAACCCTAAATGAAGAAGAAAAAGGTAATTTACTGTTAGCAGTTTTTACAAAAATAAAATTGACAGGATTCTTAACAAAAACGAAGTGGTTTAACATGCTTTATATAAAAAAAACTTAAGGCGGTGTTGTCGCTCGAACGAGATCTTTTGTCGTTTGAACAACATATCGCGTGAGATGGTCAACTCATCTGAACGACTTACACATGTCGCTCAAATGACCTTATTATAAATAATTTTTCTTTTTTCTTTCAAAAATTCGCCTCAATACTTAGAAAAATATTTTTTGACGAAAAACTCTGCCTCAACACTTAGAAAAGTTTTTAGAAAAATTATCCCAATACTTTAAATGAACCATAATGTAACCAAAGCGCAATCTGCACAACATTAATCTTGCGGAGGCTTCTTTGTTGAAGAACTTTGATATTCGGATTCGTCTTGATGCATGATTGAACTACAATAAGTCTTCGGCGGTTGTAGTGGTATACGACATAATCAAATGTAAACCGAAAAATAAAGTAATGTCCTTACAAGTATGTCATCCATTATGAACCTAGAACATCCATCAAGGGCGAACCAGTAGCATATTTCATCACTAAGTTCATTATGAGGAGCATCCCGTTGATCAAACTTCTAAGGAAAAGAGCTCAATGACAAAATGGGCAAATCGGACTTCTATGGAAGAGAGCTCATCCCCATATCACAGAAAGTAAAATTCTTCAAAAAAAGCTCAATATTTCAACCAAATGAGCAGACCTCTACAGAATATAACTCCATTGTCGATTCAATGTAATACCCCGTATTTTTAATAACTTTTAAAATGGGATTAATTAGAATTAATTGTGATATAATTGAAAATTAATCCAGATTTAAATATTACTCGAGAATAAAGTAATATGTGATTTATGTTCAATATTACCTAGCGATTAAAGTAATACATATGATTATGAATTTACAATTGATTATGACTTTATAAACTTGTCGCGAATTATGTGTACGACAATTATGGTAATGAAGTCGGGACGCGCATTTGAGTCGTGTCGGGATTATAATTTAATGAGATAAAAGTGAATTATTTTTATGTCATCCAAATGGTCATTTTGACTACACCAAAGTGTCCGGAAGGGTTCAAATAGTCGAAAAAGTCTACTTGGGTGTTTGATTTGGGTCTCGGGGCACTTTAAAACCGAAAGGACACCCCGGAGGGGTATTTCAGTCATTTTACAAGGGAGGTGAATAGTAACTACCGAAATCTGAGTTTATTTTATAAGTAAAGGGATTACAGATTTTAGGTTCATTCACCAAAAATAAGAGGAAATGGTTTAGGGGAGATAGAGAGACTTTCTATGGGAGAAGAAGAGACTTTTCTAGAAACCAAAGGACAACCACCTTGCACCACCATTGTCGAAAGTTGGCAGGAAAAAGAGAGGACCACCAGTAGAGTATCATCCCCAATGGATCAGACCTATAATCTAAAGGCAATTGATTAATTATTGCAATCTTAGCTTTTATATTGTCCATGTTAGAATAGTTAGGAAAATTCTGAAAAGTTGCATGAAGAAAGATAAATTTGTGATAACTTTAAATGGATCTTTGAAATGAATATTATCTGGGAATGATCTCTTTTTAGTATAGAATAAACTTCATGAATTTTATATTACCTTGTGAAAAATCTGGGATATACACTCTTATTGATTATTAAGTAAAAAATTAGAGTTCTTGAGAATAAAATAGAATTTGAGTAAATTGATTCATGTTAATGATATTTAAATGATTTTGGATATGTTAGAACTTATCCCTATATAATGGTATATGATCTTAATATCATTATATTAAATTGGGAATCATTTGGTGAAGAAAAAATGGAGTTTATATGATGTTCATGGATAAATATAAAAATATGAGTTTTCTGGAAATAGTATGTTTTAATCCAACCTTCTTGATGATTTTAGGTGGTTTGATTATTAGAAATTATTTATATATCTTGGCTTATCATATGGAATGAATATTGGGGAGTTTGGGATTAATTGATAAAGGTTTTTATGATTAAAAAGTATGAAACCCGTAGGAAAAAAATGCAAAAAACTGGGCAATATCTGGTCCATCGATCGACTGATCGATTGATCGACCAAAATCATTGATCGATCGACTCCTTTTGGAAATGAGAAATATTTTTCTTTTTAATTGTTGATTAAATCCCAAACTTTGAGTAATCTTTGATAATGATTAAATGAACTTAATGGGAAGAGAAGGGCAGTAGGATATACCTAAGAACGGAAAAATATTATTTATGGGATTTTTGAATGAGGGGAAATTAACGAGTGTTAATTTAACGAGTTATTATCGAGACTTATGTTACTTGGGATTTGAATTGGATTAATGATAATTTAAGGTTGGTACCATTAGTAAGAGAGTTATTAATTACCGGTATAACCTTAGGAATAGGTGGGAGTAACCCTAAGTGATAGAATGAAGGGTTAAGAAGGAATTAAGGGTTATCGAGAAGTAAACCTAAATAAAGATGAGTTTAATTCATAGAATTTTAGAAGTTGTGATGACATGGACAAGTAGGGTGTAGACATTTACCTACTGAATAAGGTTAAGGAATACTTATTTAATCTTCGAGTAATGAGTGAGGCTCGAGAATATCAAATAAAGAAGTGAAGTCATAATCTTTAATACGTAGGATTTGATAGATAAAAAAAATACTACGTATGGGAATTATCATATGGTTGTGTGAATGCCTTATGGATGTTATATTTATATAGGTGTGATGAATACCTATATTATTATTTGTATGCATGACATACCTACGCTGCTTGCTATCGGGGTAGAGGTTTTGCATTGTGGACGGTCTTATCCTGTGCGCCCATTTGGGAGGATTTTAGATTCGTACCCTGAGCATAGGACCTTGGACATGTGCTATCGGTGTATATGATAGTTTCAACGGTTGAATGGGAGCATAGGTATGTGCGTGACCCATTTTCCTGGGGAGTATGCTCGCCTCCAATATATTTGTGTTATGATATGTTTCGTGAGAGACGCCGAATCAATTGTCCTCTATACAGTGACACTGTGTATCAGGACATGATAGCAGAGTATGCATGCACCGTATCTGTGACTGGGGAGGTTCCATATATATATATATATATATATATATATATATATATATATATATATATATATATATAAAATGTGATGTAATCTACTGTGTGATATTGTATATATAGAGATGTAATCTTCTGTGGGAAATTGTAGATTAAAAATATAAACTCTGGTTTAATCTACTGTGTAATGTTGTAGATAGAAGTAAATAATGAGATCTGAATTGAATTAAGTAAGTGAACACTTAATTCCAAGGTTGTAACAAGACTAGTTCATATTAAAGAGAAATGAATATGAATAATTATATTACGTATGGTATGGGACATACAGGTTTATGACATGGGTTAGAATTATGTTGTGGAAACAAGTTGGGAGGGAACCTTAACTAGGAAGATAATAAGATACGATAGGTGTGCACTCTAGATGAGAGGTGAGAATTATCAAGAGAGCGCCCGAGAAACTAACATGTACACAATAAATGCTTATTTGTAATTGTTAAGCACTTGCAATTTTTAAAATCTTTTACAATCGGGCTCTGACCCGTTTCCTTGCATATTCTCTTCTCTACTATATCTTGTACATCAGGTATCCAGCAGCAGGGATGCCCATCATAGATTATGGATGTTCCGATGGATTATATCTACTAGCAGAGATGTGGATTTTGTTTAGACGCTTATTTTATGTTGATTCACTCATCTGTAGCGTCTACTTCATTTAGGGCATGTCGCCAAGGATTTTAGAGGTTGTAATTATTTATGTAAGCATTGTGGACATCAATTTTATTTAGTGTAGAAGTTATAATTTAACTGGAGTGTTATTCTAGTCACATTTATTGTTGTTATAGTTAATTCAGTTGTGATTTGTTGTTGCATATTATTATTCTGTGTCGTGGAATGGTTTTAATTTAATTAAAAATGGAAAAAAAAAATTGACACTTAGCTTAATTAAATAGTAGGTGATTCATAAAGAAATTGTTTTCGACGGTGATGCTGAGAATAAACAAACTGGATATTATGATTTAATTAAATGAAGGACTGATCACCCGATAATTAATTAGGCGGGTTGTTACATTCAAATGACTGAAACACTGATGTACCAGAGTCATTGAACAAGTAAGAATAAATCGTTACTACTTAACCACAGGAAAAAGCTATTTAAATATTACCATCTAGTTGATGAAAATTTTATTGAAAATACACATATTTGAAAGAGGTTCCTAAATGGATCATCTTGAGCCACTGGAAGCGGAGTAGGCTTAACAATTATGAGACCAGATGACATCGATGTTGAATATGCCCTCAGATTAAATTTGAGGCCTCAAATAATGAAGCCAAATACGAAGCACTTATAGCAGGGTTTGGCTTGCCATTATCCCCTGGTGTCAAATAAATACAGGCATACAGCGATTCTCAGCCCATAGTAAACCAAGTGCTAGGGATTTATGAGGCAAGAGAGGAATACATGGAATAATACTTGGCCAAAGACAATGGATTATTGGAAAAGTTGTTAGTTATTAAAATGGTCAGAATTATAAGGGTAGAGAATGATCGAGAAAATGTACTTTCTTTGCTTGTATCGGCTATAAGGACGGACTACGAATAACAGTGCTTGTAGAGATCATCATGTATAGAAGCACCAAAGAACATAATAGTAGTATAATAGAGCTGTAGATAGAACCATCCCGAATGAACCCCGATACGATTATATTTGGAGAATAACACAACACTAGCATATTCAAAATATGCAAGAAGACTCCAATATAAGGCGAAAAGGTATGTATTAAAAGGGGAATCTCGTATAAAAGAGGGTTGCTCATACCATTTCTCAGATGTTTTCTCCCAAATGAAGTTAGTGATCTGATAAAAAAGGTGCACGGGGGTTCTTATGGAGCACATTCAACATGCAGATCGTTAGTAAAACAAGTGGCCACACAGGGTTAGTACTATCCCACTATAAAGGTAGACCTCATAGAATATGTGAAAAGGTGTGTTAAGTGCTAGAAATATTTCACCATACATAAAATATCTGGGTATTTTCTTACACTAATCATATCTCCTTGGTTGTTCGCTATGCGGGGAATAGATCTGGTCGGACCTCTGCCCAAGACAAGAGGCAAATTCAAGTATCTGGTCATCATAGTGGACTATTTCACCAAATGGTTGGAGGTTGAACTCCTAGTGGAGATGACATAAGAAAAGCTCTACCATTTCATCTGGAAGAACATTATTTGCCATTATGGGGTGTTTTATGCATTTATCGTCGATCATGCTACTCAGTTTGACAATCAGTAGTTTGAAGACTCCTACATACGATCTAAAATCCAAAATCTACATTCTACACATGGTCAACCACAATGTAATGGGAAAACTGAAGTAAAAAACAAAACTCTTTTCGATGGAATGAAGAAGATATTGGACGATGCTAAAGGAAGTTGTATCTATGAGCTCCAAAGTGTCCTCTGGATCGATAACAGTAACATGAGAGACCCCTTATATGTTAGTTTGTGGAATAGAGTTAATAACCCTAATAAAAACCAGTCTGCCAAGTTACCTTGTCCTCCATGTTGACTCACCAAGGAGTGACCTAATGAGTAGACTAGTTCTGGACCAAGTAGAATAAGTAAGAGAACATGCAACACTTATGGTGGTAGCATACCAGTAGTGAACAACACTTTGAGTGGTAACATACCAATAGTAAACTGCTCAATTTTACAATAAAAGAGTAAAATCTATCAATCTGAAGGAGGAATACCATGTACTGAAAAAGATTATTCAAAAATGGAACAAGTTAGAGCCTAACTAGCATGGTCTATATAGAATAACTGTTATTATCCGACCAGGAACTTACATAATTTAAATATTGGAAGGAGAACAGTTCAAGAACCCTTGGAATGCAGTATACCTAAGCAAATACTATCATTAATGTCAAATATGTAAAGTCATTTTCATTTAAAGTCTTTTCATTCAAAGTCTTTTCATTTCTTGTCATTTTTTTATATTGATGAATGTTGTCATTTTTTTATATTATTCGTCTGTATGGGGGAGATGTGTTGAAAACCTTTCAAAGCAGAAGAAATCTCAGCCACTCATGCTAGAACGCAACGACTAAAAAAATAACCTCATAAGGTTACGAAGAAGAAGTTTCACTTCATGTATGATCTTGCTCTAGGGTAGATCAAGAACAAGAAGTTTACCAGAAAAATTTAAATCCATTGCAGCCATATAAACTACAAGATCTAACCATAGTTGGCTAAATTCAAGGATAGATCATAACACGTTTGGTCGTCTCAGGTAACTAGCATTGACACGTGGTTAGGATGACAAGAACTGCCCATTTGACTAGTAATATGCGTCAACAGAACCCAAGGCCGAACAACCTAAATTCATCTAAAATTGGTAACTAGTAAGGCAGATTATTCAGGAAATAGACGACCACGTGGTCATAAGACTAAACTACTAATAGACCTATTTCTATCACCTAGCACTCATTAAATATGACATGGATTAATGTTACAGTGTGTTGTCTAAAAACATACTACTACATTTACTTGTGTAAAATATTGTGAAGAAAATCAAGAATATAAATATCCGTTATGGATTTCAAAAATATATTATAAGGAGGTCACAAACATAAATAGAATACAAAAAAGTCATTCGCGAGGATGAGTTTGCTCACTCGATACATTCTCAAATTTAATAAGAGGAACATCTGATGCTCATGGGGTGATAGTCGTACTCAAGTCTTTAATACTTGGTTGACTTTTAGAACTCACCCTGTCCACTAGATGTTGAGGTCGGTGAAAATATTCATCCTTATCAAGGTCTTAATCTCCAAGGTATTTACTCATCAAACTTACTGGGATAAAATCTATGGGATCCATGAAATATCAATCTTAAAGGGAGGATCAGGATGTTCCAAGAGACTTAGGTCATGCTAATACCACAACTCATCTTCATTAGGAACTTTTTCCATAACAAGAACGTTGAGCTAGCTATACTTATAACAAACCTTATGAGTATGGTTAAGATTTGCCTTCATGTGTATGAAGGACTCATCATAACCATCTATCTAAACAGTGTGAGGTTTTTTATGAAATCAATATGTGAGGAGATCAAACTTCTCACTCAGTCTCTTAATTATGGACAACTGATTTTTGATGGTTGCGTCCTGGTCGAGCAGAGTCTTCTTAGTCCTTTCTTCCTCTATTGACTGCAAAATTCCCTTTGTTTATGAGAGGACTCTCCCTTGACTTTCTTTATTTGCTCCAACTCCTCCCTTAAGGAGCATTCTCTTCCTCAGAGAAGGAGACCGCCTCATTTTATTTGAAGTACATGGAATTTTTTGTAACACCCCGCCCGCCCGGAGAGAGCGAACGGAGCGCTAATGCGATAAAATAAATCCAAATCCATAAGTGACAAGGTATAGAGCATCTAAATAAACCCACAATAATATAAATCCACAAATCTCAATCTCTTCAATTACAACAAGTCTCTCGAATTTAAATTACAACTATCTAACTCGAATAAAAATACAAATCTCCGAAGCTCTATACATCAAAATAAATAAATACAAGTCTTCTCAAATGTATTAAAAATTCTTCCCAAAATATCCAAGATAAAATCAATATCCAATAATCCATAGCGCCCAAATCCACGCTAACCTGCCACTAAAAGAAAATATGGGGAAGTACACAATACGACAGGAAAGATGCTCGACAAATATATTAGCGGTGAATAAAACGTAACAACACGAGTACGAATATTCAAATCAAATGTAAATCTCAAAGCATTTATCAATAAATTTCTCAACAACACATTAACCGGGTCACCAGGCCTCACCCCATCCGCATATGCTTTATCAAGACATAGCCCGGGAAGCAGGAATTTTAGCGGGTGCCCAACCTTCGTGCCATATTAAAATCTCATGACAACGTGCTCATAAATAACATGAATAATACCACATGAATAAAAATAATTTCAATAATTATTTTTCCAGATTTTTAAGAATTTATCAATTCAAATATGAGTTCAATTAAACAAGAAATCAACGAAATAAACTCGTGAGATTTAAAGGAGCATATTGTGTAAAACCCTATACCTCAAACCATGATGAGAAACCAATGATCACATCCTCAAGATAAACATAAAAGATCTACAAAAGCTCCTACAAGAACCTCCAACAAAAATAGCCCCAAGAACACCTCTAATCTAAGGTTGGAACTCACAAATCTCAAGGGCCGAAATATATATAAAAAGAAGAGGAATATAAGATATATTTGCTGCCAAAATTTGTTCCAAAAGTAGGTTAAAAGGGTTGCCCATGACCTCCTTTTATAATGCAAAGAAATGAAGAGTTGGAATCCAAAAGAGTCCTTTAAATAAGGCAAAGAAATGAAGAGTTGCAAGTCACAACAACTCCAAGAGTTAAAAACATTTTAAAATCCGTTTTAACTCCGTTTTCGAAACCGTTTGAAATTCTCGCCTTAAAAAATAATATTCAACATATTTGATCAATAAAAATAATTTTATCTAAAACTTTATTTTCCTCCAATTTCCAGAAATTAATTAAAATAGCCCAAAATCACGCGGGTTGTTACATTTTTGAGACCTTCAGGCTCCACTCGTAAGGTGTTATTCTCCTGATATATCATTATGGAAACTTCCTTAGTGCTATCAGTTCGGCATTGAGAATGAAATCTTTCCAAGAGTAAGTAGATTACAACGAAAGTAGTTTTTAGTCAAAACCACTATTTTTCTACAGCTCAACATATTTATTCTCATGATTAGCCCAAAGACTCTCTAGAGATTCCTTATAGCTCTTATAAATACCTAAATCATGTCATGATAGGTAGCATTATCCGCAATAGCTTAGTGAAAAAGATGGTTGATCGAGTTGGAAACCGAGCGTCCGTGTAAATACGCTAGTCGTTGTTATCAGCTTCCGACCACAATACAAAAAACCTAAACTTTAACTACACTCTTGCGGAGTATAGTGGCGAGTCTGGGTATCGAATCCACAGGGAATGCTTGATAGAATTTAATTAATTTATTACTTCACAAAATAAAGTGTAAAAGATGATGATTGAGTGAGAAAGGAAAAAGTGAAAAATAAAGAAGTTAACTAAAACTAATTAGAAAATTAAGGTAGGGACACAATCCCTCAACCCTAGTGCATTGATGGTATAAACTAATAGTAAATTTAAGTGGTTAATTAGACCCAGAATTTAGTACTCCCAAGCACTACATATATGAGGTTCAAGCCCGCACCATACTTAATCAGAGGACGAGTAAATTGGTATTGCGATAGTGACACTTGAATTGCATTCTGAAGCATCCCGGTTACCTTGAAGCAAACGAGATCCAAATATCTACAATTGTCTCATTTCTATGCAATACGATCGTAATAAATCATTAAATTTAGAGGACTAATTTTATACACAAGCAACTACCACATCAGGTTGGGTTCATGCATCCCAACCTTTAAAAACCTAGCCTAACATGGTGAAATTAACGAAAACTAAGTTATCTACGTTGCATGAACTCATAATTGCTTGGAAAGAGAGATGAAATATGAGAAATAATAATAAAAGTGCTGGAAATAAAAGTTACCCAGATTGAAGAACAAGAACATGCAAGAAGAAATCAAAGATTGAAGCAAAATCGAAAAAGCTCTTGAATTAATGGTGCAAAATATATAAATCCTTCTCCTAGATGTTCCTACTTGTTATAGAGCTTTTACATCAATGAAATCTGAATAAAAAGAGTCCTAATGACTAAATATATAGGCTAGAGGTCGTTTAGAAGAGTCTCCAAAACATAAAACTCTTTTGGCTAAAAGATAAGCACAAAATAAAAATCCCGTATCTGCCAATTTGTCACACTTAGAAAACGTTACTAATTTTGTAACGGATCTGGAGCGTGACAAATGGGCGGACCGATTCTTTTTCCTCAGCTTCAATTCGGTTTGGGTCTGACAGCTTTTTTCTTGAATTTCTTCTCAACTTCAAATGGGCATAACTTCTTCAACGTAGCTCGGATTGAGGTGCCGTTTTTTCTAGTGTTCTTGTAATTGAAAGATATTCCCCACCTCCAGACTGAGGCTGAAAAATTACGAAAATGCCCTTCAACTCCCTGATTCTTGGTTTCTTTCACTATTTTGAGTTCTCTTTTCCATCTTTCTTGCATGAAATACTTGTAAAACACATAAGAGATACACAAAATATGAAATACTTGCCAAAAAGGGTTAGTATCATAAATATGAGACAAATTTAAGCTATTTACACTGCACGGGATCATAAAAATATCAAAATTAAGGGGATAAATGTGAAGAATTTATGCTTAATCAATGGCGTACACATAAGTATGATTGTTGGGCTTAAGAAGTTGCATTAAGACCAAGTACCTCCTTGAGCTCATCTTCATCCATCTCATAATAACCAACGATGAACAACCGATTACGTCTCCTCTAGATGTCTTTTTCGATGATGGCTAGATATGCCAGTTTTACATTGAATTGTAAAGCATGTGATTGGATGTAAGTATTTGTAGAGAAAAAGAACTTGTATGAATTTAACATGGACAACAGTAGAGTCAATAAAAATCTTATTTCATTGTAAAAGAAGTTATAATATGGCAAGCCCCATATATTAATAGCAGTAAAAATGAGCTAAATAAAAAAACACTCCTAGAAGGACTACAAGGATCTATTTCCTTACCTTTTCCTTATCAAAAGTGGCATGACCCTCAACCTTCTCAATAACCACCAATGGCTCCTTATCAGCAGTAGCACCGACCTCTTCAGCATCATCAATTTCTTCACATTTGAGGAGGAGTGTCAGTAATTAGAAAAGGTCAAACTCCCCGTAGTGCTAAACTAGATAAGGGCTACATCCTATCCATTCTTGAAGAACACTTTCTTTAATTAGTCGATCTATATCGAAGCATTGGCAAAGGCCTAGTTCTAATCCCATTATAAAGGCCTATTTCTTAGCTTTGGCAACAGACGCCAAAGCTTTCTCAGCCTTGGTTTTTGCCAGCTCAGAGATAGTTATGACATTCTCTGCCTTTTTCTTTATTTTTCAGTGACAACAACGACGTTATTTATCACTACCTTATCCTCATCCAATGTATGGACCCTCACTTCCAAATTTTTCTTTTCCTTTATATAGGGCTCATTAGCATAACGAGCAGCCTTAAGAGACTTTTGCATATTGTTAAAAGATACCTCAGTGCCAGAGGATGACTCCCTCACCTTATCATTCCTTTTCAGGATCTATTCATAATTGATCAAGAACTGTGGGATAAATAGGCAAAAGACGACATTAGGAAATGGAATGGAATAAGTAAAAATGAAAATTAAAAAATGGCTGACTAACTTACAAGGTCTAAATTGTGGCGGTCCATAATCTTGGATGGGGGAAGGGAACACGTTGTTGGTTGGTCAACATGAAGGAATCTAGAACTGATTAAATCGTGAGAAAGCTCTGGATAAGAAGAAACATACTGGGTGCTACCCTTGTCCTTGTTAGTAGTCTTCCTTCCAACAATCTCTATTTGGGGAGGTATATCTTTTCTCATCCTCTTGGAAGAGTGTTCATGTTCCTTCACAGGAGATATATCTAGAACAAGGGAGTTTCTAGAACCTCCAGCTTCAGGTTTTTTGCTCATCGATCGAGTAGGTGGGGGTGACCTCATAAAACCATGAGGGGAAATCATATTGGTGATCTTGCACTTCATCATACTAATTGGGGAAACAATGGTAGGCACCAAAGACACGTCCAAAGTTTTAAATGATGAAGAAGTTCTCTTTGTAGAAAAAATTATCTCCTTCGATAAGGGAGGACTCTGAACCAAGTTCAGGAGAATAGAAGGTTGATGATTCTGGGTCGTCTAGGAGGATTTGTGGAACTAGCCTCTCCTCAATATGTCTTGTCATAAAATAAGTTGGCATGCTCTTATCCACCAATAAAAGAGAAGCTGACCTAGGGTGATCTTCAGCACCTAGTCTATGTTGAATGGACCACAGAGTCTCAAGGACAATGAATTGATTCCGACATCTGAGGAATTTTTTTCTTGCTTTTCTCTATAAAATAGAAAATAATATCACAAAATTAGTGTCAATAAGAAAATGACAACTCATAAAGGAATATTTTAAATTCATTTCCTTATATTCATCTGCCTTCCAAAGAGCATCTTAACCCTCATATATTGTTGCCTCAACAAGAAGGGCAAATTTCTAATTCTTCAAGATCAAACCATGATTCTAATAATCTTTATTAGAATCGGAGAGGTTCACAACCCAAGCCCTATTCTAAAATCTTGTCTTCATGTATGAATGTTTTCATTGGTGGTGGTAGTAGTGCATTAGCTCACTGATTCTAATGCAGGTCCCATACAGTTCATTAACATTGCGTATCCTATTAACGGCCCTGCAAGTATTAGGGGAAACTTGGGTAGGGACCACATCAAAATATCAAAAAAATTCTAGAAGTAAATAGTTGGGGGAAAAAGTGACCCACAAATCGCAATGGGGTGGAAGGTAACTAATGACCCACAAGCAAATCGCAAAGGTCATAAGATCCATTTAATAATTCAATAATTTCCCATGTAAGGATTACGTGTCTGGCCCTAAATGCCCCTTATGAAATCTTATCAACGGTGTAAAGCATTTTTTAGTAAGAACGAGAAAAAATTATAAAAAAAAGAGTGAAGAAGAAAGAAGGTTTCCTTACAGTAAAAAGGAAGCAGATAACAAGCACTAACAACGGTTGAAAAACTTGGATATAAAGAAAGAGTTATTTTGAATGAAAATTAAAGTGAGAAAAGGGGTGGGAACCGACACTTTATAAGTCTAAACGAAGTCTACACAGTATCACAAATCAAATGATGGTTAAACGTATGCTTAATTTTGGCGGTGGCTCGTCGCCAAATACGATATATTACCAACATAATTTCCACTAAACTAGGAGGATAAATATCCCTAATAATCCAACTCTCTGAGATCGTCTGCTGACCAAGTGATGAACGAAGACCGATGACCAGATTTTTACGAAGTCGATCAACTCTTGCCACTTAAGACTTCATCCATTCATTCCACATTCCCAGTCTCTCTAATGATCTAATGCTCCAGAAAAAC
Source organism: Sambucus nigra (assembly GCA_949130495.1). Taxonomy (NCBI): domain Eukaryota; kingdom Viridiplantae; phylum Streptophyta; class Magnoliopsida; order Dipsacales; family Adoxaceae; genus Sambucus; species Sambucus nigra. The sequence goes on along the minus strand of OX422221.1, from coordinate 237,808,065 downwards.
TGCTACACGTTATATCAAAAATGAATTCTTGGGGGCTTTTATCGTACCATAAATATGGGGCATGGAATGGAATAGTAATACTATGACACTTATCATCAGAAGGTGCTTGTCCTACTCAATAAACTTGATCGGTGATAATCAGTATCGTCGGCTTGATGATACTCCTGGTGGGTTGGATAACTAACCACCACAAGTTGATGTTAGAATCTAACCCCACCAAGGCATGTGTGAGTCATGTGATGGAATACGGGTAGCCAAACTCACACTAATACGTATGTGGATTATCTTATGTGGCGGTTTAACCTTTCAGTATGTTGTGACTGAATCATCATTAACCGTCTCCTGGAATGTAGAAAAATGTAATTTTCTGACCTATAAAGGCACTCCACCTATCCCAGTACTCTCTCTATCTCTCTCTCTTATATATAACACACAATCCCACAAGGAGTAAGAAATTGAAATACCCAACGTCTACACAAAGAGACCCTAGAGATAATTATGAGAGATTTTATTCACTTTTCTGACAACTTTTATCCAATGGAATAGCATATAGTTGCACAACACCTGTGGATATAGGCACCACATTGGGATAAACCATGTCAATCCCTTGTATTCTATTTTGTCTCTCATCTCTCTCTTTTGGAAAGTCTCAATTGTTAATTTCTTTATTTGTTATTGTTTATTACTAGTATTCATAGATAAGACTCATAAATCCATATACCAATTTTAGACGATAGCAATTGCAGCATAGAAACCTGATGTCAGATCTCAATTTCACATGGTTAATTGTATGATTTCGTTAGATATTTGAAGTTGTCAATTTATTTTCACTATTTGTACATAATTTAAGTTCAAACAGAGCAATATTGTCAAATTTCTTATTACGAAATATTAATAAACTCATGGTACAACATTTCAATATTTCGCATTTCGAAATATTGAACTATCGCACTATGAAATATTATTTTCACTGGGAAATTATATTTCTCAATGTGAAATAAATGTTTACATGATTTTCATATATATTTTATTTTAATAGTCCTCGCTAAAGATAATAACCAAATATTTACATATGAACAACATGACACAAACATGTTTTGTATTCCACTAGCGAGGACTTACACAATATAATACTACATTTGTGACAAAAATAAGTGATGTCCATGTCATATAGTTAAAAAAAACATGTGGATTTGTATATATCTAACACATGAAAAAGGAACATAAATATTGGAAAAAATAATACTAATAAAACATAAATATATTTAAAAGGGGAATTGACTATCTAGGTAGTCAAAATAAGAATCAGCAAAATCCTCAAGTGATTCTTTGAAAGTAATATGGGAGTTTGTCCTTATTATAATGGAGTTTTCAACCATATGAGTGTACATAATCCTACTCTTAACTAATTTCTCATACTTTGATATTAATCCAAGGACATAAAAACTCCATAAGTCATCAATGTTTCAAGAAATGTCATCACCTTCAATTAGTGGCCATGTTAGAGGTAATCTGATACAACCTTGTGCTATATAAATGAAGGACAAATGGTATGCTGGAGTTTATTATTAGTGCTTATCTTCAATGAACACGATCGGTTCCTGTTAATTTATTTTATTTTGAAATCCAAAAAGCTCTCCAAACATCTTATAAGGTTAACCATTTTTGGGAGATTAAGTGAAAACGTGTTAAGGTTAATGTATGAATATTTTTAAGAAAATATATAAATAACAAAAATTGAATATCAATTGGGTTAGTCTATATATAGGGAGAGGTATACAAGTAAAGACTTCAGAACCACAAACATCAAATCGTTTGATATTTCCAACCTTTCAGATATGAATTCTCATGTTTAACAATATTTACACTACACCAAATACCGTGCATGGTCACGGCCCAAATACCTGACCATTGGTGGTGGGTCCCGAATTTGGTCCGTGACCAATTCGAGCGTGACCATTTTCGGTGGTCACAGCCCAAATCCCTGACCACCACCATTGTTCATGGACTAGGATGGTCACGGACATGGTCACGGCTCATATCCGCAACCTGCTATTTTTCATTCACAAAACATTGTCATGGCCCAAATTTGTGACTATTTTTAATAATAAAAAAACATTTTGCCCTCGAACCGAGAGTCTAATTGGTCGGTTGCTTATAGTGCCCCTTAGGTTACATTATCCCCTTGGATGACTATGCTGTCAGTTCCTACGGGTTACATTTGTTCCATAAAAGTCTAGATATTTGGTAAATTTTAGTCGTGCTCTCAAACCGAGGGTTCTGTGACTACGCGGTCAGTTTTTGCGGGTTACATTGGTCCTGTGCAAGGTGCTCGTGCCTCTTGCAGGGCCAGTTTGTGGCCTGTAAAACCTATGTGTGATAAATATTTGAACAAATGAGAAAATTCTAATTACAAACTTATTTAATTAGAGTCAATTTTAAAGCAAAATAAATCATCCCTTAAACAAGCAACTACGTGTGTGTGTGTGTGTGTGTGTGTGTGTGTGTGTGTGTCAAACCATCATAAACATACATATGCTAACTCACTGATTTCAAGAAAAAATCCTCGAAGGGAAAAATCATTTATTTCACTATGAATTAAATCACAATTTACAATCAGAATGAAATCTGTAATAACTTTACCTCATCAAACCTACATAGACACTCAGCCTAGAGTTAGCAATAAATTCCATGCAGTAAACCCACACAAATCGCAGTCCAATCTTCAGCAAAGGAACATCCTTAGGTAGTCCTCAATAACACGCAGTCAATCAACCCAGTACCATAAAAGGCACCTAAATCAGTAGCCTAAAATTACATTAAAATATGCCTTGGGTTCCACAAAATAATTCAAATAAAAGTATTTGGGATTTTATGAATTGAAAAATAAAAACTTTGAACCCTTAAATGGGAGAAGAAAATGATTCTGCTTGTGGCAGTTATTGAACCAAACATATTATCTCTCTCTCTCTCTCAAAAAGTATTCTGATAAAACTAACTGCTCCGAATAAAAAAAACATAAGTTGAATGGCCTTTATAAAGCAATGATTAAGGCGGCAGCTCGTTTGAAATAGAAGGATCGTCGCTCGAACGGAGTTGCATTTCCCTTGAACGACCATAGATGTCGTTCGAATGAGAAAGCATCTCACTTGAACCAGCCTGATCTCGTTCGAAGGAGATCAGCGTCAATTCCAAGGTCCACTACAGGACTTAGAAAAAAAAACTTGAAAACCTTTTTTGATAAAAAAAAACTTAACGGGTATGATTTATAAAACCTTTTCCAAAGAAAACTTTATAAAAACATTTTTCATTATTTAGAAAAAAATTCTAGCCCTTATAAAAAATATCCCAACACTTTTAATATGAAATGCAAATGGACCTTAAACATATTCTTACCAAAATCATCTCGTTGGGCTTGAATGTTGAAGACCTCTTAATATTTGGATATGTCACGTTGTAGCTTTAAACTCGAACTTTTCTTTGATGACTTGTAGCGGCATACGACATGTAAGGACACAAATTTCCAATTGAGTCCATATGTAGTTTTGGCTCAATTCCGGACAAAAACATTTATTCATAGGATAGTATTTAATTGTAATATTCTCAAGCCTATGAAGTATGTATTGAAGACGTAGCGGCAAAGAATTTAAAGCTTCATCAAAATGCCGATTTGCGTGCCTCGTTTCTACGTCATCAACTAAGGTTCCATGCTCCCAAGGTATGAATGTAATTATATTTATATAGGAGCTTGGAACAAAATTTTATTTGGGTGTTAGGTTTAATAAAAAAACATGTTTTACTTTCAGAATAATTTAATTGAAACTTTAAAATAAAGTACATAAAGTTTCTGGGCCAAAAATTGAATTTATCAAAAATTTCTGGAAGTCGTTCGAAGTCTCGTTCGAACGAGTTTTTTCGTTCGAACCAGGTTTCGTTCGAACGAGTTTGCCAACGAACCTAAACTGGTCAGTCGTTCGATATGTCGTTCGAACGAGTTTGGTCGTTCTAACGAGATATCTAACGAGTTTCTAACGAGCCCAGTCTGGTCGCTCGTTAGAAGTCTCGTTCGAACGAGAGTCAAGTTCGTTCGAACGAGATGCCAGGCGGGAACAGTTTTGAGCAGTTTTTGGCAGTTTTCACCCCATTTCCCCACTTGTTTCTTAACTGATTTTTTAAGACTTTATTAAGGACGGGAATCATTTTTGAAGGGGAATCTTTTTCATACCATACAAACTCCTAGAGAGTGTTTTGATAGAAAATTTGTTTAAGGAAAAAGATCAAGTTTTGAGTGTTATTCTTTAATGAAAAATCCTACACACTCTAGTATGTACACCCAATAGTTGTTTATCCAAGTTCTATATACATATCTTTACTTGGAGTTTTGGCACCGGTTTTCTCTACCGAATTGAAAAAGAGACGTTTCGGGTTTCCTTCTACATCCCATCACAAAGAAGAAGAAGTTTGTTGAGGTATTACTCACTTGGAGAAAGGCTCCAAGCTTGGGTGACGGTGACCATACAAAGTCCTATCGGTGGATTCCGAGATCGCGGTGGAGCTCCGTGGTTGTCCGCTAGGAAGAGGTTTCTACAAGAAGGAGCAGCAAGGCTTGAGAGGGTTCGAGTCAAGGATGTAAGTCTTTTGTCTTGTAATTGTATAATTCCGTATCTAGTGGACTTGTGGCTAGGGCCGTCCGAGGTTTTTTCCCGTCTTGGATTTTTCCTCGTACATCGCGGCGTAGTGTGATATTGTTTATTTTATCTTGCACAATAATTTAGAATCCATGCTTTAGGTTTAATTCAAGATAAAATTTGGTTTAACTATCACACTCATTTAATTTGGACTTATATTAAATGTTGGGTAATGTTTAATTAATTCAAGTCATTTGCTAAAATTTGGTTTCGCCTAATTTGCTAATTTTGATAAATATGATTTAGGCAAATTCTAGGACTCGGATTAATGAATTGATTTAATCTTGTTCAATTAAACCAAAATTTATTTTGTTTAATTGTTGTTGAACCATCATCTTTCAACGCTTCCGCATCATCCATTGAGTTTTATATACAAAAGGAAATTACTTTACGCTTTCAAATTGGTATCAGAGCCAAAAACGATAAATTATTTCGTTAAGATCTTTTAATTTTTTGGCTAAAATGGATTTTTCCCCATTTTCAAAATTTCCTATTTTCGATGGTTCAAACTACGCTTATTGGAAAGCGGGAATGAAATCGGCACTAAAATCTATCGACGAGAGAGTTTGGATGTCTGTTGTTAACGGGTACTCCCCACCAACATATTTAGTTGAAAATGAACGTGTTATCAAACCCACCGATAGATGGACTGAAAATGAGTTTAAACTTGCTAACTTTAATTCCCGAGGTTTAAATGCCTTATTTAGCGCTGTCGCACCGGATGAATTCCGACGTATTATGATGTGTGAAACCGCTAAAGAAGCTTGGGATATTTTACAATTAACTCATGAAGGAACTAGTGTCGTTAAAGCTTCAAAACTCCAAAACCTCACCACTCAATTTGAAACTATCAAAATGGATGAAAAAGAAACTTTTGATAAATTTTATGCTAGACTTTCTGATATTGTTAATTCATCCTTTAACTTGGGAGAGAAAATACCTGACGACCGTGTTGTAAAGAAAATTTTGAGGTCCCTACCCGATAGATTTATTCCTAAAGTGACCGTTTTAAATTCTTTACCCACTTTAGTCTCTACGAAATTAGAAGAGCTTGTAGGTGATTTACAAACCTATGAACTAGATATGTTTCCCTCTAAAACTGAAAAGAAAATTGAAAAGGGTGTTGCTTTAAAAGCCCGAAAAGAGGTCAAACAAGTAGTAGAGAGCGATAGTGAAAGTGACTCGGAAGATATGGCTTTGTTTGCTCGCAAATTTAGAAAATTTCTTAAATTTAACAAAGATAAATTTAAAAATGATTTTAAGAAATTTGATACTTCTAAACAAGATAAAAGCGAGAAGATTTCTAAAGCCGAGAGGATCCCTAAACCTAGTAATGACAATTTAGATAGGGACGAGTCTAACAAGTGTTTTGGTTGTGAAGGTTATGGCCATCGAGCTTATGAGTGCCCCACTAGACTAAGGAAAGAGGGTAAACGACCCACTGCATATAATGCAACCCTTAGTGATAGTGATAAGGAAGAAAAGCCCGATTCCCCCACTAAGAAAAATTTTGTGGCTTTTATGGCTAGTCATGTGAGTGATTGTGACAACTCATCGATTGATGAAACGATAGAATATGCCACTTCTAAGGTCATTGTACATGATTCTCTTGTTTTTTATGATAGTGAGAGTGAAGAAGAAAGTGAGAGTGAAAATGAAGAAGAGATTAATGTGAGTGAACTTCAAAATGCTTTTCAAGAACTTTATAAAGAATCTATTAAATTGAAAAGAGCTAATTTGAAGTTAGAAGCTAGTTTAAAAGAAAGTGTCAAGGTCATTGATGAAAATGTTTTAATAGAAGACCTTAGGACACATGTGAGGACTCTTCAAGAGAAGCTTGATTATGTAGAAGGCGAAAGAGATAGCCTTAGGGGTTTAATGGAATCCTTGAAAAAGGAGCTTCTTGCTTTTGAAGAGCGAAATGTTTTACTAGAATCTAACATTGCTGAATTGGAAAATAAATTAAAAGATTCTAGTAATGTCAAATTTGATTTGGAATGTCGTTCAGAAAAACTAGATAAAATGTTAGGAACGGTCCAAATTAAAAATGACACTTGTGGTTTAGGCTTCAATCCTTGTAATGAATTTACTCATAATGCCCAAACCAATGTTTTAGGAGAATCAACTAGGAATACCTTTAAAGATCACTCCTTAAGTAAATCTTTTCGACATGTTCTCACTTGTACACATTGTGGTCGACAAGGTCATCTTAGGAAATTTTGTTTAGATCTTAAACGAATTCCTAGAAAACCCCATAGTAAAGTAACCACAGTAGTTAACGTTCCTACACCCCAAAATAGTCATTCCTCATTAATTTGGGTTAGGAAATCCGACTTGGTTGCCTTACAAAATAGGGTTGTTGATTCTCATTTACTTTCACATGCTTCCTCCCTTGCTAAATCTAAAGGATGAATGTGTTAGTGTTTGCATACTTTAGCGTTTGTACTTTATGTTATATTCACATGCTAAATGTATTCTTGTTTTAGTCATTTTCTAGTCATTGCCTTATTTCATATCACATGCTAGAAATCATGACTTGTTTATCTTTTTGTATTATATTTTGTGTTTGAATTAATTAAAAATATAAAAAGATTTTTGTTTATCATTTGTGTTTTATTATTTCATTTAAGCTTAATGAAAAATACAAATGATTTGTGTTTAGTCGTTTGAGTATATATCTTTATTTTTGTTTAAAAATGTTAAAAACTCAAAAAGATTTTGTTTTGTGTGTATTTTTGTTTGACACACTTTATGTGGCATATATTTGTGTTTGAATCCCATCATTTACGCTCCCACGTGGCTAGAACTTTTGGTTTAGATTTTCAATCCTTAAAATGTTCTTTACCATGTTTTATATGGAGTAGTTGGATTTTGTATTGATAAAATGGATTCTATTTTCATATGCCTCTTTTCACACATGCACGAGCACTTTTGAAATTTTAATGTCACGTGTTATATTTGAGCTTTTTGAGGTGTTCTCCTATCAATCTAGTCATCTACATATCTATGACCTAGGAGGACTAGTGCATGTCAAAATCCGTTGCATGTGAGATTTGTGTGAAAAATAAAAACATGATAAATTAATATATGCACGGGGAAGGGCTCCGAAAGGATGAATTAAATCCTTTGCGATAGTAAGCCACCGTTGATTGGATCTAAAAGAAATACGTGATCCAAAGGCCTAAAAACAGAATATTTGGCATTAAACAGAAAGCAATTGCCAAGGCCTATGTTTGTTTGATATATTCATTCAAAAATAAAAGAATATATATGCTCATTGAGGGAGAATTGGATGGTATATCAACGGTTTGCACAATGTCCGTTTATCCTAGTTGTCTTTAATGTCATGACTCTATTTGGTTTGTAGAATCATCATCATACTAGGCTTGTATGCATTGTGTATGTTTGTTCATTGAGTTCAATCTTTATATTGTCACATGAGGTTATATTTAACTGTGATGAAGTCTGCATTCAAATGAGAACTCCGTGAACGTTTCTTAAGTGTTTGGGTCTAAATTTATTTGTTGCTAGTACACACCCCTACACTTCCGTTTCCATATGACACATTTTTGCCATACGAGTGTGCAAACTTATTGTATTTTGTGTCATGTGTGTGTTTATATCTATATATATATGCAAGTGCTCTATTGGTATATTTTTAGTATCTATATATATGATATTTATTTGTCTTTGCCTTGCTTTTATTGCCCATATGCTTTCATGTCTTATCACTTTAAGCTTCAACATGCTGTTTATTAGTTCTTTATCCTTTGCCTATTCCCGAACAAAAAGGGGGAGAATGATGATAGGGGGAGAAATGGTATCTAATCCTATTATTATCGCATCTTCGTTTGGGGGAGATTTAACTTAGGGGGAGACGTCTTTCTAAGTAAATGTCATTGTTTGATAAAGGGGAGAATTATTTTAGGGGGTGTAATTAATTAATTGCGATTAATATATTTTGATATTCCCTATGCATTTGATGAGTTTGCTTAAATGTGCAGGTATTCTACTAAAGCGGCAACTTTAAAAGGCAAAGTGTTTAATCCTTGGGTTGAGTCAAGATTGGGCGGGTTATGTTTTGAGTCTAGTGAGCTTGACGGCCCTTTAGGATTTTTTGTTTGGTTTTTGTCCCGGAATAGCCAAAGGGGGAGATTTGTAAGGACACAAATTTCCAATTGAGTCCATATGTAGTTTTGGCTCAATTCCGGACAAAAACATTTATTCATAGGATAGTATTTAATTGTAATATTCTCAAGCCTATGAAGTATGTATTGAAGACGTAGCGGCAAAGAATTTAAAGCTTCATCAAAATGCCGATTTGCGTGCCTCGTTTCTACGTCATCAACTAAGGTTCCATGCTCCCAAGGTATGAATGTAATTATATTTATATAGGAGCTTGGAACAAAATTTTATTTGGGTGTTAGGTTTAATAAAAAAACATGTTTTACTTTCAGAATAATTTAATTGAAACTTTAAAATAAAGTACATAAAGTTTCTGGGCCAAAAATTGAATTTATCAAAAATTTCTGGAAGTCGTTCGAAGTCTCGTTCGAACGAGTTTTTTCGTTCGAACCAGGTTTCGTTCGAACGAGTTTGCCAACGAACCTAAACTGGTCAGTCGTTCGATATGTCGTTCGAACGAGTTTGGTCGTTCTAACGAGATATCTAACGAGTTTCTAACGAGCCCAGTCTGGTCGCTCGTTAGAAGTCTCGTTCGAACGAGAGTCAAGTTCGTTCGAACGAGATGCCAGGCGGGAACAGTTTTGAGCAGTTTTTGGCAGTTTTCACCCCATTTCCCCACTTGTTTCTTAACTGATTTTTTAAGACTTTATTAAGGACGGGAATCATTTTTGAAGGGGAATCTTTTTCATACCATACAAACTCCTAGAGAGTGTTTTGATAGAAAATTTGTTTAAGGAAAAAGATCAAGTTTTGAGTGTTATTCTTTAATGAAAAATCCTACACACTCTAGTATGTACACCCAATAGTTGTTTATCCAAGTTCTATATACATATCTTTACTTGGAGTTTTGGCACCGGTTTTCTCTACCGAATTGAAAAAGAGACGTTTCGGGTTTCCTTCTACATCCCATCACAAAGAAGAAGAAGTTTGTTGAGGTATTACTCACTTGGAGAAAGGCTCCAAGCTTGGGTGACGGTGACCATACAAAGTCCTATCGGTGGATTCCGAGATCGCGGTGGAGCTCCGTGGTTGTCCGCTAGGAAGAGGTTTCTACAAGAAGGAGCAGCAAGGCTTGAGAGGGTTCGAGTCAAGGATGTAAGTCTTTTGTCTTGTAATTGTATAATTCCGTATCTAGTGGACTTGTGGCTAGGGCCGTCCGAGGTTTTTTCCCGTCTTGGCTTTTTCCTCGTACATCGCGGCGTAGTGTGATATTGTTTATTTTATCTTGCACAATAATTTAGAATCCATGCTTTAGGTTTAATTCAAGATAAAATTTGGTTTAATTATCACACTCATTTAATTTGGACTTATATTAAATGTTGGGTAATGTTTAATTAATTCAAGTCATTTGCTAAAATTTGGTTTCGCCTAATTTGCTAATTTTGATAAATATGATTTAGGCAAATTCTAGGACTCGGATTAATTAATTGATTTAATCTTGTTCAATTAAACCAAAATTTGTTTTGTTTAATTGTTTTTGAACCATCATCTTTCAACGCTTCCGCATCATCCATTGAGTTTTATATACAAAAGGAAATTACTTTACGCTTTCACGACATAATTAATTATGACAGACATTTATAAAATTATGTCCTTACAAATCTCCCCCTATGTCTATGCAGGTACAAAATAAAAAAAAACATCTGAATTATCAAATCAAAAATGCCTATACAAATCTAACACCCTCCCATGAACCCAAAACTGAAAAAGGTACTAAACATGTAAGACTAAAACTTTTCTTCCAAATCTTCAACTTTAAGCTTTTATCATGAGGGTGTGCAGAATAATGATATTCAAATTTTATATCTACACACATGAGACAAAGAAAATACCTTCGTAACGCATCGATATTGAAATGATATAAAAATAGATCAATCAAAAATATTCAAATCTCCCCCAAACTCCCCCATAATTCGTTCTCCCCATTTTTATTTATCCAAAATAGACAAGGAAATGATTAAACAAAACAAACATGGAGTTGTCACGATAAATAAGGCATAGAAAAAATGGATCAAACTACGCTCATTCAAAGGAGTAACCCAATAGCTTCCACAAACTATTTTTTATTTTTCAATTTTTCATAAAACAAAAAAATTGAAAAAATAATTTTACAAAAATCACACACCATGAATTTACACTAAGACAACCAAATCATTGAAAGGGAATGAATGGGTGTGAACATATCCAATAGGCAAATCAACTCAATCATACATAACATATATGCACAATGCATATGTTTACTCTTATCGAATGAATCTCACAATCGTCCTTAGGTATTAAAAGTGTTGAATTTTGATGACATCGACTCAATCCATCAACACATCAAAGTCATAAATGTTTTTTCATGATGCTGTCAGGACGTGAAAACACGTTTTTCATTTCTTTCCATCCAAACTCCCTTATAAATAATAATCATTATATTTTTCTTTTGAGGTGGCCCCTTTTTGGCATATTTATCTTTTTATTGCTTTTAAATTTTTGGGCACTTTAAATGGTGGCTTTCATGACGAGTTTATATTGAACTCTCGCAGCCCTTTCCCGTGAATCAGTCATCATATTTTGTTGCAATTAAATTCCTCACGCTAAATAATTTTTACATCTACTACTTCCATTGTCAAGTTTTATCGCATATGGTTCGTTTTAAAGACATAATTGAAATGGCAACACTCCTACCAATATGTGATAAACAAGTATAATAATCAAACAAATCCATGCAAGTGTGCATTAAAGGAACTTATGAGTCAAACATGTATGTAGTAACAACTAATCACATCTCAATGACTCCAAACATTTTAAGGCACAAAAATTAAATGATGATGCAAATAAAAGAACTATCAAATTCTCACGTGGATATGGAATGAAATTGTGACTCGATCATTCTAAATGTCCATTCATATACGGTGTAAAGCAAACTACAAAAATCTTTGTCTTTTCCAAAAAAAAAATTATCAAAATAAAATCTTTTTGGCTTTTTCAAACTTTTGAAAAACAAAAATCTAATAGACAAAATAGATGCTAGCAATAAGCAAAAATATCATCATGCAAATCAACCTATGCTAGCAAACAAGTCTAAACCTCAACCGTTAGATGCGGTGGAGTTTTCCAAAGGTGGTGACATCCTATGAAAAAACTCCATCAAATCATGTTAAGTTTTGACTAAAAACTTTACCTACTTCCTAATATGTGCAAATTCTCTTGTGTAATCATCCAGAGCATCGGGTATGGGTGCGTGTACGTGAACACGTGTAGTAGCAAAACGTGACACATGACCCACTTAAAACAAAACTCCCTAAGGTGACCTCTCTTCTTGGAGTGAGTGAAAACATAAAAAGTCCTAGGTACACCTCTCTCAAAATGTCTTATATGCGTTCTCTTATTAGGTACGGGACACCTTGGTGGGTTGGGTTGAGAGATATGTGAATCAAACACTAAAGTGGGAACCGACTCGGGTGCAACATGTGAAGTGGATGCACCGTCATGACTTATTCCTAAACTCACACCTTTACCCAAAATGGGATTGAGAACCAGCTTTCCAACCTTCTTAGATGCGTTCTCTAAAGTGACTTTAACCTCCAGGGCATGCTTAAGATCTCTCTCTAATTGTGACACGCGGTTTATATGTTAACTCTTTTCCTGACCTAAGGCTATCAACTGTTCGCTCAAAGAAACCTTCACCTTCTCGAGTTGACTCGCTTTCTCCTCAAACTCCCTCAAACTCTCTAACTCTGTCTCCAAATCTCGCAACTTAAGATTTAACTACTTATTCAATTTTTTAGTCTTTAAAGTCTCGGCGTACAAATCTCTAACGGTGATTTGGATCTCACTATCACCCTCACTAGCGCACTCACTCTCTCCATCACTAGAAACACTCAAATCATCCTCGAGGGTTTCATGTGCACAAGTATCCTCATCATGGTGGGACAAACTGGGTGTGCTCATGTGACTAGAAGAAAAAGAAACAAACTTTCATAGTGAAGACTCATCCCCAGAATCTTTCACATCATCCTCACTATCACTAAGGGTGACTGGCATAGCAACTTTCTTGCCCTCTCTCCTAAGTCTAGTGGGACACTCAAACGACTTATGCCATTTTCTCTCATACTCAAAACATGTTACTTTTTCTAAATCACCCTCACCCTCTTTCTCTTTCTTACCGCTTTCTCTGGCCTTGTCTTTCTTTTTCTCAAAAAACTTTCTATTGGAAGAATTTTGTTTTGAAAACTTGAGAAAAATTTTAAAACTTTTTTTCAGCATGGCCATGTCAAAATCAGATTCGGACTCATAAAGACTCACTTTTAAGTTCTATCCCCTCATCCTTAGGCTTGACAGTGTAAGGAAACATGTCAATCTCATATGTTTGGAGGTCTCCTATTAGCTTTTCTAATTTTAAATTGCCCAAATTACCTAAGGTATTTAAAACAATCACTTTAGGGATAAAATATTTTGGTAGCGATCTTAAAATATTTTTAACCACTCATTCATCAGGTATAGGCTCACCAAGAATGAAACTAGTGCTGATAATGTCAGACAAACGTGCATAAAAGTCATCAAAATACTGAGTCTCAAGCATGGTAATCGTTTCAAATTGAGTAGTTAAATTTTGAGTTTTAGACTCGTTGACCGCATTAGTGCCTTCGTGGGTGAATTGTAAAACATCCCATGCTTCTTAAGATGTGGTGCACATCATAATACATCGAAACTCGTCAGGGGTGATGTGTCCAGAAATTTCACTAAGCCCACGTGAATTAAAATTGCCTTATCTAAACTCATCATCAGTCCAATCTTACACAGGTTTTAAATTCGTGACATTATTTGTGGTGATAGTGGGAGGAGTCCAGCCTCTATCACAAATTATCCAAACTCACTCATCGATTGCTTTTAAATTTGATCTCATGCGGGCTTTCCAGTAAGCATAATTAGACCCGTCAAAAATTCGCAAGCGATTATATAAGTTATCACTTGGAAACATTGTGACAAAAAATAAATGAATTTTCAAAAAAATAAGTATCACACAATTTTTGCAAAAAATGGTAATACTCGGTAAATTTGATTAACCTGCTCTGATACCAAATTTTAAAACCTATGTGTGATAAAGATTAGAACAAATATGCAAATTCCAATTACAAACTTATTAAATTTTAGTCAATTTTAAACCAAAATAAATCAGCCCTTAAACAAGAAATTACGTACGTATGTGTGTGTGTGTGTGTGTGTGTGTGTTTATGTGTTAAACCATCATAAACACAATCATGCTAACTCACAGATTTCAGGAAAAAATCCCCGAAGGGCAAAACCTTTTATTTCACTATGAATTAAATCGCAATTTACAATCACAGTGAAATCTACAATAAGTTTATCTGAAAAGACCTTATGTGTATGATTTCGATTTAAATAGTTGCGTAAATTCCAATCACAAACTTATTTAATTAGAGTCAATTTACGAATCAAATCAATTCAGCCGATAAACTCAAATAGCAACGTGTGTGCAGTGTCAAACCAACATAAATAAAATATGCGACCCAAATTTCAGGAAAAATCCCCTCAGGGAAAAACCTTTTTATTTCACTATAATTGTAAATCGTAACTTACACGGATTATAATAAAATACAGTTTGACACTCGCAGGCGTCGGTCAATGTCGTCATCAATAAGTCTACTCGCAGCGAACCTATATGAACCGCAGTCCAGTATTCAACCCAGGAACACCGCAGCACTCCCTCATGACACGCAGTCACAAAACTCCGTCGAGACTCACTCTACAATAGCACGCAGCCCTTGGTTGTAGAGATCTATTCACAAAGTATGAACAATAGCAAACTATGCTTTGGGTTCCACAAAAACAACTCACATAAAAGTACATGGGATTTTGTGAATTGTAAAAAAAATATTGGACCCTCAAAATGTTGGAGAATAAACCAAAACACTCAAAATTGTATTATGTTTAAAACTAGTGTTTCCCCACACGAAAATCAGAAACCTAACACCCTTATTTATAATAAAAATCAAGGCGGTGATGTGTCAACAAAAATCTCTTCTCGTTCGAATGACATACGTTGTCGTTTGAGCGATATACGATCTCGTTCGAACCATATACGATGTCGTTCGAACGACATTATCCATGTGTCCCAAAAAGCTTCAGTCTTTTAAATACTTTGGAAACCTCAAGACTTAAAATTGTTTACGAGATCGAAAACATTTATCCAAAACTTTTATGATAAAATATTTTTGAAAAAATAAAAACCATTTATTAAAAATTCCAAAAATGATTTTATCCTTTATAGAAAATATCCCAACACTTTTAATGTGAAATGTAAATGAAATTTAGACACATTTTACCAAATTCATCCTTGTTGGGCTTGAATGCTTAAGTCTTCTTGAAATTCGGATTCGTCTTTGTAGATGTAAGCTTCTTAATTCTTCGACGACTTGTAAACAACTTGTACATATTAAATTGTGACGGAAAATGTCCTTATAAATTTTTCCCTATGTCTACGCCGGTACAAAATAAAAATATTTGAATTATCAATCTCAAATGACCGATACAAATCTACCTTCCCATAAACTCAAAAGTGGAAAGATAAACTATCAAGTCTTCAAAATTTTCAAATGATGCTTCAACAATCAACTTTTCTCAAAACTCCAAGCTTTGCTCATCAGGGTGTGCAACATAATGATCTTCAATTGTACCTACACATATGAGACAAAGCCAAAACTTTGTGATGTATAGAGTTTGAAATTATATAAACATAAACATGAAAGCATAATCAATTCTCCCTCATACTTAAACTCCCCCTTAAATTCATAAATTCGCTCTCCCCCTTTTTATTTGTCCAAAATAGATAAGGAAAAGAAGAAATCACATAAAGAAAATCGGGGTGTCACGGTAAACAAAGCAAACAAACTATTATCGATTTTTTTCAAATTTTTTCATATAAAATGCAAAAATGATGTTACAAAAATCACACACTATGAATTTATACTAAGACTACCAAGTCATGGAAATGGAATGAATGGGTGTGAACAAATTCAATAGACAAAGCAACTCAATCATATCATATGTGCAAGATGCATAAGTGTACTCCAACGATTGAGCATCAGAAATAGTCCTTAGGTGAAAAATTATTGAATTTAGATGACATCGTCTTAATCATATCAACAAATCAAAGTATAAATGATTTCCACACCAATAACGTCCAAAAGTATGTAATGCTTTTTCATAACTTTCAAGGACGTGCGAACCATTATAATTCTCTAACCAAAATCCCTTGTATATATTTTCTTTTTTTAGTGATCTAAATTCTTAAACATTGGAGAATTGGTGAATAAACCTAATGGCCCCCTTTTTGGCATAAATTTCTTTTTATTGCCTTTAAATTTTTCGGGCTCTTTTAAACCTCTTTGGACCCCGAATAATTAAAATACCTCAATTTTTTAGGTCTAATTAAACGGTGAATTAATCGCAGAGGATATATGTGTACCTTTCGTAGCCCTTCCCTGTTTTTCAAAATAAAAGCACACAGTATCACAAACGGTTTATAACATGCACTACTTTTTGTCAAGTTTTATCGCATTTGGTTCGTTGTATAGACATAATTAAGATGGAAACACTCAATCAATATATGATAGACAAGCACAAAAGTCAAACAAATCCGTGCATGTGTGCAATAAAGGACAAATAGAGTCAATCAAGTAGGTAGCAACACTATATCATCTCAAAGACTCAAAACTTTAGAAAGCACATGAATAACACAATATATTATCTCAAAACACTATCAAATAGTCACAAGGATAAATGGAATGAAATTGTGACTTGGTCATCCTAAGAATGCATTCACATAAGGTGTAAACAAAATACAAAACTCTTTTTGGATTTTTCAAAAATTTTATAGAAAAGAAAATATTTTTGTATT
The DNA here is from genome assembly GCA_949130495.1 of Sambucus nigra. Lineage (NCBI taxonomy): Eukaryota > Viridiplantae > Streptophyta > Magnoliopsida > Dipsacales > Adoxaceae > Sambucus > Sambucus nigra. The sequence goes on along the minus strand of OX422221.1, from coordinate 237,791,283 downwards.
TTTTCGACCACTGTTCAGAAATATTTTTGTATTTTTTGTAATTTCTAAGATTCACTCTTAATTTTAAACCTTAAAAAGTTAAAAGTAAACTTAATTTTAAAAGATGGAATCCTAAGTTGGTCCCTTAAAGTGATTAAGTTTATAAACGTATGTCACGTAGCGTGCATTTTTATAATTTTCTGGCTTAAAGGCTCCATCCCTACACCTTAATTCTCTCGAACATTCTTGATTTTTCTAGTATTATCTAGAGTTATGTAGTATGTTATGGAGTGTTATAGTCATTACTAGAAGTATCTAATGTACACTTATATTGTATAGAATATTCTATAATATTAAGGAAGTATGTAGACTTCTGGAATGTTCCCGTACAGAGGTGGGAACATTATGGAGAATTAATTTAAACCGTTAATGTACTTTGATCTCCACCGTCTATTAAGGAGGTGGATACTTATAAATTGGCGGGGATGCCATTTGTCCAAACCATCCAAGCCAAGCATTGTAATGTATTCTCAAGTAATACAAATACTTTCCTTTGTGTTTTACTTTTTCCATTCTTGTCGCTCTCTAGCACTTGTGTTCTAATATTGCTAGATTGTTAGGCTTACTTAGTAAACTCATCGGTCACTGGAGTGCTATGTCCCGCATAAAGGAGTATCTAAAGTCTAACCCCGTGACATGTAGGTACAATAATAGATATATTTTCATTTTTTCAATTGGACGGTTTAAGGCAACATAGTAGTATGTAAACAATTCAATAATTTCATAAACCTGTTGTCATAATTGAGTTGTTTTTTCTTGACATCTTAATATATTTGTACGTTTTCTTTATGGTATTGTTTATTGTTAAAATTATTTCTTTAGTTAGTAGTTTTTTCTAAAACAAATACCCATATATATATATATGAGTGTGTGTGTGTGTGTGTGTGTGTGTGTGTGTGTGTATGTTTGTGTGCGTATATCTTTCCCCTTCCATCTCTCTCTCCTCTTACTTTGTCCAACATGAATCATCTTTAGTTCTTTGCTTTAATCTCTATATTAATTGTGGATAATTAGGCTTTGCCTACATAATATTTTTTTATCTTCACGGATATACTAATAATTTAGGGTTTCATATTAAGGGTTGCTTTATTTGTTTTCAGAATTTTTAAAGGTTTTGTTTCAAGGTACAATCCTAGCAAAATAAAATTTGTTACATGTTATTTTTGACATATTTGATTGATTTCAGTTGTTGTGGCGTGTTCTTGTAGTTATTGGGAAAAAGGGTATCTAAGTAGGTGAAGTTGTCATTTACAAGAACTATGCACACCGCATGACAAATGTATGTCGCATAATTTATAATTGAAGGCTAATGGAAGGGGGTCAAGTATCAAAATTCATAGTCCAAAGGGGTTAAGAAATGGGTAGGTTGTTCCCTATTGTACTTTTCCTTTATTATCTATGATTTTTTCTTTCCTATAAAAGAGGGGGTAACTGTCATTTTAGAGCAGAGGGGGGTTAACTAACATACCGGTATTTTATAAGGGGTTGAAGGTTACTTACCCTTATTATTATTAACTTTTATGTATAACTCAGGGTATCTGACCCAAGCCAACTAATCCCTGGGGCAAGAGATGCACCCCACTAACACCCATGTCGGGTAATTCCTAAACATTGCTTTATAGGTGCCCCCAAGTTGCTGCCAAGATTCGAACACAAAACGTATTACCCTTGTTATTAATTAGGGAGATTTAGACTTTAACTGAGTTTGTTTGCCAAAGTTTGTCATATTATAGGTTTAACTTCTGTTTAAACGGGATCCATTGTGTCATAAATCTTAATTGTAAATTACTAGGAATTTACTAAATTATTCCAACTTAAACATCCCTTATACTTTAAAGGTATATTTATCTCTCGTTGCATCTTGTTCCCCAAACCTTAATCCTTACTCATTAACCCTTACATAATTCTTGGATACAAACTTACATATTTGAGAACACATCTGAAAATTAAATCATTTAAGAAAAAAAATCATAAAAAAAAGTACAAACTAAATGCACAAAACCCAACAATTTAAAATTTGGTATGCTATATAAACCAAAACCCAACAATTTTAAATCTAGATCTTTAATCGAACCAATACCCAGCAATTTCAAACTTGGATAAAAAGAAATTTTGAACAAATTATAACAAATTTTGTGGACAAAAGGATTCAGTTTAGAAAAGTACTATGATTTGAGGAGATGATTGACCATGTAGGTAATATACTAGTTGTTAGGACACAATTTAAAATTTATAAATGATTTTCTAGAGGCGAATCCAAACCATGAATCAAATTTTCTAGTGATTGATGTTTTCTTGTTTCTATTCTCTCTATTTGACACAAACGAACAAAAGTAATATATGGTTGTGTATATATGGTTGTGATTTCTTGGAAATCAAATAATGAATTCAATGTTACATGTTAAAAAAAATCTTATTACTAGGAGGTCGTGGGGTACACTCTTAAAAGGGGAACCATTTGCTTACCTTTTCTTGAAGTTCTAAGTGAATAGGCCCAAAAGAATCTCGTGGAGAAGCCCTTAATAAATTAGGTTAGGGTTTGGGGGATTGCATTGAGGATGAAATTGTTAACCTGACGGATATTGTCTAAAATGAGGGCCAAACATATACTATGAATTTTTTTGGCACCCAAACTAGGTATGGCATAATAAATAGAGGCTAAAGTCAAAAATACCCTTGATATTATTTTATGTTTGTTCTCATATTTTTATGCCATGTTATGGGGATGAGTATTGGTGTTTGTGTATTGATGTAGAAGATGTTTAAAAAAAATCATTATATGAATATTAGTGTAGAAGGGGCTTAATGATAAGCCTCTCATTTAATTATTAAATGAGGTTAGAGATGATTAACATTGATAAAAGTCCATGTGTTTATGCGACTGGAGTATTATTATGCGCGTCAGACATGTCACGCATATTTGTGTATTATTTACGTATTAACTAGACAATATTTTAGTATTGAGAGTTTTGACATATATTATGGGACACGTGCCACTTAAAATAGGACATGTGTCACCACAGGTTATTTGACATGTGGTGACCCACTTGTGTTGATTTTAGCTATAAACATGCCTCACCCTTATACATTTGAAAAGGGATCTTTTTGGGAGAGGAGTGATTTCTTATCTTATGAGTTTTTTTAGAGAGAGCTTTAGAAAAGAGTTTTAAGAGTTGTTTTGAGATGAGTTTCAACACCTCCCACCTCTCCGAAAAACCACCACAATGATTTTTCCGATGAATAGTACAAACCCACGAACTACGCTGACTTTGATTTCGAACATAACGGATATGTAGCCACAACCGAAGTTTCTCAAGTCAAACACGTGCTAAAATCCGATATTTTCCCAAATTATACTACTCTCTTATATTTGGCGACTCTGCTGGGAAGGTATTCACAAATTTTTATCATGTAACGCCTCGTTCGTACTCGGAAAAGTGGACAGAGATAGAGGACATGGATTGACAAACCAATTTTCTACTCTTCATTTCAGATAAGAAATCTAATCCTTATATCTTATGATCTTATATACTACACAAAATAATTGAGTGTAGTGTGTTTATAATCACATGTTAGCTTATATTTTCATACATACTGGTATATCACAATATGAGCATTGATTACTTTGGTTATGAGAAACCAGTTCAAAAATATGAAAATCATTGCTTAGATCATCATTATTTTAGAAATAAAGGAAGAGTTTGATATCTTGTGTTAAAATTTATTTTTGTTAATAGTTAAACTATAACTTACTCCCATGTCAAATAGTTCCTGATTTGCCTGAATCAATTTGTTATGTTTAATAAATATTGACAGAAGGCTATAACCAAAAGAGGTGATCTTATTTGTACAAAATATTATTTTATGGCTTTCGTACATTTTGAGATTGTTGGCATTTATTAGGACCTTTCATAGATAGTTGTTGACAAGCGGTATATAAATAAAAGTACAGCTAACATGTCGCTAGAGTGCACCTAATGGGCTATGAAAAGAGTGATCTGACACACACAAAAATATATATATCTAACATGTCACTCACGATTACTTTATTAGAGTAGTCAAAAGTGATGTCTAATTAGACCTACAAAATTGTACTTGTAGCACAGTATGTCTTTAAAGAGGGTAAAATAAAAAAATAAAAAAATTACTTGCGTGTAGATTAGAGTTTGTCCAACAGCTCTGTAAATATTTAATAAAATATATATTGTGTGTTAGTTATACAAATGAAAGATCATTTACGTTTCGAACTAGAGGCTCAGAATATAAAACAAAAAATAAAGAAGGGGTCCATTCTTTAGTTTGACAAAATTTATAGCATGACTAAAAGAGACAAACATGAGGAAGCTCTGGTTGAAATTCGTTCAACAAAAAAAAGAGTTATATCTCAACAAACATACTTACTTAATTTCTTTTATTTTGGTTCAACATAATATGTTTACACTTGAGTATAAACCAAAAACAATATGAGAGCTGTGTAAAAGACAATAACCTACCTAACAGTCAAATGGGTACACCATGAGATCTCTGAGTCACCACATATTTCGGTGGGTACAAATGAACCACCGTGGGAGCTTAAGATCCGAAGAACCTCCATAAAAGTGAGAACCACTATGGGAGCTTGAAATCAGACAAACCTCGGTGAGAAATCGACGGAGCTTGATTCGAGGAACCTCTTTCCGATGAGGCTCGGACTGAACCCTATGAGCTTTACACCTGGGAATAAATTGAGTCAGAACTCGATTCACCATATGAGTTGCCCATATCAGATTTAACTGGGAACAAATTGAGTTATCATCAACCAACTCACCACAGAGTTTACAAATCGTCACACCACATACCATGAGTTTCTACAGGATAAAAACCAAAACAAACCTGTGAACCTTGTTTTTATACCAAACGAGGAAGCTTCATCACTCCGATCAAAACCCCGATGGTCCATCGCCAAATTTCAAAATGATACACTATTAAAATCGATGCACCATGCCTTTACACCTCGATCCACATCAAACCGAGGAATCTGTTCGAAGAAATTCAAAACTGAATCACCATACGAGTGATCATCTTCATGTGTAAATGTAGATCCGGCATAAAGCTTAGTAGATTCACCTGAGTTTCCTCCCCCCCATAAAAAAAATGGCAGATGTGTTCTCCCATGGGATCTCTATCGGACCTATTTCAATAACAAACTCCAACGGAGTTCCCTCACATTTTACGTTTAGCGTTTTGCGTTTTAGCTGTGTTTGGGCGAACGACCTGGGTTGTCTATACATTTGAGAGTCAAGTTTTGAATATGTTCTCAAAAATATTGTTTGAACAGGCCTTAAAGGGGCTAGTTACCTAGAATATAAGTTTGATTTTTTTTTCCAATAAATAAAAAATTTCTTTAGAGCCCATGATGTAGTACATTTTTAACTTAAGTGGCCCTTCGCACAAAAGTAGTATGCTTTACGATTTTTTTTTTTTGAAATACTTCTTAAATCCCTGTGTTTATATACATATGTTGTGTATGTATATTTTGATATATTCATAATTTATTGACTGTTATGAGAAACTTATTATTGTATTTCATTCTTCGAAAAATCTTAAATTGATGAGTCGTGTCATTTTTAATGTCTATTCATGAGGTTGTTATTTATTGACTGTTATAAGTATTATCCTTGCTAGTGATTCGAATAAAATAAAGCCTAGAACAATATCAAAATGTCATGTGTGGACACCACAATTGAAAATTAATATCTTTATCACACTTATTGGTGAATCTTATATATTTTTTCTCGTGCTTCCTCGAAATATATTTGTGCATGTTTATTGAGAAATATAAATTCAGTCATGCGGTTATTATGTTTATGAAACGTTTCCTTTGAACATAATATATTATATTGAAAAAGTGTTATTCAATGAGTTTACACAAATATAGATACGGTTTAGCTTTCAAGAATTACTTTCGATATACTTACAACATGTATACACGATGAACCATGCCATTTGGGACATAACTATTGGGGTTTTCCATTAGGATTCATCGGATGATCTTTATATGGTATTACCAAAAAATTAAAATGACTCAGATGGAGTATGATGGATACTATGCGATATTTCATAGAAAAACTTGTGCATATTATTTCATATATATTTCATAAATTATGAATTGTTTATGAAAGTGTTGAGTATATTACAACTCATGATTAACCTTGACATTATATACATCTTCAGATTAAATAGGGTGTGAGCTCAAACGACATTAAATTGTGCACGATACACCTACGAGTATGGGTGATTATGACTCATTACACAAATAACCCCGGACTTTATTTAATTTTTTATGTTATTACATAAAATAAAGGGGGCATAATGAGAATTGTACTTGGATATTTCCTGAGTTGTATTAACAATTTGTAATATTATCTTATTGTGTCGGAAAGATATTATTTTGCAGAAGCTTCTGAATGAGAAGATATTGAGCGACATTAACATCAAGCCATTGTTCAAAGATATGATAGTTTGCGATATAACCAATGAAATGTAATGATTAGGTTGATTTCATTGTTTTTGGGTGGGCATTGTAAATAGTATATGTAATTTATTTTATTTTATCTTGAGATAAAATAAAATAAAGGGGGCAAATGGATATTATGATGTAACATAGCTTGTAGTGTAAAGCTTCTTCGACATCCTCCGCGACAAGGTTAGATTGATGAACCTTCAGAGTATAGTAACAACTTAGAAGGCCATTACCAAAGCTTGTTCAGTTTCTTTCATAAAGAGTTCAAACGGGTTAATTAGTTGTCACTCAGAGATTGACCAATTCATAGTCATCCTTCAGATATGACATCATATTATAAGAACTTTGTGAGTATTGTAGTAAGTCTTCTTCATAAGTGTATTATATTCTAAAAAACCCGATGAAATTGGTAAGTGGTTGAACCATGGTCGTTGTGACTTGACTCGTCCGAAGAAGTTGGTCATTGAAGCAAACAGACGAAGGACCACGCTCAGTTTGTCATTCAGCAGGTATGAGCTCACGTCCTGAAAAGCGATACAGAAGAATGAGTTTACAAAAAATCTTAACAAGTGTTTTCATTGTTAAGTCACCGTTATAGGTGGAGTTTACGAAAAATCTTAACAAGTGTTTTCATTGTTAAGTCACCGTTATAGGTGGAGATTACGAAAAATCTTAACAAGTGTTTTCATTGTTAAGTCACCGTTATAAATGGAGTTTACGAAAAATCTTAACAAGTGTTTTCATTGTTAAATCACTGTTATAGGTGGAGATTACGAAAAATCTTAACAAGTGTTTTCATTGTTAAGTCACCGTTATAGCTGGAGTTTAAAGAAAAATCTTGACAAGTATTTTCATTGTTAAGTCACCGTTATAGGTGGGGATTACGAAAAATCTTCACAAGTGTTTTCATTGTTAAGTCACCGTTATAGGTGGAGTTTACGAAAAATCTTAACAAGTGTGTTTTCATTGTTAAGTCACCGTTATAGGTGGAGTTTATGAAAAATCTTAACAAAGTGTGTTTTCATTGTTAAGTCACTTATAACGGTGAAGTTTGCGAAAAATCTTAACAAAGTGTGTTTTCATCATTAAGTCACCTCTAATGGTAGAGTTTGCTAAAAATCTTAAACAAAGTGTATTTTCATTGTTAAGTCACCTCTAACGGTGGAGTTTACGAAAATCTTAACACGTGTATTTTCATTGTTAAGTCACCTCTAACGGTGGAAGAAAAAATCGTAACAAAGTGTGTTTTCATTGTTAAGTCGCCTCTAACGGTGTAGTTTGCAAAAAATCTTAACAAAGTGTGTTTTCATTGTTAAGTCACCTCTAACGGTGGAGTTTGCGAAAAACCTTAAACAAGTGTATTTTCATTGTTAAGTCACCTCTAACGGTGGAGTTTGCGAAAAAAAAACTTAACAAGTGTGTTTTCATTATTAAGCCACCTCGTAGGTACGAGTTTGCGAAAAACCTCAAAAAGTGGTGATTTGGGTGAGTCAATGATACGTACATGCACAAGAAATCTCATTGTGATTAAAACGGGTCAAAAACATGTGCATGAACTAAAAGATTGAAAGAGAATGATGAAGTAGTTATTATGTGTCCATGATAATACTTTTTACCAAAAACAGAGTTACGAACAACCACAGTAAAATTGTGGATGCATGTTCATTTAAATAGGAATGGCGGCAACACTCATAGTATATATCATTCATATGAAAAGAATGATAAACAAGGTCCTTCGAAATAACCTATGAGATCAAAGCCTAAAAAGAATTGAGATTTAAGATATGAGATATGAGATTGCAGTATATCATAATATGTGAGATATGAGGTAAAAGTACATCATCAAGATTAAATGAGGTACGAGATTACTACCCACAATTCACAGGTTGATCGAAAATATCAAAATCGATTAAAGGTGTTTCGTACATACAGTCAATATATCTCAGACATGCATCAATATATCAACTATATGTACGAGGGGGCAAATGTAGAAGGGGCTTAATGATAAGCCTCTCATTTAATTATTAAATGAGGTTAGAGATGATTGATATTGATAAAAGTCCATGTGTTTATGCGATTGGAGTATTATTATGCGCGTCAGACATATCACGCGTATTTGTGTATTATTTACGTATTAACTAGACAATATTCTAGTATTGAGAGTTTTGGCATATGTTATGGGACACATACCACTTAAAATAGGACATGTGTCACCATGGGTTATTTGACATGTGGCGACCCACTTGTGTTGGTTTTAGCTATAAATATGCCTCACCCCCATACATTTGAAAAGGGATCTTTTGGGGAGAGAAGGGTGATTTCTTATCTTATGAGTTTTTTAGAGAGAGTTTTAGAAAAGAGTTTTAAGAGTTGTTTTGAGATGAGTTTCAACACCTCCCACCTCTCCGAAAAACCACCACAATGAGTTTTTCGACGAATAGTACGAACCTGCGAATTAAGCTGACTTTGATTCTGAGCATAACGGATACATAGGTGCAACCGAAGTTGCTCAAGTCAAACACGTGCTAAAATTCGATATTTTCCCAAATTAGACTACTCTCTTACAATTAGTTTTTTTTCATTTGGGATCGTAGACATAAAAGGATGAGATATGTATGAAGTCAAGCCCATTTAATTATATTAGTTATTTTTAAATAATGTTTAACTTGCATATTTTTACCCTTAATTTTATGATAGGTCAACGATTTTTTATTTCTCCAGGAAATGGATTCTTTTGTAACACCTGATTGCCTACCTATAATTAGTTTTGCACCAGAACCTAAGGGGCATTCAAATTCCTTTGAGAAGTTGAGCAGTTTAAACCACAAATTATTCTTATACATCCTATTCCAAGGAGAAATTACATCAGAGATTGTTATATGCATTATTTTCGAGTTCTGGACAAGAATCTCAATATGAAGCCAATTTTCCTCACAATAGAACAAGCAGTCGTTTGCATTGGACTTATGCTCATCCATCGTCATTTGTGTGATTGTTAATACAATATGGGCTATCTTGGTGTGGAACCATCATATCACATATTACAATTTATGGACTCATCAAGTAGATCCACTTCCTTCCATGCAAGAGAAAGTCGTTGAGGAGTATTTTTCCATTATTAAGGATCTGGTTAGGAGGATGTACGGTTGGATTTCCTCAGTGCCTAGTGATGCGGATAACATAATGATGATACTGTCATAAAGAGAATATGAGGAGACTTGTTATATCCATGTATTCAAATAACAATGATAACGATGATAAGGAGTTTAAATTCCAATTTTTACATATTTTCAAAAAAATACTTTTTGACTTTTTGAAAATTTGTCCTCATTGTGAAGTATTAAAATAAAAATATAAGACAATATAAACACAACATGCATTTTATTTCTAAACGAGATGGACTTTACATAGATTCTTAAGGATAAAACATATAAATTGAAGAAAGTACATAAACAAGTTACACGACCCAATAATTAATCAATGCAAGGGGGCGTGACCATTTGGATCACGAACATAGGGATCCGTATAGTAGGAAGGAAGCTAGGCTCCTAGGCCCATGCTAAGCCGATACATGTCGGCTTGGATCCACATAATCCCGGTATTGACTATACTCCGCTAGGAAGTTGTCAATCTCGGACTCTGATTGTTCCATGCAACTATTGATCACGTCGTCTCATATGCATGTTCGTCGAACTCCCCCTAGAAATATGGGTCTATTGGTTCATCATCTCCTTTCTCATCTATTACGGAATCCCCGTCGACATTTCACTCTTCCTCTCTTTCATATCCTCCATCACCACCCTCCCCTATTTCAACACCTTCAAAAATAGGCGTGGGGGGAGGAGGTCGATTTCTAGCCTCCCTAAAATATCATCGTGGTGAATCATAGCATCGTGGTGAATCGAGAACCCTTGCAACCTCACCTCAGAGTTGTACATACACTTCTAAGCATAGTTCCATGATGAATTAGGCAGAGAGAAAGGATTCCGATCCCATTTGATCATAACCTGCATAAGTAATTTCGTCAAAATAAATATGTGGTAGACTGATTTTTGCGATTGGGTCAAACAAGAAGTAGAGAAAAATCTGGTGCCTCATCCGTGTGGAGGAATCATTATTTACGTGAAGTACCATTCCTCATGTGATAATAATTTCAAGGTGAGTGAGCGGAGATAGATTTCCCAAAGGGAAAATCTCGAATACCCACGGTGTGGCGGGCACCTAACGATTTGACATCTCTATCTTTGGAATGTCTTTTTTACAATACGAGTAAGTGTACAAATGATAAGATTGGACTCCTTCCACCCGTATCTTTCCTTTGATGATGCGAAGATAAAAAAATAATAATTATTCCGTCGATATAGACCTCGTACTTACCATTGGAGATGTGATAAGGGTCCCGTAAAAAGCTCGGGTGATGTGTTCATAAACGTGACCCTCGTCTTGGGAAAATCAATTTTTCCATCAGAATTTGGAGAAGAGAGAAACGGCATCATGGGGTAAGTCATTCCAAATGACACGACTTTCTATGAATAGAGTCCATTGTGCAAAAAAGTACTCGTAACACCAATTTCGTTCTTGAGGTGTATGATAGATATCGCACCCACCGTCTTCGATTTCGGTGGAATTATATTTCTTAAGATACAGTTTAGGCACCATGGAGATTTATAAGGAAGCAAGATTGGATGGACTTTGAAAGAATTTTAGGAAGGAGAAGATGTTGGATGAAGGTGCGAGGAGATATGGGGGTGGGTGTATTTATTGGGTAAAATGGGAGGGAAAGTTAATGGTTTGGTTTAGAGGGGAAGAGGAATGGTAAAGATTGGGTGGTGAAAAGGTGTCAAGATGGAGGGAATTATAATGGAGGAATTTTCGAATTTAGAAGTAAGGGAAAAGGTTTGGGTTGTAGGGAAGGTGAAAAGGGTTAGTGGGAAATGAGAAGATAAGGTAAAAATTTTAATCTTGCCAATCAGAGAATCGAACCGGTTCGCCTGCGGAACTGAGCTCGTTCGCTCAACCAAACCGGTTCACTCCAAAACTAAATCGGTTCGCTTTTTGCTTTGGCCCAAATTTTATCCTGATACCAAATCTCTTCCCCATGATTCAGTTTTTGAGCGAATGGGTTTAATTTTCTCTAAAGGGAATTTTTTCATGTTTTCTTATTTCACCTGCAATTTCACATCCTCTCAAACACGGGTGGTGCGCTTCCTAAAATCTCTTGAGAAATTTCCTAAAGCACGATCTTCTAATGGTTTTCACTAAAATCTCCATGGACTCACATGTAACTCTCGGGTTAGGACTCGAAATTGATATACTCCAATCTCGCCGATATACACACAAACGACTCATAGGTACGCAAAACACTCACACTACTCATATTTACACCACACACTCACTCCATACACTTTGGGGTGCGACGACCTCTTAGCAAAACCTAACTATCCCCATACTCAGGGTCTGAAAGTAAAATTATCTCCACTTCCCCGATGCACGCCTCTAGATATGGCTTTAGGTATTGTCCATTAACCTTGAAAGTACTCACATCCTTTGGGTCTTCCACCTCTATTGCTCCGTGCGGGAACACTTCTCTCACTACAAATAGTCCATACCATCTCGACCTTGACTTTTTCAGGATACAACTGTAATTGCAAGTTATTGTAATACCCCGTATTTTCATGCTATATTAATTTGGGGATTTATTAAATTTATTGTGAGTTAATTATTTAATAAAAATCCGAAAATTAATTATGTTATAATTATTAACGTGATGAGAGTTAGTAATTATATGAAATTTGTTGAATATTACTAATGAGCAAAGTAATATATATGATATTGATTATATTGAATGTCACGGGTGAATAAAATGACAATTTCAGAAATTTAAGTCGGGACGTGCTCGTGTCGCGTCGGGACTAAATTTTGATAAATAAGAGTGAATATTTTATAAGTTGTCCGTATGGTCGTTTTGAGCGCGCCAACGCGTCCGGAAGGGTCGATATAGTCAGAAAAGTGTACCCGGGGGTTTAGTTTGGGTCTCGGGGCGTTTTTAGGCCTAAATAGTAACCCGGGAGGGCATTTTGGTCATTTTACATTTTTGGGTAATTAAACCCACGAAAATTAAAGGAGTTATATCATATATTTAGGTTGTCACCTAGGGTTGGAATACCCAAAACCTAGAACGGCCATTGGAGAAGAGAGGAGAGAGCTCTCAAGGCATTCCGAGGCTCAAAACTCAACGGTTTGCACCGCCGTCACCACCAACGCGTAGATCGCGAGATGGGGAACGCAACCATACCGAATTCGGCACCAAACCAGACCTCTGAAAATCCCAGGCAAGTGTTTATCTTGCTTATTTCTTTGATGCATCTTTCATATTAGTTTAGGAGAAATTAGGATGAGTTTTAATGGAAGAAAACCCGATTTATGATAGTAAAATCCATGTAGTATTGGTTTAAATGATAATTTTGGAAACCCTTGCCATGTAGAGGAATTTAACCACGAAATTATGATGATTATAAGAAGGAATTTCTGGAGAAAATTTGTTAGAAACCTGTTTAAGAAAAGTCTAGGGTTCTTGATAATTAGATAAAACTTTGGGTTGATAATCCATGTTTAATGATAGAAATACACATGCCTTACATTGGAAATATCTAGTATATTGATATAATGTTAGTAGTAGAATTTTTGGGACGTTTGGGATTGGAAAATATGGATTTGGATGAAGATAGGTGGTAGAACCCGTAACTGTAATTCTGCAGAAATCGAAATACTTGCTTGATCGATCGATCGAGCCTAGAGTTTCGATCGATCGAAGGCTCGATCGATCGAGCCCCAAACCTCGATCGATCGACCCCTCCTGGAAGACTCCTATTTTTTTTAAATGAGTTAAATTCAATTTATCGTGGAATAATTCTTGGGCATTCTTAATAGAATGTTTTGGGAGATATGGAGGACCAGTAGGGTATATGAATAAATGTTGGGATCTTTAATATACGACAAGAATGGTATTTTTGGGATAATTACATAAGGAACGATGAAACCTTGTGTTAAAGGGAGAGATTATTTAAAAATGATTATGACGGAAAATAGATGACTTTCCTACTAAGTTTATACTTGGAAGAATAGAGTTCATGAGTGTTACCCCGAATTAAAGTTAAAGACAAATGGTTAAGTGTGAGACTAATAAATGTGAAATAAGGATAATGTCATAACTATGGAACTGAGATATACTAATTATTGATATGATGATATTAGTATAGTTATATGATTGTGGTTACATATACTATCTATGTGTGAAAAACGTACCCGCGCTACTTGCTATCCCTGAGGTTTCCGCGCTGGGGCAGTCTTATCTCGATGGGACCTTTATGGGGGATATTGACTTGTACCCTAGAAGATAGATATCCTTGGTACAGGCTATCGAATCGATAGTTCAGACGGTCCTAAGAGGCGTGGGGTATGTACTGACCTCTTAGAGACTTGGAATCTACGCTTCGCCTCAATATTGTTTGTATGTATGTTGATACAGTTCGAGAGTGATTCCGAACTTGTATTTCCCTTAGTGTGAGTGATACAGGGATTGGATAGCAGAGTATGCCTGCACCATAGTTTTATTTGGGGTGCTGTTATAATATATATATATTATCCGAGTAGTTAATATATATATGAAATTATGAAATTTGATACTACTTACAGTGTTATGGTAAGTAAGGCTGATATAATATCTTAAATCGGAAATGCTTGTTTGAAAAGTATAATATAACACTAGGAAACTTTGTTAATAAACGAAGTAAAATGAGAGCATTGTTATTAAGCGGAACCCTCTTTTTGAACACTTACATGGTTCGGTTTTGAAATCTTACGTGTAATCCAAGATCAGTTAAAACATTGGGAAGATTAGTGCGATAAATGATAATATAAACCGTTGGGAAGGTTAGTGCGATAGGTGTGCACATTATAAGAGAGGTGAGAATTTCTCAAGAGAGTGTCGCTCTAATATGTTGTTGCATCGGCCTGTATCAATTTAAATACTTGCTAAACGAATTTTAAATCATACACACTATCGGGCTCTGACCCGTTTCTATTTCTCTTTTCTCTTTTGTATATATATATGCATATATTACAGGTGCCCAGCCACAGGGGCGTCTTGCTTAGGATCCCTTGAAAGGAACGTGTTGCAGCTTAGGTGGGAGTTGCAGGCCACTTGCGTAGACGACTTCATTCATTGATTCCACTTCTATCATTCTCATTTATTGGGCATGTGTCGCCCTTTCCATTGTTTATCTGTTTTATTGGGACATTTGTACTTCAGTTGTTTTTAGTACTGTTACTCGTGATTTATTCAGTATGGATGTTTTACTTTAAGTTCTAAACTGTTGGGATTTTCGGATAATGGAAGGTTTTAATTAATTGGATTATGTTCCTGGATTATTGTATTGTGACTCTTACTTATTGAATGTTGTTAATAAATAAATAAATAATTTTTCTTTAAATAAAATTTGGAAAGAATGTTTAAATATGGTTTTGACACTTAGCTTAATTAATTAGGGTGTTAAATTGGAAAACTTATTTTTACGACAGTGATGCTAAAAATGAACCAACTGTTCACCTTGATTTAATTTAATAAAGGAGTGATCGCCCGGTATTTAATTAGGCGGGGTGTCACAGTTATAGAGAAGCATCTTCTATCCAGAGTGAAACTACTTATGGATAATGCGCCGATCATATGAGAGTTTCATTCATTCTTTTGCTATTTGGGAGCTCTCATATGCATCATTGTATATCTCTTCCAAATCATTAAGTTGAAGCATTCGTGTCTCACCGGCTTTGTCCAAATTAAAGTCCAATCTCTTGATCACCAAAAATTCCTTGTGTTCCAAATCTACGGGAAGTTGGCAGGGCAATCCATACACAAAAAGAAATGGTGACATTTTTAAGGCATTATTATAAGCAGTTTTGTAAGCCCATAGCAAATCGAGTAATCAGATAGACCAATCTCGACGAGTAGGATCGACAGTCTTTTCAAGGTTGTTCTCGATCTCTTAATTGGCTAATTCGACTTGTTCATTTATTTATGGGTGATAAGTTAGCCAAACCTTGTGAAAAACTCCATAATTTCTCATTAATTTTACGAACAGATTATTGAAAAAATGCGAAATGTTGTCACTAATTATGTCTTTAAGTGCACTAAAATTAGAGAGTGTGTACTCATGAATGTATTTTACCACTACTTTATTGTTATTCATGCGTGTAGCTATGGCTTTTACCCATTTAGACACATAATCTACCAAAATAAGGATATAGATAAAACCAAAAGAGGGGGGAGCCCCATGAAGTTGAGGCCCCAACAGTCAAGCATCTCAATAGCAAGGATAGGGGTCAAAAGGAATCATCTCGCACCTAGAAATGGCACCCATCTTTTGGCATGTATCGCACGAAAGACAAAACCCATGCCATCCCAGAAGATAGTGGGCTAATAGATATTGCATTAAAGAATCATTGTGATCGTCTTCTTACTCGAAAAGTGGCCTCCATATGCTTCCAAATGGCAAAAATGGATGACGTTTTTTATTTCATCATCTAATATACACTTTTGGATAATTTGATCCGTGCAAGACTTAAATAAATATGAATCGTCATAAAATAACACACGCGACCAAGTGAAAAATATCCTCTTCCTTTATAGAATCCATTATTAGGGAACAAAATACATCACTAGATAGTTCACGATGTTCGCAAACCAAGGTAGAGAGGAAGTGGCAAAAAGTTTCTCTTTTGGGATAAATTCGTCAATGGGTACAGGATCTTGAGGCATGTTGGACGAAAGCCTAGACAAGTGGTCGGCTATGACATTTTTTACTCCCTTCTTATCTTTGATGGAAAGGTAAAATTCTTAGAGTAGCAATATCCAACTAATGAGATGTGGCTTGGCATCCTTCTTGAGATTGAGGTATCTTAGTGTCGCGTGGTTGGTAAAACAAATGATGGGCGATCTGATAAGATACAAATGGAATTTATCAAGGGTAAATACAACCACTAGCAACTCTTTCTCCCACGTGGAGTAGTTTAATTATCATCCAAATAAAGGTCGGCTAGTGTAGTAAATGACATGGGCCTTTTTATCTCTCCACTTCCCCAAATCAGTCCCTACCGTGTGGTCACTCGCATCGCACATTAGCTGGAATGGAAGACTCCAATCCGGAGCTTACATGATGGGAGCAGAAATGAACATACTTTTCAACTTCTCAAATTCCTCTTGGAAAGTCTTGCTCCATTCTAATAGGACATCCTTAGCAAGTAAGTTACCTAAGGGTCTAGCTATGGAGATAACGTCTTTAATAAACCTACAGTAAAATCATGCGTGCCTTAAAAATGAGCGCACGTCTTTAAGTGACTTGGGTGGGGGAAGTTCGAAAATGATGTCATTTTTTCCCTATCTACTTCAATACCCTTGGATGAAACTATGTGGCCTAGAACCACTACCTTGGTTACCATTAAATGGAATTTCTCCCAATTAAGTACTAGGTTCTTCTCCACAAAATGAGCAAGTAGTTTGTCATAATTAGTGTGATACCCCGTACTTTTGGCTATGTTTATTTTTGGGATTAATTAATTAAATGCGTATTAATTGGAAATTTATCCGGGTTAAAAATACTAACGAGATGCGAGTTGGTATTTGATTATGTGCATACATGTTTTTATATGAATATCGAATTATGAAAAAAAATTGTCGTGAGATTGATATACGGCATTTTGGAAATTTTATTGAGACGCGTGTGACCGCCGCGTCATGGTGTATTATTTTAATTATAAAAGTGAATTTAAATTCTTTAAACCGTATGGTCGTTTTGAGTGCGGCAACGCGTCCGGAAGGGTCGAGATAGTCAGAAAACACTAGCCGGGGGTGTAGTTTGGGTCCCGGGGTATTTCTAGGCCATACCGGCAATATAAAGGGTATTTTGGTAATTTCGTATTTTTAGGAATTAAAAATGACGAAAATTAGAGGAGTAAATATGATTGGGAATAGACCCACTAAACCCACTAACCAACCCTTAATGACCCAATAAGCTACGGAGGTTATCATTTAGGTTTCCAACTTTCCCAAAGAAAACCCTAGCCACCATAGCCACCTTTGGAGAAGATAGCTTGGAGAGGGAGAGAAAGAGAAGGAATTCTGCAGAAATCTTTACAGAAATCAACACCAAATTCAGAGACAATCAAGGCAAGTGATTTAATTACATTTAAATTCAGAGAATGTTCTTCCCATGTTAGAAAATTGAAGAATTCCAATTGTTCTTGAAAGATGAATGAAAACCCATGTTAATTGGATTTATAAATTGAATATTGAGGACAAATTGCATGTAGAACCATATAGAGATGATTGTTTTGGTGTTAGTATACGTAGGATGTAACAAAAACGGATCTAGAATGGACTAATTGATGATTACAAATTCTAGGGTTTATGTTCTTGAATAATTGGGGAAAAAGTGTAGAGATTTGTATATTGATTGATGTTAGGGTGATTTAATCCTTTAAAACCTGTTAGGAGGTGACTATAATATGTTTAAGATTGATTAGAGACCTTAAAACAATGGTTGGGACTAAGTTTGGAGGAGATTTGAGGAGTAAAAATGGTGAAAAACGAGATTAAGACAAATCTGGGACGAAACTGGTAGGTCGTTAGAAGCCCCTCCCCAGGTCGTTCGAACGATCTTCTAACGAATTGACCAGTCGCTTCTAACGAAAGGGAACTTCGTTCGAACGAGATCTCGTTAGAAGGTACAGTTCGTTCGAACGAACTGAATCTCGTTCGAACAGTCTCGTTCGAACGAGACTTCTAACGAGCTGACAGTTTGATCTCGTTCGAACAGCCTCGTTCGAACGAGACTTCTAACGAGCTGGCATTTTGGGCCTTTTTGGCCTGTTTTGATTTTTGGAGTTCCGTAAACTTGTTCTAGGGTAGAGTTAACATTCCTTTGATGATGTATTGATAGATTTGGGACTTTTGGGTTATTATGAGGAGTAAATTATATACGAGTGATTTAAATCAATGAACCGTTTGGGTTGAGACGTGAGTGTCTACTACGACATGAGAATAGATTATGGCGCGTATGATTATAAACCGGAATCGTATAAAGTGTGTAAATTATAGATTGGTACGAGAATGAGAATAGTACTACGATTAAACTACGGGATTACTAAGACGTGTGTTTACTTAGTATTGGTATATGAATTGTGTGTATGACATACCTACCATACTTGCTATCACGGGAGGTTTGCGTTCGCTTAGGGCCCTCTAATCCTTGTGTTGCTCGGATTTAGACTGGTTACCTTGATGAACATAGGTCATAGAAAGACTTATTGGGATATTAATAAGTCCGCTGATCGTGGGAGCGTAGGTATGTGCGTGACCCATGTGATGTGACTGTGTTCGCCTCCATTATTTGTGATGTTGTTATCTGTGAACTATTCCTGAGAGATTCGGAATATGTAATCCTTATGTACGTGATGTACCGGGATGGATAGCAGAGTATGTGTGCACCACAGCTTAGTTCTCGGGGTGCTTGTATTGTATATTTATGATGTGAATAATATACACTTAATTAATGGGAACCTTCATGTTAATGTGGTGAAAATAATTACGGTATTGTTTCGAGAAACATAACGGGTTAGCTGATAGTGAAATATATTGCATATTGAGCATCTGAGTTTACGTTAAACCCCTATTTAATTACGAGCGTTATAATGTCAATAGAAACGAGTAATAAGGGTAGGACCTATGACAGTCTAGCTAGATATGACGTCACTTCACTAGTGGTTTGTGTCGTTGTAGATGGGTACTTACGTTAGGAGTGCACAGTTAGACGAGAGGTGAGAATATCATGTGAGTGCACGTCCTAACATGTACTTTGCATTTAATGTTTTAAATGATTTTAATGCACTTGCAGGTTTTCAAAATATCTCCACATTCGGGCTCTGACCTGTTTACTTTCAAATCTATTTTCCTTGTAAAACCATTTTAGGTGCCCAGCCACAAGGACACCATGCATAGGATACTCATTCTGGTGACGAGCTGTAGCTGTTTGTGGAAGCTACAGGGATTTGCTTGTAGACGCCTCTATCACTTGGATTCCAGATTCATTATCTATCAGTTGTAGGGCATGTTGCCCATTTCTATTAGAGTTACATCTTTCCATTACAGTTTTCAGACTTTGGCATGTATTGTTTTAGTATTCGGTTTACTTATTTCAGTTGTGGGATTGTAGTGAGGAGTTTGTCCTCCAGACTTTATTTACATTGCGGGATGGTTATTCTATTTACTTCATTGTGGTGAATGGTGTTATTATTCTTTATTACACTTGTTGCATGTTAATCAGACTTAAATTAAAATTTGGCACTTACTTTTTAAATACTAGGTGGTTAGTAATCTTTAAAAATGTTTTCGACAGTGATGCTATTAACTGGACCAACTTGGCATTTTGAATTAATTTAATAAAGGAGTAGCTACCCGGCATTTAATTAGTCGGGGTGTCACAATTAGCAAGACATTTGTAAGGATATATTTTATAAGTCCGGTTTATATTACTGTATGTCGTATACCGTTACAAACCATTGAAGAAAAAGTCCAAGTTTGAAGATACATCAAGACAGACCCGAATATCAAAGTTCTTCAATATTCAAGCCTCCGCGAGATAAATTTTGGTAAGGTTGTGTTTTGGTTACTTTACGGTTCACTTAGAGTGTTGGGATGATTTTTCTAAAATATTTTCTAGGTGTTGAGGCAGAGTTTTTCGTCAAAATATTTTTCTAAGTGTAGAGGTGGATTTTTGAAATAAAAAATATTTTTTTTTCGCGCTGGTCGTTAGAGCGACCAATGCCTGTCGTTCAAGCGATAAGGGCATATCGCGAGAAGTGTCGTTCGAGCGACACTGACATTTCGTTCGAGTGACTTTCCACCTTGTTCGAGCAATGTGCCACCTTAAGTTTTTTAAATAAAGCATGTTTAATCACTCCATTTTCGTTAAATATACCTGGCGAATTTCTTTCTGCAAAAACTACTAACAGCTGATTACCTTTGTCTTCTTCATTTAGGGTTCAAATCTATTTATTTTCAATTCACAAATCCCAATTTATTTTAATTAATTGTTTTAGAACCCCAGATACGATTTTGCTGGAGTTTCTCTTGTAGGGACGATAACCTACTGTTGATCTAGGTTCCACTTGAGGGAGGTGCTGGGCTGACTTGACTGCGTGTCAAAGGGAGTACTCGTGGTGTTCCTGGGCTGACTGGACTGCGTGTCTTTATGGATCTTTCGAGGTTGATTCATTATTGATTTAGGATTGCGGCCTATGAGAGTTTGTTGCGGTGAATTCTTTGTAGATTTCTCTTTTAATCATTGTGAGTATTATTTGTGAAATGAAAGGTTTTCCCCTTCGAAAATTTTTCATGAAATCTGTGAGTCAGCAATTCAAATTTTTTTATGTTGGCATGATCTGCTACACCTAGATGCATGTTTTAGGGCTGAATTAATTTGGTTTAAAAATTGACACCGATTAAATAAGGTTAACTTGGAAATTTACAAATCCAGTTTAAACCAGTATCACGTCGCGCATTTATAAATTGGTATGAGAGCCTGTTGCGCTAAGTTATTGCGTTTAATCCGTTTTTCGCAAAATTTTGCGATATTGATTTTATTCGAAAAATCTATTCTTTTGAAAAATCACAATTTTTTCGATGGAGCACTTATGTAATCGGATGCCCCTATTTAATGGCACGAGTTAAAATTTTGATGACTTAAATAGTTTAAACTTGATGTTTGCGAAAAGAATTGATTTTTTGAAAAAAGAAAATTGTCATTTGAAATCCGCTATGGATCTTTTGTAAACGGTTCAAAATAAAAGAGATTTTCATCGTGAGAAATTTGTTGCCTTGGATCATGACTTTAATGCTTTAAAATTGTCCAAAAAGGAGAGTTATGATCGAGTCCTATTATTAGAAAAATAATTGAAGGAATTTAAAAATTCTAAGACTTGTGTTTGTGCCAAAGAAAATAAAAATATTTTAATTGATGAGTTTGTGGCACGTGAGGAGACTCTTAGGGATAAGTGTGTGTATTTTAAGGGAGAATGTGATAACCTTCTAGGAATAATTGAAAATTTAGAGAAGGAGTCCCTAAAATGGGAAGATTCTAATTCTTTGCTTGAGTAAAAAATTTTGGAGATGAAAAATGATTTGACAGACTCGAGTAGTGTTAGTCGAAATGGTAGCGTCTCATCGTTTTCTCATGTTTTGAGTGTTAAAGACAAGATCATTATTTGTTTTAGAGGGTCAATAAATCACAAGTACATTAGAAATGGTCAACCCATAGGTGTCGTTCCACCCTCTTACACATTATAACATTGTGGTAGGAAAGGACACCTTAGTCGGGTTTTTTTTTATCTTGGAAGAGGTCCTAAGAAGTTGAAGTTTAGAGTTCCCTTGGTTACCAAAACCCCTATGTGTCATTGCACACCTATTTGGATTAGAAAATCACTTTTAAAGGAGTGAGGTATTAGGGTAAGATATTTGGGAAAAGAGTTAGAGGTTTTGAGGGTGTTTGAGGTGCTTTGAGTGAAAACTTGATTGTTTTAGATCGAGAAAATAGTGATTTGTCCAACACGGTGTCAAGTCTGACTACACGTGTATACCAACTCGAGAGTGATCTCAAATGTGCCTGGGAGGTCAAAATCCCTTTAGAAAATGCATCTAAGAAGGTTGAAAAGATGGTTCTCAATCCCTCTGTGGGTGATGTTTAGAAACTAGGAATAGGTCATGACGTTGCGTCCACTTCATATATTGCACCCGGGTCGGTTCTTGAGTTAGCGATAAATCTATATGGATCTCAACCCAACCCCCTAAGCGTCTTTGTCCTGATAGGAGAATGAGTAGGAGCCGTTTTAAGAGAGGTGTACCTAGGCCGGTTTATGTTTGCACCCACTACAAGAAGAGAAGACACCTTAGGAAGTTTTGTTTTAAGATGGGTGATGTGTCATGTTTTACTACTACACAAATTCACGCACCCACACATGATGCTCTGAATGACTACATGAGAGACTTTGCACTTATTAAGGAGCGGGTAAAGTTTTTAGCAAAAACTTCACATGATTTGATGGATGTTTTTCATAAGATGTCAACACCTTTGGAAAACAGCACCGCACCTAATGGTTGAGGTTTAGACCTGTTTGCTAGCATATGATGATTTTCATGATGATATTTTACGCCTATTGCTAGTGTGTATCATTTTTGAATTTATATTTTCCATTTTTGGTATAATTTTCGAAAAACCTAAAAGATTTTTGTTTTTAAAAAATTTTGGAAAAATATAAACAAATTTTCATTTTTTTAAGAAAAGTTTTAAAAAATACAAAAAAGATTTTATTTTGATAAAATTTCTGGAAAAGGTCAAAAAGATTTTTGTAGTTTGTTTTGCACCGTTTATGGACGGTCATTTAGGATGACCAAGTCACAATTTCATTCCATATCCATGGGACTGTTTGATAGTGTTTTGATATGCGTCATCATTTCATTTATGTGCTTTTCAATGTTTGGAGTCATTGAGATGTGATTTGTTGTTACTACCTATATGTTTGACTCATGAGTTCTTATAATGCACACTTGCATGGATTTGTTTGGCTATTGTTCTTGTCTATCACATGTTGTTCGTTGTGTATTCATCTCAATTATGTCTTTAAAACGAACCAAATGCGATAAAACTTAACAATGAAAGTAGTGAATGTATGAACCGTTGATGTGAGTTTTTGTGATTTATGAAAAATGAGGAAGGGCTACGAAAGGTACTCATTTATCCTTTGAGATTAATCCACCATTTATATTGGACCTAGAAAATTAATGGCACAAAAACAAAAGCCAAGGTCCAAAGAGGTTGAAAAGAGACCGAAAAAATTTAAAGGCAATAAAATGAGAAATATTCCATAAAGTGGGCCAATAGGATTTAGTTTCATCACCTCAAAAGAAAATATAAAAATCATTATTATTTATGAGGGATTTCGAATGGAATATAAAACAGGTTTGCTCGTCCTGACAAAGTCATGAAAAAGCGTTACTTAGTTTTAGACGTTATTAATGTAAAAATCATATTTGACTTTGATTTGTCAATTTGATTAAGACGATGTCATATGTTATACGTCATTGCATTGATTTGCCTATCGAATTTTTCACACCCATTCATTCTATTTCCACGATTTGGTAATCTTAGTGTAAATTCATGGTATGTGATTTTTGTAAAATTATTTTTGCATTTTTGTTTAAAATATCAAAAATAGTTTGTGGAATGATTTTGAGTATATCTTTATGATCGTAGATGTTTGCTATGCATATTTGTTGTAACACTCCATATTTATTTTGTTTATTCTTTTCCTTTTCTATTTAGAACAAATAAAAGGGGGGGGGGATGAATTATGGGGGAGTTTTGCATTATGGGGGAAATTTGTGATTTAATATTTATTTTGATTTATGTTTATCTCATAACAAACTTGATACGTCATGAAGGTATTTGCTTTGTCTCATGTTTGTAGGCAGAAAGATTGATGATCATATTTTGCACACCCTGATGAGAAAAGCTTAAAGATTTGAAGTTTAAGATTTTGAAGAAAAGTTTAAAGATGCAAGTCTGAACATTTTTTAGACCTTTTTCAGTTTTGGGTTCATGGGAGGGTATTAAATTTGTATAGGATTTTGATTTGATAATTCGGTTATTTTTATTTTGTACCGGCATAGACATAAGGGGAGATTTGTAAGGACTATAAGTCCGGTTTACATTAGTGTATGTCGTACACCATTACAAACTGTCGAAGAAAAAGTTTAAGTTTGAAGATACATCAAGACAGAACCGAATATCAAAGTTCTTTAACATTCAAGACTCCGCAAGATTAATTTTGGTAAGGTTGTATTTTAGTTACTTTACGGTTCACTTAGAGTGTTGGAATAATTTTTCCAAAATATTTTCTAAGTGTTGAGGCGAAGTTTTTCGTCAAAATATTTTTCTAAGTGTTGAGGCAGATTTTTGAAATAAAAAAAATTATCTGGTCGTTCGAGCGACTGCTGCCTATCGTTCAAGCGACAAGGGCATGTCGTGAGAACTATCGTTAGAGAGACACTGACATTTCGTTCGAGCGACGCGCCTCCTTAAGTTTTTTATATAAAGCGTGTTAAATCACTTTGTTTTCATTAAGAAGACCTGATGAATTTCTTTCTGCAAAAACTACTAACAACAGATTACCTTTGTCTTCTTCATTTAGGGTTCAAATCCTTTTGTTTACAATTCACAAATCCCAATTGATTTTAGTGAATTGTTTTAGAACCCAAGATACGGTTTTGTTGGAGTTTCTCTTGTAGGGAGGATAACCTACTGCTGATCTAGGTGCCACTAGAGGGAGGTGTTGGGCTGACGTGACTACAAGTCAAAGGGAGTACTTGTGGGTGTTCCTAGGCTGACTGGAATGAGTGTCTTTATGGATATTCCAAGGTTGATTCGTTGTTGATTTAGTATTCCGGACTATGAGAGTTTGATGCGGTAAATTCTTTGCAGATTTCGCTTGTAATCATTGTGAGTATTATTAGTGAAATAAAAGATTTTGCCCTTCGAGGATTTTTCTTGAAATCTGTGAGTCAGTAATTCATATTTGTTTGTGTTGGAATCATCCACTCCCCCTAAATGCATGTTTTAGGGATGAATTGATTTGGCTTAAAAATTAACACTGATTAAATAAGGTTAACATGGAAATTTACGAATTCAGTTTAAATAAGAATCACACCGATCGAAAATGCTGAAATCATCCATAAACACTTCAAGGACTCTCTCAACCATGTCGCTAAAAATACTCGACATGCACCATTAAAACATCACAGGTGCATTATATAACCCAAATGGCATTCTTTTGTAGGAAAAATTACCAAAATGGTTAGCATTCTTTTGTAGGAAAAAGTACCAAAATGGCATGTGAAGATTCTTTTCTCCTTATAAATTACATCTATAATCTAATTAACCATCTAGAAAATAGTAAAATTGGTGACCCGGCACTCTTTCGAGCATTTGGTTCATGAACGGTAAAAGAAAGTGATATTTCTTTGTGTCGGCATTGAGTTTCCAATAATGAACACAAATGCGCCACCCAATGGTGGTACATTTTGTAATAAGCTCTCCCTTAGCGTTATCTATCACATTCATTCCCGACTTCTCAGTAACGACTTATATTGGACTAGCCCACTTACGATCAAAGATGGAATATATTATGCATGTATCCAACAACTTAATTACCCCCTTGTGCTTCTTCAATATTTCCAAAAGCTTCCCTTCTTGCCCTATATCTAGGATAGAGGAGAAACAACGGGATATGTCTCATCCACCACCAAATAAGAATATTTCACATTTGAAGGTAGATTTTTCAACTCAAGTTTTAAAAATTTGATATCAGAGGGAACCACATAAGATTCCCTCAGTGGTATTTCTTCAAATCGTGAGACCCAAAATTCACTTCTCACGTTATCCTTAATTTTTCTCTTACCAGGCATCTCCCTTATCATACTCATTTCACGGTCATACTCTAAATACTCACTCTTCTACTCATATGTTTTCACCTAACACGCTTCTAATGGATACTCAAAACTAGTACCCTTAAAGTGCCCTTGTACGATTTCCTCTATAAGATCCGTATCAAGGAATTTTCACGAAACGATCTGCGTATTGGAGAGTGATTTTTATGGTCTTAAGATCTCCCAAATCAATTTTTTTATAAATTGAATAGGGTAGAATGTTAACACTCCCATAAATCTAGCAAAGCTCTCCCTATCTTACTCTCTCTAATGATATACGAAATAATTAGGGCTCCTTAATCTTTGTACTTTGATGGGAGGTCGCTCAAAAGTACCGAGCTCACATTCGGTGCAAGAATAACCTTTTTCTTTATAGCTTCGAGGAAAGGTAGGTTCAACTTCACTTGCTTAAGAACCTCTAAAATGTCATCTCGAGAGGATCCTTTTTGGAGGAGTGACCAACCTTTTAGGGTATGGTGTGGCTATTAGTGGTTTTACCACCACTCTAGACCCAACTGTGTCTTATTTCTCAGTCTCGCTCAAAGGAGCATCTTCAACCTCTTGCGTGTCAAGCAAAACTTTATCTTTTTTAGTTTTGGGGAGAAGGTGACAAGTCAACAACTTTCTCACTACGTAGAGTGATTGCTCTTAAATTTCATCGGGGTTAGAGCTTACATAGTTTGTACCTTGGTGAGGTTGTTGGACTTGAGGGGGGATTTCCCATGCTCTTGTACACTCAAAGAGGATTGCAACTTAAAATTCCTTCAGTTCGGTAAAGTTTTGAGCATTTTGGGCATTAATCGCCCACTGGGTTTGCATAAATTATACGAGAGTGTTCTTCGAGACTTTTTCATTGTGGGATCATATAAGGCACGGGAGGAGGAGCTTGCATTTGTTGTGGTGGTTGAAATTATGAGGGTGGTGGCGGTTGTTGGGAAATTTTTTGATTTGAATTTAACAATCCATTTGGATGCCCATAATTGAAACCAGGATGGATCCTCCACAAGGGATTATAAGAGTTACCATGAGGGCTGTTGAAATTCACTTTTTATGCTTCCACTGCTTCAAGGTTCTCTTGAAGCATAACTTTATAAGCGAGAATGGTGGGAAATTATTTCATTAGATGTCTTGCCTAAAAAATAGCGCAAATTTGCTCCTTTAAAGATAAAAAAGGGATAGATGTATCTCTCCCCCTTTCTTCTATCACGTCATCTAACCACTTGACTAGTTGGTTTATTTTAAGTCTTAACTCAGCTTGCTTGTCCAATTGGTAAAGTTCGGAGGAGAAAGGGTTGCTAACGTGTTTCTAGCATTGGGTTGGGTATTCAAATTCGATGCGTCCCAAGATTGAGTAGTCTTAATGACATACTTAAAGTGGGCTTCCACACCGTCCGAATCTAACCCAAAGAACTCTCCCTAGCCCATGATGGAAGAAGGAGATGAGTCTCCACTTCTCGAAATCGTGATATGGGCACATGTTAACCAACTCAATGAACCTCTCCCAACACATATCAAAGGGATCATTGCCATTTAGTTTAAAGGTTTTAATTTGTGCTTTGATTTGATCATATGAGCAAGAAAGAACTTTTGGAGAAATCTCGCTTCCATATCTCTCCACATACCTATAGGGTTTGGTGCTGGAAACCAAAGCCAAGTCTTGACCTTGTCCATAGGTGAGAAAGAGAAGAGCTTGAGGCCTAAGACGTCTTGTGTGCAAGCTTGTCCATTAAACGTTTCACAAGCCTCCTCGAACTCACGGATGTGGAGATATGTCTTCTCTGACTCCATGCCATGAAATGTAAAAAGGATTTGAATCATTCCATTTCGAAAGTGAGATTTCACTTTATTATACGAGAATATGATGCACCCCAGATCGACGGTTCACTTCGAATATAAGAAGTCTCTTATAGGGAGGTAAATAATCTCACTCTCTCCCATTCCAATAATCGCATTATCCAACATTGCTCTCACATTTAATAAATCACTAGGCTCCTCGTAGTCTCTCGACGTTGTACTTGGGGTATGGCTACTAGGAGTAGGAGGTGTAGGAGGTGGTACCCAGAAATTAAGAGTGTTATTACTAAATGATAGGGGATTATCAATTGGCTCGTGAGCTAGATTGGAATACGCATTTTTCATCTATGGAGTTGAGTAATTAATTTTATTTTTTATATATTATTTTGCATATTTACTTTTTGAATTTTTTTGTATTTTTTGGGATTTATAATTTTTTTGGCTTTTTAGGAAATTAATTCAACCTAAACTACTATCTACTCCCCGACAATGGCGCTAAAAACTTGACGAGCACCGAAATGTGTGTGCTACGTGTGAATGTACGACTTAAGTGCAAGTCGATATCTCAAGTAATAAAATTCGGTAAGTCAGGATCGAATCCTCAAGGAATAGAATACTCGCAAAAAGGATAGGGACGGTCTTTAAATTCTAAGCCTTGACTCGCAAAAAGAAATAAAAGGTGATGAAGTGTTATATGAACTGATTTTTAACTACCAAGACAATTTAAGCTAATGAAATAAAAAATTAAACTAATTTATGCAAAGACAAATTTCAATTTTCAAATAAGTTTAGAAATGAGGTTGGGATTCAATCCCCCGTAATCGAGCATTTTTACGATAAATGTAAAGCGCTTTGAATTAATTGATTAATTAAAAAAAATTCAAATTGATTCGAAGCACCAAATATGTTTGGGCATTGACCCACACAATAATTGGTCAATAAATGGATGTGAGCGATTGATATCTTAACCGACACGTATAATGCATTCCCAAATATTAACGGTACTTTTGAGAAACCGAGTTAAGGGATCTACATGATTAATCCCGATTAATATATCAAACTCAATGAATTAAAAAGTTAATTACTACGAATTTTACATTCAAAGTTTGAAACCCCAGGTTGGGTTCATATTCCCCAACATATGAAAGAATTTAGCTAGACATGAAGAATACTTGTAAACAACTTACACTAAGCATTTAGGAATTCATTATCAAAATAAGAAGAAAATAAGAAAATAATTTAGATACCAATTGAGAAAAATCCAAGATGCATGAACAAATAAATTCCAACCAAGCAAGAATTGTTGAAATTGAATGAACTCCTTATTGAATTGCAACCGTTGAAATTACTAATTGTTTATAATTCCAACAATTAGATATTAATCCAAAGCCTAATATCTTATGAAGTGTGTATTTACAAGCTCTTAAATTCCATATTTAAATAACCAAAAATGGATAAAAAGGTAGGTCAAACCCCAAACCTACTTAGCTACAAAATAGGAAAAGATAGAAAAATTCGCAGCAAACCAAACCTATTGACCAGGGCACTTTCATCATGCTCAAAACTTTTCCTTTTTGCATTTTAGCCCCGAAACATTGTTAAATCTTTAAAGTGATGTATCATTTTCATCGGGACTCGGAATGAGGTGTCGTTTCTTTTTATGTTCTCGTAAACTCAAGTTTTATCACTTTCATGTTGTCACCTTCTTCGGATTCTGGCTAAAAATGACCAATTTTCCCTTGACTATCCTTTTTTGATTTGTATTCATCTTCTTGCACTATTCTTTTATATTAACTTTCACGAATTACATGTAAAACACATGGGAGATGCAACAAATAAGAAACACTTGCCAAAAAGGTTAGTTGCAATTAATATGAGCTAGGTTCGGGATAAATGCGATGTTCGGGACTGTAAAAATGTCAAAATTAGAGGGATAATTATGAAATAATAATGTCGAATCACCGACCTCAACTGTGGAACCCTGTTTGTCACCTCCTCCATCCCTTCTTCCCTCCTTATAATCACCCTTGTTGATATCTAAATCTGATGTTGATCTTATCAGTATGGGAAGATTTAAAGCATTCAATGTTGCTTGGTGTTTAATATTTTGTTAAGGGTGAGGCCTTCAAGTTTTAAGTAAGGATCTTTCAAATATGATTGACTTGATTTTTTCATATTTCAAGTTAATTTCAAACAAGATTTCAATTACATGAGTTTTCATTTAAGTTTAATATTTTACAAGTTTTAACAGTCAAACTCAATAAGTATGTGAACTTCAATATACGTTTAATAGTCAAAGTCTATGTGATATGTTCAATATGAGTCAATTCCACCCCAATATCACCGATATGATCCGATACTACGAAGAAATCATCGATATGGGCATGTTCACACCAATAATCTAAAACCCAACTCGTAACTCGAAATTTGATCGATTTATTCCAATACCTAGTCAATTTAATCGTATCATCACGGTATCTCCCTTGACTTTGAACCATGAATAAGTCCATTTCTTTAATTATATATCTTATTCAGATAATGTTGATTTAAGTAACCTTGTATCTTTTCATTTTAGTGCCACCAATTTATTCATATATAATTATCTAATTCTTTAACTTTTATGTGCTAACTCTTATTGATAAGGGGAGCTATTCGTTTCCAAGTAAATGGTTTATAGGTTTTAAACAAATCATATATGCTACAAAAGGGAAAAAACTTAAATAGGAAATAATAGGATTACTTTTTATGAAATTCATATTTATAAAAGAAACAGTATGACACAACAAGAAACAACCTAAGCAAACAACAACTGTAATACGAGTCAAGATACTGGCTCCAAACTCAACCTAAGAAATGCAAAATAGCATACCCTAAATAGACATAAATATTAATAATACACAAAAAATTATCCACAAAGAAAACATATAATATAATTAACCTAATTACAATCTGACTAGCAAACAAGTAAGTTCACAAAAATATAATAACTTAACTAGACCCACATTTTACAAATTAAAAAAAAATATATATATATATACCTCAACAAGAACTTCAATTATTTCCCACATGGTTCAGTTTTAATTTATGTTAACAAAATGAACTAGATCCATTAATTGATTTATTACACATAACTACCTTTCACAAACCCTCATAAATTTAGATAATATATTAATTAATCATAGAGCCACTCGGACTTAATAATAATCAAATAAATAACAGTGAAAAATATCAAACACAAACAAAATTATCATAAAATTATCTCTTTTTATCAAACCCTTAACCCAAATATGACTTAAAGGTCGAGTACCAAACTCTTGACAATCGTAGGATCAAGTCCCAATCGAAGAGGGCACCTATCGGAGAGGTAAAAGCTTTGACAGATCTTAAGGTCCCTATAGTCTATGCACATATAAACTCTGTTGTTGGTTTTAGGAACTGGAACTATGTTGGCTAGCCAAATAGGATCCTATACTCCTCGAATGAAATCGACGTTGAGTTATTTTTCCACTTACTCCTTTACTTTGAAGGACCACTCGGCTATGAATTTGTGAGGTCTCAATTTTACAAGTTTAGTGTCTGTGAGAATAGGTATATCATGCATGACTATAGAGTGGTCAATGTCGATCATGTCTATGTAGGACCAAATGAAAACATCTACAAAGATGGAGAGGAGATTTGTGAGTTATTTTTATTCATTCTCATCTAGGATTTGTAACTTTTAGGGGTTTGGGGGAGTAGCCAAATTTATGATGA
Source organism: Sambucus nigra (assembly GCA_949130495.1). NCBI lineage: Eukaryota > Viridiplantae > Streptophyta > Magnoliopsida > Dipsacales > Adoxaceae > Sambucus > Sambucus nigra. Next base: position 237,759,604 of record OX422221.1, on the reverse strand, counting down.
TTGTGTCATCCTCATTGGAAGACATACATAATTTTAATTTTGGTTAAGTTATTTAAGTATTTTAGGGTCGCGGAGTTATAATTATTAGGTGTGAATTCTAATCCATCATTGGATCCATAATCATCACATGTAACACACGCATGCAAATACTAGAAATCACTATTTATTATGTCATCAAATGGAAGCAGGACAACATTGATGTTAGTAAAAAAATTCTAATTTATAGAAGGATGCTCTAGGTGAGAAGATAAGGGGGACTCTTTAGCTACCAGGATGGACTCAAAGAGCCTCCTTATAATGGGAATCGGGACGCACCCAGTATTGGTCTAGTTATTTAGTATGGGTGTTCCTTGGATGGTGGTGATGCGGTGGGCCAGGTTCTATCTAGGTGCTTTCGGAGTGACCTTAGAATGCTTTATAACCTTAGTAATGACTATAAGCTGGGCCAGGAGGCACTCCTTGAGCTGGGACTTTTTTCCCTTGGGGCTAGCCTTTAATATCTGTTAGGGCTTGTGAGAGGGTTCACATAAGGGTGCGACTCGAAGAGGGATTTTAGCAAGAGCAATGACTTTTCTAATTCCCCTGATAATCCCTTGGGGGTTCGCTAGTCATGTCCTAAGGCTCGACGGAAGGCAGTGTTTTAGGTGGGAGGGTTATGGAGTCTGTCACGCGTAGGTTGATTTTGAGCTCAGGGATGTTGATTAATCGTCATTTTTATGTAGTGGAGCCTCGGGTGGCTGAGGAAGTGTACTAATAGTGGTAGTTTTCTACAGGGGGAAAGTCAGTGGATCTCAACATATTTATTAGGGTAGTCTTATTAAGAAACAACGTAGGTAATCCCCATTTAGGCTCTGTCTTGGACTTTTTCTGTCTTTTGTGATAACCCATGATAAATTAAGTTCACCCTGATCGAATTTATGGATTTTCTCGTAATACATATATAACCCTTCCCCATAGAATATTTCCATTTAAGGCTATATGGATCTCTTTGCTCCATCCCACCATAGTTCGAGGTGTCGGTGATAAGGAAAGTCATCTTCCTGGGCATGTAAGTGACCACTCCATCCTTGATGGGGATCCTTGAGGGTACCTATTATGGCTTTACTATTAGGTTGTATCCAAGACCATCTTTTCTCTTTTGTTTTGTAGCAGTGATAGTTTCAAGGGTTCGTAGTTGATCCTTCGAGAGACCTAACTCTAGTAGGTATCCTAGGTCTAGGAATTTTTTACACAATAACCCGTTTATGATAATAACCCGAAATGACTCGAACATGACACGATTAAGTTATATAGATTTAAGAGTACCCAAAACTTATACTCAAATAAAAATCAACGCGACCCAAAAATGACACGACTAACCCGAATTGGCACCCTTAAGGTATACCATCCTATGAAGTATTCGGGAGGGTGCATTGTGGATTACTGATAAGCACCCAAAAGTGTACATTTTATACAACGATCGACGTATTTTAGTTGCAAATTTTCGGCAATTTGGGTCGTATGCACTTTATTGTCTATTTTGTAGGTCGAATGTACGTTGCGGTGCTCAAACGCGTATTTCAAAGAAATTGTGCAGATTTTGGAGCTAATTACCAATCATGTAACCCTAGCCTACCCTAACCTAACATAAACTTTGTCCCGAGCCATGTGTGTTTGATTTGTTCCCTTTCGTATTTTTTATATTTTAAATTTTTAGTTGAATCATTTTTATTTTTAGGATTTATTTTTTATTTCTTTTTATTTATTGATGTTTTATTTTGATTTTTAGTTTTTAGTTTTTATTTTGATTAGGATTAGTTTTTTAAGATATCATTTATTCTTAGTTTTATTTGGTTTTACATTTTTGTAGGTATTTAAAATTTATTAAATTTTTAATTTTTATTTTGTAGGTCTTTAATTTTAATTTTTAAGTTTTAAGAATTTATTTTTTTAGTTTATTTTTTTTAGGACTTGAGTTTTATTTTATTTAAGTTTTAATATATATTTTTATTTTTAGGATTTAATTTTTAGTTTTATTAGTTTTAGTTAGATATTTTTTAGGGGTCATGAATTAAACACACACACAACCCCTCACACCCTAAATACCTTATGCCATACATACACCCAAACACATTTACTCACCCTCACCCACATTCCCATACACCCACCTACACACTAACCCCACCTAAGTCATCTTCAACCTCATTTCTCTCTCCTCTCACCAAAACACCCACCTCTTTCCACCATTAAAACCATCCTCTCTCAAACTCTGACCATGGTAGCCCCTACATATCAACCCTCCTGGTCCGTCGCCGGCGACAGCAGCCTCACTCCAGACCCGATGCCCCACCGCCGGAACCACCTCACCTCTTAACCCAGGTGCTGCAACCACCATCCTCCACCCAGGCATCGGCGGCGCTACATCCCTCAAACCACCACGGCGACTGTTTCGACCCAACACACATTCCTAAAATCGGATCACCCCTGCCTTCTAGCAAAACTCAGAAAAATCGAACCCGGCGACCGATTCAACCCCCGACCTCCAACCTTACCCTCGAACCCCAGTCGCAGCTGCCCATCTCACCCTAATCCAACCACCTTCCGACCTGCTGATAGGAACCCGACTCCAAAATACGGTCCCCAAACCCGATGCTCTCCGACCGAAATACCCCAAAATCCAACCCCATTTGAAAACCAAAGACCCATTTCTCCAAAGCCTATAATGATTTCTACCTTTTAACAAATGCCAAATACAATCTCAAATATCAAAAACCAAAATACAAGCCCACGTGTCCACTTAAAACCATTTACCTCTTTTAACCACCATTTCCTATTATACCCTTTTTAACCAAATCAGATTTTGTCACCCAATACCCTCACCCATATTCCTTCCTTACCTAACACAATCCATTACACACCTCTCCCAAATGCTCACCCAAATATAAATTCCCAAAAATACCCCTTACCCCCATGCTCCATGCCTACTATAAAAAGAAGATGAAGACCATTTTTAAAAAAAGGCAAGAAACCCTATCTAGGGTTTTAGAGAGAATTTAAGAGAGAGAAACATTTTTGTAAATAGTTTTATTTTTTTATTTTTTTTAGAGATTTGTGAGGAGAAATTTTGTATGAGATTTAATTGAGTGGGTATTATTGCAAACTACTTGGATGCTCAATTAAGAGGGTTGTTTACTTCAAATTGGAGGATTGGAGTCAATTAAATTCAAGAGATTGGTTTGATTGTTCTTCTCTTTACTCTTTTATATTAAATGCCTATTAATTCTTTGTTCCTCATGTTTAATATCATGTTAGGCTAAATCCCCTTTTAAGGGGTGGGGAAACCCTTATTTGATGTTATTTTAGTTTAATTAGTTTGATTACTTGACAATTCCCTTTGAATGTTAATTTTGATCCCTCACCCTTAAATTTACGCCTCGAGAGAGGGTAAATGATTTTCGAGAGAAAATCGAAATTCTAGTCATAATACTCATTTTAGATTCGACCTAAAGATAGGGGTTTCTTAAGTGGGTTATTATTACTTGAATTTCACGTCTAAGTTTATTTTCTAAGATTTACATAAATTTTAATTGATCGATCCTAGCGGTTGATTAATTAAAAAGAGTGTAAATCTATTTTCTAGAGTTGTGGGGTGTTAAACTTAATTTTCTAAAAGGTTACTATTAAAATTACATTTGCAAGGAGAGTTGATTTGTAATTTTGATATTAATTTGGGAGAATTCAATTAATTCAATTAATTAATTAGAATAGCTAAAATTTATGGTGTAATCTCACTCCTTGATTGTTCTCAAATTTATTTACCTCGTTTATCTCATATTTTAGTATTAGACTTTATTTTCCATTTTAGTCACTCTTTAGTTTGTAATTTGATCTTTCATTTTAGTTTAGTGTTATTTCACCTCACCTCACCTAATTGTTTTAATATTTGAAAAAGCTAAAAAAATAGAAAAAGAAAAAGCCCAAAAAGAAAATAAAAATTGAATTACAATTGAGTTTGCCTCTAGCTTACCACGTTGATGTCGATTGATACCCTTACTTACCTCTACACTTTAGATTGTTATATTTTGTAGGTATTTGTGGATTTTGATTATAAGAGATTTTCACGAAACGACGAAAAATATACCGAAAAGTTCTTTCTATCAAATGGCGCCGTTGCCATTCTTGGGAGCGTGAAGCACTCGGAGCGGATTTTAACTTGTAGTTCATTTATTTTTAGCACTTTATTATTTTTTGTACCATTTTTATAGTTTTAGAAAGCTTGTATTAGGATTTTTATCCTTGGCTTGTATTGCGGTGCTTAGAGACACCAAATTATTTTTCATTTTAATTTGTAATAATTAATTGCGATGCAAAGCGTGATAGGGAAACCGGACAAGGTAGAGACAGGGCGTCCAAGGCGAGGAAAAGAAGCCTCTCTACCTTGGGTCGGTAGGACTCCTGGGGCTGACTGAGATAGGCGTGATCTCCCCCCAGTCGAATCAAATTTTTCGGTACCCCACGGCGTAAAAATCGTGGGAGGTACATCTCTTGAACACTCTCACCTCTCCTGTTAGCAAGTCAATTATTTTGTGTGCTTTGTGTGCTCTTATGTGATTTTATTCTCGCATTTATTTTCAAATGGTGTGATGAATTAATTGACTAAGACATACACCCGATCACTCACGAGAAGGGATTTCATCACCCAACTCACTCGCTTACCATTATGTGCAACCCTAGCCATCATTAAATTTAAAATCAATCAACTAGGTAGCCCACTAGGAGAATATTTTTACAAAGGCGATCCCTCAGAAAATTCCATGAATTTTTATCACCCGCGAACTTAATTAAAATTTAACTAACCCTTTCACTAAATTTAAAGATAAAAATTGGCTATGTGCTAGTTAGGAAATTTTCTTGACTTGTGTGTGTCATAGTCGAATTTTAGTGAGTTCGTCCATTCAAAGAGCCCACCTTTTCTTCCAAAAAAATACAAAAATATTTTCTTCCCTTTTGGAAAAAAAAATTAAAAATCCTAAAATATTTTTTTTCTTGGTTTTCTCCAAAAAAATCCAAAAACATTTTCTTCCTTTATTTTTATTTTTTTTAAGAAAAATCCAAAAATATTTTCTTTCCTTTTGAAAAAATTTAAAAAAAAAAATTCTCTCCTCATGGCCGAAGAACGTCCTTTACGGGACTACATTGGTCATTTCCCATTGACACGCGACACGTGTGAGAGTGATCCCGAGCCATCTCTTTATTATATCCTTAGGGGTCTCACCTCTCTCACGAGTACCGTTGATACTCTTGACCCATCCATGAACGCACCTCATATTCCATCACCCTCGGTGTCAAGTGTCGACGTGTCTCATCCTTTGTTGTGCACCCATTGTTATTATGCCGATCACATGTCCCATGAGTGCCCTTACATTCCATATCCATCGTAACCCACCATGGAACATGTGTATCCATATGACACTGTTCAGGAACCCACCTCGGCCCATTGTCGTGATATACCCAACTCCGAGTGGTGTGAGTACCCAAGTTATTCGTGGAGGCCTGATCAACCTTTCACGCAATACGATTCATAACCCGATGTTATGGATCCTCACACGTTCCAACATTTGTCATGGCAACCTTGTGCACCCATTCACGATAAGTACCCTCACTACGCACCCCATGAGTATCAACCATTTGTCCATCACAAAAGCGATCCTTTCGTGTATGATGAACTTGGCCCCACTCCAAACACTTCATTTGAGTATTCTCCGTACAGTCATGATAGTAGCGAGTTGTGTCCACCTCAACCACCGCCGCCACCCATCACTCCACCACCTTCATCCACATCCACTCTTGAAAGCCTGTTGTAAAAGTTCATACTCGAGCAAGAGCAAGCCACTCAAATTCAAACTCAAGCCCTCCAAAGGCTTGAACAAAGGTTAAATGAATTGGAGTGTGCGAGAGAGTCGGACATTCCTATGGATCCTCCCATCGTTGCACCGAGTGTGATGATGATGTGTCCTATTATGACATGTATTTTGAGTGTGACCAACCCTACCACCCCGAAATCTTAAAGTTGAGACCATCCCATATTCCGGGCCCCAAGTCAACAATTGTGTTGACTTAACTTTCATTAGTGAGACTGATTCGCTTCTGTCAAATCCAAAGGAACCCACCCTTGAGGTTCCCACTCACTTTCACATAGAATCCAAAAATATGCCCGAGCTTTTACCTTATGCCCCAATTGCATATGTCTCTTACATGCCCATATCTTTCAGGTTAGCTCTGGCTATGAGTGCTCACCATTTTCTCGAGATAGAATCCGTGATAGCTCCTAACGATTCGGATATGGATGATGTCCCACCATGCATGGCTCCCTTTGAGCCTGATATCTCTAGTGATTCCTCTATCTCTAATCATGGTGCCTCGTTTAAACCACCCACCACAATCACTGATGCTACTCTTATGGAGAAGTGGCCAACTCCATCTTTAGAAACCACACTCCCTTGTGAGTATTACTTTACTCCTCCCAATGAGTGTGTGTCTCCCACGCTTGCATTGGATCATCTTCCTCCACCATTTATCCCACCCGACCCACCCATTATCTCTACCACCTGGTTTGGATCTTGACTTTACACATTTCAAGTTTCCATCTACATTTTTAGATCCTCACCTAAAACCATCCTCCACCTTCCATGAGAGTTATGGTGCTACTCTTCACTTCCGTAACACCGAGCTTATTCTTCCATGCCCGCCACTTTCTTGTGGTGTTGATTTTTCTTCTCAACGTCTCCCTAGTGTGTCACGGCATGACCCTTATCATCGCCCATTCATAGAACGGTCGTGTAATTTCTCTGAGACCCAACCCATTCCACTTACCAAACCCTTTTGCCTTCCCATACAATTAGAGCATCATGCTTATAGGGCCCTAGTTGCCCTCACCTTTAATCTCAACAAGGCCCGTGGCCGATACCTCTTCACCCTTTCCACCCTCACCCTTACCCTAATACCCACCCACCCATGGTCCACCGATGCTTCGCATCGCGTGATGCACTTTGCCATACAAGTGCATTGACCCATTTTAGCCTTTATCCAACAAGATTGATATTTCAGTCTTGTTTGGGGGTGATTCTCATCACCCAATTTTTATGTCACCCCGCGCTTTCATAGATCCTATCCTTAGGGTGAGAATTGTTCGGTCTGGCTGAAGACATTAAAATTAGCACTACCGGGAGGCATCCCGTTGTTTCTTGTAAGAGTCTCATCTTGTTTGGGGGTGGTGTTTTGCATCACCCAATGCTTTACCATGTTTATAGACTTGTACACATTTTTTTTCTTTTTCTCTTATCACTTATTCAGGTTTATTCTTGGCTACATCTGCTCTCATTTCATTAGCGTGTGATTCTGGTACTATCTTTCCTACCTTATGCTCTCAATTTTAAAAATCCTTTTACATAACATCGAGGACGATGTTCCTTTTTGTTTGGGGGTGGGGAATTTTATCAAAATCATACCTCTTTTGAAATTTTTTTATTTTTAAACCTGATTTTTAAAATTTCATGCAGTTTCTTTAATCTCACTCATTGATGTGAATTTTCAATCATCCATATTTTTAAGTCTAGGAATCAAGCTAGAGGATTTATCTTTTTATAAATAGCTTATGTAATACGTAACAAGGCATGTTGCGCTATGAATTTCTAGACTCAACAAAAAATTGGGCACTTATCATCTCACTACGATTTAGAGTTGAGGAGTACTACAATTCTAAAGAAAATCTTAAGGATCACTAGTAGAGACTTTATCTTGTGAGATTCATGCCTTTCACCTTTCAAAGAGTTTTACGCAATCTCCAAGTCACAAGTTGATTCAAATTCATTTGAGTCCGCATTAAATTGTTGTATGATCTCATTATTCTTCATTTTTGGCTTGATCACTGAGAATGACATCTTTTTCGAGTTGTAAGAAACGCGTGTCTTGAAATTTTTCCCGATCACTAGGTTTTCCCCCGTATCATATTCCGATTCATTTCACCCATTTTTACCATATTCCCATATATTTCCCACATCATCCATTTATCATCTCCACATCATCCTTCATTTTTTAGAAAAAGAGTGTTGATTCCAAATGTAAAAAGTCTTCAGCGTTGGTTTGAAAAGAGAGAGAAAAAGAAAAATTAAAAAAAAAAGAGAAAAAAAAAGAATATAGAGAAAAAGAAAAGAAAAGGCGAAAAAAAAAAAAGAAAAAAAGTAGAGTTTGTAGTTAGTTTTTATGTAATAAATACATTTGATCTTCATGTATCGAACACTCCTCTCACATATCGCATTTTACATCCATCATTTCACGCATCCATCCCATCCTACCTACATCATCATTTCCCCTCACCCATTATCATCCATATTCCCCTAGGTGTTCGGCAAATGAAATTCTGGAGAATAACTCGACGTTATCACTACAGTGATTAGCATTCTTTCATGAGATTAATTTTCTTTCTTATTGTTTGTTATTTCTTATATGTGTGTGACACGTTTTAACTTGCTTACATTTACTCAACTCCTCACACACAAGAGCGATACACTAACCCTAATCTCGAGAGTTCGTTTGAGAGAGCTATATCCAGTGAGATTTGAAGTTGAAGAGTTGATTCCGAAGAGGCAATCTAGGAATTACTCTTGTGATACTCGACCCATTTTGACTGATTCACACCACACACATTGAGTTCTAGGAAGGATGTGCCTTGAGTATTTACTCAGCTAAACTTTTTATGCACTTCTAGCTTGTATTTCTCAAATTATTTCTCTCATGATGGATTGTGCGATTATTCTACGTCTAATAAGAGATTGACTGCCATTCAAAAAAAATGCAAATAAGAATTTTGTGGGTATATTCCCTGCAAACCCTCACGAGACACAACTCGTCCTGTAGGGAAACCTATATGTTTAAAGGCTTGTTGCACGTGCTAAGTGCAATCGCAAGTGCCCGTAAAACTGGTACACTTTTGGTTTCTTATCTTTTTATTTCTCTCTATCTTATTGCTCGAGGACTAGCAACGCTCAGTTTGGGGGTGGTGTGATAAGCACACAAAAGTGTACATTTTATACCCCGAATAGACATATTTTAGTTATAATTCTCAGAAATTTGGGTCTTATGCGCTTTATTGTCTATTTTGTAGGTCGAATGCACGTTTCGGTGCTCAAACGAATATTTCAAAGCAATTGTGCAGATTTTGGAGCTAATTACCAATCTCGTAACCCTAGCCAACCTTAACCTAACCTAAACTTTTTCCCAAGCCGTGTGTTTTGATTTGTTCCCTTTCGTATTTTTTATATTTTTAATTTTTAGTTGAATCATTTTTATTTTTAGGATTTATTTTTATTTCTTTTTATTTGATGATGTTTTATTTTGATTTTTAGTTTTTTAGCTTTTAGTTTTTATTTTGATTTTGATTAGGATTAGTTTTTTAGGATTTCATTTATTCTTAGTTTTATTTGGTGTTACATTTTTTTAGGTCTTTAAAATTTATTAAATTTTTAATTTTTATTTTGTAGGTCTTTAATTTTAATTTTTAAGTTTTAGGAACTTATTTATTTTTTGTTTATTTCTTTTAGGACTTGATTTTTTATTTTATTTAAGTTTTAATATTTATTTTTATTTTTAGGATTTAATTTTTAGTTTTATTAGTTTTAATTAGATATTTTTTAGGGGTCATGAATTAAACACACACACACAACCCCTCACACCCTAAATACCATACATACACCCAAGCACAATTACTCACCCTCATCCACATTCCCATACACCCACCTACACACTAACCCCACCTAAGTCATCTTCAACCTCAAACACTTTCTCTCTCCTCTCACCTAAACACCCACCTCTTTCCACCATTAAAATCCTCCTCTCTCAAACTCCGACCATGGTTGCCCCTACATCTCAACCCTCCTGGTCCGTCGTCGGCGACAGCAGCCTCACCCCAGACACGATGCCCCACCGCCGGAGCCACCTCACCTCTTGACCCAGGTGTTGCAACCTCCATCCTCCACCCAGGCATCTTCGACTCTACATCCTTCGAACCTCCACTACGAATGTTTCGACCCAACACCCATTCCTAAAATCGGATCACCCCTCCCTTCTAGCGAAACCCAAAAAAATCGAACCCGGAGACCGATTCAACCCCCGACCTCCAACCTTACCCTCGAAACCCAGTCGCAGCTACCCATCTCACCCTGATCCGACCCCCTTCTGACCAGCTGACGAGAACCCGACTCCGAAATTCGATCCCCAAACCCGATGCTCTCCGGTCGAAATACCCCAAAACCCAACCCCATTTGAAAACCAAAGACCCATTTCTCCAAAGCCTATAACTATTTCTACCTATTACCAAATGCCAAATGCAATCTCAAAGATCAAAAACCAAAATAAAAACCCATGTGTCCACTTAAGACCATTTACCTCTTTTAACCCCAATTTCCTATTATACCCTTTTTAACCAAATCAGATTTTGTCACCCAATACCCTCACCCATATTACTTCCTTACCTCACACAATCCATGCCACACCTCTCCCAAATGCTCACCCAAATATAAATTCCAAAAAATACCCCTTACCCCCATGCTCCATTCCTACTATAAAAAGAAGATGAAGATCATTTTTAAGAAAAGGCTAGAAACCCTATCTAGGGTTTTAGAGAGAATTTTAGAGAGAAACATTTTTGTAAATTGTTTTATTTTTTATTTTTTTTAGAAATTTGTGAGGAGAAATTTTGTATGAGATTTAATTGAGTGGGTATTATTGCAAACTACTTGGATGCTCAATTAAGAGGGTTGTTTACTTCAAATTGGAGGATTGGAGTCAATTAAATTCAAGAGATTGGTTTGATTGTTCTTCTCTTTACTCTTTTATATTAAATGCCTATTAATATTTGTTCCTCATGTTTAATATCATGTTAGGCTAAATCCCCTTTCAAGGGGTGGGGAAACCCTTATTTGATGTTATTTTAGTTTAATTAGTTTGATTGCATGACAATTCCCTTTGAATGTTAATTTTGATCCCTCACCCTTAAATTTACGCCTCGAGAGAGGGTAAATGATTTTCGAGAGAAAATCGAAATTCTAGTCATAATACTCATTTTAGGTTCGAACTAGGGATAGGGGTTTCTTAAGTGGGGTATTATTACTTGAATTTCAACTCTAAATTTATTTTCTAAGATTTACATAAATTTTAAATAATCGATCCTAGCGGGTGATTAATTAAAAGGAGTGTAAATCTATTTTCTAGAGTTGTGGGGTGTTAAACTTAATTTTCTAAGAGGTTACTGTTAAAATTACATTTGCAACGAGAGTTGATTTGTAATTTTGATATTAATTTGGGAGAATTCAATTAATTCAAGTAATTAATTAGAATAGCTAAAATTTGTAGTGTAATCCCACTCCTTGATTGTTCTCAAATTTATTTACCTCATTTATCTCATATTTTAGTGTTTGACTTTATTTTCCACTTTAGTCACTCTTTAGTTTGTAATTTGATCTCATATTTTAGTTTAGTGTTATTTCACCTCACCTCACCTAATTGTTTTAATATTTGAAAAGGCTAAAAAAATAGAAAAAGCAAAAGCCCCAAAAGAAAATAAAAATTGAATTACAATTGAGTTTGTCTCTAGCTTACCCCCTTGATGTGGATTGATACCCTTACTTACCTCTACACTTTAGATTGTTATATTTTATAGGTATTTGAGGATTTTTATTAGAAGAGTTTTTCACGCAACGACGAAAAATATACCGAAAAGTTCTTTCTATCAATTACCGTTTCCTCTTTTATCATGTGAGCGAGTGGGATGGTAATACCCCATTTTTTTGTGTAATATTTAATTATGAAATTTTTTGGAAATTAATTAAATGTATTTGATGTGGCGAGAAAGGTCACTATTTACATTTTTATATGATTATTCATTTTATATTTGGAATAGTATTTTATGTATGATAATTCATTAACTAATTAATTGACAATTGGACTCATATCGTTTATTTATGTATGATAAACGATTGTCCAATTGTCCAATTGGACTCATATCTAAAAGAGATAAATGTGACAATTGGACTCATATCCATTAATGTAATAATTTAATAAATGTGATAAAATCCGTTAATGTAATCATAATCTAATAATGAACGTGGAGAAAAGAGAGAAAAAAAAGTTGGCTTGGTTTTCTCCATTAAATCATAAAGTTTTTATAGAATTAGATTATGATTACATGTGTGTTAATATTATAACTATTAATTAAAATATCTCTATAATCATGTCCTAAATCTGATTTGAATGATTTAAAATGATTATTTTTTTATTAACCTAATCAAAATAGTAATTAGGTGATATTCCTTCATCATTTGATTGATTCTCTCATGAATTGGAATTGAAATTACTAGAAACTAATTTGAATATGCTTTTTTGGGAAACTATTTAAAAGCCTTTTGATTATATGCATAAGTCTATAGAAATCATAAGCTATTGTAATAACTTGGGAAATTTAGGGATCTTGAGTACGAATTGGGTTTTTCATTTGAATCTTCTTGTAAACTTGGGATCTGTTGTTATAAATAGGTCCAAATTGTTGATTTTATGTGGTTTTATTGATTGAATGTTGTTCGGGGATTGGATGAAGCTTTTGAGTTCATCAATGGAGCTTAGCTAGAAAACAAAATGGGGTTTTGATAGGTGAAATCCCATAACAGAGGGAAATGTCAACTTTTTGGGAAGGTCGATCGATCGACAATAAACAATCAATCGATCGATGGTCGCAAGTTTGGCCAAGGTGGCTATTTTATTTATTTAAATGAATTTTTGGTTTGGGGGGATCAAGGATAGGATAGTTTAGACTTTAGGATTATTGTACCTATAGAGTGGAGATGAATTCTATTGAATTGAGATGATGGAAATTGGTGTTTTGATTATTGGAATAATTGTGAAATGAGTTGGTTTTGAGGGGTTAATTTTCCTTTATAACATTAATTTACAAAATCGAGAGTAGCATGGGTTGTTCATTTGGAATTTCGAAAGTTGAATGTATTGGTCATGTTGGTCAGGTTTTCTTTATGACATTGTAATGGACTAGTAGGGTGCATATCCTTTGGTTGAGATTAGGATTGAGTAAATAAATCCTAGAGAACGATAGTTATTGTATTCGATGTTTTTATAGAAATTATGTGTGCGTTGGTAACTAGACATAATGTCTTGGGACATTCGACTAAGCTAATTGAGATTGAGTATAGTTGAGGTGCGTAATTTAGTGTATGGTAGGGTGAGACTATACATATATTTGGGAAACAGAGGGAGTTATGGTTATTAAACTATGTGATGAAAGTAAAGTTTAAGATGTGTTATACCTTTTTATGTTAGCGAGTCTATTATGATCGGTAGCATTGAGGTTAGAATGTGTATATATTTTTCTTAGCCCGTTGGTGAGGGTTGTAAATGAGAATTGGCAATGTTGGGTCAGTATGTATATATGTTTATTTGGTTCCATGTATAAGCAATGGCTATATTTGACTAGATGCTTTGTGTGCAATCCATACCATGTGTAAGTTCTCATGGCAAACGTACTAGTAGGGATTCCATTTAGGAGGTTTGCAACGTCGGCTGCGATGGTGCCTTGATGAGTAGACGAGGAACCCATGCTCATTTTACCATAGGATCCTACGTTTAGGTATTTATGTACTGAGAGGGTTTCACATGGATATTTCATCATGTAGTCTTGGGTATGGTAGGTTATATGTATGACACATTGGTGTAACTATTTATCCCTTAATCTTGATGAGGTCTTAGGTGTAGGACAACCTAACACTATACCTAGTATGCGGGAGTGTTACCTGAATGTAATAGGGATAGACCTTTATTATGTACGGGCATGAGAATATCCCATTTATCTATACATGTTGGGGGATGTACCTTTGTATGGACATTAGACGTGAGTAGAGTCCTTCATCTACCATATGTGATTATTGTGTAGTGATACTAGAGATAGTTGTGTTGATTTATGTGCTATTGTATAGATGTATATGACTTATAATAGGGATGCCTATCTACATACACATTGCTCAAATTTTTGCATCACTTATACGAGAGACGTTGTGACAACCCGCATATCCGAAATAAGGGGTGGCCAGCCCGATACTCCAACATAACGGAAATCATGGATGGAAATCATTCTCAGCATCACAACAATAAAATTAGTATACGGGAAAACCGCCCAATAATTCAGAAAACGGGTTGCCAAAAATATTTAATTTGATTAAAAGTTAAGGAAAAGATTAAGTTAAGAAAATAATTTAAACAACCCATTCTAAAAGATAGTGGAATTCCAAGATAATATTTATAATACCTACATAATGAATATACAAGGAGAGGACCGAATGTGCTGTCGTTCCACAGCTACATACAATGTATCACAACAGTTTTATAGTTACATAGTACATCCATTAAGCAATTACATAAGTTTGGGCCACACGCCCGAGTGAAAGACCCGATCATATCTAGAATAAAAAAGATGAGGGCGTCTATCAAAACATCATGTATTATCCGCAAAATCATACAGCTTCTCGAAAACATAAGAGAAGGAATATCAACACGGGGGTCCTTGTGGAGGAGCACCTGAGCGGATACAAATTCATGCACAACATGGAGAAAAATAAATAGGTCAGGGCCCGATTTTTATATGATTCCCAAATGAATAAGAAGCATGATAGGTAGGAACAGTTAATCATGAATGATGAAGATGAAAATCTAACAACCTAATCATGAAGTATAAATGAAGCAATTTAAATGATATGTATTTTATTAAATTATGCAAGAGAAAATCATTAGACATCATAAATTTAAAAGCCTCCACTATTATTTACCACTTTATTCCAATTTTCATTCCTTAATAGGAATATAATACCATCATTATTTCTCTTTACTTTTCAATTCTTATTCCTTAGTAGGAATATAATTACCGTCATACATTTTGGTGGCAATATACATATCTCAAGTCCCACTTGAATTTAGAAAGGTTATATTCTTATACATATAACGATTCTAAGACCGCCCCTCCGAGTTTCCCCACTGGGCGCACCCCTAAATGACTATCATCTTCTAGGGGCCTATCAAACAAGGCAGTCTGGGCACCTAACGCACGTCGAGAAGTGGCCATATGCCTGCGAGTGAGTCATAACCACACCTGGAATTACCTCACTACCGCAGAATAAAACACATAATAAACCCGCATATGGCCGAAGACTATAGTCTCTCTGCATTCACTAGCCAGGTGACATCACCTCATGCACGAGCTTCCCTTATGATAGCATTTAGAGAGGTGTGGTTAAGTAAATTACCATTTACTAATTTAATCTTATTTTCATTTCCATTAATCATATGTGTGTTTCATTATATCTGAAACCATAATCATTGAATATTTTCATTAATATCCATCATAATATAAGTTCCGAAGTAATCTCTAAGTGATCAACATGATTTTCCAAGTCCCAAGGTTTTATATAGACCTCAAATGATCCCCTAAAGTCTCCAAGCATGGGCTTATAACTCTTAATTCCTAATAATTTGCGAAACGAAAAGTAATGCCTAAACATCACTTTTTGTACCCATGGAATGAACCCCAAGTGAACCCATTCAACTCTAGGGTAACGACCAAACTCGACTAAAACTCTACGACTTTAAGTTGACTTCATACAAGAAGGTTCCTAGGGCCTAATACTAAAGAAAATGGTTAAAATTAGAAAAGAAAAATGCAGGATTTCCGAATCGATTCGGCCTGGCCGAATCGATTCGGTCAGACAAGCGAATCGATTCGGACCAGCCGAATCGATTCGATCAGGAAAACCAACATTCTGCATAATAACTGAATCGATTCGGAAATAGCCGAATCGATTCGGTTCACATAGACCTAGAAACTGTCCCCATGCGAATCGATTCGGCCTGGCCGACCCTGCGAATTTTGCCAATTTTAGCTATGGAGTCTTGGACTCCAAAAATTATCCCAAACTCAAATCCAACCAAACAAATCTCATTTATTGCTAACAAATGATGATAAATTCTTCCAACAACATTAATCTACACCAATCAATATCCAAATCTCTTCCAAAGATTTCAAAGCCCATAAATCCAACAAAAACCCTAGCATTATCAAACCAAAACTAATACATAACTATCATACTAATTATCCATCTTAAATCACATAATAGCAAGTAGAAAACTTTCCTTGGGGTTCCAATCTCAGATTTGAGGAAGAAGAATGCAAGACCAAGCTCCAAATCTTCAATCTCTCTCTTTCTCTCCAAAGTTCTCTCCCTCTCTCTAGCTCTCTAGGTTAACAATTTCACTTAAAGGAAATAAAAGGCTAAGCAAGACTAAAACGTGGCATTAGTCTAAAGTCTCCCAATTTAAGTGGTTAATACCACATTAAAATGATTTCCAATACACAATATACTAAAACCAGTCAAAAGTGCCCAAAACATCAAAATACAATATGGCACACATTTTGACTATTTCGTACCTTCCGGAACTAACTACACCCTCCAAATTATCATTTGGAAATTTTATAATTCATTTTAAGTTCCGGTTCCATTTTTAAACCAAAATGTCATTTTAAATCTCATGACACAATAAGACACAACATGGTGATATTCACCTACACTAAAGGTAAATATGCAACATCTTAGTAAATATTAACTTTTTTTTCATTAAATTAATACTTACTCCACATTCCAACATTTTATATAATTACTTCACATAGTAAATCAATATAAAATAGGCTCTCAAAAGTGAGGGTTGTTACAGACGTGTATATTGCATTATTGGCGTGAGATATTCTTGTATAGATAGACTTCAAATATAAGACTGATATTTTACTGGCACGAACCTTAGGTTTAAAACCTTACTACATCATGTGATTTATAATTAAAGGGACTAATGATGAATACATTAATTTTTATAATTTCTACCCATTGTACCATAAATAAATAGGTTTTAGAGTCATTTTTGTTACTTAAAATAAAAATGCAAGTTGAAATAATTAGAGTTAACAATGCAACTTTATCAACCCTGGGGGGTATATTTATACCCTAAATAAAAAAACTCATTATAACTCATAGTTCTTGTTAATATTGGCCCTATTTGTGTAATATTTAACTTGTAGGTCAATATGCACTTGCAGTTTCAAAACGCTCAATTTCATTGCAATTGAGGGAAAAAGACGGTCAGAACCGTCAATTCAAAAGTTTACCTTGACCCAAGATATCCCAAGCACCCTAATCAAACCTCATCGCAAGTCATCTTCAAATTTTTGCCACCTAGTGTCAGTATAGTATTAGCATTTTTTTTGTATATGTTATTTTTATTTTACTTTTATATTTGTTCGTGTTATTTTATTATTTTTAGTTTTGTGTGTTTTTTATTTTCTGTGTTTATAATAATATATGTGTGTGTCGTTTTATATATAATAGAATATATGAGTCTTATAACGATATGTGTATTTTTGTGCGTCTTATTTTTAATACGTGTCTCATTTTAGTGTTTTAGTATATATCTTAATATTTATGTGTATGCTTTTATATGTGGGTTTTAATTTTAATATATTATTTTATGTTTTTGTGTGTGTTGTGAATATATATATATATATAGAGAGAGGGAGGCTCCTGTGCACACTAAGTTTGCACACTAAGTTTGCACATTACCTTTTAAAAGTAGTAAAAAAAATATTTTTGAGTTGATTTTTTTGTGTGATATTTAAACATTTCAAGGAAGCCATATAAAAAAAATCAGCTAAAAAAAACTTTTTTTGCTATTTTTAAAAAATCGGTCAAACTTTCGCAGTTTTTAAGCCCTTTAAAAACTGCGAAAGTTTGACCGATTTTTTAAAAATAGCAAAAAACGTTATTTTGAGCTGATTTTTTTTATATGGGTTCCTTGAAATGTTTAAATATCACATAAAAAAATTGGTGTGCGCCAGCACTAAGTTTGCCTACTTTTAAAAGGTAATGTGCAAACTTAGTGTGCAAACTTAGTGTGCACAAGAGCCTGCCTCTATATATATATATATATATATATATATATATATTAGTTATTTATTATTTTAATATACATAATATGCACACATAAGATTCTATTAACTCACATACACCTAATAAACCCTCTCACCTCACATTTTTCAAACACTATGAGATTAATTTCCTCTCTCTTATCATTTTATACCACTCATATTTTCTCTTTTTCATACCCTCACCAACATGTTTCCTTTTTATTTTTTATTCTATCTCCCATTCTCTTTTTTTTTTGTAATTTATCACCCATTCTCTTCTTTTTTTTATTCTATCACATTCTCTTATTTTTATTATACTATGTCCCATATTCACAAATACTCTTCTCACATTCGATAAAAATGACATTTGAAAGACAATTTGGAAGAAAAGTTTGGACACAATTTTTCCCATAACTGAGACAATCTTGGAGAGAATTTTTAGGAGCACTAAAAATATTATACCTTGTGTTTTATTTTTGAGTGTTTATGTGATTATGTATGCAAGTTTGAGAGGAACTTTATGTATTAGTACTCAAGCTTTGGACTTGAATTTTTTTAAGTTGATTTTATTAATGAGATTTATTATTTTATCTTGTAATATTCGTGTTTTAATGCTAGCTTAGCTTTATTACTAGGACTAGGTGAAGTTTATCATGATTAATTAACATTGCGTGTTTAGTTTAATTTCGTTATAATTATTGATATATTTTCATTTAAATAAAAATTTGGTATTCACTTAAAATAGCATGAGAGCGTGTCTTCAACCTTCAAAATTGTTTGATAATTTATATTTTAAGAATTTAAGTGTGTGATTTTTGATTGATTATACTTACATTAAATTTTTTGATATCTCATGCTTAAATACAACGCTAAAACTTAAAATTGATAATTTCACGGGAATTGGGATTTAAGGAGTTTAAAATTAGATACGTTAAAATATTTATTGTTATTTTTTCCGGAATATACGTCGCGAGAGTCGTTGGCATTTTGAGTTATAAATTCGAGAATGTGGAATTAAATTGATGTGTAATGTTAATTGAAAAAGATAAACGGATCCAACGTCCTAGTTTCCTATCATATTTGATTGCATATTATGTGATTGTAATCTTTATTTGTGTTTAGTTAGTTTAGAACTTAATCATATCTCTAAACAATATTGTCTAGTTGGAGTGTCAATTATTTATACGAATTGACCAAATTTTTAAAGGATCGACTCGTACTTACACTTGTTATACTATAATAGCCTGTGCACTTACGGTGATTTTATAATTTGACAACAAGTTGTTGGTGCCGTTGTCAAAAGTTTTTTGTCAATTTAAGTTATTGACTTTCACACTAGTTTTAAGATTTAAAAAAAATATAAAGGCCCTTAAAAAACATGAAGATCGTTTTTTTAGTAAATTATATTTAAATAATTTATTTATCCTCTATATAGTTAGTAAAAAAATCAAATTTAAGTCATTTGTTAGTAAATAGTAGTTTTGACACTAGTTTTCTCATAAAAACAAAAAAATTGTCTAAAAATTTGAAAAATTCGAGAATAATAAATATTTTTTCCTGAAAATTTCTAGATTTAATATATTTCTGTAATTTGGACATAAAAAATTGTTTTTTTAAATGTTTTCCCATAGCATATATTTTTTAGAATGTATGTGTGTTTATAGATATATATATATATATATCATAGTCTATTTTTTATTATTTGTTTCTTTTTCCTCATGTCAAACTACATCGTTAGTGCATGTGTTGTGTTATTTTAGTTTTATATTTTTGCGCCACACTTCACGCTTGGTGTAGTTTTTTTGTATTATTTTTCAGTAGTACATTCATTCAAAAAAATACAAAAAAAAAAAAAAGAAAAAGAAGAATACGAAAAAAGATTAAAAAATCGAAAAGCAAGCAACTGTATGAGAGTGCTAAAGATACTTGTACAATTTTGATATGCGCACGAGGTACTATCGATGATGACTGAAATGTATGTGACATTATCCTCCAATCGACGTCAAATAAAACTTCGATATGGTGTAAACAACTGACCATAAAAAGTCCACGTCATAGGTATGCTTTACGTGCTCCTTGCGTAGATTTGTTTTTACA
Organism: Sambucus nigra; assembly: GCA_949130495.1. NCBI lineage: Eukaryota > Viridiplantae > Streptophyta > Magnoliopsida > Dipsacales > Adoxaceae > Sambucus > Sambucus nigra. The sequence goes on along the minus strand of OX422221.1, from coordinate 237,739,470 downwards.
TATTTCAATAATCACATTGCATAAATTTGACTTAAGGAAAAAAATTCAATTGCAAGATAAGGTGAGGATATCATCACTCTCCCTTGACCCAAAAATCACTAAATTATCCGATCATTTTCATAATCTGAGACATCATTTTTCATTTGAAATTAATTAGACATTGGCCCTAGAGTATCACATAGCTCATAGGAAAAATCTTAGCGAGGCTAGAATTAAAAACTACTCCAACGCAGACTTGTCAAATCGGTTACGTTTTACTTTGTCTAAGATTGGTGATTTTTAATGAGTCTTCGTTCTCACCACATACCTCGTTAGAAAATCGTGTCCTAATGATAACTTATATCCCAATAGGTCGAGTCAACCCTCGTACAAACGTCTTCCCCCACTTAATGCGAATAACTTTAAATTCATGTCGGGAATAATTCAATTGTTGCCCATATTTCGAGGTATATAAAAAGAGGACCCCTACCTTCATGTGGGAGAATTATTAAAAATATATGGGACGATTAAGTTATAATAACTCACCGATGAGATTGTAAACTGAAATTATTCCCATTTTCTTTTAAAGATAAAGCCAAAAGTTGTCTACTCTCACTTGAATAAGAATTCCATCACTATGAAGAATCAATTGAGAATTGAGTGTTTGAAAAAAAAAAATCTCTAACCAAAAGATGGTGGCGATACATCACACCATAAATACATTTAGCCAAAAAGAGGGAGAAGCTTTATGGATATATTTTTTAGAGATTCAAGGACTTGCTACTACAATATCCACATCATGGGATTGAATTGGGATGTCAAGTCCAAATTTTTAATGAGAGGTTTGATTTTACTACTTAATCAATGCTGGATTCAATGTGTAATGGTGATTTTACTGAGAAAAGTATCGTCGGTATGTAATACATGTGCCAAATATTCTATTATTTTTCCCTTGCAGATTGTAATAATATGAAACCCTTAGGATTGGATCATTATAATTGGGTTTATATATGCATTTGATTATTTTTGGAGTCTTGATGATCATTATTGAAAGTTTGTGGGTAAAATTGAAGAAATTGGGAAACTTGTAGTTCAAATGAGTTGAAGGTCGTTCGAACGAAATCCTTATTGCGTTCGAACGAAGATGGATGGTTCGAACGAGAGTCCAATGCCATTCGAAGTCGGGTTCCAATGAGCATCTAATAAGATGCCACTACAAAAGTTTTCCTACCTCTTTAAAAGGTCGTTCGATGGGGGATCGGACGAGATTAAGGTCTCATTCGAACGAGGTCCCATTCTCGTTCAAATGACCTGCCTAAAAATTTTGAAATCGGGTACCCTGTGTACTGTCATGTTTTGAGCCATTGGATCAATGATGTGTCGACTCCTGGTGAGCCCAAATGACCCAAAAATGGGATTTTAGAGTTTGGGTGGATTTTATAAGGGTTTGTTCGAGTTATTTGTGGGTTTATTTGATATATATATATATATATATATATATATATAGAGAGAGAGAGAGAGAGAAAGGGGAGGTCTCCCAACCATTTTCACCATTTCTTCCTCTCTCTCTCTAGCTCTTAGGAGTTGTTCCCCTTATCTACCACCACAAACCACCATTTATCCACCTTGTGCCACCATATTCTACTTGTATCTCACCATAAATAAACCTTATGCATCCATTTCCTCCATTGTTGGGTAGAGATATGAATTTTAGAGGTGTTGCTGGGTGTTTTGGAGAAAACAAAGAGTAGAAATTTATGGAGTCTTGAAGGGAATTTTGATTAGATCATGTTTGTAGAGCTAGGCAACCTCCTTGAGGCCACCATAGGAGACATATGGTAACATAGGAGACATATGTTTGTAGTCGTAGGTAAATCAGAGACAAAGAGATTCAATATTCAGGCTTGCATTAAAGAGCATATTAACACAGGAGACATATGGTAAGCATAATAAATGAGTAGGACCAGCAGGTGGCGTGGTCAGAGGGAGAAAGAACAAGCACAATAAAGGCAAGGCAGAAACTTCAAGCTAAGTTAATGCCCAATGATGGGTGCATTAAATGTGTATCGGAGTTAATGCTCTCGCAAGGGTTCTCCGATATAAGGAAATTTGGGCAGCAATACTGGGCTCCGAATCCTCTATCGCTTATTTGTTTCTTTGGTCTATTTATACAGGGGAGAGGTTGCTCGAGTCAGCATGCCCTCTATCCCTCTGGTAGGGTGCATTAAATGCACGAGATATTGCATTCAATGCATGGGATCTAATAGATTTGGTGGGAAACCATTCTATTGGTTGGGAAGTATTGTGGGCATTAATAAGGGATATGACTCGTGAGCTTGAGGCTTACTCTAGGGTGGCTAGATGGTTAGGTTTTGTTGAACTAGACCTGCCATCCTAAGGATAAAACCACTTGAGTAATACATTTTTTAGTCCCTAAATGCCAGACGTTATGACGTCAGAAAGTGATTCAAACAGTGACTATTGTTAGGTATCTGGTCACATCAGTCAGGTGGGTTGGCACCAAAGGTACCTCGAGGGGTTAACCTCGAGGGGAAAAGTATTGAGGGAGATTGGGTAACTCGAGGAGGTTCATTCGAATAGGTAAGGAATGAGTAGGATCGAGTGACATTTCTCCTGGGTGAAGTTTTGCCCAAGTGTGCCAAGAGGGTTGGTAATAATTCCTAACGTTGCATTGTTCTCAATCCTCTAAACCATGTCCCTACAAAGTTCCCAAGAGGAGGTTGCTTGACAGAGCATGAAAACTCTCCCATGCCCTGCCAGGCATGGTCCCTCATGGGTACCAAACAGCCTCACTCGACATGTATATTCATAAGATAAAATACATAATACAACATTATATTTCTTATTACAAACTATGGTCATCCAGGTGACTTTGTTCTTCAGATTGTATCCTTCGAGCCAGGTACGTTGAAGACTTTTCGAGATAGGGTGCTGCGAGCTACTTGTTGTGAAGGACCCTCGATATGGATCCTACGAACCACTTGTATAGAGGATCTTCGAAGTGTATTTTTAGGACATCCTTCTTCATGAATAATCAATCTGCCTGGCTAAATTAATCACTCATCAGGGAGGACATCCCCTACATTTTCCCCTTCGTAGAGATATTTGTTTATTGCATGAAGAAATATTTGTACGAAACCTCTATTTATCCTTAATTTTCTTTTCTTGGGAAAGATGAAGAGATTTATTCACATTTTCCCCAAAGATCTTCGTTCCCCAAGGCAGGCAAGACTCCAAGCATGTCGCATTAAATGTAGTTGTCGTTTATATTTCTGTGCATCACACGTGGCAATGCCAGAGCACGCGCGTGTGATCACCGCTACTAATCGATGCGTCGCTTCTCGAAATATCATTATTACGACATTTGGCTTTTTATGGTCACGCGCGCTTGGCCGCCATGCCAGCTAAATTACTACAAAACGTCATCATTGCGCTTTTCCAAAGCGTCACTTTTTGCCATCTTTTGGAGTTCATGTTTCTTCTATAAAAGGGGATATATCCTCAATTCAAACTTCACCTTTGGGTTCTCACTTTTTGATTTTAATCTTTTCTGCGAGAGTTAGAAAAGAAACCCTTGCTTTCTTTAACTTTCTTGCTCTTTTCTAGTTACTCTCCATTCTCCTGTCTCTTCTCTCTCATGGTGCCAGTGAAAAGAACTCTCTCTATTAGGGGCGCTTCTTCTGTAACTCAGGCGCACCAAGCTCAATGGGCATGATAATGTCGTTCCTCTTATTTTGGAGACAACGACCACTTCTGGGCAACGACGGAGCGATTCCCTGGTGCCTTGGTGCTAATGAAAAATCCCAACCTGTTGATGAAGGAAGGCGAGGACGCTAAAGACTCCGCTTACCTCCCCACTGCCACTGTTACCCGTTTTCGAATTGAGCATGGTGATTTTCCCTACTCAAAGGTGGAATTTGAAGCTTCTTTGGATGCCAGCGAGGGGTTGGGCCCTTGGACTGAGTATATCTATTCAAAATATTCCATTCAGTTAACTCTTGTAGGCTTATCTTGCTCTCTTTCATTGGGTGACCTTACTCTTGCCAAGAACAATACTGCTCTGCAACTTTTGGTTTCTCGTTGGAGCCATAGGTCACACTATATGTGAACTTTTGGCATTAGAGGCTACTAGGTTTGACACCTTCTTCGAGGAGGCTATATGCAGCGAGGAGAAAGCTCTATGAAGTGAGCTGGAGGTGTTAGTGAAGGACTGTATGGTCACTTATAACAAGTGAACCTACTCCAAAGTAATTCGTTACATTTATTTTATTGAGGAGAAGGTCGTTCTTAGAGCCCGTGAGGCAGCTAGGGAGAACCCTCGGGGGAAGGAGGTATTTGAACGACCTCTAACTGGAAAAGGCTATGGATCCAAGATCGAGTTGGTGGGCTACATCTTGGTAATGCTATCAAAGATCTATCTTCCGGGTAAGCCCCACGACTGTCCTTGAAAGGACTTGATCAACATGGACGTTCCCATGGCCAATGGTGTAAAAATCTTCCTTGTTGCCATTGTTCTTGGCTTCTTATATAACTGTTCTTGGCTGGACCGTGTAGTGGCGGACTCTTCTCGAAGCATCGACAGGTTTGATGTTTCTAATTACGCTAATAATATTCTCTTGACAACTTTTCTCTATGCCCACATTCCGAATTACGCCCCCACCAGTAATCACCCTGGTTCACATCCAATGAATATCCCTCGAATCTGTTGTTTGAAAAATAAGAGTGTCAAAAATCCCCTGATTGCCTTGACTGATCGAGCTAAGAGGTTCATACCTCTCCCCTATGTTGGGGTGAGTCAATTTTTTACTATTGATTTCTTTGCTGAAGGGGAGCTCCCCATTGCTCCTATTGACGAAGCCCTTGCCAATAATTTCCCAGAGAATAGTGTGCCCCTTCTGTTAATGCCCTCATATCTCCCTTCTTATACTGAATGGTCATCTTTTTATTCTGTGTATGGCCCACACCAAATAGCCCCACAGTTTGGTTACGACCAAGGGACCACCTTGTTGAGTCATCTTACTCCAGAGAAACCCACCAATTTTTCTTTTTCCTGTTCGAATTATTTGACCTCCATTGTTGTTAGTTTGTGTGCCAACTACCCAACCAATGCCATAATCTCGAGAAAAGAAGATCGAGGGGGAAGGCCAGCTATGTACATCAACGTATTTTGGCAAGATCAGTTGGTTCGCTTTCAAACCAACCTCTTGAAGGAGACCAAGTATTCTGAAGTTGAAAGGTTTCCACCCACTGAGTTAGGTTTAATGAATTTCACCACCCAGTCCTCTGTTTTTCCTCTTAGTAAGGCTAACACCAATGCTCCCCCCGAGCTGCCTCAGATAGCGCCTGTGGATCAGGCAGTTGTAAAAATAAAAAAAAGCCTCCCAAACCTCTATTCAAGTCGATGTTCCCCCCGATCCTTCAAGTCCAGTTGGAAGGACTGAGTCTCCTCGCGCTACCTCATCAGGTGCGGCAGTTAGGGACACTCGAAAGGCTCCTTTAAAGAAACTCAAAACTATTCCACAACCTCCATTAGCTTCTACTCCTTACCCAAAGATTTCTGAAGCGGTGAGCCAGATGGTGGATCATCTTCGCCAAACTTGGGAGCATTTTAGTAAACAAGACAGAGTTTCCATATTTGTCGATATGTCTGCTCATGGATTTTCTTATGACCCTCAATCTGTTGGGGGTAGTAAAAAGAGGAAAATAGTTAGCCCCCTCATGCTTGTGATGGAGGAGTCGAGTGAGTCCAGTGAGGAGAAGTTGCCTAAGGAGTATGTGTCTTGTGGTGATGTTGGTGATGATGATGATAAAGATGAGGAAGAAGAGGAGAAAGTCGAAGAAGAGGAAGAAAAAGAAACTATATTGGTGCGTAGCTTAGATTGAGGAGGATGGTTTCTCCTTCAAAACCTACCTCTCCTCCTCAAGATTATGAGGTTGTAGAGGACGTGTTGGAGGAGGAGGTAAGTCCATTGATCTCTCTTACTCTAAATCTCTTCTTTCGTTCTTTTCTTATCATGCTAATGGCCCCTTTCTGTTGTAACTTCCTCTCTTCCTTATTTCCTTCTTTTTAGGTTGACGCTCGAGGTGGTGCACATGATGATGTTGGAAAGGATCTTCCTCTCGAAGTAGATTCCCCTATTACTTCACAGGTAATCTCCCATTTCCCTCTAGGGGCAGTTATATATGATTCCTCGTTTGAGTCTAGTAGAGGCTATTCCTATGATCCCTCTTTTTTGTGCGAGCAGGCTGGCCATGAGAGGGATATACTTAATGTGAGAGCTATAGAGGATATGCCAAAGTCCCCTGTGCCTGTTCTTCGTTTCTTATGGTAAGTTTGGTTTCCTTATTTGTTTGAGTTATCGTTACTTTTTCCAACTTATTATCCTGTCTTCTGACTTCTATGTTGCAGGCTCCTATACTTGTTCAAACTACTCCTTCAGCCCACCTTCCTTCGAATGACCAAATGCTTATATCTGTGTTTGGGCCTGCCATTATAAACCAAGAAGGTGCTGATCTTGCTACAGATGCTCAAGGGGAGGGCGAACAAGAACGTATGGTTGAGGCAGTGGAGGATAGTAGGCGAGACAAGTTACTGAAGTTAGGGGGATGTGATTGCCCCCCAAAGTCAATGTCTATTGATAACTCCAGGTCCTATTGAGGAATAAGATGTGGTTCAGATGGCCACTCGTGAATTTATTGACGAGAGGCTTCCAAAGGTAGTTTCACTCTTCCATCTATCCACTGCATATAAATTTGTTAATTTTGCCAAGTAATATCGGGCTTTAAAAATCTCCCATAACCGAGGGTGAAGCGGGCCTAGTAATGTAGGACTTTAAAATTAAAATCTCCCATAATAGAGGGTTAGGCGGGCCTAGTCTTATAGGCATAATTGAGGGTCACGCGGGCCTAATAATGTAGGACTTTAAAATTAAAATCTCCCGTAACTAAGTGTCAGGCGGGCCTAGTCTTATAGGTATAATCTCCCATAATCGAGGTTCGGACGGGACTAGTAATGTAGGACTTTGAAATTAAAATATCCCATAACTGAGGGTTAGGCGGGCCTAGTCTTATAGGCATAATATCCTATGATCGAGGGTCAGGCAGGCCTAGTGTTATAGGCATAATCTCTATGTTAGCAAGATATTTTGTACATGCTTTCGTCACTTTTATTTCTTACTTCAGTTGTTTGTTATATTTCATGTGGAGGTCGACCAACCTGCGGCCCGTAGGCCTGAAGTTGAACCTGTTGCTCAGGGATTAATTCAAGCGGGGACTTTAGTTGGAGTTGCTTATTTAGGCGAGGCCCCTAGGATTGGTGATGCCCCTGTATTGATTTCTCTTCATATTCAAGCGAGTGATAGCGCCTCGCATACCCAGTGTCCCTCTGCCGGTGATAGTATTTTCAGCATGCATCCCCCTGAGGCAGCTCCCGAAGTGGTTGTGAGGCATACATTGGATAACTTCCCTTTTATTTTAACTGAGGGTCCTCGCCTATTAATCGAGCAATTGTTGGATCATTTTCCTTCAACCTTTATCGCTCGCTACTTTCAGTTGATTATTGGAATGATGGCGTGTCATTTTCTTGGGCTAGCGATGGTGTTGGAGGAAATCCTCAATACTCCCCATCTTGTCTCTTAGCTCTGATACCATCAAGACTTTATTAGGGAGGATTAACATGTTGACGAATGATGGATTTTCTATGACTTGGTTGGTGGAGCTACTGTAAAGTTTCAAGAAGGCTAATATTCCCCTTGTTTATCATCACCTCCAAAGTTCCCATCATTCACAAGTGGCCATCTCAGAGGATCTTGTAAGTCTAGAATCCCAATTGTTGATATCTGAACGAGGCATGTAGGAGGCCTGCGGGGCGGTTGCTCGTGCGGAGGCTGAGTTAGTTGAGCAAGAGTGGGAATTAGCGGCCATTCATCAGACCTGGGAGCTTCGTCAGAAGGATTTATATGACCTTATTACATATCAAAGAAACCTGGAGAAAATTCTTCCCCAACATCATCACATGCTACTTAGTTCAGAGAATCTTTATTTTATCATGGACGACCCCTACCTCCTTTATCTAGTGTTTCTTTTGTTGGTGTTGCTCATTTTTTGTAACCACAATGCTATCATTTATTTGAAATAAAGAAACTTTGGTGTCTTCTTTCCTTTTTATTGTTTCAATTAAATATTGGCTAAACTTACTACATCAATGCTAAGTACATCGCACATAATAAAGGAATCAAGAAGTGAACTTGTAAAAATAAAGTAGTGATCTAGCATATGCCACATGAATATTGCTTCTAACTATATTAAACGGGCAAGCCTAATTATTTTTAAAGAATACATCCACCTTTTCTAAAAACAAGTCAATGAACAAGAATGGCAGAACATACATTCAGACGTGATAAATCTTCATCCACTTATTGTTCAATCTGAAAGTCACATTATCTTCCAGCTTAGATATCTCACGGTAACCCGAATCGTGAGCTACTCAAAATATATAAGGCCCTTCCCAGTTTGCTTCGAACTTTAATAATTACAAACCTCTTATGTGTCTTGTGCATGCTTTTAGAACCAAGTCCCCCTCCTTGAACTTCCTTGGCCTCACCACTTGATCGTAAGATCTGGATAACTGCTTCCTGTATATCTCGAAGTGCCTCATGGCATTATCCTTGTGCTCTTCCAAGGCTTTGAGTTATACATGGTGCATGTGAGGGAGCATAGCACTTCATAGGTTATAGCGAGAAAAAGGTACCTCGAGTTCGACCGGTAACGCAACTTCTTCCCCAAATACTAAGGAGGATGGTGTGTACCCTGTTGGATTTCTTTCGTCATTCGGTAAGCCCAGAGAACCTCGGGGATCGTGTCATCCCATGAGACTGGAAAATCTTTTAACATTTTTGCCAAAATATTCACTTAAGTTTTGTTGGTTCCCTTTGCCTGTCCATTGCACTTCGGGTATACTATTGTTGATTTGTGATGGATGATGGAATACTTTTCTGTGATGAGGCGCACTTCTCTGTTTATAAAGGGGGTACCATTAACCGATAGAAACACCTTCGGGATGCCAAAGAGACAAATAATGTATTCCTTCATAAATTGAGTTACTACCCCCGCAATGGCTTTCTTGAGTGGTATAGCCTCCGCCCACTTCGTGAAACATTATGTGGCTACTAAGATTCATATATTTCCTTGTGACGAAGGGTTGATGGATCCTACCGGGTCAAAGGCCCAAGTATGGAATGGGAATGGTGTAGATAGAAAGCGCAGATCCACTGAAGGAGCATGAATCATATTACCATGTAGCTAACAAGCTTTGCACTTTCGAATAAAATCAGCTGATTCTTTCTCCATCAAAGGCCAATAATAACCCAAAGTCATTAGTTAATCGTAAAGCTTAGCTTCTTCGATGTGCCCTGGGTCATGATCTTATTTTAACACCTCTTCAGCCTCTTCTCTTCTTATGCACCTTAAAGGCCTATCGTGGTAGCCTCGTTGGTACAACTACTCGTCTTATATGAAGTACCTCGGTGCTCAATTTTGTATCTTCGTAGAGTCCTCTTAATCTTCTAGAATCACTCCATCTATTAAGAAATCCATGTAGGGTTGTCTCCAATCTTGCGACTTGTCAATGAAGTTGCATTCTGCTGCCTGATAGAAAAGACATCACTTTGAACACTCTCTCTGCACTGTGGAGGCTTCCTATCTCATCGAAGGTCAGTAGTACCCTGCTCGTTGTATCCTCCAGTACGAAGGGATCTCGATGGTTTCACAGTTATCTTTGCGTACTTGAATCAGCCTTCTTTTAGCTTCTTCAAGGCCCACGCACCTAGACAGTCAACCTCCTTTATTCTTGTAGTATAAGATGCCCTGACAACAAAGTACTGCACTAAATCGGTCAGGTTAAGTGGACCTTCCCCTCTCTCTAACTAATTTTTTATTTCACCCCTCCAATCGCCTTTGTCCTCTGAGGGCAGCATCTCAGACATCATCGAAGGGGTCGTTCTCTTTGTGATTCAAACCACAGTTGACTCTTCGTCAAAGGCAATCTTTTGTGCAATGGTGGCATAGGTGTCTGCATTCCTATTCATTATTCGAGGGTGCCTCTTTATCCTTACCACCTCGAACTGTCCGAGAAGTCGCTGAATGATCGTGTGGTAAGGCTCCAGACTCAGGTGCTGCATAAAAACTCCTCGTCACCTATTTTGCCACCAAGTTAAAATCCCCTTTAATTATTGGGACTTGATGCCCCTTCTCAGTGATTTGAGTAACCCTAGGACCAGTGCCTCGTATTCGGCTTCATTATTTGAGCATTCAAACTCCAATTTGAAAGACAGGCGAATTTCTTCACTTCCTCTTCGCAGAATGACTCCCTTTCATCCTTTTTTCTCGGTTAAAGAGCCGTCAAACTCCATACTTCATTCGTCTAGGCTAGCTGCTATAAAATTGGCCTAGAGGTCATCACCTAGAAGCTCTTTACTAGGCGGCATGAACATCCCTGATGGGAAGATGGCCAACAAATCTGTGTATGCCTGGCTTTTGATGGCTCGAGGGACCACGCACTTGAGATCATACTCTAAAAGGATTAGAAACCATCTAGCTGCCCTGCTTATTAATACTGTTCTAGTAAGCAAAAATTTTATGGGGTCGCACCTAGTTACAATATGAACTGTGAATGATAGCAAGTAATTCCTTAGATTTTGTGTTATAATTACAAGGGCCAGACAATGCCTCTCAATGCTAGTATATCTGGCCTCGAGCCCATGTGTAATCCTACTCGAGTAATAAATAGGTTTTTTAATGCCTTTGCTCTCTTGGGCCAATAAAGCCCCAATAGACCATTTTGTTGACGTGAGATATAAGCGTAAAGGGGTACCTGCCTTCGGGGGAATCATTCTCTGAGGATAAGTAAGGAGTTCCTTCAGCTTGTCTATTGATTCTTGGTCCATTACTTCCCATGTAAACTTCACACCCTTTCTCAGCAACTCCATCAAGAGGTGTGTTACCTCATCCAGCCCTGGGACAAACCGCCTCAGATAGGAGACCTTGCTAAGAAAACTCTTTAACTCTTTTTTTGATTTTGGCCTTGGCATATCAAGGATGGCTAGTCGTTTATCCAAGTCCATTTGTACCCCCTGGAAATTTACCACAAACCCTAGGAATTTCCCACTCGATAGCTCGAAGGCGCATTTGAGAGGGTTCATCTTTATCTTATATTTCCTCCAACGAGTGAACACCCTCCTCAAATCATCCAGGTGGGAGCCCTCTTTCTTGGATTTAATCACCAAATCATCGACATATAACTCCACGGTCTTGTGAAAAAGTTCGTGGAAGATGGACATGATCATCCTCTAGTAGATGGCTCATGCGTTCTTCAATCCGAAAAGCATGACTGTGTACATGAAATTGCCCAAAGGCATCTGAAAAGAAGTCTTCTCTGCATCGGCCGGATCCATTTTTATCTGATTATATCCCACATAGCCATCCATGAAGTTGTACATCTCATGGCCAGCTGTTGCATCGATCAGGTTATCAATTGATGGCAGCGGGAATTCATCCTTTGAGCATGCCCGATTTAGGTCTCTGAAGTCTACGCATATTTTGATTTGGCTCTTGTCCTTCTTTCCCATAGGCACAATGCTAGAGGGACAGATCGGATGTTAGATTAGGACTATGAAACCAGCTGTGAGCAACCTCTGGACCTCTTCCTTAATCTTTAGGTCCAACCTTTTGTTGAACGTTCGAGTGTCCTATTTCACTGGAATGGGTGAGGGTAAAACATTCAACCTATGGCAACTCACCTCCTAGTCTACTCCAAGCATCTCGGTGTACTTCCACGCGAAGATGTCTTTGAACTCTGCTAGCATCTTAATCAATTCCTTTCGAGGAGTTACCTTCAAGTCCTTCGAGATAAAAATAGGATTTGGATCTAGGTTGCGTGGGGTCATTCAATCACGGAGTTGTCTTGATAGACTATGGGGCTCATCGCTCCTAGTTCGCATTCTTCTTTATAAGTTACAATTATTCGAGCAGGTGACTGCAACCTCTCTCGAGTCGATGGGATCCTTATCCCCCGATGTATCTTCTTACCATGGTAGCTTCTTCCGCCAGCTCAGTATAAAAATTTACGTCCACCATGTGGGCCTCCTCCTTTGTAAAAGGCTTCTTAGTACCTCGAACCACCACCTCCTTACGCTTTATGTTTGCTTTCGCACATTGATGATAAGTGGAGGGTACCAACTAGTGGTTATGCATCCATACCCTACCAACCAACAGCTGTTATGACGGGTCGCAATTCATGATGTGGAATTTAATATGGGAAGTGATGTTTCCCATTGTGATGCTCGTGTTAACATAACCCGGTGACGTGGAGGGTTAATTATCATAACTTGTTATTGCCAACGAATGGGGCACTATCCATGTCTCTGATAACCCGGTGGCATAAAAGGATCTAACGGGCATTATATTGATGGATGCCCCTCCGTCCAATAAGACTCGTGAGAAAACATAATCATTCACTGACATGGTAACATACAAGGGTCTGTTGCGCGGATACTTGATCAGCCTCTCAGCCTCCGACAATGTGACTTTCGAGAGATATTTACTCACCAATTTATCCATAGGTACCTTCTATTTTAAGTGTGGCGCCTTATTTTTCTTCGCGATCTCTAAAATGTCTCATGTAACTTCCAGTAGGGAATCTTCAGGCACCGACCTAATCAAAGAACCAGCCAAACTTTGGTGAGAGAGACACAGTGGCTCATTCGATCCATAGATATGTCCGGTCATCTTCTAGTTCGTAAACTTCTTCCACATCTCTATATGCGGCCTCATCATACACTCTCATTGCATTAACTTCTTCCAGAGAACAGGCTCCCAACTACTTACTGAGTCCTTCAACGGGATCGTATACTTGTTTCCCTCGATCTTTTGTCCCCTCAATCCTGCCATCCACATAGAGTTGATCCAATTCGAAGGTGTGTTCTTCTAAACACCCTTCGAAGCCATCATTGGTAGATTCTTCGACGTCACTTCCTTCGAGCCACTGTCCCATCATTAATTGCTCAGCCTCCTCATCAAAAGCACTAGCCATATGGGCCCCATGAGGTGGCATAGGGTTATTATTTACATTAGTTTTTGGAAATATGATGTCTCCATTCTTTACATGATGGTCAATCAACCTACTAAGTGAGAAACACACTTTGGTAGGACGATTTACCCTATTATGTAGTGCGTAATAATGAGGCTTCTCCATGTCTTCTCACGTGAGTGGCATAGTGTGGATGTTAACCGTCGTGCATACTTTATCGCAGACCATGAGATCATAAAGATTCAAGTCCTGTTCCACCGTACGAGGTAGCTCGAGGGATCCTCTTCATCTTCGAACTTTCTCTTGTTATTTCTGTCCCTTCTACCTCCTCGGCCACCATTATTTACTTCTTTACCCCCATCGTCCGCATAATTAACCCTCGAGGGTATTCCCCTCCCCAAGGTGACTGTTGGCCTCATCAGCAAACTTGGCAAAAGCGGGCGGGGGTACTATAGGTTTTACCACAGAGGAAATATTCCTTACTGCTTTTAAAAACGCTGTAAACGTACCTTCTCTTGTTTCGTTAATCAAGTGACACATATACTCGGGCAGCAAGCCCGCTGCACAAACTTGTAAAAGTTTGTTTTCTCGCGTCTCCTCTCTCACATCCAGGGAGCATTCCCGGAACCTCCTGATGTAAGACACAATATCCTCTCCTGGCTTTTATTTCTCACACGTGAGCTGAGTGAGTGTGAACTCATCCTCAGCCAAAAAGAACTTTTGCACGAAAAAAACATGCAATTCCTCCCAAGAGCTTACACTACCTGGGACCAGGTGGGAATGCCACGTGTAGGCTTTATCCGTCAGGGATTATAAAAACTCCCTTAGCCTTAACTTTTTGTCATTGCAGTGGGCCCCCAGACTCTCGATGAACCTCTTTACATGCTCCTTGGGATTAGCATCTTTCCCCGTGTACTTTTTAAAGATTGGAGGAATATAACCCAATGGGTAGGGCTCATTGTTATATGCTTCTGGGTAGGGAGTACGAAAGTCATCGTACACCGAGGAACTTTCTCCTTTAGACACAGGTACGAACTTTAGCAGCTCGTTCTTCATATCTTCTAAGCTGGCTGGCGAGGGACTAGATGGCGGCGTCATTATTACCACTGGGATCCTTGAGGTTGGCACGTCTATCCCTTGATCTACTGTTATGGCTGGAGCTGCTGAAGTTGTTCCTCTATTCTGCAACGCTGGCTTCGTTGTCACAGGTGGGACCGTGGTAGGATACGCAAAATGTAATATTTTTATGAAATAAAATTGTAATATTTTTACGTAAAATGTAATATTTTTATGAAATAAAAATGTTGAAAAAGGTGTTACACAAATTTGTCCTAAATGAACATGATTTTGGGATAAAATCGTTGTTAGAGTAAAAAGGACAAGAAATGATGATTTCAAAAATGAAACATAAGTTGGGGTGAAATTCCAATTTTTTGGCTTTGGTCGGTAAATGAAAAGGTGGAATATTGTGGACAATTGCAAAATATTAAAACACATTAATATGAACTTAATGACACCGGGATAATTAAGGAGGGCCCGGAGCCCTGGGGTGAAAGATCCAAAATCACTGGCCAGAGCATATGGCAGCATAGTCGGATATTGGAAGATTCAGAGAAAAATATAATGAAAATGGAACATATCAAGAAATAGGTTGTGTGGTAAATATGTAAAAAGATAACCTAACTTGAATGAATTAATAAATCTTTCGGTAAAGGACAAAGTGGACAAGTATTGAGAAAATTAATTAATCTTCATAAGGAAAAGGAATGGTAAATTGGAAGGATTAAATGGGTAGTTACACCACCTAATGAGGTTCAGACCATAATTAACACGAGTGTGTTTATGAAAGGTTTCAAAAGAAGCATAAGTATTTTCTAACACGGTGTTTGCATGTGTTGAAATGATAGGTGTAATTGTCTTAAGTATTTAACCGGATGTGTTGAACCAAGGAATAAATGTCAAATAAAGTAAAAGGGAGTTCTTTCATAAGATTAAGGTGAATTAATTGGGATAAGTAACGTTTTTAGAATAAAAATGATTTAATGCATTAAAGTATATATATATATATATATATATATATGTATGTGTGTGTGTGTGTGTGTAAGGTAGTTTCATGTGCATGTAAATATACATGTTACTGTCTCCTTTCCGCCCTTCGATTCTATATTACATTATTATAATTTCCACTGGACATTCGGCTCATTCCCTAGTCTTTGTTACGGTAGTTTGGTTGAGATTTTGTATTTTGAGAGCATTGTACAGGTGAGTACTCTTTTAATTTATGATAAGTAGCTCTGTATGCTTGATTCCAGGGACGCTTCCCACGGGTCCCTTACGGAATTTGATTAGAAATAAAAATCGCATGTTAAACAAGTGAAATGTTAATTAAATAAAACTGGACTAGCACATTATGTAGGTTGTTTCATTTCACTTCACTCCTAATGCTCAGGTCGGACCGAGTTGACCACGAGTAACCCATAAATTCGAGTCGGGGTGTTACACATGGTATCAGAGCTCTAGGTTCAAGGTTTATTTCGGGAGTGACGTGGAGAGTTCGGTAGTAAATTTTGCGACGTCGGTGTTAATTTTGGGACGGTCACACTAGATTGGTGATGGTTCCAGTTCGTGTTCCTAAATAGATAAGCACGACGGGTAAATTATTGCCAAGTTTCATACAACCAAATTAATTGTCATTAATCACTTACGACCTTCTGATTAGACATGTTAGTGATTTGCGAGTGTTTGTGCGAGCCAATAGTGGCGACACCGCGATTTTTAGTGTGAGGTGCTTATGTATCAATTCGTGATGATGTGAGAGGCCAATTAAGATGTTAAAAATGGTAAATAACGTCCATGGAATCAGAAACATGAATGTTGTAAATATAACTGTGGAGGTTTGGTAACTGGAGTGTTATGCCTAAGCAGTATTGATTTGTGATGAGGATGCATTAAGTTTTGGGGTGTGATTCTTTAAGATGGTTAATAATAATGATGTAATTAGGCAAATTCGATCCTTGTGGTAGTATCACATCGTAAGATAATTGGTGATTTGATAGACGTGATGAACCGTGTTGGTCAAATCTTAGGGATGTGTACTTGATCTGAGTTGATAAAATACTACTAATATAGGTAAGTGTCTTGGTGATTGTTGATTGAAAGTTGTACCTTGCAAGGTATGATGAGGGTTATGGGAAAATTGTGGTAAGTATGTTACGTATGCAATAATTATGGTTGAGGAGACTTAGGAGTGAACTCGAGATAGTCTTCCATGTGAGGGTTTTAGAAAATATGATGTAACTTTGAGGGATAGGATCTTTAGTGATGTCGGTGATTCAAAACTGGAGGTTTAGAGGTTGTAGGCGACATCCTCTATCCTGCCAAAATCCTTATTAGTGTCAGTATGTGGTTTGGTACGTGGCTTATGGCCATAGCCGTTTGGAAGGGTGATAAGATTATTATCTAAGTGTCAAGGCCCATTTTAACGGCCCAAGCAATGGCTATATAAGAGGTAACCCTAGTGTGAGTGTGGTTTAAGGGAATCTTGGAGTATCCGTAGGACTTATTATGTGTGGTGTCACTGGGAATAGAAATCAACTTGTTATGGAATCTTAAGGTGTTCAATGGTTAAGCTGTGCCATATGTAGAGGCCCATAGACTAGTGTCTTTGCGAGAACCTATTAATCACGATATGGGTATTGAGAAGTTTGAGGAATACTAGGAAATGCATCCGGGACTTAGATTGATGATGTCATATAGAGACTTAAAAATTTCATCCAAGGGGGATATCGAGACATAATTAAAATAATGGCATTTGTCGACATCATAACTTAGGATAGCCCTAGCAAGGTAGGGACTAGTTCTTGGCATGTCTTACCAAGGCGGTACGGATTAAAAGATGTAGCCCTGTACACTGGGAATAGAAATCAACTTGTTATGGCATCTTAAGGTGTTCAGTGGTTAAGTTGTTCCATATGTATAGGCCTATAGACTAGGGTCTTTGTGAGAACCTAGTAATCATGATGTGGGTATTGAGAAGTACTAGAAAATGCATACGGCACTTAGATTGATGATGTCATATAGAGACTTGAAAATGGAACCTAAGGGGGCTATCGAGACATAATTAAAATATTGGCATGTGTCGACAACATAAGTTAGGATAGCCCTAGTTAGGTAGGGACTAGTTCTTGGCATGTCTTACCAAGATGGTACGGATTAGAAGATGTAGCCCTGTGCGGTACTTACTACCTTAGAATACCAATGGAAACCGGTGTGGCCGTCATGTAAGTTCAGTTTGGGTAGATCTTGGAGATGAGCTCAGTGACCTGGTGTAGGAAAACGTTACTATAAGGTGAATGTTTCGCTTAATGGGGTTCTCCCTAATAATATGTTGGGATACGATCATGATATGATAATATCTAAAATGACCTAGGTGTATTAGGTTGGTCACGACGTCACTATAAATATGGATAAATTCAACATAGATAAAAGTGTTGGCATTCATCAATCGGAGTGGCCCACGTTCTCCAAGGATGTAAGGAGGGAGCCTTACTCTTAAGAAGGGAAGTATAGTGTTTGATTTATCAAAGGACGATAGGTTCATTTATTGTTTTTGTCTGGTATGGATAAACGGTTTATGACTCGGTTCATCATGGTTGGTGAATCGAGCCAAGGTATATAGCTAGGTTAGTACCCAGTGAGAACATCTAGGGAAAGTTGTAAGATTTTAAGCATGTGGCGTAGGTTCGCTTTTCATAAACCATAACCCGATGCATATAAATGGGATATTCTGGGAACGGTTGTTTGTTTCTCCTAATTCTTGCGTGTCCCTTTCAGTTCTGGTAATCGAGGATTGGTATTCCCAAGATTATGATATCTCAAATTTATATCATGTCATGGTACGGTGCAATTTTGGCCTAGTAGAGTGCGAGTGGACATGAAATGGTCAATGCAGGTCGGTAACTGGGTGCATACCTATCCGAGATATCCTTGTTATTGTACAAAATTCAGTGTGTGGGTGGTTGCGCTTTCGACTGCACGGTTTGCTCATAGTATTCGCTTTCCTTAAGATTAGTAACATTAGTATTGGTCAACATGACAATCAGTGGCTCAAGTTATAAATAGAATATGGTGACTTGAGGACAATGTATAATGTTAGAACTTGGGGAAACTTAGCACTCAGTGTTATTTTTCCACAGTAAGTGGATTGGCATTAATACGCAGGTGTACATTTCCCCGTTGGATGCCTAGAGTGATCCTAGGTTCATGGAAGGATCTTATGGGGAATGTTAGTCGGGGGCACGAATTGTGAATGGGTTGGTGTGTCTCTCCAATAAGTGAGTGACTTAATACATGAGGTTAGAATCAAGATTAAATGAGGTTATGTGGTCATGATGACCCGAGGATTTGAGGAAACTTGGAATGTGTAGTCCTTAAATTCGGGACAGTCCTTGATGAGGAATTGGATAATTAGTTGTATTACGTTTCACTCATGGGTGAGTATCGATCACTAGAGAGGGTTGCCCGGTAGAGGCGCCGATAAGCTTTGAGTAATAGCAAAGGTATTCCTAGGACTTATTTGCACATGATCATCGAGTATGTAAAGACTCGGTATTGTTGTGTGACGTTGATGGTTAGTGTGAAGGTGAGCATTAGAGCATGTCACATATTGAGATTTTAGTGACAACCCCTGTGTAAAAGCGTGTGATGTGATCTTAGATTTTGAGGACTTCGATGATTTTGTCTTAAGGATTCCATGATTTAGAATAAGAGTTGGTAAATCCCATGAACTTGAGAAATTGGCGGATCGATAATTTCGGGGATGAAATTACCTAAGGAGGGAATAATATAATACCCATGCCCAATATTTTATTATTTTTCCTGTATATATTGTAATAATATGAAACCCTTGGTATTGGATCATTATAATTGGGTTTATATCTGCATTTGACTGTTTTTTGAGTCTTGATGATAATTATTGGAAGTTTTTGGGTAAAATTTGAGAAAATAGGAATTTTTTTATTTGAACGAGTTAAAGGTCGTTCAAAAGAAATCCGTATTTCGTTCGAACGAAGATGGGTGGGTTGAACTAGAATTTAATGTCGTTCAAAGCCTGGTTCTAACGAGCATCTAACGAGATGCCACTGCATAGGTTTTCCTACCTCATTAAAAGGAAGTTCGATGGGGGGATCAAACGAGATTGATATCTCATTCGAATGAGGTCCCATTCTTATTCGAGCGACCTACCCAGAAATTTTAAAATCGGGTGCCCTTGTGTGTTGTCACATTTTGAGCCATTGGATCGATGATATATCGACTCCTGGTGACCCCAGATGACCCAAAAATGATATTTTAGAGTTGGGGTGGGTTTTATAATGGTGTATTTAGGTTATTTTTGGGTTTATTCGAGTGTGAAGAAGAGAGGGTGGGGGTGGGTCTCCCCATCATCTCCTGTATTTATTCATCTCTCTCTAGATTTTGGGAGTTTTTTCCCTTCTCCAACCACAACAAACCACCTTAAACAACCATGTATCCACCTTATGCCACCGTATTCTACTTGTATCTCATCATAAACAAGCCTTATGCACCCATTTCCACCGTTATTGGGTAGAGCTACGAATTTTGGAGGAGCTGTTGGGGGTTGAAAAGAAGAAGAGTAGAAATTTATGGAGTCTTAAAGGTG
The DNA here is from genome assembly GCA_949130495.1 of Sambucus nigra. NCBI lineage: Eukaryota > Viridiplantae > Streptophyta > Magnoliopsida > Dipsacales > Adoxaceae > Sambucus > Sambucus nigra. Next base: position 237,719,707 of record OX422221.1, on the reverse strand, counting down.
GTTCTACTTAGACCATGCTTGTGGATCTAGACAACCTCCTTTATGTCACCTTAGGTGGTGGGGGGTTTCCACCATCTTCTTCTTCATCCACAATTTTTGGAGCCCAATTTGAGGAGGAAAAACTCGACTCTTAGTTTAAGACTATATTTTGCACATTAGTAGTCTTGTAGGTAGAGTAAAATGCATACATGAGTTAAGAAGATGATTTCTCAAGGTTTGTGTAAATGGTTTATAAATGATTTCAAAGGTTTTGAGAAAAATACTATGATTCAATATTGTTGAATAAATGATGTGTTTATGGAATAAAATGTTTAAAAATGATATTTATCTTGCTAAAGATATTTTGGGAGAACTATGTTTTAAAGTTTCTTGCAAAAATCAAGATTTTATAAAAATTGCACATTTGTTGAAGTTTTGAAGAATAAAAATGTCCTTTAGTCTTGAAAAGTATATTTTTGCAAATATTATAAAATTTCTAGAGTAAATCACATGTTAGACCCATTTGATAGGATTTTTGGACTTAAAATCCATCTTCTCATGCATATAAACTTGTAATATTTTGAGGTTGAATATATAAACAAGTTTAATGAGGGTTTTATTGGGTTTAAACATGAAAGAAAAGAAATTAGAAATTTCAGCCCTTAAAGTGTGTGAAAAAGGAGTTGAAAAGGTGATAAGTGTATGGTTTCAAGACTATACGAATTAATAAAGAAAATATTTTTTTTCTTACAAAGTTGTCTTAGATTTTTAATGATTTCTTGAAAAAGAAAGTAATGGAATAAATATGTTTCCAACTTGAGAAGAATGTTACTCTAAAAGTGTTATATAAGTGTTAGTGTTAAAAACACTTAAGAATTTAGTGTGAGTAACTTAATGGTGTTTTCAAAAATAACACTTGTGGACATGGAGAAAGGGACAAGTTTGTAAATAAATAAATAAAATGGTAATTTTATGTAAGGTGGAACATTTTTATGAAATAAAAATGTTGAAAAAGGTGTTACACAAAATGATCCTAAATGAACATGATTTTGGAATAAAATTTATGTTAGAGTAAAAAGGATACGTACTGATGATTTCAAAAGTGTAATATAAGTTGGGGTGAAATCTCGGGTTTTTGGCTTCAGCTAGGTGAAACACCCAAATCACTGGCTAGAGCATATGGTAACATAATCGGTGGTATGGAGGCCGTTAAAGTATGTGGATATTGAAAGATTCTGAGAATGAAAATGGAACATATAAAGAGATTGGTTGTGTGGTGAATACGTGAAAAGAAAACCTAACTTGACTTAATTAATAAATGTGCCGGTAAAGGATAAAGTGGACAAGTAATGAGAATTAATTAATGTCCATTAGCTAAGGGAATGGTAAAGTGAAATGATTAAATGGGTATTTAAGGCACCTAAATAGTCTAAACCCATAATTAACACAAGGGTGTGTTTATGTAAGGTTTTCAAAGGAAGAATAGGTATTTTCTAACACGGTGTTTACGTGTGTTGAAAGGGTGATTTTCAATGGAAATACTCACATGAATTAGTATGAATAAAAGGTTAAATTTTAGGAAAAGAAATGATTTTTCCTTAAACAAGGTGTAATTGTTTTGGGTATTTAACCGGGTGTGTTGAATCAAGGAATAAATGTCAAGTGAAGTAAAAGGGATTTATTTCATAAGATTAAGGTGAATAAATCGGGATAAGTAACTTTTTTAAAATAAAAATGGTTTCATGCATTATATATATATATATATATATATATATATATATATATATATATATATATATATATATATATATATATAAGGTAGTTTCATGTACACATAGATATATGTGTTAAAGTCTCATTTCCATCGTTTGATTTTGTACTGCATGTTGTAATTTTCCACTGGACATTCGGCTCATTCCCTCATGTTTGTTACGACATGTTGGTTACGGTTATGTATTTTGAGAGCATTGTACATGTGAGTACTCTTTTATTTTACGATTAGTAGCTCTGTATGCTTGGATTCCGGGGACTCTTCCCACGGGTCCCTCACGTAGTTTTATTTGAAACGAAAATCGCATGTTAAATAAGTGAAATATTAATCAAATAAAACTGGACTCGCAACAATATATAGGTTGTTTCATTGAAATTTACACCTATGCTTGGGTCGAACTGGGTTTATCATTGGTAACCCATAAATTCGGGTCGGGGCGTTACACATTGCATGAAAATTCCTTAAATCCATAGGGGAAAAGGTCCTAACGATAGGCACCCCATTGTGAATATATGCACACTATACTCATTGAGAGAATCTCTCACCAAAACGAACAAAGTTTTGGTTAAAATGCCAAAGTGGCGACATTGGACCGACATTTAGAATCTTTAGAGATTAGAAAAGAGGTTAATTGAGCCATACATGCGGTTGTGCAACATATAGGATCCCCTGTGTGTTTGATATGCAATATTTTCGACTGTTTAGTTGGAAATTGCCCCACCCTTTCGGGCCACAAAGTACTCATAGAGCTGGCAAATGCCCTCTACCAAAATAAATTAAAGTATGACCCTTACTCCAATATGTACAATCTAGGATGGTGAGACCACCTAAACTTTTCATGGTCTAAGGATCAATACCAAGCAGGTGTTGGTCAATCTTTATGTATCCATCCCCAGGGTTTTAAAAAAAAATCCTCTGCACTGTCGTATCCTTCATCCCAAAAGATCCAATATTGAGAGGAAATGATGAACATGCTTGCCCAAACTAACCTTCAGTTCCAAAAAAAACACATAAAATGTCCTCCAGTCCACCCAGTAAATCCTACAAGTGAATACTCATTCGATTGCCAAACTCGAGGTTTTAGTTATCCAACAAGCCAACGCGTTGAGTCAGAGAAATTTGGGAACATTAGTGAGTTAACCTAACTTGAATATAAAAGGTAACATGCCTATATATCAATATGTTGTTCAAGACAACATGAGGACGTCACACACCCAAGAGCATGAAAAAATCATCATCCCACTTAGGTATGGCAAGGAAGTTTTTAATAACATCTCACTATCCACCGAGAGTGAATCTGATAAATGTATGGAGAACGAAGATCCACCCATGGGTCCAGCTTCCTCTACACCCTCATCTTTTCAGTCATCTCTAGAGACCTATGTCCCAAAATCTCCATTTCCCTAACGTTTGTTACCACAAAAGATTAAGGCATTAGTTGATAAGATGTTGGAAATGTTCAATAAAGTACAAATCATTATCCTACACTTAATTCTATACAACAAGTCCCATCCTATGCTAAATTTTTAAAGGACCTTTGTACCTTAATGATAAACACCAACGTGTCGAAGAAGGATTTTATTGTCAAGCAAGGAATTTTGATTATTTTCTATAAAACTAACGTCAAGTGTAAGGATCCTGGGGAGTACATCATTGAAAAATACCTTTGATTTTTTTATAGTTAGCGTGAACCTTCTACCGTACACCGTGTAAACAAAACTAGGTTTGGGGAGTTGAGTCCGACTAGGTAGCTCACCATTCTATTAGAAAACCCATAAGTGTCATTGAGAATGTCTTAATAAAGTGGGCGACTTTTTATTTCCCATCAATTCTGTGGTTTTGGATACCGAACCCATGCATAATATTATTGCACAAATTCTGATTATTTTGGGTCATCCCATCCTCACCAAGTCGAATGTCATCATTAGGTACAGTAGGGACAACCTGAACCTATTTTTTAGGAACATGACTATGGACCTTAAGGTGTTCAATTTGGCTAAATAACGACCCGGTGATGATGAACTCGTGGATCTTGACATGATTGATAGCATTATCCAAGAGACTTTTGAGGAAACTCATAATGACGAACCTTTAGCGAAATGTCTCACCTTTTTGTGTTCGAATTTGATATCAAAAACTCAATTGAAAAAGTTAATGCACTCCTCGACTCTTCCCTTATCATGGAAGTTGGAAATTAGAAATCTAAGCCCAAGACATTTTCTCTCCCCATGTCACCTATTCTGCCCTCAATTAAGAAATCTCCCGAGCTTGAATTGAAGCCATTGCCTGAAACGTTCAAATATGGATTATTAGGGCCTTTTAACATCTTGCCTATTATCATTGCATCTGACTTGGAGAATCAATGGCAAGGTAAATTTTTGCGTGTTTCTCAAACAACACAGAGGAACCATTAGATGGACCATAGCTAACATTAAGGAGATGAGTCCTTCGATGTGCATGTAGATGATACACTTAGAATACAATGCTAAAAATCATTGTGAATCATAACATAGGCTTAATCACAATATAAAAGAGGTTGTCTGAGCCGAGGTGCTTAACTTTCTAGATGTGGGTATTATCAATCCAATCTTTGATAACCAGTGTTAGCCCCATTCAAGTTATTCCAAAGAAATTTGGGGTTACAATAGTGAAAAATGATAAAGATGAGCTAGTACTCACTAGGATTCAAACTTGTTGGTTCATGTGTATCGATTATCAGAAGTTGAACTCCGTCACAAGGAAGGACAACTTTTCTTTTCCTTTCATAGAACAAATGCTTGAGAGATTAGTCGTCCATTCCTATTACTATTTTCTTTATGGATATTTTGATTATAATAAACTCCCATTACTTTCGAGGAATAAGAGAAAACCACATTCACTTGTCCATTTGGTACTTTTTATTATCAATTCATGCCCTTTGGGTTATTTAATGCACCTGATACCTTCCAGCGGTGCATAATTACATTTTTGGATATGGTGGAATGGTTTCTTGATGTCTTTATGGTTGATTTTTTAGTATTTTCATCTAGTTTCAATCAATCCCTTCAAAACCCCGCCCTCATTCTAAAAAGGTGTAAGGAAACTAGCCTCGTGCTTAATTAGGAAAAGTTTCATTTCATGGTAAAAAAAGGCATAGTGCTAGGTTACATCATTTCTAAAAAGGGTATTGAGGTTGATAAATCTAAAACTGATCACATTGGTAATGTCCCACCCTAAAAAATTATGTGTGAAGTTTGATCATTCTTAAGACACGTCAGTTTCTATCGACTATTTATTAAGAATTTTAGCAAAATCACTCAACCTTTGTGAAATCTTCTGCCAAGGACTCACCCTTTTATTTCATCGGAGATTTCCTTGAAGCCTTTGAAAGGATAAATAATTAATTTATCTTTGCACCTATAGACACCACATTATAGGACCCCCTAAGTGTCTCTCCTTAGGTCCCTAGAAGCTCCCCATTTCACTACAAACCCTAGGTCATACTCCGAGTATCGATCTAAAGTCCATCGGGCCCTTATGGGCCCCATTTGACTTCAGCAAACTCTAGCTTCAGAGAGAAAGCTCAATGAATAATATAAGGTCTCTGAATCCCCTTTCCAACGTTCCACCCCGTGCGTTAATCGGCATAACAGTCCGAACGAACGGACCATTTTACAATCGAAAATCCATTTGGAGGCCACTGGGCGCTCTCAGGGCCCGATTTGACCGTAGTCAACTTCATCCTCAGAGAAAAAGATATTTGAAACTTCTAAGGGCACTGAAACTCCTTTCCAAAGGTCCACCCGCGCTAAATGGCATAACGGTTCAAACGAACGATCCGTTCTCCCCCGAAAATTGATCCGGATTCCATTGGGAGATCCTGGGCTCCGTTTGACCAAGGTTAACTCTTCATCTCAAATGAGACTGAATGAATCTTCAAACGGAACTGAATACCCTTTCCAACAGTCCGCCCCGTGCACGAATTAGACTTACGGTACGGACGAACGACCCATTTTACTCCGAAAGGTCACTGGGCGCTTCCGAGCCCCGGTTGACCAAGGTCAACTTTTTGAATCGAGCGAAGATCTTTGGAATTCGAATTCAATTGCATAACCTTTCCAATAGTCCACCCCGTGCACAATTCTGATTTACCGTTCGAACGAACGATCCATTTTCGTTCGATAATCTCCCGTACAAAGGATCGACGAACGCTTACGAGCCCCATTTGAACCAAATTCAACTCCCAGACCGAGGAGAGTCCCAAATAACTCTTAAAGTTCAATGAATTTCCTTTATAATGATATGCCCCATGCGTGATTTGTATTAATGAATTGTATTCTACGACTATTTTTCCAAAAAAAACTGCACGAGACTACTGATTGTAGGTTCATTTCCCTGCCTATCGACAGTGTGCCTAGGGTTACCTGTCAATTGGCAGGCCTAGGGCTATACCGATCAGCACCCCCTTACATTATAAATAGAGGGTATGGCTTCACTCCCAAATCACACATAAGATCCTTCAGCATCAGTGATCTCAACAACATTCTCTTGCAATCAGCAAAGTTTTCTTATGTGAAATTCCTTTGCATCTTACATTCCCATCCTTTTCATACCCAATTTGGAAAAATCTCATTCTCTATCCTCCAACATTCATATCAATATTCAAGGGAGTTCATCCAAGATCAAGATCAAGCTTTAATTCTTCTAAGAAGGTCCAAAATCCTTCTCTCTCTCTTTAAATTTCTTGTTTTCACATTAATTACATTAAATTTATATTCTAGATTTTACTTTAGTTCATACACATTAACATCTCACCTTTTTAGTTATATTGCACATACTTTATTTTCTATAAAAAAAAAGAGGGTTGCACCTATAAATTGCAATGGGATTATCCATCACCATTTCTCAAAACTAAAACACAATTTCTACACAAGAATATAATAAATTCCCATTCGAATCTATGGGATAAACTCCACCCTTATGCCGCATGCGAACTACGTGCACTTTGATGCCTTTATAGTCTATTTATGGGTTTCATGTTAAAACTCGAGACCCGAGTCCAATTTTCTAATTTTACAATCTTCCCATCTTCGCAGTTTCATCCTTTTCATCTTTACATTATTTTAATACATATTATGTTTGTGATCCTTATTAGCGTTTTATCCAACATACATTATCATTTCAACATAACGATCAATATTTTGATAAACGCATAAATCGTATTCTTTCTAAGTATTATTTTGGGAACATTCCTATGGATGACTGCATAAATCCTATAAATTGTATTCTTTCTCCCCCCTTTCCTTTTTTCCCCACCCGAGAAGAGAGAGAGAGAGGAATTCCGGGATAGCCACAGTGGCGACTCTGCTGGGGATAATTTTTATAAGAGGACTAGACTCTATTTTCATAGGTGTTATTATTTTATGCTTGTGTATGTATGCACTTACCTGTATGTTCCCTTTTTTCTCCTCTATTATTTCTTGTACATATATACCTTGTGCTTATATCACTACTTACTCACACACTTGTAGGTACTCTCCATGTACACTTCACACTACTTACACATAAGATCACTTATATCCACATGTTGCACACACCACTTAAAATATACATGCTTAGGTGTCACTAACACACACCTCCAGTTATCTCACTTGTATATATCCATGCTCACTCACACTTGTCACACACCACTTGTAGTTGACCCATGCTTAGGTTCACTACCACGCGCTCACTTGTAGATATTCACACGTCACTCACATATCCATGATTAGTATAAACTTTATGCTCCATGTTAGATTTACTTTTTATACTTGTACATTCTCCCGTATTAGTATAGGAATAGGATTTTCTTATTTTCTAGTATCCTTATGAGTCCTCGACGACTCAAAGGATATTTTGTCTCATATTTCCAAAGGGGGAGATTGAATAACCCTATATCTTTGACTCATTTGAGTCTATATTATATAGGCGCTTGTGTAGTTTGGAAATAGTGACAAAATTTGAGTTATACCCTAGTCTACCAAAGAACCTCAGACTTTACATGATATTTCCTCTCAGGTATAATACCAACACTGCACCTGGGATTGCATTTCTATGTTGCATTCATATCATATTAGGTGTGTGAGTATTAATTCCCATTAAAATATTTTTTCTAATAATTTTTCAGATTTTTAAATAATTTTTAGGAATTTATAAACATTTTTAAAACAATTAAAATTTGGTTTTAAAATGTTGTGTGCTTATTTGTAATATCAATTAGTTCCTAAAACTTGGCTGGGCAGAATCCGAAAGCGGAAGAGAATTGTGTGGTACAAAATTAAATTATTTAATCTTCCAAAACACGTATTTTTTAGCTCATTTTAGCTACATACGTGTTGAATCCACAACAGTCTAGATTATGTTTTCTTACTCTCACATTCCTGAGAACCATTACCAGTCCTTGGATCTATTTTATATATGGCCTGCATGTTGTTTTTAACAATCCAAGTCTTAACCTTGTGGCCAATCAGATGTCATTTAATTGCGGTGCGTTATAAGCCATTAGATTAACATCGATCAGTCGGAGTTAATCTCAACGGTTGTTTTGCTTCGACCTTAGAGACCCTTCCATCCAGCAGTATAAATAGATTACCTTGGTTATACGTTTGGATCAGTTGTGTTCTGAGAGAAAATAAGAGAGATAGCAAAAGAGAGAGAAATTCAATCCCTAAATCAAATATTTGCAATTTTTTTTTAGAAAAAACCCTTGTAAGTATGAGTATGTTCGATCTAGTGAAGATCCATCCTCTCTGGTCTTTAATCTCTTTTCCAACTAAGTCATGAAGTTTTGATTTCATTTTATCTTCATAGAAAGTGTAGATCTGAATTGTGTGTGATACAAAACACGTATACATACTTAATTTGATTTCTTTCTTTAAGAAATCTTCATTTGTCGATTGTTTTACTCTTAAATGTTTATTTTAAAACCAGAACCAACAAATCTTTTTATGTTTCTAGTTTCTGAGAAAAAACAAATTTAGATCTAGTTAAGATCTTGATTGGGGTTTTACACTTTCATATATTTCACATTTTGTGAAATAACTGTGTAAATAAATAAATAAAGTATTTAAGATCTTGGCTCCTTTTGATAGAAAGGTTCCCTCGAGATCTGTGGATACAAATAAAGATCAGAAGTATGATATTTTCAAATAAACTGAAATTCAAAAATCATATCTGCATTTTTGAACGAAATCTGTAATTTGATAGGTATATTGTATGTATAAGTGTCTGTGTGTGTGTTGTATGCATGTGTTTAGGCACTTCATCACTTACACTATTCACACTATAACACTAAATAAGTGTTGGTAGAGAGATCATTGACTTTAGAGTCAACTGAAAGCTAAAAAAGAGAAGAGGAATAAAGTTGGGAGAACGACTTCAACATCAGAGCCTTCAGAGAAGTCAGAATAACCTAACGAAGCTGGTATATTTTCTTGACTTAAAATAAGTCTGATTATGTGTTTAGTTTGTTATATAGCTTGTAACCGATATTCTTTTTAGTGGATTTTTATTTTGAGGTGTAGAGACCTCCGTGGATGTTTCCCCAATTGGGTGGGGTTTTTCCACATTAAAATCTTGCGTTCTTGCATGTTTCATTTTTCTCTCATCACCTTCTACTTGTGTGCTGATTTAGAAATTATTTATTTTGGTTTTTCAAAATTTGGATACTTAATAACTGAAATATCTCGTTTATAAATTTCATACACATATTGTGTTAGTACTTGTTTTGTAAAAAGAGGAGCTTCTCAAACAAACTGTTCGGAGCCATTTAAACTGTCTTAAACCTTTTTAACAACTGAAGTGGCATTATCTTTTTTTCTCAGACCACATACCCGAGCCTTGGCCTGGCTCCCTATTGGCTTCAGTCTTCGGTCGAACCATCCCAAGGCTCCATCGATTTCCTCGCTATTTACTTCGAGTTTGGAATTCACCTTCATCCACTTTCCATGGAGAATACAGACCAAGTACCGAATGTGCAGACGGATTTTATGATGGTCCTAGCCCAACTCACTGCCAAGATTGACAACCTTCAAACCAAGGTTCATGAGATGCAATGAAATCGAGTCCCTATTCATGAAGTCCCCGAGGTCCTCTTCCCTCGTGCTATAGGTTCGCCTGCACTCGAGCCTAATTGAATTCCTGAGGAATATCATCACACTCCACGTGCCCCTCCTGCTAATGGGTCACCACCAACTCATCTCCCTATGCCAAATCTTGCCCAGCCAGGGGCTAACCTACCCATGATCGTTGCTCCAAAGGAATAAGAGTTGAACAAAGTCAAATGGGACCTCAAGATGTTGACCAAGAAGTTCGACTAAGTCCGAATCTTTGGGAACTACATGGATTACACCCATATGTCTCCCTATCCTAAAGTAAGGTTGGGGAAAAAGTTCAAGATTCCTAACATTGAGAAGTTACGGGGTAGTGGACCCCTAATTGTTCATCTTCAAAGTTACCATCAAGCTATGACTCTCCTAGAAGCCTCCAAGGAAATAATGGCCCAAGTGTTCTAACAGACTTTGAAGGACAGCTCTCTTCGATGGTTCTTATCTCTCGAAGAGTCGAGGATCTGCAGTTGGGAAGATGTTGCTCGTGAATTAATGTCACGGTACAAGTATAATGAAGAATTGGAGGTTAATCATCGTGATTTAGAACTACTCAAATATAATCCTTAGGAATTAGTCAATAACTTTATAGCAAGGTGGAGAGAGAAAGCATCCACCGTGACCAATCGATATTTTGAAGAGGGGCAAGTCAGTATTGTGAAGAATAATTCCTTACCCCATATCTGAGCGACGATGGGAGGATATTACCACCCTCATTTTTTAGCCCTTCGATAAGCATGAGTAGAGATTGAAGAAACTCTTACCGAGACAAAAGTTGAACCGGAGATAGTATCCCAACTATTCACTCCCAAAAAGTATGAAAAGCCTATCAATGCCACAGTTTCGACCATCAATAACATCTCTCAGCCTACCACTTCATGGCACTAGAAAACCACCCTAAGCCAGTCAAAAAGGAATACACTGAACTTCACGCTCCCCTCTCCAAAGTTTACCAGGCCCTTTTAAGTCAAAATTTTATCAAGCCATTGGAACCTCGTCCATTACCTTCCCAAAAATTTCAAACCAGATGCCCATTGTGATTTTCACGAAAGTGCCGGCCACACCACTGATCAGTATTTCCACCTCTAAAATGTAATCCAAGGTCTGATTGAATAGGATATCATCGCCCCACCAGCCAATCCTAAGCTAAACACTGCCCAAAAACTACTCACAAATCATATAAATGCTATTTTCCTAGAAAAGGACTAAGAATTTGATCCATCTACCCAGATCGTACCCAGTAAATCCCCCATCATACCCATATATTACCCTAAACCCCTCCAAGTTTGCCCATATTATCTCCTGCATCCTACCTATTTTGTCGATCAGGCTCTATCACTTCTTACTAGAGCATGCATTATTATTCGTACTCGTTTTAGAGGGAAAGATATTGAATTATCAGGAGTATTGAACCAAATTCTGGAGTTCGGGCTAAAATTATCCTCATAAATGACTATTGACTGCCAAAGATTCTGTACGATGTTCTTGAAAGCTCATAAATGGGCTCGAGAGTCAGATAATAGGGTAGTACCTACCGATGAAGTCAGTTTAGATGATGTTATCTAGATTATGGCAGACTTATTCTGACAGATCGGTGAAATTTGCAGTATGTTCGAACTACTTGATGCTTTGAAACTACAAGGGCACCTGTTCTCTTTAATTCTACACCTCCCCGCTAAGTGGGAGGATCTATACAAATAAGCCGTTGAAGTTGTGGAGTGCATTGAATTTTTGAGGAAAGATGATGATGTTGCCACCGAATGAGGAACAAATTTGATAGTTTAGATGAAGAGCGAAGTCCAGACAAGACTAGCCCAATAGTCAGCATATGTGGTATGATATCGTTCGAGGAGTTAAAAGGAGAAATCAACAAGGTGGATTAACAACTCGAGATAGATGAGGGAATGGGGTTTCTGTTTTTCCCCTCTTTTTTGAATCATATGATTAGATCAGGGAGGCATTACAAAATTCCAAACCCACAATCATCAGTTATTGATAAAGGAAAACGTGTTGAGAATCTTCATGTGCTAGAAATGATTCTCGAGGAAAGCAAGATCATCGATCAGTTGAAGAAAATCCAAGCTAACATCTCTGTGTGAGGACTCTTTATGTCTTCCTAACTGCACCATAATGCCTTGATCAAACTACTCACCAGGCCCACAGTTCCTCCTTCCACTATACCAGAAGAAACAGTGAATCTGATCGGATCCCTAACCTCTACTAGAATGCTCTCCTTCTCCGAGGAATAAATCCTTAAGATCGGACCAAATCATAACTATGCTCTCAATATCTCTTTCGAAGTCAAGGGGAAGACCATCCCATTTTCACTTGTTGATAATGGATCAACTCTTAATGTCTGTCCATTGAGAACCCTCAATTGCTTGGGACTGAAAGTGAGCAATCTCGTTTCAACCTCTACCGTGGTGCGCGCTTATAATAACACCCATCGAGAAGTTATGGGATCCATAAAGCTCATAATAGGGGATGGCCCTATAAATCCCATTACTGAATTCCAAGTCATCGATATCTTGGCTTGCTTCAATCTATTGCTTGGATGACTATGGATCTAAAATACCAAGGGTGTGTCTTCTTCCCTTCATGAGAAACTGAAGTTCTTTGCCAATGGGCATGTCATTACCATATTGGGAGATGATGATAATATTGAGAATGCAACCACTAATAATCTGGTATTAGAGATACAACATAGAGCGAATGATATGCTTCTGTTAGGTTTTTGAGTCAAACTGCTTCTGCTCCCATCTGGGGATGATTTCAAAGATAGAGTTTGTCTATAACACGTCCCTCATGGTAATGTCAATGTGATAAAAATGTTCAAGGACATGCACTTCATGCCCGTATTGGGGCTAAGATAACGACAACATGGAATACTTGAACCCATAGTATTGAAAAAAGCTTTTCCTCCTTGTGGCTTGGGTTATCAACCATCAATAGAAGAACCCAGAATGCTCCTCCAACCTTGGTTGAAGTGAAGTCTAGAAAGTGCCAAGACTGTCTCAAGAGATTCCTTGAATGGAAGTTTCATTAAAGATGGTGAAGATTTCCCCTTTTGTGACTTTCTCGAACGATGGTATGATAATATTGACAAGAAGATGAAGCCAGGAATGGAGATATTTTTCCAAAATAGCTACTCATGGGTCGAAAGTTCCCAGCATCATGTGCAACCACTCATTAAGAAGACTATAGCTGATATCAGAGATTCCGAGAAAAATGACTCCGAGGATTCATTCAACTTGCAAACACTTGGGCTAACACTCATAATGATCCACTCAAGTGCTACATCATCGGATCCATCCCTCCTGATCAAAGCTACTAATGTACCTCTCCTTAACTGGCATGATATACTTATTCCACCAGCTGAAATACAACCCAACTCTTATATTTATCCCATTTCTTCTTCTTTTGTTGCTCATCCCTATTTATATATAATCGAGACCTCCTTCGATGAGGTTCTCAACTTTTTTTCCTAACAATGAAATAAATGAAGATTTTGAGTATCATGGTGTGACTTGCATTAATTATTTTGATTCTAATCAAACTCTTGATGATGATGATTTTGTGAATGAACAATTATAAACTGATCTAAATAAGGTTAATAATAGATAATATAACCATGTTGAAGTAAACGAAGATGAAATTATTGTTATTAATCACGATTCTAGTAGCCAACTGCGCTAAATTAGGATAGGATCTACCCTTGACGAGCAAGAGTGAACACAACTTGAGGAATTACTGAAGGAATTTATGGATGTCTTTGCATGGTCCTAAGACAGCATGCCCGACATTGATCCCTAAATATCTTAGCATGAGATTCTAACTCTCCCATAATGCAAATCGATCAAACGGAAACTACTCCGCACTGAATGGTCGCTTGAGGTTAAGGAAGAAGTAGTCAAACAGTTGAACGTAGGCTTCATACGGGTGATCAAATATCCCACATGGCTGGCCAACATCATACCCATGTCGAAATTAAGAAGAAAGGTTCGCATGTGCATTGATTACTGAGATTTGAACAAGGTCGCCTTGAAGGATGATTATCCACTACCCAATATCGACATAATTGTGGATAACACTGCCCGTCATGCACTCAAGTCATTCATCACCCCTTGGGGAACCATCTGTTACACCGTTATGCCATTTGGTCTAAAAATGCAAGGGCTACCTACTAGAGGGCTGCCACAACTATCTTGCATGATCTGATACACAAAGAAGTATAGGTCTATGTGGATGATATGATTATCAAGTCAAAAACTAGGAAAGGTCGTGTCCCCGCTCTTTGGAAGTTCTTCGAGCGACTACGACAGTACCACATGCGACTTAACCTATATAAATGTGTTTTTAGAGTTACCAAAGGAAATCTCCTAGGATTCATGGTTAGTAAAAAAGGTATTGAAGCAGATCCTGCTAAAGCTAAAAGCGATACTTGAAATGCCACCACCCCGAACGGAGAAAAAAGTTCAGGGATTCCTTGGAAAATTATAGTATATCATTTGGTTGACTTCTATTTGTGAACCCATATTTAAAATCCTCCATAAGGATTCAACCAAGGTTTGGAATGAAGCTTTCCAAGAATCCTTTGACCGAATCATGTAATACCTAACCCGACCTTGGGTACTCATGTTGCCACAGCCTGGTCTACCCCTACTCCTTTACCTGAATGTAACAGAAACTGTCATTAGGGATTTTCTAGCCCAATCCTTTGAAGAGTCCTAAAAATAGAGATTCATCTATTATGCATGTCATAAGTTGGATGGGTACGAAGTTAACTACACTGCTTTGGAGAAAGCGCGTGTCGCATTGTCTGGGTCACCCAAAAATTACGGCACTACATGCTCGCCGTTCCCATCAAACTTATGTCCCAAATGGATCTTATCAAATACCTTCTCAAGAAACCTACCTTGTCTACACAAATGGCCGATGGTTGATGCTACTAGCCGAATTTGATATCGTTTATGTCATACAGAAAGCCTTGAAAGTAAGAGCCATATCTAACTACCTCGCTGACTACCCTATATAAGAAATCGATGTTTGGATCTATGAATTACTGGATGAGAATATCCTTTGTACTTACCAAGAGGACTTAGATGGAAGATGTTCTTTGATGGAGCCGCCAACAAGAAAGGGTATGGCATTGGGATACTCCTAATTGCCCATGATGACTTTCACACTCCCATTGCCATTAAATTGGATTTTTCCTGCACTAACAACATGACCAAATATGAGGCATACATAGTACGCTTGAAAGTCTCTCTCAAGAAAGGGATTCGATACCTAAGTGTCTACGAGGATTCATCCCTCATGATCGGTCAAGTACTAAGAAGATGGAAAGTCAGTGATGAGAAACTCTTACCCTTACATGCCCATCTAGAAGAGTTGACCTCTTAATTCTAATATATCGCATTCCATAACCTGTCCCGAGAAAAGAATAACCTAGCCAATGTCCTTACTACCACTAGCCTCTATGGTTGATATGCCCGAAGGAATAACAATGACCCCCTTCTTAATTCAAAAGAAAGTTAAACCTACCCACTGCTACCACATTGAGCTCATCACAGAAGAAGATCCTGATATAGCCAATTATTGGTACTATGATATTTGGCACCTCCTCAATCATGGTAAGTATCCCTAAGATTCTAACAGGAAAGAACGATCAACCCTCGGCAAATTGGTTGCCCAGTATATTATCTGCGAGAAAGTTATGTTCAGGAGAAACTTCGATGGAACCCATTTACACTGCATCGCAAGGGCTGCCATTGAAAAAATGATGTAGAAAGTCCACAACAAGGAGTGTGGACCCCATATTAATGGACATATGCTTGCTAAGAAGATCATTCTTATAGGGTTATTAGACTACCATGTGTGGCCATCCTCAATCCTCACAGCGAGAGAGAAAGATGGTGATGAGAGGGTGTGTCATCTCCGTGGTGAGAGGATCCTGGTCCCGCGCATCCCTCTCGGGAGAGCTTCGGCCATCGTCAACAATGTGTGAGGTGAAAAATATAGAGAGATGGAGTCGCCAGTCTATTTTACTCAAAACAGACAAAAGAAGGTGGAGTTGTCCTGAAGGACAACATCCAAAGATATACTGATACATACGAAACCAAAATTGATTCGAAAAGGGTTCGGAGGCTAAGTTACGGAATGGGAAGGTGTTAGGAACCCATTCCGCCCCTGCGGTCTCTCATGGGTTGTTGCTATTTTCCTTTATTTCCCCGTGATATGTGTCCATGTGTATATGTAGTGGAGATAGGAATCATTGACTTGTATCATGGAAGAGATAAAGCGAGTCATCCATAGGAATGTTCTTAAAAGTAATATTATAAAATATGATTTACGCGATTATCCTTGCGTTAATCGTTATAAAGGAACGATAACACATGTAGAATAATACGCCATTAAGAACAAATATATGTATATGTAAATATATATATTTTAGGAGAATTAAGTTAAAGAATATAGAAGAATAACAAAAAAAATGGAAGGAAGAGGACTTGAGTCTCGGGTTTTACCCCGAGACGCCTACATAACCTATAGAGGCATCAAAGTCCACGTAGTTCGTATGCAAAAAGAGGGGTGGGATTTATCCCATAAATCCAACCGGGGACTTCTCTTATATGTGTGTGTGTGTAAAAAAAGTGTTTTAGTTGTGAGAAAAGTGTGAGAATTCCCGTTTGGAATTTATGAGCAAACCCTCTTTTTCTTATTTTTTGGGGTTTTATTTATATGAAAATCATGGATGTGCAATAATACTAAATAAAAAGTATATTAGGATATGTGAGATGGAGAGCATAAAAGTGTTAAGTAATAAAACAAGTTAATGCGAATTTAGGAGAATTTGAAGAGAGAGTTGAGAAAGTTGGACCTTCTTGAAGATCTTGAGCTTGATCTTGAATGTTGGAAAGAAGCCCTTGCACTTGGGTGATGCTGAAGGGTAGTTAATTCACCAAGTTTGATGAAAAGTGAGGATTGTAAAGGAATTTGGATGTGGAAATCACGCTGACTTCAAGAGAAGTTTTTTGAATTCGCTGAGAGTGATGGATTTCAGATCTTGGGTCCCTTTGCAATGAGGTCAGGCCCTTCTTTTTATAGGCCCAGAGCATTGCTGATCAGCATAGTCCCTGTCCTGCCAATCGGCAATAGTTTTCAGGCACACTGCCGATAGGCAGGGTTTGGAACCTGCCATTTGGTAGTCTCTTTCAGGTTACTTCGAAAAAATGATCGTAAAACACAAACCGTTGATCTGAATTGTGAATGGGGTAAACTGGCAGAAAGGTGCTTCAGAGACCTTCGAAATTCCTTTGGACTGCTCCCAGGTTCGAGAGCTGACTTTGGGTCAAATATGGCTCAGAAGCGCTCGTTAGTCCTTTGGACGGGGAATTATCGGACGCAAATGGATCGTTCGTCTGCATGGTAAGTCAAAATTGTGCACGAGGTGAATCATTGGAAAGGTTATGATATGTACTTAGAATTCCAAAGAGCTTGACTCAGTTAGGGGAGTTAACTTTGGTCAACTGGGGCCTGAAAGCGTTCGGTGACCTTTCAGAGTAAAATGGATCGTTCGTCCGTATCGTAAGTTAGAATCATGCACGGGGTGGACCGTTGGAAAGGGGATTCAGTGCTCTTCGAAGATTCATTCACTCTCGATCGATCTAAAGAGTTGACTTTGGTCAACCGGAGCCCGAGAGTGTCCGGTGGTCTCTAGGTCAG
This sequence comes from Sambucus nigra, assembly GCA_949130495.1. Lineage (NCBI taxonomy): Eukaryota > Viridiplantae > Streptophyta > Magnoliopsida > Dipsacales > Adoxaceae > Sambucus > Sambucus nigra. The sequence goes on along the minus strand of OX422221.1, from coordinate 237,702,109 downwards.
GTTTCAAGGGAAAATGGGTCATTCGTCCGCACCGTAAGTCAGAATCGCACACGGGGCGAACCGTTGGATAGGGGTTTCAGTGCCGTTCGAAGATTCATTCAGTCTCAGTCGAGCTAAAGAGTTTAACTTTTGGTCAAATGAAGCCTGGGAGTGCCCGATGGTCTCTAGGTTAGTGCCCGGGGTATAACTTAGGTTTGTAGTGATGAAGGGAGGTTATAGGGACCTAAGGAGAGGTTAGGGGGGTGCTAAAATGGGGTGTCTACACCATGGTTCAAGATTGCACCGCTTATGATCAGAGATGCCTTAAATGGCAGCAATTTTCCAACCTCCAACACTTTTCTCCGTAAGAATTATACAACATGACTTCTCCTTAGTGGTTTTCCACATGGGGCATCAATATCATAGGGAAAGTTACACCCAAGGCCTCCAATAGGCATGAATTCATCTTGGTTTCCATAGATTACTTCACCAAATGGGTCGAAGCAGAGTCATACGCAGTTCTAAATGCTAAAAAGGTGCCCAAGTTCATTCAAAAAAATATCATCTACCGATATGGGGTCCCGCATGAGCTAGTGTCAAACAACGGGTTACATTTTGAGGCAAAAGTCATAGAAGTGGTCGACGAGTATGGGATTCAAAGACATAAATCTTTTCCCTACCGACCCCAAACTAACGTAGCAATTGAAGTCACTAATAATAATCTCAAATCCATCATCAGCAAGATGATCGAAAGCTATCGAGACTGGGCCGATCGAATCACTTATGCCCTATAGGGCTACCGTACTTCAGTTCGAACCTCTACTGGGGCTACCCATTACTCTTTGGTATACGACATGGAAGCAGTCCTACCCGTGGAGATAGAAATTCCTTCATTACATTTCATGCTTGAAAGCAAATTTAGCAAGGAAGACTGGAATCAAAGCCGTCTTGACGAGTTGTCACTCTTGGATGAAAAGAGACTGAAGGCTCTATATCATATATAAGGATACCATCGCCAAATAGCACGTTCATTCAACAAGAGAGTCAAGGACCATGGTGTTCGAGAAGGGGACTTAGCCCTTAAATAAATAGTAGAACCCATATGGGACCCCAAAGGGAAATTCAAGCCTAATTGGAGTGGCCCCTACATTGTAATGAAGGTCCTATCTAGTGGCGCCCCTATGCTCACCGACTTCGATGGGGAAGAGATGGCTCGTTTAGTCAGTGTGGACCGTCACGAGAAATTCTACCCTTAGTCCAAAATCTTAGCACGCTACGATACTTCTCACCTCCCTTCTATTCTTAAAAAAAATCATGTCCCTCTACTCAGAACTATGTGGGGCCTGATCCTCTAAAAATCATTTTTCTTTCAAAAGTGAAACTCAAAAAAATTTCAAAACCCCTAGAGGTACGTAGGGAGCTTATACGCTTTATATGAGCACGACCCCCTTCTTTTTTTACAAAATGTTATTCTTTTCTTATCCCTGAGAATGACAGTTCATTTTATCATTTACATGAACAAAAGTATTATGTATGCCTTAGTGATTGGTATAGATAATTCAAATACAAAACTCATCAAGAGGCACAACAATATAATTTGAATTTTCTTTATTTCATTGACGAAAATTTTTGTTACAATTACATTGGCATAGGGAGTCAAACAACTTTCCCCGCCAACATAACCTTGTTTTCCTAAAAACAAAAAAAAATAAGATCTTAAAGAACGTTATTCCCATACATGACCAAACACGTCACAAAAAGCTTCACAAATAAAATTCTCGAGGGATCCTACCCTCAGCTGCCACAGGAATCGGCCCCATCATCATCTACATCCTAGGATCCCCAAACCTTCCCTACCTGGTTAGAATGTCGAAGGCACTCCATAGAATAGTAAGTCTGGACTAGCCTAGGGAAATTAACAACACCTCCCTCCATGGTGTCAGATATGGAGAACCACCTTTACCCAGTCTCCACAACCAACATCTTAGAAACTACCTTCCTCCACAACCACTTCATGTGATCTTTAGAAACATGACAGACTCGACCAATAAAATGGGAAGGATGGGTCAATGATTCTCCTACAAAGAGCCTAGCTTCATGCATAGATGCTCTGTCAAAACCTCCGTAGGAAAGAAGTTTAGTGTTAGAGGTGGCATAATCTTCTCCCAACCAAATTGAAATAAGAGCCGCCAGGGAAGTAGTAGAAAGAAGTCTTTCGGAGACCAACCAACCGAACATACTGGTATTCCCCCAATTATATAACGGGATGGAACTCCCCCCACCAAGGCACTGACCAGCCAAACATCGATCCCTGTGCTCCATAAACCAGTTCTACCAACTCTCGATATCCAGGCCCACGCTGATAAAGTAGCGAGTAAAAAGGTTTTGAAAAGTTGCTAAGGGATATTTAGGAGGGACCTCCATACGAAATCTATCGGATAACTACATAAACAGTTATGCAAGAACTCAAAACGACCTCCCCGCTAGGCATCTAGACCATTCAGATTCTCCGCCAATATCATTTCCGTAGGATTATGATGGTATGACATCCATGAAGCAATGACTGCAAGTTGTGGGTCCGCCAACAGGTCCCCAGTCACTAATAGTAACTTTGAAGTTGAGCTAAGAACGACGGCTCTGGCATAGCCCGCATCACCAACATCCTGTAAATGAAGGGAATGTAGCACAGCCTGGAGAGAGATAATTCCTCTCGTGGCCAATATTCAAGTTGCTGAGGGTGAGATATGGAGAATTCCTGCTAATAGTTCTCGAGAAGACCGAGAACTCAGGCATGGCCTCGCAACACTGGGATTTATCCCCGACATGGCAGAAAAGTCTTCGTAAGTCGAAAAGACTTCATCCAAGCCAAAGCAAAAGACATGGTCCTCCGGTGAACCAGAATTGTACCGTCGCCATCAGCATGTTATGCCATTAGATAACTCGATGCATGTTGAAAGCATTGTAATCTACATTATATGAGCACATAGCCTTTAAGTTTTCAAGGTAAGAGGTTAATTAAATACTTTCGAGGAGACCCATATTACAAAATGATGAGACAAGAAGTAAAAAGAATGAAAAAGAGAGGAACTATGGGTGGTTGAAGAAAATACTCCACCATTACCCACTTTTTATACTTGGAAAACTTAGCCAAAGACAAAAATCCTGCAAATCCCGAAGAAAAATTTGCCCCACGAAGGACCAAGTAATTGAAGAAATTGAAATCAAAGCCTTGGGTTGATTAGACTGGATTGACCTACCGATAGGCAAGATAAGGAAAATGGCGATCGACAACCCCCTATTTTTGGAAAATTGCCCTTTTCCTTTTTTGTCAAAATAAAAAAACTCAATAAAAATAATTTTTAAATAATTTAGAGTTTCCTGCTCCCTATATTTTTACTTATCCTGTTTCAAAATAAATTTTCTCTTAAAACATTTAAATTCTTTTTTACGATCTCAACAGCAAAGTAAAAGGTGCATATGTATTAGGTCACTAAAGCAAAAAATTAACCAAATCCCATTTCATTGCATATATATTGTTTTATCACATTTTGCCTTGTAGGAAATTACAAAAACAATGGGACTCTACCTGAACCCCGTTAATACTCTTTCTCTCTCTCTATCTCTCTCTCTCTCTCTCTCACCTTCACCCACACTCTCTCTCACTCACATTCTCTTTCTCTCTCTTCTATTCCTCTCTCTCCCTCTAAGACCCTCCATCCCTGCGACGTATGCATTTTCCCTGGCGACGAGATGACGAGCCTCCGCTCCCTAAACCAGACCCCTCCCCAGATAAGGCAGACGACACTAAGCAAGATGGAATCGAGATCGACACCCGAATATGAGCATTCGCAGAAGATACCCAATCTTGAATATCCCTCATCCAGGTGGTTGACACCCGAATTTCCTGCAAGAAAAATAGAAAAGAGCAAATCATCCAGTCTGAGGCAAAGAAAGAAATCAAAAAATTAAATGACAAATAAATGAAAGATATACCGTTGGCTGAAGGATATCCCCTGTCAATTACAGCTCCTTCGGGTCCATCACATTGGGATGATATAGCATACACGCCAACCCTTTGTAAGATCGTCGAATGTCATAGAAAGGAGGAGAAGGGAACCTAAGATGTCGTCATCACTGTCGATGTTGACGCACCACTTGCACTATGGGAAGACCCCATTGGACGATCTCTCGTCAAGATGTTCAAGACCTGACGCACCGCCTTTAAAAAAAAGGGACCATCTCGACTGCCGGTTGGACTTCTGACACCGATACATCCTATAATAGCCCTCAACAGACTCATCCTTCAAAGATAACAATTGGTCATTAAGCCCAATCACCTCATAAAACCACTTCTGCAAAGGATAAGGGTCAACAATCAGAAGAAAACAATCAAGGAATCAAGAATAAAATGCATAAAGGAAAATGCACAAAATAAAGAAAACCTCTAAAAGAAACGTGGCGCCAGTAAAAGTCTGCTGGCTAAATGCGTCCAAAAAAAGTGAAGGGTCAAAAAATTCAGGCTACCCCAATCAAAAAGAGGAATATTCAAAAATACCCTCAAAAATGGCAAAAACCACAGATGGACAGCATCGCCACTCGTCACCACTAAAAACCCTCCCAACAGCAAAACAAAATAAACAAATGGGCCATCTGCTGCACCTGCAACCCGTTAGTCTCGTCGATCCGTCGACTCAACAACACCTCCCTCAAAAGAGACAAGCGGATGGAGTCCCCAGAAACTATCCTCCCAAATCACCCAACGTTGCCTCCACCGCTGCTGGCCTTACCCATAAAGTTCGGTCCACTTTTATCTGAGTCCCCTCGTTGTCCAGTCCCAGTAGCTACTGCACATCGATGGTATTCACTATCATCTCCCCAAAGCCAAAATGCATAGTGTGGGTGGTGATATGCCCAAAGTGCACCCTCTTATTCAGAATGACTAACCTCGGCGAGTCTCATAGCCAATTTGACAAGAAGCTTATGACAACCATCATTAATGTCGTCTCTTATAAGGTCGGCCCCTCATATACCAACCTCGACTGGCCATCAGCCGAGGTCGGCAGAGTCTTATGGGCTCAAGTAACTGCCAACATCATTATCTGCGTCAGCCGACGTTACAGCTACCTCATACCTAACCTCGGTCAGCCCTCCTGGGCAAGGTCATCATGGATATTGACCAGACGAAGCAACACTGTCGGACTTCACCAACCTCGTACTCGTCCAGGTCGAGGTTACATCAGTCAAGGACACAGGGCCGAGCATTTTCAAGCACGTGTAAGGTTTGGAACACGTGAACAAATCAGTTATAACCGAATCATTCCCCTCGCGTGAGGTAATATTGAGGTCATCATTACCTACATAAGATCAGCCAGGTGTCATTCTCATACTGGTTCGATCCTCATGCACATGCTCATTCCATGCTTGGGGGGTATATTACACCCCCAAGCACTATATATAGAGGTCTTCCTCTACCTTGTGAAGGGATCCATAATTGCAAAACCTAGCCAAACTCTGGTGCATTTACAGTAGAGAGAGAAAGTGGAGTGATTGTATTGCTAAGGCCATTAGAACCCTATTCTCATAGTGATAGTTACACTCACTTGCACAGTAGACGTAGGCAATTACCGAACCACTTATATTGGTGTGTTTCTCCTTTTCTCCTCATCTCCTTCTACATATCTGTGTTGTTATTTGTTGCCATTGTTATGCTTGTTTGAGCTCTAATACCTCTTTATCTGGTGGTGGTGTTTACAGCATCATCATTTTGGCATCGTATGTGGGAATAAGAAGATTCATATCTTCATCTTTTACTACTTAACCTCACCGGAGACTCTAGTGGTGATCCAGACCTCACCCCTTGCGTGAAGCTGTGTCACCGTTGAAAGAGGTCCTTTAAGGTATCAATCTCTCTAGTCTTATCGCATGGCACTAGAGTTACCACCACCTCCTCCACCATTTGGTATTGGAAGACCCAGTTCCAACCAAGCACCACCCTAGTCCGAGATGGCTGAGGTGGCAGCGACCTTGAAGTCCTTGGTCGGAACTCAACTAGTGATGCAGGAGCAATTGGCCCAGGTAAGCCGAAACATAATGAGACCACCTGGGCTAGGGTCTCACCAGAAATAATTACTTCGGCAGCTGCTCAGACACATCATGAGGCCAGGGGACCACCCCAGGAACCACGAAAGGACCAACCTACTCCTCAGCGGAGGAGGGATGTAGATGACCCTAGGCATTTATGCCTGGGGAGGCAAGGAAACCTTTGCCCGGAGGATAGGTATGATGACATTGAGGCAGAGGATGCTCCGACAGACTGTTAGGAGCCGTATGAGGTTTCAAACAACATTGTACGTCCTATACAATACGATTGAGGTCAGTGTGAAAGACGAGACGCTGATGCACAACAAAGAGGGTCTGCTTTTGATCACTTAAGTAGAGGGGTCGGCCTTTGAAAGGCTCGGCCCAGTTAATGATCTGAGGCTGAGGCTATCCAGGTCAAAAAGCATAGCTGGATCATAAAGGGAAGATGGTGATCATCGACCTCATCATGGACGACCCTATAAGGCCGAGACTGTGGTCAGGGGGAGGTCAACAGCTGACATTGTGCAGCAGTAACCCTCGGTTCACCCTTTAGAAGTGGCTGGGGACAACCTCGGCCAGGCTGACATTGTTAGGCCATGGAATGACTCTATTCAGAAGTTGAAAGAGAAGATAGGTTCACCCTTTGTGGCAAGGATTATCAACTTTCCAACCCCTTCCAAATTTAAACCTCCGATGGTGTCTCCCAAGTATGATGGAAGTACTAACCCAGTCCATCACATTGAAATTTACCAATATGCAGCAAATATTTATTCAATCTCTGGTGAGATGAGGTGTCGATCTTTCTCAAGCACTTTGAATGTGGCTGTACATATCTGGTTCCTGTCTCTTCCTAAAAATTCAGTTGAAAATTTTAAAGGTTTGCCAAACGGTTTATTCATAACTTCTGTTTTGGAGTAAGACCTCCAAAGAAGAAGACTTATTTGCTTTATGTAAAGCAAGGGAAGAACAAAAGCCTCAGAGACTACATCGCGAGGTTCAACAAGGAAAAATTGGAAGTAGAAGATTATGAGGAGAGCATTGCCATGACAGCCCTTATTGGAGGACTTCAGAAAGGAAAGCTACTTTGGAAGCTTGATGAAGACCCTCCTAAGTCTATGGCCAAGCTGTTAGCAACGGATGGAAAGGTCATGAAGGCAGAAGAAGCAATGGCTGTGAAGTATGAGGATGAGAATGGAAGTAGTAGTGGGAAGTTTCTAAGGAAAAATGATGGAAAGAAGAGGACTGCAGACGATAAGTTTGCACACTAACTGCTCTAACTGTAAGCTGCGAACAGATCCTCAATGAAATAAAGAATGATAGATCCCTGAGATGGTCGAAGAAGATGAAGGCTCCTCCATATAAGAGAAATAAGAATCTATGGTGCGAGTTCCATCAGGATCACTACCATCCGACTGACAAGTGCTTCTCCCTGAAGGACGAGATTGAGAAGATGTTGAAGTCTGGAAAGCTCAGAAAGTATGTGGATGGTAGAGCTTCTAAGGGGGGAAGAGATGACCCCAAAAAGAGAAGAAATGATAAATTTCGTGAAGATGTCGCTGCCAGAAGAGCTGATGACTCAGATGATGATGATGATGATGACCTTGACCTCCCACCAAAAGATAATAATGCTCCAGTGAAGATGGTTGGTATGATCTCTTTCGTTGTGAACACTATCTGTGGGGGGCTAGTAGGGGGTGGATCAGAGGTGGCAAATCGCAAGGCTCATGTGGAAGAGGCTAAGGTAGTGACTAAAGCCGAGGTTGTGAACTTGGCATCCACAGAGGTTAAGCGCGAGAAAATAAAGAAGGTAGATATTGACACCCTCATGGTTGGATTCTCATGACTTAACTTCAAGGGCATCTTAGCTACCCATGATGACCCTTTAGTCATCACTACAAGGGTACATGGGTGTCAAGTTCAGGGGATCCTCGTTAATGGGGGTAGTTCTGCAGACGTTATGTTTTGGCCCTGTTTTAAGAGTCTGGGCCTCAGCAGAGCTAGGCTTGTCCCTTATCATCATCCCTTGATTGTCTTCAACAGTGAGAAGGTTCATCCATTGGGTATGTATGAAATGGATGTGAGAATGGGAGATGAATGGCCTAAGAGGTTGACCAGAAAAATCATTTTTTTATGATGGATGAAAACGTCTTCTCATCTTACAACCTCATCATAGGAAGAGTAGCCCTCAAGGAATTTGAGGTCGTGCCTTCAACGGTCCACTAAATGCTAAAATTCTCGACTCCTTATGGAGTAGGGGAAGTGTAAGGTGACCAAACATCGGCACGTGAATGCTACTTCAACTCTGCGGAAGAAAGATAGGCTCATAAGAGGGCAACAACCACGTACAACATCGTCACACTTGATCCTAGAGATAAAACAAAGCTCAAAAAGAGAGAGGCCGCGGAGGAGGTAGAATCCATCATCCTTAATAAGGACGAGTCAGAAAAAACATCCAAATCGACAAAGCCCTAAGACCTGAGATCAAGGAGGAGCTAGTAAAGCTACTAAGGAAGAGACATGGTATCTTTGCATGGAGTCATGCAGACATGCCACATATTGATCCTGAGATTATGTGTCATAAACTCATTATTGTAGAAGATGCCCAGCCCATCAAGTAGAGAAGAAGAGTATACTCAAGGGAAAAGTATGATGTCATTAGAGACGAGGTTAAAAATATTAAAGAGGCCAAGTTCATCAGAGAGGTCATATACCCAGAGTGGTTGTCTAATGCTGTCATTGTGCCCAAAGTTAATGGGAAATGGAGGATGTGTGTAGATTTCACTGATTTAAACATGTCTTACCAAAAAGACAGTTTTCCCCTACCTCTTATAGATCGGATGGTGGATGCCACGGCAGGACATGAGCTCATAAGCTTCATGGATGCATATTCAGGGTATAATTAGATCTTTATGGACTCGACAGACTCAGAGAAGATAACCTTTATTATAGACAAGGGGGCCTATTGATACAAGGTCATGCCCTTCGCCCTGGAGAATGCAGGGGATACTTACCAATGTCTTATAAATAAGATGTTCGAAGATCAGATAGACAAATCCATGGAAGTTTATGTGGATGACATGATGACGAAGAATCTGAAGGCCTCCACTCCTGTGGCGGACCTTAGAAGAACTTTTGACACCATGGATAAATACAGAATGAAGATCAACCTGGCCAAATGTGTCTTAGGAGTAGGAGCAGGAAAGTTTTTAGGATTCATCATCAACCAAAGGGGAATAGAGGCTAACCCTGAGAAGATCAAGGCTTTGTTGGAAATAAAGACACCCAGAACCATCAAAGACGTTCAGAGGTTAATCGGAAGAGTCACAGTACTTAACAAGTTTGTCTCAAGAGTCACAAATAAATGTCTTCCCTTATTCAAAGTTCTTAGAAAGTACTTCGAATGGAATGAGGAATGTGAAAAAGCTTTCAAAGAGCTCAATTCTACCTCGGATCCCCTATACTCCTATCTCAGCCAATTCAGGGAGAAAAGTTATACGTGTACTTAGCTGTCTCAGAATCAACCATCAGTGATACGATTGTAAGAGAAGAGGATGGAGTGCAAAGATAAGTGTACTTCAATAGTAAAGCTCTCCAAAGGTCTGAGCAGAAGTACCCTCGAATAGAAAAGTTAGCCTATGCTTTGATACATTCTTATAGGAAAATGAATCCATGCTTTTAAGCCCACTCCATGGTCATCCTTACTGACTCCCCACTCAGACAAGTCCTCCTTAAGCCTGAGAAGTCAGGCAGGCTAATGACCTGAGCCATTGAGTTCGGGGAATACGACATTGTCTATCAACCCAGGGTTGTAATCAAGGGACAGGCACTCATGGATTTTGTGGTCGAGTTTACCTAGGATGAGGCCGAAGTTGAGATTAATCAAGAGGTTACACGTGACCCTAAAGAGAGAAATGTCGGCCAAGAATCAAACGAGGTTGAGTCAAGAAGAGCCAAATAAAGAATAGTTGAGAATGAGGAAGAGAGATACCTTTTCAAGCAAGGGACCCTATCAGAGGGAAACTTCTCTTCAAATGCAACCATTTGGAACCTTTTCGTTGATGGGTCGTCTTGTGAAAGAGAAAATGGAGCAGGGCTGATAATGTCAGCACCAGATGGTACCGATATTGAATATGCATTGAGGTTCAACTTTAAAGCTTCCAATAATGAGTCAGAGTATGAGGCATTAATATCACATCTCTTTTTGGCAAAAGCCCTCAATGTCGGCCAGCTCATAGTCCACAATGACCCCAGGTTAGTCGTTAACCAAATCCTGGGGGTGTGTGAAGCCAAAGATGAAAGGATGGCCAGATACCTAAGAGGGTGAGAAAGATGCTGGAAAGCTTAAATGAATTAAAGATGAAGAGGATACCTCGGCTAAATAATAACCGAGTTGATGCATTCGCGAGGTTAGCCTCAGCAATAAGAACAGACATAAAGAGAACAGTACCAGTTGAGATTCTGCTCAAGCCGACCATCGAAGAGGAAGAGGTTGCTAGAACTTGCCTGAATCTTAATATGGGAACATCATAGACTGACCCTCTTATCAGATACATCAGAGAGGGTGAGTTGCCAGAGTCGAAGTTAGAAAGGAGAAAGCTGAGGTTCAGAGCTGCCAAATTCTCAATTGTAGGAGATGTTCTGTACAAAAAAGGGTTCCTTCTACTTCTCCTCGGATGTGTTCACCCTTCAGAGGTTCCATACATCTTGCACGATGTGCATGAGGGCTCTTGTTCAAGTCATATAGAAGGGAGGCCATTGGCTAAGATATTAATCACTCAGAGGTACTGGTGGCCGACCTTGGCCAAAGATGCAACTGCGTATGTAAAGAAGTGTGATAAGTGTAAGAGATTCTCTACCATACCTCATCAACCACACCAACCACTTACTTCTATCTATTCCCCTTGGTCATTCTCAATACAAGGCATTGACTTGGTAGGACCCTTACCAAGAGATGTAAATAACTATCGGTTCTTAATAGTGGCAATTGATTATTTCTCCAAATGGGTGGAGGCTGAGCCAGTGATCACAATCACTGAGCAGAAGACCTTCCAGTTCATCTGAAAGAACATCATATGCATATATGGTCTTCCAAACACCCTCATCTCAGACAATGGAACCCAATTCAAGAATATATCCTAGAAAAATACTGTGAAAGAGTATAGATCAAGAAGTTCTTCTCTTCTCCTGGCCAACCCCATGCAAATGGTCAGACCGAGGTCACAAACTGAACAATCCTTAATGGGATAAAAAAGAGGTTGGAAGAGGCCAAAGGAAGATAGATAGAGGAGGTATATGCTGTGTTATGGACCTACAGGATGACAACAAGAATGCCAATAGGAGAAACTCCATTTATGCTAGCCCAAGGCTTAGAAGTTGTCATCCCAATAGAGGTAGGACTTCCCACTCACAGGGTTCATACCTATAACCCTCAGAGAAATGGGGAAGAGAGAAGACTTTATCTTGATTTGATCGAGGAAAGAAGAGAGGATGCAAAGATAAGACAGGCAACATACCAATAGAGAACTGCGAAATTCTACAATCAAAGGGTAAAATCAAGGCCTATAGCTGTGGGAGACCTAGTCCTAAAGAAGACGTGACAAAAGGCAAATAAACTCCATCCAAATTGGCATGCTCCTTACAAGGTAATTGATGAGGTTGTGCCTGGTACCTACTGGCTAGAAAATCTTGAAGGAAAACCTTTCTCCAACCCTTAGAATGCCGATCATTTAAAGAAATATTACATATGATGTTGCAGTTCTTATCTTTTTGTAATACGCGTATCAGTTTATACAGAGGATGTTAATGAAAAGATAGCAATGTTGTGCTAGTACTTTTGTCGTGTCCTTAAACATCACTAGTTTGGTGAAATATAAGGTAAAACATCATAATTTGATGACCTCAGACCCTTTAAACATCATTATTTGGTGAAAATTTGGGGGTAAACACCATAATATGGTGACCTCAGACCTTAAACATCATTATTTGGTGAAAATTTATGAGCATAAACATCATAATATGGTGACCTCAGACCTTAAACATCATTAGTTTGGTGAAAATTCAAGAAGAAAACACCATAATATGGTGACCTCGGACCTTAAACATCATTATTTGGTGAAAATATATGAGGGTAAACATCATAATATGACGACCTCGGACCTTAAACATCATTAGTTTGGTGAAAATTCAAGAGGAAAACACCATAATATGATGACCTCAGACCTTAAACATCATTATTTGGTGAAAACGTATGAGGGTAAACATCATAATATGGTGACCTCAAACCTTAAACATCATTAGTTTGGTGAAAATTCAAGAGGAAAACATCATAATATGGTGACCTCAAACCTTAAACATTATTTGGCAAAAATTTATGAGGGTAAACATCATAATATGGTGACCTGGGACCTTAAACATCATTAGTTTGGTGAAAATTCAAGAGGAAAACATCATAATATGGTGACCTCGGACTTTAAACATCATTATTTGGTGAAAATTTATGAGGGTAGACATCATAATATGGTGACCTCAGACCTTAAACATCATTATTTGGTGAAAATGTATGAGGTTAAACATTATAATATGGTGACCTCAGACCTTAAACATCATTAGTTTGATGAAAATTCAAGAGGTAAACACCATAATATGGTGACCTCAGACCTTAAACATCATTAGTTTGGTGAAAATTCAAGAGGAAAACACCATAATATGGTGACCTCAGGCCTTAAACATCATTATTTGGTGAAAATGTATGAGGATAAACATCATAATATGGTGACTTTAGACCTTAAACATCATTAGTTTGGTGAAAATTCAAGAGAAAAATATCATAATATGGTGACCTCGGACCTTAAACATCATTAGTTTGGTAAAAATTAAAGAGGAAAACATCATAATATGGTGACCTCAGACTTTAAACATCACTATTTGGTGAAAAATTATGAGGGTAAACATCATAATATGGTGACCTCAGATCTTAAACATCATTATTTGGTGAAAATGTATGAGGTTAAACATCATAATATGGTGACCTCAGACCTTAAAGATCATTAGTTTGGTGAAAATTCAAGAGGAAAACAACATAATATGGTGACCTCAGACCTTAAACATTATTGGGTGAAAATTTATGAGGGTAAACATCATAATATGGTGACCTCAGACCTTAAACATCATTAGTTTGGTGAAAATTCAAGAGGAAAACATTATAATATGGTGACCTCAGACCTTAAACATCATTATTTGGTGAAAATTTATGAGGGTAAACATCATAATATGGTGACCTCGGACCTTAAACATCATTAGTTTAGTGAAAATTCAAGAGGAAAACATCATAATATGGTGACCTCATACCTTAAACATCATTATTTGGTGAAAATTTATGAGGGTAAACATCATAATATGGTGACTTCATACCTTAAACATCATTAGTTTGGTGAAAATTTAAGAGGTAAGACATTTTAAGCAAAACATCGTATGAAGCAATAGAATCTGAAGAAGATTGGACTTATGATTATCATTAAAAAGATTCAGTTACAAATCAGGAGTATCAAGAGGCCATCAGAGTTCACAAAAATAAGAGGTGCAGATAAAAGGGAAATCAAAATTACAACTTTAAAAAGCTTCACAAGAAAGGGCCTATGTCTCTACAGATGTAGTCATCTGGTCATGGTCGACGTTTGTCACTTCAACTCCATCATCATGATGAGTAGCGTCTTCAGTTTAGTGACTTCGAGAGGAGCAGTCTCGACTGGAGCAGCATCAGCCTCCTTAACTTCTCATAAGGCCTGAGTGAATTGAGGGTCTCCAAAGTTGAGACCCACAAAGTCTGATGCAGTTAAGACACCAGGCTCGTTCTCCTTCACGGCCGCCCATTTATCAGTCACTTTGATACCTCTCTTAAGATATACAAAACCAAATCTGATAAATTCATCAGAGACCTTGTAGTCTTCGATGGTCTTCTCAGCAGCATCTTCCAAAGTAACCTTGACTGTAGCATCAACCTTAGGCTGAAGGGCATCATCCTTGGACTTAAGAGCTATGTCATGGTATTTCTTGATCTTAGATATGTCATTGTAGTCAAACGAACTGAAAGACATCAGGTCGTTAATCAAAATTATGTAGAAAAAAAATTAGATTGTATTGAATTCAACTTAAATAAAGTTGATCAAAAAATTAGTCAACTCGAAACGGTTAAAAATTTAGATCTAAAAGAGGAGACTAAACAACAAATTGAAAATCTATTAAACAAAATAGATAATCAAAATCCAGAACAAACTGGAATGAATAACCCAGGGGATAACAAAATTCCTAGGTTATATTATGGTTCGGAGGAAATTAAAGCTCTTCAAACAGAAGAATTTAATTACACCGAATATATAAACGTTCGTGAAATATTAGATTATTGGAAACATCTATACAAAGATCCAATATTAACTGTTTCAGAACGCAATAAACTCATTGAACAAATACAAACCACGTATTTGGAAAATGAAAAATTATTACAATACTATCAGTATGAATTAAACCAATATTCATCTGATGAAGAAGAAATTCCACCACATGTAGTAAATACAATTGATGGAAAAAGGAAGGCTGAAGACCCACTTCAGGAATTCCAAAATTGGGAAGCTTTCGAAGATTATATGCAAACCCCTGCATATAAAAATGAAAAAGAGGATTTTGTTAAAACAGGCAATGCTTCTACAAGTAATACTAAAAATGAGGATGAACCAAACCCTTTTTTCCTAAGAAGAGATAATTTGAATAAACAAAATATATCTCAACATGGTATTTATCTTGATCTAAGGCATATACCTTTTAAAGATCAAGAACAAACTATTAATGAGTGGGCACAATCCATGTCTATACTCATTACTAATTATAAGAGTACATGGTCTAAAGAAAAATTTTTAGACTACCTTGCTGCAACACTCCAAGGTGATGTTTTACAGTGGTTGCAACAATGGGAAAGCTCAGAAATAGGAATTCAGCAAAAAACTGAACTCTTACAAACCTTCAAATCTTTTGATGAAATATTAAAAGGATTTGTTGAAATAATTAAAGAAAATCTGATTGGATATACTGGAGAACCCAGACTCCAAGAGGATGCGTGTTACATCTTATCTAAACTAGAATTATGTAACATTTGTCAATTTGAAGAATTTGTTGAACTATACAAAAAATATTATTTCAAACTAAAACATTCAGAGACCAAACACTGGATGGATCAATTCTTTCATAAACTCCCAAACCCATGGGATGAAATAGCTTTAAAATCTTATCCTGGCTGGTTAAAAACTATCGGAAAGGATGAAAAAGATGACAATCTTGGTTTTCGCATAAATTGGGTATTGAGAAAAATATCTGACCACTGCATTGAAATAAAAGCCAAGAAACAAGTTAAAAATCAAATCACAAATTCTAAAGCTGGTTATAAATGTTGTGATAAGATTTTAAAAGAAAACTGGAAAATAGGATGTAATCCACCTCCTAGAAATTCCAAATATTCTAAATATTCTCGAAAGAGAAAATTTAAATGGAAACCTTGGAAAAAGAAAACATCTTTTTCAAAGAATAAAAAATATATTAGAAAAAAGAAACCTTCTAAAAAACCACCTCTAAAAAAGAAGTGTCGTTGTTACATTTGCAACGAAGAAGGCCATTATGCACCTGATTGTCCTAAAAAAGGAAAAAGTGCAAATAAAATGATAAAATTTCTTGAAGAACAAGAATTAGAAATATTCTATGGAGAAGATTTATCTGATTCTGATATTTCTAATTATGAAATTTTATATGAGATTGAATCTGATTCGGAAACATCCGATGAAGAATTCGTATTTATGTATAATACTGCAGAAGTACGAGGTAGTAGCGAAGATGAGCTACAAACAATAGCCCTTCGTGAAATAGTTGGAGAAGAAATCACTTTTACCAACGAACAACTACAAGAAATTGATAATCAAAGGCAACTTATAAAAAAGGAAGATGTCTATAAATTATCAAAATTCAAATTATTCTCAACAAGAATATTTGAACAATTTAATGGTAATACTACTGCTGGCTCAACAGATGATGAAACAGCAGATATTAAACTTTTTGATTTAAAAAAGATCAAAAGATGGAAGAAGAAACACCCAAATATTAAATATATACACATCGGGTTTATTCAAATCTGTATTACTGCCCTGTTTAGACAAGGTATGGATACACATAAGCTATACTGGTCTTAGACAAAAGATTCAGTAATCCTATGAATGCCATAATTGGAGGAGTACAATCCAATTTAGTAAATGGAGTTATTTGGTTTAATATAAAACCAAATTTCTTCATATCTATTGATGATCCAAATATTGAGGAATCTGTCATTATAAAAATCCAAACCAAAGGAATAGGAATGAAAGATACCTCACGAAATATGTCAATACATTGGAAAATAATTCATGAATTGACAACTCTACCACATACTAATACACAAAATGTGGATAGAAATATTATAGAAATATTTGAACCTCGACCATTTGATTCGGCAATACAGCCCAGATTAATCAACTGGAGAGATTTGGAAGTACCAAGACAATGGATACTACCCCAAATAACAGAACCACCTCCTGAAAAACAACAAAACAGCGTTGAATTACAGGTATCTGGTAATAATGTCTATTTTAAAAATAAACATTCAGAAAATTGGCAAAAGAATTTTCCTGACAATGATTGGGAAAAATTAAAGGGAAAAAACCTTTTAAAAGGCGAAAGTAGTAATAGTAAACCTCCTATTGCTATGAAAAATATACAAGTACCAATGTTACCTGGAACAAATTATCTAAAAGAAGATAATATAAAATCCAGTCAAATTTATCATTTCCAATTAGGAAAAGAAGAAATAATATTCTCACCAAGCCATGGCAAGAGAAGATATACTTATGTATTAGGTTACTTCAATTTTGCAGGCTATAAACCATATAGTCTTTGCACATTAATTGATACAGGAGCAACTATATGTTCCTGTAGACCTAATGCTTTACCTCCTGAAAAATGGATAAAAATGAAAAACCCTATTGCTGTAACAGGCATCAATGGGACACAGAATTTCATTGATTTAAAAGCCAAAAAAGTGGCTATATGGTTTAACGAAAAGAAATTCATTATTCCAAAAATCTTATGCTTTCCAGAAATGCATGGAGATTTTATATTAGGCAATAATTTTATCTCAGAATATTTGCCTATAAGTATTGATGAGGGAACTATAAATCTAACCCTCAACAAAGATGTAGTAAAAATCCCTTTACTACAACAACATAAATATAAGTGCGAAAGAGATTTTCGTCCTACTAAAAAAGGGGATATAACTCCTTTTATCAAAGCCCTTGAAGAAACTCATTGGCTTTATACTATATTAAATGATAATTTTAGTGAAAACCCACTAAAATTATGGAATAAAAGTCCAAGGTATTGTAATCTCAGACTAAGAGATCCCAATGTCATTATAAGAGTAAAACCAATGATCTATACCAGAAATGATATAGATGAATTTGATAAACAAATCAAAGAATTATTGGATATAAACCTTATTGAAGAAACAATAAGTCCACACTCTAGCCCTGCCTTCATGGTAAGAAAACACAATGAAGTCATAAGAGGAAAAGCTAGAATGGTTATAAATTATAAAAGACTAAATGAACAATTAGAATTTGATGGTTATTTTATTCCAAGAAAAGATGTATTAATCAACCAAACTAAAGGAAAAAAGTTCTTTAGCAAATTCGATTGTAAATCTGGATTTTGGCAGTTAAAACTAACTGAAGAATCCAAGCCATTGACAGCCTTTAGTACCCCTAGAGGACATTATCAATGGAATGTTATGCCTTTTGGACTAAACACAGCTCCTCAGGTATATCAAAGATGGATGGACAAAATCTTTAAAGACCTTAAGGATTTTTGTGTTGTCTATATAGATGACATCCTTGTTTTTTCCAAAACCATAGAAGAACATAGATATCATCTGAAAATTATCTGTGAAAAATTCCAAAGACATGGAATCATTTTATCACCTAAGAAAATTGATGTTGAAAAAACAGAAATTAATTTTCTTGGCATAATCCTAAACCAGGATGGCCTACAATTACAAGATCATATCATCTCTAAAATAAGAGATTTTAATGAAGAAATTTTGGATAAAAAACAATTACAAAGTTTCCTAGGGATCCTTAATTATGGAAGAAATTTCATAAAAGGATTATCTCAAAAAGAATTACCACTTCTTGAAAAACTCAAAAAGAATGAAGTTTTTACATGGAGTGATAATGATACCCTTGTTGTTAAAACAATTAAACAAGAAATTATTAATAATTGCCCAAAAGTCTATTTTCCTAAAATAGGAGATAAATTAATATTGGAAACTGATGCTTCGGACAATTGCTGGGGATGTGTTCTCAAAGCAATTCCTGGAGAATATTGGAATGAAAACAATCCTTCCAATACTTTTGGTATTCGTGGTAAGAAAACCACTATCCCAAAAACAATTCAAAAACATGAATTGATATGTGGATATAATTCAGGAAAATTTAAACCAAATGAACTGAATTATATTATTTTTGAAAAGGAATTATTAGCAATTAAGCTTGCTATTAAAAAATTCCATATTTTCTTAGCACCTGAAGACTTTATTGTCAGAACAGATAATAAAGCTGTCAAAGACTTCCTTATAAATAAAAGAAATATTTTAGAAGGAAGAAGACTTAAATGGTTCAACCAAATCGCTGTCTATACATTTGAAGTTGAACATTTAAATGGTACTAATAATTTTCTTGCAGATTATCTTAGCAGGAACTATAAAGAAAAACCTACTAACCAAGTAGAGTTTTTAGAAACCCATTAAACAAGTGGAGTATATTGCATATTTTAAATTAACACCCACTAAACAAGTGGAATATTTTGAAATATATTTTATCAAAACCACTAAACAAGTGGAATTACTATTTTCAGGATGGGAGATAAGCACCCCGGGGAAGCACAAGGAGATTGGGTAACTATTGCTAAAAAGGCAAAAACCCAAGCATCATCATCTACACAACCTCAACAAAATCATGTTTATGTTGTATTCAGTGGAAGAAATCCAGGCTTCTATGACAACTGGAATCAATGTTTTATGCAAGTAAACAAATACCCTGGTGCGTGTCACCAAAAATTTAATTCTATGCCAGAAGCCATCACAGCATGGGAAAATTGGATGAAACAGTTAGGACCTCCTAATATGATTTACTAGTTCTCCAAACTACAGACCAAGGAAAGCCTCCTTGATACTGAAACCCATGACTTTCACAACCCAGGAATTCCCTGCAAGTTGTATACACCATTAAATGAAGCATGGAAATCTCATATAAAATTTCATAGTTAGAAATATCAGAATCAGATAAATCTTCTCCATAGAATATTTCTAATTCTTGTTCTTCAAGAAATTTTATCATTTTATTTGCACTTTTTCCTTTTTAGGACAATCAGGTGCATAATGGCCTTCTTCGTTGCAAATGTAACAACGACACTTCTTTTTTAGAGGTGGTTTTTTAGAAGGTTTCTTTTTTCTAATATATTTTTTATTCTTTGAAAAAGATGTTTTCTTTTTCCAAGGTTTCCATTTAAATTTTCTCTTTCGAGAATATTTAGAATATTTGGAATTTCTAGGAGGTGGATTACATCCTATTTTCCAGTTTTCTTTTAAAATCTTATCACAACATTTATAACCAGCTTTAGAATTTGTGATTTGATTTTTAACTTGTTTCTTGGCTTTTATTTCAATGCAGTGGTCAGATATTTTTCTCAATACCCAATTTATGCGAAAACCAAGATTGTCATCTTTTTCATCCTTTCCGATAGTTTTTAACCAGCCAGGATAAGATTTTAAAGCTATTTCATCCCATGGGTTTGGGAGTTTATGAAAGAATTGATCCATCCAGTGTTTGGTCTCTGAATGTTTTAGTTTGAAATAATATTTTTTGTATAGTTCAACAAATTCTTCAAATTGACAAATGTTACATAATTCTAGTTTAGATAAGATGTAACACGCATCCTCTTGGAGTCTGGGTTCTCCAGTATATCCAATCAGATTTTCTTTAATTATTTCAACAAATCCTTTTAATATTTCATCAAAAGATTTGAAGGTTTGCAAGAGTTCAGTTTTTTGCTGAATTCCTATTTCTGAGCTTTCCCATTGTTGCAACCACTGTAAAACATCACCTTGGAGTGTTGCAGCAAGGTAGTCTAAAAATTTTTCTTTAGACCATGTACTCTTATAATTAGTAATGAGTATAGACATGGATTGTGCCCACTCATTAATAGTTTGTTCTTGATCTTTAAAAGGTATATGCCTTAGATCAAGATAAATACCATGTTGAGATATATTTTGTTTATTCAAATTATCTCTTCTTAGGAAAAAAGGGTTTGGTTCATCCTCAGAGCTTTGTTATAAAAGGTTAGCATTCTAATTATGTTGCTAATATGAATGTTAAAGTAGAAACTATCATACTCCATCACAGAACTTATGTTTCTGGAGAAAATTTTAGGGTAAAATCTAAAATTTTTGGAACTAAGTGTCGTAATAATTGTTGTATGAAATATCGTTTAATCCTAGTTTTATATAAATAACTATGTTATTTGATATTACTGTTTGTTTTGTCGCTAAAATTAATATATGCAGTTATAATCTCCATATTATAATCAAGTTACGACTGTCCTTGTAAAAAAAAAAAAAAAAGAGTAAAAATCACGGTGAATTAAATATAAATATATTATTATATTATTTTGAAAATCTTTAAAAGTTTTCATAAAACCCATATCCCTATTATTGTTTCAAAGCCCATATTTCCATTTGCCAAAAAGCTACTCTAGTTAAGCAATAGGCATTAGGAAAACTGGTTTTAGGCACCTGAAACAACATATAATAGGAGGTCTTAGGTACCAATGGAATCTAGAAAAGATGAACAAAATAATAATAATATTAATCTACAATGTTTAGCACCATGGTTACAAAAAGATGAGTCTATGTATAATCATAGTTTACATATAGATAAAAAATCTGAAAATGATATTAGTAAAATTAGTACTACGTTAAATAGTTTAACTGATATAGTTTTTAGTTGGGTCAAACGAACTGAAAGACATCAGGTCGTTAATCAAAATTATGTAGAGAAAAAATTAGATTGTATTGAATTCAACTTAAATAAAGTTGATCAAAAAATTAGTCAACTCGAAACGGTTAAAAATTTAGATCTAAAAGAGGAGACTAAACAACAAATTGAAAATCTATTAAACAAAATAGATAATCAAAATCCAGAACAAACTGGAATGAATAACCCAGGGGATAACAAAATTCCTAGGTTATATTATGGTTCGGAGGAAATTAAAGCTCTTCAAACAGAAGAATTTAATTACACCGAATATATAAACGTTCGTGAAATATTAGATTATTGGAAACATCTATACAAAGATCCAATATTAACTGTTTCAGAACGCAATAAACTCATTGAACAAATACAAACCACGTATTTGGAAAATGAAAAATTATTACAATACTATCAGTATGAATTAAACCAATATTCATCTGATGAAGAAGAAATTCCACCACATGTAGTAAATACAATTGATGGAAAAAGGAAGGCTGAAGACCCACTTCAGGAATTCCAAAATTGGGAAGCTTTCGAAGATTATATGCAAACCCCTGCATATAAAAATGAAAAAGAGGATTTTGTTAAAACAGGCAATGCTTCTACAAGTAATACTGAAAATGAGGATGAACCAAACCCTTTTTTCCTAAGAAGAGATAATTTGAATAAACAAAATATATCTCAACATGGTATTTATCTTGATCTAAGGCATATACCTTTTAAAGATCAAGAACAAACTATTAATGAGTGGGCACAATCCATGTCTATACTCATTACTAATTATAAGAGTACATGGTCTAAAGAAAAATTTTTAGACTACCTTGCTGCAACACTCCAAGGTGATGTTTTACAGTGGTTGCAACAATGGGAAAGCTCAGAAATAGGAATTCAGCAAAAAACTGAACTCTTGCAAACCTTCAAATCTTTTGATGAAATATTAAAAGGATTTGTTGAAATAATTAAAGAAAATCTGATTGGATATACTGGAGAACCCAGACTCCAAGAGGATGCGTGTTACATCTTATCTAAACTAGAATTATGTAACATTTGTCAATTTGAAGAATTTGTTGAACTATACAAAAAATATTATTTCAAACTAAAACATTCAGAGACCAAACACTGGATGGATCAATTCTTTCATAAACTCCCAAACCCATGGGATGAAATAGCTTTAAAATCTTATCCTGGCTGGTTAAAAACTATCGGAAAGGATGAAAAAGATGACAATCTTGGTTTTCGCATAAATTGGGTATTGAGAAAAATATCTGACCACTGCATTGAAATAAAAGCCAAGAAACAAGTTAAAAATCAAATCACAAATTCTAAAGCTGGTTATAAATGTTGTGATAAGATTTTAAAAGAAAACTGGAAAATAGGATGTAATCCACCTCCTAGAAATTCCAAATATTCTAAATATTCTCGAAAGAGAAAATTTAAATGGAAACCTTGGAAAAAGAAAACATCTTTTTCAAAGAATAAAAAATATATTAGAAAAAAGAAACCTTCTAAAAAACCACCTCTAAAAAAGAAGTGTCGTTGTTACATTTGCAACGAAGAAGGCCATTATGCACCTGATTGTCCTAAAAAGGAAAAAGTGCAAATAAAATGATAAAATTTCTTGAAGAACAAGAATTAGAAATATTCTATGGAGAAGATTTATCTGATTCTGATATTTCTAACTATGAAATTTTATATGAGATTTCCATGCTTCATTTAATGGTGTATACAACTTGCAGGGAATTCCTGGGTTGTGAAAGTCATGGGTTTCAGTATCAAGGAGGCTTTCCTTGGTCTGTAGTTTGGAGAACTAGTAAATCATATTAGGAGGTCCTAACTGTTTCATCCAATTTTCCCATGCTGTGATGGCTTCTGGCATAGAATTAAATTTTTGGTGACACGCACCAGGGTATTTGTTTACTTGCATAAAACATTGATTCCAGTTGTCATAGAAGCCTGGATTTCTTCCACTGAATACAACATAAACATGATTTTGTTGAGGTTGTGTAGATGATGATGCTTGGGTTTTTGCCTTTTTAGCAATAGTTACCCAATCTCCTTGTGCTTCCCCGGGGTGCTTATCTCCCATCCTGAAAATAGTAATTCCACTTGTTTAGTGGTTTTGATAAAATATATTTCAAAATATTCCACTTGTTTAGTGGGTGTTAATTTAAAATATGCAATATACTCCACTTGTTTAATGGGTTTCTAAAAACTCTACTTGGTTAGTAGGTTTTTCTTTATAGTTCCTGCTAAGATAATCTGCAAGAAAATTATTAGTACCATTTAAATGTTCAACTTCAAATGTATAGACAGCGATTTGGTTGAACCATTTAAGTCTTCTTCCTTCTAAAATATTTCTTTTATTTATAAGGAAGTCTTTGACAGCTTTATTATCTGTTCTGACAATAAAGTCTTCAGGTGCTAAGAAAATATGGAATTTTTTAATAGCAAGCTTAATTGCTAATAATTCCTTTTCAAAAATAATATAATTCAGTTCATTTGGTTTAAATTTTCCTGAATTATATCCACATATCAATTCATGTTTTTGAATTGTTTTTGGGATAGTGGTTTTCTTACCACGAATACCAAAAGTATTGGAAGGATTGTTTTCATTCCAATATTCTCCAGGAATTGCTTTGAGAACACATCCCCAGCAATTGTCCGAAGCATCAGTTTCCAATATTAATTTATCTCCTATTTTAGGAAAATAGACTTTTGGGCAATTATTAATAATTTCTTGTTTAATTGTTTTAACAACAAGGGTATCATTATCACTCCATGTAAAAACTTCATTCTTTTTGAGTTTTTCAAGAAGTGGTAATTCTTTTTGAGATAATCCTTTTATGAAATTTCTTCCATAATTAAGGATCCCTAGGAAACTTTGTAATTGTTTTTTATCCAAAATTTCTTCATTAAAATCTCTTATTTTAGAGATGATATGATCTTGTAATTGTAGGCCATCCTGGTTTAGGATTATGCCAAGAAAATTAATTTCTGTTTTTTCAACATCAATTTTCTTAGGTGATAAAATGATTCCATGTCTTTGGAATTTTTCACAGATAATTTTCAGATGATATCTATGTTCTTCTATGGTTTTGGAAAAAACAAGGATGTCATCTATATAGACAATACAAAAATCCTTAAGGTCTTTAAAGATTTTGTCCATCCATCTTTGATATACCTGAGGAGCTGTGTTTAGTCCAAAAGGCATAACATTCCATTGATAATGTCCTCTAGGGGTACTAAAGGCTGTCAATGGCTTGGATTCTTCAGTTAGTTTTAACTGCCAAAATCCAGATTTACAATCGAATTTGCTAAAGAACTTTTTTCCTTTAGTTTGGTTGATTAATACATCTTTTCTTGGAATAAAATAACCATCAAATTCTAATTGTTCATTTAGTCTTTTATAATTTATAACCATTCTAGCTTTTCCTCTTATGACTTCATTGTGTTTTCTTACCATGAAGGCAGGGCTAGAGTGTGGACTTATTGTTTCTTCAATAAGGTTTATATCCAATAATTCTTTGATTTGTTTATCAAATTCATCTATATCATTTCTGGTATAGATCATTGGTTTTACTCTTATAATGACATTGGGATCTCTTAGTCTGAGATTACAATACCTTGGACTTTTATTCCATAATTTTAGTGGGTTTTCACTAAAATTATCATTTAATATAGTATAAAGCCAATGAGTTTCTTCAAGGGCTTTGATAAAAGGAGTTATATCCCCTTTTTTAGTAGGACGAAAATCTCTTTCGCACTTATATTTATGTTGTTGTAGTAAAGGGATTTTTACTACATCTTTGTTGAGGGTTAGATTTATAGTTCCCTCATCAATACTTATAGGCAAATATTCTGAGATAAAATTATTGCCTAATATAAAATCTCCATGCATTTCTGGAAAGCATAAGATTTTTGGAATAATGAATTTCTTTTCGTTAAACCATATAGCCACTTTTCTGGCTTTTAAATCAATGAAATTCTGTGTCCCATTGATGCCTGTTACAGCAATAGGGTTTTTCATTTTTATCCATTTTTCAGGAGGTAAAGCATTAGGTCTACAGGAACATATAGTTGCTCCTGTATCAATTAATGTGCAAAGACTATATGGTTTATAGCCTGCAAAATTGAAGTAACCTAATACATAAGTATATCTTCTCTTGCCATGGCTTGGTGAGAATATTATTTCTTCTTTTCCTAATTGGAAATGATAAATTTGACTGGATTTTATATTATCTTCTTTTAGATAATTTGTTCCAGGTAATATTGGTACTTGTATATTTTTCATAGCAATAGGAGGTTTACTATTACTACTTTCGCCTTTTAAAAGGTTTTTTCCCTTTAATTTTTCCCAATCATTGTCAGGAAAATTCTTTTGCCAATTTTCTGAATGTTTATTTTTAAAATAGACATTATTACCAGATACCTGTAATTCAACGCTGTTTTGTTGTTTTTCAGGAGGTGGTTCTGTTATTTGGGGTAGTATCCATTGTCTTGGTACTTCCAAATCTCTCCAGTTGATTAATCTGGGCTGTATTGCCGAATCAAATGGTCGAGGTTCAAATATTTCTATAATATTTCTATCCACATTTTGTGTATTAGTATGTGGTAGAGTTGTCAATTCATGAATTGTTTTCCAATGTATTGACATATTTCGTGAGGTATCTTTCATTCCTATTCCTTTGGTTTGGATTTTTATAATGACAGATTCCTCAATATTTGGATCATCAATAGATATGAAGAAATTTGGTTTTATATTAAACCAAATAACTCCATTTACTAAATTGGATTGTACTCCTCCAATTATGGCATTCATAGGATTACTGAATCTTTTGTCTAAGACCAGTATAGCTACGGGTGTATCCATACCTTGTCTAAACAGGGAAGTAATACAGATTTGAATAAACCCGATGTGTATATATTTAATATTTGGGTGTTTCTTCTTCCATCTTTTGATCTTTTTTAAATCAAAAAGTTTAATATCTGCTGTTTCATCATCTGTTGAGCCAGCAGTAGTATTACCATTAAATTGTTCAAATATTCTTGTTGAGAATAATTTGAATTTTGATAATTTATAGACATCTTCCTTTTTTATAAGTTGCCTTTGATTATCAATTTCTTGTAGTTGTTCGTTGGTAAAAGTGATTTCTTCTCCAACTATTTCACGAAGGGCTATTGTTTGTAGCTCATCTTCGCTACTACCTCGTACTTCTGCAGTATTATACATAAATACGAATTCTTCATCGGATGTTTCCGAATCAGATTCAATCTCATATAAAATTTCATAATTAGAAATATCAGAATCAGATAAATCTTCTCCATAGAATATTTCTAATTCTTGTTCTTCAAGAAATTTTATCATTTTATTTGCACTTTTTCCTTTTTTAGGACAATCAGGTGCATAATGGCCTTCTTCGTTGCAAATGTAACAACGACACTTCTTTTTTAGAGGTGGTTTTTTAGAAGGTTTCTTTTTTCTAATATATTTTTTATTCTTTGAAAAAGATGTTTTCTTTTTCCAAGGTTTCCATTTAAATTTTCTCTTTCGAGAATATTTAGAATATTTGGAATTTCTAGGAGGTGGGTTACATCCTATTTTCCAGTTTTCTTTTAAAATCTTATCACAACATTTATAACCAGCTTTAGAATTTGTGATTTGATTTTTAACTTGTTTCTTGGCTTTTATTTCAATGCAGTGGTCAGATATTTTTCTCAATACCCAATTTATGCGAAAACCAAGATTGTCATCTTTTTCATCCTTTCCGATAGTTTTTAACCAGCCAGGATAAGATTTTAAAGCTATTTCATCCCATGGGTTTGGGAGTTTATGAAAGAATTGATCCATCCAGTGTTTGGTCTCTGAATGTTTTAGTTTGAAATAATATTTTTTGTATAGTTCAACAAATTCTTCAAATTGACAAATGTTACATAATTCTAGTTTAGATAAGATGTAACACGCATCCTCTTGGAGTCTGGGTTCTCCAGTATATCCAATCAGATTTTCTTTAATTATTTCAACAAATCCTTTTAATATTTCATCAAAAGATTTGAAGGTTTGTAAGAGTTCAGTTTTTTGCTGAATTCCTATTTCTGAGCTTTCCCATTGTTGCAACCACTGTAAAACATCACCTTGGAGTGTTGCAGCAAGGTAGTCTAAAAATTTTTCTTTAGACCATGTACTCTTATAATTAGTAATGAGTATAGACATGGATTGTGCCCACTCATTAATAGTTTGTTCTTGATCTTTAAAAGGTATATGCCTTAGATCAAGATAAATACCATGTTGAGATATATTTTGTTTATTCAAATTATCTCTTCTTAGGAAAAAAGGGTTTGGTTCATCCTCATTTTTAGTATTACTTGTAGAAGCATTGCCTGTTTTAACAAAATCCTCTTTTTCATTTTTATATGCAGGGGTTTGCATATAATCTTCGAAAGCTTCCCAATTTTGGAATTCCTGAAGTGGGTCTTCAGCCTTCCTTTTTCCATCAATTGTATTTACTACATGTGGTGGAATTTCTTCTTCATCAGATGAATATTGGTTTAATTCATACTGATAGTATTGTAATAATTTTTCATTTTCCAAATACGTGGTTTGTATTTGTTCAATGAGTTTATTGCGTTCTGAAACAGTTAATATTGGATCTTTGTATAGATGTTTCCAATAATCTAATATTTCACGAACGTTTATATATTCGGTGTAATTAAATTCTTCTGTTTGAAGAGCTTTAATTTCCTCCGAACCATAATATAACCTAGGAATTTTGTTATCCCCTGGGTTATTCATTCCAGTTTGTTCTGGATTTTGATTATCTATTTTGTTTAATAGATTTTCAATTTGTTGTTTAGTCTCCTCTTTTAGATCTAAATTTTTAACCGTTTCGAGTTGACTAATTTTTTGATCAACTTTATTTAAGTTGAATTCAATACAATCTAATTTTTTCTCTACATAATTTTGATTAACGACCTGATGTCTTTCAGTTCGTTTGACCCAACTAAAAACTATATCAGTTAAACTATTTAACGTAGTACTAATTTTACTAATATCATTTTCAGATTTTTTATCTATATGTAAACTATGATTATACATAGACTCATCTTTTTGTAACCATGGTGCTAAACATTGTAGATTAATATTATTATTATTTTGTTCATCTTTTCTAGATTCCATTGGTACCTAAGACCTCCTATTATATGTTGTTTCAGGTGCCTAAAACCAGTTTTCCTAATGCCTATTGCTTAACTAGAGTAGCTTTTTGGCAAATGGAAATATGGGCTTTGAAACAATAATAGGGATATGGGTTTTATGAAAACTTTTAAAGATTTTCAAAATAATATAATAATATATTTATATTTAATTCACCGTGATTTTTACTCTTTTTTTTTTTTTTTTTAACATAGTTATTTATATAAAACTAGGATTAAACGATATTTCATACAACAATTATTACGACACTTAGTTCCAAAAATTTTATATTTTACCCTAAAATTTTCTCCAGAAACATAAGTTCTGTGATGGAGTATGATAGTTTCTACTTTAACATTCATATTAGCAACATAATTAGAATGCTAACCTTTTATAACAAAGCTCTGATACCAACTTCACAAGTGCGGATCGAAATATTATTGAACTGATATGAGTAAAGGATATTACAAGAGAGGAGAAGAGAGATATTACAACTTATGACTGATTTTCTCAACTGAGAGAAAGCTCTCCTATTTATCATCTACGGACTTCATCCGTTATGTATTCTAATTCAGAAAGAAAAGAGAAACAAACAAAAGAGATAATACAATCTGACAGCATCTTTCATTTTTTCAAAAAGTGCACAGTAATATTAAAGTAAATAGTAGTTGCACAGTAAATGTGCATAGTAATGTGATTTGGACATTTTTGTTTTAAATGCCAAACGTCATTGCATGCGTCAGTTGGTTACTGTCCTTATGCAATCCTTTATGCAATCCCCACTTCGTGTGCTAGATGATTTGCAGTCGTTCATGTGGGTTCATCTTCTTCATACATTTGTCATGCATCAAATGCATTGGCAATGTTGGCCTCAGCAACAGAGTCGAAGGACATGCTGTCGTTAGGGCTGTGGTTTGGAGGTCCATGTAATTGGGCTTGTTCATATTCCTCCGCATGGCTTAATTGTTCAAAGGGAACATCCAAATTATTTTTGTTTTTCAAATTATTTAGAAACTCCCTTACCGCCGCTCGTTGTTCAAGCGAGGTGGTGTAATTTATCGGTAAATCGGTAACAAATAATCGTCTGCCATCAGTTACCATGAATTTTAATGTTGATTCCCGACAAAAATATTCTGCATAGTTTGAAGTATTGATCAGGTTTTGTGACCAATATCTCGTTGTGTCCAACTGGTCCAACGGTACATTAAGTGCAAATTCCCAATTTTGTTCAATCTCGTCCCATTCATAGTCCTCAGTACCTCTGAGGTACCAGATCTGGTAGGGTTGATAGAAAATTTCTCTTGATCGCCAGCCAATTGTGCTTGTGATATGAAATGACAGATAGCGAGTATATTTGTACCTGCTTTTTGTCAATACATGATAGACCATGGTTTTGATCATCATAGGTAAAAATTCAAAATGATTGAAACAAGTTACACTGGAGAAGATTAGTTTGTTTACTAACCCCCATTCAATTGTTTCAATATCCCAAGGTGGATATCCCTCTTCAGTAATGAAATGCAGTTTTGGCATGTCATCACTATAATTTAAACTGGAGTAAAAATGCTGGAGTAAAAGACTTTTTATCTTTTGCTCATGGTCCTCAATTTTTGGTAAAATTTCGATTTGGAATAGAGGACGTGGGAGAATTATCTTTGCTTTTTCAAATAGACAAATTCTCCTGATGGTATTGAAGATCTTGTCAGAAAAATCATTTTCCAGTAATTCAGAAAATTCCAGAAAAGTATCAATTTTTTCTAAAGGAAAATCTTCATTTTCATAGTTTAAGCTTTTTATGAGTTTGAGGCTCAGACTTTTGAATTTATCCAAAGTTGCTGTTTGTTCAGCAATTTTGTTAGCAAGGATACTCATATTTTTTCTAAAATCTTTTCTTTTATCTCGGAGATGAGATTTCCATGCTTCATTTAATGGTGTATACAACTCGCAGGGAATTCCTGGGTTGTGAAAGTCATGGGTTTCAGTATCAAGGAGGCTTTCCTTGGTCTGTAGTTTGGAGAACTGGTAAATCATATTAGGAGGTCCTAACTGTTTCATCCAATTTTCCCATGCTGTGATGGCTTCTGGCATAGAATTAAATTTTTGGTGACACGCACCAGGGTATTTGTTTACTTGCATAAAACATTGATTCCAGTTGTCATAGAAGCCTGGATTTCTTCCACTGAATACAACATAAACATGATTTTGTTGAGGTTGTGTAGATGATGATGCTTGGGTTTTTGCCTTTTTAGCAATAGTTACCCAATCTCCTTGTGCTTCCCCGGGGTGCTTATCTCCCATCCTGAAAATAGTAATTCCACTTGTTTAGTGGTTTTGATAAAATATATTTCAAAATATTCCACTTGTTTAGTGGGTGTTAATTTAAAATATGCAATATACTCCACTTGTTTAATGGGTTTCTAAAAACTCTACTTGGTTAGTAGGTTTTTCTTTATAGTTCCTGCTAAGATAATCTGCAAGAAAATTATTAGTACCATTTAAATGTTCAACTTCAAATGTATAGACAGCGATTTGGTTGAACCATTTAAGTCTTCTTCCTTCTAAAATATTTCTTTTATTTATAAGGAAGTCTTTGACAGCTTTATTATCTGTTCTGACAATAAAGTCTTCAGGTGCTAAGAAAATATGGAATTTTTTAATAGCAAGCTTAATTGCTAATAATTCCTTTTCAAAAATAATATAATTCAGTTCATTTGGTTTAAATTTTCCTGAATTATATCCACATATCAATTCATGTTTTTGAATTGTTTTTGGGATAGTGGTTTTCTTACCACGAATACCAAAAGTATTGGAAGGATTGTTTTCATTCCAATATTCTCCAGGAATTGCTTTGAGAACACATCCCCAGCAATTGTCCGAAGCATCAGTTTCCAATATTAATTTATCTCCTATTTTAGGAAAATAGACTTTTGGGCAATTATTAATAATTTCTTGTTTAATTGTTTTAACAACAAGGGTATCATTATCACTCCATGTAAAAACTTCATTCTTTTTGAGTTTTTCAAGAAGTGGTAATTCTTTTTGAGATAATCCTTTTATGAAATTTCTTCCATAATTAAGGATCCCTAGGAAACTTTGTAATTGTTTTTTATCCAAAATTTCTTCATTAAAATCTCTTATTTTAGAGATGATATGATCTTGTAATTGTAGGCCATCCTGGTTTAGGATTATGCCAAGAAAATTAATTTCTGTTTTTTCAACATCAATTTTCTTAGGTGATAAAATGATTCCATGTCTTTGGAATTTTTCACAGATAATTTTCAGATGATATCTATGTTCTTCTATGGTTTTGGAAAAAACAAGGATGTCATCTATATAGACAACACAAAAATCCTTAAGGTCTTTAAAGATTTTGTCCATCCATCTTTGATATACCTGAGGAGCTGTGTTTAGTCCAAAAGGCATAACATTCCATTGATAATGTCCTCTAGGGGTACTAAAGGCTGTCAATGGCTTGGATTTTTCAGTTAGTTTTAACTGCCAAAATCCAGATTTACAATCGAATTTGCTAAAGAACTTTTTTCCTTTAGTTTGGTTGATTAATACATCTTTTCTTGGAATAAAATAACCATCAAATTCTAATTGTTCATTTAGTCTTTTATAATTTATAACCATTCTAGCTTTTCCTCTTATGACTTCATTGTGTTTTCTTACCATGAAGGCAGGGCTAGAGTGTGGAGTTATTGTTTCTTCAATAAGGTTTATATCCAATAATTCTTTGATTTGTTTATCAAATTCATCTATATCATTTCTGGTATAGATCATTGGTTTTACTCTTATAATGACATTGGGATCTCTTAGTCTGAGATTACAATACCTTGGACTTTTATTCCATAATTTTAGTGGGTTTTCACTAAAATTATCATTTAATATAGTATAAAGCCAATGAGTTTCTTCAAGGGCTTTGATAAAAGGAGTTATATCCCCTTTTTTAGTAGGACGAAAATCTCTTTCGCACTTATATTTATGTTGTTGTAGTAAAGGGATTTTTACTACATCTTTGTTGAGGGTTAGATTTATAGTTCCCTCATCAATACTTATAGGCAAATATTCTGAGATAAAATTATTGCCTAATATAAAATCTCCATGCATTTCTGGAAAGCATAAGATTTTTGGAATAATGAATTTCTTTTCGTTAAACCATATAGCCACTTTTTTGGCTTTTAAATCAATGAAATTCTGTGTCCCATTGATGCCTGTTACAGCAATAGGGTTTTTCATTTTTATCCATTTTTCAGGAGGTAAAGCATTAGGTCTACAGGAACATATAGTTGCTCCTGTATCAATTAATGTGCAAAGACTATATGGTTTATAGCCTGCAAAATTGAAGTAACCTAATACATAAGTATATCTTCTCTTGCCATGGCTTGGTGAGAATATTATTTCTTCTTTTCCTAATTGGAAATGATAAATTTGACTGGATTTTATATTATCTTCTTTTAGATAATTTGTTCCAGGTAATATTGGTACTTGTATATTTTTCATAGCAATAGGAGGTTTACTATTACTACTTTCGCCTTTTAAAAGGTTTTTTCCCTTTAATTTTTCCCAATCATTGTCAGGAAAATTCTTTTGCCAATTTTCTGAATGTTTATTTTTAAAATAGACATTATTACCAGATACCTGTAATTCAACGCTGTTTTGTTGTTTTTCAGGAGGTGGTTCTGTTATTTGGGGTAGTATCCATTGTCTTGGTACTTCCAAATCTCTCCAGTTGATTAATCTGGGCTGTATTGCCGAATCAAATGGTCGAGGTTCAAATATTTCTATAATATTTCTATCCACATTTTGTGTATTAGTATGTGGTAGAGTTGTCAATTCATGAATTGTTTTCCAATGTATTGACATATTTCGTGAGGTATCTTTCATTCCTATTCCTTTGGTTTGGATTTTTATAATGACAGATTCCTCAATATTTGGATCATCAATAGATATGAAGAAATTTGGTTTTATATTAAACCAAATAACTCCATTTACTAAATTGGATTGTACTCCTCCAATTATGGCATTCATAGGATTACTGAATCTTTTGTCTAAGACCAGTATAGCTACGGGTGTATCCATACCTTGTCTAAACAGGGCAGTAATACAGATTTGAATAAACCCGATGTGTATATATTTAATATTTGGGTGTTTCTTCTTCCATCTTTTGATCTTTTTTAAATCAAAAAGTTTAATATCTGTTGTTTCATCATCTGTTGAGCCAGCAGTAGTATTACCATTAAATTGTTCAAATATTCTTGTTGAGAATAATTTGAATTTTGATAATTTATAGACATCTTCCTTTTTTATAAGTTGCCTTTGATTATCAATTTCTTGTAGTTGTTCGTTGGTAAAAGTGATTTCTTCTCCAACTATTTCACGAAGGGCTATTGTTTGTAGCTCATCTTCGCTACTACCTCGTACTTCTGCAGTATTATACATAAATACGAATTCTTCATCGGATGTTTCCGAATCAGATTCAATCTCATATAAAATTTCATAATTAGAAATATCAGAATCAGATAAATCTTCTCCATAGAATATTTCTAATTCTTGTTCTTCAAGAAATTTTATCATTTTATTTGCACTTTTTCCTTTTTTAGGACAATCAGGTGCATAATGGCCTTCTTCGTTGCAAATGTAACAACGACACTTCTTTTTTAGAGGTGGTTTTTTAGAAGGTTTCTTTTTTCTAATATATTTTTTATTCTTTGAAAAAGATGTTTTCTTTTTCCAAGGTTTCCATTTAAATTTTCTCTTTCGAGAATATTTAGAATATTTGGAATTTCTAGGAGGTGGGTTACATCCTATTTTCCAGTTTTCTTTTAAAATCTTATCACAACATTTATAACCAGCTTTAGAATTTGTGATTTGATTTTTAACTTGTTTCTTGGCTTTTATTTCAATGCAGTGGTCAGATATTTTTCTCAATACCCAATTTATGCGAAAACCAAGATTGTCATCTTTTTCATCCTTTCCGATAGTTTTTAACCAGCCAGGATAAGATTTTAAAGCTATTTCATCCCATGGGTTTGGGAGTTTATGAAAGAATTGATCCATCCAGTGTTTGGTCTCTGAATGTTTTAGTTTGAAATAATATTTTTTGTATAGTTCAACAAATTCTTCAAATTGACAAATGTTACATAATTCTAGTTTAGATAAGATGTAACACGCATCCTCTTGGAGTCTGGGTTCTCCAGTATATCCAATCAGATTTTCTTTAATTATTTCAACAAATCCTTTTAATATTTCATCAAAAGATTTGAAGGTTTGTAAGAGTTCAGTTTTTTGCTGAATTCCTATTTCTGAGCTTTCCCATTGTTGCAACCACTGTAAAACATCACCTTGGAGTGTTGCAGCAAGGTAGTCTAAAAATTTTTCTTTAGACCATGTACTCTTATAATTAGTAATGAGTATAGACATGGATTGTGCCCACTCATTAATAGTTTGTTCTTGATCTTTAAAAGGTATATGCCTTAGATCAAGATAAATACCATGTTGAGATATATTTTGTTTATTCAAATTATCTCTTCTTAGGAAAAAAGGGTTTGGTTCATCCTCATTTTTAGTATTACTTGTAGAAGCATTGCCTGTTTTAACAAAATCCTCTTTTTCATTTTTATATGCAGGGGTTTGCATATAATCTTCGAAAGCTTCCCAATTTTGGAATTCCTGAAGTGGGTCTTCAGCCTTCCTTTTTCCATCAATTGTATTTACTACATGTGGTGGAATTTCTTCTTCATCAGATGAATATTGGTTTAATTCATACTGATAGTATTGTAATAATTTTTCATTTTCCAAATACGTGGTTTGTATTTGTTCAATGAGTTTATTGCGTTCTGAAACAGTTAATATTGGATCTTTGTATAGATGTTTCCAATAATCTAATATTTCACGAACGTTTATATATTCGGTGTAATTAAATTCTTCTGTTTGAAGAGCTTTAATTTCCTCCGAACCATAATATAACCTAGGAATTTTGTTATCCCCTGGGTTATTCATTCCAGTTTGTTCTGGATTTTGATTATCTATTTTGTTTAATAGATTTTCAATTTGTTGTTTAGTCTCCTCTTTTAGATCTAAATTTTTAACCGTTTCGAGTTGACTAATTTTTTGATCAACTTTATTTAAGTTGAATTCAATACAATCTAATTTTTTCTCTACATAATTTTGATTAACGACCTGATGTCTTTCAGTTCGTTTGACCCAACTAAAAACTATATCAGTTAAACTATTTAACGTAGTACTAATTTTACTAATATCATTTTCAGATTTTTTATCTATATGTAAACTATGATTATACATAGACTCATCTTTTTGTAACCATGGTGCTAAACATTGTAGATTAATATTATTATTATTTTGTTCATCTTTTCTAGATTCCATTGGTACCTAAGACCTCCTATTATATGTTGTTTCAGGTGCCTAAAACCAGTTTTCCTAATGCCTATTGCTTAACTAGAGTAGCTTTTTGGCAAATGGAAATATGGGCTTTGAAACAATAATAGGGATATGGGTTTTATGAAAACTTTTAAAGATTTTCAAAATAATATAATAATATATTTATATTTAATTCACCGTGATTTTTACTTTATTGTCAGAACAGATAATAAAGCTGTCAAAGACTTCCTTATAAATAAAAGAAATATTTTAGAAGGAAGAAGACTTAAATGGTTCAACCAAATCGCTGTCTATACATTTGAAGTTGAACATTTAAATGGTACTAATAATTTTCTTGCAGATTATCTTAGCAGGAACTATAAAGAAAAACCTACTAACCAAGTAGAGTTTTTAGAAACCCATTAAACAAGTGGAGTATATTGCATATTTTAAATTAACACCCACTAAACAAGTGGAATATTTTGAAATATATTTTATCAAAACCACTAAACAAGTGGAATTACTATTTTCAGGATGGGAGATAAGCACCCCGGGGAAGCACAAGGAGATTGGGTAACTATTGCTAAAAAGGCAAAAACCCAAGCATCATCATCTACACAACCTCAACAAAATCATGTTTATGTTGTATTCAGTGGAAGAAATCCAGGCTTCTATGACAACTGGAATCAATGTTTTATGCAAGTAAACAAATACCCTGGTGCGTGTCACCAAAAATTTAATTCTATGCCAGAAGCCATCACAGCATGGGAAAATTGGATGAAACAGTTAGGACCTCCTAATATGATTTACCAGTTCTCCAAACTACAGACCAAGGAAAGCCTCCTTGATACTGAAACCCATGACTTTCACAACCCAGGAATTCCCTGCGAGTTGTATACACCATTAAATGAAGCATGGAAATCTCATCTCCGAGATAAAAGAAAAGATTTTAGAAAAAATATGAGTATCCTTGCTAACAAAATTGCTGAACAAACAGCAACTTTGGATAAATTCAAAAGTCTGAGCCTCAAACTCATAAAAAGCTTAAACTATGAAAATGAAGATTTTCCTTTAGAAAAAATTGATACTTTTCTGGAATTTTCTGAATTACTGGAAAATGATTTTTCTGACAAGATCTTCAATACCATCAGGAGAATTTGTCTATTTGAAAAAGCAAAGATAATTCTCCCACGTCCTCTATTCCAAATCGAAATTTTACCAAAAATTGAGGACCATGAGCAAAAGATAAAAAGTCTTTTACTCCAGCATTTTTACTCCAGTTTAAATTATAGTGATGACATGCCAAAACTGCATTTCATTACTGAAGAGGGATATCCACCTTGGGATATTGAAACAATTGAATGGGGGTTAGTAAACAAACTAATCTTCTCCAGTGTAACTTGTTTCAATCATTTTGAATTTTTACCTATGATGATCAAAACCATGGTCTATCATGTATTGACAAAAAGCAGGTACAAATATACTCGCTATCTGTCATTTCATATCACAAGCACAATTGGCTGGCGATCAAGAGAAATTTTCTATCAACCCTACCAGATCTGGTACCTCAGAGGTACTGAGGACTATGAATGGGACGAGATTGAACAAAATTGGGAATTTGCACTTAATGTACCGTTGGACCAGTTGGACACAACGAGATATTGGTCACAAAACCTGATCAATACTTCAAACTATGCAGAATATTTTTGTCGGGAATCAACATTAAAATTCATGGTAACTGATGGCAGACGATTATTTGTTACCGATTTACCGATAAATTACACCACCTCGCTTGAACAACGAGCGGCGGTAAGGGAGTTTCTAAATAATTTGAAAAACAAAAATAATTTGGATGTTCCCTTTGAACAATTAAGCCATGCGGAGGAATATGAACAAGCCCAATTACATGGACCTCCAAACCACAGCCCTAACGACAGCATGTCCTTCGACTCTGTTGCTGAGGCCAACATTGCCAATGCATTTGATGCATGACAAATGTATGAAGAAGATGAACCCACATGAACGACTGCAAATCATCTAGCACACGAAGTGGGGATTGCATAAAGGATTGCATAAGGACAGTAACCAACTGACGCATGCAATGACGTTTGGCATTTAAAACAAAAATGTCCAAATCACATTACTATGCACATTTACTGTGCAACTACTATTTACTTTAATATTACTGTGCACTTTTTGAAAAAATGAAAGATGCTGTCAGATTGTATTATCTCTTTTGTTTGTTTCTCTTTTCTTTCTGAATTAGAATACATAACGGATGAAGTCCGTAGATGATAAATAGGAGAGCTTTCTCTCAGTTGAGATAATCAGTCATAAGTTGTAATATCTCTCTTCTCCTCTCTTGTAATATCCTTTACTCATATCAGTTCAATAATATTTCGATCCGCACTTGTGAAGTTGGTTATAAATGTTGTGATAAGATTTTAAAAGAAAACTGGAAAATAGGATGTAATCCACCTCCTAGAAATTCCAAATATTCTAAATATTCTCGAAAGAGAAAATTTAAATGGAAACCTTGGAAAAAGAAAACATCTTTTTCAAAGAATAAAAAATATATTAGAAAAAAGAAACCTTCTAAATCCGTAGATGATAAATAGGAGAGCTTTCTCTCAGTTGAGATCATCAGTCATAAGTTGTAATATCTCTCTTCTCCTCTCTTGTAATATCCTTTACTCATATCAGTTCAATAATATTTCGATCCGCACTTGTGAAGTTGGTATCAGAGCTTTGTTATAAAAGGTTAGCATTCTAATTATGTTGCTAATATGAATGTTAAAGTAGAAACTATCATACTCCATCACAGAACTTATGTTTCTGGAGAAAATTTTAGGGTAAAATATAAAAATTTTGGAACTAAGTGTCGTAATAATTGTTGTATGAAATATCGTTTAATCCTAGTTTTATATAAATAACTATGTTATTTGATATTACTGTTTGTTTTGTCGCTAAAATTAATATATGCAGTTATAATCTCCATATTATAATCAAGTTACGACTGTCCTTGTAAAAAAAAAAAAAAAAAAAAAAGAGAGTAAAAATCACGGTGAATTAAATATAAATATATTATTATATTATTTTGAAAATCTTTAAAAGTTTTCATAAAACCCATATCCCTATTATTGTTTCAAAGCCCATATTTCCATTTGCCAAAAAGCTACTCTAGTTAAGCAATAGGCATTAGGAAAACTGGTTTTAGGCACCTGAAACAACATATAATAGGAGGTCTTAGGTACCAATGGAATCTAGAAAAGATGAACAAAATAATAATAATATTAATCTACAATGTTTAGCACCA
Source organism: Sambucus nigra (assembly GCA_949130495.1). NCBI lineage: Eukaryota > Viridiplantae > Streptophyta > Magnoliopsida > Dipsacales > Adoxaceae > Sambucus > Sambucus nigra. The sequence continues at coordinate 237,663,012 of OX422221.1, read as the reverse complement.
TGGTTACAAAAAGATGAGTCTATGTATAATCATAGTTTACATATAGATAAAAAATCTGAAAATGATATTAGTAAAATTAGTACTACGTTAAATAGTTTAACTGATATAGTTTTTAGTTGGGTCAAACGAACTGAAAGACATCAGGTCGTTAATCAAAATTATGTAGAGAAAAAATTAGATTGTATTGAATTCAACTTAAATAAAGTTGATCAAAAAATTAGTCAACTCGAAACGGTTAAAAATTTAGATCTAAAAGAGGAGACTAAACAACAAATTGAAAATCTATTAAACAAAATAGATAATCAAAATCCAGAACAAACTGGAATGAATAACCCAGGGGATAACAAAATTCCTAGGTTATATTATGGTTCGGAGGAAATTAAAGCTCTTCAAACAGAAGAATTTAATTACACCGAATATATAAACGTTCGTGAAATATTAGATTATTGGAAACATCTATACAAAGATCCAATATTAACTGTTTCAGAACGCAATAAACTCATTGAACAAATACAAACCACGTATTTGGAAAATGAAAAATTATTACAATACTATCAGTATGAATTAAACCAATATTCATCTGATGAAGAAGAAATTCCACCACATGTAGTAAATACAATTGATGGAAAAAGGAAGGCTGAAGACCCACTTCAGGAATTCCAAAATTGGGAAGCTTTCGAAGATTATATGCAAACCCCTGCATATAAAAATGAAAAAGAGGATTTTGTTAAAACAGGCAATGCTTCTACAAGTAATACTAAAAATGAGGATGAACCAAACCCTTTTTTCCTAAGAAGAGATAATTTGAATAAACAAAATATATCTCAACATGGTATTTATCTTGATCTAAGGCATATACCTTTTAAAGATCAAGAACAAACTATTAATGAGTGGGCACAATCCATGTCTATACTCATTACTAATTATAAGAGTACATGGTCTAAAGAAAAATTTTTAGACTACCTTGCTGCAACACTCCAAGGTGATGTTTTACAGTGGTTGCAACAATGGGAAAGCTCAGAAATAGGAATTCAGCAAAAAACTGAACTCTTACAAACCTTCAAATCTTTTGATGAAATATTAAAAGGATTTGTTGAAATAATTAAAGAAAATCTGATTGGATATACTGGAGAACCCAGACTCCAAGAGGATGCGTGTTACATCTTATCTAAACTAGAATTATGTAACATTTGTCAATTTGAAGAATTTGTTGAACTATACAAAAAATATTATTTCAAACTAAAACATTCAGAGACCAAACACTGGATGGATCAATTCTTTCATAAACTCCCAAACCCATGGGATGAAATAGCTTTAAAATCTTATCCTGGCTGGTTAAAAACTATCGGAAAGGATGAAAAAGATGACAATCTTGGTTTTCGCATAAATTGGGTATTGAGAAAAATATCTGACCACTGCATTGAAATAAAAGCCAAGAAACAAGTTAAAAATCAAATCACAAATTCTAAAGCTGGTTATAAATGTTGTGATAAGATTTTAAAAGAAAACTGGAAAATAGGATGTAACCCACCTCCTAGAAATTCCAAATATTCTAAATATTCTCGAAAGAGAAAATTTAAATGGAAACCTTGGAAAAAGAAAACATCTTTTTCAAAGAATAAAAAATATATTAGAAAAAAGAAACCTTCTAAAAAACCACCTCTAAAAAAGAAGTGTCGTTGTTACATTTGCAACGAAGAAGGCCATTATGCACCTGATTGTCCTAAAAAAGGAAAAAGTGCAAATAAAATGATAAAATTTCTTGAAGAACAAGAATTAGAAATATTCTATGGAGAAGATTTATCTGATTCTGATATTTCTAATTATGAAATTTTATATGAGATTGAATCTGATTCGGAAACATCCGATGAAGAATTCGTATTTATGTATAATACTGCAGAAGTACGAGGTAGTAGCGAAGATGAGCTACAAACAATAGCCCTTCGTGAAATAGTTGGAGAAGAAATCACTTTTACCAACGAACAACTACAAGAAATTGATAATCAAAGGCAACTTATAAAAAAGGAAGATGTCTATAAATTATCAAAATTCAAATTATTCTCAACAAGAATATTTGAACAATTTAATGGTAATACTACTGCTGGCTCAACAGATGATGAAACAGCAGATATTAAACTTTTTGATTTAAAAAAGATCAAAAGATGGAAGAAGAAACACCCAAATATTAAATATATACACATTGGGTTTATTCAAATATGTATTACTGCCCTGTTTAGACAAGGTATGGATACACCCGTAGCTATACTGGTCTTAGACAAAAGATTCAGTAATCCTATGAATGCCATAATTGGAGGAGTACAATCCAATTTAGTAAATGGAGTTATTTGGTTTAATATAAAACCAAATTTCTTCATATCTATTGATGATCCAAATATTGAGGAATCTGTCATTATAAAAATCCAAACCAAAGGAATAGGAATGAAAGATACCTCACGAAATATGTCAATACATTGGAAAACAATTCATGAATTGACAACTCTACCACATACTAATACACAAAATGTGGATAGAAATATTATAGAAATATTTGAACCTCGACCATTTGATTCGGCAATACAGCCCAGATTAATCAACTGGAGAGATTTGGAAGTACCAAGACAATGGATACTACCCCAAATAACAGAACCACCTCCTGAAAAACAACAAAACAGCGTTGAATTACAGGTATCTGGTAATAATGTCTATTTTAAAAATAAACATTCAGAAAATTGGCAAAAGAATTTTCCTGACAATGATTGGGAAAAATTAAAGGGAAAAAACCTTTTAAAAGGCGAAAGTAGTAATAGTAAACCTCCTATTGCTATGAAAAATATACAAGTACCAATGTTACCTGGAACAAATTATCTAAAAGAAGATAATATAAAATCCAGTCAAATTTATCATTTCCAATTAGGAAAAGAAGAAATAATATTCTCACCAAGCCATGGCAAGAGAAGATATACTTATGTATTAGGTTACTTCAATTTTGCAGGCTATAAACCATATAGTCTTTGCACATTAATTGATACAGGAGCAACTATATGTTCCTGTAGACCTAATGCTTTACCTCCTGAAAAATGGATAAAAATGAAAAACCCTATTGCTGTAACAGGCATCAATGGGACACAGAATTTCATTGATTTAAAAGCCAAAAAAGTGGCTATATGGTTTAACGAAAAGAAATTCATTATTCCAAAAATCTTATGCTTTCCAGAAATGCATGGAGATTTTATATTAGGCAATAATTTTATCTCAGAATATTTGCCTATAAGTATTGATGAGGGAACTATAAATCTAACCCTCAACAAAGATGTAGTAAAAATCCCTTTACTACAACAACATAAATATAAGTGCGAAAGAGATTTTCGTCCTACTAAAAAAGGGGATATAACTCCTTTTATCAAAGCCCTTGAAGAAACTCATTGGCTTTATACTATATTAAATGATAATTTTAGTGAAAACCCACTAAAATTATGGAATAAAAGTCCAAGGTATTGTAATCTCAGACTAAGAGATCCCAATGTCATTATAAGAGTAAAACCAATGATCTATACCAGAAATGATATAGATGAATTTGATAAACAAATCAAAGAATTATTGGATATAAACCTTATTGAAGAAACAATAAGTCCACACTCTAGCCCTGCCTTCATGGTAAGAAAACACAATGAAGTCATAAGAGGAAAAGCTAGAATGGTTATAAATTATAAAAGACTAAATGAACAATTAGAATTTGATGGTTATTTTATTCCAAGAAAAGATGTATTAATCAACCAAACTAAAGGAAAAAAGTTCTTTAGCAAATTCGATTGTAAATCTGGATTTTGGCAGTTAAAACTAACTGAAGAATCCAAGCCATTGACAGCCTTTAGTACCCCTAGAGGACATTATCAATGGAATGTTATGCCTTTTGGACTAAACACAGCTCCTCAGGTATATCAAAGATGGATGGACAAAATCTTTAAAGACCTTAAGGATTTTTGTGTTGTCTATATAGATGACATCCTTGTTTTTTCCAAAACCATAGAAGAACATAGATATCATCTGAAAATTATCTGTGAAAAATTCCAAAGACATGGAATCATTTTATCACCTAAGAAAATTGATGTTGAAAAAACAGAAATTAATTTTCTTGGCATAATCCTAAACCAGGATGGCCTACAATTACAAGATCATATCATCTCTAAAATAAGAGATTTTAATGAAGAAATTTTGGATAAAAAACAATTACAAAGTTTCCTATGGATCCTTAATTATGGAAGAAATTTCATAAAAGGATTATCTCAAAAAGAATTACCACTTCTTGAAAAACTCAAAAAGAATGAAGTTTTTACATGGAGTGATAATGATACCCTTGTTGTTAAAACAATTAAACAAGAAATTATTAATAATTGCCCAAAAGTCTATTTTCCTAAAATAGGAGATAAATTAATATTGGAAACTGATGCTTCGGACAATTGCTGGGGATGTGTTCTCAAAGCAATTCCTGGAGAATATTGGAATGAAAACAATCCTTCCAATACTTTTGGTATTCGTGGTAAGAAAACCACTATCCCAAAAACAATTCAAAAACATGAATTGATATGTGGATATAATTCAGGAAAATTTAAACCAAATGAACTGAATTATATTATTTTTGAAAAGGAATTATTAGCAATTAAGCTTGCTATTAAAAAATTTCATATTTTCTTAGCACCTGAAGACTTTATTGTCAGAACAGATAATAAAGCTGTCAAAGACTTCCTTATAAATAAAAGAAATATTTTAGAAGGAAGAAGACTTAAATGGTTCAACCAAATCGCTGTCTATACATTTGAAGTTGAACATTTAAATGGTACTAATAATTTTCTTGCAGATTATCTTAGCAGGAACTATAAAGAAAAACCTACTAACCAAGTAGAGTTTTTAGAAACCCATTAAACAAGTGGAGTATATTGCATATTTTAAATTAACACCCACTAAACAAGTGGAATATTTTGAAATATATTTTATCAAAACCACTAAACAAGTGGAATTACTATTTTCAGGATGGGAGATAAGCACCCCGGGGAAGCACAAGGAGATTGGGTAACTATTGCTAAAAAGGCAAAAACCCAAGCATCATCATCTACACAACCTCAACAAAATCATGTTTATGTTGTATTCAGTGGAAGAAATCCAGGCTTCTATGACAACTGGAATCAATGTTTTATGCAAGTAAACAAATACCCTGGTGCGTGTCACCAAAAATTTAATTCTATGCCAGAAGCCATCACAGCATGGGAAAATTGGATGAAACAGTTAGGACCTCCTAATATGATTTACCAGTTCTCCAAACTACAGACCAAGGAAAGCCTCCTTGATACTGAAACCCATGACTTTCACAACCTAGGAATTCCCTGCGAGTTGTATACATCATTAAATGAAGCATGGAAATCTCATCTCCGAGATAAAAGAAAAGATTTTAGAAAAAATATGAGTATCCTTGCTAACAAAATTGCTGAACAAACAGCAACTTTGGATAAATTCAAAAGTCTGAGCCTCAAACTCATAAAAAGCTTAAACTATGAAAATGAAGATTTTCCTTTAGAAAAAATTGATACTTTTCTGGAATTTTCTGAATTACTGGAAAATGATTTTTCTGACAAGATCTTCAATACCATCAGGAGAATTTGTCTATTTGAAAAAGCAAAGATAATTCTCCCACGTCCTCTATTCCAAATCGAAATTTTACCAAAAATTGAGGACCATGAGCAAAAGATAAAAAGTCTTTTACTCCAGCATTTTTACTCCAGTTTAAATTATAGTGATGACATGCCAAAACTGCATTTCATTACTGAAGAGGGATATCCACCTTGGGATATTGAAACAATTGAATGGGGGTTAGTAAACAAACTAATCTTCTCCAGTGTAACTTGTTTCAATCATTTTGAATTTTTACCTATGATGATCAAAACCATGGTCTATCATGTATTGACAAAAAGCAGGTACAAATATACTCGCTATCTGTCATTTCATATCACAAGCACAATTGGCTGGCGATCAAGAGAAATTTTCTATCAACCCTACCAGATCTGGTACCTCAGAGGTACTGAGGACTATGAATGGGACGAGATTGAACAAAATTGGGAATTTGCACTTAATGTACCGTTGGACCAGTTGGACACAACGAGATATTGGTCACAAAACCTGATCAATACTTCAAACTATGCAGAATATTTTTGTCGGGAATCAACATTAAAATTCATGGTAACTGATGGCAGACGATTATTTGTTACCGATTTACCGATAAATTACACCACCTCGCTTGAACAACGAGCGGCGGTAAGGGAGTTTCTAAATAATTTGAAAAACAAAAATAATTTGGATGTTCCCTTTGAACAATTAAGCCATGCGGAGGAATATGAACAAGCCCAATTACATGGACCTCCAAACCACAGCCCTAACGACAGCATGTCCTTCGACTCTGTTGCTGAGGCCAACATTGCCAATGCATTTGATGCATGACAAATGTATGAAGAAGATGAACCCACATGAACGACTGCAAATCATCTAGCACACGAAGTGGGGATTGCATAAAGGATTGCATAAGGACAGTAACCAACTGACGCATGCAATGACGTTTGGCATTTAAAACAAAAATGTCCAAATCACATTACTATGCACATTTACTGTGCAACTACTATTTACTTTAATATTACTGTGCACTTTTTGAAAAAATGAAAGATGCTGTCAGATTGTATTATCTCTTTTGTTTGTTTCTCTTTTCTTTCTGAATTAGAATACATAACGGATGAAGTCCGTAGATGATAAATAGGAGAGCTTTCTCTCAGTTGAGATCATCAGTCATAAGTTGTAATATCTCTCTTCTCCTCTCTTGTAATATCCTTTACTCATATCAGTTCAATAATATTTCGATCCGCACTTGTGAAGTTGGTATCAGAGCTTTGTTATAAAAGGTTAGCATTCTAATTATGTTGCTAATATGAATGTTAAAGTAGAAACTATCATACTCCATCACAGAACTTATGTTTCTGGAGAAAATTTTAGGGTAAAATCTAAAATTTTTGGAACTAAGTGTCGTAATAATTGTTGTATGAAATATCGTTTAATCCTAGTTTTATATAAATAACTATGTTATTTGATATTACTGTTTGTTTTGTCGCTAAAATTAATATATGCAGTTATAATCTCCATATTATAATCAAGTTACGACTGTCCTTGTAAAAATAAAAAAAATAAAAAAAAAAAGAGTAAAAATCACGGTGAATTAAATATAAATATATTATTATATTATTTTGAAAATCTTTAAAAGTTTTCATAAAACCCATATCCCTATTATTGTTTCAAAGCCCATATTTCCATTTGCCAAAAAGCTACTCTAGTTAAGCAATAGGCATTAGGAAAACTGGTTTTAGGCACCTGAAACAACATATAATAGGAGGTCTTAGGTACCAATGGAATCTAGAAAAGATGAACAAAATAATAATAATATTAATCTACAATGTTTAGCACCATGGTTACAAAAAGATGAGTCTATGTATAATCATAGTTTACATATAGATAAAAAATCTGAAAATGATATTAGTAAAATTAGTACTACGTTAAATAGTTTAACTGATATAGTTTTTAGTTGGGTCAAACGAACTGAAAGACATCAGGTCGTTAATCAAAATTATGTAGAGAAAAAATTAGATTGTATTGAATTCAACTTATATAAAGTTGATCAAAAAATTAGTCAACTCGAAACGGTTAAAAATTTAGATCTAAAAGAGGAGACTAAACAACAAATTGAAAATCTATTAAACAAAATAGATAATCAAAATCCAGAACAAACTGGAATGAATAACCCAGGGGATAACAAAATTCCTAGGTTATATTATGGTTCGGAGGAAATTAAAGCTCTTCAAACAGAAGAATTTAATTACACCGAATATATAAACGTTCGTGAAATATTAGATTATTGGAAACATCTATACAAAGAAATATTTTAGAAGGAAGAAGACTTAAATGGTTCAACCAAATCGCTGTCTATACATTTGAAGTTGAACATTTAAATGGTACTAATAATTTTCTTGCAGATTATCTTAGCAGGAACTATAAAGAAAAACCTACTAACCAAGTAGAGTTTTTAGAAACCCATTAAACAAGTGGAGTATATTGCATATTTTAAATTAACACCCACTAAACAAGTGGAATATTTTGAAATATATTTTATCAAAACCACTAAACAAGTGGAATTACTATTTTCAGGATGGGAGATAAGCACCCCGGGGAAGCACAAGGAGATTGGGTAACTATTGCTAAAAAGGCAAAAACCCAAGCATCATCATCTACACAACCTCAACAAAATCATGTTTATGTTGTATTCAGTGGAAGAAATCCAGGCTTCTATGACAACTGGAATCAATGTTTTATGCAAGTAAACAAATACCCTGGTGCGTGTCACCAAAAATTTAATTCTATGCCAGAAGCCATCACAGCATGGGAAAATTGGATGAAACAGTTAGGACCTCCTAATATGATTTACCAGTTCTCCAAACTACAGACCAAGGAAAGCCTCCTTGATACTGAAACCCATGACTTTCACAACCCAGGAATTCCCTGCGAGTTGTATACACCATTAAATGAAGCATGGAAATCTCATCTCCGAGATAAAAGAAAAGATTTTAGAAAAAATATGAGTATCCTTGCTAACAAAATTGCTGAACAAACAGCAACTTTGGATAAATTCAAAAGTCTGAGCCTCAAACTCATAAAAAGCTTAAACTATGAAAATGAAGATTTTCCTTTAGAAAAAATTGATACTTTTCTGGAATTTTCTGAATTACTGGAAAATGATTTTTCTGACAAGATCTTCAATACCATCAGGAGAATTTGTCTATTTGAAAAAGCAAAGATAATTCTCCCACGTCCTCTATTCCAAATCGAAATTTTACCAAAAATTGAGGACCATGAGCAAAAGATAAAAAGTCTTTTACTCCAGCATTTTTACTCCAGTTTAAATTATAGTGATGACATGCCAAAACTGCATTTCATTACTGAAGAGGGATATCCACCTTGGGATATTGAAACAATTGAATGGGGGTTAGTAAACAAACTAATCTTCTCCAGTGTAACTTGTTTCAATCATTTTGAATTTTTACCTATGATGATCAAAACCATGGTCTATCATGTATTGACAAAAAGCAGGTACAAATATACTCGCTATCTGTCATTTCATATCACAAGCACAATTGGCTGGCGATCAAGAGAAATTTTCTATCAACCCTACCAGATCTGGTACCTCAGAGGTACTGAGGACTATGAATGGGACGAGATTGAACAAAATTGGGAATTTGCACTTAATGTACCGTTGGACCAGTTGGACACAACGAGATATTGGTCACAAAACCTGATCAATACTTCAAACTATGCAGAATATTTCCTTCAGCCTTTCAACCTCTGCATTCAAAGAGGCCTGAACCTTCTTAGCTTCCTAACCCTTCTCTATAAGGGGAATCTTCTTCAGAGTCCAATCAACAAAGCGATGGAAAGATAAGACACCCTGTAGAAGAAGGTTAGATGTAAGAATATATGAGCTATAATTTCTAAAAAGTTAAGGTTACACTTATGAAGAGTAAATGATCAAATGAGCAAAAATTGGTAGCTGAATTGACATGTGGAGAGCAAACTCGACCAATAATGGTACGTCCAATACTCATAAGAAATGCTTATCCTCTTCAGTTATTATTATAACGATAGCATCGGTAACCCTCAGACTGTGGACGATCAAGCTATCATTGATTTTAAGCTGAGCAAGACAAGCGGCCAGGGCATCATCTGTAGAGATAGGAATGGCACAATCCTTGGCCTAAATCTTTCCCGGTCTCGTATGCTCCGGATCAGCTGTGGTATTCCTCTTTTTATTAACATCAACCTTGGAGGTGCCAATGTTCTTATTGGTGGTAGGAGGGGTACATTTTTTCCACCCCTTTTCTCCACTAGCTTCACAAGACCAGGGCATACATCTCCCAAAGGTTGTCTGATACGCCTGTTGGGCGCTCTGTAAAAGATAAGTCTCTGAGTTAGTCAGTCAGAGATATAAAACATAAGAGGTATAACTTGTGTAAGAAAAATTAAGACTAACGAATCTCTTTCAAGGGACCACACCCTAAACCTGTCTGAGATAGGTAGTAGGGGGTCATCATATGTTCATATTTAACAAGTCGACCCTTCTCTCCCTGAATGGGAAGGTCTTCAATGTTTTTATAATTATCCTAGATAAGTCCAGGGTCGGCTATGGCAGCAAGGTAGACCTTCCCCTATCTCAGAGGGGTCCTTAGAACCGACATTCCAGAGGTCTCATTTGAACCAAATTCCCATGCCCCGAAAATAAAGAAATACCGAGGTTTCCAGTTATGATTCGAAGTTTGGGTAACCAAGAGCATTTTCTTCTCTGATTTCCTGGCTAAGAAATGGTAATAGCTAGGGTGGTTTTTGGCAGAGGAGGGAACATAACAACCAGTGAAAACTCTAACTGGAAGGTCTGAGTGGTGGACAACCCTCCAAAGGATGATGACCCCAATCATAACTCTCCAGGTTTTAGGGGGTAGTTGAGAAGGGGCAAGATTTATATGGAAGAGTATAGCTCTAATGGATGGGTGGATAGGAAGATGAAATCCCAACTTAAACATCTATTCATAGACATAGATCTCTCCATCTCGATCATCAAAGGCCCATTTATCCCTTAGAGGTTTCCTAAGGAAGATGGAAAAATTTATGGAATAGACGTGCCTAAAAGTAAGAAGGTCATACTCGCTGATGGTGATCTCATACTCGGTCGCCTCAGATGTATCGAGATCACTCTCCTCACCATCATCACCATCCCCAGCAATATCGGCTCGGGCTGGTGTTGGAGCACCACCAGGAAACCGCTGAGCAAATTTGACCCTAGTGGCATCCGACAAAGGAATGGCGTCAATAAGAGGGGTAACTACCACAATTGGACCTAAGATTTCAACCTCAGAAGACCTATGCGAAGTGCTAGCACCTTAGTAAGACGAGGAACGACTTGAAACATAGTCTTCCTTAGGAACCTCACCCTGTCTAGGAGAATGATCCATAGCCTCTTGAAAAGAGTCTAAAGATTATCCTACTTCGGAGGTTGACATGGGGTCTGAGGAAGATGACTTAGACTCAGACATTGGGGAAGGACCCTCAGGAACCTCTGTAGGCTCAGCAGAATCGGTTGGCCCAGGGTATATAACCTTAAGGGGTAGAGGAAAGATGGGTCTGAGGGGAAAGGCCTCAGCCCTACGAGCTTCCTCTTGGGCTAGGTCTATTTGCCTAATTTTCTCAAAGGTCTTCTCAAGAAGAGAGGGGAACTCTTATATAAGTTGGTACAAGGGTCTGAGCATAAGTGAGATGACACTACTCTTAAAAGAAGGACCCAAACCACAAAAAAGTACACAACTTAAAAGAACCCAAGCTAAAGATAAAAAGGGGAAGTTGAAACACTTGATCGAAGAACACCAAGAACACACAAGAGCAGGTCATCGGAGAAGGTGATCAGAAGGCCACCGGTAAACCTAAAAAGGGTTATTTGTGGCTGAAACAACCTCACAACAGCCTACAGCAGTCCTAAAACCACTCAATCGCTACAATCCTAACCTAATAACCACTTAGCAGTGGTGGAAACCCTCATCAAAAAATGAAGAACTCACCAAAAAATTAGATCTATAAAAATTGCAACCAAAAATGGAAAATGATAGGTTAAGAAGCAATACCTGAGAGTACGATTGAAGAAGGAAAAGACTAGAAGCAGGAGACTCTGTAACACAGCGAACTATGGAAGGTTTTAAGAGATTTGCAATGGCAAAAAAGCTTAGGCGGGAGAAAGAAAAAGAGAATGAGGAAAGAGAAGGTGTTTTTAAACCTACTCAATGATGGGGCACGATTCCCAATGCCCCCATCATTGCCCTAGGGAACCAAAAGATAAGTCAGAATCATCTTATCTTAGGGACTACATTTGACACATCAATAAGTGACATGTGTCAAGAAAACATTGGCACCCAAAGAGACTCAACCTCGGCCTAACTCACATACCCTCAATCATCTATTCACATAGAAGACTAAGGGCTAAGGGGTGATTGATATGCCCAAAGTGTACCCTATTACTCAAAATGACTAACCTCGGCCGTCTCATAATCGAGTTGACAAGAAGCTTATGATAACCATCAGTAAGGTCGTCTCTTATAAGGTCGACCCTCTCATACCAACCTCGATTGGCATCAGTCGAGGTCGATAAAGTCTCATGGGCTCAAGTAACTACCAACATCATCATCTACCTCAACCGACATTACAGCTACCTCATACCTAACCTCAATCAGCCCTCTTGGTCGAGGTCATCATGGATATTGATAAGACGAAGCAACACTGTCGGACTTCACCAACCTCGTACTCATTTAGGCCGAGGTTATATTAGTCAAGGACAAGGGGCTGAGCATTTACAAGCACATGTAAGGTTTGGAACATGTGGACAAATCAATTATAATCGAATGATTTCCCTCACGTGAGGGAATATTGAGGTCATCATTATCTACATAAGATCAGCCATGTGTCATTCTCATACTGGTTCGATCCTCATGCACATGCTCATTGCATGCTTGGGGGGTACATTACACCCCCCAAGCACTATATATAGAGGCCATCCTCTACCTTGTAAAGGGATCCATAATTACAAAACCTAGCCAAACTCTGGTGCATTTACAGTAGAGAGATAAAGTGGAGTGATTGTATTGCTAAGGCCATTAGAGCCCTCTTCTGATAGTGATACATACACTCACTTGCATAGTGGACGTATGCACTTGCGGAAACATTTATATTGGTGTGTTTTTCCTCTTCTCCTTTTCTCCTTCTATATATTTGTGTTGTTATTTGTTGCCATTGTTATGCTTATTTGAGCTCTACTATCTCTTTATATGGTGGTGCTGTTTACAGCATCATTAGGTGGTATCCCACCACCTCTCCCCAAAAGGGCAGAGAACAGTCTTCGAATGAGGCGTCTCATCTAGTGCAGATGCCAAACTACCAATGTCGGTTGATGATGCCACCTAATGCACCACCAGTGGAAGGTACTCCCAAACATCCTTAAGCCCCGTCTTCCCTCGAGAACACAGGTTCGACGTAGAGATATTAGTCTATCAAAGACAACAAGAAAAACCCTTGTCAAAATTCAAGAAATAAGGAAATAATACCAAGGAAACAAAGAAATACCAAAGGTCATTAACACTTACAAAACCACTAGGGTTCACCACCCTAGAGGATCGATGGTACATCAGCTCGTGCAAAGAGTCTACTCATCCGTAACTGGCTCGAACGAGTCAAAATCATTCTCACTACCCAGCACTAGGGACACCCAGGCCCGCCACTCCAAGTGAACACAGTCATCAATATTTAACCACGCCATGTGGACCGTACTGCTTGAAAAATTGGCCATTTCTTGGTTTTGGAAGGTTAGAACAACTTGCAGAAATAAAGATCAAAATAGAGAAAATCTAGAAGTTGTGAAAAATAAGAAAATCTCTCCCCTTTTATAGAAGGCTAAAGGGCATGCCGATCAGCAGCTCTTAGCAACATACCGATCGGCATTGTCCCTTTACCTACCCGAAGAAACCCAAAAGACCATGCAACTGCCGTTTGGCACCTCCTACTCCCAACTGGTTGACACCCTCCCTAAAATTTTCTACAAAAATTCCCAAAACATCCCCAGGAAATTCCTGAAACTACCAAATGAATTTTAGAATCTTTTTCATAGAGAAAAATATTTAATACCACACTTACTTCCCCAGCGAAACGCTAATTCCCAAAATCAATTGGAAATCTCCCCAGTAATGTCTCCAAAGGACACCGCATAAATTGAAAAATTCCCCAGTAAGGATACATTCAATCCTCGAATTAATATCTTTTCCCCAATAGAGTCTCCAAAAGAAAACTATAACTTAATCCTTCAAAATTGGCTTCGACCCACAGAATTGGTCATATCTACTTAAGCCCTCAAAATTGGCTTGAACCTGCAGAATTGGTCATATCTACTTAAGCCCTTAGAATTGACTTCGACCTGCAGAATTGATCATCTCTACTTAAGTCCTCAGAATTGGATTCAATTCTCATAATTGGTCATCTTTACTTAAGCCCTCAAAATTGGTTTCGACCCTCAGAATTGATCATTTTCTACTTAAGCCCTCAAAATTGGTCATCTTTTACTTAATCCCTCAGAATTGGCTTTGACCCTCATACTTGGTCGCTCCTACTTAAGCCTTCAGAATTGTCTTCGACCCTCAGAATTGGTCTCTCCTACTTAATCCCTCAGAATTGGTCACTTCTACTTAAGCCCTCGAAATTGGCTTCGACCCGCAGAATTGGTCAACTTTACTTAAGCCCTCAAATTTTCTTCGACCCTCAGAATTAGCTTCGACCTCTAGAATTGGTAGCTCTCAATTAAAGTCCTCATAATTGACTTTGACCCACAGAATTGGTCGCTACAACTTATGCCCCCAGAATTGGCTTCGACCTGAAGAATTAGTCATCTTCTACTTAAGCCCTCAGAATTGTCTTTGACCCACATAATTTGTCACTCCCTACATTATGTCCTCAAAATTTACCTCAGCTCGCAAAATTGGCCATCGCCATCATTTCCTTAGGTCCCCAGAATCGGCCTCAACCCTCTGAATAGGTCATCCTCGTCCCTTATGTCCACAAAATTTACCTTTTTTCCAAAAAATCATGTGGTGTCTATTCGATGGATTTCACTTATTCCAAGCTCACCCGTCGAGGGTCTCTATAGACACCAAATCTTAGAACCCCCTAAGTCTCTCCTTAGATCCCTAGAATCTCCCCATTTCACTACAAACCCTAGGTCATGCTCCGAGTATCGATCTAAAGGCCATCGGTCGCCTTAGGGCCTCATTTGACTCGGGTCAACTCTATTATCAAAGTGCACGCTCAGTGAATATTCAAATCACTCTGAATCCCCTTTCTCGCGGTCTGCCCCGTGCGCGAATTGGCATAATGATTCGGGCGAACGGACCATTTTACTATCAAAAATTAATTTAGAGGCCACGAGCATTCTCGGGCCCCGATTTGACACCAGTCAAATTCATTGTCAGAGCGAAAGTTCTTTAAAACATTTAAGATCACAAAAAACCCTTTTCCAACGGTCCACCCCGTGCACAAAACGGCATAATCGTTTGGATGAATAATATGTTTTCCCTTAAAAATTGATCTGGAGGCCATCGGAAGTGACTAGGCTCTGTTTTACAAAGTTCAACTCTCTAGCTCAAATGACACTGAATCAATCTTTGAAGGGCACTAAATACCCATTCCAACGGCTTACCCCGTGCGCGATTCAGTCTTACGGTACGGATGAATGACCCATTTTACTCTGAAAGGTCACCGGGCGATTCTGAGCCCCGATTGATCAAGGTCAACTTTTTGAAATGAGCTAAGCTCTTTAAAATGTTGAAGTACCTCACATAAAATTTCCAACGGTCCACCCTGTGTATGATTTTGACTTACCGTTCGAACGAACGATCTATTTTCGTCCGATGATCTCCCATCCAAAGGATCGACGAGCACTTTTAAGCCTCGTTTGACCCAAAGTCAACTACTGGACCTGGGAGAGGGCCAAAGGAATCTTAAAGGTCTCTGAATTACATTTCTAACTGTATATCCCGTGCACGATTTGGATCAACGGATTGCATTCTACGACCGTGTTTTAGAAAAAATCTACATGAGGCTGCCGATTGACAGGTCCATTTTCCTGCCTATCGGCAGTGTGCCTAGGGTTGCCTACCGATTGGCAGGGCTAGGTATATGTCGATCAGCACCCCCTTACCCTATAAATAGAAGGCATGACCTTATTCCCAAAGCACACCTCAGATCCATCGGCATCAATGATCTGAGCAACATTCTCATACAATCAGGAAAGTTTTCTTATGTGAAATTCCTTTCCATCTTACATTCCCATCCTTTTCATACCCAATTTCGAAAAATCTCATTCTCTCTCCTCCAATATTAATCTCAACATTCAAGGGATTTCATCCAAGATCAAGATAAAGCTTTAATTCTTCTAAGAAGGTCCAAAATCCTTCTCTCTCTCTTTAAATTTCTTGTTTTCACATTAATTACATTAAATTCATAATCTAGCTTTAACTTTAGTTCATACACATTAACATCTCACCTTTTTACTAGTTATATTGCACATATTTTATTTCCTATAAAAAAAAGAGGGTTACACTTATAAGTTCCAACAGGATTATCCATCGCCATTTCTCAAAACTAAAACATATTTTTTACACACACATATAATAAATTCCCATTCGAATATATGGGATAAACCCCACCCTTATGCCGCATGCGAACTACATGGACTTTGATGCCTTTATTGGCTACGTAGGCATTTCGGGTTAAAACCCGAGACTCGAGTCCAATTTTCCAATTTTCCCATCTTCGCATTTTCATCTTTTTCATCTATACGTTATTTTAATACATATTATGTTTGTTATCATTATTAGCGTTTTATCCAACATACATTATCTTTTCAATATAATGATCAATATTTTGATAAACGCATAAATCATATTCTTTATAAATATTATTTTGGGACATTCTTATGGATGACCTCACTCTATCTTTTCCATGGTATGCGTTGGACAATTTCGATCTCCATTTATATATACACGCACACACATTTGACGGAGAAATGAAGGAAAATAATAACACAAGCCCATGAGAGACCGAAAGGGAGGTATGGGTACCTAACACCTTCCTATTCCATAGCTTAGATCCGGACCTTCGAACTATTGGTTTCGTAAACATCAGTTTGTCTTTGATGTCGCTCTCTCGAAGCGACAACGTGTTCTTTTGCCTGTTTTGTGTAAAATAGGCTGGTGAATCCAACTCTTTACGTTAAACCCGCACCGATGATGGCCAAAGCCTCCTAAATAAAGGAGGGTGCAAGACCTTACTCCCCCCTTTACTTTTTTCCCCACCCAGAGAGAGAGAGAGAGAGAGGAGATTTCGGGATGGCCACAACACCCATTATGAGACCTCATGACTGGAGTCATCCCTTTGAGATCATGACCATGCCATATATGCAGTTATTAGTCAGTATGACGAGAAACTTCCTCACGGCATATACTATTCCAGTAGAACTCTTAATGACGCACAATTGAACTATACCATGATCGAAAAAGAGTACCTCATTATTGTTTTCACGCTTGAGAAGTTTATGTCTCACTTTATGGGATCCAAATTTGTTATTTTCATCGATCACTCGGTCCTACGATACATTTTATCTGAGAAGGGTGCTAAGTCCCAACTCATTAGGTGGACCATATATTGCAAGAGTTCGACCTTAAAACTCGAGATAAGAAAGGATGTGAGAGTGTTGTGGAAGATCACTTTTCAAGGTTAACTATTGAATCATCTAATAACATGTTGTCTCTCAATGTGTCCTTCCCCGATGAGCAACCGATGCTTGTCTCCTAGCTTCCGTGGTTTATCCATATTGTGAATTATCTTATAATGGGTGAGATGATATGCATTGGCCTAGAGAAGATCGTTCCAAATTTCTTGAGGAACCTAAGCATTTCTTTTAGGACAACCCATACCTATTCAAGTATTATCCCAATCAAATCATTCGAAAATGGGTCCCCCGTCATGAGATTCAAAGCGTAAACTCTTTCTACCATAACCAAGCCTATAGAGGTAATTTCAGTGGTCAAGTCAAAGTTTCCAATAGTCAAATCAAGAAAATCATCAAGAAAAAAATTAATCCAAATCAAAAGTATTTATCCTTGTGATTATTAGATGCACTATGGGCTTATCGCACTCCCTACAAAACACCACTTGGTATGTCCCCGTATAAGCTTGTTTATGGAAAATCTTGTCATCTTTCGATAGAGTTAGAGCACAAAGCTTATTGGGTCATTAAGACCTTTAATTTTGACTTACCTGTTGTGGGAGAGGTCTAAAAACTCCAACTCAATGAGTTGAAATAGATTCGAAACGATGCATATGAAAACTCAAAATTTTACAAAGAGAAAATGGAAAAGATCCATGATAAGTCCGTCCAAAGGAAATCATTTAAACATGGACAAAAAATTCTTTTGTACAACTTTAGGTTGCATCTCTTTCCTGGTAAGTTGAGGCCTAGGTGGTCCGATCCTTTTGTCTCTAGGACAGTGTAATCACATGAAGAGATTGAGATAGAGAATCCTAAAAAATGTCAAATTTTTGAAGTCAGTGGTCAAAGGTTAAAGCCTTATTTGGAATTACGAGATCAAAAGGTGAAGGACATGCTCCTCTAAGACCCAGTATGCCACGAGTTAACAAGAAATTGGGTAGTTGTTATTGTATTATGGCTTTATTTTTGTCTTTGTGTTTTATTCAGGAAATGTGTGTTGGAGAAATTCTCTCATTGTTGTAATACCATTCATAACTGTTTGCCCTTGTTCAATTTGTCTTTTATATTGAGAATAGTGTAAAAATTAGGTTTTGGGGGTATTGAGGTCATTTTCTCCATATATAAAATAATAAAAATAAAAATCCAAAAATATTTTCAAAATAATTGAGTTTTGAAACGATTATTTAATATAGAATTAATTCACAAATCTCTAAACTTATAACAGGACACTTAGCCATGAAATATGATCGAAATTGATATTGTGGCAAAAGTTAAAGAACTTAATGAATAATTGTAGAGATTTTAACCCTATGAGTTTTTTGTGTCATTCATCGTTTACAAGGAATTTAAATCAATTCAAGTTAAAATAACCCAAACTTTGTTTTGTTGGATTAGTGAAAAGAGTGAATATTAAGCACTGGAAGTCTTGTTAAGTCTAATTGAGACATTAATTAACTTAACAAAACTTGAGAAATGAGATTAGGACATTATTTTGAAAACCCAAAATTAAGCCAAAACAAACTTTTTGACATTATTTTGTTGCAAGACCATTGGTGCCAAAAAAATGACCATTTTATTGAAAATCCAAAAATATATACCCATTTTTTGGGAATATCAGGGTTAAATTATGATAAAGAAAATGCCAAAAGAAGAATCTTTACAAGATTAATGTGTGAAAATAAATAAAGGAAAAAGGAAGTAATAAAGAATGAGAAAATGAAATGTGAAGAGAAAAAGAGTATGTGAGTTTGAAAAAACATGAAGGTTAGAAAAAGATCCTAAAAGTCAAAATACTAATAACTTCTATATTCTCAAAAACTTTTGAACTCCAAAATTCATTCTTTCTAGCCATAATTAGAGCCTCTAACACATCTAAAAAAATGTCCTAATTGATCTCAAGTGAAATTAGTTTTAGTGTGGAAGGGAGATGAATGGATCTATGGTGTAATTTCAAAGATTTAAAAAAGTAAGTAATTAATTTTTCGTACATGAGGTCATACATCCATTATATAAAAATCAATTTTTCATCATGTATATGTGAAATTTATTCATGAAATTTACTCTTTTATTCACATATATCGAGAGAAAAGTTAGTCATTCCCAAGTGTTCTATTGTGAGTGTATCCCGTGAGATTTTGAATCAAAATAAACTTTCGGATAAGAAACGTAATGTTCAAATCATTCAAAATGGACGGTTATATAGGCTATGCACAAACGAATAATATGTTGAGATTGAAAAGTAAATTTTGACTATATTTATGAAATTTAAATTTAAGACTTCGTTGTGTTACTTATGTGTCTTTTTTAAATTGAGTCAAGTTTTTGAATTTTGTGGATATATTCACTGCAAACCTCATGAGACAAAACGCATCCACTATGGCAACCTATGGATTCAATGGCTGGTTATACATGTTAAATGCAATCGTGATTCCTACGAAAGTGAGTTAGATTTATATTTTTTTTTCTTGAGGACTGGAAAACTTTAAGTTTGGGGGTATTTGAGGAAAACTTTATTTGTACAATTTCTACCCACATCTAGACCTTGTTAGTCCCATTGTACCATAAATAAATAGTTTTTTAGATTCATTTTTGTTATTTAAAATAAAAATACAAGTTTGAAATAATTTAAGATTGACAATGCAATTTTTGCAACCCAGGGGGTATATATATACCTTAAATAAATAAAGTCATTTTTATTATTTGTTCTTGTTAATATTGGCCCTACTGTATAACTTTTAGTCTTGTAGGACAATATGCAGTTGCGGTTTCAAAATGCTTTATTTCATTGCAATTGCAGCCAAAGATGATGAAAAGCATCAATTTAAAATTTTACCCTGACCCGAGACATCCCAAGCACACTAATCAAACCCTAACGCAAGCTAACTTTCAATTTTTTCCACTTAGTGTTTGTACAGAATAAGCCTTTGTTATTTTTAGTATGTGTTATTTTCATTTTTTCTCTTGCCACTTTATTATTTTTTATCCTTATTTTTGTGTGTTTTATTATTTTATGTGTTTATTATATTATATGTGTGTATCGTTTTACATATAATAACGTATATAAGTCTCATATTAGTACGTATATTTTTGTACATCCTATTTTTACTACGTGTCTCACTTTAGTATTTTAATATATATTTTAATATTTGTGTGTATGTTTATATATTTGTATTTTTATATTTGGGTTTTAATTTTGTTGTATTATTTTATGCTTTTTGTGTTATATATATATATATATATATATATATATATATATATATATATATATATATATATATATATATATATATATATATATATATATATATATAGAGAGAGAGAGAGAGAGAGAGGCTCCTAAATCGATAATTTCAAGGAAATAGGGATTTAAGGTGTCTAAAAATAGAGACGTTAAAATATATCATGAACATTTATTATTACATTTTTTGGAATATACGCAGCGAGAGTCAATGCATTTTGAGTTATAAACTGAGAAATACGGAATTAAATTATTGTGTAATATTAATTAAAACTGATAAACGGATCCAACATCCTTGTTTTCTCTCATACTTGATTACATATTTGGTGGTTGTACTATTTATTTGTGCTTAGTTAATTTCTAACTTAATCATATCTTTACCCAATATTATCTAGTTGGATAGTCAATAATTTATACGAATTGATCAAATCTTTGTTGGATCGATCCGTACTCACTCTACAATTGCCCTTGATCTGTACTTAAACTGTACAATTTTATGTGCAATTGCAGTGATTTTATAATTAACAACAACCAACCTAATATTTTAATGGTAAAGATTAAAGAATGATTAGGCAAAACTTTAACCACATGGTCTAGATATGGGTTTGGAATTTAGAACCGCATGTTATTTTAGGTTACTGGGTTGAGTAACTAATAACTTAAAATCCACTAAAATACGAGTGGAAGATGTGTAGCTATAATATGAGCTAGATTCAATTATAAACTTATTCTACATAGACTTGTTGCTTAGATTGTTATTATATTTTTTTCACATGTCTTCTGTTGTAGTGGTTCCTATAGATCGAGTTCACTGGAGGAGCATCTCTAGCGATGTTTAATTTATTTACTCCTAGGTTGTAGGACTCGAACTAGTATAGCTTACCCACTTCTTATACCTTTTTATTTTCAGTCAACTTGTATATGTGATACTTACATTCTGAGTTGGACATTTGTATGAGATACATTTTATATTACAGTGTTGGTTTAATTTGTGTAATTCAATATTTCATTACCTCATTATTACTTGTTGAGTTTTATTTTTTCGTTTTGCTGAAATATTATCAAATGTTTTTTATTCTCATGATTTTTATATTACACCTAATCAATCTATTTATGGATTTTTTGGGGTGTCACGGGGATGACTCGGAAGCCACCGAGGCAAATGTCGATGTTATCATGATATATCTAGGAGATAAATGGTGCTAGTATTGTGTAACAACCCACATTTTTTATTTACTAAAACCCAGTCAAAAAAATTATATCAAAAACAATATTTTTTATGTCAAACCTCATTAAACCGTTAAGTACCAGAAATATTTTTTTCCTAAAAATTCATTTAATGCATAAAACATCATTTGTGATTAAAATATTTCTTATTACTATATACCAATTAACTTTGAAAGTATATCTTGAGTTTCATAACCCAAATACAATTTTCTGTGTCAAACTTTTATAGTGAAAATTAAGTGGTATAAAATTTAAATGTTAGTTTTAAAACTTTAGGGGACCTAAATGAAAAAAAACTAAACCAAAAAATATCTAGATATTTATTTACACTTATCCTACAAATGTGGAAAACTTTCCAACCTTGTCTCTCCCACTCTCTTACGTAACACCTATAAATCCCAACCCATTCGTGTAAAGAAAGAATCATATATTGTTGTTCATTAACTTGAACTATAAGTTGATATACCCATAATGGCCAGTGTAAGAAACATAGCAAAACTGGGTAAGCTTGGGGATATTATCCCATGGTGGCTCGGGTCTAAGAATGAAGAAGAAGAAGAGGTAACGTGTTTTTTTTCTTTGTTATGAGGCTATGTGTGAGTTTATATATATACTTATATATGTTATATCTATTTGTATATATATGAGTTTGTGTATGTATATCTCTACTATTATATGTGTGTGTATAAGAAAGAAAGAGAGAACCGAGTACATGTTGTTTGTTCTACACACACACACACACACACATATATATATATATATATATATATATATATATATATATATATAATAAGGAGTAAAACTTATCTATGTCATAAGATATACATTATGATGTCTTAAGATGAATTTTTCTTGCAAACCTTATTTTGCCCTTGAAAATTTCGGATTCCCCTCTTTTCTTTCTCACTAATTAATTTCCCCTCTTTCACTTTAATTCAAATACAAGGGTAATTTGGTAAACGCACCTTGTCCCTACATCTAAACACTACTTTATCTCACTTGCTCACTACTCTCGATTTATCTCTACATCTGAAACTAACCCGTCGATCTCTCTCTCTAGCCCACCATCCATTCACCACCGCCTATATCATCTACATTCGAACCCGCCACCATACACCACCATCCATCCACCTACACCTAAGAAGCCATCAGAGGAAACCATTTGACTGTTCGAAGAAACTCATTTGGGATTTTAAGGTATTATTTGGGATTTAATTAATTTCAGCCATTTGACCGTTCGTCCAATTGCAAAGAAATCAGGTTGGGATTTACTTTTTGGGCTGCTAAATTATTTCAGTCATTTGGAGTGAAATCAGGGATTTGTTTTGGGATTGTTAAATTATGCCCTCTTATATTTACATAAGAAGTTACTATTGTTACTGCTTGGATTTGTATGGGTTTACGATTTGCTGTATGATTTTAAAGATCTGTTGATAAATGTAGGGAGTAAGTTAGGTTTTGTGTACAAATTTTGTTCACCCTCCCCGTAACTACAGATTCCATCGCGACTGCTGCCCCCTTCAATGTATGATTATTATGTATATTTAATTTGATGTTTAGGTTTATCGTATGATATTTAGGTGTTTCATTCGTGTTGGTTGAATTTCAGAGTATTGTTATTAGGGTTTCAATTATATTTTTGTGGGTTCTTCTTTCCGAATTTATCGAGCATCAACAATGTGTGTTTAATTTTTTTGGATTGAGTATAACAAAATATTTTTAACTTTTTTTTTTATATTTGGAGTTCAAATAATTTTTTTTATGTACTAACGTGGTATGACCTCTACAATTTACTTATGGTGCTTATTTTATTTTTTTAGATGCTTTGGTGTTTATCACTCATTTTGGAGTTCAAGACCATTTCCATGATTTGGTATATATATATCTCATTTTGGATCTGATTTATTTCTTTTTTATTATAATTAGTATCCGTCGTCGCTTGCAAGGATGGGACTTTTGACTTCAGTTACGGGGTATTAACCTCCTTTGTCTTGCGAAGGTATACATCTCTTCCAACCTTTTATACATTCTTACATTAGTAAATGATTTTTTTATTAGCATTGGAGTAAATGGGCTATGAGGACTCAAAATAGAAATTCTATTGATATATGCATATTATGAATACTATTAGGTTAATTATGATTTGTGTAATACTCTTTTATGATGGTGGAGTGTGTTAGTATGAAACTATTGGTATGTTTCGAGTTCGGGTACATATCTATTATATTTTATATTGAGGTAATTATGATGGTGGAGTTTGTGCAATACTCTTGAATAGTTCTGCTTTTAAAAAGGACAAAACTTGTTGATTCCAATTTGGAGATATTAGAAACCTACTTGGCACTAATTTTATTATTTCATTGTTATTTTAAAAGTTTTTATGCCGTATTTTGCAGATCGACCCCTAAACTGCAGTCATCTATGAAAATCAAGCATACTTTTGGAAAATTCGAAAATCAGGTATATGCGAATTTGAAAGTTTTTATGCTCTGTTTGATTTGTGGTCCTTATATTTTCACATTATGACATTTAGGTTTGAATTTTTGGCATTTTGTGTTATGATTTGCTTCAAAAACATAATTTTCATGATTTTTTCTTTCATCACTAATGGTTTCATCCTTTTGAAATTTCACTCACTAATGGTTTTAAAAAACAGGAAATATCGATACATATCCCAATTTGTAATGGTTTAGCTACCTTTACAGTTGATTGAGAAGTGAAAATGACCCTGAAAGAGGTATATTTTTGCTCACTCGTTTAATATATGTTTGGCATTTTATTTACTCAATTCTCGTTAATGATCTCATTTGTCCCTTTCATATATCCCATGAGCTAGTTTAATCTACTATACTTTTATTTTCTTTTACTTTTCAATCTGTATTTCATATTATTATTTATTTAAAATATTTTTATAGTTTGATGTGTTCAATAATTTTCCAAAGGTATGCGCATTGGAGTGAGAGAAGCTTCAGTTGTTCGTGTTACAAGTGTTGCTATATGGTATGTGATCTTCAACCATGTTATTTTAATAGGTTTTTTATTTTTTTTATGAGTGTGTTTCGAAATAATAACTATTAGATGTTTGAATGCAGTAGAACTATATTAGCATTTCTAATTATTAACATGAATCTTGAGTTTTGTTGGCATTTCCTATTAAATATCAAACAATTTGGGCTAGATGATATTTTTGGTCTGTTTTATATATCTCTCACTCTATAAAAATTCCTATTATAAATTTAACAGTTTTAATGATCTTTAGTGTCAATAATGCATTTTAATAATTTTATCTTATTTAATTTAGTTTCTAGATGATATGTTATCATTTATGTTCCATTAGGTGGAATTTATGCTTGGAGTGATGCAGCCTCGTTAAGTGGTATGTTCTTTTTCCTTGAACCATATTCTTCTATCGAAGTGGTTTATATATCATTTACATTTTGAATGGTTTGGACTATAATGCATGACATAAGGTATTTTGCGCATTTATGTCTATGTGGTTTGATGAGGTCATTATATGTTTGTTATTATAGTATCTATTGGTGGTGGTGCAGCAAGATTGTTGGGGTATATTATGATAATCATTTCTATGTTTTTATTGGTTTTGTTGGAGTTGTCTCGATTACACATATCTAATTTACTGGTATATTAAAAAAAATACATCTCATAATTGAAATATAGGACACTTTTAATCTGTATATTAGTGTTTAATTTATGCATTTATGCACTATATTTTGCATTGTCCTGCCTCCAAGGGTTCTAATAAAGAAGTGAATAAGCCATGGAGGCCGTTAAGTCTCAAAATTATGCCGGAAAGGAGGGATGAAATAGTCTTTTGAACTCCAATTTCAACTACTGACACCACCACATGGGAGCCTTACATGACCCAAGGTAAGGGATTGTTTATGATCATAATGGAAATTTGAGACCCCTGTTTTGGTGATTTTATATTACTAAGTTTTGTTAGTTTAGGTCTCAATTTTATAGCCTTCAGTTTTCTAAGACTTTGTTTTACTCAGATTTTGGTGTTTCTTCCTTATCATAATGTGCAGTTTCTGATCATGATGGCATATTATTTACCCACTTTTTAAAGAGTGTTTCTCACTCTCAACTCTTGGTTAATTTGAAGGTCAACACTCTTTATTCTTTTTCAGGTGGTAAATGTGAGTTTTCTCCTAATTTTTAAAAAGTATGTTTCTTCAACTAGATGAATTTACTTAATGTTCAGGATAGTGTGAAAAATAATTTTGAAACTCAAATGGTAGGAAGAAGATGATAGTGTTAGAGTTAAGTATTGATTTGTGTGAAAATCAAATGGTTGGAAGAATATGGTGATTTTTATTGATGGGACTCAAGATATGGACACATGAATCGATGGTACTGCTATGGTATATTTAAACATTAATATTTTATAAAGTACTGAATACAAATCCTTTTCATCCATAAAATTTGAAATTTCATTTAGTAAATTTTCATATGCTTATTTTATTTTTACTATCCCAAAAGACCACGACTCTTTAGACTTGAGTGACTGTCAAAACATATAAGTTCTAAGTAGACGCCTATGCAAGTTGCAGGTTCCTACATGGTCACATGCATTCTTTCTTTTAGGGTTAAAAGAACTGTGGAAAACAGTTTGTGGAGTTGACATTAAGATATGATTAATTTTGTTTCACTAAAATAGCTGTAACTTGCAATGGTACTTATTCCCCTTAAAAAAACAAGTTGTATTTCATCATGTACACTAATGGCAGTAGATATTTCCATCTTAGTTTATCTCTTTCTCTAAATTTTAGCTGCATATGTACATATACATGATGAGGTGAGGGCTTCCAGAAATATCCTCGACTTAACGGTTAAAATATTCAGCTACCATGAAAAAGTTGTACAACGGTTTTGATGGTGATTTTCATTTGTTTGAAATTTGGTCATAAGCCATCTTATACTTATATTATTGTGGTTTTTGTTTTCTTTGAAATTCAGGTAGCAAACCACTGTGATCTACATAATTCATTGGTGCATGTGTATATTATCGCGATGCATACACATCGGGCTTGCTTTAAACCTAACACTCGATATGTTGTTAAAAAACTAGGTCTGCCTTTTAACCCGACACTGGACATCGTTGAACATGTGGTGTTGAAATTATTTAGCTAGATTTTGCGGGGTTTCACGTTGGCACTTATTTGGATTGCATACATTTATTTTATTTGAGTTCAATTGTAATGTTTATTTATGACTTTAAAAAGTAAATGTTGAATATATTTCCCCCTTTTATGTGTATGTTCTTGGGTTTGAATAGTGTTGTTGGAATATTTTTTATTTCTTAAACAGGGTGGATAATCCTATAAACAACGGAGATTCTGCCCAGATTTTCTAAATTGTTTACACATTTTTGTTGTAAGCTAAAAGCGTGCGACTTAAATTAGTATTTAATAGTTATTATGTTATTCATATGAAGTCCTGGATGGACTATTAATAGTATAATTGGAGTATTATTTATTTTTTAAAATATGGTGGATAGTTCTATAAAGAAGTAAAATCTGTCGAAATTTAAAAAATGTTTAAACCTTTTTGTTGTAAAAAGATTTTTATGACTTAAATGGCTTAAACATTTGTGTTTTAAGAAATATCATCTTAGATTGTTTAAACATTCAATACTTTGGATGGACTATTGATGTTGTTAATTCGAGATCGTGGATGGACTATTGATATCGTTGTTGTAGTATTTTTATTACTTAAATAGTGTAGAGAGTTCTATAAATAAATGAGGTTTTTCCAAAATAATTTGAGTTGTTTATGCTTATTTTTATTGTAAAAATTTCATAACTTTCCATGAATTTATATTATTTAAAATTATCTGCGTGCCTTTAGGCACGGGCACACAGATAATTTTTAAAATTGTTTACAATTATGTGTTTTAAAAAAACTTTTTGACATAATAGGTTCGTACCACGGTGTATGTAAGTATGTACATAAACACCGTGTATGTATGTGTGTAAAAAACTTAAATAAATTTTCCAATTTTTTTAAACTAATAGGTTCTTACAATATGTTATTTAAAAATTGTTTATTTGTTACAAACTGAATGACATATGGCCCAATCAACGACGTACACTTTCGAAAATTTGCATTGTGCTTTTAATTTGTTTACAAATGTTTGTGTTAGTTAAAAATTATTATAAGATCCATGATGGATTAAACACGGTGAATAGTTATATAAATATATGAAAATTTACCCAATTTTTTAAACTTGTCTACAATTATGGGTTGTAAAAAAACTTTTTGACATAATAGGTTCGTACCACAGTGTATGTATGTATGTACATAGACACGGTGTATGTATTTATGTATGTAAAAAAACTTTCTAATTTTTTCCAATTTTTTTATACTAATAGGTTGGTCCAATAGTTTATTTCAAAAATTGTATATTTTTTGCGAACTAAATACGACGTATATTCCAATCAACGACGTACACTTTCAAAAATTTATGTCGCGCCTTCAGGCACTGGCATACTATATATATATATATATATATATATATATATATATATATATATATATATATGGATTGATATATAGAATTTAAATAATACTTTCCTACAAAATAGTAGGCTGGTAAAAAAAATTAAGAAGGAAGAAGATGAATAGTACTGCGATAGTACTATTAATTTGGGATGGGGAAGGAAAATTTCAGTTTCTTCACAAGGTTTTCGTCGGGATGGCGGGATAATTGAGTGACCATTTAGGTGGTACGATTGATCATAATAACTTTTCGTACAATCGAGTAGACATGCGGGTAGTGAGGGTATAATTTTGGGGTTATCGGGATAGGTTTCGAGTCATCCAAAGTTTGGCCTTCGCTAGTCATAACAAAGTGGCATCTTTGTCGAGCCATGTTTGTACTAATTTTTGGCACATTTTGGGTAGTCAAAAATAGTACTAGAGCTAGCCAACATGTTGTCTAGATCATGAAGAACACATACGTGTGGTTGTGCACCTGTGTGCGCTTACCAAGGTGCTTGTTCGAAGTGTCAAAAGTTTATAAAAATAACTAAGTTGCAAAAAAATCAAATTTTCGGGCTATGTTTAGGCTCAATTTTAACACATTTCGGGTGCTCGAAAAATTAATCTAACTTCACCAACTTTGAGTTCGGATATCTAAGAGTCTATACGTATGGCTAGCATTGCGTTCGAATTAGTCGAGATGTGCGTTCTACTCGACTAAAATTGCATTGAGAAAGGGTTTTTTTATAAATTAAAATTAGGATTTTTTTTCATAAAATTCATAAATAAATATGTGTGTGTGTGTGTATATATATATATACTAGGGTGCGATTATTATTCAAAGTATTACATCGTGAATTTTATAAAATTTGGACTAAACTTCCTCTATTTATAAGACCTTCCACCCCCTTTGGAAAATAATAAAAACAGCAACAATACTAATATAACCACACATTAATGGGTTCCCCAAGTTCTTGAATTAAAGCAACAACCATATTTAAGAAATGTATAAACAATTTTAAAAATCTGGGCAGAATTCCCTTCGTTTATAGGACTATCCACTACATTTAGGAAATAAAAAATACTCCAGCAACAATACTAATAGTCCGCCTTTGACCTTTACTAAACATCATAGCCATCAAATACTAATTTACATCATAAAGTATTTTTTACAACACAAATGCGTAAATAATTTGGAAAAATTGGGCAGCGTTTTCTTTATTTATAGGATTACACAACCTGTTTAAGAAATAAAAAATACTCCCGCAATAACAATATTCAAACCCATGAACATACACATAAAAAAGGACACTATATTCAACATTGCTTTTTACAGTCATAAATATAAATTACAATTGAACTCAAGTAAAATAATTTTACGCAGTCCAAATATGCGATTCAATATGAAAATTACATTAACTGAACGATGCATATGAGCACAAATTTGATAGCAAAATCTTATGCCCCTTTAAATTATCAAAGCTCGCAAAACCAACAAAATACTTCAATGATTTAGTAATGTTAATGGATTTTAATATAGCTGAAGATTGAAAACTTGTTAAGTTGTAAGAGAAGGTCGAACTGAATATGTTTAACTACCAACCTAAACCACTTCCTATCTATATAGTTTGTATATTATTTCTTAGATGTCCATGGCTTAATGCGGTCACTGTAATAGGCTTTTATATATAAATTACATTCGTCGTTCTTTATTTGTAGAGAAAAGGAGAAATAATTAGTCATTTTTCTTAACCTTATCTGCCACGATTTTGTCATTACATTTAAAAACTAATGAATTAAATCACCTCATCAATTTAAACTAAGTTTTCCCACCAACATATTACTCTAGCATGCGATTTCCAAACGCACGTGACATCGCTAACACACCTCCTACCCTCCAAGTGCCTAAAAGGATATAATAAAATACAACAAATACAAACATCCACTATGAAAAGAATGATATTTAATTATGATTAAAAACACACTTGGAAATGAAAACAAAGGGATTTCATTATCTAACTGTGAACATAATACACATACAATTATTCTACTCTATCACAACAACATGGGATGACTAACACAACAATATAGATACAATATAAATAAAAAATCAGTAAAAATAAAGAAGAAAAGTGCTAAATCATAAATCTGAAAATACCATTAACAACATACCCAAGTACCTCTAGACGACATACACGGATCCATAAACAGAACCTCAATTTAAAGAAATAATATTGCGTGTTAATAAATTCTTCACATGTTCTCCATCAAATTTCCATACCATGTCCAATGAACACCACCAGATACAATGGTTGCCACCAATAACACTGTCGCAGCTTCCACCACCCTATCAGCCAGAGCAATCGCCTATAAAATCACAAACAATAACGTACTAATTTAAACCCCAAATTATGGAAGGAAATCTTGAGGAAAAAATACGAACTAAGGCAATCCTGCAAAAAATCAGATATTCAAAACCATATCCTGCAAATAAAAATGTATTGAAAACCACATCCCGCAAAACCACAAACTTCTGAAACAAATCGTTTGTACTGATCGTTTGACAAAGTACCAAACGTTTGTACAAACTTCTTAAATAAATCGAACAAATCATTTCTATAGAGGTGAATCGGTATAATCGTTTGTACAATAAAAACTTCTGAAATAAATTGTTTATCCAATACAAACTTTGGAAACAAATCGTTTGGAAAAGTAACAAACGTTTGTACAAACTTCTAAAACAATCCAACAAATGTAAATCCATACAAACTTCTGAAAATAGATCAAACGTTTGTACAATGCATCTGGTTACAATAAGAAATCGCGAATCAGTACAAAATAAAACACAGTTTAAACAAATCGAGGAAACACTTAGTTTGAATCGGTTGATCGAGAATCGCATATCCGCAGAGAGAGAGAGAGAGAGAGAGAAGTTGATTTGTGTGTAATGAATGAGTAATTTAGGGTATGTGTGTAATATGAAAATTAGGTCTTGTACAAATTTAACCCTTTTTTAAATTTTGATAAAGCATGGGAAATAATCTTTAGTATTTAAGGGGGGAATTCAAAATTTGAAGGGGCAAAATAGGAAGTACAAAAAAAGTTCATCTCGTGACATCATAAGATGTCTCTTATGACATACATAAGTTTTACTCCTTATTATATAGATATATCATTTCTCAGTTTAAAATTTTGCATATCCTTTATAATATAAATGAGAAAAATATAAGAAAAATATTATTGGGTTCGTGACAGTGAGTAGATCATTTTACTATATAATTTACTAGTGTCCAAACATCATTTGTGGCAAAATTCCATTTTAAACCATCGTGTCAATTAAGGGTCACCCAATACGCGTCGTTAATCTTATTTTTTCTATGTAATTAATACTAAATCATTCTCGGACACCAATTAAGGTTTTTTTAGATACAACACAAATATTGGTGTATAACCTCGAAGAATTATTTTTATCTGTTGTAGTTGTATTGCAAAAGTTATTTTGATAAGTTATATCATTTTTTTGAGAATTCTAACATGAAAACTGTATATAATGAAAATATGAATTGACTACGGGAATTACCGAGATATTGTAATTCAATTACGAACCATGCTACGTATAAGAGTGGAACCTACTAACCATTGTATACAAACCTCCAATATTATAAATTCACATAACCTAGTGAATGTATCTCTGAAATTATTCAGAGTAACCTTTCCATTAAAATCTTAGCCAAAGATACTAGATTTAATTGATAAGAAGCAAGCTAAACCTTGCGGAGTATAGGTAGGTGATTTTATTTCAATATTGTTTTGAGCTTACACTCTTGAATTACTACATTTGTTTATATCACTACGTGATAGCCCCCAAACTTTTGTTCTCATTTGCGAACTCTTTTGTGTAATTCATAAATACCATAGATAATGATTCAATCCTTATCTAAATAAACCCTAACCCGATACTTCATGTAACTGATGATTTTAATTAAACCCATTAACATACATTATAGTTCAGGGAATAGACTTGCGTTATACCATGGATGCGCTTGACCTGTAGACTTAGGGATTGAATGCCTAGTTTTTTGCTTACCATATGGATGCCGATCTTTAGAGTTTGGTCTTAATGTTGTTTCTTTATCTCCAAAGGTTTTAGATTGGTTATATCTCCAAGGGTTTTGAATGTTGTTATAAGAGTATTGTTACGCATTTTAAGCCTCTATAACTGATAATTATGGAATATCCTGTTATAGTTTGAACCCTTATCTTTATGACTCGATAAATACTTGTCCAATTATAAATCACCATATTGTTCTTATAAATATCAACAAGCTCTTATATTCCCACTTTTATTTCTATTAACATGTCTGGTTATTTCAGACACTATAAATAGTGATATGATATCTGTATTTTATTCAAGTTATGTTATCTATAACTCTGACATATATACAATTGTTATATAAGTATAATTATCTACTTGGAAAAGTTTTGCTTATTATATCCCTTTTAGTTATTTTAAACAGGTACCTATAGATGATGATGAGCAGTTCAAGCTAAGATTATATAAAAATCAGGAATAGTTTTGTTTAGAGAATAGTCATACAAAAATGGTTGTTAGTTAGGCAATGAGATCTATACATATATAGAGTAAGATAGTATTATACATTTGAAACTATAGGTTGTTAGATAGTGGAATATCAATACAATTTCATCTTGTGAAAGAAATGATGGTTTAGTATTTAGTAGGAAAAAAACCTCACACTCGGGAAAACGGGGTGTGACATATTGGCTATAGTGGCCCATCCATCGTCTCTCTAGATGGCGATGACCACGGAATCGAAGGGAACATGGCCTTTGTATGAAATGAAGAGGGTATTGCCACCATGTGGTGTATCTAGTCCCTCCCGAAGTAAGAGGTTAAGGTTGGACGATATGTCGATTACTTGGAACACAACATCACATTTTGCAGGTTTTATTATGAGAGTGAGGATGACGGACCTCGACACCTCTTGAAGAGTGTTATCGTAAGACTTGATGGCAATGGAAGACAATGTAAACTTTTAGGTGGTATATCCCAGTCCGGTAGCAGTGCGTAGGGGGAATATGTTGATGACGGATCCATTGCCTACTATCACTAAGGGTTCTATCGGTATACGGGTGTTAGTAGTAATGCGTAACGTAAACTAGTGATTGCGTCCTTGCATGGGAAGCTCTACATCAGAGAACTTGTTGTGTTATTGCATGATGATGAATCCAAAGGTGGATGACATCTCAGTCGGAGTTAGATTCATGGGCACACAAGCTTGAGATAATAATTGGATGAAGGCAACTCTATTTTCCTTTGACGTAGCTAGAAACTTCCATATGGTGATTTTATCAGAGGTTCATTAGAGGTGCTATTAGATCTTATTTTTATCCCGAGGATGGGGTATGGTGTCTGTTGCGGGGGAACCTCCCTTTTTATCAGTGGGGTTTAGAGCTATAGAATGTCAACTTGAACTGGTGAGGAAGTTGACCTCTTTATTTGAAGTGAGAATGGGTTTTATCTGAGTTCCTTGTTTAGCTTTCCCTGGATAGAAAAGAAGGTCGGTCAGGGATGCGACTGCGGTGCTTACTTTAAGGCTATTACATTGGTTGAATCTAAGGTGGGAGTCTTTCTTGGGATGGGAGATTCATTTTGGGTTTTCGATGGAGCTCGGGACATGGATTTGTCTATCCATTATACAACTACGTCTGAGTTTAAATTGGGGTGGGGACATCTATCACCGTAGCCAACACTTGGTCATTTGTCTAGTTAAGTTTCCTTGGGGAGGATTCTATGGATATTGAGGATCCAAACCACATGTCATTATCCAATTCAGTTTCTTGGTGCTCTTCATCATTAGAGGGGGGTCTTTTTTTAGGCAGTTTCTAGGTGTTGTCTATTGTAGACAGGAGGCTCTGGTTCCCTGGATCTATTTCTTTCATGATTATGGTGGATTTGAGAAATATGTCTCCATAGTAGTATCAAAATTATACATATTTCACCCCTAAGGGAAAGATTTCATAGACGAACCTGTCAAGGGTTAGTAAAGATACCACATAATATAGGCTGTCGAATTTTCCCTGAGCATAGTCTTAGGGGTCGGGGTGGACTAGTTCGATTTCAATTGTATACGAGTATCTCCGTGAGGGGGACCCTTTGGCAGGGTACAACCTCGACGGGTCATCTCATTTTGAAGTTCAATAATACTGACTATATAAGCTGCAACTAGGTATGAATTCTCGAAACTGGGTCCCATGTTAGTATAATGATGGGATCAAGGACATATCTCTAGGACGAAAAGGTCATAAGCCAGCTGTTAGACGAGTAAATTCGGTTCACTCTTAGGATTGACGGGGTATTTCCCAGGCGGAGGGATCTAAAAGGGGTTATTATCTACTGTCATGGGGTTGCACATGGCATCTTGTATTTTTACGAGTAAATTTCCCCATCTAGTGGATCGAATGCTCAGATAAATATCGTTAGTAGGATCCCCGAGTTACCTCGCACAGTTGAAGAACTAGAGGGATGTTCCTCATATGAGAGGCTAGATTTTAGACTATCTACAGTGTGACCTCACTTCTTCATGCGACAAGTCCAATGTCATGCTTCTCGAGTTGATCAAGGTTTTCTACAATGTTTATGTACCAGATCTTGAATTTTTAGTTTCAAATACTAGATGATTTTAAGTGTGTGGGATCTTTTTCATGTTACCCGAGACCTTTTTCTGGGGAGTAATCCCACTGTGTCATCATTTCCCAAACCTGAGGGTTGAGGGTGAACTCGTCTCCGAGACCTGCGGATGTTTTCTCTTTCGCGATGAAGAGATGATCGAAGAAATCGATAATCCCTTTTCAGGAAGATCATTATAGTACACATGCTTAGGAATAGATGTTGTAGATCCCAGAGTGTGTGTTCTGTTCGATCAAAGGTGGTGCTTCTTATAGGTGGGGGTGCGATGATTTTAGGCCTATTAGCGGTGAAATTTTAATATCACCTCCTATGCGAGTTCATGTCATGTGGATAGAAGGAATGGAGAGGGCTCATGATTTATCCCATGGGCGATTGGTTAGAGTGATCATTCCTCGTTCCCTGTCATATTTGGTGAGGAAGATTATCTTGGAGGCCATGACTCTCTAGTCTTCACGGAGAAGGTTCCACCTTTCTCTGGGAAGGCTCATGTGTGTGTGTGTGGGGGGGGGGGGGGGGGGAGTATGTTACTGGGCCAAGGTTAGCTTGTCTTTCATCCTCCTAAGTGTCATCCTTTTATGCCATGTGGATCTTCATCATTTCTTCTTCCTCATAAAATAATTGGTGATGGGACCTGAATTTCCAAATGATGTGATCATCAGCCCCGAGTTGTCTATTTCCATCATTCATCTGTACCAGGGCTAAGATATTGGTGTGTTTAAATCATGGGCTCTACCATTCAGAGACTAGCGGATGTGGTGATCCTGATGTTTCCTAGAGAATTAACCAAGGATGTGTTCATAGTAGTAGGAGCGAGTATCACGGTTAGTTTTTAAATCTCAGAGGGAAAATAACTTGGAGTTAGATCCTTCCCACCCAGTGGACTGAATAGACACCACAAGGGTAATGTTCTCTATTGCCTAGAGGGCCTCATCGTACATTTCTTCCCATTCGTTAGAGTGGTTGGTCTCTTCTAAGAACGGGTAATAATTCCCAATTCTTTAGAGAGCATGAATTATGTGACTAGGAGGAGGTATGGGTTTCAATGGTTGGTCTGCAAAAATGTATGGCTATGATGAAAAAGGTCATATGGTTGATGGTGGGATTTTAAACATATTTATAAAGGCAGTTTCCTTTTCATCAGGTTTTTGTCTTAACCTACCTAAATCAACTATGAAGATCTCTGATTCAATTTGGAACATTTGTTGCCATGTTTGGATAGCGTTAGGTGGAAAACTTATGAACCACGCGAAGGTTGTATTAGTGAGTGAACTGAAAATCAAACGTAGTTTGAGATACTTATTTTCCTAGAAATAATACATTGACTGGTGAAACCTAGAAGTATGTTCCACAGCGGACTGACTTCCATCGGGAACTTGAAACCTTTCAAAAGTTCTATCCTATTTATCCACTCAGGATACTCCTTATAAACTGGGGTCCACCCCCTTTGAGTCAGTGGCCCATATATTTCATGGATGAGATCCACAATATCATTTCTTCCAAATCCCCTAGACATTTACCTATTTTTTGGAGCAATGGCCTAATTTATTAAGGGAGATGGTTGCACCAATAGTGGTCGCACTCATGGAGGCACATTTTATTATGTTTGATAAGCTAAAGGCTAAGACACTTGAGGAATTTAGTTGTCAAATCTCTTATTATTCCCTAACCCCTTGAGTCCTTGTTTGAACACAAGATTATTGATAATACCATCGTTCAAAGCACTTGAAAACCTACATTGGTTGCATTTTGGTATACTCTAGTTTTTCCTACCTTTGGGAGATATTATCTACTTATTGGGTTGTTATAACCCAACTGTTGGTAAGTGTTAGGTACTCCTCAACCCTCTAGTGTGTTTGTAAGGCCCTAAAACATGATTACGATGGTTAATTACATGATTAAGTATAAGCTATTAGTTTTTGGTTATAAATTGGTTATGTGTGTTAAACATGTTAATTATCATGTTTAGGGGATGCATGCTCATGTGATATATATGGGGTTTATATTAGATGCTAATCGAGCTTATGATCAGGGATAACATGTTAAGAGCATATGACTAGGTATGTGGTTAAATGAATCATAAAATTATGTTTTTAATTCATGATTATGTTTATAAAAGTAAATTAGGGTGTTGATACGAAATTGGCAATGTTTGGTCGCCAAATGTGAAAGTTTTGAGATTTTTGGTAAATTGCTACTTTCCTGTTCGAGCCCAAATTAGGTGTACTAGTTTTATGATTTTGGGAAAATACAAAATATTAAAGTTGTATATGTTTAAGTTATCTACTCGTATACACAAAGAGGGAGTAAATCGGGCCCCGTGATAGTGAGTAATGGTGATTTTACCAAGGTGGGACAAATGTGTCATTGATGCAATTGTCTAATTCGACCTTTCATCCAACCAATCACATGTTACCACTACCCCTATTGCTATTGGACCACTATACAAAGTATTTCTGATTATAAATGAGAGGTATGTCTTCTTCCTCATAAGAAATAACAAGTTTTTCCTAAAGAGAGAGAAAGAGAAGAAAGTCAAGAAAGAAATCTTTGAAAAATTTCTATAAATCGAGGAATCCTCGTAAGGTAATTACTTCTTTATTAAAGTTGGTCACATGGATGGGTTCTATACTTGGCATGTTTTTATTTTGGATTTTGATATATATTTTAATTATACCCATATTACTGAATTGTATTGGAACAAGGATGGGTTAAGATCATAAGTTAGAACTGGAGCCAGTATCGTAAATGCATACTTTAAAGTCCTAGATTTACATCAATTTTTTTGTAAAGCATTTTGATTTGTAAATTCATGATTATGATGTATATATCTGCTAAAACATGTTTATTATATGTTTCCATGAATTATACCCAAGATGGAGGTTATGTATGCTTAAAAATGTTAAGTTATGCCTTAATGTTCTATTTTGACCTAGTTATGCTAAAAATGGCATAAATCATGAAATACTTATTGAAATAAAGTAATTCTAGTGGGAGATGTTAGAAAACATATATGAGTATAACATATCCTAAAATTGTGTAAAAATACCAAAGAATGAACCTTTGGTGATAGTTTGAAGTTTTGGTTTAAAATCTGCCCAAAAGGAGCAAGAATGCATACCAGGTGTTTGACGTTTTGCTCAACATAGAAAATGAGCCCTAAAAATTATGAAACATTAATTTTGTATTATTCAATACATTTACTGATATTGGGTGAAATATCATGGAAAGTTATGTTGTATAAAAATTATGAGAATTCCAGGAAGTTGAAGTTGTGTTTTTTTTTTTTTTGAGAAACAATTTGGAAGAGGTTGTAATAAAATGGGCATAACTTTGTCTAGCGAATTCGTAATTTAATTCCATAAATTATTTTAGAACAATAATTACTTGGGTGTTATAGAAATGTGAAATATCATATTTAATTCCTCCTTAGTTATTTATGACTGACCAAATGATGTGAGGTATTACCGGGTTTGATGTTAATGAGTGTATTCAAATACTAATGACATTGACTTGTTAGGTGGGGAAGCAACTAATACTACCATACCAAGGAAGTAGTTGGTATTAATCTTAGCACCAAATCTAAGGTGTGTGACCTTCCTTATGAAATATAAATGCTTATAATTTCATATGGAAATGTGTAGTTAAACACATGTATTAAAATGCTTATGGGAGTGATGTCGTATTTAGGAAACATATGCATATGATTAAAAATGTTAAGCGATGTTATATAATGATATGGACTAGTGAGTCCTTTATCTAATGTTAAGGACTTGTGGGTCCTACAGGATGCAGCGGCCCCGTTAATCCAATTTAAAGGTTTGTTGTACTCGGGCCTAATCAGGGGATTTGGTGTTCCCCATTAACTGGGAGTTAATTAGACTGGCGGGTCCAGGCTTGTGAGAGTCACACAATTCCTATTGGGTTATAACATTAGAAAATAAAAATGGTTATTTGAATTGGTTATATGTGTGGAATATGGTCATTCACTCAGCTTGTGTTGCTTACACTCCTATAATGTTATGTTTTAGGTAAGCCTATCAGTTGGAGTTCACTGCCAAGTTAGGACCTTAAAACGGGGGAGTGACGGATATCTAGTATGGTTTGAATATCAAGAATCTTGTTGTGTAAATATTAAACTAAAGATCTTGGTTATGTAAAGTGGTGTAGTACTTATAATTTATATGAAAATGTAGTTCTGTTTTCATCTACACATACCTTTGCAAAAAAAAAATCTCATGTTATTTTTCCTTTGAGATTTAAATTAAAGCATTGTTTATTGTTTAAGGCAATTTGTCTCTAATTAAAAAGGATGAGTTTAACTTAATTAAGTCGGGGCGCGACAGTGTTATTTATACCTAGACTAAAGGTATTAGAGTAAATTCTAAACTTAGGTTGTTTCTAAGGTTAGTTTCACCTTTGTTAGGCTTGTAGTATATATAATGGTAAGGAATGGGTTAAGTTATTGGGTTCACACCAAACCATGGTGCATATCCTTGACTTTTAGACACTGCAGTATTAGATGTGGACATCCTGCTAGTCACTGTACTGATAATAGTGTTAATGTTATGCATTATGTTCCCAAGATGATGAGATATTACATTTAATTAGTTAATCAATTAGTATTGGTCATTTTAGGGTACACCAACAACTGGTGTGTAGCAAATATTGTTGTCTCTTATAGCTGTTGGCATATTTAAATCTTGATTGTGAGAAATTGGTGTCAATTCATGATTTGTTTCAACCATTAGTTGCTCTGAAGTGGCAACAAGTTGGATGGTTGAGCCAATTTCACCAATGTTTCTGTTACATCCTCTCTTATACGTGTCCTAGCCATTTCAAACAACAATTCACCATTGGTCCAAAAATATATTTTTGTGGTTTTCACTTGGCTTGGTGAATAGGTTTAATTGTAATTACGGGCATGACAGTTAAGGCTGTTGTCTTGCTAACCAAAATATATTAGCCTTATGATAATATTATACGATTATGTACTGCTCGATACTTCAATTAAGAAGACTAGTGACTTTGATGTGAGTACTAAATTAAGATAACTAACTATAACACACAAATAAATTGTCAATTGCGTAAAATAAAATGTAAAGCTTTGAAAATTAAAGAAAAGCAATTGAGGTAAAGTACAGGATCACAGTACGAAATGTAAAGCAAGAAAGTAAAAGAAATCAAAAGTAAAGGCAAAAAACTTTTAATAAACTGTAAAAGAAATTACAATCCACATTATAATCTACTTCGAATGAAAGAAAAGCCGCAAATAAATGAAAATAAAATAAAGGATAAAAAGAGTAAATGTAATTTTTTTTAGGGAGTCCTTTTTTCCCATCTCATTTCTTATTTATAAAGTTTCTTCCCATGCAACATAACTGCCTTTGTAGGTATTGGATGGTTACACATTCCAATTGTTTCCCGTCTAGGCACACTAATGCCCTCATATAGACTGTCTTCCTCTATTTTCTACCTCACGTCCAAAACTATGACATGTGTCACTTATGCATACTGCCAATTAACTTGAGCTTGTATATTATAGTTTGACTATTGTTACCGGTTTGTAATCCTACATGGTAACACCTTATTGGACTTTGATAATGCATTATGAATACAAGTTCAAAAAGTTTTGTAGTAACTCACATGATTATATATGTATGATAAACTAAAAATAACCCACAATCTGAATACTTATGCACACTTGGAGTATCTCACATTATTATGTTCAATAATTTGAAAATATCCCACAAGCCCCAAAAATTGAGCGGTTCCCAGATGAAGTTTGAATGTAGATCGAGAGTGAAGTCGAGAGTTAATTTAGTTGGATTAGAGAGTAAATCTGATTTTAATTTGAGAGCATGTATGTGAAACAACTCATGATATTAATAAAACACATAAAAACAATCCTTATCATTTTTAGATTTTTTTATTATGTGTAATAATAAATGAGGAGTTGAATATGTTTTACATAAGGTGTTTTGAAGATGGATTGACAACTTTGAGGAGACAAATTAATTTTCAAGGTATACCACCGAGTTGAGAAAACATTTACTTGAATGTTATTTTTAGTTTGCATCGAGACTTCGATGTAGCCTGTATTAAATTTAAGCATTTTTCGAGGGCCACTCTATTATGTTTTAAGAATGAGAAGAAAAACATATATGTAAATGTTTTATGTGTGAGATTCTACATTATTATCGACGATGAACGAGATAAACTTGGTATATCATCGTGATAACCTGATGAAATGGAAAGCATAACAGAGTTCTCGGAGTTTCTCAACTACCTTCTCGACTATGTCGCAAATATAGTTTTGCATCACGATTACAAGGGCCTTAGTGGAACATGCATGACAACATGTAGATATTTTTGCAAACAAATTTCTCTAGTCGTATGTTTTCATTAATAAATTTGTTTTTCTTTGTATCAGTTCATCATTACACTTTTTATTATGTGTTAGTGGTAATTAAAAAAATAAAAACATAAAGTAAGAGCTAAAAAAAGGAAAAATAACATAAAATAAAAGCAAAAGGTACCAATTTCCATGCAAGACCTTCTCGTGACGATTGGAATGTTATGTGAATGACACCTTTACTTTTTAATTTTGATTATCCAAATCAACTTTAATGGTTTGGTAATTGGATGAATAAAATCACAAAATAAAAGAGTAAAAATAGAAATTCCAAGGGAGTGTTTAGTTGTGGAAAACAAAGGCTGTTTTCCACAAAAAAAAAAAAATTCAAATTTTTTCCACAAAAATAGAAAATTAGAAAATGTGTTCAAGTTTGATATTTTTCCAAAACAGAAAGTTTAAAAACAGTTTTCCAAAATTTTCAATTTTTCAAAAATTGAAAAACAACGTTAGCACGTTTTCCATCGATTTCCAGCATCCCCCAAATTACATTTTAAT
This sequence comes from Sambucus nigra, assembly GCA_949130495.1. Lineage (NCBI taxonomy): Eukaryota > Viridiplantae > Streptophyta > Magnoliopsida > Dipsacales > Adoxaceae > Sambucus > Sambucus nigra. The sequence goes on along the minus strand of OX422221.1, from coordinate 237,620,996 downwards.
CATGAATTTTCTATAACTTACATCTAGATTTTATCCTTTTAGTAAATTACATTTTAATCTTTTAGCCTTTTAAAAATGAAATTTTGGCCTTGAAATGTTTGAGAATTACATTTTGTCCATAGAACTTTTATAAAGTTTATTTTGGCTCTTTTGACTATCTATAAATTACATTTGAACCTTGAACTTTCTATAATTACATTGTAATCCTAAACTTTGTGTAAATTATATTTGACCCCCGAATTTTCTAGAAAGTATAATTTGAAATCAATAATTTTTCTACCAAATGAACGCAATTTCTAGTTTTCCAAAATTTTTCTAGAAAAACTAAAATTGGAAATAGAAAACAAAAAATAATTTTCCAGAACTAAACACGGCCTAAAGGTCTATTTAGTTGCGGAAAACAACCAAAAAAGTTTTCCAAATTTTTTCTACAAAAATGGAAAATTAGAATATGCGCTCAAGTGTTATATTTTTCTTTCCAGTTTTTCAAGAAATTGAAAAATCACTTTAACAAGTTTTCCACCAATTATCTATATCCCCCAAAATTATATTTTTACCCATATACCTTTAACATTTTAATAAATTACATTTTAATCTCTTAGTTTTCTAAAAAGACATTTTGACCTTGATTTTTTTAGAATTACATTTTTCCCCCTGAACTTTCTTTAAATCTTTTGGCCACTTTGACTATCTATAAATTATATTTGGAGCATGAACTTTATGTAATTATATTATAATCCTAAACTTTGTGTAAGATTACATTTGTACCCAAAATTTCTATAAACTTAATTTTGAAAAGGATAATATATCTACCCTATGTACGTATTTTTCTAATTTTTCAAATTTTTTTTATGAAAAATAAAAATTTGAAATGAAAGTGAATTGTGCGTTACAGCATGACTTTCCAAATTTGAGTGGTGAAAGAAAATAGGGATGGTGCGAGTAGTATAAGGAACCTGGGTTTGTTTCGACTCAGTGTCACTGTCAATACCTTTCATTACATATCGACAAAAGTATAGGCGTTAGAATCGAAATCAAAGCAACAATATCTTCAACTACGTGTAGGGTTTTTAAGGGTTGCAGGACACTGATGGCCAAATCATATGCTTCTGCTTCTGCTTCTGCTTCAAAAAAGACCACCCCTAAATCAAAGCCACCCTCATCTTCATCTTCAACTTCAACTTCAACTTCAACAGCAAAAACAACAAATAGGGGTGCCCCCCCGGGCATTCTGAAGCCGACACCTGTCTCACCAGCTCTACACAATTTTCTGGGCGTTCCTGAGGCCTCTCGCACTGATGTCGTCAAGAAAATTTGGGAATACATCAAACTCCACAACCTCCAGGTATTCACTCAATTGGGTTTTATTCTTTCATTGCTCTACCCTACTATTTTATTACACACCTCCAGCTACTATGTAATGTAAAGGTCACACTAGAGTTATTTAATTAAAATTTGGATGCCAGTTTCCCCAGTAATCGATTTGCATTTTCATTTATGGTTCCTTGGGTGTTCAGGATATGTTATCTCATATCCCCAGCTCCAAGCTCCACACTGCCCTACCCCAAATCAACCCCTATCGCTTCTACAACTGTTTTATCGCGTCTTTCAACTCCAGCATCACTGGTTCAATGACTTATTCTGTTTTTCACTTACGCTGGACCGAAGCGACACACCAACTCTCATCTAACTTATTCGAGCTGCAGATCGGTATTGGTGTTGTTCAAAGTTAGAATGGCCATCCAACTGCCTTCATTAGCAAGAAATTCTCCCGTGCTTCCCTAGCTACTTCGCTTACGATTTGGGGTTTTATGCCATTGGTGTCAAATGTTAAAGGGAGTATCTGTTACGTCAGGATTTCATCATCGAATTTGATTATGAGGCCACCGTAAGTACCTCAATAGTTAACGAAAGATGTGCAAAAAAGGCCAAATGGCTGCAGAAATATACCTTTTATCTACAATACAAACATGAGAAGTAGAACTAGGTGGCCGACGCTTTGGTCCGGCGTGCTCACACCCCTGTCACCATCTGTAGCGTTGTCTTTCGGGTTAACGAGGTTCAGGATCTTTATGCTACCGATGCTTAGTTTGGCCCCATCATTGAAGAGTGTCGCTTCCATCACGGGGCTTCCGGGAAAGTTGTGCTACAGGATGGGTTTCTTTCGCGAGGCAGGACTTTTTGCATACAAGCCTCTCCCAGAGAAATAATTATTGGGGGGTACACACAAGTGCGTTAGGCGGGCACATGGGTGTTGCTCACTCTCTCAATCATTCGAAGAATCGTTTTATTAGCCGACCATGCTCAGGGACTCCAATAGTTTTACGTAGATGTTGTTACACCTGCCAGATTGCTAAAGGTCAGCATTCCAACGAGGGCCTTTACTCACTCCCGACCCCCCCTCTGGAGGGTTGTTTCTATGGACTTCTTTTAGGCTTTCGATGCTCTCCCCGTGGCTTCTACTCTATATTCATTGTTGTTGATCGAATCTCGGAGATGGCCCATTTCATTCCTTGTACATCTGTATATATATTTGGACATCTAGCTTCACATATCTACCTTGTACTTCAGAGTGATTGTAGATTTTGTCCGGGTTCCTCGCATCATTACCTTTGATTGCGATGTTTGTTTTATTGGCCACTTTTAGTGTGCTATATGGAGGCTCTAGTGCTCGCTCCAATTCTCCACGACCTTCCTATCTAGATGATTGGTCATCAATCGGAGCATTGGGATGTAAGACCCCGCCCGCCCGGGGAGAGCGAACGGAGCGCTACTATCGATAAAACTAAACAATTCCACAATATAACAAGGTATAGAACATCTAAATCCCACAACAAAAGAGAAATCACTAATCTCAAATCTCTTCAAATAAATACAACAAGTCTCTCGAATACAAATGGAACATCTAACTCGAAAAATAAATACAAATCTCCAATTCTCTATACATCAAAATAATACAATCTTCTCAACTTGTATTAAAAATCTTCCCAAAATAATCCTCGCTAAAATCAATCTCCATAGCGCCCCAAAAATCGCGCTAACCTGTACTAAAAGAAAATGTGGTGAAGTACACAATACGACAGGAAGATGCTCAACAAATATTAGCGGTGAATAAAACGTAACAGTACGAGTATGAATATTCAAATCAAATGCGAATCTCATAAGCAATTATATCAATATAATTTCTCAACAATACATTAACCGGGTCACTAGGCCTCACCATCGTACCGCGCCTATGCATTTTTTTAAACATATCCGAAAAAATGAATATTGGCGGGTGCACAACCTCCGTGCCATATTAAAATCTCATGACAACATGCTCAACACTAAATAATACCACATGAATCAAAATTAGATTCCAACAAATATTTTCAGATTTCCAAAAGAATTTAACAATTCAAATACGAGTCAATAATCACATGAAATCAAAGGGAGTAACACTCGCGAGATTAAGGAGCATATTGTGTAAAACCCCATACCTCAAAATCATCACATGAATCATCACATAATTTCAGCCTCAAAATCTAATCACACTATCAAGTTCATCTCGCGAAAATAATCAAATCTCGTTCTAGCCCAAACTCGAGAAAACACCAAATAAGCCTTCTAATCTAAGGTTGAAATCTTAAATAAGTTTGGCGCTATAGTTTGTATATGAAAGGGAGTAATTTTGAAGAGGTATTGTGGTTGAAAAGTTTGAGAAAAAGTGATTTGAAAAGCCAAGCCACGAATTTGTTGATATATAAAGGATTAAGAGTTTGATTAAGAAAAGAGTTCTAATTAGATACAAATACTAAAAAATTTATTCCGGACAATTGGACCGTTGGAATTGGATGAAATTTTACAGAGAATTAGATGAAGACGAGAGGAAGCTACAGAAAAAAATTCAGTTCGATCGCACCGTTCAATATTTTTAAATATTTTTTTTTGCTAGAGAGTTTTATGTTTTGAGGACTATTAGAGAGTTTTATGTTTTGAGGACTCTTCTATGTAATAAAAATTCAATTAAAACTCCATTTTAATTCCAATTCCGAAACCGTTTGAAATTCTCATCTTTAAAAAATAAAATCCAACATATTTGAGCAATAAAAATGATTTTAACAAAAACTTTATTTTCCTTTATATTTTGAAAATACCCCAAAATTACGCGGGTTGTTACACTTTTCCACTAACAATGGAATTTCGCCCTCAAAATTATACCTAACTCTAAAAAATCAGGCCAACGATCTCCAAAAATAATCTCGTCACCAAAAATAATTTCCTCACATATAATCTAGATGCCTAACGCAAAACGATTCTCTAAAAATTTTTATCTCCAAATTTGCGCCACAAAAACGCAACAGACCAAAAACGCAAGACCTGAGGGTTGTCGTATACCTAAGCTCTGATACCATTCTGTAACATCACGCCCGCCCGGGGAGAGCGAACGGAGCGCTACTATCGATAAAACTAAACAATTCCACAATATAACAAGGTATAGAGCATCTAAATCCCACAACAAAAGAGAAACCACTAATCTCAAATCTCTTCAAATAAATACAACAAGTCTCTCGAATACAAATGGAACATCTAACTCGAAAAATAAATACAAATCTCCAATTCTCTATACATCAAAATAATACAATCTTCTCAACTTGTATTAAAAATCTTCCCAAAATAATCCTCGCTAAAATCAATCTCTGTAGCGCCCCAAAAATCGCGCTAACCTGTTACTAAAAGAAAATATGGGGAAGTACACAATACGACAAGAAGATGCTCAACAAATATTAGCGGTGAATAAAACGTAACAATACGAGTACGAATATTCAAATCAAATGCGAATCTCATAAGCAATTATATCAATATAATTTCTCAACAATACATTAACCGGGGCACCAGGCCTCACCATCGTACCGCGCCTATGCATTTTTTTAAGCATATCCGGAAAAAGGAATATTGGCGGGTGCCCAACCTCCGTACCATATTAAAATCTCATGACAACATGCTCAACACCAAATAATACCACATGAATCAAAATTAGATTCCAACAAATATTTCCAGATTTTCAAAAGAATTTGACAATTCAAATAAGAGTCAATAATCACATGAAATCAAAGGGAGTAACACTCGCGAGATTGAGGAGCATATTGTGTAAAACCCCATACCTCAAAATCATCACATGAATCATCACATAATTTCAGCCTCAAAATCTAATCACACTATCACGTTCCTCTAGCGAAAATAATCAAATCTCGTTCTAGCCCAAACTCGAGAAAACACCAAATAAGCCTTCTAATCTAAGGTTGAAATCTTGAATAAGTTTGGCGTTATAGTTTGTATATGAAAGGGAGTAATTTTGAAGAGGTATTGTGGTTGAAAAGTTTGAGAAAAAGTGATTTGAAAAGCCAAGCCACGAATTTGTTGATATATAAAGGATTAAGAGTTTAATTAAGAAAAGAGTTCTAATTAGATACAAACACTAAAAATTTTATTCTGGACTATCGGACCGTTGGAATTGGATGAAATTTTACAGAGAATTAGATGAAGACGAGAGGAAGCTACAGAAAAAAATTCAGTTCGATCGCACCGTTCAGTATTTTTAAATATTTTTTTTTGCTAGAGAGTTTTATGTTTTGAGGACTCTTCTTTGTAATGAAAATTCAATTAAAACTCCATTTTAATTCCAATTCCGAAACCCTTTGAAATTCCCATCTTTAAAAACTAAAATCCAACATATTTGAGCAATAAAAATAATTTTAACAAAAACTTTATTTTCCTCTATATTTTGAAAATACCCCAAAATTACGCGGGTTGTTACACTTTCCACTAACAATGGAATTTCGCCCTCGAAATTATACCTAACTCTAAAAAATCAGGCCAACAATCTCCAAAAATAATCTCGTCACCAAAAATAATTTCCTCACATCTAATCTAGATACCTAACGCAAAATGATTCTCTAAAATTTTTTATCTCCAAATTCGCGCCACAAAAACGCAACAAACCAAAAACCCAAGACCTGAGGGTTGTCGTATACCTAAGCTCTGATACCATTCTGTAACATCCCGCCCGCCCGGGGAGAGCGAACGGAGCGCTATTATCGATAAAACTAAACAATTCCACAATATAACAAGGTATAGAGCATCTAAATCCCACAACAAAAGAGAAACCACTAATCTCAAATCTCTTCAAATAAATACAACAAGTCTCTCGAATACAAATGGAACATCTAACTCGAAAAATAAATACAAATCTCCAATGCTCTATACATCAAAATAATACAATCTTCTCAACTTGTATTAAAAATCTTCTCAAAATAATCCTCGCTAAAATCAATCTCCATAGCGCCCCAAAAATCGCGCTAACCTGTCACTAAAAGAAAATATGGGGAAGTACACAATACGACAGGAAGATGCTCAACAAATATTAGCGGTGAATAAAACGTAACAATACGAGTACGGATATTCAAATCAAATGCGAATCTCATAAGCAATTATATCAATATAATTTCTCAACAATACATTAACCGGGTCACCAGGCCTCACCATCGTACCGCGCCTATGCATTTTTTTAAGCATATCCGGAAAAAGGAATATTGGCGGGTGCCCAACCTCCGTGCCATATTAAAATCTCATGACAACATGCTCAACACCAAATAATACCGCATGAATCAAAATTAGATTCCAACAAATATTTCCAGATTTCCAAAAGAATTTGACAATTCAAATAAGAGTCAATAATCACATGAAATCAAAGGGAGTAACACTCGCGAGATTGAGGAGCATATTGTGTAAAACCCCATACCTCAAAATCATCACATGAATCATCACATAATTTCAGCCTCAAAATCTAATCACACTATCACGTTCCTCTAGCGAAAATAATCAAATCTCGTTCTAGCCCAAACTCGAGAAAACACCAAATAAGCCTTCTAATCTAAGGTTGAAATCTTGAATAAGTTTGGGGCTATAGTTTGTATATGAAAGGGAGTAATTTTGAAGAGGTATTGTGGTTGAAAAGTTTGAGAAAAAGTGATTTGAAAAGCCAAGCCACGAATTTGTTGATATATAAAGGATTGAGAGTTTAATTAAGAAAAGAGTTCTAATTAGATACAAACACTAAAATTTTTATTCCGGACTATCGGACCGTTGGAATTCGATGAAATTTTACAGAGAATTAGATGAAGACGAGAGGAAGCTACAGAAAAAAATTCTGTTCGATCGCACCGCTCAATATTTTTAAATATTTGTTTTTTGCTAGAGATTTTATGTTTTGAGGACTCTTAGAGAGTTTTATGTTTTGAGGACTCTTCTATGTAATAAAAATTCAATTAAAACTCCATTTTAATTCCAATTCCGAAACAGTTTGAAATTCTCATCTTTAAAAAATAAAATCCAACATATTTGAGCAATAAAAATAATTTTAACAAAATTTTTATTTTTCTTTATATTTTGAAAATATCCCAAAATTACGCGGGTTGTTACACTTTTCCACTAACAATGGAATTTCGCCCTCGAAATTCACCGAATACCTAACTCTCAAAAATCAGGCCAACAATCTCCAAAAATAATCTCGTCACCAAAAATAATTTCCTCACATCTAATCTAGATGTCTAACGCAAAACGATTCTCTAAAAATTTCTATCTCCAAATTCGCGCCACAAAAACGCAACAGACCAAAAAGCCAAGACCTGAGGGTTGTCGTATACCTAAGCTCTGATACCAGTTTGTAACATCCCGCCCGCCCGGGGAGAGCGAACGGAGCGCTACTATCGATAAAACTAAACAATTCCACAATATAACAAGGTATAGAGCATCTAAATCCCACAACAAAAGAGAAATCACTAATCTCAAATCTCTTCAAATAAATACAACAAGTCTCTCGAATACAAATGGAACATCTAACTCGAAAAATAAATACAAATCTCCAATGCTCTATACATAAAAATAATACAATCTTCTCAACTTGTATTAAAAATCTTCCCAAAATAATCCTCGCTAAAATCAATATCCATAGCGGCCCAAAAATCGCGCTAACCTGCCACTAGAAGAAAATATGGGGAAGTATACAATACGACAGGAAGATGCTCAACAAATATTAGCGGTGAATAAAACGTAACAATACGAGTACGAATATTCAAATCAAATGCGAATTTCATAAGCAATTATATCAATATAATTTCTCAACAATACATTAACCGGGTCACCAGGGCTCACCACCGTACCGCCCCTATGCATTTTTTTTAAGCATATCCGTAAAATGGAATATTGGCGGGTGCCCAACCTCCGTGCCATATTAAAATCTCATGACAACATGCTCAACACCAAATAATACCACATGAATCAAAATTAGATTCCAACAAATATTTCCAGATTTCCAAAAGGATTTAACAATTTAAATATGAGTCAATAATCACATGAAATCAAAGGGAGTAACACTCGCGAGATTAAGGAGCATATTGTGTAAAACCCCATACCTCAAAATCATCACATAATTTCAGCCTCAAAATCTAATCACACTATCACATTCCTCTCGTGAAAATAATCAAATCTCGTTCTAGCCCAAACTCGAGAAAACACCAAATAAGCTTTGTAATCTAAGGTTGAAATCTTGAATAAGTTTGGGGCTATGGTTTGTATATGAAAGGGAGTAATTTTGAAGAGGTATTGTGGTTGAAAAGTTTGAGAAAAAGTGATTTGAAAAGCCAAGCCACGAATTTGTTGATATATAAAGGATTAAGAGTTTGATTAAGAAAAGAGTTCTAATTAGATACAAACACTAAAAATTTTATTCCGGACGATCGGATCGTTGGAATTTGATGAAATTTTACAGAGAATTAGATGAAGACGAGAGGAAGCTACAGAAAAAAATTCAGTTCGATCGCACCGTTCAATATTTTTAAATATTTTTTTTGCTAGAGAGTTTTATGTTTTGAGGACTATTAGAGAGTTTTATGTTTTAAGGACTCTTGTATGTAAGAAAAATTCAATTAAAACTCCATTTTAATTCCAATTCCGAAACCGTTTGAAATTCTCATCTTTAAAAAATAAAATCCAACATATTTGAGCAATAAAAATAATTTTAACAAAAACTTTATTTTCCTCTATATTTTGAAAATACCCCAAAATTACGCGGGTTGTTACACTTTCCCACTAACAATGGAATTTCGCCCTCGAAATTCGCCGAATACCTAACTCTCAAAAATCAGGCCAACAATCTCCAAAAATAATCTCCTCACCAAAAATAATTTCCTCACATCTAATCTAGATGCTTAACGCAAAACGATTCTCTAAAAATTTCTATCTCCAAATTCGCACCACAAAAGCGCAACAGACCAAAAACCCAAGACCCGAGGGTTGTCGTATACCTAAGTTCTGATACCATTCTGTAACACCCTGCCCACCCGGGGAGAGCGAACGGAGCGCTACTATCGATAAAACTAAACAATTCCACAATATAACAAGGTATAGAGCATCTAAATCACACAACAAAAGAGAAACCACTAATTTCAAATCTCTTCAAATAAATACAACAAGTCTCTCGAATACAAATGGAACATCTAACTCGAAAAATAAATACAAATCTCCAATGCTTTATACATCAAAATAATACAATCTTCTCAACTTGTATTAAAAATCTTTCCAAAATAATCCTCGCTAAAATCAATCTCCATAGCTCCCTAAAAATCGCGCTAACCTGTCACTAAAAGAAAATATGGGGAAGTACACAATACGACAGGAAGATGCTCAACAAATATTAGTGGTGAATAAAACGTAACAATACGAGTACGAATGTTCAAATCAAATGCGAATCTCATAAGCAATTATATCAATATAATTTCTCAACAATACAGTAACCGGGTCACCAGGCCTCACCACCGTACCGCGCCTATGCATTTTTTTTAAGCATATCCGGAAAAAGGAATATTGGCGGGTGCCCAACCTCCGTGCCATATTAAAATCTCATGACAACATGCTCAACACCAAATTATACCACATGAATCGAAATTAGATTCCAACAAATATTTTCAGATTTTCAAAAGAATTTAACAATTCAAATATGAGTCAATAATCACATGAAATCAAAGGGAGTAACATTCGCGAGATTAAGGAGCATATTGTGTAAAATCCCGTACCTCAAAATCATCACATAATTTCAGCGTCAAAATCTAATCACACTATCACGTTCCTCTCGCGAAAACAATCAAATCTCGTTCTAGCTCAAACTCGAGAAAACACCAAATAAGCCTTCTAATCTATGGTTGATATCTTGAATAAGTTTGGGAATATGGTTTGTATATGAAAGGGAGTAAATTTGAAGAGGTATTGAGGTTGAAAAGTTTGAGAAAAAGTGATTTGAAAAGCCAAGCCACGAATTTGTTGATATATAAAGGATTAAAAGTTTGATTAAGAAAAGAGTTCTAATTAGATACAAACACTAAAAATTTTATTCCAGACGATTGGAACGTTGGAATTGGATGAAATTTTACAGAGAATTAGATGAAGACGAGAGGAAGCTACAGAAAAAAATTCTGTTCGATCGCACCGTTCAATATTTTTAAATATTTTTTTTTTGCTAGAGAGTTTTATGTTTTGAGGACTCTTCTATGTAATAAAAATTCAATTAAAACTCCATTTTAATTCCAATTCTGAAACCGTTTGAAATTCTCATCTTTGAAAAATATAATCCAACATATTTGGGCAATAAAAATAATTTTAACAAAAACTTTATTTTCCCCTATATTTTGAAAATACCCAAAAATTACGCGGCTTGTTACACTTTCCCACTAACAATGGAATTTCGCCCTCGAAATTCGCCGAATACCTAACTCTAAAAAATCAGGCCAACAATCTCCAAAAATAATCTCGTCACCAAAAATAATTTCCTCACATCTAATCTAGATGCCTAACGCAAAACGATTCTCTAAAAATTTCTATCTCCAAATTCGTGCCACAAAAACACAACAGACCAAAAATCCAAGACCCGAGGGTTGTCGTATACCTAAGCTCTGATACCATTCTGTAACACCCTGCCCGCCCGGGGAGAGCGAACGGAGCGCTACTATCGATAAAACTAAACAATTCCACAATATAACAAGGTATAGAGCATCTAAATCCCACAACAAAAGAGAAACTACTAATCTCAAATCTCTTCAAATAAATACAACAAGTCTCTCGAATACAAATGGAACATCTAACTCGAAAAATAAATACAAATCTCCAATGCTTTATACATCAAAATAATACAATCTTCTCAACTTGTATTGAAAATCTTCCCAAAATAATCCTCGCTAAAATCAATCTCCATAGCGCTTCAAAAATCGCCCTAACCTTCCACTAAAAGAAAATATGGGGAAGTACACAATACGATAGGAAGATGCTCAACAAATATTAGCGGTGAATAAAATGTAACAATACGAGTACGAATATTCAAATCAAATGCGAATCTCATAAGTAATTATATCAATATAATTTATCAACAACACATTAACCGGGTCACCAGGCCTCACCACCGTACCGCGCATATGCATTTTTTTTAAGCATATCCGGAAAAAGGAATATTGGCGGGTGCCCAACCTCCGTGCCATATTAAAATCTCATGACAACATGCTCAACACCAAATAATACCACATGAATCAAAATTAGATTCCAACAAATATTTCCAGATTTTCAAAAGAATTTAACAATTCAAATATGAGTCAATAATCACATGAAATCAAAGGGAGTAACACTCACGAGATTAAGGAGCATATTGTGTAAAACCCCATACCTCAAAATCATCACATGAATCATCACATAATTTCAGCCTCAAAATCTAATCACACTATCACGTTCCTCTCGCGAAAATAATCAAATCTCGTTCTAGTCCAAACTCGAGAAAACACCAAATAAGCCTTCTAATCTACGGTTGAAATCTTGAATAAGTTTGCGGCTATGGTTTGTATATGAAAGGGAGTAATTTTGAAGAGGTATTGTGGTTGAAAAGTTTGAGAAAAAGTGATTTGAAAAGCCAAGCCACGAATTTGTTGATATATAAAGGATTAAGAGTTTGATTAAGAAAAGAGTTCTAATTAGATACAAAAACTAAATTTTTTATTCCGGACGATCGGACCGTTGGAATTTGATGAAATTTTACAGAGAATTAGATGAAGACGAGAGGAAGCTACAGAAAAAAATTCAGTTCGATCGCACCGTTCAATATTTTTAAATATTTTTTTTTTTGCTAGAGAGTTTTATGCTCCGAGGACTATTAGAGAGTTTTATGTTTTGAAGACTCTTCTATATAATAAAAATTCAATTAATTCCAATTCCGAAACCGTTTGAAATTATCATCTTTAAAAATAAAATCCAACATATTTGAGGAATAAAAATAATTTTAACAAAAACTTTATTTTCCTCTATATTTTGAAAATACTCCAAAATTACGCGGGTTGTTACATGGGAATCTTCTATGATACTGGTGACAGGCAAACTAAAGAGTTGGGATACTATTATTTCAACAGCGGAGTTTGTTATTAACAATGTTGTCAATCATTCCACCTGTTTCCCCAATTTTCTCTTATCAGATCGTTCGCGATACCTCCCCACTGATGCCCACTCACCTTCTTGAGCTCCCACTGACTACCCAATTTGCCTATGGACCGTTGAGTTCGTTAACATTTTGTTAACGATGTTCAAAATTGCCTACAACGTATGTATGAGTAAAGGCGTCGTCAATCCGCATCTTCCCCTTCTTGTTGTTCACCCGGGAGATTTGATGATGATTTGCCTACGCAAGCAAGCAGTGGCGACAAGTAAGGGGAATAGCTTTAGATTCATTGGTTTGACCCGTTTCTCGTAGTCCGGTGCTGTCGGGGCCTTAGGTTGACCTCTGGAAAACTTTACGGCTCGGGCACCCATTTAACGTGATGGACCTCATTCCATTTTAGGGAAACCCACGCCCCACCCATCCTATGCTTTGTTGGATATCAGATTAGTACTATAGTATTTTATTATTACGCCCACCTGTTTTTGGGCTTTAGTTATTAGACTTACTTTACTTTTTTACCATGTACTTTTAGACCCTTCCAATGAGTAATATAAATTTCATAATGTGGCACCATTATTGGCAAGCCATTACATCACAAAAATCATTTTGGTATTAGAGCAAAAATAAAACCCTGGATATCTAAACCCTGGCCACCGTAACTGACCTGACCTGACCTAGCTTGACCGTTGCCGCCACCGTCTCTGTCGTCATTGTTCATATTAGATTCGGTTGACTCCTGCTAGCGGCCGGTGGAGTTCTCGTTGATGGATGTGTCGTTGGGTTCTGTATGGAGGTGATGATGTTTCTGGGGACTGTTCCTATGTAATTGGTTGCTAGAGTCAACAATTGGGTATGTATTGATTGTTGAGGCATTTTTTGGTGTGTACGGGGGTTGTTTTGTGCAGTTGGGCATTTGCTATGCATGCCTTGTGTCACCTGAGATTTCTTACTGCGATGTTATGCTCCAATCTGAGATTTCTTACTGATGTTATTCTCTGCACCGATCTGCTCCAATGTGAGATTTCTTATTGATGTTATTTCTGCTCCCATCTGGCCTGATATGCTCCATTTGGTGCGTCACTTTTCGGGTTTATTACTTTCTTTTTTTTCTCTATGTTGTTGAGTTAGATTGATTCGCTCATTGCCAAATTTTTGGCCTTATTTGTGTGGGTTTTATTCCCCTCTTTGTTGTTGAATTTTTTGGATTATTCCATTGCCAATTTTTTTTGGCCTTTCTTGTGTATTTGTGATAAAATTTGAGTATTTTTGGAAGCTATGTCTGATCTGTATGGTTCTAAAGAGGTTGCTATTACCCTACGTGTCTACACTCTTGGACACTTTACTTCCACTGCCACTATTACTTCAGGTACTTCATCTGCTTTTCATGTTAAGGCTGTTAAGTCTACTTGGATTTTGGATTCTGGAGCTTCTGATCATATGACTGGTGAGCTATTTTTTTTGTACTTCTTTCACTACCTTTGTGTGTCTTATGAATGGTTCACATGCTCTTATTCGTAGCAAGGGAAACATCCGTCTCACACCTTTCACTTTATCTTCGGTATTGCATGTTCCCGACCTCTCTTTTAATCTCATCTCCGTTTGTCAACTCTGCAAATATCTCAATTGTGCTGTCATATTCTTAATCTCGCATTGCTATTTGCAGGACCACTTTGGGGAATATAAGCGCGATGGCCTATACCACTTTGGGGATCCTCCTACCCCTACTACTTTTGTTTCTGGACTCAGTGCCTCTACTTCCTCTGAGTCCATTGTTTTTGATGTTTCCTTACAAACTTTGCATTTGTGGCATGCCCGTTCAGGACATGTCAATTTTCAGTACTTATGCTTACTTTTTCCTTCTTTATGTAAGACTTGTAAAGACAAGAGGTTCACTTGTGAGATATGTGAGTTGTCTAAACATATTCGTACTAGCTATATTTTTCATATGAGCGTGCACCTAGTATGTTTGATCTTATTCACTCAGATGTTTGGGGACCCTCATCTGTCACCGCTTTATCGGGTCATAAGTACTATGTCATTTTTTTTGATGATTTCTCTAGATGTACGTGGGTATATTTACTCAAACATAAATCTGAGGTGTTACCTTTATTTGTTCAATTTCTCCAAATGATTAAAACACAATTTAACGCCACTGTTCGTAACATTCGGTCTGATAATGGGGGGTGTATGTTTCTGATGCTTTTCGTTCATAACTTAAGCAAAAGGGCATTTTACACCGACTCACTTGCCCCTACACTCCGGAGCAAAATGGGATGGCGGAACGTAAGAACCGTCACTTAGTGAGAATGGTTCGGTGCCTTTTACGGGGTATGCATGTTCCTAAATCTTATTGGCACCTTGCTTTCCTCACTGCCACATTTATTATTAACTGCGCTCCAAGAAAAGTTTTAAATGACAAAATACCTCTTGACTCTATCTTTCCTACTGCCCTCCTTTTCCCTATATTACCCCGGGTTTTGGGTGTGTGTGCTAGGCCTGTAAACGGGTCTGATTCGGACCGGATCAGGCCAATCCAAGTCCGAATCCGTTTATGTTAAACGGATTCGGATCCGATCCGATTATCCGACGGATTATCTGTTAGGGTTCCGAATCCGAATCCGTTTATCCGATCCGATCCGATTATTTATTTATTTTAATTATGATTTCATTAAAAAAATGTAATTTTAAGTTAAAATTCAGACTAAAAAAAAATTCAGCACAAGATTAAACCAAGGTCTAGAAAATTCAGCACAAGATTTAACCCAAAATTCAGCACAATATTTCTAGCTTAAACCAACTGTAGAAATTTCAGCACAATATTTCTAGCACAAGATTTAACCCAAATTTCAGCACAAGATTTCTAGCACAAGATTTAACCCAAATTTCAGACTAAAAAAATTTCAGCACAAGATTAAACCAAAATTTCAGCAAAAAATTTCAGATACAAGAACAAAAAATTAATAATATGTGTCATATGGATAACAAAAATCTGGGTTATAAAAACAAAAATCTGTGTCAAAAATCTATTGAGCTCACACGGGCCCATGAAATAGTCTGTTAGCATGAAGGTTACATATCAATGGCAAATGGGCCATTAGATAACAACAAAACACATACCCGTACACTATGCGTGTGGTTTAGATCGGAGGCGAGCAGGACTCAGGAGGAGCGTGGTGTGGTTTTGATTGGACGTGCGAGCAGGAGGAGAGGAGGAAGTGTGGAAAGGAGGGAGGAGAAGAGTAGGGAGAGAGAGAGGGCGCCGCCGCCTTTTTGTGAGAGAGTTTTAGATTTAGGTTTAGTGTGTAGTGTGTGCGTGTGGTTATTTTAGTGTGTTAGCCTTAGCCGTGTGCGTGTGTGTGGTTTTTTTAGTGTGTTAGGGTTAAGTTTAGTATAATATTATAAATAATTAATATAATATATATTTAAAGTATTAGTAAATTCAATATATATTAATTAAAAATATTATATATATATATAAAAATATATATATTATAAATATTAATCGGATCGGATTATTAACGGATCGGATTATATGAATCCAAGTCCGCTCCATTTAATAAACGGATAATCGGGTAATCGGGTTTCTGGCTTGATCCAAATCCGTATAAATGGATCGGATTCGGATTCGGATTCGGATAAAATGTGATCCATTGACAGACCTAGTGTGTGCTATGTTCAGGATCGGCGATCCTCACGTCACAAATTTGATGACAAGGCCATTAAATGTATTTTTGTGAACTATCCTGCCACGTCTAAATCTTATAAATGTTATGATCCCCTTTCTCGACGTATGTATCACTCTCGTGATGTTACCTTCCATAAGGATACTCCTTTTTACTCCCACCTCCTCCTCCTCTTGAGGAGGTTTCTCCAGTGGCTCGTCCTATCCCTTTATTGGATGTGTCTCCCTCTCTTCCTGAGATACCCCCTTTGCAAGGGCTATGCTCGTCGCTCTCGGCTGCCCCTGCCTCCTCCTCCTACGGACTCAGGTACTGTTGATGCTCCTTCTTCACCACCCCACCCCGCCTATTTCTGTTGTTCAGTCCCCCCCTCCCCCACCTATTTCTGGTTTTCAGTCCCGTTATTCCACACGTGATCGCCGCCTTCCTGCTTGTTATGCTAACTCTTGTCGCACTAACCATTCTATTTTCGAGCATCTTTACTATGCTGGTCTTTCAGGTCCTATCGTGCTTTTTTGGGTTGTCTTGACTCTATTTCTATACCCTAGTCTTTGCATGAGGCTCTCCAGAATCTGAAATGCGTAGCTGCCATGAAGACTGATGGATGCCTTGGAAAACAATGGTACTAGGGAGTTGGTATCTCTTCCTCTAAGGGAGAAACTTGTTGGTTGCAAATGGGTGTTTAGTGTTAAATATTTGGCTGATGGCTCCGTTGAGCGATATAAGGCTCGTCTTGTGGCACGTTACTTTACTTAGATTTCGGGAAAAGATTTTGGTGCTACCTTTGCCCCGGTTGCTAAGATGACTTCTGTTCGTCTACTTATATTTCTTGTCGCATCTCACTCTTGACGGTTGCATCAATTGGATATTAAGAATGCTTTTCTTCATGGGGATCTGACTGAGACGATTTATATGACCTCCATGGGATTCTCCAGATGTCAGTCCGATCATATTTGCTTTATTCGACGTCAGCCCGACCACCGATGCATTATCCTTTTGGTCTATGTTGACGATATCATTATTACCAGTGATGATCAAGAGGGGATTGCCCAGGTAAAGAAGGACATTGGAGCAGTTTTTTATTCTAAGGACTTGGGTCCTCTTCGATATTTTTTGGAAATTGAGGTTGCGAGATCTCGTCGTGGGATTTCCTTGTCACAAAGGAAGTATGCTCTTGATCTGTTACAGGATACAGGGATGATTGGTTGTCGTCCAACTTATACTCCCCTATGAATACGAATGTGAAGTTGGCTGCTGAGTCAGTTACTTTCAGAGCCGTCTAGGTATCAACATTTGGTTGGCCGTCTCATCTACTTGACCAACACCCATCTTGATTTGGCCTGTGCTGCGAGTCTTGTGAGTCAGTTCATGCATGCTCCTCGCACCTCCCATCTTGATGCTGTTTATCATATCTTGAGGTATCTCAAGTCTTTACCGGGTCTTGGTCTCTTCAACGCTTCAGGAGACCAAAGGGGTCTCTCTTGCTTCACTGATGCTGATTATGCGGGATGCAGGACTGATAGGCGTTCTGCTTCTGGCTTCTGTACTTTCTACCTATAGTTCTCATCTCATATCATGGAAAAGTAAGAAGCAAGCGGTGGTATCTCGTTCTTCAGCGGAAGCGGAGTACCGTGCTATGACTCATGGTACATGTGAGGTCTTGTGGCTTCGATCGATTTTGGGTGAGTTAGGCTTTACTGAGGACACTCCTTCTGATTTGTTGTGTGATAACAAATTAGCCATTATGTTGCCATCTGATTCGGTTCTTCATGAGAGTATCTACAGGCATCATTCATCCCTCGTTCGTTCCTTCATCAGCTCAGATTGCAGATTGTCTCACCAAGGCAGTTGGACCTTCTTTACTTCACTCCTCTATTGGCAAGCTGGGCTTGGTAGATATCTTCGCTCCAGCTTGAGGGGGAGTGTTGGATATCAGATTAGTACTATAATATTTTATTATTACGCCCACCTGTTTTTGGGCTTTAATTATTAGACTTTACTTTTTTAACATGTACTTCTAGAACCTTCCATTGAGTAATATAAATTTCATAATGTGGCACCATTATTGGCAAGCCATTACATCACAAAAATATTCTTCAGGGTCCTCTCCAATCTTAACGACTAGAGGGTGTTTTGCCCTATGAGATTATTGATTTATCAATCGGACACTGCACCCGCTTTCTCATTTGATGGTTGGCCGCTCCGAGGACATGGATTTTTTATGGCATTCTTTAGCATATTGAACCCAAATTAGCATATTGACCCCAATTTTACCGCCAGGTAAAGAGTATAAGAGGTTTAGGTTTAGATATGTTATAGCTGTTGCAAGAACACTTTGTTGTTGGCATATTGCGGTTGGACAAAATGTAGGTTTCGGTATTTGTGTCATGTTGAAAATTGATGCTACGTCACGTATCTACCTACCGCACACAACTTACCGGCCCCGTCACGCATTGACACAATTTTAAGTGGATCTTTGTAAGTCGTAGATTTATGCTGTTTTTCTTCATAGGATAGATGGTTTGACATGTGGAAGTTAGTGAGGAAAAACATTTTTAAAGATAGTTGTTCCGGATTAATTTTTAATTAAAAAATAAATAATCTCATACATACGAACTTCGTACAAGAGATATCTTGTTCGTACCTGATATCCTCCGAGCTTTTTATACGATGAAAAAGGACCTTTTATGTTTGAACATAAAATGTCGTATGAAGCTTGTACAAAGTTTACTTTCTACGAGATAAATGAAAGAGGCAGGAAATTTCATACACTTCCTACAAGCTTCTAACGAGCATTTTTCATACTTGGCGACCTCGCATAATTATGGTAACAACCTTGTTTATACTAGAGGCTACCTCGTTCGTATGAGAACGATTAACTTCAATTCAGGACAACAACTCCATAGTAGAGTAACCTTGAGCTCTTTGATGCAACACATCAAGTGTCATGACGTTTTGGGCCTTGGTAGGTTGCCATTAGCTACTTGAGACTGAGACTTTATCTGGGTATAGGCTTATCCATGTAGGTTGACCCTATAATGGTTCATTTGACTGACCGATAGGAGATGTTGGCTGAGAACATGGTCCCTTCATTGTGCAGCACTTGAGCCTATCTACGGGTTCTTCCCTATTAGGCCAATCCTCAACAGGTGCAGTGCTCTGGACAAATCTAGGTATAACCCCTAGGCTTCGGCCTTCTGACAGACAGGGAAGGTTGATTCGGCCAATCTGTTTAGGGAAAGGCTGGGTTTGTGCCTTGGGGTCAGGTCGACTCCTTGATAGTGGTGCACATAATTCGTATCTCCAGGCGCATTTGTGAGATGCCAAGTGGCATTGATGGATTGAGATTTGGCAAGCTGGGATTTGAGCTATCGGGGAGATTCGGCATTTCACATTCGTTGTTTGAGCTCCACAATGCATTGGAATCCGTGTGTCATTATTACTCTTCCTATATAAGGATCCCATATTTCTCATTTTTACCCACCTCAGTAAAAAGTGAATCAGTAAATGACTCTAGCTCTCATCATTATTCTTACATGGCAACACCAAGAATGGGATAGTATTTGAAAGGTATTCTCCTTTGTAACACATCAAGTGTTGACCTCTTCATCACCTGTCTGCATGTTGGGTTTAATATCACCAACCAAACCAATTTGACCTATATTCCAGAATTCGGCCCACAATCAATCTCAACCCAGATTTTGCAAAATCCCCAAGTTATTAAACTATGTAACCCAAATTTTGTTTCTACATTTTAACCCTACCCAAAACAACGATTATTTCTTGGAGTAATGCTAGAGCGACCAATTTTTATGTGCTAATCAATATGGCAGAACTCTATTGATTAGCATTTTAAATAGGTTCCTTACATCTATCAATGCAAATTGGCCACATCAGTTGGTCCTTAAAAGTTTGTCGTATAACTTGGTCCATTTAGCATTATTTTATTTCTTTAGCCCACAAAACCCATATTAAATTCTGGACTAGACCTCCCTATCTGTCCCTAAAAAAAGTCAGTGTCCGCACAGATTTAATTTTTAACTCAAATCCAGCAAAACCCAGCAGATCAAGTAACCGACACAGTGCTTTAAGCTAAGCCCACCTCCTAACCACAGCTCAGCCCACATACCTTTAACCAATATGGTCCTTATTTATCTAGCTCATACCAACCGAGTTCAACCTGTTTGAAGTGGATTTGACCCACTTTCTGATTTACTCACCAGAACTTTTTCTCGTCTAGTCCAGCCCATTCCATTAAAAAGTGTGAATCTAGTAAAAAAAATTCCCTTTTCCATTACCAATTTATTACATCTTTAACTGTGTCTCTACTCTATGCCGATTTGAGTTCAAGGGTGTAAGCTTCGTCTCAAGCCCAAGAAGAAATCAAGATGGCGCACTGCCTGTTATCTGATTAGGATATTTATCAATAATCTTAGCAATTATTCCTGGGACCAAAGTGACGCCTTAGGAAAAGATCACTGAATTTGAAAAATTCAAATCTAAGGGATCTACATTTCATTTTCGAGAAGATGTTGGTTTTTGAGAAGGGGGGAGTGCAGATCTACAAGTTGTTTCTGAGAAGATGTTTGGGTTTGTCATATACATTCTTCTTTCTAGTTTTGGTTCCTAGTATACCACTTGTCTTTGAATTAATTTGTTTCCTAGTCCTCTTAATAATTGCACAATGTATCTATCTTTTTGAAGGAATTTCATTGATAGGGAATTTGAAGAGTTTGTAACTTCAAATTCCAAAATTCATGGTCTTTCTTTGAATCCTGGAATTGTTGACAAAATATGGTTTTGTATCCAGTTGTTGTCATGAAAATCCGTCTTTAAATTTTCGATTGATTTCTTTCTTTAGTCTTTTAAGATGATTTGGAAGGAGACTATATCCTCTAAATTGCTAACTTTTACTTGATTGGTTGCTCAGTAGAAGGTCATTACTGGTAATTTGTTCCAACAGAGAAGGCGTCACACTTATTTATCTACTTGCTAGTGTGTTTTGTGTAAATAGCTTGGTTGGTTGCTCAAAGGAAGGCCAACACTAGATTTCTAAAAGAGAAGACTTCACTTGTTTATCTCCCTGCTGGTTTGTGTTGTGTAAAATTGTGGGGAAAATATCGATCATTGTTCTTTCTCCATTTTCTCTTTTTTAGAACAGGGTGTTAAAGAATTTGGATTGACTAGGGTTGTATGGGATATATATAAAATCCAGGTCCCTTTTGGTCCTCTTCATTCAAGAAATTATGGCATTTTAACTTCTTTTATTATGAAGAGCAGCTGAGGAGGAAGTAGTATATATGTACACGTGTGTGTAATATGTGCACTTGCATACTTGGATGTTTAATACTATACTATCATGTCATCAGCTCATGTTTTCTTTTTCTTTTTATTAGAACCATGTTGTTTCTATCTTGAATATTTGTGTACTTTACAAGGTGAATATATTAACTCCATGTCCATTTGGTTTCGGGGTGAAATAATTAACTGCGGTGAAAAGTGAAATGGTGAAATGCTTGTTCACGTATTTATAAAGAAGTGCACGCCCGTCACCCTATAATTATGCGAACTTAAATGAAAATAGTGAACAAAATCTAACCCTCAGTAGGTGATAATATATTTTACCATATTAATTTTCTCCGCGATGAAATATATTAAACCACGAGCCCTTTATTAAGAACATCTGTGCATAAATTGTTTCATTTAGGGTGTGTTTGATAAATAAGATGGAAAATAAGCGCCAAGAGTTAATTTCCATGGAATTGAAAACTTGAAACTATTTTCCATGGAAAAAATTTGTTGGTGTTGTTTGATTGCAATTATTTTCCAGGTGGAAAATGTTCTACTTTCCATCTTTTGTGTTTGGTTCTCCATATTTTCCATGGAAAAAAAGTATAAAATATATATATAAAATAGAAAAATAATAAATATCCCAGAAAATTAATAAAAATCCCAAAGAATAAATAAATAAATCTAAAATGTGAATAAAACCCCAAAAATAAGGAGAAAGATCCATAAAATGAATAAAAATCCAAAAAAAATGAAAAAAATTCAGAAAGTGAATAAAACCCCAAAATAATGTGAAAAAAATCCAGAAAGTGAATAAAATCCAAAAAATAATGCAAAAAAATACAAAAAATGAATAAAAACTCAAAAATAATGAAAAAAGTACAGAAAGTAAATAAAAACCCAAACCCAAACCCAAAAATAATGAAAAAATACAAAAATAGAATAAAACTCCAAAAATAATGAAAAAAAATCCAGGAAATGAATAAAAACTCAAAAGTAATGGAAAATAATCCAGCAAAGTGAATAAAAACCCAAAAAAATGAAAAAAAAAAAATCCAAAAAGTGAATAAAATCCCCAAAATAATGGAAAAAATCCAAAAAATGAATTAAAATAATGAAAAAAAAAATTTAATACCCCCTCCCCCCCCCCCCCCCCCCCAAAAAAAAAAGGTGAATATGACCCCAAAAATAATGAAAAAAATCCAAAAAATGAATAAAAACCCAAAAATAATGAAAACAAAATCCAGAAAGTGAATAAAAATCCAAAAATAATGAAAAAAGTACAGAAAGTGAATAAAATCCCAAAAATAATGGAAAAAAATCCAGATAGTGAACACAAACCCAAAAATAACGAAAAAAATACAGAAAGTGAATAAAACCAATAAAATAATATTAAAAAAATCCGAAAAGGAATAAAATTCCAAAAAATAAAAAATATAGAAAATTAATAAAAAAACAAGAAAATAAATATTAACCTCATAATAAATTTTTGGATTTTCTTCATGATTTCTTGATTTTTATTCAACATCTTGATTTTTTTATGTTTTTTTCTGGATTTTTATTCATCTTGTGAATTTTTTTCAATATTTTTGGTTTTTTTCATTTTATGTATTTTTCCCATTATTTTTGGATTTTTATTCACTTAATGTATTTTTATTATTATTTTTCAGTTTCTTTTTCATTTTTCGTATTTTTTCATTATTTTTGGAGTTTTATTCTCTTCCGGTATTTTTTACATTGTTTTTGTGTTTTTTCATTTTTTTGGCGTTTTATTCACTTTCTGTATTATTTCATTAATTTTTGGTTTTTATTCATTTTCTTAATTTTTTTCATTATTTTTGAGGTTTTATCCACTTTATTTATTTTTTTCATTATATTTTGGTTTTTAGTCACTTTCTGAATTTTTTCCGTTATTTTTGGATTTTTATTCACGATCTCGTTTTTTTTCCCATTAGTTTGGGGGGTTTTAGTCACTTTCTCTAGTTTTTTTCATTATTTTTGGGTTTTATTCACGTTCTGGATTTTTTTCATTATTTTTGGATTTTTATCCATTTTTTGTATTTTTGGAGTTTTATTCACTTTATGTAATTTTTTTCATTATTTTTCGTGTTTTTTTCCGGTTTTTGGTCTGTTTCCAATATTTTGTGGGTTTTATTCACCTTCTGTATTTTTTTCATTATTTTTGGGTTTTTATTCATTTTATGGATTTTTTTTCATTATTTGTGGGGATCACTTTCTGGATTTTTTCCATTATTTTTGGGTTTTTATTTACGTTCTCAATTTTTTTAAATTTTTTTTTGTGATTATTCATTTATTGTATTTTTTTCATTATTTTTGAAGTTTTATTCACTTTCTGTATTTTTTCATTATTTTTGAATTTTTATTCATTTTCTGGATTTTTTTTTTCATTTTTTGGGGGGTTTGATTCACTTTTTGGATTTTTTTCATTATTTTTGAATTTTTATTCATTTTCTGTATTTTTGGAGTGTTATTCACTATCTGTATTTTTTACATTATTTTTGTTTTTTTCCTTCATTTTTTTACTTTTTTTTCATTATTTTTTTATTTTTATTCATTTTCTGGATTTTTTCATTATTTCTGGCGTTTTAATCACTTTCTGGGTTTTTTCATTATTTTTTGTTTTTATTCACGTTCTCGAATTTTTTTAATTTTTATTCATTTTCTGTATTTTTTTCATTATTTTTGGAGTTATTCACTTTCTGTAGTTTTTCATTATTTTTAGGTTTTTATTCATTTTATGGATTTTTTCATTATTTTTTGGGGTTTATTTACTTTGTGGATTTTTTTCATTATTTTTGGGTTTTTATTCACTTTGTGGATTTTTTTTTCATTATTTTTGCGTTTTTATTCATATTTTGGATTTTTTAAAATTATTTATGGGGTTTTAATAAGATTTTAGATTTTTTTTCATTATTTTTGGGTTTTTATTCATTTTGTGAATTTTTTTCATTATTTTTGGACTTTTTATTTATTTTTTGTATTTTTTTAATTATTTTTGGGGTTTTATTCACTTTCTGTGTTTTTTTCATTATTTTTGGGTTTTTAGTCATTTTCTGGATGTTTTTCATTATTTTTAAGGTTTTATTCACTTTTGGATTTTTTTATATTATTTTTGGGTTTTATTCACTTTCTGCATTTTTTTTCATTATTTTTGGGTTTTTCTTCATTTTATAAGTTCTTTATCAATTTTTTTGGTGTGGTAGGAGGAGGTTTTTTAATTCCATCTTTTGTGAAAAAAGTGGTTACGTGATTTGTTTTAAAGAAACCAATTCCATAGAAAATTTTGTTTATCAAACATCCAAAAGATGGAAAATAACTCCATATATTGCATTTTTCATGGAAAATTAGTGTTATCAAACACACCCTTAGTGTTTGAACTCATGGACAAGTCATTTAATAACCTATTTTTAAACACATAAATCTGGATGCTGTTGGAATGGACATTGTTATATCATGACGATAAAGTACGTGTGACGTTTTTGTCCGCAGAACCCCACAAACAAGAGGGAAATTTTTTGTGATGATAAGCTGAAGACAATATTTGATGGGAAGGACAAAGTGGGGTTTCTAGAGATTGGAAAGTTGATTTCTCCTCATTTTGTAAAGGCTCGGTGAGAGATCAGCTTTGCTGTGTATGGTGTCGGATTTGTGCCCCGGCCCTTCATTGACCAAGCTTTTGTGAAATACTTTTAGGTGTTATGTATGCTGATGTTTTGCTTTCGTTCACCGTTAGAACTCTTACAATTATGTTGGTAAATCGAAGTTTTTAGTTTATCTTGTAAAAAGTAGGTTGGAAGAAATTTAAAAGACTCTTTGTATCCTCTCTGGTGTTATGGCAATACTTGGAATTGTGCAATTTTTTAGCTCATAGGAGCACTAGTATTAGGAAAACTCATTATGCATGCATGCATTGCAGAGGTAAGTCATTTTTTCGTGCGTATGATATAATTTTGTCCGCGAGTCGTGTTGTGATACATCTTGCGCCTTTTTGCCTTGACATGCTCAATGCTTGCACGTTTGTGCCAAGACTTCACTTTTTATGCTTGTTTGGATTGAGCTTTTGTATTATTTTGGGAAATTCCCAATTGATAATAAATTCCCATAAATGTTGAGCATTAAGGAATGAATTGACATAATGTAATTAGCAATATTATAATGAATTATGAGTATGGGCGGATTATTAATGTACGGTTTTGGGAAACTGCATCCAAATGACCATTTTTAAGAATAAAGGCTACTAATAATGTATAAAGACTACTAAAAAGGCATAAAGATTATTATGTCCATAATTTTGGATGCGATATTCATTTTGGATGCTTCATCTTAATCCTTTATTATCTTTATGATAAATCTCCATCTTTATTATGCATGGGATATATTACTTATTCAAAATCCAAGATTCCATATTATATAAATAGGATTGCACCTATTTCTACTTTGGGTATATTAACCTTTGGAGAAAGTACTCTAAACATGGTATATAAAATTATGTGAGAATATAAACTTGTCCAATCATTACAAACCCATAAAATAACAATGATCGAAGTTCTTGTCTTCTATTCAAAGACATTTATTATCATATTTAGGAGGATAAATTTGAAAAGCAAAAACTTTTCCTAAATTGTTTGACTTTCAAATGACTACTAATTTGGGACGTAGAAAACATATAGTTTATTGGTTGATAATATTTGTAGTTATAGAGAGTTCATTATATATTTTTTGCATTTTTTTTATTGTGGGTGATGAGTTGTTTTAGACTTGGGAGATTGAGAGTAAAGTAATACAAAGACATTTAATTGCCAAAAGAAAAGAATTTTTAACTGTCAAAGTGGTGAACAATGATTTTTCATCTAAAAATGGACCCTAATGTCATAATAAAGAACTATTGGACTCTAAAAATGCCATGAAGCAAGGTGGGGAGATTTGGCAAGGGTGCAACGATTCAATGCAGATGCGAGTGTTAATATAGGTGCAATTGGTGTTTTGAAGAATTCGTGCTTCATAGCTAAATAAAAAAAAATGTCTGCAAATAACAGAATTTCAGAAGCACAACTCAACACCAATTCCTAAAGAAGAAACTAAAATATCTCTTTGCATAACAAAATTTCTCTACAAGAAAATTTGCAAAATTCCCCCTGACAATTAACTAGATTTCTCGAGAACCACAAAAAAGACGTTTAATAAAAGGCCCATAATGATTTTATTAATTTTTATTCAAACATATTTTCAAAAACAATTCTTAGTATGTATAGTGACATTAGTACATTAGTGGTGATATTAACAAGATAAATAAGAATGTTGTGAAAACGCCCCATGCTAGGCAGAGGTGTACAGAAGGATGGTCTAAACAACAAAAGTCATTTTTTAATTTTTTAAATTCATAATTAAACTTAAACAGAATTAACCCAAATAAAAACTAAGCACTAGTAAATCGAGTTGTGATGAATCGATCTACCAATTTTATCTTCTTAACCTGAAAATGCATCTAGGTGATAGTAGATAAAATAAATAAATCAATCGCACAACACGCCGATGTACGAGGAAAATCCACGATGAAAAAAATCTAGGATGACTCATTCACATAAATCACTATGATGAGAGATTATAAAAGCTGACAAATGACTTGCTACACTTACTCGACGCCCTCACAAGCCTTAATGCGTCTTCGATCTTCAACCTCTCCTTCACAGTGCAACGCATGAGTTCACCGACGCAAGTTTTCACAACATGAGAGTCCACACATACCTTGGTATCCACCGATCAAGCTCAACTATTGTCTACAGATACAGAACATGAAATCCAGTGTTTCTTCACCGCAAGACCACACCACGAAGTTCACCGCGAGTAAACAACAATCATGGAATCCACCATATGAAACGTACTCAACAAAGATGAGTAAAAACTTTTTGGTGCCCAAAAAACAAGATCTTAAACTTTAGAAAGATTGAAACTTGGATTTTTAAAGTGTCTGGGTGAAACTATGGTGAGCTTTTGAATATGTATCTGAAAAAGTTTTTTTTGTCAAAAGTCATCTAGAAGACGCCGACACTCCTATTTATATTTAAAAAACACATTTTTCAAGGCGGCACAATTTTCCAAGAAGTTCGTTCGAATGACAACTAGACTTCGTTCAAACAAAGTTGCAATCTCGTTAAAACCAAGTCAAACCTTATTCGAACGAAAAGACAATCTCGTTCGAATATGCTTCGAACGAGTTTGGTTCTGTAAATATATGAACCTTGTTTGATGTTCGTTTAAACGAACTGTCATTTTCGTTAGAATGAAACCATAATATCGTTCGAATGACTTTAAATAAAAAATATTTTTCTTTTAAAAATTAGCTACAAACAATTTTGAAAAACAAACACCCAAAACTAAATTTCCAAGGATCGAAATCATATGCATACATACTTGAGAGATCCTCGAAAACACAAATACGAAATGTGGCACTAAACATGGTACGACATGAAATCTTTGAAGCTTTTTTGTTACGTTTTCAATAAAACACGTCATAGGTTTGAAAGGTCAACAACTCAAATCCTAACATATAACTCAAAATATTTTGTCCGGAATTAAGCCAATACATACAAATTGACTCAATTGAAATTTTGTCCTTAAAAATCCCCCATTTGGCTATTTCGGGACAAAACCAAAATAAAAAATACCTATGGGCCATCAAGCTCTCTAAAATACTCAATCACCAACCCCAAAAGAAAAAAGTTAAGATGTTTGATAGACATATACATTGTGTAGCTTTACATGCTTGTAAACTTTTTCGCATGTTGTAAACCTCCACACTTAAACATACCTTTAAATGTAAACAGAATATAACAAGTATAAAATATGCATAAGAATAAAACTCTCCCCATGTCTAACAAACTATACCTAGGTAAGACGTCTCCCCCTAAGATGAAGATTACTTCCTAAAACTAATGTGAAATATACCATTTCTCCCTATTTTTATTCAGGAATATACAAAGAAAGAATGCATAAAACTATTTCTCCCCCATAAATCATTTCTCCCCGAAATGTGAGAACATATGATACCAAGAGAAATTAAGGAAGAAGGGATAATATCATATAATGGTGTGATGTGTAACAAATGTAACATGGTAATACAAGTATAAATAATCCACACAATGACCAATTAATATCAGTATTAATGCACATATGATACCTACTTGAATACATAAGAAAGCAGTAGATACCAATGTAAACAAGTAACAAGAGATACCAATATGATCATATAGCATGCCAATTTGATCCAAAGATAAAGCACATGGCAAATTAAATGCAAACGTAAAGACTCAAAACAAATAATACCACACACACACACACACACACACACACACACAGATATATATATATATATATATATATATATATATATATATATATATATATATATGTATAAACGACCACAAACTGATAGAAAACACATAAATTTCACACACTGGCATAAGATTGGTGTTTTTAAACATATGGGTTGGAATGAATGTACGTGAATTGAAAACAAATGAATTATGACCCAATCACTCAAAATTTTTTAGCCTCAAGTGACAAGATAAAGTGAACTCAATAAGCAAACAAGCACAATGCGTATAAGCCTCGAATATTGATAATTCTACAAACAATAACGTCATGACATAATAAGTATAACTAGGATTTATTATGAAAACTCATTATTCTTCAACTATAATACCCTTAAAATTTAAATAAATATAATATATTTTTTCTCAATTCTTTTGAAGATGCCATCTTTGAAAATTAAAAAACAAACTAAGTTGGCCTTTAATCTTTTCTGTTTTTGCCTCTAATTTTTTTAGGCTCTTACCAACGGTGTCTTTCCTATAAAGGATATTTTCTCCTTTTGTAGGAATTTCTCATGCATCCTCATATTTTCAATAAAAATTAATAAACTCCTGGGCAACGATTCTTACATGCACAAATCCCCCATAGTCAACAAACATGTAGATGACAAAATTGATGGGAGAACATCTCATTTAGATCAAGTATAGCATACGAAGTTAAAGTTCAAAAGGGTTGATGCATGTGTTTGTGGAGGCATATACAAAGTGAATCCTTTAAGAAAATTAAAGTCGAACAACTCGATGCAAGTATGATTAAGAACAGTCTAAGCATTGAAAATAATAATCAAATGCCCAATCCACATGAAAACATGGAATGAAGTGAATCCAAATACACCAATATGCCACACAAAACGTGTAAAACTAAAATACACAAAATCATTAAACTTTTTGAGTTTTTAATATTTTTCAAAATTGATAGCAAATTAAAATAATAACTCAAAAGACAAATAAAATCTTTTTGTATTTTTCAATAAGACCCAAAAAATAAAATATAAAAATACAATGGATAATTATCATACAACTAACAAGCATATATATATCATGAAGTACAAAAGCTAGTGTATGAAAAATATGCAAGCAATCCCCAATAAGATATAATGTGTGAAATATCATGTGTAAGCAAACGATAATCAACAAGTCTAATATGGTAAGCCTCCAAATCAGATCTCCTAACCCAAATGGATGAATACTTAACGCACAAGATTTTGGGAACCAAAGGGACATTAGACTTCAACTTCATACGATCTTTTCTAAGATCATAGAAAAAATGCCTAAGGTGACCTTTCCTACTACAGTATGTGCACGTGTAGATGCGACGAGGAATGAGACCTTCAAAACGACCGTTTCTAATACCTTGGGATGTGGTTGAGCCTCTAAAATAAACAATGGTCTTAACTTGAGCAACAAAAGAATCAAAATCATGAAAGCCAGTACCATCACTACCAATGCTACTTGAGTTTCTTATATAATTTTTTAACTTCAAAATCCTAAACTCAAGCAAAAATTTAAACTCATCAAACATTAGGGACTCCTTCTTTAAATTTTTAATCATTCCTAGAAGGTTATCTTGATCCCCCTCATTACAAGAGAACTTATCCCTAAAAGTATTCTTACATGCCCTCAAATCATTATTCAATTTAACATTATCCTCAATGGCTCGTTCATCAACCCTAGAAATTTTAAAGTCATCTAATTCTTTCTCTAAAAACAGGTTTTTATCTTCACTCTCTTTCTTGGACACTTCTAAAGATTTAAAATCATGTTCATGTCTACAATCTTCCCACGAAGGATATCTCTTTAAGTTTGATTATTTTGCAAAAAATTAATTTCAGCTTTAAAACGAAAATTTTCTTTTTTAAGAAATTTAATTCTTTTTAAAAACTTCAAATTTACAAGAGCTAAAGTTTCAACATGGTTATGAAGCTTATAATACGCTTGTCGAATATCAAAGTCATCATAATCACTAAATGCATCGGATAACTTATCACAATCATGACTCATCGAGACAAAACAAACACAAATAAATATGAGAGAGAGAGAGAGAAATAGATACCACCCTAAACAACTCTCAAAATAAAGATAACATAATAACTTAATATAACCGACTCTGATACCAATTTTAAAGCGTCATATGCTCGGTAGAGGTGTACAGAGGGATGGTCTAAATAGCAAATGTCAATTTTTTTTAATTTTTTTTTTTCAAATTAATAATTGAAATTAAAAAGAATTAATCCAAATAAAAACTAAGTACCAGTTTTAAACCCAGTTATTGTGGTACACCGATTTACCTAATTTTATCTTCTTAACCTAAAACATGCAGCCAGGCAATAGTAAATAAAATAAATAAACTAATCACACAACACGCCGATGTATGAGGAAAATTCACAATGAAAAAAATCTCAGATGGCCTAGCTACACAAATCACTATGATGAGGAATTAGAAAAGTCGACAGATGACTTACTACACAGACTTGACGCCCTCGCAAGCTTTGAGGCGCATTTGATCTTCAACCTCTCCTCCACAGTACAATGCAGGAGTCCACCCATGCAAGTTACCACAACATGTGAATACACACACGCCTCAGTATCAACCGATCAGTATCAACTATTGTCTACGGATACGGAACATGGAATCCATTGTTTATTCACCTCAACACCACACCATAGAGTCTATTGCATGTAAACATCAATCATGGAATCCACCGTATGAAACGTACTCAACAGATATGAGTAAAACTGTGACAACCCGCCTACTAAAATAATAGGTGGCCAGCCCAATACTCTAATAATCACAGGAATCATAGATGGTCCATTCTCAGCATCACTGTCGATTAAAATAATAGTACGAGATAACCACCAATAATTTTAGAAAACGAACTGTCAATAAAAAGAAAATTTGTAGATAAAAGAACACAACTTAGACAATCCCATTTGCAAAAACAGTGGATACCAAAAATCGATAAATAAAGGATGATAATGTAATAAATAATCACCGAATAAGCTGTCGGTGAACAAACCAATACAAATAGTTACACCAAGTATTACATTTCAATATTTACAATATAATAGATGAGTGCAACACTTGGGCAAACACGCCCGAATAAATAACTGAACATGATTAGAATACAAAAGATAGAGGCGTCTAAAATGAATAACCTACAACATCCGCAATATGCCGTAGCTCCATAACAATCGGAATGGAAATGTAAATACGGGTGTCCATGCGCTAGAGCACCGGTAACGGCAAAGAGTATGTGCAGAAACTGGAAATATAGACGGGTTAGGGCCCGGTTTGATATGATTCCCATGTGAATAAAATGCATGACAGTTAAGTGCGTAATTCTCTCGCATTTAACAATAACATTTCTCACCTCTCAATCTAAAAGGAACCTAGCGCAATATCGGTGATGATACTCTAGTTAAATAAAGAACATAAGGCTAACTTCTCCCCATTCTCAACACTATGCCTTTATTCATGTGTGGGTGTCTCGCAAAGCGAAATCCAAACAAGGAACCCCCCCGATACACTACTACTAAGCAAGGTTGATCGTCGAGATACATTAGACCCTGTCCTAATTAATCCAAGTATTAAAGGCTAACTTCTCCCCAATCACAACACTATGCCCTTATTCGTGCGTGGGGTGTCTCGCAAAGAGAAATCCAAACAAGGAACCCCCCCGATACACTACAACTAGTCAAGGTCGATCATCGAGATCCATTAGATCCTAAGTACAATATTGATATATATAGTCATCTAATTTAATTTCCCTTTAACATAGTACTAAGGGCTAAACTTCTCCCCAGTCTCAACACTATGCCCTTATTCGTGCGTGGGGTGTCTCGCAAAGCGAAATCCAAACAAGGAACCCCCCCGATACACTACTACTAAGCAAGGTCGATCGTCGGGGTCCATTATACCCTCAGCACATAATTAATATCTATATATAAATGAGAGGTCAATATACATAAATGGTACAACATTTTATCAAATGTTTACCAAATAATTTCATCCGGTACACTAATTCATTTCATAGTTCCATTCCTTATCAGGAAATATAATCACAGTTTTTATGCTCTTTGTGGCATTTTATCTCAATTATACACTTTGTAAAAATTCTTTCCTTATCAGGAATCATAATCGTTATCATATGCTCTTGGTGGCATTTCATTGTGCAATTTATGGCACTTTGTAAAAATACCTTCCTTATCAGGAATATAATCATCATCATATGCTCTTTCTGGCATTTCATTGTGCACTTTATGGCACTCCATCATGCTCTTTATGGCAATTCTCATACATCAAGTCCAACTTGATTTAGAATAGTTATAATTATATATATATAACGATTCTAAGATCGTCCGTACGGCGAGCCCCTAAATGACCATCATCTTCCAGTCCCTATCAATTACGACACCTGGGCACCTAAACGCAATACGTTGGGAAGCGGCCATATGCCTGCGGGCTAGTCATAACCACACCCCAAGTTACCTAACCATCGTAGAAAAATATACAACAAACGCTCATATGGCCTAGGGACTATATCCACCCTGCATTCACTAGCCAGGAGGCTTTACCACAACGCGCGAACTTCCCTTATGATGTCATTTAGAGAGGGTGTTGACTATAATTTATCCTTTATGAAAAATCATTTTTCCTTTTCATTTGAAAACATCCATTTTTACGTTCTCAAAATCATTTGTACTTATTTATTTAGTACCACGTTTCATATTATGCATTTCTTATTCTTAGCGTCATATTTTATTAATGACCTAAGCCCGAGGTGCCATCAACCTCAACTAACCCCCAAGACTTCACTATAATATCATAAACCATTAAAATGGATCTCCCTCAAGGAGTGTCTCCCAATTGTCTCAACATTAACATTTTATCTTCAGTTTATCTTTCGGTTAATCTCCTATATCATTTGGATATCAACCTACGCAAACCAGCCCTCGGGGTAAGCCTATCTATCCTATTTTTCTTAGGACATTAGTCTACCCAAAACAACCCTCTAGGACTCTCTAATACTTCCGAAAGGAATGTCCTTAAACTTTGGACCTAAAAGAAAAAGGGCTAAAAATCAAAATAGGAAAAATCCCACAAAAACAGGGGAACCGAATTGATTCGCCCTTTGGGCCGAATCGATTCGCCAAACAGCCGAAACGATTCGGTGAGCAATAACTGACTTTCTGTAATTGTCCGAATCGATTCGGTCTTAACCCAAATCGATTCGGTCTCCCAGACCTATAGCCTAACCCTTAACCAAATCGATTCGCCTGGGAGCCGAATCGATTCGGGCCTGCGATTTTGCCCAGTTTGGGCTACGGGTTGTTTGAACCCTAAAATTCCAAAACCTCAAATCTTTGATTTTATTCAAAATCAACAACATCTAATTCTCCCAAATCATTTCTACACCATTAGTAACTAATAATTTATCCTCAAATCAAAACAAAACTAAGATTTAAGGGTTTAATCATCAAAATCAATAAAAACCAATTTATGGTTTAAATCTCCAAAACTTAACTACACATGCAATTTATCACATTAAATCAACATCTAGCAAGTAAGAAACTTGCCTCGAGTTTGTAGTCTCGGATTCTCTTCCGGTGGCAACGATCTCCGGCCTCAAATCTCCATTTTCTCTCTTTTTACTCGATTTCTCCCAGGCTCTCTTTTCTCTCTCTCTCTCTCTCTCTCTCTCTCTCTCTCTATCTCCTTTGGCTTTTCTCACAAATGAAGAAAGAAAAGGGGTTGGGGAACTTAAACGGGCCTTAAAACATAATTGCCCTCTTTTAATTGCTAATACACCATTAAAATGACTCGTATCCACTTATTTGAGTCATAACACGTTAAAAGTGCCCGAAACTCCAAAAATACGACTTGGCACTTATTTCGACTATCTCGACTATTCTAAAAACAACCGCACCCCTATTTTGGCATTCGGAATAAGGTGAACTATTTTTGTGTTCCAATTTCATTTTATTTTATTAATTATACTCCAATTTAAATATGAATCATAACCGTCGTTTTACATATAACGACGCAATATTTCACAATATAAAGCTATTTACCTTCTCATACGGTAAATAGACAAAATATAGTAAATATTATCCCTTAATATCACGGAAATAATATTTACTCCAACTTCCCCTATTTTATAAAATTTACCCATCAGGCAAAATAATATAAAATAGCCGCTCAGAAACCTGGGTTGTTACAAAAACATTCTTGGTGCCAATAAAACAAGATCTCAAAGAATAGAAAGATATATACTTGTATCTATAAAGTGTTTGGATAACACTAGAGTTTGGGAGCTTTTGGATACATTGTAAATTTTTTTTTTCCAAAATTCATCTAGAAAATTGATGCCAACACTCCTATTTATAAAGAACATGTTTTTTAAGTCGGTATAATTTTTAGGAAGTTCATTCGAATGACAACTAGACTTCATTCGAACGAAAAGTTAATCTCCTTTGAACGGGCTTCGAAAGAGATTCAAATGAGTTTAGTTATATAAATAGATGAACCACATTGTTCGTTTGAAGTTCGTTTGAACGAACTGCCATTTTCGTTAGAACGAGCCCTAATATCGTTAAAACGACTTTAATATAAGTTTTTTAAAAATCAGCTCCAAACTATTTTGTAAAAACAAACACCCAAAAATTAATTTTTAAGGATCAAAATCATATGCATTCATACCTGAGATATCCTAAAAAACACGAAGACAAAGCGTGGAACTAAACACCGCAGGACATGAAATCTCTTGCCACTAAATCTTCAATGAAACATGTCATGGGCTTGAAAAGTCAACAACTCAAAGCCTAACCTATGACTCAAAAGTTTTTGTCGGGGAGTAAGCCAATACATACAAATTGAATCAATTGAAAATTTATCTTTACAAAATTTTAGCACTAGCTGTCACGTCAAAATCAATGATGTTGTGGAAGTGCCATGTTAGCATTTTTCGATGGTTTCGATGGAAAATTATTGAACGTTAGCGTGACACTGTCATGCCATCACCAATGTTGACATGTCGTTTCCACTTCGGCTATTCTACTAGGCATAACAATATAAACATTTAACAATTGTAAACATTGCTATAACGAAATGCTCGCTACACTAAAGCATAAGCTTCCGTTCAACGAGCTACTCACGAATAAATCAACGAAGGTTTTCACAGTAGTGGAATTGAATATCTTTAGTGGTTAGATGTGTAGAAAATTGTACCAAGGTTAGTCATTCCAGGTTAAGCTATTGAGATTTGGTCCTGGGTCATCAAGACGACTCTATATTCAAGCTAAATTCACGCAAATGGAATTCCTTTAGTTACTAAACTTGGGTGTCGACCTTTCAACAATTAGTGATTTTTAAAGTTTTATGTTTTTTAATTAATTTTATCAAGATAAAAGAAATTAAATTTATAGAGAGCAAAGTCTTATTTGCGTGTACAATATATTTGCAACATTTTGAGGGAATTTTTGAATATTTTTATGTCGTTCTTCAAAATTAAGTTTCATTTTATTCTTGAGCATTTACCTCATTTGACTTTGTGAGACTTTTAAGTGATCTAAAACATTTTATACACCATATAAACCTTTAGTTGATCCTCATATAACCTAGGTGTTAGTTCATTGGATGATCTTAGTTCCTGTTACTGGAAAAATGTTTGCTTGAACTTAAAAGATGATTCAAAAGCGGTTCAGATACTACATTATCAATGAGGTTGACACATTGTGACGTGGTGGTTAGTTGGATGCAATTAGTGCCCGCTCCTGTTATTAAAAGCTTAAAAAACTTACTTGTGAAGGTTGTGCATTATCAATTTGAGGATTCTTTTAAGTTTGTAAGTCATTTCTCCATTCGTAAAATCCTTACTTATATTAGTGTAAGGTGTCAGTTTGGCTCGAGATTTTTTACAATCATTTTGCCTCATATAAATCCTCATTTCAGATGCATGTTTTACTTTACGCATTTTTATTCTCTTTATATGATTAATGGACATATGTTAAGAAATTTAATCTCTTTTGTGAATTTCGTTGTATTATTTATAGTTGGGAGCCACACACTTTCACAGACGGGCTTATTTAGTTGAGAATGTCTTTGATTATAGATTTTCAATTTTCTTAATTTCTTTAAGATTTAAATTTATGTCCTTTCTTATGAACTTTGATAAGCTTCTTAATACCTCTGTGAATAAATTAGTCTTTGAGGCTCGCTTATAAAATTGTTATGTGTTAATCATGATCTAGATTGTTCACTAGATATTTAAACTATAGGACAAACAAACATTCAATCATACATTAGTAATACATGGATTAATGCATAATCATCATAAAAATGTTTTAAATTTCCTTAGGCATAATTATTGGGTTCAAAATTACCACCCTTGAATTTACTATAAATACCAATACTAAATCCAAGTATTCTAATCCACTAGACACAATTACTTATTTAATTGTTTCATCCCACTATTTGGGGTCTTATATTAGTCGGTATAGAGATTTGAAAATTTTATACATATTGTGTTTTTTTCCTTTTCCTCAAAGTCTTCAAATTGTTCTACATGATTTCTTCTTTAACTTCACCACTAAATAGAGTTTTTTATATCTATTTTATTAATTTAAAAATCATAAATCGATGCCGAGGCAAAACTCTAATTATATCAACTCTATCCACTGAGAACGCATTGGTATATGTACCCACTCAATATGATGTGTGGGTCCTAATTTTATATAGTGATAAAGTTTACCACAAATGACATGTTCAATACTCATTCCACATGAATGAAATTAGAAGATAAAGTACGGATAAACATATGTTGGCCCTAAAAAGAGTTTGATACGAAAATCACTGCATCAGGAGAGGTAGCTTGCAATCTTGAACCTTTGCTAGTGAGAGTCTATCATGTTTACTTGATAAGTAGTGAACATAACATCTTGCATCATTAGTAGTTTATTTAAACCAATACAATAGACCTCACACAGATTATTTCCACATATCGTGATTTTGTTCATTTTGGCCCCAATCATTCCCACGTCCAATGAATGATTTAGAGAATTAAGCCTTTGAGATTATTATAGAAGCGACCCATTTTACACTCACATAGGTGATTCCCCATGAAGAGTATCTTATAATATCCCACTTGATTAATAGGATATATGGATCACTAAAAGCATTGTTTAACCTAAAACATATAACGTGCATCACATAATGCATCATATGAATGGGTAATAAGTGTAATGTCTAAAGTGAATCAGGGAGTCATCCACTTTGTTGTCACATTGAACTAAAAACATGGAAAATTCAGTCAACTATGTCGAGATCCCACCACGAGGAATCTTTCTTGTTTTACTTTTAGCCAATTTACCTCAATGTTAAATAACCTTGTTATCCTAGTAAATGTTTTGAAAACAAATTCATTATTATTTTTACTATACAAAGTTTATAGAAATAATTTCGCTAGAAATCAGTTGTCTAATTATATTGTATCTAATTATATTGTATCTATAAAGAATCGATTGGGTCAGAAAATCTGGGTTTCTGCATAACTGCCGAATCGATTCGGATAAATTCCGAATCGATTCGGTTCACAAGACCTGGGCACTGGAACTAACCGAATCGATTCGCCCAGGGGGCCGAATCGATTCGGGCCTGCGATTTTGCCAAGAAATGGCTATGGAGTCTTGGACTCCATTTTCTACCCCAACTCAAATTTCTTCAAACCAAACTTATATACCAACTCTAAATAACATCAATGATACTATTGATCATCTGAAACCTCATGAATCACCTTTGAGTGAATCAAATTCATAAATACATAAGAAAACCCTAAGTTTGCTAAACTAAAAATCAATACACCATTACCACAACCAATAATCTATCTCAAGACACAAATAGCAAGTAAAAACTTGCCTTGGTTCAGCAAATATGCAGATTCCTTGGTGTAGTAGCAATCTCTCTCTCAATCTCCAAAGCTTTCTCTCTTCTCTTCTCTTACTCTCTCTTAGGTTTAGGAATGGATTTTGGGGAATTTAGAAGACTTAATAGGCTTAAGTCGTGACTTAAGGTAAATGCCCCACTTAATTAACCAAAAGTGCGATAAAATAATACGCAATAGCATAATTAAGGTACAACCAGTCAAAAATGCCCAAAACTACAAAATACAACATGGCATATTACTTGACTATTTCGCACATTCCGGAATCAACTGCAACCTCCAAATTATCATTTGGACATTTTAAAATTCAATTTAGATTCCGGTCTCATTATTAAGCCAAATATCATTTTAAATTCAGATGATATTAATAAGCATGACATAGCAATATT
The DNA here is from genome assembly GCA_949130495.1 of Sambucus nigra. Classification (NCBI taxonomy): domain Eukaryota; kingdom Viridiplantae; phylum Streptophyta; class Magnoliopsida; order Dipsacales; family Adoxaceae; genus Sambucus; species Sambucus nigra. The sequence goes on along the minus strand of OX422221.1, from coordinate 237,581,804 downwards.
TCCCCATAATTATGATATGTATGCTAACTCACAATAAATATCAACTTTTCTACATTGAATTAACATTCAAATCATAACCCCACACTGATCTCTAATTACTTATACAAAGTAATTACTATAAAGTACGGTCTCACAAGCGAGGGTTATTACATACTCCCCACCTTAAGAGGGAATTTTGCCCCCAAAATTCAAGCATACCTCATAAGAAAAGATGTGGATATTTCTCCCGCATCTCATCCTCGCGTTCCCAAGTTGATTCGCTTGCATGATGATGACTCCAATGAACTCTCACTAGGGGCACCACACGAGATCTCAACTTTCGCTCCCCAAACTCAAGGATAGCAACCGGTTGTTCTTCGTAAGAAACATCGGGCTGCAAATCGATATCTTCGAAAGGAATGTGCCAAAGGGAACCTTCACACCTTCTGTACTTCTTCAAAGAAGAGACGTGAAATACATCATGGATTTGTTGTAAAGGTTCCGGCAAGGCAAGTTGGTATGCTACGGGACCAACCTTTGCAATCACCGGGAAAGGTCCAACAAAGCCAGGTGCAAGCTTTCCTTTCTTCCCAAAACGTTTAATACCCTTCATTGGGGACACTGGCACTAACACTTGGTCTCCAACTTCCAATTCCATATGTCTCCTACCCGCATCGGCATAGCTCTTTTGGCGATCTTGGGCTATCCGTATGGGATTTCGAATAAGCTCAATCTTCGAAGAAGTATCTTGGATCATTTCAGGTCCAAGGAACTTATTATCACCCACTTCCAACCAACAAGCGGGCGATCTACAAGGCCTGCCATACAGAGCTTCATAAGGTGCCATTCCGATAGTAAATTGGTATGAGTTATTATAAGCAAACTCAACCAACAGAAGGTATTGTTCCCAACTGCCTTTAAAGTCGAGTATGCACATACGAAGCATATCCTCCAACATCTGGTTTACCCTTTCGGTCTGACCGTCTGTTTGAGGATGATAGGAAGAGCTTAACTTCAACTCGGTCCCCATAGCTCCCTGGAAACTCTGCCAAAAGTGGGACACGAATATTTTATCTCGGTCGGAGACAATATTCAAAGGTACCCCGTGGAGTCTGACGATCTCCTCAATGAACAACTGGGCATAACGAGCGGTATCATAATCGGTGCGCACAGGTAAGAAGTGTGCCGACTTAGTCAAACGGTCGACAATCACCCAATTTGAGTCATGACCCTTCTGCGATCTAGGCAAGCCCGTAACAAAGTCCATCGAAATGCTCTCCCATTTCCATACGGGAATCTCGAGCGGTTGTAACAAACCTGTCGGTCGCTGGTGGTCAATCTTAACCAACTGACAAGTAGTGCATTGAGACACAAACTCTGAGATATCCCTCTTTATACCCGCCCACCAATACAAACGGCGCATATCTTGGTACATCTTGTCCCCGCCTGGATGCACCGTGAACTTGGACCCGTGGGATTCCGCCATAACTGCACGTCTCAAATCCCCATCGTCGGGAACCACAAGTCTTCCATGGAAGCGTAGTCCACCCTCAGAACCAATTGAGTACGACTCCGCTCCCTCAGACAACAACTGGCGTGTATGGTCTTGACAAACTCTATCTCTTTTCTGAGCTTCCACAATCTTTGCTATAATCGTGGGAGTGACCGTAATCACGGAAAGGAATGCTCTCACCCCTGCATCCTCCAGGCTGAGTTCTTTCCACTTAGCTTTCCACACCTCAGCTAAGCCTCCATCAGGCTTTCTACTCAAGGCATCTGCTACCACATTTGCCTTCCCGGGGTGATAATGAATATCAAATTGGTAGTCTTTCACAAACTCCAACCAACTACGCTGGCGCATATTCAGATCCTTTTGGGAGAATAAGTATTGCAGCGATTTGTGGTCGGTGAAAAGACTAAACTTTTCCCCCAAGAGGTAATGCCTCCATATCTTCAAGGCAAATACAACGGCGGCGAACTCCAAGTCATGTACCGGATAGTTCCTCTCGTGAGGCTTCAACTTACGAGAAGCGTACGCAATAGGCTGTCTCTCTTGTTGAAGAACACCTCCTAACCCCAAAAGAGATGCATCAGTGAAGACGAGATATTCCAATCCCGGCTTTGGCAATGCTAGGACTGGAGCGGAAGTCAGTCTATCCTTGAGCTCATCGAAAGCCGCTTGACATGAACTGTCCCAAACAAATCTTACTCCTTTCCGGGTCAAATTCGTCAATGGGCTAGCAACCTTAGAAAAGCCCTTAATGAATCGACGGTAATAACCCGCCAAGCCCAGAAAACTACGAACTTCAGTGGGCATCGTGGGCTGACCCCACTCCTTCACCGCGACCACCTTACTCGGATCCACAGACACGCCTTGGGATGACACCACATGCCCCAAAAATTGAACTTCCTTCAACCAGAAGCCACACTTCTCAAACTTTGCATACAATTGATGATCCCTCAATCTCTGTAGGACCAACCGCAAGTGAGCAGCGTGATCCGACTCCGTCTGAGAATAGACTAGGATGTCATCAATAAATACAATGACAAACTGGTCAAGGAAATCCCGAAACACCCTATTCATAAGGTCCATAAACACTGCAGGGGCATTGGTTAGCCCGAAGGGCATAACCAAGAACTCATAAGATCCATAACGGGTCAAAAAGGCTGTCTTAGATACATCTTGCTCTCGTATCCTCCATTGGTGATACCCTGTCCGCAAGTCGATCTTGGAGAAGTAGGAAGCTCCCCTAAGTTGATCAAACAAATCGTCAATGCGAGGTAAAGGGTATTTATTCCGGATGGTGACTTTATTCAACTCTCTATAGTCCACGCATAACCGGAGAGAACCGTCTCTCTTCTTCACAAACAAAACTGGAGCGCCCCACGGTGAGGTACTACGCCTAATAAAGCCCTGCTCTAGTAACTTCTGAATCTGATCTCTCAGCTCTCTCATCTCCACAGGAGCCATTCGATAAGGAGCTTTTGCGATCGGTCGAGTTCCCGGCATTAAGTCAATCACAAACTCTATTTCCCGACTTGGAGGTAACCCCGGTATCTCCCAAAAAATATCCTCAAAATCTCAAACGTTGGGAAGAGAATCTAGGGGAACCACGACATCTCTAGATGCATCTTCCGCAATACAATATAAATAAGCACTCGTGCTCCCTTCCATACAAGGCATAACTACTAGGAACATCTCTTGTCCCGGAACCGCAAAAACTATACTCTTCCCGTAACAATTCACTATGGCACGGCACTTCACTAGCCAATCCATACCCAAAATTACATCGTACCCGACCATATCAAGGACGAGAAAATCGGCATCAAAACACAAGTCACCAAGATTAATTCCTACGTTTTTACATACGAAGAAAATCAATGAGCCATCGCCCATAGAGGATTCGACGCTAGTGAAATTATTTTCAGCAGATTTTATCAAACCCGTAGTCTGAGCAAAACTTCTAGAAATAAAGGAATGTGTAGCACCCGTATCAAATAGAATTTGACCCATATGCCCATGGATGAGAAACTTACCCTCGATCGCTGGTGGTGCAGGAGGAGCTAGAGGAAGCAAAGCCTCCTGAATATGGTAAACCCGACCGTACTACAATTGCCCCCGTTGAGGAGGAGCAATCGGATTAGGCGCTTGGGGCGGAAACTGTACATACGGCTGCTGTGGGGCCCTTGGAAGATGCCCTCCAACCAACTGAGGACACGCCCTTTTATAGTGGCCCAGATCCCCACACTGAAAACATTTATTCACCGCATTGTCCTGATTCCTACCTTGGTTATTCCGGAATTGCCCCGCACCTCGGCCCTGTTGGCCCCTACCTCCATTTCCACCTCTACCTCCCTGTGGTTGCTGACCACCTTGACCCTGCCTGTTAGCATTGTTGTTGCATCCGGCATTAAACCCACCGAACCGTTGACGCTTGGACGAATCCCCCTACTAAGGATCACTCTCAACCTGCTTGTTCCCCGAGGATTGGGACGAAGGCGATGTTCCCCCTCCGATCCCAACTCCTCCCTGCCTCCCCGCTTGTCCCACAGTAACAACCTTCTTCTTGTTTAGCAAAAACAATCTGTGCTCCTGAAAGTGAAGTAAAGCGGCATTCATCACATCACCAAAAGTCACCAGAGATGGGTTTCCCAGCAAATGTTGTTTTATTCGCCAATGTAAACCTCCCACAAACTTGGAGATCCTTTTAGCTTCTGGAGTTACCTCATCCGATATAAAACTGGCTAACCGGGTAAACTCTTCCTCGTACTCGGCAACTGACCTCTCCCCTTGAACCAAATCCTACAGCTTCCTCTGCATTTCCCTCTGAACTGCGGGAGGGAAATACTTTCCATCAAACAAAGCCCAAAAATTTATGATGGACATGGTATCCCTTTGCTCGGGTGTCGTCATTGACTCCCCCCAATGTAAGGCCGGTCCGACCAGCTTGAAAGTAACGAGAATTTGCTTTTTCTCCTCACTACATTCCACCATCCTAATATGGCGCAGCATATCTCTCTTCCACTGGTTCGCCTTGATAACATCCGAACCTCCCTCGAATTCCGGGGGATGTCCCTTAAGGAAAGACTCCCTCACCCGTTCCCATTGAGAAGGTCCCGTAGGAACTAGTGCTTCTTGTCCCCTCACTTGAGCTTGTGGCATTTGTTGGGCCACTGCAGTCATCGCGGCATTGATAGTTTGGGCCATAATATTTGCCACTTCAGCGGCACTGATATTCCCCTGCTGCGGTGGAGGACCAAACTCATCCTCAACAACTCTATTACGTCTACCGGGACGTCCTCTCTTCGGCGGCATCTGAGATAAAGACGAGATAGAGTTAAAACATAGTGTAAGACAATCTATTTAGCAGAAGATCGCATACATAGGCAGCAAAACAATCCTAACATTAAGTTCTATATCAAAGAACGCTACGGTAGAACGTGACAAGTCCGCATAGATCCTAAAGACTTTAGAACCTGATGCTCTGATACCATCTATGACAACCCGCTATCCGGAATAAAGGGTGGCCAGCCCTATACCCCGATAAAATAGGAAATCATTGATAAATATCATTCTCAGCATCACAACACTATGCAAAGTATAGGAATAACCATTCTATATTCCAGAAAATGGGTTATCAAAAACTTTGATTTGAATTGAAAAGAAAACATCTTCAACAACCCATAATAGAAATAGAGAGTGGAAACCCCCACAAGCGTAGATAAGAAACCCAAAAGATACAAAAGGACCAAAAGAAACGTCGGTCAATAACAACCATACAACATACAATTAGTACCAAGTATTACATAATAAATCCATTATACAATTACAACGGTTTGGGCAACAAGCCCGAATAAACTGAGCATAACTAGAAACATAAATAGAGGCGTCTACACAAAACTCCCGTGAAACCCGCACAATGTCATGGCTCCTCAAAACATATGGAAGGAAAGGTCATTACGGGCGACCGTGCGGCGGAACACCTTAACGGATTATATATGTATACATATACAACAAGAAAGGAAAATCGGTCAGGGCCGGGTACATGCGGTCAATAGAGAAATGACAGGTATGAAAATGATGCACAATAATCATGGATGATAGTCTAGCATGGTAACATCATATAAGGAGCTAAAACTGATAAAGGACTACATAGAGTGAGATTCATTTAAAACAGAATTAAAAGGACATGTGAGTCTTTATCATCATTCATCATATTTCAATTTCAATCTTCTTTTCCATTCCTTATCAGGAATATAATTATCATCATGTGCTCTATATGGCACTAACTTCAATAGCATGCTCTTTGTGGCATAAATTTGCTCTTTATGGCATTAAGGTTCCATCGAGTCCAACTCGATAATTAGAATAGTCATAAATATAAATATAACGATTCTAAGACTGCCCGTCCGGGTTTCCCCACTGTGCGCATCCCTAAATAACCATCATCTTCCAGGGCCTAACATAAGACAACCTGGGATCCTATCGAAATCGTCGGGAAGCGGCCATATGCCTGCGGGGTAGTCAAGACCACACCCAGAATCTCCTACCCATCGCAAAAAAAAAATAAAACAAGCGCTCATATGGCCTAGGACTATATCCACCCTGCATTCATTAGCCAGGGTGCTTCACCTATCGCACGGACTTCCCTTAAGATGGTATTTAGAGAGGTGTGTAACATCCATTTATTAATTTCCATTACATGATTTAGTAAATTATCATTTACCTTATCAATATTCCCATTTTAAATAAATGTATAAGTTAAATCGGGACTATATGAAATTCGTACCGACATAGCATCCTCAAAAGGAATTCAGACTCCAAAGTTCTTCCCAAGGCCTCTTTTAGGCTTTACTATAAACCATCAAGTCAAATCTAACTCGAGTTGAATTCTAAAGTCTCCAAATTGACTTTAATAGATTCTAGACCCTTATAAAACTACAAGACACAAGAAATGCCTAAGCATTACTTTAAATTCCCCCTTGAATGAATCCTAGATGAACCCTTTCGAGTCTAGGATGTCGACCCAACTCAACTAATACTCTAAACCCTATGTTTACTTCATTTAAGAAGGTCCCTAATCATTAGTCCTAAAGAAGAGGGGTAAAAATGAAAAAGAAAAATTTCAAAAAGTGCAAGGCTACCGAATCGATTCGCCCCCTTGGCCGAATCGATTCGGCCAGAAAGTTTGAGATTCTGCATAATTGCCGAATCGATTCGGATGAGAGACGAATCGATTCGGTCAGAAAATCTGGGTTTCTGCATAACTGCCGAATCGATTCGGATAAATTCCGAATCGATTCGGTTCACAAGACCTGGGCACTGGAACTAACCGAATCGATTCGCCCAGGGGGCCGAATCGATTCGGGCCTGCGATTTTGCCAAGAAATGGCTATGGAGTCTTGGACTCCATTTTCTACCCCAACTCAAATTTCTTCAAACCAAACTTATATACCAACTCTAAAATAACATCAATGATACTATTGATCATCTGAAACCTCATGAATCACCTTTGAGTGAATCAAATTCATAAATACATAAGAAAACCCTAAGTTTGCTAAACTAAAAATCAATACACCATTACCACAACCAATCATCTATCTCAAGACACAAATAGCAAGTAAAAACTTGCCTTGGTTCAGCAAATATGCAGATTCCTTGGTGTAGTAGCAATCTCTCTCTCAATCTCCAAAGCTTTCTCTCTTCTCTTCTCTTACTCTCTCTTAGGTTTAGGAATGGATTTTGGGGAATTTAGAAGACTTAATAGGCTTAAGTCGTGACTTAAGGTAAATGCCCCACTTAATTAACCAAAAGTGCGATAAAATAATACGCAATAGCATAATTAAGGTACAACCAGTCAAAAATGCCCAAAACTACAAAATACAACATGGCACATTACTTGACTATTTCGCACATTCCGGAATCAACTGCAGCCTCCAAATTATCATTTGGACATTTTAAAATTCAATTTAGATTCCGGTCTCATTATTAAGCCAAATATCATTTTAAATTCAGATGATATTAATAAGCATGACATAGCAATATTTCCCCATAATTATGATATGTATGCTAACTCACAATAAATATCAACTTTTCTACATTGAATTAACATTCAAATCATAACCCCACACTGATCTCTAATTACTTATACAAAGTAATTACTATAAAGTACGGTCTCACAAGCGAGGGTTATTACATAATATCTGCAAAGATCATTCTCTTTGAAAAACATATCAAGAGATCAATGGAAAAGAAGTAAAAATGGAAAATAACCTCTTCACGAAAGTAATTGTAAAGGGCATAGTGGAATTGAAATTGACATATGGGAAGGTTCTTACATTGATTGATGTACCTGAAATGTGTAAAAATCCTGTGTTTGGAGACCATCTCAATAAGAGAGGTTTCAAACTTGTGTACGAGTTGGATAACCTTGTCTTATCTAAGAGTGGTCAGTTTATTGACGAAGGGTACTGTTGTAGCGACATGATCAAATTTAATATAATAAATGATAATAGCTCTGTTTAAATGGTTGATTCTATTTCTTTATAGTTTAAAAAATAGGTCTTGTCAATTATAGAAGCATTAAAAGTATGACCAATCTAGGATTAATTTCTGACTGCATAATTAACTATTACGATAAACGTGAAATTTGTGCTCAGTCTAAGATAACTAGAAAGTTATTTAAGTATGTTGAGAGGACATTCAAAATGTTTGATCTTATACATAGTGATATATATGATATGAAGAGTAGTTTCACTCCGTAATACCCCGTATTTTCATGCCATATTAATTTGGGGATTTATTAAATTAGATGTGAGTTAATTATTTAATAAAAATCCGAAAATTAATTATGTTATAATTATTAACGTGACGAGAGTTAGTAATTATATGAAATTGGTTGAACATTACTAATGAGCAAAGTAATATATATGATATTGATTATATTGAATGTCATGAGTGAATAAAATGACAATTTCGGAAATTTAAGTCGGGACGTGCTCGTGTCGCGTCGGGACTAAATTTTGATAAATAAAAGTGAATATTTTATAAGTTGTCCGTATGGTCATTTTTAGTGCGCCAACGCATCCGTAAGGGTCGATATTGTCAGAAAAGTGTACCCGGGGGTTTAGTTTGGGTCTCGGGACGTTTTTAGGCCTAAATAGTAACCCGGGAGGGCATTTTGGTCATTTTACATTTTTGGGTAATTAAACCCACGAAAATTAAAGGGGTTATATAAGATATTTAGGTTGTCACCTAGGGTTAGAATAACCAAAACCTAGAATGGCCATTGGAGAAGAGAGGAGAAAGTTCTCAAAGCAATCCAAGGCTCAAAACTCAACCGTTTGCACCGCCGTCACCGCCAACGCGTAGATCGCGAGACAGGGAACGCAACCACACCAAAATCAACCACAAACCAGACTTCTGAAAATCCCAGGCAAGTGTTTATCTTGCGTATTTCGTTGATGCATCCTTCGTATTAGTTTAGGAGTAATTAGGATGAGTTTTAATGGAAGAAAAACGCGATTTATGATAGGAAAATCCATGTAGTTTTGGTTTAAATGATAATTCTGGAAACCCTTGCCATGTAGAGGAATTTAACCACGAAATTATGATGATTATAAGAAGAAATTACTGGAGAAAATTTGTTAGAAACATGTTTAAGAAAATTCTAGGGTTCTTGATAATTAGATAAAATTTTGGGTTGATAATCCATGTTTAATGATAAAAATACACATGCCTTACGTTGGAAATATCTGGTATATTAATATAATGTTAGTAGTAGAATTTTTGGGACGTTTGGGATTGGAAAATATGGTTTGGATGAATATAGGTGGTAGAACCTGTAACTGCAATTCTGCAGAAATCGAAATACCTACTTGATCGATCGATCGAGCCCAGAGCTTCGATCGATCGAAGGTTCGATCGATCGAGCCCTAAACCTCGATCGATCGACCCCTCCTAGCCAACTCCTATTTCCCTTTTTAAATGGGTTAAATTTAATTTATCATGAAATAATTCTTGTACATCCTTAATAAAATGTTTTGGGAGATAGGGAAGACTAGTAGGATATATGAATAAATTTTGGGTACTTTTAATGTGAGACGAGGATTGTATTTTGGGATAATTACTTAAGGGTCGATGAATTTATGTATTAAAAGGAGAGGTGCGTAAGAGAGTTACGTTGGAACATAAAGATAATACTTACTGAATTTTATACATGGGAGGTTAGAGCCCACGAGTGTCACGTAATAAATGGGAAAACCCTTCGAGTTAAGGTTAGAGACGAACCCTTATATGAAATACTTACTGTGAAAATTAAGGATAAATATTTTAATTATGGGTGATGAGAGAAACCTATATTGATATGATAACAAGTGGTATATTTATATGGTTGTGTATGCATATATTATATACGTGTTAAAACCATGCCCGTGCTACTTGCTATCCCTGAGGTTACCGCGCTGGGACGATCTTATCCTGTGTTGCCTTATGGGGGATATTGATTCGTACCCTAAGAGATAGATGTCCTTTGTACATGCTATCGAATCGATAGTTCAGATGTTCCTAAGAGACGTGAGGGTATGTACTGACCTCTTAGAGACTTGGAATCTATGCTTCGCCTCAATCTTGTTTGTGTATATATGTTGATACAGTTCGAGAGTGATTCCGAACTTGTATATCCCTTAGTGTGAGCGATACGGGGATTGGATAGCAGAGTATGCCTGCACCATAGTTTTTATTTGGGGTGTTGTTATAATATATATATTATACGAGTAGTTAATATATATATGAAAGGCTGAAATGTGGAACTGCCTATTGTGATTTGTTAAGTAGGACATGTTGATGACTCAAACTGTAAATACTTGTTTCGAAAAGTATAACATGACACTGGGAAACTTTGTTAACAAATAAAGTAAAATGAGAGCATTGTTATTAAATTAAATCCTCCTTTTAAACAATTATATTGTTAGGTTCTGAAATCTTACGAGTAATTTAAGATAAGTTAAATCACTGGGAAGATTAGTGCGATAAATGATAAGATAAACCGTTGAGAAGGTTAGTACGATAGGCGTGCACATTAGAAGAGAGGTGAGAATTTCTCAAGAGAGAGTCATAGTAATATGTTGTTGCATTGGCCTGTATCAATTTAAATACTTGCTAAACGAATTTTAAATCATACACACTATCGGGCTCTGACCCATTTCTATTTCTCTTTTCTCTTTTGTATATATATGTATATATTACAGGTGCCCAGCCACAGGGGCGTCTTGCTTAGGATCCCTTGAAAGGAACGTGCTGCAACTTAGGTGGGAGTTGCAGGCCACTTGCGTAGACGGCTTCATTTATTGATTCCACTTCTATCATTCTCATTTATTGGGCATGTGTCGCCCCTTCCTTTATTGATTTGTTTTATTGGGACATTTGTAGTTGTCATTTCTAGTACTGTTACTATGGGATTTATTTAGTATGATTATTTTACTTTAAATTTTACTTGTTGGGATGAGATTGACGAATGTTTTATATTAATTGGATTATGTTGCAGAATTAATGTGGTGTGATTCTTACTCAATGAATGTTGTTAATAAATAAATGATTTTTCTTTAAATAAAATTTGGAAAGTAATGTTTGAAAATGGTTTTGACACTTAGCTTAATTAAGTAGGGTGTTAAATTGGAATTTTTTTTCGACAGTGATGTTAAGAATGAACCAATTGTTCACCTTGATTTAATTTAATAAAGGAGTGATCTCCCGATATTTAATTAGGCGGGGTGTCACAGGTGGTATTAGAGCATCAGGTTCTAGTGTTCATAGGATCTGTACGGCTTATTTTCTCTTTCAGCTTAACGTTTTTGCTATAGAACCCTATTTTAGGATTGTTGTACTCTTGCTTTTACGTTTAAGTCTTCAGCTATTTGAGATTTGATAATAACTGTAGACTAATAAACTTCTTCACGTTTCAGATGCCTCCGAGACGTGCTCCGAAGGATAGGCGTGCCCAGGCCGAGCAACCCGCAGCTCCGACACAAGGCACTATGAATGCAAATGAGGTAGCCGCCATTGTTGCTCAGGCGGTGAATGTCGCACTAGCGGTAGTTCAGAAGGCTCCACCCCAGGTTCAGGCAGTGGCGCCAGTACCAGCACAGCTCCCATCTGCATGGGAGAGGGTTAGGGATGTTTTCAGAAAGCACATCCCCCTGAGTTCTCTGGTAGCTCCGATATTGTCACAGTCAGCCAATGGAAGAAAGACATCCAGCGGTATCTCCGTATGTATGAGTGCACCAACGTGCAAAAGCATTTATTTTCTTCCTTTAAGCTGGTGGGGGCCGCTTTGCAGTTGTGGGAGTCCACTACCACCTTGGAGGAGAGGGACACGATCCCGATTCAGGCATTTTGGGAGCGGTTTGACCGCAAGTATTTTCCACCCGCCGTGCAGACTGAGATGAGGCGAAAACTACTGAATTTGAAATAGGATAACTCTACCGTAGCTGAGTATGAGAAGGAGTTCACGAGACTTCTCACCATCGTTCCAGATGAGGCATCCACTGAGAGCAAGAAGATTATGTTGTTTGTCGTCGGGTTAGCTTGGAGGATCCGTCAGCACCTTATTAGGAATTTATCCCTGAGTACTTTCACTGATGTACTTAATGCTGCATTACTACATTTCCAGGATCACCGCTTCCATCTTCAAGGAAGCAAGAGAGCAGGAGAGTCCAACCAGCAGGGCAGGACCGGGGGTAATAGTGCTAGTGGGGCACCATCTCATGGACAGACTCGTCAGCACGAGCAGAGTTCCCATCAGGGGGACCCTGCTAAGCGATTTCGTTCAGGTGATTCTAGGCAGGGATATAGGGGATATAGGCAGGGCCAGCCTAATCAGCAGGGCCAGCAAGGCCAACACTGACAGCAGGGTCAGCAACAGGGCCAACATCGTAATCATCAGGGCCAACAGGGCCAGTGGCAGGGAGGTAACGACCAGCAGGGCCGTGGTCAGCAGGGTCAGAGGGGAGGTAACTTAAGAGGCCGATGTTTTGGGTGCGGTAAACATGGCCATAGACGCCAGGATTGTCCAGAGGGAGAGAGGGCCCCACAGCAGCAGGGAGCCCATAATGAGCCACAGAGGCCACTTTTTTCACCTGCCCTCCCAGCTTCAGTCCAGGTGACAGCCCTACCAGCCATTCCAGCAGCTCCAGTGCAGCAGGGGCAGTTACAGTATGGACGTGTTTATAACGTCCACCAGGCAACAGCTCCACAGGCACCACCCACGATTGAGGGTATGTTTCCTATCCATGGTACTATAGGTCGAGTTTTGTTGATACGGGGTCAACACATTGTTTTATAGCTACGCATTTTGCGAAGGCCTTAGGATTGTTAGCCACAGCAGAGAGCACAGTGACGTGTGTAGACTCACCACTAGGGAGTGGGTCACTTATTTTCTTTATATGCCCGGGAGTGGGGGTAGAGATTGGTAGCTTGGTATTACCTGCAGACATGTTAGTCTTAGACATGCATGAGCACGATGTTATTATTGGTATGGATTGGCTCGCAGCTTATAGATCTATGATTGATTGCTTCGGTGGGAGCATTATTTTTTCCATTCCGGGGCAAGAAATATTTGTAGTGGCGATGCCTCGCCCAGAGGGAGGTTCGACTGTTCATTTGTATTACATAGAGGAGGATACCTCTAAGGAGGTTGTGACTCCGTTAGACTTTATTCCCGTTGTCAGTGAGTATTCCGATGTGTTTCAGGAGATACCGGGCCTACCCCCAGTCGAGAGATAGACTTTGTCATAGATTTATTGCCAGATACGAGACCTATAGCACGCGCTCCATACCGTATGGCTCCGGCAGAGATGCAAGGGCTACGAGATCAGATAGAGAAGCTATTAGGTCAGGGCTTCATTCATAGGAGTACCTCACCTTGGGGCGCTCCAGTCTTGTTTGTAAAGAAGAGAGATGGTTCACTGAGATTGTGTGTGGACTACAGGGAGTTTAACAAGGTCACGATACAGAATAAGTATCCGTTGCCTCGAATCGATGATCTGTTCGACCAGCTGAGGGGAGCAACTTTCTTTTCAAAGATAGATCTGAGGTCGGGGTACCATCAGCTACGTATTAGGGAGCAGGATGTTTCAAAGACTGCTTTCTTGACGAGATATGGGTCTTATGAGTTCAGGGTGATGCCATTCGGACTCACAAATGCTCCAGCCGTGTTCATGGGCTTAATGAACCGAGTGTTCAGAGAGTTCTTGGATCAATTTGTCATCGTCTTCATAGATGACATTTTGATATATTCACACTCCGAGGAGGAGCATGCCGAGCACTTAAGGCAGGTTCTTCAGACTCTACGAGAGCATCAATTGTATGCTAAGTACGAGAAGTGCGGATTATGGTTGCGAGAGGTACAGTCCTTGGGGCATGTTGTTTCTGAGCAGGGGAGGGGATAGCAGTTGACCCGAGTAAAGTGTCAGCGGTGAGGGAGTGGGGACATCCCATGACATCGACGGAAGTGCATAGTTTCTTGGGATTAGCTCGATACTATAGGAGATTCATTCGGGGATTCTCCAAAATAGCAGGTCCACTAACGAATCTGACTCGCAAAGGGGTACCATATGTTTGGGATGATGCTTGTCAGTTGGCTTTCGACGAGCTGAAAGACAAGCTTACTTCAGCACCAGTCCTTGCGTTACCGAAGTCGGGTGTGGAGTACCTGGTTTACACCGATGCATCTTTGCGGGGACTTGGGGGAGTACTTCAGCAGGAGGAGAAGGCTATAGCTTTTGCCTCCAGCAAGCTTAAACCGCATGAGAAGAATTACCCCACACACGACCTGGATTTAGCAGCGGTCATGTTTGTATTGAGGATATGGAGACACTATTTATTGGGAGAGAAATTCCGTTTGTTCACAGACCACAAGTCATTGCAGTACCTGTTCACTCAGCGAGAGATGAATATGCGTCAGCGCAGATGGCTAGAGTTTGTGAAGGACTATCAGTTCGATATACAGTATCATCTGGGGAAGGCCAATGTAGTTGTTGATGCGTTGAGTCGTAGACCGGTAGACGAGGTAGCGGACGTATGGAAAGCAAAGTGGAAGGAGTTGGGTCACCAGGACGCAGTAGCCTGTTCTTTCATATCCGTTATGTCAGTCACACCCGAGATTATTACGAGGGTGATACAGGCACATACCACAGACCCGTTTTTCCAGGAGCAGATTGTGCGACTTCTAGCCGAGGGTGCTGAGTCCTATTCTGTTAGTTCTGATGGAGGTTTCGGGTTTAATGGGAGGTTGGTGGTTCCAAAAAAAATAGAATTACGTCATGCAGTGATGACCCAATCTCACGGGTCCCAATTTGCGGTGCATCCTGGAGGGGATAAGATGTACCAGGATATGAGGAGACAATACTGGTGGAGTGGGATGAAGAAGGACATTGCTGAGTTTGTGTCCAAGTGTTCTACCTGCCAGCTGGTGAAGGTGGACCATCAGAAGCCGTCAGGATTGCTTCAGCCTTTGGAAGTACCCGCGTGGAAGTGGGAGAGCATTTCCATGGATTTTATTACAGGGTTTCCTACATCACAGTGGGGCCACGACTCTATCTGGGTGATTGTAGACCGTTTGACCAAGGTGGCTCATTTTCTACCAGTGCGGACACATTATACCACGGGTCAGTATGCTCAGTTGTTTATTGCTGAGATTGTCAGATTACACGGGGTTCCCCTGAATATTGTGTCAGATAGAGACAAGATTTTTGTGTCACATTTTTGGGAAAGCTTTTAGGAGGCTATGGGTACTGAGTTGAGGTTGAGTTCAGCTTATCACCCACGGACAGATGGACAGACAGAGCGTACTAATCAGATGTTGGAGGATATGCTACGCATGTGTGTTCTTGATTTTGGAGGAGGTTGGGAGCCACACCTTCCACTGGTAGAGTTTGCTTATAATAACTCGTATCAGTTCACGATTGGCATGGCTCCATTTGAGGCTTTGTATGGTAGGCCTTGTTGTTTCCCAGCTTGTTAGCTCGAGGTGGGGGATAACAAGTTGCTAGGACCAGAGGTGATTCAGGAGACCTCGCGAGGATTGAGATGAATAGGAGTCGCATTCGGGTATCCCAGGACAGGCAGAAGAGCTACGCCGATGCGAAACGGTTTTTTTGGGAGTTTAATGTTGGGGACCAAGTGTCACTGCGTGTATCTCCTATGAAAGGAGTGATGAGATTCGGGAAGAAAGTGAAATTGATCCCGAGGTACGTGGGACCATTTCCCATCATCGAGAGGATTGGGCCGGTTGCATACAGGTTGGGACTGCCAGAGCATTTACATCGCATTCACGATGTATTCCACATCTCGTCATTGAGACGATATCTTCGGGATGATATGGCCCATACTCACATCGCGATAGATGAGATAGATTTACAGCCTGATAGCTCTTACAAGGAGAGAGCAGTGGCTATCCTAGACTTTAGTGAGAGGAGATTGAGTTCGAAGATAGTTCCACCTGTGCGGGTCCAGTGGGAGCACCATAATGTGGAGGAATCCACTTGGGAGCGCGAGGCAGATATGTGCGAGAAATATCCAGATTTGTTTTTACCAGGTATGCCTTATTTTCCAAATTTCAGGACAAAATTCCGTTATTAGGGTGGAAGTATGTAATACCCCGTATTTTCATGCCATATTAATTTGGGGATTTATTAAATTTGATGTGAGTTAATTATTTAATAAAAATCCAAAAATTAATTATGTTATAATTATTAACGTGATGAGAGTTAGTAATTATATGAAGTTGGTTGAATATTACTAATGAGCAAAGTAATATATATGATATTGATTAAATTGAATGTCATGAGTGAATAAAATGACAATTTCGGAAATTTAAGTCGGGACGTGCTCGTGTCGCGTCGGGACAATTTTGATAAATAAAAATGAATATTTTATAAGTTGTCCATATGGTCATTTTTAGTGTGCCAACGCGTCCGTAAGGGTCGATATAGTCAGAAAAGTGTACCCGGGGGTTTAGTTTGGGTCTCGGGACGTTTTTAGGCCTAAATAGTAACCCGGGAGGGCATTTTGGTCATTTTACATTTTTGGGTAATTAAACCCACGAAAATTAAAGGGGTTATATAAGATATTTAGGTTGTCACCTAGGGTTAGAATAACCAAAACCTAGAACGGCCATTGGAGAAGAGAGGAGAAAGCTCTCAAAGCAATCCAAGGCTCAAAACTCAACCGTTTGCACCGCCGTCACCGCCAACGCGTAGATCGCGAGACGGGGAACGCAACCACACCAAAATCAGCCACAAACT
This sequence comes from Sambucus nigra, assembly GCA_949130495.1. Classification (NCBI taxonomy): domain Eukaryota; kingdom Viridiplantae; phylum Streptophyta; class Magnoliopsida; order Dipsacales; family Adoxaceae; genus Sambucus; species Sambucus nigra. The sequence goes on along the minus strand of OX422221.1, from coordinate 237,565,022 downwards.
AGACTTCTAAAAATCCCAGGCAAGTGTTTATCTTGCTTATTTCGTTGATGCATCCTTCATAATAGTTTAGGAGTAATTAGGATGAGTTTTAATGGAAGAAAAACCCGATTTATGATAGGAAAATCCATGTAGTTTTGGTTTAAATGATAATTCTGGAAACCCTTGCCATGTAGAGGAATTTAACCACGAAATTATGATGATTATAAGAAGAAATTACTGGAGAAAATTTGTTATAAACATGTTTAAGAAAATTCTAGGGTTCTTGATAATTAGATAAAATTTTGGGTTGATAATCCATGTTTAATGATAGAAATACACATGCCTTACGTTGGAAATATCTGGTATATTAATATAATGTTAGTAGTAGAATTTTTGGGACGTTTGGGATTGGAAAATATGGATTTGGATGAAGATAGGTGGTAGAACCCGTAACTGCAATTCTGCAGAAATCGAAATACCTGCTTGATCGATCGATCGAGCCCAGAGCTTCGATCGATCGAAGGTTCGATCGATTGAGCCCCAAACCTCGATCGATCGACCCCTCCTGGATGACTCCTATTTCCCTTTTTAAATGGGTTAAATTTAATTTATCGTGAAATAATTCTTGGACATCCTTAATAAAATGTTTTGGGAGATAGGGAAGACTAGTAGGATATATGAATAAATTTTGGGGACTTTTAATGTGAGACGAGGATTGTATTTTGGGATAATTACTTAAGGGTCGATGAATTTATGTATTTAAAGGAGTGGTGCGTAAGAGAGTTATGTTGGAACATAAAGAGAATACTTACTGAATTTTATACTTGGGAGGTTAGAGCCCACGAGTGTCACGTAATAAATGGGAAAACCCTTCGAGTTAAGGTTAGAGACGAACCCTTATACGAAATACTTACTGTGAAAATTATGGATAAATATTGTAATTATGGGTGATGAGAGAAACCTATATTGATATGATAACAAGTGGTATATTTATATGGTTGTGTATGCATATATTATATACGTGTGAAAACCATACCCGCGCTACTTGCTATCCCTGAGGTTACCGCGCTGGGACGATCTTATCCTGTGTTGCCTTATGGGGGATATTGATTCATACCCTAGGAGATAGATGTCCTTGGTACAGGCTATAGAATCTATAGTTCAGACGTTCCTAAGAGACGTGAGGGTATGTACTGACCTGTTAGAGACTTGGAATCTATGCTTCGCCTCAATCTTGTTTGTGTATATATGTTGATACAGTTCGAGAGTGATTTTGAACTTGTATATCCCTTAGTGTGAGCGATACGGGGATTGGATAGCAGAGTATGCCTGCACCATAGTTTTTATTTGGGGTGTTGTTATAATATATATATTATACGAGTAGTTAATATATATATGAAAGGCTGAAATGTGGAACTGCCTACTGTGATTTGTTGAGTAGGACATGTTGATGACTCAAACTATAAATACTTGTTTCGAAAAGTATAACATGACACCGGGAAACTTTGTTAACAAATAAAGTAAAATGAGAGCATTGTTATTAAATGAAATCCTCCTTTTATTATATTGTTAGGTTCTGAAATCTTACGAGTAATTTAAGATAAGTTAAATCACTGGGAAGATTAGTGCGATAAATGATAAGATAAACCGTTGAGAAGGTTAGTACGATAGGTGTGCACATTAGAAGAGAGGTGAGAATTTCTCAAGAGAGAGTCGTACTAATATGTTGTTGCATTGGCCTGTATCAATTTAAATACTTGCTAAACGAATTTTAAATCATACACACTATCGGGCTCTGACCCGTTTCTATTTCTCTTTTCTCTTTTGTATATATATGTATATATTACAGGTGCTCAGCCACAGGGGCGTCTTGCTTAGGATCCCTTGAATGGAACGTGCTGCAGCTTAGGTGGGAGTTGCAGGCCACTTGCGTAGACGGCTTCATTTATTGATTCCACTTCTATCATTCTCATTTATTGGGCATGTGTCGCCCCTTCCTTTATTGATCTGTTTTATTGGGACATTTGTAGTTGTCATTTCTAGTACTGTTACTATGGGATTTATTCAGTATGATTGTTTTACCTTAAATTTTACTTGTTGGGATGAGATTGACGAATGTTTTATATTAATTGGATTATGTTGCAGAATTAATGTGGTGTGATTCTTACTCATTGAATGTTTTTAATAAATAAATGATTTTTGTTTAAATAAAATTTGGAAAGTAATGTTTGAAAATGGTTTTGACACTTAGCTTAATTAAGTAGGGTGTTAAATTGGATTTTTTTTTCGACAGTGATGCTAAGAATGAACCAACTGTTCACCTTGATTTAATGTAATAATGGAGTGATCGCCCGGTATTTAATTAGGCGTGGTGTCACACACTCGTGGAGGAAATACACATTTTTTTTTAACTTTGATTGATTATTACTCTAAATATGCATATACATATTTATTTAAAAGTAAAGATGAAGAATTCGATAAATTTCTTATTTTTTGAAGAAGAAGTTCAAACTCAACAAAATCAAAAAATCAAAGTCCTATGATCCGATAGAGGTGGTGAATTCTACCTAAATGAGTTTATTCAATTTTGTAATACTCATGGAATAATCCATCAAGGTATGGCACCATACGCACCGTAACAAAATGGAACAACGAAAAGGAAAAGTAGGACTTTGGTTAAAATGATAAATGCAATGTTAATCAGTTATGGGTTGCCTTTGTCTATGTGGGATGAAGCAATTTTATCTTCATGTTATATTCTAAATAGAGTTACGTTGAAAACAAGGATATTGCACCATATGAATTATGGTTTAATCGCGAACCTAATCTTAGATGCTCAAAGTTTGGAAATGTCTTGCTTTTGTAAGAAAACTCGATCCTAAAAGACCCAAGTTAGGAAATAAAACTTATAAATGTGTTTTTATTGGATACTCTAACAATAGTACGGCTTATAGATTTTTGAATCCTAAAACTCAAGAAATTATTGAGTCAGTGGATGTGAATTTTTTTGAACATCTAACAAAGTTAAGTAATTTGAATCAAGGACTGGGAAATAATAATTTTATTATTGATGCCTCACCTTCTAATTATTCATCATAACCATTATCACTTTTGGAGTCAACGAATGACATTGAATCAAGGAGAAGTAAGAGATAAAGAACTGAGAAGACATTTGGACCTAACTTTGTAATTTATCTTATAGTGGGAGATGTAAATGAAATTTAGAACAAAACCAAAATTTTTCTTAATGTGGAAGATGAACCGACTACATTTCACGAAGGGGTAACATCTTGGGATGTTATCTTCTGGAAAAAACAATCAATGATGAAATGAACTCAATTTTGTCAAATCAAACTTGAGTTATTATAGATCTTCTCCCTGGAGCAAAACTAATTGGATGCAAATGGATATTTAAAAGGAAATTAAATCCAGACGGTTTAATTAATAAATTTAAAGTGATATTAGTTGCTAAAGGTTATAAACAAAAATATGGAATATATTATTTTGACATATATGCACCTGTTGCACGTATAACTTCCAATAGACTTTTAATATCGCTTACTTATATTCACAATTTAGTGATTCGTCAAATGGATGTAAAAATGGCTTTTTTAAATGGTTTAGAAAAAGAGCTTTACATGGAACAACCCAAAGGTTCTTTTTTGCCTGGCCAAGAAAAGAAAGTGTGTAAACTAGTTAAATCTCTTTATGGCCTTTAATAAGCTCTTATGCAATGGCATGAAAAGTTTGATAAGAAGATAAAATCCCATGATTTTAAAGTAAATGATGCTGACAAATGCACTTATAGCAATTTTAACAATGGTGTTGGAGTCATAATTTCCTTTTATGTAAATGCTATGCTTATATTTTGGTCAAGTCTCAAATATGTAACAACCCGCCTAAAATAATAACGGGTGGCCAGCCCTATACTATATTAAATCAGGAATTCCAGATGGTCCAGTCTCAGCATCAACTAACGGTACTATATAATATAGGACTAACTACCCGAAATCATATAAGCGAGATGTTATAAAAATTTAAAACTTGCAACATACAACAACCCAATACTATAAAACTACTAATGAATAGGAGAGATGCAAGAAAGAACTATAATAATTAAAATGCTAGAAATAAAATGAACCAATTAAATACAACCGAATGTACTACAAAAGTAGACCTGAATAAGCTGTCGGATCACAGCCAATACAATAACTGAATGGAATAAATAAAAACATGTATGTAAATATCCCTTGGGTACAAACCCGATATACAACATGAATCCTACCTAGAATTTTAAAGAAGTAGGAAGCGGCTACATGAAACATCCCGCAACAGTCCGCACCTGTCACGGCTCCCAAGACTCTGGATAGAAGGTCATTCGACATCCATGCGGTAGGATACCTGTGGTAACATATATATATATATACAAGGAGGAGAGAAAAGAAAACGGGTCAGAGCCCCGAATGTGTAAAATATTTAGCAAGTGTGTTAACCGTGCATAATAAATACAGGTGTACTTAATTTCATAAATAAGTGAGACCGCACTCTCGTGGAACCCCAACTCACCTCTCCTCTAAAGGCGCGCACCTATTCGCGTCCTCAAATTTTAGTTAAATACCCCCATTGATTTTAGGACAACCTAACTTATCATAGGCCTAGCCTATACCCACGAGAGCTACCTTCCCGTCATAATCTAAGGATCCACCCATATCTAATCCTATTAGATTATGATTACAACAATTATGCCATAAAAGGCCTAATGAATTCCGATTAATAATCTTATGAATTATAATTACCATAACTCCTAAAACATTACCCCTATACATATACATAGATATATATATATATATATATATATATATATATATATATATATCTATATAGGCTAAAAACGTAAGAATGAATATACTTAATAATATGCACATGGAATATTGGCAAGACTTCTCTCTAATCCCAAAATTGTACTACGTTTCGTGCGTGGGGAGTCTCGCAAAGCGAAATCCAAACAAGGAACCTCCCCGTTACACTACTCCTGACAAGGTCAAGACCAGAGATCCGTGATGCCACCAATGGAATTACTTCTCTTAAATCTCGATATGGCACTGCGTTTCGTGCGTGAGGTGTCTCGCAAAGCGAAATCCAAACAAGGAACCACCTCGTTACACTACTCCTGGGCAATGTCGATCCTAGAGATCCATAATTCTCAACATACAAGTTAATACTACCATTACTACTAACTATAACTCCTAAAGAAAGAAAGAAAAGAAAAGAAAGAAAACAAACAAGATAAAATAAAAGAACCTCCAATAATATCCTTGGGATGATGTAACCGAAATAATACCTTATGTGCGATACATCAACCCCCATCAATCTAGTACACCATAATCATCTAAGATGTACTTCATAAAAGTCCATATCCTTTCATCTATAGGATATATATATATAAATATATATATATATATATATATATATAGGTATTTATTTCTAACCGTGTATATATATATCATCATCAATCCAATAGCCAAGTGTACATACTACATATGATGTACAAGGCCATGCACGTAATATACCCGGCTATATATATCGCCGATAAACTGCATCAATGCTATAATCTTCCCAGTGCCCGACTCACGTAGCAAAACTGGGGCCACCATGGTGGGACTAAACGACACCCATCTCGTGGTAAACTCACGCACACGACGTCCCGGGAAGCGGTCATAGCTCCAAACCGGCAATGAGACGAAACATACCCATCACGTCTCATCCCAAAATAAATATATATATCATATAGTAACACACGGGACGACTATGACCTGGGGAATATCCACACCCTGCTTTTCTAGCCAGGATGCTCACCCTCTACGCGCGCAACTTCCCAATGATAGCATGAGCGGGGTATGCTTAACCAATTAAGTATATATATATATATATATATATCATTTACATGCATAATATATAATCCATATGATCCAATCATATGATCAAGTAATAAACCATCATATACGGTTTAAATATCCATATCATGTATGACCACAACATAAATATATCCATATAGTCATATCTATATATATACATAAATATACATATATATTCACATAATCCATTTATCTATATATATATACATATATATATATATATATATATATATATATATATATATATACCCGGCTATAAGTATACTTAATCCTCATTATACAAGCCGTCACCAAAATTCCTTTAATTTACCTCGATATGCGAATATAATCCCATACTTAAAAACATATTCAATCATTTTCCTATGATGAATAGTCTCCCAAAACCGTATGTATATATTTATACCTATATATTCAACATTAGGGCTATCACCCAAGAGTTTGCATAGGAATCCATCACTACGCATTTCATCTATATCTGAGAGTACATTAAAGAATCTAGTAATCGTTTTGACTATCGGTATACATATGACTAATAGTCTATAAGCCTCAAGCTCATTCTTTCAATCATCAAATAGTCTCATTTCCCTCAATTTCGACTATGGTTCAATCACTTTTTGTGAATACCCTCATCTGAGACCTCTCTAAGAGTTCTTAGCCTCACATCACATCTACACCTACTTTTAATCTACAATTAGGATTCTCAATCCCAAAGGGTTTTCCCAAAAATTTCTATACATAACCCCAAATACATACATGGATACATTTCTCCCAAATTACCCTAAGGAGTCCCCAAAATTCTAATGTGTGAGAAACCCCTTATGTGTCTCCAAGAACATATCTCTTTCATCCTAAGAGAAGGCCCCAAATCAATAAACCCAACCAAAAAGGGTTTGAATTCACTATGGAGAAAATACCTCAAAATGCCTTGTTTCCGAATCGATTCGGCCTCCAAGGCGAATCGATTCGGGTCCAAAGACCTGGGCTTCTGCAATAGGCTGAATCGATTCGTCTTGGGGTCCAAATCGATTCGGTCAATGCAGACCTACCAATTTTACCAAACCGAATCGATTCGCTTGAAGGGGCGAATCGATTCGGACCTGCAATTTTTGAAGGGTTCATCTGTTTCTTCAAAACCCACGAATTCTAAACCCTAAATTTCTCATTCCAACCCCCAATCCTTCATCAAATAATGATTTTAAGCCCATTAACCAACCCAAAGTTGATCCCAACCATTTCTAGGTCCTTAAATCTCAATTCAAACATTGATTTCAAGATTAAACCTAAAAATCTAGGTTTTGATGTTAATACCCAAAAATCCATTTCTTTAACCCACAAATTATGAAATGAAATACACAAATAGCTATTTAGCAAGATTAAACACTTGCCTCAGATTTGTAGAGGTTGAATCGTCCTCGATGTCGCGGTAGGGCCGGAAATCTCCAAGCTTTTCTTCCTCTCTCTCTTCCTTTCTTCTTCTACCTCTTCTTCTTCTCTCTCTCTAGGGCTTTTCTCTCTTTCTCTCAAATGAGAAATGGCTTCATCCGTAAGCCTCCAACCTTTTAAAACAAAAATCCCAGTTTTAAATGTTAATACACACTTTAAATGACTCGTCGACTCCAATTCAAGTCAAAACAACTTAAAAACATTCCGGAGCCGAAATAAGACCCAATGACAGTCATTTTGACTATCTCGACCCTTCCGGGATCGATGGTACCCTCAAAAATATCATCCGAAATACTTTGAAATGTCTTCTATTTTGGACTTGAATTCCCAAATTTTTAAAATTCTCCAATTTAATTAAATTTAATTTTCCCAAAATTAAATTTCTCAGTCTCCAAAATCGAGGGTTGTTACAAAATATGTGGAAGAAACTAAGAGGTTTCTATCGTCAAACTGTGATATAAAGGATCTTTAGGAAGTTGATATGATTCTAGGAATTAAAATAGTAAGAAAAGATAATACATTAGAATGATCTGAATATCACTATATTGAAAAGGTACTTAAAAATAGAATCATTTTGAACTTAAGTAAAAAACCACACCACTTGATCCTAATATCAAATTAATGAAAAATACTAGACTTAAAATGGATCAACCTATATATGCCAGTGTCATTGGAATTCTCATGTATGCAATGAATTGAAATAGACCGAAAATTGCCTATGCGACAAGAATACTATGTAGATTTACAGGTAATCCAGGACTAGAACATTGGAAGGTAATTTCTAGATTATTTAGGCACTTAAAGAGTACAACGAATTACGACTTAAATTATGTAGGTTATCCATTTGTATTAGAAGGATATAGTGATTCGAGTTGTAATTACTTCGAATCAAAATCCAAGTCCATAACTAGTTGGATATTTATCCTAGGAGGAGCAACTATTTCTTGGGAATCCAAGAAACAAACATGTGTGTCTGATTAAAAATTGCAATAAAATTCATAGCCCTAGCAGATGTAAGTAAATAAGTGGAATGGCTTAAAAACTTATTATTTTATATTCCTTTATGGAAAAAGCCACCTGTTGTTATTATAATTAATTATGATAATCACTCTACAATATACAAGGTATCAAGCAAAATGTATAATGGAAAATCTAGACACATTAGTCTAAGACATTAAATTTTGAGGTAGTTAATCAAAGAAGGAGTAATTACAGTTGCCTATGTTGAAATGAACAAGAATTTAGCAGATTCCATGACTAAAGGTCCTGTTAGATAAATGATATATATCACCTCAAAAGGAATGAGACTAAGGTATATAGAATAAACAAACTATATTTAATGGGAACCCAACTTATATCTTGAAAATATAGACAAAGTTCAATGTGGTACTAACAAGTTAAATGATAGTTATGGAATACTAGGAACTTAAATGTAAAAGTCCATTCCTATGTACCTAGTGTTGGTATTCTTCATGATAGAGGATGCAATTTATTTCTTAATAAATCATATAAAGTGACTCGCCGAATCACTAAAACTGATTTACCTATATGAGTGATGAAAGTGTGGCCATTTTCTATAAAACTAAGACTGATCCTAAAAGACTCATGAAATCAGGATAAACACAAGGACATAAATGTGTGTGCTAACATATCACTCTTCAACATAGAGATCAATATGTGTAATGGTTACGGATCATCTCAAAGGATCCTTGGTTCAAGATACGTTCACTACGGCACCGTGATAAAGCTTTTAATTATATTCACTAAGTGGAAGTTCAAGTGAGAAAGAGACTTCTCATATACGTATTAGATTTCAGCGAAAATACCAAAAGATCCGTTACTGTCCATATACTCTTGTATCTTCGATTCCTTATATTCAAAGTATTATGTCTTATTTATGTGTACTTTGAAATACTGGGTGATTGTCGGACTTTTCAAAATATTTTGAGTATAAGTATTATGTAATTGAGTTTTATTTTGGGAATATATTCTAGTATTAATATTTTGTAAGTGTGTTTAAATTTGGGAATTTTATATTGGGTTTTCTTGTGGAAACAAAGTTAAATAAAATGGATGGAAATGAGGTGGGCGTAGTTTACATGTCCCACGTAGAAACTTTATAAGAAAGTGAAAGGGTATATAAATAAAAGACAAAAATGACTGTGGCCATACAGGTCGGATTCGTCCGGCATGGGTCGATACTAAAATCGGGACATGAGGGAAAATCGGAGAAGTCCCCCTCTCCCCCCATGTGCATGCGGGTGATTCGAGGATATGGGTCTCATTTTTCCATCACTCACACTGGTATCTTTGAGGGCTACCATGGATATAAATCGGTCATTGTCAAACGAGGATAAATATGAAAAAATGGAGTCGCCAACCTATTTTGTTCAAAATGGGCAAAAGAAATATAGCCGTCTCGAGAGAAAGACATCAAGGTCATACTGATGCATACGAAACCAAATGAATCAAAAGTCCAGGGACTAAGTTAACGAATGGAAAGGTATTAGGCACCATCTCGCCCTTTTGGTCTCTCATGGGTTATGCTAATATTATCCATTTCACTAAAGTGTGAAATGTGTGTAGTGCGGATAATGGGAGAAAGAAATCATCCAAATCATGTCATGGGAAAGACGAAGCGGAATTATCCTAAGGAGTGTATCGAAGAAATGACAAAAAGATAAATATAATGTGAGTGTTCATTGAATCACAAGTCACTATAGAAAAGAGAATGTGCATGTCGAACGAGAAATAAATATGTAGGAGTTCGTGATTCACAAATACTAATGAAAAATAAAGAACCATAAAAAAATAAAATATGAAATAGGACTTGAATTCCAAAATTGAACCAGAACGCCTACATAGCCCAAAGGGCATCAAAGTCCACGTAGTTCGATAGATCATAGGGGTAAGGTTTAAATGATAAACCCAAATTTAAGACTCCTCTTTAATTGATTTTGAAGAAAGAGTGCTCAAGTGTAAAAGTATGAAAAGGGAAGGAAATCATACTTTTGGAATTTACAAGTAAACCCTATTTTTTTATCTTTTGAGTTTTATGAAAATATGTTATGTGAATACTAGTAATAAAAAAGGATATTAATTGATGTGAGATAATGAAATAAGAATAAAAGAAATCGAATAAAGTGAGTAAATAGTGCTAAATGAATAAACTCGAAAAGAGTAGGAATAGACCTCCTAGAAGACTTTACTACTGAATTTTGGATGGAAGTAGGCTGATTTTTGGTGATGTAATGGTGGTGGAGTAAGGTGAGGAAGTGAGGTAAGAGAAATGGAAGGAATGTTTGAAAATTGAATTTTTGGGTAATGATGACACTCTGATTTTGACAGAATGTTTCTGATTGCTGAAAAAGAGGTCCTCTAGAGTGAGGTCATGACCTCCTTACATAGTGCCAAATTAGGGTAGGGGTGACGATCGACATGGACCCTGTCCTACCTATTGGTATAGCACTTACCTTACTGGTTAAGGAAAGTACACCCTCTCAATAAGAAGGGGGTTAGGGTGCCTATAAGTAGTCCGAAATGAACTTTTTTGAAAAAGGGGCATACAATGCAAACCGTAAGTCTGAATAGCGCAAGTCTGGGATCGTTGAAAAGGGAATTCAGATCCCTTCAATAATTCATGAACCATTCTTAGGTTCGGGAGATGACTGAAGTCAAAAGGGGACTTAAAATCACCCGATGGTCTCTAGATGGGGGTATCAGAGTAAAAATGGTCATTCTTGCAAATCGTGGGGCCAATTTGAGCACAATACGAATCATTGGAAAGAGGATTCATAGACCTATGAGATTTCATTGATCTTTCCTTAGTTTGGATAGTTGACCAGGGTTAAATTGGGCTAAAAAATGCTCTATGGACTTTCGAAGTAAGAAAGGTTGTTCGTGAAAATCGTGAGGTCAATTCGCACATGGTGTGAACCATTGGAAAGGGGATTTAGAGCCCTATGAAATTTTATTGGGATTACCTTAGGTTGAAGAGTTGACCAGAATTAAATGGGGCTTGAATGCTCCCAGTTTCCTCTTGATCAGTACTCAGAGTAGAAAGGATTGTTCGTGCGAAATGTGAGGGCGATTCGCGCACGGGTTGGACCATTAGAAATGGGATTTAGAGTCTTATGGGATTTCATTGAGCTTCGCTCAGGTTAGAGAGTTTATCGGAGTTAAATGAGGCTTGAAAGCATCCGATGGTCTTTAGATCAGTACTCGGAGTAGGACCTAGGGTCTACGGAGGGATGAGGAGTATTAGGGACCTAAGGAGGTACTTAAGAAGGTACTAAGATGGGTTGTATACAATCACTATTAGTCTTAGTAAAAAAGTCTATGAAATGGTTCTTTTCGGTGGTGCAAAGTTCCATCAATCGTAACACACGACGCACATTCGCACGATGTGCGAACGGGCGACTTAGGGCCCATTGGGTGTTTTGATGGCACATATGGAACTTCACACATGCGCATCATCTTTAGGAGCATGGGAGTCTAAAGTTTTGTCATAGTCAACCAGATTAACGGTTGTGGTTAATTGATATGATCAAAGGATTTTATAACCCAAGCGGAGTAATCTAAACCGTTAGATTAACTCATGGAGATTCTTATAGGGTGCATCCATTCTTTTACGATGACGCGCCAAATCTAGACCGTGTGATGGAACGACTTCTAAACAGATATTATGTAATGACTTTTGAGTCATACAACTTAAAGGAGGTGAATGTCCATGAATATCTACCAAAATGGATATAAAAAGAGTTCCATGCCTTTTGTTTTAGACAATAAAAATATCCCCATTCTCCTCTATCTATCCTCTACCTTTTGGCAATATCAGGTTAACATTTTAGAGTGTTCTTGGTTTGATAAAAGTGTATATAGTTTGCAACAAACAAGTAACATCAGTGCATTGTATCCTGAAGGCAAACTTTTACTATAAACTCCATTGTGTACTCGCGACTTTCATCCGGAAGAGGAGAAATATTGCCTAAAAAATAGTTCCTAGAACGTGTCTTGCAGTAACTTCAATTCATAATTTATTTTATTATTATTCCTTCGTAAATTTCCAACATTGTTGTCTTACCCGCTTCTGTCATTAACTGTATTGGTTTCTTGATTCTTACTCACATTGGGAACTTCTATTAATGGTTAGATCCCACAAACTATTTGATCGTATATTTCTTTGGTAGGAACTCACCTGATCATCACCATTTTGATCCTAAATCTTATGGATTCAGATTATGAGCTTCTTCATGTTACTCTTGGCCTAAAATGATTTGCTGTACTTGCTCTTGATGATTGGTTCATGCCATCGACACACTTTGTCTTTATTTAAAAGACTTTTCTACTAAGAAATTAGTACAAGGGTGTCTTGATATTTCTGTTTCCCCAACTCAAGTTTGTCACCTTCTTATATTCGACCTATGTTCAAGGCGAATCTATTTACTAAAGATCACCATAATCATTATTCTTGGGAGGCCCCCGGTGTTTATATTGGCAAAAATATTGGTATTGGATCAATTAAACTCAACATTTATGTTCCTCATGGTTCTCATTCCAAAGTCGTGTTTCCGTCCATTATTTATTTCTTAGAAGATACGATTTCTAAACCTCATCACCCCTTTGTCTGCATCTCTCAAACACCTACTTTGATGATGTGAATAATTAGTGCATTTCCATCCACCCCTTTGTCAAATCTCATCATATTCTCTCATAAAAGAAATCATTTCCCTTGAAACCATGACAAGTAATTCGTATGATCTCGTGGCCCTCGAAGAAATGGTGAACATTGAGCATTTTGCTATATCGGGTTATTTATCCAAGAAATTCAAACATTTTATTTCTTTTAGTTTCCCTTGTCTCGATTTGGATAAGTTCACGAAAGGATGTTACTCATTTGAACAAGTCCTAATTCCATTTAATCTTCCCAAATCTAACTGTTCCAAAGCATTTGGAACTAGTGGAAGCATTTTCACATCCTCTCTTTTCTATCTTGCTTGGCCCGACTACCGCTGATAAGTTTGTATGGATAAGTGAATTAGTGAGAAACACCCTTGAGTTTTCTATCTTAATTGGGACACTGATTAATATGATGTTAAAGCTTTTGCCAACTCTAAGGGAGTGAGTTTTTAGCTTTTATTTTTTATTTTTTTTATCACAAAGCAGAGTTTGAAACACTCACTACGTCCTTAAATAATAATGTTCAATACTTGTGGGATGATATAAATGCGTTTAAAGGGTTTACCCGACCTAACCAATTTTCATGAAGAAGATGGTCTTTATCAAATCCTTTCAAAAGAAGATATAATATCGAAGAAAAATCAATTGATCGAAGAAGCTAAACTGTGTATGAAAAAGTTTTTTTCTTTTAAACTAAATTTTTATTCAATGTATGCAGGAGCTTAGAAACTATTGGAAATTTATGAACGACTAATAATAAAATAAATTATGAATCCAAGTTACTGCAAGGCATGTTCTAGGATTACTGTCTTTTAGGCAATACTTTTCCCCTTCCGGATGAAAATCACGAGTAGAGAGTGGAGTTTGTAGTAAAAATTTGCCTTCAGGATACAATACAATACAATGATGTTACTTTTTTTATGCAGACTATACAATGTTTGATCAAACCAAGAACGATCTAAAATGTTAACATGATAATGCCAAAGGTAGAGGACAGAGAGAGGAGAACAAGGCAATTTTCGGTGTCCAAAACAGAGGCTTGGTACCTTTTTTTATGGCCATTTTAGTGGTTGTCGATGGATAGTCATCTCATTTCTGGTGTGCGACTCGACAACCGTGGGATCATGCCGATTTGGAATTATTTCAATTGCATGGTCCATATTTGGCATCTCATCATAAGCTAATGGACGCAACCCATATGAATTGCCATGAGTCAATTCAATAGTTCATATCAACCCACTTGGGTTATAACATCTTCTGATGAAATCCATTAACCACAACCGTTAATTTGGTTGATTTTGATAAAATTTTAGGCTCCCACACTCTGAGCGAAGATGCGCACGTGCAAAATGTGAAGTGCTCCATCAAAGAACTCAATGTTCCCTATGTTGCTCAATCGTCCTTTCACATGTTGCGCGGACGCGCCTCTTGTCGTGGTTGGTGGTGCTTTGCACCACCTCAAAGCACCATATCATAGTCTCTTTGACTAGAAGACAAATAGTCATCTTTTGTCTTTTGGTTATATACCCTTTCACTTTCTTGTAAAGTTTCTATGTGGGATATGTAAACCACAACCACATCATTTACACCCATTTTCTTTAGCTCTCTCTATACAAGAGGACCGTATATAAACTCCCCAAATTAAAAAACTCATTTCTCAATATTAATACTAAATTATATTCCCAAAATAAAACTCAATTATATAATATTAATACTCAATATATTTTAAAAATTCCAACAATCCCCCACTATTTCAAAATACACATAAATAAGAAAGAATACTTTGAATATAAGGAATCTAATGTACAAGAGTATATGTACAATAACAAAGCTTTCGGAATCATCGCTGAAATCTAGTGCATAAATGAAAAACGTCTTTCAGACTTGAACTTCTATTTAGTGAAAATAATTCAAAGGTTTATAAAGGTGTTGTGGTGAATGTATATTGAACCAAGGACCCTTTGAGATGAGTCATAACCATTACACATACTGATCTTTATGTTAAAGAGTGTTCTATTAGCATGAAAATTTATGACGTTTTGCTTATCCTGATTTCTTGGGTGTTACAGGAATGGTCTTAGTTTGATAGATAGTGGAAAAACTTTTATCACTCATACAGGTAAATCAACTTCAGTGATTCTACAAGTCACATTTACATGATTTATTAAGAAGTAAACTTCATCCTCTATCATGTAGAATACCAATGCTGGGAAGATGAGAATGGACTTTTACATATAAGTTCGTAGTGTTCCATAACTATCATTTAACTTGTTAGTACCACATTAAACTTTGTCTATATTTTCCAGACATAATATTGGCTCCCATTTAATATAGTAAATTTATTTTATAGACCTTAGTCCCATTCCTTTTTAGGTGATATGTATAATTTCTCTAACAAGACCTTTAGTCTGGGGATCTACTAAATCCATGTTCGTTTCAACATAGTCAATTGTAATTACTCCTTATTTCAGCAACTGCCATAAAATTTGATGTCTTCGACTAATGTGTCGAGATTTCCCATTATAGGCACTACACCAAAATACTAATTTTGTGACTGCCTTCTTATAACTGCTAATGGGGGTGACAAATTTTATTACCGCCATTAGGAGTCACAACATTATTTGTAACTGCCATTAGGAGTCATAAAATATTTGGGTAATGAAAAATTTGAGTCAATTGGTTTGTCACTACTAATGACAGTCACAAATCTTACCATATAATTAATTTGTGATTGCTATAAGGAGTCACAAATTTATTCGTAAGCATAAGTTATGACTCTTATGAGTAGTCACAAAATTATAACTGCTATTAGCGGTCACAAATTTGTGACTGCTCGTAGTTGTCACAAGTTTTAGCCGAAGACCTAATTTGTAACTGCTATGAGCAGTCACAAATTTATAACTGCTCGTAGCTGTCACAACATTTAGCTTAAGACTTAATTTGTGAATGCTACAAGCAGTCAAAAATTTGTGACCTCTGTAGGCAGTCACAAATTTTGGTGTTAGGCAAAATTTTGGCTTTCCTTTAATTTCCCTCTTCTCTCTCCTACGTTGTCTTCATTTTCCCGCTCCCTCTTCCATCTATCTACAATCTCCCGCTCACTTTATCGATCAAACTTTGAAGTTGGATAACAAATCTTCCTCTCTCTCTCTCTCTCTCTCTCTCTCTCTCTCTCTCTCTCTCCCCCTCTTCACTGTAAGCGATCAATATAGTACCTGCTATGTGCATTTTTTTATTTATTTAAATGTGTCTATGTGCATTTTTTTTATTGCATATGAATTTTAAGGGTAACAATTGTATGTTTATGTGCATTTTTTTATTGCATATAAACTTTCTATTTAGGTCTGCTTGTACTCTTTTTTTATTGGAAATAAGTTTTAAGCATGCATGTTTTTATAAATTTTCGATTTAGGTTGCTTTTCCAGGGTTTTCGGGTCTTAGGCACTTACACGTACACATTTACTGCCAAAAAAATAGGGTTTGCGTTTTCAACCAGTCTCTACTTGATTAATGTTTGTGATAACTATTTCAGCTCCAAAGTAAATCCCAAATTTTATTCAATTTACTTATTAGTTGATACTTGATAGTGAAGTGACTAACATTTACAGCTATTGTACAAGTAGAATTAGATGGGTGTGGTGAGAGAGATAAGTAAAGGAATTGAAATTATCTTAATGCGTGGAGATGAGGAGTCATTGAAGATCTTACAATACAATGTTGGGATGTTTTTTGGACACTAATATATTAACTCGAAGCATGCCATACAATAAATGTAGGACTGACTCTAAATATTATTTATGTGTGTGTGTGTGTGCGCGTGTGTGTTGCGTCTAATACGACATTGTTTCTCAATTCTATTTCTTGTTTCAAACGTTGAAGGGAAATATTTCATTCTAAAAATATTATTCTTGGATTATATTTATTTATTTGTGTTTTTTGACAGGAAGACGAATTAAATGATAATCTAGTCTCGAAAATGCAAGTTATAGTATCGTTGAATTGATATGGATAAAGGTAATTTTAATTCTTGGTCATTAACTAATATAATTAGTCTTTGTACTCAATTGATTTTTAGTGGTGATAGGAGGTTGAGCCCGGATTGTCAATTGGTTGTTGTTGTATAGTTTGAAGATTAATTTATGAAAATATTTGTATACTTGTTTGTGTGAATTTTAGTTAGAATTATTTATATGTTCATTTGTGTTTATTAATTCACGTCCTTCTCAATTCTTTTGAAGCTATGTATTATTGAATGGATAAACAACAAACTATGTTGGCTTTTGGCAAATTTTTTATTTGTATTTCCTTTAATCTTTTCATTAAGCTCTTGCCAACGATGACTTTCCCACAAAGGTTATTTGCTCCTTTCGTAGCCCTTTTTCGTGCACCCTCATATTTTTCAATACAATTCAAACATAGTCATGGGAAATGGTTCTTATATGCACAAATCCCCCATAGTCACAAAACATGTAGATAACAAAATTGATGGGAGAACATCTCACAAAGCTCAAATATACATTTAAAGTTAAAATCCTAAAGGCTCGTGTATGTGTGTGCAGAGGCATATACAAAGTTGAATCCATAAAGAAAATCAAGTTCAAAATAACTCCATGATAACATGGTTAAGAACAATCTGAGTATTTACAATCATAACCAAATGTCCTAGCCACATGGAAAGTATGGAGCGAATTGAATTCAAACACACCAATATGCCACACCAAACGCGTAAAACTAAAATATACAAAAAACAAAAATCTTTTTGAGTTTTTCTAAAATTTTTCAAAAGAAGAATATCAATTTTTAACTTTATGAAAACAAACTATTACTTGAAAGACAAACAATTTTTTTTGTATTTTTTCAATATGACTAAATAAAAGAAAAAATATAATACAAAAGATACACATGTCATAACACTAACAAAACATATATCATGAAGCACAAACCAATGTATGACAAATAGTCTAACACAATCAACCATTAGATATAGCATGGAAAGAATCATGTGTAAGCAAATGAGAATAAAAAAGTCTAATATGTAAAGCCTCTAAATCTGATTTCCTAACCCAAGTAGGTCTAACATGACGCTTAAGAGCTTTGGGAATCGTGACGACTCTACTCTCAGACCTCATATGTAACAACCTACTCTAAATATAACATTAGTCCCTCTAGAAGGTAATAATCCCAAATGAACCCTAGATTTTTACCAAATTACCAAAATACCCTTAAAGAAAGAATTAGGTTAACTTACACTTTTATATACCAATTAAAACCCAACTTTGACTCAAATTTTAACCAAATGACTTATATTTTGTCGAAATATCATAACCAAATCCAGTAGATTTGAATAATTGCACATAAGACCATAAAATTTTACAAAATAACTTAAAAGCCCTTAAATCTATAAAAAAACTATCTAAGGACCTAAACCAATGCCCAAAATTATTTGTATATACTTTCCTACTGACATGGGACCAGTTGGACTGCCAACATGGCATGTGCCATGTAGAGTACCATGGGTACCCATTTTCCATCCACATAGCCTTGATGAAAGTTATGCAAACTCAACCCCATCTTCACCACCAAAATAACCAATCAAATCCTCTCCACAAACCCTATAAATACCCTCCTTCACCTTATTAAAAAATCATCCCAACTGAGAGCTTTTCCAATGAATTTTTTTGAGAGTTTTTGCATTTTTGTTATTTTATGCATGGATGTTTGTTTCTTCAATTTGGTTATATTTATGCCCGTATATAAAATAGAATTATGCATTTACATGTGTTTATTAAGGTGTGTATGCATTGAAGTATCTCAAACGCTAGAAAACTCCCTGAAAACTAGAAAACTCCATTGAAGCTTGAGCTTCAATGATGGATTCTGCTTCCATGATTTTGAACCAGTTTTAAAGTGAGGTAAGTTGATCTTAGATTCTAAGGAACCTAGGTGAAAGGTTTAACTCAACCAAGAATAGGCTTTGATACCTCAAATCAAAGTTTAAAGTTTTCGGGCCTGGAACTTTCAGAAACAAATTCAAGAGTTTTACTCGACTAAAATTCCTCAAACCAGGCTTATTTTGCTACATTTTCGACATAGAACAAAACCCTTATGATGTCAGAATCAGAATCGTAGCTTTCAGTCACTTATGTTTAATAAAATATTTGCCATTTTTATAAAGACTCAATAGCTCAATTTAGCCCACCAAAATCCCTGAAACTAATTTGGTTAGATTTCTCTTCAAAAGTTATGAAATTTTCATTCGGGAACCAACTCAAATGGATTCCAAAAACGTCTCAACTTTAAGGTCAAAATTTCAAAACCCTAAAGTAAAACGATCGAAGGTTGAAGATTAATGGGTTACACACGTGCGAGTGAGGGTCAAACTAGGTGTGTGAATTAGCTGACTTAGCGCGTGAGGGGACATCTCCACTCAGAAAAATCTGATTTTTTCTTCAAAAATTTCGTTTTTTAATTCTGAACAAAATGATATATTACATCACCCTATTTAGATACCATGAAATTATTTTCTCGAGAAAACCAATTTTAAAGTTTAAATTCAAGTTTTAATTTTACACATTACCCTCTCACTAATATTCCAAGTATTTCAAAATACCCCCAACCTTTTTCTATAAATTTTTAGTTCAAATAAAGCTATTTTGTCTCTTGTCACTAAATCCAAATCCAAATAGAAATAAAGAAAAATATTATTCTAAAAACTTTTAAAAATTATATATTATACCCTCTAGTTATTTTTACATTGAAATTTCTTACAATTTAGTATCCTACTTCATCATATAAGCATTATTTTCGGTTTACATGACCTACTTATACTCTTTATTATTTCACACTATCCAGTTAACCCTAATGAATTAGACACATTCCCAGAATTTGAAAATTCAAAGCCGGTGATTTTAATTTCAGTATTAAATAAATTGAGCTTATGTCTTTCAAAATTACAAATTGTTATATCACTATATGATAATTTTAAACTCATGTTTCAATTACGAACTCATTTGTGTAGTTTATATTTATTCCATGTATTGATTCTCTCGATAATTCAGTTATCTCTAAACTCGATAAACCATTATACCCTACGACTTCAGTAAAAGTCACTGAACTATTTTTACCCTTAATTATGGTATAGCCTTGCAACCTACTACAATAATTGCATATTGACCAGAAATTTATGGCTATTATCAGTGAAACCCCTAGTAGCATACCTTACGATTAAGAGATTAGACCCCGGTATACCATTGCTGTTCTAATTAGCTTGTAGGATTCTGATGTTGAGTGTGCCAAGACTTATTATTATTACTGTTCCCCAACAATTTTGGGATTGCCTATCCAAGTGTATGATATGCTTTGGACAATATTGTAATGGTATGTTTATGCATTTGAAGCCATTATAACTGATAATTTATGGGTTATCTTGTTATAGTCTGAACTCTTATCTTGGTAACTTAATACACAACTTATCCGATTACACTCCGCCATATTATTCATTTACATATCATTAGACGCCAGTATACCCGTGATAGTTGTATGATATTTCATTTTGTCTCAAGATTTTTATGATATCAATATTAAATCCAGTTACTCGCTAATAATACATTTTCTCTCCTACCTAGTATAGAAATAAAATTATCAAGTTGGCATGTCAGCTTAATTGTTTTTCTTCCAGTTGGATGGCGAACCCGAGGAAGATTAGATACCTCCCACCCGTTTGGTCTTTTATTCTATATTACCTTAAAAAATCTTTTCAGTTACATACGAATAGGTGGTAGCAGACAAATATGGTAGTCTCCGCTGTAATATCTGCATCGCAACTAATCAACTCTTATGATTCCCGAATGTTTTTCTACAAGTTTTACCTTATATATGGCATGTACGAATAATTATGTATTTCTGTTTATTTCAGACTCAATTATGTAATAAGATGCTCGGCATCCCCATAGTAAAAATCTTTTAATATTCGATGCCTTTAATTTGTTTGTTATGTGTATTTTACTCCTTACTTACCATTAAAAACAAAAAGTTCGAGGATGCGACATCCTAGTGTAACACCCCGCCTAATTAAATACCAGGTGATCAGTCCCATACCCAATTAAATCAGAATATACAGTTGGTTAATTCTTAGCATCACTGTCGAAAATATTTTCCTATCACCTAATACTCAATTAAGCCGGTGTTAAAAACTTTCCAATAAAAATTTCATTTTACCATTTCGAACAATTCTACACATTCCATTCCACATCAACAATAAACTGAATAGATATCACAATAGAATTTAAATGCAATTGGAATAAACTTTCCAGAAAATATCTCAATACATAAATCCCAACAATAGTAAATGTAACACAACGACACGATTATAAAATCTTGACTCAAGTAGAAAAGAAACAACTGAAATCCTTTGGGGCGACATGCCCTAAATAAAAGATCACTACAGAGTATGAATCAAATAAATGAAGGCGTCTAAACAATACTCCATAGCTCCATAACTCCTCAACCATCATAATCCTCTATGGCTGGTGTCCCTGCGCCTGGACACCTGATATAGAAGATACAAGAAAGAAAAGAGAATATGCAAGGAAACGGGTCAGAGCCCGATGGTAAAAATAGTTTTGAAAACAGCAAGTGGATAATTGCAATATTTATCACTTATAATATACATGTTAGATAATCGAACTCTCTCTTGAGATTCTCACCTCTCATCTAGAGTTCACACCTAACGCAACTCTAAATCATACTCATTACTATTCTCCATTCTAAATAGTTCATAAGTGTATCAACTAATCATAGACCATATCTATCCAGCATAATTTACACATATCCAATAAGATTCAACACGGATAAGCCTTTTTATTTATTCAACATAATTAAGCATTATCATACTTAATTAATTACATACTATTATCTTTCAATTTTACTTAATTCACACAGAAGATAGATCTAACAGGTATATACATATTCATTCAATTCATTATATATATATATACATATATATAATACAATACGGCACCCCGAGACACAGCTGCGGTGCATGCATTACTCTGCTATCATGTCCCAGTATAGTTTCTCGCCATATAGGGGACTATAGGTTCGGTAAAGATTCCTCGAACCAAAAATATCAAATCACAAATATTGGAGGCCAACATAGTCCTAAGCCTTTGGGCTACGCACATACCTACGCACCCAAATGACCGTTCTATACCATTGTTCTCACTAATAATAATCGACCTAAGTCCTATGTTCTCGAGCGACAAGTCAAAAATTCCATGGATGCATCAGGATATGACTTCCCTCACGCGCAAACCTCCCGTCGATAGAAAGTAAGCTAGGTATGGCATACACAAATTATCAATCAATCAAATAGGCATTATCACCTACCTATATAAAATTAGGTAATTACACTACCTATATGATATTAGGAATTCATCATATCATAAGTACCCGTCGTATTTATTGAATACTATCCACACTTGTAATCATGATTATCATCATATTTTTTTTGAAGTTATCTCTCACATAATATTTTATCCGACCCAAGTACCCGTAAATATATCATCAATATTACCCTTACTTGATATAACGATTATTCTCCTCCAAATCGTAATATAATTATGTAGATATCTCTCACAAAAATTTAATCCTCAAATCCAAATAATTTTTCAACATTAACCCAAGTCCCTCGCTCCTTGTTAACGTACCAAAATTAATAAAATCTCACCATAGGCCAAATTACCATTTTTCAATTTTTTTTTCCGATAAAGGTACATTCTGCTAGAAATATAAAATTATAATTTTGAGGCCTTTCTGCTTTGATTTTGTAAACACTTAAAACTATAAAGTTGTGAAGAACGTGATTTTATACAAAAACTCGCGAGCACACTGCCAATTTCCTCTAAAAACATACCTAAAATTATCATACAATGTTCGTCCTTTTCAACAATTTTTTTTCATGCGCCTTATCCATTTTCTTTCTCATCAAAACCAATACAAATCAATCCAAAACTTCTCCTAATTAATCTCAATTGATATAGCAAGATATATGATCAGATTCTAATAATCAAACAAACTAAAATCATCAAATAGTTTGGATTAAATCCTATTTTTCCCAGAATTCTCATAGGTTCTTATTTCTCCCAAAATCATAATAACTCAGACTTCTTCAATCAATTGAAACCCCAAATTCGTGGATTAAATCATTTAAATAGAAAGATATTTATTCTATCTAATTTTCATATCAAGAACAAATTCCAAAAACTCTATAGTTCATCGTTAAATCATGTAAGTTCATACTTCTTACTTAACCTATCTAGCATGAATATTGTAAGCAATAAAATAAAGCAAGAATTACACTTGCCTTAATTATGTAGGTATGAACCTTTGGTGATGATGGTTTAGAATCCTTTCCTTATTTTCAATGACTTTTTGGTGGTGGTGGTGGTGCTGGTGGTAGAAGGTGGTTAATCCCCTTCGGCTTGCCCAAAAGTCTCTCCTCCTTCCTAAGCAACCTCTTCTCCTCCCAAGAAATTCTTCACTTTCTCTCACACTAATACCTCTCAAGTGTTTTGTGATCAAATGAAATGAACCTAGGTTCCTCTAATCCATCACCTTTATAATAAGACAAATCCCGAAATTACTATTCATCTCCCAAATAAAATGACTAAAATTCCCCTTCGAGGTGTCCTTTTATCTCCTAATTGATCCAAGACCCAAATCCAACACCCGAATAGACTTTTCTGACTATTTCGACCCTTCCGGACACAATGACGCACTCAAAACGACCATAAAGTTGATAAAAAATAATGTTTCCTTTTTATTTATTTAAATTAGTCCCGACACGTCCCATACCGCGTCGCGACTAAAGGTTCATAATTACCGTATTAGTAACTCAAGAAAATATAAATAAAATCATATTCATATATTACTTAAATATCACTAAGTAATATTCAGAATCATATATTTCAATATCCACAAGTAATATAAAATCCGGATTAATCCCAATTAATTAATTTATAATTAATTCCAATTAATCCCATTAACTTTTAATTTAACTCATTTTAAAAGTCGTTAAATTTACGGGGTATTACACCTAGGACCGTTCTTAAGATCATAACAAAAATGCCTAAGGTGACCTTTCCTACCATAATAAGTGCAAGTGTAAATACGACAAGGAGTATTATCTAAAGGTTGACCTTTTCCAGCGTTCCTAAACTACTCTCTTAAATATATGGTCATGGCTTTGGAAGGGGAAGAGTTATGATCATCAAAACCAATTCCACGCTTAACATCTTTGATTTGGACGGTGCCTAACATTTTATCCAACTTTTCGAACCTAGACTCCAAATCAAATTTGACATGGCTCTAATCTTTTAATATTTGTTCAAGCTCAACTGTACTAGACTCGAGTAAACATATAAACTCCTCAAACTCTTGAATATCTTTCTTCATAGCCTCCATCAAACCACGAAGACTATCTCTCTCACCCTCAAAGTACTCTAGATTCTCTCGAAGAGTCCTCTTGCGTGCCTTAATATCCCTAATCAAATTATTATTATTAATTTCTTACCACGCTCTTTCAACCTAGCTTCCAACTTTAAGTTAGCCTTTTTCACCTTTAAAGTTTTCACATATAACTCACGAAAGGAAACTTGTAGCTCATTCTCCTCCTCATTTTATTCATCCCCACTATCTCAACCATCATTCACTTAGGGTTCAAAAATTATGACCTCGGGTGTGACTGTTCATATGAATATTTCTTATCAACAGTCACATGACTAGCCATGAATATGGTGAAGTTAAGATCAATGGGTGAATCATTTTCCTCTTTAAGATCATTATCACTAAGGGTGGTATTAAATGCTATCGATTTCTTTCCCTCCTTCCTTAGTTTAGTGGGGTACTCAGCTACCCTTTGGCCATAACCCTCATAACTATAACATCTCTCAAAATCATCCCATTTTAAAGTTCTCATTCCTATCTTAAGGTTGTGATCGACATTGTTGTTCTTAATTTTCTCAAACCTTTTTGCATCTTTCAATTGATTTTGGAATTTGATAAATTTCTTGAATTTCTTTGCCAACATGGCCATATTCTCAAAATTGACGTCAGACTCATCATTCGAAACATATGTTTCCTCCTTTCGGGCTTTCAAAGCTATGCTCTTTTCTTTTTTCGTCACATTCTTGGAGGTAAATATGTCAAAGGCATAAGTTTGTAGGTCACCTATAAGATCTTCAAGTTTCATAGAGTCTAGAGTACCCAAAAAATTCAAAACACTCACCTTTGGATTAAATCTATCAGGCAACGACCTTAAGATTTTCTTTATCACTCAGTTGTAGGGTATCTTCTCTCCCAAGTTAAACAACGAGTTAACTATATCGAACAATCTAGCATAAAACTCATCAAAGGTCTCACTCTCTAACATTTTTATTAGTTCAAATTAAGTTGTGAGGTTTTGGAGTTTGGAAGCATAAACAACACTAGTTCTTTCACGTATGAGTTGGATTATATACCAAGCCTCTTTTGACGTCTCACACGTCATAATACGGAGGAATTCAATCTAAATGACAGAATAAAATAAAGAATTTAAACCTCGAGAATTATACTACGATAATTTATGCTCCGCCTCAGTCCACGACCCTACTGGTTTTAAATAAATTAAATCTCCATCTTTCGTGACTGGTGATGACCACCCCTTAATAACAACTATAGAGGGAGCCTAAAGCCAGTCTTGTGATTAGAGATAACTATCCCTCCTAAATTGAGGAAGGTGGACAATCCAGAGGAAGCTCAAAAAAGAAGCTCAGAGGAAGCTTTCCAGAGGAAGCTCGCTAGAGAAAGCTTGCTAGAGGAAGCTTTCTAGAAGAATCTCAGAGAAATATTACCAGAAGAAGCTCAGAGGAAGCTTTCCAGAATAATCTCAGATGAAGCTTACCAGAAGAAGCTCAGAGGAATCTTACCATAGGAAGCTCAGAAATGAAGCTTAGAGGAAGCTCACTAGAGTAATATTGCTAGAGGAAGCTCGCTAGAGGAAGCTTGCTAGTGGAATATTAGAGGAAGCTTTCCAGAAGAATCTCAGAGGAAGCTTACCAGGAGAAGCTTACCAGAGGAAGCTCAGAAAAGAAGCTCAGAAGAAGCTCACCAGAGGAAGCTTATTAGAGGACGCTCTCGAGAGGAATCTTATAAGAAGCTTTCCTGAAGAAGCTCAGAGAAGAAGCTCAGAGGAAGCTTTCCAGAGGAAGCTCACCAGAGGAAGATTTACCAGGGGAAGCTCAGAGGAAAGTTGCTATAACAAGTTCATAAGAAACTTACCAGAGGAACCTTACTCAGAGAGGAAACTCAGGGTTGACAATTTTTTTATATACTTATTCAAATCATGTATCTATAGATATGTATTATAACTTGTATGTTTTAATGATTTATAATATGCGAGTGAGGTCAAACGGTATCCGCGAGGGACCAAGTCTGGTAGGGCTTGGGAGAGCTTTCGTGATCTATCGGATGACCTCATCAAGGGAACCTCAGAGGGAAATGGTTTGGAGGATTGAGAAGAAAGGAAACGTTAAGGCTTGACTTAACCATTCTATATACACCTGGTAAAACACCGAGGGACCATAACCCGAGAGAGCTTATCCAGAAGAACCACGAGTTCCATCTCACTTTGAGCCCAATGCCAAACAGTCCCTTTTCAAATGTCACATTTTCTTTAGGTGATGTCACACACCACCTACCTACTATAGAATCCAAACTTGAGTAAACCATGACAGTTTGAGGAGCTGTCAGAAGGTTTGGTGGATAACCATTGAAGTGTGACAGTTGCCTGACACAGTTGAAGCCAAAAGGTGTCTACATGCATTTAATGATAGTGACATAAAGTAGAATGTTTTTCACATTGATTGAGACTGAGGCATCTCAGTAGAGGTTGATGGCTATTTAGAGAGACCAGCCGTTTCAGAGAAAAGGGGTTATCTTTAGAGAGAAGAAAGAGTTCTTTGTCGTGAGTTCTTTTTAGAGAGAGAAAAGATATTGAGAGGAGGAAAGTTATTGCAAAACCAGGGGGCATTTTACTCACCCACCATTGTTGATTGTTGCCAAGCTTTAACTACCATTTATTGTTGTGATATATGTGTGGGACCTTAGTTTTTGAGCTGCCTACCAAGGTGTATCTGAGAGTGCTTGTTTCTCTCTCCCTTTTAACGAGTTGTTTCTGAGGTTCATTTATTATTTATTTCAATATGAGTTGTTATTATATTGTGATTGTGTGCTTATTCTGTACCAAGTCGTGGATATTGGGTTAGTTTTTATCGCCATACCTATAAGGGTTACCCCTCCATCTATAATCTAAAGTACCCTCTTACATTTGGTGACACTACTGGGGCGGTATTCTTCTAAAATTATGGCCTAAGATAATGTTAATCGTGTTCTCGATTGTGATCACATCCAACAGAGGGAGAAATAACGGGTGAGGGGGCATGTTGAGATTCCTCTGGGGCAGATGTGGACTCCCTTGTGACTTGCAATGAAATACATAAGAAGCTTGATGGAAAATCTTAACAAGTGTTTTCAATGTTAAGCCACCGTTACTTGTGGAGTTTGACGAAAAATATTAACAAGTGTTTTCATCGTTAAGTCACCGTTACTGGTGGATTTTGACAAAAAAATCTTAAGAAGTGTTTTCATTGTTAAGTCACCGTTACTGGTGGAGTTTGGTGAAAAATATTAACAAGAGTTTTCATTGCTAAGTCACTGTTACTGGTGGAGTTTAACAAACAAAAAAAATCTTAGCAAGTGGTTTGCATTGTCAAGTCACAGTTATTAGTGGAATCACCGTTATTAGTGGAGTTTGATGAAAAATCTTAATAAGTGTTTTCATTGTTAAGTCACCGTTACTGGTGGAATTTGAAAAAAAAATCTTAACAAGTGATTTTCATTGTTAAGTCACCATTATTGGTGGATCACCATTATTGCTGGAGTTTGATGAAAAATCTTAACAAGTGGTTTTCATTGTGGCTTGAGATATTTTCGTGCAGATATTTCTTGGCCATGCAACAAATATCTCCACGAGGGGGAAAATGTAGGTGAAGACTAAAGGCAGTCTTATAATTAGAGATGACTCCCCCTCCTAAATTGAGGAAGGTGGACAAGCCAGAGGAAGCTCAGAAAAGAATCTCAGAGGAATCTTTATAGAGGAAGCTTACTAGAGGAAGTTCGTTAGAGGAAGTTCGCCCGAGAAAGCTTGCTGGAGGAAGCTTAGAGGAAGAATTCTAGAATAATCTCAGATGAAGATTACCAGAAGAATCTTAGAGGAATCTTTCCAGAAGAAGCTCAGATGAAGCTTACCAGAAGAAGCTCAGAGGAAGCTTACCATAGGAATCTCAGAAAGTAAGCTCAGAGGAAGCTCACCAGAGGAAGCTTGCTAGAGGAAGCTCGCCAGAGGAAGATTGCTAGAGGAAGCCTAGAGGAAGCTTTCTAGAAGAAGCTCAGAGGAAGCTTACCAGAGGAAGCTCAGAGGAAGCTCACCAGAGGAAGCTTGATAGAGGAAGCTTAGAGGAAGATTTCCAGAAGAAGCTCATAGGAAGCTTACCAGAAGAAGATCAGAGGAATCTCAAAGAAGAAAATCAGAGGAAGCTTTCCAGAGGAAGCTCGCCAGTGGAAGCTTTACCAGAGGAATCTCGGAGGAACCTTGCCAGGGAAAGCTCAGAGGAAACTTGCTATAATAAGTTCAGAAGAAACTTACCAGAGGAACCTCGCTCACAAAGGAAACTCAGGGTTGAAAGTTTTTAATATACTTATTCAAATCATGTATCTGTAGAGATTTATTATAACTTATATGTTTTAATGATTTATAATATGAGAGTGAGGTCAACAGTATCCGTAAGGGACCAAGTCTGGGAGAGCTTTCATGCTCTGTCGGATGACCTCATCAAGGGAACCTCACAGGGAATTGGTTTAGAGGATTGAGAAGCAAGGCAATGTTAAGGCTTGACTTAACCATTCTAGATACACCTGGTAAAACACCGAGGGACCATAACCCAAGAGAGCTTATCCAGAAGAACCACGAGTTCCATATCACTTTGAGCCCCGTGCCAAACAGTCCCTTTTCAAATGTCACATTTTCTTTAGGTGATGTCACACGCCACCTACCTACTATCCAATCCAAACTTGAGTAAACCATGATAGTTTGAGGAGTTATCAGAAGGTTTGGTGGATAACCATTGAAGTGTGACAGCTGCCTGACACAGCTGAAGCCAAAAGGTGTCTACAAGAATTTAATGATAGTGACATAAAGTAGAATATTTTTCACATTGATTGAGACTGAGGCATCTCAAGAGAGGTTGGTGGCTATTTAGAGAGCCGAGCCATTTCAAAGAAAATGGATTCTTTATAGAGAGAGAAAAGACATTGATAGCAAGGGAGTTATTGCAAAACCAGGGGGCATTTAACTCACCCACCATTGTTGGTTGTTGCCAAGCTTTCACTACCATTTATTGTTGTGATATGTGTGTGGGACCTTGGTTTTTGATCTGCCTAGCAAGGTGTACCTGAGAGTGCTTGTTTCTCTCTCCCTTTGAACGAGTTATTTTTGAGGTTCATTTATTGTTTATTTCAATCTGAGTTGTTATTATATTATGATTGTGTGTTTATTCTATACCAAGTTGAAGATATTGTATTAGTTGTTATCGCCATACCTATAGGGGTTACGCTTCCATCTATAATCTAAAGTGCCCTTTTGCAACAGCTAACCACACCCGCTAATCTATAGCCTTAAGTGTTTGCCTTATACGCACTTTTCATTATGCGTAGTTTGACCCATCAAACATAGGGTTTCTAAAACCATCAAATCCACATAAATTCATGCCTAAAGACAATGGGATGAAAAACATAAA
The DNA here is from genome assembly GCA_949130495.1 of Sambucus nigra. NCBI lineage: Eukaryota > Viridiplantae > Streptophyta > Magnoliopsida > Dipsacales > Adoxaceae > Sambucus > Sambucus nigra. Next base: position 237,535,114 of record OX422221.1, on the reverse strand, counting down.
AACTGAGTGTTCTAGCTTTGATACCAAGTTAAAAATGCCCTTACGGTGTACTCTTGGGTAAGGATGGTCAGAATAAATACAAGTCCAATATTTTTTTTGTATTTTTCAAATTCTTAAAGATCGAAACTTTAAACAAAATTAACTTAATTAAACTTAGCACCAATTTCAAAACTTTCTTATAGAAGACCATTTGCCAATTGTTATCTTTTTACCCTAACGCATGCATTTAAGGTGATGGTAGATAAAATTACTAAATCAACCATAAGCTGTCGATATACGAGGAAAACCACAAAGGGGAAAACCTCGAAAGGCCCAAGCAATAGACCACTATGATAAAATTCTAAAAAGTATAAACAATAGACTTACACAACAATTTGTTACCCCACAAGCCTTGAAGCTCTTCTATCTTTAATTGATTCTCCACAGTGCAACGTAGGAATCCACCTACGTAAGCTGCCATAGTATACGAATCCATACGCACCTCGATACCCACCAATGAGGCTCAGTAACAGTTAAACACCGCATATGGTACAAACGGAGTCCACCGCATGAACCAGGTTCTTTCAAGATGAAAGATACAAACTATAATACCGCGCCCCTATATTTTATTAATTTTCATACATAAGTTGTAATAAAATGAAAATCTTGAGATTTCGATAATTATGATTGAGTGTATAACTGAATGGACTGTTCGGGATCCTGATTATAATTATTGGAATATTGTGGGATAAAATTTGGAAAATTTAGAGAAAAATGAAGAATGGTCATTCGAACGAGTTCAGGTCATTCGAACGTGAAATAAGGGTCATTCGTATTAAGGGATTAAACGAGGTTCGAATGAGATCCAACTGAATGACATGTTGAGGTGATTTAAAGGTCGTTCGAAGCATAATTTGAATGAAAATCCATTCTCATTCGACAAAGGGGCTATTCTCGTTATAACGAGGTTACGCAGAATTTTTAAATCGGGTTGCCCTTGTGTGCTATCACGTTTATCACCGTTAGATGGGTAATCTGCCGAGCACAGGTGAGCCCAGATTGAGAAAAAATGGGATTTGAGGTTTTGGGGGTGTTTTATAAGGGTTTGTTTGGGTTTATTTTTGAGTTGGAATAAGAAGAAGAAAAAGAAGAAGAAAAAGGGAGAGAGAGATGGTGGGTCTTCCACCATTTTTATGCACTCCTACACCTCTCTCTACCATAAATCACCATGACACCACCATCTCTCCACCATATACCACTTAGTTTACCTGCATTCCTCCCTATATAAACCATATATACCCATTTCCTCCATGGATGATCAAAGCTACAAATTTTGGAGGTGTTTTTGAGGGTCTTTGAAGATGAAGATGGAGGACATTTGTTGAGTTTTGAAGAGGGTTTTGATGGAGCATTCATAAGCAAGCTTGTATGAGCTAGGCAACCTCTTTAAGGCCACCTTAAGAGGTGTAAGGTTGCCATCTTCTTAAAAATTTCAAAATATTATTGCTGGAGCTTCATTTGAGATGGAAAATATCTACTCTTAGTATTAGGACAAAATCTAGTCTTTCAACCTTTAAGTTTTTATCTGATATTTTTCAGAAGATCTGCATAATCTCTGATTAATTCTCTACCTTTAAACAAAGGGCACCCCAAATATTTTATGGGAAGATTTTTAAATGGAAGGCCAAGACAGTGAACAATTGAGAATCTTCTTAAAATTGGAATTTTTAAATCAATATAGAATGAAATCTTTTTAAAATTAATGAGATGACTTGAGGCTTTCTCATAAGACTCCAGAAAGATCATAAGGGCTTTGAGAGAGAATTTTTTCCTGATCTTTAATAAGCTCTACTTTGGAACCTAGCCTCCCAAAAAACCAAATTTTATTTGATTTCTTACTGATGACCACATCGAAATTCCACTTAAACAAGAATTTTTTCATCTTCCCTTGATTGGTTTTAGGCTACAGAATAGAAATAGCAGGTAAGTAATACTTTCTACCAAGCTTTTTAATTCTTCTACTAGTGGGTTTATTTGAAATACCTCTAGTATTTCGAGAAATGAAATTTATCATTGAGAACATGGAAGGTTGGAATTTGTGATCAGCTTGGTGTTGGCTTTTGTAATCCTTCTGAATAGAGGGCCTATGGGTTGCCTTATATTCTTAGGTTTGGGCTTATGACCCAAGGCAGTATGGGCATTAAAACTCTCATGAACCCTCTTATTCCTTCTTTCTTTACATGCTTTAATTTTACTCCACTTTCTATCAGACCTATTGGCAAAAATCATCAACTCTTCTGGTATAGGGATAATTCTCTACTGCTTCTGTTCAGAATCATACATGCTTTGCATAATGGCAGTCACAATCTGGAAGATTAGATGCTCTTGAGGATAGTAATATATGGTCTACTACTGTAAGGAATTTTTTTTAATGGAGTCAATTTGCATGTAATTGACATTAGTCGAAACAAAATGTTTGAGTCTTAGGATATAATTTATGTTGTTGATCCCATAAGCCTATGACGTGTTTAATGAAGATGTTTCGATCAAGTTTCAAATTGTTTAGTGACATGTGTTCTTGGATATATTATAAGGGTGTTGTTTTTTATTTAAAATTGTTTGGAACTATTTTTAATATTTTTTAAGAAAAATATTTCCCGAGTTTAAACTCTTTTGAACAAGAATAAGTCTCATTTAAACAAAATTTGTTTTTCATTCGAATGAACTTCTTCTTCGTTCAAACGAAGTTCTTTCTCATTAAATCTAACATCAAACGAGGATCCTCTTCCAAGCATAATCAATCTCATTAGAAGCTAGTTCAAACGAGATTGCATTCACGTTCAAACGAACTAAGGGTGTCATTCGAATGAAGTGCAATTCTTGTTCGAACGACCCTAGTTTTTGTTTGAATGAGTCGGTCCCTCGAAAATCATGTAAACAGTAATTAAGGCATTGGGGACTCAGAATGTTTAATGACTTTTTATGAAAAACGAATTTCTACATGTTTATAAAAGTTCCAAGCTCGAAGTTCACCCAATACGTGTAAAGATCCAAGTTCCATAATTTATATTCTTTGAGATCTTGATATTGGGAACCAAAGTTTGTGTAATGCCCCGACTTGGATTTAAGGTTTACCCATAGTCAACCCGATCCGACCCAAGTATTAGGTGTGAAGTGAAATGAAATAACCTATATAATGTTGCTAATCCAGTTTTATTTTAATTAACGTTTCACCTGTTTAGCATGTGATTTCAATTTCAAATTAAACTACGCGAGGGACCCGTGGGAAGCATCTACAGTGTCCAAGCATACAAAGCTACTAATGTAAAATAAAAAGCGTACTTACCTGTGTACTTCTCTCAATATACAAACCCGTACCTAACCTATCGTAACAAAGACGAGGGTGTGAGTCGAATGCTCAATTAGAAATATACAACAATGCAATATTGAATCGAACGACAAAAAGAAAACTCTAACATATTATACCTACATGCACATGCAACTACCTCACACACACACACACACAATATATATATATATATATATATATATATATAATGTATGAAACCGTTTTACTTCCAAAAATATTATTTATCCTGATTAATTCACCTTAATCTTATAAAACACTTACTCTTTCTTATTTTTACATTTATCCCTTTATTTAGCACACATAATTAAATACTTGAAACAAATACACTTGGTTTGACAGAAAGTAATTTCTTTACCGAAATTACTATTTTCATTTTAACCAATCCACGTTAGTATTTTCATTGAATCACCCTTCGAGACACACGAACACCGTGTGAGAAAATACTTATTTATCTTTTGAAAACCTTTCACATCACATCTTTGTGTTAATTATGGGTAAAACCAATTATCTTAACTTTTTTTCAGAATCTTCAAATAACCGCGTACTTTAACGGGCTCCACACTGCCAGTGATGCCACCATATCCTCTGGTCAATGATCTTAGGTCTTTTGCCTCAGGGCTCGAGCCCTCCTTAATTTTTTTACCTAGAAAAATTCAAAACCTAGGGTTTCACCCCAATTTATTTTACTCTAAAAAATCATCATCTTTTAAGTTACCCACACTAGCTTATTAAGTGCTTTGAATGTCCTAACACCTTTTAACACTTTTGGAGTAACATTCTTCTCAATTGGAAACCTCTTTACTTTATTACTTTCATTGCTAAGAATCATTGAATATATAAGACTACTTTATAAAAAAAATTAACATTTTCTTTATTAACACATGTAGTCTTGAAATCTCAGGAAAAGTCCGAATTTTTTAAGGTTAGTACGAGTTTGGTAAGGGTTTTCTAGAATTCTGCAATAAAATGGCAGGAGGCAGTAGTGCAGAATTATGAGAAAGGGTGCAAAAATTGGAGGAATTCCTTGCAAATCCTCCAACAGATATTTTGCAGCAGTAGCACTCTCAGTCAAGTTGGAAGAATTGCGATTGGAGCCGCAACGTGTTCAAACGGTACAAGAAAGCCACATCTGGGAAACTGAAGAAAAGGTTGAGAACCTTGCTGCAGATGTTGGTGTTTTGGATGACGAGCTTCGTACTCATTTGGACAGATTTAATGAGGATTCTGGGATACTAAAAAAGGTGTGGCTCAACGCTGGTAGCAATGACACTAGTGGCAGTGTCAAGAACTATAAAATTCCAGAATCGAAGTCATTTGCTGGTGCAAGGTCGACGAAGGAATTGGAGAATTTCGTGTATGATATGGAACAGTATTTCAAGACTGCTCATATTAACAAAATGGATAAGGTTGAAATCACCACAATGTACTTATGTGATGATGCAAAATTTTGGTGGAGAACTCGGACCGAAGACAAGAGCAGGTCTGAAATCAGTTCGTGGAGTGAACTAAAGAAGGAATTTCTGGAGCAATTCTTGCCAGCAAATTCAGGTTGGCAAGTGAGGGAAGCATTGCGAAGTGTGAAGCATGACAAGACTGTGCGGGATTACGTGAAAGAGTTCACGTCGGTGATGCTGGATGTTAAGGGAATGTTCGAGGAAGACAAGGTCTTCAATTTCGTTTCCAATCTTCAGCCTTAGGCGCAGGCTGAATTGAGGAGACAAGGTGTGCGTGATTTTTTACAAGCAGTAGCAGCAGTGGATAGTCTAGTGGATCTCGAACTGGATCGGTCAGTTGCTGTTTCATTTAAGTCCAAAGGTAAAGACAAAGTTGTGTCAGAATCGGGCAAAGATGGAGGTCTAGAAAATGACAAGGGGAATGGGGCTGATGGACAACCAAACAAAGGAAAAGGTAGTTATTCTGGGTGTTTCATTTGCAAGGTCTCACTCTGGGTAAAGGATTGTTGAATGCGGTAAAAGCTTGCTACAATGTTGGCTCAAGTTCAGGTGGGGCGGGTGGTCGTGTCAACCCCTTGGTTTTGCTGGGTGGACTCTAAGCAATGGAGTCTGGATAAATGGGCGATTGAAGCCTTGGTATGCGCGGGTGTAGGAACCTCGTATTACCAAGAGAAACTTTTGCGTTAGGTGGTAAAAATGTGGAGGTTATAGTCCTGCAGGGAGAGATTGAACCGAAAGGAGTTTCCCAAACTTTCATCATGAAGTTGTGGGGTTCGGCATGAAGTTATGGGTACGGGCAAACCTCAAAACTAAGGAAAAATGTCTCAGTTCACTTTGGCTAAGGCATTCAGCTAGAACAAAGTAGTTATGAAATTCAAAGTTGTCAGAATATGGGAGTTGGATTCTTTCGATCATATTTGGTAGTTGACGTCTACTGCTACCACTGTGGATTTTTCATTAAGAACATATAGAAGGAGGGGGTAACTCCGAGGCAAAATTCGGTATTTATCCATGAGTGATCCTAGGATTAAGGAAACTTCGTGGGCATGCTTGGGTAATCCATATATCCAATGAGGGATGGGTAGTGCATGGATTGTAGGGTTGATCGGGAAATTCCTCGTTAACACCTGTTTTGCATTATTGGGTTGCATCGATGGGCTGGGTTGCTTATAATTTTGAGGTGGCATTGTCTTAATTCGTGGGTTGTTACTAGTTGACTTCAAAGAGCAGTTGTGCTTGTCCTAAAAATGGATTTGGGTAGTTTTTATGGGAGTTTCTGGGCAAAACATATGTAAAAATGGGATTGCATCAGTTGGGCACTGGGAGATCATGGGATCTTTTTTGAAGGAAGTTTCATGGAGAAACCTGGCAACATCTAATTAAGACAATTTTGTTCTTTATGTCATGTTTAAACCCAATAAAATCTTAATTAAACTAGTTTATATGTTCATCATCAAAATACTACAAGTTTATATACATGAGAATATGAATTTTAAATTCTAAAAATCCAATTAAATGGGTCTAATATAGATTTGTTTTCGAAATTTCATGACACTTGTAAAAACAATTTTTTTTTCTAATGATTAAAGAGGTTTTAAACATGCTTGGATTAAACGGGATGTCATTTGCAGATAAGTAGGTGAGGGAGGACTGGGTGTTAGAGGTATGGAGATTATTCGTGCAGCTTATGGGATTAAAATTGCTTGAAGATTTCACACTTCGAAAGGCATTTGGGCTAGATTCATGAGAAATAAGTACAAGAACAATGATGCTGGATTAAGGGGCATAAAATTATATAAAAGAATTAGGGATGCTAATTATATTATTAAGACAATAACCACTTCCACCAATTATGTGCCTACTACTGGTATTAGTTCCTTATGGTCCAATCTACGATCTTCATTTGTTCCTCCTAAAATCTCCAGTTATATATATGAAAGAGTCAACATTTGTTTATAGAGGGACCTATTGTTAAGGAAATTTGGAATCATTTCACTGCTTTTTTTAAAGTTAGAACAAGCTTGTCCTCTATCCCTGCTCAAATTATGTCCTAGTGAATCTTAAAAACCAACAAGGATTAACTAAAATTCATCTTCAAGATTAACCTCTCCCTAATTCTATCAAACTAAATGTTTATTCTCTAGTAGGGATAATCTAGGTGATAGCGATATTGGTGCTATCATCAGATGGCATAAAGGTGAATTTATTCATGCTTTTCAAGAGTATACTGGGCACTCCACAAGGCTTTAGAGGTATTGTTCACGAGATTATGTACCTGATTTTTTATCATCAGATTACCATCAATCATATTTGGAGGCAAAACAATTCAGTAGCTGATGGCCTAGTATCCTTAGGAGAGGGTATATATCCTTTATTTTATTTTCGTCATAACTATATTTAAACGCACTAAATAGAATTATAATTCATAACCAAACATTCTCTAATATAACATAAAAATAATAAATTCTTCCATTGAAAGCAAAGTTCGGCATAAAATATAGAAAACTACACCATTTGAAATAGAGTTGTATGTAAACATAGAAATAAGGCATATTAGATTAAGGTTCTGCAAATTTCCATGAAACAATAATGTATTTCAGGCATTGCGGTTCCTAGGTTGGTATCTCTTCAGCCACACTGACCTTCCATTAATGCAAAAGGTTTCCACTTTCTTATTTGTTAATATGGTATTGGAGATTAAAACTGTCTTGAAGACAATTTTACCAAACAGGGGATAATCTCCATCTCGCGGCTGATGAATATCGACACATTCCACGCAGTCATCATACTTCCTGCTCACGTAGTTAAAATAATAGTTGATCACATGCTAAATAGATAACTGTAATAATAATAATGTTTTAAACTATGGTATAGTTAATACGTTTTTCCTTGAACTTTGTAAGTAATATTTGTTTGCCTTCATAAATGTGTTTTTATAACAGACATGAGGAAAATATATGATTATGTAGTGTTTGGTGTAAACTTACTGAATGAAGTAGTTTTGAATATCTTGTGCAGGGACAGGAAAACATCGAGAAAATGTCATGAAGAGAGATCGTTTTTCTAAATGAGCAAATGGGTCCCACGCTTCGGCTTGCGGGTTGAGTTTGGATTGAAACTCGTCAAGTCGAATGCCATTTTCTTTTACATCATCAACATAAACCTCATTTAGCGAACCTTCTCCGGTGTGGGAATGATGTCCATCTCGAGGCTGATGAATATCGACCCGTTCCACGCAGTCTCTATACTTCCTGCTCCCTTAGTTCAAATAACTGTCGATCACATGTTATAGAGAGGTGCAATAATAATAGAGTTTTAAATTATGGTGAGTTAATTTTTAAAAGAGTGATGATAGGGAGATTTGGTTCGTAGACACATTTGGTGGACACATGAATAAGACAAAAATGAGTACAAGTTTTTAACGCACATTTTTATTCCCTGACGGGACCCACAACAATAAGGTATAAGCTTTTAATACAGTGTATCCACGAACTGGATCTCCCTAGCAGTTTCCTTTTTAAAATGTAATTAGATATTAATTCCTTTAGATGTAATATAATTACGTTTTTCCTTCAACTTTTATAAATATATGTGGTGCCTAATATAATAAAAAAGGGGGTCTATTATGTCCATATATGACCCAGTGCATGCATAGAAATATAATCTATTTGCCTGCCTGGATGCAGGGGCGGATCAGGGGGGTGCCAGGAAGGGCGGAGGCCCCCCCTCAGATTTTCAAAAAAAGATATTTTAGGGATGCAAAATGTGTAATTTTTTTTAGGGGTGCAATTTATAAGGGAGCCACCTCCTGAAATCTTGCCTACACTATTTTTTAATCAAAATTTTTTATAAAACTTGAATTAATCCAAATTTTTTTCCCTTGGGAGATCCCGCCCCCGAACACCCGGCACCATTGGAAACTTTTGTCCTTCCTAACCAAAAATTCTTGATCCACCACTGCTTGGATGTGTTTTTGTATCAGACATGAGTAAAATAAAACTTTTTTTCGGGTGAAAAGTCACTGCATGGATGACTTTTTTAAAACGTAGTCTACATATTTGATGTATTATAAATAAAATGCAGTGTTTGGTGTAAACTTACTGAGTGAAGTAGTTTTGAAAAAGAGAACGTTCTTCTAAATTAGCAATTGGGTCCCACTCTTCTGCTTGTGGGTTGAGTTTGGATTGAAAATGGTCAACTTGGTTGCCATTTTCTTTTAGATCATCAGCATCAACATCAACATCAACCCCATTTGCGGAACCTTCTCCGGTGTTGACTGGCGACACATCTTTTGCAGTGTGCATGATAATGAGTGTAGATGGTAAGTGAATGTGGGTTTCTGAGGAGAAGACATAACGAAAATTGTGGGTTTCAGTATCTGTGTGGAGTGAAATGGGAGGGGATATAGTAATCATTTTATAGGGAGTTAATCTGAAACGCCATGAAACTTTTTATGTGCCCTAGTTACGGTTTTTTTTGTTGCATATTTCCACAATAGGCTTAAAATTAGATCTAATCTTACTAATACAATTGCATTCATTCCACAACTTAATATGAATACTAGTGTACATGTTATCATAGAATTCCAAAGACATTAAAATTACATAATTGTAAAATTCTTGACTAGTAAAAGTGTACAATCTAGAATTTCATAAGTCAAGAATTCCAAAACTTAGAATGGTAAAAGTCATAAATTTTGGAAATTTGAAAAACATAATTTCAAGAATTTCCAAAAGGTCATAAAATTTCAAAAATTGCAAAAATGCATAATTTAAAGAATTCTAAAAGATATGGTAGTATGAATTCTAAAAGACATGGTAGCATGAATTCTAATAGACATAATAGCATGAATTCAAACATAATAGTATGAATTCTAATAGATATAATTCTAAAAGACATACTGCCTTAATAATTATGAAAAATACAAAACTTAAACTGTTTTAACAGTGATGACAAATAGAAGATAAATCAATATTGTGTCAACGAATTATGAAGAAATCGAAAACGTAAACCATTTTAATAGTCATGAAAAATAGATAATTTACAGCAGTTTATCAACAATTATATGACGATTCATATATAACCTTTTTTATGGACAATCATGTATTCCTAAATATCATCGCTGACACCACATGTAAGAATAGTATATTTACATGAATCATAAGATCATTCACATCATCATAATCACATTATAGGTATGTTAAAAAAGAGATAATGTAATACCTCCTTTCATTGTCATGGATATGATGCCGTTGTTTGCCGTTGCTGATTGCCACCGGTCCACCTCCTTAGCAGTCTTTCAACGAAGAATTTTGGCTTCTCTCTCCTTGCCTATAAGCCTTCATATGTGTGTTTCGTGGATACCTTTTAGATGGAAGAAAGACATCTATTTATAGGTGGAGAGAGGTCCTAAATTCCAAAGGTCAATTAATCTCAACTAGAGATTTAATTGAAATTTTAACTACTTTGAATATCCAATTCATTTTTGGAATATGAACCATTTTGTTAGGAAGTAACATATTCTAATTAAAAATCGGAATACTAACGACCATATATCGGGGAAGTAATTAAAATTATTTACGAACCCAAAGGTTAATCAATAATTTCCTTGCAATTTTAGGAGTAGCATTGTGTTAATAGTTTTGGTTATTTTTTTTACATTTTTTACTCACTTAAGTGAGATAAAATATTCCTTAAGAGATAAATTATGAGCTTGGGTGATAAATTTCAGAAGAGTGCGAGAGCAATCTCTTATTCTATTTATTCTATTATAAGACGCATAAATATTAGTATTGTTCTTCATGTTCATAGTTGGGGGGTCGAGTGAAAATTTTAAGGAGACTTGATTTTTGTATTATATCACTCTGTTTTATTATGCCTTTTATTAGGTTATTATTACATTTTATATATAATAATACCAAAATAAGAGGCTAAATACCCCATTTAAGGGGTGAGATGAAACCCTTAGCTTAGTTATTTTTATTTTTATTTTATTTATTTATTATGTCCCTCTGAATATTAATATTGAAATTTTACAATATATATTTATGCCTCGAGAGAAGGTGAATTATTTTTGAGAGAAAATAGTAAATTCAGATTACAATATTTATTTATTTATTAAAGTAGAGAAAAACAATTTTTAATTAATATTGTCGTTTGAATTTTTCACCTCTAAAGCTTAATTTGTAATGGTTTAAAATACTTTTAGTAAATTTTCCCTAACGGGTGATTTATCTGAAACTATTCAAATCGGATTTTTATAGAGTTTGTGAAATTTAACATTATTCTTCTTAAAAAATTATGTTTAACTTCACATTTGCAATGAAAGTTGATTTGTGGATTTAAATATATCTTCTAGTATTTCAAATACATAACTAATTAATATAAATAAGTTGTATAGGTGGTGAATTTCAATTCCTTAAATTATCTCATAATTATTTGCTCCTCATATTTAGCTCACTTTATCATTTTATTTATTTATTAGTGTAAGTTAAATTTCATCTCCAGTAGTTAAAATAAACATCCTTTGAAAACTTATTCTTTTAAAATTATTGTACTCATTTTCATTTTTTCCTTTCCATATTAAGAAATTGGATTAACACCCCACTTGCCATTATATATATATACTAGTGTATGTCCGTGCCTGAAGGCACAGCGAAAAGATCTAAAGTACGTAATCGCAAAACAAAAAAAAAAAATTCCAAACTACATATTTGCAAAATGGAAAAAAAATCATTCCACAACAATACTAATCGTATAAATTTTAGTCTTTAAGTTATTTTTACAACACCGTGTAAATATTTTAGAAATTTTGGACAGAATCTCCTTTGTTTGTAGGACTATCCCCCTGTTTAAAAAATAAAAAATACTCCCAACAACAACATTTGTAGTCCAACTTGGACATCGTATAAACAACCTCTTAATTTAAGCAAAAAAAATTACTAACACAACTAAGAGTAAACAATCTAAAAAATTTGGGGAAAAATCTTTCTGTTTATAGTCCATTTGGGAACTCGTATAAACAAAATAAGTGAATGGTCCTGCAACATGGAACAACCAAGAACAATAAAAGAATTAACGTGTAGATATGAAACATTGTTATGTGGTTACATAGAGAAAAAAACTTAATAGACAATCAAAACTATAATTACGATAGAAGTGAGTGTCAAAACAAAATTTAGTTCCAACTTAGGAAACTTTGCAAAAAGTTTTGCTCTTAAACATAACGAAGTGTACCTTGAACATGAGGGATTTCATTAAAGTGTTGATGTGTGAGTTACTCACAATGAATAAAGGCTCACCAATACACTATAGATACATCACAGTCTCAATATAAAGTGTCCCATAGAATTATTCAAATATATATTTTTTATATTATGTTTTTTAGTCATGAATGTTGTATTGTACTTAGTTGGTCAGGTATAATTTATATATTCCCTATTCTAAGAGACTAACAGTATGTCCACTTATTGCATATATATGTGCTCATATATGCGGCATATATGCATATTTCATATATGCAAGCATATATGCATATGCCTACATATATGCATCTACCTGCATATATGCATACTGCATATATGCATTGTGCATATATGCAAGCATATATGTATCTGCCTGCATATATGCATATGCATATATGCATCTGCCTATGCTACATTATGCATCTCCCTGCATATATGCATATTCATATATGCTACATATATGCATATGCATATATGCTACATATATGCATATTGCATATATGCAATGCTTGGTTTACCCAAATATGATAGGCCTATACATCATATAGCAAAGATGGGAAAAATCCAATCTCACTCACTGAACTAATGACGTTGAACGACAATTTTCCTAATTACCACACCAGTGTATTTCTTATTTTCTCACCCATTTTTATGGAATCTAAAGTAAAAAATTGAAAATAATATGAAGCCAAAATGTTGAAAGAGAAAAACAGACTAAGATCAGTAATGTTGAAAGAATATGAAGTTAAAATGTTGAAAGAATACAACCATATATACCCCAGGATGTTCCTTGAAGTTGAGAAGTTTCCACCACTTTCCATTCACAGTCCCGATATGGTCCTTTTTTTCGATCTCGCAGAGTAAAAGAACACATGAATATAATATGGAAACTAAAAAAAAGCATTATAATAGAAACACATTTATACAAAAAAGTAGTGGTGGTATCATCCTTTGTGAATATGTGTTTCAGATAAAAATAAATAATTATATTAGTGCTCTCCAAAATGAAAAATTAGAACTCTCGAAAATGAAAATGACATATTAGAACTCCCAAACAGGATATGCTGATATACACATACAATAGAAAATGCAGAGGTAATGTAGATAGCTTATAAGATTAGTGCATGCATAAGAAAAACATGGGAAATTGAATTTCAAAATACTTACCTCCAACGACAAATTCATAAAGGACACTTAGAATCAAATTGTGCTTATATAGCATCACCTAGAATGGTACTCCGTATATTAGAACTGCGTATCTAACATAGGGATACCTAGGATACAATGTGATATTACAATAAAACTGCCTCAACTATTTTAACCCCCAAAAAATGGGGATACCAGGGATACAATGTGATATTGAAGCTATAGACCAACTAAAGATACACATACAATGAAGGCTGCAAGATCTAACGTAGACACTAATCACCGGAAGATCACGCAGCACCAAAAAGCACCAATTATCTAAGGTTTGTTATACTTGATCCCAATCATGTTTACAAAACTTAGAAACCAATTTATAACACAAACTCACACCAAAATGGAAAATGGATGTTTGTTACTGGACGTTTTTTATCACGCTTAAAATCTGCATCTCGTATATATTATATAATCTTTTGTAGCATGTATATAATTGCTCAGAAGCTGTTGGAAAAGTAGGAACACTACTTAATCCAAACGACAGTTTTTTGTAGCATGTATATAAATGGAACATGGTCAGGCCAGGGTGTAGTTGGTGCTCTCATGAATCTATTGACATTCATATGTGAGCATTACTGAGGAGATGGATTTATAGCCTGGCCCAACTTATTTTTGAGGACAAAAATGCTAAACACTCTGTTTATTTTTGCGCTTGGTGGCAGCAGAAGTTTATAGACTACCTTGCCTACACAACATCCAACATCCAACATGAAGAGATAAAGTCAACAAAAAATAGATCATCGTTGGGGACTTTACTCAAACAGACGGGATGCAATGCAATACAAAGAAAAATAGCGATCAGATATGTAACATACCGTTAATGGTCCCGTTCATCAACCATATTTAGGTCCAATCCAACTAATTATTTAAGGACACAAATTTCCAATTGAGTCCATGTATAGTGTTGGCTCAATTCTGGACAAAAACATTTATTCATAGGATAGTATGTTATTGTAATACTCTCAAGCCTATGAAGTGTTTGTTGAAGACGTAGCGGCAAAGAGTATAAAGCTTCATCAAATGTGCCGGCGGCAAAGAGTATAAAACTTCATCAAATGTGCCGATTTGCGTGCCTCGTTTCTACGTCATCAACTATGGTTCCATGCTCCCAAGGTATGAATGCAATTATATATATATAGGAGCTTAGAACAAGTTTATTGGGTGTTAGGTTTAATAAAAACTGTGTTTTATTTTTAGCAAAATTTAATTAGAACTTTAAAATAAAGTATATAAAGTTTTTGGGCCAAAATCGAATTTTATAAAATTTCTGGAAGTCGTTCGATATGTTGTTCGAACAAGTTTTTTCGTTTGAACCAGATGTCGTTCGAACGAGTTTGCCAACGAGTTCCCACCAAGGTATACAGGTCCGTCGTTCAAAATGTCGTTCGAACGAGATAGTTCGTTCTAACGAGATTTCCAACGAGTTTCTAACGAGTCCAATCTGGAACGTCATTAGAAGTCTCGTTCGAACGAGATTTAGTTCGAACGAAATGTCATTCGAACGAGATGCCAGGCGGGAACAGTTTTTGGAAGTTTTTTGGCAGTTGTGCACCCACTTTCCCACTATGTTTGTAACCAACTTTTTCAGATTTTAATATGTGCGGGAATCACTTTTGATAACCTATCTTTTTCATATCATACAAACTCTTAGAGAGTGTTTTGAGAGCAAAATTAAAAAGATAAAAATATCAAGTTTTGAGTGAGATTTTCAAAGAGAAATTTACTTATCACTCTAATTTACACCCATATTGTTTATCCAAGTTCACCTATATACATATTAATTGCTTGGAGTTTGGAACTGGTTTTTCTCTACCGAATTGAAGAAGAGAAGTTTTGGGTTTTTCTTCTACCTCCCACAAAGAAAGAAGAAGTGTTTTATGTTATTTTACCCATTTGAAGAAAGGCTTCATGTTCGGGTGATGGTGACCATATAAAGTCCTATCGGTGGATTCCGAGACCGCGGTGATGTTCCAAGGTTATTCGCTAGGAAGAGGTTTCTACAAGAAGAAGCATCGGGGCTTGAGAGGGATCGAGTCGTGTGTTGTAAGTCTTTTGTCTTGTACTTGTAATTCCGTATCTAGTGAATTTGTGGCTAGGGCTGTCCGAGGTTTTTTCCCGTCTTGGGTTTTTCCTCGTACATCGCGGCGTAGTGTGATTGGTTTATTTTATCTTGCTTAAATAATTTAGAATGCATGCTTAGGATAATTCAAGGTAAAATTTGGTTTAAATTATCACACTCAATTTAATTTGGACTTTAATTAAATATTGGGTAAAGTCGTTTAATTCAAGTCATTTGCAAAAATTGGTTTGGCCTAACTTTGTTGAAATGAAAAATATGACTTAGGCACATTCTAGGACTTGGATTTAATTCCACTTGGTTTAATTTTAATTTGTTTAAAGAAAATTAAAACTTGGTAATTGTTTGTTTTGTTGAACCATCATCATCCTTTACGCTTCCGCATCATCTTTAGTTTTATATCTAAAAGGAAATTATAATTGGTTAAAATCCGGGGTTTGCACTTTCAAATTGGTATCAGAGCTTTGATTCAGAAAAGCTCTTCGCGTTTTCAAATTGGTATCAGAGCCAAAGCGATAAATTATTTCGTTACTGATCTTTTAAATAATTTTTTGGCTAAAATGGAATTTTCCCCATTTTCAAAATTTCCTATTTTCGATGGTTCAAACTATGCGTATGGGAAAGCGTGCATGAGATCGACACTAAAATCTATCAATGAGAGAGTTTGGATGTCTGTTGTTAACGGGTGGTCCCCACCAACTTATTTAGTTGAAAATGAACGTGTTATCAAACCCGCCGATAGATGGACTGAAAATGAGTTTAAACTTGCTAATTTCAATTCCCGTGGTTTAAATGCCTTGTTTAGCGCTGCCACACCGGATGAATTCCGTCATATTATGACGTGTGAGACCGCTAAAGAAGCTTGGGATATTTTACAATTAACTCATGAAGGAACTAGTGTCGTTAAAGCTTCAAAATTCCAAAACCTCACCACTCAATTTGAAACTACCAAAATGAATGAAAAAGAAACTTTTGATGAATTTTATGATAGACTTTCTGATATTGTTAATTCATCTTTTAACTTGGGAGAGAAAATACCTGACGACCGTGTCGTAAAGAAAATTTTAAGGTCCCTACCCGATAGATTTATTCCAAAAGTGACCGTTTTAAATTCTTTACCCACTTTTGCCTCTACGAAATTATAAGAGCTTGTAGGTGATTTACAAACCTATGAACTAGATATGTTTCCCTCCAAAACTGAAAAGAAAATTGAAAAGGGCGTTGCTTTAAAGGCCCGAAAAGAGGTCAAACAAGTAGTAGAGAGCGAGAGTGATAGTGACTCGGAAGACATGGCTTTGTTTGCTCGTAAATTTAGAAAATTTCTTAAAATTAACAAAGATAAATTTAAAAATGATTTTAAGAAATTTGAATCTTCTAATCATGATAAAAGCGAAAAGATTTCTAAAGCCGAGAAGATCCCTAAACCTAGTAATGAAAATTTAGATAGGGACGAGTCTGATAAGTGTTTTGGTTGTGAAGGTTATGGCCATAGGGATTATGAGTGCCCCACTAAACTAAGGAAAGAGGGTAAACGATCCATTTCATATAATGCGACCCTTAGTGATAGTGATAAAGAAGAGGTACCCGATTCCCCCACTAAGAAAAAAATTGTGTCTTTTATGGCTAGTCATGTGAGTGACAGTGAGAACTCATCGATTGATGAATATTTAACACATGACACTTCCAAGGTCATTAGTTTTGATTCCCTTGTTATTGATGATAGTGAGAGTGGAGAAGAAAGAGAGAGTGAAAATGAAGAAGAGGTCAATGTGAGTGAACTTCAAAATGCTTTTCAAGATCTTTATATAGAATCTATTAAATTAAAAAAGCTAATTTGAAGTTAGAAGCTAGTTTAAGAAAGAGTGTCAAGGTCGTTGATGAAAATGCTTTAATAGAAGACCTTAGGACACGTGAGAGGACTCTTCAAGAGAAGCTTGAATATGTAGAAGGCGAAAGAGATAGCCTTAGGGGTTTAATGGAATCCTTGAAAAAGGAGCTTCTTACCTTTGAAGAGCGAAATGTTTTATTAGAGTCTAACATTTTAGAATTGTAAAATAAATTAAAAGACTCTAGTAATGTCAAATTTGATTTGGAGTGTCGTTCGTAAAAACTAGATAAAATATTAGGAACGGTCCAAATTAAAAATGACACTTGTGGTTTAGGCTTCAATACGTGTAATGAATTTAACTCTAAAGCCAAAACCAACGTTTTAGGAGAATCATCTAGGAAAGATTTTAGGGATCACTCCTTAGGTAAACCTTTTCGACATGTTTTCACTTGTACACATTGTGGTCGAAAAGGTCATCTTAGGAAATTTTGTTTTGACCTTAAAAGAAGTCCAAGGAAATCTTTATCTAGCATTTCATTATTTCCCAATACCCATCATTTTAAATATAAATCTATATGGGTTAGGAAATCACTTTTAAACGCGCTGGATACAAGATTTGTTGATTCTCATTTACTTTCACATGCTTCCTCCCTTGCTAAATCTAAAGGATGAATGTGTTAGTGTTTGCATACTTTAGCGCTTGTACGTCATGCTATATTCACATGCTAAATGTATGCTTTTTAGTCATTTTCTAGTCATTGCCTTATTTCATATCACATGCTAGAAATTTTGACTTGTTTATCTTTTGTATTATATTTTGTGTTTGAGTTAATTGAAAAATATAAAAAGATTTTTGTTTATCATTTGTGTTTTATTTATTTCATTTAAGCTTAATGAAAAATACAAATGATTTTTTGTTTATCCTTTTGAGTATATATATTTATTTTAGGTGAAAAATGTTAAAAACTCAAAAAGATTTTTTATGCCTTTTGGTTTAGATTATCAATCCTAATTATGTTCTTTACCATATTTTATGGAGTAGTTGGATTTTGTGTTGTTTAAATGGATTCCATTTTTATATGCCTCTATTCACACATGCACGAGCTCTTTTGAAATCTTAATGTCACATGTTATATTTGAGCTTTTTGAGGTGTTCTCCTACCAGTCTAGTCATCTACATATCTATGACCTAGGAGGACTAGTGCATGTCACAATCCGTTGCACGTGAGCTTTGTGAGATAAAAAATTATATATCTAAATGTGCACGGGGAAGGGCTCCGAAAGGATGAATTAAATCCTTTGCGATAGTAAGCCACCGTTTATTGGATCTAAAAGAAATACGTGATCCAAAGGCCTAAAAATAGAATATTTGGCATTAAAAAGAAAACAATTGCCAAGGCCTATGTTTGTTTGATATATTCATTCAAAAGCAAAAGAATATATATGCTTATTGAGGGAGAATTGGATGGTATATCAACGGTTTGCACAATGTCCATTTATCCTAGTTGTCTTTAATGTCATGACTCTATTTGGTTTGTAGAATCATCATCATGCTAGGCTTGTATGCATTGTGTATGTTTGTTCATTGAGTTCAATCTTCATATTATCACATGAGGTTATATTTAAATGTGATAAAGTTTGCAATCAAATGAGAACTTCGTGAATGTTTCTTAAGTATTTGGGTCTAAATTTAATTATTGCTAGTAAACACCCCAACACTTACGTTTCCATATGACACATTTTTGCCATACGAGTGTGCAAACTTATTGTATTTTATGTTATATGTGTGTTTATATCTATATATATATGCAAGTACTATATTGGTATATTTCTAATATATATATATATATATGATATTTGTTTGTCTTTGCCTTGATTTTATTGCCCATATGCTTTCATGTCTTATCACTTTAAGCTTCAACATGCTGTTTATTAGTTCTTTATCCTTTGCCTATTCCTGAACAAAAAGGGGGAGAAAAATGATAGGGGGAGAAATGGTATCTAATCCTATTATTATCGTATCTTAGTTTGGGGGAGATTTATCTTAGAGGGAGACGTCTTTCTCAGTAGGTCATGTGTTTGATAAAGGGGAGAATTAATTTAGGGGGAGTAATTAATTAGTTGCATTTAATATTTTGATATTCCCTATGCGTTTGATAGTTTGCTTAAGTGTGCAGGTATTCTACTAAAGCGGCATCTTTAAATGGCAAAGCGTTTAATCCTTGGGTTGAGTCAAGTTTGGGTGGGTTATGTTTTGAGTCTAGTAGAGCTTGACGGCCCTTTAGGATTTTTGTTTTGGTTTTTGTCCCGGAATATTCAAAGGGGGAGATTTGTAAGGACACAAATTTTCAATTGAGTCCATGTATAGTGTTGGCTCAATTCCGGATAAAAACATTTATTCATAGGATAATATGTTATTGTAATACTCTCAAGCCTATGAAGTGTTTGTTGAAGACGTAGCGGAAAAGAGTTTAAAGCTTCATCAAATGTGCCGGTGGCAAAGAGTATAAAGCTTCATCAAATGTGCCGGTTTGCGTGCCTCGTTTCTACGTCATCAACTATGGTTCCATGCTCCCAAGGTATGAATGCAATTATATATATAGGAGCTTGGAACATGTTTATTGGGTGTTAGGTTTAATAAAAATTGTGTTTTATTTTCAGAAAAATTTAATTAGATCTTTAAAATAAAGTATATAAAGTTTCTGGGCCAAAATAAAATTTTATAAAATTTCTGGAAGTCGTTCGATATGTCGTTCGAACAAGTTTTTTCGTTCGAACCAGATGTCGTTCGAACGAGTTTGCCAACGAGTTCCCACCAAGGTATACTGGTCCGTCGTTCGAAATGTCGTTCGCACAAGATTGTTCGTTCTAACGAGATTTCCAACGAGATTCTAACGAGTCCAATCTGGAACGTCGTTAGAAGTCTCGTTCGAACGAGATATCGTTCGAACGAAATGTCGTTCGAATGAGATGCCAGGCGAGAACAGTTTTTGGCAGTTTTTTGGCAGTTTTGCACCCACTTTCCCACTATGTTTGTAACCAACTTTTTCAGATTTTAATATGTGCGGGAATCACTTTTGATAACCTATCTTTTACATATCATACAAACTCTTAGAGAGTGTTTTGAGAGCAAAATTAAAAAGAGAAAAAGATAAAGTTTTGAGTGAGATTTTCAAAGAGAAATTTACTTATCACTCTAGTTTACACCCATATTGTTTATCCAAGTTCACCTATATACATATTAATTGCTTGGAGTTTGACACCGGTTTTTCTCTACCGAATTGAAGAAGAGAAGTTTCGAGTTTTGCTTTGTAATGACCCTCGCTTATGATAACATATTTTACATTAATTACTAGGTATGGTAATTAGATATAAATGTTGGATTATGAATTAAGTACTAATTTAATGAAGAAAAGTTAATATTCACTATGAGTTTGCACATACATTATAACTATGGGTGAATATTGCCATGTTATGTTTTATTATATCATATGAATTAAAATGATATTTGGCTTAGTAATGAGACCGGAACTTAAATTGAAATTATAAAATGTCTAAATAATAATTTGGAGGCTGTAGTTGAATCCGGAACGTTCGAGATAGTCAAATAATGTACCATATTGTATTTTGAGGTTTTGGGCATTTTTGACTGATTATGACTTAAATATGCAGTTGCGTATTATTTTATCGCACTATTGGTTAATTAAGTGGGATTTTTGTCTTAAGCCACGACTTAGACCCACTAAGTCTTCTAATTGCCCTAATTTCACTTCTAAACCTAAAGAGAAAGAGTAGAGAGAAACAAAGGAGATTGAAGATTTGAGAGGGATTCTTGTCTCTACACCAAGAAAATCTGCAATTTCTGAATCAAGGCAAGTTTCTTACTTGCTATTTATGGTTTAGGATAAATGATTTGTTATGATAATGATGGTTTGATATAAGTTTAATTAGTTTAGGGTTTTTAGTGTATATTTGTTGGTTTTGATTAATTGAGGAGTAGTTTGGATGAATGTTGATGATTATGATGGTAGTTAGCAACATTTATGTGTTGTTGGAGTCAATAAATGATCTTGGAAGGAAGGGGTATGAGTTGGGAGTATATTTGGAGTCGAAGACTCCATAGCCAAAACTTGGCAAAATCGCAGGCCCGAATTGATTCGGCCCTCTGGGCGAATCGATTCGCTTAAGTCCAGTGCCCAGGTCTAGTGAACCGAATCGATTCGGATTGGTCCGAATCGATTCGGCAGTTATGCAGAAACCCAAATTTTCCTACCGAATCGATTCGATTTTCAAGGGAATCGATTCGAAAATGATGCAAAATCTCAGGTCTTCTGACCGAATCGATTCAGCTAGGCCGAATCGATTCGGAAACCCTGCACTTTTAAAATTTTTATTTTTCAATTTTAAACCCTTTTTGTAGGAGTAGTGATTAGGGGCCTTCTTAAATGAAGTAAACATAGGATTTTAGAGTATTAGTTGAGTTGGGTCGACACCCTAGACTCGAAGGGGGTTCATCTAGGGTTCAGTTCAAAGGGAAATTTAAATTAATGTTTAGGCAATACTTCTGTCGTGTAGTTATAAGAATCTAGGAAATTTTTACGGTCGAATTTGGAGACTTTAGGAGTAAATGTGAACTAGATATTACTTGATGTTTTATTATAAGTCCAAAAAGGGACATTTGGGAGAAATAACTTGGGAGTTGAACATTCCTGGAGGTTATTAGGACGATGTGAATTCCATAACCATAATGCATTTGGTAAAATATAACATGGATAACGTAAATGATAATTTACAAAATCTTGTAATGGAAATAAATAAAATGGATGTTACACACCTCTCTAAATACCATCTTATTGGAAGTCCGTGAGTGAGGTGAAGCCCCCTGGCTAGTGAATGCAGGGTGGATATAGTCCTAGGCCATATGTGTAATGACCCCACTTTTATATACCAATATATAATCATTTCTACAATTGCTTCTTACTTACTATTTGAAAATGTTATAATATTACAATAGAATATTCTGGATTCTTAATATGACAAAGACCATTTTTAAATTTGAAGAATCAACGGTAAAATGGGTCAAATTGAAGTTTTATGGCACATCCTAAGCTAAATGATAAGTTTTGGGGTAGAAAATATAATTTTATGAAACTTTAGGGACTTTATTTTAATTAAGAAAGTTTGAGGGACTAAATTTAAAATATAAAAAGGGCTAGTTTGTAAATAAAATATTTTCAAGGACCTCTAAGAAATATTGAAAATATATAGTGTGAAATTACCAAAATGCCCTTCGTATGTAAAATGACCCGTATGCCCTTAATAACTTGACACCTCGTACTCGACACCTCGTGTTGTAGTTCGTCGCCACCACACCTTACACGTGTCGTCGTTAGAGGAGAAGCCAAAACACGTGTCGTCGTTAGAGGAGAAGCAAAAACACGTGTCGCAGTCCGGTGAAATAAGACTGCAAGACGCCTCCATTACGCGACACGTCAACGCTGACTCCCATTGTAAAAGCTTGGTCAGCATGGACACGTGTCAACACCGTGGGATCTTTGGAAAACTATAAATAGGGCCTTAGGGTTCATTTGAAACTCACACCAATTCCTTGAGAATTATAGAAAGAAATAGTGAGAGAAAGTGTGAGAAAGTTTAAGAAGAAGTTCTTAGGGATATTCATCTTAAGGTAATCTTAATGTTATAATGCATCTTTATAGTTTTAATTTATTATTTTATAGCTTTACTTAGTAGTTATGCTGGTAAAATACAATAAAGAATTCACTAATCAAAACTTAAAATTTAGAACAAATCTAAGTTGATTTTATAAACTTGTTTGAAATTATACGCTTCTAAAAATGATTCTTTTTAAAGAAATTGCTCATTATTATAGAATACCATTTAAGCAATTCCAAAGTCAGGCCCGGTGAAGTTCTGTCTAGATGAGATGGTATTTAAGTGGTGCCCCTGTGACCCTCCATCTCTACTGGGAATGAATCCGGAAATGTTCTGTCTAGATGAGATGGTATTTAAGTGGTGCCCCTGTGACCCTCCATCTCTACTGGGAACCGACTGATTAGGAATAACTATGAATTGAATTCTTTAAATACGATGAATGAATATTAAAAATAGAGAAAATGGTTTTAGTAACCTTTTTCAGCAAGATATTTTAGGATTAAAACACAATATTTAGAATTGGTCTTTATTTAGAATACATATTAAACCTTTATTGTATTTATTAGATTAACGTGTGATCCAAGACTCAATATCTATATTTTTGAGCCTCTATTTTAGGTGAGTACCTTGACATTCCTTGTTTATTTTGATTATATGATATTATGCAAACAATATATATTTTGTGAACTGCTTTTATTCTCAAAATTCATGTGATACCGATGATTGATTCATTTGTGATATGTTTATATTTGTCCATATAAACATGCCGATTAAAATGATTATTGAAAAGGACATTGAATATTGAAAATCGGATTGGCCTAAGGGACCTCTTTACTGACTGAATTTCCCAGCTGGGTTATCGCTGGTGTGCCCTAAATAAGGCGTTGTGACGAACATGTTCGATTGCCCTCAACTACCGGGGTATAATACGGTAGAAGAATACGGTAGTAGAGTGTACTTGGACATTAAAATGATATGATTGAAAGAAAAATATATCACATTTGATTTGTTGCATTCTTCTTATTCTGAGCTATCCAATTGTGATATATATATTATCATTTCAAAATATATATCTATTTACTGCAAGCCCCTATCCATATATGTATATGCCTTCTCTTTTGACTTGAATAGGTATCTATTTTCTAAAAACCTTGGAATGTCGGGAGATTAAATCTTATTCAGCTTTTAGCTGACGTTGTATAAATAACGATTTTTCAGGAAATAATTAGACTGGAGGATGGAGTGTAGAAGGACTATGTTGAAGATATAGCTTGAGGAGCTCTTTTGTTATAATTTTAAATATAACGTTTGTTTTTAGGAGATAGATCATGTTTGGCTCTTTAGTAATAAGTTTTTAATTTTGGCATAAGTTGTAATCCGTTCATACTTTAATATATACAAAGTTCCCTTTTAGAAAGCTCTGATGACGTAATTCCATTTTTTCAATAGTTTACGATTCATGACCATGTGAATGTATTTCCGTTGCATTTATTTTAAGAAATATTTTAAGTCCATAACATTGAATGCCTTGGTGGCATGTCAAGACACTCATTCCCTACTACTATTGGGTTGGGGTCGTGACAGAGGTGGTATTAGAGCTTAGGTTATGAACTTGTAGATTAGCTGAAGATGAGATAGGTTAGATAGTGTCTAACCTAGAATTATAAGACTAGATCCTATCAGAACTATATGTGGTAGAGTACTACTTAGTGATTGATACTTTGTTTGAAGATAGAAGAGAATGTTGATCATATTCAATTTGGTGATGCATTAGATAGTGACTAAGATAATATTATTAGAGGTCGACTCTAAGGAAATCTTTGAAATTATTTTAGATTCTAAGAAAAGTTAACTACAACCCATGAAATAAAGTTTAAAGTTAAAATCTATGTCGACCCAGATAACTATTTTATCAAATCGTGTAATACAAATTAATGTATTTTTCTCACAGATTGGATTAAAGAAAGATGTTAGTGAAAAACAAAATTTATGTAAGTCAAGTTTGGGGACCAAACTTTTTATAAGGAGGGTAGGATGTAATGACCCCACTTTTATATACCAATATATAATCATTTCTACAATTGCTTCTTACTTACTATTTGAAAATGTTATAATATTACAATAGAATATTCTGGATTCTTAATATGACAAAGACCGTTTTTAAATTTGAAGAATCAACTATAAAATGGGTCAAATTGAAGTTTTATGGCACATCCTAAGCTAAATGATAAGTTTTGGGGTAGAAAATATAATTTTATGAAACTTTAGGGACTTTATTTTAATTAAGAAAGTTTCAGGGACTAAAATTAAAATATAAAAGGGCCATTTTGTAAATAAAATATTTTCAAGGACCTCTAAGAAATATTGAAAATATATAGTGTGAAATTACCAAAATGCCCTGCGTATGTAAAATGACCCGTATGCCCTTAATAACTTGACACCTCGTACTCGACACCTCGTGTTGTAGTTCGTCGCCACCACATCTTACACGTGTCGTCGTT
This sequence comes from Sambucus nigra, assembly GCA_949130495.1. Taxonomy (NCBI): domain Eukaryota; kingdom Viridiplantae; phylum Streptophyta; class Magnoliopsida; order Dipsacales; family Adoxaceae; genus Sambucus; species Sambucus nigra. Next base: position 237,509,788 of record OX422221.1, on the reverse strand, counting down.
AGAGGAGAAGCCAAAACACGTGTCGTCATTAGAGGAGAAGCTAAAACACGTGTCGCAGTCCGGTGAAATAAGACTGCAAGACGCCTCCATTACACGATACGTCAACGCTGACTCCCATTGTAAAAGCTTGGTCAGCATGGACACGTGTCAACACCGTGGGATCTTTGGAAAACTATAAATAGGGCCTTAGGGTTCATTTGAAGCTCACACCAATTCCTTGAGAATTATAGAAAGAAATAGTGAGAGAAAGTGTCATAGGGATATTCATCTTAAGGTAATCTTAATGTTATAATGCATCTTTATAGTTTTAATTTATTATTTTATAGCTTTACTTAGTAGTTATGCTGGTAAAATACAATAAAAAATTCACTAATCAAAACTTAAAATTTAGAACAAATCTAAGTTGATTTTATAAACTTGTTTGAAATTATACCCTTTTAAAAATGATTCTTTTTAAAGAAATTGCTCGTTATTATAGAATCCCATTTAAATAATTCCAAAGTCAGGCCCGGTGAAGTTCTGTCTAGATGAGATGGTATTTAAGTGGTGACCCTGTGACCCTCCATCTCTACTAGGAATGAATCCGGAAATGTTCTGTCTAGATGAGATGGTATTTAAGTGGTGCCCCTGTGAACCTCCATCTCTACTGGGAACCGACTGATTAGGAATAACTATGAATTGAATTCTTTAAATACGATGAATGAATATTAAAAATAGAGAAAATGGTTTTAGTATCCTTTTTCAGCAAGATATTTTAGGATTAAAACACAATATTTAGAATTAGGCTTTATTTAGAATACATAATTAAACCTTTATTGTATTTATTAGATTAACGTGTGATCCAAGACTCAATATCTAAATTTTCGAGCCTCTATTTTAGGTGAGTACTCTGACATTCCTTGTTTATTTTGATTATATGATATTATGCAAACAATATATATTTTTTGAACTACTTTTATTCTCAAAATTCATGTGATACCGATGATTGATTCATTTGTGATATGTTTATATTTGTCCATATAAACATGCCGATTAAAATGATTATTGAAAAGGATATTGAATATTGAAAATATGATTCGGCCTAAGGGACCTCTTTACTGACTGACCTTCCCAGCTGGGTTATCGCCGGTGTTCCCTCAATAAGGCGTTGTGACGAACATGTTCGATTGACCCTCAACTACCGGGGTATAATACGGTAGAAGAATACGGTAGTAGAGTGTACTTGGCCATTAAAATGATATGATTGAAAGAAAAATATATCACATTTGATTTGTTGCATTCTTCTTATTCTGAGATATCCAATTGTGATATATATACTATCATTTCAAAAATATATATCTATTTACTGCAAGCTCCTATCCATATATGTATATGCCTTCTCTTTTGACTTGAATAGGTATCTATTTTCTGAAAACCTTGGAATGTCGGGAGATTAAATCTTATTCAACTTTTAGATGACGTTGTATAAATAACGATTTTAAGGAAATAATTAGACTGGAGGATGGAGTGTAGAAGGACTATGTTGAAGATCTAGCTTGAGGAGCTCTTTTGTTATAATTTTAAATATAACGTTTGTTTTTAGGAGATAGAGCATGTTTGGATCTTTAGTAATAAGTTTTTAATTTTGGCATAAGTTGTAATCCGTTCATACTTTAATATATACGAAGTTCCCTTTTAGAAATCTCAGATGACGTAATTCCATTTTTTCAATAGTTTCCGATTCATGACCATGTGAATGTATTTCCGTTGCATTTATTTTAAGAAATATTTTAAGTCCATAACATTGAATGCCTTGGTGGCATGTCAAGACACTCATTCCCTACTACTATTGGGTTGGGGTCGTGACAGAGGTGGTATCAGAGCTTAGGTTATGAACTTGTAGATTAGATGAAGATGAGATAGGTTAGATAGTGTCTAACCTAGAATTATAAGACTAGATCCTATCAGAACTATATGTGGTAGAGTACTACTTAGTGATTGATACTTTGTTTGAAGATAGAAGAGAATGTTGATCATATTCAATTTGGTGATGCATTAGATAGTGACTAAGATAAGATTATTAGAGGTAGACTCTAAGGAAATCTTTGAAATTATTTTAGATTCTAAGAAAAGTTAACTACAACCCATGAAATAAAGTTTAAAGTTAAAATCTATGTCGACCCAGATAACTATTTTATCAAATCGTGTAATACAAATTAATGTATTTTTCTCACAGATTGGATTAAAGAAAGATGTTAGTGAAAAACAAAATTTATGTAAGTCAAGTTTGGGGACCAAACTTTTTATAAGGAGGGTAGGATGTAATGACCCCACTTTTATATACCAATATATAATCATTTCTACAATTGCTTCTTACTTACTATTTGAAAATGTTATAATATTACAATAGAATATTCTGGATTCTTAATATGACAAAGACCGTTTTTAAATTTGAAGAATCAACTGTAAAATGGGTCAAATTGAAGTTTTATGGCACATCCTAAGCTAAATGATAAGTTTTGGGGTAGAAAATATAATTTTATGAAACTTTAGGGACTTTATTTTAATTTAGAAAGTTTCAGGGACTAAAATTAAAATATAAAAGGGCCATTTTGTAAATAAAATATTTTCAAGGACCTTTAAGAAATATTGAAAATATATAGTGTGAAATTACCTAAATGCCCTTCGTATGTAAAATGACCCGTATGCCCTTAATAACTTGACACCATGTACTCGACACCTCGTGTTGTAGTTCGTCGCCACCACACCTCACACGTGTCGTCGTTAGAGGAGAAGCCAAAACACGTGTCGTTGTTAGAGGAGAAGCTAAAACACGTGTCGCAGTCCGGTGAAATAAGACTGCAAGACGCCTCCATTACGCGACACGTCAACGCTGACTCCCATTGTAAAAGCTTGGTCAGCATGGGCACGTGTCAACACCGTGGGATCTTTGGAAAACTATAAATAGGGCCTTAGGGTTCATTTGAAACTCACACCAATTCCATGAGAATTATAGAAAGAAATAGTGAGAGAAAGTGTGAGAAAGTTTAAGAAGAAGTTCTTAGGGATATTCATCTTAAGGTAATCTTAATGTTATAATGCATCTTTATAGTTTTAATTTATTATTTTATAGCTTTACTTAGTAGTAATGCTGGTAAAATATAATAAAGAATTCACTAATCAAAACTTAAAATTTAGAACAAATCTAAGTTGATTTTATAAACTTGTTTGAAATTATACGCTTTTAAAAATGATTCTTTTTAAAGAAATTGCTCGTTATTATAGAATCCCATTTAAGTAATTCCAAAGTCAGGCCCAGTGAAGTTCTGTCTAGATGAGATGGTATTTAAGTGGTGAGCTTGTGACCCTCCATCTCCCTGAGATTGTATTTAAGTTCAGGAAATAATTAGACTGGAGGATGGAGTGTAGAAGGACTATGTTGAAGATCTAGCTTGAGGAGCTCTTTTGTTATAATTTTAAATATAACGTTTGTTTTTAGGAGATAGAGCATGTTTGGATCTTTAGTAATAAGTTTTTAATTTTGGCATAAGTTGTAATCCGTTCATACTTTAATATATACGAAGTTCCCTTTTAGAAAGCTCTGATGACGTAATTCCATTTTTTCAATAGTTTACGATTCATGACCATGTGAATGTATTTCCGTTGCATTTATTTTAAGAAATATTTTAAGTCCATAACATTGAATGCCTTGGTGTCATGTCACGACACTCATTCCCTACTACTATTGGGTTGGGGTCGTGACAATATGAGCGCTTGTTTTATATTTTTCTGCGATGGGTCGAAGATTCTGGGTGTGGTCTTGACTGCCCCGCAGGCATATGGCCGCTTCCCGACGTTTGCGATAGGATCCCAGGTTGTCTTATGTTAGGCCCTGGAAGATGATGGTTATTTAGGGACACGCACAGTGGGGAAACCCGGACGGGCGGTCTTAGAATCATTATATTTTTATTTATAACTATTTTATTATCGAGTTGGACTCGATGGAACATTAATGCCATAAAGAGCAAAAGATATGCCACAAAGAGCATACTATTGAGATAAGTGCCATAAAGAGCACATGGTAATAAATGCATTCCTGATAAGGAATGGAAAGAAGATGGAACTGAAAATGATGAAAGATGAAAAAGGCTTATAAGTACTTTTAATTCTTGTATAATTGGATTTCATTTTAATGATAATTTATCTGTCTTAGTTCTTTATATCCTGTTACCATGATAGAATATCATCCATGCTTACTTATACATTATTGTCATACCTGTCATTTATCTAGTGATCATATCAAACCGGCCTCTGACCGGTTCTTCGTTTTCTTGTCGTGTATGTATATTCTTTATTCGTCCAGGTGTTCCGCCGCAAGGTCGCCCGTAATGACCTTCCCATCCCTATGTCTTTTGAGGAGCTGTGACATTTTGCGGGTATCACGGGATATTTTGTGTAGACGCCTCCATTATTGTTTTCTAGTTATGATCAGTCGTTATTCGGGTGTGTGGCCCAAACCGTTGTAATTGTATAATGGATGTATTATGTAACACCTGAGACCTATTGTGTATTGTATAAATTCTATTGACCGATGTTTCATTCGGTTCTTTCCTTATCATTGTTGGTATATATATATGCTTTTGGGAGTTTCCACCATCTTTTCTATTATGGGTTGTTGAAAATGTTTTCTTTAAATTTCAAAACTAAAAATTTTGATAACCCGTTTTTTGGAATATAGTGTGGTTATTCCGTATACTCTGTATGTTTACTGTGATGCTGAGAATGATATCTATCCATGTTTCCTTTTTCATCAGTGATATACCCGTTTATACCCTCAGCCTGGACGAGGACTACCTCCAATACGGACGACCATACGAGGGGCCGACCCTTCACCAGGCCCCAGTTGGCCACCACCAGGTCCAGACAACCCTACGAGGAGCCGACCCTCCACCAGGCTCCGGACGACCCTACGAGGGGCCGACCCTTCCCCAGGCTCCGGACGACCCTACGAGGGTACGACAGTACGAGGACAGAATCGAGCCAGACTCGCTACCGGAAGGAACTTTGCCCTCGGCCTCGGCTCATAGGCCGAGGGTGATATCATGACGGCGCGTGGTTTGGGAGACGCGTGGAACAGTGCGCGTCAGGCTCATATGACACGTGGCAGACCGTTATAACAGAATCACACCCTCACGTGAGGGAATATTATGTCATCATTTGGCATCTACAGGTGTCAACAGGGGATTGGTTAGATCAGCATTCACATGCACCATGCATACTTGGGGGGTACACTACACCCCCCAAGACCTATATATACTTGTCACCTACAACCCTACAGGGGGATCAGATTATTACAACCCTAGCTAAAACCCTGCTTGTGCACAGTAGAGAGAGAGAGAGCTTATGTGCATTGTATCCAAGGCCATTAGTGCCCATACTTAGAGGATTACACACTCACAGTGGATGTAGGCCTAATTGGCTGAACCACTATACATCATTGTCTTATTTCCTCTTATACTCATCCCCTTCTACATACACATGTTCATACACTTATGCATCTCTTTGACTGCCATGGTTATAACTGTTTGAGCTCATTATCACTTATCCGGTGGTGCTGATTTCCAGTATCATCAGTTTGGTGCCGTCTGTGGGAAAGAGAAGACATCTCTTCCTTTGTAAAACTTGACCTCACTGGGCACTCTGGTGGTGAACCAACACTCCCCCTGAGAGGAGGCGTTTCACCATTGAAAGAGACCCACTAAGGTTCCCAAGCTCACCAATATTTTCTTCAGTTCAACTTTTCATAGCTCAAGCACATGGCACCTGAGATGCCACCACCACCTCTTCCCCCACCGGATGAGGGGGGAAGACCCAGTTCCAGTCAACCGCCGCCTCAGTCTGAGATGGAAGATGTGGCAGCAGCCCTAAAGTCTCTGGCAGCCAGCCAACGGATGATGCAGGAGCAGTTCACAGCCCTAAGTCAGAACATACTGAGACCACTAGGGGTCTCACCTGAGATGATTACTCCGGCAGCAGCTCCAGGACAGCATGAGGCCAGGGGACCACCCCAGGCACCATGTAAAGACCTGCCACCCCCTCAGCGGCGTAGGGATGTTGCTGACCCCCGGCGTTTACACCTGGGGAGGCAAGGAAACCCTTGCCCTGAGGACAGGTATGACGATCTGGAGGAAGAAGAGGCTCCAGTAGAATGCTGGGAGCCATATGAGGTCTCCAACAATACTGTACGACCCCTCCAGGACAGTAGAGGAAAGTGCGGGAGACCAAACCCTGATGATCGCCCAAGAGGCTCTGCTTTTGACCGCCTGAGCAGGGGGTCGAACTTCGAGAGGCTGGGCCCAGTGAATGACCTGCGGGGCAAGTTGTCCAAGTCAAGAAGCGCAGCGAGATCTAGGAAAGAAGCAGAAGGCCGACCCCAAAGACGGGATGACGGCCAAAGGGAAGTAAATAGCCGACACAGGCCTGCCGTAGCGGAGCCCTCCATCCACCTCCGAGAGGCAGCAGGGGATAACATCGGCCAGGCCGACCCTGTGAGGCCCTGGAATGACTCAATCCAGCGGTTAGAGGATAAGATTGGCGACATACTGAAGAGCCGGGACCCTCTTCAGAGGGGGTACACCATAGGCTCACCCTTTGTGGCAAAGATAGTCAACTTCCCCCCGCCATCAAAGTTCAAGCCTCCTGTGGTCACCCCAAGATACGATGGGAGCACCAACCCTGTCCACCATGTGGAGATGTATCAATCCACGGCAGACATATACTCTATCTCAGATGAGATGAGATGTCGTGCCTTCTCTGGTACCCTGACAGGGGCTGCGCATGTGTGGTACACGTCTCTTCCAAAAAATTATATTGGAAACTTTAAGCAGTTGGCAGACCTGTTCATCCATAATTTCTTCTTTGGGGTGAGGCCACAGAAGAAGACCACACACCTGCTCTATGTTAAGCAGGGAAAGAATGAGACTCTGAGAGACTACATAGCCAGATTCAATAAAGAGAAGCTGGAGGTGGAAGACTATGAGGAGAGCATAGCTATGACAGCACTGATTGGAGGGCTCCAGAAGGGGAAGCTATTATGGAAGCTTGCCGAAGACCCTCCGAGGACGATGGCTGAGCTGTTGTCAACAGCAGGGAAGGTGATGAACGCCGAAGAGGCGATGGCCGCAAAACATGAAGACGAAAAAGGAGGTGCAAGCGGGGGCAAGTACCCTAAGAAGAACAAAGAGGGGAAGAAGAGAAACATGGATGATAAGTTCGCGGGGTACACCCCTCTGACGGTCAGCTGTGAACAGATCCTCAACGAGATAAAGAGTGACCGGACGCTGAAGTGGCCTGAGAAGCTGAGGGAAGCTCCCGGCAAGAGAAATAGGAACCTGTGGTGCGAATTTCACCAAGACCACGACCACGTGACGGATAAATGCTTTGCTCTGAAAGACGAGATTGAGAAGATGCTGAAGGAAGGGAAGCTCAGAAAGTACGTCGACAAAGCCGACTTCAAGAGGGGATGAGGGGACGACCCCAGAAAGAAGCGAGTCGATGCCTGCAGAGAAGGTCCTCAAAAAAGAGGGGACGACCCCTCTGATGATGAGGACGACCCTGACCTCCCGCCGAGAGACGACCACGGCCCTGTCAAGAGGCTCAATATGATCTCGCTCGGGGTGGGAATGATCTCCGGGGGACTTACAGGAGGAGGGTCGGAGGTCGCCGACAGGAAGGCCCATGTCGCTGAGGCCAAGGCAGTTACGAAGACGGTGCACTTGACCTCCCTAGAGGTCAAGTCAGAAAAAAGGAAGAAGGTTGATATGGACACTTTGATCGTGGGATTTTCAAGAATGGACTTCAAAGGCCTCTTGGCGCCGCATGATGACCCTCTTGTCATCACTACCAGAGTGCACGGGTGCGAAGTGCCGAGGATCCTGGTAGATGGGGGCTCGTCCGCAGATGTGATGTTTTGGCCATGCTTCAAGGCCTTGGGCCTCAGTCGTGCCAGACTTGTCCCATACCATCATCCGTTGATTGGGTTCAGTGGAGAGAAGGTTCACCCCCTGGGAATATATGAGGCTGATGTCAGGATGGAGGACGAATGGCCGAGATGGCTCACCAAGAGGGTCAGTTTCTTTGTGCTGGATGAGCATGTGTTTTCGGCATACAACATCATACTGGGACGTGGGGCCCTCAAGGGGTTTGAAGCTGTTCCGTCCACAGTCCACCAGATGGTTAAGTTCCCTACCCCTTATGGGGTGGGGGAAGTCTAGGGAGACCAGACGACGGCGAGAGAATGCTACTACAACTCCGCTGAAGAAAAGGAGGCACACAAGAGGGATACAACCACTTACAACATTGATACCCTAGACCCCAGGGACGAGACGAAGCTCAAGAAAGGAGAGGCCGCTGAGGAGGTAGAACCCATCATCCTCGATGAGGATGACCCGGGAAAAACCGTCCAAGTTGGCAAGTCTCTGAAGCCCGATATCAAGGAAGACCTCATCAAACTGTTGAGGAGAAGGCGAAGCGTCTTCGCGTGGAGTCATGTAGATATGCCAGGGATCGACCCTGAAATCATGTGCCACAAACTCAATGTGGTAGAGGGAGTAAAGCCGGTAAAGCAGAGGAGGAGGATTTACTCTAGAGAGAAGTATGAGGTCATCAGGGATGAGGTTAAAAAATTAGAAGACGCTGAATTTATCAGAGAGGTCATCTACCCTGAGTGGCTGTCCATTGCAGTCATTGTCCCAAAGGCCAACGACAAGTGGAGAATGTGTGTGGACTTCACAGACCTCAACAAACACTGCCCCAAAGACAGCTTCCCTCTCCCCCGCATTGACCAGATGGTGGACGCTACTGCAGGCCACGAGCTCATGAGTTTTATGGATGCCTACTCAGGGTATAACCAGATCTTCATGAACCCTGATGACTCGGAGAGGACTGCCTTCATCACTGACAAGGGGACATACTGTTACAGGGTCATGCCCTTTGGCCTAAAAAATGCGGGGGCAACGTACCAGCGCCTCGTAAATAAAATGTTCGAAGACCAAATTGGGAAGTCTATGGAGGTTTACGTAGATGACATGCTGACTAAGAGTCTGAAGGCAGAGGTTCATGTGGCAGACCTGGAAAGGACCTTTAATACAATGGACAAATACAAAATGAAGCTCAACCCGGCCAAGTGTGTCTTCGGGGTCGGAGCGGGGAAGTTCTTGGGGTTCATTGTCAATCAAAGAGGCATCGAGGCCAATCCTGAAAAGATAAAGGCCCTTCTTGAGATGAAGACCCCCAAGTCCATTAAAGACGTTCAGAGGCTCACAGGGAGAGTGGCTGCCTTGAACAGATTTGTGTCAAGGGCTACAGACAGGTGTCTACCATTCTTCAAGATCCTCAGGAAGGCCTTCGAATGGAGCGAAGAGTGTGATGAGGCTTTCAAGGAGCTAAAATCATACTTAGGGTCTCCCTTGCTACTGTCACGACCCGTGCAGGGTGAACGACTTTACGTGTACCTTGCTATCTTAGAGTCCGCTATCAGTGCAGCAATCGTAAGAGACGAAGATGGGATACAGAAGCCCGTATATTTCAACAGTAAGGCACTCCAGGGGGCAGAGCAGAGATACCCGAGGATGGAGAAGTTGGCCTATTCCTTGATCCATGCCTCAAGGAAGATGAAACCGTACTTCCAGTCCCATACTATGGTCATCCTTACTGACTCTCCTCTTAGGCACGTCCTACACAGGCCTGAAAAATCAGGAAGGCTAATGACCTGGGCTATAGAGCTGGGGGAGTTTGACATTGTGTATCAGCCTAAGACAGCCATTAAGGGGCAGGCCTTGGCAGACTTCGTGGCTGAGTTCACCTGGGAAGATGATGAGGCCGAGGGTGAGACCCTCGGGAAGGCAGATACAGAAGACAGACCCGCAGACACACCCGCAGACCTGGTTGAGACGAGCACCGCTAGAAGGAAAGTGACTGAAAATGAAGAGGGAAGATACATCTTTAGATAGGGGTCCCTCTCTGAGGGAAATTTTTCTGAAGGAAAGACTCCGTGGAGCCTCTTCGTTGACGGGTCCTCCTGTGATAGCGGAAGTGGTGCTGGACTGATACTATCAGCACCCGATGGCACAGACGTCGAATACGCCCTGAGGTTCAACTTCAAAGCCTCCAACAATGAGGCTGAATATGAGGCCTTAGTAGCAGGCCTCTCCTTGGCCAAGTCTCTTACTGTCGGCCAGATTTTGGTCCATAGTGATTCACGGCTAGTCGTAAATCAGATACTAGGAGCCTACGAGGCTAAGGACGAAAGGATGGCTAGGTACCTCGAGAAGGTGAGATCATTACTGAAGGGCTTCAGAGAAGTGAAATTAAGGAGGGTACCTAGGCTTGATAATGGCCGCGCTGATGCCCTTGCTAGGCTGGCCTCGGCAACAAGAACAAACATCAGGAGGACGGTCCCAGTGGAAATTTTTTTTCAGCCAGCTATCGAAGACGTCGAGGGAACACTTGGCATTTGCATGAATGTTTCTCAAGAACCGTCATGGATGGATCCTCTGATCAGATACATTAAAGGGGGAGAGATGCCAGAAGCAAGCCAAGAAAGGAAGAAGCTGAGATACAGGGCTGCTAAGTTCACTGTCATCAGAGACACGCTGTACAAAAAGGGGTTCCTACTCCCCTTACTTAGGTGTGTGCATCCCTCAGAAGTCCCTTCCATCCTGCAAGATGTGCATAAAGGGTCGTGCTCAAGCCACATTGGGGGTAGATCCTTAGCGAAGAGGGTGATCACCCAAGGCTACTGGTGGCCGACCTTAGGGAAAGATGCTGCCGCATATGTTAAAAAGTGTGATAAATGCCAAAGATTTGCTACCATCCCTCACCAACCTCATCAGCCCCTCACCTCCATTACATCCCCATGGCCGTTTGCAGTATGGGGGATTGACCTGGTAGGACCCTTACCGAGGGCAGTCAATAACTATCGGTTCCTCATCGTAGCAATTGACTACTTTTCAAAGTGGGTAGAGGCCGAACCGATGGTCACGATTACAGAGCAGAAGACCTTCCAGTTCATCTGGAAGAATGTGATATGCAGATATGGTCTACCCAACACCCTCATCTCGGATAACGGGACCCAGTTCAAGAATGCCTCTCTGCAGAAGTACTGTGAGAGGGTAGGCATCAAATAATTTTTCTCCACCCCAGGCCGACCTCAGGCCAATTGGCAAACCGAAGTTACGAATAGGACAATCCTAGATGGGATTAAGAAGAGGCTTGAGGAGGCAAAAGGAAGATGGGTCGAGGAGTTATATGCAGTGTTGTGGGCGTATAGGACGACAGTAAGGACCTCTACTGGGGAGAACCCATTCATGTTGGCTTATGGATCAGAAGCAGTCATCCCCACCGAAGTCGAGTTTCCCACTCATAGGGTCCAAGTGTATGACCCCCAGGGAAATACAGAAGAGAGGAGACTTGACCTGGACTTGATTGAGGAAAGAAGGGAGGATGCTGAGATAAGGAAAGCTTCCTACCAGCAGAGGACCGCAAGGTTTTACAACCAGAGGGTGAAACGGAGGCCTATCGCAATAGGGGACTAGGTTCTCAAAAAGACTTGGCAAAAGCCCAACAAACTCCATCCTAATTGGCAAGGTCACCGATGAAGTTGTCCCTGGAACCTATAGACTAGAAAACCTAGAGGGGGAACCATTTTCCAACCCCTGGAACGCAGATCATTTGAAGAAATACTATCAGTAGTGTTGTAAGGTCTTGAAAGGCCATAATTGTAATGGGAGTTGCTCCAACGGAACACTCGGAAAATTAATGAGAAATATCAGTGTTTCCCTCATCTTGTGGTTATCAGTCCTAGCACGCATGGAAGACTACATTTAAAATCCATTAATTTGGAAAGTTGATCCCTCGGCTATAATGGGGACCAGTGGAGGGGAAGACCCCTCCACTGTCCTCAAAAAAGACGAGGGAAGACTACATTTAAAATCCATTAATTTGGAAAGTTGATCCCTCGGCTATAATGGGGACCAGTGGAGGGGACGACCCCTCCACTGTCCTAAAAAAAGACTAGGGAAGACATTAAAATCCATTAATTTGGAAAGTTGATCCCTCGGCTATAATGGGGACCAGTGGAGGGGACGACCCCTCCACTGGTCCCCATTATAGACGAGGGAAGACTACATTTAAAATCCAATAATTTGGAAAGTTGATCCCTCGGCTATAATGGGGATCAGTGGAGGGGACGACCCCTCCACTGTCCTCAAAAAAGACGAGGGAAGACATTAAAATCCATTAATTTGGGTAATTGATCCCTCGGCTATAATGGGGACCAGTGGAGGGGACGACCCCTCCACTGTCCTAAAAAAAGACGAGGGAGGGGTTAGTAGCATAAACAATGAGCAAGCCATAATAAAATGAAAGAAGGAAGACAGCAATTATGAAAGAGACTGGTATTAATAAAATATAAGTATCAAGAGTTTTTACAAAGCCTTTGAACAAAAGTACAAAAATAAGGGTATGAGCTACAGGCAGCCACCCTAGGGGACGACATCAGAGGGCAGGGCCTCAACAATGGGAATGGTCTCCTCAGGTACCAGCACCGGATGATCTTCAGATGTACCGACCCCTTCGATCTGAACTTGGGCCTCCACTTGGTTGAGGGCCTCGGCAATTAGGGGGTCGTCCAGTTGAACACCCTCTAGTGATGGGCGAACAGAGGAGACGACATCGCCAAATTTGAGGACGACCCATCGGCAGGCCGTCCTGATCCCCCTCTCAAGATATTCAAGGCCGAAGCCCTGAAATTCATCTGAAGTCTTGTATGCCTCCACAGCATCAGCCTCAGCTTTCTTGATGGCTGCTCTCAGATCAGCCTTATGCTGGGCCTCCAGGTTGATCAGAGCCTCATCCTTGCCCTTGATCAACAAGTCCCTGTCCTTGATCAACAAGTCCTTGGCCTGCATATCGGCATCATGCTGCCTCGTCAGCTCATCAAGGACTCTAGCGTGCTCAGTTCTTGTGCTCTCCAGCTCGGCCCTCGCAGTGTGCAGCTCTGTCCGTAGGTCAGCCTCTTGTTGAATGGCCCTCTCAGCTTCATGGAATTTCTGTTGATTCTCAGCCATCCACTTGGTGGCTGAGGTGAAGGCACAGATAGACTGCAAGAAAAATGAAGATACATCAAGGGGGGCCGAGGAAACACTTTGTGAAAGAATGAAATTAAAGGTCAGGGCCAATACCTGAGCAAGGGAGTGCAGACCGTAGTCATACACTTTGGCTGGAGGCATCTGCGCCAAGAACTCGAAGTCGGAGGCCGACGGTGCAGAGAACATAGAGGCCTTTGCTGCCCTCAGGTTGGCAATAAGAGATGAGGGGTCGGCCCTCAGATGGGACAGATTTTGAGACCAGAAGGCCCCCATGCTTGATGAAGAGGTTGCTCCCTCAGAGGCCTCGGCCCTGGCTCTCGTCCTAGGGTCAGGACGAGGCTCGACTGGAGCCTCAGGTTCCTTCCTTTTGTGGCTAATAGCCGTCGGCTCAACAACTGTCGGCCCTGAGGCCCTCGTCTTCTTGGTAGCCTGCTGAGGCTCCTTCCCCTTCTTTTTTGACAAACCAGCAAGTAGGCTTGGAGCAGTCATATCCCAGAGGTAATCTGACACGCCTGCAGGACGACCTGAAAAGGATACGATGCATCAGGAAAGTTCAGAGATAAAGAGAGAACACTTCAAAAATAAGTAAAGAAGGAAAAATGTTCAGTATAACTCACATAGTTCTGTCAGAGGGCCGACCCTCAGACCAGCTTCTTTAAGGAATCGAGGGGTCATCAAATCTTCGAACTTTGGGATCTCACCCTCTCTCCCTCGTCCCCTCAGATACTCAACGATATCCCTTTCCTCCAGGCTAAGTCCAGGGTCTGACCTAGCTTTCATGGAGGGATTAGACCATCTGTTAGGAACCCTCGGAGCATCGGCAGAAGGGGAAGCCTCGGTGGAGCTCTCCCATGCCCCAAATATGAAGAAGAACCTTTTTTTCCAGTCATGATTGGAAGTTTGAGCTACGTGGAGCAGCTTCTTCTCAGACCTTCTCGCCCCTAGATGATAGTATCCGGGCTGTTTAGATGAAGAGGTGATATTATAGCAGGCCAAGAACACGTCGGACGAGGGCTCATCAGTGAAAGCATTTTTCCACAAAGAGATGTACCCCAGAATCGTCCTCCAAGAATTGGGTGGAAGTTGCAAGGGGGAGACGCCCAGAGCCGACAGAATATCTACAATGGCAGGGTGGAAGGGAAGTCTGACACCTACTTTGAACATTTGCTCGTAGACTGCAACTTCTCCCTCTTCACCCTCAAAAACCCTCTCATCCTCAGAGGGAACCCTCATAGTTACCCCAGAGGGCACTCCGTAGATATGCCTCCATACTAGAAGGTCCTTATCCCTAACGGAGGATATAAAAGACGAGGCATGGGAGCTATCAACCTCGTCATCTGTATCGTCGTCCTTGTCCTCATTCCCCTCCCTCTCATCACCTGCAGGAGGACCCTGAGGGAAAGCCACTTGGAAGGCATTGGGGGATAGGGTTGTCACAGGGACAGCCTCAGAGGGGATCGTTCCCTCGGCCTCTTGGGGAGGGCTAAGGTCAGACGTGTCCCTCCTACCAGACGTTCCAGCACCAGTTGGAGAGGAGTTTCTCTCGTCCATTTTACTTGGTTTGGGAGTGTCGGCCGGACGAGACGACGACCCGCAAGACTCAGAGGGTTCAGATGGTCTTATAGTGGCAAGAGGAATGGGAAAAATGGGTCGTACCCAATTAGGGTCGGCCCCTCGTCTCCTCTCTTCCTCTTCCTCTATTCGTCGGATCTCGGCAAAGAGTTTTTCTCTCAAGGGTGGGAATTCAGACACTAAGTTGTAAATCCTCCTAAGCATTAAGGGGAAGACCCAACACTTGGAGAAATTACGCTGGACTTGGCTAATTCAACTACAAACGCTTGAGGGATTGACCAAGTTTGACTTGTGGATCAAACTAGAGAACTAAAACGTTTTTCGTCAAGAACGTCCAAGAACTAAACCAGAAAAAGCTATGGGGGAACTCTAAGAACCAGACGACCTACGACCCTAAAAAACAAATAGAAATGAAGACAAAAGAAGACACAGGGAGAAAAAGGTTACCTGATGAGGAGAAGGGCAAGAACGTTGCCACGACCTGAAGGTTCAAAGGCTGGCAATGGCGGTAGCGACTGGTTCTAGAGAGAGAGAACTTAGGCGCGAAGAAGAAGAAGTGGTGGAGAGAGAAAGTTTAAAAACCTTTAAATACCTTGGCAGTAAGTTGACCCATTTACCAAAGAAAGGTATAATTAGGGCACAAGGCCCCAAGCGCACTGCGCAGCCGCCCTGCCTTGAAAACTGGAACAACAATGAGTATCTGCACATGTGTCACTCACCTAACTGGTCACACGCGTCTCGACCTCAGTAAATATCCCTCAGCCATCTCAATGACACCTATGGCTAAGGGCTGGGGGGTGATTGATATACCCGTTTATACCCTCAGCCTGGACGAGGACTACCTCCAATACGGACGACCATACGAGGGGCCGACCCTTCACCAGGCCCCAGCTGGCCACCACCAGGTCCAGACGACCCTACGAGGAGCCGACCCTCCACCAGGCTCCGGACGACCCTACGAGGGGCCGACCCTTCCCCAGGCTCCGGACGACCCTACGAGGGTACGACAGTACGAGGACAGAATCAAGCCAGACTCGCTACCGGAAGGAACTTTGCCCTCGGCCTCGGCTCATAGGCCGAGGGTGATATCATGACGGCGCATGGTTTGGGAGACGCGTGGAACAGTGCGCGTCAGGCTCATATGACACGTGACAGACCGTTATAACAGAATCACACCCTCACGTGAGGGAATATTATGTCATCATTTGGCATCTACAGGTGTCAACAGGGGATTGGTTAGATCATCATTCACATGCACCATGCATACTTGGGGGGTACACTACACCCCCCAAGACCTATATATACTTGTCACCTACAACCCTACAGGGGGATCAGATTATTGCAACCCTAGCTAAAACCCTGCTTGTGCACAGTAGAGAGAGAGAGAGCTTATGTGCATTGTATCCAAGGCCATTAGTGCCCATACTTAGAGGATTACACACTCACAGTGGATGTAGGCCTAATTGGCTGAACCACTATACATCATTGTCTTATTTCCTCTTATACTCATCCCCTTCTACATACACATGTTCATACACTTATGCATCTCTATGACTGCCATGGTTATAACTGTTTGAGCTCATTATCACTTATCCGGTGGTGCTGATTTCCAGTATCATCAATCAGGCTATAGGGCTGGCCACCCTTTATTTCGGATAGCGGGTTATCACAGATGGTATCAGAGCATCAGGTTCTAGAGTCTTTAGGATCTATGCGGACTTGTCACGTTCTACCGCAACGTTCTTTGATATAGTGCTTAATTTTAGGATTTTCTTGTTGCTTACGTATGCGATCTCCTTCTAGATAGATTTTTTTATATAATATTCTAACTCTATCTCTTCTTTATCTCAGATGCCGCCAAAGAGAGGACGTCCCGCTAGACGCAATTGAGTTGTCGAGGATGAGGTGGTCCTCTACCGGGGAATATCAGTGCCGCTGATGTGGCAAATATCGTGGCCCAAGATGTTAATGCAGCGATGACTGCAGTGGCATAACAAATTTTAGAAGCTCAAGCGAGAGGACAAGAAGTACTAGTTCCTACGGGACCTTCTCAGTGGTAACGGGTAAGAGAATCTTTCCTAAATGGTCATCCCCCAGAATTTGAGGGAGGTTCTGACGTTATAAAGGCAAACCAGTGGAAGAAGGATATGCAGCGCCATCTTAGGATGGTGGAATGTAGTGAGGAGAAAAAACAAATCCTCGTTACTTTTAAGCTTATCGGGTCGGCCTTACAATGGTGGGAGTCAATGACGACGCCCGAATAAAGGGATAGAATGTCAATCACCATTTTTTGGACTCTGTTTGATGGAAAGTATTTCCCTCCCGCAGTTCAAAGGGAGATACAGAGGAAACTTCAAGATTTAGTACAAGGGGAGAGATCGGTTGCAGAGTACGAAGAGGAGTTTACCCGGTTAGCAAGCTTCATACCGGATGAAGTGACTCTGGAAGCGAAGAGGATCTCTAAATTTGTAGGAGGTTTTCACTGGCGAATAAAATAACATTTGCTTGGAAATCTATCTTTAGTAACCTTTGGGGACGTGATGAATGCTGCTCTACTTCACTGTCAAGAGCATAGATTATTTGTGCAGAACAATAAGAAGGCTGCAGCTATGGGGCAAGTGGTGAGACCGGGAGGAAATGGGAGCGGAGGGGGAACATCTTCTTTGTCCCAATTCTCGGGGAACAAGCAGAAAGATAGGGATCCTCAGCAAGGGGATTTGTCCAAGCATCCACATTTCGGTGGGTTTAATGCTGGTGGCAATAATAATAATAATAACAGGCCGGGTCAAGGCGGATAACAACAACAACAGGGAGGTAGAGGTGGAAATGGAGGTAGGGGCCAGCAGGGCCCAGGTGCGGGGCAATTTCGAAACAATCAAGGTAGGAATCAGGAAAATGTGGCTAATAAATGTTTTCAGTGTGGGGAGTTGGGCCATTATAAAAGGGCGTGTCCTCAGTTGGTTGGAGGGCATCTTCCTAGGGCCCCACAACAGCCGTATGTACAGTTTCCGCCCTAGGAGCCTAATCTGATTGATCCTCCTCAGCAGGGACAATTGCAGTATGGATGGGTTTACCATATTCAGGAGGCTATGCTTCCTCCAGCTCCTCCGGCACCGCCAGCGATCGAGGGTAAGTTTTTCATTCATGGGCATATGGGTCGAGTACTATTTGATACGGGTGCTACACACTCCTTTATTTCTAGAAGTTTTGCCCAGACCACTGGTTTGATTAAATCTGCTGAAAGTACCTTCACTAGCGTTGAATCCTCTATGGGAGATGGTTCATTGATTTTCTTTATTTGTAAAAACGTAGGGATTAATCTTGGTAACTTGTGTTTTGAGGCCGAATTGCTCGTCCTTGATATGGTCGGGTACGATGTAATCTTAGGTATAGATTGGCTAGTGAAATACCGCGCGATAGTAAATTGTTATGGGAAAAGCATAGTTTTTGCAGTTCCGGGACAAGAAATGTTCCTGGTTGTTATGCCTTGTATGGAAGGGAGTACGAGTGCTTATTTATATTATATTGCGGAAGATGCATCTAGGGATGTTTTCGTTCCTCTAAATTCTCTTCCAATTGTTAGAGATTTTGAAGATATTTTTAGGGAGATACCGGGATTACCTCCAAGTCGGGAAATAGAGTTTGTGATTGATTTAATACCGGGAACTCGACCGATTGCTAAAGCTCCTTATCGAATGGCTCCCGTGGAGATGAGGGAGTTGAGAGATCAGATTCAACAGCTATTAGAGCAGGGGTTTATTAGGCGTAGTACATCGCCATGGGGTGCTCCGGTATTGTTTGTGAAGAAGAGAGACGGTTCTCTCCGGTTATGTGTGGACTATAGGGAGTTGAATAAAGTCACCATCCGGAATAAATACCCTTTACCTCGCATCGATGATTTGTTTGACCAACTTAGGGGAGCATCATACTTCTCCAAAATCGATTTGAGGATGGGGTATCATCAATTGAGGATACGGGCGCAAGATGTATCCAAGACAGCGTTTCTGACCCGTTACGGATCCTATGAATTCTTGGTTATGCCCTTTGGGCTAACCAATGCTCCTGCTGTGTTTATGGATATTATGAACAGGGTGTTTCGGGATTTCCTTGACCAGTTTATTATTGTATTCATCGATGACATCCTAGTCTATTCTCAAACAGAGTCTGATCATGCTACTCACTTATGGTTGGTCCTGCGGAGATTAAGGGATCACAAATTGTATGCAAAGTTTGAGAAATGTGGCTTTTGGTTGAAGGAAGTTCAATTTCTGGGTCATGTGGTGTCGTCCCAGGGTATATCGGTGGTTCCTAGTAAGGTGATTGCGGTGAGGGAGTGGGGTCAACCCACGACACCTACCGAAGTTCGTAGTTTTCTGGGCTTGGCGGGTTATTACCATCGGTTTATTAAGGGCTTTTCAAAGATCGCTAGTCCGTTGACAAATTTAACCCGAAAGGGAGTGAGATTCGTTTGGGACAGTTCATGCCAAGCTGCATTTGATGAGCTCAAAGAGAGATTAACTTCGGCTCCAGTCCTTACGTTGCCAAAATCGGGATTGGAATATCTAGTCTTCACCGATGCATCTCTTCAAGGGTTAGGAGGTGTTCTTCAGCAAGAAAGATAAGCTATTGCCTACGCTTCTCGTAAGTTGAAGCCTCGCGAAAGGAACTATCCGATGCATGACTTAGATTTTTCCGAAGTTGTCTTTGCCTTGAAGATATGGAGGCATTATCTCTTAGGGGAAAAGGTTAGTCTTTTCACCGACCATAAATCGCTACAATATTTATTTTCCCAAAATGACTTGAATATGTGCCAGCGTCGTTGGTTGGAGTTTGTGAAAGACTACCAATTTGACATCCACTATCATCCTGTAAAGGCGAACGTAGTAGCGGATCCCTTGAGTAGGAGGCCCGAGAGAGACTTAGCTAATGTGTGGAAAGATAAGTGGAGAGAGCTCAGTCAGGAGGATGAAGGGGTAAGAGTATTCATTTCTGTGATGACCGTCACTCCGACGATTATAGTGAAAATTGTGGAAGCCCAGGGAAGAGATAAAGGTTGTCAAGACCATATACACCGACTGTTGTCCGAGGAAGAGGAGTCGTACTCGATTGGTTCTGAGGGCGGACTACGCTTCCATGGAAGACTTATTGTTCCCGAAGATGGGGACTTGAGATGAGCGGTGATGGTGGAATCTCAGGGGTCAAAGTTTACTGTACATCCAGGTGGGGACAAGATGTACCAAGACATGCGCCGTCAGTATTGGTGGGTTGGTATGAAGAGGGATATCTCGGAGTTTGTATCCCAATGCACTACTTGTCAGTTGGTTAAGATTGACCACCAACGACCGACAGGTTTGTTACAATCGCTGAAGATTCCCGTGTGGAAATGGGAAAGCATTTCTATGGACTTCATTACGGGCTTACCTAGATCACAGAGAGGTAATGATTCGATCTGGGTGATTGTCTACCATTTAACTAAGTCGGCACACTTCTTGCCTGTGCGTAAAGATTATGATACCGCTCGCTACGCCCAATTGTTCATCGAGGAGATCGTTAGACTTCATGGGGTACCTGTAAATATTGTTTCTGACCGAGATAAAATATTTGTGTCCCACTTTTGGCGAAGTTTTCAAGAAGCCATGGGGACCAAGTTGAAGTTAAGCTCTTCCTATCATCCTCAAACAGATGGTCAAACTGAAAGGGTAAACCAGATGTTGGAGGATATGCTTCGTATGTGCATACTTGATTTTAAGGGCGGTTGTGAACAATACCTTCCATTGGTTGAGTTTACTTTTAACAACTCATACCAATTTACTATTGGAATGGAACCTTATGAAGCTTTGTATGGTAGACCATGTAGATCGCCCGCTTGTTGGTTGGAAGTGGGTGATAACAAATTTCTTGGACCTGAAATGATCCAAGACACTTCTTCAAAGATTGAACTTATTCGAAACCGCATTTAGATAGCCCAAGACCGTCAAAAGAGCTATGCCGATGCGGGTAGGAGACACATGGAATTAGAGGTTGGAGACCAAGTGTTGGTGCGAGTGTCCCCAATGAAGGGCATTAAACGTTTCGGGAAGAAAGGAAAGCTTGCATCGCGTTTCGTTGGACCTTTCCCAGTTATTGCAAAGGTTGGTTCCGTGGCATACCAACTAGCTTTACCGGAGCCTTTACAACAAATCCACGATATCTTCCATGTATCCTCTTTGAGAAAGTATAAGAGATGCGAGGGTGCCCTTTGGCACATCCCTTTTGAGGATATTGAGTTGCAACCTGATGTTTCATATGAAGAACAACCGGTTGCTATTCTTGAGTATGGGGAGCAAAAGTTGAGGTCTCGTGTGGTGCCCTTGGTGAGAGTCCAATGGAGTCATCATAATGGAAAAGAATCAACGTGGGAGCGTGAGAGTGACATGTGGGAGAAGTATCCACATCTCTTCTCATAAGGTACGCTTGAATTTCGGGGACGAAATTCCCTCATAAGGGGGGAGTATGTAATAACCCTCGCTTATGAGAACATATTTTACATTAATTACTAGGTATGGTAATTAGATATAAATGTTGGATTATGAATTGAGTACTAATTTAATGAAGAAAAGTTAATATTCACTATGAGTTTGCACATACATTGTAAGTATGGGTGAATATTGCCATGTTATGTTTTATTATATCATATGAATTAAAATGATATTTGGTTTAGTAATGAGACCGAAACTTAAATTGAAATTATAAAATGTCCAAATAATAATTTGGAGGCTGTAGTTGAATTCGGAACGTTCGAGATAGTCAAATAATGTACCATATTGTATTTTGAGGTTTTGGGCATTTTTGACTGATTATGCCTTAAATATGCAGTTGCGTATTATTTTATCGCACTATTGGTTAATTAAGTGGGATTTTTGTCTTAAGCCATGACTTAGACTCACTAAGTCTTCTAATTGCCCTAATTTCACTTCTAAACCTAAAGAGAAAGAGTAGAGAGAAAGAAAGGAGATTGAAGATTTGAGAGGGATTCTTGTCTCTACACCAAGAAAATCTGCAATTTCTGAATCAAGGCAAGTTTCTTACTTGCTATTTATGGTTTAGGATAAATGATTTGTTATGATAATGATGTGTTGATCTAAGTTTAATTAGTTTAGGGTTTTTAGTGTATATTTGTTGGTTTTGATTCATTGAGGAGTAGTTTGGATGAATGTTGATGATTATGATGGTAGTTAGCAGCATTTATGTGTTGTTGGAGTCAATAAATGAGCTTGGAAGGAAGGGGTATGAGTTGGGAGTATATTTGGAGTCAAAGACTCCATAGCCAAAACTTGGCAAAATTGCAGGCCCGAATCCATTCGGCCCTCTGGGCGAATTGATTCGCTTAGGTCCAGTGCCCAGGTCTAGTGAACCGAATCGATTCGGATTGGTCCGAATCGATTCGGCAGTTATGCAGAAACCCAAACTTTCCTATCGAATCGATTCGGAAACGATGCAGAATCTCAGGTCTTCTGACCGAATCGATTCGGCTAGGCCGAATCGATTCGAAAACCCTGCACTTTTAAAATTTTTATTTTTCAATTTTAAACCCTTTTTATAGGAGTAGTGATTAGGGGCCTTCTTAAATGAAGTAAACATAGGATTTTAGAGTATTAGTTGAGTTGGGTCGACACCCTAGACTCGAAGGGGGTTCATCTAGGGTTCAGTTCAAGGGGAAATTTAAAGTAATGTTTAGACATTACTTTTGTCGTGTAGTTATAAGAATCTAGGAAATTTTTACGGTCGAATTTGGAGACTTTAGGAGTAAATGTGAACTAGATCTTACTTGATGTTTTATTATAAGTCCAAAAAGGGACATTTGGGAGAAATAACTTGGGAGTTAAACATTCCTCGAGGTTATTAGGACGATGTGAATTCCATAACCATAATGCATTTGGTAAAATGTAACATGGATAACGTAAATGATAATTTACAAAATCTTGTAATGGAAATAAATAAAATGGATGTTACACACCTCTCTAAATACCATCTTAAGGGAAGTCCGTGCGTGAGGTGAAGCCCCCTGGCTAGTGAATGCAGGGTGGATATAGTCCTAGGCCATATGAGCGCTTGTTTTATATTTTTCTGGGATGGGTAGGAGATTCTGGGTGTGGTCTTGACTACCCCGCAGGCATATGGACGCTTCCCGACGTTTGCGATAGGATCCCAGGTTGTCTTATGTTAGGCCCTGGAAGATGATGGTTATTTCGGGACGTGCACAGTGGGGAAACCTGGACGGGCGGTCTTAGAATTGTTATATTTATATTTATAACTATTCTATTATCGAGTTGGACTCGATGGAACATTAATGCCATAAAGAGCAAAAGATATGCCACAAAGAGCATACTATTGAGATAAGTGCCATAAAGAGCACATGGTAATAAATGCATTCCTGATAAGGAATGGAAAGAAGATGGAACTGAAAATGATGAAAGATGAAAAAGGCTTATAAGTACTTTTAATTCTTGTATAATTGGATTTCATTTTAATGATCATTTATCTGTCTTAGTTCTTTATATACTGTTACCATGATAGAATATCATCCATGCTTACTTATACATTATTGTCATACCTATCATTTATCTAGTGATCATATCAAACCGGCCTCTGACCGGTTCTTCATTTTCTTGTTGTGTATGTATATTCTTTATTCGTCCAGGTGTTCCGCTGCAAGGTCGCCCGTAATGACCTTCCCATCCCTATGTCTTTTGAGGAGCCGTGACATTTTGCGGGTATCAAGGGATATTTTGTGTAGACGCCTCCATTATTGTTTTCTAGTTATGATCAGTCGTTATTCGGGCGTGTGGCCCAAACCGTTGTAATTGTATAATGGATGTATTATATAACACCTGAGACCTATTGTGTATTGTATAAATTCTATTGATCGATGTTTCATTCGGTCCTTTCCTTATCATTGTTGGTATATATATATGCTTGTGGGAGTTTCCACCCTCTTTTCTATTATGGGTTGTGGAAAATGTTTTCTTTAAATTTCAAAACTAAAAATTTTGATAACCCATTTTCTGGAATATGGTGTGGTTATTCCATATACTCTGTATGTTTACTGTGATGCTGAGAATGATATCTATCCATGTTTCCTGTTTCATCGGGGTATAGGGCTGGCCACCCTTTATTTCAGATAGCGGGTTGTCACATGCTTCTACCTCCCACAAAGAAAGAAGAAGTGTTTTATGTTATTTTACCCGTTTGAAGAAAGGCTTCATGTTCGGGTGACGGTGACCATATAAAGTCCTATCGGTGGATTCCGAGACAGCGGTGGTGTTCCAAGGTTATTCGCTAGGAAGAGGTTTCTACAAGAAGAAGCATCGGGGCTTGAGAGGGTTCGAGTCGTGTGTTGTAAGTCTTTTTTCTTGTACTTGTAATTCCGTATCTAGTGAATTTGTGGCTAGGGCCGTCCGAGGTTTTTTCCCGTCTTGGGTTTTTCCTCGTACATCGCGGCGTAGTGTGATTGGTTTATTTTATCTTGCTTAAATAATTTAGAACGCATGCTTAGGATAATTCAAGATAAAATTTGGTTTAAATTATCATACTCAATTTAATTTGGACTTTAATTAAATATTGGGTAAAGTCGTTTAATTCAAGTCATTTGCAAAAATTGGTTTGGCCTAACTTTGTTGAAATGAAAAATATGACTTAGGCACATTCTAGGACTTGGATTTAATTTCACTTGGTTTAATTTTAATTTGTTTAAAGAAAATTAAAACTTGGTAATTGTTTATTTTGTTGAACCATCATCATCCATTACGCTTCCGCATCATCTCTAGTTTTATATCTAAAAGGAAATTATAATTGGTTAAAATCCGGGGCTTGCACTTTCAAATTGGTATCAGAGCTTTGATTCATAAAATCTCTCCGTGTTTTCAAATTATTCCCATAGTTGCGTACATATGCAAATATTGTGAACAAAAGAAATTTTACTTAAACACAAAATATAACACCAAAAAGCCATGTAACAGATTTGAATCTAAATAATATGAAACCAAAAATCCTAGAAGTAGAATCACATATAAGAGAGAGGGGTTATTTGAGTTAAAACACAAAATTAAGTTTACTGAAGACAGAGGGGGTGGCAGCCTGCTGAAGACAGAGACAGAGAGAGTAGACAAAGAGTTGGGAATCAGCCTTGGGAACCTTGTTTGTGTCATCAAACCTTCAAAAATCAGCCTTATTCTCTCCTTTCTCCATATCTACAATTTGAATCTCAGCAGATCCCGCACGTGAACTGGAAGTTCCATCTATGTGTTCCTTTTTTCGGCGCTTCCTTTTTGAAATATGCAACCCTGCACCTTCCAAGGTTTAGTGGTCAAACAAAGATTATAAAACATGAAATAAATAAATTTGTGATTGGTAATTATTAAAATAAAAAAAGATAACAATCAGCAACTCTACTCCTTTGAAGCAACATATATGCATACAGTATATCGTAAAGGGCATATTGTAAGTAGGGTATACTTGACATCACAAACTAAATAAACGCAATATGTAATGAATTTGTACAGAATTATAAAAAGTCACAGAATTAATTTATACTGATTCATTATAAATTACATAATGGACTAACTTTATGAATTTGCACCAGCGCCAATCCACCAACTTTTCCCTTTAACCCAAACCAATAAGTCGTCAAAGTAGCGGCAACATAATTGGACTATCACCTGTAATTTCCAAGAGTACCCACAACAAACAAAAGTCACACATTTTAAATGTTATTTCAACAAACCTAAAGCAAATAAAAATCTGGCAAAACTCGCATCAATACATACATTATAAATTTTAAAACTTAGTAACCCTTCCCCAAATCCCCATTTGGCACCTACTATATGCCAACAATATGATGTTGTATACCTGCATATATGTTGTGCATATATCCATACAGCTACTGCATACCGTAAAGGGCATACCGTAAGTCAACTATATACGATGTATGCATATAAATAATCAACAATATACCATATTTTAATGGCATCCAAGAAGTGTTAAGAAGGGGAATTTTGTTTAACAGGGGATAACCAAATTAAAATCTCAAAACTACATAAATATCAAAAGTTATACTGAACCACAACATTGTACTATTCAACCACAAAATTTTGATACAAAAGTAGAGTAAATATATATGAATTGAAGTGAATACATACCAAAGAGGAATTAGCGGGCCAACATACGTATCCTTTTGAATGTTGAATACTCCTGGAAAGAATTGTGAACATCGTACAAATATCACGAACTGTCTCTTGAATGATGCAAAAGCTCTGGCAGAGCATAGTATGCACCATCTTCTTGCTTAAAGATAGAAAATAGAGAGAAACATATTAGCAGCAACTCTGGATGCTGAAGTCGAGAGATGGTCAAGGGGGAAAGAAGGTAACATCTGTGCTTGGCTTAAGATGTGGAATTCAGCACTGCATTGTGATCTGTTTTCTGTAAAAACAAATATATAGTACCACATTTAACAAATTAATCATCTGTGAGAAAACATCACTGTGAATTAAGTTATTAATAAGTAAATAGGTTAAACAGATACCTTCAAATGCTAACTTTCAATTCTTATCCAACTAATATGAATTGGGAGAAGTACTAAAGTTTTCCATTAGTTGTATCTAAACACCGTATAGTAAAGATTGTACAAAATAATCAATGGAACATGGTAGCAACATATTTTATATGGCCAAGAAAACAGGTAGCAACATAACCAAAAATATCACCCCAAATTAGCATAAATGAAAACTGGTAGCAACAATTTTTAATAAGATAATCATGAAGAGAATATTTAATCCTATAAACATAATATGGAACCAAGCATTCAACCTTTCACCACAACTCAAATTCGAGAAAAAACATATGCCACCGTCATCTTTAGATAACAAATCAATTTCAAGAGCAATTCATCAGTAACAAATTAGGTAACCCACATTCAAAGAAATGAATACAATGAAGCTGAAATAGTACACATTCACCTTATTATCCTCCACGGATCCACATCTAACATTTATATATCCTAATTCTCTAAGATTTAATGATAAAAATTTTGTTTTAAATCTAAGAAATATTGTTCTAAGCCACCAAAAAAGTAGCACTTGAAACTAATTTAAGAAGAAAAAATATTCTCAATGCCTAGAACATTGATAACCCCTTTTAATGTCACTTCACAATGAAATTTTTTATTTTTGTAATGGAAACTTAAGAACAAATAGGATCCAAAATAGGATTAAAAATAGAAAGAGCTAAGCATAAGGATACTATAACCCATTCATTTCATGTAGATGGGCCAATCATCTCTGCCAAGTCGAAATGCCATACCTGTTCGAATTTCATATTGAATATGTGTCTTGGATCGCAAATGACATACCTGTTCAAGAGGTAATGTATATTAAAAATGACTATCCAGTGAGTCCTCTAAGAAAATTTGATTCCATTAAATAAAAAGACTTAGTTTGTGCACCAAATATAATAACGTGACCCGTTTTAATCAAAATTTGAGAGATATGCATGATCATTTTCTAAAACATAAGAACATGTTTAATATGGTTTATTTCAGAAATATCAACATGACTTAATAATAAAAATCAATACATGAAGTATAGTACCAAAAATTATATAGATAACTTTGTTTGCTAATCCAGAACCAAAACATGTGAGTGCCATACGGAACATGCATCAGCACTACATATTTGTTCCCCATCACAAACTCAAAACCAAGGCTTCTTGGCATTTAAACTAAAAAAAACTCTACAAATGCAATATCACCAACAATAATCAGTTTTAGATGTATATTCAGAAAAAAATAAAGGATCTAAACCTTAGATTCATAAAACAGTAGGGAGAAAAATCAGTACCTGCGATTTGGTAAATTAAACCGATGATGTAAAAGAGGAGAAGTGATGTATATCTGAACCTCCGTTGTTTTTCCTGAGATTGCACCTACGGATTCATCAAATTGAACATCTTCAATGCCTATAAAGAAATGTCAAAGTAGAAATGAATTGTAGTATATGAAAAATCTAGTACAACTACCTGTAGTGACCATGACCCGTAGCTTATGTATGAAATTGGGTAGTGCCAAAATGGCTTGGGAAGATCAGGCTGTAACTGGAAGAACCCAACAGTCATCATCATGATTACAAATACGATGACCATACGGTTCTAAACTTATAACCAAAGTAAGAAATTTAAAAGGAACATACAAAGTTATTGAACATGCAAATAAACAAAATTAGATCAACAAAGTTAGATCCAAAGTCATACAAAGTTTAAACATCACTAACATAGTTATTGATTTAGTTTAAACAAAACTAAACTTCGTATGTTATTGAACTAACATAGTTATTGATTTAAATTTGGGACAGATCATGAAAACATATGGTATTTTGGACAACCCAAAACAATGGTATGGAAAAGAAGTTGTATACAACAATTAAAAAAGAAAACAAAGGGAAACTGATATTAAAAGTTAGCTCAACACAGATGAGGAGAAAAGAAAAGAATCAATAACATGGACTGATTTCAACAAAATGTGGGCACCATGAAAAGGGGAGAGAATAATGTATATACCTACAAATGAGATCTACAAAATGTGGGCACCATAACAATAGATCCAAAAATGAGATCTGCAAAAAAATTAAACCAAATCACACAAAAAATTTAGATCTGCAAAATAACAATATTGTCAAAATAAAAATAAAAATAAATGATAGATTCGAAAATGAGAGAAATGGAGCAGGGTCGTGTGCCTAAGTGGGTGAGAGAGAGGCGTCGGGGAGGTCGAATTTGGTACCTGCGTGCGTGTCGATATGGAAGACAGTGAGGTCGATTACAGGCGGGGTTAGGTGAGGTGAGAGCGACAACACGGGGATGAGGGATGGGTGAGGTGAGGACGGTAGGACGGGGATAAGGGAAGAAATGTGAGAGAAGAAGAGGGGGGGGGTAGAGAGAGAGAGATAGAGAGAGAGAGTGACAAATGAGAAGACGGCTAGGGTTACTCCAAATGAGTGTAATGGAGATTAAGGGAAAAATGATCACAACCCTTCATTTGCGAGTGACGTGGAAAAATGTAGACCCTTCGATTACTTTGATAAACATAAACATAAGATGAATAGTAAAACATCATTGTCCCATATATATATATAGTGTACTTCATAGGTTCAAGGGATTTTGATTGAGAAGAGAGCTATACTACAACGACAACACACCAAAATCCTTTCAAAAGGGTCGTTCGAGATTTTTCCAATTTTGGTTTTTCTAGTGCATCGGGCATTGTGTGATTGTTTATTTTACTTTATCATGCTATCACCTAAATTCATGTTTTAGGATAAAAATAAAATTGTCTAAAACTCGTTTACCCAATTTTCGTTTATAATTGATAATTTGAGTTTAATATTTAATTTGAAAAAAAATTAAAAATTGGTTATTGTTCAGACCATTCGGTATATTCCGCAACTTCATTAGTGTTTTACATTAAGTTCCAAGTGCTTCACTTTTAACACATTGTTATGTTTGTCGTGTCATGGGTAATAATACAACATTAGAGTTGTGGGAGCTCTAAGCCTTTGTACATCTTTCCTTATTCTTTCTTTCCTCTAGAATTGTTTGAATATATTTCTCTAGAGATAAGCCATGTTTTTGTTAAATATTAGAGGGTACTTGTACACTGTACGGATGAGTTGCAAGTAGTTTATAGTGGATGAGATTTTGTAATCTGTTTATTCTTTTACCCATGACGAGTACGACAATCATGTTACCCAGGTTATTTTTCCTTTGTCGTTCTTTTTAATATAATTTTTTGGATTGTAGTTGTGTTAGTTATTGTTAAAATTTCTTGATTACAAAGGTTCTCGAAACATAATCCACTCCATCATAAAAATTTAATGATTCAATATATAATATATGTTATGACCTCACTAAATATGTTTATAGTAGTTTGCAATTCATTATATGTGAGTAAAATCACTTTTATGCACGCTTGACTATTGGTGAGACGTTCCCCTTTTTATTGTTATGTATTCTTTTAGATTAATGAGGAATTTGGATCTATGTTACAAGGGCATTGCTAATGGAGCTGGTCAATCAGAGATACTCGGTCTAATAAATGTTGCTCCAATTAAGGTACTACCTACCAATAATTTTGATATGTTATTGCATAACTTCTTGGAGAAATAGTTGACATTTTAATTGTTTGTTTATGTTTGTTGAGAAAGAAATCATATTCTAATGTTGTTATGCAAGCCGACCTGATCACAACATGATGTCGGGTTGGGATTGTCTAATACTTGACAGAACCCGATATGACACTACATGATTTTGTCAAGAGAAAAAAATAATGGTTTTCTTCCTTTCAAAGTACTGAATATATATATATATATATAGTCCTCAATAAAATTATATACATACATGAATTGATAATATTATTTAATTCATATGTACTATGTACTATGTAATATATGTATATTTTATGTGAAAGCCCCTAGCCGCCCCTATCTAACTTCTCTCTCGATTTTCAAACCCTTCCTAGGGGTTGCCTGGCTTTTATGTCCATAAACTTCATGCAATTGATCCCAAAACCTCCTACCACTATTTGGGCCAAATCCTTTGCTAGTATTGTAGCTAACAATGGATCCAAAGAACTTGAGCTTAAAACTCCTTCCATATTCAAAGGGGAGCATACTATACACTTCACCCTTGTTGATAAAGAAGCATTGGCTGCTCCTTTCAAGTTCTTGATTGTTGGTAAATTTTCAAAAGGTAGACCTTCAATGGACGAGATAAGGAAGATCTTTCTTACGTTCAACCTTAAACAATCTTGCATTGTTATACTCATAGATAACAAGAAAATCCTAATCAAGCTGGAATGTGAAGAAGATTTTTTCAGGTTGTGGATAAGAGAACAATGGTTTCTTGGAAGATATCCCATGCACACCTTTAAATGGCTCCCAAACTTCAACCCTGATCAAGAATTCCCTGTTGTTCCAGCATGGATATACCTTCCTAATCTCCCTATTTATTTATTCGTAAAAATATCTCTATTCTTCATAGCCCAACTCATTGTCAAACCCCTAAAGATGGATTCCTCTATAGTGAATCAATCAGGACCTACCATGGCCAAAATTTGTGTGTAGATCAACCTCACCAAAGGAAAAGCCTTAAAGATTTTGGATAAGCATAGGTGGCAGTGGTTTTTAACATGATATTGTCTATGAAGATCTTCCCAAGTACTGCAACTACTCTTCAAAAAAGGGACATGATGAAGGATATTGTATTTTCATGAATGGTGGTAATAATTTAAACCCCTAATAACCTATGAAACTGATGATAAAAAACACATACAATCCTAAAAATAATGCCACAAATGCTGTCAACCAATAATCACTCACTAATACAAATAATGCCACAAATGCTGTCAACCAAGAATCTCTGGAGAAAAGACAAGATCATCGAGAACTAATTCAAGATACTAACTTAATATTCATCAAAGACTACCCTAACCTAAACCAAAATTATCCTCAACAAATCATCATCCAAGAATTGCCGAACCTCGCACTAAAATACCAATTCCAAAAATTCTTATTAAGCATTGCCTCTAAAAATGCCAAGAACATTTAATAATTTATTACCAAGATCCATTACTGTGAGATTACTCCTGAATAAGCCACTGTAGTTGAGAATGCCACTACGGTGTACGCTTAGGCAAGGATGGCACGAATAAACACCAGTCCAATATTTTTTTTATATTTTTTAAAATTTTAATATTAAATCTTTAAACAAAATTAAACCAATTAAACTTGCATCTAAGGTGATGACATATAAAATAAATAAATCAACCACAAACTGTCAATGTACGAGGAAAGACACAAAGGGAAAACCCTCGGATGGCCCAGCCAACGAATCACTATAATACGATTTTACAAAGTATAAACAATAGACTTACATAACGACTCGATCCCCCAAAAGACGTGAAGCTCTTCTTTCTTCAACCTCTCCTCCACTGTGTAACGTATAAGTCCACCTAAGCAAGCTTCCACGACACAAGTGTCCACGTGCGCCTCGATATCCACCGATGATGCTCAACAACCGTCAAACAATACAAACGGTACTCACGAAGTCCACCGCACGAAACAGGTTCTTTCCTGATGAAAGATACAAAATTTGGTGCCCAATATCAAGATATCAAAGCATATAAATTATAGAACTTAGATATTTCAGCATATAGGGTAAAACATGGGGCTTGGAACTTTTGTAAATATGTAGAAATTCATTTTTCACCAAAAGTGATAAAAATTCGAAGTCACTAATGCCTTAAAATACGATTTGCATGATTTTTGAGGTGACGACTCGTTCGAATGAAAAATAGGGGTTGAATGACCATTGCCCTTGATTCAAATGGCACCTATTGTTCTTTTAAACGAGAATGCAATTTCATTTGAACCAGCTTCTAACGAACTTCTGATGAGGTTAGTATTGCTTTGCAGAGGAACCTCATTTGATATTCGTTTGATGTCTGACCTAATGAAACAAAACTTCATTTGAAAGAAACACAAAGTTTGTTCTAACGACACTTATTCTAATTCAAATGAGTTTAAACTTAGAAAATATTTTTCTAAAAAAGTATTAAAAATAGTTCCAAACAATTTTAAAACAAAAACCAACACCCTTAAAATATATCCAAGGACACATAATAAATACGCATTCATATCTGCGCGATCCACAATAAACCTGAAGACAAACTTGGCATTAAACACGACACGTTGTCCATTCATTAAAGCTTGGACTCTACGTCTTCATCAAACACGTCACAGGCTTATGGGATCAATAACCTAAAATCTATCCTATGACTCAAACGTTTCGTCCAGAATAATGACAATTACATACAAATTGACTCCATTGGAATTTTGTCCTTACAAATCTCCTTTTTTGGCTATTCCGGGACAACTAAAACAAAAATACGATGGTCCGTCAAGATACCTAAAAAGACTCATTCCCCAACCTAAAAAATAAAAAAAAGTAGAGACGCTCGATCGACACACAAACATGTGTATCTTTGCTTTTATTGAAAACTTTGCCACATTGATGTAAAATTGTACTTCTGCACACTTAAACACACCTTCAAAAGCAAGCAGAATATAACAAATATAAATTTGCAAATGATTAAACATTTAATAATGTATAAATAATATCAACCTAGGTAAGATGTCTCCCCTTAAGATAAAGAGATCCTAATCCTTCAAAGGAAAGATACAATTTCTCCCCATTTTTGTTCAGAAATATACAAAAAAGATAGCGTAAAACAGTTACTCTCCCCATAAATACGTGATCTTAAGATACCTATATGATAAAGTTTGATACCAATTTTAAACATATGGAGAAGGGAATAAGGCATGCAATGGTGTAAAATATAGTAAACACGCAACATGGAAACTCAAGCATAAATAATCCAAACAGTCAAGCATATGGCCAACATGGACTAAATGTAAAATGCAAAGACTCAAAACACGATACCATTTATATAATATATGCAATATCAATGTGTCTAAACATGTGGGATAGAATGAATGAACATGAACTAGATACGAATTATGATCCAACCACTCAAATATGTTCAAGAAGTTCTAACTGATTGTAAAATTTTATCAAACAAAAATTTTGCCTCAAGTGACAAGATAAATTAAACTTAATGAACAAAGAAGCACAATTCACATAAGCCTATAATATTGCTAATTCTACAAATCAATAGCATCATGACAAAATAATCATAACCAATTTTCATTGTGCATAACCGTTGATCTTCAACTAAACACCTCAAAAGATAAACTTATATCATATTTTTCATTCTTTTATTTTCTCAATTCTTTTGAAGCTACGTATTGTTGAATGGGCAAAGAAACTAAACTATGCTGGATTTTGGCAATTTTTTTATTTGTATTTCCTTTAATCTTTTCATTAAGCTCTTGCCAATGGTGACTTTCCGACAAAGGATATTTGTTCATTTTGTAGCCCTTTTTCGTGCACCCTCATATTTTCCGATACAATTCAAACATACTCATGGGAAATGGTTCTTATATGCACAAATCCCCCATAGTCAGAAAACATGTAGATGACGAATTGATGGGAGAACATCTCACAAAGCTCAAATATATATTTAAAGTTAAAATCTAAAACGCTCATGTATGTGGTTGCGGAGGCATATACAAAGTTCAATCCATAAAGAAAATCAAGTTCGAAATAACTCCATGATAACATGGTTAAGAACAGTCTAAGTATTTACAATCATAACCAAATGTCCTAGCCACATGGAAAGTATGGAGCGCATTGTATTCAAACACACCAATATGCCACACCAAATGCGTAAAACTAAAATATACAAATATATATATATTTTTTTTTTTGTTTTTCTAAAAATTTTCAAAAGAAGAATACCAATTTTTAACTTTATGAAAACAAACTCTTACTTGAAAGACAAACAAAATCTTTTTGTATTTTTTCAATATGACTAAATAAAAGAAAAAATATAATACAAAAGATACACATGTCATAACACTAGCAAAACATATATCATGTAGCGCAATTTTGTTCTTTATGTCATGTTTAAACCCAATAAAATCTTAATTAAACTAGTTTATATGTTCATCATCAAAATACTACAAGTTTATAGACATGAGAATATGAATTTTAAATCCTAAAAATCCAATTAAATGGGTCTAATATAGATTTGTTTTCGAAATTTCATGACACTTGTAAAAATAAATTTTGTTCTAATGATTAAAGAGGTTTTAAACATGCTTGGATTAAATGGGATGACATTTGCAGACAAGTAGGTGAGGTAGGACTGGGTGTTAGAGGTATGAAGATTATTAGTGCAGCTTATGGGATTAAAATTGCTTGAAGATTTCACACTTCAAAAGGCATTTGTGCTAGATTCATGAGAAATAAGTACAAGAACAATGATGCTGGATTAAGGGGCACAACATTATATAAAAGAATTAGGGATGATAATTCTATTATTATAAGACCATACCACTTCTACCAATTATGTGCCTACTACTGGTATTAGTTCCTCATGGTCCGATCTACGGTCTTCATTTGTTCCTCCTAAAATCTCCATTTATATATGAAAGAGTCAACATTTGTTTATAGAGGGACCTATTGTTAAGGAAATTTGGAATCATTTCACTGCTTTTTTTAAAATTAGACCAAGCTTGTCCTCTAACCCTGCTCAAATTATGTCCTGGTGAATCTTAAAAGCCAACAAGGATTAACTGAAATTCATCTTCAAGATTAACCTCTCCCTAATTCTATCAAACTGAATGTTGATTCTTTAGTAGGCATAATCCAGGTGATAGCGGTATTGGTGCTATCATCAGATGGCATAAAGGTGAATTTATTCATGCTTTTCAAGAGTATACTGGGCACTCCACAATGTAATACCCCATACTTTTATTG
Organism: Sambucus nigra; assembly: GCA_949130495.1. NCBI lineage: Eukaryota > Viridiplantae > Streptophyta > Magnoliopsida > Dipsacales > Adoxaceae > Sambucus > Sambucus nigra. The sequence continues at coordinate 237,474,620 of OX422221.1, read as the reverse complement.
ATATTTATTTACGAGATTAATTAAATTAAATGAGAATTAATTGAGAATTAATCTGGATAAAATACTAATGAGATGTGAGTTGGTATTTGATCATAATGTGCATATATGGTAGTATATCAATATTGAAAATATTAAAATTGTCGCGAGATTGAAATACGGCAATTTGGAAAATATTTGATCATAATGTGCATATATGCATATTTTATATGAAAGCCCCTAGCCGCCCCTATCTAACTTCTCTCTCGATTTTCAAACCCTTCCGAGGGGTTGCCTGGCTTTTATGTCCAAAAACTTCATGCAATTGAACCCAAAACCTCCTACCACTGTTTGGGCCTAATCCTTTGCTAGTATTGTAGCTAACAATGGATCCAAAGAACTTGAGCTTAAAACTCCTTCCATATTCAAAGGGGAACATACTATACACTTCACCCTTGCTGATAAAGAAGCATTGACTGCTCCTTTCAAGTTCTTGATTGTTGGGAAATTTTCAAAAGGTAGACCTTCAATGGATGAGATAAGGAAGATCTTTTTTACATTTAACCTTAAACAATCCTGCATTGTTGGACTCATAGATAATATGAAAATCCTAATCAAGATGGAATCTGAAGAAGATTTTTTCAGGTTATGGACAAGAGAACAATGGTTTCTTGGAATATATCCCATGCACACCTTTAAATGGTACCCAAACTTCAGCCCTGATCAATAATTCCCTGTTGTTCCAGCATGGATATACCTTCCTAATCTCCCTATTTATTTATTCGTAAAAATATCTCTATTCTTCATAGTCCAACTCATTGTCAAACCCCTAAAGATGGATTCCTCTATAGTGAATCAATCAGGACCTACCATGGCCAAAATTTGTGTGTAGATCAACCTCACCAAAGGAGAAGCCTAAAAGATTTTGGATAAGCATAGGTGGCAGTGGTTTTTGACATGATATTGTCTATGAAGATCTTCCCAAGTACTGCAACTACTCTTCAAGAAAGGGACATGATGAAGGCTCTTGTATTTTCATGAATGGTGGTAATAATTTAAACCCCAAATAACCTATGAAACTGATGATAAAAAACACATACAATCCTAAAAATTCCACCCAACCTAAAGATTAATCACTCACTAATACAAATAATGCCACACATGCTTTCAACCAAGAATCTCGGGAGAAAAGACAAGATCACCAAGAACTAATTCAAGATACTAACTTAATATCCATTAAAGACTACCCTAACCTAAACCAAAATTATCCTCGACAAATCATCATCTAAGAATTCCCGAACCTCCCACTAAAATACCAATTCCAAAAATTCTTATTAAGCATTGCCTCTAAAAATGCCAAGAACATTTAATACTTTATTACCAAGATCCATTACTGTGAGATTAATCCTGAATAAGCCACTGTAGTTGAGAATGCCACTACGGTGTACGCTTAGGCAAGGATGGCCCGAATAAACACCAGTCCAATATTTTTTTATATATTTTTAAATTTTAATATTGAACCTTTAAACAAAATTAAACCAATTAAACTTAGCACCAATTTCAAAACTTTCTTATGGAAGACCGATTTTCCAAATTTTATCTTTTTACCTCAAAGCATGCATCTAAGGTGATGACATATAAAATAAATAAATCAACCACAAACAGCCGATGTACGAGGAAAGCCACAAAGGGAAAACCCTCGGATGGCCCAGCCAACAAATCACTATAATACGATTTTACATAGTATAGACAATAGACTTACATAACGACTCGATCCCCCAAAATACGTGAAGCTCTTCTTTCTTCAATCTCTCCTCCACTGTGCAATGTATAAGTCCACCTAAGCAAGTGTAACACCCCACAATTTTTGGAGACTGAGAAATTAAATTTTGGGAAAATAAAATTTAATTAAATTGGAGAATTTTAAAATTTGGATTTTAAGTCCAAAAATAGAGGATGTTTTGAAGTATTCCGGATGACGATTTTGAGTGTACCATTGATCCCAAAAGGGTCGAGATAGTCAAAATGACTGTAATTGGGTTTTATTTCGGCTCCGGAATATTTTTAAGTCAGTTTGACTCGATTTGGTGTAAACGAGTCATTTAAAGTGTGTATTAACATTTAAAATTGGGTTTATTGTTTTAAGGGATTTAAAGGCTTACGGATGAAGCCTTATCATTTGATTAAGAGAGAAATAGAAAGAAAAGAGAAAATAAGGAAAGAAGAAGAAAAGAAGAGAGAGAGGAAGAAAAGCTTGGGGATTTCCGGCCCAACCCCGACATCGAGGATGATTCAACCTCTATAAATGTGAGACAAGTGTTTAATCTTGCTAAATAAGTCATTTGTGTATTTTATTTCATAATTTGTGGGTTAAAGAAATGGTTATTGGGTATAAACATCAAAACCTAAATTTTGGTTCAAATCTTGAAATTGAAGATTTTAATTGGGTTTAAGGGATATAAATTGATGAGGTTAAATATAGGATGTGTTTTGATGTTGGAAATTATGTTGAGGTTGAAGATTAAGGGTTAGAAGAAGTATAAATTGAATTTTGGAGATTTTAGGCTTTGGAAAAATAAGCCATTTTCGTGGCTTTCTGAACTGGCCGAATCGATTCGCCCTTAGCGAATCGATTCGCCAGGTTGCAGAAGCCTCAGGTTTTTAGGGACGAATTAATTTGCCCCTAGCGAATCGATTCGGAAGGTTGCAGACTCTCTGGTCCCTTGGACCGAATCGATTCGGATGGGCTGAATCGATTTGCTGCTGGGCCGAATCGATTCGGAGGGACCGAATCCATTCGAAAATAAGGCATTTTGAGGTATTTTCTCCATAGTTATTCCAAACCCTTTTTGGCTGGGTTTATTGATTCGGGGGCTTTCTCTTATGATGTAAGAGATATGTTCTTGCAGACACATAAGGAGTTTCTCACATATTAGGATTTTGGGGACTCCTTAGGGTAATTTGGGAGAAATGTATCCATGTATGTATTGGAGTTGCATATGGAGATTTTGGGGAAACCTCATTGAGGTTGGGAATACCAATTATAGATAAAAAGGTATAAATATGATGTGAGGTTGAGAAATCTTAGAGAGTGAGGGGTCTCATATCCTTAGAAATGTTTAGACTAAGGAACGATCGATAACTCAATAGGAGTAAGGGTTCATAAGATTTATTGAACCATAGGTCAAATTGGGAACGATTTGGATCGTACTATCGACTAGAATAAGCGGTAGCATAAATTCTAGTTAGGATAGTTTACACGTAATTATGGGGAAATAACCATAGAGATTCCAATACTCAAAACGAGGTTGGAATAATTTGAGGTTTTAGACTATTAAGTCATGTATGTGCCTATGGTTAGATAGTACTAAAGGTGATTATGTACTTTCGAATTTGGATGAAATGTGTAGTGATGGGTTCCTACACAAAATTTTGGGTGATAACCCTAAGGTTGAATACATATGTATATATAACTACATATGATTTTGGGAGACTATTCATCATATGAAAAATGATTGAATATGTTTCAAGTGAGGGATTGTATTCACATATTGAGGTAAATTAATGGAAATTGTGGTGACGGCTTGTATATCGAGGATTATGTATATTTATAGCCGAGTTTATATATCTTATACATATGAACTAGAATTAGTTTATATATATAGATATATGGATATGTTAATATGTGTATATATATATATATATATATATATATATATATATATATATATATATATATATATGGATATATTTATGTTGTGGACATACATGGTATGAATATTTAAACCGTATATGATGGTTTAATATTTGATCATATGATGGGATCATATGGATGTATGTATATTGCGCATGTGAGCGATATATATACTATCGTGGTTAAGCATACCCCGCTCATGCTATCATTGGGAAGTTTTTGTGCATAGGGGGAGCATCCTGGAATATAGAGCAGGGTGTGGATATTCCCCAGGTCATAGTCGTCCCGTGTGTTATTATACGATAGATATATTTTTGGGATAAGACGTGGTGGGTATGTTTTCTCTCATTTCCAGTTGGAGCTATGACCGCTTCCCGGGACGTCGTGTGTGTGAGTTATCATGAGGTGGGTGTCGTTGATCCCCACCAGGTGGTCCCCAGTTGCTACGTGAGCCGGGCACTGGGAAGATGATATCATTGATGCAGTTTTATCGGCGATATATATAGCTGGGTGGATTATGTGCATGTCCATTGTACATCAGATATGATATGTACACTTGGTCATGGGTATGGATGATTGTTATATATATATATGGCGAGAATAAAATGTTTATATATATGTATATTTATATATCCTATAGATGAAAGGTTATAGAATCTTTGTGGAGTACATCTTGAATGATTATGGTGTACTAGATTGATGGGGGTTGATGTATCGCTTTTAACGAATATTTCGGTTACATCATCCCAAGAATATTATTGGAGATGTTAGTTGTAGTAGTAGTATAATATTGTATACATGGCATTATGGATCTCTAGGATCGACATTGTTAAGGAGTAGTGTAACGGGGTGGTTCCTTGTTTGGATTTCACTTTGCGAGACACCCCACGCATGAAACGCAGTGCAGTGTTGAAATTAGAGAAAAGTTCTGCCAATTATGGTATGTACGGCATTATGGATCTCTAAGATCGACATTGTCAAGGAGTAGTGTAACGGGGTGGTTCCTTATTTGGATTTCGCTTTGCGAGACACCCAACGCACGAAATGTAGTACATTATTGAGATTAGAGAGAAGTTCTGTCGATATTTATGTGTGGCATAATGGATCTCCAGGATCGATGTTGACAAGGAGTAGTGTAACAGGGTGGTTCCTTGTTTGGATTTCGCTTTGCGAGACACCCCACGCATGAAACGCAGCGCAGCTTTGAAATTGGAGGGAAGTTGTGTCAATAATAATTTTGTATGCTTATTAATTAGAAATTAAATCATATGCTTCAACCCAAATGCATATTGGGTAATTTATTAAATTCATAAATGGTTAAATTATAAACCGGAATCCATTAAGCCTAATAAGGCACATATGATTGAAAATAAATACTTAACTGTGTTTAGAATAGGGGTGGATTCTTGGGTTATGATAGGAAGGTAGATCTCGTGGGTATAGGCTAGGCCTAAGATAAGTTAGGTTGTCCTAATAATATGGGGGTATTTTAACTAAAAGTTGAGGACGTGAATAGGTGCGCGCCTTTAGAGGTTAAAACACTTGCTAAATAAGTGCGATTCCACTTTTAATTATGAAATAAGTGCACCGATATTTATTATCACGGTTAACACACTTGCTAAATATTTTCAAAACTCGGGCTCTGACCCGTGTACTTTTCTCTCCTGCCTGTATATATATATATATTATTACAGGTGTCCTACCGCATGGATGCCGGATGACCTTCTATCCAGAGTCTTGGGAGCCATGACAGGTGCGGATTGTTGCGGGATATATCTTGCAGCCGCTTCCCACTTCTTTAAAATTCTAGGTACGATTCATATTGTATATAGGGTTTGTACCCAAGGGATATTTATTTACATGTTTATATTTATTCCATTCCAGTTATTGTATTGGCTGTGACCCGACAGCTTATTCGGGTCTACTTTTTGTAGTACATTCTGTGGTAGTTATTTATTTCGTTTTATTCTAGCATTTCATTTCTCATAGTTTTTTTCATGCATCTTTCTTTCTTTTATTAGTAGTGTTAGTTTGTTGTCTGTTGCATATTTTATTTAATTTTAACATCTCGCTTATATGATATCGGGTAGTTAATCCTATATTATATAGTACCGACAGTTGATGTTGAGACTAGACCATCTGAAACTCCTGATTTAATATAGTATAGGGCTGGCCACCCGTTATTATTTTAGGTGGGGTGTTACAGATGGTATCAGAGCATCAGGTTCTAGAGTCTTTAGGATCTGTGCGAGTTTCTGCGTTCTTTCGTTAACGTTCTTGACATAAAGCCCTATAATTAGGACTGTTGTGTTCACTGCGTTGTTTTCTTCTTTGAAATATATTCACTTAATTGGCGTTCTAATAACAGTTGCTCTTGTTTCGTTTTAGACGTCGCCTAGATTTTTTCGTCTAGGAGAGGATAGGATTAGAAGTACAATACCCATAGCATATTTTGGGTACGCTTTAATCGGGGGTATTTGTTTTCCCCGATTCCGGAGGAGATATTGAGGAGATTTCTCATAGTGGTGTGAGGTGATTTATCGGCAGTTGAGTAAGAAAGGAAAATTTACTCGAATGGCGAACCTTGGACTTAGTAAAGTAAGTCTGAGGAGAGATTAGTGTAGTCCTTGGGAGGTTTAGAGCTTAATGGATTTATTTTGAGCGGAGAATTTAGCTCATAGTTGTGCTAGTTTTGAGAATTATGTAATGGTTAGTAGTATTGTATTTGTTGAGGCCTTGTGTTTTAAACATAAGGTGTTTGTTTGGCGTGTCGAAAGACGCGGAATATATTTATATCGTATTATTGTATAGACCCTCGGGCAATATCTAAAATATGAAAAAAAATCTTTTTATAAAACTTTAACCCTGGTTCAACTAATCTCAATTCCCGACCTAGCTACACAGTAGTGTATTGGGAGGGTTCCTTGTTTGGATTTCGCTTGCGAGACCTCCCCCGCACGATGGTGGCTAGCGTCAGGAATTGAGAAGAGTTCCACCATTGGGAATTTTCAAACTTCTATATATTTGATATATTGTTATAGATTATAATGCCGAGGGTTATATTATGATTTGAGGCTATTGGAGCCTGATTAAAATTCTATGAGTGGAAACTCGGGTACGGGGTGTATGGGCACCCCGGGGTAGTAGTATGTTTTCAAATCTATTTGGTTCGACTTGAGAACTAGTAAGTATCGGTATAGTGATCCTAAGAGTTGATGTTAGGACTAGATAATATTGAGGTCCTATGCATATTTTAAATTTCGCGGGCGAAATTTTTGTAAGGGGGGAAGATTATAACACCCCACGATTTTTGGAGACTCAGAAATTAAATTTTAGGAAAATAAAATTTAATTAAATTGGAGAATTTTATAATTTGGAGTTTAAGTCGAAAAATAGAGGACGTTTTAAAGTATCCCGGATGATGATTTTAAGGGTACCATTGATCCCGGAAGGGTCGAGATAGTCAAAATGATTGTCATTGGGTTTTATTTCAGCTCCGGAATATTTTTAAGTCAGTTTGACTCGATTTGGTGTAAATGAGTCATTTAAAGTGTGTATTAACATTTAAAGTTGGGTTTATTGTTTTAAGGGATTTAAAGGCTTACGGATGAAGCCTTCTCATTTGTGTAAGAGAGAAATAGAAAGAAAAGAGAAAAGAAGGAAAGAAGAAGAAAGGAAGAGAGAGAGGAAGAAAAGCTTGGGGATTTCCGGCCCAACCGCGACATCGAGGATGATTCAACCTCTATAAATATGAGGCAAGTGTTTAATCTTGCTAAATAAGTCATTTATGTATTTTATTTCATAATTTGTGGGTTAAAGAAATCTTAGAGAGTGAGGGGTCTCATATCCTTAGAAATGTTTAGACTAAGGAACGATCGATAACTCAATAGGAGTAAGGGTTCATAAGATTTATTGAACCATAGGTCAAATTGGGAACGATTTGGATCGTACTATCGACTAGAATAAGCGGTAGCATAAATTCTAGTTAGGATAGTTTACACGTAATTATGGGGAAATAACCATAGAGATTCCAATACTCGAAACGAGGTTGGAATAATTTGAGGTTTTAGACTATTAAGTCATGTATGTGCCTATGGTTAGATAGTACTAAAGGTGATTATGTACTTTCGAATATGGATGAAATGTGTAGCGATGGGTTCCTACACAAAATTTTGGGTGATAACCCTAAGGTTGAATACATATGTATATATAACTACATATGATTTTGGGAGACTATTCATCATAGGAAAAATGATTGAATATGTTTCAAGTGAGGGATTGTATTCACATATTGAGGTAAATTAATGGAAATTGTGGTGACGGCTTGTATATCGAGGATTATGTATAGTTATAGCCGGGTTTATATATCTTATACATATGAACGAGAATTAGTTTATATATATAGATATATGGATATGTGAATATGTGTATATATATATCTGTATGCATATAAATATATGGATATATTTATGTTGTGGACATACATGGTATGGATATTTAAACCGTATATGATGGTTTAATATTTGATCATATGATGGGATCATATGGATGTATGTATATTGCGCATGTGAGCGATATATATACTATTGTGGTTAAGCATACCCCGTTCATGCTATCATTGGGATGTTTCCGCGCAGAGGGGGAGCATCCTGGCATATAGATCAGGGTGTGGATATTCCCCAGGTCATAGTCGTCCCGTGTGTTATTATATGATAGATATATTTTTGGGATTAGACGTGGTGGGTATGTTTCGTCTCATTTCCAGTTGGAGCTATGACTACTTCCCGGGACGTCGTGTGTGTGAGTTATCATGAGGTGGGTGTAGTTGATCCCCACCAGGTGGTCTCCAGTGGCTACATGAGCCGGGCACTGGGAAGATGATAGCATTGATGCAGTTTTATCGGCGATATATATATAGCCGGGTGGATTATGTGCATGTCCATTGTACATCAGATATGATATGTACACTTGGTTATGGGTATGGATGATTGATATATATATATATATATATGGCGAGAATAAAATGCCTATATATATATATTTATATATCCTATAAATGAAAGGATATAGAATCTTTGTGGAGTACATCTTGGATGATTATGGTGTACTAGATTGATGGGGGTTGATGTATCGCTTTTAACGAATATTTCGGTTACATCATCCCAAGGATATTATTGGAGATGTTAGTTGTAGTAGTAGTAGTATAATATTGTATACATGGCATTATGGATCTCTAAGATCGACATTGTCAAGGAGTAGTGTAACAGGGTGGTTCCTTGTTTGGATTTCGCTTTGCGAGACACCCCACTCATGAAACGCAGTGCAGTGTTGAAATTGGAGAAAAGTTCTGCCAATTATGGTATGTACGGCATTATGGATCTCTAAGATCGACATTGTCAAGGAGTAGTGTAACAGGGTGGTTCCTTATTTGGATTTCGCTTTGCGAGACACCCCACGCACGAAATGTAGTACATTATTGAGATTAGAGAGAAGTTCTATCGATATTTATGTGTGGCATAATGGATCTCCAGGATCGACGTTGACAAGGAGTAGTGTAACGGGGTGGTTCCTTGTTTGGATTTCGCTTTGCGAGACACCCCACGCACGAAACGCAGCGCAGCGTTGAAATTGGAGGGAAGTTGTGTCAATAATAATTTTGTATGCTTATTAATTAGAAATTAAATCATATGCTTCAACCCAAATGCATATTGGGTAATTTATTAAATTCGTAAATGGTTAAATTATAAACCGGAATCCATTAAGCCTAATAAGTCACATATGATTGAAAATAAATACTTAACTATGTTTAGCATAGGGGTGGATTCTTGGGTTATGATAGGAAGGTAGATCTCGTGGGTATAGGCTAGGCCTAAGATAAGTTAGGTTGTCCTAATAATATGGGGGTATTTTAACTAAAAGTTGAGGACGTGAATAGGTGCGCGCCTTTAGAGGTTAAAACACTTGCTAAATAAGTGCGATTCCACTTTTAATTATGAAATAAGTGCACCGATATTTATTATCACGGTTAACACACTTGCTAAATATTTTCAAAACTCGGGCTCTGACCCGTGTACTTTTCTCTCCTGCCTGTATATATATATATATATATATATATATATATATATATATATATATATATATATTATTACAGGTGTCCTACTGCATGGATTCCGGATGAACTTCTATCCAGAGTCTTGGGAGCCGTGACAGGTGCGGACTGTTGCGGGATGTATCTTACAGCCGCTTCCCTCTTCTTTAAAATTCTAGGTAGGATTCATATTGTATATCGGGTTTGTACCCAAGGGATATTTATTTACATGTTTATATTTATTACATTCCAGTTATTGTATTGGTTGTGACCCAACAGCTTATTCGGGTCTACTTTTTGTAGTACATTCCGTGGTAGTTATTTATTTCGTTTTATTCTGGCATTTCATTTCTCATAGTTTTTTTCATGCATCTTTTTTTCTTTTATTAGTAGTGTTAGTTTGTTGTCTGTTGCATATTTTATTTAATTTTAATATCTCTCTTATATGATATCGGGTAGTTAATCCTATATTATATAGTACCGACAGTTGATGTTGAGACTAGACCATCTGAAACTCCTGATTTAATATAGTATAGGGCTGGCCACCCCTTATTATTTTAGGAGGGGTGTTACAGCAAGCTTTCACAACACAAGTGTCCACGCGCGCCTCGATATCCACCGATGATGCTCAACAACCGTCAAACAATACAAACGGTACGCACGGAGTCAACCGCACGAAACAGGTTCTTTCCTGATAAAAGATACAAAATTTGGTGCTCAATATCAAGATATCAAAGCATATAAATTATGGAACTTAGATATTTTAGCATATAGGGTAAAATATGGGGCTTGGAACTTTTGTAAATAAGTAGAAATTCATTTTTCACCAAAAGTGATAGAAATTCTAAGTCACTAATGCCTTAAAATACTATTTGCATGATTTTTGAGGCGACGACTCGTTCGAATGAAAAATAGGGGTTGAATGAACATTGCCCTTCGTTCAAATGGCACTTTTTGTTCTTTTAAACGAGAATGCAATCTCATTTGAACCAGCTTCTAACAAACTTCTGATGAGGTTAGTATTGCTTTGCAGAGCAACCTTATTTGATATTCATTTGATGTTTGATCTAATGAAACAAAACTTCATTTGAAAGAAACACAAAGTTCGTTCTAACGATACTTATTCTAATTCAAATGAGTTTAAACTCAGAAAATATTTTTCTAAAAAAGTATTAAAAATAGTTCCAAACAATTTTAAATCAAAAACCAACACCCTTAAAATATATCCAAGGACACAAAATAAATACACATTCATATCTACGCGATCCTCAATAAACGTGAAGACAAACTTGGCATTAAACACGACACGTTGTCCATTAATTAAAGCTTGGACTCTACGTCTTCATCAAACACGTCACAGGCTTATGGGATCAATAACATAAAATCTATCCTATGACTCAAACGTTTCGTCCAGAATATTGCCAATTACATACAAATTGACTCCATTGGAATTTTATCCTTACAAATCTCCTTTTTTGGCTATTCCGGGACAACTAAAATAAAAATACGATGGTCGGTCAAGATCCCTAAAAAGACTCATTCCCCAACCTAAAAAAGAAAAAAAAAGTAGAGACGCTCGATCGACACACAAACATGTGTATCTTTGCTTTTCTTGAAAACTTTGCCACAGTGATGTAAAATTGTACTTCTGCACACTTAAACACACCTTCAAAAGCAAGCAGAATATAAAAAATATAAATTGGCAAATGATTAAACATTTAACAATGTATAAATAATATCAACCTAGGTAAGATGTCTCCCCTTAAGATAAAGAGATCCTAATCCTTCAAAGGAAAGATACAATTTCTCCCCATTTTTGTTCAGGAATATACAAAAAAGATAACATAAAACAGTTACTCTACCTCTAAATACGTGATCTTAAGATACCTATACGATAAAGTTTGATAGCAATTTTAAACATATGGAGAAGGGAATAAGGCATGCAATGGTGTAAAATATAGTAAACACGCAACATGGAAACTCAAGCATAAATAATCCAAACAGTCAAGCATATGGCTAACATGGACTAAATGTAAATTGTAAAGACTCAAAACACGTTACCATATATATAATATATGCAATATCAATGTGTCTAAACATGTGGGATTGAATGAATGAACATGAACTTGATATGAATTATGATCCAACCACTCAAATATGTTCAAGAAGTTCTAACTGATTGTAAAATTTTATCAAACAAAAATTTAGCCTCAAGTGACGAGATAAATTGAACTTAATGAACAAAGAAGCACAATTCACATAAGCCTATAATATTGCTAATTCTACAAATCAATAGCGTCACGACAAAATAAGCATAACCAATTTTCATTGTGCATAACCGTTGATCTTCAACTAAACACCTCAAAAGATAAACTTATATCATATTTTTCATTCTTTTATTTTCTCAATTCTTTTGAACTACATATTGTTGAATGGACAAACAAACTAAACTATGTTGGATTTTGGCAATTTTTTTATTTGTATTTCCTTTAATGTTTTCATTAAGCTCTTGCCAATGGTGACTTTCCCACAAAGGATATTTGCTCATTTCGCAACCCTTTTTCGTGAACCCTCATATTTTTTGATACAATTCAAACATACTCATGGGAAATGGTTCTTATAAGCACAAATCCCTCATAGTCAGAAAACAAGTAGATGACGAGTTGATGGGAGAACATCTCACAAAGCTCAAATATATATTTAAAGTTAAAATCTAAAACGCTCATGTATGTGGTTGCGGAGGTATATACAAAGTTCAATCCATAAAGAAAATCAAGTTCGAAATTACTCCATGATAACATGGTTAAGAATAGTCTAAGTATTTACAATCATAACCAAATGTCCTAGCCACATGGAAAGTATGGAGCGAATTGTATTCAAACACACCAATATGCCTCACCAAATGCGTAAAACTAAAATATACAAAAAATAAAAATATTTTTTAGTTTTTCTAAAATTTTTCAAAATAAGAATACCAATTTTTAACTTTATGAAACCAAACTCTTACTTGAAAGACAAACAAAATCTTTTTGTATTTTTTCAATATGACTAAATAAAAGAAAAAAATATAATACAAAAGATACACATGTCATAACACTAGAAAAACATATATCATGAAGCACAATTTTGTTCTTTATGTCATGTTTAAACCCAATAAAATCTTAATTAAACTAGTTTATATGTTCATCATCAAAATACTACAAGTTTATATACATGAGACTATGAATTTTAAATCCTAAAAATCCAATTAAATGGGTCTAATATAGATTTGTTTTCGAAATTCCATGACACTTGTAAACATACATTTTGTTATAATGATTAAAGAGGTTTTAAACATGATTGGATTAAATGGGATGACATTTGCAGACGAGTAGGTGAGGTAGGACTGGGTGTTAGAGGTATGAAGATTATTAGTGCAGCTTATGGGATTAAAATTGCTTAAAGATTTCACACTTCAAAAGGCATTTGGGCTAGATTCATGAGAAATGTGTACAAGAACAATGATGCTGGATTAAGGGGCACAACATTATATAAAAGAATTAGGGATGATAATTCTATTATTATAAGACCATACCACTTCTACCAATTATGTGCCTACTACTGGTATTAGTTCCTCATGGTCCAATCTACGGTCTTCATTTGTTCCTCCTAAAATATCCATTTATATATGAAAGAGTCAACATTTGTTTATAGAGGGACCTATTGTCAAGGAAATTTGGAATCATTTCACTGCTTTTTTTAAAGTTAGACCAAGCTTGTCCTCTATCCCTGCTCAAATTATGTCCTGGTGAATCTTAAAAGCCAACAAGGATTAACTGAAATTCATCTTCAAGATTAACTTCTTCCTAATTCTATCAAACTAAATGTTGATTCTCTAGTAGGGATAATCCAGGTGATAGCGGTATTGGTGCTATCATAAGATGGCATAAAGGTGAATTTATTCATGCTTTTCAAGAGTATACTGGGCACTCCACAATGTAATACCCCATACTTTTATTGATATTTATTTACGAGATTAATTAAATTAAATGAGAATTAATTGAGAATTAATCTGGATAAAATACTAATGAGATGTGAGTTGGTATTTGATCATAATGTGCATATATGGTAGTATATCAATATTGAAAATATTAAAATTGTCGCGAGATTGAAATACGGCAATTTGGAAAATTTTGTTGGGACGCGTGTGACAGTCGCGTCAGAAATGTAATTATTTTAATTAAAAAGTGAATTTTATTTTTATCAATCGTATGGTCATTTTGAGTGCGCCAACGAGTCCGGAAGGGTCGAAATAGTCAGAAAACACTAGCCGGGGGTTTACTTTGGGTCCCGGGGCAGTTTTGGGCCACACCGGGAACTTAAAAGGGTATTTTGGTAATTTTGGAATTTGGGGAATTTTGACCAACGAATTTTGGGAATTAAAAATAGGGTATTTAGGAACCCACTAACCCATTACCAGAACTTAACTAATTAGAGGGCTACGGGAGTTATAGGAGAGGTTAGGAGAAGTTCCCAAAAGAGAAACACAACCTCCATCTTCAACCTTCAACCTTGGGAGAAAAAGGAGAGAGCAACATCCAAGATTCAACACCAAATTCAGAGAAATATCAGAGGCAAGTGGTTTAATTACGTTATTTACAACGAATGCTTCTTCCATGCGTAGAAATTCATATAATTGTGTTATTTTGGGAGAATAACAAAAACCCATGAAATTGGAATTGGAAACTCATGTATTAATAAAGAGATTGTACGTAGATTTGTGTTTGGGTGACAATACTGTTAGAAATACCTCTTTCATGTTAGAAAACGGATTTAATTATGCCTATTGATGACTTAAATTTTTCTAGGGTTCATGTTCATGAAATTTGGGGAAAATTGGGGAGATTTGATGATTAAATGATGTTTAGGAAGATTTGGCCCTACATAAATGTTTAGTTATGACCTATGAATGTTTAGTGTGGATTAGAAACCTTAAAATACTATTGGGACTATTTTTATATGGGATTAGAGGTGAAGAAAATTGGGAAAAATGAAAAGGGGAAATTCTAGGCTCGAAACTATCACCTCGTTAGAAGGCCTGCCCAGGTCGTTCGAACGAGCTCGTTCGAACGAGCTTCTAATGAGTTGACTGTTTGACTTCTAATGAGTGGGATGTTCATTCTATGAATTTCGTTCGAATGAGATCTCGTTAGAATGCCCACTTCGTTCCAACGAACTCTCATTCGAACAGCCTCGTTCGAACGAGACTTCTAACGAGTTGACAGTTTGCCCTTTTTGGCCTGATTTGACTTATAGTGTTCCGTAACCTTGTTTAATTGTAGAGATGAAAATTCCTTGATGACTAATCGATATAGTTGGGACATTTGGGATATATTGAGGAGTAAAACATAGAAGTGGGGTTTGAACCAAATGATATTTATGGGTTAGAACGTGAGTAACTATTTACGACGTGAGGATAATGGATGACGTGTATATATAAACCGGGGACAAGTGTGTGGGTATAAGAACGAGAAGTATACCACTAATAAATTATGGTAATTACTGTAACACCCCAAGACTTTTGAGACTGAGGAATTTAATTTTGGGAAAATTAAATTTAATCGAATTGGAGAATTTTAAAATTTGGGAATTTAAGTCCAAAAATAGAGGACGTTTCAAAGTATTCCGGATGATATTTTTGAGGGTACCATCGATCCCGGAAGGGTCGAGATAGTCAAAATGACTGTCATTGGGTCTTATTTCGGCTCCGGAATGTTTTTAAGTTGTTTTGGCTTGAATTGGAGTCAACGAGTCATTTAAAGTGTGTATTAACATTTAAAACTGGGATTTTGTTTTAAAAGGTTGGAGGCTTACGGATGAAGCCATTTCTCATTTGAGAGAAAGAGAGAAAAGCCCTAGAGAGAGAAGAAGAAGAGGAAGAAGAAGAAGGGAAGAGAGAGAGGAAGAAAAGCTTGGAGATTTCCGGCCCTACCGCGACATCGAGGACGATTCAACCTCTACAAACCTGAGGCAAGTGTTTAATCTTGCTAAATAGCTATTTGTGTATTTCATTTCATAATTTGTGGGTTAAAGAAATGGATTTTTGGGTATTAATGTCAAAACCTAGATTTTAGGTTTAAATCTTGAAATCAATGATTAAATATGGATTTAATGGAATAGAAATGTTTGGGATCAACTTTGGGTTGACTTATGGGTTTAAAATCATAAATTGATGAAGGTTTAATTGTTAGAACTGAAAATTTAGGGTTTAGAATTCGTGGGTTTTGATGAAGAAGAAGAACCCTTCAAAAATTGCAGGTACGAATCGATTCTCCCCCTCAAGCGAATCGATTCGGTTTGGTGAAATTGGCAGGTCTGCATTGACCGAATCGATTTGGACCTAAGCTGAATCGATTCGGCCTATTGCAGAAGCCCAGGTCTTTGGACCCGAATCGATTCTCCTTGGAGGCCGAATCAATTCGCTAGTCCGAATCGATTCGGAACAGGGCCGAATCGATTCGGAAATAGGGCATTTTGAGGTATTTTCTCCATAGTGAATTCAAACCCTTTTTTGGTTGGGTTTATTGATTTGGGGCCTTCTCTTATGATGGAAGAGATATGTTCTTGGAGACACATAAGGAGTTTCTCACACATCAAAATTTTGGGAACTCCTTAGGGTAATTTGGGAGAAATGTATCCATGTATGTATTTGGAGTTATGTATAGAGATTTTGGGGAAACCCTTTGGGATTGAGAATCCTAATTGTAGATTAAAAGTAGGTGTAGATGTGATGTGAGGCTAAGAACTTTTAGAGAGATCTCAGACTAGGGTATTCACAAAAGTGATTGAACCATAGTCGAAATCGAGGGAAATGAGATTTTCTGATGATTGAAAGAATGAGCTTGAGGCTGATAGACTATTAGTTATATGTATACTGATAGTCAAATGATTACTAGATTCTTTAATGTACTCTCAGATATAGATGAAATGTGTAGTGAAGGATTCCTACGCAAACTCTTGGGTGATATCCCTAATGTTGAATATATATAGGTATAGATATATACATATGGTTTGGGAGACTATTCATCATAGGAAGATGATCGAATATGTTTCAAGTATGTGATTATATTCACGTATCGAGGTAAATTAAAGGAATTGTGGTGACGACTTGCATATTGAGGACTATGTATACTTATAGCCAGGTATATATATATATCTTATACATATGAACGAGAATTAGTTTATATATATAGATAAGGATATGTGAATATGTGTTGATATATATATATATATCTATATGTATATAGATATATGGATATCTTTATGTTGTGGACATACATGGTATGGATATTTAAACAGTATATGATGGTTTATTATTTGATCATATGATTGGATCATATGGATTATATATATTATGCATGTAAATGATATATATACTTAATTGGTTAAGCATACCCCGCTCATGCTATCATTGGGAAGTTGCGCGCGTAGAGGGTGAGCATCCTGGCTAGAAAAGCAGGGTGTGGATATTCCCCAGGTCATAGTCATCCCGTGTGTTATTATATGATATATATATTTATTTTTGGGATGAGACGTGATGGGTATGTTTCGTCTCATTGCCGGTTTGGAGCTATGACCGCTTCCCGGGAGGTCGTGTGCGTGAGTTTACCACGAGATGGGTGTCGTTTAGTCCCACCATGGTGGCCCCAGTATTGCTACGTGAGCCGGGCACTGGGAAGATGATAGCATTGATGCAGTTTATCGGCGATATATATAGCCGGGTATATTATGTGCATGGCCTTGTACATCATATGTAGTATGTACACTTGGCTATTGGATTGATGATGATATATGTACGGTTAGAAATAAATACCTATATATATATATATATATATATATATATATATATATATATTTATATATATATCCTATAGATGAAAGGATATGGACTTTTATGAAGTACATCTTAGATGATTATGGTGTACTAGATTGATGGGGGTTGATGTATCGCACATAAGGTATTATTCGGTTACATCATCCCAAGGATATTATTGGAGGTTCTTTTATTTTATTTTATTTGTTTTCTTTTTCTTTTCTTCTTTCTTTCTCTAGTAGTTATAGTTAGTAATAATGGTAGTATTAACTTATATGTTGAGGATTATGGATCTCTAGGATCGACATTGCCCAGGAGTAGTGTAACGAGGTGGTTCCTTGTTTGGATTTCGCTTTGCAAGACACCTCACGCACGAAACGCAGTGCCATGTCGAGATTTGAGAGAAGTAATTCCATAGGTGGCATCTCGGATCTCTGGTCTTGACCTTGTCAGGAGTAGTGTAACGGGGCGGTTCCTTGTTTGGATTTCGCTTTGCGAGACTCCCCACGCACGAAACGTAGTACAATTTTGGGATTAGAGAGAAGTCTTGCCAATATTCCATGTGCATGTTATTAAGTATATTAATTCTTACGTTTTAGCCTATATAGGTATATAAATATATGTATATGTATAGGGGAAATGTTTTAGGAATTATGATGATTATAATTCATAAGATTACTAATCGGAATTCATTAAGCCTATTATGGCAAAATTGTTTGTATTCATAATCTAGTAAGATTAGAAACACGGTGGATTTTTGGGCTAGGTTTGGAAGGCAAATTCTCGTGGGGATAAGCTAGGCCTATAATAAGTTAGGTTGTCCTAATAATGTGGGGGTAATTTAACTAAAACTTGAGGACGCGAATAGGTGCGCGCCTTTAGATGAGAGGTGGGTTGGGGTTTCGCGAGAGTGCGGTCTCACTTTAATTATGAAATAAAGTGCACCGATATTTATTATGCACGGTTAACACACTTGCTAAATATTTTACACATTCAGGGCTCTGACCCGTTTACTTTTCTCTCCTCCTTGTATATATATATGTTACCACATGTATCCTACCGCATGGATGCCGGATGACCTTCTATCCTGAGTCTTGGGAGCCGTGACAGGTGCGGACTGTTGCGGGATGTTTCATGTAGCCGCTTCCTACTTCTTTAAAATTCTAGGTAGGATTCATGTTGTATATCGGGTTTGCACCCAAGGGATATTTACATACATATTTATATTTATTCCATTCCAGTTATTGTATTAGCTGTGACCCGACAGCTTATTCGGGTCTACTTTCGTACATTTAGTTGTAGTTATTTATTTTGTTTTACTATAGCATTTCGTTTATCCTAGTTCTTTCTTGCATCTCTCTTATTTATTAGAAATTTTGTAGTGTTGGGTTGTGTTATGTTGCATGTTTTAATTTATTTAACATCTCGCTTATATGATATCGGGTAGTTAGTCCTATATTATATAGTACCGATAGTTGATGTTGAGACTGGACCATCTGGAATTCCTGATTTAATATAGTATAGGGCTGGCCACCCGTTATTATTTTAAGCGGGGTGTTACAATTACTAGGATGTGTGCATGCTTAGTATATGTATATGATTTTATGTGTATGACATACCTACCATACTTGCTATCACGGGAGGTTTACGTTCGCTTAGGGCCATCTAATCTTTGTGTTGCCGGGATTTAGATTGGTACCTCGAGAACATAGGTCAGAGAAGGACTTATTGAGATGTTAATAAGTTTGCTGATCGTGGGAGCGTAGGTATGTGCGTGACCCATGTGATGTGACTATGTTCGCCTCCATTATTTTGTGATTTGCTATTATCTGAGAACGATTCATGAGAGAATCGGAATGCGTGATCCTTATGTACGTGATATATCGGGATGGATAGCAGAGTATGTGTGCACCGCAGCTTAGTCTCAGGGTGCTTGTATTGTATATTTATGACGTTAATAATATACACTTAAATAATGAGAACTTTCATGTTGGTATTGTGAGTATAATTATGGTAATGTTTTGAGAAAATATAACGGGATAACCGGTAGTGAATTGTATTGCTAATAATTAAGAATCCGAGTTTAAGTAAAGCCCTCTATTTAATTGATAACGCTAGAAAGTATAATGGGAATCGAGTAGTAAGGGGTAAAACTTATTACGGTTTGGTTAGATATGTATGTCACTTAGATGGGTACGGTACGTTAGGAGTGCACAATTAGTCGAGAGGTGAGTACTTCATGTGAGTGCACGTCCTAACATGTATTTTGCATTCATTGTTTTAATCTTATTAAAACACTAGCTATTTTTAAAAATACTCTCCACTTTCGGGCTCTGACCCGTTTGCTTTCAAATATATTTTTTTGTCAAAACCTTTTAGGTGCCCAGCCACAAGGACACCATGCATAGGATATCCATTCAGGTGACGAGCTGTAGCTGTTGTGGAAGTTACAGGGCCTTGCTAGTAGACGCTTCATTTGTCTTGATTCTATTTTCAGTTTTCACAAGTTGTAGGGCATGTCGCCCATTTCTATTAGAGACATTTCATATTTCAGATTTTCCGACTTTTGGCATGTAATTAATTCAGGATGCAGTTTTATTTAATTCAATTGTGGGATTTTTGTGAGGAGTTTTTCTCCGGACTTATTATTATTTATTAGTTATTCTATTGTTCCGTTATGGTGAATGGTTATGTTATTCTTTCATAATTCTTTTATTGCGTATTAACCAGACTTAATTTAAGATTTGACATCTTACTTTTAAACACTAGGTGGTTAGAAATTATAAACATGTTTTCGATAGTGATGCTATTAACTGAGACAACTTGGCATTTTGATTTAATTAAATAAAGGAGTAGCTACCCGGTATTTAATTAGTCGGGGTGTCACAGGTGGTATCAGAGAATCAGGTTCTAGTGTCCTTTAGGATCTGTGCGGCCTATTATGCTTCCAGCGGAACTTTCTTTGATATAGAGCCCTATGTTTAGGATTGTTGATATCTTTGGTGAGATTTCGTTCTCCTGCTTCGATATATATGATAGTGAATCTTATTTGCAATCAGGTGTGTTCGTGTGCCAAACGATGTAGTACGTCAGACACGTAACACTCGCTCCCAATAAGGGTCTCCTTTCCTCGGTGTAATACTCATCTATGGGTCCTCCCAACCCGCGAAATCAATTCTCCTAACCTCGGCGCCACTAACTCTAGCGAATCTACATCCTACTAATGCTACGGTCTAAGCGTTAACCTACCTAAGCGAAACGAGTATCCTAAATATGTACCTAGTGCCCAAGGCCTCTCTCGAATCCCGACATTTGCTCGGTTTCGTGCGTGGGACGTCTCGCCAAGGCGAAATCCAAACAAGGAACCCTCCCGTTACACTACTCCCTCGCGTCGTCGGTCATCAAAATGTAACGGCCCAAGACACACCAGCGGGACATCCTAAATCCTGCCTATGCTAACCTACGAACGCATTTCTAGTATCTTATCCTTCCGCCCATACATAAGGAAACCTAATCAATCGAAGTGCCCACTTTCTGTAGAAAGTGTCACAAACATAATACCCAAAATGTATGTTCTCAAAATTTGCCTTTTCATTAAGGCTTGTTATTATCCTCAAACCAATTTCTCTAAGTCCAACCTCACCCACCCACTTGTGGCGAGAGGACCACTTTAGTGCTTTTCCATAGCACAATATCTCCATTAACATACCATCATCATAGGGCTCATAGTCAATAGTGGTTCATCCACACTATAAGACTAACCCAAATACTTGCATCCTATAACAGCTCTCAACTCCCGACGCCATTAAGAGTCATGTGTGGAGGGTCTCGCAAAGTGAAATCCAAACAAGGAACCCCTCCACACATTAACCCTTGACTTCGTTGGTTATGGAGTTCCGTTATTTCAACATGCAACTAGGATATCCCTATACCCTAATCCAACAAAAAAAGTGGTCTGAACCCCTATCTCTAACTAAGAGTCACACCACCCAGCGTTCGCACTCAATTTTTAAGTCCTTGCGCAAATAGTAATGAGCTTAATCTTACAACTCAACACAAATCCTGCGGCCTTAAATCATATATATAAGGTCGCCATATATCCAAATCACGATAAGTAAACCTCTTATCATCGAAGTTCCATTAATCGATAACAAATAAGGTGAACTCAACCTATATCTAGGTGAGACACCGCAACAATAACCTGTTCCCCCGAGGAACCATAGACACGATAGACTTGCCATTCTTAGCCTACTATCGCTCCGAAAATACACCATAATGTATTATACTCATCATTCCACCATGCTCGTATATACATATAAAATGAGCATCACTAACCAGATATGTATATATATACCATATATCAGCACCCGCCTCTATGGAGAATGAAGGAAAATAAAACTCCGCTACTACGGACAACACATAGGCATACATGATATAATGTTATCGATACCGCCATAACTCAAATTACACACACGATTCTAGGGCTAACTAATATCGCAATTTTATCTAGTCACTCCAAATATACCTCCTCGATTGAGGTAAAACTCATAACAACATCCTTCTCATTCCGGCTAAATCATGGGGACTCACGATTAAAACTATCCGTAAGGTCCCTTTCGAACCCTCAATTTCAATGAGGAATTCGACTTTATTACCACTCTCTACTTCAGCGGTACTCCGGTAATCCTAACTACCATTATTTAGTTGTCGCCGCCAAAATCCTTAACAATCACCATAAGGAGAGTGACCTCTACTAAGGGCCTCATCCCAACCTTCTACCAGCTGCTCCAGCTAAGCCTCACCTCATGCCACCATCTAAGCTCCGCACACGATTCTCAAACGAGCGCGTAAAAGATTTCTATAATTTCATAATATGGCAGGAGAACGAAATCTCACAAGAGAAATTAACAATCCTAACCCTGAGGCTCTATAACAAATGAGAGCAACGCTGAAAGCGTAGTACGTCCGCACAGATTCCTAAGGATACTAGAACCTGATGCTCTGATACCATTTGTAACAACCCGCCTAATGGGATACCTGGCGATCACTCCTATATCATATTAAAACAGGAGTCACATATGGATCATTCTTAGCATCACAGTCGAAAATCCATTTAATTACTAATATCCTATTAGGCGAGCGTTAAAAACTTTTACTAAACTACTCTTTTTAACGATTAAAATAAAACATCCACAAGTTAATGCGTCAATGAACTGAAATGAAAATGAAATGAAATAAAATAACCGAACACTCGGTCAAAATATACAACCATATCGAATGCTCTACTGAAAGAGTAAATAAATGCAATTGGACCATTGGCCCGAATATTTATACAGTACCTCCTATCTAGAGTATAAGGATGGAAGTGGCAATCAAAAACCTGCACACATCCACAGCTGGTGCAACTGACGTCTGACTCGAAGGAATTGTCATCCAGGCGTCCCTGTGTTTGGACACCTATGTATATATATATATATATAATATAGCAAGAAAGGAAAAGTAGATAAACGGGTCAGAGCCCGAATTTTGAAAATATTTTGCAAGTGCATAAATGCCTTATTATTTTGAAAATGGTTTTATCTCATATTTAAGTTTGGTATCGCACTCCCATGAGATACCCCTCACCTCTCCGCTAATAGTGCACTCCTAGCGCATCTATCTAGAACATTCTAGTCAAGCTACCTTGATAAACTAGTTTATCACCCCACCACTATCTACCCTAGATAGTCCAAGTAATGTACTAAGGGCTAAGCTTCACCCCAGTCTCAGCGCTATGCCATGTTCGTGCGTGGGGTGTCTTGCAAAGCGAAATCCAAACAAGGAACCCCACCGATACACTACTACACGGCACGGTCGATCGTCGAGATCTGCTAGTTCCTAAGTACAGAATGATATATAATAATATATATACCATAAGAATTAATAATATAAGAGCACTAAGGATTAAACTTCTCCCCAGTCTCAACACACTGCCATATTCGTGCATGGGGTGTCTCGCGAAGCGAAATCCAAACAAGGAACCCCCCGATACACTACTATGCGGCAAGGTCGATCATCAGGCTCCATCGGTACTCGATTCATCCATATATACATATTCATATTACAATATACATCCGGATCTATCTCCCGGACTGTGGATTTATATACAAGTATTTATCAATACTTTTTCATTTTCTCAAAACTTCCCATTTCCCTTTTTATACTCAGGAAATGTAAATATAAAAGCCAATTCATTATCATGAATTGCTTTAACAAATCATATACCTTTTAAAAGCCAATTTTATTATCATAAAAATGCTTTTCCTTTATAGGTCATCCCATTTCCCTTTTTATACTCAGGAAATGTACCCAAAGCCATTTCCATTATCATGAAAATGCTTTGATCAAATCATGCTTCCACATCCCTTCTTCCATCCGGGAGTGTTACCGAAGCCAAACCTTTATCCCATTTCCCATTTTATACTCAGGAAATGTAAATTAAAGCCAATCCATTATCATGAATTGCTTTAATAAATCTAAGACCGCCCCTCCGAGTTTCCCCACTGGACGCGCCTCTAAATGGCTATCATCTTCCAGGGCCTATCTATACAAGACAACTTGGGAATCTACCAACGACGGGAAGCGGCCATATTGCCTGCGGGAAAGTTAGGACCACACCCAGAATCCCCTAACCAGCGCAGAAAAACAAATAACAGCCCATACGGCCTAGGGACTATATCAAACCTGCTCAATAGCCAGGAAGGCTTCACCACCACGCGCGCAACTTCCCTTATGATAACGATTTAGGGAGGTGTGTAATCATAATTTATCAATTATGAAAATCATTTATGTTTCCGTTTTGAAAATATTCATTTTTATATTTTTAAAATCATTTCCATCATATCATATATATATACTTTATTCACATAATATATACATACCATATAGTCCTCCTAGAATATATAAACGGCCATAATGGCCTATATCATCTAGCGATGACCAATAATCCCACAGATTCCCTCCAGGAATCATAATCATGCATTCATATAAGCATGATACTAAACCCAAAGTATTTTCTTTCTTTAATAAATAATACATACTTAAATCCCATCTACGGATTCATTTGGATATCTCCAATTATACCAATTCACTCTAAGTGAATATACACATATATAAATTCCCAATTCCTCAAGTCCTTTAGGACATAACCCTCCATAATTTCTAATTTGGAAGGACCTTAAACATTAAACTCAAAAAGGAGAAATAATCCTAATCTACAAAATCTTGGGCTGAAAAAAGGGCACCGGTCGACCGGTCTTAGACCCCCGGTCGACCGCGGGTTGTAAATAAGCCTACGAAACAAAGCAGTAGGCCCTTTCTCCTTGACGCGGTCGACCGGCCATAGGGGCGCGGTCGACCGGTCACACCAGGTCCTCAAAACTTTAATTCCTCAATTCCCTTTACCAACAACCCAAATTCATTATCGGGGTTTCTAAACTACCCCAAAAATTACCCCAAACATCTACGACATTAATTCTAGCCGTAAATTTTCCAATTCCCGATTTGATTTCCAAGTTGATGATTTCAACCCAGAGCTGTCATCTTGTAAAAATCATATCAAATTGTAGAAAAATACGCGGTCGGCGCCACGTGACCGTATCGAAAAGATCTACAACTTTCGTGTTTTGGCCGAAAGCTAAATCAATTCTTTTCGTGGCCAAAAAGGCCCGCTAAAGTGATGGGTTACTATTCATCGTCTTCTCCGAGACGATTTCGGCCATTAAAGCTTCTCCCAAGCTTTTGTCGCCTCACCCAACGTCCTACAACCTCAACCAACTACAAATACACATATACTAAGGGTTCTAAACATCCTAGAACCCAAAATCACAAATTAATTTAGATTAAAACCTAAGTTCCACAAATTGAAATATTATTTTGGGTTTAATTGTTTTAACTCCCAAAAACCCGTTTTATCCACGATAACCCACCCCAAAACCATTAGGGTTTCTTTATACCAAACTACGGTATGAGATATTTATGCAAAAAGATACATAAAGCAAGTAAACACTTGCCTCGTGGATAAAATCCGACGACCTCGAGTCGAATCCGGCGGAGTTTGCCCGAGATCTCCATTTTCTCCTCCTCTTTCTCCTTCCTCTCTCTCTTCTCTCTCTTTTATTTCTTTCTTTCTCTTTTCTTTCTTTCTCTCCCTCTTTATATAGGAAGAAAAGGGTTTTAATCCTTAAAACCCAAAAACGACTCGTTTACCCAATTACGAGATACTTTTACCTCTAAAATTACCCGAAACTCATTTTCGACAAATGGACACTCTTTACCAACTATCTCGAACATTTCGAGACTCACGCCCATCCGAGGTACTTGACCGTAAATCACTATTCCAATCCAAAATAAATAAATGCGGGTTTTCCAATTAAAAATCTTACCTCGTGTCGCTTTACTCAACGACGACATACAATTAAAATATTTCGACCTACATAGTCCCAAAAATAATTACAGCACCCATCGAAAATCATTCAATCCTCAAAAATCCCAAAAATTACTATTTAGGAAAATTCCCCAAATTCCAATTTATATCCAATTATGGAATTTAATGGTCTCCAAAAGGGCGGGTTGTTACATACCCCCCCTTAAAACAGAATTTCATCCTCGAAATTAAGATACGACCTACACCACCAATCTTAGGATCACTCCAAATACTAATACCTCAAGGGGAACGGTACTAACCCATTGGTTCTCAACCATACACTATGCGGCTACTGCAATCATAAAGTGACCCTAATACGTCACATAATACCCATCATCTATAATGCCTATCGGCATGAATTTCAACCTTATATACTACGCCCATTCTATTTTAGGCGGTATATAAAACCATCTTACCAAGGTGCCCATACACCTTTCTAACTTGTGCACATCTGCACATATATAGTGAATGTCAGACACGTAACACTCGCTCCCAATAAGGGTCTCCTTTCCTCGGTGTAATACTCATCTATGGATCCTCCCAACCCGCGAAATCAATTATCCTAACCTCGGCGCCACTAACTCTAGCGAATCTACATCCTACTAATGCTACGGTCTAAGCGTTACCCTACCTAAGCGAAACGAGTATCCTAAATATGTCCCTAGTACCTAAGGCCTCTCTCGAATCCTGACATTTGCTCGGTTTCGTGCGTGGGACGTCTTGCCAAGGCGAAATACAAACAAGGAACCCTCCCGTTACACTACTCCCTCGCGTAGTCGGTCATCGAGATGTAACGGCCCAAGACACACCAGCGGGACATCCTAAATCCTGCTTATGCTAACCTACGAACGCATTTCTAGTATCTTATCCTTCCGCCCATACGGAAGGAAACCTAATCAATCGAAGTGCCCACTTTATGTAGAAAGTGTCACAAACATAATACCCAAAATGTATCTTCTCAAAATTTGCCTTTACATTAAGGCTGGTTATTATCCTCAAACCAATTTCTCTAAGTCCAAACTCACCCACCCACTTGTGGCGAGAGGACCACTTTAGTGCTTTTCCATAGCACCATATCTCCATTAGCATATCATCATCACAGGGCTCATAGGCTATAGTGGTTCATCCACACTATAAGACTAACCCAAATCCTTGCATCCTATAACAGCTCTCAACTCCCGATGCCGTTAAGAGTCATGTGTGGAGGGTCTCGCAAAGCAAAATCCAAACAAGGAACCCCTCCACACATTAACCCTTGACTTCATTGGTATGGAGTTCCGTTATTTCAACATGCAACTGGGATATCCGTATCCCCTAATCCAACAAAAAAAGTGGTCTGAACTCCTATCTCTAACTAAGAGTCACACCACCCAGCGTTCGCACTCAATTTTTAAGTCCTTGCGCAAATAGTAATGAGCTTAATCTTACAGCTCAACACAAATCCTGCGGCCTTAAATCATATATATAAGGTCGCTATATATCCAAATCACGATAAGGAAACCTCTTATCATCGAAGTTCCATTAACCCATAACAAATAAGGTGAACTCAACCTATATCTAGGTGAGACACCGCAACAATAACCTGTTCCCTCGAGGAACCATGGACACGATAGACTTGCCATTCTTAGCCTGCTATCGCTCCGAAAATACACCATAATGTATTATACTCATCATACCACCATGCTCGTATAGACATATAAAACGAGCATCACTAACCAGATATGTATATATATACCATATATCAGCACCCGCCTCTATGGAGAATGAAGGAAAATAAAACTCCGCTACTGCGGACAACACATAGGCATACATGATATAATGTTATCGATACTGCCATAACTCAAATTACACACACGATTCTAGGGCTAACTAATATCGCGATTTTATCTAGTCACTCCACATATACCTCCTCGATTGAGGTAAAACTCATAACAACATCCTTCTCATTTCGGCTAAATCATGGGGACTCACGATTAAAACTATTCGTAAGGTCCCTTTCGAACCCTCAATTTCAATGAGGAATTCAACTTTAGTACCACTCTCTACTTCAGCGGTACTGCGGTAATCCTAACTACCATTATTTAGTAGTCGCAGCCAAAATCCTTAACAATCACCATAAGTAGAGTGACCTCTACTAAGGGCCTCATCCCAACCTTGTACCAGCTGCTCCAGCTAAGCCTCACCTCCTGTCACCATCCAAGCTCCGCACACGATTCTCAAACGAGCGCGCAAAAGATTTCTATAATTTCATAATATGGCAGGAGAACGAAATCTCACAAGAGAAATCAACAATCCTAACCCTGAGGCTCTATAACAAATGAGAGCAACGCTGAAAGCGTAGTACGTCCGCACAGATTCCTAAGGACACTAGAACCTGATGCTCTGATACCATTTGTAACAACCCGCCTAATGGGATACCGGGCGATCACTCCTATATCATATTAAAACAGGAGTCACATATGGATCATTCTTAGCATCACTGTCGAAAATCCATTTAATTACTAATATCCTATTAGGCGAGCGTTAAAAACTTTTACTTAACTACTCTTTTTAACGATTAAAATAAAACATCCACAAGTTAATGCGTAAATGAACTGAAATGAAAATGAAATGAAATAAAATAACCGAACACTCGGTCAAAATATACAACCATATCGAATGCTGTACTGAAAGAGTAAATAAATGCAATTGGACCATTGGCCCGAATATTTATACAGTACCTCCTATCTAGAGTACAAGGATGGAAGCGGCAATCAAAAACCTGCACACATCCACAGCTGGTGCAGCTGACGTCTGACTCGAAGGAATTGTCATCCAGGCGTCCCTGTGTTTGGACACCTATGTATATATATACAATATAGCAAGAAAGGAAAAGTAGATAAATGGGTCAGAGCCCGAATTTTGAAAATATTTTGCAAGTGCATAAATGCCTTATTATTTTGAAAAACGTTTTATCTCATATTTAAGTTTGGTATCGCACTCCCATGAGATACCCCTCACCTCTCCGCTAATAGTGCACTCCTAGCGCATCTATCTAGAACATTCTAGTCAAGCTACCCTGATAAACTAGTCTATCACCCCACCACTATCTACCCTAGATAGTCCAAGTAATGTACTAAGGGCTAAGCTTCACCCCAGTCTCAGCGCTATGCCATGTTCGTGCGTGGGGTGTCTCGCAAAGCGAAATCCAAACAAGGAATCCCCCCGATACACTACTACGCAGCACGGTCGATCGTCGAGATATGCTAGTTCCTAAGTACAGAAAGATATATAATAATATATATACCATAAGAATTAATAATATAAGAGCACTAAGGATTAAGCTTCTCCCAAGTCTCAACACACTGCCATATTCGTGCATGGGGTGTCTCGCGAAGCGAAATCCAAACAAGGAACCTCCTGATACACTACTATGCGGCAAGGTCGATCGTCAGGATCCATTAGACCCTCGGTACTCGATTCATCCATATATACATATTCATATTACAATATACATCCGGATCTATCTCCCGGATTGAGGATTTACATACAAGTATTTATCAATACTTTTCATTTTCTCAAAACTTCCCATTTCCCTTTTTACACTCAGGAAATGTAAATATAAAAGCCAATTCATTATCATGAATTGCTTTAACAAATCATATACCTTTTAAAATCCAATTTTATTATCATAAAAATGATTTTCCTTTATATGTCATCCCATTTCCCTTTTTACACTCAGGAAATGTACCCAAAGCCATTTCCATTATCATGAAAATTCTTTGATCAAATCATGCTTCCACATCCCTTCTTCCATCCGGGAGTGTTACCGAAGCCAAACCTTTATCCCATTTCCCTTTTTATACTCAGGAAATGTAAATTAAAGCCAATCCATTATCATGAATTGCTTCAATAAATCTAAGACCGCCCCTCCGGGTTTCCCCACTGGACGCGCCCTTAAATGGCTATCATCTTCTAGGGCCTATCTATACAAGACAACCTGCACAGAAAAACAAATAACCGCCCATATGGCCTAGGGACTATATCCAACCTGCTCAATAGCCAGGAAGGCTTCACCACAACGCGCGCAACTTCCCTTATGATAACGATTTAGGGAGGTGTGTAATCATAATTTATCAATTATGAAAATCATTTATGTTTCCGTTTTGAAAATATTCATTTTTATATTTTTAAAATCATTTTCATCATATCATATATATATACTTTATTCACATAATATATACATACCATATAGTCCTCCTAGAATATATAAACTGCCATAATGGCCTATATCATCAAGCGATGACCAATAATCCCACAGATTCCCTCCAGGAATCATAATCATGCATTCATATAAGCATGATACTAAACCCAAAGTATTTTCTTTCTTTAATAAATAATACATACTTAAATCCCATCTACGGATTCATTTGGATATCTCCAATTATACCAATTCACTCTAAGTGAATATACACATATATAAATTCCCAATTCCTCAAGTCCTTTAGGACATAACCCTCCATAATTTCTAATTTGGAAGGGCCTTAAACATTAAACTCAAAAAGGAGAAATAATCCTAATCTACAAAATCTTGGGCTGAAAACAGGGCACCGGTCGACCGGTCTTAGACCCCCGGTCGACCGCGGGTTGTAAATAAGCCTACGAAACAAAGCAGTAGGCCCTTTCTCCTTGACGCGGTCGACCGGCCATAGGGGCGCGGTCGACCGGTCACACCAGGTCCTCAAAACTTTAATTCCTCAATTCCCTTTACCAACAACCCAAATTCATTATCGGGGTTTCTAAACTACCCCAAAAATAACCCCGAACATCTACGACATTAATTCTAGCCGTAAATTTTCCAATTCCCGATTTGATTTCCGAGTTGATGATTTCAACCCAGAGCTGTCATCTTGTAAAAATCATATCAAATTGTAGAAAAATACGCGGTCGGCGCCACGTGACCGTATCGAAAAGATCTACAACTTTCGTGTTTTGGCCGAAAGCTAAATCAATTCTTTTCCTGGCCAAAAAGGCCCGCTAAAGTGACGGGTTACTATTCATCGTCTTCTCCGAGACGATTTCGGCCATTAAAGCTTCTCCCAAGCTTTTGTCGCCTCACCCAACGTCCTACAACCTCAACCAACTACAAATACACATATATTAAGGGTTCTTAACATCCTAGAACCCAAAATCACAAATTAATTTAGATTAAAACCTAAGTTCCACAAATTGAAATATTATTTTGGGTTTAATTGTTTTAACTCCCAAAAACCCGTTTTATCCACGATAACCCACCCCAAAACCATTAGGTTTTCTTTATACCAAACTACGATATGAGATATTTATGCAAAAAGATACATAAAGCAAGTAAACACTTGCCTCGTGGATAAAATCCGACGACCTCGAGTCGAATCCGGCGGAGTTTGCCCGAGATCTCCATTTTCTCCTCCTCTTTCTCCTTCCTCTCTCTCTTCTCTCTCTTTTCTTTCTTTCTTTCTTTCTCTTTTCTTTCTTTCTCTCCCTCTTTATATAGGAAGAAAAGTGTTTTAATCCTTAAAACCCAAAAATGACTCGTTTACCCAATTACGAGATGCTTTTACCTCTAAAATTACCCGAAACTCATTTTCGACAATCGGACACTCTTTTCCGACTATCTCGAACATTCTGAGACTCACGGCGCAGTCGAAATTCCCATCCGAGGTACTTGACCGCAAATCACTATTCCAATCCAAAATAAATAAATGCGGGTTTTCCAATTAAAAATCTTACCTCGTGTAGCTTTACTCAACGACGACATACAATTAAAATATTTCGACCTACATAGTCCCAAAAATAATTACAGCACCCATCGAAAATCATTCAATCCTCAAAAATCCCAAAAATTACTATTTAGGAAAATTCCCCAAATTCCAATTTATATCCAATTATGGAATTTAATGGTCTCCAAAAGGGCGGGTTGTTACATACCCCCCCTTAAAACAGAATTTCATCCTCGAAATTAAGATACGACCTACACCACCAATCTTAGGATCACTCCAAATCCTAATACCTCAAGGGGAACGGTACTAACCCATTGGTTCTCAACCATACACTATGCGGCTACTGCAATCATAAAGTGACTCTAATACGTCACATAATACCCATCATCTATAATGCCTATCGGCATGAATTTCAACCTTATATACTACGCCCATTCTATTTCAGGCGGTATATAAAACCATCTTACCAAGGTGCCCATACACCTTTCTAACTTGTGCACATCTGCACATATATAGTGAATGTCAGACACGTAACACTCGCTCCCAATAAGGGTCTCCTTTCCTCGGTGTAATACTCATCTATGGATCCTCCCAACCCGCAAAATCAATTATCCTAACCTCGGCGCCACTAACTCTAGCGAATCTACATCCTACTAATGCTACGGTCTAAGCGTTACCCTACCTAAGCGAAACGAGTATCCTAAATATGTCCCTAGTACCTAAGGCCTCTCTCGAATCCTGACATTTGCTCGGTTTCGTGCGTGGGACGTCTTGCCAAGGCGAAATACAAACAAGGAACCCTCCCGTTACACTACTCCCTCGCGTAGTCAGTCATCGAGATGTAACGGCCCAAGACACACCAGCGGGACATCCTAAATCCTGCTTATGCTAACCTACGAACGCATTTCTAGTATCTTATCCTTCCGCCCATACGGAAGGAAACCTAATCAATCGAAGTGCCCACTTTCTGTAGAAAGTGTCACAAACATAATACCCAAAATGTATCTTCTCAAAATTTGCCTTTTCATTAAGGCTGGTTATTATCCTCAAACCAATTTCTCTAAGTCCAACCTCACCCACCCACTTGTGGCGAGAGGACCACTTTAGTGCTTTTCCATAGCACCATATCTCCATTAACATACCATCATCACAGGGCTCATAGTCTATAGTGGTTCATCCACCCTATAAGACTAACCCAAATCCTTGCATCCTATAACAGCTCTCAACTCCCGACGCCGTCAAGAGTCATGTGTGGAGGGTCTCGCAAAGCGAAATCCAAACAAGGAACCGCTCCACACATCAACCCTTGACTTCGTTGGTTATGGAGTTCCGTTATTTCAACATGCAACTGGGATATCCCTATCCCCTACTCCAACAAAAAAAAGTGGTCTGAACTCCTATCTCTAACTAAGAGTCACACCACCCAGCGTTCGCACTCAATTTTTAAGTCCTTGTGCAAATAGTAATGAGCTTAATCTTACAGCTCAACACAAATCCTGCGGCCTTAAATCATATATATAAAGGTCTCCATATATCCAAATCACGATAAGGAAACCTATTATCATCGAAGTTCCATTAACCCATAACAAATAAGGTGAACTCAACCTATATCTAGGTGAGACACCGCAACAATAACCTGTTCCCCCGAGGAACCATGGACACGATAGACTTGCCATTCTTGGCCTGCTATCGCTCCGAAAATACACCACAATGTATTATACTCATCATACCACCATGCTCGTATAGACATATAAAACGAGAATCACTAACCAGATATGTATATATATACCATATATCAGCACCCGCCTCCATGGCGAATGAAGGAAAATAAAACTCCGCTACTCCGGACAACACATAGGCATACATGATATAATTTTATCGATATCGCCATAACTCAAATTACACACACGATTCTAGGGCTAACTAATATCGCTATTTTATCTAGTCACTCCAAATATACCTCCTCGATTGAGGTAAAACTCTAACAACATCCTTCTCATTCCGGCTAAATCTTGGGGACTCACGATTAAAACTATCCGTAAGGTCCCTTTCGAACCCTCAATTTCAATGAGGAATTCAACTTTAGTACCACTCTCTACTTCAGCGGTACTGCGGTAATCCTAACCATCATTATTTAGTAGTCGCCGCCAAAATCCTTAACAATCACCGTAAGGAGAGTGACCTATACTAAGGGCCTTATCCCAACTTTCTACCAGCTGCTCCAGCTAAGCCTCACCTCATGCCACCATCCAAGCTCCGCACACGATTCTCAAACGAGCGCGCAAAAGATTTCTATAATTTCATAATATGGCAGGAGAACGAAATCTCACAAGATAAATCAACAATCCTAACCCTAAGGCTCTATAACAAATGAGAGCAACGCTGAAAGCGTAGTACGTCCGCACAGATTCCTAAGGACACTAGATCCTGATGCTCTGATACCATTTGTAAAAGCCAATTTTATTATCATAAAAATTCTTTTCCTTTATATGTCATCCCATTTCCTTTTTTATACTCAGGAAATGTACCAAAATCCATTTCCATTATCATGAAAATGCTTTGATCAAATCATGCTTCCACATCCCTTCTTCCATCCGGGAGTGTTACCGAAGCCAAACCTTTATCCCATTTCCCTTTTTATACTCAGTAAATGTAAATTAAAGCCAATCCATTATCATGAATTACTTTAATAAATCTCAGACCGCCCCTCCAGGTTTCCCCACTGGACGTGCCCCTAAATGGCTATCATCTTCCAGGACCTATCTATACAAGACAACCTGGGAACCTACCAACGACGGAAAGCGGCCATATTGCCTGCGGGAAAGTCAGGACCACACCCAGAATCCCCTAACCAGCGCAGAAAAACACATAACCGCCCATATGGCCTAGGGACTATATCCAACCTGCTCAATTGCCAGGATGGCTTCACCACAATGCGCTCAACTTCCCTTATGATAGTGATTTAGGGAGGTGTGTAACCATAATTTATCAATTATGAAAATCATTTATCTTTCCATTTTGAAAATATTCATTTTTATATTTTTAAAATCATTTCCATCATATCATATATATATACTTTATTCACATAATATATATACATACCATATAGTCCTCCTAGAATATATAAACGACCATAATGGCCTATATCATCTAGCGATGACCAATAATCCCAAAGATTCCCTCCAGGAATCATAATCATGCATTCATATAAGCATGATACTAAACCCAAAGTATTTTCTTTCTTTAATAAATAATACATACTTAAATCCCATCTACGAATTCATTTGGATATCTCCAATTATACTAATTCACTCTAAGTGAATATACACATATATAAATTCCCAATTCCTCAAGTCCTTTAGGACATAACCCTCCATAATTTCTAATTTGGAAGGGCCTTAAACATTAAACGAGAAATAATCCTAATCTCCAAAATCTTGGGCTGAAAACAGGGCACCGGTTGACCGGTCTTAGACCCCCGGTCGACCGCGGGTTGTAAATATGCCTACGAAACAAAGCAGTAGACCCTTTCTCCTTGACGCGGTCGACCGGCCATAGGGGCGCGGTCGACCGGTCACACCAGGTCCTCAAAACTTTAATTCCTCAATTCCCTTAACCAACAACGCAAATTCATTATCGGGGTTTCTAAACTACCCCAAAAATTACCCCGAACATCTACGACATTAATTCTAGCCGTAAATTTTCCAATTCCCGATTTGATTTCCGAGTTGATGATTTCAACCTGGAGCTGTCATCTTGTAAAAATCATATCAAATCGTAGAAAAATCAGAAAATTACTCGGTCGGTGCCCACGTCACCATATCCAAAAGATCTACAACTTTCCTATTTTGGCCGAAAGCTAAATCAATTCTTTTCCTAGCCAAAAAGGCCCCCTAAAGTGACGGG
The DNA here is from genome assembly GCA_949130495.1 of Sambucus nigra. Lineage (NCBI taxonomy): Eukaryota > Viridiplantae > Streptophyta > Magnoliopsida > Dipsacales > Adoxaceae > Sambucus > Sambucus nigra. The sequence goes on along the minus strand of OX422221.1, from coordinate 237,438,902 downwards.
TTACTATTCATCGTCTTCTCCGAGACGATTTCGGCCATTAAAGCTTCTCCCAAGCTTTTGTAGCCTCACCCAACGTCCTACAACCTCAACCAACTACAAATACACATATATTAAGGGTTCTAAACATCCTAGAACCCAAAATCACCAATTAATTTAGATTAAAACCTAAGTTCCACAAATTGAAATATTATTTTGGGTTTAATTGTTTTAACTCCCAAAAACACGTTTTATCCACGATAACCCACCCCAAAATCATTAGGGTTTCTTTATACCAAACTACGGTATGAGATATTTATGCAAAAAGATACATAAAGCAAGTAAAGACTTGCCTCGTGGATAAAATCCGATGACCTCGAGTCGAATCCGGCGGAGTTTGCCCGAGATCTCCATTTTCTCCTCCTCTTTCTCCTTCCTCTCTCTCTTCTCTCTATTTTCTTTCTTTCTTTCTCTTTTCTTTCTTTCTCTCCCTCTTTATATAGGAAGAAAAGTGTTTTAATACTTCAAACCCAAAAATGACTCGTTTACCCAATTACGAGATACTTTTACCTCTAAAATTACCCGAAACTCATTTTCGACAATCGGACACTCTTTTCCGACTATCTCTAACATTCCGAGACTCACGGCGCAGTCGAAATTCCCATCCGAGGTACTTGACCGCAAATCACTATTCCAACCCAAAATAAATAAATGCGGGTTTTCCAATTAAAAATCTTACCTCGTGTCGCTTTACTCAACGACGACATATAATTAAAATATTTCGACCTATATAGTCCCAAAAATAATTACATCACCCATCGAAAATCATTCAATCCTCGAAAATCCCAAAAATTACTATTTAGGAAAATTCCCCAAATTCCAATTTATATCCAATTATGGAATTTAATGTTTCCAAAAGGGCGGGTTGTTACAATGCATAATTTAAAGAATTCTAAAAGACATGGTAGTATGAATTCTAAAAGACACGGTAGCATGAGTTCGCAAAAATGCATAATTTAAAAAATTCTAAAAGACATGGTAGCATGAATTCTAATAGACATAATAACATGAATTCTAATAAACATAATAGTATGAATTCTAATAGACATAATTCTAAAAGACATACTGCCTTAAGAATTATGAAAAATAGAAAACTCAAATTGTTTTAATAGTGATGACAAACAGAAGATAAATCAAGATTGTTTCTACGAATTATGAAGAAACCGAAAACGTAAACCATTTTAATAGTAATGAAAAATAGATAATTTACAGCAGTTTATCAACAGTTATATGACGATTCATATATAACCTATCTTACGGACAATCATGTATTCCAAAACATCAGTGCTGACACCACATGTGAGAATAGTATATTTACATGAATCATAAGATCATTCACATCATCATAATAACATAATAGGTATGTTAAAAAAGGGATAATGTAATACCTCCTTTCATTGCCACGGATATGATGTCGTTGTTTGCCGCTGCTGATTGCCACCGGTCGACCTCCTTAGCAGTCTTTCAACGAAGAATTTTGGCTTTTCTCTCCTTGCCTATAAGCCTTCATATGTGTGTTTCCTGGATACCTTTTAGATGGAAGAAAGACATCTATTTATAGGTGGAGAGAGGTCTGATAAGTGCGTCTTTCTAAAACTTCACAAATTTTTAAAATTCCATTAAAAAAAATGGATTTTTTTTTAAATGCCAAAAATATTTTTGTTCAAAATAAATAAAAATTGGAATTTAAATTTTAAAAAATATCATCTTTATTCTATTTAAAGTCTCAAATTGTAAAAATTAAATGCACTAAGCCAAAATTGACCAAAGATGGAAATTGAAAGAAAATTGACGACTTAACGAATTAGTGTGGAGATTGATCAAACCCGATGAGATTTCGAGCCTTTCAATTTTTTATGAGTTTTTAAATCAATCCGAGTTTATGATTAACTCAAATTTCTTTTCAGCGTTTTAATAAGTCGTTTATGATCTCAATCCTGTGTTTTGATCGGTTATGGGAAATGTGTGAAATGTTGTCTCGAAATTCGTACTAAATATATCTCTAAACTTAATTAATCTCGAGATGCATATGGTAATGTGATTAGCAATTTGGACAATGAAGTCGGCCCTCTTTTGTTTAAGACAAAAATATTAGCCATAATAAAGTTATGAAAAAAATTATCCCTTTGCAACCTAATTTGAGCTAGATAAAATATTTCCTTTTCGTTTGATAAGCCAAAAAACCCAATTGGCTCGGAATTGGGAAAATTGAGAAAATTCATCAAGTAAGTCCAAATTGTGCAATAAAAAAGGGTAAGGGAAAAATAGAAAAAATTCTCAACAAAAAAAAATAGCAAGAAAAAAAAGAAAAAAATGAAAATTGAAAAAGAAAGAGAAAAATGAGCAAATGCCCGAAAAAGCACTAATGGACGTCATACGGATATTTTCCAATTCCGAACAATCCGTCTATTCCCAATTTTACTCTTTACACCTTAAAACCCGAAAAGTCCTAACCGAGTCCGGATGGCAAAATTAATTACTGCATGGAGAGATAAGATATGAACAGATAGTAAAAGAGATTAAAATGGTGTGATTAAGAGATGATGTTTCTCGTTTCCTAATAACTGTATTCCGATGAAAAGATCTTTTCACCATATATTTCCTTCTTTTCAATTTCATAAGCATGAATTTGTGTCCATTATATTTACTCTTTATATCATGCATACCGAGAGAAAATAGCCACAATCCGAGTGATTCATTTGTGAGTGCATCTGTAAGAATTTGAATCAAAACGAATTTTCGAAAAGTAACGTAATGATCAATCGGTGGAAATTTGAGGTTTAATTTCTGGCTTTGCACACACACACTATGGTTTGAATACATTTGAATATGAATTTATGGTGATTATTTTTTGAAAAGTTTAAATTGTACAATTCTTAAGTATTTTGATATTTATTTTAGTCAATAAATAATTTTGTGGGTGTATTCACTGCAAACCCTCACGAAACAAAACTCGTCCTACTAGGGTAACCTAGGGGTTTAAAGGCTTGTTGCATATGCTAAATGCAATCTCTTGCCTGCGAAAAAGGTATTCTATCCCAATAAAATGATTTTCAAGAGTGGAATTTTGTTTAGATTCATTTACATTGCTCGGGACGCGCAAAGTTCTAAGTTAGGGGTGATCAAAAACTTGACGCGACTAAGAATTTGTCTCAGAAATGCGTTCTTTCTAGGCTCAAGTGCAAGCCTGTCGCGTTAGTAATAATCCGACAAGTCGGGATCATCTCCATAGGGATCAGAAATTGGCAATAAGGAATTATATAGGAAAAGTTATTTATCCTTGAAATGATTTCTCCAAAGAAAAGAAAAGATGATGGATGGGTTTAAGTTTCCAATTGGTGAGGAAATAAAATGTGCACAAAACACTAAGAATTGTAAAGAACTTAGATTTGAAAATGAGAGAAAATAGGGTGGCGTACAATCCCTCAAACCTTAGTAAATTACCGTATATAATACTAGAATTATAAATTGAAATTTTTGACTAAATCCAATCTTTATAGACCCTAAGCATTACATATATGAGGGAACTAGCCCGCATCATATGAAATCAAAGGTAAATACAAAGCGAGGAATAGACAATTATACTTGCACAGTCTTCTTAAACATCCCAAGTACCTAGGGCAAGAGAGATTAAAAGATCGGCTATGTTCGTATAATTTCCATACACAATTCGGTTAATATTTATTTTAATTTCTATTTTCTACATGGGTAATTTACCTCGGAATGAGTTCATGTACCCCAACCCTTGAAAATTTAGCTAGACATGGTTTTATGAGAAAACAAATTCATAACAATGCATGTAATTGTGGATCTAAGAAACAATGGTAGCAAAAATTACAAAACAAGTGATAATTGAATTAAAAAGAAAGAATAACTAAGAGAATGGAAATTTTATACTTGTATTCAGCAACAGGAAAAGCAAATGAACTTGAATCCAGAGAACTTCTTCTTAATCAACCTTACAAACTAGGGTTTATAAAAACTTCTACCAAAGAAAACTAAAAAGACTCTAAAATCTGACTCTCTCTCTCTAATTCGACTCCCCTTGGAAGGATGCAGGGCTTGGCCTTTTATACCCCAAAAAATGACTCTTTCCATGCCTCTCCACGTTTTACCCTTTTAATATACCTAAATGAGACTCTTCCCATGCCTATCCACATTTTACAACTAATAAAAACGAATTAAAGAAGAAATTTCAAGAGTTGTCTCTTCAGCTTCCAGAATTAATTTCAACTTTTGACTTTCTGTCTCCAACTTTAAATGGGCATAACTTCTTCACCGTAGATTGGATTGGGGTACCGTTTTTTCCAATGTTCTTGTAATTTATATCTCTTAAACTTTCTAGTTGGCCCCACCTCCGGACTAAGGCTGAAAAATTACGAAAATGCCCTTCAACTCTCTATTTCTTGGTTTCTTTCACTGTTTTGAGTTCTCCTTCGCACTAACTTGCATGAAATACCTATAAAGGACATGAGAAATACACAAAACACGAAATAATTTCCAAAAGAGGTTAGTAGCATAAATTTGAGACAAATCTAAGCTCTTTACACTGCACGGGATCTTAAAAATACCGAAATTAAGGGGATAAATGTGAAGAATATGTGCCTAATCAAGGTCCTAAATTCCAAAGGTCAATTAATCTCAACTAGAGATTTAATTGAAATTTTAACTACTTTTAATATCCCATTCATTTTTGGAATATGAACCATTTTGTTAGGAAGTAACATATTCTAATTAAAAATCGTAATACTAATGACCATATTTCGGGGAAGGAATTAAAATTATTAACGAACCCAAAGGTTAATCAATAATTTCCTTGCAATTTTAGGAGTAGCTTGGTGTTAATAGTTTTAGTTATTTTTTTTTTACATTTTTTACTCAATTAAGTGAGATAAAATATTCCTTAAGAGATAAATTATGAGTTTGGGTGATAAATTTTAGAAGAGTGTGAGAGCAATCTCTTATTCTATTTATTCTATTATAAGACGCATAAATATTAGTATTGTTATTCATGTTCATAGTTGGGGGATCGGGTGAAAATTTTAAGGAGACTTGCTTTTTGTATTATATCACTCTGTTTTATTAATTTTATTATGCCTTTTATTGGGTTATTATTACATTTTATATGTAATAATACCAAAATAAGAGGCTAAATACCCCATTTAAGGGGTGAGATGAAACCCTTAGCTCAGTTATTTTTATTTTTATTTTATTTATTTATTATGTACCTCTGAATATTAATGTTGAAATTTTACAATATATATTTATGCCTCGAGAGAGGGTGAATTATTTTTGAGAGAAAATAGTAAATTCAAATTACATTAAACTAGAGATAAACGATTTTTAATTAATATTGTAGTTTGAATTTTTCAACTCTAAAGCTTAATTTGTAATGGTTTAAAATACTTTGAGTAAATTTTCCCTAACGGGTGATTAATCAGAAACTATTAAAATTAGATTTTCATAGAGTTTGTGAAATTTAACATTATTCTTCTAAAAAAATTATGTTTAACTTCACATTTGCAATGAAAGTTGATTTGTGGATTTAAATATATCTTCTTGTATTTCAAATACATAACAAATTAATATAAATAAGTTGTATAAGTGGTGAATTTCAATTCCTTAAATTATCTCATAATTATTTGCTCCTCATATTTAGCTCACTTTATCATTTTATTTATTTATTAGTGCAATTTAAATTTCATCTCCATTAGTTAACATAAACATCAATTGAAAACTTATTCTTTTAAAATTATTGTACTCGTTTTCTTTTTTTCCTTTCCATATTAAGAAATTGGACTAACACCCCACTTGCCATTATATATATATATAGTATTTCATAGGTGCAAGGGATTTTGATTGAGAAGAGAGCTATATTACAATGACAACACACCAAAATCCTTTCAAAAGGGTCGTTCGAGATTTTTCCAATTTTGGTTTTTCTAGTGCATCGGGCATTGTGTGATTGTTTATTTTACTTTATCATGCTATCACCTAAATGCATGTTTTAGGATAAAAATAAAATTGGCTAAAACTGGTTTACACAATTTTCGTTTATAATTGATGATTTAAGTTTAATATTTAATTTGAAAAAATTAAAAATTGGTTATTATTTAGACCATTCCGTATATTCCGCAACTTCATTAGTGTTTTACATTAAGTTCCAAGTGCCGCACTTTTAACACATTGTTATGTTTGTCGTGTCATGGGTAATAATACAACATTAGAGTTGTGGGAGCTCTAAGCCTTTGTACATCTTTCTTTATTCTTTCTTTCCTCTAGAATTGTTTGAAAATATTTCTCTAGAGATAAGTCATGTTTTTGTTAAATATTAGAGGGTACTTGTACACTGTACGAATGAGTTGCAAAGTAGTTTATAGTGGATGAGATTTTGTAATTTGTTTATTCTTTGACCCATGACGAGTACGACAATCATGTTACCCAGGTTATTTTTCCTTTCTCCTTCTTTTTAATATAATTTTTTGGATTTTAGTTGTGTTAGTTATTGTTAAAATTTCTTGATTACAAAGGTTCTCGAAACATAATCCACTCCATGATAAAAATTTAATGATTCAATATATAATATATGTTATGATCTCACTAAATATGTTTATAGTAGTTTGCAATTCATTATATGTGAGTAACATCGCTTTTATGCATGCTTGACTATTGGTGAGACGTTCTCCTTTTTATTGTTATGTATTCTTTTAGATTAATGAGGAATTTGGATCTATGTTACAAGGGCATTGCTAATGGAGATGGTCAATCAGAGATACTCGGTCTAATACATGTTGCTCCAATTAAGGTACTACCTACCAAAAATTTTGATATGTTATTGTAAAACTTCTTGGAGAAATAGTTGACATATTAATTGTTTATTTATGCTTGTTGAGAAAGAAATCATATTCTAATGTTGTTATGCATGCCGACCTGATCACAACATGATGTCGGGTTGGGATTGACTAATACTTGACAGAACCCGATATGACACTACATGATTTTGTCAAGAGAAAAAAATAATGGTTTTCTCCCTTTCAAAGTACTGAATATATATATATATATATATATATATATATATATATATATATATATATATATATATATATATATATAATCCACAATAACATTATTGTAACAACCCGTTCAAAATAATAAGTGGTGACCAGCCCTATACTACATTAAATCAGGAGTTTCAGATGGCTCAGTCTCAACACCAACTGTCGATACAAATATAATATAGACTAACTACCCGATATCATATAAGCGAGATGTTAAAATTTAATAAAACATGCAACAGACAACAAACCAACGCCATAACACTACCAAAAAGAAAATAAAGATGCATGAAAGAACTATGAGAAAAGAAATGCTGGAAAAAAAATGAAATAAGTAAGTACAACCGAATATACCACAAGGAAATAAACCCGAATAAGCTGTCGGGAAACAGCCAATACAACGACTGAAATGAAATAAATATAACATGTATATAAATATCTCTTGGGTATAAACCCGATATACAACAAGAATCCTACCTAGATTTTTAAAGAAGTAGGAAGCGACTACATTCTACATCCCGCAACAATACGCACCTGTCATGGCTCCCAAGACTCTGGACAGAAGGTCATCCGGCATCCATGCGTTAGGATACCTGTAGTAATATATATATATATATATACGGACAGGAGAGAAAAGTAAATGGGTCAAAGCCCGAGTTGTGAAAAATATTTAGCAAGTGTGTTAACCGTGCATAATAAATATCGGTGCACTTATTTCATAATTAAAGTGGAATCGCACTCTCGTTAATTCCCAACTCACCTCTCATCTAACGGCACACACCTATTCGCGTCCTGAGTTTTAGTTAAATTATCCCACTTATAAGGACAACCTAACTATCATAGGCCCCGCCTATACCCACGATATTTGCCTTCCTAACATACCCAAGAATCCAACCCTTTCTAATCATACTTGAGTATGTTTACAAACAAATATGCCCTAAGGATTAATGGATTTCGGTTTATAATTTAATTAATTATAATTCTTAATACCTTACCCATATAAATTTGGGTTTAATCACGTGATGTAATTACTAAATAACATGCATATAAATTATTATTGACAAAACTTCTCCCCAATCTCAACACTGCACTTGGTTTCGTGCGTGGGGTGTCTCGCAAAGAGAAATCCAAACAAGGAACCACCCCGTTACACAACTCCTTGACAATGTCGATCCTAGAGATCCATTATGCCATACATACAATATAATACTACTATAACTACTAAATTTAGATTACCATATAAAGCAACTTAAAATCTCCAATAATATCCTTGGGATGATGTAACCGAAATATTCCTTAAATGCGATACATCAACCCCTAATAATCTAGTACACCATAATCATCCAAGATGTACTCCAACAATATTCCATATCCTTGCATCTATAGGATATATATAAATATATATATATAGGCATTCATTCTAACCATATATATATATATATATATATATATATATATATATATATATACCCATAACCAAGTGTACATATCACATATGATGTACAATGGCCATGCACATATAATACCCGACTATATATAACGCCGATAAACTGCACCATGCTATCATCTTCCCAGTGCCCGGCTCACGTAGCAAAACTGGGGACCACCATGGTGGGGCTAAACCTCACCCATCTGGTGGTAAACTAACACACACGATGTCCCGGGAAGCGGTCATAGCTCCAAACCGGCAATGAGATGAAACATACCCACCACGTCTCAGCCCAAAAATATAAATAGCATAATAACACACGGGACGACTATGACCTGGGGAATATCCACACCCTGCTCCTTAAGGTAGGATGCTCACCCTCTGCGCGAAAACTTCTTAATGATAGCATGAGTGGGGTATGCTTAACCACATAAGTACGTATATCGTTCACATGCACAATATACATACATCCATATGGTCCCATCATATGATCAAACATTAAACCATCATCTACGGTTTAAATATCCATACCATGTATGTCCACAACATAAATATATACATATATTCATATCTTTATAGAAATATATATACGTATATCCACATATCCATATATCTATATATATACAAACTAATTCTCGTTCACAGGTGTAAGATATATCATCTCGGCTATAAGTGTACATAATCCTCAATATACAAGCCATCACCACAAACTCATTTAATTTACCTCGATATGTGAATACAATCCCTCACTTGAAGCATTGTCATCCACTTTTCCTATGATGAGTAGTCTCCCAAAAATATATATACATATATCCGACATTAGGATTATCACCCAAAGTTTAGTGTAGAAAACCATCACTACTCATTTCATCTCTAAATTTGAAAGTACATAATTATCTTTAGTACTATTTAACCATTGGCATATATGTATAACTAATAGCCTATGAACCTCAACTTATCCCAACATCATTTCAAGTGTTGGGTTCCCAATGATTATTTCCCCAAATTTATGTGTAAACCATCCTAACTAGAAGTATACTACCACTTATTCTCGATGATTGTACGATCCAATGGTTCCCAATTTCACCTACGGTTCAATTAATCTTATGAACCCCCTTACTCCGGTTGGGTTACCGATTGTTCCTTAATTTAAACATTCCCAAGGATACATGACCCCTCTCACTCTTTGGTCCCCAAACCTTAAATCTCAATAGAATCCTATTTACCATAAGGATTTGGCACTACTTTCGGCCAACGATTTCATATCATACCCTCACCACTCTCTCTAAGAGTTCTTAACCTCCCAGCATTTCAATACTTACTTATGACCTCTAGCTAGAACTCCCGTCCTCACTGAGATCCCTCACTAAACCTCGAAATATCCATTCTTCATACATACTTAAGCAACAAGGGACTATCTCTACCATTTACAACCAATCCATGATTTCCCACCTCCATCATAATAGGATAATCCGCCAACCAATTCAGTCCCATATTTCTTTCATTAATAAAAGAGGAATACCATCCTCCTAAATCTATTTAATATAGGCCACAAGCCCCTATTCGACCTAGGGCCCTATTCCCTTAATCTAATATCATAACCCTTCATAATAAACCCATTAAGAAATCCCCTAAGAATAAAACTCCAAAAGAAAAGGGAAAGAAAGAAGTCCAAATCTTGGGCTAAAAAAAGGGGACCGGTCGACCGGTACCAGACCCCTGGTCGACCGCGGGTCCGAATTTTGCCTACGAAGAAATGCAGTAGGCTTTTCCCTTAAGGCGCGGTCGACCGGTCCCCTGGGTGCGGTCGACCGGCCACACCAGTTCTCTTGGCCGATTTCCATTTTTCAACCAAACCCTACTTCCTCAAACACCCAAATATCATCACCAAACCCCCAAATCTTTAACCCAATAATATTCTTAACATGTAAACTCATCCTACATTTCATCCCAACAATTTATATATGATTAAACCCATGTATAAACATCAAATTTCCATTTTAGTACCCAAAATCTAGGTTTTGATATTAATACCCAAAATCCATTTCTTTAACCCACAAATTAGGAAATGAAATACACAAATGACTTATTTAGCAAGATTAAATACTTGCCTCAGATTTGTAGAGGTTGGATCGTCCTCGATGCCGCGTTTGGGCCAGAATCTCCAAGCTTTTCTTCCTCTCTCTCTTCTTTTTCTTCTTCTTTTCTCTCTTTCTCTCCTTTTTTCAAATGAGAAGGCTTCATCCGTAAGCCTTCAAATCCCATAAAACAACAAACCCAATTTTAAATGTTAATACACACTTTAAATGACTCGTTTACTCCAATCTCGACCCTTCCAGGATCGATGGTACCCCCAAAATCATCATCCGGAATACTTTGAAATGTCCTCTATTTTTGGACCTCATTTCCCAAATTTTAAAATTCTCCAATTCAATTAAATTTTATTTTCCCAAAAATTTAATTTCTCACTCTTCAAAGTCAAGGGTTGTAACAATTATATACATACATGAATTGATAATATTATTTAATTCATATGTTTTATGTACTATATGTATATTTTATATGAAATCCCCTAGCCGCTCCTATCTAACTTCTCTCTCGATTTTCAAACCCTCCCTAGGGGTTGCCTGCTTTTATGTCCATAAACTTCATGCAATTGAACCCAAAACCTCCTACCACTGTTTGGGCCAAATCCTTTGCTAGTATTGTAGCTAACAATGGATCCAAAGAACTTGAGCTTAAAAATCCTTCCATATTCAAAAGGGAACATACTATACACTTCACCCTTGCGGATAAAGAAGCATTGGCTGCTCCTTTCAAGTTCTTGATTGTTGGGAAATTTTCAAAAGGTAGACCTTCAATGGATGAGATAAGGAATCCCGCATTGTTTGACTCATAGATAAAAAGAAAATCCTAATCAAGTTGGAATGTGAAGAAGATTTTTTCAGGTTGTGGACAAGAGAACAATGGTTTCTTGGAAGATATCCCATGCACACCTTTAAATGGTTCCCAAACTTCAGCCCTGATCAAGAATTCCCTATTGTTCCAGCATGGATATACCTTCCTAATCTCCCTATTTATTTATTCGTAAAAATATCTCTATTCTTCATAGCCCAACTCATTGTCAAACCCCTAAAGATGGATTCCTCTATAGTGAAACAATCAGGACCTACCATGGCCAAAATTTATGTGTAGATCAACCTCACCAAAGGAGAAGCCTAAAAGATTTTGGATAAGCATAGGTGGCAGTGGTTTTTGACATGATATTGTCAATGAAGATCTTCCCAACTACTGTAACTCCTCTTCAAAAAAGGGACATGATGAAGGCTCTTGTATTTTCATGAATGGTGGTAATAATTTAAACCCCAAATAACCTATGAAACTGATGATGAAAAACACATACAATCCTAAAAATTCCACCCAACCTAAAGATTAATCACTCACTAATACAAATAACGCCACACATGCTGCCAACCAAGAATCTCTGGAGAAAAGACAAGATCACCAAGAACTAATTCAAGATACTAACTTAATATCCATCAAAGACTACCCTAACCTAAACCAAAATTATCCTCAACAAATCATCATCCAAGAATTCCCGAATTTCCCACTAAAATACCAATTCCGAAAATTCTTATTAAGCATTGCCTCTAAAAATGGCAAGAACATTTAATACTTTATTACCAAGATCCATTACTGTGAGATTACTAATGAATAAGACACTGTAGTTGAGAATGCCACTACGGTGTACGCTTAGGCAAGGATGGCCCGAATAAACACCAGTCCAATATTTTTTATATTTTTTAAAATTCTAATATTAAACCTTTAAACAAAATTAAACAAATTAAACTTAGCACCAATTTCAAAACTTTCTGGTGGAAGACCGATTTTCCAAATTTTATCTTTTTACCTCAAAGCATGCATCTAAGGTGATGACATATAAAATAAATAAATCAACCACAAACTGCCGATGTACGAGGAAAGCCACAAAGGGAAAACCCTCGGATGGCCCAACCAACAAATCACTATAATACGATTTTACATGGTATAGACAATAGACTTACATAACGACCCGATCCCCCAAAAGACGTGAAGCTCTTCTTTCTTCAACCTCACCTCCACTGTGCAGCGTATAAGTCCACCTAAGCAAGCTTCCACAGCACAAGTGTCCACGCGCGCCTCGATATCCACCGATGATGCTCAACAACCGTAAAAAAATACAAACAGTTCGCACGGAGTCCACCACACGAAATAGGTTCTTTCCTGATAAAAGATACAAAATTTGGTGCTCAATATCAAGATATCAAAGCATATAAATTATGGAACTTAGATATTTTAGCATATAGGGTAAAACATGGGGCTTGGAACTTTTGTAAATAAGTAGAAATTCATTTTTCACCAAAAGTGATAAAAATTCTAAGTCACTAATGCCTTAAAATACTATTTGCATGATTTTTGAGGCGACGACTCGTTCGAATGAAAAATAGGGGTTGAATGAACATTGCCCTTCGTTCAAATGGCACCTTTTGTTCTATTAAACGAGAATGCAATCTCATTTGAACCATCTTCTAACGAACTTCTGATGAGGTTAGTATTGCTTTGCAGAGCAACCTCATTTGATATTCATTTGATGTCTGATCTAATGAAACAAAACATCATTTGAAAGAAACACAAAGTTCGTTCTAACGATACTTATTCTAATTCAAATGAGTTTAAACTCAGAAAATATTTTTCTAAAAAGTATTAAAAATAGTTCCAAACAATTTTAAATCAAAAACCAACACCCTTAAAATATATCCAAGGACACATAATAAATACGCATTCATATCTGCGCGATCCGCAATAAACGTGAAGACAAACTTGGCATTAAACACGACACGTTGTCCATTCATTAAAGCTTGGACTGTACGTCTTCATCAAACACGTTACAGGCTTATGGGATCAATAACATAAAATCTATCCTATTATTCAAACGTTTCGTCAAGAATAATGACAATTACATACAAATTGACTCCATTGGAATTTTGTCCTTACAAATCTCCTTTTTTGGCTATTCCGGGACAACTAAATAAAAAATACGATGGTCCGTCAAGCTCCCTAAAAAGACTCATTCCCCAAGTGAAAAAGGAAAAAAAGTACAGACGCTCGACCGACACACAAACATGTGTATCTTTGCTTTTCTTGAAAACTTTGCCACATTGATCTAAAATTGTACTTATGCCCACTTAAACACACCTTCAAAACCAAGCAGAATATAAAAAATATAAATTCGCAAATGATTAAACATTTAACAATGTATAAATAATATCAACCTAGGTAAGATGTCTCCCCTTAAGATAAAGAGATCCTAATCCTTCAAAGGAAAGATACAATTTCTCCCCATTTTTGTTCAGGAATATACAAAAAAGATAGCATAAAACAGTTACTCTCCCCCTAAATACGTGATCTTAAGATACCAATATGATAAAGTTTTGATACCAATTTTAAACAAATAGAGAAGGGAATAAGGCATGCAATTGTGTAAAATATAGTAAACACGCAACATGGAAACTCAAGCATAAATAATCCAAACAGTCAAGCATATGGCAAACATGGACTAAATGTTAACTCCAAAGACTCAAAACACGATATCATATATAAAATGTATGCAATATCAATGTGTCTAAACTTGTGGGATGGAATGAATGAACATGAACTAGATACGAATTATGATCCAACCACTCAAATATGTTCAAGAAGTTCTAACTGATTGTAAAATTTTATCAAACAAAAATTTATCCTCAAGTGACAAGATAAATTGAACTTAATGAACAAAGAAGCACAATTCCCATAAGCCTGTAATATTGCTAATTCTACAAATCAATAGCGTCATGACAAAATAAGTATAACCAATTTTCATTCTGCATACCCGTTGATCTTCAACTAAACACCTCAAAAGATAAACTTATATCATATTTTTCATTCTTTTATTTTCTCAATTCTTTTGAACTACATATTATTGAATGGACAAGCAAACTAAACTATGTTGGATTTTGGCAATTTTTTTATTTTTATTTCTTTTAATATTTTCATTAAGCTCTTGCCAATGGTGACTTTCCCACAAATGATATTTGCTCATTTCGTAGCCCTTTTTCGTGCACCCTCATATTTTTCAATACAATTCAAACATACTCATGGGAAATGGTTCTTATATGCACAAATCCCACATAGTCAGAAAACATGTAGATGACGAATTGATGGGAGAACATCTCACAAAGCTCAAATATGTATTTAAAGTTAAAATCTAAAAAGCTCATGTATGTGGTTGCGGAGGCATATACAAAGTTCAATCCATAAAGAAAATCAAGTTCGAAATAACTCCATGATAACATGGTTAAGAACAATCTAAGTATTTACAATCATAACCAAATGTCCTAGCCACAAGGAAAGTATGGAGCGAATTGTATTCAAACACACCAATATGCCACACCAAATGCGTAAAACTAAAATATACAAAAAATAAAAATATTTTTTAGTTTTTCTAAAAATTTTCAAAAAAGAATACCAATTTTTAACTTTCTGAAAATAAACTCTTACTT
This sequence comes from Sambucus nigra, assembly GCA_949130495.1. NCBI lineage: Eukaryota > Viridiplantae > Streptophyta > Magnoliopsida > Dipsacales > Adoxaceae > Sambucus > Sambucus nigra. The sequence goes on along the minus strand of OX422221.1, from coordinate 237,423,804 downwards.
GAAAGACAAACAAAATCTTTTTGTATTTTTTCAATATGACTAAATAAAAGAAAAAATATAATACAAAAGATACACATGTCATAACACTAGCAAAATATATATCATGAAGCACAATTTTGTTCTTTATGTCATGTTTAAACCCAATAAAATCTTAATTAAACTAGTTTATATGTTCATCATCAAAATACTACAAGTTTAGATACATGAGAATATGAATTTTAAATCCTAAAAATCCAATTAAATGGGTCTAATATAGATTTGTTTTCGAAATTTCATGACACTTGTAAAATTACATTTTGTTCTAATGATTAAAGAGGTTTTAAACGTGCTTGGATTAAATGGGATGACATTGTAACAACCCTCTCTTTTGATAGCCTATTTTATATTTATTTACTATGTGTAGTAATTAACTATAAAACGATGGATGTTGAGTAAATATTAATTTAATATGAAAAAGGTTAATATTTACTGAAATGTTGAATGATTATCTGATGAGTAAGTAAAAATATCCATGTGGTGATTTATGGTGTCATAAGAATTAAAATGACATATTTGTTTAATGAGAAAACGGAACTAAAAATGAGTTATAAAATTTCCAAATGATAATTTGGAGGGTGTAGTTAGTCCCGGTATGTGCGAGACAGTCACAATAAGTGCCATATTGTATTTTGGCATTTCAGGCTCTTTTGACTGGTTATGGCTTAAATTTGTAGCTGCGTATCATTTTATCCCGTATTAGACATTTAAGTGGGCTTTTTAGACTTAAGCCACGATTTAATTCCCCAACCCCATTTCTTTTCTTCCATTTCACAAATGAGCCCTAGAGAGAGAGAGAGTAGAGAGAGGAAGAGAACTTTGGAGAAAAGAGAGATTGGAGCTTGGATCTTTCTTGCATCTTCCTCAAATCTGATTTTTCCTACCTTAAGTGGATTAATTAGCATTGATAATTGTGGATTGTAATGATTTAGTTTAGTTAAGTTACCTAGTTGCTATTATATGATTTTAGTGGATTAATTAGCATTGATAATTGTGGATTGTAATGATTTAGTTTAGTTAGGGTTTTGTTGGATTTTTGGGTATTAACCCTTGGAAATTGATTTGGATGATAAATGTAGCAAATAATAGTAGTTGGGTGTATTTATGGAGTTTTAGTTCCATTATATAAGATTGGATTGGTTGGTTTTGGATTTGGAGAAAAATTTGGAGTTTAGAACTCCATAGCCATTCTTGGCAATTTCACAGGGGCGAATCGATTCGGCCCCTAGGGAGAATCGATTCGCATAGATGCAGTTTCCCAGATCTGTATACCCGAATGGATTCGGGTTAAGGCTGAATCGATTCAGTAGTATGCAGAAGGATGGATTTGTCTTCCGAACCGATTCTGTTTCAGGGCGAATCGATTCGGGTCCTGCAGTTTTGAGTCATTTTTCTGTTTAGTTTTTGATCTTTTTCTTTAGGCTTAGGACCTAAGAACCTTCTTGAAAGAAGTAATCTTAGAGTCCTAGAGTATTAATTGAGTTTGGTCGTCACGCTAGATTAGAATTGGGTCATCTAGGGTTTATTTCCCGGGGTGTTTAAAGAAATGTTAAGGCATTTCTTCTTTTATTCAAACTTTTTGAAGTTAGGAAGTTAAATTCCCATGCTTGGAGACTTAGGGGCTTATCAGAATCCTATGAACTTTAGGAATTGTAGGATCATAATGTCTATTTGGAGACTAAGCCGGAACTTGAATGTAACATCCCAAATTTTTGAACGACTGTTTTATATTATTTTGCTCGATGGGATAATTTTATAAAATAGGGGATGTTGGAGTAAATATTTTTTCGCGTAATATTAAGGGATAATATTTATTATGTTTTGTATATTTACCGTATGAAAAGGCAAATAACATCATGTTGTTTATTATTGAGTCGTTATATGTAAAACGACGGTTACGACTCATATTTAATTGGGAGTATAATTAATAAAATAAAATGTATATAGAACATAAAATTTGTTCACATTGTCCCGAATTCCAAAATAGGATGTGCGGTTGTTTTTAGAATAGTCGAGATAGTCGAAATAGTGCCACGTTGTATTTTTGGAGTTTCAGTCACTATTGGGATGTTATGACTCAATTATGATGATACGAGTCATTTTAGTGGTGTATTAGCAATTAAATTGGGGAATTATGTTTCAAAACCCGTATAAGTTCCCTCACCCCTCTTATTTTCTCATTTCTTTTCATGATAGAATCCAAGAGAGAGAGAGAGAAGAGAGAGTTGGGAGAAATGGAGAAAAGAGAGAAAATGAAGATTTTGGGCCGGATTCCGTTGCTATCAGAGGAGGATCAGAGACTACGAACCTTGAGGCAAGTTTCTTACTTGCTAGATATTGATTTAATGTGATAAATTTTCATGTATAGTTAATTTTGGAGGTTTAAACCATAAATGGGTTTTTGGTTGATTTTGGTGTTAAATCCTTAAATCTTGTAGATTGTGTGGTTTGAGGTTATTATATGGGTTTCTTTTGTGTATAATTATTGGGGGTAATGTTGTTGGTGGAGGGGAATGAAGAAAGTATAGGATTATGGGTTTTAGGGTTCGGTTTTGGCTTTGAAGAAGAAGGGTTTTTCGTGGATCTGATAGGCGCGGTCGACCGCGGTCCAAGGACCGGTTGACCGGTCATGCCAAAACGAGCTCACTATTTTCTTTGGTAGGCAAAATCCTTAAGGGACGGTCGACCGCGGTCCCCTTACCAGTCGATCGGTCCTCTATTTTTCACTTTTATTTTCTTTAGTTTCTTCTAGCTTCTTTAATTTATGATAGGAGCTTAGGAACCTTCCCTTGGGAAGTACTTAAGATCCCTACGGGGTTGTTATGGGTAGACTAATGTCCTAGGATAAAAGGGGATGATTGGGCTTACCCCGAGGGTTAGTTGTTTAGGTTAATGTCCGTTTAAATTGGGGATTAACCGAAAGATAATAATTGGAGATAAAATGTGAAAGTTGAGACTCTTGGGAGATACTCCTTGAAAGAGGCTTACTTTGAGGGTTTATGAAATTTTATGAACTCTTGGAGACTAGTTTGAGGATTATGGTACTTAGGGTCTTAACTATTAATAAAAATATGACACTAAGAATAAGGAAAACATATGATAATATGTGGTTTTAATGAGTAAGTACAAATGATTTTGAGAATGTAAAAGTGGAACTTTTCAAAAGGAAAAAGTGATGATTTTCATAAGCGTTAACTTATGGTTACACACCTCTCTAAATCACTATCATAAGGGAAGTTGCGTACGTGTGGTGAAGCCCCCTGACTAATGAACGCAGGGTGGATATAGTCCCTAGGCCATATGGGCATTTATTATACTGCACTGGTTAGGAGATTCTGGGTGTGGTCTTGACTTTCTCGCAGGCAATATTGCCGCTTCTCGACGTTGGTAGGTTCCCAGGTTGTCTTGTGAAGATAGGCCCTGGAAGATGATAGCCATTTAGGGGCGCGTCCAGTGGGGAAACCCGAAGGGACGGTCTTAGATTATTAAAGCAATTCATGATAATGAATTGGCTTTAATTACATTTCCTGGATGGAAGAAGGGAAATGGGATACATGGTACAAAAGTATTTTTATGCTAATAAAAATAACTTTTGATTTACACTTCCTGGATGGAAGAAGGGAAGTGGGATTTTATGAAAAAGGTTAAATCTTTTTTATGTTAATAAAACTTGCTTTAAAAAAAATGTATTATTCCTGGATGGAAGAAAGGAAATAAAATTGGTAAAGAAATTGTATAAATGAGATTAATTGGTAATCATTTAATAAAATGTTATACCATTTATGTATATTGCTAAGAAAGAAATAGGAATGGTACATAGAGAGTTATGAGATTGAAATGGTAAACATTTAATAAAATGTTGTACCATTTATATATATTCCTAAAGAAAGAATTAGCAATTCTGCTTTTAGATGGTAAATGGATTTACTTTTATTTCCGTGAGTAGTTGTAAATGATATGCACACACTTACATATATATTAATTTTGTACTTAGGGTCTAATGGATATCAACGATCAACCTTGCCTAAGTAGTAGTGTATCGGGGGGGGGGGTTCCTTGTTTGGATTTTGCTTTGCGAGACACCCCACGCACGAATAGGGCATAGTGTTGAGACTGGGGATAAGGTACCCCTTAGTACTTGGGTTAACTAGAGCATCTTATGATAGTGCGCTAGGTTGCTTTTAGACTGAGAGGTGAGAAATATTATTGTTACTTGCGAGAGAAATAAGCACTTAACTGTCATGCATTTTAGCCACATGGGAATCATATCAAACCGGGTCCTGACCCGTTTATATTTTTTGTTTCTGCACATACTACTTGCCGTACAGGTTCTCTACTCCATGGACACCCGTATTTACATTCCCATTCCAGTTGTCAGGGAGCTACAACAGATTGCAAATGTAGTAGGTTACTTGTATTAGACGCTTCTTTCTATTGTACTCTTGTTATGTTCAGTATATTTATTCGAGCGTGTTTTGCCCAAGGTGTTGCACTCATTCATTATATTGTAAATATTTAATTGTAATACTCGATGTACTATTTGTATTGGACTGTTCACCGACAGCTTATTCAATGATATTTATTATGTTGTCATTCGTTCACCATTGATTTTTGATATCCACCATTTTTACAAAGGGGATTGTCTAAATGTTTTTCTTTTCTTTTCAAAATTTTAAATTTGACAGCCCGTTTTTCTAAAATGATTGGTGGTTATCTCGTACTATTATTTTAATCGACAGTGATGCTGAGAATGGACCATCTATGATTCCTGTGATTATTAGAGTATTGGGCTGGCCACCTATTATTTTAGTAGGCGGGTTGTCACAGATGGTATCAGAGCATTAGGTTCTAGAGTCCTTAGGAATCCGTACGGATGTATTGCGTCTTCTGCGCTTATTTTGATTTGATATAGAGCCTTAGGATTAAGATCGTTGATTTCTCTTGTGAGACTTCGTTCTTCTGCTAGGTTATGAGAACCCCGCAGATCTTTTGCGCGTTCGTGTGAGAATTATAGGTCGTCAGATGAAGGGCATCATGGAAGGCCGTTGTGAAGGCATTATGAGACGGGACTATTAAGAGCTGTGAATTGTAGTCGGGGATTAGGGACTCTTTAGAGGTCACTCCATTTGTAGCATTATCTTATATTGCTACCGTGACTACTAAGTACAGTGGATATAGTTTTTTTCGGGTACCGCTGCAAGTAGAGAGTAGTGCTAAGCTTGGGACTCCAAGCGACATTAATTTGAAGACGAGAAGTCCTTAACGAGGACCACATGTTGAAGTCCGGTTGGATAGAGGATGTGTAACCTTTGTTCGGTGGAAGTATAAGGCCCGAGAGTTTGGCCTAGAGTTGGGTATAGAGGTGCTCAGGTGTGAAGATTGAAGGAAAGTCTTTCACCGGTAGGAGTGAAATTGAAGTGGCGAGAAAGGTAGTCGCTATATTTTGGTGGAACAGGAGGTTTTGCCCATAGAGAAACTCGTTAGATATTTTTCAATAGCGAGTTTCTCTAGGATGTCAGGAGTGATGAGAAAGTAGATTCTCAGGTATTCACATAAGGTTCGGTTAGAGGCCGACAGTGAATAGAGGGTTCTACAGTTAAGGAAACTGTGCACCAAAATAAGGTTAATATAAAGAGAGCCTTTCAATGGAAATGATGGATTCACAAGTAAGTGTTTCTAACACTCTTGGAGAAGTAGTGTTCATGGGACCCCATCGGTGGACCTCCACCCGGGGAAGACTCATTGAACTAAGGCCGGGGAGGCTGGTAGTATGTTCTCTTTGCTAAAGGAATTAAGGGGAACTACGCAAGAGATCGCTAGGATAGCTAGAAATGGAAGTAGTTTAGTTCGGATGAGACTAGCATAATGTGTCTAGGAACCATTAGTAGTGGCCAAGGGATTGGCAAGTAAGTTGGCGGAAAATTTTCACTGTAGTTGAGGGGGTGGAGCATTTCCTTATAATAAGATGGAGTAGTATATATTTACCCTAGATTTGGGTGTGTGTATCGAGCTTGTAGTATTATGGATGTAAATATAGTGAATGTATTTATATAACTTTCAGGATAAGGAAGTTTTGTGTTTTCTTTCACTCGTAATGGGGCGAGTGATGTTATGGGTAGTATGTGCTACTTTTATCATATATGATACGAGTAAAGATATGCTTGGTTTGGTGGGTGCGATAGCGACCGAATAAATCACGAGGCTATCCTATTCCTAGTTGTAGAGAAGGACTAGTGTTCTATAATATCTCTCCTGGATACAGGTTGAGATTTTATAGAGGTGGTTTACGGGGTGTAGTTAGTTTTCATTTCATTTTTATTTTATTTGTCTTTCTTTATTTGTTTTTGATTTATTGCTTACTTTGTTTGCCTTGATTGTGTATGATGTTGCCTGATCTCCACAACCAACTAGTTAAGGGGATTGTGTGGAGGGGTTACTTGTTTGGATTTCGCTTCGGTGAGACGCTCCACGCATGAACCTTAACGACGTTGGGAGTGGAGAGATGCGCATTTTCTTTTCTTTTCTTTTCTTTCTTTACTTTTCTGTTGGTTAAGATTGGGTTGGAATGGTTTAGCCAAATCACGTAAATGAGTGGTTAGAAGGCTAAGTTATAGTGCGTGATATGAGCACTGTGATAGTTTTCCTCCGATCGATGTGGGGAAGACTATGATATGAAAGTCGAATTGAGACCTATGGTTATGCCTTAATGAGAAGGCAATCTATAAAAGGTGTATATATATATATTGGGATTAAAGTTTTAGTGGCATTTTACAGAAAGTAAATGACAGGTTGACAAAATTCTAAGTTTTTACGATGGTAGGACTTAGGAGTAGAGAAGTATTTGTAGAGCGACGAGTTAGGATTCTAGCGATCCTGATCATGTGTCTTAGACCGTTACTTCTCGGCGACCGACGACGCAAGGTAGTAGTGTAACAGGAGGGTTCCTTGTCTAGATTTCGCCTCGACGAGACGTCCCACACACGAAACTGAGCGAATGTCGGGAGTTGGGAAAGGTCTTGGACACTATGGATATAATTAGGATAATACTTATATGCCTAGATCTAGATAGATAGATTGACTTTAGGATTTTAGGACGCAATGTCCTTAAGGCATGTAATATTGTTTTAGGAAGGTGGTAGGGAGTTGACCACAACAGGTTTGTGGGTTAACTCTAAGGGGAATTCGGTCCCTAGGACGAAGGAGAGTAGGATCTTAAGTGATTAGGAACGATAGGCCTTAGAAGGTGGGGCCTTTTTCTAGATAAAGCATTACGTTGGTAACCTATCTTTCGAGGAGTTAAAGTATGGATTGACTTTTACTCCTGCACTCGTGTTGTTATGATCAAAAGTGGATTTGACGAACGAGTGTTTGCCAAGAACGGGAAGTAGTAATACCGGAGCATGAACCCCTTTATTTATGTGTCTCACAGACTTAAACTCCGTGAGAGGTACTATCCCTCGTTTTAGAGCTCGTAGCGGTAGTTTTTGCCTAAGTAGAGGAACTACTTCTTGGGCAGGAATTAGGTCTTTCACGAACAAGAAGTTTGTGTTCGTAAAGGACTATCAATTGGATATTCCCTTTCTGCTTAAGAAATGCGGCTGGGAGTAGTTAATGCACCAAGTAGAATGAGTTTCACCGAAGGGACGCTTTAGCAAGGGCGTTCATGTCCGTGATTAACCAACTCACCCACTAGTGGAAAGAGACTAGTGGTGGAATGAGGAAGGATTGGAGTAGTAGCTTTTTTTGGAATCAAATTTCCGTACGATGGTTGGGATCAATTCATGCGAGGAGGTTACCGAGAGTGTGGCTTAGTGTAGTTATTCCCTAGTAAGGGTATAACGTGATTCGGGAAGAAAGTCAAGGTATGCCGAGATGTGTAGGTATCTCCTTCCGTAGTAGAAAGGTAGGATCGTTAGTTCATGAGGAACGGTTTGGTGCTATGTTAGATCACAGAGAATGTAGACTGAGATCAAATAGTGATGACCTTAGTCCAAGTCCAAATAGGAGACACCGCGCTACCAAGGGGTTTGCAAGGAATGATAGAACGATAGTTTAGTAGTATACCTTTTATATGATTAAGGTTATACTATACGCCTGAATTTTGAGGGCAAAATTCCCCTCTAAGGGGGGAGTATGTAACAACCCAAATTTTTGAACGACTATTTTATATTATTTTGCCCGATGGGCTAATTTTATAAAATAGGGGATGTTGGAGTAAATATTGTTTTGCGTAATATTAAGGGATAATATTTACTATGTTTTGTCTATTTACCGTATGAAAAGGCAAATAGCATCATGTTGTGTATTATTGAGTCGTTATATGTAAAACGACAGTTATGACTCATATTTAATTTGGAGTATAATTAATAAAATAAAATGAATATAGAACATAAAATTTTTCCACGTTGTCCCGAATGCCAAAATAGGAGGTGCAGTTGTTTTTAGAATTGTCGAGATAGTCGAAATAAGTGCCACGTTGTATTTTTGGAGTTTCGGGCACTTTTGGGATGTTATGACTCAATTATGCAGATACGAGTCATTTTAGTGGTGTATTAGCAATTAAATTGGGGAATTATGTTTCAAAACCCGTATAAGTTCCCTCACCCCTCTTATTTTCTCATTTATTTTCATTATAGAAGCCAAGAGAGAGAGAGAGAAGAGAGAGTTGGGAGAAATGGAGAAAAGAGAGAAAATGAAGATTTTGGGCCGGATTCCATTGCTATCGGAGGAGGATCAGAGACTACGAACCTTGAGGCAAGTTTCTTACTTTCTACATATTGATTTAACGTGATAAATTTGCATGTATAGTTAATTTTGGAGGTTTAAACCATAAATGGGTTTTTGGTTGATTTTGGTGTTAAATCCTTGCATCTTGATGATTGTGTGGTTTGAGGTTATTATATGGGTTTATTTTGGTGTATAATTGTTGGGGTAATGTTGTTTGTGGAGGGGAATGAAGAAAGTATAGGATTATGGGTTTTAGGGTTCGGTTTTGGCTTTGAAGAAGAAGAGTTTTTCGTGGATCTGATAGGCGCGGTCGACCACAGTCCAAGGACCGGTCGACCGGTCATACCAAAACGAGCTCGCTGCTTTCTTTGGTAGGCAAAATCCTTAAGGGGCGGTCGATCGCGGTCCCCTTACCGGTCGACCGGTCCCCTGTTTTTCACTTTTATTTTCTTTAGTTTCTTCTAGCTTCTTTAATTTATGATAGGAGCTTAGTAACCTTCCCTTGGGAAGTACTTAAGAGCCCTAGAGGGTTGTTATGGGTAGACTAATGTCCTAGGATAAAAGGGGATGATTGGGCTTACCCCGAGGGTTAGTTGTTTAGGTTAATGTCCGTTTAAATTGGGGATTAATCGAAAGACAATAATTGGAGATAAAATGTGAAAGTTGAGACTCTTGGGAGATACTCCTTGAAGGAGGCTTACTTTGACGGTTTATGAAATTTTATGAACTCTTGGAGACTAGTTTGAGGATTATGGTACTTAGGGTCTTAACTATTAATGAAAATATGACACTAAGAATAAGGAAAACATATGGTAATATGTGGTATTAATGAGTAAGTACAAATGATTTTGAGAATGTAAAAGTGGAACGTTTCAAAAGGAAAATGTGATGATTTTCATAAATGTTAACTTAAGGTTACACACCTCCCTAAATCGCTATCATAGGGGAAGTTGCGTACGTGTGGTGAAGCCCCCTGACTAATGAACGCAGGGTGGATATAGTCCCTAAGCCATATGGGCATTTATTATACTGCGCTGGTTAGGAGATTCTGGGTGTGGTCTTGACTTTCCCGCAGGAAATATGGCCGCTTCCCGACGTTGGTAGGTTCCTAGGTTGTCTTGTATAGATAGGCCCTGGAAGATGATAGCCATTTAGGGGCGCGTCTAGTGGGGAAACCCGGAGGGACGGTCTTAGATTATTAAAGCAATTCATGATAATGAATTGGCTTTAATTACATTTCCTGGATGGAAGAAGGGAAATGGGATACATGGTACAAAAGTATTTTTATGGTAATAAAAATGACTTTTGATTTACACTTCCTGGATGGAAGAAGGGAAGTGGGATTTTATGAAAAAGGTTAAAGCATTTTTATGTTAATAAAACTTGCTTTAAAAAAAAATGTATTCTTCCTGGATGGAAGAAAGGAAATAAAATTGGTAAGGAAATTGTATAAATGAGATTAATTGGTAAACATTTAATAAAATGTTATACCATTTATGTATATTCCTAAGAAAGAAATAGGAATGGTACATAAAGAGTTATGAGATTGAAATGGTAAACATTTAATAGAATGTTGTACCATTTATATATATTCCTAAAGAAAGAATTAGGAATTCTGCTTTTAGATGGTAAATGGATTTACTTTTATTTCCGTGACTAGTTGTAGATGATATGCACACACTTACATATATATATTAATTTTGTACTTAGGGTCTAATGGATCTCAATGATCAACCTTGCCTATGTAGTAATGTATCGGGGGGGTTCCTTATTTGGATTTTGCTTCACGAGACACCCCACGCACGAATAGGTCATAGTGTTGAGACTGGGGAGAAGTTAGCCCTTAGTACTTGGGTTAACTAGAGCATCTTATGATAGTGCGCTAGGTTGCTTTTAGACTGAGAGGTGAGAAATATTATTGTTAATTGTGAGAGAAATAAACAGTTAACTATCATGCATTTTAGCAACATGGGAATCATTTCAAACCGGGTCTTGACCTGTTTATATTTCTTATTTCTACATGCCGTACAGGTGCTCTACCGCATGGACACCCGTATTTACATTCCCATTCCAGTTGTCGGGGAGCTACAACAGATTGCGGATGTTGAAGGTTACTTATATTAGACGCTTCTTTCTATTGTACTCTTGTTATGTTCAGTATATTTATTCGGGCGTGTTCTGCCCAAGGTATTGCACTCATTCATTATATTGTAAATATTGAATTGTAATACTCGATGTACTATTTGTATTGGACTGTTCACCGACAACTTATTCGGTGATATTTATTATGTTGTCATTCGTTCACCATTGATTTTTGATATCCACCATTTTTACAAAGGGGATTGTCTAAATGTTTTTCTTTTCTTTTCAAAATTTTAAATTTGACAGCCCATTTTCTAAATGATTGGTGGTTATCTCGTACTATTATTTTAATCGACAGTGATGCTGAGAATGGACCATCTATGATTCCTGTGATTATTAGAGTATTGGGCTGGACACCTATTATTTTAGTAGGCGGGTTGTCACATTGAAATTTGAGGAATATTAGTGACAATATTCGATGGGAATTAGGTTCGCATGAAATGAACCCTTTAAAGATCATAGGTTCAACTAAAATGAACCCAAACTATGTTAATGATGATTGGTTCAAAAAAAAAAAACCCAGTTGTTTAATAATGATAGGTTCGAATAAAAAGAACCACACCCATGGATATTGGAAATGGAAAATTGGTAATGGTAATTGATAATGAAATGAGATTAAAATGATAAATGTTAATTTACTTAAACACACCTCTCTAAATGACTTCATAAGGGAAGTTCGCGCGCTTGGTGATGCCCCCTAGCTAATGAATGCAGGGTGGATATAGTCCTAGGCCATATGCGGGGTTTTTATATGTTTTCTGCGCTGGTGAGGGGATTCCGGGTGTGGTCCTGACTCTCCCGCAGGCATATGGCTTCTTCCCGACGTTGCATTATGATCCCAGGCTACCTTGTTTGATAGGCCCCTTAGAGGTGATGGTCATTTAGGGGCGCGCCAAGTGGGGAAACTTGGAGGGGCGGTCTTAGAATCGTTATATGTATATGAATATAACTTTTCTGCATCAAGTGGGACTTGATGGTAATATGACATAAAGATCATGGATACGTGCTATAAAGAGCATGGGATTTAAATTAATGTGCCATAAAGAGAACTTGATATTGATGGTATTCCTATTAAGGAATGGAAAGATAATTTGGAAAGATAATTAACTATGGAAGTTAATAAATGGTTATATTCCTATTAAGGAAGATAAAAGATGATGGAAATTTGATAAACGAGGAAAGGTTTTAAATTTAAGTTATTTACTTTTCTTTCTTTTATGTACATGACATTTTATTTCATCATTTAGTTAAATTGCCTTAAATTGTAATGTAGGCTTTACATGGTAGATAACATGCCGTTTTATCATCCTTATCATTCTTGCATAACTATTCATTTCTATCATGCTTTTTATTTCTTCTGGTGATCATATAGAACCCGGCCCTGACCGGCTTACTTTCCTTGTTGTGTATATGATTGTATCCGCTCAGGTGCTCCACCGCAAGGACGCCCGTTTTGATATTCCCATTCCTTTGCTTTCTACGAGATGTAAGATCTTGCGGGTTATTATAGGGCATTGTATTAGACGATTTCATCTTTGTGTTCTATATATGATCGGGTCTTACACTCGGGCGTGTGGCCCAAACTTTTTTGTATTTTATTAATGAATGTATTATGTAAGATATTTAAATTGTTGTACTTCGTTGTACGTTGCTGTGGACCGACAGCCTATTCGGTCCTTTTGTATACATTCGTTTTAGTTGTATTACATATATTCTTGTGGAATTCCACTTGCTTATCAGATTGGGTTGTTTAAATTTAATTTTCTTAACTGCATTTTAAAATTTTACACTTTTTGGCAACCCGTTTTCTGATTTATTGGGTGGTTTTCCCATATACTCAGTTTATTTTATATATGCTGAGAATGATATCCATCCATGATTCCTGTTACGTTTGAGTATCTGGCTGTCCACCCCTTATCTCGGATCGCGGGTTGTCACAGATGGTATCAGAGCATCAGGTTCTAGAGTCCTTAGGAATCCGTGTGAATGCGTTACGTTTTCAGCGTCGCTTTTGATTTGACATAGAGCCTTAGGATTAAGACCGTTGATTTCTCTAGTGAGATTTCATTCTTCTGCCATGAGGTAGAACTCATAGAATCTGTTGTACGTTCATGTGAGAATAGTAGGTTGATTGACGAAGGGCGCCAAGGAAGGTTGTGGTGAAGGCGTTAATTTATGGAACTAGGAGGAACTGTAATTTGTGGTTGGGGATGAGGACCGCTATGGGAGTCGCTCTCCTTTTTGTATCATATTTATATTTTGTTACTGCGACTACTAATTATGGTAAATCTAGTTTTCCAACTACCGCTAGAAGTAGAGGGTGGTACTAAGCTTGAGATTTCAAGCGATGTTAAACTAAAGTGGAAAAGTGCCCAGAAGTAGGATGGAGGAAAATCCTTCACCCGTAGGAGTAGTGTTGAAATGGTGGGAACATATTCACCATATTTCTGGGAGCAGAAAGTTTTGCCCAAGGAGGAACCCGGTAGATACATTCTAGAGAGAGTTTATCTGGGACAACTGGAAGGAGGAGAAGGTGGATCCTCAAATTTTCACGTGAGGTTCGGTCAGAGACCGACACGTGAATAAAGAGTTGTACAGTTAGGGAGGTCGTGCACCAAAATAAAGTTAGCATAAGGAAGGAAGAATCCGTTGATGAAGTGATAGGCTCCAGAATAAGTGTCGTTAACCCTTCTGAAGGAAAAGTGTTCCTGAAACCCTATTGGTGGACATCAACCTGGGGAGGTTTCATTGAACTAAGGAAGAGGAGGCCGAGATGCGTGTTCTCTTTTACTTAGAAAGTAAGAGGGACTACATGGAAAAAAATTGTTTGGTAGCTAGGGGTGAAACAATGGTTATGACGTGGAAGAACCACGCATCTTCATCATTTTGATTGGAGAATAAGGGCAAAGATAAAGTGCCTAGTTGGGAAATTAATGGAAGTAATGTTAGATCGTATGAGACTCGAATATGGAGTCTGAGAATCATTGGTATGAACCTGGAGTGATTGGCAATTATGTTGGCGAGAATTCCACTTATTAGTAGGTGGTGTATTCTTTAGGCTAAGATTTTATAGTATCGTATCTGCGATAGATTCGGGTGCGTACCTCGAGCTTGTGGTAATATTGACGATATCATAGATAGAGTAATTATATGACTTCCGTGGTAGGGAAGTTTCATATTTTCCTTCACTCGTTATAAAGTGAGTGATGTTATGTTTCCCCTTAACTACTATGTACATTATGTACTACTTGTATGATGGGTACTATACAAGTAAAGATATCTTGGGTTGATTGGGGTGATAGCAAGCAAATAGATTGTGAGGCTATCTTATTTGTAGTTTCAGGACGGAACTAGTTATTCTATAATGTCTCTCTTGGATACAGGTTGAGATTTTATAGGGGTGGTTGAGGTAAGTAGGAGGTTTTTATTTCTTGTTGTATTATTGGGATGGTGTGATTGAGTGCTTGTTTGCATTGTATGTGATTGTTATGTCTTATCCCCATGACCAACAAAGTTGAGTAGTAGCGTATAGGAGGGGTTCCTTATTTGGATTCTGCTTTTGCGGGACGCTCCATGCGTGAACCTCAATGACGTTGGAAGTGGAGAGATGCTGTCCTTTCTTCTTTTACTTAATTCCATTTTATTTTATTTTTATTTTATTTTTTGTTGGTTAAGAGATGGGTGGAAAGGTTTAGTCGAGAATCACGCAGAAGAGTGATTAGTGGCTATTAAAGTGTGAGATAGAAGCACTATATACAGTTCTCTCCTCTAAATGATGTGAGGGAGACTGGGATGTGAAGTCGAATAAAGACTTCGGGTTATGCCTAGATAAGAAGGCTATTTGAAAAGGTATATATAAATGAGTTATAAGGCTTAATATAAAGTGAATGTTTGATTTGTTAACTCTTCAGTTATTTAAGTGGTTATGTATATAAGTAGGGTCTTTTCGGTCCTGAACATGTGTCTTAGACCTGTATATCTTGATGACCGACAACGCGAGGTAGTAGTGTAACGGGAGGGTTCCTTATCTCAATTTTTCTTTGGCGAGACGTCCCACGCACGAAATCGAGCAAATGTCGGGAGTTGAGAAAGGTTTTGGGCACTAGGGATATACTTAGTATTAGGTGTATACGACTTAGGTAGGTTATAGGTAGATAGACTTTAGGATCATTTGGACAGAAGCCCTTTAGTTTATGTGATGTTAGTTTAGGAGGGTTGTCGTGAGTTAACCATGAA
This sequence comes from Sambucus nigra, assembly GCA_949130495.1. Taxonomy (NCBI): domain Eukaryota; kingdom Viridiplantae; phylum Streptophyta; class Magnoliopsida; order Dipsacales; family Adoxaceae; genus Sambucus; species Sambucus nigra. The sequence goes on along the minus strand of OX422221.1, from coordinate 237,408,663 downwards.
TAAATTGTGTGTTAACTCTAAGACGGATTGTTTCCTAGTAAAGAGAAGTGTGAGATTTCGAGAGGTTTGGTAAGTTGGGCTGAAGGAGATGAGGATTCTCGTAGATAGTGTGTTACGGAGGTAACACAGGGTGTTTTGACTCGCACCCCTGAGCCATGTTGTTAAGCTAGAGGGTGGATTAAATTAACAAGTCTCTGCCAGGATGGGGAGTAATAATGCTGAGCATAGACATATGGTTTATGTGCCTCATAAGCTAATACTTGTGAGGAGCATTATCGCATGCTGGAATTAAAATTCATCGTGGGGGTGACTGCTGTATAGGAAAGGGAAGTAATACTTCCTAGGCAGAATTTAGTCTTGCGTGTGAGCAACAGTTCATCGCAAGATGTTGTAGGAGAGACAAGTGTGGTTTAAAGCCACATACACAAGTCATTGATTGAGGGAAAAATACCCTGCTCTATTGATTTTGAGGGTGGGGTGTGTTTCCACATGATATTTTGTTCCAGATGAGAAGGACTTAAGAAGGGCAGAATGGTTCTAGGGTTGCGGTGCATCAGGGTAACGACTTATGTGTTAAGTTGTGCGCAGCCAGTATTAGTGGCCGGACATGAAGGGTTAGTTGGACTGCATGGGGTGCCTTTGATTATAGTTTTTGACTAAGACAAGATTTTCATTTCCCACTTGCGGCAAGTTTACAAGAAGCCATAGGAATCAAATTGAAGTTAAGCACTTCTTATCATCCTCCACAGATGGCCAGACCGAAAAGGGTAAACCACATGTTGGCGGATACGCTCATTAGGTGCGTACTTGACTTCAAGAGTAGTCGGGAACAGTGTCTCCCACCAGTTGAATTCGCTTATAATGATTTGTATTGATTCACTATCGAGATGGCACTTTAAAAATCCTTGTATGGTAGGCCTTGTCGATCTCCCGCTTGTCAGTTAGAAGTGCGAGATAATAAGTCTCTCGGACCTAGAACGAACCGAGATACTTCTTCAAAAATTGAGTTCATTCGAAATCGCATTCGTATAACCAAGATCGATGAAAGAGCTAAGTCGATGCGGGGATAAGGTATATGGATATTTGGGTCGGTGGACCAAGTGTTGGTGTGAGTATCGCCTATGAAGGGCATTAAGCGTTTCGAGTAGAAAAGGAAAACTTGCACCGCGTTATGTTGGACCTTTCCTATAAATGTTAAGGTGGGTCTGGTAACCTATTAACTTTCTTTACCGAAACATTTTGCGATAAGTTCATGATGTGTTCCATATCTCTCATGTAAAGTACTAAAAGAGATGTGATGGTTCCCTTAGGCACATTTCTTTTGAAGTAGTTGCAACTTGACGGTTCTTATGAGATATAGTCGGTTGCTATCTTAGAGCGTGGAGAGTGGTGATAGAAACTGCGGTTAGTACCTTGGTTAGAGTGTATTATAATCATCTTAGTGTCGAGGAATCGACATGGGATCGCGAGGATGACATGCGGGAAAAGTATCCGCATCTCTTCTTGCGAGGTATGCCTGAATTTTGGGGGAAAAATTCACTCATAAGGGGGGGAGTATGTAACAACCCTCTCTTTTGATAGCCTATTTTATATTTATTTACTATGATTTGGAGAAAAATTTGGAGTTTAGTACTCCATAGCCATTCTGGGCAATTTCGCAGGGGCGAATCGATTCGGCCCTTAGGGAGAATCGATTCGCATAGATGCAGTTTCCCAGATCTGTGTACCCGAATCAATTTGGGTTAAGGACGAATCGATTCGGTAGTATGCAAAAGGATGGATTTGTCTTCCGAACCGATTCTCTTTCAGGGCGAATCGATTCGGGCCCTGCAGTTTTGTGTCATTTTTCTTTTTAATTTTTGATCTTTTTCTTTAGGCTTAGGACCTAGGAACCTTCTTGAAAGAAGTAAACTTAGAGTCCTAGAGTATTAGTTGAGTTTGGTCCTCACCCTAGATCAGAATTGGGTCATCTAGGGTTTATTTCCCGGGGTGTTTAAGAAATGTTAAGGCATTTCTTCTTTTATTCAAACTTTTTGAAGTTAGGAAGTTAAATGCCCATGCTTGGAGACTTAGGGGCTTATCGGAATCCTATGAACTTTAGGAATTGTAGGATCATAATGTCTATTTGGAGACTAAGCCGGAACTTCAAATTTGAGGAATATTAGTGACAATATTCGATGGGAATTAGGTTCGCATAAAATGAACCCAAATGGTTTAAAGATCATAGGTTCAACTAAAATGAACCCAAACTGTGTTAATGATGATTGGTTCAAATAAAATGAACCCTGTTGTTTAATAATGACAGGTTCGAATAAAAAGAACCACACCCATAGATATTGGAAATGGAAAATTGGTAATCGTAATTGATAATGAAATGAGATTAAAATGATAAATGGTAATTTACTTAAACACACCTCTCTAAATGACATCATAAGGGAAGTTCGCGCGCTTAGTGATGCCTCCTGGCTAATGAATGCAGGGAGGATATAGTCCTAGGCCATATCCAGGGTTTTTATATGTTTTCTGCGCTAGTGAGGTGATTTCGGGTGTGGTCTCGACTCTCCCGCAGGCATATGGTCGCTTCCCGACGTTGCGTTATGATCCCAGGCTACCTTGTTGGATAGGCCCCTGGAAGATGATGGCCATTTAGGGGCGCGCCCAGTGGGGAAACTCGGAGGGGCGGTCTTAGAATCGTTATATGTATATGAATATAACTTTTCTGCATCAAGTGGGACTTGATGGTTATATGCCATAAAGAGCATGTATACGTGCCATAAAGAGCACGGGATTTAAATTAATGTGCCATAAAGAGCACTTGATATTGATGGTATTCCTATTAAGGAATGGAAAGATAATTAACTATGGAAGTTAATAAATGGTTATATTCCTATTAAGGAATATAAAAGATGATGGAAATTTGATAAATGTGGAAAGGTTTTAAATTTAAGTTATTTACTTTTCTTTCTTTTATGCACATGACATTTCATTTCATCATTTAGTTAAATTGCCTTAAATTGTAATGTAGGATTTACATGCTAGATAACATGCCGTTTTATCATCCTTATCATTCTTGCATAACTATTCATTTCTATCATGCTTTTTATTTCTTCTGGTGATCATATAGAACCCGACCCTGACCGGTTTACTTTCCTTGTTGTGTATATGATTGTATCTGCTCAGGTGCTCCAGCGCAAGGACGCCCGTTTTGATATTCCCATTCCTTTTCTTTCTACGAGATGTAAGATCTTGTGGGTTATTATAGGACATTGTATTAGACTCTTTCATCTTTGTGTTCTAGATATGATCGGGTCTTACACTCGGGCGTGTGGCCCAAACTTTTATATTTGATTAATGAATGTATTATGTAAGATATGTAAATTGTTGTACTTCGTTGTACGTGTGACACCCCGACTAATTAAATACCGGGTAGCTACTCCTTTATTAAATTAATTCAAAATGCCAAGTTGGTCCAGTTAATAGCATCACTGTCGAAAACATTTTAATGATTACTAACCACCTAGTATTTAAAAAGTTAGTTGCCAAATTTTAATTTAAGTCTGATTAACATGCAACAAATGTAATGAAGAATAATAACACCATTCACCATAAAGGAGTAAATAGAATAACCATCACATAATTTAAGTAAATTCTGGAGGAAAACTCCTCACTACAAAACCACAACTGAAATAACTAAACTGAATACTGAAACAATACATGCCAAAGTCTGAAAAACTGTAATGGAAAGATGTCTCTAATAGAAATGGGCAACATGCCCTACAACTGATAGAATACTGAATACGGAATCCAAATGATAGAAGCGTCTAAAAGAAATTCCCTGTAGCTTCCACAAACAGCTACAGCTCGTCACCTGAATGAGTATCCTCTGCATGGTGTCCTTGTGGCTGGGCACCTAAAATGGTTTTACAAGAAAAATAGATTTGAAAGCAAACGGGTCAGAGCCCGAATGTGGAGATATTTTAAAAACCTGCAAGTTCTTTAAAAACATTTAAAACATTAAATGCAAAGTACATGTTAGGACGTGCACTCACGTGATATTCTCACCTCTCATCTAACTGTGCACTCCTAACGTAAGTACCCATCTAAAACGACACAAACCACTAGCTAAGTGACATCATATCTAGCTAGTCTGTCATAGGTCCTACCCTTAATACTCGGTTCCATTAAAATTATAACGATCTCAGTTTAAATAGGTGCTTAATGTAAATTCAGGTTCTCATACAAGAGTAATACAACTTGTTATAAATTAACCCTCTATGTTATTCCATAGTTACACACAATACTATATAAAAGTTCCCAGTTTATTAAGCATATATTTCCACAACATAAATATACAATATAAGCACCCCGAGACTAAGCTGCGGTGCACACATACTATGCTATCCATCTCGGTACATCACGTACATGAGGATCACATATTCCGAATCTCTCAGGAATAGTTCAGATAACACAAATCACAAATAGTGGAGGCGAGCACAGTCACATCACATGGGTCATGCACATACCTGCACTCCCACGATCAGCAGACTTATTAACATCCCAATAAGTCCTTCTCTGACCTATGTTCATCGAGGTAACCAGTCTAAATCCGGGCAACACAAGGATTAGAGGGCCCTAAGCGAACGCAAACCTCCCGTGATAGCAAGTATGGTAGGTATGCCATACACACAAATCATATACCAATACTAAGTAAACACACGTCTTAGTAATCCCGTAGTTTAATTGTAGTACAATTCTCATTCTAGTACCAATATATAATTTATACACTTTATACGATTCCGGTTTATAATCATACGCGCCACAATTTATTCTCACGTCGTAGTAGACACTCACGTCTCAACCCAGACGGTCCATTGATTTAAATCACTCTTATATAATTTACTCCTCATAATAACCCAAAAGTCCCAAATCTATCAGTACATCATCAAAGGAATGTTATCTCTACCCTCGAACAAGTTTACGGGACTCCCAAAATTAAAACAGGCCAAAAAGGCCTAAACTGTCAACTCGTTAGAAGTCTCGTTCGAACGAGGCTGTTCGAACGAGATTCCAGTTCGTTCGAACGAACTGTACCTTCTAACGAGATCTCGTTCGAACAAAGTTATCAAACGAAGTTCCTTTTCATTTGAAGCGACTGGTTAACTCGTTAGAAGCTCGTTCGAACGACCTGGGAAGGTCTTCTAACGAGGGACCAGTTTCGGCCCAGATTTTTCCCAATCTCGTTTTTCACCATTTCTACTCCTCAAATCTCTTCTAAAGTTAGTCCCAACGATTGTTTTAAGGTCTCTAATCACTCCTAAACATATTATAGTCGCATCCAAACACGTTTTAAAGGATTAATTCATCCTAACATCAATCAATTTACAAATCTCTACATTTTCCTCCCAATTTTTCAAGAACATGAACCCTAAACTTTTAAGTCCTCAATTAGTCCATTCTAAATCCGTTTTTCTTACATCCAACATATATTAATACCAGAATAATCATCTCTATATGATTCTACATGCAATTTGTTCTCAATATTCGAGTTCTAAGTCCAATTAACATGGGTTTTCATTTATCTTCCAAGAACAATTGTAAATCTTCAAATTATCAAACATGGAAGAAACATTCTCTGAATTAAAAGAAGTTAAATCACTTGCCTCGATTGTCTCTGAATTTGGTGTTGATTTTGTAAAGATTTTCTGCAGAATTCCTTCTCCTTCTCTCCCTCTCTAAGCTTTCTTCTCCAATGGCTATGGTGGCTAGGGTTTGTTTATGGAAAGTAATAGAACCTAATTCTAATAACCTACGTAGCTTGTTGGGTTAATAAGGGTTGGTTAGTGGCTTAGTGGGTCAATTCCCAATCAGATTAAAACTCTTAATTTTCGTCACTTTTTAATTCCTAAAAATACGAAATTACCAAAATACCCTTTATATTGCCGGTATGGCCTAAAAATACCCCGGGACCCAAACTACACCCCCGGCTAGTGTTTTCTGACTATCTCGACCCTTCCGAACGCGTTGGCGGACTCAAAATGACCATACGGTTAATAGAATTTAAAATCACTTTTATAATTAAAATAATTATATCCCGACGCGACTGTTACATGCATCCCAATAAAATGACCAGATTGCCGTATATCAATCTCACGACAAATTTCATAATTCAATATTCATATAACATCGTATATACTCAATATAGTCAAATACCAACTCACATCTCGCTAGTATTTTATCCGGATTAATTTCCAATTAATTCTCATTTAATTAATTAATCCCAAAAATAAATATAGCCAAAAATACGGGGTATTACATACTTCCCCCCTAATAACAGAATTTCGTCCCGAAATTCGAAACTAGAAAGTACCTGTTAAAAACAACTCTGGATAACGTTCGCGCATCTCATCCTCGTGCTCCCATGTGGACTCCTCGACATTGTGATGTCGCCACTGAACACGCACTAACGGAACTATCTTTGACCGCAGCTTCCTCTCACTTCGGTCCAAAATGGCAATCGGCCTCTCCTCGTAGGAGCTATCCGGCTGGAGATCGATGTCCTCCACAGAAATGTGAGAATGAGCCAAATTATCTCTAAGGTATTTCCTTAGCGAGGAAATATGGAACACATCGTGAATCCGATGCAAATGCTCTGGTAATCCAAGTCTATACGCAACCGGTCCGATCCGCTCAATAATAGGAAACGGCCCCACATACCTTGGTGCCAACTTCCCCTTCTTCCTGAAACGCATAATCCCCTTCATAGGAGATACTCTGAGAAAAACTTGGTCCCCCACTTGGAACTCTCTGAAAAACCTCTTCGCATCAGCATAACTCTTCTGCCTGTCTTGAGCTACCCGAATGCGACTCCGAATCAACTCAATTCTTGCCGAAGTATCCTGAATCACTTCCGGCCCAAGTAGTTTGTTGTCCCCCACCTCTAACCAACATGCTGGGGAACGACAAGGCCTACCGTACAATGCTTCAAACGGAGCCATGCCAATAGTGAACTGATAGGAGTTGTTGTAAGCAAACTCTAACAGTGGAAGGTACTGTTCCCATCCAACCCCAAAGTCAATAATGCACATGCGTAGCATGTCCTCCAACATCTGATTTATGCGCTCGGTCTGCCCATCGGTCTGCGGATGATAAGCCGTACTCAACCGCAATTCCGTGCCCATGGCCTCCTGGAACTCTCCTAAAACCTCGAAACAAATATCTTGTCTCTGTCAGACACGATATTTAGGGGCACACCGTGAAGTCTCACAACCTCTGAAATGAAGAGCTGGGCATACTGTCCCGTAGTGTAGTCAGTCCTTACGAGTAAAAAGTGAGCGACTTTGGACAACCTGTCCACAATTACCCAAATGGAGTCGTGACCCCTCTGCGACGTAGGCAACCCCGTGATAAAGTCCATGGGTATGCTCTCCCACATCCACACCGGGACTTCCAATTGCTGTAACAGTCCTGCTGGTCTCTGATGATCCACTTTTACAAGCTGACAAATGGCGCATTTCGAAACAAACTCAGCGATATCTCTCTTCATACCGCTCCACCAATACTGGCGTCTCATGTCTTGGTACATTTTGTCCCCTCCGGGATGTACCACGAATCGTGAGCCGTGCGACTTTGTCATCACCTCGTGTCGCAATTCCTCCCCTTCCGGAACCACCAATATCCCATTGAAGCGTAATCCCCCGTCTGAGCTAACGGTATAGGACTCGGCTCCCTCTGCTAGTATTCGAACTATCTGCTCCTGACAGAACGAGTCATTAGCCTGTGCCCGTACTACCTTCGTGACAATCTGCGGTGTAACGGTCATCACAGACATGAAAGATCGGGCCACTGCATCGTGGTGTCCCAACTCCTTCCACTTTGCCTTCCACACCTCTGCCACTTCATCTGCTGGCCTACGGCTCAACGCGTCTGCCACCACGTTAGCCTTACCCAGGTGATACTGGATATCGAACTGGTAGTCCTTCACAAACTCAAGCCACCTACGCTGCCGCATATTCAACTCCTTCTATGTGAACAGGTACTATAGGGACTTGTGGTCCGTGAACAATTGGAACTTCTCCCCCAAAAGATAGTGCCTCCAAATCCGTAGGGCAAATACCACTGCCGCCAACTCCAAATCATGCGTGGGTAATTCTTCTCATGAGGCTTAAGCTTACGGGAAGCATAAGCTATGGCCTGTCTCTCCTGCTGTAATACATCTCCAAGCCCTTGCAAAGACGCATCGGTGTAAACCAAATACTCAACTCCCGGTCTCGGCAATACTAACACAGGTGCTGAGGTTAATTTTTCCTTCAACTCATCGAATGCCAACTGACAGGCATAACTCCAGATGAATGGCACACCCTTACGAGTCAGATGTGTCAAAGGACCCGCTATCTTCGAAAATTCCAGAATGAACCTCCTGTAGTATCCTGCTAGGCCCAAGAAACTACGAATCTCAGTCGGTGTCGTGGGCTGTCCCCACTCCCTCACCGCGGATACCTTCCCCGGATCAATAGATATCCCCCGGTCGGAAATAATGTGTCCTAAAAAATGGACCTCCTTCAGCCAAAACCCGCATTTCTCATATTTTGCATACAATTCGTTCTGACGAAGTGTCTGCAAAACCTGCCTCAAATGCTCGGCGTGCTCCTCCTCTGTCTGGGAGTAAACCAGAATGTCATCAATGAAGACAATGACAAACTGATCTAGGAAATCCCTGAACACTCTGTTCATCAAGTCCATAAACACTACTGGAGCGTTGGTCAAACCAAAAGGCATAACCCGAAACTCGTAAGAACCATATCTCGATAAGAACGCAGTCTTCGAGACATCCTCCTCCCTGATACGCAATTGATGGTATCCCGATCTCAAATCAATCTTTAAAAAGAAAGAAGCTCCTCTCAACTGGTCGAATAAGTCATCGATTCGAGGCAACGGATACTTATTCCGTATCATGACTTTATTCAACTCTCGGTAGTCCACACACAATCTCAGTGAACCGTCCCTCTTCTTCACAAACAAAACTGGAGCGCCCCAGGGTGAGGTACTCCTGCGAATAAAGCCCTGACCTAATAGCTGCTCTATCTGATCTCGTAGCTCTCGCATCTCTGCCGGAGCCATACGGTATGGTACGCGTGCTATAGGCCTCGTATCTGGCAATAGGTCTATAACAAAATCTATCTCTCGACTGGGGGGTAGGCCTGGTATCTCCTAAAACACATTCGAATACTCCCTGACTACTGGGATAGAATCTAAAGGAATCACTACCTCCTTAGAGGTATCCTCTTCAATGTAATACAGTTGAGCGGTCGATACTGCCTCTAGGCGAGGCATCGCCACTACAAACATCTCTTGCCCCGGAATGGAAAAAACAATGCTCCCGCTGAAGCAATCAATCATGGCCCTATAAGCTACGAGCCAATCCATACCGATAATCACATCGTGAACATGCATATCTAATACCAACATGTCTGCAGGTAATACCAAACCACCAATCTCTACCCCCACTCCCCGGCATATAAAGAAAATAAGTGACCCACTCCCCAATGGTGAGTCGACACACGTCACTGTGCTCTCTGCCGTAGCTAACAATCCTAAAGCTTTCATGAAGTGTGTAGCTATAAAACAATGTGTAGCCCCCGTATCAAATAATACCTGACCCATAGTGCCATGGATAGGAAACTTACCCTCAATCACGGGCGGTGCCTGTGGAACTGCAGCCCGGTGAACGTTATAGGCACGTCCATATTGTAGCTTCCCCTGCTGAACTGGGACTGCTGGAATGGGTGGAAATGCTGCCATCTGTGGCGGTGCGGGGAGAGCGGCGGGAAACATAGGCCTCTGTGGCTCCTGGCGAGCACCCTCCTGTTGCTGCTGTGGGGCCCTGCCCCTATCAGGACAATCTTGTCGCTTATGGCCAGTCTTGCCACAAATAAAACAGTTCCCTGGGAAGTTCCCTCCTCTCTGCCCCTGCGGTCCCCGGCCCTGGTGGCCGTTACCGTTCCTCGCCTGGCCCTGCTGGCCCTGGTGAAACTGTTGCCCATTCTGCCCCTGTTGGCCCTGATGGACGTTTGGACCCTGATGGCCCTGACGGAAACCTCCCTGTCCTTGTCTGTAGTTCCCTGATCGGAACCTCTTCTGATCCCCCTGCTGGGTACCCTGCTCACCCTGTCTCTGCCCCTGAGCAGATTGTGCCCCACCGGCACCATGTACTCCAGTCCTGCCCTGATGGCTAGACTCTCCCGACCTCTTTCCCTCAGCCATATGAAAGCGGTGGTCCTGGAAGTGTAACAAAGCAGCGTTAACCACATCAGAATACGTGGCCAATGAAAGGTTCCCTAACAGATGTTGACGGATCCTCCATGTCAACCCGTCGGTGAATTTCTCAATCTTCTTCTTCTCTATTGGTATCTCATCCGGAACGATATTCAACAGATTTGTGAACTCGGCCTCATACTCGGCCACGGTCTTACCCTCTTGCCTCAGATTCATTAGTTTCCTCCTCATTTCCGTGTGAACAGCTGACGAAAAGTACTTGCGGTCAAACCGCACCCAGAAGTCCTGAATAGTGAGAGTATCCCTCTCCTCCACGGTGGTAATAGACTCCCACCACTGTAGCGCAGATCCAACTAGCTTGAAAGTAGCTAGCACCTGCTTCTGGACGTCCGTGCACTCATACATCCTCAAGTTCCTCTGCATATCCTTCCTCCACTGGCTCGAGACTACCACATCTGAGCTACCTGCAAACTCTGGCGGATGCGCTTTCGGAAAAGCGTCACGTACACGTTTCCAAGTAGACGGGAATGCATTTTCCTGTACTGGCGTGGCAACCGGCGCCTGAGGTGGTGCCTGCTGAACAACGGAAATTGCGGCATTTACCGCTTGGTGTACTATAGCTGCAACCTCAGCGGCGTTCATTATGCCCTGAACTGGAGCGGGCTGGGGTTCGGGCGTTGCATCCCTGGGAACTCGTCGTGCACGTCGTGGAGGCATCTGAAATAAGAACAAAGTTTATAAGTTCACTGTTATAAAATTAAAATAGCTGAAGAACGAAGCATACACAAAAAGAGTACAACAGTCATAAAATATAGGGCTCTATATCAAAGAAACTTAGCGGAAACATAATAGACGTACAGATCCTAAAGGACACTAGAACCTGATGCTCTGATACCACCTGTGACACCCCGACTAATTAAATACCGGGTAGCTACTCCTTTATTAATTTAATTCAAAATGCCAAGTTGGTCCAGTTAATAGCATCACTGTCGAAAACATTTTAATGATTACTAACCACCTAGTATTTAAAAAGTAAGTTGCCAAATTTTAATTTAAGTCTGATTAACATGCAACAAATGTAATGAATAATAATAACACCATTCACCATAAAGGAGTAAATAGAATAACCATCACATAATGTAAGTAAAGTCTGGAGGAAAACTCCTCACTACAAAACCACAACTGAAATAACTAAACTGAATACTGAAACAATACATGCCAAAGTCTGAAAAACTGTAATGGAAAGATGTCTCTAATAGAAATGGGCAACATGCCCTACAACTGATAGAATACTGAATACGGAATCCAAATGATAGAAGCGTCTAAAAGCAATTCCCTGTAGCTTCCACAAACAGCTACAGCTCGTCACCTGAATGAGTATCCTATGCATGGTGTCCTTGTGGCTGGGCACCTAAAATGGTTTTACAAGAAAAATAGATTTGAAAGCAAACGGGTCAGAGCCCGAATGTGGAGATATTTTAATAACCTGCAAGTTCTTTAAAAACATTTAAAACATTAAATGCAAAGTACATGTTAGTACGTGCACTCACCTGATATTCTCACCTCTCGTCTAACTGTGCACTCCTAACGTAAGTACCCATCTAAAATGACACAAACCACTAGCTAAGTGACATCATATCTAGCTAGACTGTCATAGGTCCTACCCTTATTACTCGTTTCCATTAACATTATAATGATCTTAGTTTAAATAGGTGCTTAACGTAAATTCAGGTTCTCATACAAGAGTAATACAGCTCGTTATAAATTAACCCTCTATGTTATTCCATAGTTACACACAATACTATATAAAAGTTCCCAGTTTATTAAGCGTATATTTCCACAACATAAATATACAATATAAGCACCCCGAGACTAAGCTGCGGTGCACACATACTCTGCTATGCATCCCAGTATATCACGTTCATGAGGATCACATATTCCGAATCTCTCAGGAATAGTTCAGATAACATAAATCACAAATAGTGGAGGCGAACACAGTCACATCACATGGGTCACGCACATACCTGCGCTCCCACGATCAGCAGACTTATTAACATCCCAATAAGTCCTTCTCTGGCCTATGTTCATCGAGGTAACCAGTCTAAATCCGGGCAACACAAGGATTAGAGGGCCCTAAGCGAACGCAAACCTCCCGTGATAGCAAGTATGGTAGGTACGTCATACACACAAATCTTATACCAATACTAAGTAAACACACGTCTTAGTAATCCCGTAGTTTAATTGTAGTACTATTCTCATTCTAGTACCAATATATAATTTATGCACTTTATACGATTCCGGTTTATAATCATACGCGCCACAATTTATTCTCACGTCGTAGTAGACACTCACGTCTCAACCCAAACGGTCCATTGATTTAAATCACTCGTATATAATTTACTCCTCATAATAACCCAAAAGTCCCAAATCTATAAATACATCATCAAAGGAATGTTATCTCTACCCTCGAACAAGTTTACGGGACTCCCAAAATCAAAACAGGCCAAAAAGGCCTAAACTGTCAACTCGTTAGAAGTCTCGTTCGAACGAGGCTATTCGAACGAGATTCCAGTTCGTTCGAACGAACTGTACATTCTAACGAGATCTTGTTCGAACGAAGTTCCCTTTCGTTAGAAGCAACTGGTCAACTAGTTAGAAGCTCATTCGAATGACCTGGGAAGGTCTTCTAACGAGGGACCAGTTTTGGCCCAGATTTTTCCCAATCTCGTTTTTCACCATTTCTACTCCTCAAATCTCCTCTAAAGTTAGTCCCAACGATTGTTTTAAGGTCTCTAATCACTCCTAAACATATTATAGTCGCATCCAAACACGTTTTAAAGGATTAATTCATCCTAACATCAATCAATTTACAAATCTCTACATTTTCCCCCCAATTTTTCAAGAACATGAACCCTAAACTTTTAAGTCCTCAATTAGTCCATTCTAAATCCGTTTTTCTTACATCCAACATATATTAATACCATAATAATCATCTCTATATGATTCTACATGCAATTTGTTCTCAATATTCGAGTTCTAAGTCCAATTAACATGGGTTTTCATTTATCTTCCAAGAACAATTGTAAATCTTCAAATTATCTAACATGGAAGAAACATTCTCTGAATTAAAAGAAGTTAAATCACTTGCCTCGATTGTCTATGAATTTGGTGTTGATTTTGTAAAGATTTTCTGCAGAATTCCTTCTCCTTCTCTCCCTCTCTAAGCTTTCTTCTCCAATGGCTATGGTGGCTAGGGTTTGTTTATGGAAAGTAATAGAACCTAATTCTAATAACCTACGTAGCTTGTTGGGTTAATAAGGGTTGGTTAGTGGCTTAGTGGGTCAATTCCCAATCAGATTAAAACTCTTAATTTTCGTCACTTTTTAATTCCTAAAAATACGAAATTACCAAAATACCCTTTATATTGCCGGTATGGCCTAAAAATACCCCGGGACCCAAACTACACCCCCAGCTAGTGTTTTCTGACTATCTCGACCCTTCCGGATGCGTTGGCGCACTCAAAACGACCATACGGTTAATAGAATTGAAAATCACTTTTATAATTAAAATAATTATATCCCGACGCGACTGTTATACGCATCCCAATAAAATGACCAGATTGCCGTATATCAATCTCACGACAAATTTCATAATTCAATATTCATATAACATCGTATATACTCAATATAGTCAAATACCAACTCACATCTCGCTAGTATTTTATCCCGATTAATTTCTAATTAATTCTCATTTAATTAATTAATCCCAAAAATAAATATAGCCAAAAATACGGGGTATTACAGTACGTTGCTGTGGACCGACAGTCTATTAGGTCCTTTTGTATACATTCGTTTTAGTTGTATTACATATATTCTTGTGGAATTCCACTTGCTTATCTGATTGGGTTGTTTAAATTTAATTTTCTTAACTACATTTTAAAATTTTACACTTTTTGGCAACCCATTTTTTGATTTATTGGGTGGTTTTCCCATATACTCAGTTTATTTTATTGATGCTGAGAATGATATCCATCCATGATTCCTGTTACATTTGAGTATCGGGCTGGCCACCCCTTATCTCGGATCACGGGTCGTCACAGACATTTGCAGACAAGTAGGTGAGGTAGGACTGGGTGTTAGGGGTATGAAGATTATTAGTGCAGCTTATGGGATTAAAATTGCTTGAAGATTTCACACTTAAAAAGGCATTTGGGCTAGATTCATGAGAAATAAATACAAGAACAATGATGCTGGATTAAGGGGCGCAACATTATATAAAAGAATTAGGGATGGTAATTATATTATTATAAGACCATACCACTTCTACCAATTATGTGCCTACTACTGGTATTAGTTCCTTATGGTCCAATCTACGGTCTTCATTTGTTCCTCCTAAAATCTCCATTTATATATGAGAGTCAACATTTTTTTATAGAGGGACCTATTGTTAAGGAAATTTGGAATTATTTCACTGCTTTTTTTAAAGTTAGACCAAGCTTTTCCTCTATCCCTGCTCAAATTATGTCCTGGTGAATCTTAAAAGCGAACAAGGATTAACTGAAATTCATCTTCAAGATTAACCTCTCCCTAATTCTATCAAACTAAATGTTGATTCTCTAGTAGGGAAAATTCAGGTGATAACGGTATTGGTGCTATCATCAGATGGCATAAAGGTGAATTTATTCATGTTTTTCAAAAGTATACTGGGCACTCCACAAGTCTTTAGAGGTATTGTTAACGAGATTATGTACCTCATTTTTTATCATCAGATTACCATCAATCATATTTGGAGGCAAAATAATTCAGTAGCAGATTGTCTAGTATCCTTAGGAGAGGGTATATATCCTTTATTTAATTTTTGTCATAACTATATTTAAACACACTAAATAGAATTATAATTCATAACCAAACATTCTCTAACATAACACAAAAATGATAAATTCTTCCATTGAAAACAAAGTTCGGCATAAAATATAGAAAACTCCACCATTTGAAATAGAGTTGTATGTAAACATAGAAATAAGGCATATTAGATTAAGGTTTTGCAAATTTCCATGAAATAATAATGTATTTCAGGCATTGCAGTTCCTAGGTTGGTATCTCTTCAGCCACAGTGACCTTCCATTAATGCCAAAGGTTGCCACTTTCTTATTCGTTAATATGGTATTGGAGATTAAAACTGTCTTGAAGACAATTTTGCCAAACGGGGGATAATCTCCATCTCGCGGCTGATGAATATCGACACATTCCACGCAGTCCCCATACTTCCTGCTCACGTTGTTAAAATAAATGTTGATTACATGCTAAATAGAGAACTATAATAATAATAAAGTTTTAAACTATGGTGTAGTTAATACGTTTTTCCTTGAACTTTGTAAGTAATATTTGTTTGTCTTCATAAATGTGTTTTTATAATAGACATGAGGAAAATATATGATTATGTAGTGTTTGGTGTAAACTTACTGAATGAAGTAGTTTTGAATATCTTGTGCAGGGACAGGAAAACATCGAGAAAAGGTCATGAAGAGAGATCGTTTTTCTAAATGAGCAAATGGGTCCCACGCTTCGGCTTGCGGGTTGAGTTTGGATTGAAACTCGTCAAGTCGAATGTCATTTTCTTTTACAGCATCAACATAAACCTCATTTGCCAAACCTTCTCCGGTGTGGGCATGATGTCCATCTCGAGGCTGATGAATATCGCCCCGTTCCACGCAATCTCCATACTTCCTGCTCCCGTAGTTCAAATAACTGTCGATCACATATTATAGAGAGGTGCAATAATAATAGAGTTTTAAATTATGGTGAGTTAATTTTTAAAAGAGTGATGATAGGGAGATCCGGTTCATAGACACATTTGGTGAACACATGAATATGAAAAAAATGAGTACATGTTTTTAACGCACATTTTTATTCCCTAACGGGACCCACAACAATAAGGTATAAGATTTTAATATAGTGTGTCCACGAACCAGATCTCCCTAGCAGTTTCCTTTTTAAAATGTAATTAGGTATTAATTCCTTTAGATATAATATAATTACGTTTTTCCTTCAACTTTGATAAATATATGTGGTGTCTAATACAATAAAAAAGGGGGTCTATTATGTCCATATATGACCCAGTGCATGTATAGAAATATAATTTATTTGCCTGCCTGGATGCAGGGGCGGATCGGGGGGTGCCTAGAGGGGCGGAGGCCCCCCTTAGATTTTCAAAAAAAATATTTTAGGGAGGAATAATTTGTAATTTTTTTAGGGGTGGAATTTTTAAGGCAGCTCCCTCCTGAGATCTTGCCTACACTATTTTTTAATCAAAAATTTGTATAAAACTTGAGTTAATCCAAATTTTTTTTGCCTCGGGAGCTCCCGCCCCCAAACACCCGGCACCACTGGAAACTTTCGTCCCTCCTAACCAAAAATTCTGGATCCACCACTGCTTGGATGTGTTTTTATATCAGACATGAGTAAAATAAAACTTTTTTTCGGGGTAAACGTCACTGCATGGATGACTTTTTTAAAACGTAGTCTACATATTTGATGTATTATAAATAAAATGCATTGTTTGGTGTAAACTTACTGAGTGAAGTAGTTTTGAAAAAGAGAGCATTCTTCTAAATTAGCAATTGGGTCCCACTCTTCCGCTTGTGGGTTGAGTTTGGATTGAAAATGGTCAACTTGGTTGCCATTTTCTTTTAGAGCATCAGCATCAACATCAACCCCATTTGCGGAACCTTCTCCGGTGTGGACTTGCGACACATCTTTTGCGGTGTCCATGATAATGAGTGTAGATGGGAAGTGAATGTGGGTTTCTGTGGAGAAGACAAAAGGAAAATTGTGGGTTTTAGTAGCTGTGTGGAGTGAAATGGGAGGGGATATAATAATCATTTTATAGAGAGTTAATCTGAAACGCCGTGAAACTTTTTGTGTGCCCTAGTTACAGTTTTTGTCATTGCATATTTCCACAATAGGCTTAAAATTAGATGTAATCGTACTAATACAATTGAAAATCATTCCACAACTTAATATGAATACTAGTGTACATGTTATCATAGAATTCCAAAGACAATAAAATTTCATAATTGTAAAATTCTTGAATAGCAAAAATGTACAATCTAGAATTTCATAAGTCAAGAATTCCAAAACTTAGAATGGTAAAAGTCATAAATTTTAGGAATTTGAAAAACATAATTTCAAGAATTTCCAAAAGGTCATAAAATTTCAAAAATTGCGAAAATGCATAGTTTAAAGAATTCTAAAAGACATGGTAATATGAATTCTAAAAGACATGGTAGCATGAGTTCGCAAAAATGCATAATTTAAAGAATTCTAAAGACATGGTAGCATGAATTCTAATAGACATTATAGCATGAATTCTAATAAACATAATAGTATGAATTCTAATAGACATAATTCAAAAAGACATACTGCCTTAAGAATTATGAAAAATAGAAAACTCAAATTGTTTTAATAGTGATGACAAACAGAAGATAAATCAAGATTGTTTCTACGAATTATGAAGAAACCGAAAACGTAAACCATTTTAATAGTAATGAAAAATAGATAATTTACAGCAGTTTATCAACAGTTATATGACGATTCATATATAACCTATCTTACGGACAATCATGTATTCCAAAACATCAGTGCTGACACCACATGTAAGAATAGTATATTTACATGAATCATAAGATCATTCACATCATCATAATAACATAATAGGTATGTTAAAAAAGGGATAATGTAATACCTCCTTTCATTGCCACGGATATGATGTCGTTGTTTGCCACTGCTGATTGCCACCGGTCGACCTCCTTAGCAGTCTTTCAACGAAGAATTTTGGCTTTTCTCTCCTTGCCTATAAGCCTTCATATGTGTGTTTCCTGGATACCTTTTAGATGGAAGAAAGACATCTATTTATAGGTGGAGAGAGGTCTGATAAGTGCGTCTTTCTAAAACTTCACAAATTTTTAAAATTCCATTAAAAAAAATGGATTTTTTTTTAAATGCCAAAAATATTTTTGTTCAAAATAAATAAAAATTGGAATTTAAATTTTAAAAAATATCATCTTTATTCTATTTAAAGTCTCAAATTGTAAAAATTAAATGCACTAAGCCAAAATTGACCAAAGATGGAAATTGAAAGAAAATTGACGACTTAACGAATTAGTGTGGAGATTGATCAAACCCGGTGAGATTTCGAGCCTTTCAATTTTTTATGAGTTTTTAAATCAATCCGAGTTTATGATTAACTCAAATTTCTTTTCAGCGTTTTAATAAGTCGTTTATGATCTCAATCCTGTGTTTTGATCGGTTATGGGAAATGTGTGAAATGTTGTCTCGAAATTCGTACTAAATATTCTCTAAACTTAATTAATCTCGAGATGCATATGGTAATGTGATTAGCAATTTGGACAATGAAGTCGGCCCTCTTTTGTTTAACCCAAAAATATTAGCCATAATAAAGTTATGAAAAAAATTATCCCTTTGCAACCCAATTTGAGCCAGATAAAATATTTCCTTTTCGTTTGATAAGCCAAAAAACCCAATTGGCTCGGAATTGTGAAAATTGAGAAAATTCATCAAGTAAGTCCAAATTGTGCAATAAAAAGGGGCAAGGGAAAAATAGAAAAAATGCTCAACAAAAAAAAATAGCAAGAAAAAAAGAAAAAAAATGAAAATTGAAAAAGAAAGAGAAAAATGAGCAAATGCCCGAAAAAGCACTAATGGACGTCATAAGGATATTTTCCAATTCCTAACAATCCGTCTATTCCCAATTTTACCCTTTACACCTTAAAACCCGAAAAGTCCTAACCGAGTCCGAATGGCAAAATTAATTACTGCATGGAGAGATATGATATGAAAAGATAGTAAAAGAGATTAAAATGGTGTGATTAAGAGATGATGTTTCCCGTTTCCTAATAACTGTATTCCGATGAAAAGATCTTTTCACCATATATTTCCTTCTTTTCAATTTTGTATGCGTGAATTTGTGTCCATTATATTTACTCTTTATATCATGCATACCAAGAGAAAATAGCCACAATCCGAGTGATTCATTTGTGAGTGCATCTGTAAGAATTTGAATCAAAACGAATTTTCGAAAAGTAACGTAATGCTCAATCGGTGGAAATTTGAGGTTTAATTTCTAGCTTTGCACACACACACTATGGTTTAAGACATTTGAATATGAATTTATGGTGATTATTTTTCGAAAAGTTTAAATTGTACAATTCTTAAGTATTTTGATATTTATTTTAGTCAATAAAGAATTTTGTGGGTGTATTCACTGCAAACCCTCACGAGACAAAACTCGTCCTACTAGGGTAACCTAGGGGTTTAAAGGCTTGTTGCATACGATAAATGCAATCGCTTGCCTGCGAAAAAGGTATTCTATCCCAACAAATTGATTTTCAAGAGTAGAATTTTGTTTAGATTCATTTACATTGCTCGGGACGCGCAATGTTCTAAGTTAGGGGGTGACCAAAAACTTGACGCGACTAAGAATTGTTAAGAACTTAGCG
The DNA here is from genome assembly GCA_949130495.1 of Sambucus nigra. Classification (NCBI taxonomy): domain Eukaryota; kingdom Viridiplantae; phylum Streptophyta; class Magnoliopsida; order Dipsacales; family Adoxaceae; genus Sambucus; species Sambucus nigra. The sequence continues at coordinate 237,388,874 of OX422221.1, read as the reverse complement.
TATGTAAAGAATTGTACAAAACACTAAGAATTGTAAAGAACTTAGATTTGAAAATGAGAGAAAATAGGGTGGATTAAAATCCCTCAAACCTTAGTAAATTACCGTATATAATACTATATTATAAATTGAATTTTTTGACTAAATCCAATCTTTATAGATCCTAAGCATTACATATATGAGGGAACTAGCCCGCATCATATGAAATCAAAGGTAAATACAAAGAGGTGAATAGACAATTATACTTTCACAGTCTTCTTAAACATCCCAAGTACCTAGGGCAAGAGAGATTAAAAGATCGGCTATGTTCGTATAATTTCCATACACGATTCGGTCATTATTTAATTTAATTTCTATTTTCTACATGGGTAATTTACCTCGGAATGAGTTCATGTACCCCAACCCTTGAAAATTTAGCTAGACATGCTTTTATGAGAAAACAAATTCATAACAATGCATGTAATTGTGGATCTAAGAAACAATGGTAACAAAAATTACAAAACAAGTGATAATAGAATTAAAAAGAAAGAATAACTAAGAGAATGTAAATTTTATACTTGTATTCAGCAACAGGAAAAGAAAATGAACTTGAATCCAGAGAACTTCTTCTTAATCAACCTTACAAACTAGGGTTTAGAAAAACTTCTACCAAAGAAAACTAAAAAGACTCTCTAAAATCTGACTCTCTCTCGCTAATTCGACTCCCCTTGGAAGGATGCAGGGCTTGGCCTTTTATACACCAAAAAATGACTCTTCCCATGACTCTCCATGTTTTACCCTTTTAATATACCTAAATGAGACTCTTCCCATGCCTCTACACATTTTACAACTAATAAAAATGAATTAAACAAGAAATTTCAAGAGTTTCCTCTTCAGCTTCCAGAATTAATTTTAACTTTTGACTTTCTGTCTCCAACTTTAAATGGGCATAACTTCTTCAACGTAGATCGGATTGGGGTACCGTTTTTTCCAATGTTCTTGTAATTTAAATATCTTCAACTTTATAGTTGGCCCCACCTCCGGACTAAGGCTTAAAAATTACGAAAATGCCCTTCAACTCTCCATTTCTTGGTTTCTTTCACTGTTTTGAGTTCTCCTTCGCACTAACTTGCATGAAATACCTATAAAGCACATGAGAAATACACAAAACACGAAATAATTTCCAAAAGAGGTTAGTAGCATAAATTTGAGAAAATCTAAGCTATTTACACTGCACGGGATCTTAAAAATACCGAAATTAAGGGGATAAATGTGAAGAATATGTGCCTAATCAAGGTCCTAAGTTCCAAAGGTCAATTAATCTCAACTAGAGATTTAATTGAAATTTTAACTACTTTTAATATCCAATTAATTTTTGGAATATGAACCATTTTGTTAGGAAGTAACATATTCTAATTAAAAATCGGAATACTAACGACCATATTTCGGGGAAGGAATTAAAATTATTAACGAACCCAAAGTTTAATCAATAATTTCCTTGCAATTTTAGGAGTAGCTTGGTGTTAATAGTTTTAGTTATTTTTTTTTTACATTTTTTACTCAATTAAGTGAGATAAAATATTCCTTAAGAGATAAATTATGAGTTTGGGTGATAAGTTTTAGAAGAGTGTGAGAGCAATCTCTTATTCTATTTATTCTATTATAAGACGCATAAATATTAGTATTGTTATTCATGTTCATAGTTGGGGGGTCGGGTGAAAATTTTAAGGAGACTTGATTTTTGTATTATATCACTCTGTTTTATTACTTTTATTATGACTTTTATTGGGCTATTATTACATTTTATATATAATAATACCAAAATAAGAGGCTAAATATCCCATTTAAGGGGTGAGATGAAACCGTTAGCTTAGTTATTTTTATTTTTATTTTATTCATTTATTATGTCCCTCTGAATATTAATATTGAAATTTTACAATATATATTTATGCCTCGAGAGAGGGTGACTTATTTTTGAGAGAAAATAGTAAATTCAAATTACATTAAACTAGAGATAAACAATTTTTAATAAATAATTGTAGTTTGAATTTTTCAACTCTAAAGCTTAATTTGTAATGGTTTAAAATACTTTGAGTAAATTTTCCCTAACGGGTGATTAATCAGAAACTATTCAAATCAGATTTTTATAGAGTTTGTGAAATTTAACATTATTCTTCTAAAAAAAATATGTTGAACTTCACATTTGCAATGAAAGTTGATTTGTGGATTTAAATATATCTTCTAGTATTTCAAATACAGAACAAATTAATATAAATAAGTTGTATAAGTGGTGAATTTCAATTCCTTAAATTATCTCATAATTATTTGCTCCTCATATTTAGCTCACTTTATCATTTTATTTATTTATTAGTGCAATTTAAATTTCATCTCCATTAGTTAACATAAACATCCATTGAAAACTTATTCTTTTAAAATTATTGTACTCATTTTCTTTTTTTCCTTTCCATATTAAGAAATTGGATTAACACCCCACTTGCCATTATATATATATATATAGTATTTCATAGATTCAAGGGATTTTGATTGAGAAGAGAGCTATACTACAACGACAACACACCAAAATCCTCTCATAAGGGTCGTTCGAGATTTTTCCAATTTTGGTTTTTCTAGTACATCGGGCATTGTGTGATTGTTTATTTTACTTTATCATGCTATCACCTAAATGCATGTTTTAGGATAAAAATAAAATTGGCTAAAACTGGTTTACACAATTTTCGTTTATAATTGATGATTTAGGTTTAATATTTAATTTGAAAAAAATTAAAAATTGGTTATTATTTAGACCATTCCGTATATTCCGCAACTTCATCAGTGTTTTACATTAAGTTCCAAGTGCTGCACTTTTAACACATTGTTATGTTTTTCGTGTCATGGGTAATAATACAACATTAGAGTTGGGGGAGATCTAAGCCTTTGTAAATCTTTCCTTATTCTTTCTTTGCTCTAGAATTGTTTGAAAATATTTCTCTAGAGATAAGTCATGTTTTTGTTAAATATTAGAGGGTACTTGTACACTGTATGAATGAGTTGCAAAGTAGTTTATAGTGGATGAGATTTTGTAATCTGTTTATTCTTTGAACCATGACGAGTACGACAATCATGTTACCCAGGTTATTTTTCCTTTCTGCTTCTTTTTAATATAATTTTTTGGATTGTAGTTGTGTTAGTTATTGTTAAAATTTCTTGATTACAAAGGTTCCCGAAACAGAATCCACTCCATGATAAAAATTTAATGATTCAATATATAATATATGTTATGATCTCACTAAATATGTTTATAGTAGTTTGCAATTCATTATATGTGAGTAACATCACTTTTATGCACGCTTGACTATTGGTGAGACGTTATCCTTTTTATTGTTATGTATTCTTTTAGATTAATGAGGACTTTGGATCTATGTTACAAGGGCATTGCTAATGGAGCTGGTCAATCAGAGATACTCGGTCTAATACATGTTGCTCCAATTAAGGTACTACCTACCAAAAATTTTGATATGTTATTGTAAAACTTCTTGGAGAAATAGTTGACATTTTAATTGTTTATTTATGTTTGTTGAGAAAGAAATCATATTCTAATGTTGTTATGCATGCCGACCTGATCACAACATGATGTCGGGTTGGGATTGACTAATACTTGACAGAACCCGATATGACACTACATGATTTTGTCAAGAGAAAAAAATAATGGTTTTCTTCCTTTCAAAGTACTGAATATATATATATATATATATATATATATATATATATATATATATATATATATATATATAATCCACAATAACATTATTGTAAAAACCCGGTCAAAATAATAAGTGGTGGCCAACCCTATACTACATTAAATCAGGAGTTTCAGATGGCTCAGTCTCAACACCAACTGTCGATACAAATATAATATAGACTAACTACCCGATATCATATAAGCGAGATGTTAAAATTTAATAAAACATGCAACAGACAACAAACCAATGCAATAACACTACCAAAAAGAAAAGAAAGATGCATGAAAGAACTATGAGAAAAGAAATGATAGAAAACAAAATGAAATAAGTAAGTACAACCGAATATACCACAAGGAAATAAACCTGAATAAGCTATCGGGTCACAACCAATACAATGACTGAAATGAAATAAATATAACATGTATATAAATATCCCTTGGGTATAAACCCGATATACAACAAGAATCCTACCTAGATTTTTAAAGAAGTAGGAAACGACTACATTCTACATCCCGCAACAGTCCGCACCTGTCACGGCTCCCAAGACTCTGGACAGAAGGTCATCCGGCATCCATGCGTTAGGATACCTGTAGTAATATATATATATATATATACACACTAGCGTATGCCCGTGCCTGAAGGCACGACAAAATTTTCCAAAGTACGTAATCGCGAAACGGAGATAATTTTTCAAAGTACGTAATAGCGAAACGCAAAAATTTTGAAGTGTAATTTTAAAACAATGTCAAATAGTCCAATAACATTCAAATAGTCTAGATTCATCAAATAAATTCACATTTAATACAAAATATACAATATTGATCCATCGAATTCACATTGTCTCAAAAAAACAAAGTATCAAATTTTTAAAAAAATTGGGCATAATCTCCTTTGTTTATGGAACTATTCATCCTGCTTAACAAATAACAAATAGTCCAACATCCAAATTGTCTAAATTCTTCAAACAAATTCACATATAAAATGAAATATACAATATTCACCATTCAAATTAACGGTGTCTCAAGAAAACTAAGTGTCAATTTTGAAAAAAAATTGGGCATAATCTCCTTTGTTTATTGGACTATCCACCCTATTTAAAGGGTAACAACAGATCCAACAAATTAAAAAAAAATCCCAAATTCGATGATGGGAGCTAGAAGGTAGGGGAAAGGAGAATATGTGGGACTCCTCAAAATGTCTATGCCATGGTGCTTCTGGATTAGGTGCTACTACTGTTGTCTTCCCATCCTTCTTCCCGCCTCTAACCATGATCACTCTCTCCCTCTCAGTTTTTTGTATGATTTGACAAACAATAAACATAATTAATCAGTTTCTCGAACAAAGATACAATCACATAAGTAAATATAAAACCAGTAAAATGAAATATACAATCACATCCAAATTGTCTAAATTCGTGATTGATTCAACCGGATCCAATTGGATTACCTCTTTTATAACAAAAATCAGTTTCGAGTTTGATCCCATCATATTTGGTCTACAAATAAAACAAATAGCAATATTAAGAAAAATGAACAATTTGAATAATTGCATATGCATATATGCGAGTGCATATATGAAGTGCGTGTGTGCGTGCATGTTTGTGTGTGCGCGCGTTTGTGAGTGGGGAAGGGGGCAGGGGACGGGAAGGGGGAGCATGTGTGCGTGTGTTTGTGTGTGTTTGTGTGCGCATGTGTGCATGTGTAAGTGGGGAAAGGGGGAGGGGACGGGGTAGGGGGCGCGAGTGTGCATGTGTGCGTGTGTGCATATTTGTGTGTGTTTGTGTCCGCGTGTGTGCGTGTGAGTGGGGAAAGGGGGAGGGGACGGGCAAGGGGCGCATGTGTGTGTATGTGTGTTTGTGTGCACATGTGTGCGTGGGGAAGGGGGGAGGGGACGGGGAAGGTATGCATATATGCAGTGCATATACGCATATGCATAGGGGCAGGTATGCATATATGTAGTGCGAGTGTGTGCATGTGTGCGTGTGTGCGTGTGCGCGTGTGTGAGTGGGAAAGGGGGAGGGGACGGGCAGGGGGCACGTGTGTGCGTGTTTGTGTCTGTGCATGGGGAAGGGGGGAGGGGACGGGGAAGGTATGCATATATGCATATATGTAGTGCGAGTGTGTGTGTGTGTGTTTGTGTGCGCGTGTGTGAGTGGGAAAGGGGGAAGGGGACGGGCAGGGGGCGCGCGTGTGTAAGTGGGGAAGGGGGGAGGGGACGGGAAGGGGGAGCATGTGTGGGTGTGTGTTTGTGTGCGCATGTGTGAGTGGGGAAGGGGGGAGGGGACGGGGCAGTGGGCGTGAGTGTGCGTGTGGGAATGTTTGGGTGTGTGTTTGTGTCCGCGTGTGTGCGTATGAGTGGGGAGGGGGGAGGGGACGGGCAGGGGGCACGTGTGTGTGTGTGCGTGTGAGTGGGGAAGGGGGGAGGGGACGGGAAGGGTGAGGATGTGTGCGTGTGTGTGTGTGTTTGTGTGCACATGTGTGTTTGTGTGCACATGGGGACGGGGCAAGTATGCATATAAGCAATCTGCACACACACACACACACACAGCATATATGCCTTTGTTTATATGCATATTGAGGCATATATGCCAATGCTGCGTGTGTGTGTGCGCGCGCATGCATGTGTGTGTGTGTGTGTTTGTGTGCGCGTGTGTGAGTGGGGAAGGGGGAGGGAAGGACAGGGGGCGCGTGTGTACGTGTTTGTGTGTATGTTTTTGCGAGCGTATGAGTGCAAAAACATTATATTTGCAAACTAAGAGTAGCTTTAAAAACTAAAACAAAGGTATTAAATCAAACACATATATAAGTTATCTCATCAAATCAAAACTAAAAACTTAAACAGAGGTATTAAATCAAAACAAAAGTCAAAAACCCATCGCATACCAAAACCCACACCACATCAAAATCAAAATAAAAATAAGATTACCTCTCACTGGCAGCGGTAGCAGCAAGCAAGACTGAAATCTAAATCAATACAGCAAGCAGGCAACAAGCATCTGCCATACAGCAGGGCTGCCATCATCTACCCTAGGTGAAATCTAACAGCAGTGATGAAATTAACCCCTTCTCAATATAGCAAGAACGGTTATCCCCACGGTTTGATGCTTTCCCTGCTGTACTTTTTGAAGCAAGCCTTATCTCGGCCCATCCACATTGTTTCCACATCGCAACACTGATATAGAAAAAATAATCCAATTCATATATAGAACAATTAACGATGTGCATAGGTTGGAATCTGTTTAGGGAATAATGATGGTAATCTAGAAAGCCTCAAATCTTAACGCAGGGAGTGAATGTTATTTGTGTTTTAAAATGTTATAAACAAAACATTCCAAGTGGGAAAATCAGGATATAGTAGCTACAGCTGCAGCTTCCATGGGTACAAAACCAAGTGGGAATTCAGCATTCAGAATTCTGAATTTTAAAACCTCCATTGTGCAAAACCTTCCATATTAAGGCATATCACACAACTTTATATTAAGATTTTCTGAATTCAGCAGCTGCAGCTTCCAAGTGGGAAAACCTTCCAAGTGGTTTTGTACAGAAGTAAAGAATTGGTTTTAAAATGTTATAGAGAAGCCAGCAGTCATCTTGCCTCTAAATATAACGGGTATACATGTTTGCATTTGTGTTTGTGTACGCGTGTGTGCATGTGTGAGTGGGGAAGGGGGGAGGGGGAGGGGATGGGGCAGGGGCGAGGCAACCTTTTAGCCAGCCATTTTTAGAGAGAGTCTCTATTTTGTAACTCCCGTGCTACATTGGTTGTATCCTTTTAGCCCGCCTACTCCCACGATCATATCACAACTTCCCAAGGCTATCAACCTCATTCAACCATCAAAATTATGACCCCTAAGGGTGCAGTTACTGTAGTGTTCTTGCTTCCCATGTTTTCCATAATCCATATGTATTTCCTTGTGATGTTAATGAGATTTGCAGTAAAAATATTTAGAGGAGAAGTAGGAAAGTTTATAAAGAGACCATGAAAGATATTTTTCAAGAGCTTCTTTCAATTGAAATAAAGATTTTCTCGTAATTAACTCGTTACTACAATTTTTGCCTTAAGCTTTTATCCAACCAAACCACTTATACAACACCCAATCTACATGGCCGAACAATTGAAAACTAAACCACTTTCAATTCAAGGTTCCATCCTTTTTCAAAACAAAAAAAGGAAGCCATCTTAAGCTAAGACATTTTTTGTAAAGTCGCACATTTTATGGTAGAAGTTCTTAAGAAAATCCATAGAACCATATTAAACTAAGGGAAAAAGAATAAACACCACCCCAAGACTTTTAGTTCTCAGACTTGTAAAACACTAATATACAACACATAAGTATAGTCTAGTAAAATACCGAAAAGGTTCACCTTGCAGACATTGTCGAACATGTCATATGCATTTGTCGGACAATAACCTTCGCACCTGATGGTCACCTTATGTAGTTCCATTAATCAATGCACCTATAAAATAAAGCATAAAATACAAAGAACTAAATCAATTTCAATATGTTTATGATTGTTGGTTCTCCAGCAAGAACTATGACGCAAAGTTTTTAACGATTACAAATGTTAGACAAATAAGCATACACGCATTTAAGTATGACCAAACCATCAAAACATGTTTTGACGATGAATACAATAAGTACACATGTTCACCCCTTATCACAAGTGTGTAGACCTGAAAATCACAGTTAATTTAACTTACTCACCTGGGCATTTTCAGATTGTTATAACACATAGGAGATCTAATTTGGTTCTTCCCCCTCAACCTTCTAACGCCCATCAAACTGCCATGTCATGTTCAACAAATCAATTTCAAAATCGTACTTAATGAAGTAAAAGGCTTAGTTATGCAATCTTACATTTTAATCAAATACATAATGCTAAACTATGATGCAATGAAAAAAAAACTAACTTGAAAAATAATTAAAATTCATGGTTGAAGTGTGAAGGGAAAAATAAGGCATTTTTCATTAAACTCGACCCAGACATGCCGAGAACAATGGGTGTAAAAGTACTGTAATGTGAAATTTTCCAATTCAAAAAGAAGAATACAACCAATATTCAAAGAAAAATCTAGAATGAAAACCCATTTTCAAAGTCAAAATCCGCCTTTAACAGGGGTGTTTTGTGTGTGCGCGCGCGCGTGTTGGTACGCGCGGTTATGTAGATCCGCCTTTAACAGGTAATCTAGTTTTTAAAATTCCCAAAGACCAACAAATCATGATAATTAGAATTAGAAGATAATTATTATGGATATTGAATCCAAAAACTACATCATTGTGCTTACATACACCAAAACATATCGTTTCAATCAAAAAAATAATCTAAGCCATATATTACCTCGATGATTTGTTCATACACATGGTCAATGTAGCACAAACTTGAGACATTCAAATAAATAAAAGAAATCACTGTATTCAATATTCAAGTATTCAATATTCAGAACAGTACGAACCAAAACATTAAATTTGTAAAAACAACAAAAAATTTTATGAAAACCCACCATATGAGTATTACGAAGTTATTTAGGAAAAAAAATACAAATAATTCTAACCATGTAATAAGCAGAACAAATAGTAGTTTTGATCATCAAATGGAAAGATCTAAACCTGTCAACACTAAGCTTTAAAGCGATGGGATAGCTGTAGCATTTCTCATTAAACTCGACCCAGACATGCCGAGAACAATGGGTGTAAAAGTACTGTAATGTGGAATATTTCAATTCAAAAAGAAGAATACAACCAATATTCAAAGAAAAAGCTAGAATGAAAACCCATTTTCAAAGTCAAAATCCGCCTTTAACAGGGGTGTTTTGTGTGTGTGCGCGATCGTGTTTGTTTGCGCGGTTATATAGATCCTCCTTTAACAGGTAATTTAGTTTTTAAAATTCCAAAGACCAACAAATCATTAGAATTATAAGATAATTATTATGGATATTGAATCCAAAAACTACATCATTGTGCTTACATACACCAAAACATATCGTTTCAATCAAAAATATAATCTAAGCCATATATTACCTCGAAGATTTGTTCATACACATGGCCAATGTAGCACAAACCTGAGACATTCAAATAAATAAAAGAAATCACAGTATTCAATATTCAGAACAGTATAAATCAAAACATTGGATTTGTAAAAACAACAAATTTTTTGATGAAAACCCACCATATGAGTACAATATTACGAAGTTATTTAGGAAAAAAAATACCAATAATTCTAACCATGTAATAAGCATAACAAATAGTAATTTTGATCATCAAATTGAAACATCTAAACCTATCAACACTAAGCTTTAAAGCGATGCGATAGCTCTAGTAGAACTCTTTGTAATCAACTTACTGCAGTAAATAACTAATGAAGGAAACATAAAAAATTTATAACTATGATTAAACAAACTCTAAAAAGGCTAGATCAGCTACAGGGGTACAAAACTTAAAATGTTAAAAAGTAAAAATTTAAACATCATTAACGGGGCAAGTTCCCCATCTTGAGAATTATTGTTGCGTCAATTCCACACTGCATAGTAAAATAAAATAAAAACAAGGTTTCCACACAGTTGAGATATTTTTACAATAAACCGTAACATGTTTTCTTCCTTATACTTTCAGTATCCAAACAAACCTGGTGATATAAGTTACAGATAGAGGAATTGGCTTGATCCTCACGCATTCCTTAAGCCATTCACTGTCCATGTCAACACCTTCTCTATATTTAAAGTGGTAGAAAACACAAAAAATAAGCATTGATTAATATCAGTGGTCGAAAACACAAAAAATAAGCCTTAATTATTATCAGTGATCGGAAACACAGACAAAAAAAAGTTCCAATCAAATCTAGAAGCCGTTAGATATGCAAAAAATTAAATCTAGAAAAAAAATTCACTAATATCACTTACGATTTATTTGTAGGTCTCGTATAAATCAAGCTGTTTTCATTAAATAAAACTCACCTCTTGATGGTTTAGAAGAGAGGAAGTTGCGTTAGAAGTGAGAGAGAGGTTTAGAAAGAAAGAATAAAGGGTTGGAAGTCGATTTGTTTGGGTGAGAGGTGCGTTCGAGTCTGAATCGAGCTTAGAATGTAAATATTAAGGAAAGGGGGTGCGTGGCAGCGTGGCTGTGTAGGAGGGGTGGGAGGCGTGGTTGCGTGGGAGGGGGGTGGCTGCGTGGCTGTGTGGGAGGGGCGTGGGAGGGGGACGTCCATGTCGAAAGGGGGAGAGAGAGCCGAGGGTTTGGGAAAAAGAGAATGAGTGGCGGCTATGATTCATTGAGATGGAATGTGTTTGACACAAAATACCCCTCAATTTTGAACTAAGGTGTAATCTTTGGTTTAAAAAACAGGGGTAACCCAAATTAGTGAGGGTAGATTTGTAAAAAGGAATGTGATGCGATCTAAACCATTAAAATGTGTAAAAATATGTAGGTAGGTGGCACACATATTGACCGTTAAAATGTGTAGACAATTCAAAAACTTCCCTAACTTATTATATATATATATACAAACAGGAGAGAAAAGTAAATGGGCCAGAGCCCGAGTTGTGAAAAATATTTAGCAAGTGTGTTAACCGTGCATAATAAATATCGGTGCACTTATTTCAAAATTAAAGTGGAATCGCATTCTCGTGAATCCCCAACTCAGCTCTCATCTAACGGCGCGCACCTATTCGCGTCCTGAGTTTTAGTTAAATTATCCCAATTATAAGGACAACCTAACTATCATAGGCCCCGCCTATACCCACGAGATTTTCCTTCCTAACATACCCAAGAATCCAACCCTTTCTAATCATACTTGAGTATGTTTACAAACAAATATGCCCTAAGGTTTAATGGATTTCGATTTATAATTTAATTAATTATAATTCTTAATACGTTACCCATATAAAATTGGGTTTAATCACGTGATGTAATTACTAAATAACATGCATATAAATTATTATTGACAAAACTTATCTCCAATCTCAACACTGCACTTGGTTTCGTGCGTGGGGTGTTTCGCAAAGAGAAATCCAAACAAGGAACCACCCCGTTACACTACTCCTTGACAATGTCGATCCTAGAGATCCATTATTCCATACATACAATATAATACTACTATAACTACTAAATTTAGATTACCATATAAAGAAACTTAAAATCTCCAATAATATTCTTGGGATGATGTAACCGAAATATTCCTTACTTACGATACATCAACCCCTAATAATCTAGTACACCATAATAATCCAAGATGTACTCCAACAATATTCCATATCCTTGCATCTATTGGATATATATAAATATATATATAGGCATACATTCTAACCATATATATATCTATATATACCATCATCCATACCCATGACTAAGTGTACATATCACATATGATGTACAACGGCCATGCACATATAATACCCGGCTATATATAATGCCGATAAACTACACCATGCTATCATCTTCACAGTGCCCGGCTCACGTAGCAAAACTGAGGACCACCATGGTGGGGCTAAACCTCACCCACCTCGTGGTAAACTAACACACACGACGTCCTGAGAAGCGGTCATAGCTCCAAACCGGTAATGAGACGAAACATACCCACCATGTCTCAGCCCAAAAATATAAATAGCATAATAACACACGGGATGACTACGACCTGGGGAATATCCACACCCTGATCCTTAAGCTAGGATGCTCACCCTCTGCACGGAAACTTCCCAATGATAGCATGAGCGGGGTATGCTTAACCACATAAGTACGTATATCATTCACATGCACAATATACATACAACCATATGATCCCATCATATGATCAAACATTAAACCATCATCTACGGTTTAAATATCCATACCATGTATGTCCACAACATAAATATATACATATATTCATTTCTATATAGATATATATACATATATCCACATATCCATATATATATATATATATATATACAAACTAATTCTCGTTCATATGTATAAGATATATCATCTCGGCTATAAGTATACATAATCCTTAATATACAAGCCGTCACCACAAACTCATTAAATTTACCTCGATATGTGAATACAATCCCTCACTTGAAGCATAGTCATCCACTTTTTTTATGATGAATAGTCTCCCAAAAATATATATACATATATCCGACATTAGGATTATCACCCAAAGTTTAGTGTAGGAAACCATCACTACACATTTCATCTCTAAATTTAAAAGTACATAATTATCTTTAGTACTATTTAACCATTGGCATATATGTATAGCTAATAGCCTATGAACCTCAACTTATCCCAACATCATTTCAAGTGTTGGAATCCCAATGATTATTTCCCCAAATTTATGTGTAAACCATCCGAACTAGAATTATACTACCACTTATTCTCGACGATAGTACGATCCAATCGTTCCCAATTTCACCTACGGTTCAATTAATCTTATGAACCTCCTTACTCCGGTTGGGTTACCGATTGTTCCTTAATTTAAACATTCCCAAGGATACATGACCCCTTTCACTCTTCGGTCCCCAAACCTTAATCTCAATAAAATCCTATTTACCATTAGGATTTGGCACTACTTCCGTCCTACGATTTCATATCGTACCCTCACCACTCTCTCTAAGAGTTCTTAACCTCCCAGCATATCAGTACTTACTTATGACCTCTAGCTAGAACTCCCGTCCTCACTGAGATCCCTCACAATGCCTCGAAATATCCATTCTTCATACATACTTAAGCAAAAAGGGACTATCTCTACCGTTTACAACCAATCCATGATTTCCCACCTCCATCATAATAGGATAATTCGCCAACCAATTCAGTCCCATATTTCTTTCATAAATAAAAGAGACATCCCATCCTCCTAAATCAATTTAATATAGGCCGTAAGCCCCTATTCGACCTAGGGCCCTTTTCCTTTAATCTAATATCATAACCCTTCATAACATCCCATTAAGAAAGCCCCTAAGAATAAAACTCCAAAAGAAAAGGGAAAGAAAGAAATCCAAATCTCAGGCTAAAAAAAGGGGACCGATCGACCGATCCCAGACCCCTGCTCGACCGTGGGTCCGAATTTTGCTTACGAAGAAATGCAGTAGGCTTTTCCCTTAAGGCGCGGTCGACCGGTCCCCTGGGAGCGGTCGACCGGCCACACCAGTTCTCTTGGACGATTTCCATTTTTTAACAAAACCCTACTTCCTCAAACACCCAAATATCATCACCAAACCCCCAAATCTTTAACCCAATAATATTCTTAACATGTAAACTCATCCTACATTTCATCCCAACAATTTATATATGATTAAACCCATGTATAAACATCAAATTTCCATTTTAGTACCCAAAATCTAGGTTTTGATATTAATACCCAAAATCCATTTCTTTAACCCAAAAATTATGAAATGAAATACACAAATGACTTATTTAGCAAGATTAAACACTTGCCTCAGATTTTTAGAGGTTGGATCGTCCTCGATGTCGCGTTTGGGCCAGAATCTCCAAGATTTTCTTCCTCTCTCTCTTATTTTTATTCTTCTTTTCTCTCCTTTTCTCAAATGAGAAGGCTTCTCCGTAAGCCTTCAAATCCCGTAAAACAACAAACCCAATTTTAAATGTTAATACACACTTTAAATGACTCGTTTACTCCAATTCGAGTCAAACTGACTTAAAAATATTCCGAAGCCAAAATAAAACCCAATGAAAGTCATTTTGACTATCTCGACCCTTCCGGGATCGATGTTACCCCCAAAATCATCATCCGGAATACTTTGAAATGTACTCTATTTTTGGACCTCAATTCCTAAATTTTAAAATTCTCCAATTCAATTAAATTTTATTTTCCCAAAAATTTAATTTCTCAGTCTCCAAAGTCAAGGGTTGTTACAATTATATACATACATGAATTGATAATATTATTTAATTCATACGTTTTATGTACTATATGTATATTTTATATGAAAGCCCCTAGCCGCCCCTATCTATCTTTCTCTCTCGATTTTCAAACCCTTCCTAGGGTTGCCTGGCTTTTATGTCCAAAAACTTCATGCAATTGAACCCAAAACCTCCTACCAAAGTTTGGGCCAAAACCTTTGCTAGTATTGTAGCTAACAATGGATCCAAAGAACTCGAGCTTAAAAATCCTTCCATATTCAAAGGGGTACATACTATACACTTCACCCTCGCTGATAAAGAAGCATTGGCTGCTCCTTTCAAGTTCTTGATTGTTGTGAAATTTTTAAAAGGTAGACCTTCAATGGATGAGATAAGGAAGATCTTTCTTACGTTCAACCTTAAACAATCCCGCATTGTTGGACTCATAAATAAAAAGCAAATCCTAATAAAGCTGGAATGTGAAGAAGATTTTTTCAGGTTTTGGACAAGAGAACAATGGTTTACTGGAAGATATCCCATGCACACCTTTAAATGGTTCCCAAACTTCAGCCCTGATCAAGAATTCCCTGTTATTCTAGCATGGATATACCTTCCTAATCTCCCTATTTATTTATTCGTAAAAATATCTCTATTCTTCATAGCCCAACTCATTGTCAAACCCCTAAAGAGGGATTCCTCTATAGTGAATCAATCAGGACCTACCATGGCCAAAATTTGTGTGTAGATCAACCTCACCAAAGGAGAAGCCTAAAAGATTTTGGATAAGCATAGGTGGCAGTGGTTTTTGACATGATATTGTCTATGAAGATCTTCCCAAGTACTGCAACTACTCTTCAAAAAAGGGACATGATGAAGGCTCTTGTATTTTCATGAATGGTGGTAATAATTTAAACCCCAAATAACCTATGAAACTGATGATAAAAAACACATACAATCCTAAAAATTCCACCCAACCTATAGATTAATCACTCACTAATACAAATAATGCCACACATGCTGTCAACCAAGAATCTCTGGAGAAAAGACAAGATCACCAAGAACTAATTCAAGATACTAACTTAATATCCATCAAAGACTACCCTAACCTAAACCAAAATTATTCTCAACAAATCATCATCCAAGAATTCCCGAACCTCCCACTAAAATACCAATTCCAAAAATTCTTATTAAGCATTGCCTCTAAAAATGCCAAGAACATTTAATACTTTATTACCAAGATCCATTACTGTGAGATTACTCCTGAATAAGCCACTGTAGTTGAGAATGCCACTACGGTGTACGCTTAGGCAAGGATGGCTCGAATAAACACCAGTCCAATATTTTTTATATTTTTTAAAATTTTAATATTTAACCTTTAAACAAAATTAAACCAATTAAACTTAACACCAATTTCAAAACTTTCTAGTGGAAGACCGATTTTCCAAATTTTATCTTTTTACCTCAAAGCATGCATCTAAGGTGATGACATATAAAATAAATAAATCAACCACAAACTGTCGATGTACGAGGAAATCCACAAAGGGAAAACCCTCGGATGGTCCAGCCAACAAATCACTATAATACGATTTTACATAGTATAGACAATAGACTTACATAACGACTCGATCCCCCAAAAGACGTGAAGCTCTTCTTTCTTCAACCTCTCCTCCACTGTGCAACATATAAGTCCACCTAAGCAAGCTTCCACAACACAAGTGTCCACGCATGCCTCGATATCCACCGATGATGCTCAACAACCGTCAAACAATACAAACGGTTCGCACGGAGTCCACCGCACGAAACAGGTTCTTTCCTGATAAAAGATACAAAATTTGGTGCTCAATATCAAGATATCAAAGCATATAAACTATGGAACTTAGATATTTTAGCATATAGGGTAAAACATGGGGCTTGGAACTTTTGTAAATAAGTAGAAATTCATTTTTCACCAAAAGTGATAAAAATTCTAAGTCACTAATGCCTTAAAATACTATTTGCATGATTTTTGAGGCGACGACTCATTCGAATGAAAAATAGGGGTTGAATGAACATTGCCCTTCGTTCAAATGGCACCTTTAGTTCTTTTAAACGAGAATGCAATCTCATTTGAACCAGCTTCGAACGAACTTCTGATGAGGTTAGTATTGCTTTGCAGAGCAACCTCATTTGATATTCATTTGATGTCTGATCTAATGAAATAAAAATTCATTTGAAAGAAACACAAAGTTCGTTCTAACAATACTTATTCTAATTCAAATGAGTTTAAACTCAGAAAATATTTTTCTAAAAAAGTATTAAAAATAGTTTCAAACAATTTTAAATCAAAAACCAACACCCTTAAAATATATCCAAGGACACATAATAAATACGCATTCATATCTGCGCGATCCTTAATAAACGTGAAGAAAAACTTGGCATTAAACACGACACGTTGTCCATTTGTTAAAGCTTGGACTCTACGTCTTCATCAAACACGTCACAGGCTTATGGGATCAATAACATAAAATCTATCCTATTATTCAAACGTTTCGTCCAGAATAATGACAATTACATACAAATTGACTCCATTGAAATTTTGTCCTTACAAATCTCCTTTTTTGGCTATTCCGGGACAACTAAATAAAAAATACGATGGTCCATCAAGCTCCCTAAAAAGACTCATTCCCCAATCGAAAAAAGAAAAAAAAGTACAGACGCTCGACCGACACACAAACATGTGTATCTTTGCTTTTCTTGAAAACTTTGCCACATTGATGTAAAATTGTACTTCTGCACACTTAAACACACCTTCAAAAGCAAGAAGAATATAACAAATATAAATTCGCAAATAATTAAAAATTTAACAATGTATAAATAATATCAACCTAGGTAATATGTCTCCCCTTAAGATAAAGAGATCCTAATCCTTCAAAGGAAAGATACAATTTCTCCCCATTTTTGTTCAGGAATATACAAAAAAGATAGCATAAAACAGTTACTCTCCCCCTAAATACGTGATCTTAAGATACCAATATGATAAAGTTTTGATACAAATTTTAAACATAGCATGCAATTGTGTAAAATATAGTAAACACGCAACTTGGAAACTCAAGCATAAATAATCCAAACAGTCAAGCATATGGAAAACATGGACTAAATGTAAACTCCAAAGACTCAAAACACTATACCATATATATAATATATGCAATATCAATGTGTCTAAACTTGTGGGATGGAATGAATGAACATGAACTAGATACGAATTATGATCCAACCACTCAAATATGTTCAAGAAGTTCTAACTGATTGTAAAATTTTATCAAGCAAAAATTTAGCCTCAAGTGACAAGATAAATTGAACTTAATGAACAAAGAAGCACAATTCACATAAGCCTGTAATATTGCTAATTCTACAAATCAATAGCGTCATGACAAAATAAGCATAACCAATTTTCATTGTGCATACCCGTTGATCTTCAACTAAACACCTCAAAAGATAAACTTATATCATATTTTTCATTCTTTTATTTTCTCAATTCTTTTGAAGCTACATATTGTTGAATGGACAAACAAACTAAACTATGTTGGATTTTGGCAATTTTTTTATTTTTATTTCCTTTAATATTTTCATTAAGCTCTTGCCAATGGTGACTTTCCCACAAAGGATATTTGCTCATTTCGTCGCCCTTTTTCGTGCACCTTCATATTTTTAAATACAATTCAAACATACTCATGGGAAATGTTCTTATATGCACAAATCCCCCATAGTCAGAAAACATGTAGATGACGAATTGATGGGAGAACATCTCACAAAGCTCAAATATGTATTTAAAGTTAAAATCTAAAAAGCTCATGTATGTGGTTGCGGAGGCATATACAAAGTTCAATCCATAAAGAAAATCAAGTTCGAAATAACTCCATGATAACATGGTTAAGAACAATCTAAGTATTTACAATCATAACCAAATGTCCTAGCCACATGGAAAGTATGGAGCAAATTGTATTCAAACACACCAATATGCCACACCAAATGCGTAAAACTAAAATATACAAAAAATAAAAATATTTTTTAGTTTTTCTAAAAATTTTCAAAAGAAGAATACCAATTTTTAACTTTATGAAAACAAACTCTTACTTAAAAGACAAACAAAATCTTTTTGTATTTTTTCAATATGACTAAATAAAAGAAAAAATATAATACAAAAGATACACATGTCATAACACTAGCAAAACATTTATCATGAAGCACAATTTTGTTCTTTATGTCATGTTTAAACCCAATAAAATCTTAATTAAACTAGTATATATGTTCATCATCAAAATACTACAAGTTTAGATACATGAGAATATGAATTTTAAATCCTAAAAATCCATTTATATGGGCCTAATATAGATTTTTTTTCGAAATTTCATGACACTTGTAAAAATACATTTTGTTCTAATGATTAAAGATGTTTTAAACATGCTTGGATTAAATGGGATGACATTGTAACAACCCTCTCTTTTGATAGCCTATTTTATATTTATTTACTATGTGTAGTAATTAACTATAAAACGATGGATGTTGAGTAAATATTAATTTAATATGAAAAAGGTTAATATTTACTGAAATGTTGAATGATTATCTGATGAGTAAGTAAAAATATCCATGTGGTGATTTATGGTGTCATAAGAATTAAAATGACATATTTGTTTAATGAGAAACCAGAACTAAAAATGAGTTATAAAATTTTCAAATGATAATTTGGAGGGTGTAGTTAGTCCCGGTAGGTGCGAGACAGTCAAAATAAGTGCCATATTGTATTTTGGCATTTCGGGCTCTTTTGACTGGTTATGGCTTAAATTTGTAGTTGCGTATCATTTTATCGCGTATTAGACATTTAAGTGGGCTTTTTAGACTTAAGCCACGATTTAATTACCCAACCCCATTTCTTTTCTTACATTTCACAAATGATCCCTACAGAGAGAGTAGAGAGAGGAAGAGAACTTTGGAGAAAAGAGAGATTGGAGCTTGGATATTTCTTGCATCTTCCTCAAATCTTATTTTTCCTACCTCAAGGCAAGTTACCTACTTGCTATTATATGATTTTAGTGGATTAATTAGCATTGATAATTGTGGATTGTTATGATTTAGTTTAGTTAGGGTTTTGTTGAATTTTTGGGTATTAACCCTTGGAAATTGATTTGGATGATAAATCTTGCAAATAATAGTAGTTGGGTGTATTTATGGAGTTTTAGTTCCATTATATAAGATTGGCTTGGTTGGTTTTGGATTTGGAGAAAAATTTGGAGTTTAGAACTCCGTAGCCATTCTTGGCAATTTCGCAGGGGCGAATCGATTCGGCCCCTAGGGCGAATCGATTCGCATAGATGCAGTTTCCCAGATCTGTGTACCCGAATCTATTTGAGTTAAGGCCGAATCGATTCAGTAGTATGCAGAAGGATGGATTTGTCTTCCGAACCGATTCGCTTTTAGAGCGAATCGATTCGGGTCCTGTAGTTTTGAGTCATTTTTCTTTTTAATTTTTGATCTTTTTTTTTAGGCTTGGGACCTAGGAACCTTCTTGAAAGAAGTAAACTGTAATACCCCGTATTTTTATGCTATATTAATTTGGGGATTTATTAAACTTAATGAGAATGTTTATTTAATAAAAATCCGGAAATTAATTATGTTATAATTATTAACGTGTCGAGAGTTAGTAATTATGGGAAACTTGTTGGATATTACTAATGAGCATAGTGATATATGGTTATATTGAATGTCATATGTGAATTAAATGACTATTTCAGAAATTTAAGTTGGGACGTGCATGTGTCACGTCGGGACTAATTTTGTTAATTAAAAAGTAAATATTTTATAAGTTATTTGTATGGTCGTTTTGAGTGCTCCAACGCGTTTGGAAGGGTCGAGATAGTCGAAAAAGTGTACTCGGGGGTTTAGTTTGGGTCTCAGGGTGTTTTTAGGCCTAATTAGTGACCCGGGAGGGCATTTTGGTCATTTTACAAAATAGGGTAATTAAACCCACGAATTTTAGTAGCCTTTATCAGCTGGTTAGGCTAGCCATTTAGGGTTTGAACATTCAGAACCCTAGAACGGCCATTGGAGAGGAAAGGAGAGACCTTTCAAGGAGATTCAAGGCCAAAACACCACCGTTTGCATCGCCGTCACCACCAAAGCGTAGATCGCGAGGAGGAGAACGCAACCACACCATAATCAACAGGAAATCGGACTTCTAAAAATCCCAGGCAAGTGTTTAACTTGCGTATTTCGTTAGTGCAATGTTCATATTAGTTTAGGATTAATTAGGAATGTAATCCATGTAAGAAAACCCAAAATTTTGATAGGAAGTTGCATGTAGAGAAGATTAAAACCTTATGCTGGAAACTTTTGATGATATAGATGTATTACCCACGAATTTTTGATGTTATATTAGGAAGAAATTCTGGAGAAAAACTGAATTGAGTCATAGTTATGAAAACTTTAGGGTTCTTGATGTTTAGAGGAGATTTTGGGTTTTTTAACCATGATTAATGATGTATACACGCATGCTGAACGTTAAAAACGTCTGAAATTATGTTAGTATGTTAGTAGTAGAATTTATGGGTCGATTAGTGTTGGAAAATATGGAATTTGATGAAGAATTTTGATGAATCCCGTAACTGCAATTCTGCAGAATTTTTGCCCAGACCTGCTTGATCGATCGATCGAGCATAGAGCATCGATCGATCGAAGGTTCGATCGATCGAGCCCAAGCTTCGAACGATCGACCCCTCCTGGAAGACTCCTATTTCCCTTGTTTAATTAGTTAAATTAAGTTTATCGTGAAATAATCTTTGGGCATCTTAAATAAAAGGATTTGGGAGACATTGAGGACCAGTAGGGTATATGGATAAATGTTAGAACCTTTAATATTCAACGAGAATGATATTTATGGGATATTTACCCTAGGTTGTTAGATTTATAAATTTTAAGGGTGAGGTGCGTAAGAGATTTACGTTGGAATCTAATAAAGTCACTTACCGAATTTCAGATTTGTGGGGTCATAATCCACAAGTGTTAGGTAATAAGTGAGAAAACCCTTCGAGTTAAGGTTAGGAATAAAACCTTATGCGAAATTCTTTAAATGTGAAATTAAGAATAAATGGTATAATTATGGGTGATGAGAAGAACCCACATTAATATGATAAGGTGGTATATTTATATGATTGTGTGTACATATATTATATGCATGTGAAAATCATACCCACGCTACTTACTATCCCTGAGGTTTCCGCGCTGGGACAAGTCTTATCTCGATGGGACCTTTATGGGGGATATTGTCTTGTACCCTAGGAGATAGATATCCTTGGTACAGGCTATCGATGTGATAGTTCAGACGGTCCTAAGAGACGCCGGTATGTGCCATCCTCTTAGAGACTTGGAATCTATGCTTCGCCTCAATATTGTTTGTGTATTCCTGTTAATACAATTCGAGAGTGATTCCGAATGTATTCCCCTTAATATGAGTGATATGGGGCTTTGGATAGTAGAGTATGCACGCACCATAGTTTTATTCGGGGTGCTGTTATATATATATATATTATACGAATAGTTAATATATATATGAGATTATGATATTTGAAACTGTCTACTGAGATTTGATAAGTAGGACATGGTTGTTGACTCAAATTATTAAATTCTTGTTTTGAAAAAGTGTAAGATGTCACCGTAAAACTTTATGGATTTTATAAAGTTAAAATGGAGGACTTTGATTACTGTTTGGGAACATTTATTTTAAAATGAAATCGTGAATTATAAATCTTGCGAGTAATCTAAGTTAAGTTAAATCTTTTAGAAAGACTAGTGCGTTAAATGATAAGTAATCATGGGGAAAGTTAGTGCGATAGGTGTGTACATTAGAAGAGAGGTGAGTATTTTCTCAAGAGAGTGACATGCTAATATGTTATTGCATTGGCCTGTATCATTTTAAATACTTGCTAAACGTATTTTTAAAATCAAACACTTTCGGGCTCTGACCCGTTTCCTTTTTCTCTCTCTCTCTCTTGTATATATATGTATATTTTCAGGTGCCCAGCCACAGGGGCGTCTTGCTTAGGATTCCTTGAGAAGAACGAGCTGCAGCTTAGGTGGGAGTTGCAGGTCACTTGAGTAGACGGCTTCTGTTATTGACTCCACTCCTATTACTCTCATTTATTGGGCATGTGTCACCCCTTTTTATCATTTCATTTGTTGTTGGGACATTTATATTCCATTCATTTCCAGTATTGTTCTTTGGGATTTATTCAGTATGGACTTGTGATTTTTAGTTTTTATATGTTGACATTCGATTGACGAATGTATTGTATTATTTGGCTTATCGTGGTGTGATTCTTAATTGTAGAAATGTTGTTTTAATTAAATATATCTTTTTCTTTAATTAAAATTTGGAAGTTTGTATGAAAAATGTTTTTGACACTTAGCTTAATTATTTAGGGTGTTAAATTGGAAATTTATTTCATTCGACAGTGATGCTGAGAATGAACCAACTGTTAACCTTGATTTAGTTTAATAAAGGAGTGATCGCCCGGTATTTAATTAGGCGGGGTGTCACATAAACTTAGAGTCCTAGAGTATTAGTTGAGTTTTGTTGTCATCCTAGATTAGAATTGGGTCATCTAGGGTTTATTTCCCGGGGTGTTTAAAGAAATGTTAAGGCATTTCTTCTTTTATTCAAACTTTTTGAAGTTAGAAAGTTAAATTACCATGCTTGGAGACTTAGGGGCTTATTGGAATCCTATGAACTTTAGGAATTGTAGGATCATAATGTCTATTTGGAGACTAAGATGGAACTTGAAATTTGAGGAATATTAGTGACAATATTCGATGGGAATTAGGTTCGCATAAAATGAACCCAAATGGTTTAAAGATCATAGGTTCAACTAAAATGAACCCAAACTGTGTTAATGATGATTGGTTCAAATAAAATGAACCCAGTTGTTGAATAATGATAGGTTCGAATAAAAAGAACCACACCCATGGATATTGGAAATGGAAAATTGGTAATGGTAATTGATAATGAAATGAGATTAAAATGATAAATGTTAATTTACTTAAACACACCTCTCTAAATGACATCATAAGGGAAGTTCGCGCGCTTGGTGATGCCCCCTGGCTAATGAATGCAGGATGGATATAGTCCTAGGCCATATGCGGGGTTTTTATATGTTTTCTGCGCTTGTGAGGGGATTCCGGGTGTGGTCCTGACTCTCCCGCAAGCATATGGTCTCTTCCCGACGTTGCGTTATGATCCCAGGCTACTTTGTTTGATAGGCCCATGGAAGATGATGGTCATTTAGGGGCGCGCCCAGTGGGGAAACTCGGAGGGGTGGTCTTAGAATCGTTATATGTATATTAATATAACTTTTCTGCATCAAGTGGGACTTGATGGTTATATGCCATAAAGATCATGGATACGTGCCATAAAGAGCAGGGGATTTAAATTAATGTGCCATAAAGAGCACTTGATATTGATGGTATTCCTATTAAGGAATGGAAAGATAATTAACTATGGAAGTTAATAAATGGTTATATTCCTATTAAGGAATATAAAAGATGATGGAAATTTGATAAATGAGGAAAGGTTTTAAATTTAAGTTATTTACTTTTCTTTCTTTTATGTACATGACATTTTATTTCATCATTTAGTTAAATTGCCTTAAATTGTAATGTAGGCTTTACATGCTAGATAACATGCCTTTTTATCATCCTTATCATTATTGCATAACTATTCATTTCTATCATGCTTTTTATTTCTTCTGGTGATCATATAGAACCCAACCCTGACCGGTTTACATTCCTTGTTGTGAATATGATTGTATCCGCTCAGGTGCTCCACCGCAAGGACGCCCGTTTAGATATTCCCATTCCTTTGCTTTCGACGAGCTGTAAGATCTTGCGGGTTATTATAGGACATTGTATTAGACGCTTTCATCTTTGTGTTCGAGATATGATCGGGTCTTACACTCGGGCGTGTGGTCCAAACTTTTGTATTTGATTAATAAATGTATTATGTAAGATATTTAAATTGTTGTACTTTGTTGTACGTTGCTGTGGACCGTCTGCCTATTCGGTCCTTTTGTATACATTCATTTTAGTTGTATAACATATATTCTTGTGGAATTCCACTTTCTTTTTAGATTGGGTTGTTTAAATTTAATTTTCTTAACTGCATTTTAAAATTTTACACTTTTTGGCAACCCGTTTTCTGATTTATTGGGTGGTTTTCCCATATACTCAGTTTATTTTATTGATGCTGAGAATGATATCCATCCATGATTCCTGTTACATTTGAGTATCGGGCTGGCCACCCCTTATCTCGGATCGTGGGTTGTCACAGATGGTATCAGAGCATCAGGTTCTAGAGTCCTTATGAATCCGTGTGAACGTGTTACGCTTTCAGCACCGCTTTTGATTTGACATAGAGCCTTAGTATTAAGACCGTTGATTTCTCTAGTGAGATTTCATTCTTCTGCCATGAGGTAGAACTCATAGAATCTGTTGTATGTTCGTGTGAGAATAGTAGGTTGATTGAAAAAGGGCGCCAGGGAAGGTTGTGGTGAAGGCGTCAATTTATGGAACTAGGAGGAACTGTAATTTGTGGTCGGGGATGAGGACCGCTATGGGAGTCGCTCTCCTTTTTGTATCATATTTATATTTTGTTACTGCGACTAGTTATTACGGTAAATCTAGTTTTCCAAGTACTGCAAGAAGTATAGGGTGGTACTAAGCTTGAGATTTCAAGCGATGTTAAAATAAATTGGAAAAGTGCCCAGAAGTAGGATGGAGGAAAATCCTTCACCCGTAGGAGTAGTGTTGAAATGGTGGGAACGTATTCACCATATTTCTGGGAGCAGAAAGTTTTGCCCAAGGAGGAACCCGGTAGATACATTCTATAGAAAGTTTATCTGGGACAACTGGAATGAGGAGAAGGTGGATCCTCAAATGTTCACGTGAGGTTCGGTCAGAGATCGACACGTGAATAAAGAGTTGTACAGTTAGGGAGGCCGTGCACCAAAATAAAGTTAGCATAAGGAAGGAAGAATCCGTTGATGAAGTGATAGGCTCCATAATAAGTGTCGTTAACCCTTCTGAAGGAAAATTGTTCATGAAACCCTATTGGTGGACATCCACCTGGGCAGGTTTCATTGAACTAAGGAAGAGGAGGCTGAGTTGCGTGTTCTCTTTTACTGAGAAAGTAAGAGGGACTACGTGGAAAGAAATTATTTGGTAGCTAGGGGCGAAACAATGGTTATGACGTGGAAGAACCACGCATCTTCATCATGTTGATTGGAGAATAAGGGCAAAGATAAAGTGCCTAGATGGGAAATTGATGGAAGTAATGTTAGATCGTATGAGACTCGAATATGGAGTCTGAGAATCATTGGTATAAACCTGGAGTGATTGACAATTATGTTGGCAAGAATTCCACCTTATTAGTAGGTGGTGTATTCTTTAGGCTAAGATTTTGTAGTATCGTATCTGCGATAGATTCGGGTGCGTACCTCGAGCTTGTGGTAATATTGACGATATCATAGATAGAGTAATTATATGACTTCCTTGGTAGGGAAGTTTCATATTTTCCTTCAGTCGTTATAAAGTGAGTGATGTTATGTTTCCCGTTAACTACTATGTACATTATGTACTACTTGTATGATGGGTACTATACAAGTAAAGATATCTTGGGTTGATTGGGGTGATAGAAAGCAAATAGATTGTGAGGCTATCTTATTTCTAGTTTCAGGATAGAACTATTTATTCTATAATGTCTCTCCTGGATACAGGTTGAGATTTTAGAGGGGTGGTTGAGATAAGTAGGAGGTTTTTATTTCTTGTTGTATTATTGGGATGGTGTGATTGAGTGCTTGTTTGCATTGTATGTGATTGTTATGCCTTATCCCCACGACCAACAAAGTTGAGTAGTAGCGTATAGGAGGGGTTCCTTGTTTGGATTCCGCTTTTGCGGGACGCTCCACGCGTGAACCTCAATGACGTTGGAAGTGGAGAGATGTTGTTCTTTATTCTTTTACTTAATTCCATTTTATTTTTATTTTATTTTTTGTTGGTTAAGAGATGGGTGGAAAGGTTTAGCCGAGAATCACGTAGAAGAGTGATTAGTGGCTATTAAAGTGCGAGATAGAAGCACTGTATACAGTTCTGTCCTCTAAATGATGTGAGGGAGGCGGTATGCGAAGTCGAATAAAGACTTCGGGTTATGCCTAGATAAGAAGGCTATTTGAAAAGGTATATATATATGAGTTATAAGGATTTATAAAAAGTGAATGTTTGATTTGTTAACTCTTCAGTTATTTAAGTGGTTATGTATATAAGTAGGGTCTTTTCAGTCTTGAACATGTGTCTTAGACCTGTATATCTTGATGACCGACAACGCGAGGTAGTAGTGTAACGGGAGGGTTCCTTGTCTCGATTTTGCTTCTGCGAGATGTCCCACGCACGAAACCGAGCAAATGTTGGGAGTTGAGAAAGGTTTTGGGCACTAGAGATATACTTAGTATTAGGTGTATACGACTTAGGTAGGTTATAGGTAGATAGACTTTAGGATCGTTTGGACATAAGGCCTTTAGTTTATGTGACGTTAGTTTAGGAGGGTTGTCGTGAGTTGACCACGAATAAATTGTGTGTTAACTCTAAGAGGTATTGTTTCCTAGTAACGAGAAGTGGGATATTTCGAGAGGTTTGGTAAGTTGGGCCGAAGGAGATGAGGCCTCTCGTAGATAGTGTGTTACGGAGGTAACACAGGGTGTTTTGACTCGCACCCCTGAGCCATGTTGTTAAGATCGAGAGTGGATTAAATTGACAAGTCTCTGCCAGGATGGGGAGTAATAATGCTGAGCATAGACCTATGGTTTATGTGCCTCATAAGCTAAGACTTGTGAGGAGCATTATCCCATGCTTGAATTAAAATTGATCGCGGGGGTGACCGTTGTATAGGAAAAGTAAGTACTACTTCATGGGAAGAATTTAGTCTTTCGTGCGAGCAACAGTTCATTGCAAGATGTTGTAGGAGAGACAAGTGTGGTTTAAAGCCACATACACAAGTTATTGATTGAGGGAACAGTACCCTGCTCTATTGATTTTGAGGGTGGGGTGTGTTTCCACAGGAGATTTTATTCCAGATGAGAAGGACATAAGAAGGGCAGATATGGAGAAATCTCATGGTTCTTGGGTTGCGGTGCATCAGGGTAACGACTTATGTGTTAAGTTGTTCGTAGCCAATATTGGTGGCCAGGCATGAAGTGTTAGTTGGACTGCATGGGGTGCCTTTGATTATAGTTTCCGACTAAGACAAGATTTTCATTTCCCACTTGCGGCAAGTTTCCAAGAAGCCATGGGAATCAAATTGAAGTTAAGCACTTCTTATCATCCTCCACAGACGGCCAGACCGAAAAGGGTAAACCACATGTTGGAGGATACACTCTTTAGGTGCATACTTGACTTCAAGACTAGTCGGGAACAGTGTCTCCCACCCGTTGAATTCGCTTATAATGATTTGTATCGATTCACTATCGGGATGGCGCTTTAAAAATCATTGTATGGTAGGCCTTGTCGATCTCCCGCTTGTTGGTTAGAAGTGAAAGATAATAAGTCTCTCGGACCTGGAACGAATCGAGATACTTCTTAGAAAATTGAGTTCATTCGAAATCGTATTCGTATAACCAAGATCGATGAAAGAGCTAAGTCGATGCGGGGAGAAGGTATGTGGAGATTTGGGTCGGTGGACCAAGTGTTGGTGTGAGTATCGCCTATGAAGGGCATTAAGTGTTTCGAGTAGAAAAGGAAAACTTTCACCGCGTTATGTTGGACCTTTCCTATAAATGTTAAGGTGGGTCTGGTAACCTATTAACTCGCTTTACCGAAACATTTTGCGGTAAGTTCATGACGTGTTCCATATCTCTCATGTAAAGTAATAAAAGAGATGTGATGGTGCCCTTAGGCACATTTCTTTTGAAGTAGTTGCAACTTGACGGTTCTTATGAGATGTAGTCGGTTGCTATCTTAGAGCATGGAGAGTGGTGATGGAAACTGCGGTTAGTACCTTGGTTAGAGTGTATTGTAATCATCTTAGTGTCGAGGAATCGACACGGGATTGCGAGGATGACTGCAGGAAAAGTATCCGCATCTCTTCTTGCAAGGTATGCCTGAGTTTTGGGGGCAAAATTCCCTCATAAGGGGGGGAGTATGTAACAACCCTCTCTTTTGATAGCCTATTTTATATTTATTTACTATGTGTAGTAATTAATTATAAAACGATGGATGTTGAGTAAATATTAATTTAATACGAAAAAGGTTAATATTTACTAAAATGTTGAATGATTATCTGATGAGTAAGTAAAAATATCCATATGGTGATTTATGGTGTCATAAGAATTAAAATGACATATTTGTTTAATGAGAAGCCGGAACTAAAAATGAGTTATAAAATTTCCAAATGATAATTTGGAGGGTGTAGTTAGTCCCGATAGGTGCGAGACAGTCAAAATAAGTGCCATATTGTATTTTGGCATTTCGGGCTCTTTTGACTGGTTATGGCTTAAATTTGTAGTTGCGTATCATTTTATCGCGTATGAGACATTTAAGTGGGCTTTTTAGACTTAAGACACGATTTAATTCCCCAACGCCGTTTCTTTTCTTCCATTTTACAAATGAGCCCTAGAGAGAGAGTAGAGAGAGGAATAGAACTTTTTTGAAAAGAGAGATTGGAGCTTGGATCTTGCTTGCATCTTCCTCAAATCTGATTTTTCCTACCTCAAGGCAAGTTACCTACTTGCTATTAAATGATTTTAGTGGATTAATTAGCATTGATAATTGTGGATTATTATGATTTAGTTTAGTTAGGATTTTGTTGGATTTTTGGGTATTAACCATTGGAAATCGATTTGGATGATAAATGTTGCAAATAATGGTAGGTGGGTGTATTTATGGAGTTTTAGTTCCATTATATAAGCTTGGCTTAGTTGGTTTTGGATTTGGAGAAAAAATTGGAGTTTAGTATTCCATAAGCATTCTTGGCAATTTCGCAGGGGCGAATCGATTCGGCCCTTAGGGCGAATCGATTCGCATAGATGAAGTTTCCTAGATCTGTGTACCCGAATCGATTCGGGTTAAGGACAAATCGATTCGGTAGTATGCAGAAGGATGGATTTGTCTTCCGAACCGATTCTCTTTCAGGGCGAGTCGATTCGGGTCCTGCAGTTTTGAGTCATTTTTCTTTTTAATTTTTGATCTTTTTCTTTAGGCTTAGGACCTAGGAACCTTCTTAAAAGAAGTAAAGTTAGAGTCCTAGAGTATTAGTTGAGTTTGGTCGTCACCCTAGATTAGAATTGGGTCATCTAGGGTTTATTTCCCGGGGTGTTTAAAGAAATGTTAAGGCATTTCTTCTTCTATTCTAACTTTTTGAAGTTAGGAAGTTAAATGCCCATGCTTGGAGACTTAGGGGCTTATCGGAATCCTATGAACTTCAGGAATTGTAGGATCATAATGTCTATTTGGAGACTAAGATGGAACTTGAAATTTGAGGAATATTAGTGACAATATTCGATGGGAATTAGGTTCGCATAAAATGAACCCAAATGGTTTAAAGATCATATGTTCAACTAAAATGAACCCAAACTGTGTTAATGATGATTGGTTCAAATAAAATGAACCCAGTTGTTTAATAATGATAGGTTCGAATAAAAAGAACCACACCCATGGATATTGTAAATGGAAAATTGGTAATGGTAATTGATAATGAAATGAGATTAAAATGATAAATGTTAATTTACTTAAACACACCTCTCTAAATGACATCATAAGGGAAGTTCGCGCGCTTGGTGATGCCCCCTGGCTAATGAATGAAGGGTAGATATAGTCCTAGTCCATATGCGGGGTTTTTATATATTTTCTGCGCTGGTGAGGGGATTCTGGATGTGGTCCTGACTCTCCCGTAGGCATATGGTCGCTTCCCGACGTTGCGTTATGATCCCAGGCTACCTTGTTTGATAAGCCCATGGAAGATGATGGTCATTTAGGGGCGCGCCCAGTAGGGAAACTCGGAGGGGCGGTCTTAGATGCGTTATATGTATATGAATATAACTTTTCTGCATCAAGTGGGACTTGATGGTTATATGCCATAAAGAGCATGGATACGTGCCATAAAGAGCACGGGATTTAAATTAATGTGCCATAAAGAGCACTTGATATTGATGATATTCCTATTAAGGAATGGAAAGATAATTTGGAAAGATAATTAACTATGGAAGTTAATAAATGGTTATATTCCTATTAACGAATATAAAAGATGATGGAAATTTGATAAATGAGTAAAGGTTTTTAATTTAAGTTATTTACTTTTCTTTCTTTTATGTACATGACATTTTATTTCATCATTTAGTTAAATTGCCTTAAATTGTAATGTAGGCTTTACATGCTAGATAACATGCCATTTTATCACCCTTATCATTCTTGCATAACTATTCATTTCTATCATGCTTTTTATTTCTTCTGGTGATCATATAGAACCCGGCCCTGAGTGGTTTACTTTCCTTGTTGTGTATATGATTGTATCTGCTCAGGTGCTCCACCGCAAGGATGCCCGTTTTGGTATTCCCATTCCTTTGCTTTCGACGAGCTATAAGATCTTGCGGGTTATTACAGGACATTGTATTATACGCTTTTATCTTTGTGTTCTAGATATGATCGGGTCTTACACTCGGGCGTGTGGCCCAAACTTTTGTATCTGATTACTGAATGTATTATGTAAGATATTTAAATTGTTGTACTTCGTTGTACGTTGCTGTGGATCGACAGCCTATTCGGTCCTTTTGTATACATTCGTTTTAGTTGTATTACATATATTCTTGTGGAATTCCACTTTCTTATTAGATTGGGTTGTTTAAATTTAATTTTCTTAACTGCATTTTAAAATTTTACACTTTTTGGCAACCCGTTTTCTGATTTATTGGGTGGTTTTCCCGTATACTTAGTTTATTTTGTTGATGCTGAGAATGATATCCATCCATGATTCCTGTTACGTTTGAGTATCGGGCTGCCACCCTTATATCAGATCGCGGGTTGTCACAGACATTTGCATACAAGTAGGTGAGGTAGGACTGGGTGTTAGAGGTATGAAGATTATTAGTGCAACTTATGGGATTAAAATTGCTTGAAGATTTCACACTTCAAAAGGCATTTGGGCTAGATTCATGTGAAATAAGGACAAGACCAATGATGCTGGATTAAGGGGCACAACATTATATAAAAGAATTAGGGATGATAATTCTATTATTATAAGACCATACCACTTCTACCAATTATGTGCCTACTACTGGTATTAGTTCCTTATGGTCCAATCTACGGTCTTCATTTGTTCCTCCTAAAATCTCCATTTATATATGAAAGAGTCAACATTTGTTTATAGAGGGACCTATTGTTAAGGAAATTTGGAATTATTTCACTGCTTTTTTTAAAGTTAGGCCAAACTTGTCCTCTATCCCTGCTCAAATTATGTCCTGGTGAATCTTAAAAGCCAACAAGGATTAATTGAAATTCATCTTCAAGATTAACCTCTCCCTAATTCTATCAAACTAAATGTTGATTCTCTAGTAGGGATAATTCAGGTGATAGAGGTATTGGTGCTATCATCAGATGGCATAAAGGTGAATTTATTCATGTTTTTCAAAAGTATACTGGGCACTCCACAAGTCTTTAGAGGTATTGTTCACAAGATTATGTGCCTCATTTTTTATCATCAGATTACCATCAATCATATTTGGAGGCAAAATAATTCAGTAGCAGATGGCCTAGTATCCTTAGGAGAGGGTATATATCCTTTATTTAATTTTTCTCATAACTATATTTAAACACACTAAATAGAATTATAATTCATAACCAAACATTCTCTAACATAACATAAAAATGATAAATTCTTCCATTGAAAATAAAGTTCGGCATAAATTATAGAAAACTCCACCATTTCAAATAGAGTTGTATGTAAACATAGAAATAAGGCATATTAGATTAAGGTTCTGCAAATTTCCATGAAATAATAATGTATTTCAGGCATTACGGTTCCTAGGTTGGTATCTCTTCAACCACACTGACCTTCCATTAATGCAAAAAGTTGCCACTTTCTTATTCGTTAATATGGTATTGGAGATTAAAACTGTCTTGAAGACAATTTTGCCAAACAGGGGATAATCTCCATCTCGCGGCTGATGAATATCGACACATTCCACGCAGTCCCCATACTTCCTGCTCACGTTGTTAAAATAAATGTTGATCACATGCTGAATAAAGAACTGCAATAATAATAAAGTTTTAAACTATGGTGTAGTTACGTTTTCCTTGAACTTTGTAAGTAATATTTGTTTGTCTTCATAAATGTGTTTTTATAATAGACATGAGGAAAATATATGATTATGTAGTGTTTGGTGTAAAATTACTGGATGAAGTAGTTTGAATATCTTGTGCAAGGACATGAAAACATCGAGAAAAGGTCATGAAGAGAGATCGTTTTTCTAAATGAGCAAATGGGTCCCACGCTTCATCTTGCGGGTTGAGTTTGGATTGAAACTCGTCAAGTCGAATGCCATTTTCTTTTACAGCAACAACATAAACCTCATTTTCCGAACCTTCTCCGGTGTGGGCATGATGTCCATCTCGAGGCTGATGAATATCGACCCGTTCCACACAGTCTCCATACTTCCTGCTCCCATAGTTCAAATAACTGTCGATCACATGTTATAGAGAGGTGCAATAATAATAGAGTTTTAAATTATGGTGAGTTAATTTTTAAAAGAGTGATGATAGGGAGATCCGGTTCGTAGACACATTTGGTGAACACATGAATGTGACAAAAATGGGTACAAGTTTTTAACGCACATTTTTATTCCCTAACGGGACCCACAACAATAAGGTATAAGCTTTTAATACAGTGTGTCCACGAACTAGATCTCCCTAGCAGTTTCCTTTTTAAAATGTAATTGGATATTAATTCCTTTAGATATAATATAATTACGTTTTTCCTTCAACTTTGATAAATATGTGTGGTGTCTAATACAATAAAAAAAGGGGGTGTATTATGTCCATATATGACCTAGTGCATGCATAGAAATATAATCTATTTGCCTTCCTGGATGCAGGGGCGGATCAGGGGGGTGGGGTGCCTAGAGGGGCGGATGCCCCCTCTTAGATTTTCAAAAAAAAAAAATATTTTAGGGATGAAAATGTGTAATTTTTTTTAGGGGTGCAATTTTTAAGGGATCTCCCTCCTGAGATCTTGCCTACACTATTTTTTAATCAAAAGTTTGTATAAAACTTGAATTAATCCAAATTTTTTTTGCCTCGGGAGCTCCCGCCCCCAAACACTCGGCACCACTGGAAACTTTCGTCCATCCTAACCAAAAATTCTGGATCCACCACTGCTTGGATGTCTTTTTATATCGTACATGAGTAAAATAAAACTTTTTTTTCTGGGTAAACGTCACTGCATGGATGACTTTTTTAAAACGTAGTCTACATATTTGATGTATTATAAATTAAATGCAGTGTTTGGTGTAAACTTACTGAGTGAAGTAGTTTTGAAAAAGAGAGCATTCTTCTAAATTAGCAATTGGGTCCCACTCTTCCGCTTGTGGGTTGAGTTTGGATTGAAAATGGTCGACTTGGTTGCCATTTTCTTTTAGAGCTTCAGCATCAATATCAACCCCATTTGCGAAACCTTCTCCGGTGTAGACTGGCGACACATCTTTTGCGGTGTCCATGATAATGAGTGTAGATGGGAAGTGAATGTGGGTTTCTGTGGAGAAGACAGAAGGAAAATTGTGGGTTTTAGTATCTGTGTGGAGTGAAATGGGAGGGGATATAGTAATCATTTTATAGAGAGTTAATCTGAAATGCCGTGAAACTTTTTGTGTGCCCTAGTTACAGTTTTTGTCATTGCATATTTCCACAATAGGCTTAAAATTAGATCTAATCTTAATAATACAATTGCATTCATTCCACAAATTGATATGAATACTAGTGTACCTGTTATCACAGAATTCCAAAGACAATAAAATTACATAATTTTAAAATTCTTAAATAGCAAAAATGTACAATCTAGAATTTCATAAGTCAAGAATTCCAAAACTTAGAATGGTAAAAGTCATAAATTTCGGGAATTTGAAAAACATAATTTCAAGAATTTCCAAAAGGTCATAAAATTTCAAAAATTGCGAAAATGCATAGTTTAAAGAATTCTAAAAGACATGGTAGTATGAATTCTAAAAGACATGGTAGCATGAGTTCGCAAAAATGCATAATTTAAATAATTCTAAAAGACATGGTAGCATGAATTCTAATAGACATAATAGCATGAATTCTAATAAACATAATAGTATGAATTCTAATAGACATAATTCTAAAAGACATACTGCCTTAAGAATTATGAAAGATAGAAAACTCAAATTGTTTTAATAGTGATGACAAACAGAAGATAAATCAAGATTGTTTCTACGAATTATGAAGAAACCGAAAACGTAAACCATTTTAATAGTCATGAAAAATAGATAATTTACAGCAGTTTATCAACAGTTATATGGCGATTCATATATAACCTATCTTATGGACAATCATGTATTCCAAAACATCAGCGCTGACACCACATGTAAGAATAGTATATTTACATGAATCATAAGATCATTCACATCATCATAATCACATAATAGGTATGTTAAAAAAGAGATAATGTAATACCTCCTTTCATTGCCACGGATACGATGTCGTTGTTTGCCGCTGCTGATTGCCACCGGTCGACCTCCTTAGCAGTCTTTCAACGAAGAATTTTGGTTTTTCTCTCCTTGCCTATAAGCCTTCATATGTGTGTTTCGTGGATACCTTTTAGATGGAAGAAAGACATTTGTTTATAGGTGGAGAGAGGTCTGATAAGTGCGTCTTTCTAAAACTTCACAAATTTTTAAAATGCCATTAAAAAAAATGGAATTTTTTTTAAATGCCAAAAATATTTTTGTTCAAAATAAATAAAAATTGGAATTTAAATTTTTGAAAAATATCACCTTCATTCTATTTAAAGTGTCAAATTGTAAAAATTAAATGCACTAAGCCAAAATTGACAAAAGATGGAAATTGAAAGAAAATTGACGACTTAACGAATTAGTGTGGAGATTGATCAAACCCGGTGAGATTTCGAGCCTTTCAATTTTTTATGATTTTTTAAATCAATCCGAGTTTATGATTAACTCAAATTTCTCTTCAGCGTTTTAATAAGTCGTTTATGATCTCAATCCTGTGTTTTGATCGGTTATGGGAAATGTGTGAAATGTTGTCTCGAAATTCGTACTAAATATATCTCTAAACTTAATTAATCTCGAGATGCATATGGTAATGTGATTAGCAATTTGGAAAATGAAGTCGGCCCTCTTTTGTTTAACCCAAAAATATTAGCCATAATAAAGTTATGAAAAAAATTATCCCTTTGCAACCCAATTTGACCCAGATAAAATATTTCCTTTTCGTTTGATAAGCCAAAAAACGTAATTGGCTCGGAATTGTGAAAATTGAGAAAATTCATCAAGTAAGTCCAAATTGTGTAATAAAAAGGGGCAAGGGAAAAATAGAAAAAATGCTCAACAAAAAAAAAATAGCAAGAAAAAAAAAATATAAAAATTGAAAAAGAAAGAGAAAATGAGCAAATGTCCGAAAAAGCACTAATGGACGTCATAAGGATATTTTCCAATTCCGAACAATCCGTCTATTCCCAATTTTACCCTTTACACCTTAAAACCTGAAAAGTCTTAACCGAGTCCGAATGGCGAAATTAATTACTGCATGGAGAGATAAGATATGAAAAGATAGTAAAAGAGATTAAAATGGTGTGATTAAGAGATGATGTTTCCCGTTTTCTAATAACTGTATTCCGATGAAAAGATCTTTTCACCATATATTTCCTTCTTTTCAATTTTGTATACATGAATTTGTGTCCATGATATTTACTCTTTATATCATGAATATGGAGAGAAAATAGCCACAATCCGAGTGATTCATTTGTGAGTGCATCTATAAGAATTTGAATCAAAACGAATTTTCGAAAAGTAACGTAATGCTCAATCGGTGGAAATTTGAGGTTTAATTTCTGGCTTTGCACACACACACTATGGTTTGAGACATTTGAATATGAATTTATGGTGATTATTTTTCGAAAAGTTTAAATTGTACAATTCTTAAGTATTTTGATATTTATTTTAGTCAATAAAGAATTTTGTGGGTGTATTCACTGCAAACCCTCACGAGACAAAACTTGTCCTACTAGGGAAACCTAGGGGTTTAAAAGCTTGTTGCATACTCTAAATGCAATCGCTTGCCTGCGAAAAAGGTATTCAATCCCAATAAAATGATTTTCAAGAGTGGAAGATTCATTTACATTGCTCGGGACACGCAAAGTTCTAATTTAGGGGTGACCAAAAACTTGACGCGACTAAGAATTTGTCTCAGAAATGCGTTCTTTCTAGGCTCAAGTGCAAGCCTGCCACGTTAGTAATAATCCGAAAAGTCGAGATCATCTCCACAGGGATCAAAATTTGGCAATAAGGAATTATATAGGAAACGTTATTTATCCTTGAAATGATTTCTCCGAAGAAAAGAAAAGATGATGGATGGGTTTAAGTTTCCAATTGGTGAGGAAATAAAATGTTCACAAAACACTAAGAATTGTAAAGAACTTAGATTTGAATATGAGAGAAATGTTCACAAAACACTAAGTTTCCAATGCATGTAATTGTGGATCTAAGAAACAATGGTAACAAAAATTACAAAACAAGTGATAATTGAATTAAAAAGAAAGAATAACTAAGAGAATGTAAATTTTATACTTGTATTCTGCAACAGGAAAAGCAAATGAACTTGAATCCAGAGAACTTATTCTTAATCAACCTTACAAACTAGGGTTTAGAAAAACTTCTACCAAAGAAAACTAAAAAGACTCTCTAAAATCTTACTCTCTCTCTCTAATTCGACTCCCCTTGGAAGGATGCAGGGCTTGGCCTTTTATACACCAAAAAATGACTCTTCCCATGCCTCTCCACGTTTTACCCTTTTAATATACCTAAATGAGACTCTTCCCATGCCTATCCACATTTTACAACTAATAAAAACGAATTAAACAAGAAATTTCAAGAGTTGTCTCTTCAGCTTCCAGAATTAATTTCAACTTTTGACTTTCTGTCTCCAACTTTAAATGGGCATAACTTCTTCACCGTATATCGGATTGGGGTACCGTTTTTTCCAATGTTCTTGTAATTTAGATCTCTTCAACTTTCTAGTTGGCCCCACCTCTGGGATAAGGCTGAAAAATTATGAAAATTCCCTTCAACTCTCCATTTCTTAGTTTCTTTCACTGTTTTGAGTTCTCCTTCGCACTAACTTGCATGAAATACCTATAAAGCACATGAGAAATACACAAAACACTAAATACTTCCCAAAAGAGGTTAGTAGCATAAATTTAAGACAAATCTAAACTATTTACACTGCACGGGTCTTAAAAATACCGAAATTAAGGGGATAGATATGAAGAATATGTGCCTAATCAAGGTCCTAAATTCCAAAGGTCAATTAATCTCAACTAGAGATTTAATTGAAATTTTAACTACTTTTAATATCCAATTCATTTTTGGAATATGAACCATTTTGTTAGGAAGTAACATATTCTAATTAAAAATCGGAATACTAACGACCATATTTTGGGGAAGGAGTTAAAATTATTAACGAACCCAAAGGTTAATCAATAATTTCCTTGCAATTTTAGGAGTAGCGTTGTGTTAATATTTTTAGTTACTTTTTTTTTTACATTTTTTACTCAATTAAGTGAGATAAAATATTCCTTAAGAGATAAATTATGAGTTTGGGTGATAAATTTCAGAAGAGTGTGAGAGAAATCTCTTATTCTATTTATTCTATTATAAGACGCATAAATATCAGTATTGTTATTCATGTTCATAGTTGGGGGGTCGGGTGAAAATTTTAAGGAGACTTGATTTTTGTATTATATCACTCTTTTTTATTACTTTTATTATGCCTTTTATTGGGTTATTATTACATTTTATATATAATAATACCAAAATAACAGGATAAATACCCCATTTAAGGGGTGAGATGAAACCGTTAGCTTCGTTATTTTTATTTTTATTTTATTCATTTATTATGTCCCTCTGAATATTAATATTGAAATTTTACAAAATATATTTATGCCTCGAGAGAGGGTGACTTCTTTTTTAGAGAAAATTGTAAATTCAAATTACATTAAACTAGAGATAAACAATTTTTAATTAATATTGTAGTTTGAATTTTTCAACTCTAAAGCTTAATTTGTAATGGTTTAAATACTTTGAGTAAATTTTCCCTAACGGGTGATTAATCAGAAACTATTCAAATCGGATTTTTATAGAGTTTGTGAAATTTAACATTATTCTTCTAAAAAAATTATGTTTAACTTCACATTTGCGATGAAAGTTGATTTGTGGATTTAAATATATCTTCTAGTATTTCAAATACATAACAAATTAATATAAATAAGTTGTATAAGTGGTGAATTTCAATTCCTTAAATTATCTCATAATTATTTGCTCCTCATATTTAGCTCACTTTATCATTTTATTTATTTATTAGTGTAATTTAAATTTCATCTCCATTAGTTAACATAAACATCCATTGAAAACTTATTCTTTTAAAATTATTGTACTCATTTTCTTTTTTTCCTTTCCATATTAAGAAATTGGATTAACACCCCACTTGCCATTATATATATATATATATATATATATATATATATATATATATATATATATATAGTATTTCATAGGTTCAAGGGATTTTGATTGAGAAGAGAGCTATACTACAACGACAACACACCAAAATCCTTTCATAAGGGTCGTTCGGGATTTTTCCAATTTTGGTTTTTCTAGTACATCGGGCATTGTGTGATTGTTTATATTACTTTATCATGCTATCACCTAAATGCATGTTTTAGGATAAAAATAAAATTGGCTAAAACTGGTTTACACAATTTTCGTTTATAATTGATGATTTAAATTTAATATTTAATTTGAAAAAAATTAAAAATTGGTTATTATTTAGACCATTCCGTATATTCCGCAACTTCATCAGTGCTTTACATTAAGTTCCAAGTTCTGCACTTTTAACACATTGTTATGTTTGTCGTGTCATGGGTAACAATACAACATTAGAGTTGTGGGAGCTCTAAGCCTTTGTACATCTTTCCTTATTCTTTCTTTCCTCTAGAATTGTTTTTAAAATATTTCTCTAGAGATAAGTCATGTTTTTGTTAAATATTAGAGGGTACTTGTACACTGTACGAATGAGTTGCAAAGTAGTTTATAGTGTATGAGATTTTGTAATATGTTTATTCTTTTACCCATGACGAGTACGGCAATTATGTTACCCAGGTTATTTTTCCTTTCTCCTTCTTTTTAATATAATTTTTTGGATTGTAGTTGTGTTTGTTATTGTTAAAATTTCTTGATTACAAAGGTTCTCCAAACATAATCCACTCCATGATAAAAATTTAATGATTCAATATATAATATATGTTATGATCTCACTAAATATGTTTATAGTAGTTTGCAATTCATTATATGTGAGTAACATCACTTTTATGCACGCTTGACTATTGGTGAGACATTCTCCTTTTTATTGTTATGTATTCTTTTAGATTAATGAGGAATTTGGATCTATGTTACAAGGGCATTGCTAATGGAGCTGGTCAATCAGAGATACTCGGTCTAATACATGTTCCTCCAATTAAGGTACTACCTACCAAAAATTTTGATATGTTATTGTATAACTTCTGGCAGAAATAGTTGACATTTTAATTGTTTGTTTATGTTTGTTGAGAAAGAAATCATATTCTAATGTTGTTATGCATGCCGACCTGATCACAACATGATGTCGGGTTGGGATTGACTAATACTTGACAGAACCCGATATGACACTACATGATTTTGTCAAGAGAAAAAATAATGGTTTTATTCCTTTCAAAGTACTGAATATATATATATATATATAAAATAAAGTATGAAACTTGTGTATGTCACAAGTTTCAATAATGATGTCATCAAGATGAATTTTATTTACACTTCCTATTTTACCCCTCAAATCTTTAATTTCCCCCTCTTTTTCACTTATTAAATTTACATTTCAATTCAAAATTTGGGGCACTATGGTCATAATCCGTTCTTAAGTTTTTTGACACACTTTCATTTCTCACACAAAGCTCTCACTCTCCCGTCCTCTCCTCAGCAAGCCAAAAAAAACCTACCTCATCTGCCTCCCTCTCTCACTCATCCTCTCCCCCACACTAACCTCGAGCCATGTTCTCTGCAAACCCTCTGCCCCGCTACCTCCCCCTCTCCCCACCACCGCTCCTCATCCGGTTCCCCTGTCAACCGCAACCAATCAACCCTCCTCCAGCCATTTCTCCCCGCTATCAATAGGTATAAATTAGGGCTTCCACCATTTTGGGTGGTTTTGATTTATTTATTCTCTTTCGATTAGAATTTTTTTTGTTTCTTACTTTTGCAGATGTGAATCGAACGTATACACTAATGATGTGAGATTTGGTTTCCCATGATTTCAGATTTAGGATCACAATTTGGAGTTTCCGATTTGCAATTTTTGATAAACTCCCAAAGGTTAGATATATCTTCTACTTGCTACAGGTGATATCTCTCTCTCTCACACACATGCACCCACACACATGCACACACACCCTTAGATTTGAAAATTTTCAGGTCTTTCATGAATTTCTCTCTTACACACACGTGCACACATACACATTCGATTTTGATTTTGACTATTACCTGTTCATAAATTTAGGGCTTTGCAATATAGGGCTTTTCAATTTAGGGCTTTGGTTATTTTTTCTTTTTCAGATCAAGACCTGTTTGTGTGGATTTTTATATTTATATCATGTATACACGTTCTCTCTCTTCTAAATTTATATTTTGAGTTTTTATTTTGAAACATTACGATCTATGTGTGTGATTATAAAGGAAAGTATTTGGTTCAAAACAATTCTATGACAATTTGGGTGAAGTGCGAATTGGTGCTAATGTACACCATATAACCAAACCTTATTTATATTGTTTCATTTATTTATAAATTGATTATTAGTATGTTTGATATTGGACTACTGATAGTTGTATGTTGGTATATGTGTTTATTTAGATATGTTGTCAAGTGGTATTAGTTTGAAAATCTATTTTTTACAGTGATTGGATGTATGGCAACGATAGGTCGTTCATGGAGTTGGTAGTTCGAACTATCTCCTGCAACGATCTATGGCAACGACCTCTAAACAACGATCTATGGCTTTGGAAAATAATGATCTCAGGTAACGATCTCTGGATTTACCATCTCCATCAACAATCTCAGAGGCTATGAAGGTAATTTTTTTAAGCTGTACAAAGGTAATTTTTAAGCTGTAAACTTTTTACGCTTTTTTTAATCGGTACCAAGGGGTTTGTGGACCCTGCGATTTTCCTTTTTTGCAGTTTTTTCCATTGATTTTTTAGATTTTAAAGGTTTGATATTTTTAAACTAAACTCTCAACTCCTAGGTATGATTTATTTGTTAAGGAACATATTGGGTGGGTTTGAACACATGATGGGGTTTGAACGTCATGGGTGGATTTGTCACAATTATGTTTTTAGTTTTTGATATCCATTTACTTTTAGAGTCGATCCTCAACTTCCTAAATTTTAAGATTTGGCATATTCATAGCTGTGTGGTAGGTGTTTGATCAAATGCCTCAATGGAGGTTCTAATTTCGCCACTTGGCTTTATTTGTTGTGAAAATAATATAAGGAGAATTATTGAACTTTTAGTTGAATAAATCTAATTTTAATTTTTATGAATATGTTTTGAGCTGATTTACATGCTACTATTGCTTTAGAGTTGCAATTTCCATACACCCCAAGCACGTCCAATGCACCACCTTTTGGAGTATCATTTTGTTTGATTTTGACAAGAACCTTGAACTACAATTTTTGGGTTTTAGTTCAACACATTAGCAATTGAAATATATATGTTTTATGTGTGCCCAGTTAACATTGGAAACACATTCTTTAGAACTGCACCCTAAACCACTTGTTTTCTACATTTTGATTAGATTTCTAAGGTAAGTTCATTTTTCTGCTTTAATAATGTTTCATATAGAATATTGTGGTGTTTATGAGCTTTTTTACTAATCATGTTGTTTTACTAATCATATTGTGGTGAAGGCTTTGTGCTTCTTTCTCTGTTCAGATGCTGCAAATGTAAAACAAGAGTGAATGCATTTGTAGTGGGTCCAAATCAGTTTACCATAGCCTCACAGGACCAAATCACTACTGGAGAAACTGCAACATCTAAGGCCCACTTATGTTCGCGGTAAAATATTTTTAACAGAGTGAAAAGTGATTTTGTGAAAAACATTTTTTCCCTACTTGGAGTTAAAATCACTGTTCTTAGGAAATCTTAAATTAGTGCACGAGCTATAAATATGTGGTGCTGGACGAAATTAGAATTTCAAATAGGTGAGAATACTTTTCACCATTTTACTTTTCACCCCAAGCCAAGCGGACCTAAATACAATCAACTTTTACATTTGGGAAATCAAGTACAACAATTGAAGAATTTAGTACCATCAGGGACGTTTTAAGAAATATCAGAAACTTTGCTGCCACCGCCATGTACTATTCGAGTCTAGCTGTGAATTGCTCTATATAATCTTCAATAAGCTTCCTTGGATTAA
The DNA here is from genome assembly GCA_949130495.1 of Sambucus nigra. Lineage (NCBI taxonomy): Eukaryota > Viridiplantae > Streptophyta > Magnoliopsida > Dipsacales > Adoxaceae > Sambucus > Sambucus nigra. Next base: position 237,345,508 of record OX422221.1, on the reverse strand, counting down.
ATGGGATGGCCAGCCGCTATTATTATGTTTTGGCATCAGTCACAAATAACCACATAATAATCTACCTCACACTTGGCAGTTACTTTAGAACTGCCCTAAACCATTTTTTTTCTACATTTTGATTAGATTTCTAAGGTAAGTTCATTTTTCTCCTTTAATAATGTTTCATAACTCTATTTGTATTCTGAGTACTACGTTTTGCCAATATGATGTGCTATTTTTCTTAGTTCATACAGATTATACATTTAATTAGATGGCCACCGCAGAGATCTCTTCCTGATTAATTTCAGCACCCCAATGCCTTGAGGTATTTAGTAAGTGCCTCGCACCTCATCCTCCATTATTCTTAGAATAACATGTAATACCCCGTACTTTTGACTATATTTATTTTTGGGATTAATTAATTAAATGCGTATTAATTGGAAATTAATCCGGGTTATAAATACTAATGAGATGCGAATTGGTATTTGATTATTTGCATATATGATTATATATGTATTTGGTATTATAAAATTTGTCGTGAGATTTATATACGGCATTTTAGAAATTTTGTCGAGACGCGTGGGACCGCTGCGTCACGTTATAATATTTTGATAATAAATGTGAATCTAAAATCTATAATCCGTATGGTCATTTTGAGTGCGCCAACGCGTTCGGAAGGGTCGAGATAGTCAGAAAACACTAGCCGGGGGTATAGTTTGGGTCCCGGGGTATTTTTAGGCCCTACCGGCAACTTAAAGGGTATTTTGGTAATTTTACATTTTTAGGAATTAAAAGTGACGAAAATTAGAGATGTAAATCTGATGTGGATATTGACCCACTAAGCCCATAACCAACCCACATTAACCCTTTAAACTACGGAGGCTAACATTAGGTTTACAATCTTCCCCAAATCAAACCCTAGCCACCTTAAGCCACCATTGGAGAAGGAGCTTAGAGAGAGAGGAAACTCTGCAGAATTTTCACCAAACCTACACCAAAGTCAGAAATCAAACCAAGGCAAGTGGTTTAATTATGTTTAATTTCAGCAAATGTTCTTTCCATGTTAGAAAATTCGGATTTATGGTTTGTTCTTGATAAATATGAAAACCCATGTAGTTTAGATCATAGAACTTGATAATTGTGAAGAGAATTGCATGTTGTATGATAGGTAGATGATTTCCCTTATATTAATTGTGATTTGAAGGAATTAAAACGAAATAAATTCTGGGATTTGATGATGATATAAACCTAGGGTTCATGTTCTAGAGAAATTGGGAAAAGTGTAGAGATTTGTAAATTTAGTTGATGTTATGATGATTCAATCCTTGAAAACATGTTAGGAGATGATGTAAATATGTTTAGGACGAATTAGAGACCCTAAAACGTTATTGGGATGAACCTTGGAAGAGATTAGAAGTGATAAAAATGGTAAAAAACAAATTGGGAAAAATTTGGGCCGAATCTGGTAGCTCGTTAGAAGCAGTCCCCAGGTTGTTCAAAAGAACTCGTTCGAACGAGCTTCTAACGAGTTGACCAGTCGTTGCTAACGAGTAGGAATTTCGTTCGATATCTCGTTCGAACGAGATATCGTTAGAAGGGACAGTTCGTTCGAACGAACTGGATCTCGTTCGAACAGTCTCGTTCGAACGAGACTTCTAACGAGCTGACAGTCCAAACTCGTTCGAACACTCGTTCGAACGAGACTTCTAACGAGTTGACAGTTTGGTCCTTTTTGGACTGTTTTGACTTTTGGAGTCCCGGAAACTTGTTCGAGGATAGAGATAGCATTTCTTTGATGATATAGTAATAGACTTGGGACATTTGGGTATTTATGAGGAGGAATTTACATACGAGAGTTATATTACATGGACGGTTTTGGGTTGAGACGTGAGTGTCTACTACGACGTGAGAAATTATAGCGCGTATAATTACAAACCGGAATAGTATAGATTGTGATATTTATAGTTAGTGCGAGAATGCGATACGTACTACGATTAAAATACGGTATTACTAAGATGTGTGTTTACTTAGTATATGGATTGTGTGTATGACATACCTACCATACTTGCTATCACGGGAGGTTGCATTCGCTTAGGACCCTCTAATCCTTGTGTGCCTACGGGGGGGATATAAACTGGTACCTCGATGAACATACGTCATAGAAGGACTTATTGTGATATTAATAAGTCTGCTGACCATGGGAGCGTAGGTATGTGCGTGACCCATGTGATGGTGACTGTGTTCGCCTCCACTATTTGTGATTTGTGTTATCTGAACTATTCCTGAGAGATTCGGAATATGTGATCCTTATGTACGTGATGTACCGGGATGGATAGCAGAGTATGTGTGCACCGCAGCTTAGTTCTCGGGGTGCTTGTATTGTATATTTATGATGTGAATAATATACATTTAATTAATGAGAATCCTCATGTTAATATGGTAAGCATATTACGGTATTGTTTCGAGAAATATAACGAGTCAACTGATAGTTATATATATTGCATATTGATTATCTGAGTTTACGTTAAACCCCTATTTAATTACGAGCGTTATTATGTTAATGGAATCGAGTATTATGGGTAGGACCTTTGGCAGTCTAGCTAGATATGTTGTCACTTAGCTAGTGGTATGGGTAGTTATAGATGGGTACTTGCGTTAGGAGTGCACAGTTAGACGAGAGGTGAGAATATAATGTGAGTGCACGTCCTAACATGTATTTTGCATTTAATGTTTTAAATGTTTTTAAAGCACTTGCAGGTTTTTAAAATATAACTCCACATTCGGGCTCTAACCCGTTTGCTTTTCAAATCTTTTTCTTGTAAAACATTTTTAGGTGCCCAGCCACAAGGACACCAAGCATAGGATACTCATTCAGGTGACGAGCTGTAGCTGCTTGTGGAAGCTACAGGGATTTGCATGTAGACGCTTCTATCTTTTGGACTCCAGAGTCACTATCTATCAGTTGTAGGGCATGTTGCCCACTTCTATTTAGAGACATCTTTTACATTCCAGTTCTCAGACTTTAGCATGTTTTATTTCAGTTCGATTATTTATTTCAATTTTGGGATTGTAGTGAGGAGTTTTTCCTCCAGACTTTATTTACTGTTATGTGATGGTTATTCATTTTACTTTAGTATGGTGAATGGTGTTATTTATTTCTTCATTACTCTGGTTGCATGTTAATTCAGACTTAAATTAAAATTTGGCAACCTGCTTTTTAAACACTAGGTGGTTAGTAATATTAAAATATTTTCGACAGTGATGCTATTAACTGAGCCAACTTGGCATTTTGAATTAATTTAATAAAGGAGTTGCTACTCGGTATTTAATTAGTCGGGGTGTCACAGGTGGTATCAGAGCATCAGGTTCTAGTGTCCTTTAGGATCTGTACGGCCATTATGTTTCTGCTACGTTTCTTTGATATAGAGCCCTATATTTTAGGACTGTTGTACTCTTTTGTGTATGCTTCGTTCTTCAGCTTTATTAAGTTTATAAACCGTGAACTTATAGACTTTGTTCTTATTTCAGATGCCTCCACGACGTGCACGACGAGTTCCCAGGAATGCAATGCCCGAACCCCAGCCCGCTCCAGTTCAGGGCATGATGAACGCCGCTGAGGTTGCTGCTATAGTAACCCAAGCGGTAAATGCCGCGATTGCCGTGATTCAGCAGGCACCGCCTCAGGCGCCAGTTACCGCGCCAGCACAGGTTAATGCATTCCCGTCTGCTTGGGAGCGTGTACGTGACGCTTTTCAGAAAGCACATCCGCCAGAGTTTGCAGGTAGCTCAGATGTGGTAGTCTCGAGCCAATGGAGGAAGGACATACAGAGGCATTTGAGGATGCATGAGTGCACAGATGTTCAGAAACAGGTGCTAGCTACTTTTAAGCTAGTGGGATCTGCACTACAGTGGTGGGAGTCTATTACCACCGCGGAGGAGAGGGATACCCTCACGATTCAGGAGTTCTGGGTGCGGTTCGACCGTAAGTGCTTTCCGTCCGCAGTTCATACAGAGATGAGGAGGAAGCAGATGAGTTTGAAGCAGGAGGGCAAGACAGTGGCCGAGTATGAGGCCGAGTTCACTAACCTGTTGAATATCGTTCCAGACGAGATTCCAACAGAGAAGAAGAAGATTGAGAAGTTCACCGATGGGTTGAATTGGAGGATCCGTCAGCATCTACTTGGGAACCTATCGTTGGCCACGTATTCTGATGTGGTTAACGCTGCATTGTTGCACTGCCAGGACCACCGTTTTCATATGGCCGAGGGCAAGAGGTCAGGGGAGTCTAGCCATCAGGGCAGGACTGGAGGACATAGTGCCAGCGGGACACAATCGAGTCATGGGTAGAGACAGATTGAGCAGGGCTCCCAGCAGGGGGATAATAAGAGGTTCCGGTCAGGGAACTACAGGCAGGGACAGGGAGGTTTCCGTCAGGGCCATCAGGGTCCAAATGGCCATCAGGGCCAACAGGGGCAGAATGGGCAGCAGTTTCACCAGGGCCAGCAGGGCCAAGGGAGGAATGGTAACGGCCACCAGGGTCGGGGACAGCAGGGGCAGAGGGGAGGGAACTTTCCAGGGAAGTGCTTTGTTTGTGGCAAGACTGGCCATAAGAAGCAGGATTGTCCTGATAGGGGCAGGGCCCCACAACAGCAGCAGCAGGGTGCTCGCCAGGAGCCACAGAGACCTATGTTTCCCGCCGCTCTTCCCGCACCTCCGCAGATGGTAGCATTGCCACCCATTCCAGCAGTCCCAGCTCAGCAGGGGCAGCTACAGTATGGACGTGTCTACAACGTTCACCAGGCTGCAGTTCCACAGGCACCACCCGCGATCGAGGGTACGTTTCCTATCCATGGCACTATGGGTCGGGTGTTATTTGATATGGGTGCTACACATTGTTTCATAGCTACACACTTCGCGAAAGCTTTAGGATTGTTAGCTACGGCAGAGAGCACAGTGACGTGTGTCGACTCACCATTAGGGAGTGGGTCACTTATTTTCTTTATATGCCGGGGAGTGGGGGTAGAGATTGGTGGTTTGGTATTGCCTGCAGACATGTTAGTTTTAGACATGCATGTTCACGATGTGATCATCGGTATGGATTGGCTCGTAGCATATAGGGCCATGATTGATTGCTTCAGCGGGAGCATTGTTTTTGCCATTCCGGGGCAAGAGATGTTTATAGTGGCGATGCCTCGCCCAGAGGGAGGATCGACCGCTCATCTGTATTACATAGAGGAGGATACCTCTAAGGAGGTTGTTATTCCTTTAGATTCGATTCTGGTGTCAGGGAGTATTCAGATGTGTTTCAGGAGATACTAGGCTTACCACCCAGTCGAGAGATAGACTTCGTTATAGATTTGCTACCGGGTACGAGACCTATAGCACGTGCACCGTACCGCATGGCTCCATTTGAGATGCGAGAGATACGGGATCAGATAGAGCAGCTGTTAGGGCAGGGCTTTATTCGCAGGAGTACCTCACCTTGGGGCGCTCCAGTTATGTTTGTGAAGAAGAGGGACGGTTCACTGAGATTGTGTGTGGACTACCGAGAGTTGAATAAGGTCACGATACGGAATAAGTATCCGTTGCCTCGAATCGATGACTTGTTAGACCAGTTGAGAGGAGCTTCTTTCTTCTCGAATATTGACTTGAGGTCGGGATACCATCAGTTGCGTATCAGGGAGGAGGATGTCTCGAAGACCGCGTTCTTGTCGAGATATGGTTCTTATGAGTTTCGGGTTATGCCTTTCGGTTTGACCAACGCTCCAGCAGTGTTTATGGACTTGATGAACAGAGTGTTCAGGGATTTCCTAGATCAGTTTGTCATTGTCTTCATTGATGACATTCTGGTTTACTCTCAGACGGAGGAGGAGCACGCCGAGCATTTGAGGCAAGTTTTGCAGACACTTCATCAGAACGAGTTGTATGCAAAATATGAGAAGTGCGGGTTTTGGCTGAAAGAAGTCCAGTTTTTGGGGCATATCATTTCCGACCGGGGAATATCGATTGATCCGGGGAAGGTGTCAGCGGTGAGGGAGTGGGGACAGCCCACGACACCAACGGAGATTCGTAGTTTCTTGGGTTTAGCAGGATACTACAGGAGGTTTATTCGGGGTTTCTCGGAGATAGCAGGTCCTTTGACACATCTTACTCGTAAGGGTGTGCCGTACATTTGGAGTGATGCCTGTCAGTTGGCATTCGATGAATTGAAGGACAAGTTGACCTCAGCACCTGTGTTAGCATTGCCGAGACCGGGAGTTGAGTATTTGGTTTACACCGACGCATATTTGCAAGGGCTTGGAGGTGTATTACAGCAGGAGAGACAGGCCATAACTTATTCTTCCCGTAAGCTTAAGCCTCATGAGAAGAATTACCCCACGCATGATTTGGAGTTGGCAGCAGTGGTATTTGCCCTACGTATTTGGAGGCACTATCTTTTGGGGGAGAAGTTTCAGCTGTTCACGGATCACAAGTCACTACAGTATCTGTTCACGCAGAAGGAATTGAATATGCGGCAGCGTAAGTGGCTTGAATTTGTGAAGGACTATCAGTTCGACATCCAGTACCACCCGGGTAAGGCTAACGTGGTAACAGACGCGTTGAGCAGCAGACCAGCAGATGAGGTGGCAGAGGTGTGGAAAGCTAAGTGGAAGGAATTGGGACACCAGGATGCAGTGGCCCGATCATTCATGTCTGTGATGACCGTTACACCGCAGATTGTCACGAAGGTAGTACGAGCACAGGCTAATGACTCGTTCTGTCAGGAGCAGATAGTTCGATTACTTGCAGAGGGAGCCGAGTCCTATATCGTTAGCTCAGACGGGGGATTACGCTTCAATGGGAGATTGGTAGTTCCGGAAGGGGAAGAATTGCGACACGATGTGATGGCAGAGTCGCACGGCTCACGGTTCGCGGTACATCCCGGAGGGGACAAAATGTACCAGGATATGAGACGACAGTATTGGTGGAGCGGTATGAAGAGAGATATCGCTGAGTTTGTTTCGAAATGCGCCACTTGTCAGCTTGTCAAAGTGGACCATCAGAGACCAGCAGGATTGCTACAGCCGTTGGAGGTCCCGGTGTGGATGTGGGAGAGTATATCCATGGACTTTACCACGGGGTTGCCTACGTCGCAGAGAGGTCACGACTCCGTTTGGGTAATTGTGGACAGGTTGTCCAAGGTCGCTCACTTCTTACCAGTAAGGACTGACTACACTACGGGACAGTATGCCCAGCTCTTCATTTCAGAGATTGTGAGACTTCACGGTGTGCCCCTAAATATCGTGTCTGACAGAGACAAGATATTTGTTTCGAGATTTTGGGAGAGTTTCCAGGAGGCCATGGGCACGGAATTGTGGTTGAGTACGGCTTATCATCCGCAGACCGATGGGCAGACCGAGCGTACAAACCAGATGTTGGAGGACATGCTACGCATGTGCATTATTGACTTCGGGGGTGGATGGGAGAAATACCTTCCACTGGTGGAGTTTGCTTACAACAACTCTTATCAGTTCACGATTGGCATGGCTCCGTTTGAGGCATTGTACGGTAGGCCTTGTCGTTCCCCAGCATGTTGGTTGGAGGTGGGGGATAACAAACTACTTGGGCAGGAAGTGATTCAGGATACTTCGGCAAGGATTGAGTTGATTTGGAGTCGCATTCGGGTAGCTCAAGATAGGCAAAAGAGTTATGCTGATGCGAAGAGGTTTTTCAGGGAGTTCCAAGTGGGAGACCAGGTTTTGCTCAGGGTATCTCCGATGAAGGGGATTATGCGTTTCGGGAAGAAGGGGAAGTTGGCACCGATATATGTGGGGCCGTTTCCTATTATTGAGCGGATCGGACCGGTTGCGTATAGACTCGGGTTACCGGAGCATTTGCATCGGATTCACAATGTATTCCATATTTCCTCACTGAGGAAATACCTTAGAGATACTTTGGCACATTCTCACATTGTTGTGGAGGACATCGATCTCCAGCCGGATAGCTCCTACGAGGAGGGGCCAATTGCTATTTTGGACCGAAGCGAGAGGAAACTTCGGTCAAAGATAATCCCGTTAGTGCGTGTTCAGTGGCGACATCACAATGTCGAGGAGTCCACGTGGGAGCGCGAGGATGAGATGCGCGAACGTTATCCAGAGCTATTTTTAGCAGGTACTTTCTAGTTTCGAATTTCGGGACGAAATTCAGTTATTAGGGGGGAAGTATGTAATACCCCGTACTTTTGACTATATTTATTTTTGGGATTAATTAATTAAATGCGTATTAATTGGAAATTAATCCGGGTTATAAATACTAATGAGATGCGAATTGGTATTTGATTATGTGCATATATGATTATATATGTATTTGGTATTATAAAATTTGTCGTGAGATTTATATACGACATTTTAGAAATTTTGTCGAGACGCGTGGGACCGTCGCGTCACGTTATAATATTTTGATAATAAATGTGAATCTAAAATCTATAATCCATATGGTCGTTTTGAGTGCGCCAACGCGTCCGGAAGGGTCGAGATAGTCAGAAAACACTAGCCGGGGGTATAGTTTGGGTCCCGGGGTATTTTTAGGCCCTACCGGCAACTTAAAGGGTATTTTGGTAATTTTACATTTTTAGGAATTAAAAGTGACGAAAATTAGAGATGTAAATCTGATGTGGATATTGACCCACTAAGCCCATAACCAACCCACATTAACCCTTTAAACTACGGAGGCTAACATTAGGTTTACAATCTTCCCCAAATCAAACCCTAGCCACCTTAAGCCACCATTGGAGAAGGAGCTTAGAGAGAGAGGAAACTCTGCAGAATTTTCACCAATCCTACACCAAAGTCAGAAATCAAACCAAGGCAAGTGGTTTAATTATGTTTAATTTCAGCAAATGTTCTTTCCATGTTAGAAAATTCGGATTTATGGTTTGTTCTTGATAAATATGAAAACCCATGTAGTTTAGATCATAGAACTTGATAATTGTGAAGAGAATTGCATGTTGTATGATAGGTAAATGATTTCCCTTATATTAATTGTGATTTGAAGGAATTAAAACGAAATAAATTCTGGGATTTGATGATGATATAAACCTAGGGTTCATGTTCTAGAGAAATTGGGAAAAGTGTAGAGATTTGTAAATTTAGTTGATGTTATGATGATTCAATCCTTGAAAACATGTTAGGAGATGATGTAAATATGTTTAGGACGAATTAGAGACCCTAAAACGTTATTGGGATGAACCTTGGAAGAGATTAGAAGTGATAAAAATGGTGAAAAACGAATTGGGAAAAATGTGGGCCGAATCTGGTAGCTCGTTAGAAGCAGTCCCCAGGTCGTTCAAACGAACTCGTTCGAACGAGCTTCTAACGAGTTGACCAGTCGTTGCTAATGAGTAGGAATTTCGTTCTATATCTCGTTCGAACGAGATATCGTTAGAAGGGACAGTTCGTTCGAACGAACTGGATCTCGTTCGAACAGTCTCGTTCGAACGAGACTTCTAACGAGCTGACAGTCCAAACTCGTTCGAACACTCGTTCGAACGAGACTTCTAACGAGTTGACAGTTTGGTCCTTTTTGGACTGTTTTGACTTTTGGAGTCCCGGAAACTTGTTCGAGGATAGAGATAGCATTTCTTTGATGATATAGTAATAGACTTGGGACATTTGGGTATTTATGAGGAGGAATTTACATACGAGAGTTATATTACATGGACGGTTTTGGGTTGAGACGTGAGTGTCTACTACGACGTGAGAAATTATAGCGCGTATAATTACAAACCGGAATAGTATAGATTGTGATATTTATAGTTAGTGCGAGAATGCGATACGTACTACGATTAAAATACGGTATTACTAAGATATGTGTTTACTTAGTATATGGATTGTGTGTATGACATACCTACCATACTTGCTATCACGGGAGGTTGCGTTCGCTTAGGACCCTCTAATCCTTGTGTGCCTACGGGGGGGATATAGACTGGTACCTCGATGAACATAGGTCATAGAAGGACTTATTGTGATATTAATAAGTCTGCTGACCATGGGAGCGTAGGTATGTGCGTGACCCATGTGATGGTGACTGTGTTCGCCTCCACTATTTGTGATTTGTGTTATCTGAACTATTCCTGAGAGATTCGGAATATGTGATCCTTATGTACGTGATGTACCGGGATGGATAGCAGAGTATGTGTGCACCGCAGCTTAGTTCTCGGGGTGCTTGTATTGTATATTTATGATGTGAATAATATACATTTAATTAATGAGAATCCTCATGTTAATATGGTAAGCATATTACGGTATTGTTTCGAGAAATATAACGAGTCAACTGATAGTTATATATATTGCATATTGATTATCTGAGTTTACGTTAAACCCCTATTTAATTACGAGCGTTATTATGTTAATGGAATCGAGTATTATGGGTAGGACCTTTGGCAGTCTAGCTAGATATGTTGTCACTTAGCTAGTGGTATGGGTAGTTATAGATGGGTACTTGCGTTAGGAGTGCACAGTTAGACGAGAGGTGAGAATATAATGTGAGTGCACGTCCTAACATGTATTTTGCATTTAATGTTTTAAATGTTTTTAAAGCACTTGCAGGTTTTTAAAATATAACTCCACATTCGGGCTCTGACCCGTTTGCTTTTCAAATCTTTTTCTTGTAAAACCATTTTTAGGTGCCCAGCCACAAGGACACCAAGCATAGGATACTCATTCAGGTGACGAGTTGTAGCTGCTTGTGGAAGCTACAGGGATTTGCATGTAGACGCTTCTATCTTTTGGACTCCAGAGTCACTATCTATCAGTTGTAGGGCATGTTGCCCATTTCTATTTAGAGACATCTTTTACATTCCAGTTTTCAGACTTTAGCATGTTTTATTTCAGTTCGTTTATTTATTTCAGTTTTGGGATTGTAGTGAGGAGTTTTTCCTCCAGACTTTATTTACTGTTATGTGATGGTTATTCATTTTACTTCAGTACGGTGAATGGTGTTATTTATTTCTTCATTACTCTGGTTGCATGTTAATTCAGACTTAAATTAAAATTTGGCAACCTTCTTTTTAAACACTAGGTGGTTAGTAATATTAAAATGTTTTCGACAGTGATGCTATTAACTGAGCCAACTTGGCATTTTGAATTAATTTAATAAAGGAGTAGCTACCCGGTATTTAATTAGTCGGGGTGTCACATAACAGTGAGATGATATCTATGGATGTATCTCTCATTTTACATACCTCAAAGATGATATCTACGAATTTAGAATAACAGTGAGAGGAATTATATTATCACTTCCCCCATCAGTTGGTGTGTAATGGTTTCTCTGCTTATTGCTCTATCCACTATAATTGGTACACTCTAATTCTTTAAGGTCTATGGTGTGCCCTACATGGTGTCAGATTACTTCATTTCCTTGATCAATAATTTTAAGAAATCACAGTTAATGGCTTTAATTTCTTGCATGTCATAGAAAGTGGCTTAATTTGTTTCTTATTTTTTGACAGATATTTGTAATGTGGTTGGTTTTGTTATTTACATGCACCACCATGCTGCTGCTGTACGCCAACTATATCTGAGAAGACACGGAATGCAATTACTTCAGGTAAAAAACACCATATCCAAACTGCATTAGGGACTTGCATGAGTTTGATCCAAAAGCTTTAGATTTAATATGTAGACTTTGTTTACTAACTTGAATCTAATATATGGATTTTGTTTATTAAATTTGTAGTTTTCCATTAATCTTTTATCTCAAGTATTCATTGAACTGCGTTTACCACATTTGTCATTTTCAGTGACATGAAGAGCTTGATTGGTGAAGCCACATTTGGGATTTTCCAAGAGCTTCAGCACTGGTATGTTTTAGAATCCATTCTTTTGGAAAATATTCTTTTTAACAGTGAAGTCAATAAACTTCTCTAAACTATTTTGACGTTTGGTTTTTGAAGATAATTGCCCTATTAATGGTTCAATTATCATCTATGCAGGTCAGTTTGTGTCGTTCAAAGGCATATAAACCAAAATCTACTCTATTATTCGATTCATTTACGGAAGATATATATTTGGTATAAGAATTTTGTAAAGAGGAATGAGATGAGTGACGTGGGCAATACAAGCGGCTTGGTGTAATTGTGGGCATCATCTTCAAAATTTTAAACTATCTATTGTGATATTGATTATTTTTTGTGTTAAACAGTTGATGATATATGCAAGGTCCAATATGGACAATTATTTTTATTGTTGTGTTTTTTTGTATTATCTAAACAAGGTGGATAGTCGTATAAACAAAGGAGATTCTGCATAATTTTTGTAAAATATTTGTATTATGAATGGAATTTCGCAATGTTTTATTATAAACTTTAGAAAATTACCAATCACAAGCACTATCATTTTTTTAAATTACATTTTTTTGTTGGGGAACGGAATTTCTGTCGTGCCTTCAGGCACGGGCATACACTAGACTATTCATGTTATATGCGAGTCTATTTCATGAATTTAGACATTCAAATGTTGTTGGACTATTTGTTTTTGTTAAGCAGGGTCGATAGTCCTAAAAATAAAGGAGAATATGGTCAATTTTTTTAAAATTACATTTTGTTTTGTTGGGGAACGAAATTTGTGCATTTTTGTAACTACGTGTTTTGAAAATTTGTCGTTTTGCGATTATCAACGTGCCTTCAGGCACGGGCATACCCTAGTATATATATATATATATATATATAATCCACAATAACATTATTGTAACCAACCGCTCAAAATAATAAGTGGTGGCCGGCCCTATACTACATTAAATCAGGAGTTTCAGATGGCCCAGTCTCAACACCAACTGTCGGTACAAATATAATATAGACTAACTACCCGATATCATATAAGCGAGATGTTAAAATTTAATAAAACATGCAACAGACAACAAACCAATGCCATAACACTACCAAAAAGAAAAGAAAGATGCATGAAAGAACTATGAGAAAAGAAATGATAGAAAAAAATGATATCAGTAAGTACAACCGAATATACCACAAGGAAGAAAACCCGAATAAGCTGTCGGGTCACAACCAATACAATAACATGATTGAAATAAATATAACATGTATATAAATATCCCTTGGGTATAAACCCGATATACAACAAGAGTCCTTCCTAGATTTTTAAAGAAGTATGAAGCGACTACATTCTACATCTTGCAACAGTCCGCACTTGTCACGGCTCCTAAGACTCTAGACAGAAGGTCATCCGGCATCCATGCATTAGGATACCTGTAGTAATATATATATATATTTATATACGGACAAGAGAGAAAAGTAAATGGGTCAGACCGTGCATAATAAATATCGGTGCACTTATTTCATAATTAAAGTGGAATCTCACTCTCGTGAATACCCAACTCACCTCTCATCTAACGGCGCACACCTATTCGCGTCCTGAGTTTTAGTTAAATTATCCCAATTATAAGGACAACCTAACTATCATTGGCCCCGCCTATACCCCCGAGATTTGCCTTCCTAACATACCCAAGAATCCAATCCTTTCTAATCATACTTGAGTATATTTACAAACAAATATGCCCTAAGGCTTAATGGATTTCGGTTTATAATTTAATTAATTATAATTCTTAATACGTTACCCATATAAATTTGGGTTTAATCACGTGATGTAATTACTAAATAACATGCATATAAATTATTATTGACAAAACTTCTCTCCAATCTCAACACTGCACTTGGTTTCGTGCGTGGGGTGTCTTGCAAAGAGAAATCCAAACAAGGAACCACCCCGTTACACTACTCCTTGACAACGTCGATCCTAGAGATCCATTATGCCATACATACAATATAATACTACTATAACTACTAAATTTAGATTACCATATAAAGCAACTTAAAATCTCCAATAATATCCTTGGGATGATGTAACCGAAATACTCCTTAAATGCGATACATCAACCCCTAATAATCTAGTACACCATAATCATCCAAGATGTACTCCAACAATATTCCATATCCTTGCATCTATAGGATATATATAAATATATATATATGCATTCATTCTAACCATATATATATATATATATATATACCATCATCCATACCCATAACCAAGTGTACATATCACATATGTTGTACAATGGCCATGCACATATAATACCCGGCTATATATAACGTCGATAAACTGCACCATGCTATCATCTTCCCAGTGCCAGGCTCACGTAGAAAAATTGGGGACCACCATGGTGGGGCTAAACCTCACCCATCTCGTGGTAAACTAACACACACGACATCCCGGGAAGTGGTCATAGCTCCAAACCGGCAATGAGACGAAACATACCCACCATGTCTCAGCCCAAAAATATAAATAGCATAATAACACACGGGACGACTATGACCTGGGGAATATCAACACCCTGCTCCTTAAGTTAGGATGCTCACCCTCTGCGCGGAAACTTCCCAATGATAGCATGAGCGGGGTATGCTTAACCACATAAGTACGTATATCGTTCACATGCACAATATACATACATCCATATGATCCCATCATATGATCAAACATTAAACCATCATCTTCGGTTTAAATATCCATACCATGTATGTCCACAACATAAATATATACATATATTCATATATATATATATATATATATATATATATATATATACAAACTAATTCTCGTTCATATGTATAAGATATATCATCTCGGCTATAAGTGTACATAATCCTCAATATACAAGCCGTCACCACAAACTCATTTAATTTACCTCGATATGTGAATACAATCCCTCACTTGAAGCATAGTCATACACTTTTCCTACGATGAATAGTCTCCCAAAATTATATATACATATATCCGACATTAGGATTATCACCCAAAGTTTAGTGTAGGAAACCATCACTACACATTTCATCTCTAAATTTGAAAGTACATAATAATCTTTAGTACTATTTAACCATTGGAATATATGTATAGCTAATAGCCTATGAACCTCAACTTATCCCAACATCATTTCAAGTGTTGGAATCCGAATGATTATTTCCTCAAATTTATGTGTAAACCATCCTAACTAGAATTATACTACCACTTATTCTCGATGATAGTACGATCCAATCGTTCCCAATTTCACCTACGGTTCAATTAATCTTATGAACCCCCTTACTCCGGTTGGGTTACCGATTGTTCCTTAATTTAAACATTCCCAAGGATACATGACCCCTCTCACTCTTCGGTCCCCAAACCTTAATCTCAATAGAATCCTATTTACCATAAGGATTTGGCACTACTTCCATCCTAAGATTTCATATCGTACCCTCACCACTCTCTGATAGTTCTTAACCTCCCAGCATATCAATACTTACTTATGACCTCTACACGCCCATCCTCACTAAGATCCCTCACTATGACTCGAAATATCCATTCTTCATACATACTTAAGCAAAAAGGGACTATCTCTACCATTTACAACCAATCCATAATTTCGCACCTCCATCATAATAGGATAATCCGCCAACCAATTCAGTCCCATATTTCTTTCATTAATAAAAGAGGCATCCCATCCTCCTAAATAAATTTAATATAGGCCGCAAGACCATATTCGACCTAGGGCCCTATTCCCTTAATCTAATATCATAACCCTTCATAATAAACCCATTAAGAAAGCCCCTAAGAATAAAACTCCAAAAGAAAAGGGAAAGAAAGAAATCCAAATCTTGGGCTAAAATAAGGGGACCGGTCGATCGGTCCCAGACCCCCGGTCGACCGCGTGTTCGAATTTTGCCTACGAAGAAATGCAGTAGGCTTTTCCCTTAAGGCGCGGTCGACCGGTCCCCTGGGTGCGGTCGATCGGCCACACTAGTTCTCTTGGCCGATTTCCATTTTTCAACAAAACCCTACTTCCTCAAACACCCAAATATCATCACCAAATCTTTAACCCAATAATATTCTTAACATGTAAACTCATCCTACATTTCATCCCAATAATTTATATATGATTAAACCCATGTATAAACATCAAATTTCCATTTTAGTACCCAAAATCAAGGTTTTGATATTAATACCCAAAATCCATTTCTTTAACCTACAAATTATGAAATGAAATCCACAAATGACTTATTTAGCAAGATAAAACACTTGCCTCAGATTTTTAGAGGTTGGATCGTCCTCGATGTCGCGTTTGGGCCAGAATCTCCAAGCTTTTCTTCCTCTCTCTCTTCTTTTTCTTCTTCTTTTCTCTCTTTCTCTCCTTTTCTCAAATGAGAAGGCTTCATCCGTAAGCCTTTGAATCCCTTAAAACAACAAACCCAATTTTAAATGTTAATACACACTTTAAATGACTCGTTTACTCCAATTAGAGTCAAACTGACTTAAAAATATTTCGAAGCCAAAATAAAACCCAATGACAATCATTTTGACTATCTCAACCCTTCCGAGATCAATGGTACCCCCAAAATCATCATCCGGAATACTTTGAAATGTCCTCTATTTTCAGACCTCAATTCCCAAATTTTAAAATTCTCCAATTCAATTAAATTTTATTTTCCCAAAAATTTAATTTCTCTGTCTCCAAAGTCAAGGGTTGCTATAATTATATACATACATGAATTGATAATATTATTTAATTCATATGTTTTATGTACTATATGTATATTTTATATGAAAGCCCCTAGCCGCCTCTATCTAACTTCTCTCTCAATTTTCAAACCCTTCCTAGGGGTTGCCTGGCTTTTATGTCCAAAATATTCATGCAATTGAACCCAAAACCTCCTACCACTGTTTGGGCCAAATCCTTTGCTAGTATTGTAGCTTACAATGGATCTAAAGAACTTGAGTTTAAAAATCCTTCCATATTCAAAGGGGAACATACTATACACTTCACCCTTGCTGATAAAGAAGCATTGGCTGCTCCTTTCAAGTTCTTGATTGTTGGGAAATTTTCAAAAGGTAGACCTTCAATGGATGAGATAAGGAAGATATTTCTTACGTTCAACCTTAAACAATCCCGCATTGTTGGACTCATAGATAAAAAGCAAATCCTAATCAAGATGGAATGTGAAGAATATTTTTTTAGGTTGTGGACAAGAGAACAATGGTTTCTTTGAAGATATCCCATGCACACCTTTAAATGGTTCCCAAACTTCAGCCCTGATCAAGAATTCCCTGTTGTTCCATCATGGATATACCTTCCTAATCTCCCTATTTATTTATTCATAAAAATATCTCTATTCTTCATAGCCCAACTCATTATCAAACCCTTAAAAATGGATTCCTCTATAGTGAATCAATCAGGACCTACCATGGCCAAAATTTGTGTGTAGATCAACCTCACCAAAGGAGAATCCCAAAAGATTTTGGATAAGCATAGGTGGCAGTGGTTTTTGACATGATATTATCTATGAAGATCTTCCCAAGTACTGCAACTACTCTTCAAAAAAGGGACATGATGAAGGCTCTTGTATTTTCATGAATGGTGGTAATAATTAAAACCCCAAATAACCTATGAAACTGATGATAAAAAACACATACAATCCTAAAAATTCCACCCAACCTAAAGATTGATCACTCACTAATACAAATAATTCCACACATGCTGTCAACCAAGAATCTCTGGAGAAAAGACAAGATCACCAAGAACTAATTCAAGATACTAACTTAATATCCATCAAAGACTACCCTAACCTAAACCAAAATTATCCTCAACAAATCATCATCCAAGAATTCCCGAACCTCCCACTAAAATACCAATTCCAAAAATTCTTATTAAGCATTGCCTCTAAAAATTCCAAGAACATTTAATACCTTATTACCAAGATCCATTACTGTGAGATTACTCCTGAATAAGCCACTGTAGTTGAGAATGCCACTACGGTGTACGCTTAGGTAAGGATGGCCCGAATAAACACCAGTCCAATATTTTTTATATTTTTTAAAATTTTAATATTGAACCTTTAAACAAAATTAAACCAATTAAACTTAGCACCAATTTCAAAACTTTCTGGTGGAAGACCGATTTTCCAAATTTTATCTTTTTACCTCAAAGCATCCATCTAAGGTGATGACATATAAAATAAATAAATCAACCACAAACTGCCGATGTACGAGGAAAGCCACAAAGGGAAAACCCTCGGAGGGCCCAGCCAACAAATCACTATAACACGATTTTACATAGTATAGACAATAGACTTACATAACGACTCGATCCCCCAAAAGACGTGAAGCTCTTCTTTCCTCAACCTCTCCTCCACTGTGCAACGTATAAGTCCACCTAAGCAAGATTCCACAACACAAGTGTCCACGCGCGCCTCGATATCCACCGATGATGCTCAACAACCGTCAAACAATACAAACGGTTCGCACGGAGTCGACCACATGAAACAGGTTCTTTCCTGATAAAAGATACAAAATTTGGTGCTCAATATCAAGATATCAAAGCATATAAATTATGGAACTAAGATATTTTAGCATATAGTGTAAAACATGGGGCTTGGAACTTTTGTAAATAAGTAGAAATTCATTTTTCGCCAAAAGTGATAAAAATTCTAAGTCACTAATGCCTTAAAATACTATTTGCATGATTTTTGAGGCGACGACTCATTCGAATGAAAAATAGGGGTTGAATGAACATTGCCCTTCGTTTAAATGGCACCTTTTGTTCTTTTAAACGAGAATGCAATCTCATTTGAACCAGCTTCTAACGAACTTCTAATGAGGTAAGTATTACTTTGCAGAGCAACCTCATTTGATATTCATTTGATGTCTGATTTAATGAAATAAAACTTCATTTGAAAGAAACACAAAGTTCGTTCTAACGATACTTATTCTAATTCAAATGAGTTTAAACTCAGAAAATATTTTTCTAAAAAAGTATTAAAAATAGTTTCAAACAATTTTAAATCAAAACCCAACACCCTTAAAATATATCCAAGGACACTTAATAAATACGCATTCATATCTGCGCGATCCTCAATAAACGTGAAGAAAAACTTGTCATTAAACACGACACATTGTCCATTCGTTAAAGCTTGGACTTTACGTCTTCATCAAACACGTCACAGGTTTATGGGATCAATAACATAAAATCTATCCTATTATTGAAACGTTTCGTCCAGAATAATGACAATTACATACAAATTGACTCCATTGGAATTTTGTCCTTACAAATCTCCTTTTTTGGCTATTTCGGGACAACTAAATAAAAAATACGATGGTCCATCAAGCTCCTTAAAAAGACTCATTCCCCAACCGAAAAAAGAAAAAAAAGTACAGACGCTCGACCGACACACAAACATGTGTATCTTTGCTTTTCTTGAAAACTTTGCCACATTGATGTAAAATTGTACTTCTGCACACTTAAACACACCTTCAAAAGCAAGAAAAATATAACAAATATAAACTCGCAAATGATTAAACATTTAACAATGTATAAATAATATCAACCTAGGTAAGATGTCTCCCCTTAAGATAAAGAGATCCTAATCCTTCAAAGGAAAGATACAATTTCTCCCCATTTTTGTTCAGGAATATACAAAAAAGATAGCGTAAAACAGTTACTCTCCCCCTAAATACGTGATCTTAAGATACCAATATGATAAAGTTTTGATACCAATTTTAAACATATGGAGAAAGGAATAAGGCATGCAATTGTGTAAAATATAGTAAACACGCAACATGGAAACTCAAGCATAAATAATCCAAACAGTCAAGCATATGGCAAACATGGACTAAATGTAAACTCCAAAGACTCAAAACACGATACCATATATATATAATATATGCAATATCAATGTGTCTAAACTTGTGGGATGGAATGAATGAACATGAACTAGATACGAATTATGATCCAACCACTCAAATATGTTCAAGAAGTTCTAACTGATTGTAAAATTTTATCAAACAAAAATTTAGCCTCAAGTGACAAGATAAATTGAACTTAATGAACAAAGAAGCACAATTCACATAAGCCTGTAATATTGCTAATTCTACAAATCAATAACGTCATGACAAAATAAGCATAACCAATTTTCATTGTGCATACCCGTTGATCTTCAACTAAACACCTCAAAAGATAAACTTATATCATATTTTTCATTCTTTTATTTTCTCAATTCTTTTGAAGCTACGTATTGTTAAATGGACAAACAAACTAAACTATGTTTGATTTTGGCAATTTTTTTTATTTTTTTTCCTTTAATATTTTCATTAAGCTCTTGCCAATGGTGACTTTTCCACAAAGGATATTTGCTCATTTCGTAGCCCTTTTTCGTGCACCTTCATATTTTTCAATACAATTCAAACATACTCAAGGGAAATGGTTCTTATATGCACAAATCCACCATAGTCAGAAAACATGTAGATGACGAATTGATGGGAGAACATCTCACAAAGCTCAAATATGTATTTAAAGTTAAAATCTAAAAAACTCATGTATGTGGTTGCGGAGGCATATACAAAGTTCAATCCATAAAGAAAATCAAGTTCGAAATAACTCCATGATAACATGGTTAAGAACAATCTAAGTATTTACAATCATAACCAAATGTTCTAGCCACATGGAAAGTATGGAGCGAATTGTATTCAAACACACCAATATGCCACACCAAATGCGTAAAACTAAAATATACAAAAAATAAAAATATTTTTTAGTTTTTCTAAAAATTTTCAAAAGAAGAATACCAATTTTTAAACTTATGAAAACAAACTCTTACTTGAAAGACAAACAAAATCTTTTTGTATTTTTTCAATATGACTATATAAAAGAAAAATATAATACAAAAGATACACATGTCATAACACTAGCAAACCATATATCATGAAGCACAATTTTGTTCTTTATGTCATGTCTAAACCCAATAAAATCTTAATTAAACTAGTTTATATGTTCATCATCAAAATACTACAAGTTTATATACATGAGAATATGAATTTTAAATTCTAAAAATCCAATTAAATGGGTCTAATATAGATTTGTTTTTGAAATTTCATGACACTTGTAAAAATACATTTTGTTCTAATGATTAAAGAGGTTTTAAACATGCTTGGATTAAATGGGATGACATTGTAACAACCCTCTCTTTTGATAGCCTATTTTATATTTATTTACTATGTGTAGTAATTAACTATAAAACGATGGATGTTGAGTAAATATTAATTTAATATGAAAAATGTTAATATGTACTGAAATGTTGAATGATTATCTGATGAGTAAGTAAAAATATCCATGTGGCGATTTATGGTGTCATAAGAATTAAAATGACATATTTGTTTAATGAGAAACCAGAACTAAAAATGAGTTATAAAATTTCCAAATGATAATTTGGAGGGTGTAGTTAGTCCCGGTAGGAGCAACACACTCAAAATAAGTGCCATATTGTATTTTGTCATTTCGGGCTCTTTTGACTGGTTATGGCTTAAATTTGTAGTTGCGTATCATTTTATCGCGTATTAGACATTAAAGTGGGATTTTTAGACTTAAGCCACGATTTAATTCCCCAACCCCATTTCTTTTCTTCCATTTCACAAATGATCCCTAGAGAGAGAGTAGAGAGAGGAAGAGAACTTTGGAGAAAAGAGAGATTGGAGCTTGGATTTTTCTTGCATCTTCCTCAAATCTGATTTTTCCTACCTCAAGTCAAGTTACCTACTGGCTATTATATGATTTTAGTTGATTAATTAGCATTGATAATTTTGGATTGCTATGATTTAGTTTAGTTAGGGTTTTGTTGGATTTTTGGGTATTAACCCTTGGAAATTGATTTGGATGATAAATGTTGCAAATAATAGTAGTTGGGTGTATTTATGGAGTTTTAGTTCCATTATATAAGCTTGGATTGGTTTGTTTTGGATTTGGAGAAAAATTTTGAGTTTAGAACTCCATAGCCATTTTTGGCAATTTCGCAGGGGCGAATCAATTCGGCCCCTAGGGCGAATCGATTCGCATAGATGCAGTTTCCCAGATTTATGTACCCGAATCGATTCGAGCTAAGGCCGAATTTATTCGGTATTATGCAGAAGGATGGATTTGTCTTCCGAACCGATTCACTTTCAGGGAGAATCGATTCGGCAGGGCGAATCGATTCGGCCCTTGGGGCGAATCGATTTGGGTCCTGCAGTTTTGAGTCATTTTTATTTTTAATTTTTGATCTTTTTCTTTAGGCTTAGGACCTAGGAACCTTCTTAAAAGAAGTAAACTTAGAGTCCTAGAGTATTAGTTGAGTTTGGTCGTCACCCTGGATTAGAATTGGTTCATCTAGGGTTTATTTCCCGGGGTGTTTAAAGAAATGTTAAGGCATTTCTTCTTTTATTCTAACTTTTTGAAGTTAGGAAGTTAAATGCCCATGCTTGGAGACTTAGGGGCTTATCGGAATCCTATGAACTTTAGGAATTGTAGGATCATAATGTCTATTTGGAGACTAAGTTGGAACTTGAAATTTGAGGAATATTAGTGACAATATTCGATGGGAATTAGGTTCGCATAAAATGAACCCAAATGGTTTAAAGATCATATGTTCAACTAAAATGAACCCAAACTGTGTTAATGATGATTGGTTCAAATAAAATGAACCCAGTTGTTTAATAATGATAGGTTCGAATAAAAAGAACCACACCCATGGATATTGGAAATGGAAAATTGGTAATGGTAGTTGATAATGAAATGAGATTAAAATGATAAATGTTAATTTACTTAAACACACCTCTCTAAATGACATCATAAGGGAAGTTCGCGCGCTTGGTGATGCCCCCTGGCTAATGAATGCAGGGTGGATATAGTCCTAGGCCATATGCGGGGTTTTTATATGTTTTCTGCGCTGGTGAGGGGATTCCGGGTGTGGTCCTGACTCTCCCGCAAGCATATGGTCGCTTCCCGACGTTGCGTTATGATCCCAGGCTACCTTGTTTGATAAGCCCCTGGAAGATGATGGTCATTTAGTGGTGCGCCCAGTAAGGAAACTCGGAGGGGCGGTCTTAGAATCGTTATATGTATATGAATATAACTTTTCTGCATCAAGTGGGACGTGATGGTTATATGCCATAAAGAGCATGGATACGTGCCATAAAGAGCACGGGATTTAAATTAATGTGCCATAAAGAGCACTTGATATTGATGGTATTCCAATTAAGGAATGGAAAGATAATTAACTATGGAAGTTAATAAATGGTTATATTCCAATTAAGGAATATAAAAGATGATGGAAATTTGATAAATGAGGAAAGGTTTTAAATTTAAGTTATTTACTTTTCTTCATTTTATGTACATGACATTTTATTTCATCATTTAGTTAAATTGCCTTAAATTGTAATGTAGGCTTTACATGCTAGATAACCTGCCGTTTTATCATCCTTATCATTCTTGCATAACTATTCATTTTAATCATGCTTTTTATTTCTTCTGGTGATCATATAGAACCCAGCCCTGACCGGTTTACTTTCCTTGTTGTGTATATGATTGTATCCCCGCAGGTGCTCCACCGCAGGGGCGCCCATTTTGATATTCCCATTCCTTTGCTTTCGACGAGCTGTAAGATCTTGCGGGTTATTACAGGGCATTGTATTATACACTTTTATCTTTGTGTTGTAGATATGATCGGGTCTTACACTCGGGCGTGTGGCCCAAACTTTTGTATTTGATTAATGAATGTATTATGTAAAATATTTAAATTGTTGAACTTCGTTATACGTTGTCGTGGACCGATAGCCTATTCGATCCTTTTGTATACATTCGTTTTAGTTGTATTACATATATTCTTGTGGAATTCCACTTTCTTATCAGATTGGGTTGTTTAAATTTAATTTTCTTAACTGCATTTTAAAATTTTACACTTTTTGGCAACCCGTTTTCTGATTTATTGGGTGGTTTTCCCGTATACTTAGTTTATTTTGTTGATGGTGAGAATGATATCCATCCATGATTCTTGTTACGTTTGAGTATCGGGCTGACCACCCCTTATCTCGGATCGCGGGTTGTCATAGATTGTATCAGAGCATCAGGTTCTAGAGTCCTTAGGAATTCGTGTAAACGCGTTACATTTTCAACGTCGCTTTTGATTTGACATAGAGCCTTAGGATTAAGACCGTTGATTTCTCTAGTGAGATTTCATTCTTCTGCCATGAGGTAGAACTCATAGAATCTGTTGTATGTTCGTGTGAGAATAGTAGGTTGATTGAAGAAGGGTGCCAGGGAAGGTTGTGGTGAAGGTGTTAATTTATGGAACTAGGAGGAACTGTAATTTGTGGTCGGGGATGAGGACCGCTATGGGAGTCGCTCTCCTTTTTGTATCATATTTATATTTTGTTACAGCAACTACTAATTACGGTAAATCTAGTTTTCCAAGTACCGCTAGAAGTAGAGGGTAGTACTAAGCTTGAGATTTCAAGCGATGTTAAAATAAAGTGGAAAAGTGCCCAGAAGTAGGATGGAGGAAAATCCTTCACCCGTAGGAGTAGTGTTGAAATGGTGGGAACGTATTCACCATATTTCTGGGAGCAGAAAGTTTTGCCCAAGGAGGAACCCGGTAGATACATTCTATAGAAAGTTTATCTGGGACAACTGGAATGATGAGAAGGTGGATCCTCAAATGTTCACGTGAGGTTCGGTCAGAGACCGACACGTGAATAAAGAGTTGTACAGTTAGGGAGGCCGTGCACCAAAATAAAGTTAGTATAAGGAAGGAAGAATCCGTTGATGAAGTGATAGACTCCAGAATAAGTGTCGTTAACCCTTCTGAAGGAAAAGTGTTCATGAAACCCTATTGGTGGACATCCACCTAGGGAGGTTTCGTTGAACAAAGGAAGAGGAGGCCGAGATGCGTGTTCTCTTTTACTGAGAAAGTAAAAGGGACTACGTGGGAATTTTTTTTTTTTTGGTAGCTAGGGGAGAAACAATGGTTATGACATGGAAGAACCACGCATCTTCATCATAATGATTGGAGAATAAGGGAAAAGATAAAGTGCCTAGTTGGGAAATTTATGGAAGTAATGATAGATCGTATGAGACTCGAATATGGAGTCTGAGAATCATTGGTATGAACCTGGAGTGATTGGAAATTATGTTGGCAAGAATTCCACCTTATTAGTAGGTGGTGTATTCTTTAGGCTAAGATTTTGTAGTATCGTATCTGCGATAGATTCGGGTGCGTACCTAGAGCTTGTTGTAATATTGACGATATCATAGATAGAGTAATTATATGACTTCCGTGGTAGGGAAGTTTCATATTTTCCTTCACTCGTTATAAAGTGAGTGATGTTATGTTTCCCCTTAACTACTGTGTACATTATGTACTACTTGTATGATGGGTACTATACAAGTAAAGATATCTTGGGGTGATAGCAAGCAAATAGATTGTGAGGCTATCTTATTTCTAGTTTCAGGATGGAACTAGTTATTCTATAATGTCTCACCTGGATACGGGTTGAGATTTTATAAGGGTGGTTGAGGTAAGTAGGAGGTTTTTATTTCTTGTTGTATTATTGGGATTGTGTGATTGAGTGCTTGTTTGCATTGTATGTGATTGTTATGCCTTATCCCCACGACCAACAAAGTTGAGTAGTAACGTATAGGAGGGGTTCCTTGTTTGGATATTTCTTTTGCGGGATGCTCCACGCCTGAACCTCAATGACATTGGAAGTGGAGAGATGTCGTTCTTTCTTCTTTTACTTAATTCCATTTTATTTTTATTTTATTTTTTGTTGGTTAAGAGATTGGTGGAAAGGTTTAGCCGAGAATCACGTAGAAGAGTGATTAGTGGCTATTAAAGTGCGAGATAGAAGCACTATATACAGTTCTCTCCTCTAAATGATGTGAGGGAGACTGGGATGTGAAGTCGAATAAAGACTTCGGGTTATGCCTAGATAAGAAGGCTATTTTAAAAGGTATATATATATATATGAGTTATAAGGCTTTATAAAAAGTGAATGTTTGATTTGTTAACTCTTCAGTTATTTAAGTGGTTATGTATATAAGTAGGGTATTTTCAGTCCTGAACATGTGTCTTAGACCTGTATATCTTGATGACCGACAACGCGAAGTAGTAGTGTAACGGGAGGGTTCCTTGTCTGGATTTTGCTTCGACGAGACGTCCCACGCACGAAACCGAGCAAATGTCGGGAGTTGAGAAAGGTTTTGGGAACTAGGGATATACTTAGTATTAGGTGTATACAACTTAGGTAGGTTATAGGTAGATAGACTTTAGGATCGTTTGGACAGAAGGCCTTTAGTTTATGTGACATTAGTTTAGGAGGGTTGTCGTGAGTTGACCACGAATAAATTGTGTGTTAACTCTAAGAGGTATTGTTTCCTAGTAACGAGAAGTGTGAGATTTAGAGAGGTTTGGTAAGTTGGGCCGAAGGAGATGAGGCCTCTCGTAGATAGTGTGTTACGGAGGTAACACAGGGTGTTTTGACTCGCACACCTGAGCCATGTTGTTAAGCTCGAGAGTGGATTAAATTGACAAGTCTCTGCCAGGATGGGGAGTAATAATGCTGAGCATAGACCTATGGCTTATGTGCCTCATAAGCAAAGACTTGTGAGGAGCATTATCCCATTCTTGAATTAAAATTCATCGTGGGGGTGACCGCTGTATAGGAAAGGGAAGTACTACTTCATGAGAAGAATTTAGTCTTTCGTGCGAGCAACAGTTCGTCGCAAGATGTTGTAGGAGAGACAAGTGTGGTTTAAAGCCACATACACAAGTTATTGATTGAGGGAACAGTACCCTGCTCTATTGATTTTGAGGGTGGGGTGTGTTTCCATAGGAGATTTTGTTCCAGATGAGAAGGACTTAAAAAGGGCAAATATGGAGAAATCTCATGGTTCTAGGGTTGCGGTGCATCAGGGTAACGACTTATGTGTTAAGTTGTGCACTGCCAGTATTGGTGGTCGGGCATGAAGGGTTAGTTGGACTGCATAGGGTGCCTTTGATTATAGTTTCCGACTAAGACAAGATTTTCATTTCCCACTTGTGGCAAGTTTCCAAGAAGCCATGGGAATCAAATTGAAGTTAAGGACTTCTTATCATCCTCCACAAACGGCCAGACCGAAAAGGGTAAACCACATGTTGGAGGATACGCTCTTTAGGTGCGTACTTGACTTCAAGAGTAGTCGGGAACAGTGTCTCCCACCAGTTGAATTCGCTTATAATGATTTGTATCGATTCACTATCGGGATGGCGCTTTAAAAATCCTTGTATGGTAGGCCTTGTCGATCTCCCGCTTGTTGGTTAGAAGTGCGAGATAATAAGTCTCTCGGACCTGGAACGATCCGAGATACTTCTTCGAAAATTGAGTTCATTCGAAATCGCATTCGTATAACCAAGATCGAGGAAAAAGCTAAGTCGATGCGGGGAGAAGGTATATGGAGATTTGGGTCGGTGGACCAAGTGTTGGAGTGAGTATCGCCTATGAAGGGCATTAAGCGTTTCGAGTAGAAAAGGAAAACTTTCACCACGTTATGTTGGAGCTTTCCTATTAATGTTAAGGTGGGTCCGATAACCTATTAACTTGCTTTACCAAAACATTTTGCTGTAAGTTCATGACGTGTTCCATATCTCTCATGTAAAGTAGTACAAGAGATGTGATGGTTCCCTTATGTACATTTATTTTGAAGTAGTTGCAACTTGACGGTTCTTATGAGATGTAGTCGGTTGCTATCTTAGAGCGTGGAGAGTGGTGATGGAAACCGTCCATAGTACCTTGGTTAGAGTGTATTGTAATCATCTTAGTTTCGAGGAATCGACATGGGATCGCGAGGATGACATGCGGGAAAAGTATCCGTATCTCTTCTTGCGAGGTATGCCTGAATTTTGGGGGCAAAATTCCCTCATAAGGGGGGGGGGGGGGGGGGGGGAGTATGTAACAACCCTATTTTTTGATATCCTATTTTATATTTATTTACTATGTGTAGTAATTAATTATAAAATGATGGATGTTGAATAAATATTAATTTAATATGAAAAAGGTTAATATTTACTGAAATGTTGAATGATTATCGGATGAGTAAGTAAAAATATCCATGTGGTGATTTATGTTGTCATAAGAATTAAAATGACATATTTGTTTATTGAGAAACCGGAACTAAAAATGAGTTATAAAATTTCCAAATGATAATTTGGAAGGTGTAGTTAGTCCCGGTAGGTGAGAGACAATCAAAATAAGTGCCATATTGTATTTTGGCATTTCGGGCTCCTTTGACTGGTTATGGCTTAAATTTGTAGTTGCGTATCATTTTATCGCGTATTAGACATTTAAGTGGGCTTTTTAGACTTAAGCCACGATTTAATTCCCCAGCCCCATTTCTTTTCTTCCATTTCACAAATGAGCCCTAGAGAGAGAGTAGAGAGAGGAAGAGAACTTTGGAGAAAAGAGAGATTGGAGCTTGGATCTTGCTTGCATCTTCCTCAAATCTGATTTTTCCTACCTCAAGGCAAGTTACCTACTTGCTATTATATGATTTTAGTGGATTAATTAGCATTAATAATTGTGGATTGTTATGATTTAGTTTAGTTAGGGTTTTTGTTGGATTTTTGGGTGTTAACCCTTGGAAATTGATTTGGATGATAAATGTTGCAAATAATGGTAGCTGGGTGTATATTTGGAGTTTTAGTTCCATTATATAAGCTTGGCTTAGTTGGTTTTGGATTTGAAGAAAAATTTGGAGTTTAGAACTCCATAGCCATTCTTGGCACTTTCGCAGGGGCGAATCGATTCGGCCCCTAGGGTTAGTCGATTCGCATAGATGCAATTTCCCAGATCTGTGTACCCGAATCGATTAGGGTTAAGGTAGAATCGATTCGGTAGTATGCAAAAGGATGGATTTGTCTTCGGAACCGATTCTCATTCAGGGCGAATCGATTCGACAGGGTGAATCGATTGGGCCCTTGGGGCGAATCGATTTGGGTCCTGCAGTTTTGAGTCATTTTTCTTTTTAATTTTTGATCTTTTTCTTTAGGTTTAGGACCTAGGAACCTTCTTGAAAGAAGTAAACTTAGAGTCCTAGAGTATTAGTTTGGTCGTCACGCTAGATTATAATTGGGTCATCTAGGGTTTATTTCCCGGGATGTTTAAAGAAATGTTAAGGCATTTCTTCTTTTATTCAAACTTTTTGAAGTTAGGAAGTTAAATGCCCATGCTTGGAGACTTAGGGGCTTATCGGAATCCTATGAACTTTAGGAATTGTAGGATCATAATGTCTATTTGGAGACTAAGCCAGAACTTGAAATTTGAGGAATATTAGTGACAATATTCGATGGGAATTAGGTTCGCATAAAATGAACCCAAATGGTTTAAAGATGATAGGTTCAACTAAAATGAACCGAAACTGTGTTAATGATGATTGGTTCAAATAAAATTAACCCAGTTGTTTAATAATGACAGGTTCGAATAAAAAGAACCACACCCATGGATATTATAAATGGAAAATTGGTAATGGTAATTGGTAATGAAATGAGATTAAAATGATAAATGTTAATTTACGTAAACACACCTCTCTAAATGACATCATAAGGGAAGTTCGCGCGCTTGGTGATGCCCCCTGATAATGAATGCAGGGTGGATATAGTCCTAGGCCATATGCAGGGTTTTTATATGTTTTCTGCCCTGGTGAGGGGATTCCGGGTGTGGTCCTGACTCTCCCGCAGGCATATGGTCGCTTACTGACGTTGCGTTATGATCCCAGGCTGCCTTGTTTGATAGGCCCCTGGAAGATGATGGTCATTTAGGGGCGCGCCCTGTGGGGAAACTCGGAGGGGCGGTCTTAGAATCGTTATATGTATATGAATATAACTTTTCTGCATCAAGTGGGACTTGATGGTTATATGCCATAAAGAGCATGGATACGTGCCATAAAGAGCACGGGATTTAAATTAATGTGCCATAAAGAGCACTTGATATTGATGGTATTCCTATTAAGGAATGGAAAGATAATTTGGAAAGATAATTAACTATGGAAGTTAATAAATAGTTATATTCCTATTAAGGAATATAAAAGATGATGGAAATTTGATAAATGAGGAAAGGTTTTAAATTTAAGTTATTTACTATTCTTTCTTTTACGTACATGACATTTTATTTCATCAATTAGTTAAATTTCCTTAAATTGTAATGGAGGATTTACATGCTAGATAACATGTCGTTTTATCATCCTTATCATTCTTGCATAACTATTCATTTCTATCATGCTTTTTATTTCTTCTGGTGATCATATAGAACCCGACCCTGACCGGTTTACTTTCCTTGTTGTGTATATGATTGTATGCGCTCAGGTGCTCCACCGCAAGGACGCCCGTTTTGATATTCACATTTCTTTGCTTTCGAAGAGCTGTAAGATCTTGCGGGTTATTACAGGACATTGTATTAGACGCTTTAATCTTTGTGTTCTAGATATGATCGGGTTTTACACTCGGGCGTGTGGCCCAAAATTTTGTATTTGATTAAAGAATGTATTATGTAAGATATTTAAATTGTTGTACTTCGTTGTACGTTGCTGTGGACCGACAACCTATTCAGTCGTTTTGTATACATTCATTTTAGTTGTATTACATATATTCTTGTGGAATTGCACTTGCTTATCAGATTGGGTTGTTTAAATTTAATTTTCTTAACAACATTTTAAAATTTTACACTTTTTGGCAACCCATTTTCTGATTTATTGGGTGGTTTTCCCATATACTCAGTTTATTTTGTTGATGCTGAGAATGATATCCATCCATGATTCCTGTTACGTTTGAGTATCAGGATGGCCACCCCTTATCTGGGATCGCGGGTTGTCACACACATTTGCAGACAAGTAGGTGAGGTAGGACTGGGTGTTAGAGGTATGAAGATTATTAGTGAAGCTTATGGGATTAAAATTGCTTGAATATTTCACACTTCAAAAGGCATTTGGGCTAGATTCATGAGAAATAAGTACAAGAACAATGATGTTGGATTTAGGGGCACAACATTATATAAAAGAATTAGGGATGATAATTCTATTATTATAAGACCATACCACTTCTACCAATTATGTGCCTACTACTGGTATTAGTTCCTTATGGTCCAATCTACGGTCTTCATTTGTTCCTCCTAAAATCTCCATTTATATATGAAAGAGTCAACATTTGTTTATAGAGGGACCTATTGTTAAGGAAATTTGGAATTATTTCACTGCTTTTTTTAAAGTTAGACCAAGCTTGTCCTCTATCCCTGCTCAAATTATGTCCTGGTGAATCTTAAAAGCCGACAAGGATTAACTGAAATTCATCTTCAAGATTAACCTCTCCCTAATTCTATCAAACTAAATGTTGATTCTCTAGTAGGGATAATCCAGGTGATAGCGGTATTGGTGCTATCATCAGATGGCATAAAGGTGAATTTATTCATGTTTTTCAAAAGTATACTGGGCACTCCACAAGTCTTTAGAGGTATTCTTCACGAGATTATGTACTTGATTTTTTATCATCAGATTACCATCAATCATATTTGGAGGAAAAACGATTCAGTAGCAGATGGCCTAGTATCCTTAGGAGAGGGTATATATCCTTTATTTAATTTTTGTCATAACTATATTTAAACACACTAAATAGAATTATAATTCATAACCAAACATTCTCTAACATAACATAAAAATGATAAATTCTTCCATTGAAAACAAAGTTCGGCATAAAATATAGAAAACTCCACCATTTGAAATAGAGTTGTATGTAAACATATAAATAAGGCATATTAGATTAAGGTTCTGCAAATTTCCATGAAATAATAATGTATTTCAGGCATTGCGGTTCCTAGGTTGGTATCTCTTCAGCCACACTGACCTTCCATTAATGCAAAAGGTTGCCAATTTCTTATTCGTTAATATGGTATTGGAGATTAAAACAGTCTTGAAGACAATTTTTCCAAACAGGGGATAATCTCCATCTCGCGGCTGATGAATATCGACACATTCCACGCAGTCCCCATACTTCCTGCTCATGTTGTTAAAATAAATGTTGATCACATGCTAAAAAGATAACTGCAATAATAATAAAGTTTCAAACTATGGGGTAGTTAATACGTTTTTCCTTGAACTTTGTAAGTAATATTTTTTTGTCTTCATAAATGTGTTTTTATAATAGACATGAGGAAATTATATGATTATGTAGTGTTTGGTGTAAACTTACTGAATGAAGTAGTTTTGAATATCTTGTGCAGGGACAGGAAAACATCGAGAAAAGGTCATGAAGAGAGATCGTTTTTCTAAATGAGCAAATGGGTCCCACGCTTCGACTTGCGGGTTGAGTTTGGATTGAAACTCGTCAAGTCGAATGCCATTTTCTTTTACAGCATCAACATAAACCTCATTTGCCAAACCTTCTCTGGTGTGGGCATGATGTCCATCTCGAGGCTGATGAATATCGACCCGTTCCATGCAGTCTCCATACTTCCTGCTCCCGTAGTTCAAATAACTGTCGATCACATGTTATAGAGAGGTGCAATAATAATACAGTTTTAAATTATGGTGAGTTAATTTTTAAAAGAGTGATGATAGCGAGATCCGGTTCCTAGACACATTTGGTGAACAAATGAATATGACAAAAATGAGTACAAGTTTTTAACGCACATTTTTATTCCCTAACCGGACCCACAACAATAAGATATAAGCTTTTAATACAGTGTGTCCACGAACCGGATCTCCCTAGCAGTTTTCTTTTTAAAATGTAATTAGATATTAATTTCTTTAGATGTAATATAATTACTTTTTTCCTTCAACTTTGATAAATATATGTGGTGTCTAATACAATAAAAAAAAGGGGGTCTATTATGTCCATATATGACCCAGTGCATGCATAGAAATATAATCTATTTGTCTGCCTGGATGCAGGGGCGGATCGGGGGGGGGGTGCCTAGAGGGGTGGAGGCCCCCTCTTAGATTTTCAAAAAAAAATATTTTAGGGATGAAAATGTGTAATTTTTTTTAGGGGTGCAATTTTTAAGGGAGCTCCCTCCTGAGATCTTGCCTACACTATTTTTTAATCAAAAATTTGTTTAAAACTTGAATTAATCCAAATTTTTTTTGCCTCGGGAGCTCCCGCCCCCAAACACCGGGCACCACTGGAAACTTTCGTCCCTCCTAACCAAAAATTCTGGATCCACCACTGCTTGGATGTGTTTTTATATCAGACATGAGTAAAATAAAGCTTTTTTTCGGGGTAAACATCACTGCATGGATGACTTTTTTAAAACATAGTCTACATATTTGATGTATTATAAATAAAATGCAGTGTTTGGTGTAAACTTACTGAGTGAAGTAGTTTTGAAAAAGAGAGCATTCTTCTAAATTAGCAATTGGGCCCCACTCTTCCGCTTGTGGGTTGAGTTTGGATTGAAAATGGTCGACTTGGTTGCCATTTTCTTTTAGAGCTTCATCATCAATATCAACCACATTTGCGAAACCTTCTCCGGTGTGGACTGGCGACACATATTTTGCGGTGTCCATGATAATGAGTGTAGATGGGAAGTGAATGTGGGTTTCTGTGGAGAAGACAGAAGGAAAATTGTGGGTTTTAGTATCTGTGTGGAGTGAAATGGGAGGGGATATAGTAATCATTTTATAGAGAGTTAATCTGAAATGCCATGAAACTTTTTGTGTGCCCTAGTTATAGTTTTTGTCATTGCATATTTCCATAATAGGCTTAAAATTAGATCTAATCTTACTAATACAATTGCATTCATTCCACAAATTAATATGAATACTAGTGTACATGTTATCATAGAATTCCAAAGACAAGAAAATTACATAATTGTAAAATTCTTGAATAGCAAAAATGTACAATCTAGGATTTCATAAGTCAAGAATTCCAAAACTTAGAATGGTAAAAGTCATAAATTTCGGGAATTTGAAAAACATAATTTCAATAATTTCCAAAAGGTCATAAAATTTCAAAAATTACGAAAATACATAGTTTAAAGAGTTCTAAAAGACATGGTAGTATGAATTCTAAAAGACATGGTAGCATGAGTTCGCAAAAATGCATAATTTAAAGAATTCTAAAAGACAAGGTAGCATGAATTCTAATAGACATAATAGCATGAATTCTAATAAACATAACAGTACGAATTCTAATAGACATAATTCTAAAAGACATACTGCCTTAATAATTATGAAAAATAGAAAACTCAAATTGTTTTAATAGTGATGACAAACAGAAGATAAATCAAGATTGTTTCTACTAATTATGAAGAAACCGAAAACGTAAACCATTTTAATAGTCATGAAAAATAGATAATTTACAGCAGTTTATCAACAGTTATATGACGATTCATATATAACCTATTTTATGGACAATCGTGTATTCCTAAACATCATCGCTCACACCACATGTAAGAATAGTATATTTACATGAATCATAAGATAATTCACATCATCATAATCACGTAATAGGTATGTTAAAAAAGAGATAATGTAATACCGCCTTTCATTGCCACGGATATGATGTCATTGTTTTCCGCTGCTGATTGCCACCGGTCGACCTCCTTAGCAGTCTTTCAACGAAGAATTTTGGCTTTTCTCTCCTTGCCTATAAGACTTCATATGTGTGTTTCGTGGATACCTTTTAGATGGAAGAAAGACATCTATTTATAGGTGGAGAGAGGTCTGATAAGTGCTTCTTTCTAAAACTTCACAAATTTTTAAAATGCCATTAAAAAAAATGGAATTTTTTTAAAAGCCAAAAATATTTTTTTTCAAAATAAATAAAAATTGGAATTTAAATTTTTGAAAAATATCACCTTTATTCTATTTAAAGTCTCAAATTGTAAAAATTAAATGCACTAAGCCAAAATTGACCAAAGATGGAAATTGAAAGAAAATTGGCGACTTAAAGAATAAGTGTAGAGATTGATCAAACCCGGTGAGATTTCGAGCCTTTCAATTTTTTATGAGTTTTTAAATCAATCCGAGTTTATGATTAACTCAAATTTCTTTTTAGCGTTTTAATAAGTCGTTTATGATCTCAATCATGTGTTTTGATTGGTTATGGGAAATGTGTGAAATGTTGTCTCGAAATTCGTACTAAATATATCTCTAAACTTAATTAATCTCGAGATGCATATGGTAATGTGATTAGCAATTTGGACAATAAAGTCGGACCTCTTTTGTTTAACCCAAAAATATTAGCCATAATAAAGTTATGAAAAATATTATCCCTTTGCAACCCAATTTGAGCCAGATAAAATATTTCCTTTTCGTTTGATAAGCCAAAAACCCAATTGGCTCGGAATTGTGAAAATTGAGAAAATTCATCAAGTAAGTCCAAATTGTGCAATAAAAAGGGGCAAGGGAAAAATAGAAAAAATGCTCAACAAAAAAAAATAGCAAGAAAAAAAAAGAAAAAGAAAATGAAAATTGAAAAAGAAAGAGAAAAATGAGCAAATGTCCGAAAAAGCACTAATGGACGTCATAAGGATATTTTCCAATTCCGAACAATCCGTCTATTCCCAATTTTACCCTTTACACCTTAAAACCCGAAAAGTCCTAACCGAGTCCGAATGGAGAAATTAATTACTGCATGGAGAGATAAGATATGAAAAGATAGTAAAAGAGATTAAAATGGTGTGATTAAGAGATGATGTTTCTCGTTTCCTAATAACTGTATTCCGATGAAAAGATCTTTTCACCATATATTTCCTTCTTTTCAATTTTGTATGCATGAATTTGTGTCCATTATATTTACTCTTTATATCATGCATACCGAGAGAAAATAGCCACAATCCGAGTGATTCATTTGTGAGTGCATCTGTAAGAATTTGAATCAAAACGAATTTTCGAAAAGTAACGTAATGCTCAATCGGTGGAAATTTGTTGTTTAATTTATGGCTTTGCACACACACACACTATGGTTTGAGACATTTGAATATGAATTTATGGTGATAATTTTTCGAAAAGTTTAAATTGTACAATTCTTAAGTATTTTGATATTTATTTTAGTCAATAAAGAATTTTGTGGGTGTATTCGCTGCAAACTCTCACGAGACAAAACCCGTCCTACTAGGGTAACCTAGGGGTTTAAAGGCTTGTTGCATACGCTAAATTCAATCGCTTGCCTGCGAAAAAGGTATTCTATCCCAATAAAATGATTTTCAAGAGTGGAATTTTGTTTAGATTCATTTACATTGCTCGGGACGCGCAAAGTTCTAAGTTAGGGGGTGACCAAAAACTTGACGCGACTAAGAATTTGTTTGAGAAATGCGTTCTTTCTAGGCTCAAGTGCAAGCCTGTCGCGTTAGTAATAATCCGACAAGTCGGGATCGTCTCCACAGGGATCAGAAATTGGCAATAAGGAATTATATAGGAAAAGTTATTTATCCTTGAAATGATTTCTCCAAAGAAAAGAAAAGATGATGGATGGGTTTAAGTTTCCGATTGGTGAGGAAATAAACTGTGCACAAAACACTAAGAATTGTAAAGAACTTAGATTTGAAAATGAGAGAAAGTAGGGTGGAGTACAATCCCTCAAACCTTAGTAAATTACCGTATATAATACTAGAATTATAAATTGAAAATTTTGACTAAATTCAATCTTTATAGATCCTAAGCATTACATATATGAGGGAACTAGACCGAATCATATGAAATCAAAGGTAAATACAAAGCGGTGAATAGACAATTATACTTGCATAGTCTTCTTAAACATCCCAAGTACCTAGGGCAAGAGAGATTAAAATATCGGCTATGTTCGTATAATTTCCATACACGATTCGGTCAATATTAAATTTAATTTCTATTTTCTACATGGGTAATTTACCTCGGAATGAGTTCATGTACCCCAACCCTTGAAAATTTAGCTAGACATGGTTTTATGAGAAAAAAAATTCATAACAATGCATGTAATTGTGGATCTAAGAAACAATGGTAACAAAAATTACAAAACAAGTGATAATTGAATTAAAAAGAAAGAATAACTAAGAGAATGGAAATTTTATACTTGTATTCAGCAACAGGAAAAGAAAATGAACTTGAATCCAAAGAATTTCTTCTTAATCAACCTTACAAACTAGGGTTTATGAAAACTTCTACCAAAGAAAACTAAAAAGACTATCTAAAATCTGACTCTCTCTCTCTAATTCGACTCCCCTTGGAAGGATGTAGGGCTTGGCCTTTTATACACCAAAAAATGACTCTTCCCATGCCTCTCCACGTTTTACCCTTTTAATATACCTAAATGAGACTCTTGCCATGCCTCTACACATTTTACAACTAATAAAAAAGAATTAAACAAGAAATTTCAAGAGTTGTCTCTTCACCTTCCAGAATTAATTTCAACTTTTGACTTTCTGTCTCCAACTTCAAATGGGCATAACTTCTTCACCGTAGATCGAATTGGGGTGATGTTTTTTCCAATGTTCTTGTAATTTAGAGCTCTTAAACTTTCTAGTTGGCCCCACCTCCGGACTAAGGCTGAAAAATTACGAAAATTCCCTTCAACTCTCCATTTCTTGGTTTCTTTCACTGTTTTGAGTTCTCCTTCGCACTAACTTGCATGAAATACCTATAAAGTACATGAGAAATACACAAAACCTGAAATACTTTCCAAAAGAGGTTAGTAGCATAAATTTGAGACAAATCTGAGCTATTTACACTGCACGGGATCTTAAAAATACCGAAATTAAGAGGATAAATGTGAAGAATATGTGCCTAATCAAGGTCCTAAATTCGAAAGGTCAATTAATCTCAACTAGATATTTAATTGAAATTTTAATTACTTTTAATATCCAATTCATTTTTGGAATATGAATTATTTTGTTAGGAAGTAACCTATTCTAATTAAAAATCGGAATACTAACGACCATATTTCAGGGAAGGAATTAAAATTATTAACGAACCCAAAGGTTAATCAATAATTTCCTTGCAATTTTAGGAGTAGCGTTGTGTTAATAGTTTTAGTTATTTTTTTTTTACATTTTTTACTCAATTAAGTGAGATAAAATATTCCTTAAGAGATAAGTTATGAGTTTGGGAGATACATTTCAGAAGAGTGTGAGAGCAATCTCTTATTCTATTTATTCTATTATAAGACGTATAAATATTAGTATTGTTATTCATGTTCATATTTGGGGGGTCGGGTGAAAATTTTAAGGAGACTTGATTTTTGTATTATATCACTCTGTTTTATTACTTTTATTATGCCTTTTATTGGGTTATTATTACATTTTATATATAATAATACCAAAATAAGAGGCTAAATACCCCATTTAAGGGGTGAGATGAAACCCTTAGCTTAGTTATTTTTATTTTTATTTTATTTATTTATTATGTCCCTCTGAATATTAATATTGAAATTTTACAATATATATTTATGCCTCGAGAGAGGGTGAATTATTTTTGAGAGAAAATAGTAAATTCAAATTACATCAAACTAGAGATAATTTTTTTTTAATTAATATTGTAGTTTGAATTTTTCAACTCTAAAGCTTAATTTGTAATGGTTTAAAATACTTTGAGTAAATTTTTCCTAACGGGTGATTAATCAGAAACTATTCAAATCGGATTTTTATAGAGTTTGTGAAATTTAACATTATTCTTCTAAAAAAATTATGTTTAACTTCACATTTGCAATGAAAGTTGATTTGTGGATTTAAATATATCTTCTAATATTTCAAATACATAACAAATTAATATAAATAAGTTGTATAAGTGGTGAATTTCAATTCCTTAAATTATCTCATAATTATTTGCTCCTCATATTTAGCTCACTTTATCACTTTATTTATTTATTAGTGCAATTTAAATTTCATCTCCATTAGTTAACATAAACATCCATTGAAAACTTATTCTTTTAAAATTATTGTACTCATTTTCTTTTTTTCCTTTCCATATTAAGAAATTGGATTAACACCCCACTTGCCATTATATATATATATATATATATATATATATATATATATATAGTATTTCATAGGTTCAAGGGATTTTGATTAGGAAGATAGCTATACTACAACGACAACACACCAAAATCCTTTCATAAGGGTCATTCGAGATTTTTCACATTTTGGTTTTTCTAGTACATCGGGCATTGTGTGATTGTTTATTTTACTTTATCATGCTATCACCTAAATGCATATTTTAGGATAAAAATAAAATTGGCTAAAATTTGTTTACACAATTTTCGTTTATAATTGATGATTTAAGTTTAATATTTAATTTGAAAAAAATTAAAAATTGGTTATTATTTAGACCATTCCGTATATTCCGCAACTTCATCAGTGTTTTACATTAAGTTCCAAGTGCTGCACTTATGTTTGTCGTGTCATGGGTAATATTACAACATTAGAGTTGTGGGAGCTCTAAGCCTTTGTACATGTTTCCTTATTCTTTCTTTCCTCTAGAATTGTTTGAAAATATTTCTCTAGAGATAAGTCATGTTTTTGTTAAATATTAGAGGGTACTTGTACACTGTACGAATGAGTTGCAAAGTAGTTTATAGTGGATGAGATTTTGTAATCTGTTTATTCTTTTACCCATGACGAGTACCACAATCATGTGTAACACCCCGCCTAAAATAATAACGGGTGGCCAGCCCTATACGATATAAATCAGGAATTTCAGATGGTCCAGTCTCAACATCAACTGCCGGTACTATATAATATGGGACTAACTACCCGATATCATATAAGCGAGATGTTAAATAATTTAAAACATGCAACAACTAACAAACCAACACCATAAAAATACTAATAAATAGGAGAAAGATGCAGAAAGAACTAAGATAAACGAAATGCTATGATAAAATGAAATAATCAACTACAACAGAATGTGATACAAAAAGTAGACCCGAATAAGCTGTCGGGTCACAGCAAATACAACAACTGGAATGGAATAAATATAAACATCTATAAATATCCCTTGGGCACAAACCCTATATACAACATGAATCCTACCTAGAATTTTGAAAGTAGGAAGCGACTACCAGATACATCCCGCAACAGTCCGCACCTGTCACGGCTCCCAAGACTCTGGATAGGAAGTGATCCGGCATCCATGCGGTAGGATACCTGTAATAATATATATATATACAGGCAGGAGAGAAAAGTAAACGGGTCAGAGCTCCGATTGTGAAAAATATTTAGCAAGTGTGTTAACCGTGCATAATAATTATCGGTGCACATTTTTCATAATTAAAGTAGAATCGCACTCTCGTGGAACCCCAATTCACCTCTCATCTAAAGGCGCGCACCTATTCGCGTCCTCAATTTTTATTAGTTAAATTGCCCCCAATTTTATTTTTTTGGCCAACCTAACTTATCATAGGCCTAGCCTATACCCACGAGATCTACCATCCTATCATACCCCAAGAATCCACCCCCTTTTTCTAAACGCAATTAAATATTTATTTTCAATCATATGTGCCTTATTAGGCTTATTGGATTCCGGTTTATACTTTAACCAATTATAATTTAATAAATTGCCCAATATGCATTTGGGTTGAAACATATTATTTAAATTTCTAATTAATAAGCATGAAAAATCATTATTGACTCAACTTCCCTCCAATTTCAACGTTGCGCTGCGTTTCGTGCGTGGGGTGTCTCGCAAAGCGAAATCCAAACAAGGAACCACCCCGTTACACTACTCCATGTCAACGTCGATCCTGGAGATCCATTATGCCACACAAAAATATCGACAGAACTTCTCTCTACTCTCAACAATGTACTACATTTCGTGCGTGGGGAGTCTCGCAAAGCGAAATCCAAATAAGGAACCACCCCGTTACACTACTCTTTGACAATGTCGATCATAGAGATCAATAATGCCGTGCATACCATAACTGGCATAACTTTTCTCCAATTTCAACACTGCACTACGTTTCATGCGTGGGGTGTCTCGCAAAGCGAAATCCAAACAAGGAACCACCCCGTTACACTACTCTTTGACAATGTCGATCCTAGGGATCCATAATGCCATATATACAATATAATACTACTACTACAACTAACATCTCCAATCATATCCTTGGGATGATGTAACCGAAATATTCCTTAAATACGATAAATCAACCCCCATCAATCTAGTACACCATAATCATCCAAGATGTACTCTACCAAAATTCTATATCCTTTCATCTATATATATATATATATATATATATATATATATATATATATATATATATATATATATATATATATATAGGTATTTTATGCTCACCATATATATACATATACCAATCATCCATACCCATGACCAAATGTACGTATCATATCTGATGTACAATGGACATGCACATAATCCACCCGGCTATATATATCGCCGATAAAACTGCATCAATGATATCATCTTCCTAGTACCCGGCTCACGTAGCAATACTGGGGCCACCATGGTGGGACAAAACGACACCCATCTCGTGGTAAACTCACGCACACGACGTCCCGGGAAGCGGTCATAGCTCCAAACCGCCAATGAGACGAAACATACCCACCATGTCTCATCCCAAAAATATAAAAATGTAAATCACATAATAACACACGGGACGACTATGACCTGGGGAATATCCACACCCTTCTTTTCTAGCCAGGATGCTCACCCTCTACGCGCGCAACTTCCCAATGATAGCATGAGCGGGGTATGCTTAACCAAATAGTATATATACCATTCACATGCATAATATATATACATCCATATGATCCAATCATATGATCAAATAATAAACCATCATAACCGGTTTAAATATCCATACCATGTATGTTCACAACATAAATATATCCATACATTTATATGCATACAGATATATATATATATATTTACACATATTCACATCTCCATATATCTATATATAAACTAGTTCTCATCCATATATATAAGGTATACAAACCCGGCTATAAGTATACATAAATCCTCAATATACAAGCCGTCACCACAAACTCATATCATTTACCTTGATATGTGAATACAATCCCTCACTTGAAATGTATTCAATCATTTTTCCTATGATGAATAGTCTCCAAAAACCATATGTATATATCTATACATATATATTCAACATTAGGGTTATCACCCAAAAGTTTGTATAGAAATCCATCATTACACATTTCACCTCTAAATGTGAAAGTACATAATTTCCTTTAGTACTATTTAACCATAGGCACATCAATGACTTAGTAGTCTAAAACCTCAAATTATTCCAACCTCGTTTCAAGTATTGGAATCTCAATGGTCATATCCCCACAATTAAGTGTAAACTATCCTAACTAGAATTTATGCTACCGCTTATTCTAGTCGATAGTACGATCCCAATCGTTCCCAATTTCACCTATGGTTCAAATAAATCTCAGGAACCCTTACTCCTATTGAGTTATCAATTATTCCTGAGTCTAAACATTTCTAAGGATATGAAACCCCTCACTCTTTAAAAGTATGTGACCACTCTCTTCCATTTGGCCCCAAATTGTATCTTAACAATATCCTATCCTTATAAGGATTTGACATAAAGGTCGGCCTAGGAATTTCACAACATACACGGATATTTCTTATCCAATTATTCCAAGAAGTCCCCACTATCATATACTAAGTGAGAGACCCCCCATAAGTCGCCAAAAAATATCTCTTGCTTCATAAGAGAAAGCCCCAAATCAATAAACCCAACCAAAAAGGGTTTGAATTCACTAAAGAGAAAATTTCTAAAAAATGCTCTATTTCAGAATCGATTCGGCCTCTCCGAGTCGATTCGGCCCAACAGCGAATTGATTCGGCCCATCCGAATCGATTCGGTCCAAGGGACCTGAGATTCTGCAACCCTCCGAATCGATTCGCTAGGGGCGAATCGATTCGGCCAGTTCAGAAAGCCACGAAAATGGCTATTTTTCTATAACGCAAAATTCCCCAAAATTCGATTTATACTACTTCCAACCCTTAATCTTCAATCCCAACATAATTTCCAACATCAAAACACATCCTAAATTTAACCTCATCAATTTATATTCCTTAAACCCAATTAAAATCTTCAATTTCAAGATTTGAACCAAAATTTAGGTTTTGATGTTTACACCCAAAAATCCATTTCTTTAACCCAAAAATTATGAAATGAAATACACAAATAGCTATTTAGCAAGATTAAACACTTGCCTCAGATTTGTAGTGGTTGGATCGTCCTCAATGTCGCGATTTGTCCAGAAATCTCCAAGCTTTTCTCCCTCTCTCCTTTTGTTTCTTCTTCTTTCTCTTTTCTTTCTTTTTTTTCTCTTTTCTAAAAGGAAAAGGCTTCATCCGTAAGCCTTAAATCCTTTAAAACAATAAACCCAATTTTAAATGTTAATACACACTTTAAATGACTCGTTTACTCCAATTCGAGCCAAACATACTTAAAATATTCCGGAGCCGAAATAAAACTCAATGACAGTCATTTTGACTATCTCGACCCTTCCGGGATCAATGGTACCCTCGAAATCATCATCCGGAATACTTTACAACATCCAATATTTTTGGACTTAAATTCCCAAATTTTAGAATTCTCCGATTTAAATTAAATTTTATTTTCCCAGAATTTAATTCTCAGTCTCAAAAATCGTGTGGTGTTACATCATGTTACCCAGGTTATTTTTCCTTTCTCCTTCTTTTTAATATAATTTTTTGGATTGTAGTTGTGTTAGTTAATGTTAAAATTTCTTGATTACAAAGGTTCTCGAAACATAATCCACTCCATGATAAAAATTTAATGATTCAATATATAATATATGTTATGATCTCACTAAATATGTTTATAGTAGTTTGCAATTCATTATATGTGAGTAACATCACTTTTATGCACGCTTGACTATTGGTGACACGTTCTCCTTTTTATTGTTATTTATTCTTTTAGAATAATGAGGAATTTGGATCTATGTTACAAGGGCAATTCTAATGGAGCTGGTCAATCATAGATGCTCGTTCTAATACATGTTGCTCCAATTAAGGTACTACCTACCAAAAATTTTGATATGT
Organism: Sambucus nigra; assembly: GCA_949130495.1. NCBI lineage: Eukaryota > Viridiplantae > Streptophyta > Magnoliopsida > Dipsacales > Adoxaceae > Sambucus > Sambucus nigra. The sequence goes on along the minus strand of OX422221.1, from coordinate 237,301,639 downwards.
TATTGTAAAACTTTTTGGAGAAATAGTTGACATTTTAATTGTTTGTTTATGTTTGTTGAGAAAGAAATATTATTCTAATGTTGTTATGCATGACGACCTGATCACACCAAGATGTCGGGTTGGGATTGACTAATACTTGATAGATCCCGATATGACACTACATGATTTTGTCAAGAGAAAAAAATAATGGTTTTCTTCCTTTCAAAGTACTGAATATATATATATATATAATCCACAATAACATTATTGTAAAAATCCTCTCAAAATAATAAATGGTGGCCAACCCTATACTACATTAAATCAGGAGTTTCAGATGGCTCAGTCTCAACACCAACTGTCGATTTAAATATAATATAGACCAACTACCCGATATCATATAAGCGAGATGTTAAAATTTAATAAAACATGCAACAGACAACAAACCAACGCCATAACACTACCAAAAAGAAAAGAAAGATGCATGAAAGAACTATGAGAAAAGAAATGCTAGAAAAAAAAATAAGTAAGTACAACCGAATATACCACAAGGAAATAAACCTGAATAAGCTGTTGGGTCACAGCCAATACAATGACTGAAATGAAATAAATATAACATATATATAAATATCCCTTGGGTATAAACCCGATACAACAAGAATCCTACCTAGATTTTTAAAGAAGTAGGAAGCGACTACATTCTACATCCCGCAACAGTCCGCACCTGTCACGACTCCCAAGACTCTGGACAGAAGGTCATCCGGCATCCATGCGTTAGGATACCTGTAGTAATATACATATACATATATATATATATATATATATATATATATATAGATAGATAGATAGATAGATAGATAGATAGATAGATAGATAGATAGGAGAGAAAAGTAAATGGGTCAGAGCCTGAGTTGTGAAAAATATTTAGCAAGTGTGTTAACCGTGCATAATAAATATCGGTGCACTTATTTCATAATTAAAGTGGAATCGCACTCTCGTGAATCCCCAACTCACCTCTCATCTAACGGCGCGCACCTATTCGCGTCCTGCGTTTTAGTTAAATTATCCCAATTATAAGGACAACCTAACTATCATAGGCTCCTCCTATACCCACGAGATTTTCCTTCCAAACATACCCAAGAATCCAACCCTTTCTAATCATACTTAAGTATGTTTACAAACAAATATACCCTAAGGCTTAATGGATTTCAGTTTATAATTTAATTAATTATAATTCTTAATACGTTACCCATATAAACTTGGGTTTAATCACGTGATGTAATTACTAAATAACATGCATATAAATTATTATTGACAAAACTTCTCTCCAATCTCAACACTGCACTTGGTTTCGTGCGTGGGGTGTCTCGCAAAGAGAAATCCAAACAAGGAACCACCCCGTTACACTACTCCTTGACAATGTCGATCCTAGACATCCATTATGCCATACATACAATATAATACTACTATAACTACTAAATTTAGATTACCATATAAAGCAACTTAAAATCTCCAATAATATCCTTGGGATGATGTAACCGAAATATTCCTTAAATGCGGTACATCAACCCCTAATAATCTAGTAAACCATAATCATCCAAGATGTACTCCAACAATATTCCATATCCTTGCATCTATAGGATATATATAAATATATATATAGGCATACATTCTAACCATATATATATATATATCTATATATACCATCATCCATACCCATGACTAAGTGTACATATCACATATGATGTACAACGACCATGCACATATAATACCCGGCTATATATAATGCCGATAAACTTCACCATGCTATCATCTTCCCAGTGCCCGGCTCACGTAGCAAAACTGAGGACCACCATGGTGGGGCTAAACCTCACCCATCTCGTGGTAAACTAACACACACGACATCCCGAGAAGCGGTCATAGATCTAAACCGGTAATGAGACGAAACATACCCACCACGTCTCAGCCCAAAAATATAAATAGCATAATAACACACGGGACGACTATGACCTGGGGAATATCCACACCCTGATCCTTAAGCTAGGATGCTCAACCTCTGCACGAAAACTTCCCAATGATAGCATGAGCGGGGTATGATTAACCACATAAGTACGTATATCGTTCACATGCACAATATACATACAACCATATGATCCCATCATATGATCAAACATTAAACCATCATCTACGGTTTAAATATCCATACCATGTATGTCCACAACATAAATATAGACATATATTCATTTCTATATAGATATATATACATATATCCACATATCCATATATCTATATATATACAAACTAATTCTCGTTCATATGTATAAGATATATCATCTCGGCTATAAGTGTACATAATCCTTAATATACAAGCCGTCACCAAAAACTCATTTAATTTACCTCGATATGTGAATACAATCCCTCACTTGAAGCATTGTCATCCACTTTTTTTATGATGAATAGTCTCCCAAAAATATATATACATATATCCGACATTAGGATTATCACCCAAAGTTTAGTGTAGGAAACCATCACTACACATTTCATCTCTAAATTTGAAAGTACATAATTATCTTTAGTACTATTTAACCATTGGCATATATGTATAGCTAATAGCCTATAAACCTCAACTTATCCCAACATCATTTCAAGTGTTGGAATCCCAATGATTATTTCCCCAAATTTATGTGTAAACCATCCTAACTAGAATTATACTACCACTTATTCTCGATGATAGTACGATCCAATCATTCCCAATTTCACCTACGGTTCAATTAATCTTATGAACCCCCTTACTCCGGTTGGGTTACCGATTGTTCCTTAATTTAAACATTCCCAAGGATACATGACCCCTCTCACTCTTTGGTCCCCAAACCTTAATCTCAATAGAATCCTATTTACCATAAGGATTTGGCACTACTTCCGTCCTACGATTTCATATCATACCCTCACCACTCTCTCTAAGAGTTCTTAACCTCCCAGCATATCAATACTTACTTATGACCTCTAGCTAGAACTCCCGTCCTCACTGAGATCCCTCACAATGCCTCGAAATATCCATTCTTCATACATACTTAAGCAAAAAGGGACTATCTCTACCGTTTACAACCAATCCATGATTTCCCACCTCCATCATAATAGGATAATCCGCCAACCAATTCAGTCCCATATTTCTTTCATAAATAAAAGAGACATCCCATCCTACTAAATCAATTTAATATCATAACTCTTCATAATAAACCCATTAAGAAAGCCCCTAAGAATAAAAATCCAAAAGAAAAGGGAAAGAAAGAAATCCAAATCCTGGGTTAAAAAAAGGGGACTGCTCGACCGGTCCCAGACCCCTAGTCGACCGCGGGTCCGAATTTTGCCTACGAAGAAATGGAGTTGGCTTTTCCCTTAAGGCGCGGTCAACCAGCCACACTAGTTCTCTTGGCCTATTTCGATTTTTCAACAAAACCCTACTTCCTCAAACACCCAAATATCATCACTAAACCCCCAAATCTTTAACCCAATAATATTCTTAACATGTAAACTCATCCTACAATTCATCCCAACAATTTATATATGATTAAACCCATGTATAAACATCAAATTTCCATTTTAGTACCCAAAATCTAGGTTTTGATATTAATACCCAAAATCCATTTCTTTAACCCACAAATTATGAAATGAAATACACAAATGACTTATTTATCAAGATTAAACACTTGCCTCAGATTCGTAGAGGTTGGATCATCCTCGATGTCGCGTTTGGGCCAGAATCTCCAAGCTTTTCTTCCTCTCTCTCTTATTTTTCTTCTTTTTTTCTCTCTTTCTCTCCTTTTCTCAAATGATAAGGCTTCATCCGTAAGCCTTCAAATCCCTTAAAACAACAAACCCAATTTTAAATGTTAATACACACTTCAAATGACAAGTTTACTCCAATTCGAGTCAAACTGACTTAAAAATATTCCGAAGCCAAAATAAAACCCAATGACAGTCATTTTGACTATCTCGACCCTTCCGGGATCGATGGTACCCCCAAAATCATCATCCAGAATACTTTGAAATGTCCTCTATTTTTGGACCTCAATTCCCAAATTTTAAAATTCTCCAATTCAATTAAATTTTATTTTCCCAAAAATTTAATTTCCCAGTCTCCAAAGTCAAGAGTTGTTACAATTATATACATACATGAATTGATAATATTATTTAATTCATACATTTTATGTACTATATGTTTATTTTATATGAAATCCCCTAGCCGCCCCTATCTATCTTTCTCTCTCGATTTTCAAACCCTTCCTTGGGGTTTCCTGGATTTTATGTCCAAAAACTTCATGCAATTGAACCCAAAACGTCCTACCTTTGCTAGTATTGTAGCTAAAAATGGATCCAAAGAACTTGAGATTAAAAATCCTTCCATATTCAAAGGGGAACATACTATACACTTCACCTTTATAGATAAATAAGCATTGGCTGCTCCTTTCAAGTTCTTAATTGTTGGGAAATTTTCAAAAGGTAGACCTTCAATGGATGAGATAAGGAAGATCTTTCTTACGTTTAGCCTTAAACAATCCCGCATTGTTGGACTCATAGATAAAAAGATAATCCTAATCAAGCTGGAATGTGAAGAAGATTTTTTCAGGTTGTGGACAAGATAACAATGGTTTCTTGGAAGATATCCCATGCATACCTTTAAATGGTTCCCAAACTTCAGCCCTAATCAAGAATTCCCTGTTGTTCCAGCATGGATATACCTTCCTAATCTCCCTATTTATTTATTCATAAAAATATCTCTATTCTTCATAGCCCAACTCATTGTCAAACCCCTAAAGATGGATTCCTCTATAGTGAATCAATCAGGACCTACCATGGCCAAAATTTGTGTGTAGATCAACCTCACCAAAGGAGAAGCCCAAAAGATTTTGGATAAGCATAGGTGGCAGTTATTTTTGACATGATATTGTCTATGAAGATCTTCCCAAGTACTGCAACTACTCTTCAAAAAAGGGACAAGATGAAGGCTCTTGTATTTTCATGAATGGTGGTAATAATTTAAACCCCAAATAACCTATGAAACTGATGATAAAAAACACATACAATCCTAAAAATTCCACCCAACCTAAAGATTAATCACTCACTAATACAAATAATGCCACACATGTTGTCAACCAAGAATCTCTGGAGAAAAGACAAGATCACCAAGAACTAATTCAAGATACTAACTTAATATCCATCAAAGACTACCCTAACCTAAACCAAAATTATCCTCAACAAATCATCATCCAAGAATTCACGAACCTCCCACTAAAATACCAATTCCAAAAATTCTTATTAAGCATTGCCTCTAAAAATGCCAAGAACATTTAATACCTTAATACCAAGATCTATTACTGTGAGATTACTCCTGAATAAGACACTGTAGTTGAGAATGCCACTACGGTGTACGCTTAGGCAAGGATAGCCCGAATAAACACCAGTCCAATATTTTTTATATTTTTTAAAATGTTAATATTGAACCTTTAAACAAAATTAAACCAATTAAACTTAGCACCAATTTTAAAACTTTCTGGTGGAAGACCGATTTTCCAAATTTTATCTTTTTACCTCAAAGCATGCACCTAAGGTGATGACATATAAAATAAATAACTCAACCACAAACTGCCGATGTACGAGGAAAGCCACAAAGGGAAAACCCTCGGATGGCCCAACCAACAAATCACTATAATACGATTTTACATAGTATAGACAATAGACTTACATAACGACTCGATCCCCCAAAAGACGTTAAGCTCTTCTTTCTTCAACCTCTCCTCCACTGTGCAACGTATAAGTCCACCTAAGCAAGCTTCCACAACACAAGTGTCCACGCACGCCTCGATATCCACCGATGATGCTCAACAATCGTCAAACAATACAAACGGTTCGCACGGAGTGCACCGCACGAAACAGGTTCTTTCCTAATAAAAGATACAAAATTTGGTGCTCAATATCAAGATATCAAAGCATATAAATTATGGAACTTAGATATTTTAGCATATAGGGTAAAATATGGGGCTTGGAACTTTTGTAAATAAGTAGAAATTCATTTTTCACCAAAAGTGATAAAAATTTTAAGTCACTAATGCCTTAAAATACTATTTGCATGATTTTTGAGGCGACGACTCATTCGAATGAAAAATAGGGGTTGAATGAACATTGCCCTTCGTTCAAATGGCACCTTTTGTTCTTTTAAACGAGAATGCAATCTCATTTGAACCAGCTTCTAATGAACTTCTGATGAGGTTAGTACTGCTTTGCAGAGCAACCTCATTTGATATTCATTTGATGTCTGATCTAATGAAACAAAACTTCATTTGAAAGAAACACAAAGTTCGTTCAAACGATACTTATTCTAATTCAAATGAGTTTAAACTCAGAAAATATTTTTCTAAAAAAGTATTAAAAATAGTTCCAAATAATTTTAAATAAAAAACCAACACCCTTAAAATATATCCAAGGACACTTAATAAATACGCATTCATATCTGCGCGATCCTCAATAAACGTGAAGAAAAACTTGGCATTAAACACGACACGTTGTCCATTCGTTAAAGCTTGGACTCTACATCTTCATCAAACACGTCACAGGCTTATCGGATCAATAACATAAAATCTATCCTATTATTCAAACGTTTCGTCCAGAATAATGACAATTACATACAAATTGACTCCATTGGAATTTTGTCCTTACAAATCTCCTTTTTTGGCTATTTCGGGACAACTAAATAAAAAATACGATGGTCCATCAAGCTCCTTAAAAAGACTCATTCCCCAACCGAAAAAAGAAAAAAAAGTACAGACGCTCGACCGACACACAAACATGTGTATCTTTGCTTTTCTTGAAAACTTTGCCACATTGATGTAAAATTGTACTTCTGCACACTTAAACACACCTTCAAAAGCAAGAAAAATATAACAAATATAAACTCGCAAATGATTAAACATTTAACAATGTATAAATAATATCAACCTAGGTAAGATGTCTCCCCTTAAGATAAAGAGATCCTAATCCTTCAAAGGAAAGATACAATTTCTCCCCATTTTTTTTCAGGAATATACAAAAAAAATAGCATAAAACAGTTACTCTCCCCCTAAATACGTGATCTTAAGATACCAATATGATAAAGTTTTGATACCAATTCTAAACATATGGAGAAAAGAATAAGGCATGCAATTGTGTAAAATATAGTAAACATGCAACATGGAAACTCAAGCATAAATAATCCAAACAGTCAAGCATATGGCAAACATGGACTAAATGTAAACTCCAAAGACTCAAAACACGATACCATATATATAATATATGCAATATCAATGTGCCTAAACTTGTGGGATGGAATGAATGAACATGAACTAGATACGAATTATGATCCAACCACTCAAATATGTTCAAGAAGTTCTAACTGATTGTAAAATTTTATCAAACAAAAATTTAGCCTCAAGTGACAAGATAAATTGAACTTAATGAACAAAGAAGCACAATTCACATAAGCCTGTAATATTGCTAATTCTACAAATCAATAGCGTCATGACAAAATAAGCATAACCAATTTTCATTGTGCATACCCGTTGATCTTCAACTAAACACCTCAAAAGATAAACTTATATCATATTTTTCATTCTTTTATTTTCTCAATTCTTTTGAAGCTACGTATTGTTGAATGGACAAACAAACTAAACTATGTTGGATTTTGGTAATTTTTTTATTTTTATTTCCTTTAATATTTTCATTAAGCTCTTGCCAATGGTGACTTTCCCACAAAGGATATTTGCTCATTTCGTAGCCCTTTTTCGTGCACCTTCATATTTTTCAATACAATTCAAACATACTCATGGGAAATGGTTCTTATATGCACAAATCCACCATAGTCAGAAAACATATAGATGATGAATTGATGGGAGAACATCTCACAAAGATCAAATATGTATTTAAAGTTAAAATCTAAAAATCTCATGTATGTGGTTGCGGAGGCATATACAAAGTTCAATCCATAAAGAAAATCAAGTTCGAAATAACTCCATGATAACATGGTTAAGAACAATCTAAGTATTTACAATCATAACCAAATGTCCTAGCCACATGGAAAGTATGGAGCGGATTGTATTCAAACAGACCAATATGCCACACCAAATGCGTAAAACTAAAATATACAAAAAATAAAAATATTTTTTAGTTTTTCTAAAAATTTTCAAAAGAAGAATACCAATTTTTAACTTTATGAAAACAAACTCTTACTTGAAAGACAAATAAAATCTTTTTGTATTTCTTCAATATGACTAAATAAAAGAAAAAATATAATACAAAAGATACACATGTCATAACACTAGCAAAACATATATCATGAAGCACAATTTTGTTCCTTATGTCATGTTTAAACCCAATAAAATCTTAATTAAACTAGTTTATATGTTCATCATCAAAATACTACAAGTTTATATACATGAGAATACGAATTTTAAATCCTGAAAATCCAATTAAATGGGTCTAATATAGATTTGTTTTTGAAATTTCATGACACTTGTAAAAATACATTTTGTTCTAATGATTAAAGAGGTTTTAAACATGCTTGGATTAAATGGGATGACATTGTAACAACCCTCTCTTTTGATAGCCTATTTTATATTTATTTACTATGTGTAGTAATTAACTATAAAACGATGGATGTTGAGTAAATATTAATTTAATAAGAAAAAGGTTAATATTTACTGAAATGTTGAATGATTATCTGATGAGTAAGTAAAAATATCCATGTGGTGATTTATGGAGTCATAATAATTAAAATGACATATTTGTTTAATGAGAAACCGGAACTAAAAATGAGTTATAAAATTTCCAAATGATAATTTGGAGGGTGTAGTTAGTCCCGGTAGGTGCGAGACAGTTAAAATAAGTGCCATATTGTATTTTGGCATTTCAGGCTCTTTTGACTGGTTATGGCTTAAATTTGTAGTTGTGTATCATTTTATCGCGTATTAGACATTTAAGTGGGATTTTTAGACTTAAGACACGATTTAATTCCCCAACCCCATTTCTTTTCTTCCATTTCACAAATGAGCCCTAGAGAGAGAGTAGAGAGATGAAGAGAACTTTGGAGAAAAGAGAGATTGGAGCTTGGATGTTTCTTGCATCTTTCTCAAATATAATTTTTCCTACCTCAAGGCAAGTTACCTACTTGCTATTATATGATTTTAGTGGATTAATTAGCATTGATAATTGTGGATTGTTATGATTTAGTTTAGTTAGGGTTTTGTTGGATTTTTATGTATTAACCCTTGGAAATTGATTTGGATGATAAATGTTGCAAATAATAGTAGATGGGTGTATTTATGGAGTTTTAGTTCCATTATATAAGCTTGGCTTCGTTGGTTTTGGATTTGGAGAGAAATTTGGAGTTTAGAACTCCATAGCCATTCTTGGAAATTTCGCAGGGGCGAATCGATTAGGCCCCTAGGGCGAATCGATTCGCATAGATGCAGTTTCCCAGATCTGTGTACTCGAATCGATTCGGGTTAAGTCCAAATCGATTCGGTAGTATGCAGAAGGATGTATTTGTCTTCTGAACCGATTCGCTTTTAGGGCGAATCAATTCGGCAGGGCGAATCGATTCGACCCTTGGGGCGAATCGATTCGGGTCCTGCAGTTTTGAGTCATTTTTCTTTTTAATTTTTGATCTTTTTTTTAGGTTAGGACATAGGAACCTTCTTGAAAGAAGTAAACTTAGAGTCCTAGAGTATTAGTTGAGTTTGGTCGTCACCCTAGATTAGAATTGGGTCATCTAGGGTTTATTTCCCGGGGTGTTTAAAGAAATGTTAAGGCATTTCTTCTTTTATTCAAACTTTTTGAAGTTAGGAAGTTAAATTTCCATGCTTGGAGACTTAGGGTGGATATAGTCCTAGGCCATATGCGGGGTGGATATAGTCCTAGGCCATATGCGGGGGTTTTATATGTTTTCTGCGCTGATGAGGGGATTCCGGGTGTGGTCCTGACTCTCCCGCAGGAATATGGTCGCTTCCCGACGTTGCGTTATGATCCCAGGCTACCTTGTTTGATAGGACCCTGAAAGATGATGGTCATTTAGGGGCGCGGCCAGTGGGGAAACTCGGAGGGGCGGTCTTAGAATCATTATATGTATATGAATATAACTTTTCTGCATCAAGTGGGACTTGATGGTTATATGCCATAAAGAGCATGGATACGTGCCATAAAGAGCACGGGATTTAAATTAATTGCCATAAAGAGCACTTGATATTTATGGTATTCCTATTAAGGAATGGAAAGATAATTTGGAAAGATAATTAACTACGGAAGTTAATAAATGGTTATATTCCTATTAAGGAATATAAAAGATGATGGAAATTTGATAAATGAGGAAAGGTTTTAAATTTAAGTTATTTACTTTTCTTTCTTTTATGTACATGACATTTTATTTCATCATTGAGTTAAATTGCCTTAAATTCTAATGTAGGCTTTACATGCTAGATAACATGCCATTTTATCATCCTTATCATTCTTACATAACTATTCATTTCTATCATGATTTTTATTTCTTCTGGTGAACATATAGAACCCGGCCCTGACCGGTTTACTTTCCTTGTTGTGTATATGATTGTATCCGCTCAGGTGCTCCACCGCAAGGACGCCCGTTTTGATATTCCCATTCCTTTGCTTTCGACGAGCTGTAAGATCTTGCAGGTTATTATAGGACATTGTATTAGACGCTTTCATATTTTTGTTCTAGATATGATCGGGTTTTACACTCGGGTGTGTGGTCCAAACTTTTGTATTTGATTAATGAATGTATTATGTAAGATATTTAAATTGTTGTACTTCGTTGTACGTTGCTGTGGACCGACAGCCTATTCGGTCCTTTTGTATATATTTGTTTTAGTTGTATTACATATATTCTTGTGGAATTCCACTTGCTTATCAGATTGGGTTGTTTAAATTTAAATTTCTTAACTGCATTTTAAAATTTTACACTTTTTGGCAACCCATTTTCTGATTTATTGGGTGGTTTTCCCATATACTCAATTTATTTTATTGATGGTGAGAATGATATCCATCCATGATTCCTTTTATGTTTGAGTATTGGAGTGGCCACCCCTTATCTCGGATCGCGGGTTGTCACAGATGGTATCAGAGCATCAGGTTCTAGAGTCCTTAGGAATCCGTGTGAACGCGTTACATTTTCAGCGTCGCTTTTGATTTGACATAGAGCCTTAGGATTAAGGCCGTTGATTTCTCTAGTGAGATTTCAGTCTTCTACCATGAGGTAGAGCTCATAGAATCTGTTGTACGTTCGTGTGAGAATAGTAGGTTGATTGAAGAAGGGCGCCAGGGAAGGTTGTGGTGAAGGCGTCAATTTATGGAACTAGGAGGAACTGTAATTTGTGGTCGGGGATGAGGACCGCTATGGGAGTCGCTCTCCTTTTTGTATCATATTTATATTTTGTTACTGCGACTACTAATTACGGTAAATCTAGTTTTCCATGTACCGCTAGAAGTAGAGGGTGGTACTAAGCTTGAGATTTCAAGCGATGTTAAAATAAAGTGGAAAAGTGCCCAGAAGTAGGATGGAGGAAAATCCTTCACCCGTAGGAGTAGTGTTGAAATGGTGGGAACGTATTCACCATATTTCTGGGAGCAGAAAGTTTTGCCCAAGGAGGAACCCGGTAGATACATTCTATAGAAAGTTTATCTGGGACAACTGGAATGAGGAGAAGGTGGATCCTCAAATGTTTACGTGAGGTTCGGTCAGAGACCGACACGTGAATAAAGAGTTGTACAGTTAGGGAGGCCGTGCACCAAAATAAAGTTAGCATAAGGAAGGAATAATCCGTTGATGAAGTGATAGGCTCCAGAATAAGTGTCGTTAACCCTTCTGAAGGAAAAGTGTTCATGAAACTCTATTGGTGGACATCCACCTGGGGAGGTTTCATTGAACTAAGGAAGAGGAGGCCGAGATGCTTGTTCTCTTTTACTGAGAAAGTAAGAGGGACTACGTGGAAGAACCACGCATCTTCATCATGTTGATTGGAGAATAAGGGCAAAGATAAAGTTCCTAGTTGGGAAATTGATGGAAGTAATGTTAGATCGTATGAGACTCGAATATGGAGTCTGAGAATCATTGGTATGAACCTGGAGTGATTGTCAATTATGTTGGCGAGAATTCCACCTTATTAGTAGGTGGTGTATTCTTTAGGCTAAGATTTTGTAGTATCGGATCTGCGATAGATTCAGATGCGTACCTCGAGCTTGTGGTAATATTGACGATATCATAGATAGAGTAATTATATGACTTCCGTTGTAGGAAGTTTCATATTTTCCTTCACTCGTTATAAAGTGAATGATGTTATGTTTCCCCTTAACTTTTGTGTACATTATGTACTACTTGTATGATGGTTACTATACAAGTAAAGATATCTTGGGTTGATTGGGGTGATAGCAAGAAAATAGATTGTGATGCTATCTTATTTCTAGTTTCAGGACGGAACTAGTTATTCTATAATGTCTCTCCTGGATACAGGTTGAGATTTTATAGGGGTGGTTGAGGTAAGTAAGAGGTTTTTATTTCTTGTTGTATTATTGGGATGGTGTGTTTGAGTGCTTGTTTGCATTGTATGTGATTGTTATGCCTTATCCCCACGACCAACAAAGTTGAGTAGTAGCGTATAGGAGGGGTTCCTTGTTTGGATTCCGCTTTTGCGGGACACTCCACGCGTGAACCTCAATGACGTTGGAAGTGGAGAGATGCTGTTCTTTCTTATTTTACTTAATTCCATTTTATTTTTTGTTGGTTAAGAGATGGGTGGAAAGGTTTAGCCAAGAATCAAGTATAAGAGTGATTAGTGGCTATTAAAGTGCGAGATAGAAGCACTGTATACAGTTCTCTCCTCTAAATGATGTGAGGGAGACTGGGATGTGAAGTCGAATAAAGACTTCGGGTTATGCCTAGATAAGAAGGCTATTTGAAAAGGTATATATATATATATATATATATGAGTTAAAAGGCTTTATAAAAAGTGAATGTTTGATTTCTTAACTCTTCAGTTATTTAAGTGGTTATGTATATAAGTAGGATATTTTCAGTCCTGAACATGTGTCTTAGACCTGTATATCTTGATGACCGACAACGCGAGGTAGTAGTGTAACGGGAGGGTTCCTTGTCTGGATTTTTCTTCGGCGAGACGTCCCACGCACGAAACCGAGCAAATGTCGGGAGTTGATAAAGGTTTTGGGCACTAGGGATATACTTAGTATTATGTGTATACGACTTAGGTAGGTTATAGGTAGATAGACTTTAGGATCGTTTGGACATAAGGCCTTTAGTTTATGTGACGTTAGTTTAGGAGGGTTGTCGTGAGTTGACCACGAATAAATTGTGTGTTAACTCTAAGAGGGATTGTTTCCTAGTAACGAGAAGTGTGAGATTTTGAGAGGTTTGGTAAGTTGGGCCGAAGGAGATGAGGCCTCTCGTAGATAGTGTGTTACGGAGGTAACACAGGGTGTTTTGACTCACACCCCTGAGCCATGTTGTTAAGCTCGAGAGTGGATTAAATTGACAAGTCTCTGCCAGGATGGGGAGTAATAATGCTGAGCATAGACCTATGGTTTATGTGCCTCATAAGCTAAGACTTGTGAGGAGCATTATCCCATGCTTGAATTAAAATTCATGGTGGGGGTGACCGTTGTATAGGAAAGGGAAGTACTACTTCCTGGCCAGAATTTAGTCTTGCGTGCGAGCAACAGTTCGTCGCAAGATGTTGTAGGAGAGACAAGTGTGGTTTAAAGCCACATACACAAGTTATTGATTGAGGGAACATTACCCTGCTCTATTGATTTTGAGGGTGGGGTGTGTTTACACAGGAGATTTTGTTCCAGATGAGAAGGACTTAAGAAGGGCAGATATGGAGAAATATCATGGTTCTAGGGTTGCGGTGCATCAGGGTAACGACTTATGTGTTAAGTTGTGCACTGTCTGTATTGGTGGTCGGGCATGAAGGTTAGATGGACTGCATGGGGTGCCTTTGATTATAGTTTTCGACTAAGATAAGATTTTCATTTCCCACTTGTGGCAAGTTTCCAAGAAGCCATGGGAATCAAATTGAAGTTAATCACTTCTTATCATCCTCCACAGACGACCAGACCGACAAGGGTAAACCACATGTTGGAGGATACGCTCTTTAGGTGCGTACTTGACTTTAAGAGTAGTCGGGAACAGTGTGTCCCACCAGTTGAATTCGCTTATAATGATTTGTATCAATTCACTATCGGGATGGCGCTTTAAAAATCCTTGTATGGTAGGCCTGGTCGATCTCCCGGTTGTTGGTTAGAAGTGCGAGATAATAAGTCTCTCGGACCTGGAACGATCCGAGATACTTCTTCAAAAATTGAGTTCATTCGAAATCGCATTCGTATAACCAAGATCGACGAAAGATCTAAGTCGATGCGGGGAGAAGGTATGTGGAGATTTAGGTCGGTGGACCAAGTGTTGGTGTGAGTATCGCCTATGAAGGGCATTAAGCGTTTCGAGTAGAAAAGGAAAACTTGCACCGCGTTATGTTGGACCTTTCCTATAAATGTTAAGGTGGGTCCGGTAACCTATTAACCTGCTTTACCGAAACATTTTGCGGTAAGTTCATGACGTGTTCCATATCTCTCATGTAAAGTAGTACAAGAGATGTGATGGTGCCCTTAGGTACAATTCTTTTGAAGTAGTTGCAACTTGACAGTTCTTATGAGATGTAGTCGGTTGCTATCTTAGAGCGTGGAGAGTGGTGATGGAAACCGCGGGTAGTACCTTGGTTAGAGTGTATTTTCATCATCTTAGTTTCGAGGAATTGACATGGGATCGCGAGGATGACATGCGGGAAAAGTATCCGCATCTCTTCTTGCGAGGTATGCCAAAATTTTGGGGGCAAAATTCCCTCATAAGGGGGGGGGGGGGGGGAGTATGTAACAACCCTCTCTTTTGATAGCCTATTTTATATTTATTTACTATGTGTAGTAATTAATTATAAAATAATGGATGTTGAGTAAATATTAATTTAATATGAAAAAGGTTAATATTTAATGAAATGTTGAATGATTATCTGATGAGTAAGTAAAAATATCCATATGGTGATTTATGGTGTCATAAGAATTAAAATGACATATTTTTTTAATGAGAAACCGGAACTAAAAATGAGTTATAAAATTTCCAAATGATAATTTGGAGGGTGTAGTTAGTCCCGGTAGGTGAGAGACAATCAAAATAAGTGCCATATTGTATTTTGGCATTTCGGTCTCTTTTGCCTGGTTATGGCTTAAATTTGTAGTTGCGTATCATTTTATCGCGTATTAGACATTTAAGTGGGCTTTTTAGACTTAAGCCACAATTTAATTCCCCAACCCCATTTCTTTTCTTCCATTTCACAAATGATCCCTAGAGAGAGAGTAGAGAGAGGAAGATAACTTTGGAGAAAAGAGAGATTGGATCTTGGATCTTGCTTGCATCTTCCTCAAATCTGATTTTTCCTACCTCATGGAAAGTTACCTACTTCCTATTATATGATTTTAGTGGATTAATTAGCATTGATAATTGTGGATTGTTATGATTTAGTTTAGTTAGGGTTTTGTTGTATTTTTGGGTATTAACCCTTGGAAATTGATTTGGATTATAAATGTTGCAAATAATGGTAGTTGGGTGTATTTATGGAGTTTTAGTTCCATTATATAAGCTTGGATTGGTTGGTTTTGGATTTGGAGAAAAATTTGGAGTTTAGAACTCCATGGCCATTCTTGGCAATTTCGCAGGGGCGAATCGATTCGGACCCTAGGGAGAATCGATTCGCATAGATGCAGTTTCCCAGATCGGTGTACCCGAATCGATTTGGGTTAAGGCCAAATCGATTCAGTAGTATGCAAAAGAATGGATTTGTCTTCCAAACCGATTCTCTTTCAGGGTGAATCGATTCGGCAGGGGGAATCGATTCGGCCCTTGGGGCGAATCAATTCAGGTCCTGCAGTTTTGAGTCATTTTTCATTTTAATTTTTGATCTTTTTCTTTAGGCTTAGGACCTAGGAACCTTCTTGAAAGAAGTAAACTTAGAGTCCTAGAGTATTAGTTGAGTTTTGTCGTCACCCTAGATTAGAATTGGGTCATCT
The DNA here is from genome assembly GCA_949130495.1 of Sambucus nigra. Classification (NCBI taxonomy): domain Eukaryota; kingdom Viridiplantae; phylum Streptophyta; class Magnoliopsida; order Dipsacales; family Adoxaceae; genus Sambucus; species Sambucus nigra. The sequence goes on along the minus strand of OX422221.1, from coordinate 237,285,493 downwards.
AGGGTTTATTTCCCGGGGTGTTTAAAGATATGTTAAGGCATTTCTTCTTTTATTCAAACTTTTTGAAGTTAGGAAATTAAATGCCCATGCTTGGAGACTTAGGGGCTTATCGGAATCCTATGAAATTTAGGAATTGTAGGATCACAATGTCTATTTGGAGTCTATGCCAAAACTTTAAATTTGAGGAATATTAGTGACAATACTCGATGGGAATTAGGTTCGCATAAAATGAACCCAAATGGTTTAAAGATCATTGGTTCAACTAAAATGAACCCAAACTGTGTTAATGATGATTGGTTCAATTAAAATGAACCCAGTTGTTTAATAATGACAGGTTCGAATAAAAAGAACCACACCCATGGATATTGGAAATGGAAAATTGTTAATGGTAATTGATAATGAAATGAGATTAAAATGATAAATGTTAATTTACTTAAACACACCTCTCTAAATGACATCATAAGGGAAGTTAGCGCGCATGGTGATACCCCCTGGCTAATAAATGTAGGGTGGATATAGTCCTAGGCCATATGGGGGGTTTTTATATGTTTTCTCCGCTGGTGAGTGGATTCCGGGTGTGGTCCTGACTCTCTCGCAGGCATATGGTCGCTTACCGACGTTGCGTTATGATCCCAGGCTGCCTTGTTTGATAGGCCCCTGGAAGATGATGGTCATTTAGGGGCGCGTCCAGTGGGGAAACTCAGAGGGCCGGTCTTAGAATCATTATATGTATATGAATATAACTTTTCTGCATCAAGTGGGACGTGATGGTTATATGCCATAAAGAGCATGGATACGTGCCATAAAGAGCACGGGATTTAAATTAATGTCCCATAAAGAGCACTTGATATTGATGGTATTCCTATTAAGGAATGGAAAGATAATTAACTATGGAAGTTAATAACTCCTATTAAGGAATATAAAAGATGATGGATATTTGATAAATGATGAAAGGTTTTAAATTTAAGTTATTTACTTTTCTTTCTTTCATGTACATGACATTTTATTTCATCATTTAGTTAAATTTCCTTAAATTGTAATGTAGGCTTTACATGCTAGATAACATGTCGTTTTATCATCCTTATCATTCTTGCATAACTATTCATTTCTATCATGCTTTTTATTTCTTCTGGTGATCATATAGAACCCGGCCCTGACCGGTTTACTTTCCTTGTTGTGTATATGATTGTATCCGCTCAGGTGCTCCACCGCAGGGACGCCCGTTTTGATATTCCCATTACTTTCGACGAGCTGTAAGATCTTGGGGGTTATTACAGGACATTGTATTAGAAGCTTTCATCTTTGTGTTCTAGATATGATCGGCTCTTACACTCGGGCATGTGGCCCAAACTTTTGTATTTTATTAATGAATGTATTATGTAAGATATTTAAATTGTTGTACTTCGTTGTACGTTGCTGTGGACCGACAACCTATTCGGTCCTTTTGTATACATTCATTTTAGATGTATTACATATATTCTTGTGGAATTCCACTTGCTTATCAGACATGAGTAAAATAATACTTTTTTCCGGGGTAAACATCACTGCATGGATGACTTTTTTAAAACGTAGTCTACATATTTGATGTATTATAACTAAAATGCAGTGTTTGGTGTGAACTTACTGAGTGAAGTAGTTTTGAAAAAGAGAGCTGTGACAACCCGCTATCCGAAATAAAGGGTGGCCAGCCCTATACCTCGATAAAATAGTAAATCATGGATAAATATCATTCTCAGCATCACAACAATATACAAAGTATAAGGAATAACCACACTATATTCCAGAAAACGGGTTATAAAAAATTTTGGTTTTGAAATAATCAGAAAACATTTTCAACAACCCATGATAGAAATAGAGGGTGGAAAACCCCACAAACGCATAAGAACTAAAAGGATACAAAAGGACCGAATGGAAAGTCGGTCAATAATAACCATACAACATACAATAAGTTTCAGGTGTTACATAATAGATCCATTATACAATTACAACGGTTTGGGCAACATGCCAGAATAAACTGATCATAACTAGAAGACATAAACGGAGGCGTCTACACAAAACATCCCGTGAAACCCGCACGATGTCATGACTCCTCAAAACATGTGGAAGGAAAGGTCATTACGGGCGACCGTGCGGCGGAACACCTGAACGGATTATATATATATACATACGCAATACGAAAGGAAAACCGGTCAGGGCCGGATATATGTGATCAATAGATAAATGTCAGGTATGACAATGATGCGCAAGTAAGCATGGATGATAGTCTATCATGGTAACATCAAATAAGGAACTAAGGCTGATAAATAACTATGTAACATGAGATTCACTTAAACAAGAATTTAATTTACTTATGAGCCTTTTTCATCTTTCATCATATTTCAATTTCAGTCTTCTTTGACGTTTCCTTATCAGGAATGCAATTATCATCATGTGCTCGTTATGGCACTAATCTCAATAGCATGCTCTTTGTGGCATAAATTGCTCTTTATGGCATTCATGTTCCATCGAGTCCAACTCGATAATAATAATAGTCATAAATATAAATATAACGATTCTAAGACCGCCCGTCCGGGTTTCCCCACTGTGCGCGTCCCTAAATACCATCATTTCCTATCGAAATCGTCGGGAAGCGGCCATATGCCTGCGAGGTAGTCAAGACCACACCCAGAATCTCCTACCCATCGCAGAAACAATAAAACAAGCGCTCATATGGCCTAGGACTATATCCACCTTTCATTCATTAGCCAGGGGGCTTCACCTATCGCATGGACTTCCCTTAAGATGGTATTAGAGAGGTGTGTAACATCCATTTCATTTATTTCCATTTCCTGATTTAGTAAATTATCATTTACCTTATCATCTTCACATTTTAACAAAGGTATAAGCCTAACCGGGACTATATGTATTTCGTACCGTCATAACATCCTCGATAAGGGATTCAGACTCCAAAGTTATTCCCAAAACCTCCTTTAGACTTTAATATAAACCCTCAAGTCAAATCTAACTCAAGTTAATTCCTAAAGTATCCAAAGTGACCTTAATATGTTCCGGACCCTTATAAGACTATAAGACAAAAGAAATGACTAAACATTTCTTTAAACTCCCCCTTGGAAGAACCCCAGATTAACCCTTTCGAATCTAGGGTGTCGACCCAACTCAACTAGGACTCTAAAACCCTATTTTTACTTCATTTAAGAAGATCCCTAATCCCTAATCCTAAAGAAAAAGGTTAAAATGAAAAAGGAAAAATTTGGAAAATTTTAGGGCTACCGAATCGATTCGCCCCCCTGGCTGAATCGATTCGGCCAGAAAATTTGAGTTTCTGCAAAGCTGCCGAATCGATTCGGATGGAAACCGAATTGATTCGGTTAGAAAATTTGGGTTTCGGCATAACTGCCGAATCGATTCGGACCAATTCCGAATCGATTTGGTTCACAAGACCTGAGCACTGGACCTAACCGAATCGATTCGCCCAGGGGGCCGAATCGATTTGGGCCTGCGATTTTGCCAAGATTTGGCTATGGAGTCTTGGACTCCATTTTCTACCCCAACTCAAATTTCTCCCAAACCAAACTCATGTACCAACACCAAGATAACATCAATGATACTATTGACCATCTTAAACCTCATGAATCATCCCAATCATCTTTGAATGAATCAAAACCCACAAAAACATAAGAAAAACCCTAAACTACTTAAATCAAGATCAATACATCATTATCATCACAAATCATCTATCTTAAGTCACAAATAGCAAGTAGAAACTTGCCTTGATTCAGCAAATTGCAGGTCTCTTGGTTGTAGGAGCAAGAATCTCTCTCAATCCCCAAATCTCCAAATCTTTCTCTCTACTCTTCTCTTTCTCTCTTTGGTTTAGGAAGGAAATTAGGGAAATTGGAAGACTTGGAAAGCTTAAGTCATGACCTAAGACAATTATTCCACTAAATTAACTAATAGTGCGATAAAATGATACGCAACTGCATAATTTAGGTACAATCAGTCAAAAATGCCCAAAACTTCAAAATATAATATGGTACATTACTTGACTATTTTGAACGTTCCGGAATCAACTGCAACCTCTAAATTATCATTTGGACATTTTAAAATTCAATTTAGGTTCCGGTCTCATTATTAAGCCAAATATCATTTTGAGTTCAGATGATATTAATAAGCATGACATAGCAATATTTACCCATATTTAAGATATGTATGCAAACTCATGATAAATATCAACTTTTCTATATTGAATTATCATTCAAATCATAACCCAACACTTGTCTCTAATTACTATACTAAGTAATCACTTATAAAATACGGTCTCACAAGCGAGGGTTATTACATACTCCCCCCTTATAAGGGAATTTCGCCCCCAAAATTCGGGCGTACCTCATAAGAAAAGATGTGGATATTTCTCCCGCATCTCATCCTCACGTTCCCACGTTGATTCGTTTGCATGATGATGACTCCAATGAACTCTCACTAGGGGCACCACACGAGATCTTAACTTTCTCTCCCCAAACTCAAGGATAGCAACCGGTTGTTCTTCATAAGAGACATCAGGCTGCAATTCGATATCTTCAAAAGGGATGTGCCAAAGGGCACCTTCGCATCTTCTATACTTCTTCAAAGAGGAGACGTGGAATACATCATGGATTTTTTGTAAGGGCTCCGGTAAAGCAAGTTGGTATGCCACGGGACCAACCTTTGCAATCACCGGGAAAGGTCCAACAAAACGCGGTGCAAGCATTCCTTTCTTCCCAAAACGTTTAATGCCCTTCATTGGGGACACTCGCACCAACACTTGGTCTCCAACCTCCAACTCCATATGTCTCTTACCCGCATCGGCGTAGCTCTTTTGACGATCTTGGGCTATCCATATGCGATTTCGAATAAGCTCAATCTTCGAAGAAGTGTCTTGGATCATTTAAGGTCCAATGAACTTGTTATCACCCACTTCCAACCAATAAGCGGGCGACCTACAAGGTCTACCATACAGAGCTTCATAGGGTGCCATTCCGATTTTAAATTGGTATGAGTTGTTATAAGCAAACTCAACCAATGGAAGGTATTGTTCCCAACTGCCCTTAAAATCGAGTATGCACATACGAAGCATATCCTCCAACATCTGGTTTACCCTTTCGGTCTGACCGTCTGTTTGAGGATGATAGGAAGAGCTTAACTTCAACTCGGTCCCCATTGATCCTTGGAAACTCTGCCAGAAGTGGGACACAAATATCTTATCTCGGTCGAAGACAATATTCAAAGGTACCCCCTGAAGTCTGACGATCTCCTCAATGAACAATTGGGCATAACGAGCGGTATCATAATCGGTGCGCACAGGCAAGAAGTGTGCCGACTTAGTCAAACGGTTGCAAATTGAGTCATGACCCTTCTGCGATCTAGGTAGGCCCGTAATAAAGTCCATCGAAGTGCTCTCCCATTTCCATACGGGAATCTCGAGCGGTTGTAACAAACCTGTCGGTCGCTGGTGGTCAATCTTAACCAACTGACAAGTAGTACATTAAGACACAAACTCTGAGATATCCCTCTTCATACCCGCCCACCAATACAAACGACGCATATCTTGGTACATCTTGTCCCCGCCTGGATGTACCGCAAACCTTGACCCGTGGGATTCTTCCATCACCGTTCGTCTTAAATCCCCATCGTCGGGAACCACAAGACTTCCATGGAAACGTAGTCCGCCCTCGGAACCAATCGAGTACGACTCTGCTCCCTCGGACAACAGCTGGCGTGTATGGTCTTGACAAACTTTATCTCTTTTCTGGGCTTCCACAATCTTTGCTATAATCGTGGGAGTAACCGTCATCACGGAAATGAATGCTCTTACCCCTGCATCCTCTAGGCTGAGCTCTCTCCACTTAGCTTTCCATACCTCAGCTAAGTCTCCCTCGGGCTTCCTGCTCAAGGCATCTGCTACTACATTCGCCTTTCCGGGGTGATAATGAATATCAAATTGGTAGTCTTTCACAAACTCCAACCAACGACGCTGGCGCATGTTCAAATCCTTTTGGGAGAATAAGTATTGTAGCGATTTGTGGTCGGTGAAAAGACTAAACTTTTCCCCCAAGAGATAATGCCTCCATATCTTCAAGGCAAATACAACTGCGGTAAATTCCAAGTCATGAACCGGATAGTTCTTCTCGTGAGGCTTCAACTTACGAGAAGCGTACGCAATGGGTTGTCTCTCTTGTTGAAGAACACCTCCTAACCCCTGAAGAGATGCATCGATGAAGACGAGATATTCAAATCCCGGCTTTGGCAATGCCAGGACTGGAGCCGAAGTTAGTCTATCCTTGAGCTCTTCAAACGCCGCTTGACATGAACTTTCCCAAACAAATCTTACTCCTTTCCGGGTTAAATTCGTCAATGGGCTAGCAACCTTGGAAAAGCCCTTAATGAATTGACGGTAATAACCCGCCAAGCCCAGGAAACTACGAACTTCAGTAGGTGTAGTGGGCTGACCCCACTCTTTTACCGCGATCACCTTACCCGGATCCACAGACACGCCTTGGGATGACACCACATGCCCCAGAAATTGAACTTACTTCAACCAGGAGCCACATTTCTCAAACTTTGCATACAATTGATGATCCCTCAATCTCTGTAGGACCAACCGCAAGTGAGCAGCGTGATCCGACTCTGTCTGAGAATAGACTAGGATGTCATCGATAAAGATAATGAAAAACTGGTCAAGGAAATCCCGAAATACCCTATTCATAAGGTCCATAAACACCGCAGGGGCATTGGTTAACCCAAAGGGCATAACCAAGAATTCATAACATCCATAGCGGGTCAAAAATGCCATTTTGGATACATCTTGCTCTCGTATCCTCAATTGGTGATACCCCATCCTCAAGTCGATCTTGGAGAAGTAGGAAGGTCCCCTAAGTTGATCAAACAAGTCGTCGATGCGAGATAAAGGGTATTTATTCCGGATGGTGACTTTATTCAACTCTCTATAGTCCACGCATAACCGGAGAGAACCGTCTCTCTTCTTCACAATTAATACCGGAGCGCCCCACGGTGAGGTACTACGCCTAATAAAGCCCTGCTCCAGTAGCTTCTGAATCTAATCTCTCAGCTCCCTCATCTCCACAGGAGGCATTCGATAAGGAGCTTTGGCGATCGGTCGAGTTCCCGGCATTAAATCAATCACAAACTCTATTTCCCGACTTGGAGGTAATCCCAGTATATCCCAAAAAATATCTTCAAAATTTCTAACGATTGGAAGAGAATTTAGGGGAACCATGACATCTCTAGATGAGTCTTCCGCAATACAATATAGATAAGCACTCGTGATCCCTTCCATACAAGGCATAACTACCAGGAACATTTCTTGTCCCGGAACCGCAAAAACTATGCTCTTGCCGTAACAATTTACTATAGCACGATACTTCACTAGCCAATCCGTACCCAAAATTACATCGTACCTGACCATATCAAGGACGAGCAAATCAACCTCAAAACACAAGTCACCAAGGTTAATTCCTATGTTTTTACATACAAAGAAAATCAATGAGCCATCGCCCATAGAGGATTCAACGCTAGTGAAGGTACTTTCAGCAGATTTTATCAAACCTGAAGTCTGGGCAAAACTTCTAGAAATAAAGGAGTGTGTAGCACCGGTATCAAATAGTATTCGACCCATGTGCCCATGAATGAGAAACTTACCCTCGATCGCTGATGGTGCCGGAGGAGCTGGAGGAAGCAGAGCCTCCTGAATATGGTAAACCCAACCGTACTGCAATTGCCCCTGTTGAGAAGGAGCAACCGGATTAGGCGCTTGGGGCGGAAACTTTACATACGGCTGCTGTGGGGCCCTAGGGAGATGCCCTCCAACCAACTGAGGACACGCCCTTTTATAGTGGCCCAGCTCCCCACACTGGAAACATTTATTTGTCGTATTATCCTGATTCCTACCTTAGTTATTTCGGAATTGTCCCGCACCTCGGCCCTGTTGGCCTCTACCTCCATTTCCACCTCTACCACCCTGTGGTTGCTGACCACCTTGACCCTGCCAGTTATTATTATTGCCACCAGCATTAAACCCACCGAAACGTTGACGCTTTGCCGAATCCCCCTACTGAGGATCCCTCTCAACCTTCTTGTTCCCCGAGGATTGGGACGAAGAAGATGTTCCCCCTCCACTCCCAACTCCTCCCTGCCTCGCCCTTTTCCCCACAACTACAACCTTCTTCTTGTTTTGTACAAACAATCTATGCTCTTGACAGTGAAGTAAAGCAGCATTCATCACATCACCAAAGGTCACCAGAGATGGATTTCCAAGCAAATGTTGTTTTATTCGCCAGTGCAGACCTCCCACAAACTTGGAGATCCTCTTCGCTTCTGGAGTTACTTCATCCGGTATAAAGCTTGCTAACCGGGTAAACTTCTCCTCGTACTCGGCAACCGATCTCTCCCCTTGTACTAAATCTTGAAGCTTCCTATGCATTTCCCTCTGAGCTGCGGGAGGGAAATACTTCCCATCAAACAAAGCCCAAAAATTCGTGATGGACATAGTATCTCTTTGCTCGGGTGTCGTCATTGACTCCCACCAGTGTAAGGCCGGTCCGACCAGCTTGAAGGTAATGAGAATTTGCTTTTTCTCCTCACTACATTCCATCATTCTAAGATGGCGCTGCATATCTCTCTTCCACTGGTTCGCATTTATAACATCCGAACCTCCCTAAAATTCCGGGGGATGTCCCTTAAGGAAAGACTCCCTCACCCGTTCCCACTGAGAAGGTCCTGTAGGAACTAGTGCTTGTTGTCCCCTTGCTTGAACTTGTGGCATTTGTTGGGCCACTGCAGTCATAGCGGCGTTGACAACTTGGGCCACAATAGTTGCCACCTCAGCGGCACTGATACTCCCCTGTGGCTGCGGTGGAGGACCAAACTCAACCTCAACAACTCTATTACGTCTAGCGGGACGTCCTCTCTTTGGCGGCATCTGAGATAAAGATGAGGCAGAGTTAAAACATAATACAAAACAATCTATTTAGCAGAAGATCGCATACATAAGCAACAAACAATCCTAACATTAAGTTCTATATCAAAGAACGCTACAGTAGAACGTGACAAGTCCGCATAGATCCTAAAGAATCTAGAACCTGATGCTCTGATACCATCTATGACAACCCGCTATCCAAAATAAAGGGTGGTCAGCCCTATACCTCGATAAAATAGGAAATCATGGATAAATATCATTCTCAGCATCACAACAATATACAAAGTATAAGGAATAACCACACTATATTCAAGAAAACGGGTTATCAAAAATTTTGGTTTTGAAATAATAAGAAAACATTTTTAACAACCCATGATAGAAATAGAGGGTGGAAAACCCCACAAACGCATAAGAACTAAAAGGATACAAAAGGACCGAATGGAACTTCGGTCAATAATAACCATACAACATACAATAAGTTCCAGGTGTTACATAATAGATCCATTATACAATTACAACGGTTTGGGCAACATGCCAGAATAAACTGATCATAACTAGAAGACATAAACGGAGGTGCCTACACAAAACATCCCGTGAAACCCGCACGATGTCACGTCTCCTCAAAACATGTGGAAGGAAAGGTCATTACGGGCGACCATGCGGCGGAACACCTGAACGGATTATATATATATACATACGCAACAAGAAAGGAAAACCGGTCAGGGATGGATATATGTGATCAATAGATAAATGACAGGTATGACAATGATACGCACGTAAGCATGGATGATATTCTATCATGGTAACATCAAATAAGGAACTAAGGCTGATAAATAACTATGTAACATGAGATTCACTTAAACAAGAATTTAATTTACTTATGAGCCTTTTTCATCTTTCATCATATTTCAATTTCAGTCTTCTTTGACGTTTCCTTATCAGGAATGCAATTATCATCATGTGCTCGTTATGGCACTAATCTCAATAGCATGCTCTTTGTGGCATAAATTTCTCTTTATGGCATTCATGTTCCATCGAGTCCAACTCGATAATAAGAATAGTCATAAATATAAATATAACGATTCTAAGACCGCCCGTCCGGGTTTCCCCACTGTGCGCGTCCCTAAATAACCATCATCTCCTATCGAAATCGTCGGGAAGCGGCCATATGCCTGCAGGGTAGTCAAGACCACACCCAGAATCTCCTACCCATCGCAGAAACAATAAAACAAGCGCTCATATGGCCTAGGACTATATCCACCTTGCATTCATTAGCCAGGGGGCTTCACCTATCGCACGGACTTCCCTTAAGATGGTATTTAGAGAGGTGTGTAACATCCATTTTATTTATTTCCATTTCTTGATTTAGTAAATTATCATTTACCTTATCATCTTCACGTTTTAACAAAGGTATAAGCCTAACCGGGACTATATGTATTTCGTACCGTCATAACATCCTCGATAAGGGATTCAGACTTCAAAGTTATTCCCAAAACCTCCTTTAGACTTTAATATAAACCCTCAAGTCAAATCTAACTCAAGTTAATTCCTAAAGTCTCCAAAGTGACCTTAATATGTTCCGGACCCTTATAAGACTATAAGACAAAAGAAATGCCTAAACATTTCTTTAAACTCCCCCTTGGAAGAACCCCAGATGAACCCTTTCGAATCTAGGGTGTCGACCCAACTCAACTAGGAATCTAAAACCCTATGTTTACTTCATTTAAGAAGATCCCTAATCACTAATCCTAAAGAAAAGGGTTAAAATGAAAAAGTAAAAATTTGGAAAATTTTAGGGCTACCGAATCGATTCGCCCCCCTGGCCGAATCGATTCGGCCAGAAAATTTGAGTTTTTGCAAAGCTGCCAAATCGATTCGGATGGAAACTGAATCGATTCGGTTAGAAAATTTGGGTTTCTGCATAACTGCCGAATTGATTCGGACCAATTCCGAATCGATTCGGTTCACAAGACCTGAGCACTGGACCTAACCGAATCGATTCGCCCAGGGGGCCGAATCGATTCGGGCCTGCGATTTTGCCAAGATTTGGCTATGGAGTCTTGGACTCCATTTTCTACCTTAACTCAAATTTCTCCCAAACCAAACTCATGTACCAACACCAAGATAACATCAATGATACTATTGACCATCTTAAACCTCATGAATCATCCCAATCATCTTTGAATGAATCAAAACCCACAAAAACATAAGAAAAACCCTAAACTACTTAAATCAAGATCAATACATCATTATTATCACAAATCATCTATCTTAAGTCACAAATAGAAAGTAGAAACTTGCCTTGATTCAGCAAATTGCATGTCTCTTGGTTGTAGGAGCAAGAATCTCTCTCAATCCCCAAATCTCCAAATCTTTCTCTCTACTCTTCTCTTTCTCTCTTTGGTTTAGGAAGGAAATTAGGGAAATTGGAAGACTTGGAAAGCTTAAGTCGTGACCTAAGAAATCTATTCCACTAAATTAACTAATAGTGCGATAAAATGATACGCAACTGCATAATTTAGGTACAATCAGTCAAAAATGCCCAAAACTTCAAAATACAATATGGAACATTACTTGACTATTTCGAACGTTCCGGAATCAACTGCAACCTCCAAATTATCATTTGGACATTTTAAAATTCAATTTAGGTTCCGGTCTCATTATTAAGCCAAATATCATTTTGAGTTCAGATGATATTAATAAGCATGACATAGCAATATTTACCCATATTTAAGATATGTATGCAAACTCATAATAAATATCAACTTTTCTATATTGAATTATCATTCAAATCATAACCCAACACTTGTCTCTAATTACTATACTAAGTAATCACTTATAAAATACGGTCTCACAAGCGAGGGTTATTACAAGAGCATTCTTCTAAATTAGAAATTGCGTCCCACTCTTCCTCTTGTGGGTTGAGTTTGGATTGAAAATGGTCAACTTGGTTGCCATTTTCTTTTAGAGCATCAGCATCAATATCAACCCCATTTGCGGAACCTTCTCCGGTGTGGACTGGCGACACATCTTTTGCGGTGTCCATGATAATGAGTGTAGATGGGGAGTGAATGTGGGTTTCTATGGAGAAGACAGAAGGAAAATTGTGGGTTTTAGTATCTGTGTGGAGTGAAATGGGAGGGGATATAGTAATCATTTTATAGAGAGTTAATCTGAAACGCCGTGAAACTTTTTGTGTGCCCTAGTTACAGTTTTTGTCGTTGCATATTTGCACAATATGCTTAAAATTAAATCTAATCTTACTAATACAATTGTATTCATTCCACAAATTAATATGAATACTAGTGTACATGTTATCATAGAATTCCAAAGACAAGAAAATTACATAATTGTAAAATTATTAAATAGCAAAAATGTACAATCTAGAATTACATAGGTCAAGAATTCTAAAACATAGAATGGTAAAAGTCATAAATTTCGGGAATTTGAAAAACATAATTTCAAGAATTTCCAAAAGGTCATAAAATTTCAAAAATTGCGAAAATGCATAGTTTAAAGAATTCTAAAAGACATGGTAGTATGAATTCTAAAAGACATGGTAGCATGAGTTCGCAAAAATGCATAATTTAAAGAATTCTAAAAGACAAGGTAGCATGATTTATAATAGACATAATAGCATGAATTCTAATAAACATAATAGTATGAATTCTAATAGACATAATTCTAAAAGACATACTGCCTTAATAATTATGAAAAATAGAAAACTCAAATTGTTTTAATAGTGATGACAAACAGAAGATAAATCAAGATTGTTTCTACGAATTATGAAGAAATCCAAAACGTAAACCATTTTAATAGTCATGAAAAATAGATAATTTACAGCAGTTTATCAACAGTTATATGACGATTCATATATAACCTATTTTATGGACAATCGTGTATTCCTAAACATCATCGCTGACACCACATGTAAGAATAGTATATTTACATGAATCATAAGATCATTCACATCATCATAATAACGTAATAGGTATGTTAAAAAAGAGATAATGTAATACCTCCTTTCATTGCCACGGATATGATGTCGTTGTTTACCGCTGCTGATTGCCACCGGTCGACCTCCTTAGCAATCTTTCAACGAAGAATTTTGGCTTTTCTCTCCTTGCCTATAGGCCTTCATATGTGTGTTTCGTGGATACCTTTTATATGGAAGAAAGACATATATTTATTGGTGGAGAGAGGTCTGATAAGTGGGTCTTTCTAAAACTTCAAAAAAATTTAAAATGCCATTAAAAAAAATGGAATTTTTTTTAAAAGCCCAAAATATTTTTGTTCAAAATAAATAAAAATTGGAATTTAAATTTTTGAAAAATATCACCTTTATTCTATTTAAAGTCTCAAATTGTAAAAATTAAATGCACTTAGCCAAAATTGACCAAAGATGGAAATTGAAAGAAAATTGACGACTTAATGAATAAGTGTGGAGATTGATCAAACCCGGTGAGATTTCGAGCCTTTCAATTCTTTATGAGTTTTTAAATCAATCCGAGTTTATCATTAACTCAAATTTCTTTTCAGCATTTTAATAACTCATTTATGATCTCAATCCTGTGTTTTGATCGGTTATGGGAAATGTGTGAAATGTTGTCCTGAAATTCGTACTAATTATATCTCTAAACTTAATTAACCTCGAGATGCATATGGTAATGTGATTAGCAATTTGGAAAATGAAGTAGGCCATATTTTGTTTAACCCAAAAATATTAGCCATAATAAAGTTATGAAAAAAACTATCCCGTTGCAACCCAATTTGAGCCAGATAAAATATTTCCTTTTCGTTTGATAAGCCAAAAAACCCAATTGGCTCGGAATTGTGAAAATTGAGAAAATTCATCAAGTAAGTCCAAATTGTGCAATAAAAAGGGGCAAGGGAAAAACAGAAAAAATGCTCAACAAAAAAAAAATAGAAAGGAAAAAAAAAGAAAAAAAAATGAAAATTGAAAAAGAAAGAGAAAAATGAGCAAATGCCCGAAAAAGCACTAATGGACGTCATAAGGATATTTTCCAATTTCGAACAATCCGTTTATTCTCAATTTTACCCTTTACACTTTAAAACCCGAAAAGTCCTAACCGAGTCCGAATGGAAAAATTAATTACTGCATGGAGAGATAAGATATGAAAAGATAGTAAAAGAGATTAAAATGGTGTTATTAGGAGATCATGTTTCCCGTTTCCTAATAATTGTATTCCGATGAAAATATCTTTTCACCATATATTTCCTTCTTTTAAATTTTGTATGCATGAATTTGTGTCCATTATATTTATTCTTTATATCATGCATACCGAGAGAAAATACCCACAATCTGAGTGATTCATTTGTGAGTGCATCTGTAAGAATTTGAATCAAAACGAATTGTCGAAAAGTAACGTAATGCTCAATCGGTGGAAATTTGAGGTTTAATTTCTGGCTTTGCACACACACACTATGGTTTGAGACATTTGAATATGAATTTATGGTGATTATTTTTTGAAAAGTTTAAATTTTACAATTCTTAAGTATTTTGATATTTATTTTAGTCCATAAAGAATTTTGTGGGTGTATTCACTGCAAACTCTCACGAGACAAAACTTGTCCTACTAGGGTAACCTAGGGGTTTAAAGGCTTGTTTCACACACTAAATGCAATCGCCTGCCTGCGAAAAAGGTATTCTATCCCAATAAAATGATTTTCAAGAGTGGAATTTTGTTTAGATTCATTTACATTGCTCCGGACGCGCAAAGTTCTAAGTTAGGGGGTGACCAAAAACTTGACGCGACTAAGAATTTGTCTCAGAAATGCGTTCTTTTTAGGCTCAAGTGCAAGCCTGTCGCGTTAGTAATAATCCGACAAGTCGGGATCGTCTCCACAGGGATCAAAAATTGGCAATAAGGAATTATATAGGAAAAGTTATTTATCCTTGAAATGATTTATCCAAAGAAAAGAAAAGATGATGGATGGGTTTAAGTTTCCGATTGGTGAGGAAATAAAATGTGCACAAAACACTAAGAATTGTAAAGAACTTAGATTTGAAAATGAGAGAAAGTAGGGTGGAGTACAATCCCTCAAACCTTAGTAAATTACCGTATATAATACGAGAATTATAAATTGAAAATTTTGACTAAATTCAATCTTTATAGATCCTAAGCATTACATATATGAGGGAACTAGACCGAATCATATGAAATCAAAGGTAAATACAAAGCGGTGAATAGACAATTATACTTGCATAGTATTCTTAAACATCCCAAGTACCTAGGGCAAGAGAGATTAAAAGATCGTCTATGTTCGTATAATTTCCATACACGATCCGGTCAATATTTAATTTAATTTCTATTTTCTACATGGGTAATTTACCTCGGAATGAGTTCATGTACCCCAACCCTTGAAACTTTAGCTAGAAATGGTTTTATGAGAAAACAAATTCATAACAATGCATGTAATTGTGGATCTAAGAAACAATGGTAACAAAAATTACAAAACAAGTGATAATTGAATTAAAAAGAAAGAATAACTAAGAGAATGGAAATTTTATACTTGTATTCAGCAACAGGAACATCAAATGAACTTGAATCCAGAGAACTTCTTCTTAATAAACCTTACAAACTAGGGTTTATGAAAACTTCTACCAAAGAAAACTAAAAAGACTCTAAAATCTGACTCTCTCTCTAATTCGACTCCCCTTGGAAGGATGTAGGGTTTGGCCTTTTATACACCAAAAAATGACTCTTCCCTTGCCTCTCCACGTTTTACCCTTTTAATATACCTAAATGAGACTCTTACCATGCCTCTCCACATTTTACAACTAATAAAAACGAATTAAACAAGAAATTTCAAGAGTTGTCTCTTCACCTTCCAGAATTAATTTCAACTTTTGACTTTCTGTCTCCAAATTTAAATGGGAATAACTTCTTCACCATAGATTGGATTGGGTTGACGTTTTTTCTAATGTTCTTGTAATTTAGAGCTCTTCAACTTTTTAGTTGGCCCCACCTCCGGACTAAGGCTGAAAAATTACAAAAATGCCCTTTAACTCTCCATTTCTTGGTTTCTTTCACTCTTTTGAGTTCTCCTTCGCACTAACTTGCATGAAATACCTATAAAGCACATGATAAATACAAAAAACACGAAATACTTTCCAAAAGAGGTTAGTAGCATAAATTTGATACAAATCTAAGCTATTTACACTGCAGGGGATCTTAAAAATACCGAAATTAGGGGGATAAATGTGAAGAATATGTGCCTAATCAAGGTCCTAAATTCCAAAGGTCAATTAATCTCAACTAGAGATTTAATTGAAATTTTAACTACTTTTAATATCCAATTCATTTTTGGAATATGAACCATTTTGTTAGGAAGTAACATATTCTAATTAAAAATCGGAATACTAACGACCATATTTCGGGGAAGGAATTAAAATTATTAACGAACCCAAAGGTTAATCAATAATTTCCTTGCAATTTTAGGAGTAGCGTTGTGTTAATAGTTTTAGTTATTTTTTTTTACATTTTTTACTCAATTAAGTGAGATAAAATATTCCTTAAGAGATAAATTATGAGTTTAGGAGATACATTTCAGAAGAGTGTGAGAGCAATCTCTTATTCTATTTATTCTATTATAAGACGCATAAATATTAGTATTGTTATTCATGTTCATAGTTGGGGGGTCGAGTGAAAATTGTAAGGAGACTTGATTTTTGTATTATATCACTCTGTTTTATTACTTTTATTATGCCTTTTATTGGGTTATTATTACATTTTATATATAATAATACCAAAATAAGAGGCTAAATACCCCATTTAAGGGGTGAGATGAAACCCTTAGCTTAGTTATTTTTATTTTTATTTTATTTATTTATTATGTCCCTCTAAATATTAATATTGAAATTTTACAATATATATTTATGCCTCGAGAGAGGGTGAATTATTTTTGAGAGAAAATAGTAAATCCAAATTACATTAAACTAGAGATAATTTTTTTTTAATTAATATTGTAGTTTGAATTTTTCAACTCTAAAGCTTAATTTGTAATGGTTTAAAATACTTTGAGTAAATTTTCCCTAACGGGTGATTAATCAGAAAGTATTCAAATCGGATTTTTATAGAGTTTGTGAAATTTAACATTATTCTTCTAAAAAAATTATGTTTAACTTCACATTTGCAATGAAAGTTTATTTGTGGATTTAAATATATCTTCTAGTATTTCAAATACATAACAAATTAATATAAATAAGTTGTATAAGTGGTGCATTTCAATTCCTTAAATTATCTCATAATTATTTGCTCCTCATATTTAGCTCACTTTATCATTTTATTTATTTATTAGTGCAATTTAAATTTCATCTCCATTAGTTGACATAAACATCCATTGAAAACTTATTCTTTTAAAATTATTGTACTCATTTTCTTTTTTTCCTTTCCATATTAAGAAATTGGATTAACACCCCACTTGCCATTATATATATATATATATATATATATATATATATATATATATATATATATATATATATAGTATTTCATTGGTTCAAGGGATTTTGATTGAGAAGATAGCTATACTACAACGACAACACACCAAAATCCTTTCATAAGGGTCGTTCGAGATTTTTCCAATTTTGGTTTTTCTAGTACATCGGGCATTGTGTGATTGTTTATTTTACTTTATCATGCTATCACCTAAATGCATGTTTTAGGATAAAAATAAAATTGGCTAAAACTTGTTTACATAATTTTCGTTTATAATTGATGATTTAAGTTTAATATTTAATTTGAAAAAAATTAAAAATTGGTTATTATTTAGACCATTTCGTATATTCCGCAACTTCATCAGTGTTTTACATTAAGTTCCAAGTGCTGCACTTTTAACACAATTTTATGTTTGTCGTGTCATGGGTAATAATACTACATTAGAGTTGTGGGAGCTCTAAGACTTTGTACATCTTTCCTTATTCTTTCTTTCCTCTAGAATTGTTTGAAAATATTTCTCTAGAGATAAGTCATGTTTTTGTTAAATATTAGAGGGTACTTGTACACTGTACGAATGAGTTGCAAAGTAGTTTATAGTGGATGAGATTTTGTAATCTGTTTATTCTTTTACCCGTGACGAGTACCACAATCATGTTACCCAGGTTATTTTTCCTTTCTCCTTCTTTTTAATAAAATTTTTCGGATTGTAGTTGTGTTAGTTATTGTTAAAATTTCTTGATTACAAAGGTTCTCGAAACATAATCCACTCCATGATAAAAGTTTATTGATTCAATATATTATATATGTTATGATCTCACTAAATATGTTTATAGTAGTTTGCAATTCATTATATGTGAGTAACATCACTTTTATGCATGCTTGACTATTGGTGAGACGTTCTCCTTTTTATTGTTAATGTATTCTTCTAGAATAATGAGGAATTTGGATCTATGTTACAAGGGCATTGCTAATGGAGCTGGTCAATCTGAGATACTCGGTCTAATACATGTTGCTCCAATTAAGGTACTACCTACCAAAAATTTTGATAGGTTATTATAAAACTTCTCGGAGAAATAGTTGACATTTTAATTATTTGTTTATGTTTGTTGAGAAAGAAATCATATTCTAATGTTGTTATGCATGCTGACCTGATCACAACATGATGTCGGGTTGGGATTGACTAATACTTGACAGAACCCGATATGACACTACATGATTTTGTCAAGAGAAAAAAAATAATGGTTTTCTTCCTTTCAAAGTACTGAATATATATATATATATATATATATATATATATATATATATATATACTAGGGTATTCCCGTGCCTGAAGGCACGTCGATAATTTTGAAAAGTATAAAGTCGTGCATAATGTAAATAATAAATGCTTTATATATTATACTTTCTTCCAACATATTGTGTGTAGTAGACACTCCATATCATGCCTAGGAAGCATCTTTTTGTATTTAATGAGAATTTAAATAAGGAACCAATAAGAATGCAATAAAAAAATAGACATTACACGGGAGATTTATAGTACAGTATTGTGATATTTGTTTGCATCAAGCATACACATAGTATCAACAATACACATAATACCATGGAATTTGTAAAACAAATAAATGTTATTTGCATTTGATTCACTTTTTAAGATTTCACACATACCTTGAAATGGATACAATTAGTGAATATGAAATAATGTTCATAATAAGCCAAATCAGTGAATGAGAGCACTAAGTATATACAAAAATAAAACAACTCATATTAGCATAAAATATCAAAAAAACAAAAAACAAAGGACTAAAATTTATTGACATGCAAATATCATAATCGTCACAGTATAATAGGTCTTTGATAATCTACAATATGTGTTCTATTATCCAAATGGGATATTGAAGGGCTTAGTTAAAGAGAAGAAAAAGTTCACAACATAAATATGGCAAAAAAAAGTCATGATTTATATGTAGTCAGGATGCTGCATTTGTACACACTATTTTTGTTCTAAACGGAGGGAAGTGAGGGTTAGACATTCAAATTCTACATTTTAAAGGCTTTTAAATTGTAATTGTATTGCAGTACTAAGTGAAAAAATTAAATAAGCAGAAATAGGTTTTTCGAGGATGAGGAAAAAACTAATGAGTCCATTAACTATTTACATGCATTAGCATAAGCTGGGGTATATAACTTTAGCATTCATATCACTCAAAACTCCAAAATTGAAAATATATAACTTTGGCATTAAATTGACCTCATATCTTCTGCAAAAGACAGTTGCTTGAGGTCATCAAACATGCTATTAGCTTCCATAGAGAGGGAATCATCTTCCTGGTGAGGGCTCATCAGGTATCTAGTTAGCAAGTAGGATATTTTGTCCACTTCCAGCTGAAAATGCAAAAGGAATGTTCATATCCTAAATTTAGTCACAAAAATTAAGTTATAAAGGATATTGTTATGTGTATAGTAAATTTACACAACCAAACTACACATTCTGACTTGGACTATCATTTATTTCCCACTTTGAACACAACAATCCAAATATATTTAACTTAAATCTGATTGTCATTCTTAATACTTGGATTTCTCTTCTCTGATTGGCATTCCTCATACTCCAATTGAGTTAATGGCAAGGCTGCTGGAATCATTAAATTTAATTGTGTTTTCTTTTATATTTTTTTAATTAAAAAATGTAAGTTTGAATCGGATAAGAGTACCTACACCTTTACATTACTTCGAAATATGTTATTAAAATTAGAGTAATATCTCCTTCTATAATACAAACATGTATACAAAAGAAATGTTCAAACATTTATACAAAATAAATAGTACATAAGAAGAGATATTCATAGTACGTGAAATACGTTAGTACCCACAAATATACACTGCACATATAGAAAATTAGTATGAGTTAAAAGGTATTTATTAGAATTTAAATCCAAGATTTACTTGATGAGTTGGAAGCCCATGATTATGGCATTACTATTAGAAGCCTGCGGAGGAGAGGAGCTAAGACTGACGGGATTTAACGAAGGGGAGGCTTCGAGCCACAACACTCAGTTTGTCTCAAAAGGAATATGGAACGTGGAGGGTATATATTGTCATATGCACAATTTGCAAAATTATGCACCAAAAATATCACCAAAGAATAGGAATCAAAACCCAAAAAGTTTCTCACATAGCTGTACAGATTGTATATGCAATATTTTATAATATATCTTGATGTTGGAGGCTTTTGCGACCAAATTATTGCAACTGCACAGCTTGATATAACAACTGTATAGAATGATAAGACTTCCTACAACTGTATAGCTGCTGAATCTTAACAAAAATCTTGCTAATAATACTTTCTACAACACTTACTGCTGCTGTTGGTGGTTGAGCTCTCTCTACAGGTCCTTGGGCAAAATGTTCCTTCCTCCTGGCTTGATTTCTTTGCTTGCTTGCCTTGTTCGTTTCCCGCTTAGCCTAGAACTGTTCAGACAGTCTTTTCTCTAGCCATCTTGGCCTTTGACTTGCGGATACTCTCCATCAGAACATGTTTGTTCTTAAGCACATTAACCTTCACCTTCGTGCACATGTCATGTTACACGTGCTTGTCGATCTTCTTTAACTCACGATACTCTGTCTTTAAACACATTAGCCTTCACCTCCGTGAATATATAACAAAGAGCATTGATTACCTACAAAGTATATTAGGTCATAATAAACCAAAACATCAGCTAGGCTTTCAGATTTGAAATTACAAAACGCACGGATGTAAACCCCTGCAGCTTGAAGAACGTATGGGGTTTATGTGAAAATTTTCATTCTTTTTCAGGTACAATAGGTCGGTGTGGGTTGAGTGTATGGCAGTGTTGGAGCTCGGTGGGAGACGAAAGAGGGAGAGGGTAGAGTGTATGGTATAGCCCACCATTTAAAGTACTGGCAACAAGTGAAATATATATTGAACTTCTTACTCATACAAGAAATATATATGATATCCAAAATAGAACTTATTACCCTTGGCAATGTAAAATACCATTCAAAGTAGAAAATATACAATTCGGAGTAGTACCTATGCTTGGCCAAATCTGCTTAATATACCGCTGTATAATATACTATTGTGGAAAAGTGTGTATGAAATATATTTTACAGCAGTACTAATCTGAATAAAATAATGTGTATAAAACTGCTAAAACACAAAGATTATACATGTATAAAATTGCTAAAACATAAGATTATACCTTTTATGTCTTTTGATAGTACCTCTTTTAGAGACACTACCTCATAAGCCTCTCAATAGTTGTCGTACCATGTCGTCCCATTCGTCACCGCAATCAAATTCCTCAAATACTGCGTCGTAAGCCTCTCAATAGTTGTTGGCAGTGTGGCACGAAACATTTACATTGTTCGATAAATCCTCTTCTCGTCATGTGGTCTTTAAGTTCTTCTTCCTCTTCTCATCAAGGTTGGAATCATCTTACATATACCTATAATATGACCACAACTGATTTAGTATAATATTCCCATTATTAGGTGTTTTCCCATTTTAATTCTTTCACCTGCTACAGGTTCCAAAAAAGTAAGGAAAAAAGTAGAAATGTTACAAAGCATTAGATACCTTTCTTTATTGTAACTCTCTAATATCAACAACTCCATATATCTCATTCTCTTGCCATTGATACTACAATAAAACTTCACAAAGTTTTATAAATATTTATAACATGATAATGAATTTGGAACAAAATAGAACATTGCTTAGGTCTATCAACCACAAAGCAAAGAGATGAAATATCAACACAATCCACAACATAATCACTTACAACATCTATAGTTATGAATAACACTATGTTGTTCAATTCGAGCAGTATATAGAAGTTGTGTTAGAAGTGGAGTGTGAACATAGAACATGACGAAAAACAAAATAAGTCTAATGTCAATTTACCTTCATAAAAGGGGTGTTTCAGAGTTGTAACTTTTTAATTCTTAGCGAGATGTACCTTCATAAAGGAAAAAAGTAATCATCATACAAATAAGTCGAATGTCAATTTATAAAATGTTGTTACTGACTAATTAATATAAACGCATTAAGAAAGCAAGGATTATTTTAAAATTGAAATTTGAAACTTACACCACAATAAAAAATAAAACTCACATTACCTATTAAAATTACAAAATATAAATATTTTTAAATTTTTGACCAAAATCGCATACAACAAATTAAACCTCAATATTGTTTGCTTGCATTACAGATCAAATATTTTGCATTTTTACTACGTAACACACGTAGAGGCTAACTAAGCATAGAGAGATGCTACCTCATTACAAATTGAGTCTCTATTTGAAAGAAAATTTACTTACATCAAACAATAAACCAACACCAGTTAAAATCTAGATAGTTAGTCTACTATACTTGAACAATCGAACCAAAAAATGTCACATCTACAAATTAAAACAACAAATGATCAAATAATGAACCCTGAAAATGCAAAAATCTATAAAACTTAGGGTTTACAAAACGGATACCTGAATAATTGAACTACTATACCTGAACAATTGAACAAAAAAATGTCAGATCTACGAATAAAACAACAAATGAACAAACGGATACCTGAACAATCGAACCAACAAATGGGTTTTCATGTACAGAATCAAAAGATATAAAATCACATGAATCGTATTCTCAAAAGGGACATTACCTTGGTTGAAATCTCACAACCGAGAGAGAGAGAAACGGAGAGAGGGATTGCGGGAGTGAAGATATGTAAAGTGA
This sequence comes from Sambucus nigra, assembly GCA_949130495.1. Lineage (NCBI taxonomy): Eukaryota > Viridiplantae > Streptophyta > Magnoliopsida > Dipsacales > Adoxaceae > Sambucus > Sambucus nigra. The sequence continues at coordinate 237,262,311 of OX422221.1, read as the reverse complement.
CGGCTAGGTTTGGAAGATTAGGTAAAGGGATATAATGGGTGCAAATACAATTCTACCCCTGTGACATCATCTTTTCATCTTGTGACATACACAAATTTCCTTCTTTATTATATATATATATAATCCAAAATAATAAGTGGTGGCCAACCCTATACTACATTAAATCAGTAGTTTCAGATGGCTCAGTCTCAACACCAACTGTCGATACAAATATAATATAGACCAACTACCCGATATCATATAAGCGAGATGTTAAAATTTAATAAAACATGCAATAGACAACAAACCAACGCCATAACACTACCAAAAAGAAAAGAAAGATGCATGAAAGAACTATGAGAAAAGAAATGCTAGAAAAAATGAAATAAGTAAGTACAACCGAATATACCACAAGGAAATAAACCTGAATAAGCGTCGGGTCACAGCCAATACAATGACTAAAATGAAAAAAATATAACATGTATATAAATATCCCTTGGGTATAAACCCTATATACAAAAAGAATCCTACCTAGATTTTTAAAGAAGTAGGAAGCGACTACATTCTACATCCCGTAACAGTCCGCACCTGTCATGGCTCCCAAGACTCTGGACAGAAGGTCATCCGGCATCCATGCGTTAGGATACCTATAGTAATATATATATATATATATATATATATAAAGATAGAGAGAAAAGTAAATGGGTCAGAGCCCGAGTTGTGAAAAATATTTAGCAAGTGTTTTAACCGTGCATAATAAATATCGGTGAACTTATTTCATAATTAAAGTGGAATCGCACTCTCGTGAATCCCCAACTCACCTCTCATCTAACGGCGCGCACCTATTTGCGTCTTGAGTTTTAGTTAAATTATCCACATTATAAGGACAATCTAACTATCATAGGCCCCGCCTATACCCACGAGATTTGCCTTCCTAACAAACCCAAGAATCCAACCCTTTCTAATCATACTTGAGTATGTCTACAAACAAATATGCCCTAAGGCTTAATGGATTTCGGTTTATAATTTAATTAATTATAATTCTTAATACGTTACCCATATAAATTTGGGTTTAATCACGTGATGTAATTATTAAAAACATGCATATAAATTATTATTGACAAAACTTCTCTCCAATCTCAACACTGCACTTGGTTTCGGGCGTCGGGTGTCTCGCAAAGAGAAATCCAAACAAGGAACCACCCCGTTACACTACTCCTTGACAATGTCGATCCTGGAGATCCATTATGCCATACATACAATATAATACTACTATAACTACTAAATTTGGATTACCATATAAAGCAACTTAAAATCTCCAATCATATCCTTGGGATGATGTAACCCAAATATTCCTTAAATGCGATACATCAACCCCTAATAATCTAGTACACCATAATCATCCAAGATGTACTCCAACAATATTCCATATCCTTGCATCTATAGGATATATATAAATATATATATAGACATACATTCTAACCATATATATATATATATATATACCATCATCCATACCCATGACCAAGTGTACATATCACATATGATGTACAATGGCCATGCAAATATAATACCCGGCTATATATAACGCCGATAAACTGCACCATGCTAACATTTTCCCAGTGCCCGGCTCACATAGCAAAACTGAGGACCACCATGGTGGGGCTAAACCTCACGCATCTCATGGTAAACTAACACACACAATGTCCCGAGAAGCGGTCATAGCTCCAAACCGATAAAGATACGAAACATACCCACTATGTCTCAGCCCAAAAATATAAATAGCATAATAACACACGGGACGACTATGACCTGGGGAATATCCACACCCTGATCCTTAAGCTAGGATGCTAACCCTCTGCACGGAAACTTCCCAATGATAGCATGAGTGGGGTATGCTTAACCACATAAGTACGTATATCGTTCACATGCACAATATACATACAACCATATGATCGCATCATATGATCAAACATTAAACCATCATCTACGGTTTAAATATCCATACCATGTATGTCCACAACATAAATATATACATATATTCATATCTATACAGATATATATACATATATCCACATATCCATATATCTATATGTATACAAACTAATTCTCGTTCATATGTATAAGATATATCATCTCGGTTATAAGTGTACATAATCCTCAATATATAAGCCGTCACCACAAACTCATTTAATTTACCTCGATATGTGAATACAATCCCTCACTTGAAGCATAGTCATCCACTTTTCCTATGATGAATAGTCTCCCAAAAATATATATACATATATCCGACATTAGGATTATCACCCAAAGTTTAGTGTAGGAAATCATCACTACACATTTCATCTCTAATTTTGAAAGTGTAATACCCCGTATTTTCATGATATTTATTTTTGGGGATTAATTGAATTAAATGTGTATTAATTGGAAATTAATCCGGATAAAAAATGTTAACGAGATGTGAGTTAGTATTTTATTATAATGTGTATACTTGGCAATATATGAATATTGGAAATATTGAAATTGTCGCGAGATTCAAATACGGTAATTTGGGAAACTTTGTTGGGACGCGCGTGACAGTCGCGTCAGGAATATAATTATTTGAATTAAAAAGTGAATTTTATTTTTATCACCCGTATGGTCATTTTGAGTGTGCCAACGCGTCCGAAAGGGTCAAAATAGTCAGAAAACACTAGCCGGGGGTTAAGTTTGGGTTCCGGGGCATTATTGGACCATACCGGTAACTTATAGGGGCATTTTGGTAATTTCAAAAATTTGGGAATTAAAACCCACGAAAATAAGAGATAAAAATTAGACTCTTTCTTTATCCACTAAACCCACTACTTACACTAAGGGACTTAATGGGCTACGGGAGAAGTTAAGTTATAATCCCAACTTACCAAAAACCAACCACACCTCCATTGTCATCTTCCTTAGAGAAACTTGTAGAGAGAGAGAGAGAGAAGAGAATTCTGCAGAAAGAGAGAGGGAGAACAACCTAGCCTTCAAGACTCAACATCAAATTCAGATAAAGATTAAGGCAAGTGGTTTAATTACAATTGATTCAAAGATATGCTTTTCCATGTTTAGGAATTATCGAATTTATCTTGGAAGATGATATAGACCTAGGAATTGGAAGTTTAAAACTATGAATTATGTTAGGGACTACATGTAGTAACAATCTGGACGAATTATGAACTCAGAATTTTGACCCTTGATGATTTAAAAACGGATTTTTGAAGAAGTTTATCAATATTCTTGAAAGAAATAGTAATCTGGAATTCTTGATGAAGATTTGATCCATACAAAGCCCTTGAATGATGAATTATTGGTTTTAGAACGTTATTAATGTTGTAGGATGGTTATATGATGATGCTATAACGTTATATTAGAGATTCATGCATTAAAAATATGTTTTGGGTTGATTTGAAAACTGCAAAACGAAGCAGTCCGTAACCATACCTGGTGCAATCGATCGATCGACATTCATCAGTCGATCGATCGACCACCATAGATCGATCGAAGGTAAAGGTCGATCGATCGACCTTCCCAGAATGAGTAAAGTTTTTCCCTATTTAAATTTTAATGATGTTAACCCTTGATTAATATTTTTGGAGACCATATGAATACCCTTAACCTTAAGGAAGACCATTAGGATTGGTTATGAGATTTGGACCTTAATTAGAATTCAATTTGAGGAATTATTCTAAAACTAATGAAATTCGATAAGTGAGTAAATATTTGGGTTAATAGTGTAAATTTGAATACTTTGATGAAATGAGGTTTGGGGCAGAAGTAAGAACCTTAGAATTAAAGATGCTATACGTGGGAATAATAGGATCTTAATAATCTATTTTAGATAGGTTTTAAGTATAAGAAACTACGACGTGAGACGTGTCGATAGTTTAACTTTTATATTATCGGGAGACGTAAAATATACAAATTTGGAATAATGGTATAAGGATGTAGAGTATACCTTTATTAATATTGAATTATCTAAGATGTGTGATGCTTAGTATATGATTTCTATATGTATGACATACCTACCATACTTGCTATCACGTGAGGTTACGTTCGCTTAGGGCATTCTTATCCTTGTGTTGCCCGGATTTAGATTGGTACCTCGAGGACATAGTTCAAGAGAATGACTTATTTGTGAGTTAATAAGCCAGCTGACTATGGAGCGTAGGTATGTATGTGACCATGGATATGTTGAATTATGTTCGCCTCCATTTTTGTGTGTGGTGTTTATTCCAACAATTCATGAGAGATTCGGAATTTGTAATCCTTATGTACGTGATGTACCGGGATGGATAGCAGAGTATGTGTGCACCGCAGCTTAGCCTTTGGGTGCTTGTTTAGTATATTTATGATGTGAATAATATACGGTTAAATGAAAAGGAAATTGCTATGTTAATTGTGGGTAAAGTAATTGTAATACTATGAAAAGATAAAAGGGTACATGTATCAATAAATGGTTTTGTTAATAATTGGGAATCCGAGAATTAAAGTAGAACTCTCTATTTAATTGTAAAGGTTGGAAATTAAACGTGAACCGAGTAGGAGTGTTAGAAACTCTTTGAAATTAGTTAGTCATGAGAAAACACGTGAATGGGTACAGGAACGTTTGGAGTGCACAGTTAGACGAGAGGTGAGCATTTCATGTTAGAGCACATCCTAACATGTATCTTGCATTCCTTGTTTTAATTATTATTAAAGCACTTGCTGTTTTTAAAATACTCTCCACATTCGGGCTCTGACCCGTTTTCTTTCAAATCTATCTTTTTGTAAAAAACCATTTTAGGTGCCCAGCCACAAGGACACCATGCTTAGGATCCTCATTCAGGTGACGAGCTGTAGCGGTTTGTGGGAGTAACAGGACATTGATTATAGACGCTTCATCTATTTTGACTCTATACTCAGTATTTATCAGTTGTAGGGCATGTCGCCCATTTCTTTTAGTGGCATTTCATTTAGTTCAGTTATTCAGACTTCGGGCATGTACTTAATTCAGATTCAGACTAATCTTATTATTTTCAGTTGTGGGATTGTTGTGAGGAGTTTTCCTCCGGACTTATTACTATTGTTGGTTATTTCATTACTTCGTTATGGTGAATGGATTTATGTTGTACTTCCATTATTCTTTTTGCATGTTAATCAGACTTAACTTAAAATTTGGCAACTTACTTTTTAAATACTAGGTGGTTAGTAATCATTTAAATGTTTTCGACAGTGATGCTATTAACTGGATCGACTTGACATTTTGTATTAATTTAATAAATGAGTAGCTACCCGGTATTTAATTAGTCGGGGTGTCACAAAAAGTACATAATTATCTTTAGTACTATTTAACCATTGGTATATATGTATAGCTAATAGCCTATGAACTTCAACTTATCCCAACATCATTTCAATTGTTGGAATCCCAATGATTATTTCCCCAAATTTATGTGTAAACCATCCTAACTAGAATTATACTACCACTTATTCTCGATGATAGTACGATCCAATCGTTCCCAATTTCACCTACGGTTCAATTAATCTTATGAGCCCCCTTACTCCGGTTGGGTTACCGATTGTTCCTTAATTTAAACATTCCCAAGGATACATGACCACTCTCACTCTTCGGTCCCCAAACCTTAATCTCAATATAATCCTATTTACCATAAGGATTTGGCACTACTTCCATCCTACGATTTCATATCGTACCCTCACCAATCTCCCTAAGAGTTCTTAACCTCCCAGCATATCAATACTTACTTATGACCTCTATCTAGAACTCCCGTCCTCACTGAGATCCCTCACTATGCCTCGAAATATCCATTCTTCATACATACTTAAGCAAAAAGGGACTATCGCTACCGTTTACAACTAATCCATGATTTCCAACCTCCATCATAATAGGATAATCCGCCAACCAATTCAGTCCCATATTTATTTCATAAATAAAAGAGACATCCCATCCTCCTAAATCAATTTAATATAGGCCGCAAGCCCCTATTCGACCTAGGGCCCTATTCCCCTAATCTAATATCATAAACCTTCATAATAAACCCATTAAGAAAGCCCCTAAGAATAAAACTCCAAAAGAAAAGGGAAAGAAAGAAATTCAAATCTTGGGCTAAAACTAGGGGACCGATCGACCGCGGTTCCGAATTTTGCCTACGAAGAAATGCAGTAGGCTTTTCCCTTAAGGCGCGGTCGATCGGCCACACTAGTTCTCTTGGCCGATTTCCATTTTTCAACAAAACCCTACTTCCTCAAACACCGAAATATCATCACCAAACCCCCAAATCTTTAACCCAATAATATTCTTAACATGTAAACTCATCCTACATTTCATCCCAACTATTTATATATGATTAAACCCATGTATAAACATCAAATTTCCATTTTAGTACCCAAAATCTAGGTTTTGATATTAATACCCAAAATCGATTTCTTTAACCCACAAATTATGAAATGAAATACACAAATGACTTATTTAGCAAGATTAAACACTTGCCTCAGATTTTGTAGAGGTTGGATCGTCCTCGATGTCACGTTTGGGCCAGAATCTCCAAGCTTTTCTTCCTCTCTCTCTTCTTTTTCTTCTTCTTTTCTCTCTTTCTCTCCTTTTCTCAAATGAGAAGGCTTCATCCGTAAGCCTTCAAATCCCTTAAAACAACAAACCCAATTTTAAATGTTAATACACACTTTAAATGACACGTTTACTCCAATTCGAGTCAAACTGACTTAAAAATATTCTAAAGCCGAAATAAAACCCAATGATAGTCATTTTGATTATCTCGACCCTTCCGGGATCGATGGTACCTCCAAAGTCATCATCCGAAATACTTTGAAATGTCCTCTATTCATGGGCCTCAATTCCCAAATTTTAAAATTCTCCAATTCAATTAAATTTTATTTTCCCAAAAATTTAATTTCCCAGTCTCCAAAGTCAAGGGTTGTTACAATTATATACATACATGAATTGATAATATTATTTAATTCATACGTTTTATGTAATATATGTATATTTTATATGAAAGCCCCTAGTCGCCCCTATCTAACTTCTCTCTCGATTTTCAAACCCTTCCTAGGGGTTGCCTGGCTTTTATGTCCAAAAATTCATGCAATTGAACCCAAAACCTCCTATCACTGTTTGGGCCAAATCCTTTGCTACTATTGTAGCTAACAATGGATCCAAAGAACTTGAGCTTAAAAATCCTTCCATATTCAAAAGGGAACATACTATACACTTCACCCTTGCTGATAAAGAGGCATTGGTTGCTCCTTCCAAGTTCTTGATTGTTGGGAAATTTTCAAAAGGTAGACCTTCAATGTATGAGATAAGGAAGATTTTTCTTACGTTCAACCTTAAACAATCCCGTATTGTTGGACTCATAGATAAAAAGCAAATCCTAATCAAGTTGGAGTGTGAAGAAAAATTTTTCAGGTTGTGGACAAGAGAACAATGGTTTCTTGGAAGATATCCCATGCACACCTTTAAATGGTTCCCAAACTTCAGCCCTGGTCAAGAATTCCCTGTTGTTCCAGCATGGATATACCTTCCTAATCTCCCTATTTATTTATTCGTAAAAATATCTCTATTCTTCATAGCCCAACGCATTGTCAAACCCCTAAAGATGGATTCCTCTATAGTGAATCAATCAGGACCTACCATGGCCAAAATTTGTGTGTAGATCAACCTCACCAAAGTAGAAGCCCAAAAGATTTTGGATAAGTATAGGTGGCAGTTATTTTTGACATGATATTGTCTATGAAGATCTTCCCAAATACTGCAACTACTCTTAAAAAAAGGGACATGATGAAGGCTCTTGTATTTTCATGACTGGTGGTAATAATTTAAACCCCAAAGAACCTATGAAACTGATGATAAAAAACACATACAATCCTAAAAATTCCACCCAACCTAAAGATTAATCACTCACTAATACAAATAATGCCACACATGCTGTCAACCAAGAATCTCTGGAGAAAAGACAAGATCACCAAGAACTAATTCAAGATACTAACTTAATATCCATCAAAGACTACCCTAACCTAAACAAAAATTATCCTCAACAAATCATCATCCAAGAATTCCCGAACCTCCCACTAAAATACCAATTCCAAAAATTCTTATTAAGCATTGCCTCTAAAAATGCCAAGAACATTTAATACCTTATTACCAAGATCCATTACTGTGAGATTACTCCTCAATAAGCCACTGTAGTTGAGAATGCCACTACGGTGTACGCTTAGGCAAGGATGGTCCGAATAAACACCAGTCCAATATTTTTTATATTTTTGAAAATTTTAATATTGAACCTTTAAACAAAATTAAACCAATTAAACTTAGCACCAGTTTCAAAACTTTCTGGTGGAAGACCGATTTTCCAAATTTTATCTTTTTACCTCAAAGCATGCATCTAAGGTGATGACATATAAAATAAATAAATCAATCACAAACTGCCGATGTACGAGGAAAGCCTCAAAGGGAAAACCCTCGGATGGCGCAGCCAACAAATCACTGTAATACGATTTTACATAGTATAGACAATAGACTTACATAACGACTCGATCCCCCAAAAGACGTGAAGATCTTCTTTCTTCAACCTCTCCTCCACTGTGAAACATATAAGTCCACCTAAGCAAGATTCCACAACACAAGTGTCCACGCACGCCTCGATATCCACCGATGATGCTCAACAACCGTCAAAACAATACAAACGGTTCGCACGGAGTCCACCGCATGAAACAGGTTCTTTCCTGATAAAAGATACAAAATTTGGTGCTCAATATCAAGATATCAAAGCATATAAATTATGGAACTTAGATATTTTAGCATATAGGGTAAAACATGGGGCTTGGAACTTTTGTAAATAAGTAGAAATTCATTTTTCACCAAAAGTGATAAAAATTCTAAGTCACTAATGCCTTAAAATACTATTTGCATGATTTTTGAGGCGACGACTCATTCGAATGAAAAATAGGGGTTGAATGAACAGTGCCCTTCGTTCAAATGGCACATTTTGTTCTTTTAAACGAGAATGCAATCTCATTTGAACCAACTTCTAATGAACTTATGATGAGGTTAGTATTGCTTTGCAGAGCAATCTCATTTGATATTCATTTGATGTCTGATCTAATGAAACAAAACTTCATTTGAGAGAAACACAAAGTTCGTTCTAACGATACTTATTCTAATTCAAATGAGTTTAAACTCATAAAATATTTTTCTAAAAAAGTATTAAAAATAGTTCCAAACAATTTTAAATCAAAAACCAACACCCTTAAAATATATCCAAGGACACTTAATAAATACGCATTCATATCTGCGCGATCCTCAATAAACGTGAAGAAAAACTTGGCATTAAACACGACACGTTGTCCATTCGTTAAAGCTTGGACTCTATGTCTTCATCAAACACGTCACAGGTTTATGGGATCAATAACATAAAATCTATCCTATTATTCAAACGTTTCGTCCAGAATAATGACAATTACATAAAAATTGACTCCATTGGAATTTTGTCCTTACAAATCTCCTTTTTTGGCTATTCCGGGACAACTAAATAAAAAATATGATGGTCCATCAAGCTCCCTAAAAAGACTCATTCCCCATCCGAAAAAAGAAAAAAAAGTACAGACGCTCGACCGACACACAAACATGTGTATCTTTGCTTTTCTTGAAAACTTTGCCACATTGATGTTAAATTGTACTTCTGCACACTTAAACACACCTTCAAAAGAAAGCAGAATATAACAAATATAAATTCGCAAATGATTAAACATTAATCAATGTATAAATAATATCAACCTAGTTAAGATGTCTCCCCTTAAGATAAAGAGATCCTAATCCTTCAAAGGAAAGATACAATTTCTCCCCATTTTTGTTCAGGAATATACAAAAAAGATAGCATAAAACTGTTACTCTCCCCCTAAATACGTAGCCCTTTTTCGTGCACCTTCATATTTTTCAATACAATTCAAACATACTCATGGGAAATGGTTCTTATATGCACAAATCCACCATAGTCCGAAAACATGTAGATGATGAATTGATGGGAGAACATCTCACAAAGCTCAAATATGTATTTAAAGTTAAAATCTAAAAAGCTCATGTATGTGGTTGTGGTGGCATATACAAAGTTCAATCCATAAAGAAAATCAAGTTCGAAATAACTCCATGATAACATGGTTAAGAACAATCTAAGTATTAACAATCATAACCAAATGTCCTAGCTACATGGAAAGTATGGAGCGAATTGTATTCAAACACACCAATATGCCACACCAAATGCGTAAAACTAAAATATACAAAAAATAAAAATATTTTTAGTTTTTCTAAAAAATTTCAAAAGAAGAATACCAATTTTTAACTTTATGAAAACAAACTCTTACTTGAAAGACAAACAAAATCTTTTTGTATTTTTCAATATGACTAAATAAAAGAAAAAATATAATACAAAAGATACACATGTCATAACACAAGCAAACCATATATCCTGAAGCACAATTTTGTTCTTTATGTCATGTTTAAACCCAATAAAATCTTAATTAAACTAGTTTATATGTTCATCATCAAAATACTACAAGTTTATATACATGAGAATATGAATTTTAAATCCTAAAAATCCAATTAAATGGGTCTAATATAGATTTGTTTTCGAAATTTCATGACACTTGTAAAAATACATTTTGTTCTAATGATTAAAGAGGTTTTAAACATGCTTGTATTAAATGGGATGGCATTGTAACAGCCCTCTCTTTTGATAGACTATTTTATATTTATTTACTATGTGTAGTAATTAATTATAAAATGATGGATGTTGAGTAAATATTAATTTAATATGAAAAAGGTTAATATTTACTGAAATGTTGAATGATTATCTGATGAGTAAGTAAAAATATCCATGTGGTGATTTATGGTGTCATAAGAATTAAAATGACATATTTATTTAATGATAAACCGGAACTAAAAATGAGTTATAAAATTTACAAATGATAATTTGGAGGGTGTAGTTAGTCCCGGCAGGTGCGAGACAGTCAAAATAAGTGCCATATTGTATTTTGGCATTTCGGGCTCTTTTGACTGGTTATGGCTTAAATTTGTAGTTGCGTATCATTTTATCGCATATTAGACATTTAAGTGGGATTTATAGACTTAAGCCACGATTTAATTCCCCAACCCCATTTCTTTTCTTCCATTTCACAAATGAGCCCTAGAGAGAGAGTAGAGAGAGGAAGAGAACTTTGGAGAAAAGAGAGATTGGAGCTTGGATCTTTCTTGCATCTTCCTCAAATCTAATTTTTCCTACCTCAAGGCAAGTTACCTACTTGCTATTATATGATTTCAGTGGATTAATTAGAATTGATAATTGTGGGTTGTTATGATTTAGTTTAGTTAGGGTTTTGTTGGATTTTTGGGTATTAACCCTTGGAAATTGATTTGGATGATAAATGCTGCAAATAATAGTAGTTGGGTGTATTTATGGAGTTTTAATTCCATTATATAAGCTTGGATTGGTTGGTTTTTGATTTGGAGAAAAATTTGGAGTTTAGAACTCCATAGCCATTCTTGGCAATTTCGCAGGGGCGAATCGATTCGGCCCCTAGGGCGAATCGATTCGCATAGATGCAGTTTCCTAGATCTGTGTACCCGAATCGATTAGGGTTAAGGCTGAATCGATTCGGTAGTATGTAGAAGGATGGATTTGTCTTCCGAACCGATTCGCTTTCAGGGCGAATCGATTCGGGTCCTGTAGTTTTGAGTCATTTTTCTTTTTAATTTTTGTTTTTTTTAGGCTTAGGACTTAGGAACCTTCTTGAAAGAAGTAAAGTTAGAGTCCTAGAGTGTTAGTTGAGTTTGGTCGTCACCCAAGATTAGAATGAGGTCATCTAGGGTTTATTTCCCGGGGTGTTTAAAGAAATGTTAAGGCATTTCTTCTTTTATTCAAACTTTTTGAAGTTAGGAAGTTAAATTTCCATGCTTGGAGACTTAGGGGCTTATCGGAACTTGAAATTTGAGGAATATTAGTGACAATATTCGATGGGAATTAGGTTCGCATAAAATGAACCCAAATGGTTTAAAGATCATAGGTTGAACTAAAATGAACCCAAACTGTGTTAATGATGATTGGTTCAAATAAAATGAACCCTGTTGTTTAATAATGATAGGTTCGAATAAAAAGAACCACACCCATGGATATTGGAAATGGAAAATTGGTAATGGTAATTGATAATGAAATGAGATTAAAATGATAAATGCTAATTTACTTAAACACACCTCTCTAAATGACATCATAAAGGAAGTTCGCGCGCTTAGTGATGCCCCCTGGCTAATGAATGCAGGGTGGATATAGTCCTAGGCCATATGCGGGGGTTTTATATGTTTTCTGCGCTGGTGAGGGGATTCCGGGTGTGGTCCTGACTCTCCCGCAGGCATATGGTCGCTTCCCGACGTTGCGTTATGATCCCAGGCTACCTTGTTTGATAGGCCCCTAAAAGATGATGGTCATTTAGGGGCGCGCCCAGTGGGGAAACTCGGAGGGGCGGTCTTAGAATCGTTATATGTATATGAATATAACTTTTCTGCATCAAGTGGGACTTGATGGTTATATGCCATAAAGAGCATGGATACGTGCCATAAAGAGCACGTGATTTAAATTAATGTGCCATAAAGAGCACTTGATATTGATGGTATTTGTATTAAGGAATGGAAAGATAATTTGGAAAGATATTGCTTGTTGTGTATATGTAAGATCTTGCTGGTTATTAGAGGACATTGTATTAGACGCTTTCATCTTTGTGTTCTAGATATGATCGGGTCTTACAATCGGGTGTAAGATATTTAAATTGTTGGTCTAAACTTTTGTATTTGATTAATGAATGTATTATGTAAGATATTTAAATTGTTGTACTTCATTGTACGTTGATGTGGACGGACAGCGTATTCGGTCCTTTTGTATACATTCCCTTTAGTTGTATTACATATATTCTTGTGGAATTCCACTTGCTTATCAGACTGCGTTGTTTAAATTTAATTTTCTTAACTGCATTTTAAAATTTTACACTTTTTGGCAACCCGTTTTCTGATTTATTGGGTGGTTTTCCCATATACTCAGTTTATTTTATTGATGTTGAGAATGATATCCATCCATGATTCCTGTTACGTTTGAGTATCGGGTTGGCCACCCTTTTATCTCGGATCGCGGGTTGTCACAGATGGTATCAGAGCACCAGGTTCTAGAGTCCTTAGGAATCTATGTGAACGCGTTACGTTTTCAGCGTCGTTTTGATTTGACATATGGCCTTAGGATTAAGACCGTTGATTTCTCTAGTGAGATTTCATTCTTCTGCCATGAGGTAGAACTCATAGATAATGTTGTACGTTCATGTGAGAATAGTAGGTTGATTGAAGAAGGGTGCCAAGGAAGGTTGTGGTGAAGGCGTCAATTTATGGAACTAGGAGGAACTGTAATTTGTGGTCGGGGATGAGGACCGCTATGGGAGTCGCTCTCCTTTTTGTATCATATTTATATTTTGTTACTGCGACTACTAATTACGGTAAATCTAGTTTTCCAAGTACCGCTAGAATTAGAGGGTGGTACTAATCTTGAGATTTCAAGCGATGTTAAAATAAAGTGGAAAAGTGCCCAGAAGTAGGATGGAGGAAAATCCTTCACCCGTAGGAGTAGTGTTGAAATGGTGGGAACGTATTCACCATATTTTTGGGAGCAGAAAGTTTTGCCGAAGGAGGAACCCGGTAGATAGATTCTATAGAAAGTTTATCTGGGACAACTGGAATGAGGAGAAGGTGGATCCTCAAATGTTCACATGAGGTTCGGTCAGAGACCGACACGTGAATAAAGAGTTGTACAGTTAGGGAGGCCCTTGGGGCGAATCGATTCGGGTCCTGCAGTTTTGAGTCATTTTTCTTTTTAATTTTTGATCTTTTTCTTTAGGCTTAGGACCTAGGAACCTTCTTGAAATAAGTAAACTTAGAGTCCTAGAGTATTAGTTGAGTTTGGTCGTCACCCTAAATTAGAATTGGGTCATCTAGGGTTTATTTCCCGGGCTGTTTAAAGAAATGTTAAGGCATTTCTTCTTTTATTCAAACTTTTTGAAGTTAGGAAGTTAAATGCCCATGCTTGGAGACTTAGGGGCTTATCGTAATCCTATGAACTTTAGGAATTGTAGGATCATAATGTCTATTTGGAGACTAAGCCTGAACTTGAAATTTGAGGAATATTAGTGACAATATTCGATGGGAATTAGGTTCGCATAAAATGAACCCAAAAGGTTTAAAGATCATAGGTTCAACTAAAATGAACCCAAACTCTGTTAATGATGATTGGTTCAAATAAAATGAACCCAATTGCTTAATAATGATAGGTTCGACTAAAAAGAACCACGCGTATGGATATTGGAAATGGAAAATTAGTAATGGTAATTGATAATGAAATGAGATTAAAATTAGAAATGTTAATTTACTTAAACACACCTCTCTAAATGACATCATAAGGGAAGTTTGCGCGCTTGGTGATGCCCCCTGGCTAATGAATGTAGGGTGGATATAGTCCTAGGCCATATGCGGGGTTTTTATATGTTTTCTGCGCTGGTGAGGGGATTCCGGGTGTGGTCCTGACTCTCTCGCAGGCATATGGTCGCTTCCCGATGTTGCGTTATGATCCCAGGCTGCCTTGTTTGATTGGCCCCTGGAAGATGATGGTCATTTAGGGGCGCGCCCAGTGGGGAAACTCGGAGGGGCGGTCTTAGAATCGTTATATGTATATGAATATAAATTTTCTGCATTAAGTGGGACTTGATGGTTATATTCCATAAAGAGCATGGATACGTTCCATAAAGAGCACATGATTTAAAGTAATGTGCCATAAAGAGCACTTGATATTGATGGTATTCCTATTAAGGAATGGAAAGATAATTTGGAAAGATAATTAACTATGGAAGTTAGTAACTCCTATTAAGGAATATAAAAGATGATGGAAATTTGATAAATGAGGATAGGTTTTAAATTTAAGTTATTTACTTTTCTTTCTTTTATGTACATGACATTTTATTTCATGATTTAGTTAAATTGCCTTAAATTGTAATGTAGGCTTTACATGCTAGATAACATGTCGTTTTATCATCCTTATCATTCTTGCATAACTATTCATTTCTATCATGCTTTCTATTTCTTCTGGTGATCATATAGAACCCGGCCCTGACCGGTTTACTTTCCTTGTTGTGTATATGATTGTATCCGCTCAGGTGCTCCACCGCATGGACGCCCGTTTTGATATTCCCATTCCTTTGCTTTCGACGAGCTATAACATCTTGCGGGTTATTACAGAACACTGTATTAGAAACTTTCATCTTTGTGTTCTAGATATGATCGGGTCTTACACTCGGGCATGTGGCCCAAACTTTTGTATTTGATTAATGAATGTATTATGTAAGCTATTTAAATTGTTGTACTTCGTTGTACGTTACTGTGGACTGACAACCTATTCGGTCCTTTTGTATACATTCATTTTAGTTTTATTACATGTATTCCTGTGGAATTCCACTTGCTTATCAGATTGGGTTGTTTAAATTTAATTTTCTTAACTGCATTTTATAATTTTACACTTTTTGGCAACCCGTTTTCTTATTTATTGGGTGGTTTTCCCATATAATCAGTTTATTTTGTTGATACTGAGAATGATATCCATCCATGATTCCTGTTACGTTTGAGTATCGGGCTGGCCACCCCTTATCTCGGATCGCGGGTTGTCACAGACATTTGCAGACAAGTAGGTGAGGTAGGACTGGGTGTTAGAGGTATGAAGATTATTAGTGCAGCTTATGGGATTAAAATTGCTTGAAGATTTCTCACTTCAAAAGGCATTTGGGCTAGATTCATGAGAAATAAGTACAAGAACAATGATGCTGGATTAAGGGGCACAACATTGTATAAAAGAATTAGGGATGATAATTCTATTATTATAAGACCATACCACTTCTACCAATTATGTGCCTACTACTGGTATTAGTTCCTTATGGTCCAATCTACGGTCATCATTTGTTCCTCTTAAAATCTCCATTTATATATGAAAGAGTCAACATTTATTTATAGAGGGACCTATTGTTAAGGAAATTTGGAATTATTTCACTGCTTTTTTTAAAGTTAGACCAAGCTTGTCCTCTATCCCTGCTCAAATTATGTCCTGGTGAATCTTCAAAGCCAACAAGGATTAACTGAAATTCATCTTCAAGATTAACCTCTCCCTAATTCTATCAAACTAAATGTTGATTCTCTAGTAGGGATAATCCAGGTGATAGCGGTATTGGTGCTATCATCAGATGGCATAAAGGTGAATTTATTCATGTTTTTCAGAAGTATACTGGGCACTCCACCAGTCTTTAGAGGTATTGTTCACGAGATTATGTACATGATTTTTTATCATCAGATTACCATCAATCAGATTTGCAAGCAAAACAATTCAGTAGCAGATGGCCTAGTATTATGAGAGGGTATATATCCTTTATTTAATTTTTGTCATAAGTATATTTAAACACACTAAATAGAATTATAATTCATAACCAAACATTCTCTAACATAACATAAAAATGATAAATTCTTCCATTGAAAACAAAATTCGTCATAAAATATAGAAAACTCCACCATTTGAAATAGAGTTGTATGTAAACATAGAAATAAGGCATATTAGATTAAGGTTCTGCAAATTTCCATGAAATAATAATGTATTTCAGGCATTGCGGTTCCTAGGTTGGTATCTCTTCAGCCACACTGACCTTCCATTAATGCAAAAGGTTGCCACTTTCTTATTCGTTAATATGGTATTGGAGATTAAAACTGTCTTGAAGACAATTTTGCCAAACAGGGGATAATCTCCATCTCGCGGCTGATGAATATCGACACATTCCACGCAGTCCCCATACTTCCTGCTCACGTTGTTAAAATAAATGTTGATCATATGATAAATAGAGAACTGCAATAATAATAAAGTTTAAACTATGGGGTAGTTAATACGTTTCTCCTTGAACTTTGTAAGTAATATTTGTTTGTCTTCATAAATGTATTTTTATAATAGACATGAGGAAAATATATGATTATGTAGTGTTTGGTGTAAACTTATTGAATGAAGTAGTTTTGAATATCTTGTGCAGGGACAGGAAAACATAGAGAAAAGGTCATGAAGAGAGATCGTTTTTCTAAATGAGCAAATGGGTCCCACGCTTCAGCTTGCGGGTTGAGTTTGGATTGAAACTCGTCAAGTCGAATGCCATTTTCTTTTACAGCATCAACATAAACCTCATTTGCCGAACCTTCTCCGGTGTGGGCATGATGTCCATCTCGAGGCTGATGAATATCGACCCGTTCCACGCAGTCTCCATACTTCCTGCTCCCGTAGTTCAAATAATTGTTCATCACATGTTATAGAGAGGTGCAATAATAATAGATTTTTAAATTATGGTGAGTTAATTTTTAAAAGAGTGATGATAGGGAGATCCGGTTCGTAGACACATTTGGTGAACACATGAATATGACAAAAATGAGTAAAAGTTTTTAACGCACATTTTTATTCCCTAATGGGACCCACAACAATAAGGTATAAGCTTTTAATACAGTGTGTCCACGAAACGGATCTCCCTAGCAGTTTCGTTTTTAAAATGTAATTAGATATTAATTCCTTTAGATATAATATAATTACGTTTTTCCTTCAACTTTGATAAATATATCTGGTGTCTAATACAATAAAAAAGGGGGTCTATTATGTCCATATATGACCCAGTGCATGCATAGAAATATAATCTATTTGCCTGCCTGGATGCAGGGGCGGATCGGGGGGGTGCCTAGAGGGGCGGAGGCCCCCCTTAGATTTTCAAAAAAAAATATTTTAGTGATGAAAAATGTGTAATTTTTTTTAGGGGTGCAATTTTTAAGGGAGCTCCCTCCTGAGATCTTGCCTACACAATTTTTAATCAAAAATGTGTATAAAACTTGAATTAATCCAAAAAAAATTTGCCTCGGGAGCTCCCACCCCCAAACACCCGGCACCACTGGAAACTTTCGTCCCTCCTAACAAAAAATTATGGATCCACCACTGCTTGGATGTGTTTTTATATCAGACATGAGTAAAATAAAACTTTTTTCCGGGGTAAACGTCATTGCATGGATGACTTTTTTAAAACGTAGTCTACATATTTGATGTATTATAAATAAAATACAGTGTTTGGTGTAAACTTACTAAGTGAAGTAGTTTTGAAAAAGAGAGCATTCTTCTAAATTAGCAATTGGGTCCCACTCTTCCGCTTGTGGGTTGAGTTTGCATTGAAAATGGTCAACTTGGTTGCCATTTTCTTTTAGAGCATCCGCATCAATATCAACCCCATTTGCGGAACCTTCTCCGTTGTGGACTGGCGACACATCTTTTGCGGTGTCCATGATAATGAGTGTAGATGGGAAGTGAATGTGGGTTTCTGTGGAGAAGACATAAGGAAAATTGTGGGTTTTAGTATCTGTGTGGAGTGAAATGGGAGGGGATATAGTAATCATTTTATAGAGAGTTAATCTGAAACGCCGTGAAACTTTTTGTGTGCCCTAGTTACAGTTTTTATCGTTGCATATTTCCACAATAGGCTTAAAATTAGATCTAATCTTACTAATACAATTGCATTCATTCCACAAATTAATATGAATACTAGTGTACATGTTATCATAGAATTCCAAAGACAATAAAATTACATAATTGTAAAATTCTTGAATAGCAAAAATGTACAATCTAGAATTTCATAAGTCAAGAATTCAAAAACCTAGAATGGTAAAAGTCATAAATTTCGGGAATTAGAAAAACATAATTTCAAGAATTTCCAAAAGGTCATAAAATTTCAAAATTTGCGAAAATGCATAGTTTAAAGAATTCTAAAAGACATGGTAGTATGAATTCTAAAAGACATCGTATCATGAGTTCGGAAAAATGCATAATTTAAATAATTTTAAAAGACAAGGTAGCATGAATTCTAATAGACATAATAGCATGAATTCTAATAAACATAATAGTATGAATTCTAATAGACAAAATTCTAAAAGACATACTGCCTTAGTAATTATGAAAAATAGAAAACTCAAATTATTTTAATAGTGATGACAAATAGAAGATAAATCACGATTGTTTTTACGAATTATGAAGAAACCAAAAATGTAAACCACTTTAATAGTCATGAAAAATAGATAATTTACAGCAGTTTATCAACAGTTATATGACGATTCATATATAACCTATTTTATGGACAATCATGTATTCTTAAACATCATCACTGACACCACCTGTAAGAATAGTATATTTACATGAATCATAAGATCATTCACATCATCATAATCACATAATAGGTATGTTAAAAAAGAGATAATGTAATACCTCCTTTCATTGCCACGGATATGATGTCGTTGTCTGCCACTGCTGATTGCCATTAGCAGTCTTTCAACGAAGAATTTTGGCCTTTCTCTCCTCGCCTAGAAGCCTTCATATGTGTGTTTCGTGGATACCTTTTAGATGGAAGAAAGAGATCTATTTATAGGTGGAGAGAGGTCTGATAAGTGCGTCTTTCTAAAACTTCACAAATTTTTAAAATGCCATTAAAAAAATTGATTTTTTTTTAAAAGCCAAAAATATTTTTGTTCAAAATAAATAAAAATTGGAATTTAAATTTTTGAAAAATATCACCTTTATTTTATTTAAAGTCTCAAATTGTAAAAATTAAATGCACTAAGCCAAAATTGACCAAAGATGGAAATTGAAAGAAAATTGACGACTTAACGAATAAGTGTGGAGATTGATCAAACCCGGTGAGATTTCGAGCCTTTCAATTTTTTATGAGTTTTTAAATCAATCCGAGTTTATGATTAATTCAAATTTCTTTTTCAGCATTTTAATAAGTCGTTTATGATCTCAATCCTGTGTTTTGATCGGTTATGGGAAATTTGTAAAATGTTGTCTCGAAATTCGTACTAAATATATCTCTAAACGTAATTAACCTCGAGATGCATATGGTAATGTGATTAGCAATTTGGAAAATGAAGTAGGAAATATTTTTTTTAACCCAAAAATATTAGCCATAATAAAGTTATGAAAAAAATTATCCCTTTGCAACCCAATTTGAGCCAGATAAAATATTTAGTTTTCGTTTGATAAGCCAAAAAACCCAATTGGCTCGGAATTGTGAAAATTGAGAAAATTCATCAAGTATGTCCAAATTGTGCAATAAAAAGGGGCAAGGGAAAAACAGAAAAAATGCTCAACAAAAAAAAAATAGAAAGAAAAAAAAATGAAAATTGAAAAAGAAAGAGAAAAATGAGCAAATGCCCGAAAAAGCACTAATGGACGTCAGAAGGATATTTTCCAATTCCGAACAATCCGTCTATTCCCAATTTTACCCTTTACACCTTAAAACCCGAAAAGTCCTAACCGAGTCAGAATGGCGAAATTAATTACTGCATGGAGAGATAAGATATGAAAAGATAGTATAAGATATTAAAATGGTGTTATTAAGAGATGATGTTTCCCGTTTTTTAATAACAGTATTCCGATGAAAAGATCTTTTCACCATATATTTCCTTCTTTTCAATTTTTTATGCATGAATTTGTGTCCATTATATTTACTCTTTATATCATGCATACCGAGAGAAAATATCCACAATCCGAGTGATTCATTTGTGAGTGCATCTGTAAGAATTTGAATCAAAACGAATTTTCGAAAAGTAACGTAATGCTCAATCGGTGGAAGTTTGAGGTTTAATTTCTGGCTTTGCACACACACACTATGGTTTGAGACATTTGAATATGAATTTATGGTGATTATTTTTCAAAAAGTTTAAATTGTACAATTCTTAAGTATTTTGATATTTATTTTAGTCACTAAAGAATTTAGTGGGTGTGTTCACTGCAAACTCTCACGAGACAAAACTCGTCCTACTAGGGTAACCTAGGGGTTTAAAGGCTTGTTGCATACGCTAAATGCAATCTCTTGCCTGCGAAAAAGGTATTCTATCCCAACAAAATGATTTTCAAGAGTGGAATTTTTTTTAGATTAATTTACATTGCTCGGGACGCGCAAAGTTCTAAGTTAGGGGGTGACCAAAAACTTAACGCGACTAAGAATTTGTATCAGAAATGAGTTCTTTCTAAGCTCAAGTGCAAGCCTGTCGCGTTAGTAATAATCTGACAAGTCGGTATCGTCTCCACAGGGATCAGAAATTGGTAATAAGGAATTATATAGGAATTTTTTTGACTAAATCCAATCATTATAGATCCTAAGCATTACATATATGAGGGAACTAGCCCGCATCATATGAAATCAAAGGTAAATACAAAGCGGTGAATAGACAATTATACTTGCATAGTCTTCTTAAACATCCCAAGTACCTAGGGAAAGAGAGATTAAAAGATCGGCTATGTTCGTATAATTTCCATATACGATTCGGTCAATATTTAATTTAATTTCTATTTTCTACATGGGTAATTTACCTCGGAATGAGTTCATGTACCCCAACCCTTGAAAATTTAGCTAGACATTGTTTTATGATAAAACAAATTCATAACAATGCATGTAATTGTGGATCTAAGAAACAATGGTAACAAAAATTACAAAACAAGTGATAATTGAATTAAAAAGAAAGAATAACTAAGAGAATGGAAATTTTATACTTGTATTCAGCAACAGGAAAAGCAAATGAACTTGAATCCAGAGAACTTCTTCTTAATAAACCTTACAAACTACGGTTTACGAAAACTTCTACCAAAGAAAACTAAAAAGATTCTCTAAAATCTGACTCTCTCTCTCTCATTCGACTCCCCTTAGAAGGATGTAGGGCTTGGCCTTTTATGCACCAAAAAATGACTCTTCCCATGCCTCTCCACGTTTTACCCTTTTAATATACCTAAATGAGACTCTTCCCATGCCTATCCACATTTTACAACTAATAAAAACGAATTAAACAAGAAATTTCAAGAGTTGTCTCTTCAGCTTCGAGAATTAATTTCAACTTTTGACTTTCTGTCTCCAACTTTAAATGGGCATAACTTCTTCACCGTAGATCGGATTGGGGTGCCGTTTTTTCCAATATTCTTTTAATTTAGATCTCTTCAACTTTATAGTTGGCCCCACCTCCGGAATAAGGCTGAAAATTACGAAAATGCCCTTCAACTCTCCATTTTTTGGTTTCTTTCACTGTTTTGAGTTCTCCTTCGCACTAACTTGCATGAAATACCTATAAAGCACATGAGAAATACAAAAAACACGAAATACTTTCCAAAAGAGGTTAGTAGCATAAATTTAAGACAAATCTAAACTATTTACACTTCACGGGATCTTAAAAATACCGAAATTAAGGGGATAAATGTGAAGAATATGTGCCTAATCAAGGTCCTAAATTCCAAAGGTCAATTAATCTCAACTAGAGATTTAATTGAAATTTTAACTAATTTTAATATCCAATTCATTTTTGGAATATGAACCATTTTGTTAGGAAGTAACATATTCTAATTAAAAATCGGAATACTAACGACCATATTTCGGGGAAGGAATTAAAATTATTAACGAACCCAAAGGTTAATCAATAATTTCCTTTCAATTTTAGGAGTAGCGTTGTGTTAATAGTTTAAGTTATTTTTTTTACATTTTTTACTCAATTAAGTGAGATAAAATATTCCTTAAGAGATAAATTATGAGTTTCGGTGATACATTTCTAGAAGAGTGTGAGAGCAATCTCTTATTCTATTTATTTTATTATAAGACGCATAAATATTAGTATTATTATTCATGTTCATAGTTGGGGGGTCGGGTGCAAATTTTAAGGAGACTTGATTTTTGTATTATATCACTCTGTTTTATTACTTTTATTATGCCTTTTATTGGGTTATTATTACATTTTATATATAATAATACCAAAATAATAGGCTAAATACCCCATTTAAGGGGTGAGATGTAACCCTTAGCTTAGTTATTTTTATTTTTATTTTATTTATTTATTATGTCCCTCTGAATATTAATATTGAAATTTTACAATATATATTTATGCCTCGAGAGAGGGTGAATTATTTTTGAGAGAAAATAGTAAATTCAAATTACATTAAACTAAAGATAATTTCTTTTTCAATTAATATTGTAGTTTGAATTTTTCAACTCTAAAGCTTAATTTGTAATGGTTTAAAATACTTTGAGTAAATTTTCCCTAACGGGTGATTAATCAGAAACTATTCAAATCGAATTTTTATAGAGTTTGTGAAATTTAACATTATTCTTCTAAAAAAATTATGTTTAACTTCACATTTCCAATGAAAGTTGATTTGTGGATTTAAATATATCTTCTAGTATTTCAAATACATAACAAATTAATATAAATAAGTTGTATAAGTGGTGAATTTCAATTCCTTAAATTATCTCATAATTATTTTCTCCTCATATTTAGCTCACTTTATCATTTTATTTATTTATTAGTGCAATTTAAATTTCATGTCCATTAGTTAACATAAACATCCATTGAAAACTTATTCTTTTAAAATTATTGTACTCATTTTTTTTTTCCTTTCCATATTAAGAAATTGGATTAACACCCCATTTATATATATATATATATATATATATATATATATATATATATATATATATATATATATATATATATATATATATATATATATAGTATTTCATAGGTTCAAGGGATTTTGATTGAGAAGATAGCTATACTACAACGACAACACACCAAAATCCTTTCATAAGGGTCGTTCGAGATTTTTCCAATTTTGGTTATTCTAGTACATCGGGAATTGTGTGATTGTTTATTTTACTTTATCATGCTATCACCTAAATTCATGTTTTAGGATAAAAATAAAATTGGCTAAAACTGGTTTACACAATTTTCATTTATAATTGATGATTTAAGTTTAATATTTAATTTGAAAAAAATTAAAAATTGGTTATTATTTTGACCATTCCTTATATTCCGCAACTTCATCAGTGTTTTACATTAAGTTCCAAGTGTTGCACTTTTAACACATTGTTATGTTTGTCGTGTCATAGGTAATAATACAACATTAGAGTTGTGGGAGCTCTAAGCCTTTGTACATCTTTCCTTATTCTTTCTTTCCTCTAGAATTGTTTGAAAATATTTCTCTAGAGACAAGTCAAGTTTTTGTTAAATATTAGAGGGTACTTGTACACTGTACGAATGAGTTGCAAAGTAGTTTATAGTGGATGAGATTTTGTAATCTATTTATTCTTTTACCCATGACGAGTACGACAATCATGTTACCCAGGTTATTTTTCCTTTCTCCTTCTTTTTAATATAATTTTTTGGATTGTATTTGTGTTAGTTATTGTTAAAATTTCTTGATTACAAAGGTCCTCGAAACATAATCCACTCCATGATAAAAATTTAATTATTCAATATATAATATATGTTATGATCTCACTAAATATGTTTATAGTAGTTTGCAATTCATTATATGTGAGTAACATCACTTTTATGCACGCTTGACTATTGGTGAGACGTTCTCCTTTTTATTGTTATGTATTCTTTTATATTAATGAGGAATTTGGATCTATGTTACAAGGGCATTGCTAATGGAGCTGGTCAATCAGAGATACTCGGTCTAATACATGTTGGTCCAATTAAGGTACTACCTACCAAAAATTTTGATATGTTATTATAAAACTTCTTGGAGAAATAGTTGACATTTTAATTGTTTGTTTGTGTTTGTTGAGAAAGAAATCATATTCTAATGTTGTTATGCATGCCGACCTGATCACAACATGATGTCGGGTTTGGATTGACTAATACTTGACAGAACCCGATATGACACTACATGATTTTGTCAAGAGAAAAAAATAATGGTTTTCTTCCTTTCAAAGTACTGAATATATATATATATATATATAATCCATAATAACATTATTGTAAAAACCCGCTCAAAATAATAAGTGGTGGCCAGCCCTATACTACATTAAATCAGGAGTTTCAGATGGCTCAGTCTCAACACCAACTGTCGATACAAATATAATATAGACTAACTACCCGATATCATATAAGCGAGATGTTAAAATTTAATAAAACATGCAACAGACAACAAACCAACGCCATAACACTACCAAAAAGAAAAGAAATATGCATGAAAGATCTATGGGAAAAGAAATGCTAGAAAAAAATGAAATAAGTAAGTACAACCGAATATACCACAAGGAAATAAACCTGAATAAGCTGTCGGGTCACAGCCAATACAATGACTGAAATGAAATAAATATAACATGTATATAAATATCCATTGGGTATAAACCCGATATCCAACAAGAATCCTACCTAGATTTTCAAAGAAGTAGGAAGCGACTACATTCTACATCCCGCAACAGTCCGCACCTGTCACGGCTCCCAAGACTCTGGACAAAAGGTCATCCGGCATCCATGCGTTAGGATACCTGTAGTAATATATATATATATATATATATATATATATATATATATATATATACAAACGGGAGAGAAAAGTTAATGGGTCAGAGCCCGAGTTGTGAAAAATATTTAGCAAGTGTGTTAACCGTGCATAATAGATATCGGTGCACTTATTTCATAATTAAAGTGGAATCTCACTCTCGTGAATCCCCAACTCACTTCTCATCTAACGGCGCGCACCTATTCGTGTCCTGAGTTTTAGTTAAATTATCCCAATTATAAGGACAACCTAACTATCATAGCCCCCGCCTATACCCACGAGATTTGCCTTCCTAACATTCCCAATAATCCAACCCTTTCTAATCATACTTGAGTATGTTTACAAACAAGTATGCCCTAAGGCTTAATGGATTTCGGTTTATAATTTAATTAATTATAATTCTTAATACGTTACCCATATAAATTTGGGTTTAATCACGTGATGTAATTACTAAATAACATGCATATAAATTATTATTGACAAAACTTCTCTCCAATCTCAACACTTTACTTAGTTTCGTGTGTGGGGTGTCTCGCAAAGAGAAATCCAAACAAGGAACCACCCCGTTACACTACTCCTTGACAATGTCGATCCTAGAGATCCATTATGCCATACATACAATATAATACTACTATAACTACTAAATTTAGATTACCATATAAAGCAACTTAAAATCTCCAATATTATCCTTGGGATGATGTAACCGAAATATTCCTTAAATGCGATACATCAACCCCTAATAATCTAGTACACCATAATCATCCAAGATGTACTCCAACAATATTCCATATCCTTGCATCTATAGGATATATATAAATATATATATAGGCATACATTCTAACCAAATATATATATATATATATATATATATATATATATATATATATCATCATCCATACCCATGACCAAGTGTACATATCACATATGATGTACAATGGCCATGCACATATAATACCCGGCTATATATAACGCCGATAAACTGCACCATGCTATCATCTTCCCAGTGCCCGGCTCACGTAGCAAAACTGAGGACCACCATGGTGGGGTTGAACCTCACCCATCTCGTGGTAAACTAACACACACAATGTCCCGGGAAGCGGTCATAGCTCCAAACCGGCAATGAGACGAAACATACCCACCACATCTCAGCCCAAAAATATAAATAGCATAATAACACACGGGACGACTATGACCTGGGGAATATCCACACCCTGATCCTTAAGCTAGGATTGTCACCCTCTGCGCGGAAACTTCCCAATGATAGCATGAGCGGGGTATGCTTAACCACATAAGTACGTATATCGTTCACATGCACAATATACATACAACCATATGATCCCATCATATGATCAAACATTAAACCATCATCTACGGTTTAAATATCCATACCATGTATGTCCACAACTTAAATATATACATATATTCATATCTATCTATATATATATATATATATATATTTATATATATATATATATATCCACATATCCATATATCTATATATATACAAACTAATTCTCGTTCATATGTATAAGATATATCATCTCGATTATAAGTGTACATAATCCTCAATATACAAGCCGTCACCACAAACTCATTTAATTTATCTCGATATGTGAATACAATCCCTCACTTGAAGCATAGTCATCCACTTTTCCTATGATGAATAGTCTCCCAAAAATATATATACATATATCCGACATTAGGATTATCACCCAAAGTTTAGTGTAGGAAACCATCACTACACATTTCATCTCTAAATTTGAAAGTACATAATTATCTTTAGTACTATTTAACCATTGACATATATGTATAGCTAATAGCCTATGAACCTCAACTTATCCCAACATCATTTCAAGTGTTGGAATCCCAATGATTATTTCCCCAAATTTATGTGTAAACCATCCTAACTAGAATTATACTACCACTTATTCTCAATCCAATCGTTCCCAATTTCACCTACGGTTCAATTAATCTTATGAGCCCCCTTACTCCGGTTGGGTTACCGGTTGTTCCTTAATTTAAACATTCCCAAGGATACATGACCCCTCTCACTCTTCGGTCCCCAAACCTTAATCTCAATAGAATCCTATTTACCAAAAGGATTTGGCACTACTTCCGTCCTACGATTTCATATCGTTCCTTCACCACTCTCTTTAAGAGTTTTTAACCTCTCAGCATATCAATACTTACTTATGACCTCTAGCTAGAACTCCTGTCCTCACTGAGATCCCTCACTATGCCTCGAAATATCCATTCTTCATACATACTTAAGCAAAAAGGGACTATCTCTACCGTTTACAACCAATCCATGATTTCCCACCTCCATCATAATAGGATAATCCGCCAACCAATTCATTTCCATATTTCTTTCATAAATAAAAGAGACATCCCATCCTCCTAAATCAATTTAATATAGGCCGCAAGCCCCTATTCGACCTAGGGCCCTATTCCCTTAATCTAATATCATAACCCTTCATAATAAACCCATTAAGAAAAGGGAAAGAAAAGGGAAAGAAAGAAATCCAAATCTTGGGCTAATAAAAGGGGACCGGTCGACCGGTCCCAGACCCCCAATCGACCGCGGGTCCGAATTTTGCCTACGAAGAAATGCAGTAGGCTTTTCCCTTAAGGCGCGGTTGACCGGTCCCCTGGGCGCGGTCGACCGACCACACCAGTTCTCTTGGTCGATTTCCATTTTTCAACAAAACCCTACTTCCTCAAACACCCAAATATCATCACCAAACCCCCAAATATTTAACCCAATAATATTCTTAACATGTAAACTCATCCTACATTTCATCCCAACAATTTATATATAATTAAACCCATGTATAAACATCAAATTTCCATTTTAGTACCCAAAATCTAGGTTTTGATATTAATACCCAAAATCCATTTCTTTAACCCACAAATTATGAAATGAAATACACAAATGACTTATTTAGCAAGATTAAACACTTGTCTCAGTTTTGTAGAGGTTGGATCGTCCTCGATGTCGCGTTTGGGCCAGAATGTCCAAGCTTTTCTTCCTCTCTCTCTTATTTTTCTTCTCCTTTTCTCTCTTTCTCTCCTTTTCTCTAATGAGAAGGCTTCATCCGTAAGCCTTCAAATCCCTTAAAACAACAAACCCAATTTTAAATGTTAATACACACTTTAAATGACACGTTTACTCCAATTCGAGTCAAACTGACTTAAAAATATTCCGAAGCCGAAATAAAACCCAATGACAGTCATTTTGAATATCTCGACCCTTCCGGGATCGATGGTACCCCCAAAATCATCATCCGAAATACTTTGAAATGTCCTCTATTCTTGGACCTCAATTCCCAAATTTTAAAATTCTCCAATTCAATTAAATTTTATTTTCCCAAAAATTTAATTTCTCAGTCTCCAAAGTCAAGGGTTGTTACAATTATATACATATATGAATTGATAATATTATTTAATTCATACGTTTTATGTACTATATGTATATTTTATATGAAAGCCCCTAGCCGCCCCTATCTAACTTCTCTCTCGGTTTTCAAACCCTTCCTAGGGGTTGCCCGACTTTTATGTCCAAAAACTTCATGCAATTGAACCCAAAACCTCCTACCACTGTTTGGGCCAAATCCTTTGCTACTATTGTAGCTAACAATGGATCCAAAGAACTTGAGTTTAAAAATCCTTCCATATTCAAAGGGGAACATACTATACACTTCACCCTTGCTGATAAAGAAGCATTGGCTGCTCCTTTCAAGTTCTTGATTGTTGGGAAATTTTCAAAAGGTAGACCTTCAATGGATGATATAAGGAAGATCTTTCTTACGTTCAACCTTAAACAATCCGGCATTGTTGGACTCATAGATAAAAAGCAAATCATAATCAAGATGGAATGTGAAGAAGATTTTTTCAGGTTGTGGACAAGAGAACAATGGTTTCTTGGAAGATATCCCGTGCACACCTTTAAATGGTTCCCAAACTTCAGCCCTGATCAAGAATTCCCTGTTGTTCCAGCATGGATATACCTTCCTAATCTCCCTATTTATTTATTCGTAAAAATATCTCTATTCTTCATAGCCCAACACATTGTCAAACCCCTAAAGATGGATTCCTCTATAGTGAATCAATCAGGACCTACCATGGCCAAAATTTGTGTGTAGATCAACCTCACCAAAGGAGAAGCCTAAAAGATTTTGGATAAGCATAGGTGGCAGTGGTTTTTGACCTGATATTGTCTATGAAGATCTTCCCAAGTACTGCAACTACTCTTCAAAAAAGGGACATGATGAAGGATCTTGTATTTTCATGAATGGTGGTAATAATTTAAACCCCAAATAACCTATGAAACTGATGATAAAAAACACATAAAATCCTAAAAATTCCACCCAACCTAAAGATTAATCACTCACTAATACAAATAATGCCACACATGCTGTCAACCAAGAATCTCTGGAGAAAATACAAGATCACCAAGAACTAATTCAAGATACTAACTTAATATCCATCAAAGACTACCCTATCCTAAACCAAAATTATCCTCAAGAAATCATCATCCAAGAATTCCCGAACCTCCCAGTAAAATACCAATTCCAAAAATTCTTATTAAGCATTGCCTCTAAAAATGCCAAGAACATTTAATACTTTATTACCAAGATCTATTACTGTGAGATTACTCCTGAATAAGCCACTGTAGTTGAGAATGCCACTACAGTGTACGCTTAGGTAAGGATGGCCCAAATAAACACCAGTCCAATATTTTTTATATTTTTTAAAATTTTAATATTGAACCTTTAAACAAAATTAAAGCAATTAAACTTAGCACCAATTTCAAAACTTTCTAATGGAAGACCGATTTTCCAAATTTTAGCTTTTTACCTCAAAGCATGCATCTAAGGTGATGACATATAAAGTAAATAAATCAACCACAAACTGTCGATGTACGAGGAAAGCCACAAAGGGAAAACCCTCAGATGCCCCATCCAACAAATCACTATAATACGATTTTACATAGTATAGACAATAGACTTATATAACGACTCGATCCCCCAAAAGACATGAAGCTCTTCATACTTCAACCTCTCCTCCACTGTGCAACGTATAAGTCCACCTAAGCCAGCTTCCACAACACAAGTGTCCACGCGTGCCTCGATATCCACCGATGATGCTCAACAACCGTCAAACAATACAAACGGTTCGCATGGAGTCCACCGCATGAAACAAGTTCTTTCCTGATAAAAGATATAAAATTTGGGGCTCAATATGTAGATATCAAAGCATATAAATTATGGAACTTAGATATTTTTGCATATAGGGTAAAACATGGGTCTTGGAACTTTTGTAAATAAGTAGAAATTCATTTTTCACCAAAAGTGATAAAAATTCAAAGTCACTAATGCCTTAAAATACAATTTGCATGATTTTTGAGGCAACGACTCATTCGAATGAAAAATAGGGTTTGAATGAACATTTCCCTTCGTTCAAATGGCACCTTTTGTTCTTTTAAACGAGAATGCAATCTCATTTGAACCAACTTCTAACGAACTTCTGATGAGGTTAGTATTGCTTTGCAGAGCAACCTCATTTGATATTCATTTGATGTCTGATCTAATGAAACAAAACTTCATTTGAAAGAAGCACAAAGTTCGTTCTAACGATACTTATTCTAATTCAAATGAGTTTAAACTCAGAAAATATTTTTCTAAAAAAGTATTAAAAATAGTTCCAAACAATTTTAAATAAAAAACCAACACCCTTAAAATATATCCAAGGACACTTAATAAATACGCATTCATATCTGCGCGATCCTCAATAAACGTGAAGAAAAACTTGGCATTAAACACGACACGTTGTCCATTCGTTAAAGCTTGGACTCTACGTCTTCATCAAACACGTCACAGGCTTATGGGATCAATAACATAAAATCTATCCTATTATTCAAACGTTTCATCCAGAATAATGACAATTACATACAAATTGACTCCATTGGAATTTTGTCCTTACAAATCTCCTTTTTTGGCTATTCCGGGACAACTAAATAAAAAATATGATGGTCCATCAAGCTCCTTAAAAAGACTCATTCCCCAACCGAAAAAAGAAAAAAAAGTACAGACGCTCGACCGACACACAAACATGTGTATCTTTTCTTTTCTTGAAAACTTTGCCACATTGATGTAAAATTGTACTTCTGCACACTTAAACACACCTTCACAAGCAAGAAGAATATAACAAATATAAACTCGCAAATGATTAAAAATTTAACAATGTATAAATAATATCAACCTAGGTAAGATGTCTCCCCTTAAGATAAAGAGATCCTAATCCTTCAAAGGAAAGATACAATTTCTCCCCATTTTTGTTCAAGAATATACAAAAAAGATAGCATAAAACTATTACTCTCCCCCTAAATACGTGATCTTAAGATACCAATATGATAAAGTTTTGATACCAATTTTAAACATATGGAGAAAGGAATAAGGCATGCAATTGTGTAAAATATAGTAAACACGCAACATGGAAACTCAAGCATAAATAATCCAAACAGTCAAGCATATGGCAAACATGGACTAAATGTAAACTCCAAAGACTCAAAACACGATACCATATATATAATATATGCAATATCAATGTGTCTAAACTTGTGGGATGGAATGAATGAACATGAACTAGATACGAATTATGATCCAACCACTCAAATACGTTCAAGAAGTTCTAACTGATTGTAAAATTTTATCAAACAAAAATTTAGCCTCAAGTGACAAGATAAATTGAACTTAATGAACAAAGAAGCACAATTCACATAAGCCTGTAATATTACTAATTCTACAAATCAATAGCGTCATGACATAATAAGCATAACCAATTTTCATTGTGCATACCCGTTGATCTTCAACTAAACACCTCAAAAAGCTCAAATATGTATTTAAAGTTAATATATAAAAAGCTCATGTATGTGGTTGCGGAGGCATATACAAAGTTCAAACCATAAAGAAAATCAAGTTCGAAATAACTCCATGATAACATGGTTAAGAACAATCTAAGTATTTACAATCATAACCAAATGTCCTAGCCACATGGAAAGTATGGAGTGAATTGTATTCAAACACACCAATATGCCACACCAAATGCGTAAAACTAAAATATACAAAAAATAAAAATATTTTTTAGTTTTTCTAAAAATTTTCAAAAGAAGAATACCAATTTTTAACTTTATGATAACAAACTCTTACTTGAAAGACAAACAAAATCTTTTTGTATTTTTTCAATGTGACTAAATAAAAGAAAAAATATAATACATAAGATACACATGTCATAACACTAGCAAAACATATATCATGAAGCACAATTTTGTTCTTTATGTCATGTTTAAACCCAATAAAATCTTAATTAAACTAGTTTATATGTTCATCATCAAAATACTACAAGTTTATATACATGAGAATATGAGTTTTAAATCCTAAAAATCCAATTAAATGGGTCTAATATAGATTTGTTTTCGAAATTTCATGACACTTGTAAAAATACATTTTGTTCTAATGATTAAAGAGGTTTTAAACATGCTTGGATTAAATGGGATGACATTGTAACAACCCTCTCTTTTGATAGCCTATTTTATATTTATTTACTATGTGTAGTAATTAATTATAAAATGATGGATGTTGAGTAAATATTAATTTAATATGAAAAAGGTTAATATTTACTGAAATGTTGAATGATTATCTGATGAGTAAGTAAAAATATCCATGTGGTGATTTATGGTGTCATAAGAATTAAAATGACATATTTGTTTAATGAGAAACCGAAACTAAAAATGAGTTATAAAATTTCCAAATGATAATTTGGAGGGTGTAGTTAGTCCCGGTAGGTGCGAGACAGTCAAAATAAATGTCATATTGTATTTTGGCATTTCGGGCTCTTTTGACTAGTTATGGCTTAAATTTGTAGTTCCGTATCATTTTATCGCGTATTAGACATTTAAGTGGGCTTTTTAGACTTAAGCCACGATTTAATTCCCCAACCCCATTTCTTTTCTTCCATTTCACAAATGAGCCCTAGAGAGAGAGTAGAGAGAGGAAGAGAACTTTGGAGAAAAGAGAGATTGGAGCTTGGATCTTGCTTGCATCTTCCTGAAATCTGATTTTTCCTACCTCAAGGCAAGTTACCTACTTGCTATGATATGATTTTAGTGGATTAATTAGCATTGATAATTGTGGATTTTTAGGATTTAGTTTAGTTAGGGTTTTGTTGGATTTTTGGGTATTAACCCTTGGAAATTGATTTTGATGATAAATGTTGCAAATAATGGTAGCTGCGTGTATATATGGAGTTTTAGTTCCATTATATAAGCTTGGCTTGGTTGGTTTTGGATTTGGAGAAAATTTTGGAGTTTAGAACTCCATAGCCATTCTTGGCAATTTTGCAAGGACGAATCGATTCGGCCCCTAGGGCGAATCGATTCGCATAGATGCAGTTTCCCAGATTTGTGTACCCGAATCGATTCGGGTTAAGGCTAAATTAATTCAGTAGTATGCAGAAGGATGGATTTGTCTTCCGAACCGATTCTCTTTCAGGGCGAATCGATTCGGGTCCTACAGTTTTGAGTC